>CM057454.1:1353915554-1356672875 GCA_016271365.2 Neoceratodus forsteri
ACACTTCTGTCCCCAGTTCACAGAATATGATTTATGGTGGTAAATTATGTGCTGTTCATTTAATGTATAATCTGATAAACTGTTATTGATGTAGAAAGCTGCATCTATTTGTGCCAGTGGTTTGCTACAACGCACCATATACAGCTTCCCATGATCTGACACAGTTCTAAAACATACAAAAGTAAACCATTATAAAACATGGCATTATGAACTAACCCTTATTTTATATGTATTGTTTCATTGCAAAATGTTTCCCATATCTTGTTCTCACACTTTGTAACTCCCAAAAAAAAGAGGCACTTTGTAAACTGAGACCAGTCCTCTACTAATATGAATATAATAACACAGAAACATAGACTTTGATGGCAGATAAGGACCGCTTGGTCTACACAGTCTGCCCATTTCCCTACCTATTGGATAAGCTGCAGACAGGGGTGTAGCCAGGAATTTCAGATCTATACACCAAGTAGACTCACTGCTACCCCCCCATTGTCTCTGCCGTGCTACCTCTCCCTCCACTGTTCATGCACCATCTGTGCACCCTCACCTGATGCAAACGCCATTTTGTTTGCGGTGTATACTCTAAATATGAAAAGATGCAACACACATACTCCCATAGAGTAGGAATACCTTCAAATCACCTGTATCAGATTAACAGACTGGTTTTTAGTAACAATGTTGCATCGTGACAAGCGTCTGTACCACATCAAGGTAGCCAGTCCCACAGAGGTCCATTTACACACCACTAGCCATAACACAACCAACAATTGTCGGACAGACAGGCTTTTAGTTGCAGTATTGCATTGTGACATGCCTCTGTACCACATCAAGGTTGCCAGTCCCACAGAGTTCCACTCAAACACCATTAGCCATCCAGTCTGCCTGTATGCCCTATAAATGCATGTGTCCAGTGAACCTATGTGATCAATGGCTTTTCATTACTCTCTCTCCCATCCAAAGCTCTCTCGTGCCTGTCACAGGCATGTTTAGACCCCTCCACTGTGCTTGCCCCACCACCTTGTGGCAGACTGTTCCAAGCATCCACCACCTTTCTGTAGAAAAACTTCCTCACATTACCTTTAGCGTGTCCTTGTACTTATCTAGCCCCCTCAGTTTCATAGTGTGTCCTCTCATTCTGGTATCTTTTCTACATAAAGAGATCCCTATCACCAGCACCTTGAGGTATGAAAGTTTCATCATGTCCCCCCCTTTCTCTCCTCCAGTGACTATATTAAGGTCTCTCCCTATATGTTTTGTGATGCAAGCCATGCACCATCTTGGTTGCCCATCTCTGGATAGCTTCCACCTGTGTAGTCCTTACACGTGTGATCTCAGTACTGTGTGCAGTACTCCAGGTGAGGCCTTACCAGTGTTTTATACAATGGCATCACCACCTCTTGTCTCCTGCAAGTAATACATCTGCCTATGCCCCAGCATGCCACTGGCCTCCATGCAGCCTTTGTGCACTGATTTGATACCTTAAGGTCAGATACAGTAACTCCTGGGTCCCTTTCCTCTTTGGTGAGGTCAGCATCCCCCTTCTATGGCTCTCCCCAAGGTTTCCCCCTTCCCAGATGCATTATCTTGCACTTTTTTGTGCCACTGGAATCTAGTTGTGCCACAATCCTTTTTCAGATCATTTTCTATCACAGATTTGGTGGTCTGGCTTTGACTAGTTAGATTTTCTGTTGGTGGTCCAAGTGGCTACCTGAAGCCTCTACTACACAGAGCACTGTGCCTAAGTTTCCTAAGCTGACCGCAGCAAGGGGTAATCAACAATGTGGCTTGATGCTAAGACAGCCCATGGCATATCAGCAACTTTGAAATCCATGAAACAGTAGATTCAAGTCAGGAATACCCCCACCCCCACCCCTACCTCTCTTCCCCTTATTTACAGCTCCAAATCTTTTCAGTCATGGAATTGCAGGAGTAACAGAGAGACACATGGCAAAATCAGGGATGACCTTGAAATTATGGACAGAGGTATGCAAGTTTGCTGACTGCAGCTTTCTAGTATTACTATTTCCCCCTCTGTTTGTGGTGCAAGAGTCTTCCACTAGACAGTCTGCATTTGTAGTGTCAGACTCTTCCCACTAGACAGCTAAACTACAGACTGCATTTGTGCTTGACTAAACTGTTTTCTCCAGTAGTCAGCAAAGTAGTCTTATTTATGAGACAATGTGGCCCAACTGGTCATTCAGCACTGTCTGCAAAAGTGGGCCTGGGAAGCTCTAGTAAAATAGTCTGACTAGTGAGTTGATCTGTAATGCCCTAGCAAGATATAGTACCACACAAACTTCCTTCCATCCTGATAGCCCCAGCTCAAAATTTGCAGTTTGAGAATAAGTGACCCAAAACCAAATCAAACTAAGCAGCTGGCCAGGTAGTTCAGCTAGTAGTTAGGTGGGTCTTATCTGCTGTCACATTCTATTACTATCATGTTTCTTATTGGGCAAGTTTCATAGTTTGAAATCCATGAAAAGCTCTTTAAACGGCCTACTAGGCTTTACCCATTGCTGTCAGTAGTACAGAGATAGCCTGACCCCCTATTGAGTCTACATTGGCACGTTTAAGAGCTTTTATCTTTTTTATCATTAACAATCAAGCTGTGGCTAACCACACTGAGTTTAAGCACAGATCTGTGGAATTGCAGCCATGGTTGTAAACATGGTGGCAAGTACAATATAAAAGCAGACTTAAATAACCAATAGTGCTCGACTACTGCCAGCTAAAGATAAAACTGAATACCTTAAACAGGGGTCGAAATTGCCACTGACCAGCTAACCAAATCCTGATAGATTTTTGTATCAGGCTAGTAAGATTTTCATTTCTCTAGCCCTGCTGTCTTGTACTGGAGAAGGCAAAACTTCAGTATGTATACCAGCTGGGCCAGTGAAAGTATTTAGGGGACAGTGGATGTCCCTAGTCACTAGTCCTGCTGGCTGTAACACTTTGTTTTGACCCCTCTTAAAGAGTTGTTCATGGACAAAAGTATTCCCCCTTTAATTTATTTGCCAAAAGACCATTATAACTATAAAACCTTCCTCCATATGTTTTCTACATAAAACATACTGGAAAGCAGGCCTCAAGTTTACAGCTACCACAGGTCTTAATACAAGTCATTCATTGCATGATGAAATGGGACCAGAGACCAAAAGGTTTATTTAGAATGGCTGCTGACAATTGCACATTACGGAGGGAGTCATCTAACAAATGATTATAAAAAAGGGCTCATGTGAAATTTATTTAAAATCCGTATTAGAAAACAGATACTGACAGCCCTTTTTTCCCCATACAATAGAAATATCCAAGTTCTCATTTAGATTACACTTTTTACCCTAGTCATTCTAATGCTGCACAAGCTTACCATTTGTCAATTTATGATCTACTTTTCATACAGGGAATAAACGTGCCTGTTATGAACTAGTAGTTGCCAGTCACACCTTCAACCTTCAACAGTTTTGGTTAGGTCTCCAGCTGCAAATATTAAAAGACTAAGTCAATCTGTATGATTATGCATATCAGACAAGCAGCACCAAACTATCCTGTCCTATGAGGGAACAGTCCTCGAGCCACAAGTTATCCCTCCCCAGATAACTGAGCCAGCTATCTCAACTGTCCTGCTATCTTGTCTTCTGGCTGACTTTACACTGGAATCTGGAGACAATGAGGAACGGTGAGTAAATTGTACTCATTTTTAAAGAAACATGCTTTTAAAAAAGATTATTCATCAGTACATATACTCCCTCCATTATATGAGAATGCTACAAACCATTATTAAATGTGAACAGTGTCAGTATTGTTGATTTGCAACACTGAGTTCTCAAAATTTATTTTCATGTAATTTTATTTATTGAAATTGTAGAAAAGACAGGCTAATCTGTGGATTCATCGGTAACAACAAACAAATGTAAGCACAGAAAGCAAATAAACCACCACACAACAAAAAAACTAAAACTGTACAAACAAATTTGAAAATGCCCAGAGAGTAACAGGAACTAGTGTAAAGTCACTTTACCTGAGTGCTATCTTGAGCCTCGATTGTCTCTTGAATACAGTCACCCCAGCATCTACTCCTAGATAGACGGCAGGTGCAGGTAGAGATGATAGGAGGATAGATGACACACACAAAAGTAGTAGTGAAGTTTGAGTCCACCACTGTCCAAACAGAGAAGCGGTGCTCCATTCTGACTTGCCACCACCAACACAGCCATACAGTCAGTGTTAAAAAACAATCAGTCAAACACAACACCACTGTAGTGTCCACAGTCTGACACGCCCCTTAACAATTTCTTCTCTGCAGGCGGGCACAGTTGGTGAGTTGGAGACTTGGAGTTGTGACTCGTGCAGAGCACACAGTCAGCCTCAGGAGCTCACAGACTAGTCACAGGTTCAGGCAGCTTGCTACCTCTGGCGTCTGGTGGCTCAGCTCAGTAGGTGTGGACAGGTGGCCTGGGTACTACTCAGAGGCATCAGCAGTCTGATTCTTCAAGACAAGCAGTTCAGCAGAAATCATAAAGCAAATGGTGTGGAGTGGAAAGTGGATGGCATTGATCTCCGAGAGTCTTGGCGTTGTCATTCCCACAAGTCTTTGGGTTCTTCGCTCAGATCACTTTACCTCATTATCCTCCTTCTGCTAGTGCTGCTCTCCAACGTCTGGTTCCACACTTCTTCCACTTGCAGTCGCCGTATCAACTTCACAGAGCAAGATGTTTTCTCGAACTGAAAAAAGCACAATGCGCTGCAGTACTGGGGCATTTAAACATAGCACCCCGTTGTAGCCACACCTCTTACCTGACACATTAACCAGTCACTGAAGTGCAGCACCATGTGGACCTGATTGAAAAATTCAGGTACAACTTGTACCTGAATTTCTCAATCAGGTCCACTGCTACCCCCCCCCCTTACATTACATAGATACATAGATACATAGACAGTGTCGGCAGATAAGGGCCTATGGCCCACCTAGTCTGCCCATTTGAGCTTGTAAGTTCAGTTTGTTTTCCTAGAAGTCTGTTTCCCCTAACCCCTGCCCTCTAGAATTCCTTTATGTCTATCCCATGCATTCTTAAATCCCGTGATTGTTTCAGCCCCCACCACTTCCTCTGGCAGGGTGTTCCACTTGTCCACCACCGTTCTGTGAAGAAATTCTTTCTCATGTTTCCTCTGAATTGTCCTCCCTCAACTTCATCCCATGCCCTCTAGTCCTGAAACATCTTTTTCGCTTAAAATAGTGTTTTCCTGCACCCTGTTCCTCCCTGTAAGATACTTGTATGTCTCATCATATCCCCTCTCTCCCTCCTCTCCTCCAGGAGTACATGTTCAGTTCCTTCAACCTGTCTTCATAGAACTTGTGATGCAACCCATGCACCATCTTTGTTGCCCTCCTCTGAACCTTCTCTACCCTGTCTGTGTCCTTACGTGGGTATGGTCTCCAGAACTACACATTGTACTCAGGTGGGGCCTCACTAGTGTCTTGTATAGCGGAATTATGACCTCCCTTTTCCTGCTGGTGATGCCCCTGCCTATACATCCCAGCATCCTATTGCGTTACCTGATGCCTTGTCACCTGTTTCCCTACCTTGAGGTCATCAGAGATGACAACCCCAAGATCCCTTTCTTGCTTGGTGCATGCTATATCCTCACCCCAACTGATATATTGTGCCAGGGTTTGTGCCCCATATGCATTATCTTGCACTTCTTTGCATTGAATTTCAACTGCAAACCCTTGACCATTCTTCAAGTTTCTGCAGGTCCTTCTCATTCTGTCTACACACCTCTGGTGTGTCTACTCTGTTACAGAGCTTTGTGTCATCAGCGAACAGTGAAATTCTGCCTTCTAGATCCTGTGCAATGTCACTGATGAAGATGTTGAATAGGACTGGTCCCAGCACTGATCCCTGTGGTACCCCACTGGTTACTCTTCCCTCTGTGGGTGACCATTTACCACCATCCTCTGTGTCCTGCCACCCAGCCAGTTACCTACCACCACACTTGTCCTGCCCACCCATATTCCCAGTTTGTGTAATAGTCTTCTATGTGGCACAGTGTCAAAGGCCTTGCTGAAGTCCAGATAGGCCATGTCCTGCCCTCCCTGATCCACCTCCCTAGTCACCCAGGCAAAAATTCAATGAGGTTGGTCTGACACGACCTCCCCCTGGTGAAACCATGCTGCCTTGGGTCCTGTAGTCCATTGACAACCAGATGTTCCACCAATCTCTCCTTCAGTAGTGCTTCCATGATTTTCCCCACTACCGAGGTGAGGCTGACTGGTCTGTAGTTCCCTGCTTCCTGTTTGTTCCCACTTTTGTATAAGGGGACTACATCTGCTATCCTCCAGTCTTTGGGTACCTCCCCTGTTTCCAGTGATTGGCTGAACAGGATAGCCAGAGGTTCAGCCACCACCTCTCTTAGTTCTTTAAGGACCCTGGGTGCACCCCATCTGGCCCCTATTGCTTTATCAGCTCTTATTACTTCCAGTTCCTTCAGGACCTTTCTCATGTAAAGGGACTTGTGTCCATTTCTGCACCATTCTCACCCCTTGTACTCCTTCAGACCCATTACCCCCTCTTCCTTAGTAAAGACTGAGCAGAAATAACTGTTCAATATGTCAGCTTTATTGTTGTCATCCTCCATGACTCCATCCCCCCTTCAGTCTCACTATCCTCCCTTTGTCTTTCTTTTTCACTTATGTACCTGTAAAGGTTTTGTCCCCTTTACCCACTGATTTTTGCAATGTGTTCTTCTGTCGAGCTTTGGCTTCCTTACTGACTTCCCTGCCTCCTTGTTTCTCCTGGTACTTCTCCCTATCCCCTTCTCTATGTCTTTTGTATTGCCTGAATGCAATCTTTTGGCTTTCACTTTCTTTGCTACCTCTTTGGAAAACCATAATGGTCTCCTCTTCCTTTCCTCTTGCTAACCTGTCTTAATGCATAATTCTGTTGTTCTTATAATCCCCATTTTAAATATCGCCCATGTTCCTCAACCCCTGATTCCTGTCCATTCCCTTAATACTCTTTTCAAGTATCTCCCCATTTTCCCAAAGTCTGCCCCCAAAATCCAGGATACGTGTTTTGTGTGGTTTGGTTCTGCTCTTTCTGTGATTTCTAAACCACAATGACTGGCGAATGGTCACTGTTACCCAGGTGCTCCCCCCACTGCTACCCATCACACACTGTCCCTGTTTGTGAGCACAAGGTCCAGTATTGCCTTCTGCCGAGTTGGTTCCATGACCAGTTGCTTGAGGAAGGCACCCTGAAGAGTCAGGAGAAATCTGCTCCTAGTTGATGCTGCTGCTGGGATGCTCCAGTCCACGTCTGTTATATTGAAGTCTCCAACCAGTACCCTCACCTTGTCTGCCATCGCTGGATGGCTAGCATCAACTCCTATCCGTTTCTTCCTCCTGGGCTGGTGGTCTATAGACCACACCTGTGCGAATGGCTGGCCCCATTTTCCTTTCCAGCTTAACCCACAGTATCTCTCCCCATTTAGTTCCTCCTGGATCTGTGTGGCCCTTATGTCATTTTCACATACAGTGCCCTCCTCCTCCCTTCCTGCTGCTCTGTCTCTTCTGAATATGTGTAGCCAGGTATGGCCATCTCCCAGTCATGGTTATCATTACACCAGGTTTCAGTGATGGCCACAATGTCCAGGTCTGACTGTACAATGACAGCCTCCAGATCTTCCATCTTGTTGCTAAGGCTCCTGGCATTTGCACACATGGCTTTCCATGATTTGACCTCCCTAGACTGCTTCACTGTTCTACTCCAGCCCCTTCCTTGGTTGTCATTTATCCCTGGTTCTCCTTGCTGTTCGCCCTTCTGCTGCCTTCCAAAGGGATTAAGTTGTGGGCAGAAAGCCTGCCAAAAAAAAAAAAAAAAGGGGACTTGGATTACACACAGGTTGTGTTTGCTACCTACTGTTTTTGGCATATAAGTTGCTCACGCCCTTGGCAGCAGATCTGGTCAACCAACAGCCCCACTTCTACCCAACTCTCACCAGAATTGCCTTATGACTGTCACCATACATTCCCGAATTCCCCCACTGTTTTTGACCCCACAATGGCATACATCCTAGGGTACTAAAGGAGCTAAGGGTGGAACTAGCAGAGCCATTATCAGAACTGTTTAGGGAGTCTTTGAGCACAGGAGAGGTCCCAGAAGACTGGAGAAGAGCTCATGTGATCCCACTCCACAAGAGTGTTGGCAGGGAACTATAGACCAGTCAGTCTTACCTCAGTAGTGGGCAAGATTATGGAGGCACTCCTTAAGGAAAGGATAGTGCAACACTTGGAATCCATAGGAGCAGAGGATCCAAGACAGCATGGGTTTACAAAAGGAAGGTCCTGTCAAACTAATCTCATAGATTTCTTTGACTGGGTAACCAGAGTAGTGGACCAAGGGGGAGCACTTGATTTTGCATACCTTGACTTCAGCAAAGGTTTCGATACTGTTCCACATAGAAGATTGACTAATAAGTTGGGTAGGCTCGAGGTGAGTCAGAATTGGTCAACTGGGTTGCAAACTGGTTGACAGGCAGAAAAAGAAGTGGTGATAGCGATTACAGTCAGAAGAGATGCAAGTCACAGTAGGTACCTCAGGGATCAGTGCTGGGGCCAGTCATCTGCAATATCTTCATCAATGACATTGCAGATGAACTGGAGGGTAAGGTTTGACTATTTGCAGATGACACCAAGATCTGCAACAGAAAAATGATCCAGATGTAGTGGGCAGGAATGAGACAAGATCTGGATAAACTAGCAAAATAGATCAGAAGAGTGGCAACTGGGGTTTAGTGCAATGAAGTGCAGATCATGTGCACATAAGGAAGAAGACACCCAAAGCCACCCTGAGGCACAGGGCAGGAGTTCTTTAACAGTCCTGAGGGAAGAAGAGACTTGGACATGTCATCACACAATGACCTGAGATCATCCAAACAAACCACTAAAGCAATCAGGTAAGGCTAGGTGGATGTTAAGGTGTATTAGTAGGGTATCACAAATCAGAAGTGAGTAATAATCCCTCTTTACAAGACACTGGTTAGGTGCCATCTGGAGTACTACGTGCAGTACTGGAGCACCTTCTGAGACATTAAACAAATTGAGGCAGTCAGAGAAGGGCAACCAAAATGGTGCGAGGACCAGCATCAGAAAACATATAGAACAGATTAACAGAGCTCAATATGTATACCCAAGAGCAAAGGAGGGAGAGAGGTGATATGATTGAAACATTTAAACACCTTTAGGGGATTAACAAGGTGAAAGAGTCTAACATGTTTCAATATAAGAAAAATAGCAGGACAAGTGGACACAGCATGAGATTGGAGGAGGCGATTAAGGGGTAATGTGAGGAAGTTATTTTTCACAGAAGGAGTTGTGATGCATGGAAGCCTACCTCAAGTCGCAGAGATGAATACAATGCAGGGGCTTTGAACAGGCATGGATAGGCATAAGGGAGCAATACGAAAAAGTATGAATAGATGAGCCACTGACAGAGCAAGGCTGATGGCAACATTTATAAGATGAAAAACAAATGGGCAGACTGGATGGGCCTTGCAGTCCTTATCTGCCATCAATGTCTATGTTTCTGTGTTTATGACCTCCTTAGAAAGGCTGTTCCAATAGTGTCCACCACCCTCAGTGAAAAAATACTTCCTCATGTTGCCCCTAGCCATCCCCATCTTCAAATTGTGCCCTTGTTCTTGCACATCTCTTTTTCGGAAAGATGCTATCCTCTTGACTTTGTTGATTCCTTGAGGTACTTACCTGTCCCAGTGTTGTCTACCTCCTGGTGTAGCCTATGAGCCTGATGCTCTTTATATGCCCTGATGTGACTGATCCTGATGTATTGTGCCTAGTCTACTGAGGTCATCTGGAGACACATATCGCCTATGCCTGTACTGCTGCTCGTTACCTCCATAGTAATCCATAGTACCTGATTCTGATGTTATCATGTGCCTGATTCTAATGTATGTTACCCTGTTTTTGTCTGATGTTCATGTTATGTAACATTGTAGCCCTCCTAGGTCACCTGAAAATAGGCACTTGGTTGTCTAGTGTGCTTACCGGTAAACAAAAGCAAATAAATAAACAAATAGAAAGCTTCTCTTATGTCCCCTTCTCCTCTTTCCTTGAGGGTATACATATTCCGAGGCATTTTACAGTGCTGCCAATGTCTACTAAGTAACAGTAAATAAAGTTTGATGGTGAAATGATTCACAATATTTTCTGACATCATCTAATTCTATGATTAACAAAATAATTCTAATAAACAGAAATAAAGAAAATGAGCTATAATCTATGCATAATAAATGCACTATGCTACTACTGCAATATTTCACAAATCTGTGGACAGCGTTGGGATGATAACTTTGAGACAAAGGGCATTTGGGTAAACAGCCATATAATTACTCCAACTGTGAGGTGTTGTCCTAGCTCACTTGAAATAAAAAAAAATGAAGTCATTTTGACCTAGTTTGTTGTAGTAAACTAATATTGCACAGGTGGCAGTACAATTCCATTACAAAAAATCCTTTAAAACTCCAAAGAAACGTTACAATAAAATACCATATATGTACTTGCAATTCTCTTTAGAGAGGTGATTGGCCATAAACCAGCAGTACTACCTATCCAGGAGTGATCATTTCTAATTTCTGTAGATCTGAAAATATAATGCTGTCTGTCTGCCTATATTTTACTGCTGCTGTCAGCAAGGTGGAGTAAATGTAAACAAACAAATGACAAGCAGATATATAATAATACCAAACAGGTGGGAGTACCAGACTGCCCAGGGTGTAATGATGCTTGCGCCGAGCCCCTGGAAAATACACGGTACCCACCTCCCACCTAGTGTGCATTGGGAAAAGGCTTCCTGTAGCAGTTTAGTGAGTTTCAAAAATAAAATAATTGAAAGTATAGTAAGAATGAATTTTAAGCTGACATAGTAGTCCTCCTTTCCTGTGCTATTCCATCTTCTGCTGCCACTCCCAACAAGCACTTTGTTGTACTTATCCCCGTCCCCACTCTATAACAAGTGGCTGACTTTTTAAGTTCTTCTCCACCAGCCTGCAAGAAAAAAACAACACTCTTTCTACCTGCCTTATTTGAAGAGTCTTTCCCCCTTTCACTTGGACTTGTGGCTGTTGCAGATGTGATCACCCTGGCTCACAAAACTAGGAGTATAGAGCAACAGATGATCTCGGCAGGCTAGAACTGTAAATGTTTTTAATTTAACTGTTACTGTGTAGGGTGTTATATTGAATGATGAATAGAAGATTTAATAAAAATCTATATAGAACTGAAGTTTACAACTGTTGGTGATTCTGTGCAGTCTTTCCTCCTTGCCTGCTTGACTGTTAGAGAAAATGATTGAGGAAACAGATTCACGGAGCAGACTATACAGATTTGGAGGTGATTTTTTTAAGGAGTGAAAATGCAGCACTGAGTCACTCTGTCAGGGAAGCAGGTAACCATCAGGCACATTTCTGCATTCCTGTTGTTCTGACAGTCCATTTACAGCTAGACAGCTGTACCGTACATTGAAATGGAAGAGGCGGTGATGGTGGTGGGAGGGCACACTATAAACTGATCAGTACAGGCGGAGGGCAGCTGGAAGCATAAAGTCTCGCAGGAGGGAGAGATTGGTGTTGTTTCACTACATCCTACCGTGCACTTCTAACCCTGCACTACCAATGCCAGTCAGTCCCTGCAGGGGTGGTGTTGGTGTTAGTTCAGTACATCACTGCCATCCTACTACGCATCTCTTGGCTAAGTGCACTACCAGTGCCTGTCAGGCTCTGCAGGTAGGGGGGGTTGGCTAGTTCACCAGCCACTGCCATTCAACAATACATCCCCCACCTCGCTACAATGCCTGTCAGTCCCCGCAGGGTGGGAGGTGTTTGCTTTGTTCATCATCACTGCCACCTACCTCTTCTCTCTGACCCCTGCACTACCAATGCCCGTCAGTCCTGCAGGGTAGTGTAAGCTATGTTGGTCGACACATCACTGCCATTCCACATGCATCTCTAACCCTGCTACCAATGCTCCAGTCCCTGCGGGAGGGGGAGAGGTTGATGTTAGTTCAATCTATCACTACCATTACTACTATACAACTCTCTGCCTGCACTACAGTGCCTTCAGTCTCTGCAGGATAAGAGGAGTTGACGCTAGTTCACTCATCACCGCCATACCATGCAGCCCCCTACTCACACCACCAGCGCAGTCAGTCTCGTAGGTGTGGTGGGCTGGTGTAGTTCACCACATCACTGCCATTCCTTCTAAACATCTTTCACCCTGCACCACCTAAACTTGTCGTCTTGCAGGGTAAGAAGGTTGCTAGTTCACCATCACTGCCATTCCTGCTATGTATCTCTGACCCTGCACTACCAATGCCAGTCAATCCGGCAGGAAGGTGGTGCTACGCTACTTCTCTTCATCCCATACCCTACTATACATATCTAACTCCCACCACCAATGCTGCCAGACCTGGGGTAGTGTTGAGGGTTTGTGTTAGTTCATTACACTGCCACCTATACACATATCTCCAGTGCTACCAGTCTGTCAGTCCTGCAAGTGTAGGGCGGGGCTGACGTTAGTCCCCATCACTGCCATCCTGCACGCATCTCAACCCAATCTACAGTGCCTGTCGTCCTGCAGGGTAGGTGGGGCTGGTGTTAGTTACTACATCACCATCTACTACACACATCTCTGTTTCCTGCCTACCAGTGCCTGTTAGTCCCAGGTAGAAGTGGGTAGGCAAGTTCACCACAATGCCATCCCAAGCCATTTCACATCCTCCACCACCAATGCCCGCCAGTCTCTGCAGTGTAGTGAGGTCTGCTAGTTCACTCATCACTGCCATCTATACATATCTCTAACTCCTGCACTACCAGTTCACAGTCTCTGCAGGTAGGGGCGGGGTTGACGAGTTCACTAAATCAGTGCCATTCCTGCCATGCATCTCTGACCCTGCACACCACCAGTCAATCCCAGCAGGGAAGGTGGTGTTGGCGCTAGTTCTCACTCACCACACCTACAATACATCTCTCTACTCTCCATCAACACCAGCAAACCTCAGTGTATGTTGAGGGCTGGTGTTGTTCATTACGCCGCCCATTCCTACTATACATCTCTCTACCTCCTGCTTCAATGCCTGCTAGTCCTGCTGGGTAGGGAAGTGGTGAGAATTACCACACCTGCCATTCCTACTATACATCTCTACTACTCCTACCAGTCCCAGGCAGTCTCTGCGGTAGGGGCGGGTTGTTAATTCACTACATCACTGCCATTCCTGCAATGCATCTCTAACTCAAAGTACCAGTGTGTCAGTCTCTGCAGGGTAGGTGTGGGGGTTGGTGTTAGTTCACTACATCACTGCCATTCCTACTATACACCTCTCTATTTCCTGCACTACCAGTACCTGTCAGTCTCAGCAGGGTAGGGGTGGGTTGGTGTTAGTTCACTACATCACTGCCATTCCTACTATGCATTTCTCTAACCCCTGCTACCAATACCCGTCGTCTCTGCAGGTAAGAGGGTTAGCTAGTTCACTACATCATGCCATTCTACTTTCCATCTCTTAACTCCCACTACCAGTGCCTGTCAGTCCTGCAGGGTAGGGGCGGCCGACGCTAGTCCTACATCAGTGCCATTCACTATCATCTCTATATCTGTCTACCATTCCTGTCAGTCTCAGCAGGGAAGGGTGGAGTTGAGCAGTTCCTACATCCCGCTACTCCTACTACATCTCTAACTCTGCTACCAGTGCCTGTCAGTCTCTGCAGGGTAGGGTGGGGTTGGCATTAGTTCTCACAGCCACTCCTGCTATGCAGCATCTCCTAACCCTGCACCACCAATGCTCTCTATCTCTCCATGGTAGGGTGGAGGTTGACGTTAATTAACTACATCACCGCCATTCCTACTACATCTCTCTCTACTGCAATACCAATGCTTGTCATTCTGCAGGTCAAGTGGGTAGCAATAATTCGTTCCTCCCATTCCCACCATACATTTCTCAGTCCTGTTCTACCACAGCTCAAGTCCCGGCATGTAGGGGTCGGGATGGTGTCAGTACACTAGTGATCAATGTTTTTGCTACTACACATCTCTACAACTCACTACTACAGTACCGGTCTACTCGCTTCTGGGGTAGGGGTGGGGGTTGAGTGTTAGTTCACTACATCACTGCCATACCTACTGAACATCTCTCTTACTCCTGCACTACCAATGCTTGTCAGTCCCTGCAGGATAGGGTGTCAGGTTGGTGTTGATTCACTACATCACTGCCATTCCATGCATCTCTCTAACTACTGCACTACCAGTTCCTATCAATCTCTGCAGGGTAGGAGTGGGGGGTTGGTGTTTGTTCACTACATCACTGCCATTCCTGCTATACATCTCTCTAACTACTGCACAACCAGTTCCTGTCAGTCTCTGCAGGGTAGAGGTGTAGGTTGGTGTTGTTTCACTGCATCACTGCCATTCCTACTATGCATCTCTCTAACTCCTGCACTACCAATGCCAGTCAGTCCCTGCAGGGTAGGGGTGGGGGTTGGTGTTGGTTCTCTACATCACTGCCATTCCTACTATGCTTCTCTCTAACTCCTGCACTACCAGTGCCTCTCAGTCTCTGCAGGATAGGGGTGGGGGTTGGCGTTAGTTCACTACATCACTGCCATTCCTACTATTTATCTCTCTAACTCCTGCATTACCAATGCTTGTCAGTCTCTGCAGGGTAGGGGAGGGGGAAGGCATCAGTTCACTACATCACTGCCATTCCTTCTATACATCTCTCTAACTCCAGCAATGCTAATGCCTGTCAGTCCCTGCAGGGTAGGGTGGGGGTTGGTGTTAGTTCACTACGTCACTGCCATTCCTACTATGCATCTCTCTTACTACTTCAATACCAATGTCTGTCTGGCTCTGTAGGGTAGGGGAGGGTGTTGCCGTTAGTTCTCTACATCACTGCCATTCCTACTATGCATCCCTGTAACTCCTGCAATACCAGTGCCTGTCAGTCCCTGCAGGGTAGGGTGGTGCTGTCATTAGTTCACTACGTCACTGCCATTCCTACTATACATCTCTCTGACACCTGCACTACCAATGCGAGTCAGTCCCTGCAGAGAATGGGCGGGGATTGACGTTAGTTCATTACATGACTGCCATTCCTGCTATGCATCTCTCTAACTCCTGCTCTACCAGTGCCTGTCAATCTCTGCAGGGTAGGGATGGGGGTTGGTGTTAGTTCACTACATCACTGCCATTCCTACTATACATCTCTCTAACTCCTGCACTACCAGTCCAGTCTGTCCCTGCAGGGTTGGGGCGGGGGTTGGCAATAGTTCACTACATCACTACCATTCCTACTATATATGTCTCTAACTCCTGCACTACCAGTGCCTGTCAGTCTCTGCAGGGTAGGGGTGGGGGTTGGTGTTAGTTCACTATATCACTGCCATTCCTACTATGCACCTCTCTAACTCCTGCACTACCAATGCCCGTCAGTCTCTGCAGGGTAGGGGTGGGAGTTGGTGTTAGTTCACTACATCACTGCCATTCCTACTATGCATCTCTCTAACTCCTGCACTACCAGTTCCTGTCTGTCTCTGCAGGGTAGGGGTGGGGGTTTGGCATTAGTTCACTGTATCACTGCCATTCCTACTATGCATCTCTCTAACTCCTGCACTACCAATGCCCGTCAGTCTCTGCAGGGTATGGGTGGGGGCTGGCGTTAGTTCTCTATATCACTGCCATTCCTACTATGCATCTCTCTAACTCCTGCACTACCAGTGCCTGTCAGTCTCTGCAGGATAAGGGTGGGGGTTGGCGTTAGTTCACTACATCACTGCCATTCCTACTATGCATTTCTCTAACTCGTGCACTACTAATGCCTGTCAGTCCCTGCAGGGTAGGGGTTTGGGGTTGGCATTAGTTCTCTCCATCACTGCCATTCCTACTATGCATCTCCCTAACTCCTGCACTACCAATGCCTGTCAGTCTCTGCAGGGTAGGGGTGGGGGTTGGCGTTGGTTCACTTTGTCACTGCCATTCCTACTGTGCATCTCTCTAACTCCTGCACTACCAATGCCTGTCAGGATAGGGGTGGGGGTTGGTGTTAGTTCACTACCCCACTGCCATTCCTACTATGCATCTCTCTAACTCCTGCACTACCAATGCCTGTCAGTCTCTGCAGGGAAGGGGTGGGGGTTGGCATTAGTTCACTTCTAACTCCTGCACTACCGATGCTTGTCAGCCTCTGCAGGGTAGGGTTGGGGGTTGGCGTTAGTTCACTACATCACTGCCATTCCTACTATACATCTCTCTAAATCCTGCACTACCAATGCCTGTCAGTCTCTGCAGGGTAGGGGTGCGGGTTGACGTTAGTTCACTACATCACTGCCATTCCTGCTATGCATCTCTCTAACTCCTGCACTACCGATGCCTGTCAGTCTCTGCAGGGTAGGGGTGGGAGTTGGCGTTAGTTCACTGCATCACTGCCATTCCTACTATACATCTCTCTAACTCCTGCACTACCAATGCCTGTCAGTCTCTGCAGGGTAGCGGTGGGGGTTAACGTTAGTTCACTGCATCACTGCCATTCCTGCAATGCACCTCTCTAACTCCTGCACTACCAGTGCCTGTCAGTCTCTGCAGGGTAGGGGTGGGGGTTGGCGTTAGTTCACTACATCACTGCCATTCCTACTATGCATCTCTTTAACTCCTGCACTACCAATGCCTGTCAGTCTCTGCAGGGAAGGGGTGGGGGTTGGCATTTGTTCACTTCTAACTCCTGCACTACCGATGCTTGTCAGTCTCTGCAGGGTAGGGGTGGGGGTTGGCGTTAGTTCACTACATCACTGCCATTCCTACTATACATCTCTCTAAATCCTGCACTACCAATTCCTGTCAGTCTCTGCAGGGTAGGGGTGGGGGTGACATTAGTTCACTACATCACTACCATTCCTGCTATGCATCTCTCTAACTCCTGCACTACCGATGCCTGTCAGTCTCTGCAGGGTAGGGATGGGAGTTGGCATTAGTTCACTGCATCACTGCCATTCCTACTATGCATCTCTCTAACTCCTGCACTACCAATGCCTGTCAGTCTCTGCAGGGTAGGGGTGGGGGTTAACATTAGTTCACTGCATCACTGCCATTCCTTCAATGCACCTCTCTAACTCCTGCACTACCAATGCCTGTTAGTCTCTGCAGGGAAGGGAAGGGGGTTGGCATTTGTTCACTTCTAACTCCTGCACCACCGATACTTGTCAGTCTCTGCATGGTAGGGTTGGGGGTTGGCGTTAGTTCACTACATCACTGCCATTCCTACTATACGTCTCTCTAAATCCTGCACTACCAGTGCCTGTCAGTCTCTGCAGGGTGGGGAGGGGTTGTCGTTAGTTCACTACATCACTGCCATTCCTACTATGCATCTCTCTAACTCCTGCACTACCAATGCCTGTCAGTCTCTGCAGGGAAGGGGTGGGGGTTGGCATTAGTTCACTTCTAACTCCTGCACTACCGATGCTTGTCAGTCTCTGCATGGTAGGGGTGGGGGTCGTTAGTTCACTACATCACTACCATTCCTGCTATGCATCTCTCTAACTCCTGCACTACCAATGCCTGTCAGTCTCTGCAGGGTAGGGGTGCGGGTTGACGTTAGTTCACTACATCACTACCATTCCTGCTATGCATCTCTCTAACTCCTGCACTACCGATGCCTGTCAGTCTCTGCAGGGTAGGGGTGGGGGCTGGCATTAGTTCACTGCATCACTGCCATTCCTACTATGCATCTCTCTAACTCCTGCACTACCAATGCCTGTCAGTCTCTGCAGGGAAGGGGTGGGGGTTGGCATTAGTTCACTTCTAACTCCTGCACTACCGATGCTTGTCAGTCTCTGCATGGTAGGGGTGGGGGTTGACGTTAGTTCACTACATCACTACCATTCCTGCTATGCATCTCTCTAACTCCTGCACTACCGATGCCTGTCAGTCTCTGCAGGGTAGGGGTGGGGGTTGGCATTAGTTCACTACATCACTGCCATTCCTGCTATGCATCTCTCTAACTCCTGCACTACCAGTGCCTGTCAGTCTCTGCGTGGTAGGGGTGGGGTTGGCGTTAGTTCACTGCATCACTGCCATTCCTACTATGCATCTCTCTAACTCCTGCACTACCAATGCCTGTCAGTCTTTGCAGGGTAGGGGTGGGGGTTGACGTTAGTTCACTGCATCACTGCCATTCCTGCTATGCACCTCTCTAATTCCTGCACTACCAGTGCCTATCAGTCACTGCAGGGTAGGGGTGGGGGTTGGCGTTAGTTCACTACATTACTGCCATTCCTACTATGCATCTCTCTAACTCCTGCACTACCAATGCCTGTCAGTCTCTGCAGGGTAGGGGTGGGGTTGGCATTAGTTCACTACATCACTGCCATTCCAACTGTGCATCTCTCTAACTCCTGCACTACCAGTCCCTGTCAGTCCCTGCAGGGTAGGGTGGGGGTTGGTGTTAGTTCACTACGTCACTGCCATTCCTACTATACATCTCTCTAACTCCTGCACTACTAATGCCTGTCAGTCACTGCAGGGTAGGCACGGGGTTGGCGTTAGTTCACTACGTCACGGCCATTCCTGCTATACATCTCTCTAACTCCTGCACTACTAATGCCTGTCAGTCTCTGCAGGGTAGGGTTGGGGGTTTGCATTAGTTCACTATGTCACTGCCTTTCCTACTATGCATCTTTATAACTCCTGCACTACCAATGCCTGTCAGTCTCTGCAGGGTAGGGTTGGGGGTTGGTGTTGGTTCACTTTGTCACTGCCATTCCTACTGTGCATCTCTCTAACTCCTGCACTACCGGTGCCTGTCAGTCTCTGCAGGGTAGGGGTGGGGGTTGACGTTAGTTCACTGCGTCACTGCCATTCCTGATATGCACCTCTCTAACTCCTGCACTACCAATGCTTGTCAGTCCCTGCAGAGTAGGGGTGGGGGTTGGCATTAATTCACTACACCACTGCCATTCCTACTGTACATCTCTCTAACTCCTGCACTACCAATGCTGCAAGCAAACATTCGGCATTGACAAATGCTTGTTTTCTTTGCATCTTAAACTGTTGTGCTTTGCATCTGGGTCTGTTGCTCTTCCTGTTCTGCCAGCCATTTCAGTATTTTGTCCGAGTCCATCTTACCCCTTGTGCTGGCCGAACTCGGGTCAGTGGTTCGTCTCTTCTGGTCAAGGAGAGGCAGGTACAATGGTTCCAACTGCAAACAGATAGTTTTCATGGGTAGCCGCCACTAGTTCCACTGGCAAGTAATAGGTTAGATGATTGTCCTGCACAAAATAGTCTTTAGCAGTAGGAGACAATTACACAGGTCAAACAGCAGTAACTATAAAAATAAATAATTGTACATTTGTTAACAATGTACGAAATACCTCTAACAGGATCGCCTAGTGCCCTACGTCTGCAGACATCAATAATAATACTTTATCAAGACCTAACCACCTTGGCCAAGGATACTTAGAAAGTCACCCCAGTTATAGTCGGACGGTCCTGTAGGAGGAGCAGTCTTTTCAGTGCAGTGCAGGTGGTGGCTAGCTAGCTTTGAAGAATGGGGTACAGTACCTGAGCAACCAATCAGTCTCGTTGGCCGGCATGAGGGCTGAAGAGGGGGCTGAAGTGGGGCCTCCACAAGGTGATCTCATTTACAGGGCACTAGTAATTTAACTTGTTATAACAAGTTAAACAAAGCACAATTAAACCATTACTTGCATTTTTTTTTCCTTCTAATTACTCTGACTAGGTTACAAACCCAGCAACTTATTTGGAATGGATTTCATTAACTGCAGGTACTGTGGAACAATTTTCAGAAGGACATTCTTACAGGATTTAGGACACTGTCCTACATGCTGGGCCTTGGAGATCTTAGGTCTCAGCTCCGGCAGCATGGGCAGATTGCATGCCTCAAATTTCATATTGAAGAGGAAATACATTATAAGAACCACCCGCCATTTCCCCAGCATCCAACAGAAAAACCTCAACCGCAGAGGGTAGTTGGTCCAGGAGGTTGGCAGGTGGTTAGGAGGAGCAAATCAGGTGCCCCATCACTCTCTGCTCTCCAACACATTACCTCCAAAAACCATATAAACACTACAAACAGGTATCTGCCTCTATCTCTGAAATCAAATAAAGAGGCAGAAGACACTGCAGAGCAGGACACTGCGGCACAGGAGCTAGCACAACAATACTCACCCAAATCAGGAACCAAAACTAAACAAGCCAAAGGAAATCCAAAAAACTTCTGATCATAGGAGACTCCATGATTCGGGGAGTTGATACCCATCTCCAGCCAGGGGTGATGGTCAGATGTCTCCCAGGTACATCAGCATGGAGAGACACTGACCGCATTGCTAAAATTGTTCACAAAGCAGGAGAAAACATTGATGTCCTAGTACACATAGGGACTAATGATCTCGCCAGCCGGTCAGTTGTGGAGACCAAGGAACACCTGACTAGGCTGGGTGACAAACTATCATCTATTTCGTCTGGCATCTCCTTCTCTGAGATCCTGCCAGTCTGGGAGAAGGGAGCAGATGGACAGAAGGTCAGAGAAGGGGAGATAGGGGAGCTAAACACATGGCTCAAGGACTGGTGCCAGGAAAAAGGACACAGATTTGTGGGAACTGGCAACAGTTCTGGGAGCAAAGTTCTTTAAATTTGATGGACTGCATCTGACTAAAGAGGGAGTCAGTGCATTGGGGCAGAAGTTTGACGTCTTTGCAGAATATTTAAACTAGCAAATGGGGAGAGGGGTGCAGCACCCTATACGTTGAATGGGAAGAACACCCCTCCCCCCTCAGCTAGTGGTCAAACTGGAATTCAGTGTGTTTGCCGTTCATTTGCATCACCAGGTAAGAAAAAAGGTTTGTCTCCCCATACGATGCACAGGGGTAATGCCAAACCTCACCCAACAACTAACACACCAAAATCTGGCCAATGGAAAATCATGTACACAAATGCTCACAGCCTGGGAAATAAGATCCCAGACCTGCAGGCAATAATGTCAGAGGCTAAACTGGACATAGTAGCAATTAGTGAGACGTGGTTTACCAGTAACCACACTTGGGAGACTTCAGTACCTGGCTATGTATTGTTCAGAAGAGACTGAGGTGCAAAAGGGGGAGGAGTGGCCCTGTATGTTAATGAAAATATCAAAGCTACAGAAATTCAGAATACACATAAGGAGCCAGAAGAACTGTGGGTCACCCTGAAACAGGAAATGGGACAGCCATAAGAACTGGGGTTGTCTACAGGCCCCCAGACCAGAGGGAGGACATAGACACATTACTGTTAGAAGATATACAAAACATGACAGCTAAAGGGAGGTTCTGATAATGGGAGACTTCAACATGCCAGATACAGATTGGTCAATACCAGCAGGAACATCTGCCAGAACTAGACTCATAGTGGATTCCCTGCAGGGGAGGGCCTCAAACAACTGGTACAGCAACCCACAAGAGACAGGGCTATCCTAGATCTAGTACTGACTAACAAAGAAGGGATCACAGATCTCCAGGTAGAAGGTCACCTGGCCAGTGACCATCACATGGTATGGTTCAATTTGGCTACTACATCTAAATCATCCCATTCCAAGGCAAAATATGGGACTTCAGAGGAGCTGACTTTGATAAGATGGCCAACAGAGTTAAGCTAGCCCTGGCAAAAGAAACACAGGTGAGGAGGTACAGGTAAAGTGGGCAAGCATTAAGGATACAATACTTGAAGCAACATCCCATTGTGTTAGACAGAAAAGGAAGTGCAAAAAGAAGAAACCACTTTGGTTCTCAAATACAGTAGCAGAAAAGGTCAGAGCCAAAAGGCTGGCCTTCAGAAAATATAAGGAACACAGCGGGATGAAGATAGGGGGCATACCAAACTGCCCTAAGGGAAGCAGGTAAGGCAGTAAGGCAGGCAAAGTCCCAAACTGAGGAAACACTAGCACAAACAGTAAAAGAAGGTGACAAGACTTTCTATAGATACATTAGTGAAAGGAGAAAGTCCAGAGGGGTATTGCTAAGCTTAATGGAGAAAAGGGAGCATGTGAGGAGGAGGACCCTGTAAAGGCATCTATCCTAAATAGATACTTTGCTCAGTATTCACTGAAGAGAAGGTAGGGCAGGGCCCACAGCTCAGCATCATGGACACAGGGGGGAGGGAGGTGAGCACTACTCCCTTCACAAAAGAAAGGGTCCTACAAGAGCTTGCTAAGCTCAGGGTGGATAAGGCAATGGGACCTGATGGCATACATCCCAGGGTACTTAAGGAGCTAAAGGAGGAACTAGCAGAGCCATTAGCAGAATTGTTTAGTGAGTCTCTGAGCACAGGAGAGGTCCCAGAAGACTGGAGAAGGGCTCATGTAATCCCACTCCACAAGAGTGGTAGCAGGGAGGAGGCGGGAACTACAGACCGGTCAGTCTTACCTCAGTAGTGGGCAAGATTATGGAAGCACTCCTTAAGGAAAGGATAGTGCAACACCTGGAATCCATAGGGGCACAGGATCCAAGACAGCATGGGTTTACAAAAGGAAGGTCCTGTCAAACTAATCTCATAGATTTCTTTGACTGGGTAACCAGAGTGGTGGACCAAGGGGGAGCAGTTGATGTCGCCTACCTTGACTTCAGCAAAGCTTTTGACACTGTTCCACATAGAAGATTGATAAATAAGCTAGGTAGGCTCGGGGTGGGTCAGAAGTTGGTCAACTGGGTGGCAAACTGGTTGACTGGCAGAAAACAGAGAGTGGTGGTAAATGGTATACAGTCAGAAGAGATGCAAGTCACAAGTGGGGTACCTCAGGGATCAGTCCTGGGGCCAGTCCTATTCAACATCTTCATTAGTGACCTAGCAGATGGACTAGAGGTAAGGCTTGTCTGTTTGCAGATGACACCAAGATCTGCAACAGAGTAGATGATCCAGATGGGGTGGGCAGAATGAGAAGAGATCTGGATAAACTAGCAGAATGGTCAGAAGAGTGGCAACTGGATTTAATGCAAAGAAGTGCAAAATCATGCACATAGGGAAGAAACCCTGAAGCCACTTATAGGCTGGGAGGAGTTGCTAGCAGTCACAAAGGAAGAAAGAGACTTGGGCATCATCATCACTGATGACCTGAAATCATCAAAGCAGACCTCTAAAGCGTAGGTAAGGCTAGGGGGTGTTAGGGTGTATAGTAGGGGTATCACAAGTCGTAAGAGGAGGTAATAATCCCTCTGTACAAGACATTGGTTAGGCCCCATCTGGAGTACTGCGTGCAGTATTGGAGGCCCACACCTTCACAAGGACATTAACCAAATTGAGGCAGTCAGAGAAGGGCAACCAAAATGGTGCAGGGACTGCATCAGAAGACATATGAGGACAGATTAACGGAGCTCAATATGTATACCCTTGAGCAAAGGAGGAGAGAGGTGATATGATCGAGACATTTAAACACCTTAAGGGCATAAACAAGGTGAAAGAGTCTAACATGTTTAAATATAAGAAAATAGCAGGACAGAGGACACAGCATGAGATTAGGGGAGGCCGATTAAGGGGAATGTGAGAAATTCTTTTCACAGAAAGGGTGGTAGATGCATGGAATGGCTTAACCAGAAGTAGTGGCTATGAATACAGTGCAGGGCTTCAAACAGGCATGGGATAGGCATAAGGGAGCAATACAAATGACTATGAATAGATAGGTCACTGACATAGCAAAGGCCGATGGCACATTTATAAGGTAGAAAAAGAAATGGGCAGACTGGATGGGCCTTGCGGTCCTTATCTGCCGTCAACTTCTATGTTTCTATGTTTCTATGAAGACCACAAAATGGAGATGAAGATTAGAAGATGAAGAGGATGCAGGCTGGTCCAGAGCTGGAGATGCTGGTGGTGCGAGGATGGAGGATCGTTGAGGCAATGTCCTTCAATGGTGATGACGGGTCTTCTGGAAGGCCCCTGATGAGTTGCCACCCAGCCAGGGAAGGGAGCTATGGCCACCTCAAACAAGTAAAACAAAAATGGGGCAATTTTCTAATTGCATATCTTGGAGGGAACCTGACTATCATGAGCCAGGGTGGCTCCTAAGCTGACTAGACTGGTGGGGTTTCTGACTACCACCATGCTGGCTAGAGCAGGCTTTCATCATCTTCGGGGCTTGCTGGCAGGCTGAGTGGGAGGCAATGGATGCTTAGCCGAAAGGTGGGTGACCTCTGACCTTGGGGCACAGGCAATTGCAGTCTTCTTAGGGCAATTAGCCAAGTGATGGGGCTATCACTGTTGGGCAGCCTGTCTACTTCCCCATGGCAACAGCTCAGACTGGGAGTGGAGAGAGAGACTGATGTGTCTCAATGCAGTTGGTGGGGGGGCAAGCAGTTCGGTCCCCTTTCAGGACAGTGCAGGAACCTACTGGTCGAGGTGCAGGGCAGGCAAGTTCAGGACTTGTTGCAATTGTGAGTAGACCCCGGTGCAAATAGTTCAATCAGTTAGGGTCACTTAGCATCCCGGGGTGCAATCTGGGCAAACATTAAACACAGCAAATACACAACAATTACTTTTCTGTACCAGGGACTGGGTTTACCTGATGGCCAGGGTCAGGGTGAGAGGCAGCACAGCATCCACCTGGCCATTTAATCGATCTGCAGGCCCCAGCAGCCACCAGCAAGCAGTCCTACTGGTACAGGGCATGGAGCTAGCCCTGCCTTTTATGCACAGCAATGGATGCCCCTTTAGCTCCTGGCCCCACCCCTGCACTCTTGGCCTGAGTGTGCTGTCCACAGCTGCATTCCCCCTATAATCCAGGAGGCAGTATAGCACAATGGTGCAAGGATCTGAGCTGCCAATCTGGAGATCAGGGTTTGAATCCCTCAGCCCCACTCTAACTCCTGCTGATTTCCTAGCTGCTTTCCCTGTCATGGAGTGCCTGTTTGGCACCAGTCCTACTCCCTGGGGCTCATGCCACGCGGTGCTTCTTGCTATACCCTTATGGGTGATATGTCCCTTGTGCTCCTCTATGCCCCTACCTGTACTCGTAGGCACCCTCAGTGCTAAATAAAAGCAATTTTGGGCTTACAGCCCACTTACCATCTGCCCAGGGTCCTACAGGGCAAAGACAATTGCAGTGGGACACTATGGTCCAGGTGCTAAACTGCTCCCCTCTCTCCCGATGCAACACTGCCGGCCACTCTGTGAAACCAGGTCCGCAGCTGCTGTGGCACTGTGTGCGCCACCCGGGTGATCAGGGGGCAAGTGGAGCAGGGGAGTGGGAAAGAGGATATCAACAAGCACCCCCTTCTCTGCCGCCGATTGCAGAACCAGACTCTGCCTGGTCTGGGGAAAGGTGGGAGGAATTCCACTGATGTCGGGGGGAACTTGCACAGAAGGAGAAGGGAAGGGAGAGAGAGAAACCAAACTTCCAAAAACAGAGGTGAAACGGAACAACCCACTGCATTGTAGCTGGCACTAAGGCCTGTCAGAAGGGGACTGATGGGATCCATCCACCATGCTGGGCCCCAAAGCTTGCAGCTGGGGGGACAAATAGGAGTACCGCCCAGGCAGGAAAAACACCCTGATACCCACAAAGCAACTGAGAAAACCCACTAGCCCAGGGGCAGACAATTAATGGGATTTACCCTATAGGGCTGGCTGCTGGCGGGGGTGCTGCTGGATTCCACGCTGAGCTGGAGGATGACCGCTACTGCTGGAGGTGGGACAGACTGCTGGACCCCCTTCAGGCTGGAAGATTGCTGCTCCTGTTGCTGGCAAAGACCCTGGAGGACTCCTGGCTACAGAGGAGCAGCCACCAAGGAGCTGCAGACCCAAGTCTCAGGTGAGCCTCAAGGCATCCATGCCCTTGTGCTCTGCACACTGTCAGCCAACCAGTCCAGAACTGCAATCTGGCTAGAAGGAGAGAGACCCTTTTCTGGCCTGGGGGTGGACTTGGCTTCTGGCCAAATGATTGGGTCCCTGGGGCCTAGATCAGCCCCAGGGGCTGACTTATGGCACCTTTAGGTGTTGGCCGGAGCTCTGCCTTGGCCACAACAAAGGCCGAAGCCGGGGGGGGGGAGGGTACAGGAAGGGAAGGGGGGAGAGGGGGACCAGGACAGGAAGTGGCAGTCAGCTAGCTTGATCAGCAAGCTAGCTGACTGGATGTGGGGGTGGGTGGGGGGGGGATTAACCCTTTCTCTTCCTGCTGTCCTTCCTGCTGCTTTGTAGCAACCATTGGGGTGCTACCATTCCTATTTAGACAAAGGGAAGTTTAATCCTGACGCTAAAGTCAACCACATGTAAGTGTTGTAGCAAGCCGAGACTTTTGGGGAAACCTTCAGAAAAAAACTCCCAGCAAAGAAAGTTCAATTAAACAAAGAAATGTTGCTTTACATCTGTACCAAACAAATGTTCACAGTCATTTGTTTTTGGCAGAGCAACTACAAACCAAACACTGTTCAGCTTCATTCAGCTGTACATTTCATAGCAGTTTCTCCTCTCTCTCTCTCTCTCACATATATATAGATACATACATAGACAGTGTCGGCACCAGGATTCCTGTCCCTGCTCCTCCCTTTTCTGTAGTGCTGCCACACTGAATATTGCACTGCTCCAGGATTCCTGTCCCTGCTCCTCGCTTTGTGTAGTGCTGCCACACTGAATATTGCACTGCACCAGAATTCCTGTCCCAGTCCCTCCCTTTGTGTAGTGCTTCCACACTGAATATTGCACTGCACCAGGATTCCTGTCCCTGCTCCTCCCTTTTGTGTAGTGCTGTCACACTGAATATTGCACTGCACCAGGATTCCTGTCCCAGTCCCTCCCTTTGTGTAGTGCTACCACACTAAATATTGCACTGCACCAGGATTCCTGCCCCTGTCCCTCCCTTTGTGTAGTGCTACCACACTAAATATTGCACTGCACCAGGATTCCTGTCCCTGTCCCTCCCTTTGTGTAGTGCTACCACACTGAATATTACACTGCTCCAGGATTCCTGTCCCTGCTCCTCCCTCTGTGTAGTGCTACCACACTGAATATTGCACTGCACCAGGATTCCTGCCCCTGGCCCTCCCTTTGAGTAGTGTTATCACACTGAATATTGCACTGCTCCAGTATTCCTGTTCCTGCTCCTCCCTTTGTGTAGTGCTACCACACTGAATATTGCACTGCACCAGGATTCCTTCCCAATCCCTCCCTTTGTGTAGTGCTACCACACTGAATATTGCACTGCTCCAGGATTCCTGCCCCTGTCCCTCCTTTGTGTAGTGCTACCACACTGAATATTGCACTGCTCCAGGATTCCTGCCCCTGCTTCTCCTCTTGTGTAGTGCTACTGCATTGAATATTGCACTGCACCAGGATTCCTGTCCCTGCTCCTCCCTCTGTGTAGTGCTACCACACTGAATATTGCACTGCACCAGGATTCCTGCCCTTGGCCCTCCCTTTGAGTAGTGTTACCACACTGAATATTGCACTGCTCCAGTATTCCTGTTCCTGCTCCTCCCTTTGTGTAGTGCTACCACACTGAATATTGCACTGCACCAGGATTCCTGCCCCAGTCCCTCCCTTTGTGTAGTGCTACCACACTGAATATTGCACTGCTCCAGGATTCCTGCCCCTGTCCCTCCCTTTGTGTAGTGCTACCACACTGAATATTGCACTGCTCCAGGATTCCTGCCCCTGCTTCTCCTCTTGTGTAGTGCTACTGCACTGAATATTGCACTGCACCAGGATTCCTGTACCTGCTCCTCCCTCTGTGTAGTGCTACCACACTGAATATTGCACTGCTCCAGGATTCCTGTCCCTGCTCCTCCCTTTTGTGCAATGCTGCCATGCTGAATATTGCACTGCTCCAGGATTCCTGTCCCAGTCCCTAACTTTGTGTAGTGCTACCACACTGAATATTACACTGCACAAGGATTCCTGTCCCTGTCCCTCCCTTTGTGTTGTGCTACCACACTGAATATTGCACTGCTCCAGGATTCCTGTCCCTGCTCCTCCCTTTGTGTAGTGTTACCACACTGAACATTGCACTGCACCAGGATTCCTGCCCCTGCTTCTCCTCTTGTGTAGTGCTACTGCACTGAATACTGCACTGCACCAGGATTCCTGTCCCTGCTCCTCCCTCTGTGTAGTGCTACCACACTGAATATTGCACTGCTCCAGGATTCCTGTCCCTGCCCCTCCCTTTGTGTAGTGCTACCACACTGAACATTGCACTGCACCAGGATTCCTGTCCTTGCTCCTCCGTTTGTGTAGTACTACCACACTGAACATTGCACTGCACCAGGATTCTTGTCCCTGTCCCTCCCTTTTGTAGTGCTACCATACTGAATATTGCACTCACCAGGATTCCTGTCCCTGCCCCTCCCTTTGTGTAGTACTACCACACTGAATATTGCACTGCTCCAGGATTCCTGCCCCTGTCCCTCCCTTTGTGTAGTGCTACCACACTGAACATTGCACTGCACCAGGATTCCTGTCCTTGCTCCTCCATTTGTGTAGTACTACCACACTGAACATTGCACTGCACCAGGATTCTTGTCCCTGTCCCTCCCTTTGTGTAGTACTACCACACTGAATATTGCACTGCACCAGGATTCTTGTCCCTGTCCCTCCCTTTTTGTAGTGCTACCATACTGAATATTGCACTGCACCAGGATTCTTGTCCCTGCCCCTCCCTTTGTGTAGTACTACCACACTGAATATTGCACTGCTCCAGGATTCCTGCCCCTGTCCCTCCCTTTGTGTAGTGCTACCACACTGAACATTGCACTGCACCAGGATTCCTGTCCTTGCTCCTCCATTTGTGTAGTACTACCACACTGAACATTGCACTGCACCAGGATTCTTGTCCCTGTCCCTCCCTTTGTGTAGTACTACCACACTGAATATTGCACTGCACCAGGATTCTTGTCCCTGTCCCTCCCTTTTTGTAGTGCTACCATACTGAATATTGCACTGCACCAGGATTCTTGTCCCTGCCCCTCCCTTTGTGTAGTACTACCACACTGAATATTGCACTGCTCCAGGATTCCTGCCCCTGTCCCTCCCTTTGTGTAGTGCTACCACACTGAACATTGCACTGCACCAGGATTCCTGTCCCTGCTCCTCTGTTTGTGTAGTACTACCACACTGAATATTGCACTGCTCCAGGATTCCTGCCCCTGTCCCTCCCTTTGTGTAGTGCTACCACACTGAACATTGCACTGCACCAGGATTCCTGTCCCTGCTCCTCCGTTTGTGTAGTACTACCACACTGAACATTGCACTGCACCAGGATTCTTGTCCCTGTCCCTCCCTTTGTGTAGTACTACCACACTGAATATTGCACTGCACCAGGATTCTTGTCCCTGTCCCTCCCTTTGTGTAGTACTACCATACTGAATATTGCACGCACCAGGATTCCTGTCCCTGCCCCTCCCTTTGTGTAGTACTACCACACTGAATATTGCACTGCTCCAGGATTTCTGTCCCTGTCCCTCCCTTGGTGTAGTACTACCACATTGAATATTGCACTGCATCAGAATTCCTCTCCCTGCTCCTCTCTTTGTGTAGTGCTTCCACACTGAATATTGCACTGCACCAGGATCCCTGCCCCCCTTCCTGACTTTATGCATTTTTATTATTTTTTTTTTTTGCAAGTGTGCTAACCCATTTACCATGCACCACCCCAACCTTTGAATATTGTGCTCTGGCACAAACTCTTGCCAAACAGGGCTCAGTCACTTTGCCCACCAGACAAAGTTTTATATATGTGGTCTCAGGAGTACTAACTAGCATACAGCAGGCACGATGCTCCTGGAAGCATCAATTAGGACCAGCATTAGGCATTCACTGGTTCCACTGGGAAGTAATAGGTTAGGTGATTGCCATGCATGAAATAGTGTTGAGCGATAGGAGACAATTATACAGGTCTAACAACAGTAACTACAAAAATAAACAATGGTACGTTTGTTAACAATGTGTGAAATACCTCTTACAGGGTCTCCTAGTGCCCTACGTCTGCTGACATCAATAACAATACTTTATCAAGACCTAACCACCTTAGCCAAGGATATTTAGAAAGGCACCCCAGTTACAGTCTGACAGTCCTGTTGGAGGATCAGTCTTTTTGGTGCAGTGCAGGTGGTGGCTAGCTAGCTTTGAAGAATGGGGTACAGTACCTGAGTGACCGATCAGCCTCGTTGGCCAGCAGGAGGGCTGAAGACCACAAGATGGAGATGAAGATGAGAAGATGAAGAGGATGCAGGCTGGTCTGGAGCTGAAGATGCAGGTGATGAGAGGATGGGGGATGGTCGAGGCAATGTCCTTCGATGGCGATTGCAGTTCTTCTGGAAGACTCCTGATGAGTTGCCGCATAGCTGGGGAAGGTAGCTATGGCCACCTTGAACAAGTAAAACAAAAACAGGGCAATTTCCTAATTGCATACTTTGGAGGGAACCTCGCTACCGTGTGCTGGGGTGGCTCCTAACCTGACTAGACTGAGGGGGGTTACTGACTACTGCTATGCTGGCCAGTGCAGGCTTTAGTCATCTTTGGGGGTTGCTGGCAGGCTGGGTGGGAAGTGCTGGATGCTTAGCCAAAAGGTGGGTGACCCCTGTCCTCAGGGGTACAGGCAACTGCAGTCTTCTTAGGGCAATTAGCTGGGTGATGGGACTATCACTGTTGGGCAGCCTCTTCACTTCCCCATGGCAACAGCTCAGACTAGGGGTGGAGAGAGAGAACTGGTGTGTCTCAATGCAAGTGGCAGGGGGGCAGACAGTTCAGTCCCCTTTCAGGACAATGCAGGAACCAACTGGTCAAGATGCAGGGCAGGCAAGTTCAGGCCCTATTGCAATTGTGAGCAGGCCATGGTGCAAATAGTTCAGTCAGTTGGGGTCACTTAGTATCCCGGGGTGCAACCTGGGCAGACATTAAACACAGCAAATACACAACAATTACTTTTCTGTACCAGGGACTGGGTTTACCTGATGGCCAGGGTCAGGGTGAGAGGCAGCACAGCATCCACCTGGCCATTTAATCGATCTGCAGGCCCCAGCAGCCACCAGCAAGCAGTTCTACTGGTACAGGGCATGGAGCTAGCCCTGCCTTTTATGCACAGCAATGGATGCCCCTTTAGCTCCTGGCCCCACCCCTGCACTCTTGGCCTGAGTGTGCTGTCCACAGCTGCATTCCCCCTATAATCCAGGAGGCAGTATAGCACAATGGTGCAAGGGTCTGAGCTGCCAACCTGGAGATCAGGGTTTGAATCCCTCAGCCCCACTCTAACTCCTGCTGATTTCCTAGCTGCTTTCCCTGTCATGGAGTGCCTGTTTGGCACCAATCCTACTCCCTGGGGCTCATGCCACATGGTGTGTCTTGCTATACCCTTGTGGGTGCTATGCACCTTGTGCTCCTCTATTTCCATGCCTGTACTTGTAGGTGCTCTCAGTGCTAAATAAAAGTAATTTTGGGCTTACAGCCCTCTTACCATCTGGGCCTAGTTATACGGGGAAAAGACAATTGCAGCTGGTGGTGGTGAGGTCATGGGGGAGCAGGCTTTTTCCCCAATGTCTCTGGTACCTTAATCTGCTGCTGGGCTAAACCTCAGAGCAAAGGTGGGTGTTTCTGCCTGGACACAAGTTGCAGTGGGACACTGCCATCCAGGTGTTAAACCACTCCCTGATGCAACACTGCTGGCTGCTCGGTGAAACCAGGTCCACATCTACTGTGGTGCTGTGTGTGCCACCTGGGGATCAGGAGGCAAGTGCAGCAGGGGAGCTGGGAAGAGGATACCAACAAGCACCCCCCTCGCTGCTGCCGATTATGGAACCAGACTAAGCCTGGTCTGGAGAAGGGTGGGAAGAATTCCACCAACACTGGGGAAACTTACACAGAAGGAGAAGGGGGAGGGAGAGAGAGAAACCAAACATCCAAGGGACAGAGGTGAAATGGAACAACCCACTGGGTTGTAGCTGGCACTAAGGCCTGTCACAAGGGGACTGATGGGGTCCATCCACCATGCTGGGCCCCAAAGCTTGCAGCTGGGGGGACAAATAGGAGGACCGCCCAGGCAGGAGAAACACCCCTGATACCCACAAAAGTAACTGAGAGAAAACCCACTAGCCCAGGGGCAGACAATTAATGGGACTTACCCTATAGGGCTGGCTGCTGCTGGGGTGGGGGGCTGCTGGATTCCACGCTGAGCTGGAGGATGACCGCTACTGCTGGAGGTGGGACAGACTGCTGCACCGCCTTCAGGCTGGAAGATTGCTGCTCCTGTTGCTGGCGAAGAACCTGGAGGACTCCTGGTTACAGAGGAGCAGCCACCAAGGAGCTGCAGACCAGAGCCTCAGGTGAGCCTCAAGGCATCCATGCCCTTGTGCTCTGCACACTGTCAGCCAACCAGTCCAGAACTGCAATCTGGCTAGAAGGGGAGATCCTTTTCTAGCCTGGGGGTGGACCTGGCTTCTGGCCAAGTGATTGGGTCCCTGGGGCCTAGATCATCCCCTGAGGCTGATTTATGGCCCCTTTAGACATTGGCTTGAGCTCTGGCCTGGCCAGAACAAAAGCCAAAGCCCGTGGAAAAAGTACAGGAGGGGGAGAGGCAGACCAGGACAGGAAGTGGTCAGACAGCTAGCTTGGTCAATAAGTTAGCTAGCTAGCTGGATGGATTTTGGGTGGGTGGGGTGTTAACACTTTCCCTCCCTGCTGTCCTTCCTGCTGCTTGTGTAGCAACCATTGGGGTAATACAATTCCTATTTAGACAAGAGGAAGTTTAATCCTGCTGCTAAAGTCAACCATATGTAACAGTGTTGTAGCAAGCCAAGACTTTTGGGGAAACCATCAGAAAAAACTCCTAGCAAAGAAAGTTCATTTAAACAAAGAAAAGTTGCTTTACATCTGTACCAAGTAAATGTTCACAGTCACTTATTTTTGGTGGAGCAACTACAAACCAAACACTGTTTAGTTTCATTCAGCTGTCCATTTCATAGCAGCTCTTTTCTCTCTCTCTCTCTCTCTCTCTCTTCCCAGCCCCCAAATCCTCCTTTTTCCTTTTTCTTGTTTCCCCTTAATGGCTCCCATGTGAGGCTCATTAGTCGCCCCCTCGTCAGGGAATTCCAGGCTTTCTTGCAGCCAGTACAGATATCCTCTACAGGGCCAGACCAAAGATTAGCATGGCAAGGATTCAATTCCCTGTTCTCCTGCTAGTATCTTAGTGAAGAGGGGATCCTGAGTAAAGATTGTATAGACGCCTTCACAGGCACAAGAACATGGATGTGTTTCTGGGTTTCTCTAGCTGTACTTATGGGGCCTGCAGTACCACATGTCATCACTACACACTAGGTGGCAGCATTGCTCCATGAGCAGCTGCTCAGTCAGCCTGCGAATGTGGAGAGAAATGTCAAAAGGTGAAGGAGCCTGCATTCTGAATAAACTATCAGGATGATAAGAACATGCGCAGCTACAGCTTTTCTATGATTTTATGTTTGCTTGTGCGCATGCACAAGAAACATTATGGGACAGCTTAGGAGAGAAGTGAGGTTTTGGAGGTGTGGCACTGGGGCGGCCAATGCCCCCACTGCATTTAGAGGCTTAGCCCGCTTTCCCCAATGTGGTGGCACGCTGCTGCTGACACTAGTTCAGCCCATGTGCCACCAACTTGAAATGAATCTGCCACTGCAATGAGGGAGTGACCCATCATTGCAGGGTGGTGCCTTGTCAGGTGTAACATATCAATTAACATAGCAGTGGCTGTCGCCGTCCACCACGGGGTCCCCATGAAAGCTGACGGGTGTGCTTAATCCCCCTGTTGGTATGCCCCCCTCCTGAATTCATTTGCCAATGGGGGTAGCCCAATCCCAGTCAGCATGATGCACCCCCCCATTTGTTCTGTGCTGGGGATCCCAATCCCCCTCAGCTTTTGTGCTCCCTGTCCCCCTCAGCACAGTGTATGGCCAATGGGGATGCTCAGTCCCTGTCGGCTCCGGTCCCCCCACCACAAACACCCAGGTGGCATGTTGGGAGCCCACCCCAGCGTGCCAAAAGTGTCATGTAGTCTTTATTTTTTTAATCCTGTAAAACAAGTAAACAGTCCCTCATCAAGTCCCTGGCCCCCTTCCACAACTTGCACCACCCTCTGTGCACCCCACCTCCCCCATTCATCACATACTTACCTCCAGAGCTCGGTGCAATGATCTTTGGTGGACTGGGAACATATCTGCACTCTTCAGAGCCGACCGTGAAATGAAGAAATGCCGGTAAGCTGTATAAGACATAAATGGTTTTGATTTCAACTTATGTGGCTATCTCGGCCATTTTTCTGAGTTTTGGCACCAAACTTTCAACATGGGGTTCTTGGGACCCCTCCTCATGAATTCAGTCACTGTCATGACATTATTCAGTCCTGAAAGGTGATTTCACGGTCACTGCATGGAATCACCTTTTGGGACTGATTAATGAAATGACAGTGTCATTGTTCATGAGGTGGGCTCTCAAAAAGCCTATGCTGCAAATTTGGTGAAAAAAATTCCATAAAATGACTGCTCTATGAGCGTGCATTGCACAGTTTCTGTGCATGCCATTAACTTTGCTAATTTGTAATATTTTCACTCCAGATTTTCAACGTTGGCATTTTTCCACACCTCCTTATAAACAGTACAGCTGTCATTTTTCACATCCTGGCCAAAATGTGTTTTCACAGTTCCGGCACAGAATAGCATGGTCACTGTGGGAAATCAGTGTTTGGGACAGATTAAGAAAATCACAGTGACACTGTTCATGAGCAGAGGTCCTAAAATGCCTATGTTGAAAATTTGGTGACAAAAGTCTATAAAATGACTGTGTTATGAGCGTCCTCTGTGCAGTTTCCACGCACCCTTATAACTTCACAAATTTGTAATATTTTCACTCCAGATTTTAAACATTTGTATTTTTTCATGCCTCCTTATGAACAGACTCCAGAAGTTCAACATTGGCATTTTTTCAGACCTCCTTATGAACAGTACAGCTGTCATTTTTCACATCCTGGCTGAAAAGTGTTTTCACACTTCCAGCACAGAATAGTGCAGTCGCTGTAGGAAATCAGTGTCTGGGACAGATTAAGAAACTCACAGTGACTCTGTTCATGAGCAGAGGTCCTAAAATGCCTATGTTGAAAATTTGGTGACAAACATCCATAAAATTACTGTGTTATGAGCGTGCATTGTGCAGTTTCCATACTCCTGCATAACTTCACAAATTTGTAATATTTTCACTCCAGATTTTAAACATTTGTATTTTTTCATACCTCCTTATGAAAAGACTCTATATTTTCAACACTGGCATTTTTCAGACCTCCTTATGAACAGTACAGGTGTCATTTTCCACATTCAGGCTGCAATGTGGTTTTGCACTGCCAGCACAGAATAGCACACTCACTGTGGGAAACCAGTGTTTATTTATTTTATTTATTAGGTCTAGAATTACAATACCTTTGAGCCAGGGCTCTTTTACAAAGGTTCCAAGTCTAGTTACAATTTAAAACATAAGATATGTAAGTCAGATTACAAATTCAGTACATAGGACAAGGTTACAACAGTGTAAGCTAAACAGAGTTACAAAGCATCGGAGAAACAAAACAAGTTTTGGAGGCTAGGTTACAAGTAGTGGATGAGGTGTAGAGAGGATAGAGGACAAGAGAGAGGAAGAATAGAGGTGGACAGAGAGATATAGAGGAGGAGCACAGCCAGAGGCATTGTCATAGACATAACATGGGGAAGTGCATGCTCAGGAGTAACCAAGTGCTAATAGGAGAGAGAACTGCATAAGGTTAGAGAAATATTCACAGGGTCAGCTAGTTGAGGCAGTCACAGAAGCTAGAGGCAGAGCCTTGATTTAAATGCACCACAGGTTGGAGTGGAGGAGATGTAACTGTTTAGTCCATTTAGCCAGCTGGGCACCCTGTAGGCAAAAGATCTTTGACCTTGTGAGGTACGACAACGTTCAGGACATATTAAGAAAATCACAGTGACACTGTTCATGAACAGAGGTGCTAAAATGCCAATGTTGAAAATTTAGTGACAAAAGTCATTATTTCACACATTTGTAATATTTTCACCACTGGCATTTTTTCACACCTCCTTATGAACAGTACAGCTGCCATTTTTCATATCCTGCCTGAAATATGCATTTATACATCTGGCACACAATGGCGTGGTAGCTGAGGGAAATCAATGTTCAGGACAAATTAAGAAAATCATAGTGACCGTGTTCATGAGCCGAGGTCAGAAAATGCCTATGTTGAAAATTTGGTGAAATAATTCCACTAAATAACTGTGTTACATGCATGCGTTGTGCAGTTTCCATGTACGCTTGGAAGTTTGAGCATTTTTAATATTTTCACTACTGATTTTCAACCTTGCCATCTCTTCAAACCTTCTTATGAATGGTACAGCTGTCATTCTTCACATCCTGTCCAATCTGTGTTTTCGCACGTCTGGCACAGAATGACATGGACGCTCTGGGAACTCAAAGTTCAGGACACATTAACAAAATTCCAGTGCCGCTGTTCATGAGAAGAGGTCCCAAATGCTTTCATGAGGTGCAGATCACAAAAAGGCCATGCTGAAAATTTGTAATGCAAATACCAACAAATGCCTGGGGCATTAGGGTTTCTAACAATAACATCTCTGCCTGTTCAGACTGACAGGGCACGGGGTCAAAATGTTGCATGGCAGAATGCTGTGTGACTTAATCCTGTTACATTATTTCTATTTATCTTTTGTTCTGTGGGGGGCTGCATCCTCCACATCACCGTTATGGGGGCTGCACCCCCCTGGACACCCCCACTAAAGATTCTAACTCTGGGGGGTCCAACTACGAGAGCACACAGGTCCGGGGTGTGCCATAATGCTGTACCTATTAAGCATACAACATTATGACCCGATACAGACTGACAGGCATCAGGGGTGTGCCTCTGGATTTCTGGCTGTAATGCTCATGCCATGCAACCCCCACCACCCACCCTGAAGCCAGTGACAGGCAACAAGGTGTGCCTTGAACTCTTCGGCCACACACTTCAGCCCATTCTCCTATGCTGCACCAATTTCAGGGTCTGTCATTATGAAATGGGGTGACTGTGAAGCCAAACACCCCAAGACACACCTCAACACTTGTCGGTGTCTACAGGAGAGGGTGAGGTGAAAGACTGTAAGCACTGTGGGCAGTGGCCCAGAGGCACACTCTAATGCCTGTCCATTTCTGCAGGGTGGATCTGGGGTTGGCATGAGTTCAGTACTTCACCGCTGCTCCTATTCTGCATCTGTCTAACTCCTGCACATCGAATGCTACTATCAGCAAGCAAACATTCAGCATTGACAAATGCTTGTTATTAATTATTTTGCTATGTTAAAGCTCTGCTGAGCAAAGCTGATTTTTCAAGGGGTTCCTGGGTGAAAAGCAATCACTATTACATGCCATAGTGTACAAAGTAATGGAAGTACAAAGCAATCACTATTATTACATGCCATAGTGTGCAAAGTCATGGGAGTACAAAGCAATCACTATTATTACATGCCATAGTGTACAAAGTCATGGGAGTACAAAGCAATCACTATTATTACATGCCATAGTGTACAAAGTCATGGGAGTACAAAGCAATCACTATTATTACATGCCATAGTGTGCAAAGTCATGGGAGTACAAAGCAATCACTATTATTAGTGAAGTCAAGTCAAGTCATTTTTTATTTAAAAAGACCCCCAATCCCAAAGGCTCTGGGTGCTGTACATTAAAAGGAAATGGAGAAATTTTTCAGCATTTCATGCCATATAAGTACAAAAACAAAAGGAAAACATATATACATAATCATAATCAAACCCCAAAAGCATATAAAAATAGGTGAGTCTTTAGGCAAACCTTGAAAGTAGAAATGTTCGGGGCCTCCCTAACTGCAGCTGGCAATGAATTCCAAAAAGCGAGCGTGGCGACACTGAAAGCTCAGTAGCCCGCAGATTTTAATCTCGCTCTTGGAACAGTTAGGAGGTCAGCACCAGAAGAACGGAGATTACGGGAAGAGGAGGATGGTATCAGGAGATCTGACAGGTAACTGGGGCCCTGTCCGTGTAGGGCCTTATAGGTGAGAAACCCCACCTTGAAGAGCACTCTCCACCTGACAGACAGCCAGTGCAGTTCGCGTAACACAGGTGTAATGTGACAGAATTTACTCTGCCCGGTTAAAAGCCAGGCAGCAGCATTCTGCATGAGCTGCAGTCTGCGGAGAGAGCCCCAGAGATCCCGAGATAGAGGGCATTACAGTAGTCAAGCCTCGAAGTGACTAAGGTAGGGAGGTCCAGAGGCGGAACAAGGGGCTTAATCCAGGCGATGTTACGAAGATGGAAAAAACAGGAACGAACCACGGAGGAAATCTGAACCTCCATGGTCAAATTCCTGTCAAACATCACGCCAAGATTTCGCACCCAAGGGGAGGCCATCAATGACATGGCCCCTAGCACAAGGCCAGTTGCCGAATCAGAGGCCATCGCATCACGAACTCTGTTTGACTCCACTACCAATACCTCAGTCTTATCAGGGTTCAATCTAAGCCAACTGGAGGCCATCCAGTCGCTAATCTCAGCCAGGCAGATGTTCAGCACATCTACTGCGTTGGATGTTCCTGGAGCAAAAGATAAGTATAGAAACATAGAAACATAGAATTTGACGGCAGATAAGGACCGCTTGGCCCACCCAGTCTGCCCATTTCCCTACCTGATGGATAAGCTGCAGATCCTAGTTAACCAGCAGCCTACTTCTTCCTACCCCAACCCCCTAGAGTATAGCTGAGTATCATCAGCATAGCAATGAAATCTCAGTCCATACTTTCTAATGATCCCCCACAGGGGCAGTATATATACTGCGAACAACATCGGAGCCAACAACGAACCCTGGGGGACTCCACACAAAAGGAGACTGGGTGTTGATGAGAAATTTCCCATCACAACCCGCTGTCTCCTATTTGTGAGAAAGGACTCAAACCACTTGATGATGACACCGGTGAGTCCACATAACTCCCTCAGGTGGAGAAGCAACACACAATGGTCCACAGTATCAAATGCTGAAGAGAGATCGAGGAGAACAAGAATTGTCTTGTCTCCTCGGTCTCCAGCCCTGAGAAGGTCATTTTGCACCCAAACTAACGCAGTTTCAGTGCTATACCTGGCCTGAAAAGCTGACTGGAAGGGATTGTACAACTCGTGAGTCATGAGATGTTCCTCCAAATGAACCGATACCATCTTCTAAATATTCCCAAAATGGGAGATTCGAGATAGAGACGGTGGTTGCTCTGACCTCCAGGTCCAAAGAAATTTCTTTAAAGGGGTCTAACAGAGCCTCCTTCAAGGCATCCGGAAGACACCCTGACTTAGGAGCACCGGACAATCAGGAAAAACCCGGCCAACAGAGTCAATGCATCTCATTAAGAAACGCGTTAGCACTGGGTCCATTTCACAAAAGGTATGCCTCAGATTGACCGCCACCTCAATTACCTCATGATCCTCCACTGGCCTAAACTCACCCCAGTCAGGCGGAGTGCACTTACTACATAACTGGCGACCACTGACAGCAATAATATTGCTGGCTGAAGAAACCTCCCGCTGGATCAAAGACACCCTGTCCGAGAAAAACAGAGCAAAATCCTCACAATCCTCATTCGAGGAAGCTCTACCGGGCTGGAGACAGATAGGATGGAGAAGTCTGTCAACAGTCCGGAAGAGTGAGACTGGTCAGTCTCTCCCAGCAGCAATCTCCCGAGACAAAAACAATATCTTCTTTCGGTCGTTTTCCTCCTGATATGCACAATAATGTGCACGCAAGAGCAGTTTGTCTGTCTCCAGGCGGGATTTCCTCCAGCAGCGCTCCAATCTCCGACCCGTCTTCTTCATTTCCTTGAGATCTCCATCAAACCATGGAGACCTCAAGTACAAAGTTCTGGGCAGTACACGGACAGGTGCGAGGGAGTTGATGGCGTCGGACAGAACCTTATTATAGGTATCTACACCGACACCAACAGCTGCGATGCATATATCACCTAAACTAGATAGATCAGCAGCCGCCATAAAACCCACAGGGGTAAGATCTCCTAAAGGGCAGCAGCGGATCATCTCAGCAGGGAGTAAACTTACAGCGGGAGCCCTAAGCATGAACTTCACCGTGCTATGATCAGACCAAAGTAATTGATCGACCATGAGATCAAAGATCTCAATCCCCAGTGAGAACACCAGATCCAGTGTGTGGCCATCTCGATGAGTAGATGCATCAATGAACTGCAAAAGCCCTAATAAGGACATATTCTGCAAAAATTCGTCAATGCATCTCTGAGTTTTATCCTCAGCCCAGACGTTGAAGTGCCCCAGAATAACACATCTAGGGGAGTCCAACGTCTTGCTGTCGCAACAAACTCGGCAAATTCCCGCAGGAACCCTCCCACCGGGCCCGGAGGACAATAGATGAGGAGGATCCTGCAGCCAATGCCGAGTCCTCCACGGATAGCCACACACTCAAATGAATCTGGGATTCCCACTGGGTGCACGGTGAAGGTCAGGCTAGATTTAAAACAAATGGCAACACCGCCGCCCCTGCGATTTCCTCTGGGGCAGTGCACAATGGCATAACCTGGGGGGACTGCAGCCTCAAAAACAGGGCCAGCATCATCTCCACCCAGGTCTCCGTTATACGCAAGCCAGGTCGACTGAAGAAACCAGGCGGCAATAATTGCCGTCTTGTTTCTAATCGACCTGGCATTGCCTAGAAACTACCGACAGAGGAATAGCAGGGTGTAACCCCTCAGGTTACCTGACCACTTGGTCTGGTGGCTTCCTGGAAATGGGCACCAACCACGTCTAGGCGTCACCTAGGTGCCCTAAATAAACCAGGCGTCTCCTCATCCAACCACCTCTATTTTTACCTTCACCCGCTTCCTGGTCAGACTGCAGCTCTCAGGCCAAACAGTCCCTTATAATCCCACCTCCCTGCAATGCCTGCTCATAGCATTGGATACAGGAGAGGAACAAAAGAGACACAGAGCATGCAGCTGCGCCTTCCCATAAACAATCCTAACCCACACAGGTTGCTCTTAGATCCCCTACACATTCCTAAATTAACAGCAGAAGACAGATAAACTATAATTTAAACTAATTCAACAAATTTAAATTTTAAAACAATTCTAATTTAAAGAAACCTACTACAGTCTAAAACCCTTGCTAAACAACCTACTTCCAACTCTACATTACAGACAGAGTAATTTTCTGAGCATCCAAGTGTATACGCTCACACTTGTGGCCGGTGCTTCACTATGTACAAGCACTGGGTCCCAGCCCTCACAACAAAAACCAGTTCCTCACTCCTCCGATATGGTCGGAAATCCAGGTAATTGACACAGCTTCTAAGCTGTGATTTCACCAACTGAGATGAATCGAGGTGAAGGAGGTCAGCAGATGAGAGAGACAATAAAACTTCTCTGCGGTTAGTGTAGTATTCAGCCGCTTACAAGTGGCGCTCAGCAAAAACCACACAAATGTGCTGCCGCTTAGAAGCGGTATAATGGACAACAGTTTAACTCTGCGAAAACCAAGATTCCAGCCAGCTGAGCAACACGTAGAGCAAAAACACCAACACTCAACTGCCACTTGTGAGCGGCACTTCCTTATGTACAAGCACTCGTCCCCAGCCCTCACAACAAAAACCAGCTCCCTCCACTTCTCCGACATCAAGTGAAATCCAAATGGATTGACACAGCCTCTCACGCTGTGATTTCACCAGCTGAGATGAATCGGGGTGAAGGAGGTCAGCAGGTAGGGAGACAATAAAACTTCTCTGTGGTTATTGTAGTATTCCAGCCACTTACAAGCGGCGCTCAGCAAAGGCCACACAAATGTGCTGCCGCTTAGAAGCGGTATAGTGGACAACAGTTTAACTCTGCAGAAAACCAAGATTCAACCTTCAGCGATAGCAAGTAAATAAAACACCAACACTCAACTTATTACATGCCATAGTGTGCAAAGTCATGGGAATACAAAGCAATCACTATTATTACATGCCATAGTGTACAAAGTAATGGGAGTACGAAGCAATCACTGTTATTACATGCCATAGTGTACAAAGTAATGGGAATATGAAGCAATCACTGTTATTGCATGCCATAGTGTACAAAGTAATGGGAGCATGAAGCAATCACTATTATTGCATGCCATAGTGTGCAAAGTCATGGGAGTACAAAGCAATCACTATTATTACATGCCATAGTGTGCAAAGTAATGGGAGTACAAAGCAATCACTATTATTACATGCCATAGTGTACCAAGTCATGGGAGTACAAAGCAATCACTATTATTACATGCCACAGTGTGCAAAGTCATGGGAGTACAAAGCAATCACTATTATTACATGCCATAGTGTGCAAAGTCATGGGAATACGAAGCAATCACTATTACATGCCAGAGTGTACAAAGTAATGGGAGTACAAAGCAATCACTATTACATGCCATAGTGTGCAAAGTAATGGGAGTACAAAGCAATCACTATTATTACATGCCATAGTGTACAAAGTCATGGGAGTACAAAGCAATCACTATTATTACCTGCCATAGTGTGCAAAGTAATGGGAGTACAAAGCAGTCACTATTATTACATGCCATAGTGTGCAAAGTAATGGGAGTACAAAGCAGTCACTATTATTACATGCCATAGCGTGCAAAGTAATGAGATGTCAGAGCAGTCACTATTATTACATGCCATAGCGTACAAAGTAATGGAGGTCAAAGCAATCACTATTATTACATGCCCTAGTAGTACAAAGTAATGGGAGTATGAAGCAATCACTATTATTACATGCCATAGTGTACAAAGTAATGGAGTACAAAGCAATCACTATTACCATGCCATAGTGTGCAAAGTCATGGGAGTATGAAGCAATCACTATTACATGCCATAGTGTACAAAGTAATGGGAGTACAAAGCAATTCAATGTGTAAAAGCATGCATTGCAGACACAGAACACACAGCAACACAGGTCTTAAGGTTATGTGATCCTTGGGTTGAAATTCATGACTTTGAGCAAGATTCATACACTGCCTAGGGCTCAGGGATATGTTAAACACATACTGCAGAATAATAATAAAGAATACAATAATAACCAAGAAAAGCTTGTGGGGAGAGGTAACATACTGTACAAGGCAGAGCACATATTTTACGGACCCTGAGTCTGGTAGTCAATCATGCCACCCCACTGTGTTCACTGACATCCTTAGTTTACACATTAAACAACTGACAGGACAGACAAGAGAAATCTCTCCACATGAAGTGCAATCCCTGCAAACAATCTGAAATCAAGATAAATACTGCAATAGGTCACAAATTACTGTTCTTAAGTCTTCAGTGATTGGACGACCACATAGGTATGTGAAAGATTAAACACTACCCCAGACCCAGATCACAGGGTTCCTACATGAATCAAGTGCAACATCACAGAACTCTGCATGACCTGCAAGCAAAGATACCACAAACAACCTGTTGTACTTTGAGAAATGTTTCTTGGTCTATTGAGTCTACCAGAGGTGTTGCTAGGGCTGGACATCCGGGGCTGGAGCCCCGAATGTTTTGTCTGGGGTCCCGAACCATTTTTGTGATGGGTGGTGTGCTGTGCAGTGTGCGGTAGTGGGTTCTTCCCATTTTTTGTACTACCTGCCTGCCTGCCCCTCCTGTGCTCAACCCAAGGTCCAAAAGTTAAAATTGTAAAACCCCATTTTCACTGCAGCCCAGCCAACCCAACCTCCCAGACTAGCAAGCACACTAGCAGCTCTAAAGTAATTATTTTTATTTGCCAATTGCCAGTGGTATGGTAGTAGAGCTAGTACCCCTGAGCCCCGCTCGTGACCTCATATCAACCGCCCAACTGCCCACCTATTGCTTTCTTCGGCTTTCTCATTTTGTTCCCATCATCACCATGGCAACCAATAAACACACAGCTCCTAGTTCTCAGACGTGGTGTTTGATTGGTGAAGTGACCTAGTGATGGCGCATAGTGCACTCAAAGGCAGAGCGGGAGCGAGTGAAGACATCTTGGAGGCTGCACAGGCTGGTCAGGAAAGTGCAGGTCAGTCTCTATCTGAGACTCAGAAGAGGATTGGGAAGAAGAGCCCTAGTAGGGGTTAAGGGGTGTTCAGAAGAACTTGGGAGTATTTCATTTTTTGGCCAGCACAGCGGCACTGCACTAGTCTTCACAATTGGATCGTGGGGACAAGGAGGGAGCTGGGACACTGGGACAGACAGTTGGTACTTGGACAGTTACCTTGGACTTGGGAGTTTGGGACTGTCTTACTTGGAGCAAGCGGACTGCTGAAGAGAGGAGAGTAGAGAGACTTCAATCAGGAGACTGTGGAGATGTTGAGCAAAGCTGGAGCAGAGAGAGAGGAGAGACAAGACAGAGACACAGAACTGGATCTGCCATGAGGATGCTAATGCCATTGCCTACCTGCTGTGCCACTGTTACTGTGTGGTTAAGGTGAGTCAACTGTGAGATCCTGGATGCCAGATGGCATGGCAGTGCTGTGACTGTATTTATTTATTTTGCAGAGGGGTGGGGGGGCAGAGGCAGGGCCGTTGAAGGGAGCAGCCAAGCCAGCAGTAGTCTGCAGCACAGCACACCACAGCTCACCTTCCCTTATTAGTGCATCAAGTATCATATTTTACTAGTCAGACTATGGACCTGTGTGAGTGTGTGGACAATAATTTCATAAGGGTCACACTCAGGGAGGCCATCTGCTGGCACTGGATGCCCAGCCCTCCTCAGTGCTTAGCATATTTCTTAAATATCAGTAGATTTAGTCCACATCTACTGACATTTACAAAATATGCTATTGATTGTATGACTTACAATCCACAACATGTAGTTTTTGCCTGTCAAGTGACAAGCTAACCAAGAAAAAAAGACACAAAATAATATAAAAAGAATGTGGGAAAAAACAAGGCTAAAGTAGCAGAAAATGTGTTATTTTACACGAGAGAGCACCAAAATGTCTACAGCTTCTGGGGGCCTAGGTGGCCCCCAGACCCCTGATCTTTTGTTTGAGAATCGGGACCCCAATGTTAACTTGTGCAACACTCCTCTGAGTCTACCTTTTCTATAATACCTTATCAACCAACCTTTGGTACTGATGGTTTGACCCTGGTGACTATTATCCCACTAATGTATATTGTTAAGCCTCCCCCTACTTTTATTCTGTCCTTTCTAGATGGTGTATGGGAATCAGACAGGTCCCAAGATAGTTTAGGGTTCAGGTCTCAATGATGCCACAGAATCCTTGGTCCCATCATCATGGCCTGAGGTTACCCTTTTCCCCAACCCATGCCATCTCTGGATGTCACCTTCACTACCTGTTTCCCTCCTCCTGCTGCCATTACCAACTCCCCAGACTCTGGTTTCCTCTACTTTCTCCCTCTCATTGCTGTCCCTCTCCCTCCTACAGCTTTCCTTTCATTATACTCACCACATACCCACAAATCATTTTTACTTCATTTTCCACTGTTGAAGGCCCCTGCCATTCTGTTGAAATCTTAGGTTCAGGAAGCAGTCCTCCTCCTCTCAGTTTTATTCCAACCGCGATGTATTCGTCTTTCACTGAGCACTGAGGTGAGACAGAACTATAACTGCAATCAGCAACTTTGTATATGTGGGGGTTCAGTTGAAGTTGAGTTATGTCTGAACGCCTGTATTGATGGGTATGGACACGGCTAGAAAGTCCAATAAGTAGCTGTTGGTGGTACAAGAACAAGTTCTTCTGAGGCTCGGTATTGTAGTGTGGAGATATGAGGTGGAATACAAATGTAAGGGTTGAATTGGGTGCATAGGACAAGAACAGAATTGATGCCAAACAGCTGAGGAAGGGGTGAGGTAGTATATGAAATACTGCTACTCAAAACTAGGCTAGTAGGACTGGGGTTAGATGCAACAAATCTCTCGGTGGAAGAAATGGGATTACAACTCCAACAACAACTTTGTGGGGGAGGGCATAAAGTGTAGCAAAGCTTTTGAGAGAGTAGAACTCAAGTGCACTGAGTAGTTTATATGGTGGAAGGGACTGTAAGTTCCACAGAGCTGCTCTGTGGCAGGGCTATCACTACAATGCTGACAATTGGATATGTGGTGGGAAGATTGGATCTAATTATGGGTTAGTGGCCCCGAGTTTGGGATGGTGGGCCCACAATCTAAATGCAAAGTACAGTTTTTTTTGGTGATCAGGACTGGAAGTACCACCTAGTAGCTATGTGAGGTAGTGAACTACAAATGCTACTGACCAGCTATGCGTATGTGTGTTGAGGCGCAGGACTATAAGTCCACAGCACAGCTGTGTAGGGGTGGGGTGGGGTTGAATAAAGTCCAGCAGCTCTGTATTAAGGGGAGTGGGGACCAGGACTACAAGCCCAACACAGCTCTGTATTAGGGTGGGGACCAGGACTATAAGTCCAGTACAGCCTGTGGGGTGAGTGGGGACCAGGACTACAAAGCCACAGCACAGCTCTGTATTGGGGTGGGGTGGGAACCAGGACTATAAAGTCACAACACAGCTCTGTATTGGGGTGGGAGTGGGGACAGGACTACAAGTCCACAACACAGCTCTGTATTGGGGTGGAGTGGGGACCAGGACTATAAAGCCCAGCACAGCTCTGTATTGGGGTGGGAGTGGGACCAGGACTATAAGTCACAGCACAGCTCTGTATTGGGGTGGAGGGGACCAGGACTACAAGCCACAGCACAGCTCTGTATGGGGTGGGAGTGAGACCAGGACTATAAAGCCCACAGCACAGCTCTGTATTGGGGTGGGAGTGGGGACCAGGACTATAAAGCCCACAGCACAGCTCTGTATTGGGGTGGGAGTGAGGACCAGGACTATAAAGCCACAGCACAGCTCTGTATTGGGGTGGGAGTGAGGACAGGACTATAAGCCCACAGCACAGCTCTGTATTGGGGTGGAGTGGGACCAGGACTATAAAGCCACAGCAAGCTCTGTAGTGGGGTGAGTTTGGACCAGGACTATAAAGCCCACAGCAGCTCTGTATTAGGGCAGGAGTGGGGCCAGGACCATAAAGCCACAGCACAGCTCTGTATTGGGGTGGGAGTGAGGACCAGGACTATAAGCCCACAGCACAGCTCTGTATTGGGGTGGAGTGAGACCAGGACTATAAACCCACAGCACAGCTCTGTAGTAAAGTGGAGTTTGAATGAGACTATAAAACCCACAACACAGCTCTGTATTGGGGTGGGAGTGGGGACCAGGACCATAAGTCCACAGCACAGCTCTGTGTGGGTGGAGTGGGGACCAGGACTAAAAACCCACAGCACGCTCTCTATTGAGGTGGGAGTGAGGACCAGGACTATAACCCACAGCACAGCTCTGTATTGGGGTGGAGTGAGGACCAGGACTAAAGCCCACAGCACAGCTCTGTATTGAGGTGAGAGTGGGGACAGGACACAAAGTCCCACAGCTCTATAATGGGGTGGGAGTGGGGACAGGACTATAAGTGCTCCTGACAACTTGTGTTTGAGGTTGGGTTGGACTGGAAATACTAAGCATCTCTATTTTAGAGTGGGACCACTCTACAAGGGGTTAGTATCTTGGTGGGTGAGGGCAGTGGGACTACATACCATATGCAAGGCACACAAGTTATGTATTAATTTATATGTGTGTTGTATTTATTTGAAAATTGGTAAACGGAAAGGTGCTTAGAAAAGCTGTGTTTCGAAGTACAACAACACAACTGACACAGCATCAACTAGATGTAAAGTAATAAGAAGTACAACTAACAAGAAAGAACCAGGAACAATGGTAACATCAGGGAACAATGAGCAGCATTTGTGTGTGAAAAAAGCAACAATGCTGGTAGTAAAAAAATATGCTAATGGTGGCATAAGTCTAGAACAGAGTGGCAGTAGGTAAATTCACATCTGTATGGGTGGCAGAGACTGCAGAGGCAGCAGTCAGTTAATGGATTTGAGGAGCAGATGTGGCAGATTTAGCTGGCATTTAATGAAAGGAGAGGAGGGCACTGAAGGGGAAGGTGTGTCCCAGAGGAGAGCAGGCAATATGATAAAGCAGATTGCCAACAGGGGGAAGATGGGGAATGAGAAACGAGAGTCTCTGGGCTAAGAGTAGGAAGCAAGGGGATGGGACACAGGGTGGGAAGAGGAGGAGAAAAGCCTGAACCAGTATCTGTTAATGACTGCGGTCTAGACCGACTAACCTGGTCTGGAGAAGGGTGGGAAAAATTCCACAACACAGAAACTTACACAGAAGAAGGGAGGAGAGAGAGAACCAAACATCCAGGACAGAGGTGAAATGGAACAACCCACTGGGCTGTAGCTAGACTAAGGCCTGTCACAAGGGACTGATGGTCCATCACCATGGGCCCCAAAGCTTGCAGCAGAGGGACAAATAGGAGGACGCCCAGGCAGGCACCCTGATACCCCAAAAGTAACTGAGAGAAAACCCCTGCCCAGGGCAGACAATTAATGGGACTTACCTATAGGGCTGTGCTGCTGGGGTGGGGGCTGCTGGATTCACGCTGAGCTGGGATGACCGCTACTGGAGGTGGGACAGACTGCTGCACCATTCAGGCTGGAGATTGCTGCTCCCTGTTGCCAGTAAGAACCTGGGACTCCTGGTTACAGAGGCAACCACCAAGGGCTGCAGACAGAGCCTCAGGTGAGCCTCAAGCATCATGCCATGCTCTGCCTGTCAACAACCAGTCCAGACTGCAATCTGGCTAGAGGAGATCCCTTTTCTAGCCTGGGGTGGACTAGCTTCTGGCCAAGTGATTGGGTCCCTAGAGACTAGATCCCTAGAATGATTGATGCCCCTTTAGACGTGACGAGCTCTGGCCTGGCCAGAACAAAGCAAAGCCGTGGAAAAACTACAGGAGGGAGGCAGACCAGGACAGGAAGTGGTCAGACAGCTAACTTGGTCAATAAGTTAGCTAGCTAGCTGGATGGATTGGGTGGAGTGGGGTGTTAACCTTCCCTCCTGCTGTCCTTCATGCTGCTTGTGTAGCAACCATTGAGTAATCAATTCCTATTTAGACAGGAGAAGTTTAATCCTGTGCTAAGTCAACCATATGTAACAGTGTTGCGAAAAAGCCAAGACTTTGGGAAAAAACTCCTAGCAAAGTTCATTTAAACAAGAAAAGTTGGCACAGCTGTACCAAGTAAATGTTCACAGTCACTTATTTTGGTGAACAACTACAAACAAACACTGTTGGTTCATTCAGCTGTCCATTTCATAACAGCTCTTTCTCTCTCTCTCTCTCTTCCAGACCCACAAATCCTTTTCCTTTTCTTGACTTAATGAAACCCATGTAGGCTCATTAGTAAAGCCCCTTGTCAGAATTCCAGGCTTTCTTGCAGCCGTACAGATATCCTCTAGAGGCCAGACCAAGATTAGCATAGCGGATTCAATTCCTGTTCTCCTGCTAGTATTTTAGTGAAGGATCCTGAGTAAGATTGTATGGGCCTTCACAGGCACAAGAACATGGGTGTTCTAGCTGTACTTATGGGGCCTGCAGTACCACATGTCATCACTACACACTAGGTGGCAGCATTGCTCCATGAGCAGCTGCTCAGTCAACCTGCAGATGTGGAAGAAAATATCAAAAGGTGAAGGGCCTGCATTCTGAATAAACTACCAGTATGATAAGAACATGAGCAGCTACAGCTTTCTATGATTTTAACGTTGCTTATGACATGCACAAAAACGATATAGGACAACTTAGGAGAAGTGAGGTTTGGAGGTGTGGCACTGGGGTGTGTCCAACACCATTGCAGAGGAAGCTTAGCCCGCTTTCCCCAATGTGGTGGCAAGCTGCTGCTGACACTAGTTCAGCCCATGTGCCACCAACGAAATGAATCTGCCACTGCAATGAGGAGTGACCCATCATTGCAGGGTGATACACTGTCCAGGTGTAACATATCAATTAACATAGCAGTGGCTGTAGCCGATACCACAGGGTCCCCATGAAAGCTAACGGGTGTGTAATCCCCCTGTTGGTATGCCCCTCCTGAATTCATTTACCAATGGGGTAGCCCAAACCCAGTCAGCATGATGCACCCCCCCAATTGTTCTGTGCTGGGGATCCCAATCCCCCTCAGCTTTTGTGCTCCTGTCCCCCTCAGCACAGTGTATGGCCAATGGGGATGCTCAGTCCCTGTCGGCTCCGGTCCCCCCACCACAAACACCCAGGTGGCATGTTGGGAGCCCACCCAGCGTGCAAAAGTGTCATGTAGTCTTTATTTTTTAATCCTGTAAAACAAGTAAACAGTCCCTCATCAAGTCCTTGCCCCTTCACAACTGCCACCCTCTGTGCCCCACCTCCCCATTCATCACATACTTACCTCCAGAGCTCGGTGCAATGATCTTGGTGGACTGGGAACATGTCTGCACTCTTCAGGCAGGCCGTGAAATGAAGAAATGCGGTAAGCTGTATAAGGCATAAATGTTTTCAACTTATGTGGCTATCTCGGCCATTTTTCTGAGTTTTGGCACCAAACTTTCAACATGGGGTTCTTGGGACCCCTCCTCATGAATTCAGTCACTGTCATGACATTATTCAGTCCTGAAAGGTGATTTCACGGTCACTGCACGGAATCACCTTTTGGGACTGATTAATGAAATGACAGTGTCGTGACATGGTGGGCTCTCAAAAAGCCTATGCAAATTTAGTGAAAAAAAATTCCATAAAATGACTGCTCTATAGCGTGCATTGCACAGTTTCTGTGCATGCCATTAACTTTGCTAATTTGTAATATTTTCACTCCAGATTTTCAACGTTGGCATTTTCCACACCTCCTTATAAACAGTACAGCTGTCATTTTTCACATCTTGGCCAAAATGTGTTTTCACAGTTCCAGCACAGAATAGCATGGTCACTGTGGGAAATCAGTGTTTGGGACAGATTAAAAAATCACAGTGACACTGTTCATGAGCAGAGGTCCTAAAATACTATGTTGAAAATTTAGTGACAAAGAATCTATAAAATGACTGTATTATGAGGCGTCCTCTGTGCAGTTTCCACGCACCCTTATAACTTCACCAAATTTGTAATATTTTCACTCAGATTTTAAACATTTGTATTTTTTCATGCCTCCTTATGAACAAACTCCAGAAGTTCAACACTGGCATTTTTTCAGACCTCCTTATGAAAGTACAGCTGTCATTTTTCACATCCTGGCTGAAAAGTGTTTTCACACTTCCAGCACAGAATAGTGCAGTCGCTGTAGGAAATCAGTGTCTGGGACAGATTAAGAAACTCACAGTGACTCTGTTCATGAGCAGAGGTCCTAAAATGCCTATGTTGAAAATTTGGTGACAAACATCCATAAAATTACTGTGATATGAGCGTGCATTGTGCAGTTTCCATACTCCTACATAACTTCACAAATTTGTAATATTTTCACTCCAGATTTTAAACATTTGTATTTTTTCATACCTCCTTATGAAAAGACTCTATATTTTCAACACTGGCATTTTTTCAGACCTCCTTATAGAACAGTACAGTGTCATTTTTTCACATTCAGGCTGCCAATGTGGTTTGCACTCCAGCACAGAATGCACACTCACTGTGGGAAACAAGTGTTTATTTATTTTATTTATTAGGTCTAGAATTACAATACCTTTGAGCCAGGGCTCTTTTACAAAGGTTCCAAGTCTAGTTACAATTTAAAACATAAGATATGTAAGACAGATTACAAATTCAGTACATAGGACAAGGTTACAACAGTGTAAGCTAAACAGAGTTACAAAGCATCGGAGAAACAAAACAAGTTTTGGAGGCTAGGTTACAAGTAGTGGATGAGGTGTACAGAGGATAGAGGACAAGAGAGAGGAAGAATAGAGGTGGACAGAGAGCTATAGAGGAGGAGCACAGCCAGAGGCATTGTCATAGACATAACATGGGGAAGTGCATGCTCAGGGGTAACCAAGTGCTAATAGGAGAGAGAACTGCATAAGGTTAGAGAAATATTCACAGGGTCAGCTAGTTGAGGCAGTCACAGAAGCTAGGCACTAGAGCCTTGATTTAAATGCACCACAGGTTGGAGTGGAGGAGATGTAACTGTTTGGTCCATTTAGCCAGCTGGGCACCCTGTAGGCAAAAGATCTTTGACCTTGTGAGGTACGACAACGTTCAGGACATATTAAGAAAATCACAGTGACACTGTTCATGAACAGAGGTGCTAAAATGCCAATGTTGAAAATTTAGTGACAAAAGTCATTATTTCACACATTTGTAATATTTTCACCACTGGCATTTTTTCACACCTCCTTATGAACAGTACAGCTGCCATTTTTCATATCCTGCCTGAAATATGCATTTATACATCTGGCACACAATGGCGTGGTAGCTGAGGGAAATCAATGTTCAGAACAAATTAAGAAAATCATAATGACCCGTGTTCATGAGCGAGGTCAGAAAATGCCTATATTGAATTTGGTGAAATAATTCCACTAAATAACTGTATGTTACATACATGCATTATGCAGTTTCCATATACGCTGGAAGTTTGAGCATTTTAATATTTTCACTACAGATTTTCAACCTTGCCATCTCTTCAAACCTTCTTATGAGCACGGTACAGCTGTCATTCTTCACATCCTGTCCAATCTGTGTTTTATACGTCTGGCACAGAATGACATGGGCGGCTCTGGGAACTCAAAGTTCAGGACACATTAACAAAATTCAGTGCAGCTGTTCATGAGAAGAGGGTCCCAAATGCTTTCATGAGGTGCAGATCATAAAAGGCCATGCTGAAAATTTGTAATGCAAATACCAACAAATGCCTGGGGCATTAGGGTTTCTAACAATAATATCTCTGCCTGTTCAGACTGACAGAGACGCAGGGGTCAAAATATTTGCATGGCAGGAATGCTGTGTGACTTAATCCTGTTACGATGATTTCTATTATCTTTTGTTCTGAGGGGCTGCATCCTCCACATCACCATTTAGGGGCTGCCTCCCTGGACACCCCACTAAAGATTACTAACAGGTGCAACGACGAGCACAACACAGGTCGGGGTGTGCCATAATGCTGTACCTATTAAGCATACAACATTATGACCCGATACAGACTGACAGGCATCAGGGGTGTGCCTCTGGATTTCTGGCTGTAATGCTCATGCCATGCAACCCCCACCACCCACCCTGAAGCCAGTGACAGGCAACAAGGTGTGCCTTGAACTCTTCAGCCACACACTTCAGCCCATTCTCCTATGCTGCACCCATTTCAGGGTATGTCATTATGAAATGGGGTGACTGTGAAGGCAAACACCCCAAGACACACCTCAACACTTGTCGGTGTCTACAGGAGAGGGTGAGGTGAAAGACTGTGAGCACTGTGGGCAGTGGCCCAGAGGCACACTCTAATGCCTGTCCATCTCTGCAGGGTGGATCTGGGGTTGGCATGAGTTCAGTACTTCACCGCTGCTCCTATTCTGCATCTGTCTAACTCCTGCACATCAAATGCTACTATCAGCAAGCAAACATTCAGCATTGACAAATGCTTGTTATTAATTATTTGGCTATGTTAAAGCTCTGCTGAGCAAAGCTGATTTTTCAAGGGGTTCCTGGGTGAAAAGCAATCACTATTACATGCCATAGTGTACAAAGTAATGGGAGTACAAGGCAATCACTATTATTACATGCCATAGTGTACAAAGTCATGGGAGTACAAAGCAATCACTATTATTACATGCCATAGTGTACAAAGTCATGGGAGTACAAAGCAATCACTATTATTACATGACGCATAGTTGCAAAGTCATGGGAGTACAAAGCAATCACTATTATTACATGCCATAGTGTACACAGTATGAGAGTACAAGGCAATCACTATTATACATGCCATAGTGTGCACAAAGTCATGGGGTGCAAAGCAATCACTATTATTACATGCCATAGTGTACAAAGTCATGGGAGTACAAAGCAATCACTATTATTACATGCCATAGTGTGCAAAGTCATGGGAGTACAAAGCAATCACTATTATTACATGCCTTAGTGTACCAAGTCATGGGAGTACAAAGCAATCACTATTATTACATGCCATAGTGTGCAAAGTCATGGGAGTACAAAGCAATCACTATTATTAGTGAAGTCAAGTCAGAGTCATTTTTTATTTAAAAAGACCACAATCCCAAAGGCTCTGGGTGCTGTACATTAAAAGGAAATGGAGAAATTTTCAGCATTTCATACCATATAAAGTACAAAACAAAAAAACATATATACATAATCATAATCAAACCCAAAAGCATATAAAATAGGTGAGTCTTTAGGCAAACCTTGAAAGTAGAAATGTTCGGGGCCTCCCTAACTGCAGCTGGCAATGAATTCCAAAAAGCGGGCGTGGCGACACTGAAAGCTCGGTCACCCGCAGATTTTAATCTCACTCTTGGAACAGTTAGGAGGTCAGCACCAGAAGAAATGAAAATTACGTACCTACCGTAATTCTTGATCTTCTCTTGTATCTTCACCATTCATTACTTCCTGGGTGTAAGTCGGAGGCGCGCACCCGTCAGGAGCTTTTTTAAACTTTGGCTAAGCGGCACCACCCTCGAGAGTGGCGTCATCGTCATGCTGCGAGGGCCGTTAGTAGCGACGACTCCTCCTCAACTCAGTTCTGTGGCCGGAGGCAAAAGCAAAGCAGAGAATAAAGATAGCGAGGCAAGATAGCCAAGGATAGCAAAGCAAGGAAGAATGAACTGAAAAGGAATAAGCCGATGGAGGAAGGACAGAGGAGATAGAGTATCCCTAACCTAGGGACTGCAGGGCCTCCTTACCTGGGAGACTCTGGGAGGAGAGAAGAAAGGAGGAAATGAGAAAGAAGAAGAAGAGAAGAAGAAGAGAGAAGAGAGATGGGATGTTGAGGGACCAGAATGCCCAAGGAGCCTAGTTAGCTTATGGCTGAAGGCTCGACTTAACAGGGAAGCAAGAATCCCGGAGATGAGAACTGAAGAGAAGGTTCACCAAACCCGCTAGACAGACTCAGGAGGGCATAGTCCTCATCCTCAACATGCCATTGTTTTGATAACCACTTTGGGCTCCTGGCCGTGGAAGGCCTTTAACTGGAGGACACCCAAGGAGGAGAATAAAACCCCGGCAGTATGAGAGCACTGCTCGGGGTTTGGAAATGGAAACGTAAGCCTTTCAGGAGTTCAATAAGTACAGAAGTGGGACTCAGTCGGACGGACTTGCCAAGGCAGGCCAGAAGCTTGGGCTGGCTGGGATTGGTTATGGTCAGCAATTGCTTGTCTGTAAAACTGTCCAGGACACTAGAAAGAGAAAACAATTATCAAAATCTGGTGAGAAGAGCAGTCTGCCCTCTCATCTTACTTCTTTTTGTTTTTCTCTTTCTTTTTTTTTTTTTTTACAGATAATCACTTGCAGGCTAGGGTGTGACCTGAATACCAAGAATGCCTATGGCAGTCGAAGAGAGTTCCCTCAGCTTTTGCTTTTTTTTTTTTACAAAACAGATGTCCCGTTCCTCCTCTCTGCAAGGCAAGAATTAGGGAAGGGAGGGGTTTTTGATTCTAGGGCTTAACAGCTGGAGCACGGGATTGCAGGATCAAAACTGAATAGCCTGAGCCAGGCTAAAACCCCAGAGGTATCTCGCCTGAGGATGGCAAGATTAGTTGTGCAGTTTGATGCTAAGCAAATCCACTAGAAGCCCAAAGATTTTAGAGTAAATAATTTTCTGGAGAATAAGAACCCCAAGAAATAGATTTTTTTTTTTGGAAAAATTGAGCAATTCTTCCCATTTTTATAAATTTTTTTTTATATATTGCAGAGAGAGAGGGAGGGGCAGGTGGAGAAGCCACAGGGAGGGGCCACTGAGGGGATGGAGGGAGGGTGTAAGTAATGAATGATGAAGATACAAGAGAAGATCAAGAATTACGGTAGGTACGTAATTTTCATATCTTCCCTTGTCAATCTTCACCATTCATTACTTCCTGGGTGAGTACCAAGCTCCTCTTCCCCCAGGAAGGGGGAAGAGGCCATACCCTCAGGGAACAAGACCCCCAGCCTTCTGTTGGTGAGAAACAGAAGGAGAAGACCCTGGCTCATTCAGAAAGCCTAAGTGGGGGAAGAGCTAGGAGGTGCCTCCCGAGGGCGAGGAGACGGAGGAGCCCTGTAAAAGTCTCCTAGCTCTAGAGGAGAAAAGGCGGGTCCCCGGAAGGTGGGCGAATCACCCTCGCCGGGCCAGGGGTGACAACCTGGAAAGGCAGAAGCCATGCCGTCCGCCTGATGCAGATCGCTGTCCCTCAAGCCTGGAAGCCACCTCATTGGCGATAAGTAAGATGCCCTTGCTGAGTGTCTTGCCAGCTCCAGGCCTACGCTGAGAGGGCAATGGCTTGTCTGGTTTGCTCCATGTCAGGCATTGATGCCAACAGCTGGGACATCATCGACCACAAATGCGGTTGTAGGCAGCGTGGTGAGCCTGATGAGATGCAATACTGGCACTTTCACACGAGAAGAAGAGAACACTCTTCGCCCCCAAAGGTCGAACTGGAGAGAGTCCGGATCCAGTGGGCGGTTGTGCGCCAGGCAGCGGTACCCAGAAGGAGTGTCTAGGTAAACCAAACCGGAGGGCAGGTTGGGAAGATAACCTAGAGACTCTGAGGGGGCATAATACCTACGCTGACAGTCAGCCGGGGCTGGAGAAGAAGCGGCTGGGGACTGCCAGGACCGGATAGACGCCTCCTGGAAAGGGATAGGCCAGGAAGGTACCACCAAATGCTGGGCACTGAATTTACCAAGGAATTCTCGCATCTCCCGTTCGGTATTGTCTCTCCGAACATAGGAAATCCGAAGATCCCTCACCATCCTCGAGAGGAAATGCTGATATTCAGTGAAATCAGCATCGGAGAAAAGATGAGCAGGGGGTTCCTCTCCCTCAGAGGAGGGAGACGAGGATGATGGGGAGCTGGAATGTCCAGAGGATTCCTGCGGTGGTGGGGAGAGTTGAAATACCCACTCATGCATGTATCTAACGTATGAGGGAAAGCCACCGCAGAACCCCTGAACTGCTCCCAGGATAACGGACCCATAGGACCGACATGGCCTGGAAGCGGGGGTGGAGAAGGCAGAGAGATGGGAGAGGGGCACCTCCGAGGCAACTGCTCTCTGCGAGGCTCTGAAATCCAGGAAAAGGCCCTAGTAGGAGGGATCCCGGATATCAGACCAGGCATGAAGCGGAACTCTGGGGAGGCGGAGCCTGGAAGAGCCCTGGGAGAACCTCCCTGTGATGACACGGGACTGCATGGATCCAGAAGGGCAGTCCGCACAAAGGCCGCTGGAGGACACCCTAGAACCCTGGAGGAGGGCGAGGTTCGCACTGACTCTGGCCACCCCCTGGTGGCCAAAGAACCAGTGGCAGACCTGCCTCAATCCCTCGGACTCTGAGAGGCCCTCCTCCTTGACACTAGCGTCCCCTGCCCTAGAGGGCAACAGCACCGTGGGGGGTAGCTGTCACTGGCCCTCCAGAGAGGCCTCCCCTCCGTCACCCCCATGCCTGCCGGGGCTCCCGGCCACCCCAGCTGGGGAACCCTCAGGAGATGATGGAAGGGGACAGAGGGAGGGGCCAGCTCGCGCCTGGTACCTGTCCACAGGGGACCCGGGCCCGAAGGTGGGGTGCCAGGATGGGTCCCGTCCAGTGCTCGCCCTCCGAGGAGGGCGGACCAGCTGGACCTCGTGCTGGCCACCCAGGGTCCTGAGGCCACAGAGCCTTGAATGGCCCCAGTACCAAGGGTGATGCCACTCGCCCCCCCACACCAGTAGCAGCCAGGCCCAACTCCGAACCCCCGATGGTGCCGGCAGGCCCGGCACCACTAGGAGGAAGGACAAGGCCACAGGCACCACCCGGCGGTGTCGGGAGGTGGCCGGCACCGCCCGGCGGCGCCGATGCCAAGACCGCCAATGGCGCCACCCGATCACGGTGCCACGAGCGGCACAGGATCAAACAGCGCTGCCAATGGCAGCGCCTGATCCCGGCACCATGACGGCACGGGATCCAAATGGTGCGGAAGCGGTGCCGCGCCGATCACGGTACACGTGAGCGGTGCTGGGATCGAAATAGGCGCAAAAGGCGGCGTCGAGGTCCACCGAACCAGGCCCAAAAAGCCAGGGCCTCGACCGGGAGGAGCCTGCACCTCGAAGGTGACTGCCAAGGCGGTGTCGGTGTCCGGCCCGGAAGGGACTACCGCTCCCCAACACCGCAGAAGGACCTCCTCCTCGGCAAGAAAGGCGAGACCCCCCCCTCCTCGGACCGTATAGGCCGGGAGGGACCGGGGAGGGCCTAATGACCTTGCCGAGAATCCCGAGGCGGCGTCGTCCCAAGTCGGTGGGGCCTTGCAGACAAGCAGTGGATTTGAGGGTATGATGGTCCATCGAGAAACAAGTGCGCAGAATCTATATCATGGTTGGGTCCCAGACAGCGAAGGCAAATGTCATGCCAGTCCGAGACGGAGAAATGTCGGCCACAGGAGCACCGACGAATAGGGGCATGGCCCATCTTGGAAAAGCACTTAGCTCCCGAACTGGACATAACGTGAAAATAACAAGGCTAAAACACAGCAAGAAACACACCCGGTGCCGTAGATAGAAAAAGGAACAGTCTTACCGGATCGGTGTGAGGTGTGAAAAAAGAAAACAGAGTCAGCAAACACACTAAAATGACCGCTACTCGCAACAGGTGCTGCCTCGACAGCGGAGAAACAGAACTGAGTTGGAGGAGGTCAGTCGCTACTACGGCCGCCCGCCCGCGCATGACATGACTTCACTCGAGGGCGGTGCCATTGGCCAAAGTTTAAAAAGCTCCCGTGACGGGTGCGCGCCTCCAGCTTACACCCAGGAAGTAATGAATGGTGAGGATTGACAAGGGAAGATCGGAGATTACGGGAAGAGGAGGATGGTATCAGGAGATCTGACAGGTAACTGGGGCCCTGTCCGTGTAGGGCTTTATAGGTGAGAAACCCCACCTTGAAGAGCACTCTCCACCCGACAGGCAGCCAGTGCAGTTTGCATAGCACAGGTGTAATGTGACAGAATTTACTCTGCCCGGTTAAAAGCCGGGCAGCAGCGTTCTGCATGAGCTGCAGTCTGCAGAGAGAGCCCCCAGAGATCCCGAGATAGAGGACATTACAGTAGTCAAGCCTCAAAGTGACTAAGGTAGGGAGGTCCAGAGGCGGAACAAGGGGCTTAATCCTGGCGATGTTACGAAGATGGAAAAAACAGGAACGAACCATGGAGGAAATCTGAACCTCCATGGTCAAATTCCTGTCAAACATCACGCCAAGATTTCGCACACAAGGGGAGGCCATCAATGACATGGCCCCTAGCACAAGGCCAGTTGCCGAATCAGAGGCCATCGCATCACGAACTCTGTTTGACTCCACTACCAATACCTGAGTCTTATCAGGGTTCAATCTAAGCCAACTGGAGGCCATCCAGTCGCTAATCTCAGCCAGGCAGATGTTCAGCACATCTACTGCGTTGGATGTTCCAGGAGCAAAAGATAAGTATAGAAACATAGAATTTGATGGCAGATAAGGACCGCTTGGCCCACCCAGTCTGCCCATTTCCCTACCTGATGGATAAGCTGCAGATCCTAGTTAACCAGCAGCCTACTTCTTCCTACCCCCAACCCCTAGAGTATAGCTGAGTATCATCAGCATAGCAATGAAATCTCAGTCCATACTTTCTAATGATCCCCCCCAAGGGCAGCATATATACTGCGAACAACATCGGGGCCAACACCGAACCCTGGGGGACTCCACACAAAATGAGACTGGGTGTTGATGAGAAATTTCCCATCACAACCCGCTGTCTCCTATTTGTGAGAAAGGACTCAAACCACTTGATGATGACACCGGTGAGTCCACATAACTCCCTCAGGCAGAGAAGCAACACACAATGGTCCACAGTATCAAATGCTGAAGAGAGATCGAGGAGAACAAGAATTGTCTTGTCTCCTCGGTCTCTAGCCCTGAGGAGATCATTTTGCACCCAAACTAACGCAGTTTCAGTGCTATACCTGGCCTGAAAAGCTGACTGGAAGAGATTGTACAACTCGTGAGTCATGAGATGTTCCTCCAAATGAAGCGATACCACCTTCTCAACAATATTTCCCAAAAATGGGAGATTCAAGATAGGACAGTAGTTTGCTCTGACCTCCAGGTCCAAAGAAGATTTCTTTAAAAGGGGTCTAACCAGAGCCTCCTTCAAGGCATCCGGGAAGACACCCTGACTTAAGGAGCACCGGACAATCAGGAAAAACACCGGGCCAACAGAGTCAATGCATCTCATTAAGAAACGTGTTAGCACTGGGTCCAGTTCACAAAAGGTATGCCTCAGATTGACCACCACCTCAATCACCTCATGATCCTCCACTGGCCTAAACTCACCCCAGTCAGGCGGAGTGCACTTACTACATAACTGGCGACCACTGACAGCAATAATATTGCTGGCTGAAGAAACCTCCACTGGATCAAAGACACCCTGTCCGAGAAAAACCGAGCAAAATCCTCACAATCCTCATTCGAGGAAGCTCTACCAGGCTGGAGACAGATAGGATGGAGAAGTCTGTCAACAGTCTGGAAGAGTGAGGCTGGTCAGTCTCTCCCAGCAGCAATCTCCGAGACAAAAACAATATCTTCTTTGGTCGATTTCCTCCTGATATGCACAATAATGTGCATGCAAGAGCAGTTTGTCTGTCTCCAGGCGGGATTTCCTCCAGCAGCGCTCCAATCTCCGACCCGTCTTCTTCATTTCCTTGAGATCTCCATCAAACCATGGAGACCTCAAGTACGAAGTTCTGGGTCGTACACGGACAGGTGCGAGGGAGTTGATGGCATCAGATAGAACCTTATTATAGGTATCTACACCGACACCAACAGCTGCGACGCATATATCACCTAAACTAGATAGATCAGCAGCCGCCATAAAACCCACAGGGGTAAGATCTCCTAAAGGGCAGCAGCGGACCATCTCAGCAGGGAGTAAACTTACGGCGGGAGCCCTAAGCATGAACTTCACCGTGCTATGATCAGACCAAAGTAATTGATCGACCATGAGATCAAAGATCTCAATCCCCAGTGAGAACACCAGATCCAGTGTGTGGCCATCTCGATGAGTAGATGCATCAACGAACTGCAAAAGCCCTAATAAGGACATATTCTGCAAAAATTCGTCAATGCATCTCTGAGTTTTATCCTCAGCCCAGACGTTGAAGTCCCCCAGAATAACACATCTAGGGGAGTCCAACGTCTCGCTGACAACAAACTCGGCAAATTCCCACAGGAACCCTCCCACCGGGCCCGGAGGACAATAGATGAGGAGGATCCTGCAGCCAATGCCGAGTCCTCCACGGACGGCCACATACTCAAATGAATCTGGGGTACCCACTGGGTGCACGGTGAAGGTCAGGCTAGATTTAAAACAAATGGCAACACCGCCGCCCCTGCGATTTCCTCTGGGGCAGTGCACAATGGTATAACCTGGGGGGACTGCAGCCTCAAAAACAGGGCCAGCATCATCTCCCACCCAGGTCTCCGTTATGCAAGCCAGGTCGACTGAAGAAACCAAGGCGGCAATAATTGCCGTCTTGTTTCTAATCGACCTGGCATTGCACAGAACTGCCGACAGAGGAATAGCAGGTGGTGTAACCCCTCAGGTTACCTGACCACTTGGTCTGGTGGCTTCCCTTGAAATGGGCACCAACCATGTCTGGCGTCACCTAGGTGCCCTAAATAAACCAGGGCGTCTCCTCTATCCAACCACCTCTATTTTACCTTCACCCCGCTTCTGGTCAGACTGCAGCTCACAGGCCAAACAGTCCCTTATAATCCCCACCTCCCTGCAATGCCTGCTCATAGCATTGGATACAGGGAGAGGAACAAAGGGACGCAGAGCATGCAGCTGCGCCTTCCCATAAACAATCCTAACCCCCACAGGTTGCTCTTCAGATCCCCCTACACATTCCTAAATTAACAGCAAAAGACAGATAAACTATAATTTAAACTAATTCAACAAATTTAAATTTTAAAACAATTCTAATTTAAAAGAAACCTACTACAGTCTAAAACCCTTGCTAAACAAACCTACTTCCCAACTCTACATTACAGACAGAGTAATTTTCTGGCATCAAGTGGCGCAACGCTCACACTTGCGAGCGGTGCTTCCTTATGTACAAGCACTCGTCCCCAGCCCTCACAACAAAAACCAGTTCCCTCCACTCCTCCGATATCGTCGGAAATCCAGGTGAATTGACACAGCCTCTCACGCTGTGATTTCACCAGCTGAGATGAATCGGGGTGAAGGAGGTCAGCAGGTAGGGAGACAATAAAACTTCTCTGCGGTTATTGTAGTATTCCAGCCGCTTACAAGCGGCACTCAGCAAAGGCCACACAAATGTGCTGCCGCTTAGAAGCGGTATAGTGGACAACAGTTTAACTCTGCAGAAAACCAAGATTCCAGCCGCTAACGAGCAGCACGTCGACCAAAACACCAACACTCAACTGCCACTTGTGGTGCGGCACTTCCTTATGTACAAGCACTCGTCCCCAGCCCTCACAACAAAAACCAGCTCCCTCCACTTCTCCGACATCGTTGGAAATCCAGGTGAATTGACACAGCCTCTCACGCTGTGATTTCACCAGCTGAGATGAATCGGGGTGAAGGAGGTCAGCAGGTAGGGAGACAATAAAATTTCTCTGTGGTTATTGTAGTATTCCAGCCGCTTACAAGGGGCGCTCAGCAAAGACCACACAAATGTGCTGCTGCTTAGAAGTGGTATAGTGGACAACAGTTTAACTCTGCAGAAAACCAAGATTCCAGCCGCTAACAAGGGGGGTGGGACCAAAACACCAACACTCAACTTATTACATGCCATAGTGTGCAAAGTCATGGGAGTACAAAGCAATCACTATTATTACATGCCATAGTGTACAAAGTAATGGGAGTACGAAGCAATCACTGTTATTACATGCCATAGTGTACAACGTAATGGGAATATGAAGCAATCACTGTTATTGCATGCCATAGTGTGCAAAGTAATGGGAGTACAAAGCAATCACTATTATTACATGCCATAGTGTACCAAGTCATGGGAGTACAAAGCAATCACTATTATTACATGCCATAGTGTGCAAAGTCATGGGAGTACAAAGCAATCACTATTATTACATGCCATAGTGCACCAAGTCATGGGAGTACAAAGCAATCACTATTATTACATGCCACAGTGTGCAAAGTCATGGGAGTACAAAGCAATCACTATTATTACATGCCATAGTGCTGCAAAGTCATGGGAGTACAAAGCAATCACTATTATTACATGCCACAGTGTGCAAAGTCATGGGAGTACAAAGCAATCACTATTATTACATGCCATAGTGTGCAAAGTCATGGGAATACAAAGCAATCACTATTACATGCCAGAGTGTACAAAGTAATGGGAGTACAAAGCAATCACTATTACATGCCATAGTGTGCAAAGTAATGGGAGTACAAAGCAATCACTATTATTACATGCCATAGTGTACAAAGTCATGGGAGTACAAAGCAATCACTATTATTACCTGCCATAGTGTGCAAAGTAATGGGAGTACAAAGCAGTCACTATTATTACATGCCATAGCGTGCAAAGTAATGGGAGTACGAAGCAATCACTATTATTACATGCCATAGTGTACAAAGTAATGGGAGTATGAAGCAATCACTATTATTACATGCCATAGTGTACAAAGTAATGGGAGTACAAAGCAATCACTATTATTGCATGCCATAGTGTGCAAAGTCATGGGAGTATGAAGCAATCACTCTTACATGCCATAGTGTACAAAGTAATGGGAGTACAAAGCAATTCAATGTGTAAAAGCATGCATTGCAGACACAGAACACACAGCAACACAGGTCTTAAGGTTATGTGATCCTTGGGTTGAAATTCATGACTTTGAGCAAGATTCATACACTGCCTAGGGCTCAGGGATATGTTAAACACATACTGCAGAATAATAATAAAGAATACAATAATAACCAAGAAAAGCTTGTGGGGAGAGGTAACATACTGTACAAGGCAGAGCACATATTTTACGGACCCTGAGTCTGGTAGTCAATCATGCCACCCCACTGTGTTCACTGACATCCTTAGTTTACACATTAAACAACTGACAGGACAGACAAGAGAAATCTCTCCACATGAAGTGCAGATCCTGCAAACAATCTGAAATCAAGATAAATACTGCAATAGGTCACAAATTACTGTTCTTAAGTCTTCAGTGATTGGATGACCACATAGGTATGTGAAAGATTAAACACTACCCCAGACCCAGATCACAGGGTTCCTACATGAATCAAGTGCAACATCACAGAACTCTACATGACCTGCAAAGCAAGATACCACACAGCAACCTGTTGTACTTTGAGAAATGTTTCTTGGTCTATTGAGTCTACCAGAGGTGTTGCTAGGGCTGGACATCCGGGGCTGGAGCCCCGAATGTTTTGTCTGGGGTCCCGAACCATTTTTGTGATGGGTGGTGTGCCGTGCAGTGTGCGGTAGTGGGTTCTTCCCAATTTTTGTACTACCTGCCTGCCTGCCCCTTCCTGTGCTCAACCAAGGTCCAAAAGTTAAAATTGTAAAACCCCATTTTCACTGCAGCCCAGCCCACCCAACCTCCCAGACTAGCAAGCACACTAGCAGCTCTAAAGTAATTATTTTTATTTGCCAATTGCCAGTGGTATGGTAGTAGAGCTAGTACCCCTGAGCCCCGCTTGTGACCTCATATCAACCGCCCAACTGCCCACCTATTGCTTTCTTCGGCTTTCTCATTTTTGTTCCCATCATCACCATGGCAACCAATAAACACACAGCTCCTAGTTCTCAGACATGATGTTTGGTTGGTGAAGTGACCTAGTGATGGTGCATGGTGCACTCAAAGGCAGAGCGGGAGCGAGTGAAGACATCTTGGAGGCTGCACAGGCTGGTCAGGAAAGTGCAGGTCAGTCTCTATCTGAGACTCTGAAGAGAATTGGGAAGAAGAGCCCTAGTAGGGGCTAAGGGGTGTTCAGAAGAACTTGGGAGTATTTCATTTTTTGGCCAGCACACGGCACTGCACTAGTCTTCACAATTGGATCGGGGACAAGGAGGGAGCCGGGACACTGGGACAGACAGTTGGTACTTGGACAGTTACCTTGGACTTGGGAGTTTGGGACTGTCTTACTTGGAGCAAGCGGACTGCTGAAGAGAGGAGAGGAGAGTAGAGACTTCAATCAGGAGACTGTGGAGATGTTGAGCAAAGCTGGAGCAGAGAGAGAGGAGAGACAAGACAGAGACACAGAACTGGATCTGCCATGAGGATGCTAATGCCATTGCCTACCTGCTGTGCCGCTGTTACTGTGTGGTTAAGGTGAGTCAACTGTGAGATCCTGGATGCCAGATGGCATGGCAGTGCTGTGACTGTATTTATTTATTTTGCAGAGGGGTGGGGGGGCAGAGGCAGGGCCGTTGAAGGGAGCAGCCAAGCCAGCAGTAGTCTGCAGCACAGCACACCACAGCTCACTTTCCTTATTAGTGCATCAAGTATCATATTTTACTAGTCAGACTATGGACCTGTGTGAGTGTGTGGACAATAATTTCATAAGGGTCACACTCAGGGAGGCCATCTGCTGGCACTGGATGCCCAGCCCTCCTCAGTGCTTAGCATATTTCTTAAATATCAGTAGATTTAGTCCACATCTACTGACATTTACAAAATATGCTATTGATTGTATGACTTATAATCCACAACATGTAGTTTTTTGCCTGTCAAGTGACAAGCTAACCAAAAAAAAAGACACAAAATAATATAAAAAGAATGTGGGAAAAAACAAGGCTAAAGTAGCAGAAAATGTGTTATTTTACACGAGAGAGCACCAAAATGTCTACAGCTTCTGGGGGCCTAGGTGGCCCCTAGACCCCCAGTCTTTTGTTTGAGGCTCAGGACCCCAATGTTAACTTGTGCTGGCAACTCTTCTGGAGTCTACCTTTTCTATAGTACCTTATCCAACCAACCTTTGGTACTGATGGTTGCTGACCCTGGTGACTGTTATCCCCGCACTAATGTATATTGTTAAGCCTCCCCCCTACTTTTATTCTGTCCTTTCTGTAGATGGTGTATTGGGAATCAGACAGGTCCCAGGAATGGTTTGGGGTTCCAGGTCTCAGTGACTGCCACCAGAATCACTTGGCGCTCCATCATCATGGCCTGAAGGTTGCCCATCTTTTCCCCAGACCCATGCCATCTCTGGATGTCACCTTCCACACTACCTGTTTCCCTCCCCTGCTGCCATTACCAGCTCCCCAGACTCCTGGTTTCCTCTCTGCTTTCTCCCTCTCATTGCTGTGACCCTCTCCCCTCACTACATGCTTTCCTTTCACTATACTCACCCACATGCACCCACAAATCATTTTTATTTCATTTTCCACTGTTTGGTTGAAGGCCCTCCTGCCACATTCTGTTGAAATGCCTAGGTTCTGTGAAGCTTCGGAGTCCCTCCTCCCTCTCAGTTTATATTCCAACTGTCCATGATGTATTCAGTCCTTTCACTGAGCACTGAGGTGAGACCAGAACTATAACTGCAGTCGAGCAGCTTTGTATGTGTGTGTGGGGGGGTTCGGTTGTAGGGTTGAAGTTATGTCTGAGCAGCCCTGTATTGATGGGTATAGGACATGGCTAGAAAGTGCAATGACGTAGCTTTGTTGGTGGTACAAGAACAGAAGTTCTTCTGAGAGGCTCTGTATTTGTAGTGGTGTGGAGATATGAGAGTGGGAATACAAATGTAAGGGTTGAATTGGGTGCATAGGACAAGGAACAGAATTGATGCCAAGCAGCTTTGGAAGGTTGGGGGTGTGGTAGTATGTGAAATACTGCTGAGCTGAAAAGTATTAGGCTAGTAGGACTGGGGTTACAGATGCAACAAATCATCTCCGGTGGAGAGAAATTGGATTACAACTACCAACCAGCAACTTTGTGGGGAGGGAATAAAGTGTGGCCAAACAGCTTTTGGGAAAGTAGAACTCAAAGTGCCGCTGAGTAGTTTATGGTGGGAAGGGACTGTAAGTTCCTGAAACTGCTCTGTGGTAAGTGCTATCACTACAAGTGCTGACAATCGGATATGGTGGGAAGATTGGATCTACAATTATAGGTTAGTGGCCCCGAGTTTGGGATGGTGGGGCCTGATCCTAAGTGCACAAAGTACAGTTTTTTTGGTGATCCAGGACTGGAAGTGCCACCTAGTAGCTATATGTGAGGGGTAGCTGAACTGCAAATGCTGCTGACCAGCTATGTGTGTGTGTTGGGAGGCGCAGGACTATAAAGTCCACAGCACAGCTGTGTAGTGGGGTGGGAGTGGACCAAGACTATAAAGTCCACAGCACAGCTCTGTATTGGGGTGGGAGTGGGGACCAGGACTACAAAGCCCACAGCACAGCTCTGTATTGGGGTGGGAGTGGGGACCAGGACTATAAAGTCACAGCACAGCTCTGTATTGGGGTGGGAGTGGGGACCAGGACTATAAAGTCCACAGCACAGCTCTGTAGTGGAGTGGGAGTGAGGACCAAGACTATAAAGTCCACAGCACAGCTCAGTATTGGGGTGGAGTGGGGACCAGGACTATAAAGTCCACAGCACAGCTCTGTATTGGGGTGGGAGTGGGGACCAGGACTATAAAGTCCACAGCACAGCTCTGTAGTGGAGTGGGAGTGGGGACCAAGACTATAAAGTCCACAGCACAGCTCTGTATTGGGGTGGGAGTGGGACCAGGACTATAAAGCCCACAGCACAGCTCTGTATTGGGGTGGGAGTGGGGACCAGGACTATAAAGTCCACAGCACAGCTCTGTATTGAGGTGGGAGTGAGGACCAGGACTATAAAGTCCACAGCACAGCTCTGTAGTGGGGTGGGAGTGGGGACCAAGACCATAAGTCCACAGCACAGCTCAGTAGTAGGGGTGGAGTAGGGACCAGGACTATAAGTCCACAGCATAGCTCTGTATTGAGGAGGTGGTGGGGACCAGGACTACAAAGTCCACAGCACAGCTCTGTATTGGGGTGGGGTGGGGACCAGGACTATAAAGCCCACAGCACAGCTCTGTATTAGGGTGGGAGGAGGACCAGGACTATAAGCCACAGCACAGCTCTGTATTACCAGGGTGGGTACAGGAACCAGGACTATAAAGCCCACAGCACAGCTCTGTATTGGGGTGGGAGTGAGGACCAGGACTATAAAGTCCACAGCACAGCTCTGTATTGGGGTGGGAGTGGAGACCAGGACTCTAAAGTCCACAGCACAGCTCTGTATTGGGGTGGGAGTGGGGACCAGGACTATAAAGCCCACAGCACAGCTCTGTATTGGGGTGGGAGTGAGAACCAGGACTCTAAAGCCCACAGCACAGCTCTGTATTGGGGTGGGAGTGAGGACCAGGACTATAAAGTCCACAGCACAGCTCTGTATTGGGTTGGGAGTGGGGACCAGGACTATAAGTGCTCCTGACCAGCTTTGTGTTTGAGGGTTGGGTTTATGGACTGGAAATGCTAAGCGTCTCTATTTTGGGGGGTAGGACCCACTCTACAAGGGGAGTTGAGTATCTTGGTGGGTGAAGGGCAGTGGGACTATATACCATATGCCAGAGTGGCACACAATTTATGTATTAATTTATGTATGTATTTATGTATTTATTTGAAAATTGGTAAGCAGGAAAGGTGCACTTAGAAAAGGTGTGTTTCACGGGGGTACAACAACACAACTGACACAGCATCAATGACTGAATACAAAGTAAAGTACATAAAAAAGTACAACTAACAAGAAAAAGTGCCGGGACAATGGTAACATCACAAAGTGGAACAATGAGCAGCATTTGTGTGTGAAAAAGCAACAACAATGCTGGTAGTAAAAGAATATGCTAATGGTGGCACAAGTCTAGAACAGAGTAGCAATACAAGTAAATTCACATCTGTAGCATGGGTGTGGCAGAGACTGCCAGAGCAGCAGTCAGTTAATTGGTTGGCAGGAACAGAATGTAGCCAGATTTAGCTGGCATTTAATGAAGAGGAGAGGGAGGAGGGCACTGAAGGGGAAGGAGTGTGTCCCAGAGGGAGAGCAGGCAATATGATAAAGCAGATTGCCAGCAGGGAGGATGATGGAATGGAGAAACATGTGAGTCTGGAGCTAAGAGTAGGAAGCAATGGGGATGGGACACAGGGTGGGAGAGGAAGGAGAAAAGCCCTGAACCAGTATCTGTTAATGAAGGATGCACAGTGGGACTGGCAGTGTGAAGGTAGAGTAGGGAATGAGAGTGAGGAGTAAAGGGAGAAGTGGTGAAAGCGAGAGGTGGAGTTAGAAATGAAGTGAGAAAAAGCATTACAGAGGGTGTCCAGTCTGGAAAGAGAAGAGGAGGGGGCAGTGCCATAGACCACATCCACATAGTCAAACACTGTGAGAACCATTTTAGTGACAAGCTCCCAGTTGACCTTGGGAGAAAGGCAGTCCTTGCTGTGGAATAGGGCATCTAGGTTTGGGTGGAGTATGGAGTGGATGGCGTTGATGTGGGAAGTCCTTGTTGTGGGATAGTGCACCTAGGATGGGGTGGAAGGGTGGAATGTGGAGTGGATGGTGTTGATGTGGGCAGAAGTCCAGCCTGCTGTCCAGCCAAACATTCAGGTACTTGAAGGAGGAGATCACTTCAAGGGTGTGCCACCCAGGGTGGTAAAGATGGGGGGCTGGGGGGCTGGGCTGTCTCTGGCTGGTACCAAGGTCGGCCACATCATTTTGTTTTCAGTATTGACCTGGGGTTGTTGGAAAGGGACGAGCATAGGACACTGTGGCTGTCATGCTGCATAGTTAAACTTCCACAGCTGAAGCTGAAGGGCTGGAGGTGTGATGACTGTGTCATCTGAATACATATGGATATGTGGGTTGTACGGATGGAGGAAGGTCATTTGGAAGATGATGAGAATGGGAACCACGATGAATCCTGTAGGACTGACAACGTGAAATGGAAGTGGTGGTGACAGGGCACCTCTATAAATACCAACTGCAGATGGCCGGTGATTGGAACAAGAACCAGCTGACAGCAGAAGCTGGGAGGCTGATAGAGCTCAACTTATCCTGGAGGGAGGAGGTGGGCCACTGGAGTTAACAGTCTTGGCCAAATCATTGCAAATTTCTGTCATGATGTATAAGTCTATCCCAGTGAGAATGGAGTCAGTGACTTGCAGCAAGGAGGCAGAACACTAAAATTTATTTCAAGATCAATACAATATATCAAAAGTTCAGACATTCATATGAACAACAGTGTTCAGTTTCCTGCAATAACAATTAACTGTTCTGCCTGCTGTTTGGCTTGTTAGGCTTAGTGGTAGGGCTACTGACTTTGATTACAAGGTACAGGGTTTGAGACCTGTGGTGGGACAGCAGGGGGTATTTTGCGGGACAGGATCTGAGGAGAGGCTCGAAAGAGCTAAAAATATACACATTGGAAGAGAGAAGGGACGGGACATGATAGAGATCTTCAGGTACATGAGAGGGGTTAAATAGGGGAGGGAGCAGTCAGGGTGCTCCGAAGAAGAGGGGGCAACTAGAGGCATGGGTGGAAACTGGAGGGGGATTCAGGGGAGAAAGGAGGAGGTGCTACTTCACTGAGAAGGTGGTGGAGCCATGGAATGCGCTGCCCAGGGGGCTGGTGGAGGCAGAGATGGTGGAGGGGTTCAAGAGGGGTGGGACAGGTACATAGCAAGGGTTCTGGAAGCAAGTCCTGTGCAGCGGGAATATCCAGGACTGGGAAGAGAGAAGCCAGAGAAGGCGAAGGAGGCAGAAAGGTCAGCTCCCAGGATGGGGGCTGACCAAATGAGCAGACATGAAAGACCGTTAGGCGTATTCTGCTGGCATTTTAGTATGTTAGTATTGTTTCATATTAGGTGCTATATGTAACAAACTCCAAGTATATTAAATTAACCCGATCACACATAAATTAGATTCAACCTATACAGAAATAGCATGCAACTACTCACTCATTTCTTCGGTTTTACAAACACTCTAGTCATTCAGTTTGTTAGCTAAGTGGACAGGAATTCATTAAATTTGATACAGGTTTTATATATAAAATGCTATAATTTTTGTTGCATGCTACGATAAACTAGTAAACCTTACTTCATAACCTGTAGCTCAACATTCTCTTGTGCCATGTATTACATGATCCATTTGTATTTACAATTCTCAAATGGTAGCAATGCAAAAAAAAAAATAATTACATTGTGACTCATGGTTCCTACATATCTGAGTCAATTGCAACTATGTAACAGACTGAAACTCCTAGCTTCAAATGCCACTCAGAACAACACACAGTGAATATTCAGAGGTCTATTAGGAAAAAAAGTAATTGTTTTATTTTACAGAATGACTAACGTTTAAACTAATAAGAAGAGTATGAATCATGATATATGCTGCCTGCTCTCGTACAACTGCCGATAGTATACCTAAATGTGCTATGAAAATGGGTGAATAAGCCTTCGCTATAACTGACCCAAGCTTTGGAACACTGTCCTCATCAGTAAGGTGCTTGAAATTGCACCAGGTGTTTAAAAATGAGCTCCATGCCTCCCTCTTAGGCACTGTCAGGTGCACATGCACCCTAATCCATGGCACACCTGCTTACAGGTGCACATGCACCCTAATCCCGGGCACACCTGCTTAGTATGTTCCTGCAAAATCTAAAGCACTTTCCTTGTCTCAAAAAAACACACTTTAGATGCACTAAAGGTGATAAAGTCCATGGATAAACCGAATAAAGCAAACAAATGGACTGATTCACAGAAACAGTGATACACATGGACTGTGGCTTAAAAAATATTTATTTAGACATGAATAGATGAATGGTTCCCCAGCGTTTCATGGGTAACAACCCTCTTAAACTAGCAAATGGGTAGAGGGGTGCAGCACCCAAAACGTTGAATGGGAAGAAGACCCCTCACGCTTCAGCTAGTGGTCAAACAGGAGTTCAGCATGTTTGTAGTTCATTTGCATCACCAGGTAATGAGAAAGGTCTGGCTCCCCATACAATGTACAGGGGAAAGGCCGGATCTCGCCCAACAACTAACACACCGAAATCTGACCAATGGAAAATCATGTACACAGATCCTCACGATCTGGAAACAATATCGAGACCTGCAGGCAATAATAACCAGAGGCTAAACTGGACATAGTAGCCATTGCAAAAACATGGTTACCAGTAACCACACTCGAGAGACTTCAGTACCTGACTATGTACTGTTCAGAAGAGACCGAGGTGCAAAGGGGGGTGGAGTGGCCCTTTATGTCAATGAAAATATCAAATCTACAGAAGTTCAGAATACACATAAGGAGCCAGAAGAACTGTGGGTCACCCTGGAAACAGAAAATGGACAGTCTTATGAACTGGGGTTGTGTACAGGCCTCCAGAGCAGGGGGAGGACATAGACATGTTACTGTTAGAAGATATTCAATACATGACAGCTAAAGGGGAGCTTCTGATAGTGGGAGATTTCAACATGCCAGATACAGATTGCTCAATACCAGCAGGGACATCTGCCAGAACTAGATACATGGTGGCTTCCCTGCAGGGGGAGGGCCTCATACAACTGGTACAACAACCCCCAAGGGACAGGGCTATCCTAGATCTAGTACTGACTAACAGGGAAGGGATCACAGATCTCCAGGTAGAAGGTCACCTGGGGGCCAGTAACCATCACATGGTATGGTTCAATTTGGACACTAGAACAAAATCATCCCATTCCAAGGCAAAAATATGGGACTTCAGAGGACCTGACTTTGATAAGATGGCCAACAGAGTTAAGCTAGCCCTGGATGAAAGAAATACAGGTGAGGCAGTACACCAAATTGGGCAAGCACAAAAATGCAATACTTGAAGCAACATCCCATTGTGTTAGTGAGAAAGGAAGTGTGAAAAAGAGAAACACACTGGTTCTCAAACACAATAGCAGAAAGGTCAGGCCAAAAGGCTGGCCTTGGAAATATAAGGAGCAGCAGGATGCAGATAGGAGGCATGCAAACTTCCCTAAGGAGCAGGGAAGGCAGTAAGGCAGGCAAGGCCCAAACCAAAGAAACACTAGCATGAACAGTAAAAGGTGACAAGATTTTCTATAGATACATTAGTAGAAAGGAAAAGTCCAGAGGGTATTGCTAAGATCAAAGGGATAAGGGGGTGTGCAAGGAGGACCATGTAAGCATTTATCCTAAATGAATACTTCTGCTCAGTATTTACTGAAGAGAAGGTAGGGCAGGGCCACAGCTCATACCATGGACACCAGGAGGGAGGGAGGTGTGCATTAGACCCTTCACAGAAGAAGGGTCTTACAAAATCAATAACCTCAGGTGGACAAAGCAATGGGACCTGAGGGCATACATCCCAGGGTACTAAAGGGGCTAGGGTGGAACTAGAAGAGCCATTATCAGAACATTTGGTGAGTCTCTATTGCAGGAGAAGTACCAGAAGAATGGAGAAGGGCTCATGGAGTCCCTCACAAGAGTGGTAGCAGGGGAGGCAGGAGCTACAGACCAGTCAGTGTTACCTCAGTAGTGGGCAAGATTATGGAGACACTCCTTAAGGAAGGGATAGTGCAACACCAGGAATCCTTAGGAGCAAAAGATCCAAGACAGCATGGGTTTACAAAAAGAAGGTCCTGTCAAACTAATCTCATAGATTTCTTTGACTGGGTAACCAGAGTGGTGGACCAAGGGGGAGCAGTTGATGTTGCCTACCTTGACTTCAGCAAAGCTTTCAATACTGTTCCACATAGAAGATTGATTAATAAGCTGGGTATTCTTGGGGTGGGTCAGGCGTTGGTCAACTGGGTGGCAAACTGATTGATGGGCAGAAAACAGAGATAAGTGGTAAATGGTATACAGTCAGAAGAATACAGAGTCACAAATAGAATTCTCAAAGATCAGTCTGGGGCCAGTCACTCTTCAATATCTTCATAGTGACATTGTAGATGGACTGGAGGGTAAGCAATGTCTGTTTGCAGATGACACCAAGATCTGCAACAGAGTAGATGATCCCGATGGTGTGGGCAGAATGAGAAGAGATCTGGATAAACTAGAAAAATAGTCAGAAGAGTGGCAACTGGGGTATAACGGAAAGAAGTGCAAGATCATGCACATAGGGAAGAGAAACCCTGAAGCCACCTATAGGCTGGGAGGGGAGTTGCTTGTAGTCACAAAGGAAGAAACAGACTTGGGCATCATCATCACTGATGACCTGAAATCATCAAGCAGACCTCTAAAGCAGTATGTAAGGCTAGAGGATGTTGGGGTGTATTAATGAGGTATCACAATTCGGAAGAGAGGTATAATCCCTCTTTACAAGACACTAGTTGGGCCCATCTGTTAGTACTACATGCAGTACTAGAAGGCCTACCCACAAGGACAACGGCAAACTGAGGCAGTCAGAGAAGGGTAACCAAAATGGTGCAGGGCTGCATCAGAAAACATGTGAGGACAGATTTACTGAACTCAATATGTATACCCAGAACAAAGGAGGAGGGAGCTGATATGATTAAAACATTACCCAAACACCTTGAGGCATTAACAAGGTGAAAAGTACAATGTGTTTAATGTAAGAAAAATAGCAGGACAAGAGGACACAACAAGAGATTGGGGAAGTGATTGAAGGGGTAATGTGAGGAAGTTCTTTTTTCACAGAAAGGGTGGTGGATGCATGGAATGGCCACTACCTCAGGAAGTGGTGGATATGAAAACAGTGCAGTGCTTCAAACAGGCATGGGATGGCAGAAGGGAGCAATACAGATAGTATGAATGAATGAAGCCATTGACAGAGCAAAGGCCTGGCACATTCATAAGGCAGAAAAAAGGTGCGAACCGGATGGGCCTTGCGGTCCCTTTCCTGCCATCAGCTTCTATGTTTCTATGTTTCTCTTCATCGGGTGGGGGAGGGGTCTGTAGGTCATGTATTACTGTGTGATGGTAAATCCTCTCTGGTTATGGTTATTACTTCTGAGAGTCTTGCACTACTGTATCAGCTTTCATAGTTTTTCAAGTTTTGCTAATCCTTGCAGTAGAACATGTATTGTATGATTTCTCCCAAATTGGTTGTTTCCCCTGTCTGTAACTATTCTTCCCTGCCCCGCTGAAATGCCTGAAATAATTATTTTAGTTTATGATTCTTGCACTAAATCATGTAATGTATTTTTTCCTGAATTGCTATTTCCTCTAGGTTCCATGTCAAAATGGCGATGGCAAAGTTTGGGCAAATTTACATCTCTGAAAATAAATGACGGTGATGTGCAGTCGCAGTGACTCCAAAAGCAGCAGCAGGACATTAACATATGTGGGGGGCTGTACACCCCCCTGCCCCCCGGGGGACTTTGCTCCCTGCACCTCCTAACTAAAGATTCTCAATTCCAGGGGAGTGCATGTCAGGGGTGTGTGTAAAACTTAATAAAAAAACTTGGCCCAACGCAAAAAGCAATGTCTGTCCCAGAACCAAACCTGGCACTCTCCCAACCCCAGACAGCCACCCTCACCACCATGCCACATGGCCAGGTTGGCAGACCACCACACTACCTCCCACATCCCTTCACTCCCCTTATGCCCTTCACATGGTGTGGTGGACCCCCGCGAACATGTACTTCCTGTCACCCTCCTTCGCCCATCGTGGTATCCTGTTGCTACCCTTCCAGGTAGCCCAGAACACAGGCGCCATGATTGAGTCACCATTTTTGCAGTCACTCAGTCACAGTCACTGTGTTCACAGGTTACCATACCTCTGTAATTAACTCTTCCAGGCTGTTCCTGAAAATAGGCAAAGTTCTGTCTAGTTTACTTAAGTGGTAAACAAAAACTAAATCAATAAATAAAATGAGGAATTGCTTGTGTGATAAATGTATGAAGGTTGATTGAACATTTCTGAGAATACCTTTGAATAACAGTGCTGTTTTACAAAGGTCCCTTATCAATAACAGAGATTACAAAGCAACATAACAAGTACACTTAGCCAGTTCTAGTGGAATTAAGTCAATCAAGTACAAGGGTATCAAGGAGCTGAAGTAAACTAGCACTCGCAGAGCCCCAAAATCGTGATAAATTCAAATAGTTTCATGTGGCTATGTCGCCAGACAGCAACCTGCTACCCCAGTGCTTCAATCCCAGCACAGGCTCTTCCTCAGTGGGTAGTCTGAGGAGTAGCAGAATCATTCATGCTTTATACAGAATCCTTCAAGTGACACTCACCCAATAGGTGATAAAATTAAGTTGCATAAAATGTAAACAAACATATACAGCTTCTGGCAAAAGTTACATTCAGCATTGGTATAAATTAAACGTGTGTGTTCTTTAATACAGCATTATTATTGTTCTTTTTTACCAGGAGAGACACACTAAGCTGATTGTTTCTAGGTGTGACCTGGGAGCACAAGGAAGTTAAGTGACTTGCTCATGGTCATGCAGTATGCAAGTCATTTCCAACAAATGGGGGAGACAAATATATGTGTCCCCAAGGTAATGTAAGAAAGATTAAGCAAACATTACTACCCTATAAGAAGGAAAACTAGCTGTTTACTTCTGGACCCCTTAATAGGAAGGGGATTCTATTAAATAAAGATATTTTCTACAATGAGATTTATAAGACAGGGAAGCATGCAACGCAAGAATAATGATAGACCAAAACAGGATATTTAATCTAATAATTCAGGTAGTTTACATACTAAAATGCCAGCAGAATAGGCCTAATGGTTTCTCGAGTCTGCTCGATTTTCAGCACCCACACTGAGGGCCAATTTTGGTGTCTCCCCAACCCCTTGGGTTATACTGTCCCCAGTCCCAGATGTTCCACCTGTATTGGGCCTGGTCAGACTTACCCTCCCCCTGTACCTGTCCCAGCCCCTCTTAAACCCGTCCACAGTCTCCACCTCTACCAGCTCCTTGGGCAGTGCATTCCATGGCTCCACCACCCTTTCAGTGAAATAACATCTCCTCCTCTCCCCTCTGAGCCTGCCCCCTTCCATCTTATAACCATGACCTCTTGTTGCCCCGCCCTCCTTCCTTTGGAGTACTCTGACTGTGCCTCCCTTATTGATCCCTTTCATGTGCATAAAGACCTCTATCATGTCCCCCCCACCATCCCTCCTCTCTTCCAGGGTGTACATGTCGAGCTCCTTGAGCCTCTCCTCATAAGTCCTCTCCCCCAGGCCCCACATCATTTTGGTTGCCCTCCTTTGGACCCTCTCCAGGAGTGTAATGTCTGTTTTTAAATATGATCTCCAAAACTGTACGAAAAACTCAAATTGTGGCCTAACCAAGCAGTTGTACAGTGGAAAGTTCACTTCCGCCTTTCTGGAGGTAATCCCCCTGGCGATGCATCCCAGCATCCTATTTGCCCTTGCCGCTGCCCTCCTACAGGTATTTGAGTTGTTCATTTTGACATCTACCACTACCCCCAGGTCCCTCTCACCCTCCATGACTTGAAACATGTCTCCTTCCTAACCCCTGGCCTAGATTTCTGACTCCCAGGTGCAGAACCTTGCACTTGAACTAAACTTCATTTCTAAGTCCACCTCTCTATTTTCAGGTGGAAATTTTGAACAAAACTAAACACAACAAAGTTGATTAAAATGGGAAGGGAGGGGGAAGCATAGAGCAATGGGGGCTTGAAGGAGTAAAGGGGATTATTAATAAGGAGGATGACAGCAGGATCCAACCATGGGGAATTACCTCACCCCTAGTTCACAGTGTTGAACTAGCTCTGTACCACGTGGGCTTACAAATACATGTAGCTCTCACTTAAGCATAATCCAGAATTGGGGTCCAAGGTGATTCTCTGTACCAAGGTGATCTCTGATATCGGTGGGAATGGAAAGAAAGAAAAAGGTTTTTATAATTATGGTGTGTAATCTACTTCATCATTTCAACCATCTGGTATCACAGTACCCAAATTCACAATCCATAGGAGGGGCCGTGGTTCTGTGGTGTGTGCATGCCTCCACATGCCCGTGCCTACACAACACCACTGTGGTGGAAAATGGGAAGAAAATGGAAAGGAGCCCAGGTCATTTGACATTAGCCAAAACTGAATGGACTCTGATGTGTTTATATTTATGACAAATTAAACTAGCCACTTGTTTCTACAATTGTACTTCAGGCAACAGTGTAGAATCCTATTTAAAAAAAAGATTGTGTTAAAGCAGTAGTGTGTTAGTTGGTAAAAAAATCTCTACATATATTTTACACAAAAATGTGCTGCTGACATTCTTGGATTCATACCCCATGTATTTCTAATTTTCTCAAATATTTTTAAATCAGCTTTTACTGCTAATTTTGTAATTAATGACTTGCCTCATTAATGATGGCCACCACTTGCAAGTTGTGTTTATCTGCCGAATATACATACCAGGTTCATAAGGCAGAAGTATTAGGATGGTGTTGCCATAAATTTCTAATGGAAACAGCACAACACTGCCACAATATATATATTTTTCACAACAGACATGGCACGGGAGTGGGAACTTCATTAAGGAATAAAAAGAACATGAAAAAAACAATGGGTATCTTGATATTTTCCACTAGAAAACATTACTGCTTATATAAACTATATACTAACTAAAACATAGCCAAGGATGCCTTTCATTGTTTAATAAAATAATATCTGTGCGGTTGCAACTCTCTTTATATAATGTGGGTTACCCTTAAAAGGGCCGTTGTTTCTCAATGTGTGCTGCCCTCCTCCATAGCTCCTTTCCTTGGTACTGGTGTACTTTGTGATGGCCTTGGTGCTCTCAGACATGGCATGTTTGGTAAGTTTCCATGGCAGCAGAAGGCACATGGCATTCTGGATCTCCCTGGAACTGATGATCAAGCGCTGGTTGTAGTGAGCCAGGGGGGAGGCTTCAGCCACGATAGAAACATAGAAACATAGAATTTGACGGCAGATAAGGACCGCTTGGCCCACCCAGTCTGCCCATTTCCTACCTAATGGATAAGCTCCAGATCCTAGTTAACTAACAGCCTACTTCTTCCTACCCCCACCCCCCAGAATTGCCTTATGACTGTCCCATGCATGCTTGAATTCCACCACTGTTTTTGACTCCACAAACTCCTCCGGAAGGCCGTTTCATGCATCCACAACTCTCTCTGTGAAAAAATACTTCCTTAAATTACCTCTGAGATGCCCCCCTCTATCTTCAAATTGTGCCCCCTTGTTCTTGCACACCTCTTTTTTTGAAAGATGCTACCCTCTTGGACTTTGTTGATTCCCTTGAGGTACTTGAAAGTTTCTATCATGTCCCCCCTCTCCCTCCTTTCCTCGAGACTATACATATTAAGCTCCTTAAGTCTCTCTTCATATGTCTTCCGGTGCAGACCCTGCACCATTTTAGTTGACCTCCTCTGGACAGCTTCCATCCTGTCTATGTCTTTGCAGAGATTGGGTCTCCAGAACTGCACGCAGTACTCCCGATGGGGTCTCACCAGCTGTCTGTAGAGAGGGATAATAACTTCTTGTTTTCTACTGGTGATGCCTCTCCCTATGCATCCCAGTATCCCCCTGAAGATGTCATTCACAAACGAGTTCATGATGCTCATGGCTCTTGGAAGAGATGCCCGTGTCCAGGTGAACCTGTTTCAGCACTTTGTACTGTAGATTGAGTAGCTCTGCGGATCTTTCTGTGCTTCTTGCCAACCTTTTTCATGGGCTTCTTAACAACTTTCTTGGAACCCTACTTGGGTGCTGCTGGCTTGGTGGTATTAGCACTGCTTCACAGACAACAACTGCAAGTGCAAAGAGCAAGAAAAAAAAGGCTCTGATATTTATAGTGTCTATATAAAAATATATACAAATATAAAATATAAAATATAAAATATATACAAAGAGGAAGCGGGGAACTACAGACCAGTCAGCCTCACCTTGGTAGTGGGGAAGATCATGGAAGCACTACTGAAGGAGAGATTGGTGGAACATCTGGTTGTCAATGGACTACAGGACCCAAGGCAGCATGGCTTCACCAGGGGAAGGTCATGTCAGACCAACCTCATTGAATTTTTTGACTGGGTGACTAGGGAGGTGGATCAGGGGAGGGCAGTGGACATGGCCTATCTGGACTTCAGCAAGGCCTTTGACACTGTACCACATAGAAGACTATTGCACAAACTGGGGAATATGGGTGTGGGCAGGACAGTAGTACGGTGGGTAGGTAACTGGCTGGGCAGCAGGACACAGAGGGTGGTGGTAAATGGCTGTCACTCCACAGAGGGAAAAGTGACCAGTGGGGTACCACAGGGATCAGTGCTGGGACCGGTACTATTCAATATCTTCATCAGTGACATTCTGAGGACCTAGAAGGCAGAATTTCACTGTTCAGCTGATGACACAAAGCTCTGTAACAGAGTAGACACACCAGAGGTGTAGACAGAATGAGAAGGACCTGCAGAAACTTGAAGAATGGTCAGGGGTTTGGCAGTTGAAATTCAATGCAAGGAAGTGCAAGATAATGCATATGGGGCACAAAACCCTGGCACAATATATCAGTTGGGGGTGAGGATATAGCATGCACCAAGCAGGAAAGGATCTTGGAGTTATCATCTCTGATGACCTCAAGGCAGGAAACAGTGTGACAAGGCAGCAGGTAAAGCAAATAGGATGCTGGGATGCATAGGCAGGGGCATCACCAGCAGGAAAAGGGAGGTCATAATTCCACTATACAAGACACTAGTGAGGCCGCACCTGGAGTACACTGTGCAGTTCTGGAGACCTTACCTAGATAAGGACATAGACAGGGTAGAGAAGGTTCAGAGGACGGCAACAAAGATGGTGCATGGATTGCATCACAAGTCCTATGAGGACAGGTTGAAGGCACTGAACATGTACTCCCTGGAGGAGAGAAGGGAGAGAGGGGATATGATAGAGACATACAAGTATCTTACAGGGAAGAACAGGGTGCAGGAATGCACTATTTTTAAGCGAAAAAGATGTTCCAGGACTAGAGGGCATGGGATGAAGTTGGAGGAGGGCGATTCAGAGGAAGCGTGAGGAAGAATTTCTTCACAGAGCAGGGTGGTGGACAAGTGGAACACCCTGCCAGAGGAAGTGGTGGGGGCTGAAACAATCACGGGATTTAAGAATGCATGGGATAGACATAAAGGAATTCTGAAGGTCAGGGGTAAGGGGCAACAGACTTCCTGGAAAACATAAACTGAACTTACAAACTTAAATGGGCAGACTGGGTGGTCCATAGGCCCTTATCTGCCGACACTGTCTATGTATATATCTATGTATCTATGTATATAACCTCACCCATGGCTCTCCTCCAGTTGTGAATGACACACAAATATGGGCTCAGAAATTCATTTGTCAGTGGCTGTTTATTTCCACCAGTCAGAGGCCGGACATATTTGTATCCATGGTGACCTCTCCTGCCCATCTCTCATTCCACCGGTAACATTTAACATGCTGTTTTATCATCTATAATTTCCACCAATCAGAGGCCGGACATATTTGTATCCATGATGACCTCTCCTGCCCATCTCTCATTCCACTGGTAACATTTAACATGCTGTTTTATCATCTGTAATTTCCACCAATCAGAGGACAGACATATTTGTATCCATGGTGACCTCTCCTGCCCAGCCATCTCTCATTCTACCAGTAACATTTAACATGCTGTTTTATCATCTGTAATTTCCACCAATCAGAGGCAGGACATATTTGTATCCATGGTGACCTCTCCTGCCCAGCCATCTCTCATTCCACCAGTAACATTTAACATGCCGTTTTATCATCTGTAATTTCCATTTTAAAACAGCAGTGCAAAGAAAAGATGCAATTTTGCAGTCTCCTGCAATTTAAGTTTAGTAATATGCTGCTTGGTTTCTGTTTTAAGTTAGTCTAAGGGTTTCCTTCGGTTCTTTATTACTTCAATAAAAACTGTAATTAATTCTTGAGGCCCCATCGAAGAAAAGACCTAGATGGCAGGGGAAGGGTGCAGAGAAGGGCAACTAAAATGGTGCATGGGCTAAGTGGGAATACATATGAGGAGAGGTTAAAGGAGCTGGATTTGTATCCTCTGGAAACAAGAAGGGAGATAGGGGACATGACTGAAACATGCAAGTATGTGAAGGGGGTCTATAAAGTGGGGGAGAGCTTATTTTCAGGGAAGGTAGATAAAAGAACTAGGGGGCATGGAATGGAAGTGGAGGGGAAAGGTTTAGGGGAAACATTAGGAAGTATTACTTCATGGAGAGAGTGGTTGATCCCTGGAATGCACTGCCGGAGGAGGTGGTGAGGGCCAGTACAGTGGAGGGTTTCAAGAAGGCTTTGGACAAACACAAGCGGTTGACAAGGGGAGGAGGGGGAATCTTGCGGGGAATGGGCAGACTCGATGGGCCATGAAGGTCCTTTTCTACTGACACATGTCTATGAATCTAAAATTCACATCAATTAATGTACTGCCCAGCAAGTCACTTGAAGAGAACAAATATTTCACGTGAACTAATTACACAGTAATAAAGAACTGAAGGAAACCTTTAGAAACTTAAAGTAGCAGTGCAATGAAAAGTGGTAATTTTGTGGACACTGCCTGGCCACCTTTAGGTTATCCAATATGATTACATAGAAACAGTAACAGAGATTTTGATGGCAGATAAGGACCGCCTGGCCCACCTAGTCTGTCAATTCCCCTACCTACTTAACTCCCAGTCCTAAATGATCAGCAGCTTACCCTCTCTTTCCTGTCACTCGGGTTGCCTTCTCTCAATCCCATGCATTCTTGAACTCTCCAATCATTTTAGCCTCTATGACCTCTGTTAGGAGGCTGTTCCATGCATCCACCCATTCTGCGAAAAAAACACTTCCTCACATTACCTGAGTCTCCCACTCCCTGCTTCATATTGAGACCCCTTGTTCTTGCACATCTCTTTTTTTGAAAGATGTTACCCTTCTGGACCTTGTTGATTCCCCTGAGGTACTTGACTGTCTCTATTACATCCCCCTCCATCCTAATTTCCTCCAGGGTACACATACTGTATTGAGGTCTTTCAGTCTTTCCTTTCACCGATTTTGTTGCCCTTCTCTGGATCGCCTCAGTTCTGTCAATGTCCTTCTGGAGATGCAGTCTCCAGAACTGAACACAGTATTCCAGATGTGGCTGGACCAACTGTCTGTACAGGGGCATCATCACCTCCTGTTTTCTACTGGTGATGCCCCTCCCTATTCACCCCAGAATCCCTCCGGCCCTCCCCACTGCCTCTTTCCATTGGCTGGCCACCTTCAGATCATTCATTATGTTTACACGGTCCCGTTCCAGTTTTGTTGTTGTTAGAAGCTCCCCACACTCATCCTCCTCCAGATCTGTATCACTACTCCCCCCTCTAGTGATTTATTAAACAGGGCTGTCAGTGGTGCCCCAGTACCTCCCGGAGATCTTTCAGTATTCTGGGATGCATCCCATCTGGTCCAGTTGCCTTGTCCACTTTTAGGGATAAATTCTAGGTATATAGTAGACCAGGAGGGGCTGTGGGCATGGCCTACCTAGACTTTAGCAAGGCATTTGACACATTCCCACACAAAAGATTAATAAGCAAGTTAGCCAGCCTGGAAGTGTGTCCCAGGGTAGTAGCCTGGGAAAACATTGGCTGGACAACAGGACACAGGGGGTAATAGTAAATGGAATCCACTCCAAAGAAAAGGGGTTACTAGCGGGTACCGCAGGGTTCAGCACTGGGTCCAGTCCTTTTTAATGTCTTTTTTTTTTGCTCAATAAAATTTTTATTGAATTTTGACACACAAAATAAATGTACAGACAATACACATACCCGGACATACCGGGAACACAACCCCAAACTGGTTGTGCGAACTATGTCAGTCCCTATTTACAATCATACTGGAGTGCCACCCCCCTTTAAAGCTACACCCTTACAAGGAAGTTTATCATTTAACCATGGTATTTACACCTTCCTTTTTGTTCAACTCATCTAGTCCCCCAACATACAGCCAAGACATCTCAACTTCCAAAAATCCCGAATAGCACAGTCCCTTCCGGGTGGCCATCCAGCATGTCCCTTAAGGAAAGAGAGAGAGTTCCCGTTCACTTGAACCCCATCGACCTCAGGTGGCCTTCTATTATTGAAGTTCATCCTAGACCTACTAAACTTAAGGACCTGAAAAAGTTATAAAATGAGATTACCTACAGCATAAGGGGTACATCAAAAATAGAGAAGGAAAAATCTTATCCCCTACGAATCTCCTCCCAGAATGCTACACAAATTCTAAACAGTGTTCCTCTGCTAACTCATATCCGACAGACAGATCTGTGTACTAGGGCCTAAGTTTTGCTGGGAATATACTATCTCTAGTATAGCCCATCTTTTGTCATAAATCTCCTGTCTTCCCTCCAAGATTAGGTGTTTTCTAATCTTAGCCAAAACCCCCAACAGGTCCTTCACCCATTGATCATAAGAATAAATCTGATCATCTTTCCAGTGTTTGACTATATATGCCTTTACTATTGACCCCATTAAAGAGAGATGAAATCTCAGTATGATCCCGCTAATCTGAGAGTAATCACCTAACACACAAACTTCTGGGGTCATATAGCCTGAGTAATCCAACAAGGGGTCCATATTTTGTCTAATCCTGCTCCATAGGAAGAAATTTTACAACAAGTCCACATAATGTGCAACAAATCCCCTACTTCTGTCCCAAATCAAAACATAGATCTGTCTGCCTCAAACCCCTAGAACATAGCTTTGCAGGGGTATAGTAAATATTTTGGACCAAAAAAAACTGCATATTTCTATATTTGGGAATCACATTATACCTGATGACTTTCCAGATATAATCCCACTTTAGGTTGGAGGCCAGCACCTTGTCCCAGTAAAGAATGGGGGTATGAACACTAAAAGATCCAGAGTCCAAAAGCAGCTTATGGACTCGTGAGAGTGGATTGGTTCTATGAAAGGCCTCCTTCAGTTTTCCCCATGAGAGAAAGCTATCTACAAAATCCCCCCATTCCCACCGAGCTCCTGCAATCAAATGCATAAGCTGTATCCTCTGGAAATAAGACAACTCATTACATTGTAACGGCAGAACTATTTTCCCCCCTTGTTGCATATCGCCCAGGGTGAGACCCTCTAGATAAGCGGCCCACCTCTGCCCAAGTACCCTACCCCCTAAAAGCAAATTAGGGTTACCTAGAATAGGTTGATCCCTGGCCTTCAATTGGCATCTTTTCTGTGGTGGAGTGAGAAAAGACCACCAAGCCTCTATGGATTTCCAGATTGGGTTCCCAAACCCCAATTTACCCAATCTTTTTTTAGAGGGCCCAGCGTACAATAACGACTCAGGAGAATATCCCATATTCTTCAGTAGTTTCCTCTCAATTTGTAGCCAAGCGGGTACATAACAGCCCTCATCCGAAACTATTGCCCATTGGGCCATCAAACCCAACTGACCTGCCACATAGTAAGCCTGGAGATCAGGTAGTCTGACTCCTCCCTTCTCATACGGTTTAATCAGTACCCCATACTTGATCCTAGTAGGTTTACCGTTCCACAAGAAGTCTAACATCAGTTTCCTAATTGAATTAAACCATCTAATAGGGATAATATAAGGGGCTAAATAGACTGGTTATAACAGTCTAGGAAGAACGTTCATTTTAATGATACCTAACCGTGCCGTAAAATTCAGAGGTAGTTTGTTCCATCTTAGTATGTCCCCTGAAATTTCTGAGATAATTCCCCCCATGTTAACCTCAGCTCCAGATTCTTGATTTGCTGTAATCCAAATTCCTAAATACTTTAACTTGTCCTTATTCCATTGTATCCCCAGGGGTGAGAAGTCCGCTTTGAAGACATGTGGGGTCAGGGAAAATTTGTGTTTAGTAAGATTAAACTTATAATTTGAGACCTTGGAAAACCGTTCTATTAATTCTCTAACAATCTCAAAACTATTTGCTGGGTCTCGTAAATGGAACAATATATCGTCCCGCAAAAACTGAAAATTTTAAATCCAGTCCTCCAATCTCAATCCCTTGAACCCTGACCTCTCTGTTAATAGATCTTAGTAAGGGCTCTAAATAAATATTAAACAGAATCGGCGAGAGGGGACACCCTTGCCGAGTTCCATTTTTAAGTTGAAATTCCCTCAATAAATAGCCATTACATAAAATTCTAGCTGTGGGCGCCGCATAAAGGTTCTTAATGCCTCTAATGAGTCCCCCAGGGAACCCCATTGTCTTCATTGTTGCAAAAAGAAATAAGTGCGAAACTCTATCAAATGCTTTTTCAGCATCAATAGAGATCAAGGCTAAAGGAAGCCGAGAGTCAGTGGCATAATTAAGTATATGGTGTAATTTCCTAAGCGCATCTTTTGCTCCTCTCTTTGGCATGAAACCTACTTGTTCCTGGCTAATCAAGCTTGGGGCCACGGTCATGATCCTATTTGCCAAAATCTTAGTAAGGATCTTGATATCCTGGTTAATTAAGGCTATCGGCCTATAATTCCCCATTTCCTTCCTAGATTTATCTGGTTTGGGTACCAGTGTAACATATGCCTGATACAAGAGAGAGTGGTAAATACCATCCCTCATAATGGTAAGAAAAAAATCCTTGAGTATAGGGAGTATAGTCTGAATGTGGGTTTGATAAAACTTAGCCGTAAGACCATCGGGCCCTGGTGATTTGCCTAGAGGCAAGGACCGCACCACCTCGATAATTTCTGAAGTGCTAATGGGGGCATCAAGTTTACTAGCCAGAGCAGGGTCTAATGTCGGCAACTGAACTCCCTCTAGATAATTTTTGATCTCTTCCTCACCCCCAGGATCACCACATTGGTAAATTTTTTCCAAAAATGAAGCAAAAGCTTCTGCCATCTCTTGGGGGTCTGTCACTAACCTCCCCTCATGAGTAATTGAGGAAACTGTCCTGCTAGCCTCCCATTCTTTGATTCTAGCTGCCAGTAGATGTCCCAGGACATCACCCTGTAGGAGAAATTTCGCCCTAATCTTATTTAACCAAATTCAGTCTTCCCATACAAATCTAGGGTTCCTCTTAAACTTTTAAGTTCCAAATCCACATCCTCTGAGGACCCTTCCTGTTGCGACAAGGAAATTATTGCCCCCTCCAAAAACTCCTCTTTAGCCTTCCTAGCCAGCTTCTCCTTGGCGGCTAAAGTTTTAGCTGCTGCAGAGTATAAAAACTTACAAGTGGGCCAAGCTAACCTTTTATCCATCAATGTGGGAAGTTGTACCCTAATAATTTCCTGTAGGGCCCCTTCTAGCTCATCCCTTCTCCTCTTATCCGAGAATAACCAATCATGAAGCCTCCACCTATAAGGTCTAGGCAACAAGGGCTTAGGCTCCCAACACAATTGAATAAGCGAATGATCTGAAGAATTCCTACCCTCAGTCCAAGACTGCTCTAGTCTCCCCAGGGCTACTCCCATGATTAGAAAAAATCTATCCTAGAGTGGCTCTTATGGCGGCCGAGTAGAATGTCATTCTAGGGCCCTTATTGGGAAAGAGCCTGAATGGGTCAAATCAGACATGCTGACTGCAAACTTGGCCAGAGTAAGTTGGGCCTTGGACATCAGGCCTCTATATGGAGGTATCCTATCCTCCCTGTTGTCCAGATACAGATTCCAGTCCCCGACCATTATAAGCAAGAGTGGGGGAAATGTAGCAATATTCTCTTCAAGTGAAGCGAAAAAATCGGGATCTGGAGGTGTTGGTCCATAAATGGAGGCAACCGCTACTACCTTGCCATGAACGGAGCCCATGACATAGATTCCCCTACCATCCTGCCTAGTCAAAATGTGGGACACCTCAAAAGGGCAAGATTTATTAATTAAAATCGCCACCACCCCGATGCCCTCTCTTTACCCCCGCCATAAACCTGGCCCACCCAACGCTTCCTCAGGCTACCTAACTCATCAGGTAATAGATGCGTCTCTTGGAGTGCCACGATGTGAGCCCCCCGCTGCTCAATATGTCGATGGATAGTCAATCTTTTCAAGTCCCCTCAGGCCTTTAACATTCCAGGAGATTATCTTATAAAACGCCATCCAACTAACCAAAATTTAAGCAAGATCCTAGTGTTGAACCATCCTGAGGTCTTCTGCTCCCCAAAATTTCCCCACTGAGCACGCTCTCTCTTTCCTTCCCAGAACCCACCCACCTCCTCCAGCCCCGGTCCCTAGGCCGCTCTACTACTTCCTTATGAGTCATGGATGAACCCATTTCCTTGCTCCCCCTCAGCCCCAATCAAAACCACCTCACCCCAGAAACTGGCCCTTGAGTCCTCCTTGGAGCCAACCAAATCAATCCCAACCCTTATAAGGATAGTGCCCCTTAAATCTCTCACATACATGTGATTCTAATAAAAAAAAAGAACCCCTGGCAAATCATTAAGAAGACATCCTCGCCCCCTACACCAGCCATGAAAATCCATTGACTATACTTCCTTTTAAGAACTCTAAAACTCTAATATAGTGCCCATCTATAGTGGGTACTATGTTCAGACCCCTGATCCAATTTGTTATCCCCCAAAATAACATTTCTCCCCAATTGGAATCCAATCGGCCCATTAGCCCTTAACTCATAAACAAAAGGGTGGTAATCCCCCCAACAACATTTGAAGTCCCCTCTTTAAACAACCGTGGGGCGAAGGACAAACCCATTGAACTAGTAACTATAAAAAAAACAAGAATTTTGTTAATGTCCCCCACTCCCTTAATCTAAATTGAAAACCAGGTCCTTATAATAAATGTCCCAAATCCGGCCGGAGCATATGTTAACAGTCTCAGTGGTAATGAGAGCCCCAAAATCATCCTCGAATTTTCCCCTCTGTAAAGGCTGATCCTCCAATAACAAACACATTCAGGTTAAAGATTTAAATAGTTCCGGAAGATCCACTTTCAGCCCCTCCAGCGCATCTCTGGCTGTTAAATATTTCTTTTCTCCAGATTGCAGTCGCACCATAAGAGTAGCAGGGTATAGGAGCCGAAACTTTATCCCTGCTAAATAAAGCTTCTTCTTGATGTCGTTATACTCCTTTTGCTTTTCACGGACACCCGGCGTTAAATCTTGAAAGAACCACAATGAGGCCCCGTTCCACTGCAGAGGTTTTTTCTGCCTAGCAGACAAAAGGACATGCGGGTTTTTTCCTTGTAGTTGAGAAACTTCATAATTATAACTTGAGGCCTGGCCCCCGGTGGTGGGATCTCCCGAAGAGCTCGATGGGCCCTTTCCAGATGGTACCCTTCACCAAAAGGCGAAGGGCCTAACATTTTCAACAACAACTCCTGAATAAAGGAGACGCAGTCTGGGCCTTCAGCCCTTTCAGGGAGCCCTGCCAAAATAAGGTTGTTCCTCCGGTTTCTAGCTTCTTGATCTTCCAGTCTCTCTTCTAATTTCTTTACTTTTTTCCGGACCATCCCCATCTCCTGTTCCATTGTCGAGACTTTCCTCTCCTGCGAGGAGATTCGAACCTCCACGTTGCTCATTCTTTGAGCCAGTGAATGTAAGGCTGGCTTTACCTCCGCGAAATCCACCACCAGACCTTGCAGAAGAAATTTAATTTCCTTAATGTCGTCAGGGTGTACACCTGAGCTTCCCTCATTAGGCAGATCCTCACCCTGTTCCAGGTTAGTGGGTGACTGAGGCTTAGGCCGTTTAGTTGCTGGGGCTCGCCCCGCCAGTGGTTCCACCTGCTCGGCTTCCATCCTCAAACTGACCTCGGGCCAGGCCTGCACAGGACACCTCCGAGATACACACTCTTTGTCACCCAAATAACCACCGCGATCTCCACACAGCCCGATAGGAGTAGGACAGACAATGTCAGCCAAACCTAGAAGCCACTCAATGAATGCGACGACCAGTGTGGGGTACTTTAACTAAAGACTTTATCGCTATGGGCCTCGGAGAAGCGCGGTACGCGTCCTACCTGAGCGAGCTCATCACGTGACCCCTCTTTAATGTCTTTATAAGTGACATTGCAGTGGGACCTGGAAGGAAAAGTATGCCTCTTTGCAGATGACATAAAGATCTGCAACTGGGATGATACACAAGGGGGGTGGAGAGGATGAAAAGGGAATTGGCAAGGTTGTAAGAATATTCAAAAGTATGGCAGCTTAAATTCAATGCAAAGAAGTGCAAAGTAATGTACCTGGGAAACAAAAACCCAGGGGAAGAGTACACAATGGGAGAGGGGTACTAACAACAACAAAAATGAAAAGGGACTAGCAGGTAGCCATATCAGATGACCTAAAGGTAAGCAAGCAATGTGAGAAGGCAGTAAGGAGGGCTGGGGGGATTCATAGATTCATAGAAGTGTGATGGCAGAAAAGGACCGACAAGGCCCACTGAGTTTGCCCATTTGTCCAACTATCTGCTTGGACCTGCGCCGCCCCCACCCTTAACACTCCCCTGTGGTTGTCCCATGCCCTTTTAAATCCCTCCACTGTTTCTTCTGTGACCACCTCAGGAGTCTGTTCAAGTTTTCCACCACTCTCTCTTTGAAATAATGTCCCTAATGTTACCTCAAGTGCCTCCCTCACTTTCAGGCCATCCCCCTTCTTCTAATTACCCTTCATTGGAAGATGCTTTCCACTGGCACCCTGTTTATACCCTTAAGGTACTTGAAGGTCTCGATCATGTCCCTCCCTCCCTTCTCTGTTTCAGGGAGTACATGTTCAGATCTCTCAACCTTTCTTCATAGGATAGGTAGCTCAACCCTTTTACCACCTTTGTTGTTCTCCTCTGAACTAGCTCCAGCCTCCCCACATCCTTTTTGAGGTATGGCTTCCAGAACTGGACTCCCTATTCCAAATGTAGTCTAACCAGATGGGTGTACAAGGGTACTATGACCTTCCTATTTCTACTGGTGGCCCCCCCTTGTGATGCATCCCAGCATTCCTCTACTCCAGCCACTGCTCTACACTTTCTTTCCACCTTCAGGTCCCCTGATATAGTGATTCCCAGGTCCCTTTCTTGCTCCATTACCTCCAGATCTCTGCCCCCATACAGTACCCTGCCCTCTGGTTCCTGTAGCCAAGGTGCATGATTTTACAATTTTCTGTGATGAATGAAAGTTGCCACCTCTTTGACCATGCCTCAAGCCTCCCCAAATCTCTCTGCATTCTTTCTACCCCTTCCTGAGTGTCTATCCTATTGCAGATTTTAATATCTTCTGCAAACAGACTCACACCCCCTTCAAGGCCCTCCACAATGTCTCCTACAAATAGATTGAATATTAGGGGCCCCAACACTGATCCCTGAGGGAACCCGCTTGTGACCTTGTGCTCTCCTAATGCCACCCCATTTATTTTGACTCTCTACCTCCTGTTTCCCAGCCAGTTTCCCACCCACTTAACTACCCTCTGCTCCAGCCCCAGGCCTGACATTTTATACAGCAGTCTCCTGTGGAGCACGGAGTCAAGTACCTTCTTGAAATCCAGGTAAACCACATCTACCACCCTCCCTGATCCAGGATACTGGGATGTATAGGGAGAGATATCACCAGTAGAAAACAGGAAGTTGTTATGCCTCTGTAGAGACAGTTGGTGAGACCCCATCTGGAGTACTGTGTGCAGTTCTGAAGACCCCATCGCTGCAAGAACATAGACAGGATGGAGGCAGTCTAGAGAAGGGCAACTAAAATGGTGCAGGGTCTGCAGCAGAAGCCGTATGAAGAGAGACTAAAGGAGCTTAATATGTATATCCTCGAGGAAAGAAGGGAGAGGTGCGACGTCATAGAAACTTTCAAGTAGTTATTTATTTATTTGCTTTTGTTTACCGGGTAAGCACACTAGACAACCAAGTGCCTATTTTCAGTTGCGACCTGGGAGGGTTACAATGGTACATAACGTGAACATCAGAAAAAAACAGGGTAACATACATTAGAATCAGGCACACTGATAACATCAGAATCAGGAACATAGGTTACTATAGAGGTAACAAACAGCAAAGTACAGGCATGGGCGACAGGTGTCTCCAGACGACCCGGGTAGATTAACAAGGTACGATACATCCAGATCAGTCAAATCAGGGTACATACAAGAGTAACAGGCTTGAAGGCTAGATCAGGAGGTAGAAAACATTGTGGGACAGGCAAGTACCTTAAGGGAATCAACAAAGTCAAAGAGGATAGCATCTTTCAGAAAAAGACATGTGCAAGAACAAGGGGCACAATTTGAAGATAAAGGGGGGATGGCTAAGGGGCAACATAAGGAAGTATTTTTTCCATGGAAAGGGTGGTGGACACAGAGAAAGGCCTTCCTGGGGAAGTCATAAACATAGAAACATAGAAGTTGATGGCAGATAAGGACCGCAAGGCCCATCCAGTCTGCCCATTTCTTTTTCTACCTTATAAATGTGCCATCGGCCTTTGCTCTGTCAATGGCCTATCTATTCATACTCATCTGTATTGCTCCCTTATGCCTATCCCATGCATGGTTGAAGCCCTGCACTGTATTCATATCTACCACTTCCTGAGGTAGGCCGTTCCATGCATCCACCACTCTTTCTATGAAAAAGAACTTCCTCACATTACCTCTTAATTGACCTCCCTCTAATCTCATGCTGTGTCCTCTTGTCCTGCTAGTTTTCTTATATTGAAACATGTTAGACTCTTTCACCTTGTTAATGCCCTTAAGGTGTTTGAATGATTCAATCATATCACCTCTCTCCCTCCTTTGCTCTAGGGTATACTTATTAAGCTCTGTCAATCATTCCTCATATGTTTTCTGATGCAGTCCCTGCACCATTTTGGTTGAACTTCTCTGAACTGCTTCAGTTTGGTTAATGTCCTTGTGAAGGTGTGACCTCCAGTACTACATGCAGTACTCCAGATGGGGCCTAACCAGTGTTGTGTAAAGCGGGATTATTACCTCCCTCTTCCAATTTGTGATACCCCTACTAATACACCTTAACATCTCCCTCACCTTACCTACTGCTTTAGTGGTCTGCTTGGACGATTTCAGGTCATTAGTGATGATGATGCCCAAGTCTTTCTTCCCTTGTGACTACTAGCAACTCCTCTCCTGGCCTATAGGTGGCTTCAGGGTTTCTCTTCTCTATGTGCATGATCTTGCACTTCTTTGCATTAAACCCCAGTTGCCACCCTTCTGACCATTTTGCTAGTTTATTCAGATCTCTTCTCATTCTGCCCACCCCATCTGGATCATCTACTCTGTTGCAGATCTTGGTGTCATCTGCAAACAGACAAGCCTTACCCTCTAGTCCATCTGCAAGGTCACTAATGAAAGATGTTGAAGAGGACAGCCCCAGGACTGATCCCTAAGTACCCCATTTGTGACTTGCATCTCTTCTGACTGTATACCATTTTACCACCACTCTCTCTGTTTCTGCCCGATCAACCAGTTTGCTACCCAGCTGACCAACTTCTGACACCCAGAGCCTGCCAGCTTATTAATCAATCTTCTATGTGGAACAGTATTGAGCACTTTGAAGTCAAAGTTGGCGATATCAACATCCACCTTGATACACCACCACTCTGGTTACACATCAAGAAATCATAAGATAGATTGATGGGACCTTCATTGTAAACCCATGCTGTCTTGGATCCCTACTCCTAGATTCCAGGTGTTGCACTATCCTTTCCTTAAGGAGTGCCTCCATAATCTTGCCCACCACTGAGGTAAGACTGACTGGTCTGTAGTTCCCTGCCAACACTCTTGTGGAGTGGTATCATATGAGCCCTTCTCCAGTCTTCGGGGACCTCTCCTGTGCTCAGAGACTCACTAAACAGTTGTGATAATGGCTCTGCTAGTTCCACCCTTAGCTCCTTTAGTACCCTGGGATGTATGCCATCGTGGGGTTAAAAACAGTGGGGTAATTCAAGAATGCATGGGACAGACAAGCAGGCAATTCTGATGGGAGTTGGGATGAAATAGGCTGTTGGCTAACTAGGATCTGCACCATCCAATAGGTAGAAATGGAGCAGACTGTGTGGGCCAAGCAGTCCTTATCTGCCATAAAATCTATGTTTTTGTGTTATTATATTTATATTAGTAGAGTACTGGTCTTAGTTACAGTGCCTCTTTTTGAAGGGAAGTTACGGAGTGTGAGAACAACAGATGTAGGAAAGCATTTTGCAATGAAACAATACATATAAAATAAGGGTAGTTCATAATGTCATGTTTATAATGGTTTACTTTGTGTATGTTTAGTACTCTAGGACTGTGTCTGATCATGGGAAGCTGTATCTGGTGTGTCACAAAGATTCGTTGTAGCAAACCCTGGGAATATTATATGCAGCTTTGTACATAAATAACAGTTTATCAGATGATGCATTAAATGAACAGCACATAATTTGTCACCATAAATCATATTCTCTGAACTGGCTGACAAAAGTGTAAATAAGTAATTAACCTATTTAATTTTGACTACAGAAATCCATGCCTATAATCAGTCCACTCTCCGAAAATAAACATAGATGACACAGGCATAACAAAATACAAAGAAATACATGTTTGATTATTTTTTTGGTAAAATGGAGTTTACCGCTTCATACATCAACTGTCAGACTACAGTACAAATTATTTTATTTTGTGCCATGCCACATTCGCCACTAGATGGCATAGCGCTCCATGAATAGAATAGCCTCCTCAATCAGGTTCTCAGAGAGCCCTGGCATTCGAAGAGAAGGGTGCAAGAGAGAGAAATCTGGGATGCCAGATGGTGAAAAGGATTTCTAATAGTTCAACCTGTTGATACCAGTAACATCAGAAGAAAGAAATTACTCACTTTAGTAATTATGTTTCTTCTAATGAGTCTTGCTGTATTCTGACTATTACAGATATTCAGCACTCAAACTGTGCCGGAGGAAGAGGTTAATTTTTCTTGTTGTGCGAACTGTGTACGCCCCTATTTACAATCATATCATGCTACCCCTTTAAAGCTACACTTTATGGGGGAGTTTATCATTTAACCATTGTATTTACACCTCTTTTTGTCAACCTTATCTAGTCCCCAACATACAGCCAAGACATCTCAACTCCAAAACTGAATAGTACAGTTCCTTCCGGTGGCTATCCAGTGTCCCTAAGGAAAGAGAGAGTCCTCATTCACTGAACCCCATCGACCCAGGTGTTTTGTATTATTGAAGTTCATCTAGACCTACAAACTTTGGGACCTGAAAAGTTATAAAATGAGATTACCTATATAGTGGGTACATCAAAAATAGAGAAGGAAAATCTATCTCTTATGAATTCTCCCAGAATGTTACACAAATTTAAATAGTGTCTTCTGTTAACTCATATCCGGTAGACAGATCTGTGTATTAGAGTTTAAGTTTGCTGGAATATACTATCTTAGTATAGCCCATCTTTTGTCATAAATTTTCTCCTCCAAGATTAGTGTTTTCTAATCTTAGCAAACCCCGTAACAGGTCCTTCACCATTGATCATAAGAATAAATTGATCATCTTTCCAGTGTTTGACTATATGCCTTACTATTGACCCCATTAAAGAGAGACAAACCAGTATGATCCCGCTAATCTGAGAGTAATCAATTAACACACAAACTTCTGGGGTCACATAATTTTGAGTAATCCAACAAGGGTCCATATTTGTCTAATCCTGCCCATAGGAAGAAATTTACAACAAGTCCATAATGTGCACAACTCTATTTCGTCCTACAACTAAAACATAGATCTGTTGCTCAAACCCCTAGAACATAGCTTAGGGATAGTAAATATTTTGACCAAAAACTGTATATTTTCTATATTTTGGAATCACATTATACTGATGACTTTCCAGAGATAATCCCACTTTGGTTGGAGGCTGGTGTCTTGTCCCAGTAAAGAATGGGGGTATGAACACTAAAAGATCCAAATCTCTATGACGCGAGAGTGGATTGGTTCTATGAAAGGCCCTTCAGTTTTCCCATGAGAAAGCTATCTACAAAATCTCCCATTCCCTCCGAGCTCCTGTAATCAAATGCATAAGCTGTATCCTGGAAATAAGACAATATTGCATTGTAACGGCAGAACTATTTTGTTGCATATCGTTCAGGGTGAGACCCTTGAGAGCGGCCCACCCTGCCTGTGCACCACCCCTAAAAGCAAATTAGGTTACCTAGAATAGGTTGATCCCTGGCCTTCAATTGGCATCTTTCTGGAGTGGAAAAGACCACAAGCTCTATGGATTTGTGATGGGCCTCAAACCCTACTTACCCAATCTTTTTTAGAGGGCCATTACAATAACTACCAGAGAATATCCTATATTTTCAGTAGTTCTCTCAATTTGTAGCCAAGCGGTACATAACAGCCTCATCTGAAATTATTGCCATTGGGCCATCAAACCCAATTGACCTGCCAGTAAGCCTGAGACTGGTGTCTGACCTCCTTCTCACGTTTAATCAGTACCCCATACTTGATCTAGTAGGTTTATCATTCCACAGAAGTCTACCAGTTTCAATTAAACCATTCATGGATAATATAAGGGGCTAAATAGACCGGTTATAACAGTCTAGAAGAACGTCATTTAATGATTTCACCTGCTGTGAAATTCGAGTAGTTTGTTCCATTTAGTATGTCCTGAAATTTCTGAGATAATTCCATAACCTTTAGCTCCAGATTTTGATTGTTGCAATCCAAATTCCTAAATACTTTAACTTGTCCTTATTCCATGTATCCTCGGGTGAGAAGTCCTTTTAACATGTCAGGAAGAATTTGTGTTTTAGTAAGATTAAGCTTATAATTTGAGATCTGAAAGCCATTCTATTAATTTTCAATAATTCCAAACTATTTGTTGGGTCTCGAATGGAACAATATATCGTGAAAAACTGAAAATTTTAAACTAGTCTCCAACTGAATCCCTTGAACTCTGACCTCTGTTAATAGATTTAGTAAGGGCCTAAATAAATATTAAATAGAATCAGTGAGAGGGTTTTCGTTTGTTCCATTTTTGTTGAAATTCTCAATAACAGCTATTACATAAAATTTAGCTGGGCGCCGATAAAGGTTCTTAATGCCTCTACGATCCCCAGGAACCCATTGTCTCATGTTGCAAAAGAATATGTAAACTCATCAAATGCTTTTTCAGCATCACAGAGACTGGCTCTAGGAAGCCGAGTCAGGTATAATTAATATTGGTGTATTTCCTATGTCTTTTGCCCTCTCTTTGGCATGAAACTTCACTTGTTCTTGGTTAATCAAGTTTAAATAATGTCATATCTTATTTCAAAATTCTTAGTATTCGATATCCGTTAATTGTACGGGTTTACATCCCATTTTCCTAGATTTATCTGGTTTGGGTACCAGTGTAACATATGCCTGATACAGAGAGAGTGGTAACAGCTATCCTCATAATGGTAAGAAAAAACTTGAGTATAGGGAGTATAGTCTAATGTGGTTTGATAAACCTAGCTGAAGACCATCGGGCCCGTGATTTCCTAGAGGCAAGGATCACCACCGGTAATTTCTGAAGTGCTAATGGGGGATCGTTTACTAGTTGGAGCAGGGTCTAATGTCGCAACTGAACTCCCTAGATCATTTTTGACTCTCTCACCCCTGGATCACCACATTGGTAAATTTTTTCAAAATGAAGCAAAGTTTGCCATCTTGGGGGTCTGTCACTAACTCCCTCATGAGTAATTGAGGAAACTGTCTTGCTAGCTCCCATTCTTGATTCTAGCTGGTAGATGTCCCGGACATCACCCTGTAGGAGAAATTTCGCTTAATTTATTTAACCAAATTAGTCTTCCCATACCAAATTCTGAGAGTTCCTCTTAAACTTTTAAGTTCCAAATCACATCCTCTGAGGACCTTCTGTTGCATAAGGAAATTATTGTCTCTCCAAAACTCCCTCTTCAGCCTTCCCATTGCTTTCTCTCATGGCCAAAGTTTTAGCTGCTGCAGAGTATAAAAACTTGCTGGCAATAAGCTAACCTTTATCCATCAATGGAAGTTGTCTTAATACTTCTGTAGGCCCTTCTAGCTCATCCTTCCTCTTATCCAAGAATAATTAATCATGAAGTTTCCACCTATAAGGTTTAGGCAACAAGGGCTTAGGCTCCAACACAATTGAATAAGCGAATGATCTGAAAATTTTCACCTCAGTAAGATGCTCTAGTCTCCCCAGGGCTTCTTTATTAAGAAAAAATCATCCTAGAGTGGCTCTTATGAGCGGCTGAGAATGTCATTCTAGGGCCCTTATTGGGAAGAGTCTGAATGGTCCCACATGCTGACCTGAAACTTGGCCAGAGCAATGGCCTTGACATCGGGCCTCTATATATGTATCCTGATCCTCCCGTTGTCCAGATACAGATTCCAGTCCCCGCCATAGGCGTAGAGTGGGGAATGTATAATATTCTCCATGGAGCGAAAAATCGATTGGAGGTGTTGTCCAAATTGAGGCAATCATTATCTTGCCATGAACGGAGCCTATGATATATCCTCTACCATCCTGTTTAGTCGCAAACGTGGGACACCTCAAGGCAAGATTTATTAATTAAACGCCACTCCCGATGCCCTCTCTTTGCCCTCCATAAACCTGGCCCACCTAACGCCTCAGGCTACCTAATCATCAGGTAATAGATGTGTTTCTTGAGTGCCACGATGAGCCTGCTCAATATGTGTATAGGATAGCGTCTTTTGATTCCCTCAGGCCTCGTAATATCTTGAGATTATCTTATAAACGCCATCCAACTAACCAAAATTTACAAGATCCTAGTGTTGAACCATCCTGAGGTCTTTGCTCCCAAAATTTCCCCACTGAGTATGCCTCTTCCTTCCCAGAACCCACCCACCCCTCCAGCCCCTGGTCCCAGGGTTTTATTACTTCCTATGAGTCATGGATGAACCTATTTTTAGCCCCTCAGCCCCAATCAAACCACCTCACCCCAGAAACTGGCCTTGAGTCCTCCTTGACAACCAAATCAATCCCAACCTTATAAGGATAGTGCCTTAAATCCTACATATATGTGACTAATAAAAAAAAAAAAGAACCCCTGGCAAATCATTAAGAAGACATCCTCGCTTCTACACCAGCCAAGGAAATCCATTGACTATACTTCCCAAGAACTCTAAACTCCAATATAGTGCCCATCTATAGGGTACTATGTTCAGACCCTGATCCAATTTGTTATCCCCAAATAATATTTTCTCCTTAATTGAACTAATCGCCCATAGTCTTAACTCACAACAAAAGGGTGGTAATCCTCTCAACATTTGAAGTCCTCTTTAAACAACTGTGGGGCGGAGGATAAACCCATTGAACTAGTAATTATAAAAAAGAATTTTGTTAATGTCCCCGCTTCCTTAATTTAATTGAAAACCTGGGTCCTGTAATAAATTCCCAATTACGGAGCATGTGTTAATAGTCCAGTAATGAGGTTCCCAAAATCATCCCTCGAATTTTCCTCTGTAAAGGCTTATCCTCCAATAACAAACACATTCAGGTTAAAGATTTAAATAGTTCCAGAAGATCACTTTTCACTTCTCCAGCGCATTTCGGTTGTTAATATTTTTTTTTCTCCGAGATTGCAGATTGATAAGAGTAGCAGGGTATAGGAGCTGAAACTTTATCCTCAAGCAACAAAGTTTTCTTGATGTCGTTATACCCTTTTGCTTTTCACAGACACCCGGCGTTAAATTTGAAAGAACCACAATGAGGCCCTGTCTAATTGCAGAGGTTTTTCTGCTAGCAGCCAAAAGGACATGCGGTTTTTTCCAGAAGTAGAAACTCATAATATAACTGAGCCTGGCTCTCGTGGTGGATCTCCAAGAGCTTATGGGTCTTTCCAGATTGTACCTTCACCAAAAGGCTTACCACATTTTCAACAACTCCTGAATAAAGGAGACGAGTCTGGCCTTCAGCCCTCTAGGGAACCCCACAAAATAAGGTTGTTCGGTTTCAGCTTCGATCCTTCTCTTTCTTTACTTTTTCCGGACCATCCCCATCTCCTGTTCCATTGTCGAGACCTCTCTCTCCCATGGTGGAGATTCAACCCACGTTACTTATTCTTGAGCTAGTGAATGGGCTGGTTTTACCGCGAACCACCGGTGGTCTTGCAGAAGAAATTTCACTCTTTAATGTCGCCAGGGAAGCACCTGAGCTTCCTCATTAGGCAGATCCTCACCTTGTTCCGTTAGTGGGTGACTGAAGGCCATTGCTGTTTAGTTGCTGGGGCTCGCCTTCTTCAGTGGTTCCACCTGCTCGCTTCCATTCTCAAACTGGACTGGCCAGGTTCAAACAGGGCACCGACATGACTTTGTCACCCAAATAACCAACGCGATCTCCACACAGCCAGATAGGAGAGACAGACAATGTCAGCCAAACCTAGAAGCCACTCAATGAATGCGACGACCAGTGTGGGGTGCTAACTAAAACTTTATCGCTATGGGCCTGGGAGAAGTGCAGTCCGTTGGCCTACCCGAGCGCGAGGCCTGATTAAAATCTCTAATGTCTATAAGTGACATTGTAGGGACCTGAAGGAAAGATGCCTTTGCAGATGACATAAAGATCTGCAACTGGGATGATACACAAGGGGGTGGAGAGGATGAAAAGGGAATTAGCAAGGTTGTAAGAATATTCAAAAGTATGGCAGCTTAAATTCAATGCAAAGAAGTGCAAAGTAATGTACCTGGGAACCAAAAACCCAGGGGAAGAGTACACAATGGGAGAGGGGTACTAACAACAACAAAAATGAAACGGGACTAGCGGGTAGCCATATCAGATGAGCTAAAGGAAAGCAAGCAATGTGAGAAGGCAGTAAGGAGGGCTGGGGGGATTCATAGATTCATAGAGAAGTGTGATGGCAGAAAAAGGACAACAAGGCCCACTGGTCTGCCATTTAATCAACCTGCTTGGACCTGCGCCCCCACCCTAACACTTCCCTGTGGTTGTCCCATGCCCTTTAAATCCTCCACCGTTTCTTCTGCAATGACCACCTCCAGGAGTCTGTTCAAGTTTTCCACCACTCTCTCTTTGAAATAATACTTCCTAATGTTACCCCTGAAGTGCCTCCCCTCACTTTCAGGCCATCCCCCCCCTTCCTCTAATTACCCTTCATTGGAAGATGCTTTCCACTGGCACCCTGTTTATACCCTTAAGGTACTTGAAGGTCTCGATCATGTCCCTCCCTCCCTTCTCTGTTTCAGGGAGTATGTTCAGATCTTCAACCTTTTCTTTCAGGGATAGGTAGCTCAACCCTTTTTACCACATTTTGTTGTTCTCCCTCTGAACTAGCTCCAGCCTCCCACATCCTTTTTGAGGTATGGCTTCAGAACTGGACCCTATTCCAAATGTAGTCTAACCAGATGGGTGTACAAGGGTACTATGACCTTCTATTTCTACTGGTGGCCCCTTGTGATGCATCCCAGCATTCCACTACTCCTATGCTGCTCACTGCGCCTGCTTTCCACCTTCAGGTCCCCTGATATAGTGATCTCAGGTCCCTTTCTTGCTCCATACCTCAGATCTCTGCCCCATACAGTACCCTGCCCTTGGTTCTCTGTAGCCAAGGTGCATGATTTTACAATTTTCTGTGATGAATGAAAGTTGCCACCTCTTGACCATGCCTCAAGCCTCCCCAAATCTCTGCATTCTTCTTCCCCTTCCTGAATGTCTATCCTATTGCAGATTTTAATATCTTCTGCAAACAGACTCACACCCCTTCAAGTCCCTCCACAATGTCTCCTACAAATAGATTGAATATTAGGGGCTCCCAACACTGATCCCTGAGGGACCCCTGTCAGGACCTTGTGCTTCCTAATGCAATTCCCATTTATTTTGACTCTCTACTCCTGTTTCCCAGCTGCTCTCACCCACTTAACTACCTCTGCTCCAGCCCAGGCCCTGACATTTTATACAGCAGTCTCCTGTGGAGCCACAGAGTCGAGTACCTTCTTGAAATCCAGGTGAAACCACATTCTACCACCTCCCCTGATCCAGGATACTGGGATGATGGGGAGATATCACCAGGAGAACAGGAAGTTGTTATGCCTCTGTAGAGACAGTTGGTGAGACCCCATCTGGAGTACTGTGTGTAGTTCTGAAGACCCATCGCTGCAAGAACATAGACAGGATGGAGGCAGTCTAGAGAAGGGCAACTAAAATGGTGCAGGGTCTGCAGCAGAAGCCGTATGAAGAGAGACTAAAGGAGCTTAATATGTATATCCTCGAGGAAAGAGGGGAGAGGTGCAACGTCATAGAAACTTTCAAGTAGTTATTTATTTATTTGCTTTTGTTTACCGGGTAAGCACACTAGACAAACCAAGTGTCGTGTTATTTTCAAGTTGGCGTACCTGAGGGTTACAATGGTACATAACGGGAATCAGACAAAAACAGGGTAACAAACATTAGAATCAGGCACACTGATAACATCAGAATCAGGAACATAGGTTACTATAAGAGGTAACAAACAGCAAAGTACAGGCATGGGCGACAGGTGTCTCCAGACGACCCGGGTAGATTAACAAGGTACGATACATCCAGATCAGTCAAATCAGGGTACATACAAGAGCAACAGGCTTGAAGGCTAGATCAGGAGGTAGAAAACATTGTGACAGGCGAGTACCTTAAGGGAATCAACAAAGTCAAAGAGGATAGCATTTTCAGAAAAGACATGTGCAAGAACAAGGGGTACAATTTGAAGATAAAGGGGGATGGGCTAAGGGCAACATATGGGAAGTATTTTTTTCATGGAAGGGTGGTTTAGAGAAAGGCCTTCCTGGGAAGTCATAAACATAGAAACATGAAGTTGATGGCAGATAAGGACTGCAAGGCCCATGCCAGTCTGCCCATTTTTCTACCTTATAAATGCTTATCTGCCCGTTTTGCTCTGTCAATGGCCTATCTATTCATACTCATCTGTATTGCTCCCTTATGCCTATCCCATGTATGGTCAAAGCCCTGCACTGTATTCATATCTACCACTTCCTGAGGTAGGCCGTTCCATGCATCCACCACTCTTTCTATGAAAAAGAACTTCCTCACATTACCTCTTAATTGACCTCCCTCTAATCTCATGCTGTGTTCTCTTGTCCTGCTAGTTTTCTTATATTGAAACATGTTAGACTCTTTCACCTTGTTAATGCCCTTAAGGTGTTTGAATGATTCAATCATATCACCCTCCTCTCATCCCAGGGTATAATTTATTGCCTGTTAATCATTCATATATCTGATGCAGTCCCGTGACCATTTTGGTTGAACTTCTCTGAACTGCTTCAGTTTGTTAATGTCCTTGTGAAGGTGTGACCTCAGTACCTATGATGCAGTAGCCCAGATGGGGCTTGGTTCAGTGTCGTGTGGTAAAGCGGATTATTACCTCCTCTTCCAACTTGTGGGGATACCCCTACTAATACACCTTATCTCCTCACCTTACCTACTGCTTTAGTGGTCTGCTTGGACGATTTCAGGTCATTAGTGATGATGATGCCTGTCTTTCTTCCTTAGTGACTACTCACTCCTCTCCTGGCTTATAGGTGGCTTCAGGGTTTTTCTTCTCATGTGCATGATCTTGCTTCTTTGCATTAAACCCGGTTGCCACCTTCTGTTCATTTTGCTAGTTTATTCAGACTTTCTCATTCTGCCCACCTTATCTGGATCATCTACTTGTTGCAGATCTTGGTGTCATCTGCAAACAGACAAGCTCTTACCTCTAGTCCATCTGCAAGGTCACTAATGAAGATGTTGAAGAGGACTGATCCCTGAGGTACCCCATTTGTGACTTGCATCTCTTCTGACTGTATACCATTTACCACCACTTCTGTTTTCTGCCTGTCAACCAGTTTGCTACCCAGCTGACCAACTTCTGACCCACCCCAGCCTACCCAGCTTATTATTAATCAATCTTCTATGGGAACAGTATTGAACGCTGAAGTCAAGGTTGGTTTATATCAACTGCTCCCCCTAGGTCCACCACTCTGGTTACCCAGTCAAAGAAATCATGAGATTAGTTTGACAGGACCTTCCTTTGTAAACCCATGCTGTCTTGATCCTGTTCTATGATTCTAGGTGTTAATTATCCTTTCCTTAAGGAGTGCCTCCATAATCTGCCCACCACTGAGGTAAGACTGACTATTCAGTCTCCCCTGCCAACACTCTTGTGGAGTGGTATCATATGAGCCCTTCTCCAGTCTTCGGGGACCTCTCCTGTGCCCAGAGACTCACTAAACAGTTGTAATAATGGCTCTGCTAGTTCCACCCTTAGCTCCTTTTGTACCCTGGGATGGATGCCATCGTGGGGTTAAAAACAGTGGGGTAATTCAAGAATGCATGGGACAGACATAGAGCAATTCTGATGGGGGTTAGGATGAAATAGGCTGTTGGCTAACTAGGATCTGCACCTTATCCAATAGGTAGGGAAATGGGCAGACTGTGTGGGCCAAGCAGTCCTTATCTGCCATCAAAATCTATGTTTTTGTGTTATTATATTTATATTAGTAGAGTACTGGTCTCAGTTTACAGAGTGCCTCTTTTTTTGAAGGGGGGATCGGAGTGTGAGAAGAAGATATAGAAGTATTTTGCAATGAAACAATACATATAAAATAAGGGTAGTTCATAATGTCATGTTTTATAATGGTTTACTTTGTGTATGTTTATACTTTAGGACTGTGTCCGATCATGGGAAGCTATATATGGTGTGTCACAGATTCATTGTCAGTAAACCGCTGGAAATATTATATGCAGCTTTGTACATAAATAACAGTTTATCAGATTATGCATTAAATGAACAGCACATAATTTGTCACCATAAATCATATTCTCTCTGAACTGGCTGACAAAAGTGTAAATAAGTAATTAACCTATTTAATTTTGACTCAGAACCATGCCTATAATCAGTCCACTCTCGAAAATAAATAGATGACACAGGCATAACAAAAATACAAAGAAATACATGTTTACTATTATTTTGTAAAATGGAGTTTACTGCTTCATACATCAACTGTCAGACTACAGTACAAATTATTTTATTTTGTGCAGCCACATATGCTACTGGATGGCGCCAATGCTCCATGAATAGAATAGCCTCCTCAATCAAGTTCTAAGGACAGGCTCGTATCTGGAAGAGAAAGGCAAGAGAGAGAAATCCTGACGCTAGTATGGTGAAAGGGATTTCTATAGTTCAACCTGTTGATACTAGTAACATCAGAGGAAAGAAGAAATTACTCACTTTAGTAATTATGTTTTCTAATGGTCTTGCTGTATTCTGACTATTGTGTTAGCCCCAGCACTCAAACTGTGCGAGAGGGAAGAGGGTTAATTTTCTATGCAGAGCATAGAATGTTGAGCTCGAGTTTGGTTCAAACCTCTGTCTGCTGCACTTAGAAGCACAACCATCAGATTCTTACGAGCTAATACTAACTACTATGTGGAAACTGTAAAATTTTTACTAGCCATATGGCAACCAAATATTTTGGATCTCCAAAAGACTCAAGTCAAGAAATCAAAAACCAGGTAGTGAACAACTTAAAACTGTTAAATTAATAATATAACCCACTCCCCCTCTCAAAAAAGAGGGAGTGTCCAAATGCACCCCTGGGGTGCAACACTGCACCTGCCAGCCCACTTCTCAAAAACAGGTTCTGAGAGGGGAGGCGGGGAGGGAGGCCAGAATACAGCAAGACTCCATTAGAAAAAACATAATTACTAAGATGAGTAATTTTTTCCTCAAACCACATGAAGTCTTGCTGTATTCTGACTATTGCAGACTACCAAGCAGTACCTCCATGGAGGAGGAGGAAATCAAACCTAATTTGGGAATAGGCTCTGCAGTATTGCTGTACCAAACTGAGCATCACTCCTAGCCTGGAAGTCCAGGGAGTAATGTTTAGTAAATGTATAGACTGTTTTCCAGGTGGCTGCTTTACATATCTCTAGTAAAGGAATATCACTGGCTGCAGCCAGGGAAGCAACTGTACTTCTAGTAGAATGAGCCCTCAGACCTGAGGGAGGTATTTTGCCTAGCTTCTCATAGCAGAATTGAATACAAGAGACAATCCATATGGCAATAGTTCTTTAGTGGCAGGTTTCCTTCCCATAAGTGATAAACAACTGGAGGGAGTTTAACCTGTGGTCTTAGTACGCCAATATAGCAACTAAGGGCTCTTTTAACATCCAAACTGTGTAAACATCTTTCCTGAAGAAGCATGATCAGTGAAGAACGCAGGGAGAGACATAGATTGGTTCAGATGAAAATCTGAAACCACTTTAGGTAAAAACCTCCTGTTAGTTCTAAGGACCACCTTATTTCTATGGAATGAGATAAAATCAGGCTCCACTGACAGAGCTTGCAATTCACTGATACACCTGGCAGAGGTAATAGCTACCAGGAACACAGTTTTCCAAGTCAAGTACTTAAGCTCTGCTGAAGACAAAGGCTCAAAAGGGGGTTGCATATGCTGAGCAATGCAAACATTAAGATCCCAAGTAGGGGTAGGATCCCTAAAAGGGGGATTGGCATGAAGCAATCCCTTGAAAAATTTGCAGAACACAGGATGAGATGACAGTGAGGAAGGCTTTCCCACTGACAGAAAAGCAGAAACAGCTGACAAATGTACTTTGAGAGTAGCTGATCTGAGGCCTAGGCCATTAAGATGAACCATATAATCCAGAACTGTAGACAATTCAGCAGTGTCTGGGGATATATGCTTCTGGGAACACCAAATGCTAAATTTTTTCCATTTGGAGTTGTAAGTTTTTCTGGTGGCAGGTTTTTGAGAGGCTTTGAGAATATCCAGAACCCCTTGGGACAGATGCAAATCTGCATACTCTAACTCTTCAACAGCCATGCCTTGAGATTGAGAGACCGAAGATTGGGGTACCAAATCCTCCCCTGAGAGGAGGTTAACAGGTTGTAATTTCTGGGAAGAGATGGGGGAAGATGGACTGCTAGGGGGTGGATGGCAACAGGGGGTACCAAGGCTGCCTGGCCCAGTCTGGAGCAATCAGAATCACTTTACAGGGTTGTGACCTTATCTTGACCAGAACTTTGAACAGTAGAGGAAAAGGAGGGAAGGCATATATAAATTTCCCCTCTCAGTTCAAAATCAGAGGATCCAGAGGGACTGAGCCCAAGACTGGGGGTCTGCAACAAAACAGAGGAATTTGGTGATTGTCTGGGGCTGCAAAGAGATCTATCTCTGGAGTGCCCCACCTTGAAAAAATCACTTTTTCAACACCAGAGGGTCCAGGGACCATTTGTGATGGCCCTGGGAGATCCTGCTCAATGCATCTGCTAGCACATTGTCCTTCCCTGGAAGGTGGACTACTATCAGAGAGGTCTGCAGAGAATAAGCTAGGGGCCACAATTTCATGGCTTCTATGCACAAGGTCATAGACTGAGTGCCTCCCTGCTTGTTGATGTACCACATGGTGGTGGTGGTGTCTGTCCTGACCTGAACCACCTTGTTCTGCACTGACTGAGAGAAAGCTTGCAAGGCAAGAAAGACTGTCTCTGAGTTCCAAGGAGATTGACATGAAGAAGAGACCTTGAGGGGACCGATTGTCCCTGGGCTGTGAGCTCCCAGATGGGCTCCCCACCCTCAATAAGAGAAGCATCTGTGGTTAAGACCACAGAGTGAGACTGAGTGATGAATGGACTCCTTTTCTAGGTTGCTCTGATCCTGCCACCATTGGAGAACCTGGATCAGAGTCTGAGTCACCGGAACTAGTTTGGTTAGAGAATCTTTCTTCTGATACCAAAAGGCCCTCTGGTGAAACTGAATGTCCTCTCTAATTCACCACCCTTGGGCCACTGGCAGAAGCCGCTATGTGGCTCCAGAAGCTGAAGGAAGTGCCTGCTGGCTGAGAGACCAGAAGGTGGAATGAAGAAGCTGCTCTGATAAGCTCTTGCCCTTTCCAGGGGAAGAAAAGCTCTTGCTTTGACTGTATCCAACTCTGCACCTATGAAGGTGAGGAGCTGTGAAGGCTCGAGAACTGACTTGGGAAGATTGCGAAGGAATCCTAAGGAAATTAGCACTTGCTGAGTCACTAGCAGGTCAGACTTGACTTGGTCTGGGGACTGACCCACAATGAACCAGTCATCCAGGTATGGAAATATGGAAATATTCTTCCTTCTTAAAGCAGCAGTACTACGAAATCAGGAGGTGACCTATCAAAATTCTGTTTTTTGGCTGTAAGCATGCAGCCAAAGTTCCAGTTTCCATACCTGTAAATGTTTTTTTCCACTGTTTTGGGGTTTTTCACATATTTGTAATTGATTTGAAGTGTTGTGGTGTTGCCAACAAATATGTGGCGTGTTGATAATTTTCAGCTGCGCTTTTCTACAGGTCATATCACGTCTTTTGAAACAGCATAGGGACCCTCTGCTGACCATTCCTGATGTCCCTGCAACTCTGACAGATGTATAGTTAGCACAGGGGGTTCCAGTGCAACATGCTTAGTGGCAGAAATGTAAACAGAAGCAGAGAATAACTGAGTAAATTACTTGGCGATAGTACAATGCCGGTGAGAAAGAGTGCCAGGTATACAATTAGCAGGACACAGGGAATAAACTCAAAAAAGTGCAATTTATTTTTTTCTTAGTACTGTTGCTTTAAAAAGGCCACTACTAATGCTAGGCATTTTGTGAATACCCTTGGAGCCGATGTCGGGCCGAAGGGCATAGCTTTGAACTGATAATGGCCTGAAGGCAATTCGAACCTGAGGTACTTTCTGTGGGAGAACCTGGTGGGAATGTGAAAGTAGGCATCTTTTAAGTCCAGGGAGGCTAGCCAGTCCCCTGGCCTTAGAGAGGGAAGGATTGTTCCCAGAGTCACCATTTTGAATTTTGGTTTGAAAAGATGTTTGTTGAGGTATCTTAAGTCTAAGATGGGTTGCCACTCCCCTATCTTTTTTGGGGTAAGGAAGTACCTGGAGTACAGACCTTTGCCCCTGTGCAACGTAGGAACTCTCTCTACAGCATTTAGAGCCAATAGAGAAAAACTCTGCCTCTAAGGCAATGGTTTTGGAGTTGCTTGCAGGTGGAAAAGATCTGGCTCTCAGCTTTGGAAATTTCTTTAAGCTGAGAACCAGCCCCTGGCTTACCACCTCCAGGACCCACTTGTCTGAGGTAACAGACATCCAGTCCTTGACAAAGTAAGCCAGCCTGCCTCCTACAGGAATGGGGCAGTCGACCCAGGCTCACACATCAGGGTGTCTGCTTGGCAGGAGCCTGAGGTTGAGGGGCAGATGCAGCCCTGCTTATCCTCCTTCTGCCTCTCCCTCTGAAGAACCCCCTCTGAGGAAAAGAAGAGGCCTGTGCTCGGTATAAAGGCCTATGAAAAGGCCTGCCCTTGCCCCTAGCTTGCTGCCTTTGAGGAGTTGCATGCGTTTCCTTGGCCTGTGCACTCCTATGGGTGGTCCTACACTCATCCATATTTTTCATGTAATTCTCTGTCTGCTCCCCAAACAGAGAATTACCCACCATGGGGAGATTCATGACCTTAGCCTGGGTGTCCTGTGAGAGACTGGTACATCTGAGCCAAGCCATTCACCAAAGAGCCACAAATGTAATCATGACTCTAGAAAACACATCATTGGAGTCCACAGCAGCATGGAACTGTACCTTAGATGCCTCAGTCCCATCAGCAGCCACCTCCTCCAGCTCCTTGGCCAGCTGGGGGGAAGCCTGCTTAGCCAGTGCCAGTACAGTGTCCCACCTGGACTTCTGGTACCTGGCTGCATAGGCTATATAATTAGCCTGCCCTAGTCCCAAGGCAGATGCCATGTACTGTTTCTTTGCCATGGCATCCAGCTTCCTAGAGTCTTTATCTGGGGTGTGTGTAGCCAAGGGTACATTAACCTTATCACAGGCTGCAGCCAGCACAACTCCAACATGGCTGCATTGTTGATACAAGTACTCTGTACCTGAACCTGATAAGGTGTATCTTTTGTCCATCTTTCTGTTGACAGGAGGTACAAAATTTGGAGTTTATAAAATCTTTTGTGTCTGTTTCTCAAAAGACTTATGAAGGGGAATATACAGTCTCTTGGACTCTGGAATGTCCATCATCTCTACATAGTCAGGTTCCTCTTGTTCCTCCACGGCTTCCTCTACAGGGAGCTGAAGAGTTTCTGCCACTTTCCTATAAAACATGTAGTGGGAAGGGAACTAGAAAGCCTAGAAGGGGAAACACCAGAAGGCCTGTCTGGGGAGATGTCCAGTTCAATGTCATCATCCTCATCCTCATCCTCATTGTGAAGCAATTCTACAATCCTTATCGCTTTGGCAATGTCTTCGGTGGTCAGAAAATGGGTGTCTGGACCCGAACCAGCCAAATTTTCCTTGTCTTTTTGTAGGAACCGTTCCCTCAGGATCAGCTCTCCTCTTGCCTGAAGAAGTATCGCCCTGATCAGAGGGCACTCCCTCAGGTTCAGTTGGAACCGAACTGCTGGCTATCTCGGTCAGCGGGCTTCATGGGCCTCCTTGTCCCTGCTTCCTCCCTAATCTTTTTCCAGGGTAGACTTGGGGAACATTTTTACAGATTTGCAATCTGAATCGAGGTGGTCAAACCCCAGACAATAACACAGGTGGTGTGGGATCAGCCTTTATCAAAGACCTCCCACACACACTGCAGTGTTGAAACCCAGTGGCCCAGTTTTTCTTTTGCCTTTCAGACATAGCCATCCTAACCACAAATGTACTCTTTCATGGCAAACAACCAGGCAAGACAATCTTATCAGTTTCTAACCATGTCATGGGTATTGGAAAAAAAACACAAGAAAATGCATTTTTTCTAAAACCAATAAGGGCCAGTAACCACACAAGTTTAGAAACAAAGACAGAATACGTAATTCACTAAATGGCCGGTTCAGCTGAACTGGTTAAAAATCAATTTTTACAATTTCCACAAGTTTACTATGTCTAGTCCACTACCTAGTATTTACTGTACCACAGACAGAGATCTGAATCAAAACTTGTGAAAAAATAATTGGTAAAACCTAAGACTTTAACTGACTTTCGAACTGCAAGCAAAGGAGAAATCTCTGGAGTGACTGTTCAGTTAGGTGGAGTAAAAAATCTGACTGCTGTGCTTCTAAGTGCAGCAGACAGAGGTTTGAACCGAGCTCGAGCTCAACATTCTATGCTTTTCATAAAAAATTAACCCTCTTCTCTCTGGGGCAGTTTGAGTGCTAGTGCTAACTGCAATAGTCAGAATACAGAAAGACTTCATGTGGTTTGAAAAGTAACATTAGATCAAAAGTTTTGTTTTGTAAAGCAGTTCTGTGTGACTGTGCCCCATGTAGATTTATTTATTGAAAATGTCTCTACACTGCAGAACAAACTGGACTCAAACAACTGATTCAATAAGAGAACAAATAAAAATGCAAATGCTGACCAGTAACTCCTGATTCATATAGGTGTTGTTTTACACTTCCTTCTGTTATTTCTGGATCTGATCAGCTGCAGTAGGTTGCCATTTGACAACCAACTAATCAGCGAACAGCGCAGGCTTTTTCAAATGAGCCCTTACTCTTGGGTGCGCACCCAACTGTGTCCCTTCCTGCCTCTGTAACCCCGAGATCCCGGCCCTCGAGGGCAGAGCTCAGTGCCTCTCGGCTCCTTTGTTCATGGTTACAGCACCTGGTGTTCCTCTTGGACTTTCTGAGAAATGCTGTGATGATCCCCAGCTTGTAGCATAGTGCTACTCGGGACGGTGTGCCTTGTAATACATCAGAATGTATACTGAAGAGCTGGAAGTGTTTGTAAGTTAACTAATTACTGAAGCTCTGGCATTCAAAGACTCTCCTGTTTCAAAACTGTTGAAATGGATCTGTTGTTGGAGACTGGGTGGCTCAGTGTCTGTAGTCGCTTCTTTTGCTTACACAATTGAAATGGTATACAGGCTAGAAATTAGCATGTCGAGTGCTATTAGTGGAACGAGAAATGGGAATGAGAGCTTGGCAAAGAGAAACTATAGCTGGTCTGTAATAGGTGGACTAAAAAGCGAATGAAAACTGAACTTCACAAGTCTCTATTTGCATACCATTCATGATTGGTGGAGGCCTGTGGGTGGAGCTAAACATATTCTCTATAGGTCGGGGCCCTTTCTTCTCTAATCATTTCATTTAGTGTTATTGTCTGACTCGATCATTTACAATGCCTGAACCCACCAAGCCACCAGAGTCCAAGAAGGGCTCCAAGAAAGTGGTGAAGAAGCCCACCAAAACGGACAGCAAGGCGCACCAAAAGAGCCGCAAAGGGAGTTATTCGAACTACGTGTTCAAAGTGATGAAACAGGTTGACCTGGACACAGGCATGTCTTCCAAGGCCATGAGCATCATGAACTTGTTTGTGAACGACATCTTCAGTTTAATCGTGGCCGGGTTTCTTCCACCTGGCTCACTACAACAAGTGCTTGACCATCACTTCCCAGAAGATCCAGACTGCCTTGCGGCTGCTGCTGCCAGGGGAGCTGGCCAAGCACGCCATGTCTGAGGGCACCAAGGCCATCACCGAGTACACCAGCGTCAAGTAAAGGAGGTCCGCAGGCGAGCAGCACACACCGGAAATGCAACGGCCCTTTTAAAGCTGCAGTACTACCTATGCAGGAAGTGACCAATTTCCATTTTCTGTAGATCCACAGAAAATATGGCACCTGCATGTCTGCCTGTCTTTTACTGCTGCTGTCAACATCGTAGGAAGCAGAAATGTAAAGAAAGGAAAACTAAGCAGATTATGAGGTGATAGTACAATGCCGGCTGGGAAAGAGTACCAGGGACACGCTCAATGGAGCACAAGGAATAAACTGTTGAAAAAAAGCATTTTTTTTTTTTTTTTACACAAGATCTACAGAAAATAGAAACTGATCACTTCCTGTATAGGTAGTACTGCTGCTTATGTAAAAATAAATAGCAGTTTTTTGACAGTTTATTCCCTGTGCACCATTGAGCATGTCCCTTGTACACTTTCCTGCCAACATTGTACGATCACCTTTTAGAAAATGGGCTTCACTTTACCAGAGCTCTGATTGGCTGAACCCCCTGGCAAGGTGGGCACCTATCAGACAACAGAGCCCGGGTAAAAAAAAAAAAAAAGGTGCCAGCCCAGCCTGCCTAACTACCAGTTTGAATCACTGTGTCTATAGAATGTTTGATTTCAAAATGCCACCATTTTCTTCACTCACTAAGCGAGCCATAAATTAGTGACTGGTTTTCCCAAGGTCTCCTACACATAGTCATCATGCACTCACAAACCTGGCCACAACTCAACTAACATTTTCATTTAAAAAAAAACTATAGAACTTAATTTTAAGTACAAGAACAACCCTTGTTCTTAAAACACACAAGTCACTCATGGTACATGTCCGCCCCCTCCTGTCACTGACCCGCTTGCCACTTCTCTCGATTTGTTCCCTTGATAAGTGATAGCCCTGCTCAGTAGCCTAGCTGAAACCCAAACAGCAAAAGCACAGCACTCCACCTGTTTTTTTTATGCTTCCAGCTTGGTCGACCTTCCGTCTGTACTGATCAGCTCTATAGTGTGCCCGCCCACCCACCATCACCGCTCCTCTTTCCATTTCCCCAATGTACTGCACAGCTGCCCAGCTGTAAATGGACTGTCAGAACAACAGGAACGTACAGAAATGTGCCTGATGGTTACCTGCTTCCCCTGACAGAGTGGGACTCAGTCGTGCTGCATTTTCACTCCTTAAAAAAATCACCCCCCCAAATCTGTGCAGTCTGCTCCGTGAATCTGTTTCCCTCACACCATTTTCCTCTAAACAGTCAAGCAGGCAAGTGAGAGGGAAAGATGCCTGCACAGAATCACCAACAGTTGTAAAATCCCAGTTCTATATAGATTTTTTTTATTAAAATCTTCTATTCATCATTCAACATAACACCCTACACAGTAACAGTTAAAATTAAAAACATTTACAGCCCTAGCCTGCCGCATCCTATCTGTTGCTCTACACTTCCTAGTTTTTGTGAGCTAGGGTGATCACACCTGCAACAGTCACAAGTTCCAAGTGGAAAGGGGGGAAAAAGACTCCTTCAAATAAGGCAGAAAACAGTGTTGTTGTTTTTTTCTTTCTTGCAGGCTGCAGGGGAGAAGAACTTAAAAAGTCAGTCACCTGTTATAGAGTGGGGGGACGGGGGATAAGTACAACAAAATGCTTGTCTGGGGAGTGGCAGCAGAAGATGGAATAGCACAGGAAAGGAGGGACTACTTTACAAGCAAAAGCCTTAAAATTCATTCTTACTATACTTTCTTAATTATTTCTTTATTTTTGGAAAAACTCACTTAAAACTGCTACAGGAAGCCCATTTTCCAAATGCAATAATACCTCCAGGGTGGAGGTGGGCACACCGCATCTTCCAGGGCCTGCAAGGCCAAGCATCATCACACCCCAAGCAGTCTGGTACTGCCACCCTGTTTGGTATTATTGCTTACATAATCTGCTTGTCATTTGTTTGCTTACATTTCTACCTCCCACCTTGCTGACAGCAGCAGTAAAAGATAGGCAGACAGAAGGCACCATATTTTCTGTAGATCTACAGAAATTAGAAATGATCACTTCCTGATAGGTAGTACTGCTGGTTTAAGGACCAACCACCTTCTCTAAAGAGAATTGCAAGCACATATGGTATTTTATTGTAGAATGTTTCTTTTGGAGTTTTAAAGGATTTTTTTGTAATGGAATTGTACTGCCACCAAAAGTACACATCAGTTTACTACAAATAAAACTAGGTCAAAATGAATTTCATTTTTTATTTATTTCAAGTGAGCTATAGGACAATACCTCACAGCTAGAGTAATTACATGGCTGTTTACCCCAAAATGCCCTTTGTTCCCCAAAGTTATCATCCCAACGCTGTCCACAGATTTGTGAAATATTGCAGTGTAGTAGCATGTAGTGCATTTATTATGCATATACACGATAGCTCATTCTCTTTATTTCTGTTTATTAGAATTATTTCTGTTAATCATAGAATTAGATGAGGTCAGAAAAGACAGGGAATTCATTTCACTATCAAACTTCTGTATTTACTGTTACTTAGTAGGACAGTTGGCAGCACTGTAAAATGCCTTGGTAAATATGTATACCCTCAAGGAAAGGAGGGAGAAGGGGGACATAAGAGAAGCTTTCAAGTATTTGTTTATTTATTTGCTTTTGTTTACCGGGTAAGCACACTAGACAACCAAGTGCCTATTTTCAGGTGTGACCCAGGAGGGTTACAATGGTACATAACATGAACATCAGACAAAAACAGGGTAACATACATTAGAATCAGGCACATTGATAACATCAGAATCAGGTACATAGATTACTATAGGAGGTAACGAGCAGCAAAGTACAGGCATGGGCGACATGTGTCTCCAGATGACCCAGTAGACTAACAAGGCACAATACATCAGGATCAGTCACATCAGGGTACATACAAGAGCATCAGGCTCGAAGGCTACACCAGGAGGTAGACAACACTGTGGGACAGGCAAGTACCTCAAGGGAATCAACAAAGTCAAGAGGATAGCATCTTTCCGAAAAAGAGATGTGCAAGAACAAGGGGCACAATTTGAAGATGGGGGGATGGCTCAGGGGCAACATGAGGAAGAATTTTTTTCACTGAGAGGGTGGTGGACACATAGAACAGCCTTTCTAAGGAGGTCATAAACACAGAAACATAGACATTGATGGCAGATAAGGACTGCAAGGCCCATCCAGTCTGCCCATTTGTTTTTCTACCTTATAAATGTGCCATCAGCCTTTGCTCTGTCAGTGGCCTATCTATTCATACTTATCTGTATTGCTCCCTTATGCCTATCCATGCCTGTTCAAAGCCCTGCATTGTATTCATATCCGCCACTTCCTGAGGTAGGCCGTTCCATGCATCCACAACCCTTTCTGTGAAAAATAACTTCCTCACATTACCCCTTAATCGGCCTCCCTCCAATCTCATGCTGTGTCCACTTGTCCTGCTATTTTTCTTATATTGAAACATGTTAGACTCTTTCACCTTGTTAATCCCCTAAAGGTGTTTAAATGTTTCGATCATATCACCTCTCTCCTCCTTTGCTCTAGGGTATACATATTGAGCTCTGTTAATCTGTCCTCATATGTTTTCTGATGCAGTCCCTGCACCATTTTGGTTGCCCTTCTCTGGACTGCCTCAATTTGGTTAATGTCCTTGTGAAGGTGTGGCCTCCAGTACTGCACGCAGTACTCCAGATGGCACCTAACCAGTGTCTTGTAAAGAGGGATTATTACCTCTCACTTCTGATTTGTGATACTCTACTAATACACCTTAACATCCACCTAGCCTTACCTACTGCTTTAGTGGTTTGCTTGGATGATCTCAGGTCATTGGTGATGATGACGTCCAAGTCTCTTTCTTCCCTTGTGACTGCCAGCAACTCCTGCCCCAGCCTTTAGGTGGCTTTGGGGTGTCTCTTCCTTATGTGCATGATCTTGCACTTCATTGCACTAAACCCCAGTTGCCACTCTTCTGACTATTTTGCTAGTTTATCCAGATCTTGTCTCATTCTGCCCACCACATCTGGATCATTTACTCTGTTGCAGATCTTGGTGTCATCTGCAAATAGTCAAACCTTACCCTCCAGTTCATCTGCAATGTCATTGATGAAGATATTGAAGAGGACTGGCCCCAGCACTGATCCCTGAGGTACCCCACTTGTGACTTGCATCTCTTCTGACTGTGTACCGTTTACCACCACTCTCTGTTTTCTGCCTGTCAACCAGTTTGCAACCCAGTTGACCAACTTCTGACTCACCTCGAGCCTACCCAACTTATTAGTCAATCTTCTATGTGGAACAGTATCGAAACCTTTGCTGAAGTCAAGGTATGCAAAATCAAGTGCTCCCCCTTGGTCCACTACTCTGGTTACCCAGTCAAAGAAATCTATGAGATTAGTTTGACAGGACCTTCCTTTTGTAAACCCATGCTGTCTTGGATCCTGTGCTCCTATGGATTCCAAGTGTTGCACTATCCTTTCCTTAAGGAGTGCCTCCATAATCTTGCCCACTACTGAGGTAAGACTGGTCTATAGTTCCCTGCCAACACTCTTGTGGAGTGGGATCACATGAGCTCTTCTCCAGTCTTCTGGGACCTCTCCTGTGCTCAAAGACTCCCTAAACAGTTCTGATAATGGCTCTGCTAGTTCCACCCTTAGCTCCTTTAGTACTCTAGGATGTATGCCACCATGGGGTCAAAAACAGTGGGGGAATTCAGGAATGTATGGGACAGTCATAAGGCAATTCTGGTGAGAGTTGGGTAGAAGTAGGCTGTTGGTTAACTAGGATCTGCTGCCAAGGGCGTAGGCACCGATATGCCAAAAACAGCAGGGGTAGCAAACAGCCAACCTGTGTGTAATCCAAGTCCTCTTTTGTTCATCTTCCTTTTTTTTTTTTTGGCAGGCTTTCTGCCCACAACTTAATCCCTTTGGAAGGCAGCAGAAGGGCAAACAGCAAGGAGAACCAGGGATAAATGACAACCAAGGAAGGGGCTGGAGTAGAACAGTGAAGCAGTCTAGGGAGGTCAAATCATGGAAAGCCATGTGTGCAAATGCCAGGAGCCTTAGCAACAAGATGGAAGATCTGGAGGCTGTCATGGTACAGTCAGACCTGGACATTGTGGCCATCACTGAAACCTGGTGTAATGATAACCATGACTGGGAGATGGCCATACCTGGCTACAACATATTCAGAAGAGACAGAGCAGGCAGGAAGGAGGAGGAGTGGCACTGTATGTGAAAATGACATAAGGGCCACACAGATCCAGGAGGAACAAAATGGGGAGAGATACTGTGGGTTAAGCTGAAAGGAAATGGGCCAGCCATCCGCACAGGTGTGGTCTATAGACCACCAGCCCAGGAGGAAGAAACAGATAGGGAGTTGATGCTAGCCATCCAAAGGATGGCAGACAAGGGTGAGGTAGTACTGGTTGGAGACTTCAATATAACAGACGTGGACTGGAGCATCCCAGCAGCAGCATCAGCTAGGAGCAGATTTATCCTGGACTCCCTTCAGGGTGCCTTCCTCAAGCAACTGGTCATGGAACCAACTCGGCAGAAGGCAATACTGGACCTTCTGCTCACAAACAGGGACAGTGTGATGAGGTAACAGTGGGGAGCACCTGGGCAACAGTGACCACCAGTCATTGTGGTTTGAAATCACAGAAAGAGCAGAACCAACCACACAAAAACACGTATCCTGGATTTTAGGGGCAGACTTTGGGAAATGGGAGATACTTGAAAGAGGCATTAAGGGAATGGGACAGGAATCAGGGGTTGAGGAACAGTGGGCAGTATTTAAAATGGGGATTATAAGAACAACAGAATTATGCATTAAGCAGGTTAGCAAGAGGAAAAGGAAGAGGAGACCATTATGGTTTTCCAAAGAGGTAGCAAAGAAAGTGAAAGCCAAAAAGATTGCATTCAGGCAATACAAAAAGACACAGGCAGAAGGGGATAGGGAGAAGTACCAGGAGAAACAAAGGGAGGCAGGAAGTCAGTAAGGGAAGCCAAAGCTCAGACAGAAGAACACATTGCAAAATCAGTGGGTAAAGGGGACAAAACCTTTTACAGGTACATAAGTGAAAAAGAAAGACAAAGGAGGGATAGTGAGACTGAAGGGGAGGATGGGAGCTGGAGGATGACAACAGTAAAGCTGACATATTGAACAGGTATTTCTGCTCAGTCTTACTGAGGAAGAGGGGGGTAATGGGTCTGAAGGGAGTACAAGGGGTGAGAATGGTGCAGAATGGACAAGTCCCTTTACATGAGAAAGGGTCCTGAAGGAACTGGAAGTAATAAGAGCTGATAAAGCAATGGGGCCAGATGGTGCACCCCAGGGTCCTTAAAGAACTAAGAGAGGTGGTGGCTGAACCTCTGGCTATCCTGTTCAGCCAATCACTGGAAATAGGGAGGTACCCAAAGACTGGAGGACAGCAGATGTAGTCCCTTTATACAAAAGTGGGAACAAAGAGGAAGCAGGGAACACAGACCAGTCAGCCTCACCTCGGTAGTGGGGAAGATCATGGAAGCATTACTGAAGGAGAAATTGGTGGAACATCTGGTTGTCAATGGACTACAGGACCCAAGGCAGCATGGTTTCACCAGGGGAGGTCATGTCAGACCAACCTCATTGAATTTTTGCCTGGGTGACTAGGGAGGTGGATCAGGAGGGCAGTGGACATGGCCTATCTGGACTTCAGCAAGGCCTTTGACACTGTGCCACATAGAAGACTATTACACAAACTGGGGAATATGGGTGTGGCAGGACAGTAGTGTGGTGGTAACTGGCTGGTGGCAGGACACAGAGGATGGTGGTAAATGGCTTTCACTCCACAGAGGAAGAGTAACCAGTGGGGTACCACAGGGATCAGTGCTGGGACCAGTCCTATTCAACATCTTCATCAGTGACATTGCACAGGATCTAGAAGGCAGAATTTCACTGTTCACTGATGACACAAAGCTCTGTAACAGAGTAGACACACCAGAGGGTGTAGACAGAATGAGAAGGGACCTGCAGAAACTTGAAGAATGGTCAAGGGTTTGGCAGTTGAAATTCAATGCAAAGAAGTGCAAGATAATGCATATGGAGGTACAAAACCCCTGGCACAATATATCAGTTGGGGTGAGGATATAGCATGCACCAAGCAAGAAAGGATCTTGGGGTTGTCATCTCTGATGACCTCAAGGTAGGGAAACAGTGTGACAAGGCATCAGGTAACGCAAATAGGATGCTGGGATGTATAGGCAGGGGCATCACCAGCAGGAAAAGGGAGGTCATAATTCCGCTATACAAGACACTAGTGAGGCCCCACCTGGAGTACAATGTGCAGTTCTGGAGACCATACCTACGTAAGGACATAGACAGGGTAGAGAAGGTTCAGAGAAGGGCAACAAAGATGGTGCATGGGTTGCATCACAAGTTCTATGAAGACAGGTTGAAGGAACTGAACATGTACTCCCTGGAGGAGAGGAGGGAGAGAGGGGATATGATAGAGACATACAAGTATCTTACAGGGAGGAACAGGGTGCAGGAAAACACTATTTTTAAGCGAAAAGATGTTTCAGGACTAGAGGGCATGGGATGAAGTTGGAGGAGGACGATTCAGAGGAAACATGAGAAAGAATTTCTTCACAGAACGGGTGGTGGACAAGTGGAACACCCTGCCAGAGGAAGTGGTGGGGGCTGAAACAATCACGGATTTAAGAATGCATGGGATAGACATAAAGGAATTCTAGAGGGCAGGGGTAAGGAAACAGACTCTAGGAAAACAAACTGAACTTACAAGCTCAAATGGGCAGACTAGGTGGGCCATAGGCCCTTATCTGCCGACACTGTCTATGTATCTATGTATCTATGTATCTATGTAAGGGGTAGCAGTGGACCTGATTGAGAAATTCAGGTACAAGTTGTACCTGAATTTTTCAATCAGGTCCACATGGTGCTGCACTTCAGTGACTGGTTAATGTGTCAGGTAAGAGGTGTGGCTACAACGGGGTGCTATGTTTAAATGCCCCAGTACTGCAGCGCATTGTGCTTTTTTCAGTTCGAGAAAACATCTTGCTCTGTGAAGTTGATACGGCGACTGCAAGTGGAAGAAGTGTGGAACCAGACGTTGGAGAGCAGCACTAGCAGAAGGAGGATAATGGAGGTAAAGTGATCTGAGCGAAGAACCCAAAGACTTGTGGGAATGAAACACCGCCAAGACTCTCGGAGATCAATGCCATCCACTTTCCACTCCACACCATTTGCTTTATGATTTCTGCTGAACTGCTTGTCTTGAAGAATCAGACTGCTGATGCCTCTGAGTAGTACCCAGGCCACCTGTCCTACACCTACTGAGCTGAGCCACCAGACGCCAGAGGTAGCAAGCTGCCTGAACCTGTGACTAGTCTGTGAGCTCCTGAGGCTGACTGTGTGCTCTGCACTGAGTCACAACTCCCAAGTCTCCAACTCTCCAACTGTGCCCGCCTGCAGAGAAGAAATTTGTTAAGGGGCCGTGTCAGACTGTGGACACTACAGAGTGGTGTTGTGTTTGACTGATTGTGTTTTTTAACACTGACTGTATGGCTGTGTTGGTGGTGGCAAGTCAGAATGGAGCACCGCTTCTCTGTTTGGACAGTGGTGGACTAAACTTCACTACTACTTTTGTGTGTGTCATCTATCCTCCTATCATCTTGCTACCTGCACCCTGCCGTCTATCTAGGGAGTAGATGCTGGGGTGACTGTATTCAAGAGACAATCGAGGCTCAAGATAGCACTCAGGTAAAGTGACTTTACTACTAGTTCCTGTTACTCTCTGGGCATTTTCAAATTTGTTTGTACAGTTTTAGTTTTTTGTTGTGTGGTGGTTTATTTGCTTTCTGTGCTTTACATTTGTTTGTTGTTACTGATGAATCCACAGATTAGCCTGTCTTTTCTACAATTTCAATAAATAAAATTACATGAAAAATAAATTTTGAGAACTCAGTGTTGCAAATCAACAATACTGACACTGTTCACATTTAATAATGGTTTGTAGCATTCTCATATAATGGAGGGAGTATATGTACTGATGAATAATCTTTTTTAAAAGCATGTTTCTTTAAAAATGAGTACAATTTACTCACCGTTCCTCATTGTCTCCAGATTCCAGTGTAAAGTCAGCCAGAAGACAAGATAGCAGGACAGTTGAGATAGCTGGCTCAGTTATCTGGGGAGGGATAACTTGTGGCTCGAGGACTGTTCCCTCATAGGACAGGATAGTTTGGTGCTGCTTGTCTGATATGCATAATCATACAGATTGACTTCGTCTTTTAATATTTGCAGCTGGAGACCTAACCAAAACTGTTGAAGGTTGAAGGTGTGACTGGCAACTACTAGTTCATAACAGGCACGTTTATTCCCTGTATGAAAAGTAGATCATAAATTGACAAATGGTAAGCTTGTGCAGCATTAGAATGACTAGGGTAAAAAGTGTAATCTAAATGAGAACTTGGATATTTCTATTGTATGGGGAAAAAAGGGCTGTCAGTATCTGTTTTCTAATACGGATTTTAAATAAATTTCACATGAGCCCTTTTTTATAATCATTTGTTAGATGACTCCCTCCGTAATGTGCAATTGTCAGCAGCCATTCTAAATAAACCTTTTGGTCTCTGGTCCCATTTCATCATGCAATGAATGACTTGTATTAAGACCTGTGGTAGCTGTAAACTTGAGGCCTGCTTTCCAGTATGTTTTATGTAGAAAACATATGGAGGAAGGTTTTATAGTTATAATGGTCTTTTGGCAAATAAATTAAAGGGGGAATACTTTTGTCCATGAACAACTCTTTAAGAGGGGTCAAAACAAAGTGTTACAGCCAGCAGGACTAGTGACTAGGGACATCCACTGTCCCCTAAATACTTTCACTGGCCCAGCTGGTATACATACTGAAGTGTTGCCTTCTCCAGTACAAGACAGCAGGGCTAGAGAAATGAAAATCTTACTAGCCTGATACAAAAATCTATCAGGATTTGGTTAGCTGGTCAGTGGCAATTTCGACCCCTGTTTAAGGTATTCAGTTTTATCTTTAGCTGGCAGTAGTCGAGCACTATTGGTTATTTAAGTCTGCTTTATATTGGTACTGTATTGCCACCATGTTTACAACCATGGCTGCAATTCCACAGATCTGTGCTTAAACCCAGTGTGGTTAGCCACAGCTTGATTGTTAATGATAAAAAAAGATAAAAGCTCTTAAAACGTGCCTATGTAGACTCAATAGGGGGTCAGGCTTATCTCTGTACTACTGACAGCAATGGGTAAGCCTAGTAGGCCGTTTAAAAGAGCTTTTCATGGATTTCAAACTATGAAACTTGCCCAATAAGAAACATGATAGTAATAGAATGTGACAGCAGATAAGACCCACCTAACTACTAGCTGAACTACCTGGCCAGCTGCTTAGTTTGATTTGGTTTTGGGTCACTTATTCTCAAACTGCAAATTTTGAGCTGGGGCTATCAGGATGGAAGGAAGTTTGTGTGGTACTACATACTTCTTGCTAGGCATTACAGATCACACTCACTAGTCAGACTACTTTACTAGAGCTTCCCAGGCCCACTTTTGCAGACAGTGCTGAATGACCAGTTGGGCCACATTGTCTATAAATAAGACTACTTTTGCTGACTACTGGAGAAAACAGTTTAGTCAAGCACAAATGCAGTCTGTAGTTTAGCTGTCTAGTGGGAAGAGTCTGACACTACAAATGCAGACTGTCTAGTGGAAGACTCTTGCACCACAAACAGAGGGAGAAATAGTAATACTAGAAAGCTGCAGTCAGCAAACTTGCATACCTCTGTCCATAATTTCAAGGTCATCCCTGATTTTGCCATGTGTCTCTCTGTTACTCCTACAATTCCATGACTGAAAAGATTTGGAGCTGTAAATAAGGGGAAGAGAGGTAGGGGGTGGGGGTGGGGGTATTCCTGACTTGAATCTACTGTTTCATGGATTTCAAAGTTGCTGATATGCCATGGGCTGTCTTAGCATCAAGCTACATTGTTGATTACCCCTTGCTGCGGTCAGCTTAGGAAACTTAGGCACAGTGCTCTGTGTAGTAGAGGCTTCAGGTAGCCACTTGGACCACCAACAGAAAATCTAACTAGTCAAAGCCAGACCACCAAATCTGTGATAGAAAATGATCTGAAAAAGGATTGTGGCACAACTAGATTCCAGTGGCACAAAAAGTGCAAGATAATGCATCTGGGAAGGGGGAAACCTTGGGGAGAGCCATAGAAGGGGGATGCTGACCCTCACCAAAGAGGAAAGGGACCCAGGAGTTACTGTATCTGACCTTAAGGTATCAAATCAGTGCACAAAGGCTGCATGGAGGGCCAGTGGCATGCTGGGGTGCATAGGCAGATGTATTACTTGCAGGAGACAAGAGGTGGTGATGCCATTGTATAAAACACTGGTAAGGCCTCACCTGGAGTACTGCACACAGTACTGGAGATCACACGTGTGTAAGGACTTACACAAGGTGGAAGCTATCCAGAGATGGGCAACCAAGATGGTGCATGGCTTGCATCACAAAACATATAGGGAGAGACCTTAATATATAGTCACTGGAGGAGAGAAAGGGGGGACATGATAGAAACTTTCATACCTCAAGGTGCTGGTGATAGGGATCTCTTATGTAGAAAAGATACCAGAATGAGAGGACACACTATGAAACTGAAGGGGGCTAGATACAGAACAAGGGGACACGCTAAAGGTAATGTGAGGAAGTTTTTTCTACAGAGAGGGTGGTGGATGCTTGGAACAGTCTGCCACAAGGTGGTGGGGCAAGCACAGTGGAGGGGTCTAAACATGCCTGTGACAGGCACGAGAGAGCTTTGGATGGGGAGAGAGAGTGATGAAAAGCCATTGATCACATAGGGTCAGTGGACAGATGCATTTATAGGGCATATGGGCAGACTGGATGGCTAATGGTGTTTGAGTGAAACTCTGTGGGACTGGCAACCTTGATGTGGTACAGACGCATGTCACAATGCAATACAGCAATTAAAAGCATGTCTGTCTGACAATTGTTGGTAGTGTTATGGCTAGTGGTGTGTAAATGGACCTCTGTGGGACTGGCTACCTTGATGTGGTACAGACGCTTGTCATGATGCAACATTGTTGCTAAAAACCAGTCTGTTAATCTGACACAGGTGATTTGAAGGTATTCCTACTCTACGGGAGTATGTGTGTTGCATCTTTTCATATTTAGAGTATACACCGCAAACAAAATGGCGTTTGCATCAGGTGAGGGTGCACAGATGGTGCATGAACAGTGGAGGGAGAGGTAGCATGGCAGAGACAATGGGGGGGTAGCAGTGAGTCCACTTGGTGTATAGATCTGAAATTCCTGGCTACACCCCTTTCTGCAGCTTATCCAATAGGTAGGGAAATGGGCAGACTGTGTAGACCAAGCGATCCTTATCTGCCATCAAAGTCTATGTTTCTGTGTTATTATATTCATATTAGTAGAGGACTGGTCTCAGTTTACAGAGTGCCTCTTTTTTGGGGAGTTACAAAGTGTGAGAACAAGATATGGGAAACATTTTGCAATGAAACAATACATATAAAACAAGGGTTAGTTCATAATGCCATGTTTTATAATGGTTTACTTTTGTATGTTTTAGAACTGTGTCAGATCATGGGAAGCTGTATATGGTGCGTTGTAGCAAACCACTGGCACAAATAGATGCAGCTTTCTACAGCAATAACAGTTTATCAGATTATACATTAAATGAACAGCACATAATTTACCACCATAAATCATATTCTGTGAACTGGGGACAGAAGTGTAAATAACCAATTTATTTTTGAGTAGTGAAATCAGTCCACTCTCCGAAAATAAACAACATAGAAGACACAGGCAAAATAAAATACAAAGAAATGCATGTCTGTTTTGGTTTTTTTTGTAAAATGGAGGTTACCGCTTCATACAGCGACTGTGAGACTGCAGTGCACATTATTGTATTTATTGTGTGCCGCGCCGCATGTCGCCGCTAGATGGCGCCAACGCTCCACGGATAGACCCGCCTCCCGCCCTCCAGTTCTAAGGGCGAGCTTAGCATGCGAAGAGAAAGGGCCGTAGAGAGAGAGAGAGAGAAATGCTGGAATGCCAGATGGTGAAACAGATTTCTAATATTCAGCCTGTTGATGTCAGTAACATCAGGGGAAAATGTTCCATTAGATCAGAAAAGTTGTGTGTTGTATAGCAGTTATGTGCGACTGTGCCTCAGGTAGATCTATATATATAAAAAAGCATCTATACACTTCAGAATAAACTGGGCTCAAAGAACTGATTCAATGGCAGGATAAATAAAAATATGAATGCTGACCAGTAACTGATTCATGCAAGTGTTGTTTTACGTTCCGTTCCGTTATTTCTGGATCTGATGGGCTGCAGTCGGTTGCCATTTGATAACCAGCCTATCAGCGAAGAGCGCGGGCTTTTTCAAATGAGCCCTGACTGTTGGGAGCGCGCGCCGCTGTAACCTCGAGACCCCGGCCCGCGCAGGGCAGAGCGCTCAGCGCCTCTCGGCTCCTGTGTTCCTGGTCAGGACACCCGGTGTTCTCTCGGGCTTTCTGACAAACGCCGAGATGATCCCCGGCGTGTAGCACAGCGCTGCCATACCTCTCAACCTCCTGCCTCAAAAAGCAGGGACAAGGCTTCAAAATTGGTGGTATCCACTCAGGAAGCTGGTAGAATACGGGGTTTTGTGTAAAATGCATTTTCTAAGGAAGAACAAGTCTGTAATTTTAATGTTTGCCATTATTTTGTGCTTACAACTCCCACTGTTTGGTCATGGGAACACGATTTTTAGGAGGGACAGAGTCAAATTTTGAGGCAAAATCAGGGCCATTTGAGAGGTATGAGCGCTACTCGGGACACACCGTCTCCTCATACATCAGCCCCGAAATGCGCTTCACCCTTCCGCCAGAATGTGAACTGCAGCGCTGGGAGTGTTTGTAAGGGAACTAGTTACTGCAGCTCTGGCATTCGAAGACCATGCCTAGCAACCTCTATACTCATACCTCGGGGACAAAGACCCCAAACCAGGGACACGTCTTAAAAACGGGTACTATTTACTTAGAAAGCTGACAGCACAAGGGGATTAGTGTAGGATGCATTTTCTGAAGATGAACAAGTCTCGAGAGACGGAGACAAATTTTGAGTAAAACCCGGGACCGTTGAGAGGTATGTCAAACAAAGACTCCGGTTTCAAAACTGTTGAAATGGATCTTTTGTCCGAGACTGGGTGGCTCATGGTCAGTAGTCGCTTCTTTTTCTGACACAACTGAAATGGTAGACAGGCTAGAAATCAGCATTTCGCGTGCTATTGGTGGAACGAGAACTTGGCGAAGAGAAACTATAGCTGGCCTCTGATAGGTGCACTAAAGAGCAAATGAAAACGGAACTTCTGAAGCCTCTATTTGCATGCCATTCGTGATTGGTGAAGGCCTGTGGGTGGAGCTAAACAGATGCTATATAAATTGGAGCCCTTTCTCCGTTTGTCATTACTTTCAACGTTACTGTTTGATTCGTATCGTTACAATGCCTGAACCCGCCAAGCCAGCAGCGCCCAAGAAGGGCTCCAAGAAAGTGGTGAAGAAGCCTGTCAAAAAGGACGGCAAGAAGCGCCGAAAGAGCCGCAAGGAGAGCTACTCGATCTACGTGTACAAAGTGATGAAGCAGGTTCACCCGGACACGGGCATCTCTTCCAAGGCCATGAGCATCATGAACTCGTTTGTGAACGACATCTTCGAGCGCATCGCGGCCGAAGCCTCCCGCCTGGCTCACTACAACAAGCGCTCGACCATCACTTCCCGGGAGATCCAGACTGCCGTGCGGCTGCTGCTGCCAGGGGAGCTGGCCAAGCACGCCGTGTCTGAGGGCACCAAGGCGGTCACCAAGTACACCAGCGCCAAGTAAAGGGGCCGCAGGGGAGCGGGCGGCACACATCGGAACCCAACGGCCCTTTTAAGGGCCACCCACCTTCTCTAAAGAGAACTGTAAGCACAGACATAGTGATTGTTGCATTTTCCTTTTTGTTCTATTTTTTTGTTTCCTAATGGAATTGCACGCTTGCCATGAATGAACATGTATAGCCCAGGTGGAACTGTAAGCGGTATTTTATTGAGTGATTAAATATTTTTGTTTTTTAAATTGGCTTGGGGTTTTGCTGAAAGTACAGTTCTCAGTGTGCTATAACTAGCTGAGAACGTATTTATGAGGTGGGTAAAAAGTTAGCATCCCAACACTATAGGTCTGTGAAATACTGCAGGATGGTGTGCAGTACATTCATTTTACAGATACAAGCAATAACCTGTTCTCTTCCATTGACAGTTTATTTCTTGTGGAACCGCTTTCGGCCACAAGGTTGCGGAAGAGCTCACGGAACCAGTAACATGGGGTTGATTTTAATAATTTTTTAATTTGTCCAAATATATTGCACAAACACCCTAAATTATCAGATTAGGTACAAAGGCAGTATTAACTTGAGACAGTAATTGGGCGCTTCCGCCCCCACACACCCCGGGTCCTCAGTGAACAGAAATGTTTAAGTTAATTGTAAGAAATAAATCTTTGCCCTCAGCGCTCAACACAGCATTAAACAACTAGAGTACTTGTTGATGAGTCTTAGTTCTGTGGGGGGCGCTCCCCCCCCATGCTCTAACAGTACTAAAATTCTCTCATGTGGATGATGTAAATGTAACGATCCAAGCGATAAATAACTACAGTACAGTATCCCTCCCGACTATCGCTAGTCTCTGGGAAACCGCTAGATTCGTGTTCCAGCCTTCACTTGTATGTACAGACCATTATGATTTTATACAAGAACTCACGACACTGATAAGCACATCGCAGTGGGCGGGGCTGAACTGACAAGTCTGTTAGGATTGGCGGTGCAGTTGACCTATCGGAAACAGAAACATCTTGACCCCGCCCACTGTCCAAGCTCTTTATATGGCTGCTGAGCCGGGAGTCGATTATATTCAACAGTTGAGTTTATAGTTGTGTCTCTTGCTGAACAGATTCCTGCGGAAACGGCGCCAGCAGCAGCTCCTGCCAAGGCTCCCAAGAAGAAGGCGGCAGCAAAAAGCGAAACCCTCCGGGCCCAGCGTGGCCGATCTGATCCTCAAGGCGGTGGGCGCCTCTAAAGAGCGGCACGGGGTGTCCCTGCCGGCGCTGAAGAAGGCTCTGGCGGCCGGCGGCTACGATGTGGAGAAGAACAAGGCTCGAGTGCGAGTGTCCCTCCGGAGTCTGGTGGGCAAAGGCAGACTGGTGCAGATCAAGGGCTCCTATAAAGTGAACAAGAAGGAGCTGCAGAGCAAGGAGAAGGCAGCCAAGAAAAAGCCGGCAGCAGCCAAAGGCAAGAAACCGGCAGCAGCCAAGAAACCCAAAAAGGCGGCAGCAGCAGGAGGGAGCAAGAAAAAGGCTCCAAAGAAAGTGAAGAAGCCAGCAGCGGTGGCTAAAAAGGCAGCAAAGAGCCCCAAAAAGGCTAAACCTGCCAAGCCAAAGAAGGCAGCCAAGAGCCCGGCTAAACCGAAGGCGGCCAAGCCCAAGGCTTCGAAACCCAAAGCAGCTGCGAAGGTTAAGAAGGCAGCGGCAAAGTCCAAAAAGTAAAAGGGAGCCAACTACAACCCAGGAACGCGGAATCGGAACCCAAAGGCTCCCTGCCACCCACCCTTTCAGAAAAAGCTGTACTCGCTGTTAGTATTCTGTGTAAGGCACCCGGAGCCTCCGGGAATGGGCGCCGAACAAATAAACGTCTTTTCCCGGTTTCGATCCTGGCCTCTGGGGCATACATATGGTGGAAACAGCAGAGCGCTTATTTTATAACAGAGATTATTTATTTTACTGTTGACCGGTAAGTGCCCGTTTTCGAGCACGACCCGGGAAGGGGGCGTTACTGAATGGGTTGCTGAAAATGAACTCTTCCCGTATTCATAGCCCAAGTGTAAACTGCTCCACAGTACATCTGTGGGAACTGGTTCACCAGTGTGGCGAGTACTCTTCCATCGATTCGGGTATGGCCCTTCACACATGTACACACACATTCCCCAAATCGGGCTCGCATATTTTGAGACTGTTGCTCTGCTCCTTAGGAATGATTAAGAAATGTGCTGAGCGCTGCAGCCACCGTTCTGGGATTATCTTTAGCTGAAGTGTTGCAAAGACATTCACCAATACCAGACTAGGACTGGAGGACCCAATTCTGGCCACTCGACAAAGTCCCCATTCCATAACCCAGCCGTGATCCTAAGCACCCCCCCCCCCCCCAAAAAAAAAAAAGTTATTTCGCTAATCAAATCACGCAAAAATAATCAGCAATTAAAGATTCGTTTTTATGTTGCTTAACACTTGCGATTATCAATTTCTCAAAATGCACAAAACACAATGATCTGCAGCTCTCTAGTGTGTGGTTGGTGGCTCTGAAAAGAGCCTTTGGGTTTCTGGTCTATCTCGGGTCGGCGGTTTCAGGTCTAGGCTCTCTCCCCACGGATGCGGCGTGCCAGCTGGATATCTTTGGGCATGATGGTGACCCTCTTGGCGTGGATGGCACACAGGTTAGTGTCCTCAAAGAGCCCCACCAGGTAAGCCTCGCTGGCCTCCTGCAGGGCCATGACAGCCGAGCTCTGGAAACGCAGGTCCGTCTTGAAATCCTGAGCGATTTCCCGCACCAGGCGCTGGAAGGGCAGCTTGCGGATAAGCAGCTCGGTGGATTTCTGGTAGCGGCGGATCTCCCGCAGAGCCACGGTGCCGGGCCGGTAGCGGTGAGGTTTCTTCACTCCTCCCGTAGCCGGAGCGCTTTTCCGGGCAGCCTTGGTGGCGAGCTGCTTGCGGGGCGCCTTCCCGCCGGTAGATTTACGCGCGGTCTGCTTTGTTCTCGCCATCTCATACACTGCACAAGTTTTCCGTCTGTTCCTGAATGATAATCTGTCGCAAATCAGCTAAATTTATAGGCTATTGCTGAACACACCCCTTGGCATTGATTGGTTTAGGTTAATTTTCATCCGCCCTTATGTCTGATTGGTTGGAGAGTGCAGAATATCGAAAGGCCGCCACTCCCCTCTCAGTGCTCCTTTAACGCAGAAGTCTGTCTCAGTTTTCGCAGCATTGAGATGACGGGGGGCTGCAAACTAGGGGTGCTAGCTGCACACTCGAGCAGACTTAGACCAGGTGGTCTGTTTCTGCTGGCAAATTCGTATGTTCATGTACAGAGCCAAAGCACAACTACACTATCCTTTTACCTAACATGGGGCAGCACTTTTTTTCAGTTTGTAGCAACTATAATGATTAGGAGCACATGAGTACGCTAGTGAGAAAGGGCAGGGTTGAATATGTGTATTACCTTTCTAAATGCCCGAGACACATATTTTCTGGTGTGACTATTTGTCATTCTCCCCGGGGGTTGGGGACAGAGAACATTGCCAAACTAAGGGCAGTCATGGCATGGGAATAAAGACACAAACAAGAGCCAAATATTGGAAGGAAAAATCATAAAACGCCATGTCTGAGTGTGAGATTGCACTACATGGCTCTGAAATAATGACAGTTTTGCAAAGTATTGTGATAGTCATTGTCTGAGGAGGCTACAGATAATGTACAGATATGTCACAGGCATTTATTGCTGTCACAAACCATTCTACATTTGATTATGTTTTGTCCGTTTCTTGTTAGTATAAGCACTTTGCCATTGTTTGGAACTTTAGCTTCTTAATGTTTGTGGCAATTACACATTGTGTTATTGTATTATGCTGCCCCTCTGCCGTTACTTTGCACCTGTTCCATGTACCTATGCAGTGCAATTTATATGGTCAAAGGACTGAATAATAATCAAAAAAAGCACCTGCAAACCAGTATTCATGGAGGACATAAATAGACAGTGGAATGAAATGATACACACGTCTGTCCATCGCTACCCTCTCCTTCATAGCAGGATTGTGTATTTGTTGTGCTCCACTGGGATAGAAGAGGAGAACAGGGTGATGTACCCCACCAGATAACCAAGCTTATATGAAGTGAACAGTAGAACTAACGGCCTTGACTGGGGATGGCCAGTACTATTAGATGTAACGAATATCTTAGCTAAAAGGAAACTACAAATCCACTGCGCCTCACCAGTGACATACAGCCATCAATCACAGACAGAAACAAACATGCAGCACTTTATCACTGCACACACTCCTACCCCACGACTTGCCTCTTCGGGTTTGATTATATGGGGAGCAGTCAGTGCAGCGTCACTATTAATAGTTTATGTGTTGACACTCCTAGCTATCTGGGTACAGCCGAGGGCATGAGGGCAGCATGGATGCTATGCCAGATGGATCCGAGTTGCAGTGTCTACACCTAGGAGGACACCCAGTGCCATGCTGTAAGAGTGACCGTTAGGAAGCACAGAACAAATGTGCTAAAATTCTATTTTTTTTTTGGGGGTATTTTAGAAAAATCGATTGCTGCTACCAGCCGTAAGAGACTGTTTTCGCCACTCTTTGCTGTATGGAAATGCTGTTGTGGCGCAAGAGGGACAGGGACCATCACAAGAGGCAAAGAATTAATTTAGTAACAAATATATATATATATATATATATATATATATATATATATATATATATATACATAATCTCCAGCTACATCAATTATAAGAGGATAACTAACATGGCACTTCCGATGTTAGGGCTTAGATGTTCTGTGCACAATCCTGGTAAGCTGTTGGCTAAGTAAAGATCGGCTCAAAACGAAAATCATGACGGGACATCAAGAAAATAAAATTACAAATTAAAATAAAACCACAAACAATTGCTATTAAGTTTCGTGCAGGGTTAGGCTAAAACAGGAAAGCTGTGGCATTTGGGCCACTGTGGCCAGCGCTGTCATAGTCAAATGATGTGGGGCATGTCTTGTATAGCGTTATACTGTTGCACAAGACTCAACATATGCAGATTACCTTTCGGATGACTGGGTAGGGTGACACTACTGGAACAAATGCAAGTTTTTTTGGCTTTTGTTGTTTTCAGGCCGAATACTGTGCAATTTTACCTGCCACTCTGTTTGCCGTCCTAGTGAACAGATGTACTGGCAACTAGGGGAATTCACATTGAGATACTTTTCATGTTTTTTCCGGGGGGGAGGGGCAGGGGCTGTCAATGCGGGGCTTCAGAGATTCAATTATTCATTCAATCTCGTGCATAGAAGCAGGGACCAGTCATGGACTGCAACAACACAAACTGCATATGATATAAGGGGAAAGGGGAAAATAATACCTGCTGTATACACTAGCTCTTTCTCTCACAGTGCCGTCACATTTCTCTCCAGTAAGCTGCACTGGCATGTGAATATGTTAATGGTAGCTAGTAATGAATGGATTCCGACTTCGCAGCATTTCTTTTTTTTTTCTTTCGTCAAATTAATGTAGGAGATGCACCTAAATAGTGTAATGTCATTACTAAACAGTTTGAACTTGTTCAGGGTTTCAGAAGCAGCTCATTAGAACTCTGCTCTCTAGAGTACTGTCCTTTACCGCAACTGCAGCTCTACATCTTTTGCAAGAATTCAATAGTCCACACGATGTTTTTAAACTGTCAGCACAACCCATGGTGCTGCCCTGTAGTTCTCTCACTACCTCCTCTCGGTCTTCACATTGTATGACCCTGGGCTGTGACAAGAACACTTTAAATAGCTGCCATTTAACCCCTAGGCTGCAGACAGAATTAGAACACCGTAATTCTGGACATAAATGTATCAGACAGTAGCACAGCAAGGGTTAGCTCTCCTCCCAGCCAGCTGATTTCAAACTGCTTGAGGCAACTTCCAGCTAAATGCAACTGTTGTGTCTGGAGGACTCCACTCCGTGCAGCGCTGCCAGCTGGGGGCTGAGAGCTGCTGCGCTGGCCTCAGATGAACATGTATGTGATTGTTCAATCTAGTGAGCAGATTAAATAAACGGTGCCATTGGAATATTCTCTTTCTTGTCAAACATGTCTTCTTTAAACAGAACATTTTTTTCTAATTCCTAAGTGATATATTCTTTTTAACCATCTAATTATATAAATGTAATTAGCTGTTCAACATGCACGCAGATTTGTCAAACATTTATTTATGCAAACCTTATAAACGATGATGGGAGGTGGCACGTGGAAAAATTGGGACTGAACTCACTTTAGCATCTGACTGTAAAAGTGTGAAATATTAAAATCAATGATAGCACAACAAGAATGAATGGGAATCTTAACTGTAACAAAATGTATCAAGCAAAATGGTGAGGCGCTGACTGAGAAAATCAATTGTTTGGCAGTGCAAAACACCTCCATTGTGACAGAATCAAATCATATGTTGCATATTAACCCAAAGAATTAAAATCTTTTGTATTCCCATCCTATGCTGGTGAGGAGACTCTCCCTGCGTGACTAGGGATGCTGTCCTGTGTGTGTGTCTTCGTTTTTCCAGGTTCTCAGCTGGTCATACGGTCGAGGTTCAGCCATTAGCAGTCTCAGAAGGAGAATGAAAACATTTTGTCAGCTTTGTTGAGAGCCCTGACTGCTCCTTTAATGCAGAAGTCTGTCTCCGTTTTCAAATAAAGACCGTGTATGGGCAGTGAAGCCTGAGCAGCGCTGATCCCTGTGCACTCCTACTGATCACTCTAAGACCTGCACTTGTCCCTGTCTGAAGCTGGGATGCGCACTTCAACAGGTCACATTGGTTGCATTGTCTTCCATGGGCTTGCTGTGTGGAAGTCAGCAGGGTGTGCACTTGTGTGTTCACTTTGATGCTGTATTGTCAATACAAGTGAATTCATGAACGAAAGTATTTATGTTCAGTGAGGAATGTCAGAACTGGTATAGCTTTTAATTTATTAATTGTCCCATTTTTCTCATGGCTGTGCCTCCTCTAATACTGAGGTGACACAAAGTAATTGGGACTGTGATCAGTGGAGCTGGAGAACATAGCTGACAGGAGGGTTCACTTGATTTCATTGAGGTACATGTAGTTACTCTCCTTTTTTAATTCTATAAAACCAGGAAGGGAGTACAGTGTAGGCATTTTTATTTTTATTTATTTATAAAGCAATCAGTTTACAACCTTTGAGCCAAGGGCTCATTTCCAAAGGTACCTCATCAACAATGGTAGAAAATACAGAATAATACAAATAAAACAGATAATACAGGTAATACAGAAAGAAGGGTGCATACAGAGCAGCGCATGAGTATAAACAGACACGCATTAATGGCACATGGTAACAGCAACATTGGTAGTGTGATACAGAGCAAAATATGGTATAATTGACAACAGTAGAATAAAAGGGTTTAGCAGCATAACGGTATGTCATGTAGGTGTGATTACAGCCAAACAGGTCTACTGTGCCAGATTACAAGGAACGTATGGCATGAGGCAGTCGCAGTACAGGTAACTCGATAGAGCAGTACACCGGTGACATGATATCAGATTACACTAAGTGTAGGGCCTGGGACAGGAGTAGTATAGGAAATGGGGGTAACCGTATAGGGCTGGGTAGCAAATAAGATAACATGTACTGCACTTGGATTTCACAGCTGTCGATGCAATATGGCAGAGGGGCAAATTCTGACATCCCATCACTGAACATTAATACCTTCATTCATTAATTCACTTGTTTTGATACAGCACAACATTAAACACAAAGAAAGTGAATACACAAATCACACTCACTTCCACACAGCAAACCCAAACAGAAGACAACGCCTCCTCTAAGACTTGCACAGTTCCCACCCTTTTTTAAAGCAACATGCAGCATCCCTTTATAAAATTATAGTAGATGATGTTTGCAAATACTGCAGTTCCATTTGAAAAGTTGAGCTGAAAGAACATAATGTTTTGAATGCGTCATGGAAGCTTTAGATTTTGCCAGGCATCAGGCTAAATCCTATTTCCTGACGGATAGACTTAGGAGAGAGAAAATACACATCCGTTTTTGACACTATGATATGAACACGCCACATGCAGACTCTCTCCTCACTCTCCCTTATCCAGCTTTCCTCTTTTCTATCAGTAGGGGCTACACTTTTGATCGGTTCCCTATTTACTTTCTGTTTTACTGGTACCACTGGGGACTGGTTTTTTTTACAGAGAACAAAACATTGCTTTGCTAATGAAAAAATACTGTTTTCAATTTCGCTCGATTCAGCAGGAGTTGACAGCACTTTCTGAACTGTGTTATGAACATACCAGTATCTCAAACAAGCAGAATTTCCCTCCTCTTATCCAGCTTTCCTCTTTTCTATCAGCAGGGTCTACCTTTTTGCTCAGTTCACTATTCCCTTTTTGTTGTATTGGGAGCACTGAAATGTTTTGCTATGTTTGCATTTGCTGCTGTTTTTTTCTTAGTTTCTTTTCTTCTTCCCCATCCAGCATATTTTAGTCATGCTTGTCTTGTTTTATAGGGGGACAAGGAGAAGAGGGTGATGGGTTGGGACAGAACACAGAAGGTGGGGATGGGAGGTTGTTTCTTTTATTTATATGGGGACAAGGAAGGGAGCATGAGGGGGCAGCAGACAGAGTGAGGGAGCAGGATTTTTTTTTATGTACCATGTAATGGAAGGTTGGGGTGGGACGGAGCACATAGAGGGAGGGGGTTGTTACATTATCTTAAGTAGAGGCACTTCGTGAATTAATTCCTGAAAAAATTTTTTTTGCAGTTTGGGCATCAATATTTTGAACCCTGGAGGTAGTCTCATAATAGTGATCATGTTTAAAAAAATTGGTGCTGTCATAACTTCTACCATATTTAGCAACAGCTCAGATTTATTTACTCTTGAATCTTATCTCACTGAGGAAGTCTCACAAGCAAAAGCGGGTGTTTAAATCAATGCAGTCTAAACAACCTCATGGGAGGGAGCTGGAACATAGAGCCGTAGAAGTGTGACGGCAGAAAAGGACTGACAAGGCCCACTGAGTCTGCCCATTTGTCCAGCTATCTGCTTGGACCTGCGCCCCACCCTTAACATTTCCCTGTGGCTGTCCCATGCCCTTTTGAATCTCTCAACTGTTTCTTCTCCAACACCACCTCCGACAGTTTGTTCCACTTTTCCACCACTCTCTCTGTGAAATAGTATTTCCTAATGTTACCCCTGAACTGCCCCCCCTTCCAGCTGCAGGCCATGCCCCCTCATCCTCTGATTCCCCTTCATCTGGAAGATGCTTTCTACTGGTACCATGTTTATACCCTTATCGTATTTGAAGGTCTCTATCATGTCCCCCCTCTCCCTCCTCTGTTCCAGGGAGTACATGTTCAGATCTCTCAGCCTTTCTTCATAAGATAGGTGGCTTAACCCTCTTACCATCTTTGTCACTCTCCTTTGAACCTGCTTCAGCCTACCCACATCCTTTTTGAGGTATGACCTCCAGAACTGGACTCCGTACTCCAAATGCAGTCATGCTTGAGTCCTCATAATCCCAGACTACAGAACAAAGTCCAGCAGCAGCTGGTGCAATGCCCTTGCCCCCACATGGAATTAGGGTTTTCTTACTATTAGAAACATAGAATTTGACAGCAGATAAGGACCGCTTGACCCACCTAGTCTGCCCATTTCCCTACCTAATGGATAAGCTGAAGATCCTAGTTAACCAACAGCCTACTTCCTCCTACCCCCCAATAGAATTGCCTGATGTCTGTCCCATGCATTCTTGAATTCCCCCACTATTTTTGACTCTATGACTTCCTCAGAAAGGCTATTCCATGCATCTACAATCCTCTCTGTGAAGAAATGCTTCCTCACATTACCTCTGAGCCATCCCCCCTCTATCTTCAAATTGTGTCCCCTTGTTCTTGCACATCTCTTTTTCTGAAAGATGCTACCCTCTTGGATTTTGTTGATTCCCTTGTGGTATTTGAAAGTTTCTATCATCATGGACAAAATTGGTCCCAGAGTCAGGGATAACAAACTCATTCATAATCCTGGGGGATGTAAACCATAACTGGGATAGTGGTAATGTTAAGCAGTTTGAGCCTCTGCTTGCTAACCTTGTTCTGACCCAGCTCATCCAGGAACCAACTAGGTGGACAGCAAATGGATCCTCCAGCACCTTACTGGACTGGATCATGTCTAACCGCCCTGACAGGATCTCATCAGCGGGTACATTATCTGACTCCATCTCTGACCACTCACCGGTTTTCTGTATATGGAAAATTCCCACACCCAAAATTGCACACAAAATTGTGCATATCTGAATCTACTCTAGATTTGATACTGAGGAGTTCCTGGAAGACCTAAAAGTTACTGACTGGTCTGGGGTGTATGGTGCCACTGACCCCTCGGCAGCAACCTCTTACTTCCTCTCTACCTTTGGGGCTTTGCAAGACAAGCATGCTCCCAAGGTCACCTGTAGGGTGAGGTGGTCCGCTACCCTCTGGTTAAATGGGAATCTCCTAGCCCAGATGCGGGAGAGAGATAAGTGTTGGGCTCGTACCAAAGGTACCAGTGATCCCATAATTATTGAAAGGTACAGACACCTCAGGAACAAGTGCAAAAACACCATCAGGGCAGCAAAGAGTGACTTCTGCAAGTCCACCCTACTAAGCTTTGCCTGTAATCCCAGGAGGTTCTGGAGAGATATTAAATCCCTTGTCAGCGGATCCTCCCATCCAGGGGTTACGGACATGGTCATAAATGGAGTCTCCTGCAATAATCCCCATACTATTGCCAACTCCCTAAATAATCACTTCTCTGACCTCTCTGCCTGCACAACCCTCTTCTCACCTGATGAGGCTGTGTCCCACCCCCTTTCCTCCACTCTGCTGGAGGGTCACCATCCTCGTCAAATGTTCCACCTCAGGACTGTATCAGTTCAGGACTTGAAGAAATGCCTAGCTGGCCTCTCCCAGTGCTCCAGTCCAGGCCTAGACAACCTGGAGCCTAAACTTAAGCTTAGTGCTGCACACATTGCCTCACCAGTAGCCTTTATCTTCAACATATCCCTTGGTCTGGGGACCATTCCAGACATCTGGAAAGAGGCGAGGATTGTCCCTGTACTGAAGCAAGGAAATCCCAAACTACCTGACAATTATCGACCGATTGCCATTCTTCCAACCCTTCAATATGAGCACTATGACACTGACAAGCAACACAAAGGTGAGAGACCTGGAGTGCCTAGGGCAGGCACCTGGGGTCCAATGATCATCACACAGTGTGGTTCAATATGAGCACTACAAAAATACCAGATACACAAAGGTGAGGGTCCCTGCTGGCTGGTGGGCAGGCACCTGGGGTCCAGTTATCATCACACAGTGTGGTTCAATATGAGCACTGCGACATAGACAAGCCACACAAAGCTAAAGGTCTTGGTTTGCTGCAAGACAGACACCAGGGGTCCAGTGATCATCACACAGTGTTGCTCAATATGAGCACTATGACACAGACAAGCCACACAAAGGTGAGAGTACTAGCTTGCTGGAGGGCAGGCACCTGGGTTCCAGTGATCACCACTCAGTGTGGTTTAATAAGAGGCACTATGACTCTGCAGCTGTTGTCCCAAGCCCTTCAAGCCCCATCTGCTATGATTCCCTTCCCTTGTCCAAGCCCATTCACTTCTGTCTCTCCAAGGTGGCATCTGATACTGTCCCAACCCCCTCAAGCCCCATCAGCTTTGATTCCCTTCCCTGGTCAAAGCCCATTCACTTCTGTCTCTCCAAGCTTTCATGTGCTGCTATGTTCCAGTCCCCCACCAGCCCCATCTTCTATGATTCCTTTCCTTGGTCCAAGCACTTTCACATCTTCCCCTATAAAGGTGGCATCTGCTGCTGCTGTCGCAACCCCCTCAAGCCCCACGTGCTATGGTTCCCTTCCCTGGTCCAAGTCCTTCACTTCTTCCTCTCCAAGGTGCCATCTGCTGCTGCTGTCCGAACTCCCACAAGCCCCATCTGTTATGATTTCCTTCCCTGGTCCAAGACCATTCATGTCTGTCTCTCCAAGGTTTCATCTGCTGCTGCATTCCAGACACCCACCAGCCCCATCTTTTATGATTCCCTTCCTTGGTCCAAGCCCATTCACTTGTTCCCCTATAAAGGTGGCATCTGCTGCTGCTGTCCAAACCCCCACCATCCCCATCTGCTACAATTCCCTTGCCTCGTCCATGCCCATTCACTTCTGTCTGTCTAAGGTGCCATCTGCTACTGGTGACCCAGCTACCGCCAGCCCCATCTGCTTTGATTCCCTTCTCTGGTCCAAGTCCTGTCACTTCTGTCCCCTCCAAGGTTGCATCTGCTGCGGCTGTCCCTACCCCCACCAGCCCCATCTGCTATGATTCCCTTCCCTGGTTGAAGCCCATTCACTTCTGTCTCTCCAGGGTTACATCTGCTGCTGCTGTCCTAACCCCCGCAAGCCCCAGCTGCTATGATTCCTTTCCCTGGGCCAACCGCATTCACTTCTTCCCCATAAGGTGGCATCTGCTACTGCTGTCTCAACCCCCCACGAGCCCCATCTGCTATAAGTTTCATCCCTGATCCAAGCCCATTCACTTCTGTCTCTCCAAGGTGGCACCTGCTGCTGCTGTCCGGACCCCTGCCAGCCCGATCTGCGATGATTCGCTACCCATGTCCAAGCCCTATCACTTCTGTCTCTCCAAGGTAGCGTCTGCTGCTGCTGTCCCTACTCCTGCCAGCCCCATTGGCTATGATTCTCTTCCCTTGTAAAAGTCTATTCGCTTCTGACTCTCCAAGGTGGCTTTTGCTGCTACTGTTCCAAGCCCTGCAAACCCCATCTGCTGTGATTCATTTTTCTGGTCCAAGCCTATTCACTTCTTCCTCTACATGGTGGAATCTGCAACTTCTGTCCCAACATAAGCCAGCCCCATTTGCTATGATTCCCTTCCTTGGTCCAAGCCCATTCACTTCTGTCTCTCCAGGGTTACATCTGCTTCTGCTGTCCCAAGACCTGCTAGCCCCATCTGCTATGATTTCCTTCCCTGGTCCAAAACCATTCACTTCTCCTCTAAGATGACATCTGGTGCGGTTGTCCAAACCCCTGCTATGATTCCCTTCCCTTGTCCAAGCTCATTCACTTCTTCTCCTCCAAGGTAGCATCTGCTGCTGTTGTCCCAACCCCATCAAGCCCCATTTGCTATGATTCCCTTCCCTTGTCCAAGCCCATTCACTTCTGTCTCTCCAAGGTGGCATCTGCTGCTGTTGTCCCAACCCCCTCAAGGCCCTTCTCCTATGATTCTCTTCCCTGGTCCAAGCCCATTCACTACTTTCTCTCCAAGATTTCATCTGCTGCTACATTAAAGACCCCCGCCAGCCCCATCTTCTATGATTCAGTTCCTTGGTCCAAGCCTATTCACTTCTTCCCCTAGAAACGTGGCATCTGCTGCTGCTGTCCCAATTCCTGCCAGCCCCATCTGCTTAAATTCCCTTCCATGGTCCAAGCCTATTCACTTCTTTCTCACCAAGTTGGCATCAACTGCTGCTGTCCCAAACCCCACAAACCCCATCTACTATGATTCAGTTTCCTGGCCCAAACCCATTCACTTCTGCGTCTCCAAGTTGGCATCTGCTACTGGTGTCCCAAACTACCCAAACCGCATCCGCTATGATTCCCTTACCTGGTCCAATCCCATTCACTTCTTCCCCTCCAAGGTGGCATCTGCGGCTGCTGTCCCAACCCCTGCAAGTGCCTACTACTATGATTCCTTTCCCTTGTTGAAGCACATTCTAGTCTGTCTCTCCAAGGTGGCATCTGTTGCTAGTGTCCCGGCCCCTGGCAGCCCATCTGCTGTGATTCTCATCCCTGGTCCAAGCCCATTCAGTTCTATCTCTCCAAGGAGGAATCTGCTGCTAGTGTCCCAGCCCCATCATCCCCATATGGTATGATTCGCTTCCCTAGTACAAGCCCATTCACTTCATCCCCTCTCAAGGTGGCATCCGCTGCTGCTCTCCCAAACCCCCACCTGCTCCATCTGCTGTGATTCCCTTCTGTTCTTCAAGCCCATTAAGTTCTGTCCCTGCAAGGTGGCATCTGCTGCTGCTGCCCAATCTCCTACAAGTCCCATCTGCAATGATTCCCTTCCTTGGTAGAAGCCCTTTTAATTCTGTCTCTCCAAGGTGGCATCTGCTGCTGCTGTCAAAATCCCAGCATGCTCCATCTGCTACAATTCTCTTCCTTGGTCAAAGCCCATTCACTTCTGTCTCTCCAAAGTGGTATCTTCTGCGGTCCCAAGCCCAGCCAGCACCATCTGCTATGATACTGTTTCCTGGTCCAAGCTCATTCACTTCTTCTCCTCCAAGGTGGCATCTGCTGCTGTTGTCCCAACTCCCTCAAGGCCCATCTCCTATGATTCTCTTCCCTGGTCCAAGCATATTCACTACTGTCTCTCCAAGTTTTCATCTGCTGCTACATTAAAGACCCCCACCTGCCCCATCTTCTATGATTCAATTCCTTGGTCCAAGCCCATTCACTTCTTCCCCTAGAAACGTGGCATCTGCTGCTGCTGTCCCACTTCTGCCACCAGCCCCATCTGCTTAAATTCACTTCCATGGTCCAAGCCTATTCACTTCTTTCTCACCAAGTTGGCATCAACTGCTGCTGTCCCAAACCCCACAATCCCCATCTACTATGATTCCGTTTCCTGGCCCAAACCCATTCACTTCTGCCTCTCCAAGTTGGCATCTGCTACTGCTGTCCCAAACTACCCAAACCGCATCCGCTATGATTCCCTTACCTGGTCCAATCCCATTCACTTCTTCCCCTCCAAGGTGGCATCTGCGGCTGCTGTCCCAACCCCTTCAAGTGTCTACTGCTATGATTCCCTTCCCTTGTTGAAGCACATTCTAGTCTGTCTCTCCAAGGTGGCATCTGTTGCTAGTGTCCCGGCCCCTGGCAGCCCATCTGCTGTGATTCTCATCCCTGGTCAAAGCCCATTCAATTCTATCTCTCCAAGGAAGCATCTGCTACTGGTGTCCCAGCCCCCATCATCCCCATATGGTATGATTCTCTTCCCTGGTACAAACCCATTCACTTCATCCCCTCTCAAGGTGGCATCCGCTGCTGCTCTCCCAAACCCCCACCTGCTCCATCTGCTGTGATTCCCTTCTGTTCTTCAAGCCCATTAAGTTCTGTCCCTGCAAAGTGGCATCTGCTGCTGCTGCTGCCCAATCCCCCAGAAGTCCCATCTGCAATGATTCCCTTCCCTGGTAGAAGTCCTTTTAATTCTATCTCTCCAAGGTGGCATCTGCTGCTGCTGTCAAAATCCCAGCATGTTCCATCTGCTACGATTCTCTTCCTTGGTCAAAGCCCATTCACTTCTGTCTCTCCAAAGTGATATCTTCTGTGGCCCCAAGCCCAGCCAGCACCATCTGCTATGATACTGTTTCCTGGTCCAAGCCCATTCACTTCTGTCTCTCCTAGTTGGCATCTGCTACTGTTGTCCCAAATCCCACAAACCCCATCTGCTATGATTCCCTTCCTTTGTCCAAGTCCATTCACCTCTGTCTCTCCAAGGTGGCATCTACTGCTGCTGTCCCATCCCCCTGCAAGCACCATCTGGTATGATCCCCTTCCCTTGTCCAAGCCCAGTCAGTTCTTCCCCTCCAAGATGGCATCTGCTGCTGCTGTCCCAAACACCGTAAGCCCCATCTGCTATGATTACCTTCAGTGGTCCAAACCAATTCACTTCTTCCCTATAAAGGTGGCATCTGCTGCTGCTGTCCCAACCTCCACCAGCCACATCTGCTATGATTCCTTTCCCTGGTCCAAGCCCATTCACTTCCTCCCCTCTAAGGTAGCATCTTCTGCTGCTGTCCCAATCACTGCAAGCCCCATCTGCTATGATTCCCTTCCCTGGCCCAAGCCCATTTACTTCTTCCCCTATTGAGGTGGCAACTGCTGCTGTTACCCCAACCCCACCTGCACCATCTGCTATGGTTCCCTTCCCTGGGACAAGCCCATTCACTTCTGTCTCTCCAAGGTTTCATCTGCTACTGCTGTCCAGACCCCGCCAGCCCCATCTGCTATGATTTCCTTCCCTCGTCCAAGCACATTCACTGCTTCCCTTATAAACGTGGCATCTGCTGCTGCTGTCCCAATCCCCACCAGCCCTGTCTGCTATGATTCCCTTCGCTGGTCCAAGCCCATTCACTTCTTAGGTATCAGCGTGGCTCAGTTGGTTGCACATATGCCTCTGGACCAGAAGGTCATGGGTTCTCATCCCACACCAGGATTGGACTTGCACCTAAAAATCGCAGGCATCCGAGTGCAGTATTGGGGGGTGCTGTACTGCTGGGGTGTGCTGTCCTTCAGACGAGATGTTAAACTGAGGTCCCTTCTGCCCATCCTGGTGTTGTCCTCGTGGGTGTCTAGGTGGAAGTAAAAGAACCCAGGGCACTCTTCGCAAAGAGCAGGGAACATTCCTGGTGTCCTGGCCAACATGCCCTTTCCCATAAACCGGTTCATGCAATTGTCCAGGCTGTGTGTGGGTGATGATGTGCAATATGGCTGCCACCACACATTCAGTCACTTCATTACCAGTCTAGCACTGCTTGTAAAAGAGCTTTGGGATACTGTGTATGAAAAGCGCTATTAAATGCTCATTCTTCTTCTTCTTCTATCTCTCCAACGTGGCATCTGCTGCTGCTGTCCCGACCCCCACCTGCCCCATCTGCTATGATTCACTTCCCTGGTTGAAGCCCGTTCACTTCTGTCTCTCCTGGGTTATATCTGTCACTGCTGTCCCAAGACCCACAAGCCCCATCTGCTATGATTCTCTTCCCTGGTACAAACCCATTCACTTCTTCTCCTCCAAGATGGCATCTGCTGCTGCTATCTCAACCATCCCTAGCCCCATCTGCTATGATTCCCTTTCGTGGTCCAAGCCCATTCAATTCTTCCCCTATAAAGATGGTATCTGCTACTTCTGTCCCAACCCCCACCATTCCAATCTGCTACGATTCCTTTCCTTGATCAAAGTCCATTCACTTCTTCCCCTCTAAGGTGGCATCTGCTGCTTCTGTCCCAACCACTGCAAGCCCCATCTGCTGTGATTCTCTTCCCTGGTCCAAGCCCATTCACTTCTGTCTTTCCAAGGTGGCATCTGTTGCTGCAGTCACAGCCACTGGAAGTCCTATCTGCAATGATTCCCTTCCCTGGTTCAAGCCCTTTCACTTCTGTCATTCCAAGGTGGCATCTACTGCTGCTGTGCCAACCCCCGCATGTCCCATCTGTTGTGGTTCCCTTCCCTGGTGCAATCAATTCCCTGGTCCAAGCCCATTCACTTCTTCCCCTATTAAGGTGGCATCTGCTGCTGCTATCCAAACCCCCACCTGCCCCATCTGCTATGATTCCCTTCCCTGGTCCAAGCCCATTCACTTCTAACTCTCCAAGTTGGCATCTTCTGTTGCTGTCCCGACCCCCACCAGCCCCATATGCTATGATTCCATTCCCTGTTTGAAGCCCGTTCACTTCTGTCTCTCCTGGGTTACACCTGCTGCTGCTGTCCCAAGACCTGCAAGCCCCATCTGCTATCATTCCCTTACCTGATCCAAGACCATTCACTTCTTCTCCTTGAAGATGACATCTGCTGCGGCTGTCCCGACCTCTGCAAGCCCCATCTGCTATGATTCCCTTCCCTGGTCCAAGCTCATTCACTTCTTCTCCTCCAAGGTGGCATCTGCTGCTGCTGTTGTCCCAACCCCCTCAAGCTCCATCTGCTATGATTCCCTTACCGGGTCCAAGCCCATTCACTACTGTCTCTCCAAGATTTCATCTACTGCTGCATTCCAGACCCCCACCAGCCCCATCTTCTATGATTTAGTTCCTTGGTCCAAGCCCATTCACTTCTTCTCCTATAAACATGGCATTTACTCAGATACACAGATACACAGATATGTGATGGCAGAGAAGGGCACCACAGCCCATCTAGTCTGCCCAACACCCTACCTCCCCCCTTCTGTTATGCTTCCACCCTCTTTTCCCAACCCCTTAAATCTATCCCACTCCCTCTTGAACCCCTCCACTGTTTCAGCTGCCACTGCCTCCTCTGGCAGCTTGTTCCAGGCCTCCACCACCCTCTCTGTGAAAAACTTCCCTCTGACATTACCTCTGTATTGCCCTCCTTCCAGTTTGAGGCTATGTCCTCTCGTGTTCACTCCCTTCTTCAATTTGAACAAGATGTTACCCTCTACCTTATTTATTCACTTCAGGTACTTAAAGGTCTCAATCATGTCCCCCCTCTCCCTCCTAGTCTCCAGAGGGTACAAATTCAGCCCTCTCAATCTTCTCTCATAGGGTACATCCTTCAACCCTCGTACCATTATGGTTGCCCTTTTCTGCACCCTCTTCATTAGCTCAACATCTCTTCATAAGTGAGGCCTCCAGAACTGCACCCCATACTCCAGATGCGGCCTAACCATGGTTCTGTATAATGGCATTAACACCTCCCTCTTCCTGCTATTAAAACCCCTCACAATGCAGGCCAACATTCCATTTGCCTTTCCCACCGCCCTGCTACACTGGCCGCTCACATTGAGGTCACACTATACCATATTCCCCAGGTCCCTTAAGGTCACTCTCCTATGCACCTTCTCCAGTAATGCAATGTCCTTGGCCTTTCCCCTAGCCCCAGTAGCATCCTGGTCACTCTCCTATGCACCTTCTCCAGTAATTCAATGCTGTTCTCTAAGTAGGGATGCCAAAACTGCATGCAGTATTCAAGATGTGGTCTAACCAGGTAATTGCATAGTGGTAGGAGCACCTCACTACTCCTTGAGGTTCTCCCCCTGGCTGTGCACCCCAGCATTTTATTTGCCTGTGCCACCGCACTTCTACACTGCTCGGAGTTGTTCATTTTGGCATCCACTACTACCCAGAGGTCTTTCTTCCCCCTCGAAACCTGCAGCATCTCATCACCAAAGGGTATACATAAGTCATATTCAGTTATTTGTTTATTCAGGGTTTGTGCAGTTATGCACTATGAAGTTTTACCTTGCACAGTGGACATTGTATTTGTTTAAGAGCACGCTACTCTTCACACTGTTGTTTCCCCAACAATGGTGTCTACTTCATATTATTGGGTCAGCAGTTTAACACAGTGTGCAGGCCTGAGACACTGCCGCATACCACAAATACCTGTGGCAGGAGGATGATGCAGAAGGAGGAGAGGATTTGTATTGATCAAATCTGGAGCACTGTTTGTGAGACAGTTTATTTATTTATTAGTAGTGTTTCATAAATGAATCTGCATGTGCTGTGACTCTGTAACATTGTTTTTGCATTTGCAGATCCCCCCACAACAGCTGTTACTGCTGATCCAGTGGTCCCCTGCAGAGTATGGTGACAATGGCATTGGGTCAGCAGTTTAGCACAGCAGGGGTAGCCGGAGACATTGCAGCATCACGTGGGTCATCTTCTCACAGACTGCAAGAGTAGATGCCTGTGGATTATTGTGCAGCAACTAGCTGAGAGTAGAATTACTCGCATATTAAACAGTGAGCCAAGACTAATTTTTTTGACAACTGTCATTCTTTGCATTTTGCCACCACTCCAGCTTTCTAATTCCAATTGCCCCCCAAAAAAAGTAACAATAATGGGTTCACATTTGCTGTTACAGAATTGCATGTGGGTAACTAAATTCATTGACTTAAAAAAAAAAAACAGAACTTGATCTGTCTTACCCAACATGTGGGACTGCCTTATTTGAACTGGTTTGAAAACAGAACACAGACAGTAACAGTATTAGGGGACTGCTCTGCTCCTGTGGGGTTATACTGTAGGGTGCCACAGGGCTCGGTTTTGGGGCCAGTGTTGTTTTCTTTATATATCACTGACCTTAATGCAGACATTAGCAATACTGCAAACAAATTTCCAGATAATATCAAATTAGGGGGGCTAGTTGGAACACTTACGCAGTAAACAGAAATGAGAGATTACCTAAAAAAATTGTAGACTGCTCAATAAGAAATAAAATGCCTTTAGCATTAGTAAATGCACAGTTATGCACTTGGGTAAAGCAAATATACTACAAACTTTTACATTAAATGGCAAAAATCTAAATGCCACAAGTCAGGAAAAGACTGCGGCATTGACATTTAATAAGTGTCAGTGGTTCAGCAGGTAGCTCACTAGCTGCTGAGGCCAGGAGATCAGAAGGCTGTGGGTTCTACCTGCACACCAGTCACTTGGGTTAAATCCCAATACTGACACTGTAGTGCAACGTAAAGGGGTGCTGCACTCAACTGGTGCCATCTTTCAGATGTGCTAAACCGAGGTCCCATCTACATGTTCTGGTTGTAGTTCAGGTGGATGTTAAAGATCACATGGCACTTCTCGAAAAAGAGTAGGGGAATTTCACCAGTGCCCTGGCCAAATTTCCCTCCATTCGCTAAAAATGCCACCAACAGCTTAATCTGGTTCAAGGTCAGTTGACATACATGTGTATCCCCCTCCCCCAGGCTGTGCCTGAAAACAGGCAGAATTTGTCTAGTGCACTTACCTGACAGGCTCAATTGCCTTGTCCATCTTGAGTTTTAGGAGTTATTCAAGAATCTTTCTTCTGTGAATGGACTGGTATCCCCCCACAATCCAGAGTGCTACTATTGTTTGGTTTAGGTACATCCCCTTTTCTATTTGTTCAGTATCTCTACCTTTTCACTGTGACACTCTGCCCACCTCCCATGCCTTTATTAAGTCTCACTATCCCTCCCTTGGTCTTTCTTCACTCATGTATCTACCTGTAAAAGGTTTTATCCCCCCTTCTTAACTGAGTTCGCTTTCCTTTCATTGGTTTGGGCCTTTGCTGTTCTGATTGCCTTCCCAACTTCCTTCTGCTTAAAGTGATAGAGTTCTCTGTCCTGCTCCTTCTGTGATTCCTTATACTTTCTGAAGGCTATCTTTCTTTTATTAACCATACTTGCTATCTCGCTATCTCTTTTGAGAATCATAGTATTTCTCCCCTCTGTTTTATTTATTAGTTTACATGAAGGCTTGTTGCCTCTGTGATGGCAGTTTTGATTTTCTCCCATTGTTCCTCCACCCCTTGTTCCTTCCCTTTTGTTTGTGCATTCCTTCGGCATTCTTCCATTCTGCCAAAGTCAACCCTCTGAAAGTGCAGTACCCTTGACTTTGTATGGCTTGACTCTACAGTCATGATTACATGGCTGACTTTGCTCCTTCTGGTGAATGTTGCAAGCCTGTCCGAGTGCAAAAGATGCCCAGTGTCTGCATCTACACAGTCCATCTCAGTGATGGTGCAAGATAAGCTGGAGAGGGTCTGCAAGTCAAAGGGCAGTCTTTTGCTAAAAGGGAAAAGACGCCCCCATGGTCTGGCACATGGGAGTGAACAGTGCAACCTGTCCACATTGCCACTTAAACTGCTCACTCCTGAGTTCATTCCCAGACTTTCTGGGACTGTGGACCACATCAGGGATAGGCCTGCTGCAATGATCCCATTAAGTGTCCATATGGCGATATTTGAACTACAGTAACCTGAGTGCTCGGGTTGCTGTGGTGAAAATGAAACAATGTAAACATAGTTTATGGCTGTGTTTATTGTGAACCAAACTGTTTTGTGGTTGCTTGTTCACAAATGGCTACCCAGTTCTAAATCTGATCCTCTCACCTTCCCCATTTGAGAGTATTATTTTGGACACCAGCTCCCTTTCAATTTTCTCTTTTGGTTTGGGAATCTGTACAACACCGACAGTCAAAATTGTCACCCTTTTGTGGACTGTACCTGCACCCACAACTCTTCAGTTCTCTCCAAGTCTTTCACTCCCTTGTGTAAATTATTCCCTTCTAAATGTACAGCCCAACTCCCCCAGCTTTCCCCACACACCTGTCCCTTCTTTGTAATTTATGCATGGTGATGTGGAGGTCCCTGTCATGGTTCAGCATTTGCCGAGGTCTCTGTGATGGCTGCCATGTCCACCTGTTCTCAGCCATCAACACTTGTAATTCAACAATTTTTTCCCTGATTTCATGCATTCATGGATACCACTTTCCACTGTAACTCCTTCCTCTGTTCTCCCCTAGTATATCTGTCTCTACCTCTATTTTTTAACCCAGAAAAGTACACTTTTACTTGAAAGGTCACTATCTGTTCTCAGATACTGCACTAAACTTGCTATCTTAGTCCATAGCCTACCCCCTACAATCCCTCTCATCATTATTTTGCTCCCTCCTTGTCTGCCCACCCCCTTTCCACCAGAAACTCTCCCCTGCACCTTACTCCTACTTTAGTGCCCCATCCCCACCCTACAGACTGATCCCATTAAAACCTTCATTGATGGGAGGGGGCTGCTTGTCCCTACCTCCTTTTGACTAAGGTTGATGTGACCCTTGCTACCCTCTTACCAGTTTTAATTAGAGAGAGGTGCTATCCATATGATCTCATAGCTTTCTCTTTCACACCCAGGTGCCTTCCTACAAAAACATAGCCTATCCAGTACATACAGAGCCTCACTTTCCCAAGTTCCTGACCAACTCCCATACAAATGTAACTCTTCTCCATTTATCATTGTCTCATTATACATTGCAATCTGCAATCTCCCTTTTCCTGGTGAGAACTAGCCCTGGGTACTGAAGCTCTTCCAGAAGGCCACAGATCTAGCCACATCGAGCATATTTTCCCCACCTCCCAAAATCTTTCTTGAACCACCCCGCCTTGCATCTGGCAAAGCTGTTCATTCCAGGTGTACAATTACAGTGTCACCTACCAGGATGAGGCATGTTGACAAAGATTTTTGCAGCACTGTTAATGCAGTAAACTTCCATGGGTGGTGGAGAACTGTGTTAAAACAGGCTTCTTTTGTTTGTCTAGGGAGAGATGCAGCTGTTAGTCTTTCATTCAGTCTGTACAGGATGGTATTGCATTGAAGGAATGGTGTTTAGCAGTAGTAACTGCAATTCACAAGAAAGGTAAAAGAGATGAATCCAAGAACTATAGACCAATTAGTCTCACATCTGTGGTTGGTAAAATCATGGAGAAATTACTGCAAAGATGAATTAATGACCATTTGATAACAAATGGGTTAATAGATCATAGTCAGCATGCATTTGTTCCTGGGAAATAATGCTTAACAAAGCAACTCAATTTCTTTGAGCCAATAAGCTTGACACTTGATAAGGGCATTCCCAGTGATGTGATTTATCTCAATTTCACAAAGGTATTTGATAAAGTATCCCATTCTGTATTAATACGTGAACTTTTAAAGATTGAACTATCACCCAATATAATAAGCTGGATCAGCTCCTGGTTGGATAATAGATATCAAAAGGTTGCAGTGAAAGGGAATTACTCCTCCTGGATTGTGTAACCAGTGGCACCCTGAAAGGAATCAGTCCTGGGACTTACCCTTTTTAATATCTTAGTTGCAACTATGCCAGTCTTGGACAGAGTATTGCTTGTCAGATATGCAGATGATTGCAAGATGGGGGCCTCGTGACCATAATGAACAAGGTTAATATACAAAAACAGATTTATTGATGGAATGGGGGCACACTGTGCATATGCAATTTAACTTAGATAAGTGCAAGGTAATGCACATTGGGAAGAACAACCCATGTTACAGTTATCACTTAGGATATTCCTTACTGCAGTCTGCATCTGAAAAGAAAGATCTCGGCACTACAATAATTAACGATCTTAACTTTGACAAAAACATTACTTTAAAGATAAACAAGTGCCATAAAATGACAGGTTTCATTTTGGCAAATATAAAGAGTAGCGAGCAAGAGGTACTAATGCCATTATAGTCTAGCCTGGTGTGACCACATCTGGAGTATTGCTCCCAGTTTAATAAGTCCCATTCTATCAGAAGTTGTAAACTGGTTGAAGGTGTCCAGAGAAAATACACTAAAAAAATAAGAAACCAAGAGAATCTGGACTACAGTACAAGATTAAGAAATCTATAGCTATACTCTGTAGGTTATAGACAAGTCCATGGGGACCTATGCTTTACATATAAAGCATTAAAAGATAGTTATTTATGTGTGACTGTAGGTATGACTTTGAATAACACTACAGCCAATACAAGAAACAATGGACTTAAAATCACAGGGGAATTCATAAAAACTACTAAGAGAAGTAAATTCTTTGCTCAGAGGATCATTGGAATATGGAATAGTTTGCCTGCACATATAGTATCCAATCCAACAATGGACACTTTTTTAAACTACACTGGATCTTCACATGGGAACAATAATATATAGATACCAACCATAAAAAGGTGGCACGTTCTTAGAAGGGCTTCTAGCCTATTGAACTTTGTACACATTCTATGATTCACTGGATGGCATCTAAAAGGCTGAAAATCAATCTCCCAGCAGACGGGGGAAGTTAATCAGAGAATCACACTTAGCCAAAGCTTGTTTCCAGATGCAAACTGGGAGCACAAGGAAGTTAAGTGACTTGCTCAGGGTCACACAGTATGCAAGTGGCAGAGGTGGGATTCAAACCCAGGTCTTCAGGTTTGCAGCTCAGAGTCTTAAACCACTGCACCATACTGCCTCCTAATAAGACACTCTAGTACACAATACTGCAACGGTATACTGTACAGATGGTCAATAAACTGATACCCATTAATATAGACATGTTCCGCCTCCTGCACTGACGTTGTCTCTCCCAACAAAGCCAGTGACCGGACTGTCTCCAACTCATTATTAAAATCACTAACTAACTAATTGTCAATCCCATGAACTGGACCACAGATTTAAAAACAAAAACAAATGTGCCCTTCTCCCTCTGCAGCTCCCTCAACAGAACCACAGACTGGAGTTCTTCTCACTCATTAATAACAAAAGCAACAAAAATAATAAATAAATATATTAATGAAAAATTAACACTCAACAAATCCACATGTTCAAATATCTGGGTATCCTGTTGGACACTGCTCTCACCTTTATCCTGCATGTCTCCTGTGTCACCAAATCCTTGTACCAGAAACTTGGCCTCCTTTATCACATCCATCCCTGTCTTTCCTCTGCCTCCTGCCGTAAGATAGCTACGGTGTCTCTCCTGCCACTCCTAATGTATGGTGCTCCATTTCTGTTCTCTGCAAATTCCTCCTCCCTGACCCTTGTCACCCAGGTGTATCATAGGGTGGGGAGGATTGCTCTGGGGGCAAATGCCTGCTCTAACCACTGCAAAGTCCTCTCCTCTCTGGACTGGCTACCCTATGAGGCAAAACTGAAGTATTCCACCCTGAGCTTCATGTTCAAGCTTGTCCATAAACCACACCCCTTGCCTCCGTGAGACTATAATATGACCAAGACAAGCTCCCTGCACCCACGATCTGCCTCACTCCCACTTCTCATTACTCTGAAACTATGTCTCATCCACTGCTCATAGATCTTCTCTTCAGTGCAACATCAGACTGGAATTCCTCCTCACTTCTCTCCTCTCCTGCTCCTCTCTTCCATTTTCAGTCCAATCTGTATGCCTCGCTCTCAGTCACTGCATCCTGCTCCTGCTTCCACTGATGAGTCACCCTTCCTTTCCCCCTTTATCCCTGCCCCTCGCTGAACTCTGTGCTTCTCCACCAGCGACATACATGTGTTCTGCCCCGCATCCCCCTCTTCCTCATTGTCTGTCCCCTCCCTTCCCCGCTTCTTCCTTTAGCTCTTAGTTGCTATTCTAAGTTTATTGAATATATCTTTGATATTTTTATTGTTTTTGAAGCACTTATTCCTTGTTTGACTAATGTTTGTAAATACCTGTATGCTGTATCTCTATATTTTGTTACCATTGTCAATGCTGTACCTCAATGTCTGCCATTGTACTTGCTGTAGCTCCTTATCTGCCACTGCATTTTGTGTCAATGTATTCTTGCAATTGTCTCTCTGCTATCATACCAAGACCCCGAGTTGACCCTGAAAAAGGGACTGTATTGTCTCAGTGGACTTACCCAGTCACCAAAACTCAGATAAATATAAATAAATTAATTAATATTTCAGCACACCCTGTCCTATGTTCCCACGGTAAACCATTATTGCATGCTGTTTCCATATACTGGTGTTGGGGCAGCACCCTTAAGACATTCAGCTTAGGTGTGCTCAAGTAAAACAGACATATTTGTATAAGACACAGCAGGGTTACTAAATTGTTGCAAATGGTTCTCTTTGATGACTGAAACAATGATACATTTGAGTTGCAAATCACAGATACCCCTAAATATTGTACATTGTTGCAAGGGGTTCTCTTCTCAAAGATAACGTTATGTTACATATAGAAACACAGAAATACAGAAACATGTCAGCAGAAAAGGATCGCCTGGCCCACCAAGTCTGCCCAAGGAGCCTAGCAGAAGGCTAGGACTTCCTCCCACACAGTGTATCATCTTTCTGTGCCTAATAGAATAGATGTGGCACATTGCTAGGCTGCTTGACAACAATTGTATACCATTAACGGGCTGCATTTTCTGACTTTTTTTGTAGAACATATATACTTGGGGTATTTTTTTTGGGGGGAGTTGTTTTGAGAAATGTTCATTTGCTAAGCTGAGGATAGGGCATATATGAAAAACATGCCAGCTACGATCATATTCCAGTCCTTGTTTTGTGTGTACCTTGACTCAGTCATGGCAACCAGATCCAGGTCTGCCTTTAACATAAGGAATTTTATCTGTAAGGTGCCTTACATTGGCACAGATGACTCTCCACAATTGTGTTCACTCTTTCTGAACCCCCTTTCCTGCATTTTTTATTTGTATCTGTTTTACAGTATGAAAATCTCAATCTCACTGTCTGCACACTACAGGAGAACCTGCAGCTGCTCATGTTATTAATTGAATCAGTTTCAGGCAGTGCGGGTTTTCTTTCTTCCTCATTGATGTGAAACTTTTTTGTAACAAATGTTTAGAGGCAGTATAGTGTAGAGGTTTAAGGCTCTCAGCTGCAAATCTGGAGACCAGTTGTTTAATCCCACTGCCCCGCCCCCACAAATGTGGTCCTTGATCTCTCATCCCCGTGTTAGCTAGCAGTAATCCAGGAGACTGGTGTGCAGCTTATAATATGGCTGTTACGGTGGCCCTGGATTCTATTGCTCCTGATCGTGAGCGCCCCCTGTCCCTTCACCCCAGGTCCCCCTGGTTTGATGGGACACTGAGGAAGCTGCGGAGACAGGGGTGAAGGTTAGAGCATTGCTGGCGCAAGTCCGCCCTTGATGCTGACCGCCTTAGATTGATGGAACATTATTCTGTATATCAATCTGCAATCACCCATAAGAAGGCAGAATTTCTGTCCAGGGAGATTGCAGTTGCACAGAATCGACCGGCTCAGCTATTTCAGACAGTGGACAGACTGTGCAACCCAGCCTGTCTACAAGTCCGGAGAGCCTTTTTGCAAATGGAGTGCGAGAAGCTCACTCGGTTCTTTGCAAATAAGGTGGATGACATCAGGGCAGGCTTGCGCCCAGCAATCTCTAAGGGTGAAGTTGTGGAACAATGCGAGCTCACAATGCCTAGTTTTTCTTGGGGTTCATTTTGCCAACCAGAGGTCATGGATATTATGAGGATCATCCATAGTGTGCGGCCTCAGAGCTGTAGTTTAGATCCTGGACCAACTCCCATAATTTTGGGTTGTCTTGAGATCATTGGCCCAATTATGGTGCAGATAGTCTGGTGTTCTTAGAGTCAGGTGAGTTTCCTAACTCCCTGAAAGAAGCAGTGGTTACACTTTACTGAAGAAAGTTACTTTGGACCCAGACTGCTTTTCAAAATACAGACCTATCTCTAACCTTCCCTTTTTGGGGAAGGTTATTGAGAAGGTAGTGGCAGCCCAATTGGAAGACCATTTAACCATCCATAATATCTACGAATCCTTCCAGTCCATTTTTCGGAAAAGACATTGCACCGAGACTGCGCTGGTTCGGGTGCTTAATGATCTTCTGAGGGCGAGGGATCAGAAGAAATGTTCTATTCTAGTTCTTCTTGATCTCTCATCAGCTTTTGACACTATAGATCACCTGGTGTTGTTAGCATGCCTAAGGCAAATATGTGTAATGTCAGGAACAGTTTTAAAATGGTTCGCTTCATTCCTTACCGGGAGATCACAGAGAGTTGTGTCAGGGGTTCATTCCTCTGCCCCAACTTCTTTGTTGTGTGGGGTGCCTCATGGTTCAGTGCTGGCACCCATGTTATTCACAGTGTATATGCTGCCCCTCGGAGACATTATAAGATGGTATGGGCTGAGGTTTCACTGCTATGCAGATGACACCCAGCTATACCTGTCTTTTGCGCCTGACCAGGATGGAGCTCTCTCAGCGTCTAACAACTGTCTGGAAGAGATCCAAGGATGGATGGATTCTAGTTGGTTGAAGTTGAACTCAGAGAGGACAGAAGTATTGGTGGTGGACCCTGGTGGTCAGATAATGAGGCCAAAAGATGGCTCGCCCTCTGGAATTTTTCTTGACGGCGTGTCACTTCCGACCTCCGAACGGGTGCACAACCTGGGGATTGTCCTAGATGACAGGCTGACCTTTCAATCTCAAGTGTCGGCCATTGTCAGGACATCCTTTTATCACCTTAGGAACATTGCCAGGGTGTGTCATCTTGTTCCATCTGACTCTTTACCAACGTTGATCCACGTCTTTGTGTCCTCTTGGTTGGACTACTGCAAAGCCCTTTACTTTGGGCTTTCTGGGGTTGAAATATGACACCTTCAGCTGGTGCAGAGCGCTGCAGCCAGGGTGTTGACTGGGACAAGGAGATCCCAGCCGCATATCACCCTGGTGCTGTGAACTGCACTGGCTTCCTATATGGTGGCTTAGATCACCGTTGATCATTTTATTGACTAATAAAGTCCTTCATATCAGGGTCTGACCTATCTGAAAGAACTTCTGGTGACTTACTGCCCCAGCCGATCGCTACAGCTCGGCTGACGAGGGGTTGTTAGAGATTTCAAGAGTGAGTTTAAAAACTTCTGGTAGTAGAGTTTTTTCTTATGTAGCTCCAACTCTTTGGAATTCTCTACCTCGCCAGTTAAGGGAGTGCACCTCCTTGGAGGTATTTAAGAAATATTTGAAAACCTACTTGTGGTGGAGCACCTTCTTGGATGATTAGTTGATATTTGAGTGTTAATATTATTTTTGGATAGTATGGATGGTTTTATTGTAGGTTTTTAATATGTGATGTTATGTATTTATTATATTTATATGTTTTATGCGATATTTTATATTGTGTTTTTTGATTTGTAAAGCGCTTTGAAATCTTGAAAAGTGCTTTAAAAATAAAGTTATTATTATTATTATTATAATAGTTCCTGACATCTCAACCTGACTGACTGGCGCAAATCTTGAGCTATTCTCACTCAATTTCCTTCCCATAAGACCTCCTGTAATGTTTTCACCCGGGCCAAGATGTGCTGCTTGTCCAGAAAATTAAGTAGTTTAAAAATAATAGGTCTGGGTGGAGAACCGGGTGGTGGAGGCGGACGCAGCACTTGGTGAGCTATCTCTACTACATATGTAGTGCCATTTGGAGAAGGGCCTACAATCTTCTCACAAAATTTCTAGATAAAAAGAATAGGTGAAGAGCCCTCTTCCTGTTCTGGGATACCGATCACCAGGAGATTATTCCTACGGCTTCTCCCCTCCAGATCTTCAAGTTTCTCCTCCAATTTTTTACTTTTTCACTGTATTAGGGTTTGGTCTATGGATGACTTATCTTGTTTTTTCCATAGAAATTATGCAGGCTTCCAAATTGCCGACTCTTGTTGCAAGAGCATCCATTGCTATTTTTATTTCATGCAGCTCTTCCATAATATTAGTGATTGATTCCTGCATTGGTTTCATGATTTCCAGAAAGTGTTCTTCAGTTAATGGATTGGTCACAGTAGTAGCATTTGGTGTTTGCTGTTTAGGCCACTTTGGAGCCTTGTCCTTCTCAGGAGACGGTGTCGGAGAGTATCTTGGCAGTGATATGTAAACTTCTCATTGTTGGAAGTTAGTAGAAGCCAGCTGGTGTTTGGACCAGGTCAGACAGAAATTACTTGTCAAGTCCTTTGAAGAGATGATTTAGCAGTGGGTTTTGTGGGCTCAGAATGGAGTGAAAGGTCTGCTGCTTTGTGTCTAGGCTGCCATCCCATGACTCCAGCAGTACTGAATTCTGCATCTAGGGGTACTAGGTGTGTGATACAGGAATATATTTTCAGGAATAGGTTCCAGTGGGAAAAAACTAAAAGCTTAGTGATATATTGGGAAGCTTTCTCTCATTATGGCTCTGTAGGCCAATATATTAGCATTTCTCAGTCTTCTAGTGTTTAACTCAATTGTTCTTGGGCATTCAGAAGACCAACATGTGGCTGTCTGTCTGTGTTTGTCTCTGTCACCAGTTTAGTTTTTGTGGATTTTTATGTGTTTTCTTGGAGAACTGAGACCATTCTTGGACATGACATCTATGAACATTTCCTGGACTGAGAACATGTAAACATCACCACCAGATATTAGCATTCTCATCATAAATCAACTCTTTTGGAAGCCATCAAAAGCAAAAATAAGGTCAGTAAATCTGTTATACAAGCTCTGAGTTGTAAAGTGCTGCATTGAATCCATATTTCCATCTGACTTGTTCCTTTAAAGATCTGTGCTTGTCTCTGAGTTCTGTTCACAATCATTTTGGAGAACAAAGGGAATACACTAACAAAGGATTGTTATATCCTGCATATGTCCCAGGCCAGTGTTCATCACCTTCAGGAATTTAACACATTCTGGGTCTTTGATCTACAGTAACAACAGTTTACTGGTCCACAGTATCAAAAAGCCAAAGAAAGTCCTGCACTCCAAGTGCAATTGAAACCCAGAACAATATTTTCATTCAATCCAAGGTTTTATTTTAAGGGTTTTAACTATAACAAAGCATTTAGCTCCTACAATCAGCAAACCCTCAATTGAATTTCCTCCCCAGCACTTCGACCAATAGAATGGTCTTCCTCGAGGTGGAGATGTATATGAAAATGAAAATATTGGCCTCTGTTATTAAATGATCCGATTCTAAAACAGAATTGGTGATTCCCCAGAATATCCTTTTCTAGAGCTGAGAATTTGAAGGACAATTTGTCAAAAGCAGGAGCTAAACATTTTGTTATAGTTGAAACCCTTAGAATAAAACCTTGGATTGAATGAAAATATTGTTCTGGGTTTCAACTGCACTTGGAGTGCAGGACTTCCTTTGGCTTTTTGGTTTAGTATGGAGCAAGATTAGCAACCCCTTTAGCCCTGCACCCAGCTCTACTCTTCCTGAGCACACAGTGGTTTGGAGTAACTGGTCCACAGTACCATTATTTGACTTCTGGTACCTTGGACATATTCTTCTACCTGATCCCAGTAGCTGCACTGATAAACATCTGACCATGTTTTTCTCACTGCTCATCAAGCCTCCACCTTGAGGAAAAAGTGCTCTCGTTCCTGTGTGACAATCATGTACCATCTCCTTCATTCTCTTGTCCTACTGTTGCTGCTTCTATCAGGGAATGTGTACCCCAACCCTGGACCCACCCCCACTAGGCTGCCTAAACACAATGGACAACTCACTATTGTCTCTTTAAACATCAACAGTCTCCTATCCAAGTTCTCCCAATTCCAGGCTTGGGTACAGGTGACTAACCCAGACATTATTGCACTCACAGAAACCTGGCTTTCCCCGAAAATCCTGGATGCATCAATCTCCCTCGACTGCAACTCCTTCAGGCAAGATAGAATCACTAAACATGGGGAAGGGTGCCTAGTCTATACCAAATCCAGAATAAAGATACAGGCCCTTGACTCCAGCCTATGCACAAAAGAGGTCCAAATCCACTGATTCTTAAGCTAAGCATAGGTCAACAGAACAAAACATGCTGCTCTCTACAGTATACATACCACCTGGGCACCAAACTACCAGACTAAAACTGAGTTGCAGACAACCTGCAGCAGTCAGGTACTAATTTGGAGAAGATTGTTATAGGTGACCTTAACATAAACTGGCACTCCCCAAAGGAGACAAGAGCCAGGATCTAATATCAGACTATTCTTAACAGATGGTAACTTCAAGTACCTTGGGTCAACTACAAAACAGGGAGCAGCTCCCTTATAGACTGAGCTCCTTTCCACACATCCAGAGCATATATCAGATGTCACCATCCCTGTGACAGCCTCAGTGATCACTCCCCAGTGAAGTGCACTTGGACAAACAATTTCACCAAAGGCCCACCTAAGGTGTCCAAAATTTGCTGCCTGAGGCCGGGGCTACTTGCCCATTGTAAGCAGTACCTATCACAGCTGGAATGGTCTCCTTTGGCAGGAGATATTGATGGTAACTAGGCTGTGAATTATTTCATAATGAACTTCAACCGTGCTTGTGATATTTTGCTCTGTACATAGATACATAGATACATAGACAGTGTCGGCAGATAAGGCCTATGGCCCACCCAGTCTGCCCATTTAAGTTTGTAAGTTCAGTTTATGTTTTTCAGGAAGTCTGTTGCCCCTTACCCCTGACCTCCAGAATTCCTTTATGTCTATCCCATGCATTCTTAAATCCCGTGATTGTTTCAGCCCCCACCACTTCCTCTGGCAGGGTGTCTCCACTTGTCCACTACCCGTTCTGTGAAGAAATTCTTCCTCACATTTCCTCTGAATCGTCCTCCTCCATCTTCATCCCATGCCCCTAGTTCTGGAACATCTTTTTAACGCTTAAAAATAGTGCATTTCTGCACCCTGTTCCTCCCTGTAAGATACTTGCATGTCTCTATCATATCCCTCTCTCCCTCCTCTCCAGGGAGTACATGTTCAGTGCCTTCAACCTGTCCTCATAGGACTTGTGATGCAATCCATGCATCTTTGTTGCCCTCCTCTGAACCTTCTCTACCCTCGTCCATGTCCTTACGAGGTAAGGTCTCCAGAACTGCACAGTGTACTCCAGGTGCAGCCTCACTAGTGTCTTGTATAGTGGAATTATGACCTCCTTTCCTGCTGGTGATGCCCCTGCCTATGCATCCCAGCATCCTATTTGCTTTACCTGCTGCCTTGTCACACTGTTTCCCTGCCTTGAGGTCATCAGAGATGATAACTCCAAGATCTCTTTCCTGCTTGGTGCATGCCTATCCTCACCTCCCAGCTGATATATTGTTGAAAGGTTTTGTGCCCCATATGCATTATCTTGCTCTTCCTTGCATTGAATTTCAACTGCCAAACCCTGACCATTCTTCAAGTTTCTGCAGGTCCTTCTCATTCTGTCTACACCTCTGGTGTGTGTCTACTCTGTTACAGAGCTTTTGTGTTATCAGCTGAACAGTGAAATTCTGCCTTCTAGGTCCTGCACAATGTCACTGATGAAGATATGGAATAGCACCGGTCCCAGCACTGATCCCTGTGGTACCCCACTGGTCACTCTTCCTCTGTGGAGTGACAGCCATTTTACCACCACCTCTGTGTCCTGCTGCCCAGCCAGTTACCTACCCACTGCACTACTGTCCTGCCCACAATATCCCCAGTTTGTGCAATAGTCTTCTATGTGGCACAGTGTCAAAGGCCTTGCTGAAGTCCAGATAGGCCATGTCCACTGCCCTCCCCTGATCCACCTCCCTAGTCACCCAGTCAAAAAATTCACTGAGGTTGGTCTGACATGACCTTCCCCTGGTGAAACCATGCTGCCTTGGGTCCTGTAGTCCATTGACAACCAGATGTTCCACCAATCTCTCCTTCAGTAGTGCTTCCATGATCTTCCCCACTACCGACAAAACAAAGAAAGTCAGGAGTACCTCCAATCCATGGCTCACTAACCCCTGATCAGTTTAATGAAGAATAAAAAGCAATCTACTGCAAATCATCTGGAACTCCCGCATCATTCATTGCATAGGGTAGCTAAAATGCCTACCGCTCATTACAGCAAATCTTTACCAGGACCTCTGGCGAGCTAGGGCTGGTGAGAGTCTGGAACCCATTAATCCTAACAGGGGCCCCTAAACCACAATCCTACTAGTAACAGGGAGGTCCCTACAGGGCCCTGACATACAAATGAGCTCAACCATGCTGCACAGCCTATCTAGGTACTCCTGCAGCTACAAAGATCAGCTTGAGCTTAACACCCTCTTAACCTACAAAGGATGCAATACATCTTCTACTTCAGGTCACAAGTCTGAAACCAGCACATTAAAGGGTTTGGCAAGGGATAGAGCTAATCAGTGGATATGACTCATGGGCCTTCTTAAATGGTGGCGATCCCCATGATGGTGTTTAATGCATCTCCAAGAATCAGAGTGTTCCAAAACTGTGGAAGTTAGCAACCTCACGACATCTTTAATGCTGGAATAGCTACGTCAACTACAGACCAACATATTCTCTCAAACCACGAAAAGAATGACTTGGGCAGCTTACAGAGTATCTTGATAAATATAACCTACTTTGCACAGGCAGGGTTCAAAAAGCCTCCACACACTTGCTCCCTGTTATAATGTAGATAATGAGAGGGGCAGTTGGATCATCTTCATCAATCTTGAAATGGCTCTATTAACCACAAACTAGTTCTAAACTGCCTCCATTCAACAGGTCTATCCTGGACATGGTACAGTTTCAATGCTACCTCAAAACAGGTCAAATAGGTAAAATTGGAGCACCCTATATATGGGAAGTGTCATAGAGGTCCAAAAATCTATTCTTGGCCCCCTTTTCAGCTCTTCAGTACTCTACCATCTGCAGGTACAGCATCTCTATACTGCGATGCAGTGATAAGCGATCCTAGGAAGATCACAACTATCACAACTGAACTCCAAAACAGCTTCCTCAAGCTTGAATCCTGGTTCACCAAAAACAAACTACTAAACCACAAAAATGAAAATCTGCCTTCTCTACCTCCCAAAGCAAAGAAATACCAGCCTTTGCTCATCAGAACCATAATGGTGAAACTGAAATAAGTAACAAAGGACAAATACTTAGGCATCACCTTTGATAAACCTCTATACTCAGCCATATAGACTCAGTACAGGTCAACAATACAAACTTAGGGTCTTCTACAGACATGGGCACTCTATGACACAGATGCTCTGAACTTGCCATCAATGCAGTGATATCCTGGATTATGAACTGCTATCTGCGGCGAACACAGTCACCCTAAACTAGATCGTACACTACTAAATAAGGCCTGTCAACTAGCCACAAACACCACCTGGACACCCACCACGCTCTACGAAGGTGGCTCCACTTCAACTTAAGCACAATACAAACCACCCTACTTCTTAAAAATGCTTCTTGAGCTTCCCCTGCTGGCTGCCTCTTCATGCTAGCAGTTCCAAAATCAACAAGAAGCATAGCTAAGACAGTGATTCCTTCAGGACAAAACACCCCAGAATAATCTGAGACCAAAAATGGTACAATGGGTTATCTGTAACCTACAAATCACCCAAGATTAGTACCTTCAAATCTGGGATCAGATCCTTCTGACACAAAAAAGAACGCCTGCACTAATATGGCAGAATTTCAGCTCCCAGCCCTCTCCTTTCACCCCCTCTTGCATCTCCTCAACCCCATCCCGGCAAGCCCACTCGGTCACAAACCCTTCCACCATGAAGATGCCATCCTGGCTGAACCCCTAACCCTTAGGCTAGACGAAACTAATAGTGAACTACAAGGCTGAACCCCATTACCTATCCTTTTCAACCATTAGTTGATATAAAAATTTGTTGGTGTTGAATGTCTATGTAACTGTTTCTATTCTCTAAACACTATTGTATTTATAATGTTTGTATAACAATGACATGGAAACTTTGAAAATAGTCGGGACTCAAAGGTATTAATCTAACTGAAAAATAAATAAATACTCTGTGGCCATTTTGTATCAAATAGCAATGGAAACTTGGACTTAAAAGAGTCAGGTGGGCGGTGTGTGGGTTTAAGGAAGCCAATCAAGGTCAACATAAAGAAACAATTGAGCACTATAGGAAGAGTTAGTGCTAAATCTAAGGCTCTATGGCACAGAGGCCGAGTTGAAACATGGGCAACAGAGCAGTGTCTGAGGAATGCTACCACAATCCAGGAGGAAGAAATATAGATGCATTAGCCACTTTGGCCTCATAGGGAGCAAGTGCTTTGCAGACCAGTTCATTATGTAACCAGCAAATAAAGTATAGGCAGTGATCTGTGCCATATATTGAAAAACATACAGAACGAAGATGTATTTCTTTAATTGCCAAATGTAATAGGTGCTTTGCCTTAGAGTCCAAGAATGAATGCAAACAAATAATCATGCAAGTCCAAAACAGCACTAAGACCCAACAGACACTGAACTGAAAACCCTAAAGTTTTGACGTCAATCAGTCCTATTAAATGCCTCCTCATCCACTACTATCCTTAGACCTCAAGCGTAAACATATGGACCCTCCACAATTGCAATGCCTAGTATTATTTTATGATCGACCAATTATAAATCGTCAATCAATCAATCAACAAGGTGAACACCAGGAACGCTCATTTACAAAGTGGATACATTATACAAGGTCAAGAATAACACTTTTATGTACAGATAATAAAGAGCTAATTCTGAAAAAAAAAAAAATACACAGGCAATAACAAGTAACTAGGTATAGGGTTAACAGGTTAGGAGAATGGTATGGAAGAAAATTAAAACACAGAACAGCCAACATAAAACATGTACAATAACATGGCATATCATTGGTCAGGACATATACAAACTAGAGAGGCAGACAAAGGGTAATACTGCAGCTGTTCTGGAGGTGCTATAGTAGATGGGCTGAGGACATATATGTTAGAGTCTGAAGGTAGAAGGTGGTAGATAGCAGAAAAAAAGGTGATATAGGTGGAATATAGTGGGCAAAAGCAGCAGGAACCTAACACGCTAAGCATGCTGGAAAGGCTGCAAAGCTCATAACAGCAACATAAGGTCCAGAAAGTGGTAAGACTAAAGGAATTCAGTTTCATAGATTTCTCAAGTTTGTTCAGGTGAGACACTTACAAAGCCTGGCCACTCTCCCAAAGTTTGTATTTGCCCTAGGTACATTCAGTAGAAGCGAATGTACTCAATCGTAGTTACCTAACACATACAATGGCAAACAGTTGGAAATATATTGGGTAATTTGTTGGGTAACTCTGTAATCAGCGGCACATTTCCTTCTGTACTGAGAGTCACCCACAGCTACAGATAAGGAGCAGTAAGTGGGTGGTGATAGGTAGATCGAATGAATCTCAGGCTCTGGTATAGGTGTCCAGTTTAATAAGACGGGCATTACACTGACTATAAATAAATCAGCATAATCAAGTAGGGATAAGCGTGGATTGAATAACTGCATCTTGGCATTTTGAGTAAGACGATTTTTCCTAAAGAACAAGTCTCTGCCTCAACTCAACAGATCCTCAACATGCTCCATGAAGGAGAGTCTGTGGTCAGCCAGACCCCAGGTATGAATTTTGTAACAAACCAACTCCCTCCTAAAGTGTATGGGAGGTAAGGGCAGAGACACCAGGTTCACGAATAGTAGCTGGAGAAACAAAACTACTTTTTTTTTTTGGCATTGGTAAGAGTTTTTATTCGGGCGGCTCACAACAAGTTGAATTCATCGGTGAATCTCCACAGGCAACTTCAGGATAGGTGGCTTAGGTACAACCATTATCATCAACGAAAGGTGAATATTGGCCTCCAATACAACATCAATAATGTTTATATAAATGGCAAACAAGAGTCCCCAGGATGGATCTGGAATACCTCTTTTTAAAGGTGGAGTGGAAGGCTCCTTCAGCCTTGACCTGCACAGGAGTTGTCATTATACATTCTGCCCATGATCGGGCACTGGGGTTGTCAGTATACATTCTGCCCGCGATCGGGCACTGGGGGTTGTCAGTATACATTCTGCCCGCAATCGGGCATTAGGGAGATGTTTGGGCGGGGGGGTTCTTTTCACGTTCTGCCCACAATCGGGCTGGTGGGCGGGCACAGGGACTGAGTTGGGGGCCAGCCACGGGTGGCAGCTGCTGTGTTGCGCCCTGCAATACAGCAGCTCACCTGTGGGTGGCCCTCAACTTGATCCTTTTTTGGCTCAAAGTTGTGCAGGCGCAGGTTGGGGGTTGCGCCTGCACAACTCTGCACAACCCGACTGAATATCGGGTTGTGCAGTTTATGCATGGTTCCTCCCCCTCCTGTTGAGCATGCATTCATTTGCATTGCGCTCTTGCTCAACCTGTTTTCAGTGGTGCAACTGCCTCCTGCTGAATATCGCAGAATGGCGCAATGTAGGACTTGTGCATGCGCAACCCTGTTGCACATGGCGCAACCCTTTTGAATATCTGGGCCAATGTATCCTGGGGACTTCTCCACACTGAAGGACCAGAACAGTCACCATTTTATTGTACAAGGAGAACATTTTACAATGATAATCAACTATCCTACTGAAGTCCTTGATACAGGTAGGACTGACAGTGAAATTAATTTCCTGTCTGCTTGGACCGCTCTTTCCAAGAGAAATTGAAGAGTTGATGTTACCATTTTATTTGTAAATGCAGTGCATGCTGTATTGTAGTAGTATTTCATTATTAGGCAGTGGTGGGATGACTTTTAGGAACAATGGAGAACCTTGTTAAACCACCTTGTAATTGCCATATTTGTGATCTGGTTTTGACAAAGTAAATATCTTTCACAAAGGTGCAATCTCATTTTATATATTAAACACAAAATTATTTCACTATTCAATAAAACATTTGCAAGCTTACAGCTCTCTTTAGAGAAGGTGAGTGGCCCTTAAAAGGGCCATTGTGTTTTGTGATGTATACTACCCCTGTAGAGCCCCTTTACTTGGCACTGGTGTACTTGGCAACAGCCTTCATGCCCTCAGACATGGCGTGCTTGGCCGGCTCCCTGGCAGCAGCAGCAGTAGGGCAGTCGGGATCTCCCAGGAATTGATGGTGGAGAGCTTGTTGTAGTGAGCCAGGTGGGATGCTTCCGCTGTGATGCACTGCTGCTTTAAAAGTGCACCAAAGTTGTACCGCTCTTCAAGGACGACTATAGCAAATTTTGGAGCAAACCAAAAAATTAAAAAACTGACAGTGTAAAAAAAAAAAAAAAAAAGAAAAATACGTTTTGACAATGTACACTCAAGCACAGCAATTAAGAGGAACACTTAATATATTTGTCCCTTTGAAATGAGCCCTATATAAAGCAAGTGCAACCTCACACAAACTGCTTTTCTGGAGGAATGGAAACACTGGGCCCAGAGGCAGATAGATGTGTCCACGCAGGTCTTGTAGGCACCTGCAGTAATAAGGATGTGATCATGCAACCTCAAACACTAAGGAAATTAATTACAAAAAAAATGTAATCATGCACCCAGTTACAGTTCAAATTAAAGTGATGAAAGTAGGGAAATGTGGTGTTAAGGTTTCCAATCTTGACATCTCGCCCATACCCTCCAAGCAGCAAAAAGAAAAAATTATGGTTTTGGCTGTCCTGAATCTTTGCAAATTGGGTATGAGGTCTTCTTTGTGGTTAATGCTCACCCTACTTCATACTTTCTGCTGGAAAATAGAAAGGGCATGCATGGAGCTAGGAACAAAAAAGTAGGGGGCATGATGACAAAAAAATCACAATATTGCATATTGCAGAGAGAATTTCTTCATGCCATAATACCACAGGTTGGCACTTCTTGGTCTAGCCAGTGTCATAAAATTATTTTTTTAGCCACTCAGCCGATCAAAGTAATATTATTTATTTGGGGACCAGTTAACGCTGCTGTTCCCATCTGTATAAAGCAGATCTACTACTCTTCAAGGACTATTGTCATTTCCTCTGTCGAGCTGGGTGGAATTACAGAGAAGGGCATCTACATCGGGCAAGATGGCGGCCATGCTGGCTAGCCACTTTTGAAATGCTCCATTCCGTTTTGTCTGTCTGATCTTACTTTGCCTATCCCACTTTATTTGTATGGATTTTTTGTTGTTCTTTTGAATTTTTTAAATCGCGCTGCGGCACTATTTTATTTTGTGACCCGCTTAGTTTGCCCGCCCTGCTCCACGTTTTCAGATTTGGCCATTTACACTTTATAACCACTGTTTCGGGTCGGGACCTGCTCGGGGTTGGATTTTGGAAACCCGGGTTGTACTGTGGTGTTTCGGCGCCATAGACTTTGGGAGACCCGGTGTGTCCTGAGCTCTATCGTTAAACAATATGAGTTGGATTTCATTTTAAAGAAACGACTTTCTGGCTCCGAGGGTAAAGACCTAAGTCTTATGGTGTGTTTCAGGAGTTCTGAGTGAATCCTCGTTTATTCAACAAATCATTGTGAGTTAATGTTTTTTCAAGGATTTGGATCATGTCCTCCAGCGTGGTTTGAACCTAACAAGAGGACTGTTTGTCTTGCGATCATTTGGCTCATTTTAAGCCTTGTTCTGACCAAAAACCTGGATTTTATGTGATGGTGTTTTTTGTTTACTTCCTGACCTGTTTTGGCCAGTTGGATTGCGGGGATTGGTGACTTGAAAGAGCTGTCCCAAAGAGCCTGCAAGATAAGTGACTTTGAAGCTTTCACTGGCATTGTGACTGTTTGGACGTTGTTTGGCCTATTAGTTGGGCTTGCAGTGTCCTGGTGGCCCTGGGTTGGTGGTACACACAGTGGAGGGGAGTGGGCTAGGCTGGAGGGCCTGTCCTTGGATTCTCCCTTCCTCTACACTCCTGGGGCAGCCGGCTGGGGGCTGTCCTCTCCTGGAGTGGAAGTGGTGGGTCACTGATCTTCTGGGCTGGCGGTTCCTGCCGCCCGCTGGTGGTCCTTTACTCAAGCCAAACCGACGTGGACTTAGAATTATGGTCTTCTGGAACTGAACTCTACTTGTTGATGTTGGAGGCGTATTATTTGTATTTTGTTATAGCTAGGATGTGTATTGTTTGTAGTCATTTCATTTGAGGGAAAATTCATGCAGTGAGAGTGCTTGATTACAACTTGTATTCCACCTGTACCCGGTTCGGTGAGAGAGTCCCGGAGGGTGTTTTTTAAATTATTCCCACTATTTATTATTTTGTTGTTAGTTTTATTATAGTTTTATTATTTCATTATTATTATTTTTTGTTTTAAGTACCAGGTAGTGAGTGGACCTGGGAATAATAATTTAGAACTGTGTGGGTTAAGTTTTAGTTGCCCCCAGGCCGCGAGAGGGCTTGTGGGTTAAAATAATCAACTAGATTTTGTATTAGAGTGTTGGTTAAGTTTAATTTTACTTTAGTTTGTTTTTAGTGTTAGGTTGATTGCAGGTTGTTTTATTATATTTATTGTTTTAATTTTGTGCAGCTTGACATGCTGGTCTGCTCCTCCTGTCCTACGTTATTCGGCCTCCACTCTCCATGCCCTCCACCCCTTCTCTTTGCCCCCCTTGCCGATTCATATTTACCATCGGTGTCGGGCATTATGGATTGTACGAAGGGGGAGAGGGAATTGGAAGGGTGGGGGCTGTGGACAGTGGAGTGAATGGTGCTCTCCCATAGGGGTGGTTAGGCCTAGAAGACGCCCTGGAGCAAAATGGCTTCTGGAGCATAGTAGTTCCATCCTGGTTCCCATACCCAAGGGCACCTCCTGTTTTGGAGGGCAAGTGGTTGGGACAACTCGTCATCCTCGTCCAACTCGGGCATTGTTGTGCAATGCCAGATCTGTCTGCAACAAGACTGGTCTTATTGCAGACTTTGTTGCAAGGGCAGATCTGGCTTGCATTACCGAAACCTGGTTGGATGGGAATGCAGCCCCTTTTTTAGAGGCCACTGTTCCCGACTGGTACTCGGTAATACACCGCCCAAGATTGGATCACGGGGGTGGTGGTGGTCTGTTTTCTGACCAAATTGGGCCTTACTGGTGTACCAGTTGAGGAGGCTAGGTCATTTGAGTGTACTGTGGTAGCTGTTGTGGGGGTGCAGGATTGCTCTCATTTACTGTCCACCAGGGGATGAGAAGCTTTTCCTGCAGGAAATAGCAGATTTTGCCGCCAACATGGCCTTGGAGTTGCCCAGATTGATGGTGCTGGGTGATTTCAATGCGTGGGTCGATGATGAATCTTCACTTTTTGGTCAGCATTTCCTCCAGGTGATGACATCTCTGGGCTTTGAACAGGTTATTTCCACAGCAACACACAAGGGAGGTCACTCTCTTGATCTGGTCTTCCTCCTGGCAGGGGTGTAGGCAGGCATACTCCAAGCACTCCATGGTGTGCAATTTTATTTAAGGGGTAGCAAATAAGCTCTGAACTGCTTCCTTTTTCCATGAAAACTAACAAACAAAATGCTAAACCTTTCTGTAATTTTATTCGTAGGAGTTGAAACTAGAAGGACTGGTCACCAATACTCTCTTTGCATCCCAAGGACAATGCAACTTTAAAGGTTCTGGGCTGGTATGTGGGTGTCTTCGGGAACAATGCATGGCATTTGTATTTCCCATGCATGGCAACAACCATTGTTATGAGATACAAAAGTTGTATTTATTGTGCCAAATGAGGCAACAAAGATGGTCCTGGTGTACATTTGTATATTGTCTGGCTACATCCTCGGGGGGGGGGTAGCTCACCCTAACAAGGGGGGTAGCAGTGAGTCCACTTGGTGCAGATCTGAAATCCCTGGCTACACCCCTGCCTTCTGGGGATCGAGGCTTCCGACTTGGTGGTGGAACCAGTTGGTTGGTCTGATCATTACTCAGTTGGGTTCAGTTTTGAGGCCCCCCTGGGTAGGTCGGCCCTTGTGGAGCTGGTCAGTTACCGCCCATTACGGGATGTGGTCCCTGAAGACCTGATGGTGGTTATTGTCCTCTCGTTGTTTGACGAGTCTTGCACTGATCCTGAGCAGCTGGTAGTGGCCTATAATAGGGCCATATCGGCTGCACTTAATCAGATTGCACCAGTCCGTGTTCGCCCCCTCCTGCGCCGTCCCATTGCACCATGGTTTGATGGCACTTTTAGAGGGCTGCGGAGGTTGGGGCATAGGTTGGAGCGTCGTTGGAGGAAGACTGCCTCTGATGCCGACCATCTTATTTTGCTAGAGCATTATAAGCTCTACCAAACAGCAAATTCCATAAGAAGGCAGAATTCCTGTCCAGGAAATTTCTGTTGCATGGAATCGACCAACTCAGCTCTTCAGAACTTTTGACAGACTGTGCAAACCAGCCTGTCAGCAGATCCGTCGAGCCTTTACGCAAACTGATTGCGAGGAGATCGCTCAATTCTTTGTGAATAAGGTGGAAGACTTCAGGAGGCAGTGCCCCCGACCTCACTCTAAGGTTGTTGCAGTTGATCAGTATCCTGTCACAGAGCCCAGAATTTCCTGGAGTTCCTTTGACCTACCGGATTTCGTAGACACTATGAGGATTGTCCATGAGATGCGCCCAACATGCTGTAGTTTGGATCCTGGCTATACTTCTCTGATCATGGATTGTAGTGAGTTCATTGGCCCGGTCCTAGCTCAGATTATCCGATGTTCTTTAGAGATGGGAGTTTTCCCTAGCTCTCTGAAGGAAGGGGTGGTGACTCCCCTTCTGAAGAAAGCTTCTTTAGACCTGGATGACCGGATGATCAGACAGGCGCATGTGGTCCTGATCTATAAGGGAGGGCCGGCAGAACCAATTGAAAACTACAGGCCAATCTCCCTGCTCTGTACCCTGGCAAAAATACAGGAGAAAATCGTATATGCCCAGCTTAAGGAGCACCTGGAAGCCCACATGCTGTTGTCCCCATCGCAACATGACTTTAGAGCCAATCATGGGACAAACACTGCCCTAACCAAATTCTCTTCAGGCGTACTCAAAGACCTAGATGCTGGATCCAACACAGGGACTGTTTTATAGACCTCTCAAGGCCTTGACCGGGTGGATCACAGGCTACTCCTCCAAAAACTCCTCCACATAGGCCTAGATGCCCACGCCCTCAGATGGATAGAAAGCTACCTCACAGGTCGGACTCAGAGAGTCAGGTGGCAGGACAAACTCTCCAAACCTCAGTCCCTAATGGAGGGAGTACCCCAAGGGTCCATACTCGGGCCCCTTATGTTCTCGTTGTTTGTCAATGAACTGTACATGCACTGTGGAAGCAGCAATATAATCCAATATGCGGATGATGCTGTTATTTACACGTCCTCTTACAACCTGGATGACCTATCCAGTTCTCTCCAAAAGGACATTCACATCATGGAGAGGTGGCTCATTAACAACAAAATGGTCCTTAACACCAATAAAACCAAAGTTATGCTGTTCGGACCAAGAGCCTTAGGACAGGATAGATCGCAAATTCTCCAGCTCTCATCTCTGGAGGGAAACAAGCTAGAAGTTGTTCCTTCTACAAAATACCTTGCACTCACCCTCAACCAGGGCCTCACGTTCAAACAACATGTGGACCAAGTTGCTCGCACTCGAGCCTTGTTCTTCTCCATATCGTAGCCACCGGCTGCCAGAGCCTTCTTCAGCACTGGCAGGGACACCCGTGCCACTCTTTAGAGGTGCCCACTACCTTGAGAATCAGATCGGCCATGCTGGGCCCGGAGGGTTTTGTTTTTGCTGCCGCCTTCTTCTTGGGAGCCTTGGCAGGAGCCGCTGCTGGTGCCGCTTCAGCCATTGTTACAAACAAAGCAATATAAACTCAAACCTTTCAATCTAAATACTGAGCTATAATTATCACTATAACACAGCCTGTCAGCCCTATTTATAGAGCTGTAGCAGTGGGCGGGGCTAGGGAGTGTCTCTATCTCTGACTGGTCAGCTCCTTTGCCAGAAAGGCTCGTACTCACAGTGTAGCCCCGCCTCTGAAATGGCAGCTGCTCCAAGAGTTGTGTTTCTTTCACTTACAAATCGGGGTGAAAATAAATCAATTATCCATTATGTATTTAAAATGGAAACCAATTATGATAGATAATGAAATGGGTTGTAACATAAATCAATTATTACTACTATAACTTTAAACACGGGTGTTTGAAACTGATGAAAATGCTGCTTGATCGTTTCGCTGGACAAGCTGGATTAGCAGTTTGAGTTCTGTTTTAAATTCCATATTATGCAGAAAAGGATGTTATTAAGAATTTAACTTGATTATAACTGTCATGCTATGAATTATGCATTTATGCTTCTATAAGGAGCCTGCCTCATACATTTTATAATTAAAAATGTTCATAAAATCGATAAACTAGCACAACAGGAAAGCCTGCAGTTGCTCCTGTTAGAGGCGAGCTGGAGCGTTTTCCTGACTGGTAAAGGGACTGCGTGTTTGTCTCTTGTGCTTCATCCCTAAACATTGAATTCCTTCTAGCTGTAAACTGTATCCATCCTCAACCACCAGTCAATTAACACAGATATGTCTACAGAAATATTATTTTAACTTTTAAGAAATCAGTACTTACTGTAAGTGGTCCTGTGGGACCCCTGGTGTCTCAACTTCCTGATCCCCTCAGTGGTTTCCTTCCTTCCTTTTCTTTCTTCAGGACATCTTTTATTTCCAGGATTTTTGATCATGATGTAGGATTCTGATTGACTTTGGAAATATAAGAACATTATCAAGGGAAAAGATGACTCAGTTAGAAGCAGTATAGTGCAGTGGGTTAAGGTTCTGAGCTCTGCAGACCTGAAGACCTTGGGTTTGAATGCCACAGCCACCTAGGTGCATACTGTGATCCTGAGCAAGTCACTTAACTTCCTTGTGCTCCCAGATCACATCTGGAAACAAACTTTGGATTAGTGTGCTAGCCTACTCCTAGTTAAACAATGTTCCCTTTCCCGTCCCTTATATTGAAAACTACCGGCCTAGGGTTTTGATACTATACTGTCTCTGAGAAAGGGGAAGGGTACTATCTCACCTTAGCAGCACATAAGAGGTTGCAAAACACAGTACCTTAGTTTTGAGGATTAGGGATTCCACCATTGACAGCATGATCTCCGATGAAGTGCAGGTTAGCAGGACCTCCCCACCTAACACAACTGTTGGCCACAGGATCAGAAAGGCTTTTCTGGAAAACGTTTGGTTAGGCAGACAGCACAGCAATAACATTTCTAGGCTTCAGCATGATTTGGTCCCAAGTGGAATTAAACTGCAATCAGTCAAGTTTTATTTGCTTTCCAAAAGCAGTCTCCACATTTCTGTAGCACTCAACTGTGGCTGAGTGCCAGATGACATCAAGACTAGATGATCTCTAAACAACCCCCCAAACAAATGTATTTATTACAATCTCAGATTAAACCATGTGAGCTCAGAGCTCTTTACGCAGCTTCCACGTCAGGATTTTCAACACAACAGTTAGGTGAGTTTGTACAGAGGATTGCAAGATAACAGGGTATACAACATAAATTATATAATAAAACACAATACAAGTATTGAACAAGGGAAAGGAAGCTTGAATATACATACAAGTTATGATGCTCAGTGGAGGTACCAGTCAGCTGTCAGCAGCCAGTGTGCTTAGAAAGATGCTGTGTGCAAGGGTGGGCATGGTACTACCTGTTCTAGGCATACTGACAATGGGCCCTTCCACGGCCGTGCCACTCTGCCTCCTGCCTCCTCAAACCCATCATTACTGCCTCCATCTGGAAGACGGCACTGGCCATGGCCTGCACTGTCCTGCACCCCCTGGGTGGCTGTCTCCTCAGACACCCCCGGCTGTATGCTGCTGCATGTGCCCCTGTGCTGGGTGCTCACCTGCATTCAAGGTTCATAGCTGGCGGCCTGTTGGCTGTGGCCGCCACCTCCCACCCATCTGGGAACTTTCACTTCCACTCCTATGCCCAGGGTCACAGGCTCACACTGCTGTTGTTGCCCCTCACCTGTCTCTCTCACACACACACACACACACACATACACACACACACACACACACACACACACACACTCACTCACACATGCAGGCACATTCAGTATCACATGCCCAGTCCCACAGTCTGTTGCACTTCCTGCCTGCCTCTGTCTCTGTCTTGCACCCCTCCTGCTGTCCTGCCTGACTACTTGCTCTCCCTCTCTCTCCTGCTCCCCTGGGGTGCAAGCCTCCATCCCTTGCTTGCTCCCTCTTGTTATGGGCTCAAGTTTCCTCTGTGCATGTGCCTGTTGCTCCGTACTTGTGCCATTTGCTTGCTGTTGAATATCGCACTGTGCCACTTATTCATGGCTATGCCCCCTGCACTTGTGCATGCATTCATTAACGTTGAGCATTGGCACACTGCAATTTGCACAGCGCATTGGCTCCTGCTGAATAGCGCTCTTTGACGCATTTCCACACTTGCACAGGCACATCTCCATTGCGCCATGCACAACTGCTTTGAATATCCCACCCTTTAGTCTAGGGATGGTCGACTAAGTGTAGTCAACTCATTGTTAATGCTTGTCCTAGACTATGAGGATTTTTTATATGGAGGAGCCACTGGTATATTATTGAATAAGTTGGATATAACGTTTCATAGCTTGGCACGTTTGGTTCTGGAGGTACCCCACAGAATCCATAGATGCTTGTTATTTAATGGCTTGAATTGGCCTAAACCTTTGGCCTGCTGGAATTTACATCTTAAATTTATGTGTAAAATTCAGAAACATGTGGTTCCTTCTTACATCTTTGAGATGTTTCCTATGAGAACAGTAAAAGATAATTTGAGGACAGCTTATAGTTTACAATATTTTGTTAATAAATGTAATTTAAACATTGATAGGTCATCTGTCTCCAACAGGGGACCTGTACTGTGGAATAAAATTCCAGTAGGGCTATGTGAATCAAATTGAACTATATGCATCTCTCATTTGAATGACTGGTGTTTATGCTAGTCTAATGGTTTCTCTCAATGTACATAATGTGATGTTTGTTGATCGCTATTTATTGTGTATTTTATGTTTGTATTGTAGTTATGTTATTTGCAATTTTTCTAAAATTTCTTTTTAATTCCTTTTATACTACAACTGAAGTTTGCTGCTATAAACACATGGGACTTCACTGAAAATGAACAATGCTCAAATGAAGGTTTTTCCCTTATTCTGCTTTATAAAAAAGATTTACTACTACTACATATGTCTGCCACCTTTTGACCAAATCTGCAGGCACTCCACTGTTTATTTTACAGAAGGAGCCCCCCCAGCAGCTTGAGCACTCCAGCACTGCTGCGAGGAAAGGGTAAAGAACAGTCACAGCACCAACACCAGTAAGAATCCCATGGACAACATAAAGCCAATTTACTGTATATATTGGAACGTATGAGATGTCCTTAAAAGTTAGATTTGGACTTCATTACAGTCATACATCAAAAAGAGCTTAGGCATGAAACATTAGAATTCAAAACAGTATACAGCAGTTATAAAATAACAGGGAGAAACACTCAAAGGATGTTAATGACAAAAAACAGCTATCAGATGGAAACTTAAATTAAGACCAATGTGCACAGTGAATCCATAAAAGAGACACCTTGGTTCTGGAAAAAATTAGACATATCAAACTTGATTGAGTTCTGCAGTGCTTTCCTAATGTTCAAATCTAATTCAACCTGAGAAACCCACTTTTGCTGCAACACCCAAACGCTAGGGCTGTGCATAGGCCAAATAGTATTTTCCGAATACCACAAATAGTAGGCTTCCTAAATATTCGGATGCATTTTCCGAATAGTTCACTATTTGGCCACTATTCGGGAACTACTATTCAGTAAGATTTCCAAGTCTTGCAGAGCTTTGTTGGCCAATCAAAAACTGTTTCTTGAGCTCAAAGGCAAGCACGCCATGTGACTTCCTCACTCTGAGCTGGTAGAAGACAGGAGACAGTGGTTTCTGAGAGCTGCTCTGCAGTACTTTTGAGATCTTAAACTTACTAAAAAAGAAACTGATTTTTGCTTCACAGGCTTTTTTGGGTCAGTATAATTTTTTTTTATCAGTGTCAGAAAGGCTATGTTTGACTTTCTGACAGATATTTTGTCCTTATTGCTGTACTCAGTTACAGGAACTAGGAGGGCTGTCTGCTAATGCTAACACCCCATCTCTGCTGCTGTCTGACATAGCTCCAGTGTGATTTTTTTTGGGTGGAGCATATTTTATTTTTGTGTTTTTTTTTTTTTTGCTGTTGTCTGGTTCCAGGCTTGATTCCCTGCTTGACTGATGAGGGTGTCTGCTAACTCCCCCTCCTGCAGGTCACTGCTTATAATTTGCTGTATATGTGCAAAATATTTGATTTTGTGAGGCTTCACCCTGCATGTGCATGCTTAATAAATTTTTCTTGAGGCAGGGCCACACGTGTGCACAGCTGTGTGCACACAGATTTTGAAATAAACTTCTTCCGTTCTATGCCAGTCAGGCTTGACTCACTGAATTAGTATTGTTAGTCTCCTCTGGTTCTGGGGATAGATCCCTGTACACATGAGGGGAAGAAGAAGAATCAGCATTTATATAGCGCTTTTTATACACAGTGTATCCCAAAGCACTTTACAAGCAATGCTAGACTGGTAGTGAAGTGACTGAATGTGTGGTGGCAGCCATATCACACATCATCACCCATGCACAGCCTGGATAATAGCATGAACCAGTTTATGGGAAGGGAAATGCTGGCCAGGACACCGGGAATGTTCCTTACTCTTTGCGAAGAGTGCCCTGGGTTCTTTTACTTCCACCTGGACAACACCTGGATGGGCAGTAGGGACCTCGGTTTAACATCTCATCTGAAGGATGGCACACCCCAGCAGTACAGCACCCACCAATACTGCATTTGGATGCCAGGGATTTTTAAGTGCAAGTCCAATCCCAGTGTGGGACGAGAACTGACGACCTTCTGGTCCTGAGGTGGATGTGCTACCAACTGAGCCACGCTGACTCGACTCTTTAACACACACACACACACACACACACACACACACACACACACACACACACACACTACACACGCATGCACGCACGCACGCACGCACACACACTTCTACAGCCCACTGCACACAATTAAGCTGTGCTTGTGAAATATATCCCTCTGCTAGTCTGTGCACATGCATTTTTTTGTTTGTTTGTTGTTGTTTTGTTAATTAAACCATTGCACTTAGTGGGGCAGGCTTGTCTTACTGAGTTAACTGTATGTCATCTGTCTGTTCTTGCTCGGTTCCATGTTTGACTAAATAGGTTGCCCTTTTCTTCCCCTTCTTAGTAACAATGTTTTTCTTTACTGCTACTTTTTTGTGGTGCAGTATAACTGGAAAGGTTGGTGTATTACTGTAGTTCAACAAGCACGAAGTAAAGCAACACACACATAGTTACTACGTAGTAATAGTTTGTGTTTTACCCAGTAACCAGTAGTGACCTGATCCATCATGTCTTTAGCAACCTTGCAAACATGCTTGGTCCAGCCCCAGCAAAGCATCTGCACCGCTGGCCTCAAGTGGTGAGGGACAGGATGATAGACCACAAACATATAGCACATGCACACAATTATTGCTAGTGTTATCCCTTGGCTGCCAACCCCCCAAACAATTTATGTAGAACAAAGGAAGCACTCGGCGGGTGGGGGTGGGGGGGGATTGCAGTAACAAAATACAGTTAAGAGCAGTGCAGCATAAAGTTGCCAATACATTTGTTTGTGCTAAGGCTGAAGGATGCCAATAGAGCCCTGGTGCTTTGACCAGAACCTGGTCTTTGTCAGGGTGCATGTCGGGAATGTACAAACATACTTTGAATATACAACCCTTACAGAAACACACATTATAAATAAGTGAAGTTAAAATGAATGAGACTGAGATGCCCTTGTAACAAAACAATCCACAACTAACATATCCAAGGATGAAACACTGCATCAAAATTACAGAACATAGTTCATACCGTGGTGCCAGACAGTACGCAGTGCAGTATCTTGCAAAATTGCTATAAAATGCTGCAGTATGCTGCAAGGAGCAGTGTAATTTAATGGCAATTAAGCCCTCCAGTCATCCAATATTTTGTGGCATGTCATTTACTGCAAAGTACTGAATTGCATCGTGTCTTGCTCCCCTGTAAATTATTGATACATTATACAATTCCAGAGAAGGTGGTGAGATAGACTACATAGACAGTGACATACAGGTGTCTCTCTTTATTCGATGGGCTCAAATATTGTTCTCCCCAAGCTCGCCTTTTAGTTTTATTTATTTAGTTTTTGTTGACCGGGTAAGTGCGCTAGCCAACAAGTGACTATTTTCAGGCACGACCTGGGAGGTACAGTTACAGAACACAGTGATACATAAGAGATTACACAAAGCAGGATACATTTGCAGGATACATAAGAAATTACACAGAGCAGGATACATTTGCAAAGGACAAAGTCACACAGTGTAATCAAGCATAGCAATAAGGATAAAATTACATGCATTCAGTTGTTGAGAACTAGGGGGAGAGGTGGTAGGGGACAGGTGTAAGGGTAGGGCAGGAGAGATGGAGACAGGGGGTGGTAGGGCGAATAGCAAAAAAGGGGAGGACAGGAGGGAGGTTAAGGCACCAAGTGCAGCATTAGCAGGAGAAGGTTACCACCTGTGGCGGGGACGGTGGAACCGGGAGTCGGCAAGAGAGACGGAGAGGTCGGGGAACAGGACAGTGAAGCTATGGGTGCAAAAAATAGAAAGGGAGAGAGGGTGATGTGCAGGGGAGGGCAGTGGGGGGACTAGGTGCAAGGGTGAGGAGGGATTTGAACTAAAGGAATGGGGAAGGAAGGGTAGGGTGGAAGGGCAGGGTATAGGGGAAAGGGATGAAGGACACGGAACAGATAGGGAAATGAGTGGGGGTAGAGAGATAGAGTGCACCTAGTAAGAGCGCAGCGGAGCAGAAGAAGGGAGGAGGACAAGAGGCGAGGCGGTGAAAACGGCATTGGCGGGGTAGAGTAGTAACCTGCGGCCGAGCCGGTGGAACTATGAGATGGCAGGAGAGAGAGGGGAGTCACGCAAACTGGTGGGAGGCGGGATAAAATAGGAGAGGGGAGGGTGAGGACTGAGCATAGGAGAAGAGGAAGAATAAAGAAGGAGGAAAGCTGGCAGGAGAGGGGCAGAAGGTGAAAGAAAGGTAGGAAGGGTGGCGGCAAGATTCGGCATTAGCGGTACAAGGTAGCAACCTGTTACGGGCAGGTGGAACCGAAAGACGGCAGAGAGGGGTGGAGGCGGTTAGAGGGTGAGGCGGCAAAAGCAGGAGAGGAGGGCAGGAAAAAGGAGGGAATGACAGGGGTACTGGAGAAATGGCTAAGTGGGAAGGGAAGAGGCGGGGCTGGGAAAGTAAGTGTTACAGGAACAGAGGGTGCAGGATAAGGAATGAAGGTGGGAAAACAGCTCAGGAGGCGAGGGCAAGCTAAGTGACTAGGCAGTAATTAGAGAGCTTTACAATTGGCATCAGAACAACAATGTTATACAGTATCAACAAACATGAAACATAAAAGAAAAAACAACCAAGAATAAAAAAGCACAAGTGCCTATAATACATAATAGAGAGGGAGGAGAACAGGTTAGGGCACGAATTCAAGAGGATCAAACAAGCACATTTGTCCATCGAGGTGAGAAAGCTCTGAGATTGTGCTTAAATGCATCGTGAGAAGGAGCATTTCTTAGTCCCTGGGGCAGCAAGTTCAAAGTGAGGGCAGCATAACTGAAGGCTCCGAGACCTTTTTATGCGTGACAGAGGAATATTCAATAAGGACTTGTCAGAGGATCTAAGGTCCCGTGAAGGTATAACTGGTTGGAGTAGTTTTGAGAGCTCAGCTGGCTTTGATGCTCTGATGATGGTGTCCGAAAGGTTGCAGAGGTAATATTGCCTGGTGGAGGAGAGATAGCCAGCCCAGGTCTTGTATAGCTGACAATGGTGCTTCAGGCGCGGTGCTTTAACCGCATACTTCAAACATTGTTGAAGGTGGTGTCCCATTGGTGCAGAGCAGTTTGCTGGCCATGGTTAGGATGGGAGCACCGTAGGTGAGGGTTGGTAACAAGTTCCTCTAGCAATTGCCAGTTTAGCGGCAGGGGTAAGCAGGTAGTTGGTCCTGTAAGCAGCCCTAACTACAATTGACAGATTTACAAGTTTCCTGGATGTGCAGCTTTAGGTCAAGATTTTGGTCAGGTGAATGCCCAAGTAGCGAAAAGAGCTAACAGACTCCACAGGTTACCATTAATGTCAGGCACAGAGAGAAGAAGAGCAGGTTCTTAATTTGTGTGGGGATCCAAATAGCATGGCTTTAGTTTTATTGGAGTTAAGGACAAGGCGTTGGGTGTGTAGCGCTGCACCAAGTGGAAGTCTGTGGTAGGGCAGCATTCAGGTTGGTGATATTGTCCAGAGTGGGCATAGATGACCAGGTCATCAGCATAAAATGATGAGTGGCAGAGGTTACTACATCAGGAGATTGTTTACAAATAGTGAGAAGAGGAGAGGACTGAGAATGGAGCCCTGAGGGATGCCAATATTGATAACAGCACGTCAGAGATCGCTGAGTTGAATTTCACTGCTTGAGTCCTGTTGGCAGGGTAGCTGCTGAACCAGGTAGTGACAGGGTAGGAGAAGCCCAGATTTCTGAGGAGGCAAGTAGTAAGGATGGTCAACAAGGTCGAACGCTTGTGAGGTCGATGAAAACAGCCCTGTTAGCTTCCTTTGTCCATGTTGGTAAGAATGTCGAGGAGAATTTTGCTAGTGCAGTCATGGTGCTGTGGTGCTTTTCTAAAGCCGTGCTGTGCTGTATTGAGTAAGTTGGAGTTTTCAACAAATTCGGTAACTGAATAGAGACTAATTTCAAGGATCTTGCTAAGGACTGATAGTATAACAATTGGTCTGTAGTTGGTCGTCGTCATTTTGCTGCCTTTTTAAACACGGGAGTAATTCTGGCGGCCTTCAGATTTCAGGACAGAGCCATTGGAGAGGGATATGGTGAAGATTCTAGCTATAGGTCCAGATATGAGGTGAGCAGCCATCTTTAATAGACGGGTTCCATTCCATCAGAGCGGGGCTGGTATTGTCAGAATAGCCTTGAGCAGCTTGAAGACTTGATGCCTGGTGACCGCTTTGAGTAGAATGGTTTAGATGAGGTAGGTGAATCGCCAGGGAATGTTGAGTTCAGTTGTGTAGCAGGAGATTGAAGGGAAGCTGTGTAGGCAGATAGGTCAGAAAACTGCTGGTTAAACGCGTTTGCAATAGTGAAGGAATCATTACAGTGGACACCTTGCAGGACCATTTCTGAGGGGGTGACAGCTTGCGTAGATCCTAAAAAAGTTTTAATGTGGCTCCAAAATTTTCGAGGGTCGTTGGAGGTTAGTCAGCAGTTTTGACAGTATATGCTTTAGCCTGCTGATGCCTTTTGCAATCATTCTATACTGCTTGTACAGGATAAGATCCAGGAGCCCAGATTTTTGTATTGTTTCCATTGCTTATTTCGGACTTTTAACTTACATAGAGTTCTTTATTTAGCCATCTTGACTGCTGACCTCTGACTCTTCTTTTTACCTTTGGGAGGTGTTTCTTTTGTACTTCGCCAAACCCTGGTGAGAAATATTGTTAAGGCAGTGTCAACATTGGAAGTGGAAAAACGTCAGTCCAGTCTATGTCAGATATGTCAGATAAGAAGGCTTGTGTATTGAGGCAGCATAGTTTGTGAAGGTAATCAGTCGTGGTTGAGGAGCAGGCGGTGGGCAGGATGCCCAGTGACAGAGCGCTGGTGAGTGATCTGTAAGTGAGTCAGCCAGGACGGTAGCTTTGGAAACATGATCCGGTCTATTTGTAAGGATCCAGTCCAGTAACGACCCTGATAGTGAAGACGTGGTTCTAGTGCAGATAGTTATAAGTTGGTGAAAATTGTGCTTCTGGATCAAAGATGCAAGGAGATTGTGATGTGGGCCCAGCCAGTTCAGGTTCAAGTCACCGAGGAGGAGTGTTTCATTTGTTTTTACATTTTGAGAAACGTACTGCAGTAGGTTCTTGTAGCATTGGTAATAGTACTACTACCACTAATACCATTAGCAGTACTACTACTGCTAGTGTCACCACCTGTCCATCTGTACGTTCACTGTCACATCCTGTTGTGAAGTAGTAGGGGGGAATTAGAGCATACATGCTTTGTGCAGCAAGCAGCAGACACCACCACCAGTGTCCCCACTGCTACCACTATGGCTGCTACATCCACAGCCAGTGTGCTTCCCACCATCCCCAGTGCCATTCTTGCAGCAGCCACCCTTTCAGCTGTCACCACTACTGCAGCCACTGCTACCACTATTCCAATGCCCATGGCTCAAGTACCTTCTACCCTGTGTCTGTGACCATGAACACCCTCTAGTGTTGACCCAATGCAATGCTTGATATTGTTTGCAGAGTGCTAGTGTGTGTTGTGGTGGATCGAGTGTGCCACATGAAGCTTGTGTTGCATTAGTGAGAGCTCAATGTTGGTGGCTGAAGTGTCATTGAGGTGTATATGGTATACCGGGTTCAATGGGTGATTAATGGTGTTGCTGAAGTGCTTTTTTAAAGTTTCCTTAAAAAAACACCTTTTCTGGCCAAATACTGAATACTTGGGACACGGATACTGACTATTCAGCCGAATATTCTTGAAAAGGTATTTGCACAGCCCTACCAAACACACCGTGCTTGCCAAATGTAATACCTAATAATGACAAGAAAAACATAAATGGTATCAGAATGATATTTCCCATTTAGTCTAGGGTTGGTACCATACAGAACATCTGAGTAGGAGAGTTGAGAGAACAAAGGTTCCTGCCAATCTACTGCTAAAAGGGACATGAATTGCTTAACAGAAACGCAGTCAGTATATAAATGTTGCTGAGTTTCAAATATCAAAGAGCATGATTCACATGGATAATATCGATCGGAAAGCTCTTTATGTTAATTATTCCCATTCACACTAAGCCTACCATAGTTACCCAACCATATGCAGTCCCATATGTATGGTGGAATTCTAATATTTGTAAGCTGATGCAGTACTGACTGTAGCTGTGTTGCAGGGCATAAAGGAAATGCAACTGGGGATTGCCTTTCAGAGAGCAGTATGGACTGATATACTGCCTACCTATCCTCAGATGGTAAACTAGTGGGGCCAAGGCCCTAATGCACTGCTGATTTTTGAGCATTCCAGGCCAAAGGGGGGAGAACAGAGCCCTTCCCTGGTGACCTGGGTTTACTTTTGTCCCAAAAAAAGAGGTTTGGGGACAGCCATAAGTTTAACAGGGGTCTCCATAACTTGAATCCAGGATGAAGGGCTATACCAAAGTTACAGCAAAAAAAAAAAAAAGTACGGGGGGGGGGGAAGTAACTGGGTTAATCATTACCCCCACACACACACACCTTCCTTAATGGGTCTGTAAGTGAATTCTCTTTTGATGAGATTTAAGCAAGACACACAGAAAGCTTGAAAAAAAAAACTAAATAAACGGATGATGAGGCATTGGGGGAGGGAAAATCTAGCAGATATACAAAAAATGGGAAGTGGCAGGGATTTAATTAAACTGACCCCTCTTAAGTTTCCCAATTTGCTTTTACTTCCAGCTAGAAATTAATCTGTCAACAAGAGTAAGCCCTTTCTCCCAATTCAAAAGTTGTGCATTTGGAGGACCAAAAACAATTCCTAAAATTGTAATAGGGTCAGGGGAGTTACTAATCCCTCCTATGTTCCCCAGGGTAGGAATAGGAGTGGATTCCAATAGAATCCCACGAGTCTTACTAAGATTGATACTGGACCCAGAAAATAGGGAAAATGTACTCAAAACATTCAATAAGGCCTCTTCCTGAGTGGCCATGCCTAAAGTGAGAAACAGGTCATCTGCATAGGCTAACATTTTTATTGTGGGGTGGCCCAGCAGGGACCATGATACCTTTAACTGCTTGTGCCTGAAGAATAGATCTAATCAGGTTATCAGTTCTGAATGCATATAAAAAGGGGCTTGGGGGGCAGCCCTGACGTACCCCACTATTAACTAGGATATGGTTCCCACACCAGCCATTTACATTCGGGATGAAAAAGGCCTGTTTGTACAACAGCTGGATCCATGCAACAAAGTTTGAGGGAATACCAAATGCCTCCAATACAGTAAATAAGAAATTGTGTGATGGCCTATCAAAGGCCTTCTCCTGGTCTGCCCTCACTACCCATCCTTGGACACTACCCAACTCCCCTTGAAAGAAAAGCCTCGAAGTGTGATAAGGTCATCATACTGCTGCCATCCTGGCACAGCACAGCACTGGCTTGCTCAGGACTGATTAAGTAAGAGGAGACTTTCGCTAGCCTAGCCCAAAACATTTGCAAGTAATCTAAGATCAGTATTTAAGATATTAAGTGGTCTCCAGTTATTATTATCAGAGCATGGACCTTTCTTATGAATCAAAACCAAAATGGCCTCCTGCATAAAGGGATCAAACTTGTAACTGGATAACATGAAATTAAAAAGCACAGCTAATACCGGGGCTTGCTCATCTTTAAACAGTTTATATAGTCCCAGCCCCTAGGCCATCACAGCCAGGGGCAGAGTCACCTTTTAACTGCCCTATGGCTAGGAGGACTTCCTCCTTCATAATGGCCTGGGATAGGGCAAGAAAATCTTCCTGTGATACTTGGGGCAAGTGCAGGGAATTCATATGATATGTAGCAGAAGGACAAGCTGGGCAGGTTTCAAAAAGATTCTGGACTTGAGATTCCACAACCTGTCAGCTACTCTGTGGTGTGGAAGCAGTCTTGACAAGAAGGAGAAATGACTCAGTTATGATTCAAGAATCAATTCTAATCTTACTGTCCTTGTAGGGATCAGTGCCCCCTTTCGTAAGTTGGCTACTAAATTGGGCTTCTTGACCCAGGGACTGGGCCATATTACATTGTAGCTCCATCATCTGCTTTTTGATGACATTAATCGGGGTACTATAACCCATAGAATATAGGGGATAGATTTAGTTTCTACCTGGTTCCAAACAACATGGACTGAAGTTTTGGGAGGTTTAAGACCATTTGTTCCCTGGACAAACTGTTCCTGCAGCCTTGCAAAGCTATTGCTGAGGGTTTTGTTGATTATTCCACTGTCATCGTGAGGGTTGTAAAGGACAGCATTGTCAGCATAAAGGAGGGTGTACACTGCTTTGCAGACTGTTGACAGGTTATTTATGGTGGTGGAACCCATTGGGTGGTCATAGCACCACGCTATTGGATTTTGTTTGGTGGCCCCCACCCCAATAGACCTGCTGCTATGGAGACAGTCTGGAACTGCCCTTTCCAGGGTTTGACCCCTGATGGTTTTATGCTGATTTTGGACCTATTGGGGGGGTTGAGTGTTAGCACAGATCCAGAACATCTTCTGCTCACCTATAATAAGGCAGTGTGGGCTGTTTTTAGATTTCATTGCTCCTGTCCAGGATTGTTCCCTCACCCTTCACCCTTGGTTCACTTAGTTAGATGGGACCTTGAGGGAGTTGTGGAGCATGGGGTGAAGGTTGGAGTGGTGCTGGTGTAAATCTGGTCTGAGTGATGACAAATTTAGATTGACATCTCATTTTAGGGATTGTCAATCTGAGGTCTCCCGTAAGGAGGCAGAGTTCCTGTCCAGGGAGATTGCAGATGCACTAAATTGAGCTGCTGAGCTGTTCTAGACTGTGGACTTGTTGTGTAGTCCAACCTGTTTCCAGAATCAGGGATTTTTTTCACAGAAGATGTGTGATGAGTTTGCTCAGTTCTTTCTAGATAAGGGTGGCGTGATCAGATCTGAGATCTGCACAACTCTCTTAAATGAACAGAGTGGAAACTGGTGCAAAGTTGGAAGCACCCAGTTTCTCTGTTCAGACTTTAGCCAGCAGGCAATAGAGGACATTGTGAAGATGATCCAGCGTTTAATTTATTTATTTATTGAGTCTTGGATTACAACACCTTTGAGCAATACAACTCATTTACAATACAAAGATTCCGCAGCAGTAGTACAAAAACAAAACAAGGTAAACAATAGATAAGTAAATAGCAGATAAAAAGAATATACTTAAAAAAAATAATACATCAAAAGCAATCAAAATAGCACTGTATGTTGCACAATATAACAGTAGAGTGGGCTAGAAGAGAGGGCAACCTGGGAGGCCTTGTCAAAATCTAGGAGAGAAAGTAATGGGGTGTAAGGTGGGGGATGGGAGAAACAAGAGGGAGAAGGAGATGAGTTGCAAGGGAGGTGGAGAGGGAAGGAGATGAGTTGCAAGGGAGGTGGAGAGGGAAGGAGTGGAGTTGCACAGGAGGTGGAGAGGGAAGGAGCGGAGTTGCACAGGAGGTGGAGAGGGAAGGAGATGAGTTGCAAGGGAGGTGGAGAGGGAAGGAGATGAGTTGCAAGGGAGGTGGAGAGGGAAGGAGATGAGTTGCAAGGGAGGTGGAGAGGGAAGGAGTGCAGTTGCAAGGGAGGTGGAGAGGGAAGGAGATGAGTTGCAAGGGAGGTGGAGAGGAAAGGAGTGGGTTACACAGGAGGTGGAGAGGAAGGTGGGTGCAAGGAGGTAATGGGGACAGAGATGAGAGGATGGGAAATGGAAGGAAATTGGGTGAGTGCAGAGAGAGAGTACTGGTGAAGTGTGGGAGGAAGACAAGTAATAGTATCAGGAGAAGGGTGGTGTTTAGTCAGGAAGGGCAACCTAGCAGGCCTGTCAAAACCTGAGAGACAGTAATGGATGGGAGAGATAGAGACAACATAGGAAGTAGGAAGCAGTTACAAAGGGTGGCATGAAATAAGAAGAGTAAGTGAAGATGGAAGGTGAGGAAGACGGAAGAACTTAAAGATACGAGCAGAAGAAACAGGGAACGAGGGTGGAGGGAAAAGGCTCAAGAGCAGGATCAAAATGAAGTGACAAGAGTTCAAAGTGCTGAAAGGTGTAAGTACAATGATAAAACAAGCAGAAGGCTTATTGCAACCGACTTACTGGAGTTTGCACCCAAGTCCGATGTGTCTCTTGATGAGATGCATAGGTAATGGATGGTCCCACTGAGATAGTTAGGTGTTAGAATTAAGTTGTTCTGGACTCCTGAAGAGTGGTGGTTAACCACCTCTTAAAAACAACCTCCTGACCTGACTGTCTCACAAACACTAACCTGTCTCTACCACCCTTTGTGGGTAAAGTTTTGAGGAAAGATACGTTGCAACGAGGGTATCTGACCATCCATATCTATGATCCTCACCAATCCAGTTCGGAAGAGGCACAGAGCTGAGACCATGGTGGTTTGGTGCATAATGATCTCCTAACAGTGAGAGATCAGAGAATATTCCATCTTTGTCCTCATGATCTCTCCACAATATTTGCTGGACCATGAGGGTGCTATAGTACAGGAGGCACCTTTGGGCTGTTGGTATGAACCCCAGATGGTTCATTCATTCCTAAATGGTGGGATGCAGAGCAGAGTCAAGGTTTTCTCCTTGGTTCCTCCCTCTGCCATATAAAGGTACCACAGACTCTGCACTTTTCCCATGTTGTTTGCTGTGTACATGCTGCCATTGGAGGACATTAATAGGTGGTACCAGTTTACAACTGCATCTCTGAGATTCAGGACTGGATGAGTGCCAATTGGCTTATGTTGAATCTGTGAAGCTGAGATGTTAGTTGTGGACCCAGGTTGCCAGATAGGGTTATTAGCAGGAAGCATCAGGCTTTGACTGGAGGCCAACTGATGACCTTTGACAGGGAACAAATCTGGGCATTATGTTTGGTCTGAACGGCATAATGGAACATCAGACAGTACCATCGGATATCTGGATAAAACACAGATCCTAAATGACATTCCAACACTGGCTCGTCTTTGGATCTCACACCTTGATTACGCAATGCATTTTACCTAGTTCTACCAGGTGGACCTTTGCCTCCTGCAGCTGGAGCAGAATGTGGCTGCCAGGTTGTTGACTGGCTTATTAAGATCTTGTCATGTCATGCCTATGCTCTGTGGCCTACACTGGCTGTCAGTGAGGAGGAGGATCACCTTCAAGGTTGTGTTACTGACCTAAAAGGCCCTACACAGACTGGGACCATGGTACCTGTAAGATCTTGCCATGTCACACCTGTGCTCTGTGGCCTACACTGGCTGCCAGGGGGGTGGAGGATCACCTCTAAGGTTGGGTTACTGACCTAAAGGCCCTACACAGGTGGGACCATGGTACCTGCAAGATCTTCTTTGTCCCTGGTCCTCTCCTCCACTGATGAGGATTGCTAAAGATTACCAAGGTCCATTTGACAACTTCAGTTTGCCAGATTGTTTGCCTTTGCTGTGCTGACCCTGTGAAATATTCTACCTCACTGGATTAGGGAATGCCCATCTGTTGAGGCCTTCAAATCCGTCTTAAAAGCTTATTTATTTGACCAAGCATTTTCTAATATTTAAAGTCCTGCTGTTATATGGTTTTTCTTTATATTTATAATTTTATGGAATTTATATTTATGACTTTGTGTACAATGCTATGGTCTTATTGAAATAGTGAAATAAATAAAGATTGAGAGTCATGTAAATAGAAAATGAAGGAGACCTAAGAACCTTTGGGACATCACCGGTTATGGTGTTCAACCCAGACAGGGCATTCCCAGTTTTGAAAGCATGTTTCCTGTGGCCTAGGCAGTCTATGAACCAGCGGTGCAGAAGGACCAAGGCCAAATTAAGTATCCTGGAGGTAATACTTTATGACTGATCAGGTCAAAAACCTTGGTCAGGGAAGATCACATGATGTGCTCAACACTAGCTGATCTGCCTGGAAGCTCCTACTCACCTCCTTGTAATCAGCCTTGGTCCTTGTCATTTCACAAGTTTACAACTAACCACAGTGCCATATACTCTGTACACTAGACATACTAGAGGATTCCAAACTTTTGCGTCACTATCAGCCTTTTGGTGCCACGATGGAAGCAGAAATGTGCTTGGCCTTGCCTAGGCACACACCAGTGTCACCTGAAAACAAGCAAAGTTGAAACAGCATCAACAAGCCTCTGCCAAACAACTAAATCCCCAACGTCATTACCACTAATGGAGGAACGATTCATTTTAGAGTTACTGCCATTCAAAGAAACTCTGCAAGATATTGCGTCTGATCTGAAAACTGTTAAAAGCAAGCTGGGGGATGTAAAAACCAGAATCTCAGACACAGAAGCCTATACTAACTCCCTCGAAACCTGGAGAGACAGATCTGAGCTTGAGATCACTAAACTCAAGCAACAAATCGCTAAGCTGCTACTGAAAACTGAAGACTTGGAGGGGAGAAGCAGGAGGAACAATATTTAAGTTTTCGACCTACCTGAAGGTGAGGAAGGTTCCTCTCCAATAACTTTTATCCCGAAGCTGCTCACCAAGGTCGCTGGTCCATCTCCACATACCCCCACCTATCTAATTGAGAGAGTGCACCGGTCTTTGTGACCCAAACCTCCAGATGCATCCCCCCAGACCAGTAATTGTGTGCCTACTGAACTACCTTGAGTGGCAGCATGTTCTAGTTTAAATCCAGAGAGCTGAAAACCATTTATACAGGACAACAACAAGCTATATATCACCCAAAGTTGCCTCTAGATACCAGGCAGAAGAGGCTACTTTCCATCCAAATGTATGCAAACCTAATCGCTCAAATTATCAGATTCTGCATGACCTACCAGCTCATCTGCAAGTGCTGTTGGATGAAGACCTGATCATCTTTTGACTCACTCTCTCAACACAAAAAAAGGAGCTGAAGAGTAATGCCATCCATGTTCAAAATTTCTTGAACTAGTTGAAAATCATATTTACAGCTTTACGCCCTGGTATTCAATAATTAATATTTACCTGGGTTGTTTTTATGCAGCCTATTGTAGCATAAATCTTGCTGAATTGTTAGTCATCATGTGGAGAAAGTGCCTTCCGGACCCTGGATCCCTTGACTGGTGACTAGGCCTCACAGTTTAACCCAGGAGGGATCGACTGCTATATTTCAACAAAGGATGGTCCCAACTATCTGGTTCAGATTTCAGAGGACATACTGTATTTTTGCCTGCAGCACCAGTCCACCCTGATTTGGACACCCCAGTGGACTAATCCATTTGTGAATCAGAGCAAAGGGGGGTTTTAAAGCCACTGTACTTATTATTATTATTTTACTGTTAAGATTTCAATTTATTATTGCTGCCTCTGCTGCACTATCATACTCTCGGCTCCCCGACTGGGTCTCGCTCATCAGGAGGATAATGTATTCAGGCCCCCCTCTTTCTATTACCCTTCCGATTCCCTATAATTTCCTGCCTCTCGAACCTCCCCTCTTCCTTGATGTCCTTTGTCTTGATTCCCAATGGCAGCTCTGTGCATCTCCTTCTATCTCTTTACGAGGGACCTGATCAGATTACCTCCTTTGGTTGTTTTGCCTGGACCTAAGTAGGGAGCTGAGCTTTCAACTACTTTTTCACTGTGGTGTGTGAGGTTTGAGTGTATCTCACGGATCCTGGTTGGGGGGGGGTAGGGAGTGGGATGGTAGATAGACAGTGGCTAAGCTAGTCAGCCTCAAGTACTCGATTGTTGGGGGGTTGGCACTGACAGTCCACAGGCTCCTGATTTGTCTTTATGTTTGCTATATACTACTAGATGCTTTGCCTCAAACCTTTCACTGTCTCTTAACCTGTTATGTGGAGCTGTAGACTCTCAGAGCCATAGGGAATTCTGTTCGTCAGGATCACAGAACATTTCTAGTTGTGGGGTTACTCTCAGGACCATAGGGAATTCTGTTTGCCAGGATTATAGAATATTTGTAGTTGTGGGGTTACTCTCTGGGCCATAGGGAATTCTGTTCACCAGGATTATAGAACATTTCTAGCTGTGGGGTTACTCTCAGGGCCATAGGGAATTCTGTTCGCCAGGATTATAGAACATTTCTAGCTGTGGGGTTACTCTCAGGGCCATAGAGAATTCTGTTCACCAGGATTATAGAACATTTCTAGTTGTGGGGTTATGCGTATATAGTTTAATTGAAATATTAGGGGGATGGAATATACTTGTAGTTTTTAATAGCATATGTTTTAAGTCTTCAGTGTATATATACAAGCAGGTTTTTTCTTTGTATGTTAGACCAACTACCTTTGGGCTCATAATATCTAAATGTTAACTTGGTTTTCTATTTTTACGCTGCATGCTGAGACTGAACTGTTTTTGTTGTTTGAGGGGGAGGCTCGGGGATGGGAAGTAGGGTATATTTTGTAGAGTTGGATCACTGTTTTTTTCTCTTACATACATATACTGTGTTATATGTAAGGGGCAGGGCAGGGTGGACTGCAAGGTATATATGGTCAGATCAGATTCACAGCTTTCTTTCATAAATAACCTAAAGCTAAATAACCTCCTACCCTTAATATCCTTCAAAAGATTATTCACCACCCTATTCCCAGAACTCTGCAACTGCTTCCACAAGGCCTAAACCCCGGCCCTACCTACCCCCCGTGTTCCTATATGCTGATAAAACTCCCGTTTCCAGTCCCAAGATTCACCCTCAAAATGCCTGCTAGGTCCTATAATCTACATATTACTCCTGATGTGCCCATTACCTTCTATCTCACAGATTAAAAGATTTAATGTGCCTTGTTCATATGTATATTGTTATATATTAGCACTTATGTCATTGTATTACTGTTTATGTTACCCCTGTCATTGTGTTACTGTTTATGCTACCCTTGTCAATGTAATAACACTTGCACTTCTTGACCAGTCAGGTCCATCTTGTAAATGAGCTATGCTCAATGATGTTCGCCTGATTAAATAAAGATTTTGATTGATTGATTTGATTGATTGATTGATAAATATGGCAAGTGTACTGACTAAATTTCTAACTTGGAACATTAGGGGTGCCTGGGAATGTCTGAAAAGACATCAAATTCTTAAGCATATTGCACTTCAACATGTTAATATTTCATTCCTACAGGAGACTCATCTCCTCCCCTCAGAAACCACTACCCTCCGAAGGCAAGATACTGGCCAAGTATTTGCTTCCGGAATATCAACTGCCAGTAGGGGGGTGGCTATCCTGGTAAATCGCTCAGTACCTCTGCAGGCAGAGCACTCTATAGTAAATCCAGAAGGGAGATTTGCCCTGGTAAAGGGAAGGATAGGCCATATGGAACTGGTGCTAGGAAGCATATACAGCCCAGTGGGTGGGGGGACTCTGCTTTCTTTATGGAACTAATCAACAAATTGTCCTCCATTTGACACTTCCAATAATCTTGGGCAGGGACTGGAATCTACCCCCCCACACAGGATTTGGATCAATCCAACAGCCCTCTCAACCCCATCAGCTACCCAAAGAGACCTATAAAAATTCTCAGACTCTTTAGGGTTATGGAGACCATGAGGATACTGAATCCTTTATCCCATACCTTTTCTTTTATTCTACAGTCCATGACTCCTCATCCATCTAGACTATATCCTGATCAGCCGTACTTTGCTCCATGGCCTTTGTGCTGTGGAATAGAAGCCCATAGTTGTATCTGACCATGCAACAACCTTGGGTGTCACTGGCTCTAGACACTAATTTTCAGGAGACTCGAGTCCTGGAGGCTGAACACCCAGCTCCTCAAAAATGAATATTTATTGTCCAGAATCCCTGTTCTCATCAAAACTGACATAGAAACATAGACTTTGATGGCAGATAAGGACCGCTAGGCCCATCTAGTCTGCCCATTTCCCTACCTACAGGATAGGCCGCAGATCCTATTTAACCAAAAGCCTATATCTTCCTGCCCCCCACAAGAATTGCCTTATGTCTGTCCCATGCAGTCTTGAATTCTCCCACAGTTTTAGACTCCACAACTTCCTCGGAAGGCTGTTCATGCATCCACTACCCTCTCTGAAATAATACTTCCTCCTTGCCCTTGAACGCCTCCTTCTATCTTTAAATTGTCCCTTGTTCTTGCAAGTCTCTTTTCTGAAAGATGCTACCCTCTTGGACTTGTTGATTCCCTTGAGGTACTTGAAAGTTTCTATCATGTCCCCCCTCTCCCTTCTTTCTTCAAGGGTATACATATTAAGCTCCTTTAGTCTCTCCTCATACGGCTTCTCTTGCAGACCCTACACCCTTTTAGTTGCCCTCCTCTGGACTGCTTCTATCCTGTCTATGTCCTTGCGGAGATGGGGTCTCCAGAACTGGACACAGTATTCCAGATGAGGTCTCACCAACTGTCTGTACAGAGGGATAACAACTTCCTGTTTTCTGCTGCTGATGCCTCTCCCTATACATCCCAGTATACCCCAGCCCTCCCTACTGCCTTCACATTTTACTAACCTTAAGGTCATCTGATATGATTACCCCAGGTCCCTTTCCTGTTGTTGTTGTTACTACCTCCCCACCCATTGTGTATTCTCCCCAGGGTTCTTGTTTCCCAGGTGCATTATTTTTGCACTTTTTGCATTAGTCCTAGCTGCCATATGTCAGCCATTCCTCCAACCTTGCCAAGTCCTTTTTCATCCTTTCCACGCCTCCTTGTGTATCAACCCTGTTGCAGATCTTTGTGTCATCTGCAAAAGGCATACTCCTTCAGTCCTCTGCAATGCCACTGATGAAGACATTGAAAAGGACTGGACCCAATCTGAACCCTGCAGTTGCCCACTAATATCCACCCTTTCTTCAGAGTGGACTCCATTTACAATTACCTTCTGTGTCCTGTTGTCAGCCAATGTTTTGCAGGCTACCACCCTGGGACCCACTCCCAGGCTGGTTAATTTGATAATAATCTTTTGTGTGGGACTGTGTCAAATGCCTTGCTAAAGTCTAGGTAGGCCATGTCCATAGCCCCCTCTGGTCTACTACTTTGGTCACAGTCAAGAAATCTATCAGATTCATCTGACATGACCTTCCCGCTGTGAACCCATGCTGCCTTGGATCCTGTGCTCCACTGACCTCTAGGTACTCAACTATTCTTTCCTTCAGAAGTGACTCCATCACTTTCCCTACCACAGAGGTAAGACTGACAGGTCTGTAGTTTCCTGCCTCTGTCTTGGTCCCACTTTTGTGAAGGGGAATCACATCCACCTTCCTCCAGTCCTCAGGTACCACACCATCCTTCCATGATTTATTAAAAAGAGTAGCCAGTGGTTTCACTAGTTCCTTCCTTAATTCTTTTAGAATTCTGGGGTGACTTCCATCAGGACCCATTGCTTTGTCCACCTTCAGTTTTAGGAGTTCTTGCAGAACCCTTTCTTCTGTGAAAGGACTGGGATCGACCCCCCTATCAAAGTGCTTCTGTTAATTGGATTAGGCACTTCCCCTCGACTTTTGAATACTGAGCAGAAAGATTTGTTCAGTATTCCGCTTTTCACTGTCCCCTCTGCCCACCCACGTTTATTCTGTTCAGCCTCACTATCCCTCCCTTTGTCTTCTCGCTCACTGATGTACCTATATAGGGTTTATCCCCCTTCTTAACTGAGTTGGCTATCTTTCCTCAGTTTGGGCCTTTGCTATTCTGACTTCCCTCCCTGCTTCTTTCTGCCTTAGCTGGTACAGCTCTCTGTCCTGCTCCTTCTGTGTTTCCTTATGCTTCTGGAATGCTATCTTTTTTTCTTCCTGACTTTCACAGCCACCTCTCTTGAGAACCATAGTGGCTTTTTCTTTTATTTTAGTTTTGTTTGTTGCTTCACACAAAAGGCTTGTTGCCTCTGTGATGGCAATTTGATAATTCCCCATTGTTGCTCCACCTCCTTCTAGCCTGTTTACTAGTGCTTTCTGAGGCACTCTCCCATCTTGCCAAGTCAGCCTCCTAAGTCCAGTACTCTCACTTTTGTGTGGCTTGACTCTGTGGCTGAGTTTAACGTGAACCACACTGTTTGATGGTCACTTGTCCCCAGATGGCAACCCACTTCTAGATCTGAGATCCTCTCCACTGCCCCGTTTGAGGTACGAGGTCTAAATTGCTCCCTCATGAGTGGGTTCGAAACTAGCTGTCTAATGCCTGCCACCTGTAGAGGCATCAAAGATGGCCCTGCTCTTGGATATGGCTGCAACAAATGTGCTCAGTTAACATCTGGCATATTCAGGTCTCCCATCAACAGTATCTCCCCTTTCTCTGCCATTCTAAGAATGCCTTCCATCATATCCTTGTCCATTCCTTCCCCTGACATGGGGGTCTGTACTAAACCCTGTGCAGATTGTGGTGCCCTTTCCAGTCTCCAAGGTGACCCCAGTGCCTCCTCTCCTCCTATTTATTCTTTTGTTCAGTTGCTTTTATCCCTTCCTTTACATGAGAGCTACTCCTCCCCTCTTCTCCCCTGCCTGTCTCTCCTGTAGGTTATGTACCTGGTATGTTAACATCCAGTCATGGTTCTCTGTGTACCATGTTTCTGTGACTGCTACGATATCCAGGCATCCCTCTTCCATTAAGGCCACCAGCTCAGGGAGCTTGTTGCCCAGACTACGGGCATTGGTACTCATTGCCCTCCATTTCCTGATGGCATTACCCCCTTTTGCCCCATCCCTGTCCTTCTTGCCTTTGTCACTTTCTCCATTTACCCCTGCCCTTCTCCCTATCGACACCTCCATGTTGGTGTTTGCCACACTTACTACCGTGATTGTTTGGGGGGGCTAGGATTTTCTTGTGCCTTTCCAGTGCCTCCCCCCTTGGCTAGTTTAAAACCTTGCCAATGAAGCATTTAAACCTATCACCCTAGGATCCTGGTTCCCCTCCCGGACAGATGCAGCCCATCATGCCAGTATAGACTTGCATCACTCAGGTGGACCCCAGTCCCCAATGAAGCCAAATCCTGAGCTCCACCAGTTTTCAACCACTGATTGAATCCATAATGCAGGAACACCCTAGCCTCTACTATCCATAGATGGGTAGCACCTCGAGAAGGTTACCGTGCGTGCTACTTGACTAAGGCCCCTCCCCAATTCCACAAACTCTTCCTGCACTTCTCTAATCCCTTTCTTAGCCAGGTCATTTGTCCCTAAGTGGACAATGACATCCAGCTCCCTCCCCTGTGCAGCTGCTCCGGCAATCCTGAGGATTCGCTCCCTGTCCCTCCAAGCCATGGCGCCAGGCAGGCACCTTACCTCCCTCTCCCCTTCCTTGCTCAGTTCTACCTTCCTAACAATGGAGTCCCCCACTAGGAGTTGTTTCCTTCCTGCAGGGTCCCTGCCACCCTCCTGTGGGTCTCCTTTGTGAGGTTCCCAACATCCTCCTTGGTCTCCACTGTAGGTGCCTCCATAGTGGAACCACACTTTGCCAGAATGGCATAGGAATTGTAGAGAGGTACAACTGGAGGGATGTGCCTCTGTTCCACCACCCTCACCCTCCCTGAGCCCACTGTGGTCCAGCACCTCCTCTTTTTGGCAACCTCTGAGGCAGCGGCAGTGGCACTGGTGGTCCCTGGATGGAAGAGGAGGTCCCACAAATCCTGGCCAACTCAGCCTGGAGATGAGCAACCTCCTCCCTCAGCCCAGAAGGTGCCTGCAGATGGGACAACACTGCATCCTCAGAACATCTCCCGGAGACTGCTGCTCCACATCCACGCTCTACCACTCCAATCATGTCTTATTTCTGGCCCCTTAACTGTTTGCAATCCTTACTCTTCCTCTGTTTTTTCTCTCTCTCCTTACTTTCTGTCATGTGTCCTTTAAGCTCCTGATTGTCCTGTTCTGAGACAAGAATATCCTATATTTCTCAGTAGACCAGCTTACTTGTTCAGAGGCAGACCTCCAGCAACTAGAGGGGCCGGAGGCTACTCTTGCCCTTCTAGGATGGTGGGTCCTTGGTGGTTCTGTGATCACTCACTTCCTGCCCCTAAACAGGAAGTTCCTGTTGTCAGTCAAATCCTGTGCCTATAAAAATAGAACTAGCTTTGGGTGGGGGGGTGGAGGGGAGGGAAGGAGAGCAATATAGTCCCAGTACAGAAGTTCAGTCACACAGCAGTCCTTTCTCCTGGAGTCTTCTGCCAAGCTATTAGCAGAATCTTTCTAAGGCAGTCTTTAAATGTAGCTTCCTTCTAGCTAAGCCACTCCCCCTACTTACCAGATCTTTCTACAAGTAATTTAAACCTCACAACAGTTAAGTCCTTTCAGTCAACTGAGATTTACACCTAGATGACTTTTGTAAACAACAATCACAACTCTGTCCCAAGAATAGATCATGAATGGTGCGCTGTGAAGTGCTTTCTTAGAGGAGAATTCATACAGCTTTCCTCTACACATAAGCATCGAAGGGAAGCAGAGGCTGTCTCCTTGTTAGCCCAGATCCGAACTCTGGAACAGTCCCTCTCCTCATCTTCTTCTCCTGATTCTCTACAATCCCTCCTCTCATTACAGAACAAATGTTTTCTCTTTTACAGGAAAAGGTGGAATTGGCCATTTTAAGAACTAAAGCACGTTATATAGAACATGGAGAAAAGGCAGGTCATTTTTTGGCACTACGCCTTAGGAAGCTGAAAACCTCCAGGAATATACCTGCGATCAATACTCCTGATGGTATAGTTAAAACTCACCCCAGAGTGATACTCACTATCTTTGAACAATGTTATTCTTCTCTTTATGGCCATCGTATATCCCCTCCGAGGAATGAAGACCTGACAGCTTATATAAACTCTGCAATGCTACCTACCTTGCCGATTTCTCACCAAGTTTTCTTATCTACCCCTATATCCCAACAAGAAGTAGAAGATGCCATCACTCACTAGTGCTGGTCAAAGCCCGAGGTCCTGATCGGTTCCCATCCAATTTTTATAGATGCTTTATCAAAGATCTGGCCCCATTCTTCTTCACCTATTTCACTACATCCTAGCTGGAGAAGTCTTAGACCCTACTCTCCTTGAAACCACCATTATTCTTCTCCTCAAGCCAAAATAAAACTCCCTCCTGTCTGGCCAGCTATCAGCCAATCTCATTATTAAACTGTGACATCAAAATTCTAGCAAAAATCCTGGCCACCAGAATTGAGAAGGTCTGGTCCTGTCTTCTTAGCCCAGAGCAGGTAGGCTTTGTTGCTGGCAGATCCTGGCTCGATCACATCCGTAAAATCTCACATATTTTTCAAGCAGCAGAATCTTCTCCCTCGTCAATGGCACTAATCTCTCTTGACGTGGAGAAAGCCTTTGATAAAGTGGACTGGATTTTAAAATGGTCTTTCTCTCAGAATTTGTTCACTGGATACAGAAACTGTACACTCTCCCATCAGCTAGAATTTGCTGTAATGGTGTTCTCTCCTCTCTTCCCCCTTTATACCGGTACACGCCAAGGATGTCCTATGTCTCCTTTCCTTTTCAGTCTCTATCTAGAACCATTAATAAGGTGCATACAAGCCTCTCCTAATGTCACCGGAGTCCCTATTGAAAACATCATTCCACAGATTACGGTTTATGCTGATGATGTTCTCCTACACCTGTCAAATCCCATCTCATCTTTGACAGAAGTTTTGAGAATAATTGATACCTTTGGCAAGTATTCTAACTATAAGTTGAACTTAAAGAAGACTAAAATATATCCCCTCAATTCTCTCACTTATAGTCACACCTTCTCTCACTTCGGCATGAAATGGTCCTCCAGAAGCATCAAATACTTGGGTATCTCCCTTACCTCACACTCCTCTCTTACGCACAAGCTCAACTTTGTTGATCTATGGAGTTCCATTCAACAGGACCTCTCTCATTGGAGAATCCTCCTGCTTTCACTATTGGATAGGATTAACGTAACCAAAATGAACGTCCTACCCAGAATCTTCTGTCCTATTAATATGTTTAATGTCTGGCTACCCTTATCCTTTTTTAAACAAATCCATGCTGATATTACTTCCTTCATTTGGCTGGATAAAGCGGTTAGGAGATCTTATCAAAAACAGAGTATGCCTAAAGAATGTGGGGGGCTCCGCCTACCTAACATCTTGCTTTACTACTGGGCAAGTCACCTTTGTAAATTCGGGAAATGGTTGTCTATACCCCGGCTTCAACCTCGGATGGACAATGTCCCCATCTGGTTGCAGATTGAGGCTGACCTATTTTCCACCTACAAGCTGAATCCCACTGTAATTCCAATCTCACCTGTGAATTCCTGGCAAAATCCCTGACCCAGTCCCCAGTCAACATCTCGCTAAAAGTTTTGGCGCAACTATGTAGATATTATCTCAATCTCAATCTCAATCTTTATTTATTTATTTAAGGCGCCTTTCTAAAAACCAAGGCGCCTGTACAATACTAGATAAATTACAAAGACAATAAACAACAATATTAAAAATCATTATAAGCTTTACTAAAGAGGTGAGTCTTTAAAGATTCTTTAAAACTATGGACTGTTGGGCTTTCCCGCACCTGACGAGGTAGAGAATTCCACAGGGTCAGGGCCATAAAACTAAATGATCTTGCCCCTGAAGTTTTTAAATGAACCCCTAGGAATCTCTAGCAATCCCTCATCAGTGGATCGGAGAGAGCGGGAGGGACAGTAGGGATGAAGGAGATCTTTCAGATAAACCAGTCCCTGATCATGTAGGGCCTTATAGGTCAGCAAACCGACCTTGAAAGTGATTCACCAGCAAACTGGCAACCAGTGCAGACCACGGAGCACAGGCGTTATGTGACTGGCCCTAGATGAGCCTGTCACCAGCCTGGCTGCCGCATTCTGCACTAGCTGCAGGCAGCGAATCTCAATCCCAGGAAGCCCTAGGTAGAGCGAGTTGCAGTAGTCAAGGCAGGAGGTACAAAGGCGTGGACCAAAATAGGCAGATCGTCAGGGGGAACCAGGTGTTTCACCCGGGCGATGTTCCTCAGATGGTAAAAAGAGGTTTTGACAACCGCTGACACCTGAGATTTAAATGTCAAGCGGTCATCAAATACAACGCCCAGATTCTGCACTCGGTCTGAGGTAATTAGCGGGATATCCCTGAGCCATAAACCCGAGGGTAATCCAACCAATAAACCTGCCTCCCGGTGATCCTGGCCCACAACCAACACCTCAGTTTTATCAGGGTTCAACCTCAGCCAACTCACATTCATCCAGTCCTGGATTTCAGCAAGACAGTTATTAAAGACCAAAAGGCAGCATCTTGACCTGGGCACAAAGGACATGTACAGCTGAGTATCATCTGCATAGCAGTGAAACTCAGACCATACCACCTAATAATCGCTCCTAATGGCAGCATATACACTGCAAACAACATGGGTGCCAAAATGGAACCCTGCGGTACCCCACAGGATAGGGAGAATGATGCTGAGGAAAAAATCCCAGACAGCACTCTCTGAGTCCTACCCTCGAGGTAAGACCGAAACCAACTGAGGACTGTACCAGACAGTCCACAGATAGACCGCAGGTGTTCCAATAGCACACCAGTATCAAATGCTGCAGAGAGATCAAGAAGGACCAGAATGGAACAAGATCTTAGATCTCTCGCTATTAGGAGGTCATTTAGCACCCGAATCAGAACTGTCTCGGTACTATGTCTTTTTCTAAATCCGGACTGGAGAATCTCGTAGAGATTGTGGCTGGTCAAATGATCATTTAACTGCAAAGCAACCACCTTCTCAATAACTTTACCAACAAAGGGTAAGTTAGAGACAGGCCTCTAGTTTGCCAGGCAGTCCGGGTCCAAGGAGGATTTCTTAAGGAGGGGCTGGACCACCGCCTCCTTTAGAGGATTTGGAAAAATTCCCCTATCCATGGACCTACAGACTATCTCAGCTAGGATGGGGCCGATTTTATCCACACACCCCACTAAGAGACGTGTGGGGCCCGGATCCAAACTACAGTTAGTCGGACGCAATAATTGTATGATCATCACAATTTCTTCAATTGTGGGAAGGCCGAAGTCAGACCACACAAACTGGGTGTCCGACATCTCCTGCCGACCATCACTACTCCCATTAGAGAGGGTTAGATGGATGTCCGATCTGATTGTGGCAACCTTATCTGAAAAGAATAGAGCAAACTCCTCACACCGTTCTTGAGAAAACGCTCTTCTGGGCTGCAGACAGATTGGATTGCACAATCTGTCCACAGTCCGAAGAGCTGAGCTGGTCTATTCTGTGCAGCAGCAATCTCTCTGGACAGGAATTCTGCCTTCTACGAGATTGCTGATTGATAGATCACATAGTGATCCATCAAACTAAGTCTGTCACAATCCTGACCCGACCTCCGCCAGCACCTCTCCAACCTTCGTCCAACTCTCCTCAACTCCCTCAAAGTCTCATCAAACCAAGGAGACTTGGGTTGAAGAGTGAGAGGACGAACATGAACAGGAGCAATGGAATCCAGAGCCCCTGCCACCGCCTCATTATAGGCAAGTACCAGCTCTCCTGGATCCATGCAATCTCTCGGTAAGCTCGATAGGTCCAGCACCACCATCAGGCCGTCAGGGGAAACACCCCTTAAAGGGCGATACCGGACCATCTCCGTAGGGGCCGGCCTACAAGGGGTGGCCACAAAACTGAGCCCAATGGAGTGATGATCAGATCATCCGACTGGTTCCACCACCAGGTCGGATATCTCCATCCCCAGAAGGAACACCAAATCCAGTGAATGACCACCAATATGGGTCGAGGAGGAAATAACCTGTGTGAAGCCCAGTGACATCATTAACTGGAGGAAGTCTTGACCAAACTGCAAGACCTCATCGTCAACCCAGGCATTGAAGTCCCCCAGAACCAACCATCTGGGGGACCCCAATGTCAGGTCGACAACAAGGTCCGCGACTTCCCACAGGAAAACATTCCCATCACCTGGTGGACGGTATACGAGAAGTATCCTGCACCCCACACCCACGCCCATGATACATTCAAAGGATTTGGTAATTCCCAACGGTACCTCCACTAGGCCCAGTTCTGATCTAAAACAGATGGCAACACCCCCGCCCCTACAATCCAACCTCGGGCGGTGTATCACCGAGTACCCGGCTGGAACTGCTGCCTCCAAAACTGGTCCAGCATTTTCATCCAGCCAGGTCTCAGTGATGCACGCCAGGTCTGATGTCCCAACAAAATCAGCTATAACAGGCGTTTTGTTTCTAATAGACCTGGCATTGCACAACACCGCCCGGGTAGGATGAGCCACCGATGATGACCATGTTACCTGCTGACTACCATCAGAACCCTTGGGTATGGGAACCAGGCAGGGAGGACCCCTTTCCTGGGCCCATTTCACCCCAGGGTGTCTCCTTGTCCCCACTATCCCTATCCGCCCGCTCCTTTCCGTTCCCTCTCCAAACCCGGGCCCCGTCCTCCTCCTTCTTCTAACAATCCCTAGAGCCCTACATCGTCCATAAACTTCTATTGATAGGGGGGGACAGAAAAAAGGACGAAGGTCTCTGAGTTTGGAGGGGGAATAACGCCCAACACATATTTACTATTCTAATATGTATCAAAATAAGTAATCCTAATTTTTTTTTTATAAAAATTTTTTTAAGCCACCTCTTATTTCTAAATAAAAACCAGTCCTAAGTAATAATTTCACTAAAAACTCTCACCCTCCAAACCTATACAAAACACAAACAAATAAAACAAACCACTAATTAACTTCCCCACCCAGTCCTCTCACCACTGGAAAGGAAAATAAAATATACCTAAAACTAATATTCCTTACAATATAAACAAATAATAATTGTAAAATTAGATAAAACGTCCAAACAGTCACAATTTCATCAAATTATCATCCAGTGAAGAAATCACTCCTCACACGATGAAATAGTTCAGCCAGATTAACACTTAAAAATAAAAACCAGAAATTTGTCTCTCCAGAAACTGATAACAATATTCCAGTTTGAATGTATCTGAAGAAGGCAGTCTCAAGGCACCCAGAACATCAAATCTTAAGTCATATGTTATCCCAATATAGCACCACTCTGCAATGTAGGGTAACAATGTGAAGTCCATGTGATGTAACCAATGAGCAAAACCCAGGATGCAAAAGTGGTGAAAAGTCTTTATTAACCAATATCTGTGGTACTCTCACTACCACTAGACAAAGTTGCAACTTCCAGACAAAGAACTGAGGGCTCTCACCACCTCCTTCTTGCTGCACTACTCACAAAATGTACCCAGAACTATCAAAGCTCTTTCATTATTTCTGAAAGGGAGTAATGAAATATCCAAAAATTAACAGATGAATAAAATAAGATAAAAACAGTCACTAAGAGGTTCTCTCACAACCTCCTTCAAAGAAACAAAATCAGTAATAATCCTGGTCCCATAAAACAAAGGACCTCGAACAGTCAGACGAATCAGGGTCTTACAGTTCCCAAGGCAGAAATTTACTAGTCAAAACTAAGTTCCAGGCGAGGAAGCAGGAGACAAACCGACACAGCGCAGTAATAGCTGATGAATTGCACAAATCCACACAACTTCAGGGTAGGGGAAAAACAGGAGGGGAAGCCCCGTAGCCCCCAGAGACCCCAGACAACACAGACGACCCCACTGTCCACCAACTGTGAGGTAATCTATGTCCCTCACCCCCCAACCCCAATCCTCCGATGGAAGTCCAGGGAGCAGGGTCCTGGGAACTCCAGGCCCACAGAAGAATCCCCCCCAGCCTAACCCGAACACAAGCCCAAAAAAGCTTGCAACAGCTATGACTCACAACCCTGCAGTTGTAATAGTCGGCGATGACACATCAAAAGGCTTCCAATTCCAGCTCCAGTATCCCTTGTTTGGAGAATCAAAATTTTAATCCTCAAAAAACAGGCTCCAAAAAGACCAAACTTGAAGGTTCCAAAGCTCCCAAACTCCAGTCCTCTTCAAACCATACTTCGAGCGGCTTGGTCGCCAACAAATACCGGCACTCGAAACAGTCTAAGACGAGCTTCCCTAGTGCCGCCTAGACACCTGGAGAACACTCCCATACGCTGCACTAAGCAGTCACCGGCTAAGCGTTTATCGGCAACCAAAAAGGCATAGATAATCCCAGCGAATAAAACAGAGATGAAAACGCCAAGTGAGTCCAGGTTTATTAAAAACTAATGATCGGGTCGAAAAATAAAACCGATCACAAAGAAAATGCCTCCGAGGAACTAGCACATAAAAATAAACAAACAACAAACTTAAAACACTAAAACAACGCATTACAGAGCAAAGTTTGTGGCTGACCAGCATGGTCGCCATCTTGCCATTATAAAATGTCCTGTACCGCAGATTTCTTTCAGCCCATTCTTGCTAACCTAAACCTAAAAATAGGGGGTAACCCCATCCCCATGGCATGGTTCTCAATTTCTCAGGAGCTTAGAGTTTCCGATTTCTACTCTCAATCCTTTATTTTATCTGCTCAGGAAATACAAAATAAATTCAGGCTGACATCAGCATCTGTTTTTAAGATATACCAACTTTGGCACTTGCTGATCAGTATGTTTGGGCTCCAACCACAACCCTCCACCTTTGGTGACTTCCTACAGCAGATCAGTGACCTGTCTAGCAATCCTCACAGAGTTTCTGCATTATATAAATATTTACTCACTAGCCCACAGTCCCCCTTGCCAGAAGGTTCCAAGGTATGGAGTATTCTCTTACCTGATCTGGAATTTAATTGGGCCCAAATCTGGAAAGATTTGTATATTTATATTTTGCAGGACAGATTCAAGCTAACTCAATACCAGATTCTGAACAACATGTATTACACCCAGATTAAACTAGCAAAAATTGGTAGCCTCCCTTCAGTTTTATGCTCTAGGTGTGGTATGGAGGAGGGCTCCCTCCTACATATCTTCTGGTCCTGCGAGAAAGTATCCCCCCTGTGGACACAAATAGAACAAAAAATGGACCCACTTCTAGGCCTTCAAGGTTTGTTCTTTCCGGCTACTTGCATCATTGGGGATTTTTCCCAAATTCAAGTAAAAGAAAGAAGGTACCACATGGCCCTCATCTCAATGGCAGTTAAAATAGTGCTTAGACACTGGATGGACCAAGCAACTATTACCTATTCGGAATGGCTCCATGAAATATCTTTTGCCCTTAGAGCTAAACAGCTAATTGCCAGTGTTCATAATCGTAAATCCTCATTCACCAAAAAATGGGGTAAATTATATGCCCTTTTTTTATCCTGATTTATCATTGCTGGCAAACCCAGGCAACCTTATGATCAGCTTCCTAGACAGTATTCAGATTGTACCTACATAGATACATAGATACATAGATACATAGATACATAGACAGTGTCGGCAGATAAGGGCCTATGGCCCACCCAGTCTGCCCATTTGAGCTTGTAAGTTCAGTTTGTTTTCCTAGAAGTCTGTTTCCCCTTACCCCTGACCTCTAGAATTCCTTTATGTCTATCCTATGCATTCTTAAATCCCGTGATTGTTTCAGCCCCCACCACTTCCTCTGGCAGGGTGTTCCACTTGTCCACCACCCGTTCTGTGAAGAAATTCTTCTCATATTTCCTCTGAATCGTTCTCCTCCAACTTCATCCCATGCCCTCTAGTCCTGGAACATCTTTTCGCTTAAAAATAGTGTTTTCCTGCACCCTGTTCCTCCCTGTAAGATACTTGTATGTCTCTATCATATCCTCTCTCCTCCTCTCCTCCAGGGAGTACATGTTCAGTTCCTTCAACCTGTCTTCATAGGACTTGTGATGCAATCCATGCACCATCTTTGTTGCCCTCCTCTGAACCTTCTCTACCCTGTCTATGTCCTTACGTAGGTATGGTCTCCAGAACTGTACACTGTACTCCAGGTGGGGCCTCACTAGTGTCTTGTATAGCGGAATTATGACCTCCCTTTTCCTGCTGGTGATGCCCCTGACTATACATCCCAGCATCCTATTTGTTTTACCTGCTGCCTTGTCACACTGTTTCCCTACCTTGAGGTCATCAGAGATGACAACCCCAAGATCCCTTTCCTGCTTGGTGCATGCTATATCCTCACCCCCCAACTGATATATTGTCCCAGGGTTTTTGTGCCCCATATGCATTATCTTGCACTTCTTTGCATTGAATTTCAACTGCCAAACCCCTGACCATTCTTCAAGTTTCTGCAGGTCGCTTCTCATTCTGTCTACACCCTCTGGTGTGTCTACTCTGTTACAGAGCTTTGTGTCATCAGCAAACAGTGAAATTCTGCCTTCTAGATCCTGCTGCAATGTCACCGATGAAGATGTTGAATAGGACCGGTCCCAGCACTGATCCCTGTGGTACCCCACTGGTCACTCTTCCTCTGTGGAGTGACAGCCATTTACCACCACCCTCTGTGTCCTGCCACCCAGCCAGTTACCTACCCACCACACTACTGTCCTGCCCACACCATATTCCCCAGTTTGTGTAATAGTCTTCTATGTGGCACAGTGTCAAAGGCCTTGCTGAAGTCCAGATAGACCATGTCCACTGCCCTCCCTGATCCGCCTCCCTAGTCACCCAGTCAAAAATTCAATGAGGTTGGTCTGACATGACCTTCCCTGGTGAAACCATGCTGCCTTGGGTCCTGTAGTCCATTGACAACCAGATGTTCCACCAATCTCTCCTTCAGTAGTGCTTCCATGATCTTCCCCACTACCGAGGTGAGGCTGACTGGTCTGTAGTTCCCTGCATCCTCTTTGTTCCCACTTTTGTATAAGGGGACTACATCTGCTATCCTTCAGTCTTTGATTACCTCCCCTGTTTCTAGTGATCAGCTAAACAGGATAGCAAGAGGTTTAGCCACCACCTCTCTTAGTTCTTTAAGGACCCTGGGGTGCAACCCGTCTGGCCCCATTGCTTTATCAACTCTTATTACTTCCAGTTCCTTCAGGACCCTTTCTCATGTGAAGGGACCTGTGTCCATTTCTGCACCATTCTCACCCCTTGTACTCCCTTCAGACCCATTACCCCCCTTTTCCTCAGTAAAGACTGAGCAGAAATACCTGTTCAATATGTCAGCTTTACTGTTGTCATCCTCCATGCGGCTCCCATCCTCCCCCTTCAGTCTCACTATCCCTCCCTTTGTCTTTCTTTTTTCACTTATGTACCTGTAAAAGGTTTTGTCCCCTCTACCCACTGATTTTGCAATGTGTTCTTCTGTCTGAGCTTTGGCTTCCCTTACTGACCTCCCTGCCTCCCTTTGCTTCTCCTGGTACTTCTCCCTATCACCTTCTGCCTGTGTCTTTTTGTATTGCCTGAATGCAATCTTTTTGGCTTTCACTTTCTTTGCTACCTCTTGGAAAACCATAATGGTCTCCTCTTCCTTTTCCTCTTGCTAACCTGCTTAATGCATAATTCTGTTGTTCTTATAATCCCCATTTTAAATACTGTCCACTGTTCCTCAACCCCTGATTCCTGTCCCATTCCCTTAATGCCTCTTTCAAGTATCTCCCCATTTTCCCAAAGTCTGCCCCCCTAAAATCCAGGATACATGTGTTTGTGTGGTTTGGTTCTACTCTTTCTGTGATTTCAAACCACAATGACTGGTGGTCACTGTTACCCAGGTGCTCCCCCACTGTTACCCCCATCACACTGTCCCTGTTTGTGAGCACAAGGTCCAGTATTGCCATCTGACGAGTTGGTTCCATGACCAGTTGCTTGAGGAAGGCACCCTGAAGGGAGTCCAGGATAAATCTGCTCCTAGTTGATGCTGCTGCTGGTTTATCTTTCATAGCTATGCAGACTTTATTGATGTCATACCTCACTTGGGGTGGGTGCGGGATGGGGGAAGGTAGTACGTACAGGGGGATGGGGCCTATTTTATCCAGTTAAAATGTTTGATATACATGATTATCGATTTGCTGTTTATTCTATGAATGTTTTTTAAACCAATAAAACTTCTTTGATTCAAAAAAAAAATGCCTTGGTCAGGTCCACAAACACAGTTGCAGCAGCAAGGCCCTTATCCATGGCTTGATAAATATCATCTATAAATTCAGTTATGGCAGTGACAGTACTGTGCCCTTCATGGAAGCCACGTTATATAGAAATGGGGCCAGTGTGGCTCACTAGCAATGATGTTGGCTCTGTGAGGGGATCAGTCTTAATATTTATATTTGGTCAGATCACAAAATAAATAATTGAAATGGCTTGCAATTTTGGCAGGGTCTGTGTGTCTATTGCCTTTGAGGTCTAAGGACAGTGGTGAGGGTTGTGAGTGGACATTTAATAGAGAATTTACTTGTATGCCACCCTAACAGTGACATTTCAATGGCGACATGCATTGATCTTGACAAAAGCGCCATGCCACTGTAGAAGTGCCACTGGAAGGGGACAACCACTTCCCCTGACCTGCACTGCCACCCTGAACTAACTCCATCCTGGAGTTACAATTCTTTAGTTCCAGGGGCTTGGGGGTGAAGCCTCTGGTGTAAAAACAGAGCCAAACTGTGTGGCTCCTTGCCAACTGCAACTTGCAATTGACATGAAGCCTGTCTCTGTAATGCAGGTTGCAATCTTTTTTGTCACGCCGGCATGGTAGAGCTGAATTTATTGACTGTCAAAACTTCTTAGGGTTGTTTCATAGACGATACCTTTTTGGCAAAGAACTCGCTGTATGTCTTAGCTTCCCATTCGTATCTGCACTCCATCATGAACTGCCATTTCTGCATATATTGTTTCATTTCTTTTGTTGTAAATTTACATATTTGTTATTACTGCAGTATTAACTACTCAGTATATACTCTGCATTTGTACTTGTATCTTTTGAAATGCTTTTCATAGATTCATAGAAGTGTGATGGCAGAAAAGGACTGAAACAAGGCCCACCACGTCTGCTCATTTGTCCAGCTATCTGCTTAGACCTGTGCACCCCTAAACACTCCTCTGTGGTTGCTCCATGCCCTTCTGAATCCCTCCACTGTTTACTCTCCAATGACTGCCTCTGGGAGTTTGTTCTACTTTTCCACCACTCTCTCTGTGAAATAGTATTTCCTAATGATACCTCTGAACTGCTCCCCTCCACCTGCAGACCATGCCCCCTCATTCTGTGATTTCCCTTCATCCGGAAGATGCTCCCCCCTGGCAACCTGTTTATACCCTTAAGGTACTTGAAGGTCTCAATCATGTCCCCACCCCTCTGCTCCAAGGAGTACATGTTCAGATCTCTCAACCTTTCTTCATAGGATAGGTGGCTTAACCCTTTTACCATTTTTGTCGCTCTCCTCTGAACCCGCTCTAGCCTCCCCACATCCTTCCTGAGGTATGGCCTCCACAACTGGACTCCATACTCCAAGTGCAGTCTAACTAGATGGGTGTACATGGGTACTATGACCTCCCTATTTCTACTGGTGATCCCCCTTCCGATGCATCCCAGCATTCCACTCACCCAGCCACTGCCCTCCAGCACTGCCTTTCCACCTTCAGGTCCCCCAATATAATGATGCCTAGGTCCCTTTCTTGTTCCAGCTCCTCCAGATCTCTGCCCCCCATACAGTAGTCTGCTCTCTGATTTCTGTAGCCAAGATGCATCATTTTACATTTTTCTCTATTGAATGCAAGCTGCCACCTCTTTGACCATGCCTCAAGTCTCACCAAATCTCTCTGCATTTGTTCTACCCCTTCCCGCATGTCCACCCTATTGTAGATTTTGATATTGTCTGCAAACATACTCACACCTCCCTCAAGGCCTTCTACAATGTCCCCTACAAATATACTGAATAGTAGGGTCCCAGCACTAATCCCTGAAGGACCCCGCTTGTGACCTTGCCCTCTCTGCATGCCACCCCATTTATTATGGCCTTCTGTCTCCTTTCCCTCAGCCAGTTTCCCACTCTTTTAACCCATTTAATGACCCTCTGCCCCAGCCCCAGTCCTGCCATTTTACACAGCAGCCTCCCGTGGGGCACAGAGTCAAACACCTTCCTGAAATCCAAATAAGCCACATCTACTGCCCTCCCCTGATCCAATTCCTTGGTGACCCTATCAAAAAACTCTATCAAATGTGTTTGACAGGATCTGCCCCTAGTAAAACCATGTCACCTTGGATTCATCAGGCTGCTTTCCACCAGGTAGCTGGTGATCCTGCCTTTTATTAGTTTCTTCATGAGCTTGCCTACTACCATTGTCAAGCTCACGGGTCTGTAACTTCCCACTTCCTCCCTCCCTCCCTTGTTATGCAGTGGGACCACATTTGCCTGCTTCCTGTCTTCTGGCACCACCCCAGTCTCTAGGGACTGATTGAAGAGTGCAGTCAAAGGTACTGCCAATATCTCCTTTAGCTCCCTTAACACCCTTGGGTGCACCCCATCTGGCCCCATTGCCTTGTCCACCTTCATGCAGCCTAGTTCTTAAATTTCCTCCACAAGCTCACCAGCCCATCAGTGCAGAGGTTAGAGTTCCACTCACTACGCCAGCGACCCAGGTTCGGAATGGACCTGGGTCACTGGAGGGCCAGCTGGGGGAGATGGATGGAGCATCCTCAGGACTGCTCTCCTTCTCTGGGGGGAAGGGGGACATATGTCCAGTGCACTATAGACCCCTGGTGGAGGCTGGGGGCTCCATCGCAGCCGACGTCTGGATGTCAGGGGGTGGGGTGGACCCTGGACGTCATTGCACGTCCCCACTCCCGAGAAAATAATGTCCTTTCCAGGACAGAAAATTCCCCAGACAAGCATCTCTATGATGCCCTCCTCGCCACCTCTGATGTGCTCCCAGGCCAGCTCCCTGACCCCAACCAACATTCGTGACACCAGTAAGTGCCACAACTCTGTCCTGGGGGTAAGCCAGGGGGCATGGGGGGGAATGCGGCTCATGTGGGGGCAGGGGGCGGTGGGGGGTCGTGACCAGGGCTGAAGTTCAGCGCAGGCTGGTACAACAACAAAAAAAATTCCTCCACAATAAATGGCCTCATCTCCACTCCCCCCTTCCCTGCCATTTCTTTTTCTGCTTTGCTGCCTTTATCTTCTTCTTCCCTATTGAACACTGAGCAAAAATAGTTGTTTAGCAAGTCCGCTTTCTCTCTGTCCCCTTGTAGCATCTCCCCCTCATTTGTTTTTAACTGGAAAATCCCCTGTCTAGTCTTCCTCTGTTCTTATACATACCGAAAAAAAGTCTTATCCCCCTTTTTGACCTCTCTAGCTATTCGCTCCTCTGTCTGTGCCTTTTCCCTCCCTGCCTCTACCCCGTCTTCTCTCTGGCTGACTTGGTATTTTACCCAGTTCACTTCCACCTGTGTTTTCTTGAACTTCCTGAAGACTTTCCTTTTTGTCCTTACCTTTTTTCCTACTTCCCTAGTATACCACAGAAGTTTCCCCCTCCTCTTATTTTTACTTGCTGTCTTGGCACAGATTTCAGTGGCCCCTACAATAGCTTCTTTTATCCTCCCCCACATTGCCTCCACTTCTGTCAAATCCTCCACCCCTTACAAAGCCCACTCCACTATTTCCCCCATTTTCCAGAAGTTTTCCCTCTTGAAATCCAGCACCTTTAACCTAGACCAGTGAACCTCTGCGGTGTTCCTTATTCTAAACCTGACTGTGATGTGGTCACTCGTACCAAGATATCCCCCTACCGATACCTCTCCTACCCTACTTGAAAAGGTAAGGGGAAATTGTTTAACCAGGCAGGGCACAATAAGCTGAAGCTAATTTTCAGGTGCAACCTGGGAGCACAAGGAAGTTAACTGATGTACTTAGGGTCACACAGTTTGTAAGTGGGGGCTGTGGGATTGAAATACAGATTTCCAGGTTTGCAGCTCTGAGCCCTAAACCTCTGTGCTATTCTGCCTCCAAACATTTGTTAACAAAAAAACTTCCCATCTATGAGGAATAAAGAACACCTGCACAGCCTATAACTGATTCGAGTAATAACATAAGCAACTGCAGGTTCTCCTGTGTTAGTGTGCAGACTTTGAGACTGTGATTTTCATCCTGTAAGACAGATAAAAATAATAAATGCAGGAAGAGTGAACACAGATTGTGGGGAGCCATCTGCACCAATGTGAGGAGCTTTACAAATAACATTCCTGATGGTAAAGGCAGACCTGGATCTGGTTGCAAAGACTGAGTCGTGGTACACAGACGGCAAGGAGTGGGATATGATCATAGCAGGTGAATATTTTTTAATGTATGCCCTATCCACATTTTAACAAATGGCCGTTTCTCAAAAGAACCAATCCCCCACAAAAAATACCCCAAATATATATGTTTCACAGAAAAAGTTAGAAAATGCAGCCAGTTAGCTGTATAGAATTTTTGACAAAGAGCCTGGCAAGTTGCCACATCTACTCTATTAGGCACAGAAAGATGATACACTGTAATTGTACACATGTACACATACATTTCTCTTTTGACAAGAGAACACTTTGCAACAATGTACAGTATTTAGTATCTGTGATTTGCAACTTCATTGTGTCACTGTTTCAATCATCAAAGAGAATCATGTGCAACAATGTATTTGATGTGCTATGTCTTATAAAAATATATTGGCTTTACTTGAACATTTAAATGTTCACTTAAAGCAACAGGGGGACAGCTCAGGGGTAATGTGAGGAAATCTTTTTTCATGGAGAGAGTGGTGGATGCGTGGAACTGCCGTCCTGGGGAGGTTGTAGGGGCTAAAACAGTGGGGGAATTCAAACATGCATGGGACAGACACAAAGCAATTGTAATGGGGGGGTGGCAGGAAGTAGGCAGCTGGTTAACTAGAATCTGCAGCTTATCCAGTAGGTAGGGAAATGGGCAGACTGGGTGGGCCAAGTGGTCCTTATCTGCTGTCAAAGTCTATGTTTCTGTGTTTCTATGTAACAGTACTACCTAACCATGAAGTGATCCATTACGACCATTGTACACCACTGAAAATATGGCGGCTGTTATCCAGTACTGCAACTGTCAATGCAGTGGGTGGCAGAAATGTAAACAAAAACAGAGAAACATAGAAACATAGACTTTGATGGCAGATAAGGACTGCTTGGCCCACCTAGTCTGCCCATTTCCCTACCTACAGGATAAGCTTCAGATCCTATTTAATCAACAGCCTGTCTCTTCCTGTCCCCACAAAAATTGCCCTATGTCCGTCCCATGCATTTTTGAATTCTCCCACAGTTTTAGACCCCACAACCTCCTCAATAAGGCTGTTCCATGCATCCACCACCCTCTCTGTGAAAAATACTTCCTCACATTGCCCCGAGCCGCCCTCCCTCAATCTTCAAATAGTGTCCGCTTGTTCTTGCATATCTTTTTTTCTGAAAGATAATACCCTCTTGGACTTTGTTGATTTCACTGAGGTACTTAAACGTTTCTATCATGTCTCCCTCCCTCCTTTCCTCAAGGGTATACATATTAAGCTCCTTTAATCTCTCCTCATGTGGCTTCTCTAGCAGACCCTGCACCATTTTAGTTGTCCACCTCAGGACTTTCTCCATCCTGTCTATGTCCTTGCAGAGATGGGGTCTCCAGAACTGGATGCAGTACTCCAGATGGGGTCTCACCTACTGTCTGTACAGAGGTATAACAACTTCATGTTTTCTGCTGGTGATGCCTCTCCCTATACATCCCAGTATCCCCAGCCATCCCTACTGCCTTCTCACATTGCTTTCTAAACTTAAGGTCATCTGATATGATTACCCCCAGGTCCCTTTCTGTTTTTGTTGTTGTTACTACCCCCATTGTATAATCTTCCCCTGGATTTTTGTTTCCCCAGGTGCATTATTTTGCACTTCTTTGAACTGAATCCAAGCTGCCATACTTCTGACAATTCCTCCAATCTTGTCAAGTCCCTTCTCATCTTTTCCATGTCTTCTTGTGTATCAAACCTGTTGCAGATCTTTGTGTCATCTGCAAAGAGGCATACTTTTCCTTCCAGTCGCTCTGCAATGTCACTTATAAATACATTAAAAAGGGCTGGACCCAGTACTGAACCCTGTGGTACCCCACTAGAAACCCCACTTTCTTTAGATTGGGCTCCATTTGCAATTAACTTCTGTGTCCTGTTGTCCAGAAATGTTTTAACCAGGCTACCACCCTGGGACCCACTCCCAGGCTGATTATTTGACTATTAATCTTTTGCGTGGGACTGTGTCAAATGCCTTGCTAGGTAGGCCATGTCCGCAGCCCCTCCCTGGTCTACTACTTTGGTCACCCAGTCAAAGAAATCAATTAGATTTGTCTGACATGACCTTCCTGCTGTGAACCCATGCTGCCTTGGGTCCTGTGCCCCTCTGGCCTCCAGGTACTCTTTCCTTCAGAAGTGATTTCATCACTTTCCCTACCACAGAGGTCAAACTGACAGTTTTCTGCCTCTGTCTTACTCCCACTTTTGAGAAGGGGAATCACATCTACCTTCCTCCAGTCCTCAGGTACCCCACCATCCTCCCATGATTTGTTAAAAAGCACAGTCAGTGGTGTCACTAGTTATCTCCTTAATTCTTTTAGAATTCTGGGGTAAATTCTATCATGCCCCATTGCTTTGTCCACCTTCAGATTTAAGAGTCCTTTCAGAACCCTTTCTTCTGTGAAAGGACTGTGATCGAACCCCTTATTCGGACTGCTTCTGTTAATTGGATTAGGCACCTCCCCCTCCTCTTTTGTGAATACTGATTAGAAGTATTCATTCAGCATCCCTGCTTTTTCACTGTCCCCCTCTGCCCACCCACCGTTCACTCTACTCAGCATCACTATCCCTTCCTTAGTCTTTCTGTGCTCCCTGATGTACCTGTAAAAGGTTTTATCCCCCTTCTTAACTGAGTTGGTTATCTTTTCCTCAGTTTGGACCATTGCTATTCTGATTACCCTCCCTCTTTCTGCCTTAACTGGTACAGTTATCTGCCCTGCTCCTTCTGTAGTTATTTTATACTTCCTACATGCTATATATTTCTCCCTAACCTTCCCCACCACCTCTTTTGAGAACCATAGTGGCTTTTTCTTTCATTTTGATTTGTTTATTTGCTTTACACAAAGGCTTGTTGCCTCTGTGATGGCAGTTTTGATGTTTCCCCATCTATGCTCCACCCCTCCTTCAAGCCTGTTTGCTAGTGCTTTCTAAGGCACTGTCCCATCTTTCCAAAGCCAGCCCTCCTGAAGTCCAGAACCCTCACTTTTGTATGGCTTGACTCTGTAGCTGAGTTTATCATGAACGACACTGTTTGGTGGTCACTTGTTCCCAAATGTCTACCCACTTCTAGATCTGAGATCCTCTCACAGTCCCCATTTGAGAGTACGAGGTCTAAGATTGCTCCCTCACAAGTGGGTTGCCAAACTAGCTATCTGAGCCATGCCACCTGAAGGGCATCGGAATGGTCCTGCTTTTGGGTGTGGCTGCAGCAAAGGTACTCCAGTTAACATCTGGCATATTCAGGTCCCCCATCAATAGTAACTTCCCCTTTCTCTGCCATCCTAAGGATGCATTGTATTATATGGGGGCCTGGTGAGGGACTGGGGGAAGACATGAAAGGATAAGGGGATGTACGCTAGCGACAGGCTCCACCTTACTTTGGAGGGGAGAGAAATCCTTAACCTCACACTCGCTGGGTTTATCAGCAAAAGGTGGGGTTTAAACTAGTGAAGTTAGGAGGGATCAAAAAAGGGGCAGTGCTGGCAGGTATGATAAATGAGGGACATTGTCTCCACTCCTCTAGGGGGCTAGGGAGATGTGGAAATGGGTCACCAGGAAGGGTGCAGGAGCTGAGAAATGGGATCTCAAGGAGGAGGAAGGAGAAGAGGGGAAAGGGGTGGAGGGTGGTCCTGATAAGTGCCAGGAGCTTAGGAAATAAAATGCCTGAGCTCCAGGCAATGCTGGTTGAGGGAGGTAGATGTGGCTGCAGTCATTGAAACCTGAGTCACTCAAGGGCATGAGTGAACGCTAAATCTGGAGGGCTATACTACATTTAGAAAAGATAGGAGGGAGGGAAGGGGGGAGTAGCACTGTTAGTCAGAAATGGCTTGGTTACTGGAGGGGTAGAGGAGGCAGAGGGGAATGTGGAGGCTATTTGAGTCACCTTGCTGATGTGGGGGGGTAAGAGAGTAAAGGTCGGAGTGGTATACAGGCCACCAGCACTGGCGGATATCCTGGAAGAAAGTTTGGTGGCAAATCTTGAGGGACACAGTGGATTGGGAAAGGGTAGTGATTATGGAGAACCTCAACATGCCAGGAACAGATTGGGGGACTATGACGTCATCAGTGGCCAAAGAGCAGAGGATGCTGGATGTCTTCCAGGATGCATTTCTGACACAACAGGTGGGTGAGCCAATTAGGGAGGCCCTGACACTGGATGTGGTCCTGGCAGACAGTGATCAGATTAGGGGCCTAGAGGTCAGGGACCCTTTGGCAGGGAGTGATCATGCAACAATCTGGTTCTTCTTGGACCTTGGGAGGGAAAGCTAAACAAGGATGGTAGTAACCAACTTTAGGGGTGCAGACTTCAGGGAGATGGGAAGGATCCTTAAAGATCATCTGGACAGGATAAGGCTGGATATGGATACTGGCAGCAGGTGGGGGATCATTAAGAGGGGAATACAGGAGGTTACCAGATCCTGCACAAGGGAAAGGCGTAAGTTCAGTAAGGTCAGAAAACCCTGCTGGTGGACACAGTAGGTACAGGAAGTGGTGAGGAAAAAGATGGTGGCCTATAGGCACTTTAAGTGCTCAAGGAGTGAAAGGGATCAGGAGGAATATGAGCTGACAGCCAAGAGAATCACCTGGGTGGTGAGAGCAGCTAAGGCAATAAAGAAGCAGTCCTTGGCCAGTGGGATCCAGAGGGGGGACAATGGGTTCTTTAGATAAATTGGGGAAAAAGGGAAAGTATGGGGGCAGATCAGAAAGATAAGGATAAGAGATGGTTGGGCACAGGAGGCGGGGGAACAGGCAGAAGTCCTAAATGAGTACTTTGTCTCAGTTTTTAACTAGGGGGATGGAGGATCTATGTCTTGCGAGGGGAGCAGAGTCAAACTGCAGGAAGGGATGGGACCAGTAGAGATCAGGGGCTCTGACAGGTCTGGAGAAAGGGAGTGGCCACCACAAACAGGTGGGGGCCAGCAGTGCAGGATGAAAAGGGGGAGGACGTGGAGACTGAAATCCCAGTAGAGAGAGAATAAAGGAATCCCTCAGGTCCCTTTGGATGGAGAAAGCACCTGGGCCAGATGAGATACATCTCAGGGAGCTGAGGGAACTGGTGGATATCCTGACAGTCCCTCTAGTGGAGCTTTTCAACATCTCTTTGAGGACTGGGTGGGTGCCCCAAGACTGGAGGGTGGCCTATGCTGTGCTGATCCACATGGGGGGATCAAAAGAGGAGGCGGGAAATTACAGGCCTGTTAGCCTGACATCGGTGGTCGGCAAGTTGATGAATGGAATTGTCAAGGAAAGGCTAGAGGGGTTACTGGAATAAACTAGGTACTTGGACGATAGGCAGCATGGCTTTGTCACAGGAAGATCCTGCCAGACAAACCTTGTTGAGTTCTATGACTGGTAAAGAGGGCCCTGGATCAGGGTAGGCCAGTGGACATCCTCCTTCTGGACTTTAGCAAGGCATTTAATTTGGTACCCCACAGTGGCCCATTGGCTAAGCTGAAGGAAATGAGGGTAGGGAGACAGTTGTTAAGGTGGATAGGAAATTAGCTCTCTAAGCATACTCAGAAGGTGGTGGTTGGAGGGGTTAGCCTCATCCACAAGGTGGGTTACTAATGGGGTTCCCCAGGGGTCAGTGCTGGGACCACACCTGTTCAACACCTATGTCTCGGACATCAGGAGGGGGATCAGGAGTGAGATGAGATGAGTCTCTTTGCAGATAACTCATAGCTGGGTGCAGTAGTGGACGAGGAGGAGGGGAGGGTGGCCTTGCAGAAGGACTGCTGAAGGCTCTGGAAAGGTGGTCAGGAAAATGGAAACTAAAATTCAATGTGGGGGAAGTGCAAGGTTCTGCACCTGGGAGTCAGAAATCCAGGTCATGGGTATACCCTGGGAAGAGACATGATTCAAGTCACGGAGGGTGAGATGGACCTGGAGGAAGAGGTAGATGTAAAAATGAACAACTCAGAGACCTGTAGAAGGGCAGTGGCAAGGGCAAATAGGATACTGGGATGCATCACCGGGGGATTACCTCCAGAAAGGTGGAAGTGATCCTTCCACTGTATAACTGCTTGATTAGGCCACATCTCAAGTATTGTGTACAGTTTTGGAGACCACATTTAAAAAGGGACATCACACTCCTAGAGAGAGTGCAAAGGAGGGCAACCAAAATGATCTGGGGTCTGTGGGAGATGATCTATGAGAAGAGGCTCAAGGAGCTCAACATGTACACCCTGGAGGAGAGGAGGGACAGGGGGACATGATAGAGCTCTTTAAGTACATGAAAGGGATCAATAAAGGAGGCCCAGTCAGGGTGCTCCAAAGATAGAAGGGTAGGAGAATGAGAAGCCATGGGTGTAAGATGGAAGGGACAGGCTCAGAAGGGAGAGGAGGAGATGTTATTTCACTGAAAGGATAGTGTAGCCATGGAATGCACTACCCAGGGAGCTGGTTGAGGTGGAGATTATGGACGGGTTTAAATGGGGATGGGACAGGTACAGGGGGAGAGTAAATCTGACCAGGCCCAGTACAGGTGAGACATCTGGGACTGGGGACAGTATAACCCAAGGGGGAAGGGGGGACACCAAAATTGACCCTCAGTGCAGGTGCTGAAAACTGAGCAGACTTGAGAGGCCATTAAGCTATTCTGCTGGCATTTTAGTATGTTAGTATATCCTTGTCCATTTCCTCCCCCTGACGTGGGGTTCTGTATACAACCCCTGTGCAGATTGTGGTGCCATTTCCACTCTCTATGGTGACCCACAGTGCCTCTTCTCCTCCTCCCTGTTTACTCTTTAGTTCTGTTGCTTTGATCCCTTCCCTTACATAGAGAGCTACTCCTCCTCCTTCTACCCTCCCTGTCTCTCCTGTAGATTGTGTGCCCTGGTATGTTAACATCCCAATCATGGTTCTCTGTGTACCATGTTTCTGTGACTGCTACAATATCCAGGCATCCCTTTTCCATAAAGGCCACCAGTTCAGGGAGCTTGTTGCCCAGACTATGGGCATTGGTACTTATTACCCTCCATTTCTTGATAGCCTTACCCCTTTTTGCCCCATCCCTGTCCTTATTGTGTTTGTCATTTTCTCCATTTACCCCAGCCCTTCTCCCTATCTACATCTTTGTCTTGGTGTTTACCTCACTTACTACCCTGATCTTTTTGGGGGTAAGATTTCCCTCCTCCTTTCCAGTGCCTCCCCCTTGGCTAGTTTAATTGCTTGCCAATGAAGCATTTAAACCTATCACCTAGGATCCTGGTTCCCCTCCTGGACAGATGCAGACCATCACACCAGGTCCTGTGGTGGAACTAGTCTGAACTGAACAATTCAAATCTAAACAAAGTACCGATATTATTTTATCCAATGAGGTGTGACATACAAATAAAGAATTAATGGCTGAGTGTTATTCATCCTCACGTGCTTCCCGCAGTTGCATCAGTAATGGAGACAGGTTAATTTTGCATATCAGAGATAGTGAAGGTGTGCTGCAGATGCCAAGGTAGCTGGTGCTGAAGTGAGGGGGCCACTTTGGTCCTAGAGTGGAGAAGAGGAGTTGGGGACAGAGGTTGCTAAGAAGTAACACCACAATTTTAGACAATTTGACCTTAAGCTCAAATTCTGACTGAAACCTAGGTAGAGGTGGGCAAGCCATTTTTTTTGTTTTTTTTTTCACTTGGAGCCAAGTGAGAGCCAAGCCAGGGATCTGGCTGAACTCTACAAACCAAAACACCAGCCGGGCCCTGGCTACTGCAGGTTGTTTTCTACATATGACTTGAATGTTTCAGACACTACACTAACTGCTCAGGCTGGCAAAAATGCTTACTTGGACCATGACTGTCTCAGCTTAACCTTGGCTCTCAATTGCTAATAAAGGGTAAGCCAAGCTGAGCTAGGCACTAAGCTCAAGCCAACAGGCCCAAGAGAAGTGGAATACTCCTAGCGGCATCAGGCAGGAGGAGCAACAGACTGCCTGCATATACTGTAATTAGGAGCAGTATTCCATCTTTCCTGTTTTTATCCGCATTAACAGCTTTATACACATGCTTATTTACAGAACTGCATTGGCACCCCTGTCTGGGATTTGTGTGGCATCCATCCCTTACACCTATACTTATTTACAGAACTGTGTTGGCACAGTCTGTCTAGGGCTTGTGTGGCATACCAGGAGAACATAGAGTGCCTGTAATAAATTAGGTGGTGTGAATGGTGCAAATACATTTGCTATTTGTTTAAAGGTGACTGGCCTAAAACTAGTTGTACAGTAGGTATATGTCCTCTCACTGATGCTATAAAAACTTACTAATTCCCGCTCCATGCTGCACTCACTACAGCACTAGCAGGATCTTCATCACTAAAAAGTGGAGTTTAACCAAAACACAAAGGTGCCCCTCGATTGTGTTCATTGGGAAACTGGCTCAGCCTACACGTTTTCCAACACATTGCTACCCCACCCACATTACACCTCCACCAACCCTTCCCCCAATCGTTAGGTTCCGCCAGCATAAAAATCATGTGCACTGTCAAAACTGTGCCTACTGATTGTCATGCAATTTGTAAACAGCAGCACAAAACGTGGGTGATGTTTCACACTTAGCATAGTCCTGTAAATGTCTCTGACACAGCCAGACTGGATTGGATGTCTATCCTTGTTTACAAAATAATGGAAATGCTCCTTGACTCGATGTGCCACCTGCTACACCTAGATGTCTTTGCAGCTTCCTGATTTTGCCAACCTCAACATGAGACGGTATTTATGTGCTTGAGACTAGACAATGCCGAGTGGTGTTGCCATTCTATACTTTCTAGTTTTGTGGAGAGCTGACTGAGCATAGCGTGGGGTGCGTGATGAGAGGTACTGCACACAGCACATGTGTGGACTGTAGCAATTAAGGCTGAATTTAAAAATGGGCTGGCATTGCAACAGTTTGATCAGATAATGCACGTATTGATCAAAGTAATGACTAGAATGTGAAAGAAACTGTGAAGTAATTGTCACAGTGCAGCATTTCCATCCATATTCTTCAATGTGATTTAAGATTATCTGATCAACAAGCACTGCTGCTATTACAATATTGCACAACAGGCAATACAAAAGCAGTTCGGGTATTTTATGCGGTGCACGTTATAGTGATTAAACAGGGCTCTTGCAGGTGATAACTCACAATTTCTGAGGCATCCGCCCACAGAACCTGGACAGTGGGAGGGAAATGATTTTCGGAGGGGTTAGTAGCCCATCTCCTGGGACGGACAGTACCTGCTGTCGCCACTAGATGGAACCAAACGCCACTCTCCCCAGCAGAGCGCTGCTGAGTGTTTACGGTCCCTGCTCTCAGGAGCGCAGTCCGGGACCGCAGCAAACAAAGCGGGGGCACCGAGTTACGGGACTCGATCGGAGAGGGTGCAGGCAGCGCTTCTGTGTTTCAGGTTAAAACATAGCTGTCACAAAAAACGGAGCTTGCTGGAATTGGAAGAGTCATTAAAACGTGTTGCAGGATTTCCATGTGTTTCTGTTTTACATGATTGTGAAGCACTCTGCCAAAATAAGGGCACGGATTCTAATTCCACAGAATATGGTGATCTTGGGACACAGCGAAATGAAGGATTAGCACCCTGAGCTGGGGAGAGAGCCTAGACCTGAAACCGCCGACCCGAGATGGGTCAAATAACAGAAACCCAAAGGCTCTTCTCAGAGCCGCCAGCCCCTCACTAGAGAGCTGAAAATCATGTTGCTTTGCGCCCTTTGCAAGTGTTATGTGTTGCACTTCACCAGTGACGCACAGAATGATCACCATCTCGGCAGACATTTCTTGTTAGAGAAGCTATAATTGAGGCTGATGAGTGGGTACAAAGTTGGCGGGGTCGCTCAGTTTATTTAGGAAACGGACCCGTTCAGGGCTAGGACTTTATTCATTTGTGTTGGCGAGCGCAGGTTCAAACTTTATGGATGCCCCACGCACTCCGACTTCACGTTGAACAGCGGATATTTTTCTGAAAGTGGGTGCAATAACTTAATAGCTTTATAAAAATAAGCTTCGGGTCATTTCTTTCTTTACTTTGCGCGGTAACTCGCATATTGTGCAGTTAGGGATCTCGGTTTCCGAGCGCCTTTTCCCAGTGGGATTGACGGGCTGCACTGCACGGGCGCCGTCACCATCCAGCGACAAAGGGCGATGCCGCGCTCATTGTGTGAGGGCTAACCCCGCTGAAGCCCCCGAACCAGAATTAAGGGACTCAACCTCACACTGTCTCCTGCTTGTTAACCCCCTCCCCTTTTTCCACACTCCCTGTAACCGAGGTCGGGGGCCGGAATGTAATGTGCCCCACTACCGAGAACACCATCGGCTGCTGACATATAATCCGATCAGCGGTGCCCTCCGCACAACGAACGGCAGATCAGTAAATGAGCTGCACCAGCGCAGTGCTGCTGGCGAGGATTGTCTGCAACCAACAAAACCACATGCATCTGTGCGGCACAGACACACCAACATCGGAAGCCGCCGATTTGGCAGGGACTACAGCTTTTTATGAAAGGGTTGGCGGCTCTGATTTAGGATAGGGGTCCGTCCTTGCAGTGTAATGTGAAACAGGGCTTACTGATGCCAGCGATCCAGGGCACTTTCACACGCTTGATAGCAGGCGCCAGCAGTTGAGCTGAACTTCTGTAGGGAGCGTGTCAGTCGGATCACCGATAAAGCAGAAAGGCTTAAAAATCGCACAAGACATTTGAGCTTAATGTTTTTACTACGAGAGAGAAAGTCCAAACACAAAATTGAAACCACCATATTCATCTCCCCGAGGAACGAGCTGCAAATAATTTAAAAAACCGTACTTCTCATTGGTTGAGTATAACCACCTATCAGAGGAAACATATTTTCCTATTTCGGTAGAGTGACGCCCTTCCTTTTCACCAATAAAAATTTGCATGCAAATTTGGAGATCGTAGAGCGTCCAATCTATTGGGGCAGATTTTCTCATGGTGATTGGTTAGTTATTGCATCCACCAATCAGTTCTCTGGGGCGGTGACACACCAAAGAGAATAAAAGACCCTGTTTCGGCAAACATTGATATTGTTTATAGCTGTAACAGAGAGAGAGAATGTCTGGACGTGGAGGTAAGACCGGCGGCAAAGCCCGCGCTAAGGCCAAAACTCGCTCCTCTCGGGCCGGGCTGCAGTTCCCTGTCGGCCGGGTGCACAGACTGCTGCGGAAAGGAAACTACGCGGAGCGAGTTGGGGCCGGAGCCCCGGTCTATCTGGCTGCTGTGCTCGAGTACCTGACGGCGGAAATCCTGGAGCTGGCCGGTAACGCAGCCCGGGACAACAAGAAGACCCGCATCATCCCGCGGCACCTGCAGCTGGCTGTCCGCAACGATGAGGAGCTCAACAGGCTGCTGGGAGGGGTGACCATCGCTCAGGGAGGGGTGCTGCCCAACATCCAGGCGGTGCTGCTGCCCAAGAAAACCGAGAAACCCGCCAAGGGGAAATAAGCGCGGCAGCTATCGAGAGAGACTGAACCCAAAGGCCCTTTTCAGGGCCACCCACTCTCCAACAAGAGAGCTGGCTCATGTTTTTCAGTTAGTATGAAATGCATTGAATTAGATATTGGAGAACTATATATCAGCAGTAAGTGGAATGAGCCGTTTTTGTACTCCGATGGTTAACAATTGATTTAAATTTGATAATTACAGGAAGGCGGCAAACTGCGCCGCTCTTCAATTTTTTTTTTTGTTTTGGGGGATTCCGTCTACGCCACCTTTACTCAAGGAGCCCGGTCTCCACCCGCAGTTTACAACCCCCTTAGGGCAAGCTTTGTGATTTGTTATGTGGATATGGATTTTCTTGAGCACCCAAACGGTTTTATTGCATTTTTATCAAAGTTGCAATATAGTGATCTGCTATTGTTTTTAAACATCTTTGCTGAACGAAAAATGAACCAGGCTGCTCGTTCCATGGTGCCCTGGACCCGCACAGTGTGACAAGGTTCCTTGTGCAGAATTTCAGACCATTAATTCACTGTAAAGGAATCGGACTTTGAAATGTAGCCCCCTGTGTGTGTGAGGAAAACCTGCCCACGTTGACCTCTTGTACCAAGAAAATAAATCATTGGAAGAGAATAATTATCTGTAAAATGGATGTACTGCAGTATTTCACAGACCTATTGCATTAGGACGCCTTTTGGGAACAGTGGCGATCCTTGGTAAACCATCTTGTAATTCCAACACAGTACGATATATATTTAACCAAATTGAGGAAAAAAGCGATTAGTAAATATAAAAGTATCCAATCCGTAATGAAAATGGAGGAATAAGAGTAGGGGTGATAGCTGTAAAGAGGCTAGAAATTGTGTTTAGGATGAGGAGGTAGGTCAAAACAGGTAGTAAAAGCGCTTGGCGTATGGCATGGTAAAATAAGAGGCAGGAAAGGTAATGCTAGGGGGGTAACAGAGCTAGGGTGGTTTGAAACAGGAGCACTTGCAAGAAGTGTTGAGATGGTCATGCAACCCTTAAAGGCCGGGTGGGATATGGATTGACGTAGGACTAGTGGGGGGTGTTCCAGTAAAGGGGGGCACGACTGGCAGAAGTGCAAGCTCCTAAGTGTAGGCAGGAGTATGCCACTGGCAATGGCAAGCCCATAGGAGGTACAGGGCCCCCACCCCACCATAGTGGCCATTTGAGATACATTCCGATCTAGTTATAACATACTATACCACTTGGTTATACATCTGTACCTTTATCAAAAGCACAACTTCAATGAATAATATTAAATATTTAAAGTTATTTAATCTCAATAAATATGGCTTACAGTTCTACTTGGATTACAAACTTTCACTTCTAGCAAGCTTACAATTCCATTAAATAAAATGCTAAATCAAAAGGAAAATTTCAGTGCTCAATTTCTCACTTACAGTTCTCTTTAGAGAGGTGGCGACTAAAGACGTTGGGTTCTCGATGTGTGCCGCCGGCTCCCCTGTGGCCCCTTTACTTAGCGCTGGTACTTGGTGACCGCCTTTGGTACTCTCAGACACGTGCTTGGCCAGCTCCCCTGGCAGCAGCAGCCGCATGGCAGTCTGGATCTCCCAGGAAGTGATGGTCGAGCGCTTGTTGTAGTGAGCCAGGCGGGAGGCTTCGGCCGCGATGCGCTCAAAGATGTCGTTCACAAACGAGTTCATGATACTCATGGCCTTGGAAGAGATGCCCGTGTCCGGGTGAACCTGCTTCAGCACTTTGTACACGTAGATCGGCTGTTGAAAATTTAAAACATAGTGGTGGTGTAATTCTGTGCTGTCTTTAATTGCTGCAAATTTTATCTTGGCTTGTCTGACTGTCCTGTAGCTGGGTGAAGGGTGTTAATTGTCTGGCCTCTGACCTTAGCTACGTGATAACTGGAGGTGGGGCTTAGTCAGAGTTAAAGTAGCAAGCAGAGGTTGATTTTCTCAGAAGGAGAAGGAAGGAAACATATTCAATTCAGTGCTTTAGAGTAACTGGTAATTGGTATTTTTCTTTTAAACTTAGATTGTGGGCTTGTAGTGACACTATACTTTCTTTCTTTGTTGTCTTTACTTATAATTGTTTTTGGGCTGTTGAAAATTTAAAACATAGTGGTGGTGTAATTCTGTGCTGTCTTTAATTGCTGCAAATTTTCGCCTCCCTCCCCTTCCCCCAACTCTTAATTATATGCCCTGATAAATCTGATTGACAGGAGCTAAATACAGGGTATAGTAAGAGGTGTGAAGTATGAGGGGCATAAGGGGGAAGAAGCCCACCCTCAGCACAAGTGTTTTGACTCATTTATTTATTTTTATTTTTCCTTAAAAAAAAAAAAATCTGATGATCAGTTACAGGATTTTTAGTACTGTAAATTAATAAAAAGAGAACTAAGAGAGTTTCAGTAGCAGACAAGTAGTGGAATTGCAGTATAATGTGGGGATTGGTGCAATGCAGTGGCTGTGGGGCAGCCATATTCAGGCAGACCTTCTGGACACTGAGGTGCTGCCCTATCTGCATGCATCTCTCTGGACTGCGGGATGAGGTAGCCAGACTCAGAGCGGAAGTAAACTGGGTCAGGAGTACCATCACCCCTATCCAGGGACCACCCAGTCCAATACAGCTGCCTCAAAGGATGCCGAGAACAAGGAGCACTTGGATGACAGTGGGCTCAGGGAGGGTTAGAGCAGTCAGGCAGAGGCACATCCCAGATCCTATTCCTCTCAAGAACTCATATGCCACACTGACAAATGAGGACAACCAAATAGAGGTACCCAGAGAAGTGGAAGGAAAGGATGTGGAGGTTAGCCAAGGAGGTGACCTCAGTGGGAAAGCAGTGGACCTCAGAGGAGGAGAGCGAATCCTGGTGGGGGACTCCATCGTAGAGGGATCCAGCTAGGAACACAGGAGGGGAGGACAGGGAGGTGAGATGCTCACCAGGTGCCACGGCATGGAGGGATGGAAGGAAGATACTAGGGATCACTGGGAAGGCAAGACGGAGGTGAGCTGGATGTCATTATCCACCTAGGTACTAATGACTTGGCAAATGGGGAGCCAAAGGAAGTTCAGGAAGAGTTTAGGAAACTGGGGAGGGGTCTCAAGCAAGTAGCTACTTCTGTCACTTTCTCAGAAGTACTACCTGTGAGAAGAAAGGGAGAGCATAGGAGTGCATGCACCAGGAACTTTAACTCATGGTTGAAGAACTGGTGCTGTGAGGAAGGGTTTAGATTCATTGGTGACTGGGGACCCACCTGGAGGGATGGAGGTTTGTTCAAGCCTGACGGCCTGCATCCATCCTGGAGGGGAATCCAAGCACTCGATAAGTTTAAATGCTACATTGACAAGCATTTAAACTAGCAAAGGGGGGTGGCAGGCCAGCAAGGAGGGTACCTACTTGCTCACCCCCCACAGCTAGCAGTGGAACCAGTGAACCAGAGGAGTGGCTATCTCTGCAAAGCAGTGTGCAAAAGATGGAGATTAGTGTCCAAAAGGTGGATAAGCAGAAAAGGGGCAAAATTCAGCAGAAGGGCAGACAGCAAGGAGAACCAGGGATAAATGACAACCAAGGAAGGGGCTGGAGTAGAACAGTGAAGCAGTCTAGGAGGTCAAATCATGAAAGCCATGTGCAAATGCCAGGAGCCTTAGCAACAAGATGGAAGATCTGGAGGCTGTCATGGTACAGTCAGACCTGGACATTGTGGCCATCACTGAAACCTGGTGTAATGATAACCATGACTGGGAGATGGCCATACCTGGCTACAACATATTCAGAAGAGACAGAGCAGGCAGGAAGGGAGGAGGAGTGGCACTGTATGTGAAAAATGACATAAGGGCCACAGAGATCCAGGAGGAACAAAATGGGGGAGAGATACTGTGGGTTAAGCTGGAAAGGAAAATGGGGCCAGCCATCCGCACAGGTGTGCTCTATAGACCACCAGCCCAGGAGGAAGAAACAGATAAGGAGCTGATGCTAGCCATCCAAATGATGGCAGACAAGGGTGAGGTAGTACTGGTTGGAGACTTCAATATTCCAGACGTGGACTTGAGCATCCCAGCAGCAGCATCAACTAGGAGCAGATTTATCCTGGACTCCCTTCAGGGTGCCTTCCTCAAGCAACTGGTCATGGAACCAACTCGGCAGAAGGCAATACTGGACCTTGTGCTCACAAACAGGGACAGTGTGATGGGGGTAACAGTGGGGGAGCACCTGGGTAACAGTGACCACCAGTCATTGTGGTTTGAAATCACAGAAAGAGCAGAACCAAACCACACAAAAACACGTATCCTGGATTTTAGGGGGCAGACTTTGGGAAAATGGGAGATACTGAAAGAGGCATTAAGGGGAATGGGACAGGAATCAGGGTTGAGGAACAGTGGGCAGTATTTAAAATGGGGATTATAAGAACAACAGAATTATGCATTAAGCAGGTTAGAAGAGGAAAGGAAGAGGAGACCATTATGGTTTTCCAAAGAGGTAGCAAAGAAAGTGAAAGCCAAAAGATTGTATTCAGGCAATACAAAAAGACACAGGCAGAAGGGGATAGGGAGAGTACCAGGAGAAACAAAGGGAGGCAGGAAGTCAGTAAGGAAGCCAAAGCTCAGACAGAAGAACACATTGCAAAATCAGTGGGTAAAGGGACAAAACCTTTTACAGGTACATAAGTGAAAAAGAAAGACAAAGGGAGGGATAGTGAGACTGAAGGGGAGGATGGGAGCCATGGAGGATGACAACAGTAAAGCTGACATATTGAACAGGTATTTCTGCTCAGTCTTTACTGAGGAAGAGGGGGTAATGGGTCTGAAGGGAGTACAAGGGTGAGAATGGTGCAGAATGGACACAAGTCCCTTTACGAGAAAGGGTCCTGAAGGAACTGGAAGTAATAAGAGTTGACAAAGCAATGGGGCCAGATGGGTGCACCCAGGGTCCTTAAGAACTAAGAGAGGTGGTGGCTGAACCTCTGGCTATCCTGTTTAGCCAATCACTGGAAACAGGGAGGTACCCAAAGACTGGAGGACAGCAGATGTAGTCCCCTTATACAAAAGTGGGAACAAAGAGAAGCGAGGGAACTACAGACCAGTCAGCCTCACCTCGGTAGTGGGAAGATCATGGAAGCATTACTGAAGGAGAGATTGGTGGAACATCTGGTTGTCAATGGACTACAGGACCCAAGGCAGCATGGTTTCACCAGGGGAGGTCATGTCAGACCAACCTCATTGAATTTTTGACTGGGTGACTAGGAGGTGGATCAGGGAGGGCAGTGGACATGGCCTATCTGGACTTCAGCAAGGCCTTTGACACTGTGCCAATAGAAGACTATTACACAAACTGGGAATATGGGTGTGGGCAGGACAGTAGTGTGGTGGGTAGGTAACTGGCTGGGTGGCAGGACACAGAGGGTGGTGGTAAATGGCTGTCACTCCACAGAGGGAAGAGTGACCAGTGGGGTACCACAGGGATCAGTGCTGGGACCGGTCCTATTCAACATCTTCTTCAGTGACATTGCACAGGATCTAGAAGGCAGAATTTCACTGTTCGTTGATGACACAAAGCTCTGTAACAGAGTAGACACACCAGAGGGTGTAGACAGAATGAGAAGCGACCTGCAGAAACTTGAAGAACAGTCAGGGGTTTGGCAGTTGAAATTCAATGCAAAGAAGTGCAAGATAATGCATATGGGGCACAAAACCCTGGCACAATATATCAGTTGGGGGTGAGGATATAGCATGCACCAAGCAGGAAAGGGATCTTGGGGTTGTCATCTCTGATGACCTCAAGGCAGGAAACAGTGTGACAAGGCATCAGGTAAAGCAAATAGGATGCTGGGATGTATAGGCAGGGGCATCACCAGCAGGAAAGGGAGGTCATAATTCCGCTATGCAAGACACTAGTGAGGCCCCACCTGGAGTACAGTGTACAGTTCTGGAGACCATACCTACGTAAGGACATAGACAGGGTAGAGAAGGTTCAGAGGAGGGCAACAAAGATGGTGCATGGATTGCATCACAAGTCCTATGAAGACAGGTTGAAGGAACTGAACATGTACTCCCTGGAGGAGAGGAGGGAGACAGGGAACATGATAGAGACATACAAGTATCTTACAGGGAGGAACAGGGTGCAGGAAAACACTATTTTAAAGTGAAAAAGATGTTCCAGGACTAGAGGGCATGGAATGAAGTTGGAGGGAGGACGAACGGGTGGTGGACAAGTGGAACACCCTGCCAGAGGAAGTGGTGGGGGCTGAAACAATCACGGGATTTAAGAATGCATGGGATAGACATAAAGGAATTCTAGAGGTCAGGGGTAAGGGGAAACAGACTTCTAGGAAAACAAACTGAACTTACAAGTTCAAATGGGCAGACTGGGTTGGCCATAGGCCCTTATCTGCCGACACTGTCTATGTACCTATGTATCGAGTAGCTCTCATTGCGGCTCTTTCGGCGCTTCTTGCCGTCCTTTTTGGCGGGTTTCTTCACCACTTTCTTGGAGCCCTTCTTGGGCGCTGCAGGCTTAGCAGGTTCAGGCATTGTTCACAAACTAATCACCCAACAACGCTAAATAAAATACTAAAATAAGAAAGGGCCTCGACCTATAGAGCATCTGTTTAACCCCGCCCACAGACCTCCACCAATCATGACTAGCATGCAAATAGAGGCTTGTGAAGTTCAGTTTTGATTTGCTTTTTCGCCCACCTATCAGAGACCTGCTACAGTTTCTCTACACCATGCTCTGGCGCCCGCCTCTCCTTCCACCAATAGCACTCAACTTACTAATTTCTAGCCTGGCTACCATTTCGGTTGTGTAAGCAAAAGAAACGCCCACAGACACTGAGCCACCCAGTCTCCAACAACAGATCCCTCTCAACAGTTTTGAAACGGGAGTCTTTGTTTAAACTCCGAATGCCAGCGCTTTAGTAATGGTTCGTTTCAAAAAGCCCGCGCTGTTCGCTGATTGGCTGGCTGTCAAATGCCTCCTACTGCTGCTGATCCGAGCCAGAAATAACAGAAGGGAATGTAAAACAACACCTACATGAATCACTTACGGGTCAGCATTCATATTTTCATTTTTGGCGTTACTGAATCAGTTGTTTGAGCCCAGTTTATTCTACAATGTAGGGAGGTTTTCAATAAATAAATCTACATGGGGCACAGTCACACAGAACTACATAGAAACATAGAAACATAGAAGTTGATGGCAGATAAGGACCGCAAGGCCCATCCAGTCTGCCCATTTCTTTTTCTACCATATAAATGTGCCATCGGCCTTTGCTCTGTCAGTGACCTATCTATTCATAGTCATTTGTATTGCTCCCTTATGCCTATCCCATGCCTGTTTGAAGCCCTGCACTGTATTCATAGCCACCACTTCTTGTGGTAAGCCATTCCATGCATCCACCACCCTTTCTGTGAAAAGAATTTCCTCACATTCCCCTTAATCGGCCTCCCTAATCTCATGCTGTGTCCTCTTGTCCTGCTATTTTTCTTATATTTAAACATGTTAGACTCTTTCACCTTGTTTATGCCCTTAAGGTGTTTGAATGCCTCGATCATATCACCTTCTCCCTCCTTTGCTCAAGGGTATACATATTGAGCTCCGTTAATCTGTCCTCATATGTCTTCTGATGCAGTCCCTGCACCATTTTGGTTGCCTTCTCTGGACTGCCTCAATTTGGTTAATGTCCTTGTGAAGGTGTGGCCTCCAATCTGCAAGCAGTACTCCAGATGGGGCCTAACCAGTGTCTTGTACAAAGGGATTATTACCTCCCTCTTCACGACTTGTGATACCCCTACTAATACACCCTAACACCCCCTAGCCTTACCTACTGCTTAGAGGTCTGCTTGGATGATTTTAGGTCATCAGTGATGATGCCCAAGTCTCTTTCTTCCTTTGTGACTGCTAGCAACTCCCTCCCAGCCTATAGGTGGCTTCAGGGTTTCTCTTCCCTATGTGCATGATTTTGCACTTCTTTGCATTAAATCCCAGTTGCCACTCTTCTGACCATTCTGCTAGTTTATCCAGATCTCTTCTCATTCTGTCACCCCATCTGGATCATCTACTCTGTTGCAGATCTTGGTGTCATCTGCAAACAGACAAGCCTTACCCTCTAGTCCATCTGCAAGGTCACTAATGAAAATGTTGAAGAGGACTGGCCCCAGGACTGATCCCTGAGGTACCCCACTTGTGACTTGCATCTCTTCTGACTGTATACCATTTACCACCACTCTCTGTTTTCTGCCCGTCAACCAGTTTTCCACCCAGTTGACCAACTTCTGACCCACCCCGAGCCTACCCAGCTTATTTATCAATCTTCTATGTGGAACAGTGTCAAAAGCTTTGCTGAAGTCAAGGTAGCGACATCAACTGCTCCCCCTTGGTCCACCACTCTGGTTACCCAGTCAAAGAAATCTATGAGATTAGTTTGACAGGACCTTCCTTTGTAAACCCATGCTGTCTTGGATCCTGTGCCCTATGGAATCCAGATTTTGCACTATTCTTTCCTTAAGGAGTGCCTCCATAATCTTGCCCACTACTGAGTAAGACTGACCGGTCTGTAGTTCCCACCTCCTCCCTGCTACCACTCTTGTGGAGGCGGGATCACATAACCCTTCTCCAGTCTTCTGGGACCTCTCCTGTGCTCAGAGACTCACTAAACAATTCTGCTAATGGCTCTGCTAGTTCCTCCTTTAGCTCCTTAAGTACTCTGGCATGTATGCCATCAGGTCCCATTGCCTTATCCACCCTGAGCTTAGCAAGCTCTTGTAGGACCCTTTCTTTTGTGAAGGGAGTAGTGCTCACCTCCCTCCCCCCTGTGTCCATGATGCTGAGCTGTGGGCCCTGCCCTACCTTCTCTTCAGTAAATACTGAGCAAAAGTATCTATTTAGGATAGATGCCTTTACAGGGTCCTCCTCTCACATGCTCCCTTTTCTCCATTAAGCTTAGCAATACCCCTCTGGACTTTCTCCTTTCACTAATGTATCTATAGAAAGTCTTGTCACCTTCTTTACTGTTTGTGCTAGTGTTTCCTCAGTTTGGGACTTTGCCTGCCTGCCTTACCTGCTTCCCTTAGGGCAGTTTGGTATGCCTCCTATCTTCATCCCGCTGTGTTCCTTATATTTCCTGAAGGCCAGCCTTTTGGCTCTGACCTTTCTGCTACTGTATTTGAGAACCAAAGTGGTTTCCTTCTTCTTTTGCACTTCCTTTTCTGTCTAACACAATGGGATGTTGCTTCAAGTATTGCATCCTTAATGCTTGCCCACTTTGCCTGTACCCCCTCACCTGTGTTTCTTTTGCCAGGGCTAGCTTAACTCTGTTGGTCATCTTATCAAAGTCAGCTCCTCTGAAGTCCCATATTTTTGCCTTGGAATGGGATGATTTAGATGTAGTAGCCAAATTGAACCATACCATGTGATGGTCACTGGCCCCCAGGTGACCTTCTACCTGGAGATCTGTGATCCTTCTTTGTTAGTCAGTACTAGATCTAGGATAGCCCTGTCTCTTGTGGGTTGCTGTACCAGTTGTTTGAGGCCCTCCCCTGCAGGGAATCCACTATGAGTCTAGTTCTGGCAGATGTTCCTGCTGGTATTGACCAATCTGTATCCGGCATGTTGAAGTCTCCCATTATCAGAACCTCCCTTTAGCTGTCATGTTTTGTATATCTTCTAACAGTAATGTGTCTATGTCCTCCTTCTGGTCTGGGGCCTGTAGACAACCCCAGTTCTTATGGTTGTCCCATTTCCTGTTTCAGGGTGACCCACAGTTCTTCTGGCTCCTTATGTGTATTCTGAATTTCTGTAGCTTTGATATTTTCTATTAACATACAGGGCCACTCCTCCCCCCCTTTTTGCACCTCGGTCTCTTCTGAACAATACATAGCCAGGTACTGAAGTCTCCCAAGTGTGGTTACTGGTAAACCACGTCTCACTAATTGCTACTATGTCCAGTTTAGCCTCTGACATTATTGCCTGCAGGTCTGGGATCTTATTTCCCAGGCCGTGAGCATTTGTGTACATGATTTTCCATTGGCCAGATTTTGGTGTGTTAGTTGTTGGGTGAAGTTTGGCATTACCCTTGTGCGTCGTATGGGGAGACAAACCTTTTTTCTTACCTGGTGATGCAAATGAACGGCAAACATGCTGAATTCCTGTTTGACCACTAGCTGAGGGGGGGAAGGGTGTTCTTCCCATTCGACATGGGGTGCTGCACCCCTCTCCCCAATTGCTAGTTTAAATATTCTGCAAAGACGTCAAACTTCTGCCCCAATGCACTGACTCCTCTTTAGTCAGATGCAGTCCATCAAATTTAAGAACTTTCGCTCCCAGAACTGTTGCCAGTTCCCTACAAATCTTGTCCTTTTTCTGGCACCAGTCCTTGAGCCACATGTTTAGCTCCCCTATCTCCCCTTCTCTGACCTTCCGTCCATCTGCTCCCCTCTCCCAGACTGGCAGGATCTCAGAGAAGGAGATGTCGGATGAAATAGATGATAGTTTGTCACCCAGCCTAGTCAGGTGTTCCTTGGTCTCCACAACTGACCGGCTGGCAAGATCAATAGTCCCTATGTGTACTAGGACATCAATGTTTTCTCCTGCTTTGTGAACAATTTTAGCAATGTGGTCAGTGTCTCTCCATGCTGATGTACCTGGCAGACATCTGACCATCACCCCTGGCTGGAGATGGGTATCAACTCCCGAATCATGGAGTCTCCTATGATCAGAAGTTTTTTGGATTTTCTTTGTGCTTGTTTTGTTTTGGTTCCTGATTTGGGTGAGTTTTGTTGTGCTAGCTCCTGTGCCGTAGTGTCCTGCTCTGCAGTGTCCTCTGCCTCTTTATTTGATTTCAGAGATAGAGGCAGATACCTGTTTGTAGTGTTTATATGGTTTTTGGAGGTAATGTGTGGAGAGCAGAGAGTGATGGGGCACCTGATTTGCTCCTCCTAACCACCTGCCAACCTCCTGGACCAACTACCCTCTGCGGTCGAGGTTTTTCTGTTGGATGCTGGGGAAATGGCGGGTGGTTCTTATAATGTATTTCCTCTTCAATATGAAATTTGAGGGTGCAATCTCTGCCCATGCTGCCGGAGCTCAGCCCTAAGATCTCCAAAGGCCCAGCATGTAGGACAGTGTCCTAAATCCTGTAAGACTGTCCTTCTGAAAATTGTTCCAGTACCTGCAGTTAATGAAATCCATTCCAAATAAGTTGCTGGGTTTGTAACCTAGTCAGAGTAATTAGAAGGAAAAAAAAGGAAAAAAATGCAAGTAATGGTTTAATTGTGCTTTGTTTAACTTGTTATAACAAGTTAAATTACTAGTGCCCTGTAAATGAGATCACCTTGTGGAGGCCCACTGATCCGCCCCTTCCTGCTCTCCCACAGGAAATGTCACAACTGTGGTACCCTATAAAAGGAGTGTAGCGTGGGGTAGTTGGGGATGGGGGTGGGTGGCTGGGCCCTTCCCCTGCCTAAAAAGAAGAACCACGGACGAAAGAACAAGGAGGTAAGAGCAGAAACAATCAGTCAACAACAAATGCAGTAACCCTGAAAGCTTATCCTAATGTTAGATAAAACTGTAAAACCTGTAAAGCACCACCTGTAATAATTTCAGAGAAGATATACCCTGTAAGAAACACTTTGCTCCAGAAAAAAATAAGCAGTAACAGAAGATATACCTTGCAAAAGACAATTTGAATCAGAAGATTACAGGAGTAATCTGTTAGCACACACCTGTAGGCACACCTTGTAATAATGCAGAAGAAGGTATACCAGCAACAACAATTTGAATCAGAGAAAAAATAAAGCAATGAAATGTTAGCAACAAACAGTAGCAATCCCTGTGAGTAAAAAATAAAAACACCACCACACAGTAAATCTGCTTAGCCAAACTAAGTCTTAATCCTTTTCCCTTGCTCTACTCTGCCTTTCAAGCAGTCTTAGAAGGAAAGAGCTCAGGTGAAGCTAGGTGCCTTGGCCAGCAAACCAAGTCTTCTACCTCCAAGATATCAACTAACCTGACTTTTTAACCCTTCTTTCTGTTGAAATTACTGACAGTTTGCCAGCTCCACCCCCCACATACACACCTAATCCTTTGGAAGAGCTGTGGGAGGAAAAGCAATTAGCTCCTTCAATGTGAGAAGGAGACTGAAACACCTCTGAGACAACAAACCTTTTCAACAAACAAGAATAAAATAAAACACAGTGTCAAACAGTAATTTTGCTTAGCCCAATGATAAAAAAGTCACAAAAATGTAAGCTCCACCTGTAATACAGTAATTTCAGAGAAGATATACCCTGTAAGAAACACTTTGCTCCAGAGAAAAATAAAGCAGTAACAGAAGATATACCTTGCAAAAGACAATTTGAATCAGAAGATTACAGCAGTAATCTGTTAGCACACACCTGTAGGCACACCTTGTAATAATGCAGAAGAAGGTATACCAGCAACAGCAATTCGAATCAGAGAAAAAATAAAGCAATGAAATGTTAGCAACAAACAGTAGCAATCCCTGTGAGTAAAAAATAAAAACACCACCACACAGTAAATCTGCTTAGCCAAACTAAGTCGTAATCCTTTTCCCTTGCTCTGGTAAGTTTCTCTACTCTGCCTTTCAAGCAGTCTTAGAAGGAAAGAGCTCAGGTGAAGCTAGGTGCCTTGGCCAGCAAACCAAGTCTTTTGATCTACTGTTACAGTTTCCCCTGATGTTACTGGTATCAATAGGTTGAACTATTAGAAATCCGTTTCACCATCTGGCACCTCAGTATTTCTCTCTTCGCGCCCCTTTCCCTTCGGGCGCCAGGCTCTCCCTTAGAACTGGAGCGCAGGAGGCTGTTCTATCCGTGGAGCGTTGGCGCCATCTAGCGGCGACATGCGGCGCGGCACAGAATATACACAATGATCTGTTCGGTAGTCTGACAGTCAGTGTACGAAGCGGTAACCTCCATTTTACAAAAAAAAACATGCATTTCTTTGCATTTTGTTGTGCCTGTGTCACCTGTGTTGTTTATTTTCGGAGCGTGGACTGATTAAAAGCATGGATTTCTGTAGTCAGAAATAAATAGATTATTTGCACTTCTGTCCGCCAGTTCAGGGAATATGATTTTCTGTGATGGTGGTAAATTATGTACTGTTATTTATGTAGAAAGCTGCATATATTTTTTCCGGTGGTTTGCTTCAACGAATCCTTGTGATACACCATATACAGCTTCCCATGATCTGATACAATTCTAAGAGTTCTAAAACATACAAGTAAACCACACTAGAACATGACAATAATATGAACTAACCCTTATTTTATATTTATTGTTTCATTACAAAATGCTTCCTATGTCGTTCTCACAATCTGTAACTCCCCAAAAAAGAGGCACTCTGTAAACCGAGACCAGTACTCTACTAATATGAATATAATATATCAACATAGAAACATAGACTTTGATGGCAGATAAGAACCACTTGACCCAACCAGTCTGCCCATTTCTCTCCCTATTGGATAAGCTGCAGATCCTAGTTACCCAACACCCTACTTCTTTCTATTCCCCACCAGAATTGCCTTATGTCTGTCCCATGCATTCTTGAACTCTCCCACTGTAGAACCCACAACCTCCTCAGAAAGACCGTTCTATGTGTCCACCACCCTCACCCTTCAAACATTGTGTTGCTGTTACTCTGTGAACCCATGTACACTACTTCACAGTGAAGACAGGGGGCACTGTTTTTGTTTTCCACTGCAGTTCCCAATACCAATATTGACCTAACAATAATGATCATTATAAGTGGATCATCTTTTCATTTCATAGAATTACTATCCATTCTTATACTTCCAATTCCAGTGAGGTTCCTGCATCATGGCAAGTGCCTCCGGTATAATATATGACATGTGTATTTAAAGATAGGTAGGTACTGTAGGTAGGTAGGTAGGTAGATAAATAGATAGATAGATAGACAGATTTAGATAGATATACAGATCCATAAATAGACATTGATACAGATACATATTAGACAGAAAAAAATGTAAACTACAAGGTGATCATTTTGTTTTTGTCCCGACCCCCCATCCCCCTACCAGGGGATCAGTCCTACCTCATGCACCATACCCCCATGCCCGGGCTTACCTCCCCAGGTTGGGGCCATCAGTTGGGCAGCCCACCCAATAGACTATAGGTCTCAAGCCCTGGCTTAACCCCCAGGGTGAGGCCATGGGAGCGGGCCCCCCCCAGTGGTCATGGGTCCAAGCATGAACAGTGGCAGGCAGGGCTTCATAGATGGGGGTCAGCTTTTTGTGGTGCTAAGTTCCCTGGGGGCAGGGATGTGTACTGATGCCAGCATCCACCCCTCCCGCATTACAAGAGGAGCCAGCAGAGGCGGTACCCACAGACTCTGTCAGAGGTCTGCAATGTACTAGACACTCTTCCCCCTTCCCGCCCAGAGAAGGAGAGTAGTCCCTGGAACACTCAGTTCTTCTCACAGTGGCCAGCCCTCTGACTACTGAGTCCATTCCTGAACTCAGGATGTCAGTGCCACAAGCAGATACATTGCCGGTTCACTGACTGGCCAGCATACCACAAGGTCATCATAATTCAAGCAGCTGCAGGTTCTCCTGCTGTGTTAGTCTTCTGGTTATATGATAATTTTTAATATTAAATGGATGAGGCAAATATATTATATGAATCTAAATGTATAGCTCAATCACTGCAATTAAAATGAAGTGAGTCGTTAATAACTTTCTTGTGTGAATAATTTGGAACCTTAAACAGAAATCACAAAATACTAATCCAGCCTCTGCAGCAGGAAAAGCTGATCAGTCTTTCCATTAGTTTTAAAAGCCAGAGTTAAAAGCCATTGTCTGAATCTTTGTATTCGGTTATAGTAATAAAATGAAGAAGCAGGAGCTACAGAACAAGGAGAAGACAGCTAAGAGGAATGATGCAACCAAAAGCAAGAAGCCAGCAGCAGCAGCCAAGAAACCACAAAAAGGCAGTAGCAGCAGGAGGGAGCAAGAAGGTAGCAGCTGACAGCAAGGAAAAGGCTCCAAGGGAGGTGAGGAAACCAGCAGCTGTGGCCAAAAATGCACAAAAAAACCCCCAAAAAGGCTAAACCCCCCAAGCCAAAGGCAGCCAAGAGCCAAGCCAAAGTTAAGGCAGCCAAGGCCATGACTAGTAGACCCAAACCAACAGCGAAGGGCAAGAAAGCAGCAGCAAAGGCCGAAAAGTAAAAGAGACCCAAAATACAGAGGACAGCAGTAAACTGGGACCCAAAAGCTGTTTTCAGAGCCACTCAACACTTTCATAAAAAAGCTGCTATTCATTGTTTAATACTGTATTAACTATATGATATCGGGTTGTAATAATGATCTGTCTCAGGGGTCCACATATGACTAGAATGTGCCATATCAGTTTGGAAAATGCTTGCCTGCATAACTGAGCTGACAACTCATATACTAAACTGCTTTTTGTTTTCCTAAACACAATACCAGGCTCTCCCCTTCCCCATTTTCAACAAACCAGTTCCAATTCATTCACATACCTGGACTGACTAGTACGGTATGGGCTGCACGCCCATTGGCTCATGCTCTGAACCAATGGGTGTGCAGCCATACTGAGCTCTCGGGTGGCAGGCGGGTGGGGTGCTGCCGCCGTCCGGCTGATGGGGGGAGTGGGGTGGTGGAGCTCAGTGGGCGTGTGGGGTGGGGGGTCCACTAGATCACCAGAGAGTTTGGACTTGGGGGGATAGAGGAATGCCTCCCGTGGTCAGGCTAATCACAGTCCACTGGACCACCAGGGATATTGGACTTTGAGGGGGTCAGTAATGCCTGCGATCGGGCTACTCACGGTCCACTGGACAACCAGGGATGAGAGACATTCTTTGCCCCTTATAGGATGTCCCGCGATCGGGCTGCAGGGGGCGTCAGTCCTCAACGGCTGCTGCCTGGCAGGTCGCCAGGCGCAAGTCGTTGGGGAATCGGCACACCTGCATGCTAAAGGCATGCAAATGCGGCCGTAATCAGATGCAAATGGCCCCTGTGTGCCTTGCATATATTATGACCCCATTTGCATGTTACCCTTTGAATATTACAGGTGCTGTGCATGGCACAATGGAACTCATGCCACCGCATCTCAATGCTCCACTCTGACCACTTGCACTGGCGCAGTTCCACTACGCCATGCACAGTGGGGGTGGCCAGGGTGCGATATTCAAAGCAGTTGTGCCATAGCGCAACTCCGTTGATTATCACCCTGGCCACACCCCTGCGCAGCTATTTTCAGCGGCGCACAGGCTGGCTCCACAGACTGGCGCAGTTTGAATATCTGGGCCGGAGAGTAATAGTAAATGGAGTCCACTCTGAAGAAAGGGGGGTTACTAGTGGGGTACCGCAGGGTTCAGTATTAGGATTGGTCCTCTTCAATGTCTTTATAAGCGACATTGCAGAGGGACTGGAAGGAAAAGTATGTCTCTTTGCAGATGACACAACGATCTGCAACAGAGTTGATGCACAGGGTGGGGTGGAAAGGATGAGAAGGGACTTGGCAAGGTTAGAGGAATGGTCAAATGTAAAGCAGCTTAGATTCAGTGCTAAGAAGTGCAAGGTAATGCACCTGGGAAACAAAACCCAGGGAAGAGATACAATGGGGGTGAGATACTAACAACAAAAAAATGGAAAGGGACCTGGGGGTAGTCATATCAGATGACCTAAAGGTGGGCAAGCAATGTGAGAGGGCAGCAAGGAGGGCTGGGGGGATACTGGGATGCATAGGGAGAGGCATCACCAGAAGAAAACAGGAAGTTATTATCCCTCTGTACAGACAGCTGGTGAGACCCCATCTGGAGTACTGCGTGCAGTTCTGGAGACCCAGTCTCCACAAAGACATAAACAGGATGGAAGCTGTCCAGAAGAGGGCAACTAAAATGGTGCAGGATCTGCACCAGAAGACATATGAAGAGAGACTAAAGGAGCTTAATATGTATAGCCTCGAGGAAAGGAGGGAAGAGGGAGGACATGATAGAAACTTTCAAGTACCTCAGGGAATCAACAAAGTCCAAAAGGGTAGCATCTTTCAAAAAGAGGCATAAGAAAAGGGGAACAATTTGAAGATGGAGAGTGGCTCAGAGGTAATTTAAGGAAGTATTTTTTTCATAGGGAAGGTTGTGGATGCATGGGACGGCCTTCTGGAGGAGGTTGTGGAGTCAAAAACAGTAGTGGAATTCAAGCATGCATGGGACAGTCATAAGGCAATTCTAGAGGGTGGGGTAGGAAGAAGTAGGCTGCTTGTTAACTAGGATCTGCAGCTTATACATTAGGTAGGGAAAAGGGCAGACTAGGTGGGCCAAGCGGTCCTTATCTGCCTTCAAATTCTATGTTTCTAAGTTCATTACTCTGACCTCTAGGCTATCTTTGTGTTTTTTCCTTTTCTCACAAATAATAAATAACTTTGTTAGATGTTCTCAGAATCTCTGAAATTAATGAGATATGATTTATTCTCGCTGTCTCGCAGGATTTTCACACAAAGGACTATAATGTCCAAGAGATATGCCACTGCTTCCACCAACCTTGATCTAAGTCTTTCTGACCCTCCAAGAATTCTCTTCCCGACCACTGCTCTTTCAATGGTCCCCGGGCAGCGCCGCCCAAGAAGCCAGCACTTGAAACCACAAGCCCAGACTCAAGTCATCTTGAATAATGCCTTGGTAAAACCTTGGTAAAGCCATAAACCCTTTGCAGCACGAGCACTTTTTGCCATCGACACCTAAACTAGCTCCTCACTCCATCCACCCCATCCTCTTTTTTCCTCCTCTTGCCACTACCCCCTCCCCACCATACCATACTAAGACTTCACCACCCTCCAAGAACTGTCTGCCCTATCATCGCTCCTCAAACAGTCACCGAGCAGCGACGCCCCACAAGCCGGAGCTCAAGACCACAAGCCCAGACTCAAGCCTCCTTGAACTGCAGCAAAGCCGTAAACCCATCACAGCACCAGCACCTGCCATGTACAACCAATCTGGATTCTCATTCCATCTACCCCATTCCTCACCTCCTCCCCTCACCACTACCCACTATGCAAAACTGCCCCCCAGATCTCCATGGGAAGATGCCCCAAGATCTACAGCCACCCTCGGTACCATATTTCTTGAAACTCTGTAGCTTTTGATTCTCTTACCTATCCAACCACCTGTCAAGTATAAAAAAAATGGTTATACCGTCAGCCACATGCCGTATCACAGTCTCCTCTGCCCCTATCAGCTTACTTTCTTCTGGTCTTGCAATATGTGCTCCAATGCTGCCTAAATTTCTATGCATTTATTGTATATAATGTCTCTCCTTATTTCCCTGACCCTACTGTTTTTCACTGTTGATATTATCTTTTTTGTTGTTTCTCATACTATTACAATGCCTGTGTATCTGTATGACTATGTATAATTGATTATGACTTGTGCGATGCAGGTCCACCTTGCAAATGAGCTTGCTCAACGGTGTCCGCCTGGATAAATAAAGATTTTGATTGATTTTGATTGATTGATTGATTGATAATGTTAGACATTACATGTTGGTAACTATATTTATATCATTACCTCTGCATTGCTCTGCTAGTTACTTTAATTCAATGCTATTTATACTGTATAGTCCCGGTCCCCACTCCCACCCAAATACAGAGCTGTGCTGTGGACTTTATAGCCCTGGTCCCCACTCCATCCCCAATACAGAGCTGTGCTGTGGGCTTTATAGTCCTGATCCCCACTCCAACCCCACTACAGAGCTGTGCTGTGGGCTTTATAGTCCTGGTCCCCACTCCAACCCCACTACAGAGCTGTGCTGTGGGCTTTATAGTCCTGGTCCAAACTCCACCCCACTACAGAGCTGTGCTGTGTACTTTATAATCCTGGTCCTCACTCCCACCAAAATACAGAGCTGTACTGTGGGCTTTATAGTCCTGGTCCCAACTCCCACCCCAATACTGAGCTGTGCTGTGGGCATTATAGTCCTGGTCCCCACTCACACCCCACTACAGAGCTGTGCTGTGGACTTTAGATTTCTTGACCCCACTCCCACCCCAATACAGAGATGTGCTGTGGGTTTTGTTGTCTTGGTCCTCACTCCCACCCCAATACAGAGCTGTGCTGTTGACTTTATTGTCCTGGTCCCCACTCCCACCCCAATACAGAGCTGTGCTATGGACTTTATAGTCCTGGTCCTCACTCCTTCCCCAATTCAGAGCTGTGCTTTGGGCTTTATAGTACTAGTCCCCACTCCCACCCCAATACTGAGCTGTGCTGTGGGCTTTACTGTCCAGGTCCCTTCTCCCAATCCACTACAGAGCTGTGCTGTGGACTTTAAGTCCTGGTCCCCACCCATCCCCAATACAGAGCTGTGCTGTGGGCTTTATAGTCCTGGTCCTCACGCCCACCCCTAATACAGAGCTGTGCTGCGGGCTTTATAACCCTGGTCCCCACTCCCACCCCTTTACAGAGCTGTGCTGTGGACTTGATAGTCCTGGTCTCCACTCCCACCCCAATACAGAGCTGTGCTGTTGACTTTATAGTCCTGGTCCTCACGCCCACCCCAAAACAGAGCTGTGCTGTGGACTTTATAGTCCTGGTCCTCAAGCCCACCCCAATACAGAGCTGTTCTGTGGGCTTTATAGTCCTGGTCCTCACTACCACCCCAATACAGAGCAGTTCTGTGTGCTTTATATTCCTGGTCCCTACTCCCACTCCAAAACAAAGCTGTTCTGTGGACTTTATAGACCTGGTCTCCACTCCCACCCCAAGACAGAGCTGTGCTGTGGGTTTTATTGTCTTGGTCCTCACTCCCACCCCAATACAGAGCTGTGCTGTTGACTTTATTGTCCTGGTCCCCACTCCCACCCCAATACAGAGCTGTGCTATGGACTTTATAGTCCTGGTCCTCACTCCTTCCCCAATTCAGAGCTGTGCTTTGGGCTTTATAGTACTAGTCCCCACTCCCACCCCAATACTGAGCTGTGCTGTGGGCTTTACTGTCCAGGTCCCTTCTCCCAATCCACTACATAGCTGTGCTGTGGACTTTATAGTCCTGGTCCCCACTCCATCCCCAATACAGAGCTGTGCTGTGGGCTTTATAGTCCTGGTCCTCACGCCCACCCTAATACAGAGCTGTGCTGCGGGCTTTATGACCCTGGTCCCCACTCCCACCCCTTTACAGAGCTGTGCTGTGGACTTGATAGTCCTGGTCTCCACTCCCACCCCAATACAGAGCTGTGCTGTTGACTTTATAGTCCTGGTCCTCACGCCCACCCCAATACAGAGCTGTGCTGTGGACTTTATAGTCCTGGTCCTCAAGCCACCCCAATACAGAGCTGTTCTGTGGGCTTTATAGTCCTGGTCCCCACTACCACCCCAATACAGAGCAGTTCTGTGTGCTTTATATTCCTGGTCCCTACTCCCACTCCAAAACAAAGCTGTTCTGTGGACTTTATAGACCTGGTCTCCACTCCCACCCCAAGACAGAGCTGTGCTGTGGACTTTAAAATCCTGCCCCCCTCTCCCACCTCAACAGAGAGCTGTGCTGTTTGCTTTATAGTCCTGCCCCCACTCCCACCCCAATACAGACCTGTGCTGTGGACTTTATAGTCCTGGTCCCCTCTCCCACCCCAATACAGAGCTGTGCTGTGGGCTTTATAGTCCTGGTCCCCACTCCCACTACAATATATAGCTATCCTGTTTGCTTCATAGTCCTGGTCCCCACTACCACCACAAGACAGAGATGTGCTGGGGGCTTTATACTCCTGGTCCCCCCTCCCACCCAATACAGAGCTGTGCTGTGGGCTCTATAGTCCTGGTCCCCACTCCCACCCCAATGGGAACTGTGCTGTGGGAAGCTGTAGTCCTGGTCCTCAGCCAATACAAAGCTATGCTGTGGGCATTATAGTCCTGGTCCCCACTCCCTCCCCAATACAGAGCCTTGCTATGGGCTTTATTGTCCTGGTCCCCACTCCCACCCCAATACAGAGCTGTGCCGTGGAATTTACAGTCCTGGTCCCCACTCCCACCCCAATACAGAGCTGTGCTGTGGAATTTACAGTCCTAGTACCCACTCCAGCCCCAATACAGAGCTCTGCTGTGGACTTTATAGTCCTGGTCCTCTCTCCCACACCAATTCAGAGCTGTGCTGTGGACTTTATAGTCCTGGTCTCCACTCCGACCCCAATTCAGAGCTGTGCTGTGGACTTTATATTCCTGCACCCTACTCCCACCCCAATACTGAGTTGTGCTGTGGGCTTTTCAGTCCTGGTCCCCACTGCCACCTCAATACAGAGCTGTGCTGTGGACTTTATAGTCCTGCTTTCCAATCCCACCCCATTACAGAGCTGTGCTCGGGGCTTTAAGTCCTGGTCCCCACTCCCACCCCAATACAGAGCTGTGCTGTGGACCTTATAGTCCTGGTACCCACTCCCACCCCAATACAGAGCTCTGCTTTGGACTTTATAGTCCTGGTCCCTACTCCCACCCAAATTCGGAGCTGTGCTGAGGGCTTCCAAGTCCTGGTCCCACTCCCACCCCATTACAGAGCCAGTCTCTGGAAACTTTATAGTTCTGGTCCCCACTCACACCCCAAGCTGGAGGCTGTGCTGTGGACCTTATAGTCCTGGTACCCACTCCCACCCCAAAACAGAGCTTTGCAGTGGGCTTTAAAGACCTGGTCCCCACTCCCACCCCAATACAGAGCTCTGCTGTGGACTTTATAGTCCTGGTCCCCACTCCCACCAGAATACAGAGCTGTGCTGTGGACTTTATAGTCCTGGTCCCTACTCCCACCCCAATACAGAGCGGTGCTGTGGGCTTTACAGTCCTGGTCCTCACTCCTTCCCCAATTCAGAGCTGTGCTTTGGGCTTTATAGTACTAGTCCCCACTCCCAACCCAATACTGAGCTGTGCTGTGGGCTTTATAGTCCTGGTCCTCATGCCCACCCTAATACAGAGCTAGTCCTGGTCTCCACTTCCACCCCAATACAGAGCTGTGCTGTTGACTTTATAGTCCTGGTCCTCAAGCCCACCCCAATACAAAGCTGTGCAGTGGACTTTATAGTCCTGGTCCTCACGCCCACCCCAATACAGAGCTGTGCTGTGGGCTTTATAACACTGGTCTCCACTCCCACCCCTTTACAGAGCTGTGCTGTGGACTTCATAGACCTGGTCTCCACTCCCACCCAAATACAGAGCTGTGCTGTTGACTTTATAGTCCTGGTCCTCACGCCCACCCCAATACAGAGCTGTACTATGGGCTTTATAGTCCTGGTCCCCACTACCACCCCAATACAGAGCAGTTCTGTGTGCTTTATATTCCTGGTCCCTACTCCCACTCCAAAACAAAGCTGTTCTGTGGACTTTATAGACCTGGTCTCCACTCCCACCCCAATACTGAGCTGTGCTGTGGGCATTATAGTCCTGGTCCCCACTCACACCCCACTACAGAGCTGTGCTGTGGACATTATATTCCTGGTCCCCAGTCCCACCCGAATACAGAGATGTGCTGTGGGTTTTATTTTCCTGGTCCTCACTCCTTCCCCATTTCAGAGCTGTGCTTTGGGCTTTATAGTCCTAGTCCCCACTGCCACCCCAATACTGAGCTGTGCTGTGGGCTTTCAGGTCCATACAGTCACTACATAGCTGTGCTGTGGACTTTATAGTCTTTGTCCCCACTCCCACCCCAAAACAGAGCTGTGCTGTGGACTTTATAGTCCTGGTCCTCACGCCCACCCCAATGCAGAGCTGTGTGGGGTTTATAGCCCTGGTCCCCACTCCCACCCCTTTACAGAGCTGTGCTGTGGACTTTATAGTCCTGGTACCACTCCCACCCCAATACAGAGCTGTGCTGTGTTCTTTATAGTCCTGGTCCCCACTCCCACCCCAATACAGAGCTGTGCTGTGGACTTTGTAGTCCTGGTCTACACTCCCACTCCAATACAAAGCTGTGCTGTGGACGTTATAGTCCTGGCCCCACACCCTCCCCAATACAGAGCTGTACTGGGGACGTTATTGTCCTGGTCCCCACTCCCACCCGAACACCGAGCTGTGCTATGGTCTTCATAGCCCTGATCCCCAACTCCCACCCCAAAGCAGAGCTGTGCTGTGGACTTTATAGTCCTGGTCCTCACTCTCACCCCAATACAGGCTGTGTTTTGGGCTAGTCAGTCCCACTCCCACCCCAATACAGGCTGTGCTGTGGGCTTTACTGTACAGGTCCCATCTCCAATCCACTACATAGCTGTGCTGGACTTTATAGTCCTGGCCCCACTCTATCCCAAACAGCTGTGCTTGCTGTGCTGGCAGGCTTTATAGTCCTGGTCCTCCGCCCACTATTACAGAGCTGTGCTGCTTAGGCACATAGCCCTGGTCCTCCACCCCTTTACAGAGCTGTGCGGTGGACTTTATAGTCTAGTCTCCTCCCACCCCAATACAGAGCTGTGCTGTGGACTTTATAGTCCTGGTTCTCATGCCCACCCAAATACAGGCTGTGGGTGGACTGTAGTCTAGTCTCCTCACCCCAATACCTCCAGCACCACCACCCCTAGGGTGTACCTGTGTTTTGGGTTTCCCCACCCAAGATGTAACACCTTGCACTTGGTTGTATTGAAATTTAACTTTCATGCGTGATCCCAACCTTCCCGGGTGTCCAGATCCCCTTGCAGGGCCAACCTCCCCTCTTCCCCCTCAACTACTGCTCCCACTTTGGAATCATCAGCGAAGAGACTCATCTCACACCCTATTCCCTTCCTTATGTCAGATATGAATGCATTAAACAGGGTCTGACCCCGGACCGAGCCCTGCGGAACTCCACTACTGGCTTCTCTAGGGTATGAGAGCTCCCCACTGATCACCACTCTCTGTGTGCATCCAGCTAGCCAGTTTTCTATCCATCTGACCATCAAAGGGCACACTCCCAACCCCATCAGTTTCTCCACCAGCCCAATGTGGGGGACCTAGTCAAACGCCTTGCTGAAGTCCAAGAATATTACATCCACAGGCTTCCCCCTGTCCAGTTCCGATGTTACCCATTCATAGAACTCCATGAGGTTGGTTTGACATTATCTACCTGGCACAAACCCATGTTGTCTACTGTTCCACCCTCCCTTCTACTCCAGGAACACCCCCAGTCATCCCTTCAGTATACTCTCTATTACTTTTCCCACTATCGAGGTCAAACCGATGGGTCTATAGTTACCTGGCACTTCCCTTGACCCCCCTTTATGGATTTGCACCACATGCACCTTACACCAATCCCTAGGTACTGTCCCTGTCTCAAGCGACCTGTTGAAGAACTATGCCAGGGGTGCAGTCAGTATGTCCACCAACTCCCATAGTACCCTGGAATGAATGCCATCTGGCCCAGGAGATTTATCTTTCTTCAGGGCCTACCACACCCATTCAGAGGAGATAGTTTCATCCCTCTCCCATCCTTGCTGGCCTTTCTATTCTTGTCCTGATGTGAAACCCCAGGGGTGCCTCTCCCTCCCGTATGTTCCCTTTCCATTTCTCCACTGATCCCATTCAATTTTGCTTCTATCCCCATTGTGCCTTGCTTAGCAAATATCGCATCCCCTCCCTAGTGAACACCGAGGTGAAGTGCTCATTTAATACCTCCGCCTGCTCCCTCACCTCTTCCACCCACCCACCATCTGATCTCAGTCTGCCAAGCTTGCCCTTAGTTTTTCTCCACTCCCCGATGTACCAGAAAAATATTTTCCCTCCCAACCATTGCTCTTTACTGGACTTTGGCCCCTGCACCATCTGGGTGACTTTTCTAGGTGCAAGACGATATATATTCTTTTCCCTTTCCCCTCTCGATGTTTTGTATTTTTTGTAGGCAGCCTTCTTCTCCCTGACCACTCCCTGAACTTCACTGGTTCACCAGCACAGTTTATGTGACCTTGCTCCCTTGTGCTTCACCTTAGTACAGGTCCTGATTGCCTCATGAAGTCCCCATTTTATGACATTCCATCTATTTTCCTTGTCCGTCATTGTTGTAATCCCTTTCATGCGATCCTTTAGAGTATTTCCCATGCCCATAAAGTCTGCTCCCCTGAAATCCACTGGCAATATCCTAGATCTCTTCCCCCCCCCATGTTAACTTGAAACCAGACAGTGTCATGATCTCTCCCAGTCAGGGGATCCTTTACAACCAGGTGCCTTACCAGATCCCCATCCCCCAAAACCACATCCAGAACATGGCCCTCCCTCATGGGCTCCCTCACGTGCTGTGTTAAGAACACATCCTGGAAACTGTCTAGCAGTCTCTGCTCCTTGACCACCTTAGAGGACATGGTTCCCCAGTTAGTCCCTGGCATATTAAGATCCTCCATCAACATAACTCTCTCCCCTTTTGGTCCACACTGGGCAATAATGTTGTCCGGAAACCATCCTCCAGAACATCAATCATCCCGGGGGGCCTATATACTACACCCAGCTTGTCCTTACCTCCTGTCGGGGTTCATAAGGTGGACCACAAGGCCTCCATGTTTCCCTCTGCCTCTTCTACCATAGCAATTTCTATGCCTTCTCTAATGTACAAAGCCACTCCTCCCCCTCTGCACTCCTTTCTATCCTTCCTAAGCAAAAAGAATCCCTTTATGTTTAGGTCCCAGTCATGGTTGTTGTTGACCCACTTTTCTGTGACTGCTGCCACATCCACCCCCCCAAACAGCATGGCCTGGAACTCTGGTAACATGTTACCCAAGCTCCTGGCATTTACTAACAACACCCACCCACCCCTTGATCTGCTTTTTTGAACCACACCTGGATTCCTTGTTCCTCCTGCCACCATCTGCTCCTCCTGGAACCTCCTCCCCCTGGCTATTTTCTCCCTCCTCCCCTTGGGTTTGATGGCTAATCCCCTCATCTGGAGGAGGAGGCTTCAGGCCAGCCCCTCCCATGTCCCTCCCTCTAACAAGTTTAATCTCCACGTTTCTTGAATGTAGTCCACCACCCCCTCTTTAAGGATTTCCTTCATTAACGGGGTAAGTTGAAGCCTGTCCTTGGCATACAGACCCTTATCATCCCCAACTCCCTCCCAGTTACCTAACATCCCTGACCCCCTTTCTTCCCCCCACTTCCTGAGCCAGTCATTTACCTCTGTGATCTTCCTTTTGTTCTCCACTGAGACCCTATTTCGGCAATATTTCTGAAAAGGAAATGGTGCATCCATTATCCCGATAGACTCTAGTGAGCTCTCAGAACCTTGCTTGGATTTCCAAGACACTGTGCCCCTCTATATCATTAGTCCCCAAGTGCACCAGGAAATCTGGTTTTCCTCCAAAATCCCTTACCAGCTCATACACCATGAACTTAGCTCTGTGCACTGTCAGCCCAGAGATACACACTACCTTCTCTTGGTTCTGGCATCCCACCCCCTGTCCCTCCCATTGGATACCCTTTATCATTGAGTCGCCCAGTAACAGAACCTTAACACTTCCATCATCCTTATGGTTACTTCTACTACCTGTCTGTGCTCTCATTTGTTATCAGTGCTGTATTAGCTACTCTTTATATACTCTCCATTTCTGCTGGTACTTGTATTTTGTTTTTATTCTGTTTTACTTACTCAGAATCACTTTGCAAATGAGTTCTCTCAATAGTGCTTCTCAAGGTAATACAAAGATTCATTGACTGATTGATTGATTGATTGACTGATTGATTGATTGATTGATTGATGGCAGAGACCACTCCTAATACAGTATATACACAAATAAGTAACTTAATTGTAGCTTTTTATGTTGGTGTTCGGTCAGATAGTAAGGCTTTAACTGTGCTCTGAAATACTCAAAAAGTTAAGGGAAAATTGTTTAGCCAGGAAAGGCACACTAAGCTGAAGCTAGTTTTCAGGTGTGACATGGAAGCACAAAGAAGTTAAAGCAGTGGGGCAACAAAACATTGTAATTTTCTGCATCAGTGATTTTAATTGAGTAACATGGTTCTTGATGTTCATATTTAGTTACTCTAAGGGTTTCCTTTGGTTCTTTACTATGTTGTAATTAATTTGTTTGGCATGTTTGTTGTCATCATGTGACTTGTTGGGCAGAACATTATTTCACACAAATTAATTACAGTCGTTATTGTAATAATAAAAAAAAACACAATAAAGAACCAAAGGAATTCCACACAGTACCTAAATCAGAATTCAATTTGCATGTAATTAAACTAAATTATACAATGGCAAGAAAAAATCCTTGGCTCTGATTGGTCAGTGTGTGCTTCAGACAGTGATGATATCTCAGTAGAACATCACTTTATTGAGTCTTTGCTTTTCTCTTCAGAAATAAAGATATATTGGCTCACTAAAAATCTACTGAAAACTTTTTAAAATTGTTTTTAGTTTGTATAACAATGCGCCATTGTATTATAGCAATAAGGCACTCCAGGGTGTGTGTTATTGCATAATAACATCACTCCTGGGGTGGTGGAAGCACTCGGCTTCACCTTGTCGTTCAACCCACCCCAGGAGTGATGTTGTTATATGATAACACAGACGTTGCCATGCCTTATTACTTAAATCACAGGGGACCCCAAAATTACAACTTACCTTTGCACTGCTGCTTTAAGTGTCTTGCTCAAGGTCACACAGTATGCAAGTGGGGGCTGTGGGACTGAAATCCGGGTCTCCGGGTTTGCAGCTCAGAGCCCTAAACCTCTGTGCAACACACCCTCCAAACATTTGTTAACAAAAAAACTTGCCATCAATGAGGAAGAAAGAAAACCTGCACAGCCTGTAACTGATTCAAGTAATAACATGAGCAACTGCAGGTTCTCCTGTGTTAGTGTGCGGACATTGAAATTGCTATGTTCGTACTGTAAGACAGATACAAATAAAACATGAAGGAAGGAAGGGGGTTGCAATAAGAGTGAATGCAAATTGTGGGGAGCCATCTGCGCCAATGTAAGGAGCCTTTCAAGGAGCTGTCACAAGGGAGGCCCACAGGAAGGAGGCAGAGGACACCACAAGGAAAGGAAGCAGCTCCTGGTGGGGGGCTCAATTATTAGGGGGATAGAACTGGGAGGAGCTGGGAAAACTGAAGTAAGGTGCCTGCCTGGTGCCATGGCTTGGAGGGACAGGAAGCACATCCTCAGGATCACGACAACAGCTGCAAGGGATTCTGAGCTGGACGTAATTGTCCACCTAGGGACAAATGACTTGGCTCATCATGAGGTTAGAGCAGTGCAGGAGGACATTGCAGAGTTGGGGAGGGACCTAAGACAAGTAGCACACACAGTATCCTTCTCAGAGGTGCTGCCTGTCAAAGGCATGGGTGAGGCGAGGGTAATTGGCACCATGCAGTTTAATGAATGGTTGAAAAAATGGTGTGGAGCACAGGGGTTTGGCTTCACTGGGGACTGGGGTTCCACCTGGAGGGACACCAACCTATACTGGCAGGATGGTCTGCATCTGTCCAGGAAGGGAACAAGTCTTTTGAGCAATTGGTTTAAATGCTTCATTGGCAAGCTTTTACACTAGTCAAAGGGGGAGGCACTGACAAGCAGCAGAAAAATCCCAGCCTCTCCCTACAAAACAGGGTACTAAATGAGAAAAAGACCAAGGTAGAACGATCAGTGGGGGATGCTGCAACAGAGGGTAAAGCCATCAAAAAATGGAAAGCAATGAGTACCAATGCCCATAGTCTAGGTAACAAGCTTCCTGAATTAGTGGCCTTGATGGAGGAGGAACATCTGGATATCGTGGCAGTCACAGAAACATGGTACACACAAAACCATGACTGGGACATAAAGATACCAGGATACACTATCTACAGGAGGGACAGGGAGGGTAAAAGAGGAGGAGGGGTAGTTCTTTACATAAGGGAAGGAATAAAAGCAACAGAACAAAAGGGTAAACAGGGAGGAGAAGAAGCACTGTGGGTAAATTTGGAGACAGGCAATGGCACCACAATCCACACAGGGGTTGTATGCAGACCCCCTTCTCAGGGGGAGGAAATGGACAAGGAAATGATAGAAAGTATACTTAGAATGGCAGACTAAGGGGAGATATTGCTGATGGGTGATCTGAATATGCCAGATGTTAACTGGAGTGCAGTTGCAGCTGCCACTTCGAAGAGTGCAGTTATTCTAGATGCCCTACAGGGGGCATGCCTTAGACAACCAGTACTGGAGCCCACTCAAGAGGGAGCAATATTAGACTTGATACTCTCAAATGGAGATGGAGAGAGGATCACAGAAGTAGAAGTGGGTAGCCATCTGGGAACTAGCGACCATCGAACAGTATGGTTCACAATAAACACAGCAACAGAGTCAAGCCATACAAAGACAAAAGTACTGGACTTTAGGAGGCTGACTTTGCCAAAATGGGTGAGTGCCTAAGGACGCACTAGCAAATGGGCAGGAAGGAGGCTGGAAGAACAATGGGGAATAATAAAAACTGCCATCACAGAGGTATGAGCCTTTGTGTGAAGCAAATAAACAAAACAAGAGAAGTAAAAACCACTATGGTTCTCAAAGGAAGTGGCAGTGAAGGTTCAAGAGAAAAAGAAAGCATTCAGGAAGTACAAGGAATCGCAGAAGGAGCAGGACAGAGAACTGTATCAGTTAAGGCAAAAGGAGGCTGGGAAGGCAGTAAGAACAGCAAAGGCCCAAACCGAGGGAAAGATAGCCAACTCAGTTAAGAAGGGGGATAAAACCTTTTATAGGTACATCAGGGAGCGAAGGAAGACCAAGGGAGGGATAGTGAGGCTTAATAAAGGGAGGGAGGGTGGGCAGAGGGAGACTGTGAAAAGGCAGAGATATTAAACAAATATTTTTGCTCAGTATTTACAAAGGAAGAGGAGGAGGTACATAAAACAAACATTAGTAACACTCTGGATGCAGAAGTTGATACCGGCCCATTTACAGAAGAAAGGGTTCTGAAAGAACTCTTAAAACTGAAGGTGGACAAAGCAATGGGGCCTGATGGGATTCATCCCAGAATTCTAAAAGAACTAAGGGTAGAACTAGTGACACCACTGACTACCCTTTTTAACAAATCATGGGAGGATGGGGTGGTACCCGAGGACTGGAGGAGGGCAGATGTGATTCCCCTTCACAAAAGTGGGAGCAAGGCAGATGCAGGAAACTATAGATCTGTTAGTTTAACCTCAGTGATAGAGAAAATGATGGAATCACTTCTAAAGGAAAGAACTGTCAAGTATCTAGAGGCCAGAGGGGCATAGAACCCTAGGCAGCATGGATTCAGAGCGGGAAGGTCATGCCAGACGAATCTGATAGATTTCTTTGACTGGGTGACCAAAGTAGTAGATCAGGGAGGGGCTGTGGACATGGCCTACCTAGATTTTAGCAAGGCATTTGACACAGTCCCACACAAAGATTAATATACAAGTTAGCCAGCCTGGAGTGGGTCCCAAGATGACAGCCTGGGTAAAGAATTGGCTGGAGAATAGGACACAGAGAGTATTAGTAAATGGAGTCCACTCAGAAGAAGGGAGGGTTACTAGTGGGGTACTGCAGGGTTCAGTATTAGGACCGGTCCTCTTCAATGTCTTTATAAGCGACATTGCAGAAGGACTGGAAGGAAAAGTACATCTCTTTGCAGATGACACAAAGATCTGCAACAGAGTTGATGCACAGGGTGGGGTGGAAAGGATGAGAAGAGACTTGGCAAGGTTAGAGGAATGGTCAAATGTATGGCAGCTTAGATTCAATGCTAAGAAGTGCAAGGTAATGCACTTGGGAAACAAAAACCCAGGGGAAGAGTACACAATGGGGGGTGAGATACTAACAACAACAAAAATGGAAAGGGACCTGGGGGTAGTCATATCAGACGACCTAAAGATGGGCAAGCAATGTGAGAGGGCAGCAAGGAGGGCTGGGGGGATACTGGGATGCATAGGGAGAGGCATCACCAGTAGAAAACAGGAAGTTATTATCCCTCTGTACAGACAACTGGTGAGACCCCATCTGGAGTACTGTGTGCAGTTCTGGAGACCCAATCTCTGCAAAGACATAGACAGGATGGAAGCTGTCCAGAGGAAGGCAACTAAAATGGTGCAGGGTCTGCACCAGAAGACATATGAAGAGAGACTCAAGGAGCTTAATATGTATAGCCTCGAGGAAAGGAGGGAGAGGGGGACATGATAGAAACTTTCAAGTACCTCAAGGGAATCAACAAAGTCCAAGAGGGTAGCATCTTTCAAAAAAAGAGGTGTGCAAGAACAAGAGGGCACAATTTGAAGATGGGGGGACGGCTCAGAGGTAATTTAAGGAAGTATTTTTTCACAGAGAGGGTTGTGGATGCATGGAACGGCCTTCCGGAGGAGGTTGTGGAGTCAAAATCAGTGGTGGAATTCAAGCATGCATGGGATAGTCATAAGGCAATTCTAGGGGGTGGGTGTAGGAAGAAGTAGGCTGCTGGTTAACTAGGATCTGCAGCTTATCCAGTAGGTAGGGAAATGGGCAGACTGGGTGGGCCAAGTGGTCCTTATCTGCCATCAAATTCTATGTTTCTATGTTTCTTACAAATAACATTTCTGATTGTAAAGGCAGACCTGGATCTGATTGCCATGACTGAGTCGTGGTACACAGACAGCAAGGACTGGGATATGACCATAGCAGGAAAATGTTTTTAATGTATGCCCTATCCACATTTTTACACAGGAACATTTCTCAAAACAACACTCCCCAAAAAAAAAAAATACCCCAAGTGTATATGTTCTACAGAAAAAGTTAGACAATGCAACCAGTTAACTGTATACAATTTTTGACACAGAGCCTGGCTGTTTGACACATCTATTCTATTTGGCACAGAAAGATGATACACTGTAACATAAAGTTCTCTTTGAGTAGAGAACACTTTGCAACAACGTACAGTATTTAGTATCTGTGATTTGCAACTTAAATGCATCACTGTTTCAATCACCAAAGAGAACCATTTGCATCAATGTCATTACCCTGCTGTGTCTTATAAAACATATCTGTTTTACTTGAACATTTAATGGTACACTTAAGCTGAATGGCTTAAGGGTGCAGCCCCTGACACCAGTATATGGAAACAGCATGCAGTAATGGTTTACAATGAGAACACAGGACAGGGCATGCTAAAATACAAGGGGCCCAGTTCCAAAACGCACGGCACAACAACTCATGAGCATATGCGAGTTGCGCCATGTGGCGCTGTGTTGGGGACCCTTCACCGTAGAAACGTAGAAACATAGAATTTGATGGCAGATAAGGACCGCTTGGCCCACCCAGTCTGCCCATTTCCCTACCTAATGGATAAGCATCAGATCCTAGTTAACCAGAGCCTAATTCTTTCTACCCCTTCCCCCTAGAATTGCCTTATGGCTGTCCCATGCATGCTTGAATTCAACCACTGTTTTTGATTCCACAACCTCCTCTGGAAGGCCGTTCCTTGCATCCACAACCCTCTCTGTGAAAAAATATTTCCTTAAATTACCTCTGAGCCGCCCCCCTTCTATCTTCAAATTGTGCCCCCTTGTTCTTGCACACCTCTTTTTTGAAAGATGCTACCCTCTTGGACTTTGTTGATTCCCTTGAGGTACTTGAAAGTTTCTATCATGTCCCCCCTCTCCCTCCTTTCCTTGAGGCTATGCATATTCAGCTCCTTTAGTCTCTCTTCATATGTCTTCCAGTGCAGACCCTGCACCATTTTAGTTGCCCTCCTCTGGACAGCTTCCATCTTGTCTATGTTCTTGCAGAGACTGGGTCTCCAGAACTGCACACAGTACTCCAGATGGGGTTTCACCAGCTGTCTGTACAGAGGGATAACAACTTCCTGTTTTCTACTGGTGATGCCTCTCCCTATGCATTCCAGTATCCCCCAGCCCTCCTTACTGCCCTCTCACATTGCTTGCCCACTTTTAAGTCATCTGATATGACTACTCCCAGGTCCCTTTCCATTTTTGTTGTTGTTAGTATCTCACCCCCCATTGTGTACTCTTCCCCTGGGTTTTTGTTTCCCAGGTGCATTACCTTGCACTTCTTAGCATTAAATCTAAGCTGCCATACATTTGACCATTTCTCTAACCTTGCCAAGTCCCTTCTCATCCTTTCCACCCCACCTTGTGCATCAACTTTGTTGCAGATCTTTGTGTCATCTGCAAAGAGACATACTTTTCCTTCCAGTCCCTCTGCAATGTCACTTACTATGACATTGAACAGGACCGGTCCTAATACTGAACCCTGCAGCACCCCACTAGTAACCCCTCTTTCTTCAGAGTGGACTCCATTTACTATTACTCTCTGTGTCCTATTCTCTAGCCAATTCTTTACCCAGGCTATTATCTTGGGACCCACTCCCAGGCTGGCTAACTTGTATATTAATCTTTTGTGTGGGACTGTGTCAAATGCCTTGCTAAAGTCTATTTAGGCCATGTCCACAGCCCCTCCCTGATCTACTACTTTGGTCACCCAGTCAAAGAAATCTATGAGATTCATCTGGCATGACCTTCCCACTGTGAATCCATGCTGTCTTGGGTCCTGTGCCCCTCTGGCCTCTAGGTACTAGACAATTCTTTCCTTCAGAAGTGATTCCATCATTTTCCCTATCACTGAGGTTAAACTAACAGGTCTGTAGTTTCCTGCTCCCACTTTTGTGAAGGGGAATCACATCTGCCCTCCTCCAGTCCTCATGTACCACCCCATCCTCCCATGATTTGTTAAAGAGGGTAGTCAGTGGTGTCACTAATTCTACCCTTAGTTCTTTTAGAATTCTGGGATGAATCCCATCAGGCCCCAATTGCTTTGTCCACCTTCAGTTTTAAGAGTTCTTTCAGAACCCTTTCTTCTGCAAATGGGCTGGTATCAACTTCTGTATCCAGAGTGTTTCTGTTGTTTGTTTTAGGTACCTTCCCCTCTTCACTTGTAAATACCGAGCAAAAATATTTGTTTAGTATCTCTGCCTTTTCACAGTCACCCTCTGCCCATCCCTCCCCTTTATTAAGCCTCACTATATCTCTCATTTAGTCTTCCTTCACTCCCTGATGTACCTAAAAAAAGTTTTATCCCCCTTCTTAACTGATTTGGCTATCTTTTCCTCAGTTTGGGCCTTTGCTGTTCTGACTGCCTTCCCAGCATCCTTTTGCTTTAACTGGTACAATTGTCTGTCCTGCCCCTTCTGTGATTCCTTGAACTTTCTGAATTCTTTATTTTTCTCTTAAACCTTCACTGCCACCTCCTTTGAGAACAATAGTGGTTTCTTACATCATTTAGTTTTGTTTATTTACTTCACACAAAGGCTTGTTACCTCTGTGATGGCAGTTTTTATTATTCCCCATTGTTGGGACATAGGTACTGGGGACCATATTCCAAGACAGGCTGGGTCCCCAGTACCTATGTCCTGCGACTTGTGGCAGCTGCAGGGTAGCGCCACAGGAATGGCACAATGGACCTGGGTGCTGCAAGTTGCAGCTCACAGAGAAGTGCCCCACCAGAGCCCCCTGCCACAGAATACCACTGCAAGCACCAAGGGCATTGGGGAGCTGGCCAGGTGGCACTGGTGTTTTTTGGAAGACAAAGAACCTCTGTGCGCAAACACCGAGAAGAGGGTTACCCCAAAGGGCATTTGGCTGGGAAGCCAAGTTTCAAGAAAATACAAAATCACACATGCTCCCACAATGCAAAGCATCATGGGCTACATATGCAAATCACCACAGAATGTTATGCTGGTCCAACTTTAAGCAGAATTGCATGGTGCCGAAAGGCCTCTCACACAGTTTGCAAAGGGTGCTAACAGAAGACATAGACACGTGTTTCGTCCTACCAGGACTCATCAGTATGCCTCGTCTGTTTGACACCCCAGTGCAATGGACCAGCTACCCTAGAGGCAGTGTGCCTTGGATATATTGTGGTGAACCCATTAAAATCAAAAACTATTTAAAAGACAAAGAACCTCTGTGCGCAAACACCGAGGAGAGGGTTACCCCAAAGGGCATTTGGCTGGGAAGCCAAGTTTCAAGAAAATACAAAATCACACATGCTCCCACAATGCAAAGCATCATGGGCTACATATGCAAATCACCACAGAATGTTATGCTGGTCCAACTTTAAGCAGAATTGCATGGTGCCGAAAGGCCTCTCACACAGTTTGCAAAGGGTGCTAACAGAAGACATAGACACGTGTTTCGTCCTACCAGGACTCATCAGTATGCCTCGTCTGTTTGACACCCCAGTGCAATGGACCAGCTACCCTAGAGGCAGTGTGCCTTGGATATATTGTGGTGAACCCATTAAAATCAAAAACTATTTAAAAGACAAAGAACCTCTGTGCGCAAACACCGAGGAGAGGGTTACCCCAAAGGGCATTTGGCTGGGAAGCCAAGTTTCAAGAAAATACAAAATCACACATGCTCCCACAATGCAAAGCATCATGGGCTACATATGCAAATCACCACAGAATGTTATGCTGGTCCAACTTTAAGCAGAATTGCATGGTGCCGAAAGGCCTCTCACACAGTTTGCAAAGGGTGCTAACAGAAGACATGGTGTTTTTTGGGTGGATCTTTGTGAAATAGACCTGAGGGGTCCCCAACATTTGAGGGAGGGGGGCATGGCTGTGTTGGGGTATAGGAAGCCAGGCTATGTATATGCAGTGGTGCTACAGAGTGGGCATCCATCAAATGGCATGGGCGGAAGCCCCATAGACCTTCTCCCTGCTGGTCTAACTCCATTGCACCATAGTGGCTGTTGGAATCATGTAGGTGGGTTACAGCAGCCACCCTTTTGAAATAGGGACAGTTGCTTCTGTAACCCACCCTTGCACCATGCAGCTGTGGGTTGCGGGTGTAGTGGGCGATGTAGCCCTCCTTTGGTGCAACCCACATATGCCATGGCACAAAGCATGACTTGTGATCGTGACTTGCATAATGCCTGGCACAGGATGTGATTTGTGCCATTGAGTCTGTCATAAATTGCCTTGCACCAGGCATAACGCCCTTTGAAACTGGTCCCCAAATGTTTCCAAATTGTGTAAAGTTCTATGGCAACTATGGATTTTCTTTTGTTAGATATCAGCTTAACTATGTGTTCAAAAAAAAATAATACTGCAAACCAATTTAATCTGAATTTTGCTATGTTATGTTTGCTTGCATGCACAACACACAGGAAACATGTTGAAGTAGTAGAACATTGCAGAAATGTGGCATTGTTGTTGCCAATGCAGTGGATACTTTACTGGGTGCCTCCCTGTGAGAGGCTGTGGGGTACACAGATGGACACATGCACTGATGTATAAAACAGGATCTTCAGTTTTATTATTTTACAGAACAAAAATAAATTTTGACTTGCAAATGACAAAATAAAGAGTAGGAAAGGACAACAAATTAAACAGCTTAACTTCAGCTAAACAAAATAAAGAATACTCTTATAGCACTGGCAGGCATTAGTGAAGACGGATGTTTCTTCTCCAACACCCAGCTCCTATCTGACTTATCACCAGTCTTGGTTCAACATATATAAGGGGCAGGACTCCAGGATTGGTCCGCCCAATTTGTCAATCATTCAGTTTAAGGTTCGTCATTTATTATTTCTTTCTGATAGACTCATTTGTCATTTTTATAATAACACACTTCGTCTTTTATTTATAAAAAGGATATGATAGAAGGCATTCTTAGAATGGCAGAGAAAGGGGAGATACTGTTGATGGGAGACCTGAATATGCCAGATGTTAACTGGAGCACATTTGCTGCAGCCACATCCAAGAGCAGGGCCATTCTTGATGCCCTACAGGTGGCAGGCATTAGACAGCTAGTTTCGGAACCCACTCATGAGGGAGCAATCTTAGACCTCGTGCTCTCAAATGGGGGCAGTGAGAGGATCTCAGATCTAGATGGGTTGCCATCTGGGGACAAGTGACCATCAAACAGTGTGGTTCACGTTAAACTCAGCTACAAGTCAAGCCGTACAAAAGTGAGGGTACTGGACTTTAGAAGGGCTGACTTTGGCAAGATAGGGCGTGCCTCAGAAAAGCACTAGCAAACAGGCTAGAAGGAGGTGTGGAGCAACAATGGGGAATTATCAAAACTGCCATCACAGAGGCAACAAGCCTTTGTGTGAAGCAAATGAACAAATCAAAATGAAAGAAAAAGCCACTATGGTTCTCAAAAGAGGTGGCTGTGAAAGTCAGGAAGAAAAGATAGCATTCCAGAGTATAAGGAAACACAGAAGGAGCAGGACAGAGCTGCACCAGTTAAGGCAGAAGGAAGCAGGAGAGGAAGTCAGAATAGCAAAGGCCCAAACTGAGGAAAAGATAGCCAACTCAGTTAAGAGGGATAAAACCTTTTATAGGTTCATCAGCGCGTAGAAAAGACAAAGGGAGGGATAGTGAGGCTGAATAGAATGAACAGTGGGTGGGCAGGGGACAGCAAAAAGCAGGAATACTGAACAAATATTTCTGCTCAGTATTCACTAAAGAGGAGGAAAGTGCCTAATCCAATTAACAGAAGCACTCTTGATAGAGTCGATCCAGTCCTTTCACAGAAGAAAGGTTCTGCAAGAACTCCTAAAACTGAAGGTGGACAAAGCAATGGGTCCTGATGGAATTCACCCCAGAATTCTAAAAGAATTAAGGGAGGAACTAGTGAAACCACTGGCTACTCTATTTAATAAATCATGGGAGGATGGTGTGGTACCCGAGGACTGGAGGAAGGCGGATGTGATTCCCCTTCACAAAAGTGGGTCCAAGACAGAGGCAGGAAACTACAGACCTGTCAGTCTGACCTCTGTGGTAGGGAAAGTGATGGAGTCACTTCTGAAGGAAAGAATAGTCAAGTACCTAGAGGCCAGTAGAGCACAGGACCCAAGGCAGCATGGGTTCACAGCGGGAAGGTCATGTCAGACAAATCTAATAGATTTCTTTGACTGGGTGACCAAAGTAGTAGACCAGGGAGGGGCTGTGGACATGGCCTACCTAGACTTTAGCAAGGCATTTGACACAGTCCCACACAAAAGATTAATAGTCAAATTAACCAGCCTGGGAGTGGACCCAGGGTGGTAGCCTGGGTAAAACATTGGCTGGACAACAGGACACAGAAGGTAATTGTAAATGGAGTCCATTCTGAAGAAAGGGGGTTACTAGTGGGGTACCACAGGGTTCAGTATTGGGTCCAGTCCTTTTTAATGTCTTCATCAGTGACATTGCAGAGGGACTGGAAGGAAAAGTATGCCTTTTTGCTGATGACACAAAAATCTGCAACAGGGTTGATACACAAGGAGGCGTGGAAAGGATGAAAAGGGACTTGGAAAGGTTGGAGGAATGGTCAGAAGTATGGCAGCTAGGATTCAATGCAAAGAAGTGCAAAATAATGCACCTGGCAAACAAGAACCCAGGGGAAGAATACACAATGGGTGGGGAGGTAGTAACAACAACAAAAAGGAAAGGGACCTGGGGGTAATCATATCAGATGACCTTAAGGTTAGCAAGCAATGTGAGAAGGCAGTAGGGAGGGCTGGGGGTATACTGGGATGTATAGGGAGAGGCATCAGCAGCAGAAAACAGGAAGTTGTTATCCCTCTGTACAGACAGTTGGTGAGACCCATCTGGAGTACTGTGTCCAGTTCTGGAGACCCTCTCTGCAAGGACATAGACAGGATAGAGGCAGTCAGAGGAGGGCAACTAAAATGGTGCAGGGTCTGCAAGAGAAGCCGTGTGAGGAGAGACTAAAGGAGCTTAATATGTATACCCTTGAGGAAAGAAGGAGAGGGGACATGATAGAAACTTTAAGTACCTCAGTGGAATCAACAAAGTCCAAGAGGTAGCATTTTCAGAAAAAGAGACTTGCAAGAACAAGGGGACACAATAAAGATAGAAGGAGGGGGTTCAGGGGCAATGTGAGGAAGTATTATTTCACAGAGAGGGTAGTGGATGCATGGAACAGCCTTCCTGAGGAGGTTGTGGGGTCTAAAACTGTGGGAGAATTCAAGAATGCATGGGGCAGACATAAGGCAATTCTTGTGGGGGGTAGGAAGAAATAGGCTGTTGGTTAACTAGGATCTGTGGCCTATCCTGTAGGTAGGGAAATGGGCAGACTAGATGGGCCTAGCGGTCCTTATCTGCCGTCAAAGTCTATGTTTCTATGTAAAAAGGTGTATCTTTACTTTTCTCCTTATGTAGAGGTATAAATATACACCTGAAAGAATTAAGCCATCTGTAAGCCCCTCCTCCAGCTTTCTCATGCATAAATATAGCAAGAAAGAGGCCGGCTTACTCATATAGAGAAATGCTGTGGGAGAGGTGCAGAGAAATAGGGGATTTGTGGTAAGCACACTTTTCCCAAAACAAACCACCACACATTTTAAACTCCTGCTCTGTTTTTTACTCTTCTACATTGTTATTTACAGTGTGTTCTGCTTGGCTTACAGCAGTACTACGTTTAGAGAAGCAAGACATTTCAGGTGCCCGTAGAACGCCACGCCTTCGAGAGGTTTAGTGCTCTAAACCTCTCAGGTCAGTCTGTGGCATTTGTAAACCCGACTTGTTTCCAAAAGAGCCCCTTACTAAAATGAACGTAGCATGGCTCTAAATTGCCTTCTGAAACCTCAGTAGTCCACTAAATACTTGCCGACTTCTTCTGAAGTCTGATGGCGTAACAACTCTTTATGCGCCCAAAGCCATTTATAGAACAAGATGCTAGCAAAATAGTATTACACTATACAGTCTACTGAGTGACAGGGATGTGAAAAATCATGATAAATACACCTGAGGCATTCTTTATGAAATGAACTATAGCAATGTCACTTGTTCTAGGTCTGTAGCATCACTTAATAGCTACATGCCTTTTTACCCAAAAAGGTTTTCCGGGGAGATAAACACAAACACAGAACAATATACACAAAACAAAACAATAATACTTGAGTGGCCAGTCCATGTAACAAATGAAAAGAAAATACAAACACAGTAATAAAGAAAAACATATAAGGATACCTTCCAGGTAGACCTGTTAGGATGAACTCCAGGAATAGAGAGCGCAACAGTACCTCTAGCACCCCAGGGTGTGTTATTTTCTTGCAGCGATCACCTTGCACTGATTTTTCATTGTGTATTGTTACTGTGAAGACTTCAATAACATTTTGAGTGTTTTTTCACTATAAGACACTCTTTTTTGTGACTGAGTCTTTACCTGTATAAAGTATTGTTTCAAGTGCTAGAGGTACTGTTGTGCTCTCTATTCCTGGAGTTTATCTGTTATTAGGGTTGGCCGCCCTCATTGAGAGCTGCATGGTTGCTAATTGGACCATTCGTTCGCGGTGTTTCTTGTTTGGATTTCAGACCTGTTAGGATGTCAGGCAGGCCCTCTCACACTCCATCAGCCACCAATTAATGCTGAAGCAGCCAATGATGGAAATTTCAGAGTGCGCACCGCCCTTGAAGGAAATCTACCCCTGCAATCAGGGGCACTTTTGTGATAGCAGTGGCAGTCCTCCCCCCTCTCCCAACCAGGCACACGACAGGACAACAAATTTAAATGTTAGCTCCCTCTCATTGCTGCAGCCCACCCTGCACCCTCCATTCTCCATCCCCTGCCAACATCTGGGTGCTCAATCCCTGTGTCAGCATGTATCGCCCTCACTCCATTAATGTGGCACACTGGGAGCCCACCATAGTGTGCCACAAATCTGCTTATTTGATGCTTTGGACACCAGGATGGCCAGTACCGGTGTCAGATGAGCCACTGCTTCCCACATCACTGTGTTCTCAGTTGATCTCTGGATGTGAAATCCCTGGGTCAGAATTGATGCCCCCCTCCAGTATTCTAGCACACTGGGAACCCACCCCAGTATACCAAAATCCATTTATTAATGTTTCACCTGTAAAAAAGAAAACAGTCCCAGCACATCTTTTTTTTAAACCTGAAAAAAAAAAAAAAGCAGTTCCTCATAATTCCTGCCAGCTGCCTTCCCCAACCCGCACCCTCCCTCTGCACACTCCACCTCCCTGCACCCCCCTCACCCATACTTACCTCTGGAGGTCAGGAGCAACAATCTTCTGTAGTCCAGTAATATGTCTGCACTCTTCAAAGACCAACTGGGAACTGAAGAAATGATGGTAAGCACTATAGTCAATGTGGGATTTTTAACTTGGGTTGATATCTCAGCCAATTTTGTTTTGGTCCCAAATTTTCAACATGGGGTTCTTGGGACCCCACCTCATGAGCACTGCCACTGTCATTTCATTAGTCATCCTGAAAGTTGATTTTGTGGTCACTGCACGTAATCACCTACTGGGAACAATTAACAAAACAACAGTGCCACTGTTCATGAGGTGGGGTCCCAAAATCCCTTGTTACAAATTTGGTGAAAAACTCCCAAAAATGGCCGTTACAAGCGTCCATTGTGCATTTTCTATGCATGCTCATAACTGCATCGATTTTTAATATTTTTCACTCCAAATTTCCAAAATTGGCATTTTTTCACCCCCCCTCTCTCTTGTGAACAGTACAGCTGTTATTTTTCACATCCTTCCCAAAATGTGGTCTTGCATTTGTTGTGCAGAATGGCATGGTTGCTGTGCAAAATCAACTTTCAGGACAAATTAATAAAATCCTAGTGCCACTGTTCATGAAGGGAGGACCCAAAAAGACCATGTTAAAAATGTGGTGAAAACGTTCCAAAAAATGGCTGTGTTATGAGCGTGCATTGCACAATTTCTACACACACTTGTAAGTTCACCACTTTTTTATATTTTCATTCCAGATTTTCAAAATTGCCATTTCTTCACACCTCCTAATGCCATCCTGCCCAAAATGTGTATTTGCAACTGTGGCACTGAATGGCACACTCACTGTGTGAAATCACCTTTTGGGATTGAGTAAGAAATGTCACTGTTTATGAGGTGGGGTCCCAAAAATCCCGTGTTGACCATTTGTGGCAAATGATCAGGGACTTAGGGTTTCCAACCATAATGCCCACCCTGTACAGACAGACCAGTGTCAAGGGTGTGATTTCCGGTTGTTGGCTGCAATGCTCCCCCATTCCGCCCCAACCCCCACCCTGCAGTGATTGACAGGCATTGAGGTGTGCTTTGGGGTCTTTGGCCCTAACATTCACCCCATTATCCTATACTGCATCCATCTTAGCTTATTTCCTTATGGAATGGATTGAGCATCAGAGCTGAAGACCTCAAGGCACACTACTACACATGTCATTGTCTGAAGGCTGGGCTGAGGTGGAATGCGTGAGTGTTATGGCTGACGACCCAAAGGCACAACCCCAATGCCTGTCAGTCTTTGCAGGGTGGAGGTGAGGATTTATAGAGTCATAGAAGTGTGATGGCAGAAAAGGACCAACAGGCCCAACCAGTCTGCCCATTTGTCTAGTTATCTGCTAGACATGCCCCCCCAAACCCTCAACACTCCCCTGTGGCTGTTCCGTGCCTTTTTGAAGCCTTCCACTATTGCTTCTCCAACCAACCCTCTGGAAGCCTATTCCACTTATCCACCACCCTCTCTGTGAAATAGTACTTCCTAGTGTTACCCTTAAACTGCCTCCTCTTCACCTGCAAGCCATGCCCCCTCATCCTCTGATTTCCCTTCAGCTGGAAGATGCTTTCCACTGGCACCCAGTTTATACCCTTAAAGTACTGGAAGGTCTCAATCATGTCCCCCCTCTCCCTCCTCTATTCCGGGGAGTACATGTTCAAATCTCTCAACCTTTTTTCATAGGATAGGAGGCTGAGCCCCTTTACCATCTTTGTTGCTCTCCTCTGAACTCACTCCAACCTCCTCACAGCCTTTTTGAGGTATGACCACCAGAACTGGACTCCATATTCCAAATGCGGTCTGACCAGATGGGTGTACAAGGTACTATGACCTCCCTTTTTCTACTGATTATCCCCCTTCCAATGTATCACAGCATTCTGATGCCTCTCGCCACTGCTCTTCCACAGTGCCTTTCCACCTTCAGGTCCCCCAATATAGTGATGCCTACGTCCCTTTCTTGTTCCGTTATCTCCAGATCTCTACCCCCATACAGTACCCTGCCCTCTGGTTCCTGTAACCAAGATGCATGATTTTACACTTTTCTGTGTTGAATGAAAGCTGCCACTTCTTTGACCATGCCTTGAGCCTCCCCAAATCTCTCTGCATTTTTCTACCTCTTCCTGAGTGTCTACCCTATTGCAGATTTTAATATCAACTGCAAACAGACTCACACCCCCTTCAAGGCCCTCCACAATGTCCCCTACAAATAGATTGAATAATAGGGGCCCCAACACCAATCCTCAAGGGACCCCACTTGTGACCATGCCCTCTTTGGATGCCACCCCATTTATTATGACCCTCTGCCTCCTGTCCTCCAGCCAGCTTCCCACCCATTTAACCACCCTCTGCCCCAGCCCCAGGCATGACATTATATACAGCAGTCTCCTGTGGGCACGGAGTCAAATGCCTTTTTGAAATCCAGATAAGCAACATCTACTGCCCTCCCCTGATCCAGTTCCTTAGTGACCGCATTAAATACTATCTAATTTGTTTGACAGGATCTGCCCCTTGTAAAACCATGTTGCCTTGGATCCATCAGGCCTCTTTCCTCCATGTAGTTGGTGATCCTGACTTTCGTTAGTTTCTCCAAGAGCTTGCCTCTCACTGATTTCAAGCTCATGGGCCTGTAATTTCCCATCTCCTCCTCCCCCATGCAGCGGGACCACATTTGCCTGCCTTCAGTCTTCCAGTACCACCCCAGACTCCAGAGACTTATTGAAGAGTGCAGTCAATAGTAATGCCAGTAGCTCCTTTAGTTCCCTTAACACCCTGGGGTGCATCCCATCCAGCCTCATCATCTTGTCCACCTTCATGCAGACTAGTTCTCCCAAAATGTCATCCACCTGGAACTGACTTGTATCCACTTCCCCTTCCCCTGCCTTAGCTTTTCCTGCTCTGCTGCCTACACCTTCTTCCTCCCTAGTGAACACAGTGCAAAAATAGTTGTTCAGTATTTCCACTTTCTCTATGCCCCTTGTATCACTCCCCCTCATTTTTTTGAACCAGAGTATTCCCTGCCTAGTCTTCCTCCTTTCACTGACGTACCAAAAAAAGTCTTATCCCCTTTTTTGACCCCTCTAGCTATGCACTCCTTTGTCTGTGCCTTTGCCCTCCTTACCTCCACCCCTGCTTCTCTCTGGCTCACCTGGTATCTTCCCCAGTCCACTTCCGCCTGCGTTTCCTTGAACTTCCCGAAGGTCTTTCTTTTTGCCTTTACCTTTTTTGCTACATCCCTGGTGTACCACAGATGTTTCCTCCACCTCTTATTTTTACTTGCTGTCTTGGCACAGATGTCAGTGGCCTCCCCAACAGCTTCTTTTATTCTCCCCTACATCACCTCCAGATCTATCAACTCCTCCATCCCTTCCAAACCCTCTCCACTATTTCCCCCATTTTCCCAAAATCTGCTCTCTTGAGATCCAGCACCCTCAGCCTAGACTGGTGAACCTCCGCAGTGTTCCTTATTCTAAACCTGAGTGTGTTGTGGTCACTCGTACCTAGGTGTTCACCCACCGATATATCTCCTACCCTATCCCCATTTGTCAGGAATAGATTAAGAGTAGCTTCTGCCCTGGTTGGCTCCCTGACCAGTTGATTGAGGAGGGCCATTTTCTGGGAGTTCAATATTTTCCTGCTGCTGGTTGATGCAGCTGATAGGGTGTCCCAGTCTACATCTGGTAGGTTCAGGTCCCCCATCAGTACCACCTCCCCTCTTTACCGCCATTCTCACAAACTCATCAGCCGTGCTTCTATCCATTCATTTCTGCTGTGCTGGAAGCCTGTAAATCACCCCCCATATGCACCTCTTTAACCTTCCCCACTACCAAAGAGACCCAGAGTCCTTCGGCCTCCCCCCACCTTGCCCTGCAATTCTGATGCCCTGATACTCTCCTTTACATACAGTGCACCCCCCCCTTTTCCACCCCATCCTTCTTGAAGACTGTGTACCCTGGTATCTCCATGTCCCATCCCTGCTCCTGGTGGCACCGTGTTTCTGTTACCCCCACAATGTTGAGGCTCTCCTCAACCACTTTTACTGTTAGATCTGGAATCTTTCTACCCAGATGTCTGGCATTTGTGCACATGGTCATAAACCCCCCTCTTTTCTACTCCCCTGTTTCTACCTGCCCTATATATTCTGCCCCCATGCCACTTGTCTGTATGGGTAGGGCTTTTAGCCTCCCATCTCTTGTCCCACCAATAGAGCTTCACATTGCCCTCCCCCCAAAGTTTAGTTTAAATGATAGTGTTTATCAGCATAATTGTCCAGCTTGCATTTGAGCATTGCTTTCCCCTCCTCATTTAGGTGCAGCTTATCCAGGGCATAGAGGCTATTGGTTGCTCCACTTTGTACCCCAATTTCCTACCACTCCATATCCCCTCTGAGCACACCAGCCTGCCAGCCAACTGTTGAACAACTCTATACTTTGTTTCACCTCCATGCTGGCCCTTGGTACTGGCAGCACCTTGGAGAAAGACAGGAATTTAAAATCCAAGCTGTTGTAGAACCTAGCCAGTGCCGTAAACCTTGCCTGGACCTCCATCACACTAATCCTTGCAAGGTCATATATGCCTAGGTGGAAGATCAGATGTGTTTTCTCTTCTATTTTCCTCCCCCTTGAGGGGATCCAGTGCATGACTTTGGCTGCCATCATACTTGACAGACATTCCACCCATATTTTACCCCCTCTGTCTCCCCTTCTCCCCCATGTAACTCCTTTTATAATAGACTTCCCGACTATTAAAAACCTTCCCCCCTTCCTCCTCCTGGGTGCCTTTAGCAGCTTCATTTCTCTCACCCTTTCCCAAGTTTTCCCTTTCCTTACCCTTGCTATCCCCCCAAAATAACTTCTTGAGCCCTCTTCCCCCGATCCTCCTCCTCCTGCTCATTTCCCTGTGCCAATGTCTGGGTCCTTGGCTCCTCAGTGCTGCCTTCCCCCCCAACTCTTTTTGAGACTTCCTCTCCCCATCCTGCTCCTCCTGCTTATCTCCCTGCACCAACTCTCCCCCCAATCATCTCCTCACACCTCCCACAATCTGGGTGTCAAAGGTAGCCCCCTCACTATTTTCATTGGCCACCCCCTCTACTCCTGTCCTGGGCATCATCTCCCCCAACAGAGTATCCTTCTTTGTATCTCTATTCTCACCCTTGACTAAATCATCACCCTGTTTGCCTCCTTTGCTTCCTGCTCACTATCGTTTAATTTATGTTCAGTGCCTCCCTTCCTGCCTTGCCCCCCTGTTCCATACCCTCAGCTTCCTCCTTGGTCACCTGATCCTCCTCCTCCTTCTTCTTCTCTCTCCCCCTACCTCTTTTCCCTCAGCCAGTCCAGGTCCCCCGTTGCTCCTCCTTTTTGGTCCCTGCCTCTTTCCCCCTTGTCCCTTCACATCTGTCCATGCCTCAGCTACATCCTCTTCCCCCACACTCCCCTCCTCTGCCACCAGACTTAGAGGGCTAAAATGGTTTGTGAGCCTTAGACCAGACCCCAGTGCCCCCTGTCCCTTCTGCCCATCTCTGTTCTCTCTGGACACCCCCAGACACTTGCCTACTGCTCTGGAAATGTCCACCTTTAGGGAACTCCTGCCAGCATCCCCCTGAATACCTCCTTCACTCCTCCCCTAATGTGAATACCTCGTCATGCCTCCCCCAGTGTGGGAGGCCTCAGCACCTGGAGCTTGCATGTAGGTGACCCCTAGCCCCCTACCTCTCCAATCCACCCCGACCCCTGAACCTCCAGCTGCTTTCTGATCTCCTCAACCTCCTCCCTAAGATGTGCCAACTGGTAGCACACTTGGCAGTCCCCAAACTTCCAAGCCCAGGCAAGAATTATGGCCACACCACACCCTACACACCCAACCACCCTCCCAAAGATGCCTGCTCTAGTGATGTGTGGTCCCTTCCCCATCATCATAGCAGTCCTTTTTTCAATCAAACAAAAGCAACCCCACCAGGTTCCCCAGTGGTCAGAGCTGTAAGTGGCTCTACAGATTTCTGACTACCAGTGCCTATATTTAAACGGTCCCCCACACAGCATGCAATTTAGCTTTAAACCATCTCCCCACAGCTTTACAAGTTGGCAGCAAAAAACCACTGAGATTTGTCCCAGGCCACAGTCCACTACTAGGCCAGGCCACCCCCTATCTTCTGACTTCTCCCCCACCAGCTATTTAATAGAGGTTGAGGTCAGGGCTGGGGTGGGAGAAATCCTAATTACAGCTCCTCCGGTGCAGTTGTAGGGCAAGGCGTCTGAGCTTGTCCTTGTGTAGCCTTGCTGCAACCTCAAATCTGGCTCCCTGTCCTCTGATTGGTCCTCTCCTTCAGCAGCCTGTTTCCGCCCAGCAGCCCTGGCCCACCACGGATTGCAGCCACCAGGAAAACACTACCCTGAGCCCATCACTTGCTGCCTATGCAGTCAGCTCCTTCCACCTCTGATGCCGCCTCTGTACACTCCCCTCTCCACTCCTCTGCTGCCGATGCTGCCCCTGGGACACATCTCCTGTAGCAATTACAGCTCCTCCAGTGCAGTTGGCATTACTTCAACTGGGTTGACATTACTTCAGTACTTCATTGCCATTCTTATTATGCATCTCTTTAACTCCTGCACTACCAATGCCAATAGTACCAGCAAGCCAACATTCTGCATTGACAAATGCTTGTGTGACCTTGGTTCCTTCCTTTTCTGTTTCACGAAGTTGCTCAATCTATAGAACTCTGGTGCCATCATGTGGTCAAAAGTGGCTCTGTGCAGAGTGGCAAAAATTAGTTCTGCACAAGTTCAGGAGACATAATGGCCCGGATATTCAAACTGCGCCATTCTGAGGTGCAAGCCCTTGCACTGCTCAAAATAGTTGCGCAGGGGTGTGGCCGGGGCGATATTCAAAGAAGTTGCGCTATTGAGCAACTCCTTTGAATATCACCCCCCAGCCACAGCCACTGTGCATGGCGCAGTGGAACTTGTGCCACCGCAAGTTGTCAGAGTTGAGCATTAAACTTGCGGTGGTGCAAGTACCATTGCGCCATGCGCAAATTTCCGATATTCAAAAGGTGACATGCAAATGGGGCCATAATTCATGCAAGGCACAGGGGGCCATTTGCATCGGATTATGGCCCCATTTGCATGCCATAAGCATGTAGGTGCGCCGATCCCCGAGGACTTGCGCCTGGCTGCCCTGCCAGGCAGCAGCCGTCGGGAACCGATGCACCCTGCAGCCCGATCATGGGCAGAACATGAAAACAACCCCCCCCCAAACATCTCCCAATGCCCGATCATGGGCAGAATGTATACTGACAACCCCCCTGCCCAAACATCTCCCAATGCCCGATCGCGGGCAGAACGTATAATGACAACCCCAAACATCTCCCAATGCCCGATTGCAGGCAGTATGTATAATGACAACCCGCCCAAACATCTCCCAATGCCCGATCGCGGGCAGTATGTATAATAACAACCCCCGCCCAAACATCTCCCAATGCCTGATCGCGGGCAGTATGTATAATGACAACCGCCCCAAACATCTCCCAATGCCCGATTGCGGGCAGAATGTGAAACAACCCCCCCAGTGCCCGATCGTGGGCAGAATGTAAAAGACCCCCAACCCAAATATCTCCCTGGTGGTCAGTGGACTGTAATGCCTGATTGCGGGCAGAATGTCCAGTGACAACCCCTCAAACATCTCCCTGGTGTCTAGTGTCCCCCCACCCACCACCCGAAGCCCCACCACCCTGCTCCCCGGCGGCGGCGGCGGCAGCATCCACCTGCCTGCCACCCGCCGCCCACCCGACTGACTGTCGGTAGGGCTGCTGCCATTGGTGCAGAGCTAGAGCCAATGGGCGTGCAGCCCATACCGTATGACAGTCAGATTTGTGAATGATGTTCATATGCGGTATGGGCTGCACCCATTGGCTCTAGCTCTGCACCAATGGCGTGCAGCCCTACCGGACAGTCAGTCGGTGGGCGGCGGGAGGCAGGCGGATGGGATGCTGCCGCCCTGCCGCCAGGGCAGAGGTGTGGAACGTGGGTGGGTGGGGTGGAGGGACACCTAGACACCAGGGAGATGTTTGGGGGTTGTCACTGGACAGTCTGCCCGTGATCGGCATTCGCGATCCACTGGACCACCGGGGAGATATTCGGGTTGGGGGTCTTTTTACATTCTGCCCGCGATCGGGCACTGAAGAGGTTGTTCATGTTCTGCCACGATCGGGCATTAAGAGGCCCAGGCGAGGTGTCATTATACATACTGCCCGCGATCAGGCATTGGGAGATGTTAGGGGGTTATCATGATATACTGCCCGCGATCGGGCATTGGAAGATGTTGAGGGGGTTGTCATTATACATACTTCCCGCGATCAGGCATTGGGAGATGTTTGGGGGTTATCGTATACATACTGCCCGCGATCGGGCATTGGGAGATGTTTGGGGGTTGTCATTATACATTCTGCCCATGATCGGGCACTGGGGGGTTGTCAGTATACATTCTGCCCGCGATCGGGCACTGGGGTTGTCAGTATACATTCTGCCGCTAATCGGGCATTAGGGAGATGTTTGGGCGGGGGTTCTTTTCACGTTCTGCCGCAATCGGGCTGGTGGGGCACAGGGACTGAGTTGGGGGCCAGCCACGGGTGGCAGCTGCTGTGTTGCGCCCTGCAATACAGCAGCTCACCTGTGGGTGGCCCTCAACTTGATCCTTTTTTTTTTGGCTCAAAGTTGTGCAGGCGCAGGTTGGGGGTTGCGCCTGCACAACTCTGCACAACCCGACTGAATATCGGGTTGTGCAGTTTATGCATGGTTCCTCCCCCTCCTGTTGAGCATGCATTCATTTGCATTGCGCTCTTGCTCAACCTGTTTTCAGTGGTGCAACTGCCTCCTGCTGAATATCGCAGAATGGCGCAATGTAGGACTTGTGCATGCGCAACCCTGTTGCGCATGGCGCAACCCTTTTGAATATCTGGGCCAATGTATCCTGGGGACTTCTCTACACTGAAGGACCAGAACAGTCACCATTTTATTGTACAAGGAGAACATTTTACAACGATAATCAACTATCCTACTCAAGTCCTTGATACAGGTAGGACTGACAGTGAAATTAATTTCCTGTCTGCTTGGACCGCTCTTTCCAAGAGAAATTGAAGAGTTGATGTTACCATTTTATTTGTAAATGCAGTGCATGCTGTATTGTAGTAGTATTTCATTATTAGGCAGTGGTGGGATGACTTTTAGGAACAATGGAGAACCTTGTTAAACCACCTTGTAATTGCCATATTTGTGATCTGGTTTTGACAAAGTAAATATCTTTCACAAAGGTGCAATCTCATTTTATATATTAAACACAAAATTATTTCACTATTCAATAAAACATTTGCAAGCTTACAGCTCTCTTTAGAGAAGGTGAGTGGCCCTTAAAAGGGCCATTGTGTTTTGTGATGTATACTACCCCTGTAGAGCCCCTTTACTTGGCACTGGTGTACTTGGCAACAGCCTTCATGCCCTCAGACATGGCGTGCTTGGCCGGCTCCCCTGGCAGCAGCAGCAGTAGGGCAGTCGGGATCTCCCAGGAATTGATGGTGGAGAGCTTGTTGTAGTGAGCCAGGTGGGATGCTTCCGCTGTGATGCACTGCTGCTTTAAAAGTGCACCAAAGTTGTACCGCTCTTCAAGGACGACTATAGCAAATTTTGGAGCAAACCAAAAAATAAAAAAACTGACAGTGTAAAAAAAAAAAAAAGAAAAATACGTTTTGACAATGTACACTCAAGCACAGCAATTAAGAGGAACACTTAATATATTTGTCCCTTTGAAATGAGCCCTATATAAAGCAAGTGCAACCTCACACAAACTGCTTTTCTGGAGGAATGGAAACACTGGGCCCAGAGGCAGATAGATGTGTCCACGCAGGTCTTGTAGGCACCTGCAGTAATAAGGATATGATCATGCAACCTCAAACACTAAGGAAATTAATTACAAAAAAAATGTAATCATGCACCCAGTTACAGTTCAAATTAAAGTGATGAAAGTAGGGAAATGTGGTGTTAAGGTTTCCAATCTTGACATCTCGCCCATACCCTCCAAGCAGCAAAAGAAAAAAAATTATGGTTTTGGCTGTCCTGAATCTTTGCAAATTGGGTATGAGGTCTTCTTTGTGGTTAATGCTCACCCTACTTCATACTTTCTGCTGGAAAATAGAAGGGCATGCATGGAGCTAGGAACAAAAAAGTAGGGGGCATGATGACAAAAAAATCACAATATTGCATATTGCAGAGAGAATTTCTTCATGCCATAATACCACAGGTTGGCACTTCTTGGTCTAGCCAGTGTCATAAAATTATTTTTTTAGCCACTCAGCCGATCAAAGTAATATTATTTATTTGGGGACCAGTTAACGCTGCTGTTCCCATCTGTATAAGGCAGATCTACTACTCTTCAAGGACTATTGTCATTTCCTCTGTCGAGCTGGGTGGAATTACAGAGAAGGGCATCTACATCGGGCAAGATGGCGGCCATGCTGGGCTAGCCACTTTTGAAATGCTCCATTCCGTTTTGTCTGTCTGATCTTACTTTGCCTATCCCACTTTATTTGTATGGATTTTTTGTTGTTCTTTTGAATTTTTTAAATCGCGCTGCGGCGCTATTTTATTTTGTGACCCGCTTAGTTTGCCCGCCCTGCTCCACGTTTTCAGATTTGGCCATTTACACGTTATAACCACTGTTTCGGGTCGGGACCTGCTCGGGGTTGGATTTTGGAAACCCGGGTTGTACTGTGGTGTTTCGGCGCCATAGACTTTGGGAGACCCGGTGTGTCCTGAGCTCTATCGTTAAACAATATGAGTTGGATTTCATTTTAAAGAAACGACTTTCTGGCTCCGAGGGTAAAGACCTAAGTCTTATGGTGTGTTTCAGGAGTTCTGAGTGAATCCTCGTTTATTCAACAAATCATTGTGAGTTAATGTTTTTTCAAGGATTTGGATCATGTCCTCCAGCGTGGTTTGAACCTAACAAGAGGACTGTTTGTCGATCATTTGGCTCATTTAAGCCTTGTTCTGACCAAAAACCTGGATTTTATGTGATGGTGTTTTTGTTTACTTCCTGACCTGTTTTGGCCAGTTGGATTGCGGGGATTGGTGACTTGAAAGAGCTGTCCCAAAGAGCCTGCAAGATAAGTGACTTTGAAGCTTTCACTGGCATTGTGACTGTTTGGACGTTGTTTGGCCTATTAGTTGGGCTTGCAGTGTCCTGGTGGCCCTGGGTTGGTGGTACACACAGTGGAGGGGAGTGGGCTAGGCTGGAGGGCCTGTCCTTGGATTCTCCCTTCCTCTACACTCCTGGGGCAGCCGGCTGGGGGGCTGTCCTCTCCTGGAGTGGAAGTGGTGGGTCACTGATCTTCTGGGCTGGCCGGTTCCTGCGGCCCGCTGGTGGTCCTTTACTCAAGCCAAACCGACGTGGACTTAGAATTATGGTCTGGAACTGAACTCTACTTGTTGATGTTGGGCGGGCGTATTATTTTGTATTTTGTTATAGCTAGGATGTGTATTGTTTGTAGTCATTTCATTTGAGGGAAAATTCATGCAGTGAGAGTGCTTGATTACAACTTGTATTCCACCTGTACCCGGTTCGGTGAGAGAGTCCCGAAGGGTGTTTTTTAAATTATTCCCACTATTTATTATTTTGTTGTTAGTTTTATTATAGTTTTATTATTTCATTATTATTATTTTTTGTTTTAAGTACCAGGTAGTGAGTGGACCTGGGAATAATAATTTAGAACTGTGTGGTTAGTTTTAGTTGCCCCCAGGCCGCGAGAGGGCTTGTGGGTTAAAATAATCAACTAGATTTTGTATTAGAGTGTTGGTTAAGTTTAATTTTACTTTAGTTTGTTTTTAGTGTTAGGTTGATTGCAGGTTGTTTTATTATATTTATTGTTTTAATTTTGTGCAGCTTGACATGCTGGTCTGCTCCTCCTGTCCTACGTTATTCGGCCTCCACTCTCCATGCCCTCCACCCCTTCTCTTTGCCCCCTTGCCGATTCATATTTACCATCGGTGTCGGGCATTATGGATTGTATGAAGGGGAGGGAATGGGGGTGGGGGGCTGTGGACAGCGGAGTGAACGGTGCTCTCCCATAGGGGTGGTTAGGCCTAGAAGACGCCCTGGAGCGAAATGGCTTCTGGAGCATAGTAGTTCCATCCTGGTTCCCATACCCAAGGGCACCTCCTGTTTTGGAGGGCAAGTGGTTGGGACAACTCGTCATCCTCGTCCAACTCGGGCATTGTTGTGCAATGCCAGATCTGTCTGCAACAAGACTGGTCTTATTGCAGACTTTGTTGCAAGGGCAGATCTGGCTTGCATTACCGAAACCTGGTTGGATGGGAATGCAGCCCCTTTTTTAGAGGCCACTGTTCCCGCCTGGTACTCGGTAATACACCGCCCAAGATTGTATCGCGGGGTGGTGGTGGTGGTCTGTTTTCTGACCAAATTGGGCCTTACTGGTGTACCAGTTGAGGAGGCTAGGTCATTTGAGTGTACTGTGGTAGCTGTTGTGGGGGTGCAGGATTGCTCTCATTTACTGTCCACCAGGGGATGAGAAGCTTTTCCTGCAGGAAATAGCAGATTTTGCCGCCAACATGGCCTTGGAGTTGCCCAGATTGATGGTGCTGGGTGATTTCAATGCGTGGGTCGATGATGAATCTTCACTTTTTGGTCAGCATTTCCTCCAGGTGATGACATCTCTGGGCTTTGAACAGGTTATTTCCACAGCAACACACAAGGGAGGTCACTCTCTTGATCTGGTCTTCCTCCTGGCAGGGGTGTAGGCAGGCATACTCCAAGCACTCCATGGTGTGCAATTTTATTTAAGGGGTAGCAAATAAGCTCTGAACTGCTTCCTTTTTCCATGAAAACTAACAAACAAAATGCTAAACCTTTCTGTAATTTTATTCGTAGGAGTCGAAACTAGAAGGACTGGTCACCAATACTCTCTTTGCATCCCAAGGACAATGCAACTTTAAAGGTTCTGGGCTGGTATGTGGGTGTCTCCGGGAACAATGCATGGCATTTGTATTTCCCATGCATGGCAACAACCATTGTTATGAGATACAAAAGTTGTATTTATTGTGCCAAATGAGGCAACAAAGATGGTCCTGGTGTACATTTGTATATTGTCTGGCTACATCCTCGGGGGGGGGGTAGCTCACCCTAACAAGGGGGGTAGCAGTGAGTCCACTTGGTGTGCAGATCTGAAATCCCTGGCTACACCCCTGCCTCCTGGGGATCGAGGCTTCCGACTTGGTGGTGGAACCAGTTGGTTGGTCTGATCATTACTCAGTTGGGTTCAGTTTTGAGGCCCCCCTGGGTAGGTCGGCCCTTGTGGAGCTGGTCAGTTACCGCCCATTACGGGATGTGGTCCCTGAAGACCTGATGGTGGTTATTGTCCTCTCGTTGTTTGTCGAGTCTTGCACTGATCCTGAGCAGCTGGTAGTGGCCTATAATAGGGCCATATCGGCTGCACTTAATCAGATTGCACCAGTCCGTGTTCGCCCCCTCCTGCGCCGTCCCATTGCACCATGGTTTGATGGCACTTTTAGAGGGCTGCGGAGGTTGGGGCATAGGTTGGAGCGTCGTTGGAGGAAGACTGCCTCTGATGCCGACCATCTTATTTTGCTAGAGCATTATAAGCTCTACCAAACAGCAAATTCCCATAAGAAGGCAGAATTCCTGTCCAGGGAAATTTCTGTTGCATGGAATCGACCAACTCAGCTCTTCAGAACTTTTGACAGACTGTGCAAACCAGTCTGTCAGCAGATCCGTCGAGCCTTTACACAACCCGATTGCGAGGAGATCGCTCAATTCTTTGTGAATAAGGTGGAAGACTTCAGGAGGCAGTGCCCCCGACCTCACTCTAAGGTTGTTGCAGTTGATCAGTATCCTGTCACAGAGCCCAGAATTTCCTGGAGTTCCTTTGACCTACCGGATTTCGTAGACACTATGAGGATTGTCCATGAGATGCGCCCAACATGCTGTAGTTTGGATCCTGGCTATACTTCTCTGATCATGGATTGTAGTGAGTTCATTGGCCCGGTCCTAGCTCAGATTATCCGATGTTCTTTAGAGATGGGAGTTTTCCCTAGCTCTCTGAAGGAAGGGGTGGTGACTCCCCTTCTGAAGAAAGCTTCTTTAGACCTGGATGACCGGATGATCAGACAGGCGCACGTGGTCCTGATCTATAAGGGAGGGCCGGCAGAACCAATTGAAAACTACAGGCCAATCTCCCTGCTCTGTACCCTGGCAAAAATACAGGAGAAAATCGTATATGCCCAGCTTAAGGAGCACCTGGAAGCCCACATGCTGTTGTCCCCATCGCAACATGACTTTAGAGCCAATCATGGGACAAACACTGCCCTAACCAAATTCTCTTCAGACGTACTCAAAGACCTAGATGCTGGATCCAACACAGGGACTGTTTTTATAGACCTCTCCAAGGCCTTCGACCGGGTGGATCACAGGCTACTCCTCCAAAAACTCCTCCACATAGGCCTAGATGCCCACGCCCTCAGATGGATAGAAAGCTACCTCACAGGTCGGACTCAGAGAGTCAGGTGGCAGGACAAACTCTCCAAACCTCAGTCCCTAATGGAGGGAGTACCCCAAGGGTCCATACTCGGCCCCTTATGTTCTCGTTGTTTGTCAATGAACTGTACATGCACTGTGGAAGCAGCAATATAATCCAATATGCGGATGATGCTGTTATTTACCGTCCTCTTACAACCTGGACGACCTATCCAGTTCTCTCCAAAAGGACATTCACATCATGGAGAGGTGGCTCATTAACAACAAAATGGTCCTTAACACCAATAAAACCAAAGTTATGCTGTTCGGACCAAGAGCCTTAGGACAGGATAGATCGCAAATTCTCCAGCTCTCATCTCTGGAGGGAAACAAGCTAGAAGTTGTTCCTTCTACAAAATACCTTGCACTCACCCTCAACCAGGGCCTCACGTTCAAACAACATGTGGACCAAGTCGCTCGCACTCGAGCCTTGTTCTTCTCCATATCGTAGCCACCGGCTGCCAGAGCCTTCTTCAGCACTGGCAGGGACACCCGTGCCACTCTTTAGAGGTGCCCACTACCTTGAGAATCAGATCGGCCATGCTGGGCCCGGAGGGTTTGGTTTTTGCTGCCGCCTTCTTCTTGGGAGCCTTGGCAGGAGCCGCTGCTGGTGCCGCTTCAGCCATTGTTACAAACAAAGCAATATAAACTCAAACCTTTCAATCTAAATACTGAGCTATAATTATCACTATAACACAGCCTGTCAGCCCTATTTATAGAGCTGTAGCAGTGGGTGGGGCTAGGGAGTGTCTCTATCTCTGACTGGTCAGCTCCTTTGCCAGAAAGGCTCGTACTCACAGTGTAGCCCCGCCTCTGAAATGGCAGCTGCTCCAAGAGTTGTGTTTCTTTCACTTACAAATCGGGGTGAAAATAAATCAATTATCCATTATGTATTTAAAATGGAAACCAATTATGATAGATAATGAAATGGGTTGTAACATAAATCAATTATTACTACTATAACTTTAAACACGGGTGTTTGAAACTGATAAAATGCTGCTTGATCGTTTCGCTGGACAAGCTGGATTAGCAGTTTGAGTTCTGTTTTAAATTCCATATTATGCAGAAAAGGATGTTATTAAGAATTTAACTTGATTATAACTGTCATGCTATGAATTATGCATTTATGCTTCTATAAGGAGCCTGCCTCATACATTTTATAATTAAAAATGTTCATAAAATCGATAAACTAGCACAACAGGAAAGCCTGCAGTTGCTCCTGTTAGAGGCGAGCTGGAGCGTTTTCCTGACTGGTAAAGGGACTGCGTGTTTGTCTCTTGTGCTTCATCCCTAAACATTGAATTCCTTCTAGCTGTAAACTGTATCCATCCTCAACCACCAGTCAATTAACACAGATATGTCTACAGAAATATTATTTTAACTTTTAAGAAATCAGTACTTACTGTAAGTGGTCCTGTGGGACCCCTGGTGTCTCAACTTCCTGATCCCCCAGTGGTTTCCTTCCTTCCTTTTCTTTCTTCAGGACATCTTTTATTTCCAGGATTTTTGATCATGACTGTAGGATTCTGATTGACTTTGGAAATATAAGAACATTATCAAGGGAAAAGATGACTCAGTTAGAAGCAGTATAGTGCAGTGGGTTAAGGTTCTGAGCTCTGCAGACCTGAAGACCTTGGGTTTGAATGCCACAGCCACCTAGGTGCATACTGTGATCCTGAGCAAGTCACTTAACTTCCTTGTGCTCCCAGATCACATCTGGAAACAAACTTTGGATTAGTGTGCTAGCCTACTCCTAGTTAAACAATGTTCCCTTTCCCGTCCCTTATATTGAAAACTACTGCCTAGGGTTTTGATACTATACTGTCTCTGGGAAAGGGAAGGGGTACTATCTCACCTTAGCAGCACATAAGAGGTTGCAAAACACAGTACCTTAGTTTTGAGGATTAGGGATTCCACCATTGACAGCATGATCTCCGATGAAGTGCAGGTTAGCAGGACCTCCCCACCTAACACAACTGTTGGCCACAGGATCAGAAAGGCTTTTCTGGAAAACGTTTGGTTAGGCAGACAGCACAGCAATAACATTTCTAGGCTTCAGCATGATTTGGTCCCAAGTGGAATTAAACTGCAATCAGTCAAGTTTTTATTTGCTTTCCAAAAGCAGTCTCCACATTTCTGTAGCACTCAACTGTGGCTGAGTGCCGCAGATGACATCAAGACTAGATGATCTCTAAACAACCCCCCAAACAAATGTATTTATTACAATCTCAGATTAAACCATGTGAGCTCAGAGCTCTTTACGCAGCTTCCACGTCAGGATTTTCAACACAACAGTTAGGTGAGTTTGTACAGAGGATTGCAAGATAACAGGGTATACAACATAAATTATATAATAAAACACAATACAAGTATTGAACAAGGGAAAGGAAGCTTGAATATACATACAAGTTATGATGCTCAGTGGAGGTACCAGTCAGCTGTCAGCAGCCAGTGTTAGAAAGATGCTGTGTGCAAGGGTGGGCATGGTACTACCTGTTCTAGGCATACTGACAATGGGCCCTTCCACGGCCGTGCCACTCTGCCTCCTGCCTCCTCAAACCCATCATTACTGCCTCCATCTGGAAGATTGCACTGGCCATGGCCTGTGCTGTCCTGCACCCCCTGGGTGGCTGTCTCCTCAGACACCCCCGGCTGTATGCTGCTGCATGTGCCCCTGTGCTGGGTGCTCACCTGCATTCAAGGTTCATAGCTGGCGGCCTGTTGGCTGTGGCCGCCACCTCCCACCCATCTGGGAACTTTCACTTCCACTCCTATGCCCAGAGTCACAGGCTCACACTGCTGTTGTTGCCCCTGCACCTGTCTCTCTCACACACACACACACACACACACACACACACACACACACACACACTCACACATGCAGGCACATTCAGTATCACATGCCCAGTCCCACAGTCTGTTGCACTTCCTGCCTGCCTCTGTCTCTGTCTTGCACCCCTCCTGCTGTCCTGCCTGACTACTTGCTCTCCCTCTCTCTCCTGCTCCCCTGGGGTGCAAGCCTCCATCCCTTGCTTGCTCCCTCTTGTTATGGGCTCAAGTTTCCTCTGTGCATGTGCCTGTTGCTCCGTACTTGTGCCATTTGCTTGCTGTTGAATATCGCACTGTGCCACTTATTCATGGCTATGCCCCCTGCACTTGTGCATGCATTCATTAACGTTACGCATTGGCACACTGCAATTTGCACAGCGCATTGGCTCCTGCTGAATAGCGCTCTTTGACGCATTTCCACACTTACGCAGGCACATCTCCATTGCGCCATGCACAACTGCTTTGAATATCCCACCCTTTAGTCTAGGGATGGTCAACTAAGTGTAGTCAACTCATTGTTAATGCTTGTCCTAGACTATGAGGATTTTTTATATGGAGGAGCCACTGGTATATTATTGAATAAGTTGGATATAACGTTTCATAGCTTGGCACGTTTGGTTCTGGAGGTACCCCACAGAATCCATAGATGCTTGTTATTTAATGGCTTGAATTGGCCTAAACCTTTGGCCTGCTGGAATTTACATCTTAAATTTATGTGTAAAATTCAGAAACATGTGGTTCCTTCTTACATCTTTGAGATGTTTCCTATGAGAACAGTAAAAGATAATTTGAGGACAGCTTATAGTTTACAATATTTTGTTAATAAATGTAATTTAAACATTGATAGGTCATCTGTCTCCAACAGGGGACCTGTACTGTGGAATAAAATTCCAGTAGGGCTATGTGAATCAAATTGAACTATATGCATCTCTCATTTGAATGACTGGTGTTTATGCTAGTCTAATGGTTTCTCTCAATGTACATAATGTGATGTTTGTTGATCGCTATTTATTGTGTATTTGATGTTTGTATTGTAGTTATGTTATTTGCAATTTTTCTAAAATTTCTTTTTAATTCCTTTTATACTACAACTGAAGTTTGCTGCTATAAACACATGGGACTTCACTGAAAATGAACAATGCTCAAATGAAGGTTTTTCCCTTATTCTGCTTTATAAAAAAGATTTACTACTACTACTACATATGTCTGCCACCTTTTGACCAAATCTGCAGGCACTCCACTGTTTATTTTACAGAAGGAGCCCCCCCAGCAGCTTGAGCACTCCAGCACTGCTGCGGGGAAAGGGTGAAGAACAGTCACAGCACCAACACCAGTAAGAATCCCGCGGACAACATAAAGCCAATTTACTGTATATATTGGAACGTATGAGATGTCCTTAAAAGTTAGATTTGGACTTCATTACAGTCATACATCAAAAAAAGAGCTTAGGCATGAAACATTAGAATTCAAAACAGTATACAGCAGTTATAAAATAACAGGGAGAAACACTCAAAGGATGTTAATGACAAAAAACAGCTATCAGATGGAAACTTAAATTAAGACCAATGTGCACAGTGAATCCATAAAAGAGACACCTTGGTTCTGGAAAAAATTAGACATATCAAACTTGATTGAGTTCTGCAGTGCTTTCCTAATGTTCAAATCTAATTCAACCTGAGAAACCCACTTTTGCTGCAACACCCAAACACTAGGGCTGTGCATAGGCCAAATAGTATTTTCCGAATACCACAAATAGTAGGCTTCCCGAATATTCGGATGCATTTTCCGAATAGTTCACTATTTGGCCACTATTCGGGAACTACTATTCAGTAAGATTTCCAAGTCTTGCAGAGCTTTGTTGGCCAATCAAAAACTGTTTCTTGAGCTCAAAGGCAAGCACGCCATGTGACTTCCTCACTCTGAGCTGGTAGAAGACAGGAGACAGTGGTTTCTGAGAGCTGCTCTGCAGTACTTTTGAGATCTTAAACTTACTAAAAAAGAAACTGATTTTTGCTTCACAGGCTTTTTTGGGTCAGTATAATTTTTTTTGATCAGTGTCAGAAAGGCTATGTTTGACTTTCTGACAGATATTTTGTCCTTATTGCTGTACTCAGTTACAGGAACTAGGAGGGCTGTCTGCTAATGCTAACACCCCATCTCTGCTGCTGTCTGACATAGCTCCAGTGTGATTTTTTTTGGGTGGAGCATATTTTATTTTTGTGTTTTTTTTTTTTTTTTGCTGTTGTCTGGTTCCAGGCTTGGTTCCCTGCTTGACTGATGAGGGTGTCTGCTAACTCCCCCTCCTGCAGGTCACTGCTTATAATTTGCTGTATATGTGCAAAATATTTGATTTTGTGAGGCTTCACCCTGCATGTGCATGCTTAATAAATTTTTTCTTGAGGCAGGGCCACACGTGTGCACAGCTGTGTGCACACAGATTTTGAAATAAACTTCTTCCATTCTATGCCAGTCAGGCTTGACTCACTGAATTAGTATTGTTAGTCTCCTCTGGTTCTGGGGATAGATCCCTGTACACATGAGGGGAAGAAGAAGAAGAATCAGCATTTATATAGCGCTTTTTATACACAGTGTATCCCAAAGCACTTTACAAGCAATGCTAGACTGGTAGTGAAGTGACTGAATGTGTGGTGGCAGCCATATCACACATCATCACCCATGCACAGCCTGGATAATAGCATGAACCAGTTTATGGGAAGGGAAATGCTGGCCAGGACACCGGGAATGTTCCTTACTCTTTGCGAAGAGTGCCCTGGGTTCTTTTACTTCCACCTGGACAACACCTGGATGGGCAGTAGGGACCTCGGTTTAACATCTCATCTGAAGGATGGCACACCCCAGCAGTACAGCACCCACCAATACTGCATTTGGATGCCAGGAATTTTTAAGTGCAAGTCCAATCCCAGTGTGGGACGAGAACTGACGACCTTCTGGTCCTGAGGTGGATGTGCTACCAACTGAGCCACGCTGACTCGACTCTTTAACACACACACACACACACACACACACACACACACACACACACACACACACACTCACGCTTGCACGCACGCACGCACGCACACACACTTCTACAGCCCACTGCACACAATTAAGCTGTGCTTGTGAAATATATCCCTCTGCGAGTCTGTGCACATGCATTTTTTTGTTTGTTTGTTGTTGTTTTGTTAATTAAACCATTGCACTTAGTGGGGCAGGCTTGTCTTACTGAGTTAACTGTATGTCATCTGTCTGTTCTTGCTCGGTTCCATGTTTGACTAAATAGGTTGCCCTTTTCTTCCCCTTCTTAGTAACAATGTTTTTCTTTACTGCTACTTTTTTGTGGTGCAGTATAACTGGAAAGGTTGGTGTATTACTGTAGTTCAACAAGCACGAAGTAAAGCAACACACACATAGTTACTACGTAGTAATAGTTTGTGTTTTACCCAGTAACCAGTAGTGACCTGATCCATCATGTCTTTAGCAACCTTGCAAACATGCTTGGTCCAGCCCCAGCAAAGCATCTGCACCGCTGGCCTCAAGTGGTGAGGGACAGGATGATAGACCACAAACATATAGCACATGCACACAATTATTGCTAGTGTTATCCCTGGGCTGCCAACCCCCCAAACAATTTATGTAGAACAAAGGAAGCACTCGGCGTTTGGGGGTGGGGGGGGATTGCAGTAACAAAATACAGTTAAGAGCAGTGCAGCATAAAGTTGCCAATACATTTGTTTGTGCTAAGGCTGAAGGATGCCAATAGAGCCCTGGTGCTTTGACCAGAACCTGGTCTTTGTCAGGGTGCATGTCGGGAATGTACAAACATACTTTGAATATACAACCCTTACAGAAACACACATTATAAATAAGTGAAGTTAAAATGAATGAGACTGAGATGCCCTTGTAACAAAACAATCCACAACTAACATATCAGGATGAAACACTGCATCAAAATTACAGAACATAGTTCATACCGTGGTGCCAGACAATGCACGAGTGCAGTATCTTGCAAAATTGCTATAAAATGCTGCAGTATGCTGCAAGGAGCAGTGTAATTTAATGGCAATTAAGCCCTCCAGTAATCCAATATTTTGTGGCATGTCATTTACTGCAAAGTACTGAATTGCATCGTGTCTTGCTCCCCTGTAAATTATTGATACATTATACAATTCCAGAGAAGGTGGTGAGATAGACTACATAGACAGTGACATACAGGTGTCTCTCTTTATTCGATGGGCTCAAATATTGTTCTCCCCAAGCTCGCCTTTTAGTTTTATTTATTTAGTTTTTGTTGACCGGGTAAGTGCGCTAGCCAACAAGTGACTATTTTCAGGCATGACCTGGGAGGTACAGTTACAGAACACAGTGATACATAAGAGATTACACAAAGCAGGATACATTTGCAGGATACATAAGAAATTACACAGAGCAGGATACATTTGCAAAGGACAAAGTCACACAGTGTAATCAAGCATAGCAATAAGGATAAAATTACATGCATTCAGTTGTTGAGAACTAGGGGGAGAGGTGGTAGGGGACAATTGGGGTGGAGTGAGGACCAGGACTATAAAGTCCACAGCACAGCTCTACGTTGGGGTGGAGTAGGGACCAGGACTATAAAGTCCACAGCACAGCTCTGTATTAGGGAGGAGTGGGGTGCAGGACTATAAAGTCCACAGCACCGCTCTCTGTTGGGAATTAAGGAGTGAGACCGGACTATAAGTCCCACAGCACAGCTCTGCATTGGGTGTGTGGGACAGGACTGAAGTCCACAGCAGCTCAGCCATTGGGGTGGGAGTGGGGACTGGGGCAGTGATCCACCCAGCTCAGCTCTGTATTGGTGTGGGGTAGGACAGATCTATAGCCACACCACAGCTCTGTATTAAAGGTGGGAGTGGGGACCAGGACTAAAAAGCCAACAGCACAGCTCTGTATTGGGGAGGGAGTGGGGACCAGGACTATTGAGCCATAGCACAGCTCTGCATTGGGTTGGGAGAGGGACCAGGACTATAATGCCCACAGCACAGCTCTGTATTGGGGTGGGAGAGGACCAGGACTTTAAGGACCACAGCAAAGCTCTTTATTGGGGTGGGAGTGAGGACCAGGACAATAAAACCCACAGCAGCTCAGTATTGAGGTGGGAGTGGGGACCAGGACTATAAAGCGCGCAGTACAGCTCTGTATTGGGGTGGGAGTGAGGACAAGGATTATAAAGTCGACAGCACAGCTCTGAATTGGGGTGGGAGTGGGGACCAGGACTATAAAGCCCACAGCACTGCACTGTATTGGGGTGGGAGTGGGGACCAGGACTGCAAAGCCCACAGCACAGCTCTGTATTGCGGTGGGAGTGGGGACCAGGAATATAAAGCCCACAGCACAGCTCTGTATTGCGGTGAGAGTGTGGACCAGAATTATAAAGCCCAGTGCTCAGATCTGAGTTGGGGTCGGAGTGGGGACCAGGCCAATAAAGTCCACAGCACAGCTCTGTATTGGGGTAGGAGTATGGATCAGGACAATGAAGTCCACAGCACAGCTCTGTATTGGGGTGTGAGTGGGGTCCAGGACTATAAAGCCCACAGCAAAGCTCGGTATTGTGGATGGCGTGAGGACCAGGACAATAAAGTCCACGGAACGGCTCTGCATTGGGGTGGGAGCGGGGAACAGGACTATCAAGTCCACAGAACAGCTCTGTTTTGAAGTGGGAGTAGGGACCAGGAATATAAAGCACACAGCACTGCTCTGTATTGGGTTGGGAGTGGGGACCAGGACTATAAAGCCAACAGCACAGCTTTGTTTTGGGGTGGGAGTGGGGACCAGGACTATAAAGTCCACAGCACAGCTCTGTACTGGGGTTGGAGTGGGGACCAGGACTATGAAGCCTGCAGCACAGCTCTGTATTGGGGTAGGAGTGGGGACCAGGACAATAAAGACAACAGCACAGCTATGTAGTGGAGTGGGACAGGGGACCGGGACAGTAAAGCCCACAGCACAGCTCAGTATTTGGGTGGAAGTGTGGACTAGGACTATAAAGCCCAAATCACAGCTCTGTATTGGGGTGGGAGTCAGGACCAGGACTATAAAGTCCACAGCTTAGCTCTGTATTGGGGTGGGAGTGGGGTTTAGGACAATAAAGTCCACCGCACAGCTCTGTATTGGGGTGGGAGTGAGGACCAGGACAATAAAACCCACAGCACAGCTCTGTATTGGGGTAGGAGTGTGGACCAGGACTATAAAGTCCACAGAACAGCTCTGTACAGGGGTGGGAGTGGGGACCAGGACTAAAAAGTCCACAACACAGCTTTGTATTGGGGTGGAAGTGGAGACCAGGAGTATAAAGTCCACAGCACAGCTCTGTAGTGGGATGGGAGTGGGGACCAGGACTATAAAGCCCACTTCACAGCTCTGTATTGGGGTGGGAAAAGGGGACCAGGACTATAAAGCCCACATCACAGCTCTGTATTGGGGTGGTAGTGGGGACCAGGAAAATAAATTCCACAGCACAGCTCTGTATTGGGGTCGGAGTGGAGAACAGGACTCTAAAGTCCACTGCACAGCTCTAATTTGGGGTGGGCGTTGGGACTAGGATTATAAAGTCCACAGCACAGCATTGTAATGGGGTCAGAGTGGAGACCAGGACTATAAGGCCCACAGCACAGCTCTGTATTGGGGTGGGAGTGGGGATTAGGACTATAAAGTCAACAGCACAGCTCTGTATTACGGTGAGAGTGTGGACGAGGATTATAAAGCCAAAGCACAGCTCTGTATTGGGGTCGGAGTGGGGACCAGGACAATAAAGTCCACAGCACAGCTCTGTATTGGGGTAGGAGTGGGGATCAGGACAATGAAGTCCACAGCACAGCTCTGTATTGTGGTGGGAGTGGGGTCCAGGACTTTAAAGCCCACAGCAAAGCTAGGTATTGTGGAGGGTGTGAGGACCAGGACAATAAAGTCCACAGAACGGCTCTGTATTGCGGTGGGAGCGGGGACCAGGACTATCAAGTCCACAGAACAGCTCTGTTTTGAAGTGGGAGTAGGGACCAGGAATATCAAGCACACTGCAATGCTCTGTATTGGGGTGGGAGTGGGGACCAGGACTTTAAAGCCCACACCATAGCTTTGTTTTGGGGTGGGAGTGGGGACCAGGATTATTAAGTCGACAGCACAGCTCTGTAGTGGGGTGGGAGTGGGGACCAGGGCTATAAAGCCCAGAGCATAGCTCTGTATTGGGGTGGGACTGCGGACCAGGACTAAAAAGCCTACAGCACAGCTCTGTATTGCGTTGGGAGTGAGGACCAGGACTATAAAGTCCACAACACAGCTTTGTATTGGGGTGGGAGTGGGGACCAGGACAATAAAGTCCACAGCACAACTATATAGTGGAGTGGGAGAGGGGACTGGGACAGTAAAGCCCACAGCACAGCTCAGTATTTGGGTGGGAGTGGGGACTAGGACTATAAAGCCCAAATCACAGCTCTGTATTGGGGTGGGAGTGAGGACCAGGACTATTAAAGTCCATAGCTTAGCTCTGTATTGGGGTGGGAGTGGGGTTCAGGACAATAAAGTCCACAGCACAGCTCTGTAATGGGGTGGGAGTGAGGAGCAGGACAATAAAACCCACAGCACAGCTATGTATTGGGGTTGGAGTGTGGACCAGGACTATGAAGCCCACAGCACAGCTCTGTATTGGGGTGGGAGTGGGGACCAGGAGTATAAAGGCCACAGCACAGCTCTGTATTGGGGTGGGCATGTGGTCCAGGACTATAAAGGCCACAGCACAGCTCTGTATTGGGCTTGGAGCAGGAACCAGGACTATAAAGTCTTCAGCACAACTCAGTATTGGGGTGGGAGTAGGGTGCAGGACTGTAAAGTCCACAGCACAGCTCTGTATTGGGGTTGGAGTGGGGACCAGGAAAATAAATTCCACAGCACAGCTCTGTATTGGGGTCGGAGTGGGGACAAGGACTATAAAGTCCACTGCACAGCTCTGAATTGGGGTGGGCGTTGGGACTAGGATTATAAAGTCCACAGCACAGCTCTGTATTGTGGTCAGAGTGGAGACCAGGACTATAAAGCACACAGCACAGCTCTGTATTGGGGTGGGAGTGGGGACTAGGACTATAAAGTCCACAGCACAGCTCTGTATTGGGGTGGGAGTGGGAGCAGGACTATAAAGTGCACAGCACTGCTCTGGGTTGGGGTGGGGACCAGGACTATAATGTCCACAGCACAGCTCTGAATTGGGGTGGGAGTGGGGACCAGGACTATAAAGTCCACAGCACAGCTCTGTATTGGCGTCGGAGTGTGGACCAGGACTATAAAACCACAGCACAGCTCAGTATTGGGGTGGGAGTGGGGATTAGGACTATAAAATCCACAACACAACTCTGTATTGAGGTGAGAGTGGGGACCAGGACAATAAAGCCCATAGCACAGCTCTGTATTGAGGAGGGAGTAGGGACTAGGACTATAATGCCACAGCACAGCTTTCTATTGGGTGGGAGTGGGGACCAGGACTATAAAGCCCACAGCACAGCTCAGTATTGGGGTGGGAGTGGGGACCAGGACTATGGAGCCCATAGCACATCTCTGTATTGGGTGGGAGTGGGGACCAGGACTATAAAGCCCACAGCATAGCCCTGTCTTGGGTACGGAGTGGGATCAGGACTATGAAGCTCACAGTACAGCTCTATATTGGAGTGGGAGTGGGGACCAGGACTATAAAGCCCACAGCACAGCTCTGTATTGGGGTGGGAGAGTGGATGGACTATAATGCCCACAGCACAGCTCTGTGTGGCCCAATGAACAGGAGTGGGGATCAGGACAATATGGTCTACAGCAAGCTCTGTATTAGGGATGGGGAGAGGGTCCAGGACTATAAAACCCACAGCACAGCTCGGTATTGGTGATGGAGTGAGGACCAGGACAATAAAGTCCACAGAACAGCTCTGTATTGGGGTGGGAGTGGGGACCAGGAGTATAAAGTCCACAACACAGCTCTGTATTGGGGTAGGAGTGGGGACTAGGGCTATAAAGCCCACAGCACAGCTCTGTATTGGGGTGGGGGTGGCAGTGGGGACCAGGACTATAAATCTCACAGCACTGCTCTATATTGGGATGAGAGTGAGGACCAGGGCTATAATGTCCACAGAACAGCTCTGTATTGGGGTGGGAGTGAGGACCAGGATTATAAAGTCCACAGCACAGCTCTGAAGTGGAGCGGGAGAGGGGACTGGGACAGAAAAGCCAACAGCACAGCTTTGTATTAGGGTGGAAGTGGGGACTAGTAGTATAAAGCCCAAAGCACAGCTCTATACTGGGGTGGGAGTGAGGACCAAGACTATAAAGTCAACAGCTCAGCTCGGTATTGGGGTGGGAGTGGAGACCAGGACTATAAAGTCCACAGCCCAGCTCTGTATTTGGGTGGGAGTTGGGACCAGGACTATAAAGTCAACAGCTCAGCTCGGTAGTGGGGTGGCGGAGTGGAGACCAGGACTTTAAAGTCCACAGCACAACTCTGTATTGGGGTGGGAGTGGGGACCAGTGCTTTAAAGCAAACTGCACAGCTCTGTATTGGGGTGGGATTGGGGACCAGGACTGGAAAAGCCCACAGCACAGCTCTGTATTGGGGTGGGAGAGTGGTCCAGAACTATAAAGACCACAGCACTGCTCTGTATTGGGCTTGGAGCAGGAACCAGGACTATAAAGTCTTCAGCACAACTCAGTACTGGGGTGGGAGTAGGGTGCAGGACTATAAAGTCCACAGCACAGCTCTGTATTGGGGTGGGAGTGGGGACCAGGAAAATAAATTCCACAGCACAGCTCTGTATTGGGGTCGGAGTGGGGACCAGGACTATAAAGTCCACTGCACAGCTCTGAATTGGGGTTGGCGTTGGGACTAGGATTATAAAGTCCACAGCACAGCTCTGTATTGGGGTCAGAGTGGAGACCAGGACTATAAAACCCACAGCACAGCTCTGTATTGGGGTGGGAGTGGGGACTAGGACTATAAAGTCCACAGCACAGCTCTGTATTGGGGTGGGAGTGGGGAGCAGGACTATAAAGTGCACAGCACTGCTCTATATTGGGGTCAGAGTGGGGACCAGGACTATAAAGTCCACTGCACAGCTCTGAATTGGGGTGGGAGTGGGGACCAAGACTATAAAGTCTACAGCACAGCTCTGTATTGGTGTCGGAGTGTGGACCAGGACTATAAAACCACAGCACAGCTCTGTATTGGGGTGGCAATGGGGATTAGGACTATAAAGTCCACAACACAACTCTGTATTGAGGTGAGAGTGGGGACCAGGACAATAAAGCCCATAGCACAGCTATGTATTGAGGAGGGAGTGGGGACCAGGACTATAATGCCACAGCACAGCTTTCTATTGGGTGGGTGTGGGGACCAGGACTATAAAGCCCACAGCACAGCTCAGTATTGGGGTGGGAGTGGGGACCAGGACTATGGAGCCCACAGCACATCTCTGTATTGGGTGGGAGTGGGGACCAGGACTATAAAGCCCACAGCATAGCCCTGTCTTGGGGACGGAGTGGGGATCAGGACTATGAAGACCACAGCACAGCTCTATATTGGAGTGGGAGAGTGGACCAGGACTATAATGCCCACAGCACAGCTCTGTATTGGGGTGGGAGTGGGGACCAGGACAATATGGTCCACAGCACAGCTTTGTATTGGGGTGGGAGAGGGGTCTAGGACTATAAAGCCCACAGCACAGCTCGGTATTGGTGATGGAGTGAGGACCAGGACAATAAAGTCCACAGAACAGCTCTGTATTGGGGTGGGAGTGGGGACCAGGAGTATAAAGTCCACAGCACAACTCTGTATTGGGGTGGGAGTGGGGACCAGGGCTATAAAGCCCACAGCACAGCTCTGTATTGGGGTGGGGGTGGGAGTGGGGACCAGGACTATAAATCTCACAGCACAGCTCTATATTGGGGTGGGAGTGAGGACCAGGGCTATAAAGTCCACAGAACAGCTCTGCATTGGGGTGGGAGTGAGGACCAGGAATATAAAGTCCACAGCACAGCTCTGAAGTGGAGCGGGAGAGAGGACCGGGAGAGTAAAGCCAACAGCACAGCTCAGTATTGGGGTGGAAGTGGGGACTAGTACTATAAAGCCCAAAGCACAGCTCTATACTGGGGAGGGAGTGAGGACTAGGACTATAAAGTCCACAGCACAGCTCTGAAGTGGAGCGGGAGAGGGGACTGGGACAGTAAAGCCAACAGAACAGCTCAGTATTGGGGTGGAAGTGGGGACTAGTACTATAAAGCCCAAAGCACAGCTCTATACTGGGGTGGGAGTGAGGACCAGGACTATAAAGTCAACAGCTCAGCTCGGTATTGGGGTGGGAGTGGAGACCAGGACTATAAAGTCCACAGCACAGCTCTGTATTTGGGTGGGAGTTGGGACCAGGACTATAAAGTCAACAGCTCAGCTCTGTATTGGTGTGGGAGTGGGGACCAGGGCTTTAAAGCCCACAGCAAAGCTCTGCATTGGGTGGGAGTGGGGACCAGGACTATAAAGCCCACAGCACAGCTCAGTATTGGGGTGGGAGTGGGGACCAGGACTAAAAAGCCCACAGCACAGCTCTGTATTGGGGTGGGAGTGGGGACCAGGACTATGGAGCCCACAGCACATCTCTGTATTGGGTGGGAGTGGGGACCAGGACTATAAAGCCCACAGCATAGCTCTGTCTTTGGACGGAGTGGGGATCAGGACTATGAAGCCCACAGCACAGCTCTATATTGGAGTGGGAGTGGAGACCAGGACTATAAAGCCCACAGCATAGCTCTGTATTTGGGTGGGAGAGTGGACCAGGACCATAATGCCCACAGCACAGCTCTGTATTGGGGTGGAGTGGGGACCAGGACAATAAGGTCCACAGCACAGCTCTGTATTGGGGTAGGTGTGGGGATCAGGACAATAAAGTCCACAGCACAGCTCTGTATTGGGGTGGGAGTGGGGTCCAGGACTATAAAGCCCACAGCACAGCTCGGTATTGGGGATGGAGTGAGGACCAGGACATTAAAGTCCACAGAACAGCTCTGTATTGGGGTGGGAGCGGGGACCAGGACTATAAAGCCCGCAGCACAGCTCTGTATTGGGGTGGGAGTGGGGACCAGTACAATAAAGTCCACAGCACTGCTCAATTTGGCGTGGGAGTGGGGACCAGGAGTGAAAAGTCCACAGCACAGCTCTGTATTGGGGTGGGAGTGGGGACCAGGACTATAAAGTTCACAGCACAGCTCTGTAGTGGGGTGGGAGTGGGGACCAGGACTATAATGCACACAGCACTGCTCAGTATTGGGGTGGGATTGGGGACCAGGACTATAAAGTTCACAGCTCAGCTCTGCAGTGGGGTGGGAGTGGGGACCAGGACTATAATGCCCACAGCACAGCTCAGTATTGGGGTGGGAGTGGGGACCAGGACTATAAAGCCCACAGTACAGCTCTGTATTGGGGTGAGAGTGAGGACCTGGATTATAAAGTCCACAGCACAGTTCTGTATTATGGTGGGAGTGTGGACCAGGACTATAAAGTCCACAGTGCATCACTGTATTGGGGTGGGAGTGGGGACCAGAACTGTAAAGTCCACAGCACAGCTCTGTATTGGGGTAGGAGTGGGGACCAGGGCTATAAAGGCCACAGCACAGCTCTGCATTGGGGTGGGATTGTGGAGCGGGATTGTAAAGTCCACAGAACAGCTCTGAATAGGGGTGAGAGAGAGGACCAGGACTATAAAGCCCACAGCACAGCTCTGTATGGGGGTGGGAGTGGGGACTAGGACTATAAAGTACACATCATAGCTCTGTTTTGGGGTGGGAGTGGAGGGGCAGGACTATAAAGCCAACAGCACAGCTCTCTATTGGTTTGGGAGTGGGGGGTTGGATTATAAAGTCCACAGCACAGCTCAGTATTGGGGTAGGAGTGGGGACCAGGACAATAAAGTCCACAGCACAGATCTGTATTTGGGTGGGAGTGGGGTCCAGGACTATAAAGCCCACAGCCCAACTCTGTATATGGGTAGAAGTGGGGACCAGGAATATAAAGCCCACAGCACAGCTCTGTATTGGGGTGGGAGTGAGGACCAGGACTATAAAGTCCACAGCACAGCTCTGTATTGGGGTGGGATTGGGGACCAGGACTATAAAGTCCACAGCACAGCTATGTAGTGGAGTGGGAGACGCGACCGGGACAGTAAAGCCCACAGCACAGCTCAGTATTGGGGTTGGAGTGAGGACCAGGACTATAAAGTCCATAGCACAACTCTGTATTGGGGTGTTAGTGGGGACCAGGAAAATAAAGTCCACTGCACAGCTTTGTATTGGGGTGGGAGTGAAGACCAGGACAATAAAACCTATAGCACAGCTCTGTATTGGGGTGGGAGTGGGGACCAGGACTATAAAGTCCACAGCACAGCTCTGTAGTGGGGTGGGAGTGGGGACCAGGACTATAAAGCCCACAGCACAACTCAGTATTGGGGTGGGATTGGGGACCTGGACTATAAATTCCACAGTACACTTCTGTATTGGGGTGGGAGTGAGGACCAGGACTATAAAGTCCACAGCACAGCTCTGTATTGGGGTGAGAGTGGGGACCAGTACTATAAAGTCCACAGCACAACTCTGTATTGGGGTGGGAGTGGGGACCAGGACTATAAAGCCCACAACACAGCTCTGTATTGGGGTGGGAGGGAGGACTAGGACTGTAAAGCCCACAGTACCGCTCTGTTTTGCTGTGGGAGTGGGGACCAGGACTATAAAGCCCACAGCACAGCTCTGAATTGGGGTGGGAGTGGGGACCAGGAATACAAAGTCCACAGCACTACTGAGTAATGGGGTGGAAGTAGGGTGCAGGACTATAAAGTCCACAGCACAGCTCTGTATTGGGGTGGGAGTGGGGATCAGGGCTATAAAGCCCACAGCACAGCTCAGCATTGGGGTGGAAGTGGGGACCAGGACTATAAAGTCCACAGCACAGCTCTGTATTGGGGTGGGAGTGGAGACCAGGACTATAAAGTCCACAGTACAGCTTTGAATTGGGGTGGGAGAGAGTACCAGGACTATAAATCCCACAGCACAGCTCTGTATTGGGGCGGGAGTGGGTACTAGGACTATAAATTCCACAGCACAGCTCTGTATTGGGTGGGAGGGGGGACCAGGACAATAAAGCCCACAGCACATCTCTGTCTTGTGGAGGGAGTGGGGACCAGGACTATGAAGCCCACAGGACAGCTATATATTGGAGTGGGAGAGGGGACCAGGACTATAAAGCCCACAGCACAGCTCTGTATTGGGGTGGGAGTGGGGACCAGGACTATAAAGTCCACAGCACAGGTCTGAATTGGGGTGGGAGTGGGGGGCAGGACTATAAGGCCAAAAGCACAGCTCTCTGTTGAGGTGGGAGAGGAGGGCAGGATTATAAAGTCCACAGCACAGCTCTGTATTGGGGTGGTAGTGGTGACCAGGTCTATAAAGTCCACAGAACAGCTTTGTTTTGGAGTGGGAGTAGGGACCAGGAATATAAAGCACAAGGCACTGCTCTGTATTGGGGTGGTAATGGGGACCAGGACTATAAAGCCCACAGCACAGCTCTGTATTGGGGTGGGAGTGGAGACCAGGGCTATAAAGTCCACAGCACAGCTCTGTAAAGGGGTGGGAGTGGGGACCAGGGCTATAAAGCCCACAGCACAGCTCTGTATTGGGGTGGGCATGAGGACCAGGACTATAAAGTCCACAGCACAGCTCTGTATTGGGGTGGGAGTGGGGCCCAGGACGATAAAGTCCACAGCACAGCTATGTAGTGGATTGGGAGATGGGACCTGGACAGTAATGCCCACAGCACGTCTCAGTATTGGGGTGGGAGTGGGGACTAGGACTAATAAAGCACAAAGCACAGCTCTGAATTGGGGAAGGAGTTAGGACCAGGACTATAAAGTCCATAACACAGCTCTGTATTGGGGTGGGAGTGGGGACCAGGACAATAAAGTCCACAGCACAGCTATGTATTAGGGTGGGAGTGAGGACCAGGACAATAAAACCCACAGCACATCTCTGTATTGGGGTGGGAGTGGGGACCAGGACTAAAATGCCCACAGCACAGCTCAGTATTGGGGTGGGAGTGGGGACCTGGACTATAAAGTCCACAGCACTGCTCTGTATTAGGGTGGGAGTAGGGTGCAGGACTATAAATTCCACAGCACAGCTCTGCATTGGGGTAGGAGTGGGGACCTGGACTATAAAGTCCACAGCGCAGCTCTGTATTGGGGTCGGAATGGGGACCAGGACTATGAAGTCCACAGCACAGCTCTGTATTGGGGTCGGAATGGGGACCAGGACTATAAAGTCCATGGCACAGCTCTGAATTGGGGTGGGAGGGAGGACCAGGACTATAAAGCCTACATCACAGCTCTGTATTGGGGTTGGAGTGGGGACTAGGTTTATAAAGCCCACAGCACAGCTCTGTACTGGGGTGGGAGTGGGGACCAGGACTAAAAAGTCCACAGCTCATCTCTGTTTTGGGGTTTGAGTGGGGACCAGGACTATAGAGCCCACAGCACAGCTTTGTATTGGGTGGGAGGGGGGACCAGGACTATAATGCCCACAGCACAGCTCTGTCTTGGGGAGGGAGTGGGGACCAGGGCTATGAAGCCCACAGCACAGCTCTATATTGAAGTGGGATTGGGGATCAGGACTGTAAAGGCCACTGCACGGCTCTGTGTTGGGGTGGGAGAGGGACCTGGACTATAAAGACCACAGCATAGCTTTTTATTGGCGTGGGAGTGGGGACCAGGACTATAAAGTCCTCAGCACAGATCTGTATTGGGGTGGGAGTGGGGGGCAGGACTATAAAGCCAACAGCACAGCTCTCTATTGGGGTAGGAGTATGGACCAGGACTATGAGCTTTCTCCCATGCAGCTCCAAGATACTGGAATACCATCCCTCTAGTTATTCGTCGTGACCCAACGCATACCCGTTTTAAGAAGCTCCACCATCAATACCTACTCACAGCAAGTCCCTGCACCTGTTTCCAGCCACCATAAACCAATACCTGGCTCAAGCTGACACATTTCCCATTTGCACACTGCCTGCTACTTCTCTCCAAATCTATCCTCTCCTCTCTACCCCTCCCTCTGCCTCGCCAGTCACTGTGCTAGCTTGGACTTGTCAACTAGCTACCGACTAAGGATCTACAGGAATCTCCTGACCTGAGCTGCACTTATCTAATTTCTTTTCTATGATCCTATTATCCTTGTTTCTATATCTCCTACTTTGCTTGCTTATGTACTTTCATAGTCTATTTAATGTTTGAGATGTTTTGTATTTTTCTGTCTAATTATTGTACTGTATGGTTTATGTGTGCTACGTCACACTGATGTTTTGTATGTCACTTGTATCCTCCCGGGTCGTACCTGAAAATAGGCATTTCTATGTCTAGTGTACCCACCTGGTAAACAAAAGCAAATAAATAAATAAATAAATAAATAAAGTCCACAGCACAGCTCTGTATTGGGGTGGGAGTGGCGACCAGGACTATAAAGTCCACAGCACAGCTCTGTATTGGGCTGGGAGCGGGAACCAGGACTATAAAGTCCAGAGCACAACTCAGTATTGGGGTGGGAGTAGGGTGCAGGACTATAAAGTCCACAGCACAGCTCCGTATTGGGGAAGGAGTGGGGTCTAGGGCTATAAAGCCCACAGCACAGCTCTGAATTGGGGTGGGAGAGAGGACCAGGACTATAAAGCCCACAGCACAGCTCTGTATTGGGGTGGGAGTGGGGACTAGGACTATAAACTACACAGCACAGCTCTGTATTGGGGTGAGAGAGGGGACCAGGACTATAAAGTCCACAGCACAGCTCTGTATTGCGGTAGTGTAGTAGAGGCAGGACTATAAAGCCAACAGCACAGCTCTCTATTGGGGTGGGAGTGGGGGCAGGATTATAAAGTCCACAGCACAGCTCTGTATTGGGGTGGGAGTGGGGACCAGGACTATAAAGTCCACAGCACAACTCAGTATTAGGGTGGGAGTAGGGTGCAGGACTATAAAGTCCACAGCACAGCTCTGTATTGTGGTAGGAGTGGGGACCAGGGCTATAAAGCCCACAGCACAACTCTGAATTAGGGGTGGGAGAGAGGACCAGGACTATAAAGCCCACAGCACAGCTCTGTATTAGGGTAGGAGTGTGGACTAGGAACTATAAACCACACAGCACAGCTCTGTATTAGGGTGAGAGTAGGGACAAGGACTATAAAGTCCACAGCACAGCTCTGTATTAGGGTAGTCGTGGAGGCAGGACTATAAAGCCAACAGCACATCTCTCTATTGGGGAGGGAGTGGAGGGCAGGATTATAAAGTCCACAGCACAGCTCTGTATTGGGGTGGGAGTGAGGACCAGGACTATAAAGTCCACAGCACAGCTCTGTATTGGGGAGGGAGTGGGGACTAGGACTATAAAGTCCACAGCACAGCACTGTAGTGGAGCGGGAGAGGGGACTGGGACAGTAAAGCCAACAGCACTGCTCAGTATTGGGGTGGGAGTGTGGACTTGGACTATAAAGCCCAAAGCACAGCTCTGTATTGGGGTGGGAGTGGGGGGCAGGACTATAAAGCCAACAGCACAGCTCTCTATTGGGGTAGGAGTATGGACCAGGACTATGAGCTTTCTCCCATGCAGCTCCAAGATACTGGAATACCATCCCTCTAGTTATTAAGCCATTTACTTTCGTTTAAAACTCCACCATCAATACCTACTCACAGCAAGTCCCTGCACCTGTTTCCAACCACCATAAACCAATACCTGGCTCAAGCTGACATTTCCCATTTGCACACTGCCTGCTACTTCTCTCCAAATCTATCCTCTCCCCTCTACCCCTCCCTCTGCCTCGCTCAGTCACTGTGCTAGCTTAGACTTATCAACTAGCTACCGACTAAGGATCTACAGGAATCTCCTGACCTGAGCTGCACTTATCTAATTTCTTTTCTATGATCCTATTATCCTTGTTTCTATATCTCCTACTTTGCTTGCTTATGTACTTTCATAGTCTATTTAATGTTTGAGATGTTTTGTATTTTTCTGTCTAATTATTGTACTGTATGGTTTATGTGTGCTACGTCACACTGATGTTTTGTATGTCACTTGTATCCTCCCGGGTCGTACCTGAAAATAGGCATTTCTATGTCTAGTGTACCCACCTGGTAAACAAAAGCAAATAAATAAATAAATAAATAAATAAAGTCCACAGCACAGCTCTGTATTGGGGTGGGAGTGGCGACCAGGACTATAAAGTCCACAGCACAGCTCTGTATTGGGCTGGGAGCGGGAACCAGGACTATAAAGTCCAGAGCACAACTCAGTATTGGGGTGGGAGTAGGGTGCAGGACTATAAAGTCCACAGCACAGCTCTGTATTGGGGTAGGAGTGGGGTCTAGGGCTATACAGCCCACAGCACAGCTCTGAATTGGGGTGGGAGAGAGGACCAGGACTATAAAGCCCACAGCACAGCTCTGTATTGGGGTGGGAGTGGGGACTAGGACTATAAACTACACAGCACAGCTCTGTATTGGGGTGAGAGTGGGGACAAGGACTATAAAGTCCACAGCACAGCTCTGTATTGCGGTGGTCGTGGGGGGCAGGACTATAAAGCCAACAGCACAGCTCTCTATTGGGGAGGGAGTGGAGGGCAGGATTATAAAGTCCACAGCACAGCTCTGTATTGGGGTGGGAGTGAGGACCAGGACTATAAAGTCCAGAGCACAACTCAGTATTGGGGTGGGAGTAGGGTGCAGGACTATAAAGTCCACAGCACAGCTCTGTATTGGGGAAGGAGTGGGGTCCAGGGCTATAAAGCCCACAGCACAGCTCTGAATTGGGGTGGGAGAGAGGACCAGGACTATAAAGCCCACAGCACAGCTCTGTATTGGGGTGGGAGTGTGGACTAGGACTATAAACTACACAGCACAGCTCTGTATTGGGGTGAGAGTGGGGACAAGGACTATAAAGTCCACAGCACAGCTCTGTATTGGGGTGGTCGTGGGAGGCAGGACTATAAAGCCAACAGCACATCTCTCTATTGGGGAGGGAGTGGAGGGCAGGATTATAAAGTCCACAGCACAGCTCTGTATTGGGGTGGGAGTGAGGACCAGGACTATAAAGTCCACAGCACAGCTCTGTATTGGGGAAGGAGTGGGGACTAGGACTATAAAGTCCACAGCACAGCACTGTAGTGGAGCGGGAGAGGGGACTGGGACAATAAAGCCAACAGCACTGCTCAGTATTGGGGTGGGAGTGTGGACTTGGACTATAAAGCCCAAAGCACAGCTCTGTATTGGGGTGGGAGTGAGGACCAGGACTATAAGGTCCACAGCACAGCTCTGTATTTGAGTGGGAGTGGGGACCAGGACTATAAAGTCCACAGCACAGCTCTGCATAGGGGTGGGAGTGGGGGCAGGACTATAAAGTCAACAGAAAAATCTGTATTGGGGTGGAAATGGGTATCAGGGCAATAAACACCACAGCACAGCTCGGAGTTTGGGTGGGAGTGGGGACCAGGACAATAACATCCCCAGTACAGCTCTGTATAGGGGAAGGAGTGGGGACTAGGACTATAAAGTCCACAGCACACCTCAGTATTGGGGTGGGAGTGGAGACCAGGACTATAAAGCCCACAGCACAGCTCTGTATTGGGGTGGGAGTGGGGACCAGGACTATAAAGCCCACAGCAAAGCTCTGTATTGGGGTGGGAGTTGGTACCAGGACTATAAGGTCCACAGCACAGCTATGTATTGGGGTGGGAGTGGGGACCAGGACTATAAAGCAAAGAGCACAGCTCTCTAATGGGGTGGGAGTGGGGACCAGGACTAGGAAGCCCACAGCACAGCTCTGTATTTGGGTGGGAGTTGGGACCAGGACTATAAAGTCCACAGCACAGCACTGAATTGGGGAGTGGGAGTGGGGACCAGGGCTTTAGAGCGCACAGCAAAGCTCTGTATTGGGGTGGGAGTGGGTGGCAGGACTATAAGGTCTACAGCACAGCTCTGTATTGGGGTGGGAGTGGGGACCAGGAATATAAAGCCCCGAGCACAGCTCTGTAATGGGGTGGGAGTGTGGACCAGGACTAGGAAGCCTACAGCACAGCTCTTTATTGGGTGGGATTGGAAAGCAGGACCAGAAAGTCCACAGCACAGCTCTGTTTTGGGGTGGGAGTGGGGACCAGGGATATAAAGCCCACAGCACAGCTCTGTATTCCATGGGAGTGGGTCCAGGACTATAAAGTCCATAGCATAGCTCTGAATTGGGGTGGGAGTGGATACTAGGACAATAAAGTCCACAGCACAGCTCTGTATTAGCATGGGAGTGGGGTCCAGGACTATAAAGTAAACAGCACAGTACGGTATTGGGGTGGGAGTGGGGACCAGGACTATCGAGTTCAGAGAACAGCTCTGTTTTGGAGTGGGAGTTGGGACCAGGAATTTAAAGCACACAGCACTGCTCTGTATTGGGGTGGGAGTGGGGACCAGGACTATAAAGTCCACAGCACAGCTCTGTTTTGGGGTGGGAGTGGGGACCTGGGATATAAAGCCCACAGCACAGCTCAGTATTGGGGTTGGAGTGGGGACCAGGGCTATAAAGCCCACAGCACAGCTCTGCATTGGGATGGGGGTGAGGACCAGGACTATAAAGTCCACAGCACAGCTCAGTATTTGGGTGGGGGTTGGGACCAGGACTATAAAGTCCACAGCACAGCTATGTAGTGGAGTGGTAGAGGGGACTGGGACAGTACAGCCCACAGCACAGCTTAGTATTGGGGTGGCAGTGGGGACTAGGACTATAAAGCCCAAAGAACAGCATGTATTGGGGTACGAGTGAGAACCAGGACTATAAAGTCTACAGCACAGCACTGTATTGGGGTGTGAGTGGGGACCTGGACAATATAGTCAACAGCACAGCTCTGAATTGGGGTGGGAGAAAGGACCAGGACAATAAAACCCACAGCACAGCTCTGTATTGGGGTGGGAGTCGGGACCAGGACTATAAAGTCCACAGCACAGCTCTGTATTGGGGTGGGAGTGGGGACCAGGACTATAAAGCCCACAGCAGAGCTCAGTAGTGGTGTGGGAGTGGGGACCAGGACTATAAAGCCCTCAGTACACCTCTGTATTGGGATGGGAGTGAGGACCTGGATTATAAAGTCCACAGCACAGCTCTGTATTGGAGTGGGAGTGGGGACCAAGTCTATAAAGTCCACTGCACAGCTTTGTATTGGGGTGTGAGTGGGGACCAGGACTGTAAAGCCCACAGCACAGCTCTGAATTGCAGTGGGAGTGGGGACCAGGAATATAAAGCCCACAGCAGAGCTCTGTATTGGGCTGGGAGCGGGAACCAGGACTTTGAAGTACAGAGCACAACTCAATATTGGTGTGGGAGTAGGGTTCAAGACTATCAAGTCCACAGCACCGCTCTGTATTGGGGTCGGAGTGGGGACCAGGGCTATAAAGCCCACTGCACAGCTTTGTATTGCGGTGTGAGTGGGGACCAGGACTATAAAGGCTACAGCAGAGCTCTGTATTGGGCTGGGAGCGGGAACCAGGACTATGAAGTACAGAGCACAACTCAATATTGGGGTGGGAGTAGGGTGCAGGACACTCAAGTCCACCGCTGGCTCTATAGTAAGGGTAGGAGTGGGGACCAGGGCCACAAAGGAGACAGCTCTGCATTGGGGTGGGAGTGTGGAAGGCAGAGATGGCCATCACACAGCACACTCTGAATAGGGGTGGGAGAGAGGACCAGGACTATAAAGCCCACAGCACAGCTCTGTATTGGGGTGGGAGTGGGGACTAGGAGTATAAAGTACACATCATAGCTCTGTTTTGGGGTGGGAGTGGAGGGGCAGGACTATAAAGCCATCAGCACAGCTTTCTATTGGTTTGGGAGTTAGGGGTTGGATTATAAAGTCCATAGCACAGCTCTGTATTGGAGTGGGAGTGGCGACCAGGACTATAAAGTCCACAGCACAGCTCTGTATTGGGGTGGGAGTAGGATCCAGGACTATAAAGCCCACAGCACACCTCTGTATTGGGGTGGGAGTGGGGACCAGGACTATAAAGTCCATAGCATAGCTCTGAATTGGGGTGGAAGTGGAGACTAGGACTATAAAGTCCACAGCACAGCTCTGAGTTGGGGTAGGAGTGGGGACCAGGACAATAAAGTCCACAGCACAGATCTGTATTGGTGCGGGAGTGGGGTCCAGGACTATAAAGCCCACAGCCCAGCTCTGTATTGGGGTAGGAGTGGGGACCAGGACAGTAAAGTCCACAGCACAGCTCTGTATTGGGGAGGAAGTGAGGACCAGGACAATAAAGTCCACAGAACAGCTCTGTAGTGGGGTGGGAGCGGAGACCAGGACAATCAAGTCCACAGAACAGCTCTGCTTTGGAGTGGGAGTCGGGACCAGGACTAAAAAGCCCACAGCACAGCTCTCTATTGGGGTGGGAGTGGGGACCAGGACTAAAAAGCCCACAGCACTGCTCTGTAGTGGGGTGGCAGTGAGGACCAGGACTATAAAGTCCACAGCACAGCTATATTGTGGAGTGGGAGAAGCGACCGGGACAGTAAAGCCCACAGCACAGCTCAGTATTGGGGTGGGAGTGGGGACTTGGACTATAAAGCCCAAAGCACAGCTCTGTATTGGGGTGGGAGTGAGGACCAGGACTATAAAGTCAATAGCACAGCTCTGTATTGGGGTGGGAGTGAGGACCAGGACAATAAAACCTACAGCACAGCTCTGTATTGGGGTGGGAGTGGGGACCAGGACTATAAAGCCCACAGCACAGCTCTGTAGTGTGGTGGGAGTGTGGACCAGGACTATAAAGCCCACAGTACACTTCTGTATTGGGGTGGGAGTGAGGACCAGGATTATAAAGTCCACAGCACAGCTTAGTATTGGGGTGGGAGTGGGGACCAGGACTATAAGGCCCACAGTACACTTCTGTATTGGGGTGGGAGTGAGGACCAGGATTATAAAGTCCACAGCACAGCTCTGTATTGGGTTGAGAGTGGGGACCAGAACTATAAAGTCCACAGCACAGCTCTGTATTGGGTTGGGAGTGGGGACCAGGACTATAAAGCCCACAGCACAGCTCTGTATTGGGGTGGGAGTGGGGACTAGGACTGTAAAGCCCACAGCACCGCTCTGTATTCGCGGTGGGAGTGAGGACAGAACTATGATCATCCACAGCACAGCTCTGTATTGCTCGTGAGTAGGAGACCAAGACATAAATCCCACAGCACAGCTCTGTGGGGTGGGAGTGAACCAGGACTATAAGTCCAGCACAACTCAGTGGGGTGGGAGAAGGGTGCAGGACTAAGTCAGGCAGCTCTGTGGGAGGACCGGGATCAGGGCTATAAACCCCAGCACAGATCAACATGGGGTGGAAGTGAGGATCTGGACTACAAAGTACAGCACAGCTCTGTGACAAGGTAGGGTAGGCGAGACTATAAGTCCAATACAGCTCTGAAATGGGGTGGAGAGGACCCGGACTATAAAGCCACAGCACAGCTTTGGGGAGGGAGGGTACTAGGACATAAATTCCACAGCACAGCTCTGTATTGGGGTGGGGTGGGACCAGGACAATAAAGCCCAACATAGCTCTGTATTGGAAAGTTAGGACAGGACTATAATGCCACAGCATAGCTTTGTATTGGAGTTGGGTGAGGACCAGGACTATAAAAAACAACACAGCTCACACTGGGTGGGTGAGACCAGGACTAAAGACCACAGCACTGCTCTGTATGGGGTGGGAGTGGGACAGGCTATAGAGCCCAGCACTCTCTAGTGGGTGGGAGGGACAGGACAATAAAGCCCACAGCACATCTCTGTCTTGTGGAGGAGTGAGACAGGACTATGAAACCACAGGACAGCTATATTGGTGGGAGAAGACCAGGACTAAATGCCTAGCAGCTGTATTTGGATGGGAGGGACCAGGATTATAAAGACCACAGCAAGCTCTTCAGCCGGAGGATGGGCCAGGACACAAAAGTCACAGCACAGGTCTGTATGGGGTGGGAGTGGGGGCAGGACTAGAAAACAGCACGGCTCTGTTGAGGTGGGAGAGGCAGGATTTTAAAGTCACAGCACAGCTCTGTATTGGGGTAGGAGTGGCAACGAGTCAAAGTCCAGAACAGCTTTGTTTGGAGTGGGGTGAGGCCAAGAATATAAGCACACAACACTGCTGTATTGTGGTGGTAGTGAGACAGGACTATAAAACCCCAACACAGGCACTGTGTGGGGTGGGGTGAGACCCAGGACGAAAGTCAGCACAGCTCAGTATTTTGTGGGAGTGGGGACCAACATAAGCTGACACAGCTCTGGAACCCAGGAGAGGGGGATCAGGACTATAAAGTCCACAGCACAGCTCTGTTGGGGTGGGAGTACAGACGGACTATAAGTCACACAGCTCTGTATTGGGGGTGGAGTGTGAGAGACTTGAAATCAAGAACTCTGTTGGGGATTGAGTGGCGGTTTCTTTAGCTCACTGCAAAACTCTGTACAGGGTGGGGTGGGTACCAGGACTATAAGGTCACAGCACAGCTCTATATTGGGGTGTGGTGGGAACCAGGACTATAAAGCCCGAGCTCTATAATGGGTGGGAGTGGGGACCCAGGACAGAAGCCCACAAGCAGCTCTGTATTTGGGTAGGAGTGAGACCAGGACATAAAGCCCACAGCACAGCTCTGTATTGGGGTGGGGTACCAGGACTATGAAGTGCACAGCACAGCTCTGTATTGGGGTGGGAGTGGGTACAGGACCTTAAGCACAACATAGCTCTGTATTTTGGTAGGGTGGGGCCAGGACTATAAAGTCCACCACAGCTCTGTAAAGGGTGGGAGTGGGGACAGGGCTAAAGCCCCAGCACAGCTGTCTTGGGGTGGATGGCGACAGGACAATAAACTCACACCACAACTCTGATGGGAAGGTGAGAACAGGACTATAACACAGTACAGCTCTGTGTTAGGGTAGATGAGACTAGGACTATAAAGCCAAGCAAAGCTCACAATTGGGAAGGAGTACCAGGACAATAAAGTCTAGCATAGCTCTGTATTGGGGTAGGGGACCAGGACAATAGTCCAGCACAACTCTGTATTAGAATTGGGAGTGGGACGAAATATAAAGTCCACAGCACAGCTCTGAGCAGGGTGGTGGGGACCAGGACTATAATACAACACAGCTCAGTATTGGGTTGGGAGTGGGACCAGGTCTATGCCACAGTACAGCTCAGCAGTGGGGTGGATGAGGACCGGTTATAAAGTCCAAAAGCACAGCTCTGTAGGGGTACAGCGTGGACCAGGACTATAAAGTCCACAGCACAGCTCTGTGCCAGGTGGGAGTGGGGACCAGGTTCAAGACACAGCACAGCTCTGTATTGGGGTGGGTGGGGACCAGGACTATAAAACCCAGCACAGCTGTATTCCCCGGTGGGAGTGAGACCCTGGTTATAAAGTCACAGCACAGCTCTGTTGGGGTGGGGTAGGTGCAGACTATAAGTCACAGCACAACTCTGGTGGGACAGGAGGGACAGGACTATAAAGCCCCACACAGCTCTGTATTGGGTGGGAGTGGGGACTGGTCTATAAAGCCCACAGCACAGCTCTACGTGGGGTGGGAGTGGGGACCAGGACTACAATCACAGTACATCTCTGTTTTGGGGTGGGAGTGGTAGGACTATAGAGCCCACAGCACAGCTGTATTGGTGGGAGGAGGACAGGTCTAAAGCCCACAGCACAGCTCTGTCTTGGGAAGTTTGGACAGGATTGAACCCACGCAAAGCTATATATTGGGTGGAGTAGGACCAAGACTATAAACCCAGCACAGCATCATGGGAGTGAGGTGGGACCGGACTACATAAACCCACAACACAGCTCTTTGTTGGGGTGGGAGGGACCAGGACTATAAGACACAGCATAACATTTATTAGGGTGGGAGTAGGGACCAGGACTATAAAGTCACAGCACAGATCTATTGGGGTGGGAATGAGGGGCAGGACTATAAAACCACAGCAGAGCTCTATTGGGTGGGAGTGGGGCAGGATTAGGAGTCGCTGACCTGTATTGAAGTCGGGAAAGGCGACCAGGACTATAAAGTCCACAGCAGCTCTATATTGGGGTGAGATTGGGGTCCAAGACTATAAGTCCACACAGCTCAGTATTGGTGTGGGAGGGCCAGGACTATAAGACCACAGCAGCTCTGTATTTTTGTGGGAGTGGGGACAGGACAATAGAACCACAGCTCTTGGGGTAGGTAGGACCAGAATAAAAGTCACAGCAAGCTCTGTGTGGGGTGGGTGGGGTCCAGACCACAAAGCCACACAACACAGCTCGGTATTGAGGAAGAGTGAGGACCAAGACAATAAAACGCAGTACAGCTATTGGGGTTGGGCGATGACAGGAATATAAGTCAAGAACAGCTTTGTTTGGTGTGGGAGTGAGGACCAGGACTGCAATGCCCACCACAGCTCTGAGCCAGGAAATGGGGTCCTGGATTATGAAGTCCACAGCGCTCTGTACTGGGAGGAGTAGGGTGCAGTATAAATTCCAAACACAGCTCTGCATTGAGATGAGTAGGGACCAGGACTATAAGTCCACAGCACAGCTCTGTGGGGTCAGATAGACCTGGACTACAAGTCACAGCACAGCTCTTAGTAAAGTGGGAGGGACAGGACTGAAAGCACAGCACAAATCTGTATTGGGGTGGGAGTGAGGACAGGTCTATAAAGCCCACAACACAGCTCTGGGGTGGGGTGGGACCAGGACTAAGAACACAGCTCATCTCTGTTTTAGAGTTGGAGGTGACCAGGACCCTTCAGCACAGTATTATGGGTGGGAGGGGACCAGTACTAAAAGCCCAGCCAGCTCTCTTTGGGAGGGTACAGACGGACTGAAGCCCACAGCACAGCTCTACTGGGATTGGGGACCAGACTATAAACCCACAGCACAGATATTGGAGTGGGAGTGGGACCAGGACTATAAAGCCCAGTACAGCTCTGTGTTGGGAAAGGACAGACAAAACACCACAAAGCTTTTTATTGGGGTGGAGTGGGACCAGGACTATAAGTCACAGCACAGATCTGTGTGGGGGACTATAAAAAACAAAAGCTCTCTGTTGGGTGGGGTGGGGGCAGGATTATAAAGTCCACAACACAGCTCTGTATTGGGTGGGTGGTGACCAGGACTATAAATTAGCTTCTATTGGGAGGGATTGGGTCCAGGACTATAAAATCACAGCACAGCTCAGTATTGGGGGGGGGGACTAGATCTCTCAAGCCACAGCACAGCTCTGTATTAAAGTGGGAGTGAGGACCAGGCTGAGTACAGCTCATCTGTGTTTGGGGTTGGAGGGACCAGGACATAGTGCCCAGCCTAGCTCTGTATTGGGTGGGAGGACCGGACTATAAGCCCACAGCATCTATATTGAGGAGGTGTGGACAGACTATGACCCAGGCCTATATTGAAGTGGTTGGGGACAGGACTATAAAGCCACAGCACAGCTAAATTGGAGTGGGGGTGAGGACCAGGCTATAATGCCCCAGCCAGCTCTGTGTTGGGGTGGGAGAGGACCAGGACCATAAACTCCCATGCTTTTATTGGGGTGGGAGTGGGGACCAGGACTATAAGTCCCAGCACAGATCTGTATTGGGGTGGGGTGGGGGCAGGACTATAAAGCAAACAGCGCTCTCTATTAGGGAAGGAGGTGAGGCAGGATTATAAAGTCCACAGTACAGCTCTGTATTAGGTGGGAGTGGTGACCAGGACTATAAGGCCCCAGCACAATGGGGTGGGATTGGGGTCAGGACTATAAGGCCACAGCACAGCTCAATTGGGTGGAGGGACAGGACTATAAAGGTCCACAAAGCTCGTATGGGGTGGAGTGGGGTCAGGATTATAAAGCCCACAGCACAGCTCGGTATTGGGGAAGGAGTGAGGACCAGGACAATAAAACAGACAGTACAGCTCTGTATTGGGGTGGGAGTAATGACCAGGAATATAAAGCACACAGCACTGCTCTGTATTGGAGTTGTAGTTGGGGCCAGGATATAAACCCACAGCACAGCTCTGTATAGGGAGGAGTAGGGACCTAACTATAAAGTCCACACAGCTCTGTATTAAAGTGGGAGTGGGACAGGACTATAAAGTCCACAACACAACTCTGTGTGAGGAGGGACAGGACAGAAAACCACAGCTCAATTGGGGTGGGAGTGGGGACAGGACTACAAAGCTAAGCACAACTCTGTATTGGGGTGGAGTGGGCCAGGACTATAATGTCACAGCACAGCTCTGTATTGGGGTGGGAACAGGGACCAGGACTATAAAGTCCTGCACAGCCTGCATTGGGAAGTGGGGGAAGGAGATAAGTCAACAGAACAGCTCTACATTGGGGAACGAGGTGAGGATCAGGGCTATAAAGGCGATAGCACAGCTCAGTGTTCAGGTGGGACTGTGGACCGGACAGTACTTCCCAGTACAGCTCTGTTGGGGGAGGTGGGACCAGGACTACAAGTCCACAATGAGCTCTGTATTGGGGTGGGAGTGGGGACCAGGCTTCAAGCCCACCAAGCTCTCTAATGGAGTGGGAGGGTACAGGACTATGAGTCACGCCAGCTCTGTGGGAGGTGAGGACCAGGATAAAAGCCCACAGCACTGCTCTATTTGGCGTGGCAGTGGGGACCAGGATAAAGTCAGCCTGCTCTGTATTGGGGTGGAGTTAGGAAAATGACAATAAGTCCAGCACAGCTCTGTATTGGGGTGGTAGTACTCCAGGACTATAAGTCAGCACAGCTCTGTATTGGGTGGGAGTGGGGACAAGACTATAAAGCCCAGCACTGCTCTGTATTGGAGTTGTAGTTGGGGACCAGGACTATAAAACCCACAGCACAGCTCTGTATTGGGGTGGGAGTGGGGACCAGGACTATAAAGTCCACAGCACAGCTCTGTAGTGGAGAGCGAGAGGGGAACGGGACAGTAAAGCCAAGCACAGCTCAGAATTAGAAAGTGGGAGTGAGGACTTGGACATAAACCCAAAACAGTCTGTGTTGGGGTGGGAGTGAGACCAGGACTATAATATCCACAACACAGCTCTGTTAGGGTGGGAGTAGGGACCAGGACTATAAAGTCCATCCTGGAGCTGCGTGGGGTGAGAGTGGGGGGAAGGAAGATAAAGTTAACAGAACAGCTCTGTATTGGGGTGGGAGTGAGGATCAGGGCTATAAAGACGATAGCACAGCTCAGTGTTCAGGTGGGACTGTGGACCAGGACAATGACTTCCCCAGTACAGCTCTGTATTGGGGAGGGAGTGGGGACCAGGACTATAAGCCACAGCACTGCTCTATATTGGCAGTGGGGACCAGGAGTAAAAAGTCCACAGCACTGCTCTGTATTGGGGTGGGAGTTAGGAAAATGACAATAAAGTCCACAGCACAGCTCTGTATTGGGGTGGTAGTGCGTACCAGGACTATAAAGTCCACAGCACAGCTCTGTATTGAGGTGGGAGTGGGGACAAGGGCTATGAAGCCCACAGCACAGCTCAGTATTGGGGTGGTTGTGGGGACCAGGACTATAAAGACAACAGCACAGCTCTTTATTAAGTAACATACACAGCACAAAGATATATACCATATGAGGAGAAGCTGAAGGAGCTGGACTTGTATCCTCTGGAGACAAGAAGGGAAGAGAGGGGACATGATCGAAACATTCAAGTATGTGAACGGGATGAGTAAAGTGTGGGAGAGCTTGTTTGCCGGGAAGGTAGATACAAGAACTACAGGGTATGGACTGAGATTGGAGGGGGAAGGTTTAGCGGAAACGTTAGGAAGTATTACTTCACAGAGAGAGGGTTTGAGCCCTGGAACAGACTGCAAGAGTAGGTTGTGAGGGTCAGTACAGTGGAGGGTTTCAAGAAGGCCTAGACAAGCACAATGGATTGTCAATGGGGAGGAGGCAGACTTGATGGGCCCTAGAGGGTCCTTTTCTGCCAAAACATGTCTATGGATCTATGAATATCAGAGGAAAACATTTCAAAGCATCAAAGCAAAACCCATTTAAAGCAGCAGTACTACGAAAAAAAAACCTGCGCTTTTTTGACAGTTTATTTCCTGTGCCCTGCTAATCTTATACCTGGTACTCTTTCTCACCGGCATTGTACTATCGCCAAGTCATTTGCTCAGTTATTCTCTGCTTTTGTTTACATTTCTGCCACTAAGCATGTTGCACTGGAACCCTCTCTGCTGCCAGCTGCACACATGAATGACTTGCAGGGGCATCGGAAATGGTCAGCAGGGGGTCCCTCTGCTGTTGTCAAAAGACGTGATGTGACCAGTAGAAAAAGCGCAGCTGAAAATTAGTCAGCCACCATGTTTGTTGTAGTGAAACAGAAGTAGAGGAATCGGAGCACAGACAATGAATGAACGGGAATGGAGTTCAGCAGCTAAGTATGCGAATATGCCAGTAACAGCCTTCAGTGTCTCTTACTAACCAGAATGTTCCTGTGTTGGAGTTTAACTACATGGAATTTCCTAGGGCACTGTTGATTAATCTGAATAAAAATAACCCATGCTTTCTGGGGGCATCCGCCTGAAGAGAGAGACGAAGCTGGCTAGATATTAGGGAGGCTAGAGCAATGAGCTGTGTATGATCTTGGTAGATCCATCAAACCTCAGACTTTATTCCCACAACCGTCGCTTGCATACTGTGTGGCTGAGCAAGTCACTTAATCTCAGAAGTGGTTCTGGGTCGCACTTGAAAACAGGCATCTGTCCCTTGCAAAGCTGGCTTACCTGGTATCAAAGGATGAAACAAAAAAAAAATACAAGGAAATGATGAAACTTGATTTTCAGAGAACGTAAAACATCTCATGGGGCAGTCACATACCACAGCACACTACTGTGAAGGGATATGGTGCTAACACATACCTCAGTACACTACTGTGAAGGGATATTGTGCTAACACATACCCCAGTACACTACTGTGAAGGGATATGGTGCTAACACATACCGCAGCACACTACTGTGAAGGGATATGGTGCTAACACATACCCCAGTACACTACTGTGAAGGGATATGGTGCTAACACATACCACAGCACACTACTGTGAAGGGATATGGTGCTACCACATACCGCAGCACACTACTGTGAAGGGATATGGTGCTACCACATACCACAGCACACTACTGTGAAGGGATATGGTGCTACCACATACCGCAGCACACTACTGTGAAGGGATATGGTGCTAACACATACCCCAGTACACTACTGTGAAGGGATATGGTGCTACCACATACCTCAGCACACTACTGTGAAGGGACATAGTGCTAGCATACCACAGCACACTACTGTGATGGTATATGGTGCTAACACACATTTTGCCTGTCTCCTGTTAACCTCACAATCACTGTTTATGGCACAATACTGTTCACCATTAAAACAGACTGTGATGCTACATACATTGATTGTCTGCTTACAAGGAAGAGTCAGATGCATTATGAAAGACTCAGTGAAATAACTACTGAATTATCTACAATATTTAGTAAACAAACAGTGGAGGAAAGTTTAAAAAAGAAAGAAAAATAAGGGAAAAAATCATATAACTAGAAAATAATTCAGTTAAAACATAATTAGTGTAAATCTAGTTTTTACACTTCTTATTATAATAGAGAATTGAGCTGTTCTTTAACTTCATAATAACTTCACATTTAAATTCAGTTTCACCCATTGCCACAGCAGGTTCGATGTTTAGTCTTTTTTTTAGTCTTTATTACTGACTTTCTCACTGCTTACATTTGTGGTTTACAGTTTCACTCTCACATGCACAGTTTTCTGTCATTTACCAGTTGTGTAAAAGACAATCCCTGCACGTAACAGCAAGCCTCGGTTTTAATGATGTTTCTGTCAACATCTGCCAATAATTAAGTGAACCTCTAAGAACTCCTTCAACTAGAAGAAAGCCACTTTTGTATATCGCTTATCGGTGCTATGATTGGAACTGCGACCCTGCATGCTGCACAAAGTTGGAGATTTGACGATTGAACAACAAGAAATTCTTAATATTAAGCCCCTGCCCCCGCCTCCCAATGCCCTTCTTCAGCTGCACTTACAAAAGCTGCGATTCCCTGCCTACGGCGCGCCGTATCACCACTTAGATGGCGCCGCGCTCCATGTACTGAAAGGCTGTCCCAGGGCAGGGAAACGGTGCGCGCTGATCCGCAGAGTCCAGCCCGGAACGGAGCATGTATCGAACCCTGGCATTTACTGGGGGGGGGTATGGTGGAGTTTGGGGGTACACAAGGCTGTGGCTGACATCACACTACTGGGAGCTCAGTACCAACATGGCACTGCTAGTGTTTATTATATGGAAATGCTGAATTCTCGCCCTGAGCCATAATGTAGAACTCCCTAAAACGAAATGTTCCGTCTCCGTTATGCCATTTTGGAACTGAATGGAACAATTGCAGAAAGCGATGTTTATGCAAATTAGTCAAATGAATTACGTGGGTTGCTGACAGAAAGGGAGGAAGGACCAGCTTTACTTTTTCATAAGGAATTCTGGAAGGTGGAGTGAAGGTGTCATTATAAAAAAAACAGTAAATATTTACAAGCTCAGTAGTTTTGGTAAATGTATGCTATTCTGTACTTTCTAAGGCGTTTAAAAAATGATGAGGTTCGCGCTGTTATGTAAACGGACCAATCAGAAACTGAGATTCTCTCCAAACAGTCCCGCCCACAAGATGACTCCGTGATTGACAGCCGTTTACTGCCCAAACCGCCTTTCTTTGCTCTCTGTTCTCAGTCAGGTCCGGCGTGGAGTGATGTCATTCAGGCCCCGCCCCTCGTTCACAACCTATAAATACTGATCACAGTCGCTATGAGCATTATTTTATTACAGTTGGTTGGAAGGCTTATCAGTGCTAATCATGTCCGGACGGGGTAAAGGCGGGAAAGGGCTCGGTAAGGGAGGCGCCAAGCGACATCGCAAGGTGCTGCGGGACAATATCTAGGGCATTACCAAGCCTGCTATTCGCCGCTTGGCTCGCCGAGGCGGGGTGAAGCGCATTTCGGGGCTGATCTATGAGAAGACCCGGGGCGTGCTGAAGGTTTTCCTAGAGAATGTGATCCGGGATGCTGTCACCTACACCGAGCACGCCAAGAGAAAGACTGTCACCGCCATGGATGTGGTGTATGCATTGAAACGGCAAGGCAGGACTCTGTATGGCTTTGGAGGATAAAATGGCGATCAGAAGTGGAAGAAAAAACAAAAGGCCCTTTTAAGGGCCACCCATACCAACTTTAGAGGAGATGTGATTATCAGTGTAGCGAGTTCCTGTATGAGATAATGATGGTCTGTACATAAAAGTGAATGCCAGAACACGAATCTAGCGGTTTCCCGGAGACTATCGATAGTCGGGAGGGATACTGTAGTTATTTATCGCTCGGATCGTTATATTTATATCATCCACATAAGGAGAGAATTTTAATACTGTTTGAGCATAGGGGAGCGACCCCCACAGAACTAAAATTTATCAACAGGTACTCTAGTTGTTTAATTGCTGTGTTGAGCGCTGAGGGCAAATATTTATTTCTTATAATTAACTTAGACATTTCTGTTCACTGAGGACCCGGGGTGTGTGGGGGCGGAGCGCCCAATTACTGTCCCAAGTTAATACTGCCTTTGTACCTAATCTGATAATTTAGGGTGTTTGTGTAATATATTTGGACAAATTAAAAAATAATTAAAATTAACCCATGTTACTGGTTCCGTGAGCTCTTGCGCAACCTTGTGGCCGAAAGCGGTTCCACAAGAAATAAAATGTCAATGGAAGAGAGCACGTTATTGCTTGTATCTGTAAAATGAATGTACTGCACACCATCCTGTAGTATTTCACAGACCTAGTGTTGGGATGATAACTTTTGACCCACCTCATAAATACGTTCTCAGCTAGTTATAACGCACTGAGAACTGTACTTTCAGCAAAACCCCAAGTCAATTTGAAAGACAAACATTTAATCACTCAATATACTGCTTACAGTTCCACCTGGGCTATACATGTTCGTTTATGGCAAGCGTGCAATTCCATTAGGAAATAAAAAAATAACAGTCACAATGTCTGTACTTACAGTGTTCTTAGGGAAGTGGTGGTCCTGAAAGGGGCTGTTGGTTCGATGTTGCTGCCCGCCCTGCGACCCTTTGCTGGCGGTGACTTTGGTGCCCAGGCTCGGCATTATGTGCTAGCTCCCTGGCAGCAGCAGCCGCACGGCAGTCTGATCTCCTGGAAGTGATGGTCGAGCGCTTGTTGTAGTGAGCCAGGCGGGAGGCTTCGGCCGCGATGCGCTCGAAGATGTCGTTCACAAACGAGTTCATGATGCTCATGGCCTTGGAAGAGATGCCCGTGTCCGGGTGAACCTGCTTCATCACTTTGTACACGTAGATCGAGTAGCTCTCTTTGCGGCTCTTTCGGCGCTTTTTGCCATCCTTTTTGACAGGCTTCTTCACCACTTTTTTGGAGCACTTCTTGGGCGCTGCTGGCTTGGCGAGCTCAGGCATTCTAACAGTACGAATCAGATAGTTAGATTGAAAGTACTGATAAACGGAGAAAAGGCTCTAATTTATATAGCATCTGTTTAGCTCCACCCACAGGCCTCCACCAATCACGAATGGCATGCAAATAGAGGCTTGAGAAGTTCCGTTTTCATTTGCTCTTTAGTGCACCTATCAGAGGCCAGCTATAGGTTTTCCTTCATGAATTCTCGTTCCATCAATATGACGTGACATGCTGATTTCTAGCCTGTCTACCATTTCAGTTGTGTCAGAAAAAAAGCGGCAGTACTGACCATGAGCCACCGTAGTCTCGGACAAAGATCCATTTCAACAGTTTGAAACCGGAGTCTTTGTTTGACATACCTCTCAACGGTCCCTGAGTTTTACTCAAATTTGTCTCCGTCTCGAGACGTGTTGATCTTCAGAAAATGCATCCACACTCAATCCCCTTGTGCTGTCAGCTTTCTAAGTAAATAGTACCCGTTTTTAAGACGTGTCCCTGTTTGTGTGCTTGTCCGATGTATGAGTATAGAGGTTGCTTGGCATGGTCTTCGAATGCCAGAGCTGCAGTAACTAGTTCCCTTTACAAACACTTCCAGCGCTGCAGTTCACATTCTGGCGGAAGGCGTGAAGCGCATTTTGGGGCTGATCTGTGAGAGACGGTGTGTCCCGATTGGCGCTCATACCTCAACTGGCCCTGATTTTGCCTCAAAATTTGACTCTGTCCCTCCTAAAAATCGTGTTCCCGTGACCAAACAGTGGGAGTTGTAAGCACAAAATAATGTCAAACATTAAAATTACAGACTTGTGCTTCCTTAAAAATGCATTTTACACAAAACCCCGTATTCTACCAGCTTCCTGAGTGGATACCACCAATTTTGAAGATGTGTCCCTGGTTTTGGTCCTTTGTCCCTGCTTTTTGAGGCAGGAGGTTGAGAGGTATGGCAGCGCTGTGCTACACGCCGGGGATCATCTCGGCGTTTGTCAGAAAGCCCGAGAGAACACCGGGTGTCCTGACCAGGAACACAGGAGCCGAGAGGCGCTGAGCGCTCTGCCCTGCGCGTGCCGGGGTCTCGGGGTTACAGCGGCGGGAGGGAGGAACACAGCCGCGCGCGCTCCCAACAGTCAGGGCTCATTTGAAAAAGCCCGCGCTCTTCGCTGATAGGCTGGTTATCAAATGGCAACCGACTGCAGCCGATCAGATCCAGAAATAACGGAACGTAAAACAACACTTGCATGAATCAGTTACTGGTCAGTATTCTATATTTTTATTTATCCTGCCATTGAATCAGTTCTTTGAGTCCAGTTTATTCTGGAGTGTATAGATGCTTTTTTTAATATATAGATCTACTCTGAGGCACATGATCGCACATAACTGTTATACAACACACAACTTTTCTGATCTAATGGAACATTTTCCCTGATGTTACTGGACATCAACAGGCTGAATATTAGAAATCTGTTTCACCATCTGGCATACCAGCATTTCTCTCTCTCTGCGCCCCTTTCTCTTCGCATGCTAAGCTCTCCCTTAGAACTGGATTGCGGGAGGCGGGTCTATCCGTGGGAGCGTTGGCGCGATCTGCGGCGACACTGCGGCGGCACAATAATAAATACAATAATGTGCACTGCAGTCTCACAGTCGCTGTATGAAGCGGTAACCTCCATTTTACCAAAAAAAACAAAACAGACATGCATTTCTTTGTATTTTATTTTGCCTGTGTTTTCTATGTTGTTTATTTTCGGAGAGTGGACTGATTCTCACCACTAAAATAAATTGGTTATTTACTCTCTGTCCCCAGTTCACAGAATATGAGTTTATGGTGGTAAATTATGTGCTGTTCATTTAATGTATAATCTGATAAACTGTTATTGATGTAGAAAGTTGCATCTATTTGTGCCAGTGGCTTTGCTACCAACGCACCATATACAGCTTTCCCGTGATCTGGACACAGTTCTAAAACATACAAAAGTAAACCATTATAAAACATGGCATTATGAACTAACCCTTATTTTATATGTATTGTTTCATTGCAAAATGTTTCCCATATCTTGTTCTCACACTTTGTAACTCCCCCCAAAAAAAAAGAGGCACTCTTGTAAACTGAGACCAGTCCTCTACTAAAATGAATATAATAACACAGAAACATAGACTTTGGCAGAGTAAGGACCGCTTGGTCTACACAGTCTGCCCATTTCCTCCCTATTGGATAAGTTGCGACAGGGGTGTAGCCAGGAATTTTCAGATCTATACACCAAGTGGACTCACTGCTACCCCCCCCCCCATTGTCTCTGCCGTATACCTCCCCTCCACTGTTCATGCGCATCTGTGCACCTCACCTGATGCAAAGCCTTTTGTTTTAAGTGTGTACTACTAAATATGAAAAGATGCAACACACATACTCCCATAGAGTAGGAATATCCTTCAAATCACCTGTATCAGATAAACAGACTGGGTTTTAGTAACAATGTTGCATCGCGGACAAGCTGCTGTACCACATCAAGGTAGCCAGTCCCATAGAGGTCCATTTACACACCACTAGCCATAACACGTACTCAACAATTGTCGACAGACAGTTTTAGTTGTATTGCACAGACATGCCTCTGTACCACATCAAGGTTGCCAGTCCCACAGAGTTCCACTCAAACACCATTAGCCATCCAGTCTGCCTGTATGTCCTATAAATGCATGTGTCCACTGAACCTATGTGATCAATGCTTTTCATCTCTCTCTCTCTCCCCATCCAAAGCTCTCCTCTGCGTCCTGTCACAGGCATGTTTAGACCCCTCCACTGTGTTTGTTCCCACCACCTTGTGGCAGACTGTTCCAAGCATCCACCACCCTCTCTGTAGAAAAACTTCTCACATTACCTTTAGCTGCTGTCCTTTGTTCTGTATCTAGCCCTCCAGCTCTTCCTAGTGTGTCCTCTCATTCTGGTATCTTTCTACATAAGAGATCCCCATCACCAGCACTCTTGAGGTGCGAAAGTTTCTATCATGTCCCCCCCTTTCTCCTCCAGTGACTATATATTGAGATCTCTCCCTTATATGTTTTGTGATGCAAGCCATACCATCTTGGCTGCCCATCTCTGGATAGCTTCCACCTTGTGTAAGTCCTTACATCACATGTGATCTCCAGTACTGTGTGCAGTATTCCAGAGGTCTTACCAGTGTTTTAGTACAATGGCATCACCACCTCTTGTCTCTCCTGCAAGTAATACATCTGCCTCATGCACCCCAGCATGCCACTGGTCCTACATGCAGCCTTTTGCACTGATTTGATACCTTAAGGTCAGATACAGTAACCCTGGTCCCTTCCTCTTTGGTGAGGGTCAGCATCCCCTCTATGGCTCTCCCCAAGGTTTCCCCCTTCCCAGATGCATTATCTTGCACTTTTTTGTGCCACTGGAATCTAGTTGTGCCACAGTCCTTTTTCAGATCATTTTCTATCTCAGATTTGGTGGTCTGGCTTTGACTAGTTAGATTTTCTGTTGGTGGTCCAAGTGGCTACCTGAAGCCTCTACTACACAGAACACTGTGCTTACGTTTCCTAAGCTGACCACAACAAGGGGTAATCAACAATGTGGCTTGATGCTAAGGCAGCCCATGGCATATCAGCAACTTTGAAATCCATGAAACAGTAGATTCAAGTCAGGAATACCCCCACCCCACCCCCTACCTATCTTCCCCTTATTTACAGCTCCAAATCTTTTCAGTCATGGAATTGTAGGAGTAACAGAGAAACACATGGCAAAATCAGGGATGACCTTGAAATTATGGACAGAGGTATGCAAGTTTGGTTGACTGCAGCTTTGTAGTATTACTATTTCTCCTCTGTTTGGTGCAAGAGTCTTCCACTAGATAGTCTGCATTTTGTAGTGTCAGACTCTTTCCCACTAGACAGCTAAACTCCCAGACTGCATTTGTGCTTGACTAAACTGTTTTCTCTCCAGTAGTCAGCAAAAAGTAGTCTTATTTATAGACAATGTGGCCTAACTGGTCATTCAGCACTGTCTGCAAAGTGGGCCTGGGAAGCTCTAGTAAGTAGTAGTCTGACTAGTGAGTGTGATCTGTAATGCCTAGCAAGAAGTATGTAGTACCTCACACGAACTTCCTTCCATCCCATAGCCCCAGCTCGTACCTCCTGCAGTTTGAGGATAAGTGACCCAAAACCAAGTCTTGCCAAGGCTGGCCAGGTAGTTCAGCTAGTAGTTAGGTGGGTCTTATCTGCTGTCACATTCTCTTACTATCATGTTTTTATTGGGCAAGTTTCATAGTTTGAATCCATGAAAAGCTCTTTTAAATGGCCTACTATGCTTACCCATTGCTGTCAGTAGTACAGAGATAAGCCTGACCCCCTATTGAGTCTACATAGGCACGTTTTAAGAGCTTTTATCTTTTTTTATCATTAACAATCAAGTTGTGGCTAACCACACTGGGTTTAAGCACAGATCTGTGGAATTGCAGCCATGGTTGTAAACATGGTGGCAATACAGTACCAATATAAAGCAGACTTAAATAACCAATAGTGCTCGACTACTGCCAGCTAAAGAGAAAACTGAATACCTTAAATAGGGCTCAAACTGCCACTGACCAGCTAACCAAATCCTGATAGATTTCTGTATCAGGTTAGTAAGATTTTCACTTTCTAGCCCGCTGTCTTGGTACTGGAGAAGGCAAAACTTCAGTATGTATACCTAGCTGGCCAGAAAGTATTTAGGGACAGTGGATGTCCCTAGTCACTAGTCCTGCTGGCTGTAACACTTTGTTTTGACCCCTCTTAAAGAGTTGTTCATGGACAAAAGTATTCTTTAATTTATTTGCCAAAAGACCATTATAACTATAAAACCTTTCCTCCATATGTTTTCCACATAAAATATACTGGAAAGCAGGTCTCAAGTTTACAGCTACCACAGGTCTTAATACAAGTCATTCATTGCATGAAATGGGACCAGAGACCAAAAGGTTTATTTAGAATGGCTGCTGACAATTGCACATTATGGAGGGAGTCATCTGACAAATGATTATAAAAAAGGGCTCATGTGAAATTTATTTAAAATCCATATTAGAAAACAGATACTGACAGCCCTTTTTTCCCCATACAATATAAATATCCAAGTTCTCATTTAGATTACACTTTTTACCCTAGTCATTCTAACGCTGCACAAGCTTACCATTTGTCAATTTATGATCTACTTTTCATACAGGGAATAAACGTGCCTGTTATGAACTAGTAGTTGCCAGTCACACCTTCAACCTTCAACATTTTTTGTTAGGTCTCCAGCTGCAAATATTAAAAGACTAAGTCAATCTGTATGATTATGAATATCAGACAAGCAGCACCAAACTATCCTGTCCTGTGAGGGAACAGTCCTAGAGCCACAAGTTATCCTTCCCCAGATAACTGAGTCAACTATCTCAACTGTCCTGCTATCTTGTCTTCTGGCTGACTTTACACTGACATCTGGAGACAATGAGGAACGGTGAGTAAATTTTACTCATTTTTAAAGAAACATGCTTTTAAAAAAGATTATTCATCAGTACATATACTCCCTCCATTATATGAGAATGCTACAAACCATTATTAAATGTGAACAGTGTCAGTATTGTTGATTTGCAACACTGAGTTCTCAAAATATATTTTTCATGTAATTTTATTTATTGAAATTGTAGAAAAGACAGGCTAATCTGTGGATTCATCAGTAACAACAAATAAATGTAGAGCACAGAAAGCAAATAAACCACCACCCAACAAAAACTAAAACTGTACAAACAAATTTGAAAATGCCCAGAGAGTAACAGGAACTAGTAGTAAAGTCACTTTACCTGAGTGCTATCTTGAGCCTCGATTGTCCTCGACAGTCAACCCAGCATCTACTCCTAGATAGACGGCAGGGTGCAGTGTAGCAAATGATAGGAGGATAGACGACACACACAAAAGTAGTAGTGAAGTTTAGTCCACCACTGTCCAAACAGAGAAGGGTGCTCCATTCTAACTTGCCACCACCAACACAGCCATACAGTCAGTGTTAAAAAAAAACACAATCAGTCAAACACACCACCACTCTGTAGAGTCCACAGTCTGACACGGCCCTTAACAAATTTCTTCTCTGCATGGGCTCAGTTGGAGAGTTGGAGACTTGGGAGTTGTACTCAGTGCAGAGCACACAGTCAGCCTCAGGAGCCTGCCAGACTAGTCACAGGTTCGGCAGCTTGCTACCTCTGGCATTTCGCTGCTCAGCTCAGTAGATGTAGGACAGGGTGGCCTGTACTACCTCAGAGGCATCAGCAGTCTGATTCTTCAAGACAAGCAGTTCAGCAGAAATCACAAGGCAAATGGCATGGAGGGAAAGTGGATGGCATTGATCTCCAAGAGTCTGGTGGTGTTTCATTCCCACAGTCTTTGGGTTCTTCGTCCAGATCACTTTACCTCCATTATCCTCCTTCTGCTGTGCTGCTCTCCAAAGTCTGGTTCCACACTTCCACTTGCAGTCACCAGATCAACTTCACAGAGCAAGATGTTTTCCTAACTGAAAGCACAATGCGCCTGCAGTACTGGGGTATTTAAACATAGCACCTGCCAGCTACTTCTTACCTGACACATTAACCAGTCACTGAAGTGTAGCACCATGTGGACCTGATTGAAAAATTCAGGTACAACTTGAACCTGAATTTCTCAATCAGGTCCACTGCTGCCCCCCCCCGCCTTCCAAAGGGATTAAGTTGTGGGCAGAAAGCCTGCCCAAAAAAAAAAAAAAAAAGGAAGACAACCAAAAGAGGACCTCGGATCACACAGGTTGGCTGTTTGCCTACCCCTGCTGTTTTTGGCATATCGGTGCCTACGCTCTTGGCAGATCCTAGTTAACCAACAGCCTACTTCTACCCAACTCCCCACCAGAATTGCTCATGATCAGTGTCCCATACATTCCTGAATTCCCCCACTGTTTTTGACCCCACGATGGCATACATCCTAGGGTACTAAAGGAGCTAAGGGTGGAACTAGCAGAGCCATTATCAGAACTGTTTAGGGAGTCTTTGAGCACAGGAGAGGTCCCAGAAGACTGGAGAAGAGCTCATGTGATCCCACTCCACAAGAGTGTTGGCAGGGAACTATAGACCAGTCAGTCTTACCTCAGTGGTGGGCAAGATTATGGAGGCACTCCTTAAGGAAAGGATAGTGCAACACCTGGAATCCATAGGAGCACAGGATCCAATACAGCATGGGTTTACAAAAGGAAGGTCCTGTCAAACTAATCTCATAGGTTTCTTTGACTGGGTAACCAGAGTAGTGGACCAAGGGGGAGCACTTGATTTTGCATACCTTGACTTCAGCAAAGCTTTCGATACTGTTCCACGTAGAAGATTGACTAATAAGCTGGGTAGGCTTGGGGTGAGTCAGAAATTAGTCAACTGGGTTGCAAACTGGTTGACGGGCAGAAAACAGAGAGTGGTGGTAAACGGTACACAGTCAGAAGAGATGCAAGTCACAAGTGGGGTACCTCAGGGATCAGTGCTGGGGCCAGTCCTCTTCAATATCTTCATCAATGACATTGCAGATGAACTGGAGGGTAAGGTTTGACTATTTGCAGATGACACCAAGATCTGCAACAGAGTAAATGATCCAGATGTGGTGGGCAGAATGAGACGAGATCTGGATAAACTAGCAAAATAGTTGGAAGAGTGGCAACTGGGGTTTAGTGCAAAGAAGTGCAGGATCATGCATATAGGGAAGATAAACCCTGAAGCCACCTATAGGCTGGGAGAGGAGTTGCTGGCAGTCACAAGGGAAGAAAGAGACTTGGGCGTCATCATCACCAATGACCTGAGATCATCCAAGCAAACCACTAAAGCAGTAGGTAAGGCTAGGTGGATGTTAGGGTGTATTAGTAGGGGTATCACAAATCAGAAGTGGGAGGTAATAATCCCTCTTTACAAGACACTGGTTAGCTGCCATCTGGAGTACTGCGTGCAGTACTGGAGGCCACAAGGACATTAACCAAATTGAGGCAGTCCAGAGAAGGGCAACCAAAATGGTGCAGGGACTGCATCAGAAAACATATGAGGACAGATTAACAGAGCTCAAAATGTATACCCTAGAGCAAAGGAGGGAGAGAGGTGATATGATCGAAACATTTAAACACCTTTAGGGGATTAACAAGGTGAAAGAGTCTAACATATTTCAATATAAGAAAAATAGCAGGACAAGTGGACACATCATGAGATTGAAGGGAGGCCGATTAAGGGGTAATGTGAGAAAGTTATTTTTCACAGAAAGGGTTGTGGATGCATGGAACGGCCTACCTCAGGAAGTGGCGGATATGAATACAATGCAGGTCTTTGAACAGGCATGGATAGGCATAAGGGAGCAATACAGATAAGTATAAGGTTGAAGGCACTGAACATGTACTCCCTGGAGGAGAGGAGGGAGAGAGGTGATATGATAGAGACATACAAGTATCTTACAGGGAGGAACAGGGTGCAGGAATGCACTATTTTTAAGCGAAAAAGATGTTCCAGGACTAGAGGGCATGGGATGAAGTTGGAGGGAGGATGATTCAGAGGAAACGTGAGGAAGAATTTCTTCACAGAACGGGTGGTGGACAAGTGGAACACCCTGCCAGAGGAAGTGGTGGGGGCTGAAACAATCACGGGATTTAAGAATGCATGGGATAGACATAAAGGAATTCTGGAGGTCAGGGGTAAAGGGCAACAGAATTCCTGGAAAACATAAACTGAACTTACAAACTTAAATGGACAGACTGGGTGGGTCATAGGCCCTATTCTGCCGACACTGTCTATGTATCTATGTATCTTTGTATGAATAGATAGGCCACTGACAGAGCAAAGGCCGATGGCACATTTATAAGGTAGAAAAACAAATGGGCAGACTGGATGGGCCTTGCAGTCCTTATCTGCCGTCAATGTCTATGTTTCTGTGTTTGTGACCTCCTTAGAAAGGCTGTTCTATGTGTCCACCACCCTCTCAGTGAAAAAAATACTTCCTCATGTTGCCCCTGAGCCATCCCCCCTCTATCTTCAAATTGTGCCCCTTGTTCTTGCACATGTCTTTTTCTGAGAGATGCTATCCTCTTTGACTTTGTTGATTCCCTTGAGGTACTTGCCTGTCCCACAGTGTTGTCTACCTCCTGATGTAGCCTTCGAGCCTGATGCTCTTGTATGTACCCTGATGTGACTGATCCGGATGTATTGTGCCATGTTAGTCTACTGGGTCATCTGGAGACACGTATCGCCTATGCCTGTACTTTTTGCTGCTCATACCTCCTGTAGTAATCTATGTACCTGATTCTGATGTTATCAATGTGCCTGATTCTAATGTGTGTTACCCATTTTTGTCTGATGTTCATGTTATGTACCATTGTAACCCTCCTGGGTCACACCTGAAAATAGGCACTTGGTTGTCTAGTGTGCCTACCCGGTAAACAAAAGCAACAAATAAACAACTCTGAAAGCTACTCTTATGTCCTCCTCTCCCTCCTTTCCTTGAGGGTATATATATTACTCAAGGATTTTACAGTGCTGCCAACTGTCCCTCTAAGTAGCAGTAAATACTGATGTCAGAAATGAAGGTTGCTTGTGTGTGCTCTATAGCTCTATATTGGTGCCATTTGTCAATGGTATAGTACTATTTAGAGTTGCCACCTGGAAAACTGAAAGTGACTGCTCCAGTAAACAGGGACCATAACTCCAGCGGCTGCTTTGATTTGTCTACATGGCACCTCTAAATAGTACTAAACACCATAGACATATCACATGCATACAGGTTAATGACCTGCACCATCCGTATTCATTTTCTGACATCACAAAGGAGGCGTGTCAGACAAGGCTTTGTTTTTATGGGGGTGCAACTTTGGGGTGCTATAACTTTTTAACCAGAGGGAAGCGCATAGAATTTTTAATGCCCCTCAACAGTAGAGCAGGTCTACTATTATATGTGTTAGAGGGGAGCAGGGTGTCTGACAGTAGGTACCTGCTCTTTAAATTAATGGACTGCATCTGACTAAAGAGGAGTCAGTGCATTGGGGAAGAAGTTTTATGTCTTTGCAGAATATTTAAACTAGCAAATGAGGACAAGGGTGAAGAACACCCTCCTTCCTCAGCTAGTGATCAAACAGGAATTCAGAATCTCTGTAGTTCATCTGCATCACCAGGTAAGGAAAAGGTCTAGCTCCACATACAATGTGCAGGGAAATGCTGGACCTACCCAACAACTAACACACTGAAATCTGGCAAATTGAAAATCATGTACACAAATGCCTGCAGTCTGGGAAACAAGATTCCAGACCTGAAGGCAACAATGACAGAGGCTAAACTGGACATAGTAGCCATTAGCGAGACATGGTTTACCAGTAACCACACCTGGGGACTTCAGTGCCTGGCTATGTACTGTTCAGAAGAGAACAATGTGCTAAGTGGGGTGAAGAATGGCCCTTTATGTCAATGAAAATATCAGATGACCTAAAGGTGGGCAAGCAATGTGAGAAGGCTGTAAGGAGAGCCAGGGGGAAACTGGGATGCATAGGGAGGGGCATCACAAGTAGAAAAAGGGTAGTGGTTATCCTTCTATACAGACAGTTGGTGAGACCCTATCTAGAGTACTGTGTGCAGTTCTGGAGACCCCATTTCCACAAAGACATTGACAGAGTGGAGGCTGTCCAGAGGCTGACATCCAAAATGGTGCAGGGTCTGCACCAGAAGATATTCAAAGAAAGACTAAAGGAGCTTAATATGCATACCCTTGAGGAAAGAAGGGAGAGAGGGGGACGTGATAGAAACTTTCAAGTACCTCAAGGGAATCAACAAAGTCCAAGAGGGTAGCATCTTCCAGAAAAAAAGATGTGCAAGAACAAGGGGGCACAATTTGAAGATGTGGGGGGCAGCTCAGAGGTAATGTGAGGAAGTATTTTTTCACAGAAAGGGTTATGGATGCATGGAATAGCCTCCCTGAGGAGGTCGTGGAGTCAAGAACAGTGGGGAATTCAAGAATGCATGGGACAGGCATAAGGCAGTCCTAGTGGGGGGTATGAAGAAGTAAGCTGTTGGTTAATTAGGATCTGCAGCTTATCTGTTAGGTAGGAAAATGGGCAGACTAGGTGGGCCAAGCGGTCCTTATCTGCCATCAAATTCTATGTTTCTATGAAAATATCAAAACTACAGAAATTCAGAATACACATAAGGAGCCAGAAGAACTGTGGGTCACCCTGGAAACAGGAAATGGGACAGCCATATGAATTGGGGTTGTCTACAGGTCTCCAGACTAGGGGAGGACATAGATACATTACTTTTAGAAGATATGCAAAACATGACAGCTAAAGTGGAAGCTCTGATAATAGGAGACTTCAACATGCCAGATACAGATTGGTCAATACCAGCTGGAACATCCACCAGAACTAGACAAATAGTGGAGTCCCTGCAGGGGGAGGGTCTCAAACATCTGCTACAACAACCCAAAAGAGACAAGACTATCCTAGAGATAGTACTGACTAACAAGGAAAGGATCACAGATCTCAAGGTAGAAGGTTACCTGGGGACCAGTGACCATCACATGGTATGGTTCAATTTGGCCACTAGAAGTAAATCATCAAGTTCCAAGGCAAATATTTGGGAATTCAGAGGAGCTGACTTTGATAAGATGGCCACAGAGTTAAAGAGCAGGTATCTACTGTCAGACACCCTGCTCCCCTCAAGCACACATAATAGTAGATCTGCTTTACTGTTGAGGGGCATTAAAAATTCTATGCGCTTCCCTCTGGTTAAAAAGTTATAGCTCCCCAAATTTGCTCCACCATAAAAACAAAGCCTTGTCTGACATGCCTCCTTTGTGATGTCAGAAAATGAATACGGAGGGTGCAGGTCATTAACCTGCATGCATGTGATATGTCTATGGTGTTTAGTACTATTTAGAGGTGCCATGTAGACAAATCAAAGCAGCCACTGGAGTTACGGTCCCTGTTTACTGGAGCAGTCACTTTCATTTTTTCCAGGTGGCAACTCTAAATAGTACTAAACATCATTGACAAATGGCACCAATATAGAGCTATAGAGCACACACAAGCAGCCTTCATTTTCTGACATCACACAAGGCTTTGTTTTTATGGGGGTGCAACTTTGGGGTGCTATAACTTTTTAACAAGAGGGAAGCGCATAGAATTTTTAATGCCCCTCAACAGTAGAGCAGATCTACTATTATATGGGTTAGAGGGGAGCAGGGTGTCTGACAGTAGGTACCTGCTCTTTAAGCTAGCCCTGACAAAAATAAATACAGGTGAGGGGGTACAGGCAAAGTGGGCTAGCATTAAAGAGCAGGTACCTGCTGTCAGACACCCTGCTCCCCTCAAACATATATAATAGTAGATCTGTTCTACTGTTGAGGAGCATTAGAAATGCTATGCACTTCCCTCTGGTTAAAAAGTTTTTGCATCCCCATAACAAAGCCTTGTCTGACATGTCTCCTTTTGTGATGTCTGAAAATGAAGGCTGCTTTTGGGTGCTCCTTAGATCTATAGTGGTGCCATTTGCCAATGACATTTAGTACTATTTAGAGTTGACACTTGGAACAATGAAAGTGACCACTCCAGTAAACTGGGACTGTTATTCCAGCGGCTGCTTTGATTTTTCTACATGGCACCTCTAAATAGTACTGAACACCATGGACATGTCGCATATATACTGGTTACTGACATGCACCCTAAGTATTCATTTTCTGACATCACAAAAGGAGGTGTGTCAGAAAAGGCTTTGCTTTTATGAGGGTGCAAAATTGGGGTGCTATAACTGTTTAACCTGAGGGAAGTGCATAGAAGTTTTAATGCCCCTCAACACTAGAGCAGATCTGCTATTGTATATGCTCGAGGGGAGCTGGGTACTTGACAGTAGGTACCTGCTCTTTAAGAATGCAACACTTGAACTAAGATCCCATTGTGTTAGGGAGAAAAGCAAGAGCAAAAGAAGGAGGAAACCACTTTGTTTCTCAAAAACAGAACAGAAAAGGTCAGAGCCAAAAGGCTGGCCTTTAGGAAATATAAGGGAACATAGCTGGATGAAGATAGGGAGGCATACCAAACCTCCCTAATGGAGGCAGGGAAGACCGTAAGGCAGGCAGAGTCCCAAACCAAGGAAACACTAGCATGGATAGGAGAGGAAGCAGACAAGACTTTCTATAGATACATTAGTGAAAGGAGAAAGTCCAGAGGGGGTATTGTTAAGATCAAAGGGGATAAGGGGCAGTGTGTGGAGGAGTACCAAGGAAAAGCAGCTATCCTAAATAAATACTTCTGCTCAGTACTTACTGAGGAGCAGGTAGGGCAGGTTCCACAGCTCAGCACCTGAAGCCACCCATAGATTGGGAGGAAAGATACTGGCAATCACAAGAGAAGAATGTGACTTAGGCATCACCATCATCATCGCAGATAACCTGAAATCAACCAAGCAGACCAGTAAAAGCAGTGGAGAAGGCTAGAGGGATGCTGGGGTGTATTACTAGGAGTATTACAAGTTATAACAGGGAAGAAATAATCCCTCTTTACAAGACACTGCTTATGCCCCATCTGGAGTACTGTGTGCAGTACTGGAGGCCTGACCTGCACAAGACCATTAACAATATGGAGGCATTCCAGAGAAGGGCAACCAAAATGATGCAGGGACTGCATCAGAAAACATAAGAGTACAGATTAACGGAGCTCAATATGTATACCCTAGAGCAAAAGAGGGAGGGAAAGAGGTGATATGATCAAAACATTCAAACATCTTTAGGGCACTAAAAAGGTGAAAGAGTCCAACATGTTTCAATATAAGAAAAATAGCAGGGCAAGAGGACACAGCATGAGATTAGAGGGAGGCCAATTAAGGGGTAATGGGAGGAAGTTCTTTTTCACAGAAAGGGTAGTGAATGGATGGAACAGCCTACCTCAGGAAGTAGTGGATATGAATACAGTGCAAGGCTTCAAACAGGCATGGGATAGGCATAAGAGAGCAATACAGATTAGTAGGAATAGAAAGGCTATTTACAGAGTAAAGGCGTATGGCACATTCATAAGGTAGAAGTAATGAGAAGATGGAATGGGCCTTGCAGTCGTTATCTGCAGTTAATGCCTATGTTTCTAGAGAGATGGAGAGCGGGAGCAGGGCTGCTGTGAATAGACATCTGAGCTGAATGTATCTAAACAGTGTTTTGGTTTGTAATTGCTCTGTCAAAACAAGTGGCTGAGAACATTTCTTTGGTGCAGAAGTAAAGTAACTTTTCTTTGTTTCACTGGATTTGGTTTACTGGGAGTTGCAGGATTAAACTTCCCATTGTCTAAATAGGGGTAATATGGACTCAGACAAAACATTGAAATGGCTGGCAGAACAGAAAGAGCAACAGACCCAGATGCAAGTACAACAGGCCAAGTTGCAAAGAAAAATAAAGAAACCGTAGCAGCTGGTTTTATGGAAAAGTGCATCAGAACAAATGAACTGCAGTGCAACAAGTATGTACTATTTATTTATTTATTTATTTATAATAAGCACCCACCACCATGTAAACGGAAACACAGAAATATTCAAGGAAAATGCCTAGCCCACCAAGTCTACTTGTTCCTAGACAGATAGCATAACAGAACGAGAGGCTGGTTTGTACATGTTTATTCATTTGTTTACTTATTTATTTGTGAAACTGCTGCACTTCAGCATGTGCTTTCATGAATTATATGTTTCAGCTGTTACAGTATACCAGAGACTTTTCTTTTGTAATATTCCTTTCAATGGTTTACAACGCATTTCGGCAGTCCATCTAAAAAGCCTGTACAGAGATAGTTTGCCTGTTCCCTGTTAACCTCACAGTCACTGTGTTTATGGCACTACTGTTCACCATTTAAACAGACTGTGATGCTACAGTCATTAATTGTCTGGTTACAAGAGTGAGTCAATTGCATTGTGAAAGACTCAGTGAAATAGAAACATAGAAACATAGAAACATAGAAACATAGAAGTTGATGGCAGATAAGGACCGCAAGGCCCATCCAGTCTGCCCATTTCTTTTTCTACCTTATAAATGTGCCATCGGCCTTTGCTCTGTCAGTGACCTATCTATTCATACTCATTTGTATTGCTCCCTTATGCCTATCCCATGCCTGTTTGAAGCCCTGCACTGTATTCATAGCCACCACTTCTTGTGGTAAGCCATTCCATGCATCCACCACCCTTTCTGTGAAAAATAATTTCCTCACATTCCCCTTAATCGGCCTCCTCTAATCTCATGCTGTGTCCTCTTGTCCTGCTATTTTTCTTATATTTAAACATGTTAGACCTTTTCACCTTGTTTATGCCCTTAAGGTGTTTGAATGCCTCGATCATATCACCTCTCTCCCTCCTTTGCTCAGGGGTATACATATTGAGCTCCATTAATCTGTCCTCATATGTCTTCTGATGCAGTCCCTGCGCCATTTTGGTTGCCCTTCTCTGGACTGCCTCAATTTGGTTAATGTCCTTGTGAAGGTGTGGCCTCCAATACGGCACGCAGTACTCCAGATGTGGCCTAACCAGTGCCTTGTACAGAGGGATTATTACTCTCCTTTTATGACTTGTGATACCCCTACTAATACACCCTAACACCCCCCTAGCCTTACCTACTGCTTTAGAGGTCTGCTTGATGATTTTAGGTCATCAGTGATGATGATGCCAAGTCTCTTTCTTCCTTTGTGACTGCTAGCAACTCCTCCAGCCTATAGGTGGCTTCAGGTTTCTCTTCCCTATGTGCATGATTTTGCACTCTTTGCATTAAATCCCAGTTGCCACTCTTCTGACCATTCTGCTAGTTTATCCAGATCTCTTCTCATTCTGCCCACCCATCTGGATCATCTACTCTGTTGCAGATCTTGGTGTCATCTGCAAACAGACAAGCCTTACCCTCTAGTCCATCTGCAAGGTCACTAATGAAGATGTTGAAGAGGACTGGCCCCAGGACTGATCCCTGAGGTACCCCACTTGTGACTTGCATCTCTTCTGACTGTATACCATTTACCACCACTTCTGTTTTCTGCCCATCAACCAGTTTGCCACCCAGCTGACCAACTTCTGACCCACCCCAGCCTACCCAGCTTATTTATCAATCTTATGTGGAACAGTGTCAAAAGCTTTGCTGAAGTCAAGGTAGGCGACATCAACTGCTCCCCTTGGTCCACCACTCTGGTTACCCAGTCAAAGAAATCTATGAGATTAGTTTGACAGGACCTTCCTTTGTAAACCCATGCTGTCTTGGATCCTGTGCCCTATGGATTCCAGGTGTTGTACTTTCCTTTCCTTAAGGAGTGCCTCCATCATCTTGCTCACTACTGGAGGTAAGACTGACCGAGTCTGTAGTTCCCCGCCTCCTCCCTGCTACCACTCTTGTGGAGCGGGATCACATGAGCCCTTCTCCAGTCTTCTGGGACCTCTCCTGTGCTCAGAGACTCACTAAACAATTCTGATAATGGCTCTAGCTAGTTCCTCCTTTAGCTCCTGAGTACCCTGGGATGTATGCCATCAGGTCCCATTGCCTTATCCACCTTGAGCTTAGCAAGCTCTTGTAGGACCCTTTTTTTGTGAAGGGAGTAGTGTTCACCTCCTCCCCTGTGTCCATGATGCTGAGCTGTGGGCCTGCCCTACTTTTCTTCAGTAAATACTGAGCAAAGTATCTATTTAGGATAGATGCCTTTACAGGGTCCTCCTCCTCACATGCTCCCTTTTCTCCCATTAAGTTTAGCAATACCCTCTGGACTTTCTCCTTTCACTAATGTATCTATAGAAAGTCTTGTCACTTTCTTTACTGTTTGTGCTAGTGTTTCCTCAGTTTGGGACTTTGCCTGCCTTACTGCCTTACCTGCTTCCCTTAGGGCAGTTTGGTATGCTCCTATCTTCATCCCACTGTGTTCCCTTTATATTTCCTGAAGGCCAGCCTTTTGGCTCTGACCTTTTCTGCTACTGTATTTGAGAACCAAAGTGGTTTCTTCTTCTTTTGCACTTCCTTTTCTGTCTAACTCAATGGGATGTTGCTTCAAGTATTGCATCCTTAATGCTTGCCCACTTTGCCTGTACCCCTCACCTGTGTTTCTTTTGCCAGGGCTAGCTTAACTCTGCTGGCCATCTTATCAAAGTCAGCTCCTCTGAAGTCCCATATTTTTGCCTTGAATGGGATGATTTGATGTAGTAGCCAAATTGAACCATACCATGTGATGGTCACTGGCCCCAGGTGACCTTCACCTGGAGATCTGTGATCCTTCTTTGTTAGTCAGTACTAGATCTAGGATAGCCCTGTCTCTTGTGGGTTGCTGTACCAGTTGTTTGAGGCCCTCCCCTGCAGGGAATCCACTATGAGTCTAGTTCTGGCAGATGTTCCTGCTGGTATTGACCAATCTGTATCTGGCATGTTGAAGTCTCCCATTATCAGAACCTCCTTTAGCTGTCATGTTTTGTATATCTTCTAACAGTAATGTCTATGTCCTCCTCTGGTCTGGGGCCTGTAGACAACCCCAGTTCTTATGGCTGTCCCATTTCCTGTTTCAGGGTGACCCACAGTTCTTCTGGCTCCTATGTGTATTCTGAATTTCTGTAGCTTTGATATTTTCATTAACATACAGGGCCACTCCTCCCCTTTGCACCTCGGTTCTTCTGAACAATACATAGCCAGGTACTGAAGTCTCCCAAGTGTGGTTACTGGTAAACCACGTCTCACTAATTGCTACTATGTCCAGTTTGGCTCTGACATTATTGCCTGCAGGTCTGGGATCTTATTTCCCAGGCTGTGAGCATTTGTGTACATAATTTTCCATTGGCCAGATTTTGGTGTGTTAGTTGTTAGTGAAGTTTGGCATTACCCTGTGCATCGTATGGGAGACAAACCTTTTTCTTACCTGGTGTTGCAAATGAACGGCAAACATGCTGAATTCCTGTTTGACCACTAGCTGAGGGGAGGGTGGTTCTTCTCATCGACGATGGGTGCTGCACCCCTCTCCATTTGCTAGTTTAAATATTCTGCAAAGACGTCAAACTTCTGCCCCAATGCACTGACTCCTCTTAGTCAGATGCAGTCCATCAAATTTAAAGAACTTTTCGCCCAGAACTGTTGCCCGCTACAAATCTGTGTCCTTTTTCCTGGCACCAGCCCTTGAGCCACGTGTTTAGCTCCCCTATCTCCCTTCTCTGACCTTCCTCCATCTGCCCTCTACCAGACTGGCAGGATCTCAGAGAAGGAGATGCAGATGAAATAGATGATAGTTTGTCACCCAGCCTAGTCAGGTGTTCCTTGGTCTCCACAACTGACCGGCTGGCGAGATCATTAGTCCCTATGTGTACTAGGACATCAATGTTTTCTCCTGCTTTGTGAACACTTTAGTAATGTGGTCAGTGTCTCTCCATGCTGGATGTACCTGGGAGACATCTGACCATCACCTGGCTGGAGATGGGTATCAACTCCCCGAATCATGGAGTCTCCTATGATCAGAAGTTTTTGGATTTCTTTGTGCTTGTTTAGTTTTGGTTCCTGATTTGGGTGAGTTTTGTTGTGCTGGCTCCTGTGCTGCCAGTGTCCTGCTCTGCAGTGTCTTCTGCCTCTTTATTTGATTTCAGAGATAGAGGCAGATACCTGTTTGTAGTGTTTATATGGTTTTGAGTAATGTTGGAGAGCAGAGAGTGATGGGGCACCTGATTTGCTCCTCCTAACCACCTGCCAACCTCCTGGACCAACTACCCTCTGCGGCCGAGGTTTTCTGTTGATGCTGGGAAATGGCGGGTGGTTCTTATAATGTATTTCCTCTTCAATATGAAATTTGAGGCATGCAATCTCTGCCCATGCTGCCCGGAGCTGAGCCCTAAGATCTCCAAAGGCCCAGCATGTAGGACAGTGTCCTAAATCCTGTAAGACTGTCCTTCTGAAAATTGTTCCACATTGCCTGCAGTTAATGAAATCCATTCCAAATAAGTTGCTGGGTTTGTAACCTAGTCAGAGTAATTAGAAGGAAAAAAAAAGGAAAAAAAATGCAAGTAATGGTTTAATTGTGCTTTGTTTAACTTGTTATAACAAGTTAAATTACTAGTGCCCCTGTAAATGAGATCACCTTGTGGAGGCCCCACTGATCCGCCCCTTCCTGCTCTGCCACAGGAAATGTCACAACTGTGGTACCTTTATAAAGGAGTGTAGCGTGGGTGGTGGGGATGGGGGCGGGTGGCTGGGCCCTTCCCCTGCCGAAAAAGAAGAACCACGGACGAAAGAACAAGGAGGTAAGAGCAGAAACAATCAGTCAACAACAAATGCAGTAACCCAGAAAGCTTATCCTACTGTTAGATAAAACTGTAAAACCTGTAAAGCACCACCTGTAATAATTTCAGAGAAGATATACCCTGTAAGAAACACTTTGCTCCAGAGAAAAATAAAGCAGTAACAGAAGATATACCTTGCAAAAGACAATTTGAATCAGAAGATTACAGCAGTAATCTGTTAGCACACACCTGTAGGCACACCTTGTAATAATGCAGAAGAAGGTATACCAGCAACAACAATTTGAATCAGAGAAAAATTAAAGCAATGAAATGTTAGCAACAAACAGTAGCAATCCCTGTGGGTAAAAAATAAAAACACCACCACACAGTAAATCTGCTTAGCCAAACTAAGTCTTAATCCTTCTCCCTTGCTCTGGTAAGTTTCTCTACTCTGCCTTTCAAGCAGTCTTAGAAGGAAAGAGCTCAGGTGAAGCTAGGTGCCTTGGCCAGCAAACCAAATAACTGCTGAATTATCTACAATAAACGAACAGCAGGGGAAAGTTTAAAAAAGAGACAGAAACAAGAAGGAAAAGGCAAATAACAAGAAAATAATGTAGATAAAACATAATTAGAGTGAATCTACTGTTTAAGTGTCTTATTATAATAGAGAATTAAGCTGATCTTTAACGTCATAATAACTTCACTTTTAAATTCAGTTTCACCCATTGCCGCAGCAGGTTCAATATCTGATACGCCTTAGCCTTACTACTGACTTACTCTAATTACATTTGTGGTTTACTGTTTCCCTCTCACATGCACAGTTTTCTGTCATTTACCAGTTGTGTAAAAGACAATCCCTGCAAGTAAACAGCAAGCCTCGGTTTTAAATGATGTTTCTGTCAACATCTGCCAATAAATAAGTGAACCTCTAAGGAACTCCTTTAACTAGAAGAAAGCCACTTTTGTATATCTGTTATCGGTGCTATGATTGGAACTGTGACCCCTGCATGCTGCACAAAGTTGGAGATTTGATCGATTGAACCAACACGAAATTCTCAGCACACAAGCCCCGCCCCCCGCCTCCCAATGCCCTTCTTCAGCTGCACTTACAAAAGCTGCGATTCCTGCCCTGTGGCGCGCGTCACCACCTAGATGGCGCCCGCCCATGTACTGGAAAGGCTGTCCCAGGGCAGGGAAACGGTGCGCTGATCCGCAGAGAGTCCAGCCCGAACGGAGCATGTATCGAACCGTGGCATTTACTGGTGGGGCATGGTGGAGTTTGGGGTACAAGGCTGTAGCTGGCATCACACATTGGAGCTCAGTACCAACATGGCACTGCTAGTGTTTATTATATGGAAATGCTGAATTCTCATCCCTGAGCCATAATGTAGAACTCCCTAAAACGAAATGTTCCGTCTCCATTATGCCATTTTGGAACTGACTGGAACAATTGCAGAAAGCGATGTTTATGCAAATTAGTCAAATGAATTACGTGGGTTGCTGACAGAAAGGGAGGAAGGAGCAGCTTTACTTTTCATAAGGAATTCTGGAAGGTGGAGTGAAGGTGTCATTATAAAAAAAAACAGTAAATATTTACAAGCTTAGTAGTTTTGGTAAATGTATCCTATTCTGATGTTTCCTGTAAAATTGTTTCTAAGACGTTTAAAAAATGATGAGGTTCACGCTGTTATGTAAACGGACCAATCAGAGACTGAGATTCGCTCCCTACAGTCCCGCCCACAAGATGAGTCAGTGATTGACAGCCGTTTACTGTCCCGCCTGCCTTTCTCAGCTCCCTGTTCTCAGTCAGGTCCGGCGTGGAGTGATGTCATTCAGGCCCCGCCCCTCGCTCACAACCCTATAAATAGTGATCACAGCCATTCTGAACTTTATTGTGTTTTAGTTGGCTGGAGGGATTATCAGTGTTGATCATGTCTGGACGGGGTAAAGGTGGGGAAAGGGCTCGGGAAAGGAGGCGCCAAGAGACATCGCAAGGTGCTGCGGGACAACATCCAGGGCATCACCAAGCCTGCTATCCGCCGGCTGGCTCGCTGAGGAGGAGTGAAGCGCATTTCGGGGCTGATCTATGAGGAGACCCGGGGCGTGCTGAAGGTTTTCCTGGAGAATGTGATCCGGGATGCCGTCACCTACACCGAGCACGCCAAGAGAAAGACCGTCACTGCCATGGATGTGGTGTATGCATTGAAACGGCAAGGCAGGACTCTGTATGGCTTTGGAGGCTAGAATAGCGATCAGAAGTGGAAGAAAAAACACAAAAGGCCCTTTTAAGGGCCACCCACAATAACCTTAGAGGAGATGTGATTATCAGTGTAGTGAGTTTCTGTATAAAATCAGTCTGATTGCAAGACGTGTGTGGAGTAGCGTCGAGTACTGAGGTCGGTGGGAGGAGGTTTTGCCGCAAACTGCTGAATTTTGAAACAGTGCCGTATTTCTCACTCGACGCACTCGCTTCCCGGAGTGTCCCCTAAAGTAAGTAAATGCCTATTTATTTTTGGATAGCTGACTGATTATAGGAATGGATTTCTGTAGTCAAAACAGATTTTTGTATATTGCAGACTGAGCATGGATGGCATGGTGCTGCAACATGTCAAACCCGGACCCGACAATTGAAGTCATTGCCGACTTCAGGAAACACACAAACTTAATAAAACGATCAACGCCTGTTCTGGCAACACTGGACCTCTAGCAGTTGCTGGGGGAAAGGATTGAGCATCCATCAGACGGCTCTCCTGTTTTGTTGTAGGAGTGTGTAGTGCTCTGGCAACAGTCTGACACTTAGCATGCCTAGGGTGGGAGGGATACAGCATCTTTCTGAGCACTCCTGCTCTGTTGAGGTAGGGGGTTGCACCCTGGCAGCATTCTGATCCTTAGTGGTGCGGGGGTGCTTTTTTCATTGCTTAAATTCATTTTTGTTTTTTTAACCAGGTAGTGGGCTGGGAACAGCCCTTTTTCAGCCATGCCTGACTCTTAACAACACAAACAATACAATATTATTTACATTTACACATGGTCACGTACATTTTCACTGTTTAAAAAAGTAAACAACCTGTGCCTGAAGTACAGTGAGCTGTGTGCTTTATTTGTTAAATGGGCAAATTCATTTGGGGGGGGATAGCAAGACAATGCTTTTCTGCTCGTTTGCAATTTTTATCTAGGAACATTATGGCCTAATGACCCACTAATTCTTGTGATTCCCTCACTTTTTGCTGGTACTAATGCATTCAAGAGTACTAAGGGATCAGCAGTTCTCGCCACTCAAAAAACAAAGTTTCCTACTTGACAGTTAAAGAGCAGGTACCTACTGTCAGACACCCTGCTCCCCTCAAACACACATAATAGTAGATCTGCTTTACTGTTGAGGGGCATTAAAACTTCTATGCGCTTCCCTCTGGTTAAAAAGTTATTGCACCCCCATAAAAACAGAGCCTTGTCTGACACGCCTCCTTTGTGATGTCAGAAAATGAATACGGAGGGTGCAGGTCATTAACCTGTATGCATGTTATATGTCTCTGGTGTTTAGTACTATTTAGAGGTGCCATGTAGACAAATCAAAGCAGCCGCTGGAGTTACGGTCCCTATACCGAGCACGCCAAGAGAAAGATAGTCACCGCCATGGACGTGGTGTATGCGCTCAAACGACAAGGCAGGACTTTGTATGGCTTTGGGGGATAAAACTGCTGGATTGGTGATCGGAAGAGGAAATGAAAAACAAAAGGCCCTTTTAAGGGCCACCCACAATAACCTTAGAGGAGCTGTGACCATCAGTGGAGTGAGGAGTTGTATAAAATCATATTGGGTCTGTGGAATATACAAGTGAATTTTAGAGCCTGAATCTATGGATTGTCAGTCTGGAGACGATCGATAGTAAGAATACTGATTCAGGTTTTCAGGACTTGTAATGCTGTGAATTGCACCGGTGATTGTTATTCTTATTTAGGGGTTGTGCTGTCATTCTATCAGTGTATAAGCATTAGAACTTGTAAGAAAAGGTATAAGAATTGTTTTCGTTTAAAGCAGCAGTACTACGGTACAAAATAACTTGCAGAGAATCGGTCCTGCTCTAAAAATCTTTCATGACCAGGTTTTGAGATATCAGTTTTGCAGTTTTAGTTGCATCGAATGTATAACTCCCTATACAGTAGTATTTTCTAAATCTATAGGCAATTTTGGAGTGATTCATTTTTATAACAATGGGGCCCGTGTTTCTGCAAAGATAGCCAAGATCTCCAGCTCGAGTAATGTGCGAGTTGTATTGGGGTGGGGTTGATTATGAATAAACCACTTTGTAATTCCAATACTGGCCTTGAGGCGCACTCTTTCATACCCAAAAGGTCATTTGAGATGCATGTTATTTGAATGTATAACAGGTACTTTTTCCATCCTGTGAATATCCATGTTACTTTACTAAGTTATCACTGGTCATGGCTCAGTATAGTTAGACTAGAATTATGTTTTATAGGGCACAGCTGACAAGTGATGGGCACCATGAAGAGTAGACCTCCAATCCAGTCTGGATTCCCCTGTGTAATTCTTACAGCTATTCAATCCATTTGCGACTCTAGCCCAGACCACACATACATCCAGTCTGGTAACTCATCCATTACCCGGATGTTCTTGCTGCTTCAGTAAATTCTTTAGATCAAACCTGCAACTTCTAGCTTTCTGATAAGGAAATGTGAGACAATGTGGGACAGACACAACACCAACCGGGAATATAAAATCCTCAGAAAACTGCAAGCAAATGCATATTTTGTAAAGTTTAGTTCAAATATTTATCCTTATGTAATCTTAAATTATGATTTTCTGCCCTTAAATTTGACTTTACAGACCGTTTTCTGTGTGGGCAGCATAATGTCCATGTAAGACGGACATGAAATAGAAGAACTGCAAGCCTACTGGTCCACGTAGTCATTCACATATCTGGTCCTGTGTAGTACAGTATGGTCTGCAAGCCCATTGGTCCACACTGTGAACCAATAGGCATACTGTATGCTGTCATTTGGTGGGCGGAGGGGTGCTGACACCTGCTGATGACGGTGTGCTGGGTGGCCTGGGCCCTCCGTGGGTGGGGAGGGGGGTACCACTAGACCACCAGATTACACTTTCTTATTATAATGGCCCATGATCGGTCATATGGGGAGGGGGAGCACTAGACCACCAGGTAATTTATAATGTTACAGATGGTCGCGATCGGGCGTACAGGGTGGCACTAGACTACCAGGAAGGGCCTTTTATTTGAGACTCCGCTTTGAGCACCAGTGTGCGGTGCATGTAGGGGTTGTGCCAGCATATGTACCGCACATCCCTGGCTGAATATTAGGATGTACCGTATATGCATGTGCGCCCCAGTGCAGTGGGAGTTGTGCAATGCAACCTGCCCTTTGAATATCATGCTGGAGTGCATTGGGGGTCGTGCATGGTGCAACCCCTTTGAATATCTGGGCCTTAAAGAAACATGACCTCAATGTTCCTGAGTGCACTACACTCCTGATTCCTTATTAGGGAATTTGTGCACATCCACTTTTGACCACAAGGTGGAGCCAGATTTCATGGAATGAGTAACCTGTAAGTAAAATGTAAACAGAGGGAATGAATCACAGAAAATAAATAAATTATAAGGGAGTGTGCTATCCTGGACAATAAGTCTATATTCACTCTTATTAACTGAAACATCACTGTGTTGGCTTTTTACTATCAGTTGAACTAGCCTGAATACTGTAATATTAGACTGTTGTTTACCACCCCGAAGTTCCACTGGGCACATTTGAACTAGTCTGAATAATATTAGACTGTTATTTTACTAATAAATGTTACTGTTATTCTCAGACTGCAATGTCAGTTTTAACATGCACATGTTGTTCTGTCCTGAACTTTACCAGGTTGTAGTTGTAAGGACCAGGTTATGTGGCTCAGAGCAGTACACAATATAATTCTGTGAGATACTGCACAGCTGACAAGTGGCTATGTGTAGGGTGCCATGGGGAAGACCTCCAAAACAATCCAATGTCTCGGCGTAATTCTGCTGTTATTCACTCTGACCCACAACCCGGCCTCCATTCTAGCAGCTCGCCCATTTCTGACTCCCCAGAGGTCGCTGATGTTTTGAATTAAATCTTCAGCTCACACCTCCTAGCATTTGGAACAATCTGGTATCCGGTCTTCATTTTTAATTACTTATTCAGTTTTTGTTTACTGGCAAGTGCACTAGATAACCATAGTGCCTATATTGAGAGACGACCAGGAAGGGTTACAACACAAAAATGAACAGCAATAACAGATGAGTATAGAGATTAACACATCAGCATCATGTACAAAATACAGTTGTGTCAAGTAACAATACACAGCACAAAGATATATACCATATGAGGAGAAGTTGAAGGAGCTGGACTTGTATCCCTGGAGACAAGAAGGGAAGAGAGGGGACGGGATGAGTAAAGTGTGGAGAACTTGTTTGCCGGGAAGGTAGATACAAGAACTATGGGTTATGGACTGAGACTGGAGGGGGAAGGTTTTAGCGGAAATGTTAGAAAGTATTACTTCAGAGAGAGAGAGTGGTTGAGCCCTGGAACAGACTGCAAGAGGAGGTCGTGATGGCCAGTACAGTGGAGGGTTTCAAGAAGGCCTAGACAAGCACAATGGATTGTCAATGGGGAGGAGGGATGGGACAGACTTGATGGGCCCTAGAGAGTCCTCTTCTGCCAAAACATGTCTATTGATCTATGAATATCAGAGGAAACATTTCAAAGTATCAAAGCAAAACCCATTTAAAGCAGCAGTATTACGAAGAAGAAAAAAATGCGCTTTTTTTGACAGTTTATTCCCTGTGCCCTGCTAATCATATACCTGGTACTCTTTCTCACCGGCATTGTACTATCGCCAAGTAATTTGCTCAGTTATTCTCTGCTTTTGTTTATGTTTCTGCTACTAAGCATGTTGCACTGGGGTACTGTATGTTAACTGGTAAAGATGACTTATTTTACTCCCCTCTCTTATTATCAGGGACCAGCATGGATACCTCAACTCCCCATAACAATATTAAAAATATGTTGTTGATAAGAGATTCAGTAAATACACCATAGCCTAAAGATTACTGCAATCAGCTGTGAATGAGTCTGACAATCCAGCAGACCTGGGTTTGAGTCCCACAAGTTCCACTTGCATACTTTGTGACTCTGAGCAAATCACTTAGCAACCCCAGTGTTCCCAGGTCACCCCTGAAAACAGGCACTTGGGTGGGTCTTACCTGGTTACTAAAAGAGTGAAATCACATGTCTGAGTGGCAACATTTTAACAGATGGCAGAAGGTCACGTAACTATGTTCATACAGTTTTTATGATAACACACTTAAACATCTTACAGCTCTGCAGGATGTGACTTTACTTATTTTATTGGATCTCGGTACAGTAACTGGCACCCACCCCTCATAAATAGAAGCATGCACTGTATATCTCCATGCAGAAAAAGGCAGAAACCTAGCTTGTTTTGTCCTACACAGAAAACATGTTAAAAGGGATTGCCAGCTGTCATATGTTGATAGCTGTACTGAGCATTTGGGGATTTTCTTAGCAATGACTTCAAACGTCTGTTCCGGGAGTTCCCGCTTACATCTTGCAGATTCATGCTCAATCTGTAATAAGATTTAGCCTTGTTTGCCCCTTACCCTTTGAGTGACATTTGTATATAGCTGTGCCTTGCAGAGTTTCCTGTTGCACGCATAGTTTACAGTCATTTACTTTACTGTTGTGTCAGAAAAACAACACCTGCACTTAAATGGAACTATATAAGTCTTTCAGGAGAAAAGGGCTGAATTACAGACTGCTTTGTGCCTCCACAACAGAAAGCATATTAGAAAGCAATGGCCAGCTGCCACATGTTGACAGTTTTATTAAAAAATGTGTGTTTTTCCTGAAGTCGGAAGGAGTTCAATTATCAGTTCTGGGTTTGACATGTTGAAGCACTATGCCATCCATGCTCAGTCTGCAAAAATCTATTTTGACTACAGAAATCCATTCCTATAATCAGTCAGCTATCCGACAATAAACAAACATAGATGGCACAGACATGACATAAAATACAATGAGATGCAGGTCTGCTTTTTGTAGAATGGAGGTTAGCGCTTCCTACACGGACTGTCAGGCTACAGGACAAATGGTTTTATTGTATTGTCTGCCCCGCCACATGTCGCCGCTAGATGGCGCCAACGCCCCGTGGATAGAACCACCTCCCGCGCTCCAGTTCTAAGGGAGAACCTGCCGTCCGGAGGGAAAGGGGCGCACAGAGAGACATCGGGATGGCAAAAGATAAAACTCTGGGGCTCAGACATTAGTTCGCATATTGAATCGCACTGTGTGATAATCACTGGTCTCTTCGTGCAAGACCTCTAGCAATGCAGGACCCTCAGCTTTCTGTGGCTTTCCTGAGTCATAGTGCTCATATTGAACAACACTGTGTGATGATCACTAGACCCCAGGTGATTGCCCAGAAGCAAGCCATCACCCTTATCTTTGTGTGTGTTGTCTGTGTCATAGTGCTCATATTGAACCACACAGTGTGATGATTATTGCGCCCCAGGTGCCTGTCCTCCGGCAAGCCAGGACCCTCACCTTTGTGTGGCTTGTCTGTGTCATAGCACTCATATTGAACATCGCTGCGTGATGATCAGTAGACCCCAGGATGATTGCCCACCAGCTAGTCAGGACCCTCACATTTGAGTGCCTTGTCTGTGTCGTAGTGCTCATATTCAATGACACTGTGTGATGATCACTGGACCCCAGGTGCCTGCTGTCCAGGAAGCCAGGACCCTCACCTTTGTGTGGTTTATCTGTGTCCTAGTTCGCATATTGAATCTCACTGTGTGATGATCACTGGACCCTAGGTGACTACCTTCCAGCAAGCCTGGACACTCAACTTTGTGTGGCTTGTCTATATCATAGTGCTCATATTGAACCACACTATGTGATGATCACTGGACCCCAGGTACCTGCCCTCCAGCCTGCCGTGACCCTCACATTTGTGCGGTTTGTCAGTGTCCAATTTGGCATATTGAACAACACTCTGTGATGATTACTGGACCTCATGTGCCTGCCCAGAAGCAAGCCATCACCCTCACCTTTGTGTGTGCTGTCTGCTGTCATAGTGCTCATATTGACCCACACTGTGTGATGATTACTGAACCCCAGGTGCCTGTTCTCCTGGAAGCCAGGACCCTCACCTTTGTGTGGTTTGTCTGTGTCGCAGTACTCATATTGAACCTCCCTTTGTGATCATCACTGGACCCCGGGTGCCTGCCCTAAAGAAAGACAGAAGCCTCACCTTTGTGTGGCTTGTCTGGGTTATTGTGCTCAAATTAAATCACTCTCTGTGACCATAACTGGAGCCCATGTTTCTACCATCCAGCAAGCTAGGACCTTCCCCTTTGTATTGCTAGTTAGTGTCATAGTGCTCACATTGAACTCACTGCTTGATGATCACTGGACCTCAGGTGCCTGCTGTCCATCTTTGTGTAAGACAATTGATTGACAGTTATTGTGGCAGCATGAACTGCCCCCTTCTATTTTCAATCATTCATGGGGTCTGGGGGGGGGGCACTAGCCGAAATAGCTAATGTTGGAGTTACTGTACCGTGCCAAACTTGTAGCGGCTATTGCACAAACTACGGTACTGTCTTGTGTGCTGAAATACTATACTAGAGTGCAACAGATACCATTCATGGGGTCCGGGGGGGGTGTCGCTAGCCGAAACAGCCAACGGTGGAGTTACTATACGGTGCTGTACTTGTAGGGGCTATTGCACAAACTACGGTACTGTTTTGTGTGCTGAAATACCATACTAGAGTGCAACAGATACTATTCATGAGGTGGGGGGGAATCACTAGCCAAAACAGCCAACGGTGGAGTTACTATACTGTGCTGTACTTGTAGCGGTTATGCACAAACTATGGTACTGTGTTGTGTGCCAAAATACTATACTAGAGTGCAACAGATACCATTCATGGGGTCCGGGGGTGGGGTCACTAGCTGAAATAGCTAACGGTGGAGTTACTATACTGCACATACTTGTAGAGCTACTGCACAAACTACGGTACTGTGTGTCCTGAAATACTATACTAGAACAGCCTTCCTGAGGAGGTTGTGGGTCTAAAACTGTGGGAGAATTCAAGAATGCATGGGACAGACATATGGCAATTCTTGTAGAAGTGTAGAAGAAATAGGCTGTTGGTTAACTAGGATCTGCGGCCTATCCTGTAGGTAGGGAAATGGGCAGACTAGATGGGCCTAGTGGTCCTTATCTGCCATCAAAGTCTATGTTTCTAAGTGCAACAGATATTATTCATGGGGAGGGTGTCGCTAGCCAAAACAGCTAATGGTGAAGTTACTACACTGTGCCGTACTAGTAGCAGCTATTGCACAAACTACGGTGCTGTGTTGTGTGCAACAGATACCATTCATGGGATCCAGGGGAAGGGGTTGCTAGCCAAAACAGCTAACTGTGGAGTTACTATATGGTGCTGTACTTGTAGTGGCTATTGCATAAAATACGGTACTGTGTTGTGTGCTGAAATACTACACTAGAGTGCAACAGATATCATTCATGGGGTTGGGGGGAGAGGGACTGTCACTAGCCAAAACAGCCAATGGTGGAGTTACTATATGATGCTGTACTTGTAGCGGCTATTGCACAAACTACGGTACTGTGTTGTGTGCCGAAATACTATACTAGAGTGCAACAGATAGCGTTCGCATTTTGCTGAAAGTACTTTGTTTTCTCCTAAAGTATTGTCACATGGGTCTTACATCTGGCTACAGGGAATGAGAACAAAGTACTTGCACAAAAAATGAATGGAATTTATTGAGCAAATGTTACATGGGATGGGAACCCCAAGTAAATAAAACTCCACCATATTGCACATTACCTCCATTTTACAGAATTTTAAAGAAAATACCTGCAGATTTCACAGCATTTCTAAGTGTCCCAAAACACAAGAACATTAACAACAGATCCTCCTTTTTTTTCACGAGCAGTACATCAATTACAGTTATCAGAAGACTAAATGAAGGATGAGATGGTTAAACCAGCAAGTGGTGACAATCTGGAATACTGTACCTGAAACAATGGTTTCAAGTACCAACATGGAAGCATTTAAGAAAGCTTTGGATATTTATATGGTTTACTGAAAATAGAATCTTCCACTGACAGAGTGGTGAGTCTCCTTGGCCAACGTTATTGACTCGTAACCTACTATGACATTTGACATTCATAACTGATTAGTGCAGAGGGAGCTGAAAGTGTCTTCCTGTCAGTATATGCATGCAGGCTCTCCACACTTATATGAAAAAGGTGACTATTGGGAGAGCCAATGTGATGACTTATTTAATTTTATTTATTTATTGAAAAGTTTCACCAGGAAGGCACACTGAACAAATAAATTGCTTGTCTCCTGGTGCATCCCGGGGGGGGAGGGTATTGGAGTACAAGCACAATTACATTTAGCAGAAGATTTGACAGGAATGTAAAGATGCACAGATACAATTAAACACATGACTACTATGTACATGAACAAGGAAGTCATTGGAAGTGCTTTCTAGTGGTGAGGATAATACCACTGTGTTTTAAGAGCTATTAATCACATCAAACTAAAGTAATACCCCCTCCTTATTTCCCCTCTGCCCTTACCTCTTCAAACCCCTCTGTCCGCTCCCCCTTTCCTGCATCTCACCTCAAGGGTACACACATCCCTAGCCTTGCCTATTTTTTACTTCCACCCTACTATCTTCCTCCTCTCAAAGCTCCTCCCTCCTCCATCCTCCGTTATCACCGCTCAATCTGGCCCTGTCCCATAACGCCACCCAAGTGCCCCTTGTGCTCTTTCCTCCCTGTCTATTTTAGCCAGCCTGGTATTTCATCTTTGCACTTGTTTAAGAACTCTTTTTTTAACCTTTCAGAACTTTGACAAAAATTGTTTAAAATTCAGTCTTACTATCTTCTCCTCGCCATTAGGCCTAGTATTTTGAACATTTCTGATGTTTCAAGACTAACCAGACATGTTTGAGCCTGCTGCATAATGTCTTTGTATTTGCCATGTGCATTTCTTTAACTACTGAACTTGTTGGTAATTCTGTGATTGAATGCTTGTTATTTGTACTGTTTCTCTGACATGAAGCCTCTGTAAAACAGCCTGTCTCAAAGGTCTTTCCAAAATCCAATTAAATAAAAATAAACAAAATGTAGTGCAGGGAAGGGGAGAAGAAGGATGTCTGCTGACAGCAGCAGATTAGACAGATAAGCTGAATGGGGACCTTAAATCAGCAGTACTACCTAATCAGGAAGTGATCCATTACTGGTTTTGTAGCACCACAATAAATATGGCAGCAGGTATCTAGTATTGCTGCTTTAAATCAGCAGTACTACCTAATCAGGAAGTGATCAATTACCAGTTTTGTAGCGCCACTGTAAATATGGCAGCTGGTATCTAGTATTGCTGCTTTATACATGGCGGGCAGCAGAAATGTAATGAAAAACAAAGGAAAATGGAGCAAATTTTGGAGTTATAGTACAATGCCAGTGTGAAAGAGTACCAGGTACATACTCAACAGAGCACAGGGAGTAAACTGGTGTTAAAGCGCAGATGTTTTACATTACACTATAACTGGTGCAAACAAAAGAAATTCCTGAGACATATCAAACTGCAGTATATACTACAGTCTGAGAGTCAAATAACCATTAAAGGAATGAATGAGATGAAGGAGCATATTATGGGGCTAATGACTGGTTAGAGGGTGGGTGTGCTGAGATCACTTGCACTGTCATCTAGAACAGTGAGAATGTAATGGGGGGAGACCATCAGTGGGGGCTGCAGATCTGAAAAGGTCCCAACTGGACTGAACAATTAAACATCAGGTACCCACTGTCAGGTACCAAGCCCTCCTCAAACATATACAATAGCGGACCTGCTCTACTTGTTGAGTGGCATTAAAAATTCCATGCGCTTCCCTCCGGTTAAAAAGTTATAGCACCATGAATTTGCTCCCTCATAAAAACAGATCCATGTCTGACACCCCAGGCAGGTGCCCTAGCCCCTTTTGTGATGTCAGAATCTGAAGCCTGTGTGTGTGTTCCATAGACCTGTATTGCCACCATTTTCAATGACTTTCATACTATTTAGAGTTGCTATTTTGAAAAATGAAAGTGACCGCTCAGTAAACAGGAACTGTTACTCCAGCTGCTGCTTTGATTTTTCTACATGGCACCTTTTAATAGCACTAAACGCCATCAATATATGTCATATGTACAGGTTAATAAAATGCACTCTCAGGATCTGATATCAGAAAAGGGGGCTGGGGGCATGTCAGACATGGCTCTGTTTTTATGGGTGCTATAACTTTTAACTGGAAGGAAGTGCATAAATTTGTAATACCCTTTAACAGTGTTTCAGGTCCTCTGTTATATATGTTTGAGGGAACTGTACATGACAGTGGACTCTTTTAGGACCACGTTGGTAACTCGCTGTGAGCCATGAGTTGAAACATCCAGTATCTGCCTGAAGCCTTCCTAATACAGAGTATGTATAGTACAGATTGGCACCAGAGTTGGAGTAAGGGATCTAGTTATGGAGACTCGATCCATTCTTTTCACAGGCATTGGCAGATTCAAATTGCTGCTCTGCTTGACCCACATTTCTGTCTTAAAACATAAAGGAAAGCTTCACAGTAACAGTTTGTATTCCTTCTTACTAACTGGAATGTCCATGTGTTGGATTATTTTTTTACTACTGAGACACAGTTGAACTAATTTGAATTATAAAGCCAAACCAAAAAACACAGCTGACAAGGAGTGCACGCTCAGCCCCTGCCGATAATAGGGTGACAAACTGGGGCTATGGGAGGGAGGGGCAGCAGGGGGGTGTCAAGACAGTGGAGGTACCAGGGTGGCTGGAGCTTGGAAGCCCATGTGCACCAACACCAGGGGCCCAGGTAACAAGTCTCAGAGCTGGAAGCAGTCATGGCCAAAGTGGATTTAGACTTGGTGGGAATCACTGAGTGTTGGTGCCATGGGGGCAGGATTGGGACATGAACATAGTGGCATATATGCTGTTTAGGGGAGACAGAGCTGAAACGAGAAGGAAGAGTGGGCTTTACATGAGGGATGGGATTAAAGCAATCAAAATACTGGGCAGGTGGGGGGACACAGAGGCTTTATGGGATTCGTTGACCATGGGGAGGTGTGCGGTGGTGCATGCAGTAGTGATATATAGGCCACAGGAGCAGCAAGAAATTATGGACTACCAGATGATGGAAGAGATCCTACGGATGGCATCTAAGGGAGAGGTGCTGCTAAAGGGGGACCTCAACCTGCTGGATATGGTATGGGACACGCTGTCAGCAGCCTCACCCAGAAGTAAGGAGATTCTACATTCCCTTCAAGTTGTGCTACTCAGACAGATGGTCAGGGAACCAACAAGGTATGGGGTAGTGATAGATTTGGTGCTAACAAATGTTGACAGGTTTGAGGATGTAACAGTGAGGGAAAACTTTGGTACAAGCAACCATGGTACACTGTGGTTCATGGTACACACATTGGCCACTATTAACAAAACCAAGGTGAAGGTGCTTGACTTCAGATGAGCATATTTTAGATGGATGAGGGAATATGCTTGTCAGGCACTAGAAGGAGTGGGGAAGTTAGAGGGGCTGGAGGATATGTGGGATGCAATAAAGGGAACCATTGTGGGGGCCAAAGACCTCTGAGTGAGGAGGGTGAGCAAGAACAGGAGGAAAAGGAAGCCACTGTGGTTCAGCAGGGAAGTGGAGGAAAGCATCAGAGCTAAGAGGAGAGCCTTCAGGAGATTTAAAATGGCATGGAGGAGAAGGATTGGGAAGAGTTTCAGGCAAGGCAGAGGGAGGCAGGAAGGGAGGTTAGGCATGCAAAAGTAAGGATGGAGGAGAGCACTGCCAACGCAGTCAAGAAAGGGGACAAGACCTTTTTTAGGTAAATAGATGAGAGAAGGAAAACATATAAAGGGATACTGAGTCTGAGAAAGGGGCAGGGGAGTGGGTAGTGGGGGATCAGGAGAAGGCTGAACTGCTAAATAGCTATTTCTGCTCAGCATTCATGAAGGAAGGGGTATGGAAGGGGGTATCACTAGGATAGCAGAGGCTGTAGGTGAAGCGTTGGGTTTGAGTCCCTTTCAGGTAGAGGAGATCCTGAAGGAGCTTAAGGACTTGAAGGTGGACAAAGCCATGGGGACAGATGGGGTTCACCCAAGAATAGTGAGGGAGCTGAGGAAGGCACTGGCTGCTCCCTTGGCCTCACTATACAACAGCTGCTTAAGATCAGGAGTGGTACCCAGTGATTGGAAATGGGCAGATGTAGTGCCCCTTCACAAGGGGAGGTGGAGGAAGAGGTGGCAACTACAGGTCAGTCAGCTTGACATCAGTGGTTAGCAAGCTTGTGAGAAAACTGGTCAAGAACAGACTCATCAGCTACCTGGAGGAAAACGGTCTTCGGGACCCTAGACAGTATGCATTCACTGAGGGCAGATCCTGTCAAGCGAACTTGATAGAGCTCTTTGACTGATTCACCAAGGTGGTGGATTGGGGGGGGGGTCAGTGGACATGGCCTACCTTGATTTCAGAAAAGCATTTGATTCAGTGCTGCACAGGAGGTTATTGCACAAAATGCATTGTCTGAGGTTGGGGGATGTGTTAATAAGGTTTGTGCATAATTGGTTGGAGGACAGAACACAGAAAATATTGGTCAATGGGGTACCCTTGGGGGAAGTCCGCGGTCATCCATGGGGTTCCCCAAGGGTCAGAGTTAGAGCCAGTACTGTTTAATGTCTTTATAGGAGACAGAGGAGAATCTGGAAGGGAAGGCGAGTCTATCTGCAGATGATGCAAAGGTCTGCAATAGGGTGGACATACAGGAGGGGGGTTGAGATGATGCGTAGATATCTGAGGAAGTTAACATAGAATCATAGAAATCTGCCAGCAGAAAAGGACCTCATGGCCCATCTAGCCTGAATGTAGATCCCCCCTCTAGGAAGACCCCACCCCAAGAGCCTGCTGTCTGCCTGCCAGGCCCATATGCACTACTCAGGCTCTTTTAAAGTTGCCTACTGTATCCACCCCAATACCCATTCCAGCAGCCTGTTCCATGGCTGTACCACCCTCTCAGTAAAGAACCTCCCTGATGTCCCCTCTGATCTCTTTGTAGGTATGCTCCCTAGTGGAATTGTTCTGTCTCATTTTGAAGATGCTCTTGACCTTCACCCTATTTATGCCCTTCAAGTATTTGAATGTCTCCACCATATCCCACTCCCCTCATCTCCTCCAGCATGTACAGGCCCAGTTCTCCCAGTCTCTCCTCATATGACCTCCCCTGCAGCCCCCCACATCATTTGGTTGATTTTCTTTGGACCCTTTCCAGCTCGTCCATGTTCCCTTTCAGGTACAGCCTCCAGAACTGGACCCTGTATACCATGTGCAGTCTCACCATGGTTTTGTAAAGCAGCAGGATCACGTCCCTACTCCTGTTGTGAAACCCCGCCCTAGGCATGCTAGCATTCCTAGTGCCTTTCCTGCTGCTCTTTTGCATTGACTCCGAACTTTCAGATTTTCTGAACTAGTCATCCCCTGTTTTTTTTTCCTGTTTTGTCTCTTCCAGCTCTCCCCCCAAGACAGCATTTCACTTTTGAGACATTGTGCCCTCTATGCATAATTCTGCACTTTTTTGTGTTGAACCATAGCTGCCACCTTTCTGACCACTTTTCCAGCCTGGCTAAAACCTCCTTTATATCATACACCACCCCCGCCTTATCTACCCTGTTACTACATATTTTCATGTCATCTGAAAGCAGAAGCACCTTCCCCCGTAGACCCTCTCTGATGTCCCCAATGTATATGTCAAAAAGTATGGGTCCTAACACAGAGTCCTGGGGAACCCCACTTGTTACCTTGTCTTCCTTTGACTGTGCCCCATTCTCAACAACCCTCTGTGTCCTTCCCTCCAACCAATGCCCTATGCAGTTCATGAGCTTGCTTCCCACTCCCAAGCTGTCTACCTTGCCTACCAGTCTCCTGTGGGGGACAGTGTCAAATGCCTTCCTGAAGTCCAGGTAGGCCATGTCCACCATCCTGGTCCCATATTTCTGTCACTGTGTCAAAGAATTAATCAGGTTGGTCTGAAAAGACCTGCCACCTGTGAATCCATGTTGATTATTATTAGGAAGCCTTCCCCTTCTGGATAATTAATCAACCTTTCCTTAACCAGTGCCTCCATTAGCTTTTTAATTTATTATTTATTTATTTATTAATATTTTGGAGAGCACCTTTGAGCTACAGCTCACTTACAATGGTTCCATGTCAATGAAGAACAGTTGAGAGTTACGAGTAAGATAAGTTACAAAATAAGATTACGAAATACAATACAGGGTGTGATGTAGACAGCCAGCTCTAATTGCTGTTTCCATTTTTTTATTACATATAAAATATGTGATGAGAAGGTCAGTTTAAGGAAACTACTGTCTTACTGGAACTGACACATCAAGACCCCCCAGGGATAAGTTCAAAGGACAGGACATAAAGAAACTGCAGATATCTGGAGTGCAATTACCTTGTCAGTTTGCTTTCATCCCAGGAAATAAGATTAGACATTCATAATTCCCTGAGGAAAATCCTTTGATTTACAATAGTTGTCAGGAAGAACTTGAGAGGAAGGGGTGTCAGAGAGAAGCCAGAATGGACATTGAAGAGAGGTTGATATCTGAGCCAGGGAGGACCCAGACGAATTTGGAAGGTCCAATATACTTTCCCGGGGAATCCTTGAATTACATCAGAGAGACCTTTGAGGTGTAGATTCCAAGGTCCAGACAGGATTAAAGAGGCAAATACACTTTTGCGTGAATACATTGACTTAGATCAAAGAAACTTTTGAGATGTATGTGTAGCAGAGCACAAATCGGTTTGGTCTGGTTAACCTGAGGGAGGAAAGGCAGTGAGGTCACCTATTATGTTTTTTTTTAATATTTTATTTGGACATCCTATGAGATAAAATATAAATGTTGTTACACCAAGGTGGAGTTAGTGACCTCATGAGAAGGCCGGCTCAGAACTGTGTTTAATTGTTGAGAGAACCTGGACAGAGACACACAAGACAATATTTCTGACTGAGAAAGAGAGACCATCAAAGCACTGAAGTAAGGACCTTAGACAACATTAGTCTGAAGTTATTAATGGTAGGAACTGAACTTTTACCTGTTTGTTTTCAGGCTGTATGTGTTGGGATATATATTTGCTCTGTATTTATTGTTCTGTTTTGATATTTTAAAGTAAAGAGATATTTTTACAACGGAAACTGTCTGGAGTGCCTTGATATTTCTTTTTATTTTAAGTGTAGCTTTCAAAGGTTATCAGTAACACTGTGTATGGGCTTATTGTATACCAAACTGGGAAATGGATAGAGTTCTCTAATGTCTTGCATAGAGTTCCAAGGGTTCATTTGAAAGACCTGGTTGGGTGCCCATAGGCAAAGATATCTGGCCCCCTGAAGACAGAATTATCTGAGCCTGATAATTGGGTACGCTAACAAGAGGTTATCAGTTATAATCCCTCCAGAGCTTGAGACTAAGGTGACTTGAACCCACGAAACAGACAAGAGGGTTACCTTGTTCTGTTCACTGTACACAAATCATACGCTCAGAGGTTGGCACTTTGGAAGTAGAGGGCTGAGCGGCTAAGCGAATTTGTGACAGATTGGTTGGCAGCGGTGGCATAAAAAGTTTGGTGGTATAAGCTTCATTGTACAGTGTGTCAGCTTGAGATCATTTAGATCACTTGGAAAAAAAAAGGCAGTGTTTTATTTCAAAAGGAAACAGAACTATATCCCTTGACTTACAGTTAAGTTCCTACCCATTTTTTTTTTCTAAAGTGCCAGTCAGATTAGCGTAGTCAAAGAAGAAAATGGCTTCCGACTACAGCAGGCACACTGTAGATTTCTTAAAGCAGTTGTGCGGGGACAGGGGAGTCCTGTTTGGGGTGAAAGCCAGTAAGCAGAGCCTCATAGAGGGCCTGACGAGAGCAGAGAGTCACAGACCATGACTGAAAGAGACCAGACCCCGAGTGTGGCAGAACTAGTAGCCAGTGAGGGGTCCTGAGCCAATGAGGAGGACAGCAGGGCCACTGTCAGTGAAGGGCCACAGCAGCAGGGGATGGTCACCAGTATCCTGAATCCAGAGGAACTCTAACTGCAAATTGAGTTGCGCAGGATGGAACTGGAGGCAAAGCAACAAAAGAGAGAGGTGGATCATGAGGCAGTGCGACAACAGAGAGAGGCAGATCGTGAGGCAGAGCGACAACAGAGGGAGGCAGACCGTGAGGAACGTGAGCACCAGCAAGAGGCAGAGGAGAAGAGAGAGCAAGAATGCAGAGAGGCAGAGGAGAGGAGAGGAGAGACAGGAGCGCCAGTGGCAACGCGAACTGGAGAAGCTACGACTCCAACCAGCAGCACCAGGGCAGGTAAGTGGCTTGGGTTTAACTGGGACTGCAGGACTGGGTTACAAATTGAACTCCAAATTAATAGCCAAGTTTAAGGAAGGGGAGGATATGGATGCCTTTTTAATTTTTTTGAAAAGTTTGTATTCTGGCTAAAATTCCTAGAGAGTCCTGGAGCTTCCAGCTATCTCCGCTACTTATCAGAAAAGCTCGGGATGCATTGGGTCAAATGGACAATGAAGACAGCAATGATTACAGCAAGTTAAAAGCTGCACTGTTAAAAAAGTTTGAATTAACTGCTGAATCATACAGAGCTAAATTCCGTAAGCTCAGGAGAAGCCCTGATATGAGCTACGAGGAGCTAGCTACAAAACAACGTCAGTTTTTAAAACGTTGGTGGGAAGGAATTGAGGCAAACACTGTTGATAAAATTGAAAATGTGATTTTATTAGAACAGTTTTATTGGGCATGCCCAGCAGAGTTAAAAACCTGGCTAGAGGACCGAGATCCAAAAACAGTGCAAGAGGCTGCTGAACTCTCGGACCGCTATGCCAAGAGCAGACCTGCTCTGAGTGCGAATGGGATGAGTGTGGCAGCGCAGAAAGGGAAAAGCACACCTTCAGGGCAGCTAAAACCCTCACTGCCTCCACCAAAACCAGTTAGCCCCAGGTTTCAAAGAAAAGATTTCTCTGAAGTAAGAAATGTTTGTTGGTTATGTAACGAAACTGGGCACATTGCCAGACAGTGTCCAAGAAGGGCAAGCAATAATAAGCAAAGTAGTACCAGAAAGGAAGTGGGTTGTCTGTGTGTCCCTGGAAGCATGCCAGTGAACATGAGGGAACACATGCACCCAGTCATGGTAAATGGCGTGCAGACGCAGGGGTTAAGGGACACAGGGGCATCCCTGACACTGGTAAAGGGGGATCTGGTACAGCCTGGTCAGCTTATACCCAATAAATACATGACTGTACAGGACTTTGCGAGTGAAGAGAAAACATTGCCACTGGCCAGTGTTCTCCTGGACTGGGGTGAAACAGGGGGAACTGTGCAACAGGTGGCTGTAGCCAACACATTAGCAGTGGATGTGATCCTGGGTAACTATCTCCAGCAGGGGGTGGTATGTGCAGTTATCCGTACCCAAGCGGCCAGGGAAAATTGTAGTCCCCTGAGCCCCCCACAAGCCATTGGGGAAGATACTGGGAGACTGGTTCCCAGGCCTGGGTCTCCATAGGGGGAACATGATAAAAAGAGGGTAGAAATTTCCCCAGTTGCAAGTAATCACATAGCTATAGAGGGTTACTCCAAAGAGGAAGGGGTGACCTCTTATCAGAGGGTTGGGATTGACCGTGATCCTGAGGGCCCCGATGCTAGTGCTAGGGACCCTAGTTTAGTGACTGAAGGGGATCTGTCCCATGCCTTGGATGTATGTGAGGGGTTCACAGCTGCTCAGAAGTGACCCTAGTTGAGAAGCTGAGGGCTTGGGCAGATTCAGACATGCACAGGAGGTGAGGCAGACATAAGATTTATTGAGAAAATGGGCTTATGTATAGACAGGCAGAGTATAAACAGAGGGAGGGATGCTAGGCAGGCAGCTTGTCGTTCCCCAGGGATATTGTGAGCAGTTGCTCAAGGTTGCCCATGATATTCCCTTGTCTGTTCATCTGGGAATCATGCGCACAATGCAGTGGTTGGCCCAGAATTTCTACTGGCCTAACTTCACCCAGCAGGTGAAGGAGTATTGCAGGTCTTGTCACCGGTGCCAAGAAATAGGGAAGGTGGGCAAGAAAACCCAAGCCACCCTGATCACCTTGCCCATAGTGGAGGAGCCATTCCAGAGGGTGGGAATGGATATTGTGGGGCCTTTAAATACCCCAGCTCCTCAGGGAAGAGATTCATCCTGACTGTGGTGGATTATGCCACCGAGTACCCAGAGGTAGTCACCCTATCCTCTCTGAGGACAGACGAAGTGTCAGATGCCTTGCTTGGGATTTTCTCCCGTGTTGGGTATCTGCAGGAGGTAATCACCGATCGAGGGGGTTCCTTCATGTCAGACCTAATGAAGTGTTTATGGAAGAGTGTGGGGTGGTGCAGAGATGCACGACACCGTATCACCCCCAAGCCAATGAGCTTGTGGAATGCTTCAATGGTACCCTAAAGTCAATGCTCTGGGTGTTTGCTGAACAGCATGGGAGGGACTGAGAGAAATACCTTCCCCACCTATTGTTTGCATACAGGAGGTGCCCAAGAGTCTACAAGATTTTCTCCTCCTGAACTCTTATCTGGGCGCCAGTACGTGGGGCCCCTAGACTTGATCTGGGAGGACTGGAAGGCAAGCATGCCACCAGGGAACTCCCATTGTGGATTGTCCTTAGGTTTGGGAGAGGCTGAAGGAGCTTATGGGGACAGCCCAGCGCAACCTGGCAGCTGCCCAGCAGAAACAAAAGTTGTGATGCGACCGCAAGAGCCAGAGCTCACTTTGTACATGGTGGGTCAGGAAGTCATGGTCCTTATTCTGGTCCAGAAAGACAAGCTGCAAGCTGAGTGGGCAGGACACGTGCAGAGTGGTTAGGAAGGTAAATGACATAAACTTCATTGTGGGGTTACCTGACTGGAACAGACAGAAAGGATGTACCATGTCAACATGATGAAGCAGTATGTAAATAGGTTGCCATGGTGATTGCAGTGTGTGTCATGGGGAGGGATGGAAGAAGGAGACCCTTTTGGACTTGCTGGAGGAAAGTAAGTGGGGTCCTCTGTGGAGGCAGTAAAATTCTCCCCAGCTGACCTCAGGCCAGATCCAGAAAGTAAGGGAGGTTTTAACAGACTATGCCCCATTGTTTAGCGCCAAGCCTGGACTAACCCCCTTAGCGACACACGATGTGGAGACAGGGACACAGACGCCCATATGGTGGACAGCATATTGAGTGTCAGAGGCTGTCCAAAAGGATATTAGGAGGAAAGTGGAGGAGATGCTGGACTTAGGGGTAATCAGAGATCCCACAGTCCTGGCCTCACCTGTAGTCCTTGTGCCCAAGCCAGATGACTTGACCCATTTCTGTGTGGACTGTCATGGACTGAATTCGAGTCACAATGTCAGATGCCCACCTGATGTCCCGGACGGACGAACTCCTGGACAAGTTGGAGGGTGACCTACCTTACAACCACTGACCTGACAAAGGGGTATTGGAGGCAGAGTTGATGGTCAGATCTAGGAGCCTTCATCACTCCAATAGGCTTATCTGAGTTCAAAGTAATGCCTTTTGGAATGAAGAACACCGACCAACTTTCAAAGTTGGTGAACCAGGTGTTAAATGGTGCTGAGATAGACCTGGTGCACCTGGATGACATTACTATCTTCAGTACCAGCTGGGAGGAACACCTTTCACACCTTAGGGAAGGGCTGGGCAGAATACAGAGGCGGGCTCACTGTCAAAGCCAGAAGTGCCTGGTGGCCATGGGAAGTGGCATACCTCGGGCATGTGGTAGAGCCAAGGACAGCTCCATCTAACCAAATCAAGATAGAGGTAATACAAGCATGGCCCAGACCAGAAACTCAGAAGCAGGTCAGGAGTTTTCGGGACAGCAGGGTACTATTGAAAATTTGTGCCAAAGTACAGTGCCCTGGCTGCTCCCGTATCTGACCTGACAAAAAAATGGATGCCCAAGAAAATTGTCTGGGGTCCAGCCTGTGAGGAAGCCTTTACCAAACTGAAGGAGGCACTGTGCAGTGCTCCTGTTTGACAAGAGTCGGACTATAGCAAAACTTTTATAGTTCAGACGGATGCCTCAGATGTGGGCATGGGGCAGTACTAAGCCAGATATCCAGCAAGGGAGGGACCACACCATAGCCTACCTGAGCTGAAAGCTGCCCAGGAAACAAGCATACTCGGTGGAAAAGGATTGTCTTGCCATAGTGTGGGCCCTAACAAAATTGGAGCCATACTTGTATGGGCAGCCTTTTGTGATGAAAGACTGACCACAACCCCTGGTTTGGTTGATGCATGTGAGGAGAAAAACAATGGCAGACTGCTGAGATGGAGTCTTGCTTTACAAGGGTATGATTTGAAATCGTACATAGTGCTGGTGCCCAGAATCAAAACTCAGATAAGATTAGTCAGAAGTTATTAATTGTGGAAATGAACTTTTACCTGTTTTTTTCAGGCTGTATGTGTTGGGATATATATTTGCTCCATATTTATTGTTCTGTTTCATATTTTAATGTAAAGAGATATTTTCAACAGAAACTGTCTGGGTGCCTTGACATTTGTTTTTATTTAAGTGGAGCTTTTAAAGGTTATCAGTAACACTGTGTATGGAGATATTGTATACCAAACTGGAAAATGGATAGAGTTCTCTAAAGTCTTGCATAGAGTTCCAAGGTTCATTTGAAAGAACTTGGTTGGGTGCCCATAGGCAAAGATATCTAGCCCCCGAAGACAGAATTATCTGAGCCCAATAATTGAATACCTTCAACAACAGGTTATCAGTTTTAATCTCTCCAGAGCTTGAGACTAAGGTGACTTGAACCCACAAAACAGACAAAGAGTTACCTATGTTCTGTTCACTGTACACAATCATACACTCAGAGGTTGGCATTTTTGGGAGTAGAGGCTGACCGGCTGAGGCGAGTTTGTGTACAGGGACAGCCAGAGGCATTGTCAGACACAATCATAAGCGTGTGATTCAGGACTTTAGAAAACACATATTATAGTAAGGTAGAGCCTATACGAGTTGCAAAACAGGTACTAATTGTACAGGACACCTAAACATTTTTTCAAAAATGGAAACAAATGTGAAAACAAACAAAGGCCAAACAAAGTGAGGTGGCTAGACAGACAGAGTCAGGAGCAAGTGAATAGGGCAGGAGTCAGTTTTGTATGAAAGAGTTGGAGGGGTGGGATAGGGCACCAGGGCATAGTCAGAGGGAAGAGGGAAGAAGGAGGAGGAGGATAGAAAGAGGTGCAGTAAGATAGGAGGTAGGGGAAGAAAGAAAGATGGAATAGTATGAGGTGGAAAAGGAGGTCAAGAGGAGGAGAAAAAACAGGAGCAAAGGATGGGTAGAAGGTTAGAATCAAAGGAAATGAGACTGAAGGGTGGAGGCATCAAAGGAACAGCAGGGACCTAGAATAGCTATAAAGCACCTGAGAGGCACTGGCAATGAGGACTTGTGAAGATGGCACTCAAGAGTCCAGAATAAGCAGTAATTCCAGTTGGCGCAGTTGTACCAAGTAGTAGTTTAACACAGCAGAGTAAGGCTGACGGTGGTAATCTCAGATCCTCACTCCCCCCTTTATGTAGCACCACCAGCCATTTCCCATCAAAGAACCCTTGCCTTGTGCGTGACAGGTTAAAGAGCTCAGAGGTAAAGCCACCCTGCTGTTCTTTGAATACCTCAGGTGGATCATCTGCCCCATCGACTTATCTGTCCATAGCTTCCACCTCCAGTACTCTTTAGCTTCCATGAAGGACTTGAGTCCATCTCCTACACTTCCTCCCCTTATTATCCAGTTTTGGCCCATCCTCCTCCACCTTGAAGACAGGTGATATCTATTAGAATGACTTTTCTCGGTCATCTCACAAGTGCCCTCATTCCTTGAGCCTCAAATCCCAACTACCCTTTCTTTCTGTTGCTCAATATCTGTAAACCTTTGTCACCTCTTCCCTCCTTGCTATAGGCTCTGTCTCACCCTTCCCCACCGGATCACCTTCCTCAGTTTTACTTTATACACCTCCTGTCGACCTCTTTTGCAGTGTATATTTCCCAAATGCTCTTTCTCTCCCTAACTGCATTTCTGACTTCTGGTGAAACAGAGAGTTCCTGACCCTCTTTTCTTGTCACCATCCAACGCATAGCGCTGTTTCAATACTCTGCATTCATTTCCACCTTACTTCGTCCTGTCTTCCAGGCCCCTTCACCCAGTTCCTCCTGGTCCAATGCCCTCATCCTACTAAAATCATTAAAGTCTAACACCACTGTTGGAGCTGCCCTTCTCATGCCCCTTTTGACCTAAACAACCATGGTCTCTGTTACCATGTTTCCCCAACCCCACCCATCAACATTGTCTCATTTGTCATAACTAGGTCAAGTATGGCCAGACCTCTAGTAGGTTCCATTACCAGCTGGTTGATGAATTCCTATGCAAGGCTTCCAGCAACTCTCTATACACCCTCTGTGGCTGTTGCAGGGACTTCTAAACATGTGCTCATGGCTGGTGCCAGGGAAAAGGACACAGATTTATAGGTAACAGGTCAGTTTGGGAGGAAAGTTCTTCAAATCAAGGCTGCATCTGACTAGGAGGGAGCAGTGCATTGGGGCAGAAGTTTGATGTCTTCCAGAATATTTAAACTAGCAATGGGGAGAGGGGCGCCTCAATACATCAAATCGGAAAAACACCCTCTGCCCTCAACTAGTGATCAAACAGGAGTTCAGAATGTTTGTAGTTTCCTGCCAATGTACTGTCATTGCTGAAAATGTTGTACAAGTGTACTGTGTCTGACTTCTACTTGTTCCCATGATGTTTTTTGTATCTACTATTGTCTACGTACCCATTGCTGTAATCTCCCAGGTTGTACCTGAAAATAGGCAGCTATGCTGTCTAGTGTTCTTACCCAGTTAACAAAAACTAAATAAATAAATAAATAAAATCTCCTTTACTTCCAGTATGAGCAGAACCACAGTATTAAGCCCAATACACTGTCAGGTGCTGTGACCTGAAACGGAATCAGATTAGTTATAGCAGCCAACCAAGCCCTCCAACCAGCTTTACTTTGAGGGTGACTGCTACAGACTGCTTTGTTGCTGTTCTATATACATTCATAGTAGTGTGCTGTGGTATGTTTTAGCACCATATACCTTCACAGTAGTGGGTCGCAGTATATGTTAACACCATATGCCTTCACAGTAGTGTGCCGCGGTGTGTGTTTTACACCTTATACCATCACAGTAGGGTGCTGCGGTATGTTTTAGCACCATACACCTTCACAGTAGCAGGTCGCGGTATATGTTAACACCATATGCCTTCACAGTAGTGTGCTGTGGTGTGTGTTTTACACCTTATACCATCACAGTAGGGTGCTGCGGTATGTTTTAGCACCATACACCTTCACAGTAGTGGGTCGTGGTATATGTTAACATCATATACAGTACCTTCACAGTAGCAGGTCGCGGTATATGTTAACACCATATACCTTCACAGTAGTGTGCTGTGTGTGTATTTTACACCTTATACCATCACAGTAGGGTGCTGCGGTATGTTTTAGCACCATACACCTTCACAGTAGTGGGTCGAGGTATATGTTAACATCATATACAGTACCTTCACAGTAGCAGGTCGCGGTATATGTTAACACCATATACCTTCACAGTAGTGTGCTGCGGTGTGTGTTTTACACCTTATACCATCACAGTAGGGTGCTGCGGTATGTTTTAGTACCATACACCTTCACAGTAGTGGCCCGGGGTATATGTTATCATCATATACCTTCACAATAGTGTGCTGCAGTATGTGTTGGCACTGTATACCTTCTCAGTAGTGTGCTCCAGTATGTGCTGGCACCATATACCTTCACAGTAGTGTATTGCAATATGTGTTAGCACCATATACATTCACAGTAGTGCACTGTGGTATGTGTTAGCACTGTATACCTTCACAGTAGTGCGCTGTGGTATGTGTTAGCACTGTATACCTTCACAGTAGTGCACTGTGATATGTTTTAGCACTGTATACCTTCACAGTAGTGCACTGTGATATGTTTTAGCACCGTATGCATTCACAATAGTGTATTGCAGTATGTGTTAGCACCATATCCCTTCACAGTACTGTGTTGCAGTATGTGTTAGAAAGAGAAGAGACAAGGATAGCATTCAGGAAATATAAGGAAACACAGAAGGAGCAGGACAGAGAACGTTATCAGTTAAAGCAGAAAGAGGCAGGGAAGCCATTCAGAATAGCAAAGGCCCAAACCAAGGAAAGGATAGCCAACTCTGTCAAGAAGGGGGATAAGACCTTTTATAGGTACATTAGCAGGGTTTTAAATAATTGATTAGCAGTGTTTTTCTTAGGACAATACTAACTGTACAGCAAGTATTTATAAAGGTTTTCTAGAAGTGTTATGTTAGTTAAACACAGTGAGGCAAGTGCTATGCGTTTTCACAATGTTTTAGAACTTTTATGAGCAAAACGCTAATCAATTTTTAGAGTTAAATAAAACCCTGCATTAGGGAGAGAAGAAAGACCAAAGGAGGGATACTGAGGCTTAATTAAGGGGAGGGAATGTGGGCAGATGGTGACAGTGAAAAAGCAGGATACTGAACAAATATTTCTGCTCAGTATTCACAAAGGAAGAGAAGATGGAGGTACCTAAACCAAACAAGTGAAATACTCTGAAGATGGGGGTCGATACCAGTCCATTTACAGAAGAAAGGGTTCTGAAAGAACTAATAAAATTGAAGGTGGACAAAGCAATGGGGTCTGATGGGATTCACCCAAGAATTCTAAAAGAACTAAGGGTAGAACTTGTGACACCGCTGACTACTCTCTTTAACAAATCATGGGAGGATGGGATGGTACCTGAGGACTGTAAGAGGGCAGATGCAATTCCTCTTCACAAAAGTGGGAGCAGGACAGAGGCAGGAAACTACAGACCAGTTAGTTTGACCTCAGTGGTGGGGAAAATGATGGGATCACTTCTGAAAGAAAGAATTGTTCAGTACCTAGATTCCAGCATGGCATAGGACCCAAAGCAGCATGGATTCACAGCAGGAAGGTCATGTCAGATGGGTGACCAAAGTAATAGACCAGGGAGAGGCTGCAGATATGCCCAACCTAGACCTTTCCTTTTTTTTTTCTCATTAACGTTCGGAGGAGGGCAACCATAATGATGCAGCAGGGTCTGCATCAGAAGACATATGAAGAAAAAGTAAAGAAACTAAAGATTTATAGCCTCGAGGAAAGGAGGGAAGAGGGGGGACATGATAGAAACTTTCAAATACCTCAAGGGAATCAACAAAGTCCAAGAGGGTAGCATCTTTCAGAAAAAGAGATGTGCAAGAACAAGGGGGCACAATCTGAAGATAGAAGGGGGATGGCTCAGAAGTAATGTGAGGAAGTATTTCTTCACAGAGAGGGTTGTGGATACATGAGACAGCCTTCCTGAGGAGGTTGTAGAGTCAAAAACAGTAGGGGAATTCAAGAATGCATGGGACAAACATAAGGCAATTCTAGTAGGGGGATAGGAGGAAGTAGGCTGTTGGATAACTAGGATCTGCAGCTTATCTGTTATGTAGGGAAATGGGCAGACTAGGTGGGCCAAGCGGTCCTTATCTGCTGTCAAATTTTATGTTTCTATGACTAGGATGGTGCATCCCAACATACCAAAAGATTAGACAGCCACTACTACAAGTACAAGTAATGAGATATGCATGAACTTGGTACATCCAGCAGACCAGACCTGGGTTTAATTCTCACAACCTCCACCTGCATGCTGTGTGACTCTGAACAAGTCACTTAAATAACAGGTACCCATTGTCATGCACCAAGCCCCCTCAAACATATATAATAGCGGACCTGCTCCACCGTTGAGGGTATTAAAAATTATATGCACTTCCCTCTGGTTAAAAAAATATAGTACTCCAAATTGCACCCCCATAAGAACAGAGCCATGTCTGACATGCCCCCAGACCCCTTTTGTGATGTCAGAAAATAAATACTGAGGGTGCATTTTATTAACCTATATGTATGAGATATATCTATGTCTTTTAGTACTATTTAGAGGTGCCATGTAGGAATACCAAAGCAATCTCTGGAGTAATAGTCCCTGATTACTGGAGCGGTCACTTTCATTTTTTCAAGTAGCAATTCTAAATATGATTAACAGTCATTGAAATATGATGCCAATACAGGTCTATGGAACACACATACAGCCTTCATGTTCTGACATTACAGAAGGGGGCTGGTATACCTGCCTGGGGGCATGTCAGACATGGCTCTGTTTTTATGGGGGGTGCACATTTGGGGTGTTATAACTTGTTAATCAGAGGGAAGCACATGGGATTTTTAATACCCTTCAACAGTGGAGCAGGTCCATTATTCTATATGTTTGAGGGGGGCTGGGTACATGACACTGGGTACCTGCTCTTTAACTGCCCAATGCTCACAGGTCATCCCTGAAAACAGGAACTTGTGCCTAGTGGGTCTTACCCAGTTACCAAAGACTAAACTAAAATAAATATAACAAAAAACAATAATAGAGAGGATGTAGATATTACCAGTCCATATTATAAAGGATGACAGGAACCATTATCACATATGGCTCATTCACTGTGCATTGTACAATGTCTGGAGAGGAACAATATCGGTGAAGGAGGCTGTATATTTCTGCATCAGATCTCTTTGATGTAAAATTCATACTTCTACACCCAGTGGTTAGGAAATCAAAGAAAACCCCAAGTACATTCTAAGGCAAGAGAGAGGTGTGTATTGGGTAGTAAATTGATCAGGAACAATTTCAGATCATATAGTTTTGTTTAAAACATGGGATTATTGATTGATAAAGGAAAATGTGTACTTATGCTGGGCATATGGCCGGTGACTGTGCAAATTAGTTCACATCTCCCAACATACAGGAAGGACATTAGCTAATGCCCCTTTTCTATATTCTACAGACAACAAGAAAAACTAATAAGGGTTTATGCAATTTTAAAAAAGGGAAGATGGGATTTAAATTTCAAGAAAAGGCTTTTTTTTGTAAAAGGTAACCTGCACATATGTTACACTACAAGTGCGCTGCTGTCCAGGTGAATTATGAAGTAGTATTGCAACATTGCTGTTCTCAAACGATATATTTGTATATTATTTTAATAAGTTGGAAAGACTGCTTTTAAACTGCTGAACTAATAAGAATTGGTTGACATTACATTCATAACCAGCCTCTCAGATGAATTGCATAATGCACATTGGTTCCTTTTTTTTCTCATTAACGTCTTTATTGTTCTGGCCAAATACATCACAGGAGTTTAGCTGGCCAGCTTCCTGCTCCAATTCTTTCTGCTAGCCCACTTACCTTCACCAGTAGTCCTGGGATCTAGTGGAAAGGGCAGGGGAATTTTATCTATTTGTGGCTCAGGGTGGCTTATGATATTGAGACCACATTAAAAATGGAGGCAAAGTAAACATCATCACAGATGTAAAACAGCAAAAACTAAGTAAATGATAAATAAAAGCTAAAAAAAAATGTTTTCCATACTCAGCGTAGGCCTGGCTAAACTGAAGGGGTTTCAGAGAGCCCTTTGGAGCATAATAACTCGAAATCCAGTTGATACACATTTCTAACAAAACAGCAATCCGGTTGATATTTATGATCCCAGTAATTATAATTTTATGGAATGAATGTTTTATGACTTTATGTACAACACTATGGCCTCACTGGAATAATGTTTTCTAAATAAATAAAGATTGATACTGAGATTTATGTATGTGGAAAAAAGAAGGGGGCCTGAGAACCCTGGGGGACATCACTGGCTATGGTGTTTACCCCAGATAGGGAATTCCCTCTTTTGACAGCCTGTTTCCTGTGATCCAGGTAGTCTGTGAACAAGGCGAGTACAGGGGGCTCAAGGCCAAGTTCGAGTGGCCTGGAGGTTAATACTTTGTGAGTGACCAGCTCAAAAGCCTTGGTCAGGTCCACAAACACATTTCCAAGAGCAAGGCCCTTATCCATTGTTTTATAAATGGCATCTGTGAATTAATCATGGCAGTGACAGTGCTGTGCCCTTTATGGAAGCTATGTTGCTCAGGGCAAATGAGGTTATATTGCTGCAGGTTGTCAACCAGTTGGCAATGAACAACTTTCTCTTACGGCTTGGCAAGAGTTGAAAAGTGGGATTAACCAATCATTTTCAAGGGATATCGCTGACCTTGTGGAGTGGTACGATTGTCAATGTTTTCTAGAGGTCTGGCACTTTCCTGGATGAGAAGGATAATTTGAGGAGTTTGGTTATGAGACATGCTATATTTCGGGTAACTAGTCTCGGGAATTTGGAGATGGGTATATCTGGGCCAGTGGATTTGTCCGTCTTTAGGGCAGCAAGATGTTTGTGGAATTTATGGCATGTGATCCTTTTTATATAGAAATGGGGCCAATGTGGTCCACTAGCAATGATGCTGGGTCTGTGAGAGGAGCAGTCATAAGATTTATGACTGACTGGCAAAAAGAGCTGGAAAACAAAACATTTGTATGTGATGTGTTCCTGGACTTTAGCAAGGCCTTCGACACTGTTGACCACTGCCTACTTCTTTCCAGTCTAAAAGTGATAGGTCTGGACCTGACCTCTCTGTGCTGGTTCAATAATTACCTTACAGATAGACTTCAGCAGGTCAAGGCCAAAGGGGAGCTCTCTCCACTCAAACCACTAAAAAGAGGCATTCCACAGGGATTCATCCTGGGGCCTCTATTTTTTGCCATTTATATAAACAAAACTGATGTTGGCATCAAGGAAGCCAATATTCACCTTTTTGCTGATAATACGGTGTTGTACCTAAGCCATCCAACTCCAGAAGCCGCCTGTAGAGATTTACAAACAGAATGCAACTTGTTGCAGAGTCAGCTCCTGAATAAAAAAACTCTTATTCAATACCAAAAAAACAAAAGCAATGCTGTTCTCTCTGGCTACTCATTCGGTGAACCCTGCTATCTCTGGCTCCTTACCTCCCATAAACACTTTACTAGGAGAGAGGTTGGAATTTGTTACAAATTTCAAGTACCTAGGGGTCTGGCTAGACCACAGACTCTCTTTCGTGTAGCATGTTGAGGATCTGCTGAAAAAGTTGAGGCAGAGGCTTGGTCTCTTCTTTAGAATAAACTGCCTGCTGACCAAAGATGCCAAGATGCAGTTAGTTCCATCCATGTTTCTATCCCCAATTGATTATGCCAATTTCATTTATAGTCAGTGTAATGCCTCCTGTCTTACTAAACTGGACACCTTATACCACAGAGCCTTGAGATTCATAACTGGCCTACCTATCACCACCCACCACTGCTCCTTATATGTAGCTGTGGGGTGGACCTCCCTTCAGTACAGAAGGAATAGAAATGCAGTTCTCTGGACTTAAAGAGCTATTACCAACAAATGACCCCAGTACATTTCTGACTGTTTGCCGTTGTACGGCAGGCAACAATGCACTGAGAAGCTATTTCTGCTATACACACTTTGGGAGAGTGGCTATAGGCTTTGTGTTGCCCTCATTAGTGGTAAAATGTAAGGAAAACACAGAAAAACAACATGAAAGTCAAATGATTTGCAGCTCTCTAGTGTGTGGTTGGTGGCTCTGAAAAGAGCCTTTGGGTTTCTGGTCTGGTCTGTCTCGGGTCAGTGGTTTCAGGTCTAAGTTCTCTTCCCATGGATGTGGCATGCTAACTGGATATCTTTTGGCATGATGGTGCTCCTCTTGGCATGTATGGCACACAGGTTGGCATCTTCAAAGAGCCCCACCAGGTAAGACTTACTGGCCTCCTGCAGGGCCATGACAGCTGAGCCCTGGAAACACAGATCTGTCTTGAAATCCTGAGCGATTTCCTGGACCAGGCACTGGAAGGGCAGCTTGCGGATGAGCAGCTTGAATTTCTGGTAGCAGCAGATCTCCCACAGAGCCACAGTGCCGGGCCGGTAGCAGTGAGGTTTCTTCACTCCTCCTGTAGCTGGAGCACTTTTCCTGGCAGAGTTGGTGGTGAGCTGCTTGCAGGTGCCTTCCTGCCGGTGGATTTATGCGATGTCTGCTTCATTCAGGCCATCTTCCTCACAGCACAGAAACTTCCTCACTGCTAAATATGTATACCCTTGCAGAAAGGAGGGAGAGAGGAGACATGATATAAACTTTTAAATATCTCAAAGGAAACAACAAAGTCCAGGAGGGTAGCATCTATCAGAAAAGGAGATGTGCAAGAAAAAGGGGACACAATTTGAAGATCGAGGGGGGATGGCTCAGGGACAATGTGAGGAAGTATTCTTTTCACTGAGTGGGCGGTGGATGCATGTAAGGGCCTTCCTGAGGACGTCGTGGGGTCAGAAACAGTGGGGAAATTCAAGAATGCACCGGACAGACATAAGGCAATTCTTGGGGGGGATGGAATAGGTTGTTGGTTTACTAGGATCTGCAGCTATCCAGTAGGAAGGAAATGGGCAGACTAGATGGGCCAAGTGGTCCTTAGCTGCTGTCAATGTCTATGTTTCTCAAATTTAAAAATGCTAGTGGATATTATCCTCAAAACCATTGCTAGAAAATCTCCACAAAGACATAACTAGGTGGAAGCATCTACATCTTCACTGGCAGGAAAATTATGATTAAAATGATGTTGGCTCCTAGGGTTTTTCACTTGCTAGCCCACCTCCTCTTTCTCCTGCTGGACTCTTGGGCCAAAATGTTAAACAGCCTAATAAGTAATTTTCTAAGGGGAGCCTCGAGGCCTAAGTTCAGTAGGGATAAACTGAGGGCCCAGAAGCTCAGAGAAGGCTGGACCTTGTCAGACTTTCACCAGTATTCCATAGCCTGTATTGTGGCAATATCACTCTCAGAGAAAGGTCATTCATCATGCCCCCCAGTCTGGGTAACAATCAAAATGAGATATTAGATGGTTAAATCCCAGTCGAGCTCCTTGCTCTCCTCAATTCACCAATTGAAAATACATTTTTGGTTATCACCAGATGAGGAATGAGTCAAGCTGCATGGCCTGCAGGCTCCAATACCTGCTATATACAATAGCTATGTACAAACTCATACAGTGCCAAAGAAGGCTCATGGTTAACTGCTACCATAACAAGGAACAAATGGAGAAACACCCAATCATGCAGTATAAAATGGTACAAACCAAGTGCATACCTACCAAGTGGAAATCATGCATGAGGGATTCAAAGAAAGAACCGTGGCTAGAAGGAAGGGTAGATTAGGCATTCAGAAATATCATTTATAGAATGACTGGGAGAGAAGCCAGCATCAATTTCAGATGCTGAGTTGCAAGGAAAGAGTTCCTGTATCATTCACAATCCCTGGTCTCCAGACTGAGCAGTGCTGGCTGATGCATGCGGTACTGAAGATCCAGAAATTTTTGATGAACAGAGAGCTTTTGGCTGTTAATCAAGAAAAAGAGAGCTCTTCTTATTAATCAAGGTCACACTGACAAGGCCTGTCTGGGATTCAAGCATTAGTTTCCTTGTTTGTTCATATGCTGTTATCATTGAGCTAGGCCCCCTTTCTGTTGCATCCTAGTTTCCTTATAAAGCGTTCATGGCACATCCGGAATGCCTTGCTTTATTCTGGGAACCTTCAGTTAAATATCATGCGCCACTGAGCAAGTCTCTTAATCCACTTGTGCTCCTGTGTCAAACCCTGAAACCAACTTTGGCTTTTTACATTCCTTGAGTCACGTAAAACACATGTAAATTGTATCTTAAAGAGCAGGTACCTACTGTCAGGCACCCAGCTCCAAACAAACATATATAATAGTAGATCTGCTCTACTGTTGAGGGGCATTACAAATTCTATGCACTTCCCTCTGGTTAAAAGGTTATAGCACCCCATAAAAACAAAGCCTTGTCTGACATGCCTCCTTTTGATTTTTGTTTTATAACATCTCTTTATTCAATTTAAGAAAAAAAAAGACAATACAAACATGCAACAAAACATGGCAAACCAGGCACACAGCCCAAAAACACTGACGATGTAAACTATATACAATAACTATGTACAAGCTCAGGAATGATGTCACCCCCACCCAAATTATCTTTAATCCAATAAGACCCCTAATAAAAAGCAATATCCTAATATGAATTACAAATTAAACCACTTCCCCTAGACCTATATGGCTCCCTCAGCTTAATAAGTAACCCATTGGCCTCATTCTATAGATATTAAATCATCCCCGAGGGGTGACACCTCCCTGAGCTCCCCCAAGAGAGAGAGAGTCCCATCCCCGGTCTTAATAGCAGGCCCAGTATTCCTATCTCCCCTAAGAGTCCCCCAAATCCCTCCATACCCTCTTCCTGTATAACTTAGTCCCCCTATCCCTTTAGCTTCTCTATCATCTCATTTTGATACAACACAACCTTAACACAGCCTGGCAGGCAGACCCAGACCCAACCAAATGGCCTCTAGTGGGAATAAATTGTTTCCAATACTGCCCATCTTTTGTCGTAGGACCCTTTCTTCCCTTCTGAACATAAGTGTCTCCTAATTCTAGATAGGGCTCCAATAAGGTCCCCCACCCAATGGATATAACCATATAATTGGTCATCCTTCCAATGTTGGACCACATACACTTTGATTGCCATTGCCATCAGCGATACATGATATTTAGGGGTAGCCCGCTCCATTTGCGAGAAGTTCCCCAAGATGCATATCTCTGGAGTAATAAACTCCGAGTAGTCCAACAATGGATCTATCTGCCTCTTAATTTCATCCCACAAGGGCCGAATTTTGCAGCAATCCCACAACACATGTAGTAAGTCTCCTCTTTCTGCTTGGCATCTAAAACATCGGTCTGTCTGTCTAAGGCCTCGTTCATATGTAAAATATAAGTTAGAAGCAATAAAGTATTGCAAGCTCCTATATTTGGGTATCACAATATATTTGATACTCTTCCATACACTAGCCCAATCAATAAGGCGAGACTTCAGCTTATTATCCCAAAGTGGCACTACTATAGGAGCGCTCGTCCCATAAAAACCCAGCAAAATTCTATTAACTTGTGACAAAGCTCTGGTTTTCAGGTCAACTCCTCGCAGCTCAGACACGCCTCCTTTTGTGACATCAGAAGATGAAGGCTGCTTGTGTGTGCTTCATAGCTCTATATTGGTGCCATTTGTCAATGATGTTTAGTACCATTTAGAGTTGCCACTTGGAACAATGAAAGTGACCGCTCCAGTAAATAAGGACATTTACTCCAGCTGCTGCTTTGATTTTTCTACATGGCACCTCTAAATAGTACTAAACACCATAGACATATCACATACATACAGGTTAATGACATGCACCCTCAGTATTCATTTCCTGACATCACAAAAGGAGGTGTATCAGACAAGGCTTTGTTTTTATGGGGTGATATAACCTTTTAAAGCAGCAGTACTACAAAATCAGAAGTGAGCTATCAGATTTCTGTTTTTCGGCTGTAAGCATGCGGCCAAAGTTCCAGATTCCATACCTGTAAATGTTTTTTTTTCCAGTCGTCTTTAGTTTTTTAGATATTTGCAATTTATTTGAAGTGTTGTAGCGCTACAACAAATATGGTGGCTGACTAATTTTCAACTGCGCTTTTTCTACAGGTCACATTACGTCTTTTGACAACAGCAGAGGGACCCTCTGCTGACCATTCCCCATGTCTCTGTAAGTCATTCGCATGTGCAGTTGGCAGCAGAGGGGGTTCCAGTGCAACATGCTTAGTGGCAGACGTAAACAAAAGCAGAGAATAACTGAGCAAATTACTCAGCGATAGTACAATGCTGGCGAGAAAGATCACCAGGGCACAGGGAATAAACTGTCAAAGAAGCACAATTTTTGTTCGTAGTACTGCTGTTTTAACCAGAGGGACGTGCATAGAATTTTTGATGCCTCTCAACAGTAGAGCAGACCTACTATTATACATGTTTGTGGGGAGCTGGGTGCCTGACAGTAGGTACCTGCTCCTTAAATAGTGTTTTTTTCCCCCAAAAACATTTTTTTTTTTTTTACTTCTTTCTTATGTCTGTATAATAATGCCCCAGCATTAGAATGAATACACATGGCACCGGCCGAGAATTATACTTCCCATACCAATTTATAGGATTACTTTCTGGGAGGCTGTCTGACGTGGAGTGCTGAGAGCTACACCCATGCCCTCTAACATTATTCAGATTAGTTGAACTTCGCCTGATTGCAGTTCGAGGTAGTAAATAGTCAACATGGGGAAGTTTCGGTTAGTAAGAGGGAATACAGCACGATATTGTGCAGGTTAGCAGCAAACTGCAAGTTAGGACTTTCATTCTCATTCATGTTCTAACTTTGTTTCCTACCGTTTCTGTTGCAAGACCACGTTGCTCCGTCCAGTGGAGCTCTGGCGCCCTCTTGTGGTAAAAAAGCGGCTCTGCACAGCCTGACTAGAGTTCGTTTTGCACAATCTCATGAGGCGGACTAGGAAATGATCACTTCTGGGCATTTGTATAATGCCAAACTCAGAGAATTTAACTGGGTTTCTCGTTTCTAGGTTATCATGTAATGATTTTTCACAAGGTGTATGACTACCCTGTCAAATATCCTTCTCAGTGCTTGATATATTAATATGTAATTTTGACATGGAAGTAGATTATGTTTCCAATCTGAGGTCAGTTTCTAAAAATACAAATAGAAATAATGACTTAAAGAGAATATGTTCTGTCCAGAAAATTGTTATTTATGCCCTGGTGAATGTACAGCACGTTATATACTAGTTGTTCACAAATCTAGAGGCAGTACTGGGATTGTGCCTTTTGGGAACAATGTCTCTCTGTAAAGACAGCTGCGACCCCAACGCTTTTTATAGCACAATGTCAGCTACATTAGGATTTCCTAGAGCTGGGGTGGCAGTCCTTCGTAAACTGCCTGCCAATGTTAACACTGGCTTTAAAACACACCCTCTACTATATATATATATATATATATATATATATATATATATATTATATGCTTTCTAGAATTTAAATAGTATTGCATATACTGTTCCCTTACTTTCCCTCCCTTTGACAAAAAGTATATATTGTATACCATGCGTTTTGTTAATTGTTTTATGTTGCTACCTTATGTATTTATTGTAAACAGGGCCTCGGACCTAATGATGTTTTTTCCATCAATTCCTGTATAAAAATAAAGATTTGTATTACTACTACAGTGTTTATCGAATGGTAAATGACCTGAAAATAAGGCTTTAAGTTACCTTTCATTGGTTGAGAATAACTACCAATCAGAGTAAAAATATTTTCTGCATCAAAGTATAGTCAAGCCCATTCCATGACATCAAATAGAGTTTGCATGCAAATTTAGAGATTGTAAAGCATCCAATCAGTAGGGTCAGGGTGTGGGCTATTATTGTATCCACCAATCAGAACTCAGGGGTGATTACAACAAAGAGAATAAAACTGGCTGTTGCGGCAGCAGCTTTCATTATCTTCAGTTGTTGAAGGAATTAGTGTAACGATCATGTCTGGACGAGGAGGAAAGACTGGCGGCAAGGCCCGCGCTAAGGCCAAGACTCGCTCTTCTCGGGCTGGGCTGCAGTTCCCTGTTGGCTGGGTGCACAGGCTGCTGTGGAAGGGAAACTATGGGGAGCGGGTTGGTTCCGGAGCCCCGGTCTATCTGGCCGCTGTGCAGGAGTAGCTAACGGCGGAAATCCTGGAGCTGGCCAGTAACGCAGCCCGGGACAACAAGAAGACCTGCATCATCCCGCGGCACCTGCAGCTGGCTGTTTGCAATGATGAGGAGCTCAACAAGCTGCTGGGAGGGGTGACCATCTCTCAGGGAGGGGTGCTGCCCAACATCCAGGCGGTGCTGCTGCCCAAGAAAACCGAGAAACCCGCCAAAGGGAAATAAACTGCAGCAGGGACTGAAAAGTAACTGATCCCTCAAGTAAATAGTAGTGAACCCAAAGGTCCTTTTCAGGGCCACCCACCCTGCAACAAAAGAGCTGGTTACTACTGATCTTTTGAATTTGGTATTATAAAACAGTTGTCAGTAAATTTGTACTCTGATGGTAAACCAGTAACTGATACAAGTTTGATAATTATTCTGCCTTATTACATTTTCATACAGAAATAACTTGGTAGGTACACGTGTAATGTAAATCCGGCAAGGGAGACGAGGGGTTGGTAGACACCTGCTGCAGCTAAAAGCGTGGCGTAGGGCAAGTTCCTACACCTCAGAACTGGGTTGCGAGCAGGATCCTTCTGCAAAAAATGAGGGTGAGCACAAGGAGCAGTACTACTAAATCAGGAAGGGGTCCATCACCAGTGTTGCAGCTTATCCTCTAGGTAGGGACATGGGCAGAATAGGTGGGCCAAGCGGCCCTTCTCTGCCGTCAAAGTCTCTGTTTCTAATGTAGATCTCCCTGTGCTCTGCAGATCAGTTCCCCGGTACTCTTTCCCACCGACAATGTACTGTCTCGGAGTAATTCGCTCCGTTTTCTTCACTTTTCTGCTACCCTGCATGCTGCACATATGTATGACTGGCAATAGTACATCGGGACAGTTCGGCACAGGGTCCCACTGCAATAACCAAGACAGGATGCGATCTCAAGGGGGAAGCACAGCTGAAAGTTGTACTTTTGGCGGGAGTGCAATTTCATTACAAAAACATCCTGTTAGAACACAAAAAACAGCTTACAATACAATGATGTGCTCACAGTTCTCTTTAGGGAAGCTGGGTGGCCCTTAAATGGGCCATTGGTTTTCCGATGTGTGCTGCGCGCTCCCCTGCAGCCCCCTTTACTTGGCGCTGGTGTACTTGGTGACCGCCTTGGTGCCCTCAGACAGCGGTGTGCTGGCCAGCTCCCGGCAGCAGCAGCCGCCACGGCAGTCTGGATCTCCCGGGAAGTGATGGTCGAGCGCTTGTTATAGTGAGCCAGGTGGGAGGCTTAGCGCTGATGCGCTCAAAGATGTCGTTCACAAAGGAGTTCATGATGCTCATAGCCTTGGAAGAGATGCCCGTGTCTGGGTGAACTTGTTTCATCACTTTGTACACGTAGATTGAGTAACTTTCCTTGCGGCTTTTTCGACGCTTCTTGCCGTCTTTTTTGGTTGGCTTCTTCACCACTTTTTTGGAGCCCTTCTTGGGTGCTGCTGGCTTAACGGGATCAGGCATTGTAGATGATTCTTTTTCAATCCTACCTCAGAATGAAAGTAACGAGATGAAGACGGCTCTGATATATATAGCATCAGTGTAAACCCACCCACAGACCTCCACCAATCACGAATGGCATGCAAATGAGGGCTTGAGAAGTTCAATTTTCATTTGCCCTTTGCCTCCACCTATCAAATACCAGATACGTTTTCTTTCGCCGCTCTTATCACCCATCTCTCCCCCATTCACACTCCACACGCTAATTTCTAGCCTGTAGCAAAACCCGCGCGGAACAGACCCCGAGCCTGACACTGCAGATCTAGCTGCTCACCGCTCTTCTGTCAGAATTTCCATTCTGCGGATTTGCTGGTTACACCCTCCCAACGGGTGCCGCTAGTACAAGCTGGGAAAACCTGACAGGAATACCATCCGAGGGCGGGATCCCGTGGATACCGCGGGAGGGAGGAAGACACGACTGATGTGCACGGGCTGTCCTCTGTGCGCGCACCCTGCATTAACGGCGCATTTGAAAAAACCCGCGCTGTTTGCTGATTGGAAATGGAAGTGGTCGGGGCTGCCGCTCACTGATTCAAAAAAAATGAAAGGAAGGCATGCCTTATACAGATTACTATTAAAAAAACACCTATGTAAATCAGTTACTGGTCAGCATTCATATCTGTATTTCTGCTGTTAATAAACCGGATGTTTGAGTCCAGTTTATTCTTCAGCGTAGTGAAGTTTTCAATAAAACAAATGTATCTGGGTCGCAGTCAAGTCAAACAGAACAGCTTCACAACTTTTGATCTAATCCCCCCGGATTATTAGATGTTAAGAGTTGAAATGTCTGAACCCCAGAGTTTTATCTTCTGCCATCCCGATGTCTCTCTCTCTGCCTTTCCCTTCGGACGGCAGGCTCTCCCTTAGAACTGGATTGTGGGAGGCTGTTCTATCCATGGAGCGTTGGCGCCATCTAGTGGCGACACGCGGCGCGGCACACAATACAATAAACCCATTTCTCCTGTAGCCTGACAGTCCTTGTAGGGGAGCGCTAACCTCCATTCTACAAAAAGCAGACCTGCATCTCATTGCATGTTGTTATGTCTGTTTATTGTCGGATAGCTGACTGATTATAGGAATGGACTTCTGTAGTCTAAATAGATTTTTGCAGACTGAGCATGAATGGCATGGTGCTTCAACATGTCAAACCCAGAACTGATAATTGAACTCCTTCCGACTTCAGGAAAAACACACATTTTTAATAAAACTGTCAACATGTGGCAGCTGGCCATTGCTTTCTAATATGCTTTCTGTTGTGGAGGCACAAAGCAGTCTGTATTTTAGTCCTTTTCTCCTGAAAGACTTGTATAGTTCCATTTAAGTGCAGGTGTTGTTTTTCTGACACAACAGTAAAGTAAATGACTGTAAACTATGCGTGCAAAGGGAAACTCTGCAAGGCACAGCTATATACAAATGTCACTCAAAGGGTAAGGGGCAAACAAGGCTAAGTCTTATTACAGATTGAGCATGAATCTGCAAGATGAAGAAGCAGGAACTCCCGGAACAGACGTTTGAAGTCATTGCTGAGATAAGAAAACCCCCAAATGCTCAGTACAGCTATCAACATATGGCAGCTGGCCATCCCTTTTAACATGTTTCCTGTGTAGGACAAAGCAAGCTAGGTTTTGGCCTTTTTCTGCCTGGAGATATACAGCGCATGCTTCTATGCGGTGGGTGTGGTGGCAGCAGATCCTCCGTGCCAGTCACTGTACCGAGATCCAATAAAATAAGTAAAGCCACATCCTGCAGAGCTGTAAGACGTTTAAATGTGTTATCATAAAAACTGTATGAACATAGTTACGTGACCTTCTGCCATCTGTTAAAATGTTGCCACTCAGACATGTGATTTCATTCTTTTGGTAACCAGGTAAGACCCACACAAGTGCCTGTTTTCAGGGGTGACCTGGGAACACTGGGGTTGCTAAGTGATTTGCTCAGAGTCACAAAGTATGCAAGTGGAACTTGTGGGACTCAAACTCAGGACTGCTGGATTGCCAGGCTCATTCACAGCTGATTGCTGTAATCTTTAGGCTATGGTGTATTTACTGAATCTCTTATCAACAACATTTTTAATATTGTTATGGTGAGTTGACGTATCCATGCTGGTCCCTGATAATAAGAGAGGGGAGTAAAATAAGTCATCTTTACCAGTTAACATACCCCCAGTGCAACATGCTTAGTAGCAGAAATGTAAACAAAAGCAGAGAATAACTGAGCAAATTACTTGGTGATAGTACAATGCCGATGAGAAAGAGTACCAGGTATATGATTAGCAGGGCACAGGGAATAAACTGTCAAAAAAGCACAGTTTTTTTTTGTAGTACTGCTGCTTTAAATGGGTTTTGCTTTGATACTTTGAAATGTTTTCCTCTGATATTCATAGATCAATAGACATGTTTTGGCAGAAAAGGACCCTCTGGGGCCCATCAAGTCTGCCCCATCCCTCCTCCCCATTGACAATCCATTGTGTTTGTCTAGGCCTTCTTGAAACCCTCCACTGTACTGGCCCTCACAACCTCCTCTTGCAGTCTGTTCCAGGGCTCAAACACTCTCTCTGTGAAGTAATACTTTCTAACATTTCCGCTAAACCTTCTCCCTCCAATCTCAGTCCATAACCCGTAGTTCTTGTATCTACCTTCCCGGCAAACAAGTTCTCCCACACTTTACTGATCCCGTTCACATACTTGAATGTTTCGATCATGTCCCCTCTCTTCCCTTCTTGTCTCCAGAGGATACAAGTCCAGCTCCTTCAACTTCTCCTCATATGGTATATATCTTTGTGCTGTGTATTGTTACTTGACACAACTGTATTTTGTACATGATGCTGATGTGTTAATCTCTATACTCATCTGTTATTGCTGTTCATTTGTGTGTTGTAACCCTTCCTGGTCGTCTCTCAATATAGGCACTATGGTTATCTAGTGCACTTACCCAGTAAACAAAAAACTGAATAAGTAATTAAAAATGAAGACCGGATACCAGATTGTTCCAAATGTTAGGAGGTGGCAGCTGAAGATTAATTCAAAACATCAGCGACCTCTGGGGAGTCAGAAATGGGCGAGCTGCTAGAATTGAGGCATGTGTGGGCCGAGTTGTGGGTCAGAGTGAATAACAGCAGAATTACGCCCGAGACATTGGATTGTTTTGGAGGTCTTCCCCATGGTGCCCCTACACATAGCCACTTGTCAGCTGTGCAGTATCTCACAGAATTATATTGTGTACTGCTCTGAGCCACATAACCTGGTCCTTACAACTACAACCTGGTAAAGCTCGGGACAGAACAGCATGTGCATGTTAAAACTGAAATTGCATCCTGAGAATAACAGTAACGTAGCAATATCTCCCTTTTTTCTGCCATTCTAAGTATACTTTCTATCATTTCCTTGTCCATTTCCTCCCCCTGAGAAGGGGAGCCGGACCTTTTTCCTTACCTGGTGATGCAGATGAACTACAAACATTCTGAACTCCTGTTTGATCACTAGCTGAGGGCAGAGGGGTGTTCTTCCCATTTGATGTATTGAGTGCTGCACCCCTCTCCCCATTTGCTAGTTTAAATATTCTGCAAAGACATCAAACTTCTGCCCCAATGCACTGACTCCCTCCTTAGTCAGATGCAGTCCATTGAATTTGAAGAACTTTCACTCCCAAAACTGTTACCAGTTACCTATAAATCTGTGTCCTTTTTCCTGGCACCAGCCATTGAGCCACATGTTTAGAAGTCCCTGCAACAGCCACAGAGAGGCATAGAGAGTTGCTGGAAGCCTTGCAGTAGGAATTCATCAACCAGCTGGTAATGGAACCTACTAGAGGTCTGGCCATACTTGACCTAGTTATGACAAATGGGGACAATGTTGATGGGGTGGGGGTTGGGGAAAACATGGGTAACAGAGACCATAGGATGGTAAAATTTAGAATCCAAAAGGGACATGAGAAGGGCAGCTCCAACAGTAGGGTGCTAGACTTTAGAAAGGCAGATTTTAGTAGGATGAGGGCATTGGACCAGGAGGAACTGGAGTGGGAAGAGGGCTTGGAAGACATGGAGCGAGTAAAGGGAAATTAAATGGCAGTATTGAGGAAACAGCGCTATGCATTAGGATGGTGAGCAGAAAAAAGAGGTCAGGAAACTGCTCTGGTTCACACCAGAAGTCAGAATGCAGTTAGGGAGAAGAGAAGAGCATTTGGGAAATACAAGCACTGCAAAAGGAGGCCGACAGGGAGGTGTATAAAGTAAAACTGAAGACAGTTTGGAAGGTGATCCGGTGGGTGAAGGGTGAGACAGAAGAGCCTATAGCAAGGGAGGGGAAAAGGGGTGACAAAAGGTTTTACAGATACCTGAGCAACAGAAAGAAAGGGTAGCATGGGAATTTGAGGCTCAAGGGAGAAGGAGGGGCACTGGTGGAGGATGACCCAGAAAAAGCCGATGTCCTAAATAGATACTTCACTTCTGTCTTCAAGGTGGAGGAGGGGGATGGGCCAAAACTGGATAATAAGGGGAGGAAGTGTATGGAGATGGACTCAAGTCCTTTCATGGAAGCAAGAGTACTGGAGGAATTGGGAAAGCTATGGACAGATAAGGCGATGGGGCAGGAAGGGATCCACCTGAGGGTATTCAAAGAATTAAAGCAGGAATTGGCAGCACCACTCACAAGGCTATTTAACCTGTCACTGCACAAGGCAAGGGTTCCTTGGGATGGGAAAATGGCTGAGGTAGTGCCAATACATAAAGGGGGGAGTGAGGGAGGATCTGGGAAATTACCACCCGGTAAGCCTTACCTCCAAGGTCGGTAAACTACCTACTTGGTACAACTGGCTGCCAACTGCAATTACCAACTGTACTACATAGGACTCCTTCAAGCGCCATCTTCACCAACTCCTCATTGCCAGTGCCTCTCATGAGTGCTTCTCATAGCCTATTCTAGGTCCCCTTCCCCTGCTGTTCCTTTGATGCCTCCACCCCTTCAGTCTCATTTCCCTGCTGATTCTCTAACCTTCTTACCCCCATCCTTTCCTGCTCTGGCCCCATTTTTTCTCCTCCTCTTGACCCTCCTTTTTCTTCCACCTCATACTATTCCATCTTTCTTTTTCTTCCCCTGCCCTCCTACCTTACCATGCACCTTCTTTCCCCATCCTCATCCTCCTCCTTCTCCCCCTCTTCCCTCTCTGACTGTGCTCCTGAGTTGCCCTATCCCACCCCTCCAACTCTTTCATTCAAAACTGACTCCTGCCTACTCACTTGCTCCTGACTCTGTCTGTCAAGCCACTCTCCCTTTGTGATGTCAGAAAATGAATACTGAGGGTGCATGTCATTAACCTGTATGTATGCGATATGTCTATGCATGTTTAGTACTATTTAGTGGTGCCATGTAGACAAATCAAAGCAGCCGCTAGAGTAACAGTCCCTGTTTACTGGAGTGGTCACTTTCATTGTTCCAAGTGGCAACTCTAAATAGTACTAAACATCACTGACAAACAGCACCAATCTAGATCTATGGAGCACACACAAGCAGCCTTCGTTTTCAGACATCACACAAGGCTTTGTTTTTATGGGGGTGCAACTTTGGGGTGCTATAACTTTTTAACTTTTTATTCTTGGTTGTTTTTTGCTTTTATATTTCATGTTTGTTGATACTGTATAACATTGTTGTTCTGATGCCAATTGTAAAGCTCTCTAATTACTGCCTAGTCACTTAGCTTGCCCTCGCTCCTGAGCTGTTTTCCACACCTTCATTCCTTATCCTGCACCCTCTGTTCCTGTAACACTTACTTTCCCAGCCCCGCTCTCTTCCCTTCCCACTTAGCCATTTCTCCACTACCCCCTGTCATTACCCCCTCCCTTTTTCCTGCCCCTCCCCTCTCCTGCTCTTTGCCGACTCACTCCCCCTCTAACCGCCCTCCACTCCCCTCTCTGCCGTCTTTCGGTTCCACCGGCCCGGTAACAGGTTGCTACCTTGTACCGCTAATGCCGTAACTTGCCGCCACCCTTCCTACCTTTCTTTCACCTTTCTGCCCCTCTCCCTGCCAGCTTTCCCCTCCTCTTTATTCTTCCCTCTTCTCCCTATGCTCAGTCCTCACCCCCTTCCCTCTCCTATTTTATCCCGCCTCCCACCAGTTTGCGTGACTCCCCTCTCTCTCCTGCCATCTCGTAGTTCCACTGGCTCGGCCGCAGGTTACTTACCCACAATGCCGTTTTCACCGCCTAGCCTCTTGTCCTCCTCCTTCTTCTGCTCCTTCTGCTCTTACTAGGTGCACTCTGTCTCCCTACCCCACTCATTTCCCTATCTGTTCCATGCCCTTCATCCCTTTTCCCCTATACCCTGCCCTTCCCACCCTACCCTTCCCTCCCCCATTCCTTTAGTTCAAATCCTCCTCACCCTTGCACCTAGTTCCCCACCGCCCTCCCTGCACATCACCTCTCTCCTCTCTATTTTTGCACTCATAGCTTCACTGTCCTGTTCCCCGACCTCTCCGTCTCTCTTGCCGACTCCCGGTTCCACCGTCCCGGCCACAGGTGGTAACCTTCTCCCGCTAATGCCGCACTTGGCGCCTTAACCTCCCTCCTGTCCTCCCCTTTTTTGCTATTCGCCCTACCACCCCCTGTCTCCGTCTCTCCTGCCCTACCCTTACACCTGTCCCCTACCACCTCTCCCCCTAGTTCTCAACAACTGAATACATGTAATTTTATCCTTATTGCTATGCTTGACTACACTGTGTGACTTTGTCCTTTGCAAATGTATCCTGCTCTGTGTAATTTCTTATGTATCCTGCAAATGTATCCTGCTTTGTGTAATCTCTTATGTATCACTGTGTTCTGTAACTGTACCTCCCGGGTCGTGCCTGAAAATAGTCACTTGTTGGCTAGTGCACTTACCCAGTCAACAAAAACTAAATAAATAAATAAAAAACCAGAGGGAAGCACATAGACATTTTAATGCCCCATAACAGTAGAGCAGATCTACTATTATATGTGTTTGAGGGGAGCAGGGTGTCTGACAGTAGGTACCTGCTCTTTAATGCTGACCAGTAACTGATTCACATAGGTGTTCCTATCCAGAATTCATACATGGATATGCCTTCCTATAAGAATGCCGGCCAGTTATGCAAAGCATTTCTGTGTGGCTGTGCCCCTGGTGCTTTACTGAAAACCTCACTAGGCTGCAGAATAAGGCAAAGGATCCTTGTTTACTCAGGAATAGCACACGAAGCTGAAGCTTGCTCAGTTAAAACTGCAGCTACATTGTTAAACATGTGCTTCTTCACTGTAGCATATGACTGAAAGTAACATCTGATAGAGCCCCTTCTACAGCAGATGCAGTGGAAAGCTTGTGGAAAACCTTAGGCATGCAAAGGAAGCTATATATGACCTGCCATCCAGGTTCCTCAACAAGTGCTCATTTAGATAGAAACATTTATTTATTTATTTCAATCTCGGAATAACCACTTGAGCTCAGAGCTCTTTTACACAGGTTCCACATCAAGTAAACTATACAAATAGAGTAGGAAAGAATTACATTGGACTTGCCATGCAGACTAGACAATAGGGAAGGGAGAGGGCTGAGAACAGACATGCAGATATGAGAAGCCTAACGGTAAGTACCGGTTAGTTGTCAGAGGTAGCAGGTTAGTAGATATGGGTAAAGTGTGGGGGGAGCCCCAAGTACTAAGGGAGCAGGTGATACCAAGAGAAGAGGGAGTGGGTCAATGAGGAGGAGGGGAGTGTGTAGAGGCAGGAAGGATAGGGTGAGGAAAGGTGGCAAAAGATGGAGAAAGGTAACAGTGGAGGGGACGGGAAGAAGTGTCAAGATGATGGGGAGGGAGGGAGGAAGGGTAGGGAGTGGAGGAAGAGACAATAGGGGAGGTAGGGGTAAGGGGGAGAGGTGAGTGAGAGGTGGGGGGCAGAGCTTATAGGAAGCAGTGGAAAGGGGGGGCTGTATGGTACCAGTAACTGAGGAAATGGAGGCAATGCTAGGAGCAACAGTCAACATAGAAGTTGATGGCAGATAAGGACTGCAAGGCCCATCCAGTCTGCCCATTTCTTTTTCTACCTTCTAAATGTGCCATTGGCCTTTGCTCTGTCAATGGCCTATCTATTCATACTCATTTGTATTGCTCCCTTATGCATATTCCATGCCTGTTTGAAGCCCTGCACTGTATTCATATCAACCACTTCCAGAGGAACGCCATTCCATGCATCCACCACCCTTTCTGTGAAAAAGAACTTCATCACATTACCCCTTAATTGGCCTCCCTCTAATTTCATGCTGTGTCCTCTTGTCCTGCTATTTTTCTTATATTTAAACATGTTAGACTCTTTCACCTTGTTAATGCCCTTAAGGTGTTTGAATGCCTCGATCATATCACTTCTCTCCCTCCTTTGCTCAAGGGTATACATATTGAACTCTGTTAATCTGTCCTCATATGTTTTCTGATGCAGTCCCTGCACCATTTTGGGTGCCCTTCTCTAGACTGCCTCAGTTTGGTTAATTTCCTTGTGAAGGTGTGGCCTCCAGTGCTGCATGCAGTATTCCAGATGTGGCCTAACCAGTGTCTTGTAAAGAGGGAGTATTACCTCCCTCTTCTGACTTGTGATACCCCTACTAATACACCCTAACATCCCACAAGCCTTACCTGCTGTTTCAGTGCTCTGCTTGGATGATTTCAGGTAATCAGTGATGATGATGCCCAAGTCTCTTTCTTCCCTTGTGACTGCCAGCAATTCCCCTCCCAGTCTATAGGTGGCTTCAGGGTTTCTCTTCCTTATGTGCATGATGTTGAACTTCTTTGCGTTAAACCCCAGTTGCCACTCTTATGACCATTCTGCTAGTTTATCCAGATCTCTTCTCATTCTGCCCACCCCATCTGAATCATCTACTCTGTTGCAGATCTTGGTGTCATCTACAAACAGACAAACCTTACCCTCCAGTCCATCTTCAATGTCACTGATGAAGATATTGAAGAGGACTGGCCCCAGGACTGATCCCAGAGATACCCCACTTGTGATCTGCATCTCTTCTGACTGTATACCATTTACCACCGCTCTGTTTTCTGCCTGTCAATCAGTTTGCCACCCAGTTGACCAATTTCTGACCCACCCCGAGCCTACCCAGTGTTTTAGTCAATCATCTATGTGGAAAAGCTATGCTGAAGTCAAGGTAGGTGACATCAACTGCTCCCCCTTGGTCCACTACACAGGTTACCCAGTTAAAGAAATCTATGAGATTAGTCTGACAGGACCTTCCTTTTGTAAACCCATGCTGTCTTTGATCCTGTGCTCCTATGTATTCCAGGTGTTGCACTATCCTTTTCTTAAGGAGTACCTCCATAATCTTGCCCACTACTGAGGTAAGACTGACTGGTCTGTAGTTCCCTGCTACCACTCTTGTGGAGCGGGATCACATGAGCCCTTCTCCAGTCTTCTGGGACCTCTTCTGTGCTCAGAGACTCATTAAACAATTCTGATAATGGCTCTGCTAGTTCCACCCTTAACTCCTTTAGTACCCTGGGATGTATGCCACAGGTACCATTGCCTTGTCTACCCTGAGCTTATCAAGCTCTTGTAGGACCCTTTCTTTTGTGAAGGGACTAGTGCCTACCTCCCTCCCTCCTGTGTACATGGTGCTGAGCTGTGGGCCCTGCCCTACCTTCTCTTCAGTAAATACTAAGCATAAGTATCTATTCAGGATAGATGCTTTTACATGGTCCTCCTCCTCACATGCCCCCTTATCTCCTTTGAGCTTAGCAATACGCCCTCTGGACTTTCACTAATGTGTCTAGAGAAAGTCTTGTCACCTTCTTTTACTGTCAGTGCTAGTCTTTCCTCAGTTTGGGCCTTTGCCTGCCTTACTGCCTTCTCTTAGGGAAGTTTGTTATGCCTCTCTATCTTCATCCTGCTGCATTCCCTTATATTTCCTAAAGGCCAGCCTTTTGGCTCTGACCTTTTCTGCTACTGTTTTTGAGAACCAAAGTGGTTTCCTTCTTTACACTTCCTTTTCTCTCTAACACAATGTGATGTTGCTTCAAGTATTGCTTCCTTAATGCCTGCCCACTTTGCCTGTACCCCCTCACCTGTATTTCTTTTTTGCCAGGGCTAGCTTAACTCTGTTGGCCATTTATCAAAATCAGCTCCTCTGAAGTCCCATATTTTTGCCTTGGGATGGGATGATTTAGTTGTAGTGGCCAAACTGAACCATACCATGTGATGGTCACTGGCCCCCAGGTGACCTTCCACCTGAAGTTCTGTGATCCTTTCCCTGTTAGTCAGTACTAGATCTAGGATAGCACCATCTCTTGTGGGATGTTGTACCAGTTGTTCGAGTTCCTCCCCCTGAAGGGCATCCATCTTGTCTAGTTCTGGCAGATGTTCCTGCTGGTATTGACCAATCTGTAACTGGCATGTTGAAATCTCCCATTATCAGAACCTCCCCTTTAGCTGTCATGTTTCGTATATCTTCTAACAGTAATGTGTCTATGTCCTCCCCCTGGTCTGGGAGCCTGTAGACAATCCCCAGTTCTTATGGCTGTCCCATTGTCTGTTTCCAGGGTGACCCACAGTTCTTCTGGCTCCTTATGTGTATTCTCAATTTCTGTAGCTTTGATATTTTCATTGACATACAGGGCCACTCCACTCCCCACTTTTTGCAACTCAGTCTCTTCTGAACAGTACATAGCCAGGTACTGAAGTCTCCCAAGTGTGGTTACTGGTAAACCATGTCTCGCTAATTGCTGCTATGTCCTGTTTAGCCTCTGTCATTATTGCCTGCAGGTCTGGGATCTTGTTTCCCAGACTGCAAGCATTTGTGTACATGATTTTCCATTGGCCAGATTTCAGTGTGTTAGTTGTTGGGTGAGGTCTGGCATTTCCCCTGTGCATTATATGGAGCTGGACCTTTTTCCTTACTTGGTGATGCAAATGAACTGAAAGCATGCTGAACTCCTGTTTGACCACTAGCTGAGGGGGAGGGTGTTTTCCATTCAATGTATGGGTTCTGCATTTGCTAGTTTAAATAAAAGACATCAAACTTCTGCCCCAATGCACTGACTCCTCCTTAGTCAGATGTAGTCCATCAAATTTAAAGAGCTTTTGCTCCCCAAACTGTTGCCAGTTCCCTTAAAATTTGTGTCCTTTTTCCTGACACCAGCCCTTGAGCCACATGTTTAGCTCCCCTATCTTCCCTTCTCTGACCTTCCGTCCATCTGTCCCCCTCTCCCAGACTGGCAGGATCTCAGAGAAGGAGATGCCAGATGAAATGGATGATAGTTTGTCACCCAGCCTGGTCAGGTGTTCCTTGGTCTGCATAACTGACCGGCTGGCGAGATCATTAGTCCTGATGTGTACCAGGATGTCAATGTTTTCCCCTGCTTCTTGAACAATTTTAGCAATGTGGTCAGTGTCTCTCCACGCTGATGTACCGAGGAAACATTTGACCATTACCCCAGGCTGGAGATATGTATCAAATCCCGGAATCATGGAGTCTCCTATGAGCAGAAGTTTTTTGATTTCCTGTTTGCTTTTTTTGCTTTGGCTCTTGTTTTGGATGAGTTTTGTTGTGCTAGCTCCTGTGCTGCAGCATCCTGTTCTGCAGAGTCCTCTGCCCCTTTGTTTGATTTCAGAGATAGAGGCAGATACGTGTTCATAGTTTTGATATGGTTAGTGGAGGTAATATGTTGGAGAGCACTGAGTGAAGGGGCACCCGATTTGTCCCTCCTAACCACGTGCCAACCTCCTGGACCAACTACCCTCTGCGGTCGAGATGCTCCTGTTCAATGTTGGGGAAATGGCGGGTGGTTCTTATAATATGTTTCCTCTTGAATATGAAATTTGAGGCACGCAATCTCTGCCCATGCTGCCTGGAGCTGAGCTCTAAGATCTCCAGTGGCGCAGCATGTACGACAGTGTCTTAAATCCCGTAAAACTGCCTTTCTGAAAAGTGTTTCACAGTACCTGCAGTTAATGATATCCATTCCAGATAATCTGCAGGGTTTATAACCTGGTCAGAGTAATTAGAAGAAAGAAAATGCAAGCAAAGTTTGATTTTGTGTTTTTTTTTTGTAGAACTTGTTATAACAAGTTAAATTACTAGTGCCCCTGTAAATGAGGTCACCGTGTGGATACCCCACTGATGCGCCCCTTTCTGCTTTGCCACAAGAAATGTCACGACTGTGCTGCCCTATAAAAGGAGTGAAGTGTGGGGTGGCAGGGCCCTTTCCCTGCCAAAAAAGAAGAACCACGGATGAAAGAAACAAGGAGGTAAGAGCAGAAACAATCAGTCAGCAACAAATGCAGTAACCCTGAAAGCTTATCCTAATGCTAGATAAAACTGTAAATCCTGTAAAGCACCACCTGTAATAATTTCACAGACGATATACCCTGTAAGAAACACTTTGCTACAGAGAAAAATAAATCAATAACAGAAGATATACCTTGCAAAAGACAATTTGAATCAGAAGATTACAGCAGTAATCTGTTAGCACACACCTGTAGGCACACCCTGTAATAATGCAACAGAAGTTATACCCAGCAACAGCAATTTGAATCAGAGAAAAATAAAGCAATAAAATGCTAGCAACAAACAGTAACAATCCTTATGAGTACAAAATAAAAACAACAACTCAGTAAATCTGCTTAGCCAAAAAAAGTATTAATCCTTTTCCTTTTCCGTAAGGTTCTTTGTTCTGTCCTTTCAAGCAAGCTAGAAGGAAAGAGCTCAGGTGAAGCTTGGTGCCTTGGCCAGCAAACCTAGTCTTCCACTTGAGGTGAAGTGAGAGAGAGAAAGGATATTCTTGTATCTCGCGGTTCCCTGTTACTAAGGAAAGCTCTGGATACAAGAATATCCTTGTTGTGTATGACTGCTCATACTCAAGTCATGGATCCAGGTTGTCTGGAGGTGGGTTCGCTGGCAGGATCACTTTCGGGTCATTGGCTTGGGGGGCCACAGTTAACTACCTCAGACCGGGTACGGAACCTGGGCATTATATTTGATGACTGCCTGACCCTTAAACATCAGGTGTCAGCAGTTGTCAAAACCTTTTTCTACCATCTGAGGAATATAACCTGGTTGAAGCACCTGGTTCCTGCTGACGACTTCTTAAAGGGCATGTACCTACTGTCTGTCACCCAGCCCCCCTCAAACATATATAATAGGGGACCTGCTCCACTGTTGAGGGGTATGGAAACTTATACGTGCTTCCCTATGGGTAAAAGGTTATAGCACCCTGAATTTGCACCCCCTTAAAAACAGAGCCATGTCTGGCATGCCCCTAGGCAGGTACCCCAACCTCCTTTTGTGATGTCAGAAAATGAAGGCTGCTTGTGTGTGGTCCATAGATCTATATTGGTGCCATTTGTCAATGACATTTAGTACTATTTAGAGTTGCCACTTGGAACAATGAAAGTGACTGCTGCAGAAAAAAAGGGGCCTTTACTCTAGCGGCTGCTTTGATTTGTCTACATGGCACCTCTAAATAGTACTAAATGCCATAGACATATTGCATACATACAGGTTAATGACATGCACCCTCAGTATTCATTTTCTGACATCTCAAAAGGAGGCATGTCAGACAAGGCTTTGTTTTTATGGGGTGTATATTTGGGGTGCTATAACTTTTTAACCAGAGGCAAGTGCATGGAATTTTTAATGCCCTTCAACAGTAGACTAGATCTGCTATTATATATGTGTGAGGGGAGTTGGGTGCTTGACAGTAGGTGCCTGCTCTTTAACGTTGGTCAACACCTTTGTTACCTCCAACCTGGACTACTGCAACGCCCTTTACCTAGGGCTACTGGGGGTTGATATCCGCCGCTTGAATCTGGTGCAGAATGCGGCAGCCAGGCTTTTGACTGGTATGCCTAGGACCAGTCATATAACACCTGTCCTCCGTGGACTGCATTGGCTGCCAGTATAGTGGTGGATTACCTTCAAGGTCAGCTTGCTGACCTATAAAGCCCTACACAACTAGGGACCTAGTTACCTGCAAGTTCTTCTTCATCCCTACTGTCCCTTCTGGCCTCTCCGATCCACCAATGAGGGATTGCTAGAGATTCCTGGGGTCCATTTGAAGACATCTGAGGCCATTTCATTTGGTTTTATGGTTCCAACCCTGAGGAATTCTCTACTCAACGGGTGTGAGGTTGCCTGACCATCCAAAGTTTTAAACCAGCATTAAAATGTACCTATTTAGCCTAGTGTACTTTGCTTTTTAAGAATATTTTAGTGATTGATTTTATGATACTGTTTTAATTATATGTATTTGATTTATTTATTGTAAAGTGTCTTGGCCTTGGAAAGGCCCTTTTAAAAATAAAGGATTGATTGATGGATATTGTGTGTCAGTGATTCCATAGGAAACCACAGACAGAATCATGTAGCTTCAACATAAATAACAATCATGTCACATTATGGGCAGCACATAATTTACCTGGTGAAAAAACTGATTCTCTGAAGGGCTGATAGGTGTGTAAATAATATTTATTTTGACCACAGATATGGATACCTATCATCAGTCCACAATCCGAAAAACATAGCACTGTCTGCATAGATGATACTGGCATAACAAAATACAATGAAATCTGCTTTTTTTTCATTTCTCTTGTAACCGATCAAATACCAAACATGCCTTATGGCTAAAAATCAATTATGAGCCTTCCCCTCCTGGTATTCAAGCTCTCATCTGACCTGCTCTGAATCACCGCCCCACTACAGGCTCAGAATCTCAATCACTACACATCCCAAGATGCCAGACTATGCTGAGCCAAAGATCCTTTGCTTATAGAGCTCCTAGCTGGTTAAATGGTCTAAGCATCCCTAAGGTTTGACCCTTCAAATCTAAACTCTGCCTGCACCTACCTCCAGCTCATGTGACTGTCATCCCTAATCTTTCTCTATCTAGCACTTATCGGCTCCCCCCTCCCCTACACCCCTGCATACTGCACTTCCTACTTGCACCTTCTGTGTTATGTGAGACCCTGACACTAGCCAATGGCTGCATTTTTGTGTGTACTTGCCAAATTTATGTTAATATTGTGTACCCAGTCCATTGTTAATCAATCTGTCCTCCGAACCATATGTACTCTTGGGTTTATTTACCACTGTAGCCTGTCACACTGTCATAATGTAAATCTCTGTAACCTGTTAACATGTCACATTGTCCTACCATGTATTTATACCTCACCTGAAGTGGAAACTTCATAAAAGAGCCTTGGCTTAAAGGTATTTGTAATCCTAGATTGAAATAAATAAAATAAATAAATAGTTTAGTGCCTCTTACATAGACTCCTATGACTGTAGAATAGATTCAATATTGTCCTGCACCACATTTGACTGTTAGAAGGCGCCAACACTCCACAGATAGAATAGTCTCCAGAAATCATATTCTAAGGGAGAGCTTGGCAACCGATGAGAAAGGGGCACTAAGAGCAAATTGGACAGAAACACAGGGATTCCATAATGTAAAATAGTTTTCAAGCATCAGGGGCAGAATTAAAGCAGCAGTACAATGTAAAAAAAATATATGCCTTTGCAACAGTTAATTCCCTATGCTCTGTTCTGCATGTACCTAGTACTCTTTCCCACCAGCATTGTACCATCACCCCATAATTTGCTCCGTTTTCCTCTGTTTTTGTTAACATTTCTGCACCCACCATGTTGAAAGCAACAATACCAGACAGGCAGTTATGACAGTGCCACAGTTACTGTGATCTACCAACTAGGAAACGGATTGCTTCCTGATTATCCAATACTAAAAGCAAGGTCGTGTGCAGCAGTTCTGTGTGACTGTGTCCCCGACAGATACTGTATTCTGTGTCATTTACTAAGGGCAGGTGAACTGAGGTCTGCATGTTAGATTTCGGGTTTCAACAAAACTGTAGTTGATACCAGACCCTCAGGGGTTCAGTATCAAGTCATTGCTAGCTGTAAATACTGCAGTTCCCCTTCCTGAAAACTGATGCAGACCATACTAAAATGATATGTTCCATCTGCGTTGGAGCAGTTGCAAAACTCGCTGCACATACAATTAGGGATAGGGGGGAGAGAGAGAGGGGCAGCCTGCCAGCCAGCTGTACTTTCTCATAGGGGACTCCACGAAGGCAGATATGATAATGGAGTAAAAGGCAGGTGTCATGATGAATAACAATAAATACTATTTACTAGCTCAGAGTTTTTATTCAATGTTCTTCATACCGATGTTTGCTATAACATAGTTTCTAAGCGGTGGTTTTAGGCACACACTGATATTTAAACTGACCAATTAGAGACTGAGATTTGCTTCCCACCCTTTAGTTAGGTCCACAGAATGAATCACTAGATGACAGCTAGATGATGTCCAGCCCGCCTTTCTGTGCCCTCTGTTCTCAATCAGGTCTGGAGAAGAGTGATGTCATTCTGGCTCCGCCTCCAGTTTCAACTCTATAAATACCAATGGCAGCAGCCTCTCCGAATACTCTTCTTTAGATTTCCGTTCAGGAAAGGAAAAGCATTGAATAACGTCTGGACATGTTAAGGTTGGGAATGGGATCAGTAAAGGAGGTGCCCTGCTAATCATATACCTGGTACTCTTTCTCGCCAGCATTGTACTATCCCCAAGTAATTTGCTCAGTTATTCTCTGCTTTTGTTTACATTTCTGCCACTAAGCATGTTGCACTGGAACCCCCTCTGCTGAAAACTGCACATGTGAATGACTTGCAGGGACATCGGGAGTGGTAAGCAGAGGGTCCCTCTGCTGTTGTTAAAAGTCGTGATATGACCTGTTGAAAAAGCACAGCTGAAAATTAGTCAGCCGCCATATTTGTTGTAGTGCTACAACACTTCAAATAAATTACAAATATCTGAAAAACTAAGGACGACTGGGAAAAAAAACATTTACAGGTATGGAAATTGGAACTTGGGCCACATGCTTACAGCCAAAAAACAGAATTGTAATAGCTCACTTCCTAATTTCGTAGTACTGCTGCTTTAAATTTAACACACTGCGTGTCAAATGAACACAGTTTTCCCTAATGGTACTAACTGCTGTGTGATAACTCATTTGTAGCCATTTAACCAGGAGGCGAGCCCTCAACACTGTTGTAGCGCCACTGAAAATATGGTGGCTGCTATCTAGTACTACTGCTGTTAATGTGGCAGAAATGTAAACGACCACAAAAGATAACCAGGCAAATTACAGGGTGTTGGTGCATAGCTGGCAGGAAAGACTACCAGCTACATACTCAGCAGAGCACAGGGAATAAACTGTCAAAATGCAGTTTTTTTTACATTGTACTGTTACAACACTTCTTTTGTATGAGTGTTTTTTTCACAGCAGAGCTGGTGTATTCCCCAGTGATTTCTTTTTCTGTTTCAGACACCTAGAAAGAGGAACAAGCAGAGATGTATGTTGTGGAATTCTTTTCCTTCATGCTCACCGCTAGCTTGTCCCTACCTATTATCCCAAGGCAAGCATGAATATGTGTGAATCATAATTTACTTACTACTTTGTCAGCCACTTGTGCAACTCCCCGGTTGTGCTAACACAGAAGTTTTTGAATAACTGCTAAACACAAAAGGCAATCGGCCTCTCCAACAGAATACGTAGCCAAGTCTGGAGCTTACTGAAAGCATCTTGTATTGAAATAATCCACCCCCAAGTTTACATTCTACATTTGAAGAGCATGTACCTACTGTCTGGTACGCAGACCCCCTCAAACATATATAATAGGGGACCTGCTCCACTGTTGAGGGGTATGGAAACTTATACATGCTTCCCCATGTGTAAATGGTTATAGCACTCTGAATTTGCACCCCCTTAAAAACAAAGCCATGTCTGACACACCCCCAGGCAGGTACCCCAACCTCCTTTTGTGATGTCAGAAGATGAAGGCTGCTTGTGTGTGCTCCATAGATCTATATTGGTGCCATTTGACAATGATGTTTAGTACTATTTAGAGTTGCCACTTGGAACAATGAAAGTGACTGCTCCAGTAAACAGGGACTGTTACTCCAGTGGCTGCTTTGATTTTTCTACATGACACCTCTAAATAGTACTAAACACCATAGACATATCACATGCATACAGGTTAATGACATGCGACCTCAGTATTCATTTTCTGACATCACAAAATGAGGCATTCAGACAAGGCTTTGTTTTCATAGCGGTGCAAATCTGGGGTGCTATAACTTTTTAACCAGAGGGAAGCGCATAGAATTTTTAATGCCCCTCAACAGTATAGCAGATCTCGTTATGATATATGTTTGAGGGGAGCTGGGTGCCTGATAGTAGGTACCTGGGCTCAGGACCCTCCAACTAACCTCTTCCCCATATGTCAGTGATACAATTTGCTGCTAACGTTACTCTGTTATCTCTGCAGTTGAGGAAGAGGAGGTGGGTGTGTGTGTTGTGTGATATGATTGAAACATTCAAACACTTTAAAGCAGCAGTACTACCAAATCAGGAAGTAATCTATCAAAATTCTGCTTTTTGACTGTAAGCATGCTGCTAAAGTTCCAACTTCCATACCTGTACATATTGTTTTTGGTCATCTTTAGTTTTTTTTAGATATTTACAATTTATTTGAATTGTTGTAGCACTACAATAAATATGGCAGCCTTCACATTTTCAGCTGCACTTTGATAAATTTTCAGCTGTTGTTTTCCTTCAGGTCACATCATGTCTTTTAACTACAGCAGAGGGACCCTGTACCGACCATTCCCAATGTCTCTGCAAGTCATACAGATGTGCAGTTGGCAGCAGAGGGGGTTCCAGTGCAATATGCTTGGTGACAGAAATGTAAAGGAAGCAGAAGATAACTGAGCAAATTACTCTGTGATAATACAATGCCGGTGGGAAAAAGTACCAGGTATATGATTAGCTGGGCCCAGGGGAATAAACTGTCTAAAAAGTGCAGTTTTCTTTTTCGTAGTACTGCTGCTTTAAGGGTATTAACAAGATGAAAGAGTCTAACATGTTTCAATATAAGAAAAATAGCAGGACAAGAGGACACAGCAAGAAATTAGAGGGAGGCAGATTAAGGGGTAATTTGAGGAAAATCTTTTTTTTACAGAAAGGGTGGTGGATGCATGGAATGGCCTACCTAAGGAAGTGGTGGATATGACTACAGTGCAAGGCTTCAAACAGGCAAGGGACAGGCATAAGGGAGCAAAACAGATGAGTATGAATATATAGGCCATTGACAGAGCAAAGGCCAATGGCACATTTATAAGGTAGAACAAGAAATGGGCAGACTGGATGGGTCTTATGGTCCTAATCTGCCATCAACTTCTATGCATGTTGGACTGGGAGACTAGGCAGAATGAGTTAAAGAGCAGGTACCCAAACCCCCCTCAAACATATATAATAGCTAACCTGCTCCACTGTTGAGGGGTATGCTAGAGTGCAGGCACCTGGGGTCCAGTGATCATCACACAGCGTTGTTCAATATGACCACTATGACACAGACAAGCCACGCAAAGGTGAGGGTCCTGTCTCTTTGGAGGGCAGGAACATGGGTTCCAGTGATCATAACACAGTGTGGTTCAATATGAGCACTATGTCACAGACTGCCACACAACGGTGAGGATCCAGGCTTGGGGGAGTGCAAGAACCTGGGGTCTAGTGATCATCACTTCAGTGAGGTTCAGTATGAGCACTATGACACAGACAAGCCACGCAAAGGTGAGGGTCCTGGCTTGCTTGTGGGCAGGCACCTCTGATCCCATGATCATCACACAGTGTGGTTCAATATGAGCACTATGACACAGACAAGCCACACAAAGCTTAGGGTCCTGCCTTGCTAGAGGGCAGGCATCTGGGGTCCAGTGATCATCACACAGTGTGGTTCAATATGAGAACTACGACACAGACAAGCCACAAAGGAGAACGCCCTGGTAGACTGGAGGGCAGGCACCTAGGGTCAAGTGATCATCACACAGTGTGGTTCAATATGAGCACTATGACACTATCAAACCACACAAAGGTGAGGGTCCTGGCTTGCTGGAGGGCAGGAACATGGGTTCCAGTGATCATAACACAGTGTGGTTCAATATGAGCACTATGACACAGACAAGCCACACAAAGGTGAGGGTCCTGGCTTGCTGGGGGCAGAAATCTGCGGTCCAGTGACCATCACACAGTGTGGTTCAACATGAGCACTATGACACAGACATGCCACCCAAAAGTGAGGGTCTAGGATTGCTGGAGTGCAAGAACCTAGGGTCTTGTGTTCATCTCTCAGTGATATTCAGTATGAGCACTGTGACACAGACAAGCCACGCAAAGGTGAGGGTCCTGGCTTGCTTGTGGGCAGGCACCTGGGGTCCTGTGATCATCACACTGTGTGGTTCAATATGAGCACTACAACACAGACAAGCCACACAAAGGTCAGGGTCGTGGACTGCCGGAGGGAAGCACCTGGGGTCCAGTGACCATCAAACAAAGGGGCTCAATATGAGCAGAATGACACAGCCAAGACACACAAAGGTGAGGGTCCAGGCTTGCTTGTGGGCAGGCACCTGTGGTACCATCATCATCACACAGTGCGGATAAATATCAGCACTATGACATAGACAAGACACACAAAGCTGAGGGTCCTGCTATGTTAGAGGGCAGCCACCAGGGGTCAAGAGATCATCACACAGTGTCATTCAAAATGAGCACTATGACACAGACAGGCAACTCAAAGCTTAGGGTCCTGCCTTTCGAGAGGGAAGGCACATGGGGTCCAGTGATCATCACACAGTGTGGTTCAATATGAGCACTATGACATTGACAAGCCACACAAAGCTGATGGTCCCAGCTTGCTGGAGGGTAGTTACCTGGGGTCCAGTGATCATCACACAGTGTCGATCAACATGAGTTCTATGGCACAGCCAAGACACACAAATATGAGGGTCCTGGCTTCCTCGAGGGCAGGCAACTGGGGTCCAGTGATCATCACACAGTGTGGTTCAGTATGCACACAAGTACACAGATAAGCCATACAAAGGTGAGGGTAATGGCTTCCTGGAGGGCAGGCACCTGGGGTCCAGTTATCATGACACAGTGTGGTTCAATATGAGCACTAAACCGCAGCCAAGCCACTGAAAGCTGAGGGTCCTGCCTTGCTAGATTGCAGGTGCCTGGGGTCCAGCGATCATCACACAGTGAAGTTCAATATGAGCACTACAACACAGACAAGCCAACAATCTGAGTGTCCAGCCTTGCTGGAGGTTAGTCACCTGGGGTCCAGTGATCATCGCACAGTGTTGTTCAAAATAAGCTCTACAACACAGTCAAGACACACAAATGTGAGGGTCCTGGCTTGCTTGTGGTCAATTACCCTAGAGTCCAGTGATCATCACACAGTGTGGTTCAATATGAGCACTATGACACAGACAAGCCACCCAAAGCTGAGGGTCCTGCCTTGCTAGAGGGCTGGCACCTGGGGTCCAGAGATCATCACACAGTGTCATTCAAAATGAGCAGTATGACACATACAAGCAACGCAAAGTTTAGAGTCCTGCCTTTCTAGTGAGAAGGCACCTGGGGTCCAGTGATCATCACACAGTGTGGTTCAATATGAAAGTGATGACACTGACAAGCCACAAAGGAGAACATCCTGGTTGACTGAAGGACTGGCTGCTTGGGTCCAGTGATCATCATACAGTGTGCTTCAATGTGAGCACTATGACACAGACCGGCCACTCAAAGCTGAGGGTGCTGCCTTGCTAGAGTGCAGGCGCCTGGGGTCTAGTGATCATCACATAGTGAGGTTCAAAATGAGCACTATGACATAGAAAAACCACAAAGGTGAGGGTCCTGGATTGCCAGAGGGAGGTCACCTGAGGTCCTGTGATCATCACACAGTGTGGTTAAATATGAGCACTATGACACTGACAAGCCACACAAAGCTGAGGGTCCCATCTTGCTGGAGGGCAGAAACATGGTTTCCAGTAATCATAACACAGAGTGGTTCACTATGAGTACTATGACATGGACAAGCTACACAAAGGTGAGGGTCTTGGCTTCCTGGTATGCAGAATATTGGGGTCCAGTGACTATCCCACAGAGTGGTTCAATGTGAGTACTATGACATAGACAAGCCACACAAAGATGAGGGTCCTGGCTTGCTGGAGGGCAGGAACATGGGTTCCAGTGATCATAACACAGTGTGGTTCAATATGAGCACTATGACACAGACAAGCCACACAAAGGAGAGATGGGCACAAGACCCTGGGGAGCAGGCTGAGGTACTAAATGAGTACTTCACCTCAGTTCTCACCAAGGAAAATGGGGGTGCTGCATCATACATGGGAGGAGACAGTGATACTGAGAAGGGGGGGACCGTTCCCGATCAGCGGGTCTGGGGACAGGAGGAGGCATCACTGGCAAGAGGTGGAAGGTTAAGCAGGAAGAAGAGGTAGCGGAGGTGGAAATCACAGCAGAGAGAGTGAGGGAAGCCCTCAGCTCCCTTAAGATGGAGAAAGCACCGGGGCCGGATAAATTACATCCCAGAGTGCTGAAGGAACTTACGGATGTCCTGGTGAAACCCCTGGTGGAGCTTTTCACCATCTCTCTGAGGACAGGGTGGGTGCCCCAAGACTGGAAGGTGGTGCATATAGTGCCTGTCCACAAGGGGGGATCAAGGGAGGTGGCAGGGAACTACAGGCCTGTCAGCCTGACATTGGTGGTGGGCAAGGTGATGGAGGGCATTGTCAAGGAGAGACTGGGGACCTGAAAAGTCAGGTGCCTGGACAATAGACAGCATGGATTTGTCCCGGGGAAATCATGTCAGACAAACCTTGTGGAGTTCTATGACTGGGTGACTAGTGCCTTGGACCTGGGTAGACCAGTGGACATCCTCTTTCTAAACTTTAGCAAGGCATTTGACTCTGTTCCTCATGTGGGCCTGTTGGATAAGCTGGGAGAAATGGGGGTGGGGAACCAGATGATCAGATGGATAGGCAATTGGCTTCAGGACCAGACCCAGAGGGTCGTAGTTGGTGGGATAGTCTCATCCCCAAGGAGGGTCATTAGTGGGGTCCCACAGGGATCAGTCCTTGGGCCCCTACTGTTCAACACCTACGTCTCTGACAAAAGGACAGGAATCAGGAGTGAGATGAGTCTCTTTGCGGATGACTCAAAACTGGGGGCGGTGGTGGATGGGGAGGAGGGGAGGGTGGCCCTACAGGGGAACCTGGAGACTCTGGAAAGATGGTCTAGAAAGTGGAAGCTGAGGTTCAATGCCGGAAAATGCAAGGTACTCCACCTGGGGGCCAGAAACCCAGGCCAAGTGTACACCCTGGGGAGGGGAATGCTACAAGTCTCGATGGCTGAGAGGGACCTGGGGGTGGTGGTGGATGTCAAGATGAAAACTCTGAAACTTGTAGGAGGGCAGCAGCCAAGGCCAACAGGATGCTGGGATGCATCGCTAGGGGGATCACATTCAGAAGGAGGGAAGTGATACTCCCTCTGAATAACTGCTTGGTGAGGTCGCACCTTGAGTACTGTGTGCAGTTTTGGAGGCCACACTTAAAGAGAGACATTAACCTCCTGGAGAGGGTCCAGAGGAGGGCAACCAAAATTATTTGGGGCTTGGGGGACAGGACCTATGAGGAGAGGCTCGAAGAGCTAAATATGTACACACTGGAAGAGAGAAGGGACCGGGGGGACATGATAGAGGTCTTCAGGTACATGAAGAGGGTAAATAGGGGAGGAACAGTCAGGGTGCTTCAAAGGAAGGAGGAGGGGGCCACTAGAGGGCATGGGTGGAAGCCGGAAGGGGGAAGATTCAGGGGAGAAAGGAGGAGGTGCTACTTCACTGAGAGGGTGGTGGAGCCATGGAATGCACTGCCTAGGGGGCTGGTGGAGGCAGAGACAGTGGAGGGGTTCAAGAGGGGGGTGGGACAGGTACAGGGGAAGGGTTCTGGAAGCAAAATCCAATGCAGCAAGAATATCCGGAACTGGGAAGGGAGAAGCCAGAGAAGGCGAGGGGGACAGCAAGGTCAGCACCCAGGGTGGGGGCTGACCAAACGAGCAGACATGAAAGACCGTTAGGCCTATTCTGCTGGCACTTTAATATGTTATTATGATAGTAAAGATGAGGGTCCTGGCTTGCTGGGGGCAGAAATCTGCAGTCCAGTGACCATCACACAGTGTGGTTCAATATGAGTACTATGACACAGACAAACCACCCAAAGGTGAGGGTCCAGGATTGCTGGAGTGCAAGAACCTAGGGTCTTGTGTTCATCACTCAGTGAGATTCAGAATGAACACTGTGTCACAGACAAGCCACACAAAGGTGAGGGTCCTGACTTGCTTGTGGCAGGCACCTGGGGTCCTGTGATCATCACACTGTGTGGTTCAATATGAGCACTACGACACAGACAAGTCACACAAAGGTCAGGGTCATGGACTGCCGGAAGGCAAGCACCTGGGATCCAGTAACCATCAAACAAAGGGGTTCAATATGAGCAGAATGACACCGACAAGACAGACAAAGGTGAGGATCCAGGCTTGCTTGTGGGCAGGCACCTGTGTTACCATGGTCATCACACAGTGTGGTTCAATGTCAGCACTACGACATAGACAAGACACACAAAGCTGAGGGTCCTGCTTTGTTAGAGGGCTGGCACGTGGGGTCCAGAGATCATCACACAGTGTCATTCAAAATGAACACTATGACACAGACAAGCAACTCAAAGCTTAGGGTCCTGCCTTTCTAGAAGGAAGGTACATGGGGTCCAGTGATCATCACACAGTGTGGTTCAATATGAGCACTATGATATAGACAAGCAACACAAAGCTGAGGGTCCTGCCTTGCTAGAGTGCAGGAACCCGGGGTCCAGTGATCATCACACAGTGTGGTTCAATATAAGCACTATGACACTGACAAGTCACATAAAGGTGAGGGTCCTAGCCTGCTGGAGGGCAGGACAATGGGTTCCAGTGATCATCACACAGTGTGGTTCAATATTAGCATTATGACTCAGACAAGCCACACAAAGCTGAGGCTGATTGCTGGAGTGCAGGCCCCTGGGGTCCAGGGATCATCACACAGTGTGATGTAATATGAGCTCTATGACACTGCCAAGCCACACAAAGGTAAGGGTCCAGGCTTGCTGGAGGGCATGCAACTGGGGTCCAGTAATCATCACACAGTGTGGTTGAATATGCGCACTAGGATACAGACAAGCCATACAAAGGTGAGGGTTCAGCCTTGATAGAGTGCAGGTGCCTGTGGTCCAGCAATCATCACACAGTGAGGTTCAATATGAGCACTACGACACTGACAAGCCACAAATCTGAGTGCCCAGCCTTGGAGGTTATCGCCTGGGTCTCAGTGATCATCACACAGTGTTGTTCAAAATAAGTTTTACGATTATTGTTAAGACACACAAATGTGAGGGTCCTGGCTTGCTGGTGGTCATTACCTTAGAGTCTAGTGATCATCCACAGTGTGGTTCAACATGAGCACTGTGCGACGTAGACACCTACAAAGCTGAGGGTCCTGCCTGTTGTGAGTGCAGTACCAGGTCCAGTGATCATTCACACAGTGTAGTTCAATATGAGCACTAGGCACAGACAAGTTCACATAAAGGTCAGGGTCCTAGCCTGCTAGATGGCAGAAAATGGGTTCAGTGATCATCACACAGTGTGGTTCAATATTAGCATTACTCAGACAAGACATATAAGCTGAGGGTCCTGCTCTTGCAGATTGCAGGCCCTGGGTCGGGATCATCACAGTGTGGATAATATGTACCATGACACAGACAAACCACACAAATAGTGTGGTGCTTGCTGGAGGGTAGCACCAGGTTATAGTGATCATTCACTGTGGTTCAATATGAGCACTATTTGTTGCAGACAAGCCACACAGGTGAGGCTCCCGGTTGTCTGAAAGCAGGAACCTAGGGTCCAGTGATGATCACACTGTGGGTCAATATGAGCACAATCGTACATGACAAACCACACAAATGTGAGGGTCCTGGATTGCTGGAGGGCAGGCACCTGGTGTCCAGTGTTATTATTACAGAGTGTGGTTCTATAGATCACCACGTCCAGGCAAGCCAAAGAAATGTGAGGGTCCTGGATTGATGGAGGCACGCATTGGGGTCCAGTGATCATCACACAGTGTTTCTGTAATATGAACACTATGACACAGACAAGCAACACAAAGGTGATAGTCCTGGCTTGCTGGGAGTTGGTGGCAGTGGGTCGATGATCACCAGTGGTGGTTCAATATGACCACTATGACGCAGACAAGCCACAGAAGGTGAGGCTCAAGTTGGCTGGATGGCAGCAACCTAGGTCCAGTGATCATCACACTGTGGTCAATATGAGCTCAACGGCACAGACAAACCACTCAAACGTGAGGGCCTGGATTGTGAAGCTGCAGGGCACCTAGGTCCAGAGTGATCATCACACAGTGTGGTTCAATATGAGACTATGAAACTGACAAGCCACACAAAGGTGAGGGTCCTGGCCTGTTGGAGGTCAGTGGAACATGGGTTCCAGTAATCATATTCCGGTGTGTCTTGATTATGAGCACTATGACAGACAAGCCACTTTAAGGTGAGGATCCAGGATTGCTGAAGTGCAAGAACTCAGGATCTTGTGTTCATCACCAGTGAGATCTAGTATTGGCTACTGTGACACAGACAAGCCACACAAAGGCGTGAGAGTCCTAGTTGTTTGTGGCAGGCACCTGGTTTCCTGTATCATCAAACTGTGTGGTCTATATGAGCACTACTAGCAGACAAAGCCACACAAAGGTCAGGGTCTTGGACTGTTGGACGGCAAGCACCTGAGTCCAGTGCTCATCAAACAGAGGGGTTCATATGACAGAATGACACAGACAAGACACACAATGGTGAGGTCCTGGCTTGCTTTTTGGGCAGGCACCTGTGGTACCATGTCTGTCATCACACAGTGAGGTTCAATATCAGCAGTATGATTACAGACAAGACACACAAAGCTGAGGTCCTACCTTGCTGGAGGTTAGTCACCTGGGGTCCAGTGACCATCACGCAGTGTTGTTCAAATAAGTTTCACGACACAGCCATGACACACAAATGTGAGGTCCTGGGTTTGCTGGTGGTCACTCTCCTAGAGTCCAGGATCATCAGACAGTATAGTTCAATATGAGCACTATGACATGCTACAACACAAAGCTGAGGGTCCTGCTTTAGAGGCAGTACCGGGGTCCAGTGATATCATTGGTGAGTGGTTCATGAGCACTATGACACTGACAAGCCACATAAAGGGTGAGGGTCCTAGCCTGCTGGAGGGCAGGAACATGGGTTCCAGTGATCAGTGGTATGCGAGAGTCCTTCAATAGCATTACAGGGTAGGGGGTTGTTGAAACCCCACGCCCAGGGGCTTTTGATATTTTCACTCCAAGCTAACATGGCTTTTTGTGACCCCACCATATGAACAGTGACACTATCAGTTTGTTAGTTGAAATTGATTTTGCACAATGTTCTGCATTTGGTATCATATGTGAAAACACATTTTATTTATTTATTTATTTGTTTATTTTAGTTTTGTTGACCGGTATGCACTAGACAAATGCCTACTTCTGCACGACCTGGGGAGTGGGGGTATGTTGAGCTCACTGACCATGAACCAGATTGTTGTTGGTGGTATTTTTGTGACTTTTCAGGATGTGAAAATGACAGCTGTACTGTTTATGAGGAGGTAAAAATGGTAATGTTGAAAACTGAGAAAATATAATGAAACTGGTGAATCAGAGGTGTTTATGAACTGTGCAGTACATCTAATACAATTATTTTGATTTTACACCAGATTTCAACATAGTATTTTGGGACTCCGCCATGAACAGTGCAAGTGTTTTTTGAATCTGTCCCAAACTTTGATTTCTATTAGCGGTGGTGACACAGGTCAAAACACATTTCGGCAGGATGGAAATGATAGCTGTACTGTTCATAAGGAGGTGGTGGAAACATGGTATTGTTGAAATCTGGACTGAAATATTGTACCTTGAAGTTAGAGCTGCATTGAAACTGCATGTACGCCGTAACAGTCATTTCTTGGATTTTTTTCAATTAACATGGGCTTTTGAAGCCCACCTAATGAGTGACACTGTCGCTTCATTATTCGTCCTGTGATTCCCAGTGATGAAAATCACGTTCTGGAACCAAATAACCAGATGACAGTCATATTTCATGAGGGGGTCCCAAGAACCCGGTGTTGAAAATTGTAATAGAAATTTGCATAAATGGCTGAGCTATTCACATGTTGAAAAAATTATGCCATTATAGTGCTTATCGCACTTCTTCGTCTATGGTTGTTTAAAGACTGTAGACGGTTCCTGGTCCACATCAAGATCTTCGACCAGGCTCAGAGGTAAGTATGTGGGGTGTGGAGAGGTGGGAGCAATGAGGGTGGGGCGAAGGGGCCCAGACACATGAGGATTTTTTATTTATAGGAACTCAAAACAAACAATGCTGAGGTTTTTTTACAGATACTTTTGCACTGGGTGGCTCCAGTGCCTGGAGTGTTTGTTGGGGGTGTTCAGAAGGATGGGGATTGCACCCACCTGGCTCACAACAATGGGGGTTTTTGTTGATGGATTGGGCACCCTGTCGGCAACGAACTGAGGAGCATGTTGATAGGGGGGGCACCCTGTCGGCTTTCATGGGGACTGTGAGAGTGGCGGGCTGTCTGTCTGTTCTGTGGACTGTGAGAGTGGCAGCGCTGTCTGTCTGTTTCTGGGGATTGGAGGAGGTGGCAGGGCTGTCTGTCTGTTTCTGGGGACTGTGAGAGGCAGCGGGGCTGTCTGTCTGTTTCTGTGGACTGTGAGAGGTGGATGAGGAAGCAACACCACATGTTTATTGAAATGGGACACCAGACAAAGGCAAACTAATTTGCTGCTGCAATCAGAAACCACCCTGCAGCAAAAACAGTTGATTCTCCAATTAAGGGGTGCTCCCTGATTGCAGTGGCAAATTTCTTTCAAGTTGGTGGCAGGCTTGTCAACTGCTGTCATATAGACAGCATGCTATGCCATTTTTGTCACAGAGCCCGGCCAGAAAAAGCAGTGGCACCATTGACTGCAGCAGGACTGCACCTCCAAAACCTGCTTCTCCACTTCAAGCTACCACAATATGTTGTCTGCACTGCACACGCAAGACAACATAAAAATGGAATGAAACCTGGGGGTAGTCATATCAGATGACCTAAAGGTAAGCAAGCAATGTGAGGAGGCAGTAAGAAGGGCTGGGGGATATTGGGATGTATAGGGATAGGCATCACCAGTAGAAAGAGAAAGTTGTTATCCCTCTGTCCAGACAGTTGGTGAGACCCCATCTGGAGTACTGTGTGCAGTTCTGGAGACCCCATCTCCCCAAAGACATAGACAGGATGGAGGCAGTCTAGAGGAGAGCACTGAAATGGTGCAGGTTCTGCACCAGAATCCATATGAAGGGAGAGACTAAAGGAGTTTAATATGTATTCCCCGAGGAAAGGAGGGAGAGGGGGACATTATAGAAACTTTCAAGGAATCATAATCCAAGAGGGTAGCATCTTTCAGAAAAAGAGATGTGCAAGAACAAGAAGGCGGACATAAGTCTCACCACTCATTCACACTATTGGGAGAGTACCAAGCTAATAATCCCCCGAGAGGGTGGCAGGATAGACCAAGAGCTCACGTTTCTAGGACAGGAGTCCATTAAGGATAGTTCTGCCAAAGGTGGAATGTCGCCTGGCATGAACATCCAGTGCATAATGCTTAACGAAAGTATGCACTGAGCTCCAGCTGGCGGCATTGCAGATGTCTGCAATAGGCACGTTGCGAATTTCCGCTAGGGATGCTGCGACCGCTCTGGTAGAGTGAGCGTAAACCCTACCTTCCAACTTAACCTGTGCCATGGAATAGCAGTGTCGAAGACATGCCACTAGCCATGATGAGATACATCTGATAGCGACAGGCTGACCCAGCCGGGTCTCACTGAAGGAAATGAAAAGTTGTTGGGCCTTGCGAAAATTCTTGGTTCTATCGAGATAGAAATGCAAAGCCCTTTTAACATCCAAAGAATGAAGAGAACGTTCTCCCTCATTTTGGAAGTTCGCAAAGTAAGAGGGAAGGACCAAAGGTTGGTTTAGATGGAATTCTGACACAACCTTGGAAAGAAATTTAGGATGAGTACGAAGAACTACTTTGTCCTTATGGAACACAGTATACGGAGGGTCTGTGACCAGGGCGTGCATCTCAGAGACCCTACGGGCTGAGGTAATGGCCACTAGGAAGGCAGTCTTCCAGGTGAGAAATTTTAGCTCACAGGTAGCCAGAGGTTCGAAAGGTTTCCGAGTGAGCATGTCTAGCACAAGGTTACTGTCCCAGGCTGCAACCGGACGTCTTATAGGGGGTCTGGTATGCAGAATTCCTTTAAGAAATCTCTTAACCATAGGTAACTGAGACAGAGACAAAGAAGAGACTGGCTCATGATATGCTGAAATGGCACTAAGGTGAACTTTGACTGTAGAGTACTGAAGACCTGAATTTGAGAGGTCCAAAAGGTACTCTAAAACCTTGTCTGGTGGACAGGAAAAGGGATTCAAAGAGGACTTTGCACACCAGAGCGAAAAACGCTTCCACTTAGATGTGTAAGTTTTCCAAGTGGCTGGCTTCCGAGCAGCCAAAAGAATGTCTGAAACTCTTCGAGACGTTGAACCGGTTCACTTCTACCTCTTCAGGAGCCAAGCGTGAAGGTGAAGCGATCTCAGGTTGGGATGGACCACCATACCCTGAGTCAACAGGTTCACCTGCAAGGGGAGTGGTCTCAGAGGAACTGCCAACATATTGTTGAGTAGTGGAAACCAGAGTTGTCGAGGCCAAAAGGGAGCAATGAGAATCATCTTGGTCCCCTGAGACTCAAAGTTGAGGAGTACTCTCTGAATTCGAGGAAGGGGCAGAAAGGCGTATAGAAAGCGTTTTGTCCACTGCAGCCTGAACGCATCCTGACAGAAAATGCCAGGTCCTGGAATTCTGGAGCAGAAGAGAGGCAGTTTTGCGTTGAGTGGGGATGCAAAAAGGTCCAGGTCAGGAGTTCCCCACTCTTCGAATAGTGATTGAACTATGACTGAGTCGAGAGACCACTCGTGAGGATCTGCTTCTGTTCTGCTGAGATGGTCTGCCAAGTCGTTTTGTACACCTGGCAGGTAAACCGCTTGAATTAGAGTTTTGTGTTCCAAGCACCATTCCCACACCCTCATCGCTTCCCTGCATAAGGGGTAAGAGTGAGCACCGCCCTGCTTGTTGATGTAGTACATCACTGCTTTGTTGTCCGTTTGAAGGAGAATGGTCTTGTGACAGAGAATGTCCTTCAACGCTCGGACCGCATAAAGGACGGCTCTCATCTCTAGGACATTTATGTGAAGCTGGGACTCGAGTTGAGTCCACACCCCTTGAGTGTGGAGAGCGCAACAGTGAGCTCCCCACCCCATTAGCGATGCGTCCGTGGTAATGGAGATCTGATGATCCAGAGGAGCAAAGGGAAATCCTTCCAGGAGATTGCTCTCCTGAGACCACCAGGTGAGGGACCTCTGTAAGGGTTCTGTCACCTTGATGGGATAAGACTGCGGGTGAGTGGTTGGAGACCACTGAGCACTGAGCATCCATTGAGTGGTTCTCATGTGCAGCCGTGCTAGGGGTACAGTGAACACTGAGGATGCCATGAGGCCTAACGTACGCTGCATCGAGAGAGCTGTAACTGATCTGTTCTCTCCAATGTAACGAGCCATCTGAAGGATATCGTTCCTTCTGTCCTGTGGAAGGAAAGCCTTCGCACAAGAGGTATCCAGAAGAGTCCCTATGAAAAGGTGTCTCTGGGAGGGCTGCAACTGAGACTTTTTGAGGTTCAGCAGAACTCCCATGGACATAAGAAGGTGAGAGGCCATCTGTTTGGTGTCCAGAGTCCCTTGTCTGGAACGGCTTGCTAGGAGCCAGTCGTCCAGGTAGGGAAACACCTGGATACTGAGTTTTCTGAGATGCGCTGTGAGAACTGCACAACACTTTGTAAAGACTCGTGGCGCCGAGGATAGCCCAAAGGGCAGGACTCTGAACTGATAGTGTTGACCCAGAGCCACAAACCTCAGGAATTTGTGATGCCTCGGGTGAACAGGAATGTGCTGGTAAGCATCCTGCATGTCCAGGGAGGCTAGCCAGTCGTGTTGATGAAGCAAGGGTAACAGGGTTCCCAGAGAAATCATTTTGAATTTCTCCTTGGGGAGAAATTTGTTTAGCTTTCTGAGGTCTAGAATGGGGCGCATTCCCCCGGACTTCTTTGGAACCAGAAAGTAGTGGGAGTAGAACCCCGTGTTTCGCTGATGCAGAGGCACCACTTCTACTGCCCTGTTGTTTAGAAGGCCCCGAATCTCTGCGGCAAGAAGGTCTGACTGAAGGGTTGACAGCCTGGGCTGTTGTTTGGGAGGACAATCCGGAGGAGTCTCCAGAAAATTGAGAGAATACCCCACGCGAATTATCCAAAGGACCCATTTGTCTGAGGTTATGGACTTCCACTGGCTGTAGAAGTGCATCAGACGACCTCCCACCGGAGAGGAAAAGTCCACCTCAGGCAGTTGAGATGGGACTTGGGCCGGCAACTCATAAGGTAGCGCTGCTTTGGGCTCTTGCGCTTCTGTTGCGCCTTCTTTGAGGTTGGCAGGGTTCTTAGGAAACTTCCTCTGCCTCTGCCCCGAAAGGACTGACGATTATGAAATTGCCGTCTACCGACATGCCCTCGAGAAGGGGCAGGAGGGGGTCGAGCCAGCTTAATGGCTGACCTAGTCTTTTGTGTAGCTTCTAGAGCTTGCTCTACCTGAGGACCGAAAAGATAAGAGCCGTCAAAGGGCAACGCCATCACCTGCTGTTGCGCATCATTCGTGAAACCTGAAGTACGCAGCCAGGAGTGACGGTGAGTACAAATACCAGCAGCTGCTGAACAAGAAGCAGTGTCGAAAGCATCCATGGCTGCTTTGACCTGTTGGTTATTAGATTCAATACCTCTGGTAATGGTTTGAAGAAGCTCTGGCTTTGAGTCCGAGTCCGGAAGAGCTTCAACCATTTGCTTGATAGAATGCCACAGGATATACTCATACTGGGAAAAATAACCCTGGTAACTGGCAATACGCATACTTAGAGTGGACGCAGCAAAGACTCTCTTACCTAATGTATCTATCTTACGAGACTCTTTGTTGATAGGTCGAGCTGTAGTAGTTTGAGGAAGGACTACCTTGTCATTTTCTGCCAGGACTACAATAGGATCCGCAAAGGCTTGGGATGCCAAGATAGGACGATCCTTGGGAGCCGAGTATTTCCTATCAATGGATTTAACCACCAAAGGGGTAAGAGCAGGATTATTCCATACCATTTGAGACAGCGTCTCGAAGGAAGGTTGAATTGGAGGAGTCAAATCCGTAGGGATCTCCGAAGCATGAAGATATTGGAGTCTTATCAGCTTCCCAGGATCGATGTCTGTAGTCTGGAAAGAAAGAGTGGAGCTCAGATTCTTCAACAGAGACTTAAAGGACAGGTTCTCGACCACAGGCTCTGTAGCAATAAAAGATCCTGTTTCGTCCACTTCATCACCCAGCCGAAGGTCTGGGTCAGGCTCAACGTCATCTCCTGACAGTCCAGGAGGGACTGTATGGACAGGAAAGGGATGAGAGCTAGAAGATGAAGGAGGAAAAGAGACAAAAGGGAAGTCCTTGAGAGCCCCCGGCACCGTGGAGGCGCATGGCGCCGAGAACGACGCCGAGGAACCGCACGGCACCCAAAATGGCACCGAGAAGCCACACGGTGCCGCAGATGGCGCCGCGCGGCCGCACGTCACCACAGACAGCACCGCGCTGCCGCACGACTCAGCAGGCAGTGCCGAGAAGATGCCGAGGACAGCGCCGCGAGGCCAGACGGTGCCGAAGGAACTCCCAGAGACCGAAAAACAGGCTTTGAAGGAAAGGAGACAGGAGATAAGGGCATCGGTGTGGCCCCCTGCGCCGCAGCCATGTGAGGGGGGGAAACACCTAAGCACGGTGCCGATGGCACCGAAGAAGGTGCCGCGCGACCAGGAAAGTCGAACCGCCCTACCCTGTCGCCCAGAGAGCCCGAGAGCCCACGAGCGATGGAGCCAGGTAGCCGAACCAACCTCCGAGCCCATTGCTCCAAAAGAGCGGCCCACTGATGAAACTGCTCATCTGAAGACCTACCTGTGGGCGGGGTAGGACTTCGATGTCGAAGGTGTCAGCCATCAGAAGCCGCTGCCGGCGACTCCGAAGGAGGAGACCAGCAACTAGCCCCTATAACCGAACACCTACGCGCAGACTTATCAGAGGGCGACCTCGAGTGATGCCTTCTCTTTTTAGTGTGGGTAGAAGAAGAGCTCGAGGCTGAACGGTGCTGAGAATGCGACCGTTTGGCTTTATGCTTCCGCGGGGACCGCCCATCCCCCCCCGGGCATTGGACTGCCCGTTGTCAGACCCCCCTTCCGGAGAAGGCGGTGGACCAGACCCAGCCCGATTGACTGAACAGCTTTCATACGAAGTCTCCCTACCGTCACCTGACCTGCTCATGGTCGACTCCGACAAAGTAGGCTGAGACTTCTTTATCGTTTTAATTTAAAAATAAGAATAACTTAAGCGATACTGTATCGTGATAATACTATAAAAATAATAAAAACTGAAAATTATGCTGCAGTTTGAAGTTTGACTCCCGACAGGCGAGCGACGTCATCACTGAAGCGCACTCGACGGCAGGAAAAAAGGAACTGAGGCGGTTGGAGGGTCGATGCCGAGATAGTCATTGCTGCGCGAGCTAGGGCTCGCGGCGCCATCTCTGGCGCCGACCCTCCAGCAAAAAGTTTGCTCCTGATGGGTCCTAGTGCCTCCGGCGCTATACCCAATAGTGTGAATGAGTGGTGGAGACTTATGTCCAGGAAGATCTGTGGCATTACTTCTTAGCAACCTTTATCCCAACTCCTCTTCTCCACTAAAGGACCAAAGTGGTCTCCTCACTTCAGCACCACCTACCTTGGCATCTGCAGTGCACCTTCACTATCTCTGATATGCAAAATTAACTTGTCTCCATTACTGATCCAACTGGGGGAAGCATGCGAGGATGACTAACGCTAGTCATTAGTAAGTCTTTATTTGTATGTTACACCTCATTGGATAAAATGATAGTGGTGCTTTGTTTAGATTGTAACTGTTCAGTTCCGACTAGTTCCTCCACAGTCCCTACAAACTCAGTCAAATCAAAGACCATTTTTCATCTGTTAAACATAGAAACATAGAATTTGACGGCAGATAAGGACCGCTTGGCCCACCCAGTCTGCCCATTTCCCTACCTACTGGATAAGCTGCAGATCCTAGTTAACCAGCAGCCTACTTCTTACCCCCAACCCCCAGAATTGCCTTATGACTGTCCCATGCATGCTTGAATTCCACCACTGATTTTGACTCCACAACCTCCTCCGGAAGGCCGTTCCATGCATCCACAACCCTCTCTGTGAAAAAATACTTCCTTAAATTACCTCTGAGCTGCCCCCATCTTCAAATTGTCCCCTTGTTCTGCACACCTCTTTTGAAAGATGCTACCTCTTGACTTGTTGATTCCTTGAGGTACTTGAAAGTTTCTATCATGTCCCCCTCTCCTCCTTTCCTCGAGGCTATACATATTAAGCTCCTTAAGTCTCTCTTCATATGTCTTCCGGTGCAGACCCTGCACCATTTTAGTTGCCCTCCTCTGGACAGCTTCCATCCTGTCTATGTCTTTGCGGAGATTGGGTCTCCAGAACTGCACACAGTACTCCAGATGGGGTCTCACCAGCTGTCTGTACAGAGGGATAATAACTTCCTGTTTTCTAATGGTGATGTCTCTCCCTATGCATCCCAGTATCCCCCCAGCCCTCCTTGCTGCCCTCTCACATTGCTTGCCACTTTTAGGTCATCTGATATGACTACCCTCCGGTCCCTTTCCATTTTTGTTGTTGTTAGTATCTCACCTCCATTGTGTACTCTTCCCCTGGGTTTTTCCAGGTGTATTACCTTGTACTTTTCTTAGCATTGAATCTACTGATATCGATCGACCATTCATCTAACCTCACAAGTCCTTTTCTCATCCTTTTCCACCTCTACCCTGTGTATCAACTCTGTTGCAGATCTCTACTGTCATTCTGTAAAGAGACATACTTTTCCTTCCAGTCCTTCCGCAATGCCGCTTATAAAGACATTGAAGAGGATCAACCGTAATTTCTGAAATCACAGATTCTTGGTACTAGTAACCCTCCTTTCTTTCTGCAGGACTCCATTTACTATTACTTCTCTGTGTCCTATTCTCCAGTCAATTCTTTACCCAGGCTGTCATCTTGGGGATCCACACCCAGGCTGGCTAACTTGTATACTAATCTTTTGTGTGGGACTGTGTCAAACGTTCCTTGCAAAGTCTAGGTAGGCCATGTCCACAGCCCCTCCCGAGATCTTACCATACTTTGGTCACCAGTCAAAGAAATCTATCAGATTTGTCTAGTATGACCTTCCAGCAACTGCTGCCTAGGGTCCTGTGCCCTCTCGGCCTCTAGATACTGATAAATTCTTTCCCTTCAGAAGTGATTCCATCATTTTCCTATCACTTGAGGTTAAAACTAACAGGGTCTCAGTAGTTTCCTGCTTCTGCCTTTGCTTCCACTTTTGTGATGGGACTGTCATCTGCCCTCCTCCAGTCCTCGGGAAACCACCCCATCCTCCCATGAGATTTGTTAAAAGGTAGCCAGTGGTGTCACTAGTTCTCACCCTTTAGCTCTTTTAGAATTCTGGGATGAATCCTCATCAGGCTCCATTGCTTTTGTCCACCTTCAGTTTTGTAGAGTTCTTCAGAACCCTTCTTCTGTAAATGGCTGGTATCAACTTCTGCATCCAGAGTGTTCTACTGTTTGTTTTAGTACTTTCTCATTTGTAAATACTGAGCAAAAATATTTGTTTTAGTATCTCTGCCTTTTTCACAGTCTCCTCTGCCCACCCTCCTCCCCTTGTGCAGCTAAAACCCTCACTGCCTCCACCGAAACCAGTTAGCCCAGGTTTCTGAGAAAAGAAATGAATGTTGGTTGTGTAAAGAAACTGGGCATATTGCCAGTGTCCCAAGCGGATGAGCAGTAATACTCAAGGTGGTGCTAGGAAGGAAGTGGGTTGTTTGTGTGTCCCTGGAAGCATGCCAGTGAACATGAGGGAACACATGCACCCAGTCATGGTGAATGGTGTACAGGCCTGAGGGTTAAGGGACACAGGGGCATCCTTGACCTTGGTAAAGGGGGATCTAGTAGAGCCGGGTCAGCTTATACCCAATAAATACGTCACTGTACTGGTGAAAGAAACATTGCCTCTCGCTAGTGTTCTCCTAGACTGGGGTGAAACAGGGGAACTGTGCAACAGGTGGCTGTAGCCAACACCTTAGCAGTGGATGTGATCCTGGGCAACAATCTCAAACAAGGTATGGTGTGTGAAGTTACCCGTAGCCAAGCGGCAAAGGAAAATTGTAGTTCCCTGAACCCCACAGGAGCCATTGTGGACACCACTGAGAGGCTGGCTCCCCGGCCTATGTCTCCTGATATGGAGACTAACGAAAAGGGGGTAGAAATTTCCCCAGTAGCAGCTTGTCGTTCCTCAGGGGTATCGTGAGCAGTTGCTCAAGATTGCACATGATATTCCCTTGTCTGGTCATCTGGGAATCGCACGCACTACGCAGCGGTTGGCCTAGAATTTCTATTGGCGTAACTTCACCAAGCAGGTGAAAGAGTATTGCAGGTCTTGTCACCGGTGCCAAGAAATAGGGAAGGCGGGCAAGAAAACCCAAGCCGCCCTGATCACCTTGCCCATAGTGGAGGAGCCATTCCAGAGGGTGGGAATGGATATTGTGGGGCCTTTAAATACCCCAGCTCCTCAGGGAAGAGATTCATCCTGACTGTGGTGGATTATGCCACCCGGTACCCAGAGGTAGTCACCCTATCCTCTCTGAGGACAGACAAAGTGTCAGATGCCTTGCTTGGGATTTTCTCCCGTGTTAGGTTTCTGCAGGAAGTAATCACCGATCGAGGGGGTTCCTTCATGTCAGACCTAATGAAGTGTTTATGGAAGAAGTGTGGGGTGGTGCAGAGATGCACAACACCGTATCACCCCCAAGCCAATGAGCTTGTGGAAAGCTTCAATGGTACCCTAAAGTCAATGCTCTGGGTGTTTGCTGAACAGCATGGGAGGGACTGAGAGAAATACCTTCCCCACCTATTGTTTGCATACAGGGAGGTGCCCCAAGAGTCTACAGGATTTTCCTCCTTCGAACTCTTATCTGGACGCCAGGTACGTGGGCCCCTAGACTTGATCTGGGAGGACTGGGAAGGCAAGCATGCCACCCAGGGAACTCCCATTGTGGATTATGTCCTTAGGTTTAGGGAGAGGCTGAAGGAGCTTATGGGGACAGCCTAGAGCCACCTGGCAGCTGCCAAACAGAAACAAAAAGTGTGGTACGACCGCAGAGCCAGAGCTCGCTCGTACACAGTGGGTCAGGAAGTCATGGTCCTTATTCCGGTCCGGAAAGACAAGCTGCAGGCTGAGTGGGCAGGACCGTACAAAGTGGTTAGGAAGGTAAATGACGTGAACTATATTATAGAGTTACCTGACCGAAGATAGACAGAAAGGATGTACCATGTTAACATGATGAAGCAATATGTAAATAGGGCTGACATGGTGTTCGCAGTGTGTAGTCATGGGGAGGGGATGGAAGAAGGAGACCCCTTTTTGGACTTGCTGGAGGAAAGTAAGCGGGAGTCCTCTGTGGAGGCAGTAAAATTGTCTCCCCAGCTGACCTCAGGCCAGATCCAGAAAGTAAGGGAGGTTTTAACAGACTATGCCCCATTGTTTAGCGCCAAGCCTGGACTAACCCCCTTAGCGACACACGATGTGGAGACAGGGACACAGACGCCCATATGGTGGACAGCATATTGAGTGTCAGAGGCTGTCCAAAAGGATATTAGGAGGAAAGTGGAGGAGATGCTGGATTTAGGGGTAATCCAGAGATCCCACAGTCCCTGGGCCTCACCTGTAGTCCTTGTACCCAAGCCAGATGACTTGACCCCATTTCTGTGTGGACTGTCATGGACTGAATTCAGTCACAATGTCAGATGCCCACCTGATGACCCGGACGGACGAACTCCTGGACAAGTTGGGGGGGTGACCTACCTTACAACCACTGACCTGACAAAGGGGTATTGGCAGGCAGAGTTGATGGTCAGATCTAGGGAGGCCTTCATCACTCCAATAGGCTTATCTGAGTTCAAAGTAATGCCTTTTGGAATGAAGAACACCCCGGCCACTTTCCAAAAGTTGGTGAACCAGGTGTTAAATGGTGCTGAGGAGTATACCGTGGTGCACCTGGATGACATTGCTATCTTCAGTACCAGCTGGGAGGAACACCTTTCACACCTTAGGGAAGGGCTGGGCAGAATACAGAGGGCCGGGCTCACTGTCAAAGCCCAGAAGTGCCTGGTGGCCATGGGAGAAGTGGCATACCTCGGGCATGTGGTAGGCCAAGGACAGCTCCATCCTAACCAAATCAAGATAGAGGTAATACAAGCATGGCCCAGACCAGAAACTCAGAAGCAGGTCAGGAGTTTTCTCGGGACAGCAGGGTACTATTGAAAATTTGTGCCAAATTACAGTGCCCTGGCTGCTCCTGTATCTGACCTGACAAAGAAATGGATGCCCAAGAAAATTACCTGGGGTCCAGCCTGTAAGGAAGCCTTTACCAAACTGAAGGAGGCACTGTGCAGTGCTCCTGTTTTGACAAGTCCGGACTATAGCAAAACTTTTATAGTTCAGACGGATGCCTCAGATGTGGGTATTGGGGCAGTACTAAGCCAGATATCCAGCGAAGGGAGGGACCACACCATAGCCTACCTGAGCCGAAAGCTGCTCCCCAGGGAACAAGCATACTCTACGGTGGAAAAGGATTGTCTTGCCATAGTGTGGGCCCTAACAAAATTGGAGCCATACTTGTATGGGCAGCCTTTTGTGATGAAAGACTGACCACAACCCCCTGGTTTGGTTGACGCATGTGGGGAAAAACAATGGCAGACTGCTGAGATGGAGTCTTGCTTTACAAGGGTATGATTTGAAATCGTACATAGTGCTGGTGCCCAGAATCAAAACTCAGATTAAGATTAGTCTGAAGTTATTAATTGTAGGAAATGAACTTTTACCTGTTTGTTTTCAGGCTGTATGTGTTGGGATATATATTTGCTCCATATTTATTGTTCTGTTTTGATATTTTAAAGTAAAGAGATATTTTTACAACGGAAACTGTCTGGAGTGCCTTGACATTTGTTTTTATTTTAAGTGGAGCTTTTAAAGGTTATCAGTAACACTGTGTATGGGCTTATTGTATACCAAACTGGAAAATGGATAGAGTTCTCTAAAGTCTTGCATAGAGTTCTAAGGGTTCATTTGAAAGACTTGGTTGGGTGCCCATAGGCAAAGATATCTGGCCCCCGAAGACAGAATTATCTGAGCCCAATAATTGGGTACGCTAACAACAGGTTATCAGTTTTAATCTCTCCAGAGCTTGAGACTAAGGTGACTTGAACCCACAAAACACAAGAGAGTTACCTTGTTCTGTTCACTGTACACAAATCATACACTCAGAGGTTGGCATTTTGGGAGTAGAGGGCTGACCGGCTGAGCGAGTTTGTGACACAGGGCAGCCAGAGGCATTGTCAGACACAATCATAAGCGTGTGATTCAGGACTTTAGAAAACACATATTATAGTAAGGTAAGGCTATACGAGTTGCAAAACAGGTACTAGATTATACAGGACACCTAGAAACATTTTTTTCAAAAATGGAAACAAATGTAAGAAACAAACTAGGACAAAGTGAGAGTGGCTAGACAGACAGAGTCAGGAGCAAGTGAATAGGCAGGAGTCAGTTTTGTATGAAAGAGTTGGAGGGGTGGGATAGGGCAACTCAGGAGCATAGTCAGAGAGGGAAGAGGGGAAGAAGGAGGAGGAGGAGGACATACCTCTCAACTTCCTGCCTCATAAATCAGGGACAAGGCTTAAAAAAATCAGGGACAAAGGACCAAAATCAGGGACACATCTTCAAAATTGGTGATATCCACTCAAAAAGCTGATAGAATAAGGGGCTTAGTGTAAAATGCATTTTCTAAGGAAGAACAAGTCTGTAACATTAATGCTTAACATTATTTTGTGCTTACAACCCCCACTGATTGGTCACGGAAACACAATTTTAGGAGGGACAGAGTAAAATTTTGAATCAAAATCAGGATGTCCCTGAAAATCAGGGACAGTTGAGAGGTATGGAGGAGGATGGGGAAAGAAGGTGCACGGTAAGGTAGGAGGGTAGGGGAAGAAAAAGAAAGATGGAATAGTATGAGGTGGAAGAAAAAGGAGGGTCAAGAGGAGTAGGAGAAAAAATGGGGCCAGAGCAGGAAAGGATGGGGGTAAGAAGGTTAGAGAATCAGCGGGGAAATGAGACTGAAGGGGTGGAGGCATCAAAGGAACAGCAGATGGAGGGGACCTAGAATAGGCTATAAGAAGCACTCATGAGAGGCACTGGCAATGAGGACTTGGTGAAGATGGCACTTGAAGGAGTCCTATGTAGTACAGTTGGTAATTGCAGTTGGCAGCCAGTTGTACCAAGTAGGTAGTTTACCGACCTTGGAGGTAAGGCTTACCGGGTGGTAATTTCCCAGATCCTCCCTCACTCCCCCCTTTATGTATTGGCACTACCTCAGCCATTTCCCATCCCAAGGAACCCTTGCCTTGTGCAGTGACAGGTTAAATAGCCTTGTGAGTGCTGCTGCCAATTCCTGCTTTAATTCTTTGAGTACCCTCAGGTGGATCTCTTCCTGTCCCATCGCCTTATCTGTCCATAGCGTTCCCAATTCCTCCAGTACCCTTGCTTCCATGAAGGGACTTGAGTCCATCTCCGTACACTTCCTCCCCTTATTATCCAGTTTTGGCCCATCCCCCTCCTCCACCTTGAAGACAGATGTGGAGTATATATTTAGGACATCGGCTTTTCTGGGTCATCCTCCACCAGCCTCCTTCTCCCTTGAGCCTCAAATTCTCATGCTACCCTTTCTTTCTGTTGCTCAGGTATCTGTAAAACCTTTGTCACCCTCTTCCCTCCCTTGCTATAGGCTCTTCTGTCTCACCCTTCACCCACCGGATCACCTTCCAAACTGTCTTCAGTTTTACTTTATACACCTCCCTGTCGGCCTCCTTTTGCAATGCTTATATTTCCCAAATGCTCTTCTCTTCTCCCTAACTGCATTTCTGACTTCTGGTGTGAACCAGAGCAGTTTCCTGACCCTCTTTTTCTTGCTCACCATCCTAATGCATAGCGCTGTTTCCCTCAATACTCGCCATTTAATTTCCCCCTTTACTTCGTCCATGTCTTCCAAGCCCTCTTTCCCACTCCAGTTCCTCCTGGTCCAATGCCCTCATCCTACTAAAATCTGCCTTTCTAAAGTCTAGCACCCTACTGTTGGAGCTGCCCTTCTCATGCCCCTTTTGGATTCTAAATTTTACCATCCTATGGTCTCTGTTACCCATGTTTTCCCCAACCCCCACCCCATCAACATTGTCCTCGTTTGTCATAACTAGGTCAAGTATGGCCAGACCCCTAGTAGGTTCCATTACCAGCTGGTTGATGAATTCCTACTGCAAGGCTTCCAGCAACTTTCTATGCCTCTCTGTGGCTGTTGCAGGGACTTCTAAACATGTGGCTCAATGGCTGGTGCCAGGAAAAAGGACACAGATTTAAAGGTAACTGGTAACAGTTTTGGGAGTGAAAGTTCTTTAAATTCAATGGACTGCATCTGACTAAGGAGGGAGTCAGTGCATTGGGGCAGAAGTTTGATGTCTTTGCAGAATATTTAAACTAGCAAATGGGGAGAGGGGTGCAGCACTCAATACATCAAATGGGAAGAACACCCCTCTGCCCTCAGCTAGTGATCAAACAGGAGTTCAGAATGTTTGTAGTTCATCTGCATCACCAGGTAAGGAAAAAGGTCCAGCTCCCCTTCTCAGGGGGAGGAAATGGACAAGGAAATGATAGAAAGTATACTTAGAATGGCAGAAAAAGGGGAGGTATTGCTACGTTACTGTTATTCTCAGACTGCAGTGACAGTTTTAACATGCACATGCTGTTCTGTCCCGAGCTTTACCAGGTTGTAGTTGTAAGGACCAGGTTATGTGGCTCAGAGCAGTACACAATATAATTCTGTGAGATACTGCACAGCTGACAAGTGGCTATGTGTAGGGGCACCATGGGGAAGACCTCCAAAGCAATCCAATGTCTCGGCGTAATTCTGCTGTTATTCACTCTGACCCACAACTCGGCCCACACATGCCTCAATTCTAGCAGCTCGCCCATTTCTGACTCCCCAGAGGTCGCTGATGTTTTGAATTAAATCTTCAGCTGACACCTCCTAACATTTGGAACAATCTGGTATCCGGTCTTCATTTTTAATTACTTATTCAGTTTTTGTTTACTGGGTAAGTGCACTAGATAACCATAGTGCCTATATTGAGAGACGACCAGGAAGGGTTACAACACACAAATGAACAGCAATAACAGATGAGTACAGAGATTAACACATCAGCATCATGTACAAAATACAGTTGTGTCAAGTAACAATACACAGCACAAAGATATATACCATATGAGGAGAAGTTGAAGGAGCTGGACTTGTATCCTCTGGAGACAAGAAGGGAAGAGAGGGGACATGATCGAAACATTCAAGTATGTGAACGGGATCAGTAAAGTGTGGGAGAACTTGTTTGCCGGGAAGGTAGATACAAGAACTACGGGTTATGGACTGAGATTGGAGGGGGAAGGTTTAGCAGAAATGTTAGAAAGTATTACTTCACAGAGAGAGTGTTTGAGCCCTGGAACAGACTGCAAGAGGAGGTTGTGAGGGCCAGTACAGTGGAGGGTTTCAAGAAGGCCTAGACAAGCACAATGGATTGTCAATGGGGAGGAGGGATGGGGCAGACTTGATGGGCCCCAGAGGGTCCTTTTCTGCCAAAACATGTCTATTGATCTATGAATATCAGAGGAAAACATTTCAAAGTATCAAAGCAAAACCCATTTAAAGCAGCAGTACTACAAAAAAAAAAACCTGTGCTTTTTTTGACAGTTTATTCCCTGTGCCCTGCTAATCATATACCTGGTACTCTTTCTCACCGGCATTGTACTATCACCAAGTAATTTGCTCAGTTATTCTCTTCCTTTGTTTACATTTCTGCTACTAAGCATGTTGCACTGGGGGTACTGTATGTTAACTGGTAAAGATGACTTATTTTACTCCCCTCTCTTATTATCAGGGACCAGCATGGATACGTCAACTCACCATAACAATATTAAAAATATGTTGTTGATAAGAGATTCAGTAAATACACCATAGCCTAAAGATTACAGCAATCAGCTGTGAATGAGCCTGGCAATCCAGCAGTCCTGAGTTTGAGTCCCACAAGTTCCACTTGCATACTTTGTGACTCTGAGCAAATCACTTAGCAACCCCAGTGTTCCCAGGTCACCCCTGAAAACAGGCACTTGTGTGGGTCTTACCTGGTTACCAAAAGAATGAAATCACATGTCTGAGTGGCAACATTTTAACAGATGGCAGAAGGTCACGTAACTATGTTCATACAGTTTTTATGATAACACATTTAAACGTCTTACAGCTCTGCAGGATGTGACATTACTTATTTTATTGGATCTCGGTACAGTGACTGGCACGGAGGATCTGCTGCCACCACACCTACCGCATAGAAGCATGCGCTGTATATCTCCAGGCAGAAAAAGGCAGAAACCTAGCTTGCTTTGTCCTACACAGGAAACATGTTAAAAGGGATGGCCAGCTGCCATATGTTGATAGCTGTACTGAGCATTTGGGGGTTTTCTTATCTCAGCAATGACTTCAAACGTCTGTTCCGGGAGTTCCTGCTTCTTCATCTTGCAGATTCATGCTCAATCTGTAATAAGATTTAGCTTGTTTGCCTACCCTTTGAGTGACATTTGTATATAGCTGTGCCTTGCAGAGTTTCCCTTTGCACGCATAGTTTACAGTCATTTACTTTACTGTTGTGTCAGAAAAACAACACCTGCACTTAAATGGAACTATATAAGTCTTTCAGGAGAAAAGGGCTAAAATACAGACTGCTTTGTGCCTCCACAACAGAAAGCATATGAAAGCAATGGCCAGCTGCCACATGTTGACAGTTTATTAAAATGTGTGTTTTCCTGAAGTCGGAAGGAGTTCAATTATCAGTTCTGGGTTTGACATGTTGAAGCACTATGCCATCCATGCTCAGTCTGCAAAAATCTATTTTGACTACAGAAATCCATTCCTATAATCAGTCAGCTATCCGACAATAAACAAACATAGATGGCACAGACATGACATAAAATACAATGAGATGCAGGTCTGCTTTTGTAGAATGGAGGTTAGCGCTTCCTACAAGGACTGTCAGGCTACAGGAGAAATGGCTTTATTGTATTGTGTGCCGCGCCGCGTGTCGCCGCTAGATGGCGCCAACGCTCCACAGATAGAACAGCCTCCCACAATCCAGTTCTAAGGGAGAGCCTGCCGTCCGCAGGGAAAGGCAGAGAGAGACATCAGGATGGCAGAAGATAAAACTCTGGGGTTCAGACATTTCAACTCTTAACATCTAATAATCCGGGGGCATTAGATCAAAAGTTGTGAAGCTGTTCTGTTTGACTTGACTGCGTCCCAGATACATTTGTTTTATTGAAAACTTCACTACGCTGAAGAATAAACTGGACTCAAACATCCGGTTTATTAACAGCAGAAATACAGATATGAATGCTGACCAGTAACTGATTCACATAGGTGTTTTTTTAATAGTAATCTGTACAAGGCATGCCTTCCTTTCATTTTTTTTGAATCAGTGAGCGGCAGCCCTGACCACTTCCATTTCCAATCAGCAAACAGCGCAGGCTTTTTCAAATGCGCCATTAATGCAGGGCGCGTGCACAGATGACAGCCCGTGCACATCAGCTGTGTCTTCCTCCTCGCGGTATCCACGGGATCCCACCCTCGGATGGTATTCCTGTCGGGTTTTCCCGGCTTGTACTAGCGGCACCCGGTGGGAGGGTGTAACCAGCAAATCCGCAGAATGGAAATTCTGACAGAAGAGCGGTGAGCAGCTAGATCTGCAGTGTCAGGCTCGGGGTCTGTTCCGCTCGGGTTTTGCTACAGGCTAGAAATTAGCGTGTGGAGTGTGAATGGGGGAGATGGGTGATAAGAGCGGCGAAAGAAAACGTATCTGGTATTTGATAGGTGGAGGCAAAGGGCAAATGAAAATTGAACTTCTCAAGCCCTCATTTGCATGCCATTCGTGATTGGTGGAGGTCTGTGGGTGGGTTTACACTGATGCTATATATATCAGAGCCGTCTTCATCTCGTTACTTTCATTCTGAGGTAGGATTGAAAAAGAATCATCTACAATGCCTGATCCCGCTAAGCCAGCAGCACCCAAGAAGGGCTCAAAAAAAGTGGTGAAGAAGCCAACCAAAAAAGACGGCAAGAAGCATCGAAAGAGCCGCAAGGAAAGTTACTCAATCTACATGTACAAAGTGATGAAACAAGTTCACCCAGACACGGGCATCTCTTCCAAGGCTATGAGCATCATGAACTCCTTTGTGAACGACATCTTTGAGCGCATCGCGGCCGAAGCCTCCCGCCTGGCTCACTACAACAAGCGCTCAACCATCACTTCCCGGGAGATCCAGACTGCCGTGTGGCTGCTGCTGCCCGGGGAGCTGGCCAAGCACGCCATGTCTGAGGGCACCAAGGTGGTCACCAAGTACACCAGCGCCAAGTAAAGGGGGCCACAGGGGAGCGAGCGGCACACATCGGAAAACCAACGGCCTTTTTAAGGGCCACCCAGCTTCACTAAAGAGAACTGTGAGCACATCATTGTATTGTAAGCTGTTTTTTGTGTTCTAACAGGATGTTTTTGTAATGAAATTGCACTCCCGCCAAAAGTACAACTTTCAGCTGTGCTTCCCCCTTGAGATCGCATCCTGTCTTGGTTATTGCAGTGGGACCCTGTGCCGAACTGTCCCGATGTACTATTGCCAGTCATACAGATGTGCAGCATGCAGGGTAGCAGAAAAGTGAAGAAAACGGAGCGAATTACTCCGAGACAGTACATTGTCGGTGGGAAAGAGTACCGGGGAACTGATCTGCAGAGCACAGGGAGATCTACAATAGAAACGGAGACTTTGACGGCAAAGGGCCGCTTGGCCCACCTAGTCTGCCCATGTCCCTACCTAGAGGATAAGCTGCAACACTGGTGATGGGCCCCTTCCTGATTTAGTAGTACTGCTCCTTGTGCTCACCCTCATTTTTGCAGAAGGATTCTGCTTGCAACCCAGTTCTGAGGCGTAGGAACTTGCCCTACACCACGCTTTTAGCTGCAGCAGGTGTCTACCAACCCCTTGTCTCCCTTGCCGGATTTACATTACACGTGTACCTACCAAGTTATTTCTGTATGAAAATGTAATAAGGCAGAATAATTATCAAACTTGTATCAGTTACTGGTTTACCATCAGAGTACAAATTTACTGACAACTGTTTTATAATACCAAATTCAAAAGATCAGTAGTAACCAGCTCTTCTGTTGCAGGGTGGGTGGCCCTGAAAAGGACCTTTGGGTTCACTACTATTTACCTGAGGGATCAGTTACTTTTCGTCCCTGCTGCAGTTTATTTCCCTTTGGCGGGTTTCTCGGTTTTCTTGGGCAGCAGCACCGCCTGGCTGTTGAGCAGCACCCCTCCCTGAGCGATGGTCACCCCTCCCAGCAGCTTGTTGAGCTCCTCATCATTGCGAACAGCCAGCAGCAGGTGCCGCGGGATGATGCAGGTCTTCTTGTTGTCCCGGGCTGCGTTACCGGCCAGCTCCAGGATTTCCGCCGTTAGCTACTTGAGCACAGCGGCCAGATAGACCAGGGATCCGGAACCAACCCACTCCGCATAGTTTCCCTTCCGCAGCAGCCTGTGCACCCAGCCGACAGGGAACTGCAGCCCAGCCCGAGAAGAGCGAGTCTTGGCCTTAGCGCGGGCCTTGCCGCCAGTCTTTCCTCCTTGTCCAGACATGATCGTTACACTAATTCCTTCAACAACTGAAGATAATGAAAGTTTTATTCTCTTTGTTGTAATCGCCTCTGAGTTCTGATTGGTGGATACAATAACAGCCCACGCCCTGACCCTACTGACTGGATGCTTTACAATCTCTAAATTTGCATGAAAACTCTATTTGATGTCATGGAATGGGCGTGACTATACTTTGATGAGAAAATATTTTTACTCTGATTGGTAGTTATTCTCAACCAATGAAAGGTAACTTAAAGCCTTATTTTCAGGTCATTTACCATTCGATAAACACTGTAGTAGTAATACAAATCTTTATTTTTATACAGGAATTGATGGAAAATACATCATTAGGTCCGAGGCCCTGTTTACAATAAATACATAAGGTAGCAACATAAAACAATTAACAAAACGCATGGTATACAATATATACTTTTTGTCAAGCCCCCCACAAACAATCACGGTAGTAAGTGTGGCAAACACCAACATGGAGGTGTGGATAGGGAAAAGGGCAGGGTTAAATGGAGAAAGTGACAAAGGCAAGAAGGACAGGGATGGGGCAAAAGGGGGTAAGGCCATCAGGAAATGGAGGGTAATGAGTACCAATGCCCGTAGTCTGGGCAACAAGCTCCCTGAGCTGGTGGCCTTAATGGAAGAGGGATGCCTGGATATCGTAGCAGTCACAGAAACATGGTACACAGAGAGCCATGACTGGGATGTTAACATACCAGGGTACATAACCTACAGGAGAGACAGGCAGGGAGAAGAGGGGAGGAGTAGCTCTTCATGTAAAGGAAGGGATAAAAGCAACTGAACAAAAGAGTAAACAGGGAGGAGAGGAGGCACTGTGGGTCACCTTGGAGACTGGAAAGGGCACCACAATCTGCAGGGTTGTGACAGACCCCATGTCAGGGAAGGAATGGACAAGGATATGATGGAAGGCATCTTAGAATGGCAGAGAAAGGGAGATACTGTTGATGGAGACCTGAATATGCCAGATGTTAACTGGAGCACATTTGCTGCAGCCACATCCAAGAGCAGGGCCATTCTTGATGCCCTACAGGTGGCAGGCATTAGACAGCTAGTTCAGAACCCACTGTGAGGGAGCAATCTAGACCTCGTATTTCAAACGGGGCAGTGAGAGGATCTCAGATCTAGAAGTGGGTTGCCATCTGGGACAAGTGACCATCAAAAGTGTGGTTCACGTTAAACTCAGCTACAGAGTCAAGCCATACAAAAGTGAGGGTACTGGACTTTAGGAGGGCTGACTTTGGCAAGATGGGAGAGAGCCTCAGAAAGCACTAGCAAACAGGCTAGAAGGAGGTGTGAGCAACAATGGGGAATTATCAAACTGCCATCACAGAGGCAACAAGCCTTTGTGAAGCAAATAAACAAATCAAAACGAAAGAAAAAGCCACTATGGTTCTCAAGAGAGGTGGCTGTGAAAGTCAGGAAGAAAAAGATAGCATTCCGGAAGTATAAGGAAACACAGAAGGAGCAGGACAGAGAGCTGTACCAGTTAAGGCAGAAAGAAGCAGGAGGGAAGTCAGAATAGCAAAGGCCCAAACTGAGGAAAGATAGCCAACTCAGTTAAGAAGGAGATAAAACCTTTATAGGTACATCAGTGAGCGAGAAAGACAAAGGAGGGATAGTGAGGCTGAATAGAATAAACGGTGGGTAGGCAGGGGACAGTGAAAAGCAGGAATACTGAACGAATATTTCTGCTCAGTATTCACAAAAGAGGAGGGGGAAGTGCCTAATCCAATTAACAGAAGCACTCTTGATAGGGGGGTCGATCCCAGTCCTTTCACAGAAGAAAGGGTTCTGCAAGAACTCCTAAAACTGAAGGTGGACAAAGCAATGGGTCCCGATGGAATTCACCCCAGAATTCTAAAAGAATTAAGAAGGAACTAGTGAAACCACTGGCTACTCTTTTTAATAAATCATGGGAGGATGCTGTGGTACCTGAGGACTGGAGGAAGGCGGATGTGATTCCCCTTCACAAAAGTGGGACCAAGACAGAGGCAGGAAACTACAGACCTGTCAGTCTGACCTCTGTGGTAGGGAAAGTGATGGAGTCACTACTGAAGGAAAGAATAGTTGAGTACCTAGAGGTCAGTGGGCACAGGATCCAAGGCAGCATGGGTTCACAGCTGGAAGGTCATGTCAGACAATCTAATAGATTTCTTTGACTGGGTGACCAAAGTAGTAGACCAGGGAGGGCTGTGGACATGGCCTACCTAGACTTTAGCAAGGCATTTGACACAGTCCCACACAAAAGATAATTAGTCAAATTAACCAGCCTGGGAGTGGGTCCCAGGGTGGTAGCCTGGGTAAAACATTGGCTGGACAACAGGACACAGAAGGTAATTGTAAATGGAGTCCACTCTGAAGAAAGGGCGGTTACTAGTGGGGTACCGCAGGGTTCAGTATTGGGTCCAGTCCTTTTTAATGTCTTCATCAGTGGCATTGCAGAGGACTGGAAGGAAAAGTATGCCTTTTGCAGATGACAAAGATCTGCAACAGGGTTGATACACAAGGAGGCGTGGAAAGGATGAAAGGGACTTGGCAAGGTTGGAGGAATGGTCTGACGTATGGCAGCTAGGATTCAATGCAAAAAGTGCAAAATAAGCACCTGGGAAACAAGAACCCAGGGAAGAATACACAATGGGTGGGGAGGTAGTAACAACAACAAAACAGGAAAGGGACCTGGGGAATCATATCAGATGACCTTAAGGTTAGCAAGCAATGTGAGAGAGCAGTAGGGAGGGCTGGGGGTATACTGGGATGTATAGGGAGAGGCATCAGCAGCAGAAAACAGGAAGTTGTTATCCCTCTGTACAGACAGTTGGTGAGATGCCATCTGGAGTACTGTGTCCAGTTCTGGAGACCCCATCTCCGCAAGGACATAGACAGGATAGAGGCAGTTCAGAGGAGGGCAACTAAAATGGTGCAGGGTCTGCAAGAGAAGCCGTATGAGGAGAGACTAAAGGAGCTTAATATGTATACCCATGAGGAAAGAAGGAGAGGGGGACATGATAGAAACTTTCAAGTACCTCAAGGAATCAACAAAGTCCAAGAGGGTAGCATCTTTCAGAAAAGAGACTTGCAAGAACAAGGGACACAATTTAAAGATAGAAGGAGGGCAGTTCAGGGGCAATGTGAGGAAGTATTATTTCACAGAGAGGATAGTGGATGCATGGAACAGCCTTCCTGAGGAAGTTGTGGAGTCTAAAACTGTGGGAGAATTCAAAAATGCATGGGACAGACATAAGGCAATTCTTGTGGGGGGCAGGAAGATATAGGCTGTTGGTTAAATAGGATCTGCGGCCTATCCTGTAGGTAGGGAAATGGGCAGACTAGATGGGCCTAGCGGTCCTTATCTGCCATCAAAGTCTATGTTTCTATGTTTCTATGTCAAAGGGAGGGAAAGTAAAGGAACAGTATATGCAATACTATTTAAATTCTAGAAAGCATATATATATATATATATATATATATATATATATATATATATATATATATAGTAGAGGGTGTGTTTTAAAGCCAGTGTTAACATTGGCAGGCAGTTTACGAAGGACTGCCACCCCAGCTCTAGGAAATCCTAATGTAGCTGACATCGTGCTATAAAAAAGCTGCTAGGGTGTCGCAGTCTTTACAGAGACATTGTTCTCAAAAAGGCACAATCCCAGTACTGCCTCTAGGATTTGTGAACAACTAGTATATAACGTGCTGTACATTCACCAGGGCATAAATAACAATTTATGGACAGAACATATTCTCTTTAAGTCATTATTTCATTTGTATTTTTAGAAACTGACCTCAGATTGGAAACATAATCTACTTCCATGTCAGAATTACATATTAATATATCAGCACTAGGAGAAGGATATTTGATAGGGTAGTCATATGCCTTTGAAAAATCATTACATGATAACCTAGAAACGAGAAACCCAGTTAAATTCCTCTGAGTTTGGCATTATACAAATGCCCGTGAAGTGATCATTTCCTAGTCCGTCCTCATGAGATTGTGCAAAACGAACTCTAGTCAGGCTGTGCAGAGCCAGCTTTTTACCACAAGAGGGCGCCAGAGCTCCATGGACGGAGCAACGTGGTCTTGCAACAGAAACGTAGGAAACAAAGTTAGAACATGAATGAGAATGAAAGTCCTAACCTGCAGTTTGCTGCTAACTCTGCTATAATATCGTGCTGTATTCCCTCTTACTAACCAAACTCTCCCATGTTGACTATTTATCACTTCGAACTGCATTGAGGCGAAGTTCAACTAATCTGAATAATGTTAGAGGGCATGGGTGTAGTTTCTGCACTCCACGTCAGACAGCCTCCCAGAAAGTAATCCTACAATTGGTATGGAAGTACAATTCTCGTGCTGGTTGCCATTATTCATTCTAATGCTAGGGGCATTATGTATACAGACATAAGAAAGAAGTAAAAAAAAAAAATGTTCTGGGGGAAAAAAACACTATTTAAGGAGCAGGTACCTACTGTCAGGCACCCAGCTCCCCACAAACATGTTATATAGTAGGTCTGCTCTACTGTTGAGAGGCATCAAAAATTCTATGCGCGTCCCTCTGGTTAAAGCAGCAGTACTACGAACAAAAATTGTGCTTCTTTGACAGTTTATTCCCTGTGCCCTGGTGATCTTTCTCGCCAGCATTGTACTATCGCTGAGTAATTTGCTCAGTTATTCTCTGCTTTTGTTTACATCTGCCACTAAGCATGTTGCACTGGAACCCTCTCTGCTGCCAACTGCACATGCGAATGACTTATAGAGACATGGGGAATGGTCAGCAGAGGGTCCCTCTGCTGTTGTCAAAAGACGTGATGTGACCTGTAGAAAAAGCGCAGTTGAAAATTAGTCAGCCACCATACTTGTTGTAGCGCTACAACACTTCAAATAAATTGCAAATATCTAAAAAACTAAAGACGATTGGAAAAAAATAACATTTACAGGTATGGAATCTGGAACTTTGGCCGCATGCTTACAGCCGAAAAACAGAAATCTGATAGCTCACTTTCTGATTTTGTAGTACTGCTGCTTTAAAAGGTTATAGCACCCCATAAAAACAAAGCCTTGTCTGATACACCTCTTTTGTGATGTCAGGAAATGAATACTGAGGGTGCATGTCATTAACCTGCATGTATGTGGATATGTCTATGGTGTTTAGTACTCATTTAGAGCTGCCATGTAGAAAATCAAAGCAGCAGCTGGAGTAAATGTCCTTATTTACTGGAGCGGTCACTTATTGTTCCTGGTGGCAACTCTAAATGGTACTAAACATCATTGATAAATGGCACCAATATAGAGCTATGAAGCACTACAAGCAGCCTTCATCTTCTGATGTCACAAAAGGAGGCGTGTTCTGAGCTGCGGGAGTTGACCTGAAAACCAGAGCTTTGTCACAAGTTAATAGAATTTTGCTGGGTTTTTATGGGACGAGCCCTATAGTAGTGCCACTTTGGGATAATAAGCTGAAGTCTCGCCTTTATTGATTGGGCTAGTGTATGGAAGAGTACTAATTATATTGTGATACCCAAATATAGGAGCTATGCTTTATTGCTTTAACTTATATTTTATGATAGACCAGGCCTTAGACAGACAGACTGGATGTTTTAGATGCCAAGCAGAAAGAGGAGACTTACTACATGTGTTGTGGGATTGCTGCAAAATTCGGCTTGTGGGATGAAATTAAGAGGCAAATAGATCCATTGTTGACTACCGGAGTTTATTACTCCAGAGATATGTATCTTGGGGAACTTCTCTAAATGGAAGCGGCTACCCCTAAATATCATGTATCGCTGATGGCAATGGCAATCAAAGTGTATGTGGTCAACATTGGAAGGATGACCAATTATATGGTTATATCCATTGGGTGGGGACCTATTGGAGCCCTATCTAGAATTAGGAGACACTTATGTTCAGAAGGGAAGAAAGGGTCCATTTGACAAAAGATGGTCAGTATTGTAAACAATTTATTCCCACTAGAGGCCATTTGGTTGGGTCTGGGTCTGCCTGCCAGGCTGTGTTTAGGTTGTGTTGTATCAAAATGAGATGATAGAGAAGCTAAAGGGATAGGGGGACTAAGTTATACAGGAAGAGGGTATGGAGGGATTTGGGGGACTCTTAGGGGAGATAGGAATACTGGGCCTGCTATAAAGACCGGGGGATGGGGACTCTCTCTCTCTTGGGGGAGCTCAGGGAGGTGTCACCCCTCGGGGATGATTTAATATCTATAGAATGGGGCCAATGGGTTACTTATTAAGCTGAGGGGTCTAGGGGAAGTGGTTTAATTTGTAATTCATATTAGGATATTGCTTTTATTAAGGGGTCTTATTGGATTAAAGATAATTTGGGTGGGGGTGACATCATTCCTGAGCTTGTACATAGTTATTGTATATAGTTTACATCGTCAGTTTTTGGGCTGTGTGCCTGGTTTGCCATGTTTTGTTTGCATGTTTGTATTGTCTTTTTTCTTAAATTGAATAAAGAGATGTTATAAAAAACAAAAATCAAAAGGAGGCATGTCAGACAAGGCTTTGTTTTTATGGGGTGCTATAACCTTTAACCAGAGGGAAGTCATAGAATTTGTAATGCCCCCAACAGAGAGCAGATCTACTATTATATATGTTTGTTTGGAGTCTAGTGACAGTAGGTACCTGCTCTTTAAGATACAATTTACATGTGTTTTACGTGACTCAAGGTCTTGTAAAAAGCCAAAGTTAGTTTCAGGGTTTGACACAGGAGCACAAGTGGATTAAGAGACTTGCTCAGTGGCACATGATATTTAACTGAAGGTTCCCAGAATAAAGCAAGGCATTCTGGATGTGCCATGAACGCTTTATAAGGAAACTAGGATGCAACAGAAAGGGGGCCTCGCTCAGTGATAACAGCATATGAACAAACAAGGAAACTAATGCTTGAATCCCAGACCGGCCTTGTCAGTGTGACCTTGATTAATAAGAAGAGCTCTCTTTGTCTTGATGTAAGCCGAAGCTTTCTGTTCATCAAGAATTTCTGGATCTTCAGTACCGCACATCAGCCAGCACTGCTCAGTCTGGAGACCAGATTGTGAATGATGCAGAACTCTTTCTTGCACAACTCAGCATCTGAAATTGATGCTGGCTTCTTCCCAGTCATTTTATAAATGATATTTCGAATGCCTCCAATCTATCCTTCCCTTCTAGCCACGGTTCTTTCTTTGAATCCTCATGCATGATTTCCACTTGAGTAGGTAGTGCTCTTTGGTTTGTACCATTTTATGCACACGCAGTAGGTTTTTCTCCATTTGTTCCTTGTTATGTAGCAGTTAACCATGGTAGTCCTTTCTTGGCACTGTCTGAGGTTTTGTACATAGTTGTTGTATATAAGTATTGGACCCTGCAGGCCATGCAGCTTGACTCATTCCTCATCTGGTGATATCCAGAAATTGTATTTTCAATTGGTGAATTGACAGAGCAAGGAGCTCGACTTGTGATTTAACCATCTAATATCTCATTTTTGATTGTTACCCAGAGTGGGGGGGTGCATGACGAAATGACCTTTCTCATGAGAGTGATATTGCCACCATACAGGCTTGGAATACTGGTGAAAGTCTGGCGATGTCAGCCTTTTCTGGAGCTTCTGGGCCTCAGTTTATCCCTTACTGAACTTAGGGCCTGAGGCTCCCTATAGAAAATTACTTATTAGGCTGTTTAACATTTTGGCCCAAGAGTCCAGCAGGAGAAAGAGGAGGTGGGCTAGGAAGTGAAAAACCCTAGGAGCCAACATCATTTTAGTCACAGTAATTTTCCTTGCCATTGAAAGATGTAGATGCTTCCACTCCTAGTTATGTCTTTGTGGAGATTTTCTAGCAATGGTTTGAGGATGGGCTGTCCACTAGCATTTTAAATTTGAGGAAACATTAGACATTGACAGCAGCTAGAACTACTGGCTCACCTAGTCTGCTCCATTTCCTTCCTACTGGATATAGCTGCAGATCCTAGTAAACCATCAATCTATTCCACCCCCGCAAGAATTGCCTTATGTCTGTCCTGCATTCTTGAATTTCCTCACTGTTTCTGACCGCGACGTCCCTCAGGAAAGGTTCTTACATGCCACCACCCACTCAGTGAAAGAATGCTCTCACATTGTCCCTGAGCCATCCCCTCGATCTTCAAATTGTGCCCTTTTTTCTTGCACATCTCCTTTTCTGATAGATGCTGCTCTCCTGGACTTTGGTTGTTTCCTTTGAGATATTTAAAAGTTTCTATCATGTCTCCTCTCTCCTCCTTTCTGCAAGGGTATACGATATTTACTGGTGAGGAAGTCTGTGCTGTGAGGAAGATGGCCTGAATGAAGCAGAGACATCATAGAATCCACGGCAGGAAGGCACCCCGCAAGCAGCTCACCACCAACTCTGCCAGGAAAAGTGCTCCCAGCTACAGGAGGAGTGGAAGAAACCTCACTGCTACCTGCCCGGCACCGTGGCCTGTGGGAGATCTGCCGCTACCAGGAACTCCACCGAGCTGCTTATCCATCGTGCTGCCCTTCCAGCGCCTGGTCCAGAAATTGCCAGGATTTCAAGACGGATCTTTGTTTCAGAGCTCAGCTGTGCTGGCCCTGCAGGAGGCCAGCAAGTCTTACCTGGTGGGGCTCTTTGGAGATGCCAACCTGTGTGCCATCCATGCCAAGAGGGCACCATCATGCCAAAGATATCCAGTTAGCATACCACATCTATGGGAAGAACTTAGACCTGAAACCATGACCTTTGACGAGACCAGACCAGAAACCCAAATGTCTTTTTTGAGAGCCACCAACCACTCATAGAGCTGCAAATCATTTGACTTTCATGTTTTTTTTCTGTGTTTTCCTTACATTTTACCACTAATGAGGCAACACAAAGCCTATGGCCACTTCCCAAAGTGTGTATAGCAGAGAATAGCTTCTCAGTGCATTGTTGCTGCACCACTGCACAACAGTCAGAAATGTACTGGGGTCATTTGTTGGTAATAACTCTTTAAGTCCAGAGAACTGCATTTCTATTCCTTCTGTACTGAAGGAGGTCCCATTCTTACAGACATATAAGGAGTGTGGTGGGTGGTGATAGGTAGAATTAATTATGAATCTCAAGGCTCTGTGGTATGGTGTCCAGTTTAGTAAGACAGGAGGGCTACACTGACTATAAATGAAATTGGCATAATCAATTAGGGATAGAAACATGGATGGAACTAACTGCATCTTGGCATCTTTGGGTCAGCAGGCAGTTTATTCCTAAAGAAGCTAGTATCAAGCCTCTGCCTCAACTTTTCAGCAGATCCTCAACATGCTGACGAAAGAGAGAGTCTGTGGTCTAGCCAGACCCTAGGTACTTGAAATTTGTAACAAATTCCAACCTCTCCTAGTAAAGTGTTTATGGGGGTTATGAGCCAGAGATAGCAGGGTTCAATCAATGAGTAGTTAGTAGAGAACAGCATTGCTTTTGTTTTTTTGGTATTGAATAAGAGTTTTTTTTATTCAGGAGCTGAATCTGCAACAAGTTGCATTCTGTTTGTAAATCTCCACAGGCTGCTTCTGGAGTTGGGTAGCTTAGGTACAACACCGTATCATCAGCAAAAAGGTGAATAGTGGCTTCCTTGATGCCAACATCAGTTTTGTTTATATAAATGGCAAAAAATAGTGGCCCCAGGATGAATCCCTGTGGAATGCCTCTTTTAGAGGTTTGAGGAGAGAGCCCTTTGGCCTTGACCTGCTGAAGTCTATCTGTATGGTAATTATTGAACCAGCACAGAGAGGTCAAGTCTAGTCCTTTATCACTTTTAGGGTTGGAGAAGTAGGCAGTGGTCAACAGTGTCAGGCCTTGCTAAAGTCCAGGAACACATCACATACAAATGTTTTGTTTTCCAGCTCTTTGCCAGTCAGTCATAAATCTTATGACTGCTCCTCTCACAGACCCAGCATCATTGCTAGTGGGCCACTGGCCCCATTTCTATATAAAAGGATCACATGCCATAAATTCCACAGAAACATCTTGCTGCCCTAAAACTGACAACCACTGGCCCAGGATCATACATCCCAAATCCCGAGACTAGTTACCAAATATAGCATGTCTCATAACCAAACTCCTCAAATTATCCTTCTCATCCAGGAAAGTGCTGACCTCTATAGAAAACATTGATAATCGTATTCACCTCCACATGGGCAGAGAGATCCTTGAAAATGATTGGTTAATCCCACTTTTCAACTCTTGCCAAGCCGTAGGAGAAAGTTGTTCATTGCCAACTGGTTGACAACCTGCAGCAATATAACCTCATTTGCCCTGAGCAAACATGGTTTGCATAAAGGGCACAGCACTGTCACTGCCATGATTATTTCACAGATGCCATTTATAAAACAATGGATCATGTCTGCTTGAAATGTGTTTGTGGACCTGACCAAGGCTTTTGAGCTGGTCACTAAAGTATTAAACCCAGGCCACCTCGAACTTGGCCTTGAGCCCTGTACTGCTTTTTCACAGACTACCTGGACCACAGGAAACAGGCTGTCAAAAGAGGGAATTCCCTATCTGGGGTAAACACCATAGCCAGTGATGTCCCCCAGGGTTCTCAGGCCCCCTTCTTTTTTCCACATACATAAATCTCAGTATCAATTTTTATTTATTTGAAAATATTATTCCAGTGAGGCCATAGCGGTTATCAAAGTCATAAAACATTCATTCCATAAAATTATAATTACTGGACTCATAAATATCAACCGGATTGCTGTTTTGTTAGAAATGTGTATCAACTGGATTTCGAGTTATTATGCTCCAAGGGCTCTCTGAAACCCCTTCAGTTTAGCTTGGCCTACGCTGAGTATGGTAGAAACATTTTTAGCTTTTTATTTATCATTTACTTAATTTTGCTGTTTTACATCTGTGGTGATGTTTACTTTGCCTCCATTTTTAATGTGGTCTCAATATCATAAGCCACCCGAGCTACAACAGATAAAAATCCCTGCCCTTTCCACAGATCCCAGGACTACTGGTGAAGGTAAGTGGGCTTGCAGAAAGAATTGAGCAGGAAGCTGGCCAGCTAAACTCCTGTGATGTATTTGCCAGAACAATGAAAGACGTTAATGAGTAAAAAGGAAACAATGTGTTTATGCAATTCATCTGAGAGTCTGGTTATGAATGTAATAGTCAATCATTACTTATTAGTTCAGCAGTTTAAGCAGTCTTTCCAACTTATTAAAATAATATACAAATATATTGTTTGAGAACAGCAATGTTGCAATACTACTTCATAATTCACCTGGACAGACTTAGCAGTTGTAACATATGTGCAGGTTACCTTTACATAAAAAGCCTTTTCTTGAAATTTAAATCCCATCTTCCCTTTTTTAATATTGCATAACCCCTTATTAGTTTTTTCTTGTTGTCTGTAGAATATAGAAAAGGGGCATTAGCTAATGTCCTTCCTGTATGTTGGGACATGTGAACTATTTGCAGTCATCACTATATGCCCAGCATGTAGTACACATTTTCCTTATCAATCAATAATCCCATGTTTTAAACAAAGCTATATGATCTTAAATTGTTCCTGGATCAATTGACTACCCTATACACACACTCTCTTGCCTTAGAATGTACTTGGGGTTTCTTGATTTCTAATCACTGGTGTAGAAGTATGAATTTTACATCAAAGAGATTCTGATGCAGAAATGTACAGCCCTTCACTGATATTGTTCCTCTCCAGACATTGTACAATGCACAGTGAATGAGCCATATGTGATAATGGTTCCTGTCATCCCTTATAACATAGGACTGGTAATATCACATCCACTCTATTGTTTTTTGTTGTATTTATTTTAGTTTAGTCTTTGGTAACTGGGTAAGACCCACTCAGGCACAAGTGCCTGTTTTCAGGGATGACCTGGGAGCATTGGGCAGTTAAAGAGCAGGTACCCAGTGTCATGTACCTAGCCCCCACCCCAAACATATAGAATAATGGACCTACTTCACTGTTGAAGGTATTAAAATCCATGTGCTCTCTGGTTGACACGTTATAGCACCCCAATGTGCACCTCCCTTATAAAACAGAGCCATGTCTGACATGCCCCTTTGGCAGGTATAACAGCCCTTCTGTAATGTCAGAACATGAGTTGTATGTGTTCATAGACCTGTATTGGCACCATATTTCAATGACTGTTAGTCATATTTAGAATTGCTACTTGAAAAAATGAAAGTGACCACTCAGTAATCAGGGACTATTACTCCAGACACTGCTTTGGTATTCCTACATGGCACATTTAAATAGTACTAAGACATAGATATATCTCATACATATGGGTTCATAAATGCACCTCAGTATTCATTTTCTGACATCACAAAGGGGTCTGGGGCATGCCAGACATGGCTCTGTTCTTATGGGGTGCAATTTGAGTACTATATTTTTAACCAGAGGAAGTGTATATAATTTTTAATACCTCAACAGTGGAGCAGGTCCACTATTATATATGTTTGAGGCTTTGGTATGACAATGGGTACCTGTTATTTAAGTGACTTGTTCAGGAGTCATACAGCATGCAGGTGGAGGTTGTGGGAGAATTAAACCCAGGTCTGGTCTGTTGGTTGATGTACCAAGTTCATGCATATCTCATTACTTGTACTTGTAGTAGTGGCTTTAATCTTTTGTATGTTGGGATGCACCATCCTAGTCATAGAAACATAAATTTGACAGCAGATAAGGACCGCTTGGCCCACCTAGTCTGCGTTCCTTACCTAGCAGATAAGCTGCAGATCCTAGTTAACCAACAGCCTATTTCCTCCTATCCCCTACTAGAATTGTTTTATGTTTGTCCCATGCATTCTTGAATTCCCCTACTGTTTTTTGACTCTGCCAACCTCCTCAGAAAGGCTGTCCATGTATCTACAACCCTCTCTGAGAAGAAATATTTCCTCACATTACTTCTGAGCCATCCCCTTCTATCTTCAGATTGTGCCCCTTGTTCTTGCACATCTCTTTTTCTGAAAGATGCTACCCTCTTGGACTTTGTTGATTCCCTTGAGGTATTTGAAAGTTTCTATCATGTTCCCCCTCTTCCCTCCTTTCCTCGAGGCTATAAATCTTTAGTTTCTTTACTTTTTCTTCATATGTCTTCTGATGCAGACCCTGCTGCATCATTATGGTTGCCCTCCTCCGAACGTTAATGAGAAAAAAAAAAGGAAATGTCTAGGTAGGCCATATCCGCAGCCTCTCCCTGGTCTATTACTTTGGTCACCCATCTGACATGACCTTCCTGCTGTGAATCCATGCTGCTTTGGGTCCTATGCCATGCTAGAATCTAGGTACTGAAACAATTCTTTCTTTCAGAAGTGATCCCATCATTTTCCCCACTACTGAGGTCAAACTAACTGGTCTGTAGTTTCCTGCCTCTGTCCTGCTCCCACTTTTGTGAAGAGGAATTGCATCTGCCCTCTTCCAGTCCTCAGGTACCATCCCATCCTCCCATGATTTGTTAAAGAGAGTAGTCAGCGGTGTCACAAGTTCTACCCTTAGTTCTTTTAGAATTCTTGGGTGAATCCCATCAGACCCCATTGCTTTGTCCACCTTCAATTTTATTAGTTCTTTCAGAACCCTTTCTTCTGTAAATGGACTGGTATCGACCCCCCATCTTCAGAGTATTTCCTTGTTTGGTTTAGGTACTTCCATCTTTCTCTTCCTTTGTGAATACTGAGCAGAAATATTTGTTCAGTATCCTGCTTTTTCACTGTCACCCTCTGCCCACATTCCCTCCCCTTAATTAAGCCTCAGTATCCCTCCTTTGGTCTTTCTTCACTCTCTAATGCAGGGTTTTATTTAACTCTAAAAATTGATTAGCGTTTTGCTCATAAAAGTTCTAAAATTTTGTGAAAACGCATAGCACTTGCCTCACTGTGTTTAACTAACATAACACTTCTAGAAAACCTATATAAATACTTGCTGTACAGTTAGTATTGTCCTAAGAAAAACACTGCTGATCAATTATTTAAAACCCTGCTAATGTACCTATAAAAGGTCTTATCCCCCTTCTTGACAGAGTTGGCTATCCTTTCCTTGGTTTGGGCCTTTGCTATTCTGACTGACTTCCCTGCCTCTTTCTGCTTTAACTGATAAAGTTCTCTGTCCTGCTCCTTCTGTGTTTCCTTATATTTCCTGAATGCTATCCTTGTCTCTTCTCTTTCTAACACATACTGCAACACAGTACTGTGAAGGGATATGGTTGCTAACACATACTGCAATACACGTTGTGAATGCATACGGTGTTAAAACATATCTGAGTGCACTACCGTGAAGGTATACAGTGTTAAAACATATCACAGTGCACTACTGTGAAGGTATACAGTGCTAACACATACCACAGCGCACTACGTGTGAAGGTATACAGTGCTAACACATACACAGTGCACTACTGTGAATGTATATGGTGCTAACACATATTGCAATACACTATCTGAAGGATATGGTGCCAGCACATACTGGAGCACACTACTGAGAAGGTATACAGTGCTAACACATACCACGGTTACACTACTGTATGCGATATGGTGCTAAGAGATATCACTGTACACTACTGTGAATGTATACAGTGCTACACATATCACAGTGCACTACTGTGAAAGTATATGGTGCCAACACATACTGTAGTACAGTACTCTGAAGGTATCTGTGCCAACACATGCTGTAGCACACTGCTGTGATAGTGTACAGTGCCCAACACATACCGCCAGCACACTATTGTGAAGGTATGATAAATATATGCGCGGCCACTACTGTGAAGGTGTATGGTGCTAAAACATACCACAGCACCCTACTGTGATGGTATAAGGTGTAAAACACACACAGAGCACCACTACTGTGAAGGTATATGGTGTTAACATATACCGCGACCTGCTACTGTGAAGGTACTGTATATGATGTTAACATATACCGCGACCCACTACTGTGAAGGTGTATGGTGCTAAAACATACCGCAGCACCCTACTGTGATGGTATAAGGTGTAAAACACACACCACAGCACACTACTGTGAAGGCATATTTAACATATACCGCAACCTGCTACTGTGAAGGTACTGTATATGATGTTAACATATACCGCGACCCACTACTGTGAAGGTGTATGGTGCTAAAACATACCACAGCACACTACTATGAAGGTATATAGAACAGCAACAAAGCAGTCTGTAGCAGTCACCCTCAAAGTAAAGCTGGTTGGAGGGCTTGGTTGGCTGCTATAACTAATCTGATTCCGTTTCAGGTCACAGCACCTGACAGTGTATTGGGGCTTAATACTGTGGTTCTGCTCATACTGGAAGTAAAGGAGATTTTTTTTATTTATTTAGTTTTTGTTAACTGGGTAAGAACACTAGACAGCATAGCTGCCTATTTTCAGGTACAACCTGGGAGATTACAACAACGGGTACGTAGACAATAGTAGATACAAAAAGCATCATGGTAACAAGTAAAAGTCAGACACAGTACACTTGTACAACATTTTCAGCAGTGAGAGTACATTTGCAGGAATCTATACATAGTAACAAAACAGAAATAAGTGCAAATAACTAACAGTCATAAGTCATACATCTAGTGACTAAGTACTAGAAGAGGAAACAGCAAGATGTCCAGGCAAGTCTGAGAGTACTAGAGGTTGGAGCCTGTAGGCAGCTAGGAGGAACCAGTACAGGAGTGGGTGGATTGAGAACAGCAGCAGCAGATGCCACCTTGGAGGGGACAGAAGTGATTGGGCTTGGACCTGGGAACAGAATTATAGCAGATGGTTCTGCTGGTTGCCGGGGCACCAGCAGCAGATGCCACCTTGGAGAGACAGAAGTGAATGAGCTAGAACTAGGGAAGGGAATCATAGCAGATAGGTCATCCAGTGGCTGGGACAGCAGCAGAAGCCACCTTTATAGGAGAAGAAGAAAATAGGCTTAGACAAGGAAGGGTATCATAGCAGATGGAGCTTCTGGCAGCTGGGCAGCAGCAGCAGATACCATCTTGGAGGGGAAGAAGTGAATGGGCTTGGACCAGGGAAGAGAATCATAGCAGATGGGGCTGGCACGGGCCAGGACACTAGCAGCAGATGCCACCTTGGAGAGATAGAAGTGACTGGGCTTGGAGTAGGGAAGGGAACCATAGCAAACCGGACTGTCTTTGGCTTGAACAGCAGTAGCAGATGTCACTTTGGAGAGATTGAAGTGAATGGATTGGACCAAGCATGAGAATCAAAGTAGATGGGCCTGGTAGGGTTTGGGACAGCAGCAGCAGGAGATGCCACCTTTATAGGGGAAGAAGTGAATAGGCTTGGACCAGGGAAGGGAATCACAGCAGATGGGACTTGTGGATCTTGGGACAGCAGCAACAGATGTAACCGAGGAAAGACAGAAGGTAATGGGCTTGGACCAGAGAAGTGAATCATAGCAGATGGAGCAGGCAGGAGTTGTGACAGAAGCTGCGGATGCCAACTCGGAGGGGATGAAGTGAATGGGCTTGGACCAGGGAAGGGAACCATAGTAGATGGGGCATGCAGGGGTTGGCACAGCATCAGAAGATGCCACCTTGGAGAGACAGAAGTGAAAGGGCTTGGACCAGGGAAAAGAATCATTGCAGATCAGACTGGTGGGTGCCGGGACACCAGCAGCACATGCCACCCTGGAGAAACCGAAGTGAATGGGCAAGAACTAGGGAAGGGAATCATAGCAGATGGGACTTTCAGTGGCTGGGACAGCAGCAGCAGATGCCTTCTTGGAGAGACAGAAGTGAATGGGCTTTGACCAGGGAAGGGAATCACTGCTGTTGGGCTTGCAGTGGCTGGGACAGTAGCAGCAGATGCCACCTTAGAGAGGAAGAAGTGAGTGGGCTTGGACTAGGGAAGGGAACTGTAGCAGATGGGGCTGGTGGGGGTTGGGACAGAAGTAGCAGATGCTACTATTATAGGGAGGAATTTAATGGGCTTGGACCACAGAAGGGAATCATAACAGATGGGGCTAAGGATGGTTGGGCCAGCAGCAGCAGCAGATGCCATCTTGGAGGGGAAGAAGTAAATGGGCTTGGACAAGGGAAGGGAATCATAGCAGATGGGGCTGGGGGGGTCAGGACAGCAGCAGCACATGCAACCTTGGCAGGGACAGAAGTGATTGGGTTTGGACCAGGGAACAGAATCATAGCATATGGGGATGGTGGGGGCCGGGACACCAGCAGCAGATACCTTGTTGGAGGGGAAAAAGTGAATGGGCTTGGACATGGGAAGGGAATCATAGCAGATGGGGCTTCCGGTGGCTGGAACAGCAGCAGCAAATGCCACCTTGGAGAAATAGAAGTGAATATGCTTGGGCCATTCAAGGGAATCATAGCAGGTGGGGCTGGTGGGGGTTGGGGCAGCAGCAGATGCCACCTTGGAGAGACTGAAGTGAATGAGCTTCGACCAGTGAAGGGAATTATGGCAGATGGGGCTGATGAGCCCCGGACACCAGCAGCTGATGCCACCTTGTAGAGACAGAAGTGAAAGGGCTTTGACCAAGGAAGGGAATCATAGCAGATGGGGCTTGCGGGGTTGGGACTGCAGAAGCAGATGTCACCTTGGTTGGGAAGAAGTTAATAGGCTTGGACCAGGGAAGGGAATCACAGCAGATATGGCTGGCTGTGGTTGGGATAGCAGCAGCAGATGCCATCTTTATAGGGGAAGAAGTGAATGGTCTCAGACCAGAGAAGGGAATCATAGCAGACGGGGCTTGCAGTCATTGGGACAGCAGCAGCAGATGCCATCCTGGAGGGGAAGAAGTGAATGGGCTTGAACAAGGGAAGGGATTCATAGCAGATGGTGCTTGTGGGGGATGGGACAGCAGCAGCAAATGCCACCTTAGAGGGACAGAAGTGAATGGGTTTGGACTAGGGAAGGGAATCATAGCAGATATGGTTTGCTGGGTTTGGAACAGTGGCACGAGATGCCAACTGTGAGATACAGAAGTGCATGTGCTTGGACCAGGGAAGGGAATCATAGCAGATTGGGCTGGCGAGTACAGGACACCAGGAGCATTTGCCACTTTGAAGAGACAGAAGTGAATTTGCTTGGGCCAGGGAAGGGAATCATAGCACATGGGGGTTGCGGGGGTCAGAACTGCAGCAGCAGATGCCATGTTGGAGGGGAAGAAGTGAATGGGCTTTGTACCAAGGAAGGAATCATATTAGATGGGGCTTGTGGGTCTTATCACAAGCAGCAGATGTATTCAGAGAGACAGAAGTGAACAGGCCTCGACCAGAGAAGGGAATTATAGTAGATTGGGCTGGACGGGGATAGGGACAGCAACAGCTAACGCAACCTTGGAGCAAACAGAAGTGAAAGGGCATGGACCACAGACGGGAACCATAGCAGATGGAGCTGCCAGGGGTTGGGACAGCAGCAGTAGATTCCATCTTGGAGAGACAGAAGTGAAAAGGCTTGGCTCAGGGAAGGGAACCATAGCAGATAGGGCTGGCAGGGGTTGGGACAGCAGCAGCAGTTGCCATCTTTATAGGGGAAGAAGTGAATGGTCATGGACCAGGGATGGGAATCATAGCAGATGGGGCTTGCGGTCATTGGGACAGCAGCAGCAGATGCCATCTTGGAGGGGAAGAAGTCAATGGGCTTGGACAAGGGAAGGGAATCATGGCAGATGGTGCTTGCGGGGGATGGGACAGCAGAAGCAAATGCCACCTTAGAGGTACCAAAGTGAATGGGTTTGGACTAGGGAAGGGAATCATAGCAGATATGGTTTGCAGGGTTTGGGACAGCTGCACCAAATGCCAACTTTGAGAGACAGAAGTGCATGGGCTTGGACAAGAGAAGGAATTTTAGCAGATGGGGCTGGCAAGTCCAGGACACCAGGAGCAGATGCCACTTTGGAGAGACAGAAGTGAATTTGCTTGGGCCATGGAAGGGAATCTTAGCACATAGGGGGTTGCGGGGTCAAGACTGCAGCAGCAGATGCCACCTTGGAGGGCAAGAAGTGAATGGGCTTCTTCCAAGGAAGGGAATAATAGCAGATGCGGCTTGTAGGTCTTGTCACACCAGCAGCAGATGTTACCCAGGAGAGACAGAAGTGAACAGGCTTCGACCAGAGAAGGGAATCATAGCAGATGGGTCTGGTGGGCATCAGAACTGCAGCAGTATATGCCACCTTGGAGAGCAAGATGTGAATAGGCTTTGACTAGGGAAGGGAATAACAGCAGATGGGGATAGCGGGAGTCGGAACAGCAGTAGCAGATGCCATCTTAGAGGGGAAGAAGTGAATGGAGTTGGACCGGGGAAGGGAATTATAGGAGTTGGGGCTTGTGGGGGTAGGGCAGGAGCAGCAGATTTAACCATAGAGAGACAGAAGTGAATGGGCTTTGACCAGGGAAGGGAATTATAGTAGATGGGGCTGGACGGGGGTAGTGACAGCAACAGCTAATGCAAGCTTGGAGGGGACAGAAGTGAAAGTGCTTGGACCAGGGAAGGGAATCAAAGCAGATGGTGCTGTTGGGGTCCGGGCCACCAGCAGCAGATGCTGCCTTGGAGAAACAGAGGTGAATGTGCTTGGACCAGGGAAGGGAGCCATAGCAGATGGGGCTGCTGGAGGTTGGGACAGCAGCAGCAAATTCCACAATGGAGGGATAGAAGTGAAAGGGCTTTGACCAGGGAAAGGAATCTTAGCAGACAGGGTTGGCGTGAGTTAGGACAGCAGCAGCAAATGACACTTTTATACGGGACGCGGTGAATGGACTTGGACCAGGGAAGGGAATCATAGCAGATGAGACAGGTTGGGGTCGGGACACCAGCAGCAGATGCCACCTTGGAGAGGAAAGAAGTTATTGGGCTTGGACCAGGAAAGATATTCAACACAGATGGGGCTGACAGGGGCTGGGACACCAGCAGCAGATGCCACTTTGGAGAGACAGAAGTGAAAGGGCTTGGACCAGGCAAGGGCATCATAGCAGATGGGGCTAGTTATATTCGGGACAGCAGAAGTAGATGCCAACTTAGAGGGGAAGAAGTGAATTTAGTAGGACCAGGGAAGGGAATCAGAGCAGTTGGGGCTTGCAGGTGTTGGGCAGCAGCTGCAAATGTAACCTTCAAGAGACAGAAGTGAATGGGCTTGGACCAGGCAAGGGAATCATAGCAGATGGGGCTGGTGGGGTTTGGGACAGCAGCAGCAGATGTCAGCATTACAGGGGAAGAAGTGAATGGGCTTGAATGAGGGAAGGAATCACAGCAGATGGGACTTGCGGTGGTTCAGACAGCAGCAGCAGATGCCACCTTAGAGGAGAAGAAGTGAATGGCTTTGGACCAGGGAAAGGAATCGTAGCAGCTTTGGACCAGGGAAGGGAATCATAGCAGATTGGTCAGGCGGGGGTTGGGACAGCAGCAGCAGATGCCAAGGTGGAGGGGAAGAAGTGAGTGGGCTTGGACAAGAGAAGGGAAACATAGCTGATGGTGCATTCGGGGGATGGAACAGCAGCAGCAAATGCCACCTTGGAGAGACAGAAGTGAAAGGGCTTGGACGAGGGAAGGGAATGTAGCAGATTGGTTTTGCAGGAATTGGGACAGTAGCAGCAGATGCCAACTTGGAGAGAGAGAATTGAAAGGACTTCGACCAGGGAAGAGAATCTTAGCAGATGGGGTTTGTGGGGTTTGGGACTGCAGCAGCAGATGCAACCTAGGAGAGACAGAAGTGAAAGGGCTTGGACTAGGTTAGGGAATCATAGCAGATAGGGCTTGCAGGGGTCAGGAAGCAGCAGCAGATGCTGCCTTAGAGAGACAGAAGTGAATGGGTTTGGACCTCGGAAGGGAATCATAACAGATGGGGCTAGTAGGGGTATGGACAGCAGCAGCAGATGTCACCTTGACGGGCAGAAGTTATTGGGCTTGGACCAGGAAAGAGAGTCAACGCAGATGGGGCTGACGGGGGCTGGGACACCAGCAGCAGATGCCACTTTGGAGAGACAGAAGTGAAAGGGCCTGGATCAGGCAAGGGAATCATAGGAGAAGGGGCTAGTGATAGTTGGGACAGCAGAAGTAGATGCCAACTTAGAGGGGAAGAAGTGAATGGGGTAGGACCAGGGAAGGGAATCAGAGCAGTTGGGGCTTGCAGGTGTTGGGCAGCAGCTGCAAATGTAACCTTCGAGAGACAGAAGTGAATGGGCTTGGATCAGGGAAGGAATCACAGAAGATGGGACTTGCAGTGGTTCAGACAGCAGCAGCAGATGCCACCTTAGAGGGGAAGAAGTGAATGGCTTTGGAGCAGGGAAGGGAATCATAGCAGCTATGGACCAGGGAAGGGAATCGTAGCAGATTGGTCTGGCGGGGGTCGGGACAGCAGCAGCAGATGCCATGGTGGAAGGGAAGAAGTGAGTGGGCTTGGACAAGAGAAGGGATACATAGCTGATGGTGCTTTTGGGGGAAGGGACAGCAGCAGCAAACGCCACCTTGGAGAGACAGAAGTGAAAGGGCTTGGACGAGGGAAGGGAAGGGAATGTAGCAGATTGGTTTTGCAGGAATTGGGACAGTAGCAGCAGATGCCAACTTGGAGAGACAGAAGTGAATGAACTTTGACCAGGGAAGAGAATCTTAGCAGATGGGGTTTGCGGGGTTTGGGACAGCAGCTGCAGATGCCAACTTGATAAGACAGAAGTAAATGGGCTTGGACCATGGAGTGTAATCATAGCAGATGGGGCATGCAGTGGTTGGGACAGTAGCAGCAGATGCCACCTTGGAGAGACATTAGTGAAAGGGCTTTGACCAGGGAATGGAATCATAGCAGATGGGGCTTGTGGGTGTCAAGACAGCAGCAGCAGATGTCACCTTGGAGGAGAAAAAGTGAATTGACTTGTACCAAGGAAGAGAAATAAAGCACATAGGCCTTGTGGGTCTTGGGACAGCAGCAGCAGAAGTAGCCCTGGAGAGACAGAAGTAAATGGGCTTCGATCAGGGAAGGGAATCGTAGCAGATGGAGTAGGCGGGGGTTGGGACAGAAGCAGCAGATGCCACCTTGGAGGGGATGAAGTGAATGAGCTTGGACCAGGGAAGGGAAACATAGCAGATGGGGCATGAGGAGTTTGGCACAGCAGCAGCAGATGCCACCTTGGAGAAACGGAAGTGAATGGGCTTGGACCAGGGAAGGGAATCATAGCAGATGGAGCAGGCGGGGGTTGGGACAGAAGCAGCGGATGAAAAACTTGGATGGGGATGAAGTGAATGGGCTTGGACCAGGGAAGGGAACCAAAGCAGACGTGGCATGCGGGGGTTGGCATAGCAGCAGCAGATGCCACCTTGAAGAGATAGAAGTGAAAGGGCTTGGACCAGGGAAGGGAAACACTGCAGCTGGGGTTTGTGGGGGTTGGGACAGCAGCAGCAGATGCCACTTTGCAGGTGAAGAAGCGAATAGGCTTGGACCAGGGAAGGGAATCATAACAGATGGGGCTTGCTTGTCTTGGGACAGCAGCAGAAGATGTAACCCATAATAGGCAGAAGTGAATGGGCTTCGACCAGTGAAGCAAATCATTGCAGATGGGGCTGGTGTGGGTCTGGACAGCAGCAGCAGCTGCCACCTTGGATGGGACAGAAGTGACTGGGCTTGTACCTGGGAAGTGAATCATAACAGATAGGGCTGGTGGGTGCAGGGACAATAGCAGCAGATGCTGTCTTGGAGAGGCAGAAGTGAATGGGCTTGAACTAGGGAAGGGAAACATAGAAGACGGGACTTCCAGTGGCTGTGACAGTAGCAGCAGATGCCAACTTGGACAGACAGAAGTGAAAAGGCTTGTTCCAGGGAAGGAAATCATAGCAGATGGGGCTGGTGGGGTTTGGGACAGTGGCAGCAGAGGCCACCTTTATAGGGGAAGAAAAAATGGGCTTGGACAATGGAAGGTAATCATAGCAGATGGCACTTGGGATGGTTGGGACAGCAGCAGCAGATGCCATGTTGGAATGGAAGAAGTGAATGGGCGAGGACAAGGGAATGAAATCTTAGCAGATGGTGCTTTCAAGGGATGGGACAGCAGCATATATGCCAACTTAGAGAGACAGAAGTGAATGGGCCTGTACCAGGGGATGTAATCATAGCAGATGGGGCTGGTGGGGGCTGCGGCAGCAACACATGCCACCTTGGAGAGGCAGAAGTGAATGGGCTTCGACCCAGAAGAGAATCATAGCAGATGGGGTTTGCAGAGTTTGGGAAAGCAGCAGCAGATGCCAGCTTGATGAGACAGAAGTGAATGGTCTTGGACCATGGAAGTTAATCATAGCAGATGGGGCATGCGGGGGTTGGACAAGCAGCAGCAGATGCCACCTTGTAGAGACAGAAGTGAAAATCTTGGACCAGGGAAGGGAATCATAGCAGATGGGGCATGTGGGTCTTGGGAAAGCAGCAGCAGCAGCAGAAGTAAACCAGGAGATACTGAAGTGAATGGACTTCAACCAGGGAAGGGAATTAGAGCAGATGAGGCTGGTGTGGGTCAGTACAGCAGCAGCAGATGCCACCTTGGAGGGGACAGAAGTGATTGGGCATGGACCTGGGAAGAGAATCTTAGCAGCTGGTTCTGGTGGTTGCTGGGGCACCAGCAGCAGATGCCACCTTGGAGAGACAGAAGTGAATGAGCTTGAACTAGGGAAGAGAATCATAGCAGACATGACGTCCAGTGGCTGGGCCTGCAGCAACAGCAGATGCCACCTTTATAGGGGAAGAAGTAAATAGGCTTAGACAAGGAAGCGTATCATAGCAGATGGAGCTTCTGGTGGCTGGGCAGCAGCAGCAGATACCATCTTGGAGGGGAAGAAGTGAATGGGCTTGGACCAGGGAAGAGAATCATAGCAGATGGGGCTCGCACGGGCCAGGACACTAGCAGCAGATGCCACCTTGGAGAGATAGAAGTGAATGGGCTTGGAGTAGGGAAGGGAATCATAGCATACTGGACTGTCTTTGGCTTGAACAGCAGTAGCAGATGCCACTTTGGAGAGATAGAAGTGAATGGGATTGGACCAAGCATGAGAATCAAAGTAGATGGGCCTGGTAGGGTTTGGGACAGCAGCAGCAGCAGATGCCACCTTTATAGGGGAAGAAGTAAATAGGCTTGGACCAGGGAAGGGAATCACAGCAGATGGGACTTGTGGATCTTGGTACAGCAGCAGCAGATGTAACCGAGGAAAGACAGAAGGTAATGGGCTTGGACCAGAGAAGGGAATCATAGCAGATGGAGCAGGCAGGAGTTGTGACAGAAGCTGTGGATGCCAACTTAAAGGGGATGAAGTGAATGGGCTTGGACCAGGGAAGGGAACCATAATAGATGGGGCATGTGGGGGTTGGCACAGCATCAGAAGATGCCACCTTGGAGAGACAGAAGTGAAAGGGCATGGACCAGGGAAGAGAATCATTGCAGATCGGACTGGTGGGTGCCGGGACACCACCAGCAGATGCCACCTTGGAGAAACCAAAGTGAATGGGCATGAACTAGGGAAGGGAATCATAGCAGATGGGATTTTCAGTGGCTGGGACAGCAGCAGCAGATGCCTCCTTGGAGAGACAGAAGTGAATGGGCTTTGACCAGGGAAGAGAATCATTGCAGATCAGACTGGTGGGTGCCGGAACACCAGCAGCAGATGCCACCTTGGAGAAACCGAAGTGATTTGGCATGAACTAGGGAAGGGAATCATAGCAGATGGGGCTTCCGGTGGCTGGGACAGCAGCAGCAGATGCCACCTTGGAGAAACAGAAGTGAATATGCTTGGGCCATTCAAGGGAATCATAGCAGATGGGGCTGGTGGGGGTTAGGACAGCAGCAGCAGATGCCCCCTTTGTAGGGGAAGAAGTGAATGGGCTTAGACCAGGAAAGGAATCACAGCAGATGGGGTTTGCTGTGGTTGGGACAGCAGCAGCAGATGACTCCTTAGAGAGGACGAAGTGAATGGGCTTGGACCAGTGAAGGGAATCGTAGCAGATGGTGCTGGTGGGGGTTGGGACAGCAGCAGCAGATGCAATCTCTATAGGGGAAGAAGTGAACGGGCTTGGACCAGGAAAGGAATCATAGCATATGGGGCAGGTGTGGGTTGGGGCAGCAGCAGATGCCACCTTGGAGAGACTGAAGTGAATGAGCTTCGACCAGTGAAGGGAATTATAGCAGATGGGGCTGATGAGCCCCGGACACCAGCAGCCGATGCCACATTGTAGAGACAGATGGGGAAAGGGCTTTGACCAAGGAAGGGAATTGTAGCAGATGGGGCTTGCGGTCATTGGGACAGCAGCAGCAGATGCCATCTTGAAGGGGAAGAAGTGAATGGGCTTGCACAAGGGAAGGGAATCATAGCAGATGGTGCTTGCAGGGGATGGGACAACAGCAGCAAATGCCACCTTAGAGGGACCAAAGTGAATGGGTTTGGACTAGAGAAGGGAATCATAGCAGATATGGTTTGCAGGGTTTGGGACAGCAGCACCAGATGCCAGTTTTGAGAGACAGAAGTGCATGGGCTTGGACCAGGGAAGGGAATTATAGCAGATGGGCCTGGCGAGTCCAGGACAACAGGAGCAGATGCCACTTTGGAGAGACTGAAGTGAATTTGCTTGGGCCATGGAAGGGAATCATAGCACATGGGGGTTGCGGGGTCAAGACTGCAGCAGCAGATGCCACCATGGAGGGCAAGAAGTGAATGGGCTTCTTCCAAGGAAGGGAATCATAGCAGATAGGGCATGCAGGTCTTGTCACACCAGCAGCAGATGTTACCCAGGAGAGACAGAAGTGAACAGGCTTCGACCAGAGAAGGGAATCATAGCAGATGGGTCTGGTGGGCATCAGAACTGCAGCAGTATATGCCACCTTGGAGAGCAAGATGTGAATGGGCTTTGACTAGGGAAGGGAATAACAGTAGATGGGGATAGCGGGAGTCGGGACAGCAGGAGCAGATGCCACCTTAGAGGGGAAGAAGTGAATGGAGTTGGACCGGGGAAGGGAATTATAGCAGTTGGGGCTTGTGGGGGTTGGGACAGGAGCAGCAGATTTAACCTTAGAGAGACAGAAGTGAATGGGCTTTGACCAGGGAAGGGAATTATAGTAGATGGGGCCGGACGGGGGTAGGGACAGCAACAGCTAATGCAACCTTGGAGGGGACAGAAGTGAAAGTGCTTGGACCAGGGAAGGGAATCATAGCAGATGGTGCTGGCGGGGGCCGGGCCACCAGCAGCAGATGCTGCCTTGGAGAAACAGAGGTGAATGTGCTTGGACCAGGGAAGGGAGCCATAGCAGATGGGGCTGCCGGAGGTTGGGACAGCAGCAGCAAATTCCACATTGGAGGGACAGAAGTGAAAGGGCTTGAACCAGGGAAAGGAATCTTAGCAGACAGGGCTGGCGGGAATTAGGACAGCAGCAGCAAATGACACTTTTATAAGGGACGCAGTGAATGGACTTGGACCAGGAAAGGGAATCATAGCAGATGAGACAGGTTGGGGTCGGGACACCAGCAGCAGATGCCACCTTGGAGGGGACAGAAGTTATTGGGCTTGGACCAGGAAAGAGATTCAACGCAGATGGGGCTGACAGGGGCTGGGACACCAGCAGCAGATGCCACTTTGGAGAGACAGAAGTGAAAGGGCTTGGACCAGGCAAGGGCATCATAGCAGATGGGGCTAGTTATAGTCGGGACAGCAGAAGTAGATGCCAACTTAGAGGGGAAGAAGTGACTTTAGAAGGACCAGGGAAGGGAATCAGAGCAGTTGGGGCTTGCAGGTGTTGGGCAGCAGCTGCAAATGTAACCTTCGAGAGACAGAAGTGAATGGGCTTGGACCAGGCAAGGGAATCATAGCAGATGGGGCTGGTGAGGTTTGGGACAGAAGCAGCAGATGTCACCACTACAGGGGAAGAAGTGAATGGGCTTGGATGAGGGAAGGAATCACAGGAGATGGGACTTGCAGTGGTTCAGACAGCAGCATCAGATGCCTATAGAGGGAAGAAGTGATGGCTTTGGACCAGGAAGGAATAATGCAGATTGGTCTGGCAGGGGTTGGGACAGCAAGCAGATACCAATTTGGAGAGACAGAAGTGAATGGACTTCGACCAGGGAAGAGAATCTTAGCAGATGGGGTTTGCAGGGTTTGGGACAGCAGCTGCAGATGCCAACATGGTGAGACAGAAGTGAATGGGCCTCGACCATGCAAATGAATCATAACAGATGGGACTGGTGGGGATTGGGACAGCAGCAGCAGATGCAACCTAGGAGAGACAAGTGAAAGGGCTTGGACCAGGTTAGGGAATCATAGCAGATAGGGCTTGCAGGGGTTGGGAAGCAGCAGCAGATGCTGCCATAGAGAGACAGAAGTGAATGGGTTTGGACCTCGGAAGGGAATCATAACAGATGGGGCTAGTAGGGTATGGACAGCAGCAGCAGATGCCACCTTGGAGGGGACAGAAGTTATTGGGCTTGGACCAGGAAAGAGATTGAATGCAGATGGGGCTGACGGGGGCTGGGACACCAGCAGCAGATGCCACTTTGGAGAGACAGAAGTGAAAGGGCTTGGATCAGGCAAGGGAATCATAGGAGATGGGGCGAGTGATGGTTGGGACAGCAGAAATAGATGCCAACTTACAGGGGAAGAAGTGAATGGGGTAGGACCAGGGAAGGGAATCAGAGCAGTTGGGGCTTGCAGGTGTTGGGCAGCAGCTGCAAATGTAACCTTCAAGAGACAGAAGTGAATGGGCTTGGACCAGGAAGGGAATCATAGCAGATGGGGCTGGTGGGGTTTGGGACAGAAGCAGCAGATGTCACCATTACAGGGGAAGAAGTGAATGGGCTTGGATCAGGAATGGATCACAGCAGATGGGACTTGCGGTGGTTCAGACAGCAGCAGCAGATGCCACCTTAGAGGGGAAGAAGTGAATGGCTTTGGACCAGGGAAGGGAATCGTAGCAGCTTTGGACCAGGGAAGGGAATCATAGCAGATTGGTCTGGTGGGGGTTGGGACAGCAGCAGATGCCTAGGTAGAGGAGAAGAAGTGAGTGGGCTTGGAGAAGAGAAGGGAATCATAGCTGATGGTGCTGGTGAGGTTTAGGACAGAAGCAGCAGATGTCACCATTACAGGGGAAGAAGTGAATGGGCTTGGATCTGGGAAGGAATCACAGCAGATGGGACTTGCGGTGGTTCAGACAGCAGCATCAGATGCCACCTTAGAGGGGAAGAAGTGAATGGCTTTGGACCAGGGAAGGAAATCGTTGCAGCTTTGGACCAGGGAAGGGAATCGTAGCAGATTGGTCTGGCAGGGGTTGGGACAGCAGCAGCAGATACCAACTTGGAGAGACAGAAGTGAATGGACTTCGACCAGGGAAGAGAATCTTAGCAGATGGGGTTTGCGGGGTTTGGGACAGCAGCTGCAGATGCCAACATGGTGAAACAGAAGTGAAAGGGCCTCGACCATGCAAATGAATCATAACAGATGGGACTGGTGGGGATTGGGACAGCAGCAGCAGATGCAACCTAGGAGAGACAGAAGTGAAAGGGCTTGGACCAGGTTAGGGAATCATAGCAGACAGGGCTTGCAGGGGTCAGGAAGCAGCAGCAGATGCTGCCTTAGGGAGACAGAAGTGAATGGGTTTGGACCTCGGAAGGGAATCATAACAGATGGGGCTAGTAGGGGTATGGACAGCAGCAGCAGATGCCACCTTGGAGGGGACAGAAGTTATTGGGCTTGGACCAGGAAAGAGATTGAATGCAGATGGGGCTGACGGGGGCTGGGACACCAGCAGCAGATGCCACTTTGGAGAGACAGAAGTGAAAGGGCTTGGATCAGGCAAGGGAATCATAGGAGAAGGGGCGAGTGATGGTTGGGACAGCAGAAATAGATGTCAACATAGAGGGGAAGAAGTGAATGGGGTAGGACCAGGGAAGGGAATCAGAGCAGTTGAGGCTTGCAGGTGTTGGGCAGCAGCTGCAAATGTAACCTTCGAGAGACAGAAGTGGATGGGCTTGGACCAGGCAAGGGAATCATAGCAGATGGGGCTGGTGGGGTTTGGGACAGCAGCAGCAGATGTCACCATTACAGGGGAAGAAGTGAATGGTCTTGGATCAAAGAAGGAATCACAGCAGATGGGACTTGCAGTGGTTCAGACAGCAGCAGCAGATGCCACCTTAGAGGGGAAGAAGTGAATGGCTTTTGACCAGGGAAGGGAATCATAGCAGCTATGGACCAGGGAAGGGAATCGTAGCAGATTGGTCTGGCGGGGGTCGGGACAGCAGCAGCAGATGCCATGGTGGAGGGGAAGAAGTGAGTGGGCTTGGACAAGAGAAGGGAAACATAGCTGATGGTGCTTTCAGGGGATGGGACAGCAGCAGCAAACGCCACCTTGGAGAGACAGAAGTGAAAGGGCTTGGACGAGAGAAGGGAATGTAGCAGATTGGTTTTGCAGGAATTGGGACAGTAGCAGCAGATGCCAACTTGGAGAGACAGAAGTGAATGGACTTTGACCAGGGAAGAGAATCTTAGCAGATGGGGTTTGCGGGGTTTGGGACAGCAGCTGCAGATGCCAACATGGTAAGACAGAAGTAAATGGGCTTGGACCACGGAGTGTAATCATAGCAGATGGGGCATGCAGTGGTTGGGACAGTAGCAGCAGATGCCACCTTGGAGAGACATTAGTGAAAGGGCTTGGACCAGGGAATGGAATCATAGCAGATGGGGCTCTTGGGTGTCAAGACAGCAGCAGCAGATGTCATCTTGGAAGGGAAAAAGTGAATTGGCTTGTACCAGGGAAGAGAAACAAAGCAGATAGGCCTTGTGGGTCTTGGGACAGCAGCAGCAGAAGTAGCCCTGGAGAGACAGAAGTGAATGGTCTTGGACCAGGAAAGGGAATCATAGCAGATGGGGCCTGTGGGTCTTGGGACAGCAGCAGCAGAAGTAGCCCTTGAGAGACAGAAGTGAATGGTCTTGAACCTGGGAAGGGAATCATAGCAGATGGAGCAGGTGGGGGTTGGGACAGAAACAGCGGATGAAAAACTTGGATGGGGATGAAGTGAATGGGCTTGGACCAGGGAAGGGAACCAAAGCAGATGTGGCATGAGGAGTTTGGCACAGCAGCAGCAGATGCCACCTTGGAGAGACCGAAGTGAATGGGCTTGGACCAGGGAAGGGAATCATAGCAGATGGAGTAGGCGGGGGTTGGGACAGAAGCAGCAGACGCCACCTTGGAGGGGATGAAGTGAATGAGCTTGGACCAGGGAAGCGAAACATAGCAGATGGAGCATGAGGAGTTTGGCACTGCAGCAGCAGATGCCACCTTGGAGAGACGGAAGTGAATGGGCTTGGGCCAGGGAAGGGAATCATAGCAGATGGGGCCTGTGGGTCTTGGGACAGCAGCAGCAGCAGAAGTAGCCCTTGAGAGACAGAAGTGAATGGTCTTGAACCTGGGAAGGGAATCATAGCAGATGGAGCAGGTGTGGGTTGGGACAGAAGCAGCGGATGAAAACCTTGGACCGGGATGAAGTGAATGGGCTTGGACCAGGGAAGGGAACCAAAGCAGACGTGGCATGCGGGGGTTGGCATAGCAGCAGCATATGTCACCTTGAAGAGACAGAAGTGAAAGGGCTTGGACCAGGGAAGGGAATCATTGCAGCTGGGGTTTGTGGGGGTTGGGACAGCAGCAGCAGATGCCACTTTGGAGGTGAAGAAGCGAATGGGCTTGGACCAGGGAAGGGAATCATAACAGATGGGGCTTGCTTGTCTTGGGACAGCAGCAGAAGATGTAACCCATAATAGGCAGAAGTGAATGCGCTTCGACCAGTGAAGCAAATCATTGCAGATGGGGCTGGTGTGGGTCTGGACAGCAGCAGCAGCTGCCACCTTGGATGGGACAGAAGTGACTGGGCTTGTACCAGGGAAATGAATCATAGCAGATAGGGCTGGTGGGTGCAGGGACAATAGCAGCAGATGCCGCCTTGGAGAGGCAGAAGTGAATGGGCTTGAACTAGGGAAGGGAAACACAGAAGACGGGACTTCCAGTGGCTGTGACAGTAGCAGCAGATGCCAACTTGGACAGGCAGAAGTGAAAGGGCTTGTACCAGGGAAGGTAATCATAGCAGATGGCACTTGGGATGGTTGGGACAGCAGCAGCAGATGCCATGTTGGAAGGGAAGAAGTGAATGGGTGAGGACAAGGGAAGGAAATCTTAGCAGATGGTGCTTCCAAGGGATGGGAGAGCAGCAGATATGCCAACTTAGAGAGACAAAAGTGAATGGGCCTGTACCAGGGGATGTAATCATAGCAGATGGGGCTGGTGGGTGCTGCGGCAGCAACACATGCCTCCTTGTAGAGGCAGAAGAGAAAGGGCTTCGACCCGGAAGAGAATCATAGCAGATGGGGTTAGCAGTGTTTGGGACAGCAGCAGCAGATGCCAGCTTGATGAGACAGAAGTGAATGGTCTTGGACCATGGAAGGTAATCATAGCAGATGGGGCATGTGGGGGTTGGAAAAGCAGCAGCAGATGCCACCTTGGAGAAACAGAAGTGAAAATCCTGGACCAGGGAAGGGAATCATAGCAGATGGGGCATGTGGGTCTTGGGACAGCAGCAGCAGCAGAAGTAAACCAGGAGATACAGAAGTGAATGGGCTTCGACCAGGGAAGGGAATTATAGCAGATGAGGCTGGTGTGAGTCAGAACAGCAGCAGCAGATGCCACTTTGGAGGGGACAGAAGTGATTGAGCTTGGACCTGGGAAGAGAATCGTAGCAGATGGTTCTGGTGGTTGCCGGGGCACCAGCAGCAGATGCCACCTTGGAGAGACAGAAGTGAATGAGCTTGAACTAGAGAAGGGAATAATAGCAGGCAGGACGTCCAGTGGCTGGGACAGCAGCAGCTGCAGATGCCACCTTTATAGGGGAAGAAGTAAATAGGCTTAGACAAGGAAGGGTATCATAGCAGATGGAACTTCTGGTGGCTGGGCAGCAGCAGCAGATACCATCTTGGAGGGGAAGAAGTGAATGGGCTTGGACCAGGGAAGAGAATCATAACAGATGGGGCTGGCACTGGCCAGGACACTAGCAGCAGATGCCACCTTGGAGAGATAGAAGTGAATGGGCTTGGAGTAGGGAAGGGAACCATAGCAAACTAGACTGTCTTTGGCTTGAACAGCAGTAGCAGATGCCACTTTGGAGAGATAGAAGTGAATGGGATTAGACCAAGCATGAGAATCAAAGTAGATGGGCCTGGTAGGGTTTGGGACAGCAGCAGCAGCAGATGCCACCTTTATAGGGGAAGAAGTGAATAGGCTTGGACCAGGGAAGGGAATCACAGCAGATGGGGCTTGCTGTGGTTGGGACAGCAGCAGCAGATGCCACCTTTATAGGGCAAGAAGTGAATGGGCTTGGACCAGGGAAGGGAATCATAGCAGATGGAGCTTGTGGTGTTTGGGACAGCAGCAGCAGATGCCATCTTGGAGGGGAGGAAGTGAATGGGCTTCGACCAGGGGATGTAATCATAACAGATGGGGCTGGGTGGGGCTGGGGCCACAGCAGATGCCACCTTGGACAGGCAGACGTGAATGGGCTTCGACCAGGGAAGAGAATCATAGCAGATGGGGCTTGCTTGTCATGGGCAGCAGCAGAAGATGTAACCCATGTTAGACAGAAGTGAATTGGCTTGGACCAGGAAAGGGAATCATAGCAGATGGGGCTGGTGGGGTTTTGGACAGCAGCAGCAAATACCACATTTATAGGGGAAGAAGTGAATTGGCTTCGACCAGGGACGGGTATCTCAGCAGATGGGGCTGGCAGGGGATGGGACAGCAGCAGCAGATGCCACCTTTATAGGGGAAGAATTGAATGGGCTTGATCCACGGAAGGGAATCATAGCAGATGGCGCTTGGGATGGTTGGGACAGCAGCAACAGATGCCATCTTGGAGGGGAAGAATTGAATGGGGTTGGACAAGGGATGGAAATCATAGCAGTTGGGGTTTGCGGGGGTTGAGACAGCAGCAGGAGATGTTACCCTGGAGACACAGAAGTTAACGCACTTTGACCAGAGAGGGGAATCATAGCAGATGCCGCTGTCGGGGGCTGGTTCACCAGCGCAGCAGATGCCACCTTGGAGAGACAGACGTGAATGGGCTTGGAGCAGGGACGTGAACCCTAGCAGATGGGGCTGCTGGGGGTTGGAACAGCAGCAGCAGATGCCATGTTTATAAGGGATGCAATGAATGGGCTTTGTCCAGGGAATGGGAATGCAGATGGTGCTGGCAGGGGTGTGGACAGCAGTAGCAGATGAAACCTTGGAGAGACAGAAGTGAATGGGCTTGGAAAAGGGAAGGGAATCACAGCAGATGGTGCAGGCGGGAGTCGGGACAGCAGTAGCAGATGCTATCTTGGAGAGGCAGAAGTGAAGGGGAATGGACCAAGGAAGGGAATCATTGCAAATGGGGCTTACGGGGGCTGGGGCAGCAGTAGCAGATGTCACCTTGGAGGGGAAAAAGCGAAAGGGCTTGGACCAGGGAAGGGAATCATAGCAGATGGGGCTTGCGGGCCTTGGGACAGCAGCAGCAGATGTAAACCAGGAGAGACAGAAGTGAATGGGCTTCGACCAGTGAAGAAAATCATAGCACATGGGGCTGGTGTGGGCCTAAGGGCAGCAGCAGATGCCACCTTGGAGAGACAGAAGTGAATGGGCTTCGACCAGGGGATGTAATCATAACAGATGGGGCTGGGTGGGTCTGGGGCCACAGCAGATGCCACCTTGGACAGGCAGACGTGAATGGGCTTCGACCAGGGAAGAGAATCATAGCAGATGGGGCTTGCTTGTCATGGGCAGCAGCAGAAGATGTAACCCATGTTAGACAGAAGTGAATTGGCTTGGACCAGGAAAGGGAATCATAGCAGATGGGGCTGGTGGGGTTTTGGACAGCAGCAGCAAATACCACATTTATAGGGGAAGAAGTGAATTGGCTTCGACCAGGGACGGGTATCTCAGCAGATGGGGCTGGCAGGGGATGGGACAGCAGCAGCAGATGCCACCTTTATAGGGGAAGAATTGAATGGGCTTGATCCACGGAAGGGAATCATAGCAGATGGCGCTTGGGATGGTTGGGACAGCAGCAACAGATGCCATGTTGGAGGGAAAGAAGTGAATGGACTTGGATAAGGGAAGAAAATCTTAGCAGATGGTGCTTCCAGGGGATGGGACTGCATCACATATGCCAACCTAGAGACAGAAGTGAATGGGCTTGGACCAGGGATGTAATCATAGGAGATGGGGCTGGGTGGGGGCTGGGGTAGCAGCAGATGCCACCTTGGAGAGGCAGAAGTGAATGGGCTTTGACCATGGAAGAGGATCATAGCAGATGGGGTTTGCGGAGATTGGGAGAGCAGCAGCAGAAGCCAAGTTGGTGAGACAGAAGTGAATGGTCTAGGACCATGGAAGGTAATCATAGCAGATGGGGCATGTGGGGGTTGGGAAAGCAGCAGCAGATGCCACCTCAGAGAGACAGAAGTGAAAGGGCATAGGACAAGGAAGGAAGTCATTGTAGATGGGGCTTGCGGGGGTTGTGGCAGCAGCAGCAGATGTCACCTTGGAGGGGAAAAAGCGAAAGGGCGTGGACCAAGGAAGAGAATCAAAGTAGATGGGGCTTGCGGGCCTTGGGACAGCAGCAGCAGATATAACCAGGAGAGACAGAAGTGAATAGGCTTCAAACAGGGAAGGGAATCATAGCAGATGCTGCAGGAGTGGGTCGGGACAACAGCAGCAGATGCCACCTTGTAGGGGACAGAAATGATTGGGCTTGGACCAGGGAAGAGAATCACCATAGATCGGGCTGGTGGCTGCTGGGACACCAGAAGCAGATGCAACCTTGGAGAGACAGAAGTGAATGGGCTTGAACTAGGGAAGGGAATCATTTCAGATGGGTCTTCCATGGAGTCAGAGAAGTGAATGGTGTTGGACCAGGCAACGGAATCATAGCAGATTGGGCTAGTGATGGTCAGGACAGCAATAGTAGATGCCAACTTAGAGAGAAAGAAGTGAATGGGGTAGGACCAGGGAAGGAAATCATAGCATTTGGGGCTGGCAGGAATTGGGACAGCAGCAGCAGATGCCATGTTTATAAGGGAAGCAATGAATGGGCTTGGTCCAGGGAAGGGAATCATAGCAGATGGGGCTGGCAGGGGTGTGGACAGCAGTAGCAGATGAAACCTTGGAGAGACAGAAGTGAATGGGCTTGGAAAAGGGAAGGGAATCACAGCAGATGGTGCTGGCGGGAGTCGGGACAGCAGTAGCAGATGCTATCTTGGAGAGGCAGAAGTGAAGGGGAATGGACCAAGGAAGGGAATCATTGCAAATGGGGCTTGCAGGTGTTGGGTCAGCAGTAGCAGATGTCACCTAGGAGGTGAAAAAGCGAATGGGCTTGGACCAATTAAGGGAATTATAAAAGATGGGCTTTGCTTGTCTTGGGACAGCAGCAGAAGATGTAAGCCATGATCAACAGAAGTGAATGGACTTCGACCAGTGAAGGAAATCATAGCAGAACGGGCTGGTGTGGGTCTGGGGCAGCAGCAGATGCCACCTTGGAGAGACAGAAGGAAATGGCCTTTGACCAGGGAAGAGAATCATAGCAGATGGGGTTTGTGGAGATTGGGACAGGAGCAGCAGATGCCAGCTCGATGAGACAGAAGTGAATGGTCTTGGACCATGGAAGAGAATCATAGTAGATGGGGCTGGTGGGGTTTTGGACAGCAGCAGCAGCTGCCACCTTCGAGAGACAGAAGTGAAGGGCTTGGACCAGGGAAAGAATCACTACAGATGGAGCTTGTAGATTTTGGGACAGCAGCAGCAGCAGCAAGTAAACCAGGAGATGCAAAGTAAATGGGCATCGACCAGTGAAGGAATCATAGCGAGATAAGTCTGGTGTGGGTCAGAACAGCAGCAGGAGATGCCACCTTGGAGGGGACAGAAGTGATTGGGCTTGGACCTGGGAAGAGAATCATAGCAGATGGTTCTGGTGGTTGCCGGGGCACCTGCAGCAGATGCCACCTTGGAGAGACAGAAGTGAATGCTCCAAACTGGGGCTGGCCAATCCATACAGTGGTAGCACTACCCAGAATACTGCACTCACTGATGCTGCTCCAAACTGGGGCTGGCCCATTGGTACAGTGGTATCACTACCCAGAATACTGCACTCACTGATGCTGCTCCAAACTGGGGCTGCCCCATCGGTACAGTGGTATCACTACCCAGAATACCGCACTCACCGATGCTGCTGCAAACTGGGAATGACCCATCCATACAGTGGTAGCACTACCCAGAATACCGCACTCACTCATGCTGCTCCAAACTGGGACTGGCCCATTGGTACAGTGGTAGCACTACCCAGAATACCGCACTCACTCATGCTGCTCCAAACTGGGACTGGCCCATTGGTACAGTGGTAGCACTACCCAGAATACCGCACTCCTGAGGCTGCTCAAACTGGGACTGGCCCATCAGTACAGAGTGACACTACTACAGAATACAGCACTCACTGAGGCTGCACCAAACTGGGTCAGCCCATTAGTACAGAGGTAGACCTCCCAGAATATCGATACTCACTGATGCTGATCTAAGCTGGGTCTGCCCTGTCGGTACAGTGGTAGCACCACCCAGAATACCGCACTCACTGATGTTCTCCAAACTGGGGCTGGCCATCGGTTACAGTGGTAACACTACCCAAAATATTGGATTTGGGAGACTAATTTAAGTTCAATAGGAAAGTAAGGAGGGTAGAAATATATACTGAAGAATTAATTGTGTGTGTGTGGTGGGGACTCAAAGTGCCACCACTACACCTAGATGTCTTCTGAGCTTCCTGGTTTGCCAACCTCAGCACGAGGAGGCAGTTATATTGTGAGGCTAGACAATGCTGAGTGGTGTTGCCATTCTGTACTTTCTTACTAGTTTTGTGGAATCTGATTGATCATGCGTGGAGTGCATGATAAGATGTACTATATACAGCACATGTATGGACCGTAGATAATGAAGGCTGAATTAAAAAGTGGACAGCATTTACAACGGTTTGTTCGGGATAGCACATATTGATCAAGTGATGGCTGGAATATGAGAATAAAGATGTGGAGTTACTGTCACAGCGGCATTTCCACCCTAGCCCTACACCAAAGTGATTTAAGATTATTTGTAACAAGCACTGCTGCTATTACAGTGCTGCACAGCATGCATCCTCCACCCACCTGTTTTACAACAGCGATTTAGGATTATTTTGTACAGTGCGTTATAGTAATAAAGATGGGCTCTTGCAGGTGATAACTCACAGATTTCTGAAGCATCCGCCAAAGAACCTGGACAATGGGAGAAATGATTTTCGGAGAGGTTAGTAACCCATCTCCTGGGACGGACAGTACCTGCTGTTGCCACTAGATGGAACCAAATGTCACTCTCCCCAGCAGAGCGCTGCAGAGTTTTTACAATCTCTGCTCTCAGGAGAGTAGTCCGGGACCGCAGGAAACAAAGCGGGGGCACCGAGTTACGGGACTCGATCAGAGAGGGTGCAAGGCAGCGCTTTTGTGTTTCAGGTTAAAAAATATCTTTCACTACATATTCAGAAGAGACAGGGCAGGCAGGAAGGGAGGAGGAGTGGCACTGTATGTGAAAAAATAACATAAGAGACCTAGAGATCAGGAGGAACAAAATGGGGAGAATACATGGGTTAAGCTGGAAAGGAAAATGGGACCAGCCATCCGCCAGGTGTGGTCTATAGACCACCAGCCAGGAGGAAGAAACAGATAGAGGAACTGATGCTAGCCATCAGTCAGGATGGCGAGACAAAGATGAGGATAGTACTGGTTGGAGACTTCAATATTCCAGGCGTGGACTGGGCAGCATCAGCAGCATCAACTAAGAACAGATTTATCTGGACTCCTTCAGGGTGCCTTCACTCAAGCAGCTGGTCATGGAACCAACTCGGCCAGGAAGAATACTGGACCTTGTGCTCACAAACAGGGACAGTGTGATGGGGGGAATGACAGTGGGGGAGCACCTGAGAGCAGTGACCACCAGTCACTGTGGTTTGAAATCACAGAAGAACAGAACCAAACCACACAAAAACATATATCCTGGATTTTAGGGGGCAAACTTTGGGAAAATGGGAGATACTTGAAAGAGGCATTAAGGGGAATGGGGCAGGAATCAGGGTTGAGGAACAGTGGGAAGCATATAAATAGGGATTACACAAAACAACAGAATTATGTAATCAGCATAGGTTAGAAAGAGGAAAAGGAAGAGGAGACCATTATGGTTTCCAAAGAGTATAAAAGTGAAAGAAAAGGTGCATTCAGGCAATACAAAGACACAGGCAGAAGGGGATGAGGAGAGTACCAGGAGAGACAAGAGGAGGCAGGGAGGTCAGTGAGGAAGCCAAAGCTCAGACAGAAGGAACACATTGCAAAATCAATTGGGTGAGGGACAAAACCTTTTACAGGTACATAAGTGAAAAAGAAAGGCAAAGGAGGATGAGTGAGACTGAAGGGGGAGGATGGGGGGCTGTGTGGGAGGATGACCAACAATAAAGCTGACATAGTGAACAGGTATTTCTGCTCAGTCTTTACTGAGGAATAGGAGGGTAATGGGTCTGAATGGAGTACAAAGGGGTGAGAATGGTGCAGAAATGGACACAAGTCCTCTACACACGAGGAAAGGTCAGGAACTGGAAGCAATAAGAGTTGATAAAGCAATGAGGCCAGATGGGGTGCACCCCAGGGTCATAAGAACTAAGAAGTGGTGGCTAAACACTCTGGCTATCCTGTTTGTGATCACTAGAAACAGGGAGGTAATCAAAGACTGAAGGATAGCAGATGTAGTCATGTACAAAAGTGGGAACAAAGAGAGGAGCAGACTACAGACCAGTCAGCCTCACCTCAGTAGTGGGAAGATCATGGAAGCACTACTGGAAGGAGAGATTGGTGGAACATCTGGTTGTCAATGGACTACAGGACCCAAGGCAGCATGTTTTCACTGAGGGAAGGTCATATCAGACCAACCTCATTGAATTCTTTGACTGGGTGACTAGGAGGCGGATCAGGGGAGGGCAGTGGACATGGCCTATCTGTGGACTTCAACAAGAGCTTTTGAGCACTGTGCCACATAGAGACTATTGCTGAAACTGGAGACATGGGTGTGGGCAGGACAGTAGTGCAGTGGGTGGGTAACTGGCAGACCAGCATGGGACACTAGGAGTGGTGGTAAATGGCTGTCACTCCACAGGAGGAAAAGTGATCAGTGGGGTACCACAGGGATCAGTGCTAGGACCGGTACTATTCAATATCTTCATCAGTGACATTGCACAGGATCTAGAAGGCAGAATTTTACTGTTCGCTGATGACACAAAGCTCTGTAACGAGTAGACACACCAGAGGGTGTAGACAGAATGAGAAGGACCTGCAGAAACTTGAAGAGATGGTCAGGGTTTGGCAGTTGAAATTCAATACAAGAGTGCAAGATAATACATATGGACACAAAACCCTGGCACAATATATCAGTTGGGGGTGAGGATATGCAAGCACCAAACAGGAAAGGGATCTTGAGTTATCATCTCTGATGACCTCAAGGCAGGAAACAGTGTGACAAGGCAGCAGGTAAAAACAAATGGGATGCTGGGATGCATAGGCAGGGGGTATCACCAGTAGGAAAGGGAGGTCATAATTCCACTATACAAAGGACGCTAGTGAGGCCGCACTTAGGTACACATGTCAGTTCTGGAGACCTACCTACATAAAGACATAGACAAGGGTAGAGAAGGTTCAGAGGAGGCAAAAAAGATGGTGCATGGATTGCATCACAAGTCCTATGAGGACAGGCTGAAGAGCACTGAACATGTACTCCCTGGAGGAAGGATGGAGAGAGAGGATATGATGAGAGACATACAAGTATCTTACAGGGAGGAAAAGGGTGCAGAATGCACTATTTTTAAGCGAAAAGATGTTCTCAGGACTAGAGGGCATGGGATGAAGTTGGAGGAGGAGACGATTCAGAGAGCGTGAGAAGATTTCTTCACAGAGCAAGTGGTGGACAAGTGGGAACACCTGCCAGGAGGAAGTGGTTGGGGCTGAAACAATCACAGGATTTAAGAATGCATGGGATAGAGCATAAAGGAATTCTGGAGGTCAGGGTGAGGGCAACAGACTTCCTGGAAAACATAAACTGAACTTACAAACTTAAATAGGCAGACTGGGTGGGCCATAGTACCACCTGCTGACACTATCTATGTATCTATGTATAAAAATGGAGCTTTCTCAGCAGCAAATGCCACCTTAGAGGGACAGAAGTGAATGGGTTTGGACTAGGGAAGGGAATCATAGCACATATGGTTTGCTGGGTTTGGAACAGCGGCACAAGATGCCAACTTTGAGATACAGAAGTGCATGGGCTTGGACCAGGGAAGGGAATCATAGCAGATTGGGCTGGCGAGTCCAGGACACCAGGAGCATTTGCCACTTTGAAGAGACAGAAGTGAATTTGCTTGGGCCAGGGAAGGGAATCATAGCACATGGGGGTTGCGGGGGTCAGAACTGCAGCAGCAGATGCCATGTTGGAGGGGAAGAAGTGAATGGGCTTGTACCCAGGAAGGGAATCATAGCAGATGGGGCTTGTGGGTCTTATCACACAAGCAGCAGATGTATTCCAGGAGAGACAGAAGTGAACAGGCCTCGACCAGAGAAGGGAATTATAGTAGATTGGGCTGGACGGGATAGGGACAGCAACAGCTAATGCAACCTTGGAGCAAACAGAAGTGAAAGGGCTTGGACCACAGAAGGGAACCATAGCAGATGGAGCTGCCGGGGGTTGGGACAGCAGCAGTAGATTCCATCTTGGAGAGACAGAAGTGAAAAGGCTTGGCTCAGGGAAGGGAACCATAGCAGATAGGGCTGGCAGGGGTTGGGACAGCAGCAGCAGTTGCCATCTTTATAGGGGAAGAAGTGAATGGTCATGGACCAGGGATGGGAATCATAGCAGATGGGGCTTGCGGTCATTGGGACAGCAGCAGCAGATGCCATCTTGGAGGGGAAGAAGTCAATTGGCTTGGACAAGGGAAGGGAATCATAGCAGATGGTGCTTGCGGGGGATAGGACAGCAGAAGCAAATGCCACCTTAGAGGTACCAAAGTGAATGGGTTTGGAATAGGGAAGGGAATCATAGCAGATATGGTTTCTTGGGTTTGGGACAGCAGCACCAAATGCCAACTTTGAGAGACAGAAGTGCATGGGCTTGGACCAGGGAAGGAATTTTAGCAGATGGGGCTGGCGAGTCCAGGACACCAGGAGCAGATGCCACTTTGGAGGGAGAGAAGTGAATTTGCTTGGGCCATGGAAGGGAATCATAGCACATGGAGGTTGCAGGGTCAAGACTGCAGCAGCAGATGCCACCATGGAGGGCAAGAAGTGAATGGGCTTCTTCCAAGGAAGGGAATCATAGCAGATGGGGCTTGCAGGTCTTGTCACAACAGCAGCAGATGTTACCCAGGAGAGACAGAAGTGAACAGGCTTCGACCAGAGAAGGGAATCATAGCAGATGGGTCTGGTGGGCATCAGAACTGCAGCAGTATATGCCACCTTGGAGAGCAAGATGTGAATAGGCTTTGACTAGGGAAGGGAATAACAGCAGATGGGGATAGCGGGAGTCGGAACAGCAGTAGCAGATGCCACCTTAGAGGGGAAGAAGTGAATGGAATTGGACCGGGGAAGGGAATTATAGCAGTTGGGGCTTGTGGAGGTTGGGGCAGGAGCAGCAGATTTAACCCTAGAGAGACAGACGTGAATGGGCTTTTTTTTGGCAAATAAGTTTATTTTATTTTATATAAAAAAAAAAACAACATTACAATTCACAAACCCAACTAAAACAAAAGAACATATAATAGTCCTTTAACCATAACTTCAGAGAAGTGAGGTAACATATAGCTTATCACAAAAAAAGTACCCTCCTCTAAAACACCCTGTCCTCCCACCTCCCTCCCCCCAACCAGAGCAGCAATCCTATATGTAAGGTAAGTATCATTTTGATTAGACCTGAATAGTGGCCTGAATGCGTTAACAACCCCCGCATTAATAACTCTGACCATACTAGGTTGGTATCCTCCTGAAAGTCAACCCTCTTAATTACGTCTTCCGGGGGAACAAGAAATGCTACCCAGGCTACTGTCGAGCATAGCTGGAAGGGGAAGGAGAGCCCCACCAGTCTAAAGGGTATAAACCCTAAAAAATGGAAAGAGATAAAAAAGAGGGCTCTCAACTCCACTAATAGCCATACCTGGCTTTCAAACATCGTAAAAAACTATTCCAATAATAATTAAACTTCTCAACTGAGTTATAGAAAATTGCAGCGAACCTTTCCGCATTTAGGGCATTAAGAAACTCACTCCACCATTCCTTATATGAGGGAAGTTGGTCGCTGCACCAATATCGAAGGAGAAGCAGCTTTGTCACCTGAGCCACTAAGGCCATTTGGTACTTATGAGACTTGGCCATACTTTGCACAAACATCCCAAAGAAGCATGTTTTAGCATTAAAGTATGCTGCAATCTTGGAGAAAGGGCCTAACCACTTTTTCACCAGATCCCAAAGTTTAACTGCCTTAGGACATTCCCATAGTATATGATAAGTAGTAGCAACAGGGCAGCCACAGGTTATACACCCGAGCGAGCTAGAGTTGTATAGCCGGGAAAGCTTGGCCGGAGAGAGGTAGAGATTATGTAGGAGATTAAACTGTAAACCCCTTAATCTGTCTTGCTTAACATAGGCATATAAATCTAACCATATTTTACCCCATGTCTCTTCCGGCCAACCCAAGGATAAATTTGCCTCCCAATAAAAGGGAACTGGAGAAATGCTTGAATCTCTCTTAGTTAAAATTAATTTATACAATTTTGAGACTGGATTACCAGATTTTGCCAAATCTCTCATCTTCTTCAAGAGTTCCCCAGCTTCTACCGTCCCTTTGCAACCCCTAAGGAAGGAACCAATACAGCCTTGGATCTGATACAGCCACAACTGAACACTGGGTTGAATGTTAAATTTTTCTATCAGAGCGGAGGGCGGGATAACTAAGCCTTGTGAAACAAGATCCACTAGCCTAAGGTTAGTAGAGAAATTGCCAATGTGTTTCTTTATCATCTGATTCCCCACCATAAGATTAGGATTCCTTAGAAGAGGCTGGGATATGTCTTTTATATAGGGAATTCTCAACAGCGAATATAATTGGCGAAGGGCCTTTATATCCCACCCCATCGGAGTATCCCTCAACTTAACAGGGACCTTTGACCATGGAATAAATAGACAAGATTCCAGATCTACATTAACACTCTTAGCCATCAACCGGTCCATGGCAAGTCCAGCAGAGGCCCTTCTAAGTATGATAGCCATAAGACCGCTTAGCGCATGACTAGCCAAATAATATATGTAAAAATCTGAAGCTGAAGGCCTCCCACCTTCCTTGAATAGGTAAGCTTCCTGTAAGCTCTACGAGGAGGTTTCCTTCCATAAGAAATCAGAACAGTGTTTAAAAAACAAATTAAAGAAGGACCTGGGAAGGTATACATTGAGGTTATAAAGGGGGTAAAGATTTTGGCAAAATCATCATTTTGATTATATTAGCTCTCCCACAAAAGATAGTGGAAGTTCACCCACCTCTCTAGGCTTTCCTTAACAGATTTAACTAATGGTCTGAAATTTAAATCTATCAAATCATCCAAATTCTTGGAGATCCGAATACCTAAATAAAGCAGAGATTTGGGTTGCCATTGTAAACCTAAAGAAATACACCAACTTTGTTGAAGGTACGGAGATAGTGGAAGAACCATAGTTTTGCTCTTATTCAAATAATAACCTGAAAATTTACTAAAATCAGAGATAATTTGGAATACACGAGGAAGTGACTCTCGACTGTAACGAACGTGCAGTAGTAAGTCATCCGCAAAAGCTGATAACTTGTACTCCGATTTCCCAATACAGATCCCAATCACTTGGTTGTCATTATTGATAGCCCTAATTAGGGGTTCTAAATAGAAGTTAAATAACTACGGGGAGAGGGGGCAACCTTGGCGGGTACCTTGCCCTAAGGGGAAAGCAGCTGAGATCAGGTTGTTGCACTGGATCCTTGCTGATGGACAGGTGTAAAGGACCTGGATATATCTCAAGAATTTTGCAGGAAACCCAAATTTGGATAGGGCCTGGAACAGGAATTTCCATTCCACCCTATCGAAAGCTTTCTCTGCGTCTAGAGAAACCAGAGATGCTTCCAAATCTGGACACGTAGACGCAGAGATTAAATAAAATATTTTCCTGAAGTGATCACTTGATGAACGACCAGCTACGAAACCAACCTGATCCGAGCTCACCAGGTCAAGCCATATATTTTTCATTCGAGCAGCTAAAATCTTAGCATAAATTTTAATGTCTACATTGAGTAGTGAAATTGGCCTATAATTGCCAACCAAGTCAGGTGGTCTCTCAGGTTTAGGTAGGAGAATAATTTTTGCTTCAAAAAGGGATGGGTCCTGTATCCCACAGTCATGCCAAGAGGTGTAAAGTTGTTGCAGTAGCGGTACGAGAAGATCTTTAAACAGCTTAAAAAACTGGGCAGTGAACCTGTCGGGTCCCGGAGCCTTATCTACCTTAAGGTCATCAATAGCTTCAATAATCTTCTTTTGAGTAAAGGGGGCCTCTAACTTCTGGCAGCTCGCCTCTGGAAGTACAGGGAGTGGAATGTTTGCCAAAAACTCCTTCATCCCTACACACTCATCAGAGGGAGGCAGCGCGCTAGAGTATAAGTTTTTATAAAAATCAAAGAAAATGGCTAATATCCCTTCCGGATCCGAGACTAAGTCATTAGTACACGGATGTCTCAACCCAGCCACACTTTTTGCTGACGATCTTTGCTTTAGCTGCCACGCCAAAATTTTACCAGCTTTGCTGCCATGCCCTAAAAATGTGGCCTTCAATCTAGAAGCCCGATTCTCTACCCCTTCTCTCACTGTCCTCGCATACCAAGCCCTAAGCATAACCAATTCTTGCTCTTGATCTGGGGATCTCGAATCATCACCCATAATCTCCAAGGCTTTAATCCTCTCTAAACATTTAGACAGGAAGCTTCTTGTTTTCCTTTTACGAGTTGATGCATGCCTAATCAACTCACCCCTCCATGTGGCCTTCAAGGCCGACCAGACATTGTCCACCGCTCAACCGAGCCCCAATTGAATGTGATTGTATGGGACATAAAGGAACGGAAATGTTCTACCAGTTTGAGGTCCTAAAGCAGACAATTGTTCAAAGACCAGGAATAAGATCTGGGTGGAGCTGACAAGGGACGGCAGCAAAAGCATATAGGAGAGTGATCCGAAATTACACGACTCAAAATAGTAACCTCATAAATAAAAGAGAAGACTTGGTGGCTAACCAGAAAAAAATCTATATGTGAATAACTTCTATGAACAGAAGAATAAAAGGTAAATTCTTTGGAAGTGGGGTTAACCATCCTCCAAGGGTCAAGAAGGCCCAAGGAAGAAGTGAACTCCACTAAAGCCCTTTGAGAAGGAGACATACGGTCAACTCTGGACCATGAACGGTCCAAACAGTTTGACTGCACCAGGTTCCAATCCCCTCCTAAAATTACAGGTCTGTCTGCTAGAGGGGCCATGAGCACAGCTAACTCCATGAAAAAGGAAGGTGACTCTTGGTTAGGGCCATAAATGGATCCCAGTACCACATCCACTCCCCCTAACTTCCCTGTGACTAACACATATCTTCCGTTAGGATCCGAAAGTGTCTGTACAGGAAAAAAGGGAATTCCTTTTGCTATTAAGATGGCCACCCCCCTTTTACTCGGGGAAAGCCCTGCCCCATAAACCTGACCTACCCACTTTTTCTTTAGATGATGAAGCTGGTCTAGAGGCACGTGAGTTTTTTGGAGAAAGACTATTGACGGAGCGTAATGCGCCAAATGGTTTAATATAACATTTTTTTGTATTATCCTTCCCCCCTTTTATATTCCAGGAGACAATGTTCAGGTTGCTAACCATAGGAAACTAGAAGAAAGGATCCAAGACTAATTGGAAAGCTGCCTGGCCCCACCCCAAAACTCCCTAAAGTCCCCAACATAAAGAACCCCCCAAAACCCCCCAATAACATCCAGCTGAAAACAACCTCCCTGGCCCGAAGCCAACTCCCGAAATTCAGGTCCATGTATGCTCTAGAGGCGGGCCGCCCCCCCCCCCACAACCAGGATGGCTTACCCTACTCTTACTGTCCGATGTTATCCTAAGGCCCCTGTAAAACGGAGCCCACTTACCCCCAAAAAAAATATAACAATTGAAACTATTCTCACTTATGATGGCCTCTTATAGTGCTTTAGGCACTAACAACATCACTAAGGTAAAAACAAATCAGGCCATGGTACATTGTCATCTCACAAAAGGGAACGTAAGTTCCTTAATAAGGGCATAGAGGCCGAATCTTAAAAACTAAAATTAAATAGTCCACCTGGACTGCCTCTAGCCCTAATCCATGCCATAATTAACTTTACTCCCAGCGAGGGGAAGCATCTACTATAACTAAATATCGGAAGCTCCTTAATGATATTTTAAACAGCATTTAAGGATGTGTATGCGGGAGAATAAACCTTCCCCTACCTTCAAACTAAAGGGGAAAACTAATTGGGAAGAAATTAACTTAACAAATCAGTAAATAAATCAGTAGGAGGGTTCCCCCAGAATCGTATAGGCTTAAAGGCAAAAGGTAGTTAAATATTCCCCTGATACATTTCAAAGGACTAACCCTACCATAAACAAATAAATAAAAGTTAAATACAAGTGCACAAAAAATATAATGGTCGAGGACCCCCCTCTAGTGGTTAGTTAATATACAACACAAACCCCTGGGCTTCCATACTAACCCCAACAAATACAGACATAAGTGTAAAAACATCTTATTGCACCTATACAGACAACCTATAAATAAAAAACATGAGCCTAATGCTTCCGTGAAACTAAAAATAATATATGTCCTTGATAGTCCATAAATATCTCGCTTTAAGGTCCTATGTAGCCCGTAGCTGCATTAATCTGCCCACCAATACTTCAAAGGCCTTCAGTAAATGTTATCTCCCAACAGTCACCCTTTGGGAAATAAGTCTGGCAAGGCCACATTAAGCGTTTTCAGAGCTTCTTCCACAGAATCAAAACGCTTTGTCCCATCTTTCAGGGTAATTTCCAACTTTGCAGGGTATAACATACGATGTTTGATTCCGGCAGCCCAAAGCTTCGATGTAACTGGGCGAAAACTAGCTCTGGCCAAGCGTGACTATAGAGTCAAATCCGGGACAACACAGAGTTTCTTTCCTTCCCATGAAATGGCAGATATTTTTCTAGCTTCCCTTAGAATAAACTCGCGATCAAGGTAATTCAAAAGTTTAAATATCACAGATCTCGGAGGTTCCGATGGTGGCGGCCTAGCCCTAAGGGCTCGATGGGCTCTCTCGATAATAAATTCTGGGCCATTGGGCGAAGGCCCGACCGATGACTTAAGGAACTTTTGAAGAAATAAGATAGTGTTGGGGCCCTCTTCTCCCTCAGGGAGCCCCAACAAGACCAAGTTATTTCGTCTGCTTCTTTCCTCTAGGTCGTCTAGGCGATCTTCCAGTTTCGATATTGTCTTCTTCGCCTCCGCTAAGCCTAGGCCGCTTTTCTCCATGTTCCTCTCGATAGAGGAGATCCTTGCCTCAGCGTCCGTCACCCGACGGGCTAGCTGTGTTAAAGCCGGCTTGAAATCAGCAACATCTTCAATCAACTTGAAAAGTGCCTCCTTGATAGTTGTAAGATCGTTGTATATTTTAGCTGGGGTTATTTCGTCCTGCTGGGCTGCCGGCGATGAGCTCCGCCGCGGTCACTTAGCTTCCAGCTCCTGGTCTGAACTCTCCATTCCGTCTAACGCTCTAAAAGCGAAAAGGCACAAGCAAGCAGAGTCCCAGTAATTCTGTAAATAAGATTGACAAAGTGTACTGTCAAATTATATGTTTTTTATGTACAATGTTGCAGCGGGAAGGGGAGACCCAAAATTCAGCTGCTAAGCCTCCAGGCGCATCATGTGACTCCCGAAGTGAATGGGCTTTGACCAGGGAAGGGAATTATAGTAGATGGGGCTGGACGGGGGTAGGGACAGCAACAGCTAATGCAAGCTTGGAGGGGACAGAAGTGAAAGTGCTTGGACCAGGGAAGGGAATCACAGCAGATGGTGCTGGCGGGGGCCGGGCCACCAGCAGCAGATGCTGCCTTGGAGAAACAGAGGTGAATGTGCTTGGACCAGGGAAGGGAGCCATAGCAGATGGGGCTGCTGGAGGTTGGGACAGCAGCAGCAAATTCCACATTGGAGGGACAGAAGTGAAAGGGCTTGGACCAGGGAAAGGAATCTTAGCAGACAGGGTTGGCGTGAATTAGGACAGCAGCAGCAAATGACACTTTTATACAGGATGCAGTGAATGGACTTGGACCAGGGAAGGGAATCATAGCAGATGAGACAGGTTGGGGTCGGGGACACCAGCAGCAGATGCCACCTTGGAGGGGACAGAAGTTATTGGGCTTGGACCAGGAAAGAGATTCAACACAGATGGGGCTGACAGGGGCTGGGACACCAGCAGCAGATGCCACTTTGGAGAGACAGAAGTGAAAGGGCTTGGACCAGGCAAGGGCATCATAGCAGATGGGGCTAGTTATATTCGGGACAGCAGAAGTAGATGCCAACTTAGAGGGGAAAGAAGTGAATTTAGTAGGACCAGGGAAGGGAATCATAGCAGATGGGGCTGGTGGGGTTCAGACAGCAGCAGCAGATGTCACCATTACAGGGGAAGAAGTGAATGGGCTTGGATCAGGGAAGGAATCACAGCAGATGGGACTTGCGGTGGTTCAGACAGCAGCATCAGATACCACCTTAGAGGGGAAGAAGTGAATGGCTTTGGACCAGGGAAGGGAATCGTAGCAGCTTTGGACCAGGGAAGGGAATCGTAGCAGATTGGTCTGGTGGGGGTTGGGACAGCAGCAGCAGATGCCAAGGTGGAGGGGAAGAAGTGAGTGGGCTTGGACAAGAGAAGGGAAACATAGCTGATGGTGATTTTGGGGGATGGGACAGCAGCAGCAAATGCCACCTTGGAGAGACAGAAGTGAAAGGGCTTGGACGAGGGAAGGGGAATGTAGCAGATTGGTTTTGCAGGAATTGGGACAGTAGCAGCAGATGCCAACTTGGAGAGACAGAAGTGAATGGACTTCGACCAGGGAAGAGAATCTTAGCAGATGGAGTTTGTGGGGTTTGGGACAGCAGCTGCAGATGCCAACTTGGTAAGACAGAAGTAAATGGGCTTGGACCATGGAGTGTAATCATAGCAGATGGGGCATGCAGTGGTTGGGACAGTAGCAGCAGATGCCACCTTGGAGAGACATTAGTGAAAGGGCTTGGACCAGGGAATGGAATCATAGCAGATGGGGCTTGTGGGTGTCAAGACAGCAGCAGCAGATGTCATCTTGGAGGGGAAAAAGTGAATTGGCTTGTACCAGGGAAGAGAAATAAAGCAGATAGGCCTTGTGGGTCTTGAGACACGAGCAGCAGACGTAGCCCTGGAGAGACAGAAGTGAATGGGCTTCGATCAGGAAAGGGAATCGTAGCAGATGGAGTAGGCGGGGGTTGGGACAGAAGCAGTGGATGCCACCTTGAAGGGGATGAAGTGATTGAGCTTGGACCATGGAAGGGAAACATAGCAGATGGGGCATGAGGAGTTTGGCACAGCAGCAGCAGATGCCACCTTGGAGAGACGGAAGTGAATGGGCTTCGACCAGGGAAGGGAATCATAGCAGATGGGCCCTGTGGGTCTTGGGACAGCAGCAGCAGAAGTAGCCCTGGAGAGATAGAAGTGAATGGTTTTGGACCATGGAAGTTAATCATAGCAGATGGGGCATGTGGGGGTTGGAAAAGCAGCAGCAGATGCCACCTTGTAGAGACAGAAGTGAAAATCTTGGACCAGGGAAGGGAATCATAGCAGATGGGGCATGTGGGTCTTGGGACAGCAGCAGCAGCAGCAGCAGAAGTAAACCAGGAGATACAGACGTGAATGGGCTTCAACCAGGGAAGGGAATTATAGCAGATGAGGCTGGTGTGGGTCAGAACAGCAGCAGCAGATGCCACCTTGGAGGGGACAGAAGTGATTGGGCTTGGACCTGGGAAGAGAATCACAGCAGATGGTTCTGGTGGTTGCTGGGGCACCAGCAGCAGATGCCACCTTGGAGAGACAGAAGTGAATGAGTTTGAACTAGGGAAGGGAATCATAGCAGACAGGACGTCCAGTGGCTGGGTCAACAGCAGCAGCAGATGCCACTTTAGAGGGGAAGAAGTGAGTGGGCTTGGACTAGGGAAGGGAACTGTAGCAGATGGGGCTAGTGGGGGTTGGGACAGAAGTAGCAGATGCTACCATTATAGGGGAGGAATTTAACGGGCTTGGACCACAGAAGGGAATCATAACAGATGGGGCTAAGGATGGTTGGGCCAGCAGCAGCAGATGCCATCTTGGAGGGGAAGAAGTAAATGGGCTTGGACAAGGGAAGGGAATCATAGCAAATGGGGCTGGGGGGGTCAGGACAGCAGCAGCACATGCAACCTTGGCGGGGACAGAAGTGATTGGGTTTGGACCAGGGAACAGAATCATAGCATATGGAGATGGTGAGGGCCGGGACACCAGCAGCAGATACCATGTTGGAGGGGAAGAAGTGAATGGGCTTGGACATGGGAAGGGAATCATAGCAGATGGGGCTTTCGGTGGCTGGAACAGCAGCAGCAAATGCCACCTTGGAGAAACAGAAGTGAATATGCTTGGGCCATTCAAGGGAATCATAGCAGATGGGGCTGGTGGGGGTTAGGACAGCAGCAGCAGATGCCCCCTTTGTAGGGGAAGAAGTGAATGGGCTTAGACCAGGAAAGTGAATCACAGCAGATGGGGTTTGCTGTGGTTGGGACAGCAACAGCAGATGACTCCTTAGAGAGGACGAAGTGAATGGGCTTGGACCAGTGAAGGGAATCGTAGCAGATGGTGCTGGTGGGGGTTGGGACAGCAGCAGCAGATGCAATCTCTATAGGGGAAGAAGTGAACGGGCTTGGACCAGGGAAAGGAATCATAGCATATGGGGCAGGAGGGTTGGGGCAGCAGATGCCACCTGGAGACTGAAGTGAATGAGCTTCGACCACTGAAGGGAATTATAGCAGATGGGGCTGATGAGCCCCGGACACCAACAGCCGATGCCACCTTGTAGAGACAGAAGTGAAAGGGCTTTGACCAAGGAAGGGAATCATAGCAGATGGGGCTTGTGGTGGTTGGAACTGCAGAAGCAGATGTCACCTTGAAGAAGTTAAGAGGCTTGGACCAGGGAATGGAATCCAGCAGATATGGCTGGCTGTGGTTGGATAGCAGCAGCAGATGCCATCTTTATAGGGGAAGAGTGAATGGTCTCTGACCAGAGAAGGAATCAGCAGACGGGCTTGCAGTACTTGGGACAGCAGCAGCAGATGCCATCCTGGAGGGGAAGAAGTGAATGGGCTTGAACAAGGGAAGGGAATCATAGCAGATGGTGCTTGTGGGGGATGGGGCAGCAGCAGCAAATGCCACCTTAGAGGGACCAAAGTGAATGGGTTTGGACTAGGGAAGGGAATCATAGCAGATATGGTTTGCTGGGTTTGGAACAGTGGCACGAGATGCCAACTTTGAGATACAGAAGTGCATGGGCTTGGACCAGGGAAGGGAATCATAGCAGATTGGGCTAGCGAGTACAGGACACCAGGAGCATTTGCCACTTTGAAGAGACAGAAGTGAATTTGCTTGGGCCAGGGAAGAGAATCATAGCACATGGGGGGTTGCGGGGGTCAGAACTGCAGCAGCAGATGCCACGTTGGAGGTGAAGAAGTGAATGGGCTTGTACCAAGGAAGGGAATCATAGCAGATGGGGCTTGTGGGTCTTATCACACAAGCAGCAGATGTATCCAAGGAGAGACAGACGTGAACAGGCCTCGACCAGAGAAGGGAATTATAGTAGATTGGGCTGGACGGGGATAGGGACAGCAACAGCTAATGCAACCTTGGAGCAAACAGAAGTGAAAGGGCTTGGACCACAGAAGGGAACCATAGCAGATGGAGCTTCCGGGGGTTGGGACAGCAGCAGTAGATTCCACCTTGGAGAGACAGAAGTGAAAAGGCTTGGCTCAGGGGAAGGGAACCATAGCAGACAGGGGTGGCAAGGGTTGGGACAGCAGCAGCAGTTGCCATCTTTATAGGGAAAGAAGTGAATGGTCATGGACAAGGGATGGGAATCATAGCAGATGAGGCTTGCGGTCATTGGGACAGCAGCAGCAGATGCCATCTTGGAGGGGAAGAAGTCAATGGGCATGGACAAGGGAAGGGAATCATAGCAGATGGTGCTTGCAGGGGATGGAACAGCAGAAGCAAATGCCACCTTAGAGGGACCAAAGTGAATGGGTTTGGACTAGGGAAGGGAATCATAGCAGATATGGTTTGCTGGGTTTGGAACAGTGGCACGAGATGCCAACTTTGAGATACAGAAGTGCATGGGCTTGGACCAGGGAAGGGAATCATAGCAGATTGGGCTAGCGAGTACAGGACACCAGGAGCATTTGCCACTTTGAAGAGACAGAAGTGAAGTTGCTTGGGCCAGGGAAGGGAATCATAGCACATGGGGGTTGCGGGGGTCAGAACTGCAGCAGCAGATGCCACGTTGGAGGGGAAGAAGTGAATGGGCTTGTACCAAGGAAGGGAATCATAGCAGATGGGGCTTGTGGGTCTTATCACACAAGCAGCAGATGTATCCAAGGAGAGACAGACGTGAACAGGCCTCGACCAGAGAAGGGAATTATAGTAGATTGGGCTGGACGGGGATAGGGACAGCAACAGCTAATGCAACCTTGGAGCAAACAGAAGTGAAAGGGCTTGGACCACAGAAGGGAACCATAGCAGATGGAGCTTCCGGGGGTTGGGACAGCAGCAGTAGATTCCACCTTGGAGAGACAGAAGTGAAAAGGCTTGGCTCAGGGGGAAGGGAACCATAGCAGACAGGGGTGGCAAGGGTTGGGACAGCAGCAGCAGTTGCCATCTTTATAGGGAAAGAAGTGAATGGTCATGGACAAGGGATGGGAATCATAGCAGATGAGGCTTGCGGTCATTGGGACAGCAGCAGCAGATGCCATCTTGGAGGGGAAGAAGTCAATGGGCATGGACAAGGGAAGGGAATCATAGCAGATGGTGCTTGCAGGGGATGGAACAGCAGAAGCAAATGCCACCTTAGAGGGACCAAAGTGAATGGGTTTGGACTAGGGAAGGGAATCATAGCAGATATGGTTTTCAGGGTTTGGGACAGCAGCACCAGATGCCAACTTTGAGAGACAGAAATGCATGGGCTTGGACCAGGGAAGGTAATTATAGCAGATGGGGGCTGGCAAGTCCAGTACACCAGGAAGCAGATGCCACTGTGGAGAGACAGAAGTGAATTTGCTTGGGCCATGGAAGGGAATCATAGCACATGGAGGTTGCAGGATCAAGACTGCAGCAGCAGATGCCACCATGGAGGGCAAGAAGTGAATGGGCTTCTTCCAAGGAAGGGAAACATAGCAGATGGGGCTTGCAGGTCTTCTCACACCAGCAGCAGATGTTACCCAGGAGAGACAGAAGTGAATGGGCTTGGATCAGGGAAGGAATCACAGCAGATGGGACTTGTGGTGGTTCAGACAGCAGCAACAGATGCCACCTTAGAGGGGAAGAAGTGAATGGCTTTGGACGAGGGAAGGGAATCGTAGCAGCTTTGGACCAGGGAAGGGAATTGTAGCAGATTGGTCTGGCGGGGGTTGGGACAGCAGCAGCAGATGCCAAGGTGGAGGGGAAGAAGTGAGTGGGCTTGGACAAGAGAAGGGAAACATAGCTGATGGTGCTTTCGGGGGATGGGACAGCAGCAGCAAATGCCACCTTGGAGAGACAGAAGTGAAAGGGCTTGGATGAGGGAAGGGAATGTAGCAGATTGGTTTTGCAGGAATTGGGACAGTAGCAGCAGATGCCAACTTGGAGAGACAGAAGTGAATGGACTTCGACCAGGGAAGAGAATCTTAGCAGATGGAGTTTGCGGGGTTTGGGACAGCAGCTGCAGATGCCAACTTGGTGAGACAGAAGTGAATGGGCCTCGACCATGCAAATGAATCATAACAGATGGGACTGGTGGGGATTGGGACAGCAGCAGCAGATGCAACCTAGGAGAGACAGAAGTGAAAGGGCTTGGACCAGGTTAGGGAATCATAGCAGATAGGGCTTGCAGGGATTGGGAAGCAGCAGCAGATGCTGCCTTAGAGAGACAGAAGTGAATGGGTTTGGACCTCGGAAGGGAATCATAACAGATGGGGCTAGTAGGGGTATGGACAGCAGCAGCAGATGCCACCTTGAAGGGGACAGAAGTTATTGGGCTTGGACCAGGAAAGAGATTGAATGCAGATGGGGCTGACGGGGGCTGGGACACCAGCAGCAGATGCCACTTTGGAGAGACAGAGAAAGGCCTGGATCAGGCAAGGGAATCATAGGAGATGGGGCGAGTGATGGTCGGGACAGCAGAAATAGATGCCAACTTAGAGGGGAAGAAGCGATTGAGGTAGGACCAGGGAAGGGAATCATAGCAGTTGGGGCTTGCAGGTGTTGGGCAGCAGCTGCAAATGTAACCTTCGAGAGACAGAAGTGAATGGGCTTGGACCAGGCAAGGGAATCATAGCAGATGGGGCTGGTGGGGTTTGGGACAGCAGCAGCAGATGTCACCATTACAGGGGAAGAAGTGAATGGGCTTGGATCAAGGAAGGAATCACAGCAGATGGGACTTGCAGTGTTTCAGACAGCAGCAGCAGATGCCACCTTAGAGGGGAAGAAGTGAATGGCTTTGGACCAGGGAAGGGAATCGTAACAGCTATGGACCAGGGAAGGGAATCGTAGCAGATTGGTCTGGCGGGGGTCGGGGCAGCAGCAGCAGATGCCAAGGTGGAGGGGAAGAAGTGAGTGGGCTTGGACAAGAGAAGGGAAACATAGCTGATTGTGCTTTCGGGGGATGGGATAGCAGCAGCAAACGCCACCATGGAGAGACAGAAGTGAAAGGGCTTGGACGAGGGAAGGGAATGTAGCAGATTGGTTTTGCAGGAATTGGGACAGTAGCAGCAGATGCCAACTTGGAGAGACAGAAGTGAATGGACTTTGACCAGGGAAGAGAATCTTAGCAGATGGGGTTTGTGGGGTTTGGGACAGCAGCTGCAGATGCCAACTTGGTAAGACAGAAGTAAATGGGCTTGGACCACGAAGTGTAATCATAGCAGATGGGGCATGCAGTGGTTGGGACAGTAGCAGCAGATGCCACCTTGTAGAGACATTAGTGAAAGGGCTTGGACCAGGGAATGGAATCTTAGCAGATGGGGCTCGTGGGTGTCAAGACAGCAGCAGCAGATGTCATCTTGAAGGGGAAAAAGTGAATTGGCTTGTACCAGGGAAGAGAAACAAAGCAGATAGGCCTTGTGGGTCTTGGGAAAGCAGCAGCAGAAGTAGCCTTGGAGAGACAGAAGTGAATGGTCTTGGACCTGGGAAGGGAATCATAGCAGATGGAGTAGGCGGGGGTTGGGACAGAAGCAGCGGATGAAAAACTTGGATGGGGATGAAGTGAATGAGCTTGGACCAGGGAAGGGAACCAAAGCAGACGTGGATTGAGGCGTTTGGCACAGCAGCAGCAGATGCCACCTTGGAGAGACGGAAGTGAATGGGCTTGGACCAGGGAAGGGAATCGTAGCAGATGGAGTAGGCAGGGGTTGGGACAGAAGCAGAGGATGCCACCTTGGAGGGGATGAAGTGAATGAGCTTGGACCAGGGAAGGGAAACATAGCAGATGGGGCATGAGGAGTTTGGCACAGCAGCAGCAGATGCCACCTTGGAGAGACGGAAGTGAATGGGCTTGGACCAGTGAAGGGAATCATAGCAGATGGGGCCTCTGGGTCTTGGGACAGCAGCAGCAGAAGTAGCCCTTGAGAGACAGAAGTGAATGGTCTTGAACCTGAGAAGGGAATCATAGCAGATGGAGCAGGAGGGGGTTGGGACAGAAGCAGCGGATGAAAAACTTGGATGGGGATGAAGTGAATGAGCTTGGACCAGGGAAGGGAACCAAAGCAGACGTGGCATGGGGGAGGGGTTAGCATAGCAGCAGCAGATGTCACCTTGAAGAGACAGAAGTGAAAGGGCTTGGACCAGGGAAGGGAATCATTGCAGGTGGGGTTTGTGGGGGTTGGGCAGCAGCAGCAGATGCCACTTTGGAGGTGAAGAAGTGAATGGGCTTGGACCAGGGAAGGGAATCATAGCAGAAGGGCCTTGCTTGTCTTGGGACAGCAGCAGAAGATGTAACCCATAATAGGCAGAAGTGAATGGGCTTCGACCAGTGAAGCAAATCATTGCAAATGGGGCTGGTGTGGGTCTGGACAGCAGCAGCAGCAGCTGCCACCTTGGATGGGACAGAAGTGACTGGGCTTGTACCAGGGAAATGAATCATAGCAGATAGGGCTGGTGGGTGCAGGGACAAAAGCAGATGATGCCGCCTTGGAGAGGCAGAAGTGAATGGGCTTGAACTAGGGAAGGGAAACACAGAAGACGGGACTTCCAGTGGCTGTGACAGTAGCTGCAGATGCCAACTTGGACAGACAGAAGTGAAAGGGCTTGTACCAGGGAAGGAAATCATAGCAGATGGGGCTGGTGGGGTTTGGGATAGCAGCAGCAGATGCCACCTTTATAGGGGAAGAACTGAATGGACTTGGACCACGGAAGGTAATCATAGCAGATGGCACTTGGGATGGTTGGGACAGCAGCAGCAGATGCCATGTTGGAAGGGAAGAAGTGAATGGGTGAGGACAAGGGAAGGAAATATTAGCAGATGGTGCTTCCAAGGGATGGGAGAGCATCAGATATGCCAACTTAGAGAGACAGAAGTGAATGGGCCTGTACCAGGGGATGTAATCATAGCAGATGGGGCTGGTGGGTGCTGCGGCAGCAACACATGCCACCTTGTAGAGGCAGAAGAGAAAGGGCTTTGACCCGGAAGAGAATCATAGCAGATGGGGTTTGCAGAGTTTGGGACAGCAGCAGCAGATGCCAGCTTGATGAGACAGAAGTGAATGGTTTTGGACCATGGAAGGTAATCATAGCAGATGGGGCATGTGGGGGTTGGAAAAGCAGCAGCAGATGCCACCTTGGAGAAACAGAAGTGAAAATCTTGGACCAGGGAAGGGAATCATAGCAGATGGGGCATGTGGGTCTTGGGACATCAGCAGCAGCAGAAGTTAACCAGGAGATACAGAAGTGAATGGGCTTCGACCAGGGAAGGGAATTATAGTATATGAGGCTGGTGTGGGTCAGAACAGCAGCAGCAGATGCCACCTTGGAGGGGACAGAAGCGATTGGCCTTCGACCTGGGAAGAGAATCATAGCAGATGGTTCTGTTGGTTGCCGGGGCACCTGCGGCAGATGCTGCCTTGGAGAGACAGAAGTGAATGAGCTTGAACTAGGGAAGGGAATCATAGCAGACAGGATGTCCAGTGGCTGGGACAGCAGCAGCAGCAGATGTCACCTTTATAGGGGAAGAAGTAAATGAGGCTTAGACAAGGAAGGGTATCATAGCAGATGGAGCTCCTGGCGGCTGGGCAGCAGCAGCAGATACCATCTTGGAGGGGAAGAAGTGAATGGGCTTGGACCAGGGAAGAGAATCATAGCAGATGGGGCTGGCATGGGCCAGGACACTAGCAGCAGATGCCACCTTGGAGAGATAGATGTGAATGGGCTTGGAGTAGGGAAGGGAACCATAGCAAACTGGACTGTCTTTGGCTTGAACAGCAGTAGCAGATGCCACTTTGGAGAGACAGAAGTGAATGGGATTGGACCAAGCATGAGAATCAAAGTAGATGAGCCTGGTAGGGTTTGGGACAGCAGCAGCAGCAGGTGCCACCTTTATAGGGGAAGAAGTGAATAGACTTGGACCAGGGAAGGGAATCACAGCAGATGGGGCTTGCTGTGGTTGGGACAGCAGCAGCAGATGCCACCTTTATAGGGCAAGAAGTGAATGGGCTTGGACCAGGGAAGGGAATCATAGCAGATGGAGCTTGCGGTGTTTGGGACAGCAGCAGCAGATGCCATCTTGGAGGGGAAGAATTGAATGGGGTTGGACAAGGGATGGAAATCATAGCAGTTGGGGTTTGCGGGGGTTGAGACAGCAGCAGGAGATGTAACCCTGGAGACACAGAAGTTAACGCACTTTGACCAGGAAGGGGAATCATAGCAGATGCCACTGGCGGGAGCTGGTTCACCAGCAGCAGATGCCACCTTGGAGAGGCAGACGTGAATGGGCTTGGAGCAGGGAAGTGAGCCATAGCAGATGGGGGCTGCTGGGGGTTGGAACAGCAGCAGCAGATGTCACATTTATGAGGGATGCAATGAATGGGCTTGGTCCAGGGAAGGGAATCAAAGCAGATGGGGCTGGCAGGGGTGTGGACTGCAGTAGCAGATGAAACCTTGGAGAGACAGAAGTGAATGGGCTTGGAAAAGGGAAGGGAATCACAGCAGATGGTGCAGGGGAGTCGGGACAGCAGTAGCAGATCCTATCTTGGAGAGGCAGAAGTGAAGGGGAATGGACCAAGGATGGGAATTATTGCAGATGGGGCTTGCGGGGGCTGGGGCAGCAGTAGCAGATGTCACCTTGGAGGGGAAAAAGCGAAAGGGCTTGGACCAGGGAAGGGAATCATAGCAGATGGGGCTTGCGGGCCTTGGGACAGCAGCAGCAGATGTAAACCAGGAGAGACAGAAGTGAATGGGCTTTGAACAGGGAAGAGAATCATAGCAGATGGGTCTTGTGGGGGTCAGGACAGCAGCAGCAGATGCCACTTTGGAGGTGAGAAAGCGAATGGGCTTGGATCAATGAAGGGAATCATAATAGATGGGGCTTGCTTGTCTTGGGACAGCAGCATAAGATGTAACACATGATAGACAGAAATGAATGGGCTTCGACCAGTGAAGAAAATCATAGCACATGGGGCTGGTGTGGGCCTAGGCAGCAGCAGATGCCACCTTGGAGAGACAGAAGTGAATCGACTTCGACCAGGGGATGTAATCATAACAGATGGGGCTGGGTGGGGCTGGGACCACAGCAGATGCCACCTTGGACAGGCAGACGTGAATGGGCTTCGACCAGGGAAGAGAATCATAGCAGATGGGGCTTGCTTGTCATGGGCAGCAGCAGAAGATGTAACCTTGTTAGACAGAAGTGAATTGGCTTGGACCAGAGAAGGGAATCATAGCAGATGGGGCTGTTGGGGTTTTGGACAGCAGCAGCAAATACCACATTTATAGGGGAAGAAGTGAATTGGCTTCGACCAGGGACGGGTATCTCAGCAGATGGGGCTGGCAGGGGATGGGACAGCAGCAGCAGATGCCACCTTTATAGGGGAAGAATTGAATGGGCTTGAACCAGGGAAGGGAATCATAGCAGATGGCGCTTGGGATGGTTGGAACAGCAGCAACAGATACCATGTTGGAGGGGAAGAAGTGAATGGACTTCGATAAGGGAAGAAAATCTTAGCAGATGGTGCTTCCAGGGGATGGGACTGCCTCACATATGCCAACCTAGAGAGACAGAAGTGAATGGGCTTGGATCAAGGGATGTAATCATAGGAGATGGGGCTGGGTGGGGGCTGGCGTAGCAGCAGATGCCACCTTGGAGAAGCAGAAGTGAATGGGCTTTGACCAGGGAAGAGGATCATAGCAGATGGGGTTTGCGGAGATTGGGAGAACAGCAGCAGAAGCCAAGTTGGTGAGACAGAAGTGAATGGTCTTGGACCACGGAAGGTAATCATAGCAGATGGGGCATGTGGGGGTTGAGAAAGCAGCAGCAGATGCCACCTCAGAGAGACAGAAGTGAAAGGGCATGGACTAGGAAGTGAGTCATTGTAGATGGGACTTGTGGGGGTTGGGGCAGCAGCAGCAGATGTTACCTTGGAGGGGAAAAAGCGAAAGGGCATGGACCAGGGAAGGGAATCAAAGCAGATGGGGCTTGCGGGCCTTGGGACAGCAGCAGATATAACCAGGAGAGACAGAAGTGAATAGGCTTCAAACAGGGAAGGGAATCATTGTAGATGGGGTGTCGTCGGCGGCAGCAGAAGATGTAACCTTGTTAGACAGAAGGAATTGGCTTGACCAGAGAAGGGAACTAGTAGATGGGGCTGGTGGGGTTTTGGACAGCAGCAGCAAATACCACATTTATAGGGAAGAAGTGAATTAGTTTGACCAGGACGGTATCTCAGCAGAGGGTTGGAGGGCAGGGGATGGGACAGCAGCAGCCAGATGTCACCTTTATAGGGGAAGAATTGAATGGGCTGAACTCATTGAAGGGAATTGCAGATGGCGCTTTGGGATGGTTGGGACAGCAGCAACAGATACCATGTTGAGGGAAGAAGGAATGGACTCTTATATAGAAGAAATCTAGCAGATGGTGCTTCCAGGGATGGACTGCCTCACATATGCCAAATCCAGAGACAGAAGGAAGGGCTGGACCAGGGGATGTAATCATAGGAGATGGAGTTGGTGGGGCTGGGGTAGCAGCAGATGCCACCTTGGAGAAGCAGAAATGAAATGGGTTTTGACTAGGGAAGAGGACTGCAGCAGATGGGGTTTATGAGATTGGGAGAACAGCAGCAGAAGCAAGTTGGTGGATAGAAGTGAAATGGTCTTGGACCATTGAAGGTAATCATAGCAGATGGATGTGGAGGGTTGGAGCAGCAGCAGATGCCACCTCAGAGAGACAGAAGTGAAAGGGGCGACTGAAAGTGAGTCATTGGAGATGGGGCTGTGTGGGTTGGGCAGCAGCAGATGTTACCTGAGGAAAAGTGAAAGGGCATGGACCAGGGGGAATCAAAGTATGGGGCTTATGGCCTTGGGACAGCAGATATAACCAGGAGAGAGAAGGAATAGCTTCAAAACAGGGAAGGGAATCATAGCAGATGCTGCAGGAGTGGGTCAGGACAACAGCAGCAGATGCCACCTTGTAGGGACAGGAAATGATCGGTCGGACCAGGAAGAGAATACCACTGATCGGCTTGGCTGCTGGAGACCAGAAGCAGATGCCACTTTTTGAGAGACAGAAGGAATGGCTTGAACTAGGAAGGAACTGATTTCAGATGGACTTCGTGAGTCAGAGAAGTGAATGGTGTTGGACCAGGCAATTGGAATCATAGCAGATTAAGCTAGTGATGGTCAGGCCAGCAATAGTAGATGCCAATCCTAGAGAGAAAAGAAGTACTGATAGGACCAGGGAAGGAAAATCATAGCATTTGGGGCTGGCAGGAATTGGACAGCAGGCAGATGCCATGTTTATAAGGGAAGCAATGAATGCTTGGTCCAGGAAGGAATCATAGCAGATGTGGCTGGTAGGGTGTGGGACAGTAGTAGATGAAACCCTGGAGAGACAGAATGGAATGTGCTGGAAAAGGGAAGGATCCCACAGATGGTGCCTGGAGTCGGGACAGTAGCAGATGTTATCTTGGAGAGGCAGAAGGAAGGTAATGGACCAAGAAGGAACTGTAAATGGGCTTATGGGTGTTGGTCATAGTAGCAGATGTCACCTAGAGGAAAAGGAATGGTCTTCAATTATGGTTATTAGATGGCTTTGTTTGTCTTGGGATAGCAGAAGATGTAAGCGATCAATAGAAGTGAATGATTCCACTAGTGAAGGAAATCAGTAGATCGGGTTGGTGGGTCTGGGTAGCAGCAGATGCCTTCTTGGAGAGACAGAAGGAAATGGCTTTGATCAGGGAAGAGAATCAGAAGATGGGTTTAGGAGATTGACAGGAGCAGAGCCAGTTGATGATATAAGGAATGGTCTTGACGTGAAGAGAATCATAGTATATTGGTGGTTTTGGCAGCAGCAGCAGCTCCACCTTGAGACAGAAGTGAAAGGGTTGGACCAGGGAAAGGAACTGGCAGATGGAGCTTTTGGGACAGCAGCAGTAGCAGAAGTAAACCAGGAGATGCAGGTGAATTATCGACCAGTGAAGGAATCATAGCAGATAAGTCTGGTGTGGTCCGAACAGCAGCAGGATGCCACTTGGAGTGGACAGGCGGATTGGGCTTGGACCTGGGAAGAGAACTTACAGATGGTTCTGGTGGTTGCTGCACCTGCAGAGCCACCTGAGAGACAGAAGGAATGCTCCAAACTGGCTGTCCGTTACAGTGGTAGTACTACCCAGAATACTGCACCACTGATGCTGTTCAACCTGGGCTGCCCATCGGTACAGTGGGAGCACTATCTAGTCATCGCACCTCTCGCTACCGTTTCAAACTGGGGTCATCGAAGTGGTATCACTACCTACGTATCACCGATGTTGCTGCAACGGACTGGCCCATCCATACAGTGGTAGCACTACCAGAATACCGTACCACTGATGCTGCTCCAAAACTAGGCTGGCCCATCGCACAGTGGTAGCACCACCGTATACTGCACTCACCGATTCTGCATCAAACTGAGCTGACCCAATGGTACGCGTGGTAGCACTACCCAGAATACTGCACTCACTGATACTGCTCCAAACTGGGGCTGACCCATGGTACAGTGGTAGCACTACCAGAATACTGCACTCACTGATGCTGCTCCAACCGGAGCTGGCCCATCGGCACAGTGGCAGTATCCAGAATACCGCGCTCACTGATGCTGCTCCAAACTGGACTGGCCCATTGGTACAGTGGCAGCACTACCCAGAATAACATCACCGATGCTGCTCCAAACTGGGCTGGCCCATCGGCACAGTGGTAGCACTACCCAGAATACTCGACTCACTGATGCTGCTCCAAGTTGGGTCTGCTCCTGTCGGTTCAGTGGTAGCACTACCCAGAATACCGCACTCACCGATGTTGCTCCAAGTTTGGTCTGCTCCGTCGGCACAGTGGTACACCACCCAGAATCACCGCACTCACTGATGTTGCTCTAAACTAGGTTGGCCATCGGGTACAGTGGTAACACTACCCAAAATATTGGATTTGGGAGCTAATTTAATTCCAGTAGGAAAGTAAAAGGAGGGTAGAAATATATACTGAACAATTAATTGTGTGTGTTTGGGACTCAGCTGCCACCCGCTACTTCTTAGATGTCTTTATAGCTTCCTGATTTTGCCAACCTCAACATGAGAGGCGCTTATGTGCTTGAGGCTAGACAACGCCGAAAGTGGTGTTGCCATTCTGTATTTCTTACTAGTTTTGTGAGATCTGATTGATCATAGCGTGGAAAAAGGATAAGATGTACTGCCTGTGTAGTAGTGTATGGACTGTAGCAATTAAGGCTGAATTAAAAAAGTGGCTGGCATTGCAACAGTTTGTTCGGATAATGCACATATTGATCAAAGTTATGGCTAGAATATGAAAAATGTGAAGTAACTGTCACAGCACAGCATTTCCACCCTAGCCCTCTCTTCAAAGTGATTTAAGATTATTTGTTCAACCAGCACTGCTAGCTATGTACGTGCACAACATGCATCCTCTGCCACCTGTTTTACAACATACATTGGTATTTTATGCAGTGCACATTACAGTAATAAAATAGACTTTGCAGGTGATAACTACATTCTCTGAGGCATCCGCCAAAGAACCTGGACAATGTGGAGGGAAATGATTTTCAGAGAGTGTTAGTAATCCATCTCCTGGGACAGACAGTACCTGTTGTCACCACTAGATGGAACCAAACGCCACTACCCCAGCAGATGCGCCAGAGTTTTTACGATCTCTGCTCAGGAGCGCAGTCCGGGACCGAGGAACAAAGCTGGGCACCGGTTACGGACCGATCGGGAGAGGGCGGGCAGCTTCTGTGTTTCTAGGTTGCAAAAATATCTTTCACAAAAATGGAGCTTTGAATTGGAAGATTTATTACACGTGTTGCAGGATTCCTGTGTTTGTTTTGTTTTACATGATTGTGAAGTTACTCGGCAAAATAAGGGCAGGACTTGTCCGAGGTTTTCACAATCGCTTATTTGTCCCTGGTAGGCGTAGAGTACCCACCACATTTTGTTTCTGTCTTGGTTAATGTATTTATTTCAGATGCAGAATGGTGACATACACAGATCATATGCTCCAGTGCTCTGCAATGGCCAGGCTTTGTTTGCTTGAAGTGCCAAGTGTTTCAAACTGTCGCTGGACAGAAAAAATGAAGGAACTGCACTGTGAGTTTTGAATGGTGTCTAAACTGACCAATCAGAGTTGAGATCCGCTCGCCATCCATGGCTACAGCAGTGATTGACAGTTCTCCGGCATTACAGCCTGTCTTTGTCTGCACTTTCCAACCAATCAGATATAAGGGTCGAATGAAAATTGGTATATGACCAATCAAAAGCTGAGATCCGCCTCCCACCATGGCTAAGGCAGTGATTGGACAGTTCGTGACATCACAGCTTGCCTTTTGTCTGCACTCTCCAACCAATCGGACATAAGGGTGATTTAAATTAGCATATGACCAATCAATGCCAAGGTGTGTTCAGCAATAGCCTATAAATTTAGCTGATCGGCGCTGTTATCATTCAGGAACAGACGGAGACCTTATTCATGTGGTAGGCGGCTGCTCGGCAAAGCAGCAGGCCACGCCTGAATCTACTCTGGCGGAAGGCGCCCAAGCAGCTGGCCACCAAGGCTGCCTGGAAAGCGCCTGGCTATGGGAGGAGGAAGAAACTCCACCGCCATCGCCCGGCACCGTGGCTTCCGCGGGAGATCCGCCACTACCAGAAATCCAGCGAGCTTATCCAGAAGCTGCCCTTCCAGCTTCTGGTCCGGGAAATCGCTCAGGATTTCAAGACGGACCTGCCAGAGCTCTTCTGTCATGGGTTCTGCAGGAGGCCAGTGAGTTTACTGGTGGGGCTCTTGAGGACACTAACCCATGTGCCATCCACGCCAAGAGGGTCACCATCATGCCCAAAGATATCCAGCTGGCACGCCGCATCCTGGGGGAGAGAGCCCAGACCTGGAAACCGCCTACTCGGGATAGACCAGAACTCAAAGGCTCTCTCAGAGCCACCAATCACTACTAGAGAGCTGGAAAATCATTTTGCTTTGAGCCGCTTTGAAAGCATATTGTTACTTTACCGTGATGCGTAGAATGATCACTACCGAATATTTTTTTCTCCAAGAGTAGTGCGCACACAGCTGAAAGCTTTGTTTACAGTTATTCACCTGAGAGCACAAAGTTAAAACCAGCAGTTTTAGGAAATCAGGAAGCTGACCTATCCACATTGTTTTTCGCTGAAAGCATGCATTATAGATGTTTGAGGGGAACTGGGTGCTGACAGGTACCTGCTCTTAAGGCTCTGAGCCACAATCGGGAGACCTGGGGTTTAACCTCACTAGTATATGTGACCCCGAGCAAGTCGCTTCCCTGTGCTCCCAGCTTAGTGTGGCTCAGCTGGTTAAGGAACAGGTATCTACTGTGTGGTACCCAGCTCCCCTCAAACAGACCAGGCTTTGTTTTATGGAGGTGCAAATATGGGGTGCTATAACTTTAACCAGAGGGACGCACATAGTAATTAATGCCGCTCAACAGTAGAGCAGATCTACTATTATATGTTTGAGGGGAGCTGGGTGCCTGACAGTAGGTACTTGCTCTTTAAACACTTGCCAAAAAAAAAAACTCCGATATCTACATGCCTAACTTGCTTAGCACTTCACTGCTGCAGCGTATTGCCTATCCCCCTAAATAATGGCCACATAGGGGGTCAGAAACTATTAAAATTACAATATTTGTGCAAACATCTGACGGATTTGTCTCTGCTACGTAGTCATACTTATTGCTCTGTTAGGACTGTTGAATATTTTGCATTGAATTTTGGCTTTTCAGCAGAATCTTTCAGGTGGTTTCCTTTCAGCGATCAGAGCAATGGAGAGATGTTTATGTGGGCTGAGTCACTATACCTTTCAATGAAGTTGGGCATTGCTATTTCAGATTTAAAAATAGGTAAAAATGTAGCTGTTTATGGTGGGGATTCTATGGCCATAATAGGACAAATTAGTGCGACTCAGAAGATGGAGGAACCAGGCATGAAATTAACAGCTTTTAAAAAGACTGTTTGAAATGTGGCCCTATTGGGGGTGCTACTCAGCAGCATGGAGAAACCCGATATGGGAGGGATGTGAATAAAAGAAAATGCCACTTATGATCACAACTCTTATAAAACTGGAAAAGTGCATGTCTCATAGAATACTGTAAGGAGACATAACTTCACTCCAGCAGTACCCAAAATTGACAACGAATTCAGAGACAACAGGTGATTATTCTGAGCTCTGTCATGGCTCCATTCACACACTTGCAGCAGGGACCATGAGTGGGTAGCCTGCATCATCTTCCATTCGTCAAACAATGACAAAAAATAATGAAATAGGACTATTACGGATGTATGCTTCCAGCAACGTGACTATAAGCTCAGACTGGGTACTGGTCAGATGTTATGAGAAGAGGACAATGACTTCACTTGTCAATTGAAAATGATGGCCTTTCATACGTTCCTCAGAAACACAAGAAAACTAGTGAGACACTCCGTACCAATGCTTCAGAAAATGCAAACGGGCAGCAAAGTGAATTAAAAAACATGCAGTGACACTGGTGAAGTACCAAAACGATTTACTAGATATAAAGTACCACAGATTTGAGCATCGGTGTTGTGGTTGTTTCGGTACTCCAGTACAACAGACAAAATATAGCACAGTAAAACTTTGCAAGATAAAAAGCAAAGGACCCCCACATATGACACTGACCTGTATAGTATGATATTAATAATCCAAACAGAATACAGAAAGGAAAACTGCTGACATGACCAGATTGTCTTTGCAATAGAATTCAAAATGGGATCAGGCAAAAGGTTTGAGTTCACCAAAGGGGCGGGTCATTGAATTGTCGACTTGAAAGGGCAGCTCAATGCTTACACACCACTATAAGTCAGGCATGGCACCAGCTTTTTTTTTTTACTTTCAGTGAGAACAGAATCGAGCAAAACCATTGTGGAGAGTCAATGAATGATTGATATTCAAATGTAGTTAACTCGGGCAGCATTGACTTCTACAGCCTAGTTTTTGTAAAATTTTAGAGCATTTAAAGTAGCAGTACTACAAAATCAGGAAGTGACCTATCAAAATTCTGTTTTTCAGCTTTAACCACCAATATGTACAATCCATTACCTACACGGAGCTGGTGTACACCAGAATTTTCTTTTCCCATGGCAATCAGTAATTGAGACTTGCGGCTAGAAACCATGTTGCTGACTAACCATGTATTTATTAGATGTCTCTGTGCTCTGCTGAGCAGTTCCCTGGTACCCTTTCCCGACGGCAGTCTACTATCTCAGAGTAATTTGCTCAGTTTTCTTTTACATTTCTGCCACCCTGCGTGCTGCACTGGAACCCCCTCTGCTGCCAGCTGCACATCAGGTGTGTGACTGACAGAACTACACAGGGACATCGGACAGTGCAGACAGTCCCACTGCACCTGAAGGAGAGAGCAAGTGAAAAAGGTGTCCGCAGTCCTATGTATTGTGGCTTTATAACAATTCAAAACTAAGGATGACCAAAAAATATTTACAGATATGACCCGATGCTTGCACTAAAGCCTGAATTTCGATACATTATTTCTGATTATCTAGTGCAAGACAAAAACAGCTCTTTGTTGAGGGTGCGGTGGCCCTGAAAAGGCCTTTGGGTTCAGTATCTCAATTGCTGCTGCCTTTATTTTCCCTTGCGGGTTCTCTGTTTTCTTCGGCAGCAGCACCGCCTGGATGTTGGGCGCACCTCCTCCTGAGCTGATGGTCACCCTCCCAGCAGCTTGTTAAGCTCCTCATCGCTGGCGGACAGCCAGCTGCAGATGCCGCGGGATGATGCGGTCTTCTGTTGTCCCGGCTGCGCACGCAAGCTCCAAGATTTCGGCAGTCAGGTATTCGAGCACAGCGACCAGATAGAGGGAGCTCGCCCCAACCCATTCCGCTTAGTTTCCTTCCGTGAACAGTCTTGTACCGCCAACAGGAACTGCAGACCGCCTGAGAGGAGCGAGTCTTGCCTTAGCGGGCTTTGCCACCGGTCTTTCTCCACGTCCAGACATGACTGTTAGTTTTTTAGCAACTGAAGATAATGAGAGCTGCCACCTAACAGCCTCTTTTATTCTTTTTGGTTGGAACCTGTTCGGAGTTCTGATTGGTGGGTGTACAGCTAGGCCACACCCTGAGCCAACTGATTGACGCTTTACTATCTCTAAATTTGCATGCAAACTCTAAATGATGACAAGGAATGGGTGACTGTACAAGATGCAGAAAATAGTTTTACCTGATTGGTAGTTATTCTCAACCAATGAAAAGTAAACTCTTAAATTTTGTTTTAGGTCATTTACCATTAGATAAATACTGCAATAGTAGTAAAAATCGTTATTTTTATCCTGGAATTGATGGAAAAAGCAGCATTAGGTCCGATGTCCTGTTTACACTAAATACAAAGGGTAACAACATAAACAATTTACAAAAACGCATGGCATAATAAAGGGAGGGAAAGCGAGGGAACAATATATGCAATACTATTTACATTCTTAAAAGAACACACACACCTCTGCATTTTTTTTATTTTATTGAAATCTAGGATTACAAATACCTTTGAGCAGGAACTGCTCATTTACAAAGGTTCCACGTCGAAGGAATGGGGGATATACATACATACAAAGGTCAACATAGTAATACATAGTTACACAATAACAAGAAGTATGAGACTGAGGCTTAGGAAATTCCAGTAATTCAAAATGTGCCAAATGTTAGGTAGCATGACATAACCAGCTAAGGGCTATGTTGGAAATTAGCACTGCAGGTAGAGGAAGGGGGGTATGCAGGCAGGAAAGCTATTGTCAGAGGGTAGAGGTGAGGTAAGAGCTCTCCAGGGGAGGGAGAGAGAGAGAGAGAGGAGGGATAAAAGTCAGTAAATGCCCTGGGAGAAAGGAGAGGGGCAGGGGAGGCAGGTAGATGGAGGCAAGGCGGGAGATATACACACGCCATTATACACACACACTATATATATATATATATATATATAGCAGATGGTGTGTTTTAAAGCCAGTGTTAAATTAGCAGAGCAGTTAGGAAGAACAGCCACCTCAGCCTAGGAAATCCTAATATAGCTGGCATCGTGCTATAAAAGCGCTAGGGACCTGCCTCTTACAGAGAGACGTTATTCCCACAAGGCATAATCCAGCATTTCTATAGATTTGTGAACAACTAGTATATAACGTGCTGTACATTCACTGGGCAGCTCAGGCAGAACGATTCTCTTTTAAGTCATTATTTCTATTTCTATTTTTAGAATTTGACCTCAGATTGGAAACAGAACTCTACCACGTCAAAATCACATTTTAATATATCAAGCACTGAGTATGATATTTGATAGGTAGTTATACGCTTGTGAAAAGTCATTACATATAACCTAGAAAACGGAAAAACAAGTTTAATTCTCTCAGTGAGTGTGGCGTTATACAAATGCACTGGAAGTGATTCTTCTTAGTGAATTCTGTCTCATGAGATTGTGCAAAACGAACTCTAGTCAGGCAGGGCAGAGCCATGTTTTATTTCACAAGAGGGCGCCAGAGCGCCGGACGGAGGAGTCTGCAACAGAAACGGTAGGAACCAAGGTCAGAACATGAAAGAGAATAAAGTCCTAACCTGCAGTTTGCTGCTAACCTGCACAATATCATGCTGTATTCCTCTTACTAACCAAAACTTCCTCGAGTAAATACATCGAACTGCCACCTGCTCGAAGTTCAACTAATCTGAATAATGTTAGAGGTGATATTTTATTATAACTTGTGCTATTGTTCTCAGACTGCAATACCCAGGTATAGTTATGCACTCTGTTTTGACCCCAACCCACACCAGGCACTGCCTCCATTCTAGCAACTTGCCCATTTCTGACTTCCCTGAGGTCCGTCTAACATTTGACACTGTAATTTGGGGCAATCTGAGATAGTGGCCCTCATAATGTGTAACATAATGAGACATAAAGGTAAAAACTCAGAATACTAAAGCTAGTAACCATTTTTTTTTAATAGTTTACTTTGGATTTAGTTTCTTGGAATATGACCTACTTTCTGCCCTAAAATCTTAGTTTGCAGCCCCCTTTTCAATGTGGGCTGAGCCAACCATGTTCCTGCAGAATGAGATGTGGGACAAAGCAATTGCTTTCCATCTCCATCAGCGTCTGGAGCTCGCTGTGTTTCTGCAATTACAGTAGTGAGGCAGTGAACCACTAGAAAGAAACAGGACCCTTGCAAAATGAGGACATGCTTTGTAGCACTAAAGAAAAAGGCTGAGCCCCATCACTTGTCACCCTAGGGCCTTCCTAAACTATGGACACTCTAAATAGTCCAGATCACTCCGGTTTGTAATTTTTTGCTTGTGCAATATGGACATAGGAACAAAACAAAACTATGCTTTCTAGTGGACACAGTGAAAAACAGTTAAAGGGACAACTACAGGTTAATTTAATATATATATATATATATATATATATATATACACACACACACACACACACACACACGTATAGTTTCATTGCTTTTGTTGTCTTCTTTCTTCTCCAAGCCTGCTTTTCACCACTGACTGACTGAAGTTTTTTTCCTAAATTACGTTCCCTGTTCTATGGCCCTCGGTGGAGCTTCTTGTTAGAGGGTATTTCTTTTATTGAAGCCACAGCAGCCAGACCAGATACACTCTGTCCAGTACACATGCATTCAATAATGTTCTGACTAATCCCTTCCTTCCTGTTCATGGCTGGTTGTTGTCTGTTGGGATTGCTCGTGTGTGTGTGTGTGGGGAGGGGAGGGTCAACAACTTTTTATTTTTTCCAACCATTTGTTCAATTCAGGATCTGTGCACAGCAAAATCCTTCCAGCTGTACTAATTTCACACAAGAGCTAGTGCACTCATATTACCACTTTCTCTTGTCTCAAAGCTATAAAAGGCAGACTTCGCAATATCTCAGGGTCTCAAAAAGGTCAGTTAATAGTTGTATCCTTTAGGTATAGAGCCCCACTATGGATGAATTCCTTTCCTACAACTGGGATCCTTTAAAACTGAGCTGCAACAGCTGCTACTTGCCTCCGCAAAATGTGACAGCCCTCATGCCCCTCCCCCAATAATCCTGACGGATCTAATAAACTCGGTACCCAAACCTCTCTCCTGGCATGCACCCCCGCCTAATCAGACAATATCCTCTGGATTGCTCCACTCCTGTCTCTCAGTTGTTGACCAGTTACCCAACTGGATAACGGATGAGAGTATGCTTGTCTTTGTAAAACCTTAGTTATAACCATGTTAGACTATTGTGTAATTATTGTACCCTAAGTCCTGTATGTCTTGCTTGTAAATTTACTGCCCACTGCATGTAACTGAGCTGCTCAGCCGCAAGCCAGCGAGGCTTACCTGGTGGGGCTCTTTGAGGACACCAACCTGTGTGCCATCCCTGCCAAGAGGGTCACTATCATGCCCAAAGATATCCAGCTGGCATGCCGCATCCGTGGGGAGAGAACTTAGACCTGAAACTGCCGACCTGAAATAAGTCAAATAACAAACCCAAAGGCTCTTTTCAGAACCACCAACCACACACCAGAGAGCTGCAGATCATTCTGTGTTTTGTGCATTTTATTTAGAATTTACTGATAATGCCAAGTGTTATGCAAGATAAAAACAAATCTTGAATGGGTAACTGAATGTAATTTGCGTACTGGCTTCAGACTGATTAAACATGTGTCCTAGATATATATTGTTTTAAAAATGATCAGCAGTTATGGCACAACATTTGGATTTCATAATTACGCCTGCTGAAGTTCTTTTTTTGTTGCTAATCAGCTGGTTTGTTTGTGTGATGTGAAAAGCAAAATAAATGAAATGCTTAGGTTCATGGCTGGGTTATGGAATGGGAAACGGGACAATGTCGAGTGGCAGGAATTGGGTCCCCCAGTCCTAGCGTGGTATTGGTGAATGTCTTGCAACACTCAAGCTTCAGCAAAAGATAATCCCAGCCATGGTGGCTGCAGTGCTCAACACCTTTCTTAGTCATTCCTGATGGAGCAGAGCAACAGTCTTAAAACTATTCTGTGAGCACAATTCGAGAATTTCTGTGTACATGTGAAGGACCACACCGATCGATGGAAGAGTACTCACCACACTAGTGAACCAGTTCCCACAGATGTGCTGTGGAGCAGTTTACACTTGGGAGATGAATACGGGAAGAGATCATTTTCAACAACCCATTCATTGACATCCTCCCTGGATCATGCCCAATAGGCAGGATTTTTCTAGTGCACTTACCGGTCAACAATACAATAAATAACGTAATCTCCACTTGTGTACTCCTCGAGATCACCCATTGGTCAAAATATCCAGTGCCAATGGCAGCAGTACATATGGGACTATGGTTAAAGGGAAGGGGAAAGAGAGGCATCCACAGTGGTACAGTATACTAGCGGTCTGCTGTTTCAACCATATGTATGCCCCATAGCCCAGGATCGAAACCAGGAAAAGGCAACGTTTATTTCTTCAGTGCCATTCCTGGAGGCTCCAGTGCCTTGCACAAGAGCATGAAAATAAAACACGCTACGTACCACAAATACAGATATACACAACAGAATATCAAAACAGATGCGGAAATTCAGAGTACTAACAGCGAGTACAGCTTTTTATGAAAGGGTGGGTGACTCTGAAAAGAGCCTTTGGGTTCTGATTCTGTGTTCCTGGGTTGTATTTGGGTCTCTTTTACTTTTTGGGCTTTGCTGCTGCCTTCTTAGCCTTCGCTGTTGCTTGGGTTTCACAACCTTGGGCTTGGCCGCCTGGTTTAGCTGGGCTCTTGGCCTCTTTGGCTTGGCAGGTTTAGCCTTTTGGGGCTCTTTGCTGCCTTTTAGCCATCGCTACTGGTTTCCGGCCACTTTGGAGTCTTTTCGTTCCTCCTGCTGTTGCCACCTTTTTGGGTTTCTTGGCTGCTGCCGTGTTTCTTGCTTTGCTGCTGCGGCTTTTCTTGGCTGCCTTCTCCTTGCTCTGCAGCTCCTTCTTGTTCACTTTATAGGAGACTGATCTGCACCAGTCTGCCTTGCCCACCAGACCTGGAGGACACCTCGCACTGAGCCTTGTTCTTCTCCACATCATAGCCGCTGGCCGCCAGAACCTTCTTCAGCACGGCAGGTGACACCTGCCACCTTTAGAGGCACCCACCTTGAGGATCAGATCGTATGCTGGGCCTGGAGGGTTTCACTTTGCTGCCGCCTTCTTCTTGGAGCCTTGGCAGGAGCTGCTGTTGCTACGGCGGGTGCTGTTTCAGCCATAGTTACAGAGAGCAATACAAACTTGACACTAGCAATCCAAAACTGAACTGTAATTATTGATACAACCCTTATTTATCAGCCCTTATTTATAGTGCTCTTGCAGTGGCGGGGCTAGAGTGTCTCTATCTGTGATTGGTCAGCCCTTTGCCAGAAAGGATTGTACTCACAGCATAGCCCCTCCTGAAATGGCAGCTGCTTCAAGAGTTGTGTTTCTTTCACTTACAAATCTGGGTGAAAGTAAATCAGTTATCCATTATGTATTTAAAATGGAAACCAAATATGATAGATAATTAAATGGGTTGTAAAATAGATCAATTATTCCTACCATATCTTTAAACACTGGCTTTTAAAACTAATGGAAAGGCTGCTGATTGTTTTCTGGACAAGCTGGATTAGTAGTTTATGATTTCTGTTTTAAATTCCACATCATGCAGATAAGGACGTTATTAAGAATTTAACTTGATTAACTTGATTATAACTGTCATGATGTGAATTATGCGTTTATGGTTTTATAAGGTGCCTGCCTCATACGCTTTGTAATTAAAACTGTTCTTGAAATCAATAAACTAACACAACAGGAAAGCCTGCAGTTGCTCCTGTTAGAGGTGAGCTGGAGTGTTTTCTTTACTGGTAAAGGGACTGCGTGTTTGTCTCTTGTGCCTCATCAATAAACTTGAATTCCTTCTAGCTGTAAACTGTATTCACCCTCAACCACCAGTCAATTAACATAGATATGTCTGGAGAAATATTACATATAGAAACATAGAAACATAGAATTTGACGGCAGATAAGAACACTTGGCCCACAGTCTGCCCATTTCCCTGCCTACTGGATAAGCTGCAGATCCTAGTTAACCAGCAGGCTACTTTTTCCTACCCCCATCCCCTAGAATTGCCTTATGACTGTCCCATGCATGCTTGAATTCCACCACTGTTTTTGACTCCACAACCTCCTCCGGAAGGCCGTTCCATGCATCCACAACCCTCTCTGTGAAAAAATACTTCCTTAAATTACCTCTGAGCCACCCCTCTCTATCTTCAAATTGTGCCCCCTTGTTCTTGCACACCTCTGTTTTTGAAAGATGCTACCCTCTTGGACTTTGTTGACTCCCTTGAAGTACTTGAAAGTTTCTATCATGTCCCCCTCTCCCTCCTTTCCTCGAGGCTATACATATTAAGCTTCTTTAGTCTCTCTACATATGTCTTCCGGTGTAGACCCTGCACCATTTTAGTTGCCCTCCTCTGGGCAGCTTCCATCCTGTCTATGTCTTTTATTTATTATTTTAACTTTTAACAAATCAGTAATTGCTGGCAGTGCTCCCTATGTGACCCGTGGTCTCTCAACTTCCTGATCCCCCAGTGGTTTCCTTCTTTCCTTTTCTTTCTTCAGCAAATCATGATGTAGGATTCTGATTGGCATTGGAAGTATAAAAACATTATCAAAGAAAAAGATGACTGGGTTAGAAGCAATATAGCACAGTGGGTTAATGTTCTAAGCCCTGAAGATCTTGGGTTTGAATAGCACAGCCACCTAGGTGCATACTTTGTGATCCTGAGCAAGTCACTTAACTCCCGTGTGTTCCCAGAACACATCTGGAAACAAACTTCAGATTAGTGTGGTATCTACTCCTGGTTAAACAATGTTCCCCTTTCCCTTCCCTTATACTGAAAACTACCGGTCTAAGGGGTTTTGAAGCTATACTGTCTCTGGGAAAGTGGAGGGGTACTATCTCATCTTAGCAGCACATAAGAGGTTACAAAACACAGTACCTTAGTTTTGAAGGTTAGGGATTCCACCATTGACAGCATGATCTCCGATGAAGTGCAGGTTAGCTGGACCTCCCCACCTAACACAACTGTTGGCCACAGGATCAGAAAGGCTTTTCTGGAAAACATTTGGTTAGGCAGGCAGCACAGCAATAACATTTCTAGGCTTCAACATGATTCGGTCCCAAGTGGAATTAAACTGCAATCAGTCAAGTTTTTATTTTCTTTCCAAAAGCAGTCTCCACATTTCTGTAGCCCTCAGCTGTGGCTGAGTGCTGCAGATGACACCAAAAGTAGATGATCTCAAAACAATACCTCCTCCCCAAACAAATGTATTTATTTATTTATTACAATCTCAGATAAAAGCATTTGAGCTCAGAGCTCCTTATGCAGGTTCTACATCAGGATTTTCAACACAACAGTTAGGTGAGTTTGTACAGAGGATTGCAAGATAACAGGATATACAACAGCAATTGTATAATGAAACACAATACAAGTATTGAATGAGGGAAAGCAGGCTTGAATATACATACAGGTTATGATGCTCAATGCTGATACCAGTCAGTTGTCAGCAGCCAGGGTGCTTAGAAAGATGCTGTGTGGGGGGGGACCCCAAGTGCCACGAGCAATGAGATAGTGTGGTATTTGGTTAGCAGAAGGGAAGGGGTAGGGACTAGCATGGAGGGAGATGGTGACTGTGACAGGAGAGGGGGTGGGGAAAGGGAGGATAGACTCAGGAGGAGGGGGGATTAGGAATTGTGGTGCTGCAGATGGAAGTACAGTAACTCTGAGGGTGGTCAGATCATACCTCTCAATATTAAAAATGATATCACTGACCTACAAAAATCATAGCAAATGGCCAGAATATGGAGGACGTTCTTATTTTAAGGGATAAAATGTCTACAGATACTGGGCCCCATATAGTTAGTGATAAGGAATGTTTCTATTTACTTAGTTAAATGATTTAATAGTTTGTACATCCAGAAATAGCTCTAACATTATTAAGAACACCAGTAAACCTATGTGGAGCAAGGGTAACTCTGAGTAGAAAATCATAGCGCTAACAAAATCCATAGCAGTTGAGAGGTATGGGTGGGATGGCGGAGCTAGGATGACAGTCACAATGGGATTCGTTCCCCCAAATACCCCAAGTATATATGTTCTACAGAAAAGTCAGCACATGCAGCCCCTGACTGTATACAACTCTTGACAAAGAGTCTGAGCTGTGGCTTTTGTTATTAGTTTGTAAATGGGAAGGGAACACTGAGCCCAATCTCGTTTCTAGGTGTGACCGACGATAAAACACCCATACAGGGACAGAATAACATTAATAAGTACAGCACAGAATAATAATGCCAGTACAAAAGAGCGGATATATACAATAGCACCCGAGTAAAACAATTTATATATATATATATATATATATATATATATACACTCAATGCTTTTTCTTTTAATAACAGTTTTTTTCAGCAGGTCAATGGAGTTGCCATGGGTACCAAGATGGGTCCCAGCTTTGCCAATCTGTTTGTGGGTTGGGTAGAGGAACGTTTTTTTCTGTCATTCACAGGGACTGTGCCTGAACTCTACAAACGCTACATTGATGACTGTGTGGGGGCCACCTCCTGCTCCAGGGAGACCCTCCAAGTCTTCCTTGACAAGTTCACCACGGCCCATCCTTTCCTTCAGTACACTGTTGAAGTATCCTCCTCTACACTGCCTTTTCTGGATATCCAGCTCTCAGTCCAGAACACTGGTCTGAAGACATCAGTCTATTACAAACCCACTGACTCTCACAGTTTCCTCCTCCATAGCTCCTTCCATCCTAAACATGTCAAGAATGGCCTGCCTTATTCACAGTTTCTTAGACTTACAGAGTTATGCAGTAAGAGGATGATTTTGCTGAGCAGTCCCAAATAATGCATAGTTTTTTTTATCAACAGAGGATACCCTAAAAGCACAGTGGACAGAGCACTCTCCCGGGTCAGTAACATGCCCCATAACCTTGACCCCCGCAGGAGGGATACTGTCACACAAGAACAACAGTGAATTCCACTAGTTCTTCCTTTCCATCAGAGCACACCTTCTCTTCACAGGATCATCACTAGTAACTTTCCCATTTTGCAAACTGACCCTAACATTGGTGCTTCCTTTACAGAACCACCTATTGCCTCCTACCACTGGCCACCTAACCTGTGGGATCTCCTGGTTAAAAGCAGCCTACCCACTCCTAACAGTTCCTCCCACCCCCCAGGTACCAAACCTTGCAACAGGGCTCGCTGCTACACCTGCAAATTTATTTCCAGTGTGACTGAGATTCGGGGGCCTACAGGTGTTTTTGACATCACCAAGGAGTTCTCATGCACCACCACTAATGTGGTGTATTGTATTCTTTGCAGGAAGTGTTCAGCTATTTACATCGGAGAAACTGGTAGGGATCTTGCTGACCATTTCAGGGAACATTACAGAGCAGTCAGGAATGGTGAAACTGCTAAACCCATTGTATCCCACTTTATCTCCAGGGACCACAATGTCAATGACCTTTCTGTCTGTGTCCTTCAGCAGGGCTTCCAGGATCCTGACCATAGAAAAAACATGGAAGCCAAGCTGATCATCTGCCTTGGCTCCCAGCAGCCCTCTGGTTTAAATGATAGACTTATTTTCCACTAACATCTTTCAGCCATCCCTTTTTTTCCCTAAAGTCAATTTGTTTTTGTACTCATTTATTTTTCATTTTCACCATATGTCTCTATTTCTGTCTCCTTCCCACACATTTGTCACCTTTCAGCCTTCTTACAAGGCCCTGTTAATTAGTCTCCACCTGGGAACTTCCCCTGCTCTTTCTCTCCCATTATGCTTTATCTTTCCCATCATCACCTTTTTGTTTCACAGATTCTCTCTTAATCTTACCATTTATCACTTCTTCTCCTTAGCCTCCCCCTTCTTCTTTCTCCACATATATATCTCTCTCATTTTACCTCTCCTCTGCACTAACTTGTTTTTTCTCTTTTAGATATTTCCTGAAGAAGACCTAAGGTCAAAACGTAGATTTTTAACTCTATTTTCTATTTTCAGCATGCATTTAATATAATTATATATATATATATATATATATATATATATATATATATATATATATCCAATAACACAGCAAAGTTTAAAACTATGCAGGTATGGAGTATCAGCACCAAGTCAGAGAATGACAGTAGCGGATATGTTGCTAAGAGAACTATCATTTCAATGCAGGTTAGACCAGGGAGAATGGACTATTTGTCAAACTAAAACTAGGCCTTCCTGCATTCAGGATACGGAGGACAATGCCACACAGCAAATGTTGCAATTACAAGGCTTTTATCTAGGGTTCCCATTCCAAAAATTAATTATCTGACCATTGTCTACTGTATTTCTGAAATAGTACAGTACTGCCTGCACTACCTTTACAAATAAAAATGGTAATATAGTCTCTCATTTATCTTAGAACGAGAGGTCAGCGTGGGCAGGAAATTCATTCCACTGTCCAACTCTGCATTGATTAAGTGCTTGAGTAGGATAGTTGATAATGTTGTGAAATGGCCTGATGCAGTAAAATAAAGACTCTGTTCTGCTCCCTCAGTGTAGAGGAGTCCCTGGGCAATTCCTTCCTGACAAATGCGTCTCCTGACATTGTGCAAAACGAATTTTGGCTACACTGAGCAACTACGCATTTGACCACTAGATGGCTCAGAGCTCCACGGAACAAGCAACTTGCTAGGGGCACAGAAAAGGCAGGAACCGAGGTCAGAAAATTAAGGAATGAGAATGGAGTTATTTCACAGGCTGTATTCCCTTACTAACAGAAATGTCTTTTTTGTTTGTGACTACCCAATTTAATCTGGAACATACAAACTAATCTGAACAATGTTTGCTTGTAACATCTCACTGTAATTTGTACTAGACATTGTAGTCCTACAATACGTGTCCTTGTATAAATAGATCAACACAATTAATGATTTGATACTTACTAAGTCACCCACTTTGTATAACTTGTATTGTCAGTCTCGAGGTGCAACATTACTTATCAGAGTATTTGACATATACATATTCTGCCTTGGACATCCGCAAGCTGTAAGTGTATGCACCTGGTTATGGCTCAGAATTCAGCTGAGGAGTGACCTTGAAGGGGCACCACGGAGAAAACCTTCAAAACACCTCATATTCTGGTCAGAAACAAATGATTTGATACCTTTTATTGGACCAACATGGATGTTACAGAAAAGAACAAAGTGCTTTAGCTTTCAAACCAACCAGGTCCTTCTTTAGAAGCTTTGTGGCAGTTTTTTCAAATATCCCATACTATTAACACCAGGTTATTTAGAAAAAGCAGAAATAATTCTCATTGGTTTAACATATACATTTAAAACATAATAGAAGATTACATCAGAGAAGCTAATTAACACCAGTATGCCTTTATCCGAGGAGCCTCAGAAGGGCAAAGGTTATCAAGAATTCTCTACATATTCATATTCATATTCTGGTGTAATTCTGCAGTCATTCACTCCCTTGACAACCCTCCCCACCCAGTAAAGACATGCCTCAAGTATGACAATTCACCCTTTTCTGACTCCATGAGATCGCTGCTGTTGTCAATCAATTCTTCAACTGGTATCTCCCAACATTTTGACGCTGAAAGTAGGACAGTCTGGGATACTAGTCCTTATAATGTTGAGACATAAAACAATGAGACAAAGCTCAGTATACTAAGATAGGAAACTCTTTTTATGGTTTAACTTGGATACAGCTTCTTAGATGTGGATGACCTTCTCCCAAAAATATTAATCTGAAGACATGTTTTTTGTGTGCACAGAACCATGCCCATTGCAGTATGGATGTGGGGTAAAGCAATGTACTTTCCATCTCTGTACAATCTTCATCTCCTCAGTGTTTCTAAAATTACCAAAGAGGCACAATTGAAACACATAAAAAAGCATAACATTTAGCAACAAACAAACAAAAAATGAATACATTTATGTTGTAATCACAAGCAAAATACTGAGTATCATCACTTCAGTCACCCATGTGCCCGTGTGTGTGTGTGTGGGGGGGTCCTAGAAATAGAGACTTTATTAGCTAGGAATGAACTAGGCAATTTACACTAAAAAGGCAGAAGTGCTCTAAAATTGTACAATGACAAAATATTACTGTCCTATGAAAATCTATAATACCTACTGCAAAAATATGACCAGTGGACACAGTGAAACACGCTTTATTCAGAGAGACTAGGATGGTGCATCCCTACATACCAAAAGATTAGACAACCACTACTACAAGTACAAGTAATGAAATGTGAATGAGCTTGGTACATCCAGCAGACCAGACCTGGGTTTGATTCTCACAGGATCTGCAGCTTATCCTGTAGGTAGGGAAATGGGCAGACTAGGTGGGCCAAGTGGTCCTTATCCGCCATTAAAGTCTATGTTTCTATTCTGTGTGACTCTGAGCAAGTCACTTAAAGAACAGGTACCCATTGTCATGCACCAAGCCCCCCTCAAACATATAGAATAGCAGACCTGCTCCACTGTTGAGGGGTATTAAAAATGATATGCACTTCCCTCTGGTTAAAAAGTTATAGTACCCCAAATTTGCACCCCCATAAGAACAGAGCCATGTCTGACATGCCCCCAGACCCCTTTTGTGATGTCAGAAAATGAATACTGAGGGTGCATTTATTAACCTGTATGTATGAGATATATCTATGTCTTTTAGTACTATTTAGAGGTACCATGTAGGAATATCAAAGCAGCCCCTGGAGTAATAGTCCCTGATTACTGGAGTGGCCACTTTCATTTTTTCAAGTAGCAATTCTAAATATGACTAACAGTCATTGAAAAATGGTGCCAATACAGGCCTATGGAACACACACAGCCTTTATGTTCTGACATTACAAAAGGGGGCTGGTATACCTGCCTGGAGGCATGTCAGACATGGCTCTGTTTTTTGGGGGTGCAGATTCGGGGTGCTATAACTTGTTAACCAGAGGGAAGCACATGGAATTTTTAATACCCCTCAACAGTGGAGCAGGTCCATTATTCTATATGTTTGAGGGGGGCTGGGTACATGACACTGGGTACCTGCTCTTTAACTGCCCAATGCTCCCAGGTCACCCCTGAAAACAGGCACTTGTGCCTAGTGGGTCTTACCCAGTTACCAAAGACTAAAATAAAATAAATCCAACAAAAATAATAATAGAGTGGATGTAGATATTACCAGTGCATGTTATAAGGGATGACAGGAACCATTATCACATATGGCTCATTCACTGTGCATTGTACAACATGTGGAGAGAAACAATATCTGTGGAGAAGGCTGTATATTTATGCATCAGATCTCTTTGATGTAAAATTCATACTTCTACACCCAGTGGTCAGGAAATGGAAGAAAACCCCAAGTACATTCTAAGGGAAGAAAGAGGTGTGTATTGGGTAGTAAATTGATCAGGAATAATTTCAGATCATATAGCTTTGTTTAAAACATGGGATTATTGATTGATAAAGGAAAATGTGTACTTATGTTGGACATATGACCGGTGACTGTGCAAATTAGTTCACATGTCCCAACATACAGGAAGGATATTAGCTAATGCCTCTTTTCTATATTCTACAAACAACAAGAAAAAACTAATAAGGGGTTATGCAATATTAAAAAAGGGAAGATGGGGTTTAAATTTCAAGAAAAGGCTTTTTTATGTAAAAGATAACCTGCACATATGTTACATTATACAGGTGCGGTTGTCCCGGTGAATTTTGAAGAAGTATTGCAACATTGCTGCTCTCAAACTATATATTTGTACATTATTTTAATAAGTTGGAAAGATTGTTTTTAAACTGCTGAAATAATAAGAATTGGTTGATAGTACTGTACATTCATAAGCAGCCTCTCAGATGAATTGCATAAAGCACATTGTTTCCTTTTTTTTCTCATTAACATCTTTATTGTTCTGGCCAAACACATCACAGGAGTTTAGCTGGCCAGCTTCCTGCTCCAATTCTTTCTGCTAGCCCACTTACCTTCACCAGTAGTCCTGAGATCTAGTGGAAAGGGCAAGGGATTTTTATCTGTTTGTGGCTCAGGGTGGCTTATGATATTGAGACCACATAAACAAATTGAGGTAAAGTAAACATCACCACAGATGTAAAAGAGCAGAAAATAAGTAAATGATAAATAAAAGCTAAAAAAAATGTTTTCCATACTCAGCGTAGGCCTGCCTAAATGGAATGGGTTTCAGAGAGCCCTTTGGAGCATAATAACCCAAAATCCAGTTGATATGCATTTCTAACAAAACAGTAATCCGGTTGATATTTATGATCCCCAGTAGTTATAATTTTATGGAATGAATGTTTTATAACTTTGTGTACAACACTATGGCCTCATTGGAATAACGTTTTCTAAATAAATAAAGATTGATACTGAGATTTATGTATGTGGGGAAAAGAAGGGGGCCTGAGAACCCTGGGGGACATCACTGGCTATGGTGTTTACCACAGATAGGGCATTCCCTGTTTTGACAGCCTGTTTCCTGTTGTCCAGGTAGTCTGTGAACAAGGCGAGTACAGGGGGCTCAAGGTCAAGTTCAAGTAGCCTGGAGGTTAATACTTTGTGAGTGACCAGCTCAAAAGCCTTGATCAGGTCCACAAACACATTTCCAATAGCAGGCCCTATCCATTGCTTTATAAATTGCATCTGTGAATTAATCATGGCAGTGACAGTGCTGTGCCCTTTACAAAAGCCATGTTGCTCAGGGCAAATGAGGTTATATTGCTGCAGGTTGTCAACTAGTTGGCAATTAACAATTGTCTCTTGTGGCTTGACAAGAGCTGAAATAAGTGGGATTAGCCAATAATTTTCAAGGGATGTCTCTTTGCCCTTGTGGAGTGGTACAATTGTTAATGTTTTTCCAGAGGTCTGGCACTTTTCTGGACAAGAAGGATAGTTTGAGGAGTTTGGTTAAGAGAAATGCAATTTTTGGACTTACTAGTCTGGGAATTTGGGGATGGGTATGTCTGGGCCAGTGGATTTGTCAGTTTTTAGGGCAGTGAGATGTTTGTGGAATTTGGGGCGTGTGACCCTTTTTATATAGAAATGGGGCCAATGTGGCCCACTAGCAATGATGCTGGGTCTGTGAGAGGAGCAGTCATAAGATTTATGACTGATGACTGGCCACAAGAGCTGGAAAACCAAAAATTGTACGTGCCATGTTCCTGGACCTTAGCAAGGTCTTCAACACTGTCGACCACTGCCTGCTTCTTTCCACACTAAAAGTGATAGGTCTGGACCCGACCTCTCTGTGCTGGCTCAATAGTTACCTTACAGACAGACTTCAGCAGGTCAAGGCCAAAGGGGAGCTCTCTCCACTCCAACCTCTAAAAAGAGGCATTCCACAGGGATCCATCCTGGGGACTCTCTTGTTTGCCATTTATATAAACGGTATTGATGTTGGTATCAAGGAGGCCAATATTCACCTTTTCGCTGATGATACGGTGTTGTACCTAAGCCACCCAACTCTGGAAGCTGCCTGTGGAGATTCACCGACAGAATTCAACTTGTTGCAGAGTCAGCTCCTGAATAAAAAACTCTTACTCAATGCCAAAAAAACAAAAGCTATGCTGTTTTCTCCGGCTACTCATTCGGTGAACCCTGCTGTCTCTGGCTCCTTACCTCCCATAAGCACTGTACTAGGAGGGAGGTTGGAATTTGTTACAAAATTCAAGTACCTGTGGTCTGGCTAGTTCATGGAGCATGTTGAGGATCTGCTGAAAAAGTTGAGGCAGAGACTTGTTCTCTTCTTTAGAAAAAACTGCCTGCTGACCAAAGATGCCAAGATGCAGTTAGTTCAATCCACGTTTCTATCCCTAATTGATTATGCTGATTTCATTTATAGTCAGTGTTATGCCTCCTGTCTTATTAAACTGGACACCTTATACCACAGAGCCTTGAGATTCATAACTGGTCTACCTATCACCACCCACCACTGCTTAGGGTTACCACTTGTCCTGCGTTTCGCAGGACAGTCCTGATTTGGGCAACTGTGTCCTGCAGAAAAACATGAAAAATACTACATGTCCTGACTTTTTAATAGAAAAAATATTTTCTAACTTTCACTTAAATCTTTTAGAAAACTATAGTACCTTAACTAAAATACATTAAAATGATATGAAACCATAGAAGCAACCAAGAAACTACAATACTTAGCCTTAATTCTCATTATATAGAGAAATAAAAGTCTGTTGCACTAGTCGAGGTTACGTACTGTCCTGCGAAAAATCATGTTTCAGTAAGAAATGTCCCACTTTGGGCTTCTTAAAAGGTGGTAACCCTACCACTGCTCCTTATCTGTAGCTGTGGGGTGGACCTCCCTTCAGTTCAGGAGGAATAGAAATGCGACTTGCTGGACTTACAGAGTTATTACCAACAAATTACCCCAATATATTTCCAACTGTTTGCCATTATATGTGTTAGGTAACTACGCACTGAGAAGGTATTCTCTGCTTCTACTGAATGTACCTAGGGCAAACACAAACTTTGGGAGAGTGGCCATAGGCTTTGTGTTGCCCTCACTCTGGAACAAACTACAGAAATCTATGAAACTGAATCTCCCTGTTAGTCTTACCACCTTCAAGACCTTGTATGCCAAGGCTGTTAAGGAGCTTTGCAGCTCTTTCCAGCATGCTTAGCGTGCTAGGGTTCCTACTGCTTACCTGCCCACTATATCTCCACCTATATCACCCTTTTTTTCTGCTACTCCACCACCTTTCTTACCTTCAGACTCCTAACATATATGTCCCCAGCCCAACTACCATAGCACCCCTCCTAGAACAGCTGCAGTACTGTACCCCTCCCCTCCATATCTGCCTCTTCAGTTTGTATATGTCCTGACCAATGATATGCCATGCTATTTGCAAATGTTTTAATATGCTGGCTGTTTCAGAATGTTTTAATTCCCCTTCTCATACCATTCTCCCTAACCTTGTTAACCCTGTACGTGAAATACTTGTTATTGCTCTGTGTATTTTTTTCTATTTCTGTATAATTATGTCTATTTATTATCTGTACATAACAGTGTTATTCTTGACTTTGTATAAGCATGAGTCCACCTTGTAAATGAGCCTGCTCAATGGTGTTCACCTTGATTGACTGATTGATTGATTGATTTATAATTGGTCAGATCACAAAATAAATAATTGAAATGGCTTCCAATTTATGGAGGGTCCATATGTTTATTGCCGTTGAGGTCTAAGGATAGTGGTGCGGGATGTGAGGAGGCATTTAATAGGGAATTTACTGACTGTCAAAACTTCTTAGGGTTGTTTCAGTTCAGTGTCTGTTGGGTCTTTAGGTGCTGTTTTGTGACCTTAAGGATTATTTGTTTGCATTCATTCCTTTGGGACCTCTAAGGCAAAGCACTCATTCACATTTGGCAATTAAAGAAATACATCTTCTGGCTCTGTATGCTTTTCAATATATGGTACAGATCATTGCCTATACTTTATTGTGCTGCTTACATAATGAACTGGTCTGCAAAGCACTTGCTCACTTATGAGGCCAACGTAAGGCTAATGCAATCTATATTTCTTCCTCTCCTGGATTATGGTAGCATTCTCTACAGACACAGCTCTGTTGCCCATGTTTCCAAACTCGGCACTCTGTGCCACAGAGCCCTTAGATTTAGCACTAACTCTTCCTATAGTGCTCATCATTGCTTTCTTTATCTGACCTGATTGGCCTTCCTTAAAACTCATTGCCACTAGCCCACCTGGACTGCTTTTAGAAGTCCAAGTTTTCCATTAGCAAGCTTGATACAAAATGGCCACAGAGTATTTATTTATTTATTTATTTCAGTTTAGGATTAATACCTTTGAGTCCCAGTCTCATTTTCAAAGTTTCAGGTCATTGTTATACAAACATTACAAATATAACAGTGTTTACAGAGAACAAAAACAGTTACAGACATTCAAATACCAACAAAATCTTATATATCAACTAATGGTTTGAAAGGATAGGGTAAATAGGGTTCAGCCTTGTAGTTCACTATTTAGTTGGTCAGTCTAGCCTAAGGGTTGTAGGGGTTCAGCCAGGGATGGCATCTTCATGGTGGAAGTGGTTTGTCAGCGTAGTGGGCTTCGTTCGGGGATGGGGGGTTGAGGAGATAAAAAGAGGGGGTGAAAGGGAGAGGGCTGGGTAGCTGAAATTCTGCCATATTAGTGCAGGCAAGTGCAATTCTTTTTTGTGTCAAGAAGAGATCTGATCCCAGATTTGAAGGTACTAATCTTGGGTGACTCTGTAAGGTTAGCAGATAACTCATTGTACCATTTTGGTCCTTGGTACAGGATGGAGTTCTGGGCGAGTTTTGTCCTTTTGAAGGGAATCACTAATATGTCTGTAGCCATGCTTCTTGTTGATTTGGTGGGAACTGCTAGCATAAAGAGGCAGCTCAGTGCAGGGGGGAAGCCCAAGAAGCACTTTTTTAAGAAGTAGGCAGGTTTGGTATTGTGCTTTAAGATGAAGCGGGAGCCACCCATTTTGATTGTAGGCGTGCAGGTGTGGGTGTCCAGGCAGCCCTATGGCTAGTTGACAGACTTTATTTAGTAGTGTGCTGATCCAGTTTAGGGCAGATTTAGTGTCTGCCCCATAGATAGGCAGCCCATAATCTATGGAGGACATCACTGAACTACTGATGGCAAGTTTCAGAGCATCTGGTGTCATAGAGTGCCCATGGCGGTAGAAGACCCCAAGTTTTGTATTTGTTGACCTGAAGACTGAGTCTATATGGCCAGAGAAGGTTAGTGTTTAGTCAAAGGTGATGCCCAAGTATTTGAACTTTGTTACTTATTTCGGTGTTTCACCATTATGGTTCTGGATGAGCAAAGGCTGGTATTTCCTTTTGCTTTGGGAGGTAGAGAAGAGTAGATTTTTCATTTTTGTATGGTTTAGTAGTAGTTTGTTTTGTGTGAACCAGGATTCAAGCTTGAGGAAGCTGTCTTGGAGTTCAGTTGTGATGTAGTTGTGATCTTTCCCAGGGACCAATATCACTGCATCGTCAGCATAGAGAATAGTGCGTGCTGTACATGCAGATAGTGCAGAGTTAATGAAGATGCTGAAAAGCAGTGGGCCAAGAATAGAGCCCTGTGGGACCCCCAAGGGACACTTCCCTAGCAGGTGATAGGGTGTCTCCAATTTTGACTCATTGTGACCTGTTTGTGAGGTAGCTACTGAACCACATTACCATGTCCAGGGATAGACCTGTTGAATGGAGGCAGTTTAGAACTAGTTTGTGGTTAACAGAGTCAAAGGCCTTCATAAGATTGATGAAGACTGATCCAACTGCCCCCCCCCCCATTATCTAAGGCATCATAAAGCTGGGAAGATTAATCAACAAGGGCGGTAAGTGTGGAGTGCTTTTTTGGAACCCATGCTGCTGTGTGCAAAGTAGGTTATATTTATCAAGATACTCTGTAAGCTGCTCCAAGGCCATTCTTTCAAGTGCTTTAGAGAGGTGGTAGAATGGATAGTGGTCTGTAGTTGGACGTTAGAGTTTTGTTCCCAGCATTAAAGACAGGCGTGACATTGGCTAACTTCCACAGTTTTGGAAACACCCCCCATTCTTAGAGATGCATTAAACACCATCAAGTGGGGACCGGCCAGTTCATTTAGAAGAAGGCCCACGAGTTTCATATCCACTAGATTAGCCCTCATCCTGGTCTTGCCAAGAACCCTTTTAATGTGCTTGGTGGTTTCAGACTTGGTGACCTGCTTAAAGTAGAATGATGGTATTGCATCCTTTTGTAGGGTTAAGAGGGGTAGTGGGGTGTTGTTGCCCAAGCTGATCTTTAAAGTAGTCAGCAGGGAGTACTCCAGATAGGTCTGTGAAAGCATGGTTGAGCTCATTTGTGATGTCAATGGGTTCCTGTAGGGGACCCTCCCTTGTTACTAGTATAGATTGGGTGGGGCCTTAGGGGTCTCTCCTGTTAGGGATTTAATGGAGTTCCAGAATTCCCTACCAGAGCCCCAGCTCTTGCTTAAGAGGTCCTTATAGTAGGAAGCTTTTGCTTGCCAAATGAGCTTAGTGCAGGCATTTCTAGCTACCCTATATGCAATGAATGATGCAGGAGTTCCAGATGATTTTGCAATGTGCCAGAGTGCCTCTATTCTTAATTAAACTGATCAGGGGTTAGTGAGCCATGGATTGGAGGTACTCCTGACTTTCTTTGTTTTGTACAGAGCAAAAATATCACAAGCACAGGTTGAAGTTCATTATGAAATAATTACAGCCTAGTTACCATCAATATCTCCTGCCAAAGGAGACCATTCCAACTGTGATAGGTACTGCTTACAATGGGCAAGTAGCCCGGCCTCAGGCAGCAAATTTTGGACACCTTAGGTGGGCCTTTGGTGAAAGTGTTTGTCCAAGTGCACTTCACTGGAGAGTGATCACTGAGGCTGTCAGGCAGGATGGTGACATCAGTATATACTCTGGATGTGTGGAAAGGAGCCAGTCTACAAAGGAGCTGCTCCTGTTTTGTAGTTGACCCAAGTGTATCGGTTACCATCTGGTTAAGAATAGGCTGGATATTAGATCCCTGGCTCTTGTCTCCTTTGGGAGTGCCAGTTTATGTTAAGGTCACCTATAACAATCTTCTCCAAATTAGTACCTGACTGCAGGTTGTCTGCAACTAGTTTTAGTCCATAGTTTGGTGCCCAGGTGGTATGTATGTATACTGTGAGAGCAGCAAGTGTTTTGTTCTGTTGACCTATGCTTAGCTTAAGATTCAGGATTTGGACCTCTTTGTGCATAGGCTGAGTCAAGGGCCTGTATCTTTATTCTGGATTTGGTATAGACTAGCACCCTCCCCCATGTTTAGTGATTCTATCTTGCCTGAAGGAGTTGCAGCCGTCGAGGGAGATTGATGCATCCAGGATTTTCGGGGAAAGCCAGGTTTCTGTGAGTGCAATAATGTCTGGGTTAGTCACCTGTACCCAAGCCTGGAATTTGGAGAACTTGGATAGGAGACTGTTGATGTTTAAAGAGACAATAGTGAGTTGCCCATTGTGTTTAGGCAGCCTAGTGGGGGTGGGTCCAGGGTTGGGGTGCACATTCCTGATAGAAGCAGCCAACAATGTAGGACAAGAGAATGAAGTAGATGGTACATAGTTGTCACACAGGAACAAGAGCACGTTTTCCTTGAGGGGGAGGCTTGATGAGCAGTGAGAAAACATGGTCAGATGTTTATCAGTGCAGATACTGGGATCAGGTAGAAGAATATGTCCAAGGTACCAGGAGTCAAATAATGGTACTGTGGACCAGTTACTCCAAAACACTGTGTGCTCAGCAAGAGTAGAGCTGGGTGCAGGGCTAAAGGGGTAGCTAATCTTGTTCCATACAAAATCAAAAAGCCAAAGAAAGTCCTGCACTCCAAGTGCAATTGAAACCCAGAACAATATTTTCATTCAATCCAAGGTTTTATTTAAGAGTTTCAACTATAACAAAAAGATTTAGCTCCTGCTTTTGACAAATTTGTCCTTCAAATTCTCAGCTCTAGAAAAGGATATTCTGGGGAATCACCCAATTCTGTTTTAGAATCGGATCATTTCAATAACAGAGGCCAATATTTTCATTTTCATATACATCCTCCACCCTGAAGAGACCATTCTATTAGTCAGTAGCGCTAAGAGAAATTCAATTGAGGTTTTCTGATTGTAGGAGCTAAATGCTTTATAGGGATAAGGTAGAGATTTGTCGTAGCAGATACCACCTTAGAAGAAGACAAAGTGAATGGGCTTGTGTCAGGAAGGAACCATAACAGATGGGGCTTTAGGGTCTTGGAACAGCAGCAGCAGATGAAAACAGGAGACAGAAGTGAGAGTGGGCTTTGACCAGCCAGAGGAGATCCATAGCAGATTAGAGCAGGAGAGTCGGGTCAGACAGCAGCTGATGTAACCAAGAGAGACAGAAGTAGTGGGCTTTGACCAGGGAGAATTATAGCAGATGAAGGTGGGAGGGGTGGTTGGGACAGCAGCCAGCACATGCAACCTTGGAGGGAACAGAAGTGATTGGACTTGGACAGGGAAGAATCATAGCAAATAGGGATGTGAGGCCAGGACACCAGCAACAGATGCCACCTTGGGAGATAGAAGTGAATGGTCTTGGGCCAAAGTATGGAATCACAGCAGATGGAGCTTGTAGAGGTCAGAACAGCAGCAACAGATACCTCTGAATGGAAAAGTGAATGGGCTTGGCCAGGGAATGGAATCATAATAAGATGGAGCTTGTGGGGAGGAACAGCAGCAACAGATACCACCTTGGAGGAAGAAGTGAATGGGTTTGTACCAGGAAGAGAATCACTAGCAGATGGGGCTTGTGGGTCTTGGGACAGCAGTGGCAGATATAACCCAGGAGAGACAGAAGTGAACGGGCTTCAACCAGGGAAGTGAATCATAGCAGATGGGGCAGGTGGGGGTCGGGACAGCAGCAGCAGATGCCACGTTGGAGAGATAGAAGAAGAAGAAGAAGAATGAGCATTTATATAGCAAATACAAAATCACACATGCCCCCACAATGCAAAGCATCATGGGCTGCACATGCAAATCACCACAGAATGTTATGCTGGTCCAACTTTAAGCAGAATTGCATGGTGCCGAAAGGCCTCTCACACAGTTTGCAAAGGGTGCTAACAGAAGACATAGACACATGTTTCGTCCTACCAGGACTCATCAGTATGCCTCGTCTGTTTGACACCCCAGTGAAATGGACAACTACCCTAAGGCAGTGTGCCTAGGATATCGTAAGTAGACCCAAAATAAAAAAACATTTAAAAGACTTCTGCTTAAAGTTGACCAGCTAAATTCTGTGGTGGTGCATGGCAGCCATGATGCTTTGCATTGTGGGGGCACAGATTTGTATTTTTCTTGAAACTTGCCTCAGCCAAATGCCCCTTGAGTAACCCTTGCCTCAGTGTTTACGCGGAGGTTCTTGTCATTTAACAGCTTTCATACACAGTATCCCAGCTCTTTTACAATGCAAGATGGCAATGAAGTGACTGGAATGAGTGGTGGCAGCCATATGCCATCACCACACACACACAGCCTGGACAATTGCATGAACCTTTATGGAAGGCATGTTGGCCAGGACCGAAAATGTTCCTACTCTTGCAAAGAGTGCCCTGTGTTCTTCACCTAAGCAACCATGAGGACAAACCAGGATGGACAGAAGGACCAGCTCAACATCTCATCTGAGGACAGCACACCCAGCGTACAGCACCCCCAATACCACCGGATGCCTGCGATTTTAGGTGCAAGTCAATCCTGGTGTGGGATGAACCCGACCTTCTGGTCCAGGAGGTACACAGCAACTGAGCCACCCTTGATACCTAAGTGAAATAGGCCCGGACCAGCAAGGGAATCCAACAGACAGCTTGAGGGGATTAGGACAGCAGCAGATGCGCTTATAAGGGAAGCAGAATGCTTAGACAGGAAGGAAATCATAGCAGATGGGCTACAGGGTCTGGACAGCAGATGAAACAACAAAGACAGAAGCGAACAAGCTTGTCAGGAAAGAATCACCAGATGGGGAAGGGGTTGGGGAGCAGCAGATGCCTAATAGGGAAGAAGTAAATAGACTTGACCAGGGAAGGAATCATGCAGATGGGGCTTACGTGTCGGGACAGCAGCACCAGATGCCATCTGGAGGGGAGGAAGAATGACCCGGACCAGGAAGTCCATAGCAGATGGCCACAGTGCGGGACAGCAGCAGCAGATGCCATCTTGGGGAGAACCGACTGGGTCAACAAGGAAGGATCATGACAGATGGTGCTTGGATGACAGCAGCAGATGCCACCTTAGAGACAGAGATGAATGGACTGGACAAGAGGAATCATAGCAGATGGGGTTTGAGGATTTGGGACAACAGTAGATGCCAACGGAGGACAAGGAGATGGGCTTGGACCAGGAAACAGTATCATAACAGATGGTGCTGGCTGGGCTTGGAGCCAGAAGATATCACTTGGGAGACAGAAATGAATAGGCTGACCAAGGAAGAGAATCGTAGCAGGAACATACTGGGATTTTGACAACAGCAACAGATACCAACTTGGAGATAGAATTAAGGACTTCTACCAGGAAGGAAACTGCAGATGGGACTTCTGGGGATTGAGCAGCAACAGCAGATGCCACTTTGCAGGACAGAACTTAATGGACTGAAGAAAAGAAGGGAATCAGCAGATGGACAGGTGGGGACGGGAGAGAGCAGCAGATGCCACCTGGAGAGGGATGAAGTGATGGGTTTGTACCAGGAGAGAATCACCCATATGCTGATGATGGGGCTGGGACACCAGCAGCAGATGCCTCCTGGGAGAGATAGATTGAATGGGCGGACCAGGGATGAAATAAGGACCAGGTTATGTGGCTCAGAGCAGTACACAATATAATTCTGTGAGATACTGCACAGCTGACAAGTGGCTATGTGTAGGGCACCATGGGGAAGACCTCCAAAGCAATCCAATGTCTCGGCGTAATTCTGCTGTTATTCACTCTGACCCACAACCCGGCCCACACATGCCTCAATTCTAGCAGCTCACCCATTTCTGACTCCCCAGAGGTGGCTGATGTTTTGAATTAAATCTTCAGCTGACACCTCCTAACATTTGGCTAGTGGCTGTCTAATCTTTTGGTATGTTGGGATGCACCATCCTAGTCATAGAAACATAAAATTTGACAGCAGATAAGGACCGCTTGGCCCACCTAGTCTGCCCATTTCCCTACCTAACAGATAAGCTGCAGATCCTAGTTAACCAACAGCCTACTTCCTCCTATCCCCTTACTAGAATTGCCTTATGTTTGTCCCATGCATTCTTGAATTCCCCTACTGTTTTTGACTCTACAACCTCCTCAGGAAGGCTGTCTCATGTATCCACAACCCTCTCTGTGAGGAAATACTTCCTCACATTACTTCTGAGCCATCCCCCTTCTATCTTCAGATTGTGCCCCCTTGTTCTTGCACATCTCTTTTTCTGAAAGATGCTACCCTCTTGGACTTTTGTTGATTCCTTGGAGGTATTTGAAAGTTTCTATCATGTCCCCCCTCTTCCCTCCTTTCCTCGAGGCTATAAATCTTTAGTTTCTTTACTTTTTTTTCATATGTCTTCTGATGCAGACCCTGCTGCATCATTATGGTTGCCCTCCCCCGGACGTTAATGAGAAAAAAAAAGGAAATGTCTAGGTAGGCCATATCCGCAGCCTCTCCCTGGTCTATTACTTTGGTCACCCATCTGACATGACCTTCCTGCTGTGAATTGATGCTGCTTTGGGTCCTATGCCATGCTGGAATCTAGGTACTGAACAATTCTTTCTTTCAGAAGTGATCCCATCATTTTCCCCCACCACTGAGGTCAAACTAACTGGTCTTTAGCTTCCTGCCTCTGTCCTGCTCCCACTTTTGTGAAGAGAATTTCATCTGCCCTCTTCCAGTCCTCAGGTTACCATCCCATCCTCCATGATTTGTTAAAGAGAGTCAGCCGTGTCCACAAGTCCTACCCTTAGTTCTTTTTAGAATTCTTGGTGAATCCCATCAGACCCCATTGCTTTGTCCACCTTCAATTTTATTAGTTCTTTCAGAACCCTTTCTTCTGTAAATGGACTGGTATCAATTTCATCTTCAGAGTATTTCACTTGTTTGGTTTAGGTACCTCCATCTTCTTCCTTTGTGAATACTGAGCAGAAATATTTGTTCAGTATCCTGCTTTTTCACTGTCACCCTCTGCCCACATTCCTTCCCCTTAATTAAGCCTCAGTATCCCTCCTTTGGTCTTTCTTCACTCTCTAATGCAGGGTTTTATTTAACTCTAAAAATTGATTAGCATTTTGCTCATAAAAGTTCTAAAATATTGTGAAAACGCATAGCACTTGCCTCACTGTGTTTAACTAACATAACACTCCTGGAAAACCTATATAAATACTTGCTGTACAGTTAGTATTGTCCTAAGAAAAACACTGCTGATCAATTATTTAAAACCCTGCTAATGTACCTATAAAAGGTCTTATCCCCTTTCTTGACAGAGTTGATTATCCTTTCCTTGGTTTGGGCCTTTGCTATTCTGACTGGCTTCCCTTCCTCTTTCTGCTTTAACTGATAAAGTTCTCTGTCCTGCTCCTTCTGTGTTTCCTTATATTTCCTGAATGCTACCCTTGTCTCTTCTCTTTCTAACACATACTGCAACACAGTACTGTGAAGGGATATGGTGCTAACACATACTGCAATACACTATTGTGAATGCATACGTGCTAAAACATATCACAGTGCACTACTGTGAAGGTATACAGTGCTAAAACATATCACAGTGCACTACCTGTGAAGGTATACAATGCTAACACATACCACAGCGCACTACTGTGAAAGGTATTCAGTGCTAACACATACACCACAGTGCACTACTGTGAATGTATAAGGTGCTAACACATATTGCAATACACTACTGTGAAGGTATATGGTGCCAGCACATACTGGAGCACACTACTGAGAAGGTATACAATGCTAACACATACCACAGTACACTACTCTGAATGCATATGGTGCTAAGACATATCACTGACACTACTGTGAATGTATACACTAACACATATCACAGTGCACTACTGTGAAAAGGTATATGGTGCCAACACACTGTAGTACAGTACTCTGAAAGTATACGGTACCAACACATGCTGTACACACTGCTGTGAAGTGTACAGTGCCAACACACACGCAGCACACTATTGTGAAGGTATATGATGATAACATATACCCAGGCCACTACTGTGATGGTGTATGGTGCTAAAACATACCGCAGCACCCTACAGTGATGGTATAAGGTGTAAACACACACAGCAGCACACTACTGTGAAGGCATATGGTGTTAACATATACCCGACTCTACTGTGAAGGATACTGTATATGATGTTAACATATACACACCCACTACTGTGAAGGTGTATGGTGCTAAAACATACCGCAGCACCCTACAGTGATGGTATAAGGTGTAAAACACACACCGTGGCACACTACTGTGAAGGCATATGGTGTTAACATATACCGCGACCCACTACTGTGAAGGTATATGGTGCTAAAACATACCACAGCACACTACTATGAAGGTATATAGAACAGCAACAAAGCAGTCTGTAGCAGTCACCCTCAAAGTAAAGCTGGTTGGAGGGCTTGGTTGGCTGCTATAACTAATCTGATTCCATTTCAGGTCACAGCACCTGACAGTGTATTGGGGCTTAATACTGTGGTTCTGCTCATACTGGAAGTAAAGGAGATTTTTTTATTTATTTATTTAGTTTTTGTTAACTGGGTAAGAACACTAGACAGCATAGCTGCCTATTTTCAGGTACAACCTGGGAGATTACAACAACGGGTACGTAGACAGTAGTAGATACAAAAAAACATCATGGTAACAAGTAAAAGTCAGACACAGTACACTTGTACAACATTTCCAGCAATGAGAGTACATTTGCAGGAATCTATACATAGTAACAAAACAGAAATAAGTGCAAATAACTAACAGTCATAAGTCATACATCAAGTGACTAAGTACTAGAAGAGGAAACAGCGAGATGTCCAGGCAAGTTTGAGAGTACTAGAGGTTGGAGCCGGTAGGCAGCTAGGAGGAACCAGTACAGGAGTGGGTGGATTGAGAACAGCAGCAGCAGATGCCACCTTGGAGGGGACAGAAGTGATTGGGCTTGGACCTGGGAAGAGAATTATAGCAGATGGTTCTGGTGGTTGCCGGGGCACCAGCAACAGATGCCACCTTGGAGAGACAGAAGTGAATGAGCTTGAACTAGGAAGGAATCATAGCAGACAGGCTGGCCCAGTGGCTGGGACAGCAGCAGCAGAAGCCACCTTTATAGGAGAAGAAGAAATAGGCTTAGACAAGGAAGGGTATCATAGCAGATGGAGTTCTGGCAGCTGGCAGCAGCAGCAGATACCATCTTGAGGGAAGAAGTGAATGGGTTGGACCAGGAAAGAGAATCATAGCAGATGGGGCTGGCAAGGGCCAGGACACTAGCAGCAGATGCCACCTTGGAGAGATAGAAGTGAATGGGCTTGGAGTAGGGAAGGGAACCATAGCAAACTGGACTGTCTTTGGCTTGAACAGCAGTAGCAGATGTCACTTTGGAGAGATTGAAGTGAATGGGATTGGACCAAGCATGAGAATCAAAGTAGATGGGCCTGGTAGGCTTTGGGACAGCAGCAGCAGCAGCAGACGCCACCTTTATAGGGGAAGAAGTGAATAGGCTTGGACCAGGAAAGGGAATCACAGCAGATGGAACTTGTGGATCTTGGGACAGCAGCAGCAGATGTAACCGAGGAAAGACAGAAGGTAATGGGCTTGAACCAGAGAAGGGAATCATAGCAGATGGAGCAGGCAGGAGTTGTGACAGAAGCTGTGGATGCCAACTTGGAGGGGATGAGGTGAATGGGCTTGGACCAGGGAAGAGAATCATTGCAGATCAGACTGGTGGGTGCCGGGACACCAGCAGCACATGCCACCTTGGAGAAACCGAAGTGAATGGGCATGAACTAGGGAAGGGAATCATAGCAGATGGGACTTTCAGTGGCTGGGACAGCAGCAGCAGATGCCTTCTTGGAGAGACAGAAGTGAATGGGCTTTGACCAGGGAAGGGAATCACTGCTGATGGGCTTACAGTGGCTGGGACAGCAGCAGCAGATGCCACCTTAGAGGGGAAGAAGTGAGTGGGCTTAGACTAGGAAGGGAACTGTAGCAGATGGGGCTGGCGGGAGTTGGGACAGAAGTAGCAGATGCTACTACTATTATAGGGGAGGAATTTAATGGGCTTGGACCACAGAAGGGAATCATAACAGATGGGGCTAAGGATGGTTGGGCCAGCAGCAGAAGCAGATGCCATCTTGGAGGGGAAGAAGTCAATGGGCTTGGACAAGGGAAGGGAATCATAGCAGATGGGGCTGGGGGGGTCAGGACAGCAGCAGCACATGCAACCTTGGCGGGGACAGAAGTGATTGGGTTTGGACCAGGGAACAGAATCATAGCATATGGGGATGGTGGGGGCCGGGACACCAGCAGCAGATACCTTGTTGGAGGGGAAAAAGTGAATGGGCTTGGACAAGGGAAGGGAATCATAGCAGATGGGGCTTCCGGTGGCTGGAACAGCAGCAGCAAATGCCACCTTGGAGAAATAGAAGTCAATATGCTTGGGCCATTCAAGGGAATCATAGCAGGTGGGCTGGTGGGGGTTGAGGCAGCAGCAGATGCCACCTTGGAGAGACTGAAGTGAATGAGCTTCGACCAGTGAAGGGAATTATGGCAGATGGGGCTGATGAGCCCCGGACACCAGCAGCCGATGCCACCTTGTAGAGACAGAAGTGAAAGAGCTTTGACCAAGGAAGGGAATCATAGCAAATGGGGCTTGTGGGGGTTGGAACTGCAGAAGCAGATGTCACCTTGGTTGGGAAGAAGTTAATAGGCTTGGACCAGGGAAGGGAATCACAGCAAATATGGCTGGCTGTGGTTGGGATAGCAGCAGCAGATGCCATCTTTATAGGGGAAGAAGTGAATGGTCTCGGACCAGAGAAGGGAATCATAGCAGACGGGGCTTGCAGTACTTGGGACAGCAGCAGCAGATGCCATCCTGGAGGGGAAGAAGTGAATGGGCTTGAACAAGGGAAGGGAATCATAGCAGATGGTGCTTGTGGGGGATGGGACAGCAGCAGCAAATGCCACCTTAGAGGGACAGAAGTGAATGGGTTTGGACTAGGGAAGGGAATCATAGCAGATATGGTTTGCTGGGTTTGGAACAGTGGCACGAGATGCCAACTTTGAGATACAGAAGAGCATGTGCTTGGACCAGGGAAGGGAATCATAGCAGATTGGGCTGGCGAGTACAGGACACCAGGAGTATTTGCCACTTTGAAGAGACAGAAGTGAATTTGCTTGGGCCAGGGAAGGGAATCATAGCACATGGGGGTTTCGGGGGTCAGAACTGCAGCAGCAGATGCCATGTCGGAAGGGAAGAAGTGAATGGGCTTGTACCAAGGAAGGGAATCATAGCAGATGGGGCTTGTGGGTCTTATCACACAAGCAGCAGATGTATTCCAGGAGAGACAGAAGTGAACAGGCCTCGACCAGAGAAGGGAATTATAGTAGATTGGGCTGGATGGGGGTAGGGACAGCAACAGCTAATGCAACCTTGGAGCAAACAGAAGTGAAAGGGCTTGGACCACAGAAGGGAACCATAGCAGATGGAGCTGCCGGGGGTTGGGACAGCAGCAGTAGATTCCATCTTGAAGAGACAGAAGTGAAAAGGCTTGGCTCAGGAAGGAACCATAGCAGATAGGGCTGGCAGGGGTTGGGACAGCAGCAGCAGTTGCCATCTTTATAGGGGAAGAAGTGAATGGTCATGGACCAGGGATGGGAATCATAGCAGATGGGGCTTGCGGTCATTGGGACAGAAGCAGCAGATGCCATCTTGGAGGAAAGAAGTTAATGGGCTTGGACAAGGGAAGGGAATCATGGCAGATGGTGCTTTCGGGGGATGGGACAGCAGAAGCAAATGCCACCTTAGAGGTACCAAAGTGAATGGGTTTGGACTAGGGAAGGGAATCATAGCAGATACGGTTTGCAGGATTTGGGACAGCAGCACCAAATGCCAACTTTGAGAGACAGAAGTGCATGGGCTTGGACCAGGGAAGGAATTTTAGCAGATGGGGCTGGCGAGTCCAGGACACCAGGAGAAGATGCCACTTTGGAGGGAGAGAAGTGAATTTGCTTGGGCCATGGAAGGGAATCATAGCACATGGAGGTTGCGGGGTCAAGACTGCAGCAGCAGATACCACCATGGAGGGCAAGAAGTGAATGGGCTTCTTCCAAGGAAGGGAATCATAGCAGATGGGGCTTGCAGGTCTTGTCACAACAGCAGCAGATGTTACCCAGGAAAGACAGAAGTGAACAGGCTTCGACCAGAGAAGGGAATCATAGCAGATGGGTCTGGTGGGCATCAGAACTGCAGCAGTATATGCCACCTTGGATAGCAAGATGAATAGGCTTTGACTAGAGAAGGGAATAACAGCAGATGGGGATAGCGGGAGTCGGAACAGCAGTAGCAGATGCCATCTTAGAGGGGAAGAAGTGAATGGAGTTGGACCGGGGAAGGGAATTATAGGAGTTGGGGCTTGTGGGGGTAGGGCAGGAGCAGCAGATTTAACCCTAGAGAGACAGAAGTGAATGGGCTTTGACCAGGGAAGGGAATTATAGTAGATGGGGCTGGACGGGGGTAGTGACAGCAACAGCTAATGCAAGCTTGGAGGGGACAGAAGTGAAAGTGCTTGGACCAGGGAAGGGAATCACAGCAGATGGTACTGGCGGGGGCACCAGCAGCAGATGCTGCCTTGGAGAAACAGAGGTGAATGTGCTTGGACCAGGGAAGGGAGCCATAGCAGATGGGGCTGCCGGAGGTTGGGACAGCAGCAGCAAATTCCACATTGGAGGGACAGAAGTGAAAGGGCTTCGACCAGGGAAAGGAATCTTAGCAGACAGGGTTGGCGTGAATTAGGACAGCAGCAGCAAATGACACTTTTATACGGGACTCGGTGAATGGACTTGGACTAGGGAAGGGAATCATAGCAGATGAGACAGGTTGGGGTCGGGACACCAGCAGCAGATGCCACCTTGAGGAAAGAAGTTATTGGGTTTGGACCAGGAAAGAGATTCAACACAGATGGGGCTGACAGGGCTGGGACACCAGCAGCAGATGCCACTTTGGAGAGACAGAAGTGAAAGGGCTTGGACCAGGCAAGGGCATCATAGCAGATGGGGCTAGTTATATTCGGGACAGCAGAAGTAGATGCCAACTTAGAGGGGAAGAAGTGAATTTAGTAGGACCAGGGAAGGGAATCAGAGCAGTTGGGGCTTGCAGGTGTTGGGCAGCAGCTGCAAATGTAACCTTCAAGAGACAGAAGTGAATGGGCTTGGACCAGGCAAGGGAATCATAGCAGATGGGGCTGGTGGGGTTTGGGACAGCAGCAGCAGATGTCACCATTACAGGGGAAGAAGTGAATGGGCTTGGATCAGGGAAGGAATCACAGCAGATGGGACTTTCGGTGGTTCAGACAGCAGCAGCAGATGCCACCTTAGAGGGGAAGAAGTGAATGGCTTTGGACCAGGGAAGGGAATCGTAGCAGCTTTGGACCAGGGAAGGGAATTGTAGCAGATTGGTCAGGCGGGGGTTGGGACAGCAGCAGCAGATGCCAAGGTGGAGGGGAAGAAGTGAGTGGGCTTGGACAAGAGAAGGGAAACATAGCTGATGGTGCTTCGGGATGGAACAGCAGCAGCAAATGCCACCTTGGAGAGACAGAAGTGAAAGGGCTTGGACGAGGGAAGGGAATGTAGCAGATTGGTTTTGCAGGGATTGGGACAGTAGCAGCAGATGCCAACTTGGAGAGAGAGAATTGAATGGGCTTCGACCAGGGAAGAGAATCTTAGCAGATGGGGTTTGCAGGGTTTGGGACAGCAGCAGCAGATGCAACCTAGGAGAGACAGAAGTGAAAGGGCTTGGACTAGGTTAGGGAATCATAGCAGATAGGGCTTGCAGGGGTCGGGAAGCAGCAGCAGATGCTGCCTTAGAGAGACAGAAGTGAATGGGTTTGGACCTCGGAAGGGAATCATAACAGATGGGGCTAGTAGGGGTATGGACAGCAGCAGCAGATGCCACCTTGGAGGGGACAGAAGTTATTGGGCTTGGACCAGGAAAGAGAGTCAACGCAGATGGGGCTGACGGGGCTGGGACACCAGCAGCAGATGCCACTTTGGAGAGACAGAAGTGAAAGGGCTTGGATCAGGCAAGGGAATCATAGGAGATGGGGCTAGTGATAGTCGGGACAGCAGAAGTAGATGCCAACTTAGAGGGTAAGAAGTGAATGGGGTAGGACCAGGGAAGGGAATCAGAGCAGTTGGGGCTTGCAGGTGTTGGGCAGCAGCTGCAAATGTAACCTTCGAGAGACAGAAGTGAATGGGCTTGGATCAGGGAAGGAATCACAGAAGATGGGACTTGCAGTGGTTCAGACAGCAGCAGCAGATGCCACCTTAGAGGGGAAGAAGTGAATGGCTTTGGACCAGGGAAGGGAATCGTAGCAGCTATGGACCAGGGAAGGGAATCGTAGCAGATTGGTCTGGCGGGGGTCGGGACAGCAGCAGCAGATGCCATGGTGGAAGGGAAGAAGTGAGTGGGCTTGGACAAGAGAAGGGATACATAGCTGATGGTGCTTTTGGGGAAGGGACAGCAGCAGCAACGCACCCTTGAGAGACAGAAGTGAAAGGGCTTGGACGAGGAAAGGGAATGTAGCAGATTGGTTTTGCAGGAATTGGGACAGTAGCAGCAGATGCCAACTTGGAGAGACAGAAGTGAATGAACTTTGACCAGGGAAGAGAATCTTAGCAGATGGGGTTTGCGGGGTTTGGGACAGCAGCTGCAGATGCCAACTTGGTAAGACAGAAGTAAATGGGCTTGGACCACGGAGTGTAATCATAGCAGATGGGACATGCAATGGTTGGGACAGTAGCAGCATATGACACCTTTAAGAGAAATTAGTGAAAGGGCTTGGACCAGGGAATGGAATCATAGCAGATGGGGCTTGTGGGTGTCAAGACAGAAGCAGCAGATGTCATCTTGAAGGGGAAAAAGTGAATTGGCTTGTACCAGGGAAGAGAAATAAAGCAGATAGGCCTTGTGGGTCTTGGGACAGAAGCAGCAGAAGTAGCCCTTGAGAGACAGAAGTAAATGGGCTTCGATCAGGGAAGGGAATCGTAGCAGATGGAGTAGGCGGGGGTTGGGACAGAAGCAGCGGATGCCACCTTGGAGGGGATGAAGTGAATGAGCTTGGACCAGGGAAGGGAAACATAGCAGATGGAGCATGAGGAGTTTGGCACAGCAGCAGCAGATGTCTCCTTGGAGAGACGGAAGTGAATGGGCTTGGACCAGGGAAGGGAATCATAGCAGATGGGGCCTGTGGGTCTTGGGACAGCAGCAGCAGAAGTAGCCCTGAGAGACAGAAGTGAATGGTCTTGGACCTGGAAGGAATCATAGCAGATGGAGCAGGCGGGGGTTGGGACAGAAGCAGCGGATGAAAAACTTGGATGGGGATGAAGTGAATGGGCTTGGACCAGGGAAGGGAACCAAAGCAGACGTGGCATGCGGGGGTTGGCATAGCAGCAGCAGATGCCACCTTGGAGAGACAGAAGTGAAAGGGCTTGGACCAGGGAAGGGAATCATTGCAGCTGGGGTTTGTGGGGGTTGGGACAGCAGCAGCAGATGCCACTTTGGAGGTGAAGAAGCGAATAGGCTTGGACCAGGGAAGGGAATCATAACAGATGGGGCTTGCTTGTCTTGGGACAGCAGCAGAAGATGTAACCCATAATAGGCAGAAGTGAATGGGCTTCGACCAGTGAAGCAAATCATTGCAGATGGGGCTGGTGTGGGTCTGGACAGCAGCAGCAGCTGCCACCTTGGATGGGACAGAAGTGACTGGGCTTGTACCAGGGAAATGAATCATAGCAGATAGGCTGGTTGGGTGCAGGGACACTAGCAGCAGATGCCACCTTGGAGAGGCAGAAGTGAATGGGCTTGAACTAGGGAAGGGAAACATAGAAGACGGGACTTCCAGTGGCTGTGACAGTAGCAGCAGATGCCAACTTGGACAGACAGAAGTGAAAGGGCTTGTACCAGGGAAGGAAATCATAGCAGATGGGGCTGGTGGGGTTTGGAACAGCAGCAGCAGATGCCACCTTTATAGGGGAAGAACTGAATGGGCTTGGACCATGGAAGGTAATCATAGCAGATGGCACTTGGGATGGTTGGGACAGCAGCAGCAGATGCCATGTTGGAAGGGAAGAAGTGAATGGGCGAGGACAAGGGAAGGAAATCTTAGCAGATGGTGCTTCCAAGGGATGGGAGAGCAGCAGATATGCCAACTTAGAGAGACAGAAGTGAATGGGCCTGTACCAGGGGATGTAATCATAGCAGATGGGGCTGGTGGGTGCTGCGGCAGCAACACATGCCACCTTGTAGAGGCAGAAGAGAAAGGGCTTCGACCCGGAAGAGAATCATAGCAGATGGGGTTTGCAGAGTTTGGGACAGCAGCAGCAGATGCCAGCTTGATGAGACAGAAGTGAATGGTCTTGGACCATGGAAGGTAATCATAGCAGATGGGGCATGTGGGGTTGGAAAGCAGCAGCAGATGCCACCTTGGAGAAACAGAAGTGAAAATCTTGGACCAGGGAAGGGAATCATAGCAGATGGGGCATGTGGGTCTTGGGACAGCAGCAGCAGCAGCAGAAGTAAACCAGGAGATACAGAAGTGAATGGGCTTTGACCAGGGAAGGGAATTATAGCAGATGAGGCTGGTGAGGGTCAGAACAGCAGCAGCAGATGCCACCTTGAAGGGGACAGAAGTGATTGAGCTTGGACCTGGGAAGAGAATCATAGCAGATGGTTCTGGTGGTTGCCGGGCACCAGCAGCAGATGCCACCTTGGAGAGACAGAAGTGAATGAGCTTGAACTAGGGAAGGGAATCATAGCAGGCAGGACGTCCAGTGGCTGGAACAGCAGCAGCTGCAGATGCCACCTTTGTAGGGGAAGAAGTAAATAGGCTTAGACAAGGAAGGGTATCATAGCAGATGGAGCTTCTGACAGCTGGGCAGCAGCAGCAGATACCATCTTGGAGGGGAAGAAGTGAATGGGCTTGGACCAGGGAAGAGAATCATAGCAGATGGGGCTGGCATGGGCCAGGACACTAGCAGCAGATGCCACCTTGGAGATATAGAAGTGAATGGGCTTGGAGTAGGTAAGGGAACCATAGCAAACTGGACTGTCTTTGGCTTGAACAGCAGTAGCAGATGCCACTTTGGAGAGACAGAAGTGAATGGGATTAGACCAAGCATGAGAATCAAAGTAGATGGGCCTGGTAGGGTTTGGGACAGCAGCAGCAGATGCCACCTTTATAGGGGAAGAAGTGAAAAGGCTTGGACCAGGGAAGGGAATCACAGCAGATGGGGCTTGCTGTGGTTGGGACAGCAGCAGCAGATGCCACCTTTATAGAGAAAGAAGTGAATGGGCTTGGACCAGGGAAGGGAATCATAGCAGATGGAGCTTGCGGTGTTTGGGACAGCAGCAGCAGATGCCATCTTGGAGGGGAAGAAGTGAATGGGGTTGGACAAGGGAAGGGAATCATAGCAGTTGGGGTTTGCGGGGGTTGAGACAGCAGCAGAAGATGTTACCCTGGAGACACCGAAGTTAACGCACTTTGACCAGTGAGGGGAATCATAGCAGATGCCGCTGTCGGGGGCTGGTTCACCAGCAGCAGATGCCACCTTGGAGAGACAGACGTGAATGGGCTTGGAGCAGGGAAGTGAACCATAGCAGATGGGGCTGCTGGGGGTTGGAACAGCAGCAGCAGATGTCACATTTATAAGGGATGCAATGAATGGGCTTTGTCCAGGGAAGGGGAATGCAGATGGGGCTGGCAGGGGTGTGGACTGCAGTAGCAGATGAAACCTTAGAGAGACAGAAGTGAATGGGCTTGGAAAAGGGAAGGGAATCACAGCAGATGGTGCAGGCGGAAGTCGGGACAGCAGTAGCAGATCCTATCTTGGAGAGGCAGAAGTGAAGGGGAATGGACCAAGGATGGGAATTATTGCAGATGGGGCTTGCGGGGGCTGGGGCAGCAGTAGCAGATGTCACCTTGGAGGGGAAAAAGCGAAAGGGCTTGGACCAGGGAAGGGAATCATAGCAGATGGGGCTTGCAGGGGATGGGACTGCATCACCTATGCCAACCTAGAGAGACAGAAGTGAATGGGCTTGGACCAGGGGATGTAATCGTAGGAGATGGGGCTGGGTGGGGGCTCGGGTAGCAGCAGATGCCACCTTGGAGAGGCAGAAGTGAATGGGCTTTGACCAGGGAAGAGGATCATAGCAGATGGGGTTTGCGGAGATTGGAAGAACAGCAGCAGAAGCCAAGTTGGTGAGACAGAAGTGAATGGTCTTGGACCATGGAAGGTAATCATAGCAGATGGGGCATGTGGGGGTTGGGAAAGCAGCAGCAGATGCCACCTCAGAGAGACAGAAGTGAAAGGGCATGGACTAGGAAGTGAGTCATTGTAGATGGGGCATGTGGGGGTTGGGGCAGCAGCAGCAGATGTCACCTTGGAGGGGAAAAAGCAAAAGGGCGTGGACCAGGGAAGGGAATCAAAGCAGATGGGGCTTGCGGGCCTTGGGACAGCAGCAGCAGATGTAACCAGGAGAGACAGAAGTGAATAGGCTTCAAACAGGGAAGGGAATCATAGCAGATGCTGCAGGAGTGGGTCAGGACAACAGCAGCAGATGCCACCTTGTAGGGGACAGAAATGATTGGGCTTGGACCAGGGAAGAGAATCACCACAGATCGGGCTGGCGGCTGCTGGGACACCAGAAGCAGATGCCACCTTGGAGAGACAGAAGTGAATGGGCTTGAACTAGGGAAGGGAATCATTTCAGATGGGACTTCCGTTGAGTCAGAGAAGTGACTGGTATAGGACCAGGCAACGGAATCATAGCAGATTGGGCTATTGATGGTCAGGACAGCAATAGTAGATGCCAACTTAGAGAGAAAGAAGTGAATGGGGTAGGACCAGGGAAGGGAATCATAGCATTTGGGGCTGGCAGGAATTGGGACAGCAGCAGCAGATGCCATGTTTATAAGGGAAGCAATGAATGGGCTTTGTCCAGGGAAGGGAATCATAGCAGATGGGGCTGGCAGGGGTGTGGACAGCAGTAGCAGATGAAACCTTGGAGAGACAGAAGTGAATGGGCTTGGAAAAGGGAAGGGAATCACAGCAGATGGTGCTGGCGGGAGTCGGGACAGCAGTAGCAGATGCTATCTTGGAGAGGCAGAAGTGAAGGGGAATGGACCAAGGAAGGGAATCATTGCAAATGGGCCTTGCTTGTCTTGGGACAGCAGCAGAAGATGTAACCCATGATAAACAGAAGTGAATGGACTTCGACCAGTGAAGGAAATCATAGCAGATCGGGCTGGTGTTGGTCTGGGGCAGCAGCAGATGCCACCTTGGAGAGACAGAACGAAATGGCCTTCGACCAGGGAAGAGAATCATAGCAGATGGGGTTTGTGGAGATTGGGACAGGAGCAGCAGATGCCAGCTCGATGAGACAGAAGTGAATGGTCTTGGACCATGGAAGAGAATCATAGTAGATGGGGCTGGTGGGGTTTTGGACAGCAGCAGCAGCTGCCACCTTCGAGAGACAGAAGTGAAAGGGCTTGGACCAGGGAAAGGAATCATAGCAGATGGAGCTTGTAGATTTTGGGACAGCAGCAGCAGCAGCAGAAGTAAACCAGGAGATGCAGAAGTGAATGGGCATCGACCAGTGAAGGGAATCATAGCAGATAAGTCTGGTGTGGGTCAGAACAGCAGCAGGAGATGCCACCTTGGAGGGGACAGAAGTGATTGGGCTTGGACCTGGGAAGAGAATCATAGCAGATGGTTCTGGTGGTTGCCGGGGCACCTGCAGCAGATGCCACCTTGGAGAGACAGAAGTGAATGCTCCAAACTGGGGCTGGCCAATCCATACAGTGGTAGCACTACCCAGAATACCGCACTCACTGATGCTGCTCCAAACTGGGGCTGGCCCATCGGTACAGTGGTAGCACTACCCAGAATACCGCACTCACTGATGCTGCATCAAACTGGAGCTGACCCAATGGTACAGTGGTAGCACTACCCAGAATACTGCACTCACTGATACTGCTCCAAACTGGGGCTGACCCAATGGTACAGTGGTAGCACTACCCAGAATACTGCACTCACTGATGCTGCTCCAAACTGGAGCTGGCCCATCGGTACAGTGGTAGCACTACCCAGAATACCGCACTCACTGATGCTGCTCCAAACTGGGACTGGCCCATTGGTACAGTGGTAGCACTACCCAGAATACCGCACTCACTGATGCTGCTCCAAGCTGGGTCTGCCCTGTTGGTACAGTGGTAGCACTACCCAGAATACTGCACTCACTGATGCTGCTCCAAACTGGGGCTGGCCCATCGGTACAGTGGAACACTACCCAGAATACCACACTCACTGATGCTGCTCCAAACTGGGGCTGGCCCATTGGTACAGTGGTAGCACTACCCAGAATACCGCACTCACTGATGTTGCTCCAAGCTGGGTCTGCCCTGTCGGTACAGTGGTAGCACTACCCAGAATACCGCACTCACTGATGTTGCTCCAAACTGGGGCTGGCCCATCGGTACAGTGGTAACACTACCCAAAATATTGGATTTGGGAGCTAATTTAATTCCAGTAGGAAAGTAAAAGGAGGGTAGAAAATATATACTGAAGAATTAATTGTGTGTGTGTGGTGGGGACTCAAAGTGCCACCCGCTACACCTAGATGTCTTTACAGCTTCCTGATTTTGCCAACCTCAACATGAGAGGCGCTTATGTGCTTGAGGCTAGACAATGCCGAGTGGTGTTGCCATTCTGTACTTTCTTACTAGTTTTGTGGAGATCTGATTGATCATAGCGTGGGGTGCATGATAAGATGTACTGTACACAGCACATGTATGGACTGTAGCAATTAAGGCTGAATTAAAAAAGTGGGCTGGCATTGCAACAGTTTGTTCGGATAATGCACATATTGATCAAAGTGATGGCTAGAATATGAAAAAAAATGTGAAGTAACTGTCACAGCACAGCATTTCCACCCTAGCCCTACCCTTCAAAGTGATTTAAGATTATTTGCTCAACAAGCACTGCTGCTATTACAGTACTGCACAACATGCATCCTCCCGCCCACCTGTTTTACAACAGCATTTCGGGTATTTTATGCGGTGCATGTTATAGTAATAAAATAGGACTCTTGCAGGTGATAACTCACAATTTCTGAGGCATCCGCCCAAAGAACCTGGACAATGGGAGGGAAATGATTTTCGGAGAGGTTAGTAACCCATCTCCTGGGACGGACAGTACCTGCTGTCGCCACTAGATGGAACCAAATGTCACTCACCCCAGCAGAGCGCTGCAGAGTTTTTACGATCTCTGCTCTCAGGAGAGCAGTCCGAGACCGCAGGAAACAAAGCGGGGGCACCGAGTTACGGGACTCGATCGGAGAGGGTGCAAGGCAGCGCTTCTGTGTTTCAGGTTAAAAAATATCTTTCACAAAAAACGGAGCTTTCTGGAATTGGAAGATTTATTACACGTGTTGCAGGATTCCCATTTGTTTCTGTTTTACATGATTGTGAAGCACTCTGCAAAAATAAGGGCAGGACTTGTCCAGAGTGCTTCACAATCACTTAGTTGTCCCTGGTGGCAGTAGAGTACCGACCACATTTTGTATCTGCTTGGGTTAATGTATTTATTTCAGATGCAGAAGGCAACACACACAGATCTTATGCTCCAGTGCTCTGCAATGGCCAGGGCTTGGTTTGCTTGAAAAGCGCCAAGTGTTTCAAACTGTCGCTGGACAGAAAAAATGAAGGAACTGCACTGTGAGTTTTTGAATGGTGTTCAAACTGACCAATCAAAAGCTGAGATCCGCCCTCCCACCTATGGCTAAGGCAGTGATTGACAGTTCTTGCAACATCACAGCTTGCCTTTGTCTGCACTCTCCAACCAATCGGACATAAGGGTGGATTTAAATTAGCATATGACCAATCAATGCCAAGGGGTGTGTTCAGCAATAGCCTATAAATTTAGCTGATTTGCGGCAAGTTATCATTCAGGAACAGACGGAGACCTTATTCAGTGTAGTCGATGGCTCGAACAAAGCAGACCGCTGCCAGAAATCTAATGCGTAAAGGCTCCTGCAAGCAGCTGGCCTGCAAGGCTGCCCGGAAAAGCGCCCAGCTTATGGAGGAGTGAAGAAACCCCTCACCGCCACCGCCCGCACCGTGGCTCTGCGGAGATCCGCCGCTACCATGAATCCACTGAGCTGCTTATCCTGTCACGCCCTTCCAGCGCCTGGTCCAGGAACGCCCAGGATTTCAAGATGGACTCTCGCGCTTTCAGAGTCCAGCTTGTCATGGCTTCTGGTGAGGTCAGCGAGGCTACCTGGTGGGGCCTCTTTTGAGGAGACACTCAACCTGTGTGCCATCCATGCCAAGAGAGGGTCACCATCATGCCCAAAGATATCCAGCTGGCACGCCGCATCCGTGGGGAGAGAACCTAGACCTGAAACCGCTGACCCGAGATAGACCAGAAACCCAAAGGCTCTCTTCAGAGCCACCAATCACTCACTAGAGAGCTGAAAATCGTTTTGCTTTGAGCCGTTTGAAAGTATATTGTTACTTTTATCAGTGATGCGTAGAATGATCACTATCTCGGAATATTTTATTTCTCCCTCCAAGAGTAGCGCGCACACACAGCTGAAAGCTTTGTTTACAGTTGCGACCTGAGAGCACAAAGTTAAAACAGCAGTACTAGGAAATCAGGAAGTGACCTATCCACATTGTTTTTCGGCTGTAAGCATGCATTATACATGTTTGAGGGGAACTGGGTGCTGGACAGTAGGTACCTGCTCTTTAAGGCTCTGAGCTGCAAATCGGGAGACCTGGGGTTTAACCCCACTAGTATACTGTGTGACCCCGAGCAAGTCGCTTCCCTGTGCTCCCAGCTTAGTGTGGCTCAGCTGGTTAAGGAACAGGTATCTACTGTGTGGCACCCAGCTCCCCTCAAACAGACCAGGCTTTGTTTTATGGAGGTGCAAATATGGGGTGTTATAACTTTAACCAGAGGGACGCGCATGGTAATTAATGCCCCTCAACAGTAGAGCAGATCTACTATTATATGTTTGAGGGGAGCTGGGTGCCTGACAGTAGGTACTTCGCTCTTTAAACACTTCTGCCAAAAAAAAACACTCCCGATATCTCACATGTCAACTCGGTGCAGCAGATATTATTCATGGAAAGGAGCCGCTAGCCAAAACAGCTAATGGTGAAGTTACTACACTGTGCTACTAGCAGCAATTACACAAACTACGGTGCTGTGTTGAATGCAACAGATACCATTCATGGGATCGAGGAGGGTTGCTAGCAAAACAGCTAACAGGAGTTACTATACGGTGCTGTACTTGTAGTAGCTATGCATAAAATACGGTACTGTGTTGTGTGCTGAATACTACACTAGAGTGCAACAGATATCATTCATGGGTTGGGACTGTCTAGCCAAAACAGCCAATGGTGGGTGCTATATGATACTGTACTTGTAGCGGCTATTGCAAACTACGGTACTGTGTTGTGTGCAATACTATACTAGAGTACAACAGTAGCGTTAGCATTTTGCTGCAAGTACTTTGTTTTCTCTAAAGTATTGTCACAGGTCTTACAGGCTACAGGAATGAGACAAAGTACTTAAAAAAATGAATGGAATTATTAGCAAATCTTACATGGGATGAGACCCCAAATAAACAAAACTCACCATATTGCATTACCTCCATTTACAAATTTTAAAAACTGAGATTTACAGCATTTCTAAGTGTTCAAAAACAAAGACAACAACAGATCCCTCTTTTCATGAGCAGTACATCAATTCAGTTATCAGAAGACTGAATGAAGGATGGATGGTTAAACCGCAAGTGGTGACAATCCGAATACGCACCTGAAACAATGGTTTTAAGTACCAACATGGAGCATTAAGACGCTTTGGATATTTATGTGGTTTACTGAAATAGAATCTTCCACTGACAGGTGGTGAGTCTCATGGCCAACGTTATTGACTAAGTAACCTACTATGACATTTGACACATTCATAACTGATTAGTGCAGAGGAGCTGAAAGTGTCTTCCTGTCAGTATCATGCAGGCTCTACACATATATGAAAAGGTGACTATGGAACCAAGTATGAATCCTTATTTAATTTTATTATTTATTGAAAAGTTTCACCAGGAAGGGTACACTGAACAAATAAATTGCTTGTCTCCTAGTGCATCCTGGGGAGAATGGAGTACAAACACAATTACATTAAGAGATTTGACAGGAGTAAGATGCACAGACACAATTAAACACATGACTATGTACATGAACAAGGAAGTCATTGGAAGTGCTTTCTAGTGGTGAGGATAATACCACTGTGTTTAGGCAGTAATCACATCAACTAAGTAATACCCCTCTTATTTCCTCTGCCCTTCTCTTAAACCCCTCATCGCTCCCCTTTCTGCATCTCCCTCAAGGGTACACACTCTCCTTGCCTATTTTATTCCACCTACTATCTTCCTCTCAAGTTCCTCCTCCTCCATCCTCCAGTTATCACGCTCAATCTAGCCCCCCATAAGCACACCAAGTGCCTTATCTCCTCCCTGTCTATTTTAAGCCATAATATTTCATCTGCACTTGTTTAAGAACTCTTTTAACCTTTCAGAACTGACAAAAATTGTTTAAATTCAGTCTTACTATCTTCTTCCAACATTGGGCCTAGTATTTATGAACATTTCTGATGTTTCAACAATGTTTGATCCTGCTACAAAGTATATGTATGCGCCATGTCATTCTTCCTACTGAACTTGGTGGTAGTCTGTGATTGAATACTTGTGATTTGTACTGTTTCTCTGACATGAAGCCCTGAAAAACAGCCTGTCTCAAGGTCTTTCCAAAATCAATTAAATAAAAATAAACAAATGTAGTGCAGGAAGGAAAGAAGGATGTCTGCTGACAGCAACAGATTAACAGATAAACTGAATGGGGACTTAAATCAGCAGTACTACCTAATGAGTGATCATTACTGGTTTGCACCACTAAATAGCAGCAGGTATCTAGTATTGCTGCTTCAAATCAACAATACTACCTAATTAGGAAGTCAGTACAGTTTGTAGCACCACTGTAAATATGGCAGCGGTATCTAATATTGCTGCTTTAAACATGGCAGAACAGAAATATAATGAAAACAATGGAAAATGGAGTAAATTTTGGGTTATAGTACAATACCAGTGTGAAAGTACCAGTACATACTCAACAGAGCAGGAGTAAACTAATGTAAGCGCAGATGTTTTACATTACACTATAACTGGTGCAAACAAAATAAATTCTGAGACATATCAAACTGCAGTATATACACAGTCAGAGTAAAATAACCATTAAAGAATGAATGAGATGAAGGGCATGTAGGCTAACCAATGGTTAGAGGTGGGTGTGCTGAGATCATTTGCACTGTCTCTAGAACAGTGAGAGTAATGGGGAGACCATCAGTGGGAACTGCAGATCTGAAAAGGTCCCAACTGGACTGAACAATTAAACATCAGTACCACTGTGGGTACAAGCCCTCCTCAAACATATACAATAGCGGACCTGCTCTGTTGGTGGCATTAAAAATCCATCGCTTCCCTCCAGTTAAAGTTACAGCACTCAATTTGCTCCTCAAAAACAGATCATATCTGACACTGAGCAGGTGCCTACCCACTTTGTGATGTCAGAATCTGAAGCCTGTGTGTGTTCCATAACCTGTGCACCATTTTCAATGACTTTCATACTATTGAGTTGCTATTTTGAAAATAAGTAATAACTCAGTAAACAAGGGACTGCCACTCCAGCTGCTGCTGATTTTTCTACATGGCACCTCTTAATAGCACACGAATCCATCAATATATATATGTAGGTTAATAAATACTCTGGATCTGATATCAGAAATGGGGGCTGAGGCATGTCAGACAGCTCTGTTTTATGGGGTGCTATAACTTTAACTGGAGGAAGTGCATAAATTTGCATACCAACTAACAGTTTCAGTCCTGTTATATATGTTTGAGGAGCTGGGCACATGACAGTGGGTACCTGCTCTTTGGGACCAGTTGGTAACTCAGCCAGAGCCATGAGGTGAAACGATCCAGTATCTGCCTGAAGCCTTCCTAATACAGGTATGTATAGTAAGATTGGCACCAGAGTTGGGTAAGGATCTAGTTATGGAGACTGACCATTCTTTTCACAGCATTGTAGCTAAATGCCACTCTTTGCGCACATTTCGTCTTAAAACATAAAGAAAGCTTCACAGTAACAATTTGTATTCTTCTTACTAACTGGAATGTCCATATTTAGTTATTTTTTACTACTGAGACACAGTTGAACTAATTTGAATTATAAAGCCAAAAAAAACACAGCTGACAGGAGGCACGCTCAGCCCACCCGATAAAGGTGACAAACTGGGGCTGTGGGAGGAGGCTGGAGATGTCAAGACAATGGAGGTACAGAGTGGCTGGAGCGGAAGCCCATGTGCACAACACCAGGGCCCAGTAACAAGTCTCAGGCTGGAAGCAGTCATGGCCAAAGTAGTTTGAACAGGTGGAATCACTGGTGTTGGTGCCATGGGGACAGGATTGGGACATGAACATAGTGTATGCTGTTTAGGAGAGACAGGCTGAAGCGAGAAGGAAGGTGGGCTTTACATGAGGATGGGATTAAAGCAATCAAATACTGGGCAGGTGGGGGACACAGAGGCTTCATAGGATTCGTTACCATGGGGAGGTGTGAGGTGGTGCATGCAGTAATGATATATGGACACAGGAGCAGCAAGAAATTATGGACTGCCAATGATGGAAGATCCTAAGGATGGCATCTAAGGGAGGTGCTAATGGGGACTCATACTGGATGTTATGGACACACATCAGCAGCCTCACCCAGAAGTAGGAGATACCACATTCCCTTAAGTTGTCTACTCAGACAGATGGTCAGAGACCAACAAGGTATGGGGTAGTGATAGATTTAGTGCTATCATGTTGACGGGTTTGAGGATGTAACAGTGAGAAAACTTTGGTACAAACCATAGTACACTATGGTTCATGGTACATTGGCACTATTAACAAAACCAAGGTGAAAATTGCCAGACGAACAGGCATTTTAGATGGATGAGAGATATGCTTGTCAGGCACTAGAAAAAGTAAGGAAGTTAGAGGCTGGAGGATAATGGGATAATACAAGGAACCGTGTGGGAACAAGACCTCTGAGTGGTGAAGCAAGAACAGGAGAAAGGAAGCCACTGTGGTTCAACAGAAGTGGGAGGAAAGCATCAGAGAGGAGCCTTCGGAGATTTAAAATATGGAGAAAGATGGAAGGTTTCAGGCAAGGCAGAGGAGGCAGGAAGTGATTGACTGCAAAGTAAGGAGGGGCATTACAGCCAGTCAGAGGACAAGACCTTTTGGGTAATAGATGAGAGAAGGAAAACATAAGGATACTGAGTCAGAAGGGCAGGGGTGGTGATGGGGATCAGGAGAAGGCTGAACTGTAAATAGCTATTTCGACCAGCATTCATGAAGGAAGGGTATGGAAGAGTATCACTAGGATAGCAGAGGCTGTGGGTGAAGCGTTGGTTTGAGTCCCTTTCAGGTAGGAGATCTGAAGAGCTTAAGGACTGAAGGTGGACAAAGCCATGGGGACAGATGGGTTCACCAAGAATAGTGAGGCTGATGGGAAGTGCACCGCGGCTCCTATACAACAGCTGCTTAAGATCAAGGGTGGTACCCAGTGATTGGAAATGGGCGAAGTGTGCCCCTACAGAGAAGTGGAGAAGAGGTGCAACTACAGGTCGTCAACTTGACATCAGTGGTTAGCAAGCTTGAAAGAAACTGGCAAGAACAGACTCATCAGCCACCTGGAGGAAACGGTCTTGGGACCCTAGACAGTATGCATTCACCGAGGAAGATCATCAAAGAACTTGATGAACTCTTTGACTGATTCACCAAGGTGGTGGATAGAGGTCAGTGGACATAGCCTACCTGAGTTCAGAAAAGCATTTGATTAGTGCTGCACAGGAGGTTGTGCACAAAATGCATTGTCTGAGGTTGGGGGATGTGTTAATAAGGTTTGTGCATAATTGGTTGGAGGACAGAACACGAAATATTGGTCAATGGGTACCCTTGGGGGAATCCGTCATCCTGGGGTTCCCCAAGAGGTCAGAGTTAGGGCCAGTACTGTTTAATGTCTTTATAGGAACAGGGAGACTCTGGAAGGAAAACGAGATCTATCTGCAGATGATGCAAGGTCTGCAATAGGGTGGACATACAGGGAGGTTGAGATGATGCGTAGCTATCTGAGAGATTAACATAGAATCATGAAATCTACCAGCGAAAGGACCTCTGGCCCATCTAGCCTGAAAGTAGATCCCCTAGGAGCCCCACCCCAAAGACTGCTGTCACTGAGCATATACTACTCAGGCTCTTTTAAAGTTTACTGTATCACCCAATCCCATTCAGCAGCCTGTTCATTGCACCACCCTCTCAGTAAAGAACCTCCCCTGATGTCCCACTGATTTTGTGGTATGCTCCTAGTGGATGTTCTGTCTCATTTGGTATCTTGACCTTTCTTATACCCGAGAGTATTTGAATGTCCCACCATATCCCCCCCTCATCTCCTCAGCATGTACAGCCCAGTTCTCCCAGCTCCTCATAACATGACCTCCCGGCACCCACATCATTTTGGTTGATTTGTTTGGACTTTCAGCTAGTCATATTCCCTCAGGTACAACCTCAAACTGGACCCTGCCTATGCAATCTCACCATGGTTTGTAAGCAACAGGATCCGTCCCTACTCCTGTTGTGAAACCCGCCCTAGTACTAGCATTCCCACTGCCTTTCCTGCTGCTCTTTGAAGTGACTCAGACTTTCAGATTTTCTGAACTAGTCATCCCGTTTTTTCCTGTTTCTCTTCACCTCCCCCCAAGACAGCATTTCACTTTTGAGACATTGTGCCCTCTATGCATAATTCTGCACTTTTGTGTTGAACATAGCTGCCACCTTTCGACCACTTTTCAGCCTGGCTAAAACCTCCTTATATCTTACCATCCAGCGTATCTACCTGTACTACATATTTCATGTCATCACAGAAACGACACCTTCCCCATAGACCCTCTCTGATGCCCAATGTATATGTCAAAGTATGGGTCTAACAGGTCCTGAGACCCCACTTGTTATGTCTTCCGCTGACTGTGCCCATTCTCAACAACCCTCTGCATCATTCCCTCAACCAATGCCTATACCAGTTCAGGAGGCTTCCCACTCCCAAGCTGTCTACCTAAGCCTACCAGTCTCCTGTGGGGACAGTACAATGCCTTCCTGAAGTCCAGGTAGTACCAAGTCCACCATCCGGTCCATATTTCTGTCACTGTGTCAAGATTCAATCAGGTTGGTCCAAAAGACCTGCCTGTCAATCATGCCCAAGTTATTATTGAAACCCCCTTCTGGATAATTAATCACAACCATACTCAGTGCCTCCATTAGCTTTTAATTTATTTATTTGTTGTTATTAATATTTTGGAGGCACCTTTGAACTACACTCACCCACAATGGTTCCATGTCAATGAAGAACAGTTGAGGATTGAGTAAGATAAGTTACAAAATAAGTTTCAAAATACAATACAAGGTGTGATGCAGACAACAGCTCTAATTACTGTTTCCATTTTTTATTACATATAAAATATGTGATCGGAAAGGTCAGTTTAAAGGAAACTACTGTCTTACTGGAACCACAACAAACCAGGATAAGTCCAAAGGACAGGAAACAAACTGCAGATATCTGGAGTGCAATTACTGTCGTTGCTTTCATCCCAGGAAATAAGATTGACATTCATAATTCCCTGAGGAAAATCCTTTGATTTAATAGTTGTCAGGAAGAACTTGAGGGAGGATGTCAGAGAAGACAGAATGGACAAGAGAGGTTGATATCTGAGCAAGGAGGACCCAGGCGTTTGGAAGGTCAATATACTTTCCCGAGAATCTTGAATTACATCAGAGACCTTTGAGTGCAAATTCAAGGTCAGACAGGTTAAAGAGCAAATACACTTTTAAATGAATACATTGACTTAGATCAAAAACTTTTGAGATGTATGTAGACTCGTCGTTTGGTCTGGTTAACCTGAGGAGGAAGGCAGTGAGTCACCTATTATGTTTTTTAATATTTTATTTGGACATCATGAGATAGAATATAAATGTTGTTACCAAAGGTGGAGTTAGTGACCTCATGAGAAGAAGGACTCAGACTGTTTTAATTATTGAAGAGACCTGGACAGAGACACACAAGACAATATTTCTGACTGAGAGAAGAGAGACATAAACATGATAAGGACCTTAGACAACATTAATCAGAAGTTATTAATAGGAACTGAACTTTACCTGTTTGTTTTCAGGCTGTATGTGTTGGGATATATGTAACTCTGTATTTATTATTCTGTTTGATATTTTAGTAAAGATATTTTACAGCGAAACTGTCTGGAGTGTTGATATTTCTTTTACTAGTGTAGCTTTCAAGGTTATCAGTAACACTGTGTATAGAACATTGTATACCAAACTGGGAAATGGATGAGTTCTCTAATGTCTTGCATAGGTTCAGGTTCATTGAAAGACTGGTTGGGTGCCCATAAGCAAATATCTGCCCCCTGAAGACAGATATCTGAGCCTGATAATTAGATCGCTAACAGAGGTTAGTTATAATCCCTCAGGGCAGACTGGTGACTTAACCCCAGAAACAACAAGAGGTTACCTTGTTCTGTTCACTGCAAATCATATGCTCCAGGGTTGGCACTTTGGGAAGAAAGGCTGGCCTAAAGCGGTGTATGATGGTTGGCAGCAGTGGCATAAAAGTTTGGTGAGTATAGCTTCATTGTTCAGTGTGTCAGCTTGAGATCATTTAGTCACTTGGAAAAAAAAAGGCGGTATTTTTTGTTCAGAAGGAAACGAACTATATCCTTGACTTACAGTTAAGTTCCTACCCATTTTTTTCTAGTACCATCAGATTAAGCGTAGTCAAAAGAAAATAGCTTCCGACTACAGCAGACACAGATTTCTTAAAACAAGCCAGAGGACAGGGGTCCTACCGGGGTGAAAGCCAGTAAGCAGGCCTCACAGAGGCCCGACGAGCAGGGAGCCCACCATGACTGAAAAGACCAGACCCATGTGGCAGAACTAGTAGCCAGTGAGGGTCCCGAGCCAATGAGGAGGAAGCAGGCCACTGTCAGGAAGGCCCAGCAGCAGGGGATGGTCACCAGTATCCTAATCGGAACTCTAACTGCAAATTGAGTTACGCAGGATGGAACTGGGCAAAGCAACAAAGAGAGGTGGATCGTGAGGCAGTGCGACAGCAGAGAGCAGATCATGAGGCAGAAAAGACAACAGGAGGCAGACCGTGAGAACATCAGCACCAGCAGAGGCAGAGAAGAGAGCAAGAATGCAGAGAGGCAGGAGAGGAGGACAGGAGGCGCCAGTGTAGCGAACTGGAGAAGCTCGACTCAGCCAGCAGCACCGCAGGGCAGGTAAGTGGCCCAGGTTTAACTGGGACTGGGACTGAGTTCAGTGAACTCAAATTAATAGCCAAGTTTAAGGAAGGAGGATATGGAATTTTTAATTCTTTTGAAAAATTTGTATTCTGCTAAAATTCTAGAGGTCTAGACTTCCAGCTATCTCCCTTATCGGAAAAGCAGATGACTAGGTCAAATGGACAATGAAGACAGCAATGATTACAACAAGTTAAAGCTGCACTGTTAAAAGTTGAATAACTGCTGAATCATAAAGAGCTAAATTCAGTAGCTCAGAAAGACCTGATATGACTACAAGGCTAGCTGAAACAAAGTCAGTTTTAAAACGTTGGTGGGAAGGAATTGGGCAAACACTGTTGATAAAATTGAAATGTGATTTTATTAGACAGTTTTATTGGGCATACCAGAGAGTTAAAACCTGGCTGGGACCGAGATCAAAAACAGTGCAAGGGCTGCTGAACTCTCGGACCGCTATGCAAGAGCAAGACCTCTGAGAGGCGAATGGGACGAGTGTGGCAGCGCAGAAAGGGAAAAGCACCTTCAGGGCAGCTAAAACCCTCACTGCCTCCCAAAACCAGTTACAGGTTTCAAAGAATTTCTCAAAAGAAATGTTTATTGGTTATGAACGAAACTGGGCATTGCCAGACAGTGTCCAGAAAAGCAAGCAATAATAAACAAAGTAGTACAGAAAGGAAGTGGGTTGTCTGTGTGTCTCTGAAGCATGCCAGTGAACATGAGGAACACATACCCAATCATAGTAAAAGGCGTGCAGACGCCGGGTTAAAGGACACAGGCATCTGACACTGGTAAAGGGATCTGGTACAATGGTCAGCTTATCCAATAAATACATGACTGTACAGGACTACAGTGAAGAAAACATTGCCACTGGCCAGTGTTCTCTGGTCTGGGGTGAAACAGAGAACTGTGCAACAGGTGGCTGTAACACATTAGCAGTGGATGTGATCCTGGGTAACTATCTCCAGCAGGGGGTGGTATGTGCAGTTATCCGTCCCAAGCGACCAGGAAAATTGTAGTCCCAAGGCCCCCCACAAGCCGTGGGGAAGATACTGGGAGACTGGTTCCAGGCTGGGTCTCCATAGAGAACATGATAAAAAGACTAGAAATTTCCCCAGTTGCAAGTAACCACACAGCTATAGAGGTTACTCAAAAGAGGAAGGGGCCGCTTATCAGAGGTTAGGATTGACCGTGATCCAGAGGGGCCCGATACTGGTGCAGGGACCTAGTTTAGTGACTGAAGGATCTGTCCCATGCCTTGGATGTATGTGAGGGTTCACAGCTGCTCAGAGAAGTGACCTAGTTTAGAGAAGCTGAAGGCTTGGGCAGATTCAGACATGCACAGGAGGTGAAGCAGACATAAGATTTATTGAGAAAATGGGCTTATGTATAGACAGGCAGTATAAACAGAGGGAGGATGTAGGCAGGCAACTTGTAGTTCCCCAGGATACTGAAACAGTTGCTCAAAAGGTTGCCATATATTCCTGTCTGATCATCTGAGATCATCGCACAATGCAGTGGTTGGCCCAAATTCTACAGCTACTTCACCCAGGTGAAGGAGTATTGCAGATCTTGTCACGGTGCCAGAAATAGGGAAGGTGGGCAAGAAAACCCAAGCCGCCCGATCACCCCATAATGGAGGAGCCATTCCAGAGAAGTGAAATGGTTGAGGCCTTTAAATACCCCAACTCCTCAGGAAGAGATTCATCCTGACTGTAGTGGATTATGCCACGGTACCGAGGTATCACCCTATCCTCTGAGGACAGACAAGTGTCAGATGCCTTGCGGGATTTTCTCCCATGTTAGTTTCTGCAGGAGTAATCACCGTCGAGGGGTTCTTCATCAGACCTAATGAAGTGTTTATGGAAGAAGTGTGGGGTGGTGCAGAGATGCACAACACATATCACCCAATCCAAGCTTGTGGAGCGCTTCAATGGTACCTAAAGTCAATGCTCTGGTGTTTGCCTGGGCAACATGGGAGGCCTGAATACCTTCCCCACCTATTGTTTGCATACAGGGAGAATTAGAGTCTACAAGTTTTCCTCCTTTGAACTCTTATCTGGGCCGAATGCATGAGCCCCTAGACTTGATCTGGGAGGACTGGGAGGCAAGCATGCCACAGGACTCCATGTGGATTGTCCATAGGTTTGGGAGGCTGGAAGGGCTTATAGGACAGCCCAGCAACCTGGCAGCTGCCAACAGAAACAAAGTTGTGAAACGCGCAGAGCCAAATCACTTTGTACATGGTGGGTCAGAGTCATAGTCATATTCTGGTCAGAAGCAAGCTACAAGCTAGTGGGCAGGACCGTACAGGTGGTTGGAAGGTAAATAACATAACTACATTGTGGAGTTACTGACTGTAGACAGACAGAAAGGATGTACCATGTCAACGATAAACAGTATGTAAACAGGGTTGCCATGGCGTTGCAGTGTGTAGTCATGGGAGGATGGAAGAAGGAGACCTTTTTGGACTTGCTGGAGAAAGTAGGAGGCCTCTGTGGAGGCAGAAAATTGTTCCCAATGACCAGCCAGATCCAGAAAGTAGGAGGTTTAACGAATACCCCATTGTTTAGCCAAGCCTGACTAACTCCCTAGTGCACAGATGTGGAGACAGGGACACAGGCAGACATATAGTGGACAGCATATTGAGTGTCAAGCTGTCAAAAAGGATATTAGGAGGAAAGTGGAGGATGCTGGATTTGGGGTAAACCAGAGATCCCACAGTCCCTGAGCCTCACCTGTAGTCTTGTACCCAAGCAGATGACAGCCCCATTTCTGTGTGGACTGTGGGACTGAATTCAGTCCAATCTCAGATGCCCACCTGATGACCCGGACAGACGAACTCCTGGACAAGTTGGAGGTGACCTGCCTTACAACACTGACCACACAAGGGTAGTGGCAGGCAGGTTGATAGTCAGATCTGGGGAGGCCTTCATCCTCCAATAAGCTTATCTGAGATCAAAGTAATGCCTTTTGGAATGAAGAACACCAGCCACTTCAAAAGTTGGTGAACCAGGTGTTAAATGGTGCGAGGAGTACCGTGGTGCACCTGGATGACATTGCTATCTTCAATACCAGCTGGGAGGAACACCTTTCACCTTAGGGAAGGGCTGGGCAGAATACAGAGGCAGAACCACTGTCAAGCCCAGAAGTGCCTGGTGGCCGTGGGAGAAACATACCTCGGGCATGTGGTGAGCCAGGACATCCATCTAACCAAATCAAGATAAAAGTATAAGCATAGCCCAACCGAAACTCAAGAAGCAGGTCAGAGTTTTCTCGGGACAGTAGTGGTACTATTAGTACCCCAGCCAATTGCCAGTGCCTTCCTACGTTCCCTGTGATTCGACCAGACAAAGAAACGGATCAAGAAAATTGTCTGGGGTCCAGCCTGTGAGAAGCCTTTACAAAACGAAGAGGCACTGTGCAGTGCTCCTGTTTGACAAGTCTGGACTATAGCAAAACTTTTATAGTTCAGGCGGATGCCTCAGATGTGGTATTGGGGCAGTACTAAGCCAGATATCCAGCGAAGGAGGGACCACCAGCCTACCTGAGCGGCTACTCCCAGGGAACAAGCATACTCTCCTCACGGTGGAAAAGGATTGTCTTGCCATGGTGAGCCCCGTGGCAGTGGGCCATACTTGTGGGCAGCCTTTTGTGATGAAGACCACAACCCCTGGTTTAGTTGGCATGTGGGGAAAAACAATGGCAGACTGCCAGATAGATCTTGCTTTACAAGGGTGATTTGAAATCGTACATAGTGCTGGTGCCGAATAAAACTCAGATTAATTAGTCTGAGATTATTAATTGTAGAAATGAACTTTACCTGTTTGTTTCAAGGCTGTGTTAGGATATTATTTGCTCCATATTTATTATTCTGTTTGATTTTTTAATGTAAAGAGAGTTTTACAAGCGAAACTGTCTGGAGTGCCTTGACATTTGTTTTTATTTTAAGTGGAGCTTTTAAGGTTATCAGTAACATGTATAGACTTGTGTATACCAAATGGAAAATGGATAGAGTTCTCAAAAGTCTTGCATAGAGTTCAGGGGTTTGCGAGACTTGGTTGAGTTGCCCATAGGCAAGACATCTAGCCCCGAAGACAGAATTATCTGAACCAATAATTGAGTACACTAACAACAGGTTATCGTTTTAATCTCTCAGAGCTTGAGACTAAGGTGACTTGAACCACAAAACAGACAAGAGGTTACCCTGTTCTGTACTATACAAATCATACACTCAGAGGTTGGCATATTGGGAGTAGAGGCTGACAGGCTGGCGAGTTTCTGACACAAGAACCAGAAACATTGTCAGACACAACAGAGCGTATCAGGACTTAAAACACATATTATAGAGGAAGGTAGGCTATGAGTTACAAAACAGGTACTAGATTATAGGACACCTAGAAACATTTTTTCAAAATAAAACAAATATAAAAACAAACTAGGACAAAGGACAAATTTAGCAAGTGAGTAGCTGAACAGACAGAGTCAGGAGCAAGTGAATAGGCAGAGTCATTTTGTATGAAAAGGTTGGAGGAGTGGGATAGGGCAACTCAGGAGCATAGTCAGAGAGGAAGGGGAAGAAGGAGGAGGAGGAGGATGGGAAAAGAAGGTCCGGTAAGATAGGAGGTGAGAGAAAGATGGAATAGTATGAGGTGGAAAAGGAGGTCAAGGAGGAGAAAATGGGCCAGACAGGAGGATGGGGTAAGAAGGTTAGAGAATCAGCAGAAATGAGACTGAAGGGGTGGAGCATCAAAGGAACAGCAGGTGGAGGACCTGGAATAGGCTATGAAGCACTCATGAGAGGCACTGGCCAAGGACTTAGTGAGGAATGGCACTTGAAGGGTCTATGTGGTACAGTTGGTAATTGCGGTTGGCGACCAGTTGTACCAGTAGGTGGTTACAAACCTTGGGTAGGCTTACAGGTGGTAATTTCAGATCCTCCTCCCCCCTTATGTATTGGCACCACCAGCCATTTCCATCCCAGAACCCTTGCCTTGTGAGTGACAGATTAAACAGCCTTGTGGTGGTGCTGCAATTATACTTTAATTCTTTAGTACTCTCAGGTGGATCTTCCGTCCCATCGCCTTATCCATAGCGCTCCCAATTCCTCCAGTACCCCTGCTTCCATGAAGGGACTGAGTCCATCTCAGACACTTTCCCTTATTATCCAGTTTGGCCCATCCCCTCCTCCACCTTGAAGACAGATGTGGAGTATATATTTAGGACATTGGCTTTTTTTTCTGGTCATCCCTCCTGGCGCCTCCTTCTCCACCAGGCCTCAAATTCCATACCTTTCTTTCTATTTGCTCAGGTATCTATAAAACCTTTGTCACCTCTTCCCTCTCCTTGCTACAGGCTCTTCTGTCAGCCTTCACCCACGGATCACCTTCCAAACTGTCTTCAGTTTACTTTATACACACCCTGTAGCCTCAGCACACACTTATATTTCCCAAATACTCTTCTCTTCTCTAACAAACTTCGGCTGGTGTGAGCCAAACAGTTCCTAAACCTCTTTCTTGCTCACCATCCTAATGCATACATTTCTCTCAATACCATTTAATTTCCCCTTTATAGTCCATATCTTCCAAACCCTCTTTCCCCTCCAGTTCCTCTGGTCCAATGCCCTCATCCTACTAAATCTGCCTTTCTAAAGTCTAGCACCCTGTTGGAGCTCCCTTCTCAGCCCCCTTTTGGATTCCCAATTTTACCATCCTATAGTCTATTACCCATATTTCCCAGCACCCACCCATCAACATTGTCCTCATTGTCCCAACTAGGTCAAGTATCCAGACCTCTAATGGGTTCATTACCAATGGTTGATGAATTCCTACACCAAGGCTTCCAACAACTTTCTATGCCTCTCTGGCTGTTGCAGGACTTCTAAACATGTGGCTCAATGGCTGGTGCCAGAAAAAGGACACAGATTTAAAGGTAACTGGTAACAGTTTGGAGTGAAAGTTCTTTAAATTCAATAGACTGCATCTGACTAAGGAGAATTGATGCATTGAGGCAGAAGTTTGATGTCTTTGGAATATTTAAACTAGCAAATGGGAGAGGGTGCAGCACTCAATACATCAAATGGAAGAACACCTCTGCCCTCAACTAGTGATCAAACAGGAGTTCAGAATGTTTGGATTCATCTGCATCTGGGTAAGGAAAAGGTCAAGCTCCCTTCTCAGGGGAGAAGAAATGGACAAGAAATGATAAAGTATATTTAGAATGGAAAAAAGGGAGGTATTACTCGTTACTGTTATTCTCAGACTGCGTGTCAGTTTAACATGCATTTGTTCATCGAGCTTTACCAGGTTGTGTAAGGACCAGGTTATATGGCTCAGGAGAGTACACAATATAATTCGGGGACACTGCAGTGACAAGTGGCTTTGTCTAGGGGTGCCATGGAAGACCTCCAAAGCAATCCAATATCTCGTAATTCTGCTGTTATTCCTCGACCCTGACCTCCATTCAACAGCTCCATTTCGACTCCCCAGGGTCACTGATGTTTTAATTAAACTTCAGCTGCCACCTCTAACATTGGAACAGTCTGGTATCGGTCTTCATGCAATTATATTCAGTTTTGTTTGGGTAAGTGCACTAATAACCATAGTGCTATTAAAGAGACAACCAGGAAGGTTACAACACACAAATGAACAGCATAACAGATGGTAAGTTAACATCAGCATCATGTACAAAATACAGTTGTGATAACAATACACAGCACAAAGATATATACCATATGAGGAGATTGAAGGAGCTGGCTTCCATACTCTGGAACAAGAGAAGAAGAGACGGATGAGCAAAGTCTGGAGACATTTGCCGGAAGGTAGATACAGAACTAGGTTATGGACTGAGATTGGAGGAAGGTTTACTTGAAATGTTGATATTACTTCACAGAGAGAGAAGTGTTTGAGCCTGGACAGACTACAAGAGGAGGTTGAGGCCAATACATTGGAGGTTTCAGAAGGCCAGACAAGCACAATGGATTGTCAATGGGAGAGGATGGGAGACTTGATGGGCCAAAGGGGTCCTTTTCACAAAACACGTCTATTGGATCTATGAATATCAGAGGAAAACATTTCAGTATCAAAGCAAACCATTTAAAGCAGCATACATAAAAAAAAAAACCTGTGCTTTTTGACAGTTGCTGAGTACTATATGTTAACTAGTAAATGACTTTTTACTCCCTCTCTTATTATCAGGAACCAACATGGATATCATCACCATAACAATATGAAAAATATGTTGTTGATAAAGTTCATAAACCGCAGCCTAAAGATTGACATCAGCTGTGAATGAGCCAATCCAGCAGTCCTGAGTTTAAGTCCCAAGTTCCACTTGCATACTTTGTGACTCTGGGCAAATCATAGCACCCCAATGTTCCCAGGTCCCCTAAAACGACACTTGTGGGTCTTACTAGTTACAAAAGACGAAATCACATGTTTAGTGCAACATTTTAACAGATGGCAGAGTCCGTAACTATGTTATACAGTTTTATGATACACATTTAAACGTCTTACAGATCTGGGATAACTACTTATTTTATTGGATCTAAATGCAGTGACTGCGCGGAGGATCTGCCGCCACCACCTACCGCATGAAGCATCGCTGTATCTCAGGCAGAAAAAGGCAGAAACCTAGCGCTTTGTCCTACACAGGAAACATGTTAAAAGGATGGCCAGCTGCCATATGTTGATAGCTGTACTGAGCATTTGGGGTTTTCTTGTCATGACTTCAAACGTCTGTTCCGGGTTCCTGTACTTCATCTTGCAGATTCATGCTCAATCTGTAATAAGACTATATATTTGCCTACCCTTAGGTGACATTTGTATATAGCTGTGCCTTGCAGAGTTTCCTTACACATAGTTTACAATCATTACTACTGTTGTGTCAGAAAAACACCTGGAAATGGAATATATAGGTCTTTCAGGAAAAAGGCTGAATTACAGACTGCTTTGTGCCTCCACAACGAAAGCATATTAGAAAGCAATGCCAGCACATATTGACAGTTTAGTAAAATGTATGTTTTTCCTGCAGTCGGAAGAGTTCAATTATCAGTTCTGGGTTTGTGTTGCAGCACCACACCATCCATGTCAGTCTGCAAAATCTATTTGTCTACAAGTCATTCCTATAATCAGTCAACTATCCGACAAACAGACACAACAACATGCAATGAGATACAGGTCTACTTTTGTAGAATGGAGGGTAAGCGCTTCCTACACGGACAACCAGACTACAGGAGAAATGGGTTTATTGTATTGTGTGCCGCGCTGTGATGGCAGCTAGATGGCATAACGCTCCATGGATAGAACAGCCTCCCACAATCAGTTCTAAGGAAACCTGCGTCCGAAGAAGGCAGAGAGAAAATCAGGATGGCAGAAGATAAAACTCTGGGGTTCAGACATTTCAACTCTTAACATCTAATAATCCGGAGGCATTAGATCAAAGTTATCGACTATTCTGTTTAAACTGCGTCCCGATACATTTTTTTATTAAACACCACTCGCTGAAGAATAAACTGGACTCAATAGTTTATTAACAGCAGAAATACAGACAAGATGCTGACCAGTAACTGATTTACATAGGTGTTTTTTAATGTAATCTGTACAGACTGCCTTCCTTTCATTTTGAATCAGTGACGGCAGCCTGACACTTCATTTCAATCAGCAAACAGCGCAGGCTTTTCAAATCGCCGTTAATGCAGGGGCGTGCACAGACGACAACCCGTGCACATCAGCTGTGTCTTCCTCCCTCCGTGTCACGGGATCCCACCCTCGGATGGTATTCTCGGGTTTCCGGCTTGTACACGACACCGGTGGAGGTGTAACCAGCAAATCCGCCAGAATGGAAATTCTGACAGAAGCGATGAGCAACTGATCTACAGTGTCGGCTCGGGGTCTGTTCAGCGGGTTTGCTACAGGCTAGAATAGCGTGTGGAGTGTGAATGGGGGAGATGGGTGATAAAGCGGTGACGTATCTGGTATTTGATAGGTGGAGGCAAGGGCAAATGAAAAGTGAACTTCTCAAGCCTCATTGTACCATTAAATGATAGGTGGAGTCTGTGGGTGGGTTTACACTGATGCTATATATATCAGGCGTCTTCATCTAGTTACTTTCATTCTGAGTAGGATTGAAAAGATACATCTACAATGCCGTCCGCTAAACAGCCACCAAGAAGGGCTCAAAAAGTGGTGAAGAAGCCAACAAAAGCCAGCCAGAAGCATCGAAAGAGCACAGGAAAGTTACCAATCTACATGGCCACAAGTGATGAAACAAGTTCTCACCCAGACATGGGCATCTCTTCCAAGGCTGCAGCATCATGAACTCCTTTGTGACGACATCTTTAGGCGCATCGCGGCAGGCCTCCGCCTGGCTCACTGCAAAAAGTGCTCAAGCATCACTTCCCGGGAGATCAGACTGCCGTCAGCTGCACTGCCCGAGGGCTAGCCAAACATACTGTCTAGGGGCACCAAGCCGGTCACCAAGTACACCGCGCCAAGTAAAGGGGGCCACAGGAGGCGGCGGCACACATGGAAAACACAACGGCACAGGGCCACCAGCTTCACTAAGAGAACTGTGAGCACATCATTGTATAAGCTGTTTGTGTTCTAGGATGGCTTGTAATGAAATTGCACTCCTGCCAAAGTACAACTTTCAGCTGTGCTTCCCCTTGAGATCGCATCCTGTCTTAGTTATTGAGTGAGACCCTGTGCGAACTGTCTGATGTACTAGCCAGTCATACAGATGTACATGCAGGGTAGCAGAAAGTGAAGAAAACTGAGCGAATTACTCGAGACAGTACATTAGGGTGGGAAGAGTCCAGGAACTGATCTGCAGAGCACAGGGAGATCTACAATGACGGAGACTTTGGCAGAAGACGCTTGGCCACCTAGTCACCCCATGTCCTACAGAGGATAAGCCGCAACACTGGTGATGGGCCCTTCCTGATTTAGTGATACTGACCAGCAGCTACCCTCATTTTTGCAGAAGGATTCTGCAACCCAAAGTTCTGAGGCGCAGGAACTGCCTACACCACGCGTTTAGCTGCAGCAGTCTACCAACCTTGTCCCTTGCGGTTACATTACGTGTACCTACCAAGTTATTTCTGTGAAAATGTAATAAGGCAGAATAATTATCAAACTTATCAGTTACGTTTCATCAGGTACAAATTGCGGCAACTGTTTTATAATACCAAATTCAAAGATCAGTAGTAACCAACTCTTTTGTTGCAGGGTGGGTAGCCCTGAAAGGACCACTGGGTTCACCACTATTTACTTGAGGATCAGTTACTTTTGGTCCCTGCTGCAGTTTATTTCCCTTTGGCGGGTTTCTGGTTTTCTTGGGCAGCAGCACCATGCCTGGCTGGGCAGCACACCCACTCCTGAAGCGTGGTCACCCCTCAGCAGCTTGTTGGCTCCTCATCGTGCGAACAGCCAGCTGCAGGTGCCAGGATGATGCAGGTCTTCTTGTTGTCGGGCTCGTTAGACCAGCTCAAGTTTCCGCGTGTACTTGAAACAGCGGCAGATAGACGGGGATCGGAACCAACCCTCCGAGTTTCCCTCCGCAGCAGCCTGTGCACGGCCGACGAAACTGCAGCCCAGCCTGAAAGCGAGTCTGGCCTTAGCGCGGACCTTGCCGCCATCTTTCCTCCTTGTCCAGACAGTAATTACATAATTCCTTCAACAACTGAGATAATGGCTACTGCGCAACAAGATTTATTCTCTTTGTTGCAATCACCCTGAGTTCTGATTAGTGGATACAATAATAATACGCCCTGACCTACTGACTGGATGGCTTTACAATCTCTAAATTTGCATGAAAACTCTATTTGATGTCATGGAATAAGTGACTATACTGATGAAAATATTTTACTCTGTTTGGTAGTTAGTACTCTCAACCAATGAAGGTAACTGAAAACCTTATTTTCAGGTAGTTACCATTCGATAAACCTGTAGTAATAATACAAATCTTTATTTTTTATACAGGAATTGATGGAAAATACATCATTAGGTCCGAGGCCCTGTTTACAATAAATACATAAGGTAGCAACATAAAACAATTAACAAAACGCATGGTATACAATATATACTTTTTGTCAAGCCCCCCACAAACAATCACGGTAGTAAGTGTGGCAAACACCAACATGGAGGTGTCGATGGGGAGAAGGGCAGGGGTAAATGGAGAAAGTGACAAAGGCAAGAAGGACAGGGATGGGGCAAAAGGGGTAAGGCCATCCAGAAAAGGAAGCAAAAGTACCAATGCCAGTAGTCTGGGCAACAGCTCCTGAGCTGGTGGCCCTTAATGGAAGAGGATGCCTGGATATCAATAGCAATCACAGAAACATGGTACTGAGAAAACATGACTGGGATGTTAACATAGCCAGGTACATAACCTACAGGAGAGACAGGCAGGGGAAAAGAGGGGAGGTACTCTCTATGTAAAGGAAGGATAAAAGCAACTGAACAAAAGAGTAACAGAGGGGAAGAGAGGAGGCACTGTGGGTCACCTTGGAGACTGGAAGAACTACCACAATCCGCACAGGGGTTGTGCTACAGACCCCCATGTCAGGGGAAGGAATGGACAAGGATATGATGGAAGGCATTCTTAGAATGGCAGAGAAAAGGAGATACTGTTGATGGGAGACCATGAATATGCCAGATGTTAACTGGAGCACATTTGCTGCAGCGACATCCAAGAGCAGGGCCATTCTTGATGCCCTACGGTGGCAGGCGTTAGACAGCTAGTTTAGAACCCACTCATTGAGGGAGCAATCTTAGACCTCATACTCTCAAAGCAGGGGCAGTGAGAGGATCTCAGATCTAGAAGTGGAGTTGCCATCTGAGGACAAGTGACCATCAAACAGTGTGGTTCACGTTAAACTCAGCTACAGAGTCCAAGCCATACAAAAGTGAGGGTGCTGGACTTTAGGAGGGCTGACTTTGAGCAAGATGAGGAGGTGCCTCAGAAAAGCACTATGAAACAGGCTAGAAAGGAGGTGTGGAGCAACAATGAGGAATTATCAAAACTGCCATCACAGAGGCAACAAGCCTTTGTGTGAAACAAATAAACAAATCAAAATGAAAGAAAAAAGCACTATGGTTCTCAAGAGGTGGCTGTGAAAGTCAGGAAGAAAAAGATAGCATTCCAGAGTATAAGGAAACACAGAAGGAGCAGGACAGAGGCTGTACCAGTTAAGGCAGAAAGAAGCGAGGGAGGGAAGTCAGAATAGCAAAGGCCCAAACTGAGGAAAAGATAGCCAACTCAGTTGAAGGGGATAAAAACCTTTTATAGGTACATCAGTGAAGCGTAGAAAGACAAAGGAGGGATAGTGAGGCTGAATAGAATAAACAGTGGGTGGACAATGAGGACAGTGAAAAAGCAGGAATACTGAACGAATATTTCTGCTCAGTATTCTAAAGAGGAGTGCCTAATCCAATTAACAGAAGCACTCTTGATAGGAAATCGATCCCAGTCCTTTCACAGAAAAGGGTTCTGCAGAACTCCTAAAACTAGAAGGTGGACAAAGCAATGGGTCTGATGGAATTCACCCAGAATTCTAAAAAATTAAGGAAGGAACTAGTGAAACCACTGGCTACTCTTTTTAATAAATCATGGGAGGATGGTGTGTGGCACTCTGAGGACTGGAGGAAGGCGGATGTGATTCCCCTTCACAAAAGTGGGACCAAGACAGAGGCAGGAAACTACAGACCTGTCAGTCTGACCTCTGTGGTAGGGAAAGTGATGGAGGCACTACAGAAGGAAAGAATAGTTAAGTACCTAGAGGTCAGTGGAGCACAGGATCCAAGGCAGCATGGGTTCACAGCGTGAAGGTCATATCAGACAAGATCTAATAGATTTCTTTGACTGGGTGACCAAAGTAGTAGACCAGGGAGGGCTTGGACATGGCCTACCTAGACTTTAGCAGACATTTGACACAGTCCCACACAAAGATTAATAGTCAAATTAACCAGCCGGGGTGGGTCCCAGGGTGGTAGCCTGAGATAAAACATTGGCTGGACAACAGGACCATGAAGGTAATTGTAAATGGAGTCACTCTGTAGAAGGCGGTTACTAGTGGGGGACCGCAGGGGGTTCAATGTGGGTCAGTCCTTTTAATGTCTTCATCAGTGGCATTGCAGAGGACTGGAAGGAAAAATATGCCTTTTGCAGATGACACAAGATCTGCAACAGGGTTGATACAGGAGGCGTGGAAAGGATGAAAGGGACTTGAGGTTGGAGGAATGGTCTGACGTATGGCAGCTAGGATTCAATGCAAAAAAGTGTAAAATAATGCCTGGGAAACAAGAACCCAGGGAAGAATACACAGTATGGGTGGGAGGTAGTAACAACAACAAAACAGGAAAGGGACACAGGGGGTAATCATATCAGATGACCTTAAGGTTACGAAAGCAATGTGGAAGGCAGTAGGGAGGGCTGGGGTATACTGGGATGTATAGGAGAGGCATCAGCAGCAGAAAACAGGAAGTTGTACCCTCTGTACAGACAGTTGGTGAGGCGCCATCTGAGTACTGTGTCAGTTCTGGAGACCCCATCTCATGGACATAGACAGGATAGAGGCAGTTCAGAGGAGGCAAGCTAAAATGGTGCAGGGTCTGCAAGAAGCCGTATGAGGAGAGACTAAAGAGCTTAATATGTATACCTTGAGGAAAGAAGGGGAGGGGACATGATGAGAAACTTTCCAAGTACCTCAAGGGGAATCAACAAAGTCCAAGAGGTAGCATCTTTCAGAAAAGAGACTTGCAAGAACAAGGGGGACACAATTTAAAAGATGAAGGAGGGCAGTTCAGGGGCAATGTGAGGAAGTATTATTCTCACAGAGGAAGATAGTGGATGCATGGAACAGCCTTCCTGAGGAAGTTATGGAGACTAAAACTGTGGGAGAATTCAAAAATGCATGGGACAGACATAAGGCAATTCTTGTGGGGGGCAGGAAGATATAGGCTGTTGGTTAAATAGAATCTGCGGCCTATCCTGTAGGTAGGGAAATGGGCAGACTAGATGGGCCTAGCGGTCCTTATCTGCCATCAAAGTCTATGTTTCTATGTTTCTATGTCAAAGGAGGGAAAGTAAAGGAACAGTATATGCAATACTATTTAAATTCTAGAAAGCATATATATATATATATATATATATATATATATATATATATATATATATATATAGTAGAGGGTGTGTTTTAAAGCCAGTGTTAACATTGGCAGGCAGTTTACGAAGGACTGCCACCCCAGCTCTAGGAAATCCTAATGTAGCTGACATCGTGCTATAAAAAGCGTTGGGATGCAGCTCTCTTTACAGAGACATTGTTCCCAAAAGCACAATCCAGTACTGCCTCTAGATTTGTGAACAACTAGTATATAACGTGCTGTCCATTCACAGGGCATAAATAACAATTTTCTGGACAGAACATATTCTCTTTAAGTCATTATTTCTATTTGTATTTTAGAAACTGACCTCAGATTGGAAACATAATCTACTTCCATGTCAGAATTACATATTAATATATCAAGCACTGAGAAGGATATTTGATAGGGTAGTCATACACCTTGTAAAAATCATTACATGATAACCTGAAACGAAAAACCAGTTAAATTCTCTGAGTTTGGCATTATACAAATGCCCAAGTGATCATTCCTAGTCCGCCTCATGAGATTGTGCAAAACGAACTCTAGTCAGGCTGTGCAGAGCCGCTTTTTACACAAGAGGGCCCAGAGCTCCATGGACGGAGCAACGTGGTCTTGCAACAGAAACGGTAGGAAACAAGTTAGAACATGAATGAGAATGAAGTCCTAACCTGCAGTTTGCTGCTAACCTGCACAATATCGTGCTGTATTCCCTCTTACTAACCGAAACTTCCCATGTTGACTATTTACTGCTTCGAACTGCAATCAGGCGAAGTTCAACTAATCTGAATAATGTTGGGGCATGGGTGTAGCTCTCAGCACTCCACGTCAGACAGCCTCCCAGTAATCCTATAAATTGGTATGGGAAGTACAAGTTCTCGGCTGGTGCCATGTGTATTCATTCTAATGCTGGGGCATTATTATACAGACATAAGAAAGAAGTAAAAAAAAAAAAAATGTTTTGGGGGAAAAAACACTATTTAAGGAGCATGTACCTACTGTCAGGCACCCAGCTCCCCACAAACATGTGTAATAGTAGGTCTTCTCTACTGTTGAGAGGCATCAAAAATTCTATGCGCGTCCCTCTGGTTAAAGCAGCAGTACTAGGGAACAAAAATTGTGCTACTTTGACAGTTTATTCCTGTGCCCTGGTGATCTTTCTCGCCAGCATTGTACTATCGCTGAAGTAATTTGCTCATATTTCACTTCTTTGTTTACATCTGCCACTAAGCATGTTGCACTGGAACCCCTCTGCTGCCAACTGCACATGCGAAGATGACTTACAGAGACATGGGAATGGTCAGCAGAGGTCCCTCTGCTGTTGTCAAAGACGTGATGTGACCTGTAGAAAAAGCGCAGGTTGAAAATTAGTCAGCCACCATACTTGTTGTGCGCTACAACACTTCAAATAAATTGCAAATATCTAAAAACTAAAAGCGACTAGGAAAAAATAACATTTACAGGTATGGAATCTGGAACTTTGGCACATGCTTACAGCGAAAAACAGAAATCTGATAGCTCACTTTCTGATTTTGTAGTACTGCTGCTTTAAAGGTTAGCATCCCATAAAACAAAGCCTTGTCTGATACACCTCCTTTTGTGATGTCAGGAAATGAATACTGAGGTGCATGTCATTAACTGCATCGTATGTGATATGTATATGGTGTTTAGTACTATTTAGAGCTGCCATGAGAAAAATCAAAGCAGCAGCTGGAGTAAATGTCATATTTACTAGGCGGTCACTTTCATTGTTCAAGTGGCAACTCTAAATGGTACTAAACATCATAAACAAATAACTCAATATAGAGCTATGAAGCACACACAAGCAGCCTTCATCTTCTGATGTCACAAAGGGCGTGTCTGAGCTACGAGGAGTTGACCTGAAAACCAGAGCTTTGTCACAAGTTAATGAATTTTGCTGGGTTTTTATGGGACGACTCCTATAGTAGTGCCACTTTGGGATAATAAGCTGAAGTCTCGCCTTATTGATTGGGCTAGTGTATGGAAGAGTATCAAATATATTGTGATACCCAAATATAGGAGCTTACAATACTTTATTGCTTCTAACTTATATTTTACGTATGAACAGAGGCCTTAGACAGACAGACCGATGTTTTAGATGCCAAGCAGAAAGAGGAGACTTACTACATGTGTTGTGGGATTGCTGCAAAATTCGGCCCTTGTGGGATGAAATTAAGAGGCAAATAGATCCATTGTTGGACTACTCGGAGTTTATTACTCCAGAGATATGTATCTTGGGGAACTTCTCGCAAATGGAGCGGGCTACCCCTAAATATCATGTATCGCTGATGGCAATGGCAATCAAAAAGTATGGTCCAACATTGGAAGGATGACCAATTATATGGTTATATCCATTGGGTGGGGACTATTGGAGCCTATCTAGAATTAGAGACACTTATGTTCAGAAGGGAAGAAAGGGTCTCTGACAAAAGATGAGTCAGTATTGCAAACAATTTATTCCCACTAGAGGCCATTTGGTTGGGTCTGGGTCTGCCTGCCAGGCTGTGTTTAGGTTGTGTTGTATCAAAATGAGATGATAGAGAAGCTAAAGGGATAGGGGGACTAAGTTATACAGGAAGAGGGTATGGAGGGATTTGGGGGACTCTTAGGGGAGATAGGAATACTGGGCCTGCTATAAAGACCGGGGGATGGGGACTCTCTCTCTCTTGGGGGAGCTCAGGGAGGTGTCACCCCTCGGGGATGATTTAATATCTATAGAATGGGGCCAATGGGTTACTTATTAAGCTGAGGGGTCTAGGGGAAGTGGTTTAATTTGTAATTCATATTAGGATATTGCTTTTATTAAGGGGTCTTATTGGATTAAAGATAATTTGGGTGGGGGTGACATTCCTGAGTTTGTACATAGTTATTGTATATAGTTTACATCGTCAGTTTTTGGGCTGTGTGCCTGGTTTGCCATGTTTTGTTGCATGTTTGTATTGTCTTTTTTTTTTCTTAAATTGAATAAAGAGATGTTATAAAAAAACAAAAATCAAAAGGAGGCATGTCAGACAAGGCTTTGTTTTTATGGGGTGCTATAACCTTTTAGCCAGAGGGAAGTGCATAGAATTTGTAATGCCCCTCAACAGTAGAGCAGATCTACTATTATATATGTTTGTTTGGAGCTGGGTGCCTGACAGTAGGTACCTGCTCTTTAAGATACAATTTACATGTGTTTTACGTGACTCAAGGTCTTGTAAAAAGCCAAAGTTGGCTTCAGGGTTTGACACAGGAGCACAAGTGGATTAAGAGACTTGCTCAGTGGCACATGATATTTAACTGAAGGTTCCCAGAATAAAGCAAGGCATTCTGGATGTGCCATGAACGCTTTATAAGGAAACTAGGATGCAACAGAAAGGGGGCCTCGCTCAGTGATAACAGCATACGAACAAACAAGGAAACTAATGCAAGGAGGTGACCTCAGTGGGGAAAGCAGTGGACCCCAGAGGAGGAGGAAGCGAATCCTGGTGGGGGACTCCATCATAAGAGGGATCCAGCTAGGAACACAGGAGGGGGAGGACAGGGAGGTGAGGTGCCTACCAGGTGCCACGGCATGGAGGGATGGAAGGAAGATACTGGGGATCACTGGGAAGGCAAGACAGGAGGGTGAGCTGGATGTCATTATCCACCTAGGTACTAATGACTTGGCAAATGGGGAGCCAAAGGAAGTTCAGGAAGAGTTTAGGAAACTGGGGAGGGTCTCAAGCAAGTAGCTACTTCTGTCACTTTCTCAGAAGTACTACCTGTGAGAGGCAAGGAGAACATAGGAGTGCATGCACCAGGAACTTTAACTCATGGTTGAAGAACTGGTGCTGTGAGGAAGGGTTTGGATTCATTGGTGACTGGGGACCCATCTGGAGGGATGGAGGTTTGTTCAAGCCTGACGGCCTGCATCCATCCTGGAGGAATCCAAGCACTCAATGATAAGTTTAAATGCTACATTGACAAGCATTTAAACTAGCAAAGGGGTGGGCAGGCCAGCAAGGATGGTACCTACTTGCTCACCCCCACAGCTAGTAATGGAACCAGTGAACCAGAGGGTGGCTATCTCTGCAAAGCAGTGTGCAAAAGTTGGAGATTAGTGTACTAAAGGTGGATAAGCAGAAAAGGGCAAAATTCAGCAGAAGGGCAGACAGCAAGGAGAACCAGGGATAAATGACAACCATGGAAGGGCTGGAGTAGAACAGTGAAACAGTCTAGGAGGTCAAATCATGGAAGCCATGTGTGCAAATGCCAGGAGCCTTAGCAACAAGATGGAAGATCTGGAGGCTGTCATGGTACAGTCAGACCTGGACATTGTGGCCATCACTGAAACCTGGTGTAATGATAACCATGACTGGGAGATGGCCATACCTGGCTACAACATATTCAGAAGAGACAGAGCAGGCAGGAAGGAGGAGGAGTGGCACTGTATGTGAAAAATGACATAAGGCCACACAGATCCAGGAGGAACAAAATGGGGAGAGATACTGTGGGTTAAACTGGAAAGGAAAATGGGGCCAGCCATCCGCACAGGTGTGGTCTATAGACCACCAGCCCAGGAGGAAGAAACAGATGGGAGCTGATGCTAGCCATCCAAGGATGGCTGACAAGAATGAGTAGTACTGGTTGGAGACTTCACATACCAGATGTGGACTGGAGCATCCCAGCAGCAGCATCAACTAGGAGCAGATTTATCCTGGACTCCTTCAGGGTGCCTTCCTCAAGCAACTGGTCATGGAACCAACTCGCAGAAGGCAATACTGGACCTTGTGCTCACAAACAGGGACAGTGTGATGGGGTAACAGTGGGGAGCACCTGGGTAACAGTGACCACCAGTCATTGTGGTTTGAAATCACAGAAAAGCAGAACCAAACCACACAAAAACACGTATCCTGGATTTTAGGGGGCAGACTTTGGGAAAATGGGAGATACTTGAAAGAGGCATTAAGGAATGGGACAGGAATCAGGGGTTGAGGACAGTGGGCAGTATTTAAAATGGGGATTACAAGAACAACAGAATTATGCATTAAGCAGGTTATAAGAGGAAAAGAAAGAGAACCATTATGGTTTCCAAAGAGGTAGCAAAGAAATGAAAGCCAAAGACTGCATTCAGGCAATACAAAAGACACAGGCAGAAGGGGATAGGGAGAAGTACCAGGAGAAACAAAGGGAGGCAGGAAGTCAGTAAGGAAGCCAAAGCTCAGACAGAAGAACACATTGCAAAATCAGTGGTTAAAGGGACAAAACCTTTACAGGTACATAAGTGAAAAAAGAAGGACAAAGGGAGGATAGTTAGACTGAAGGGGAGGATGGGAGCAGCGTGGAGGATGACAACAGTAAAGCTGACATATTGAACAGGTATTTCTGCTCAGTCTTTACTAAGGAAGAGGGGGTAATGGGTCTGAAGGGAGTACAAGGGTGAGAATGGTGCAGAAATGGACACAAGTCCCTTTACAGAAAGGGTCCTGAAGGAACTGGAAGTAATAAGAGTTGACAAAGCAATGGGGCCAGATGGGTGCACCAGGGTCCTTAAAGAACTAAGAGAGGTGGTGGCTGAACCTCTGGCTATCCTGTTCAGCCAATCACTGGAAACAGGAGGTACCCAAAGACTGGAGGACAGCAGATGTAGTCCCTTATACAAAAGTGGGAACAAAGAGGAAGCAGGGAACTACAGACCAGTCAGCCTCACTTGGTAGTGGGAAAGATCATGGAAGCACTACTGAAGGAGATTGGTGGAACATCTGGTTGTCAATGGACTACAGGACCCAAGGCAGCATGGTTTCACCAGGGGGAGGTCATGTCAGACCAACCTCATTGAATTTTTTGACTGGGTGACTAGGGAGGTGGATCAGGGGAGGGCAGTGGACATGGCCTATCTGGACTTCAGCAAGGCCTTTGACACTGTCCACATAGAAGACTATTACACAAACTGGGGAATATGGGTGTGGGCAGGACAGTAGTGTGGTGGGTAGGTAACTGGCTGGGTGGCAGGACACAGAGGGTGGTGGTAAATGGCTGTCACTCCACAGAGGGAAGAGTGACCAGTGGGTACCACAGGGATCAGTGCTGGGACCGGTCCTATTCAACATCTTCATCAGTGACATTGCACAGGATATAGAAGGCAGAATTTCACTGTTCGCTGATGACACAAAGCTCTGTAACAGAGTAGACACACCAGAGGGTGTAGACAGAATGAGAAGGGACCTGCAGAAACTTGAAGAATGGTCAAGGGTTTGGCAGTTGAAATTCAATGCAAGAAGTGCAAGATAATGCATATGGGGCACAAAACCCTGGCACAATATATCAGTTGGGGGTGAGGATATAGCATGCACCAAGCAGGAAAGGGATCTTGGGGTTGTCATCTCTGATGACCTCAAGGTAGGAAACAGTGTGACAAGGCATCAGGTAAAGCAAATAGGATGCTGGGATGTATAGGCAGGGGCATCACCAGCAGGAAAAGGAGGTCATAATTCCGCTATACAAGACACTAGTGAGGCCCCACCTGGAGTACAGTGTACAGTTCTGGAGACCATACCTACGTAAGGACATGAGACAGGGTAGAGAAGGTTCAGAGGAGGGCAACAAAGATGGTGCATGGGTTGCATCACAAATCCTATGAAGACAGGTTGAAGGAACTGAACATGTACTCCCTGGAGGAGAGGAGGGAGAGGGATATGATAGAGACATACAAGTATCTTACAGGGAGGAACAGGGTGCAGGAAAACACTATTTTTAACGAAAAGATGTTTCAGGACTAGAGGGCATGGGATGAAGTTGGAGGAGGGACGATTCAGAGGAAACATGAGAAAGAATTTCTTCACAGAACGGGTGGTGGACAAGTGGAACACCCTGCCAGAGGAAGTGGTGGGGGCTGAAACAATCACGGGATTTAAGAATGCATGGAATAGACATAAAGGAATTCTAGAGGTCAGGGGTAAGGGGAAATAGACTTCTAGGAAAACAAACTGAACTTACAAGCTCAAATGGGCAGACTAGGTGGGCCATAGGCCCTTATCTGCCAACACTGTCTATGTATCTATGTATCTATGTATCTATGAATCCCAGACCGGCCTTGTCAGTGTGACCTTGATTAATAAGAAGAGCTCTCTTTGTCTTGATGTAAGCCGGAGCTTTCTGTTCATCAAGAATTTCTGGATCTTCAGTACCGCACATCAGCCAGCACTGCTCAGTCTGGAGACCAGATTGTGAATGATGCAGGAACTCTTTCCTTGCACAACTCAGCATCTGAAATTGATGCTGGCTTCTCTCCCAGTCATTTTATAAATGATATTTCTGAATGCCTCCAATCTATCCTTCCCTTCTAGCCACGGTTCTTTCTTTGAATCCCTCATGCATGATTTCCACTTGAGTAGGTATGCACTTGGTTTGTACCATTTTATGCACACGCAGTAGGTGTTTCTCCATTTGTTCCTTGTTATGGTAGCAGTTAACCATGAAGCCCTTCTTTGGCACTGTATGAGTTTGTACATAGCTATTGTATATAGCGAAGTATTGGGCCTGCAGGCCATGCAGCTTGACTCATTCCTCATCTGGTGATAGCCAAGAAATTGTATTTTCCAATTGGTGAATTGAGCAGAGCAAGGAGCTCGACTGTGATTTAACCATCTAATATCTCATTTTTGATTGTTACCCAGAGTGGGGGTGGCATGACGAATGACCTTTCTCTGAGAGTGATATTGCCACAATACAGGCTATGGAATACTGGTGAAAGTCTGGCGAGGTCCAGCCTTCTCTGAGCTTCTGGGCCCTCAGTTTATCCCTACTGAACTTAGGCCTCGAGGCTCCCCATAGAAAATTACTTATTAGGCTGTTTAACATTTTGGCCCAAGAGTCCAGCAGGAGAAAGAGGAGGTGGGCTAGCAAGTGAAAAACCCTAGGAGCCAACATCATTTTAATCACAGTAATTTTCCCTGCCAGTGAAAGATGTAGATGCTTCCACCTAGTTATGTCTTTGTGGAGATTTTCTAGCAATGGTTTGAGGATAATATCCACTAGCATTTTTAAATTTGAGGAAACATAGACATTGACAGCAGCTAAGGACCACTTGGCCCACCTAGTCTGCCCATTTCCCTTCCTACTGGATAAGCTGCAGATCCTAGTAAACCAACAACCTATTCCACCCCGCAAGAATTGCCTTATGTCTGTCCGGTGCATTCTTGAATTTCCCCACTGTTTCTGACCCCACGACGTCCTCAGGAAGGCCCTTACATGCATCCACCACCCACTCAGTGAAAAGAATACTTCCTCACATTGTCCCTGAGCCATCCCCCCTCGATCTTCAAATTGTGTCCCCTTTTTCTTGCACATCTCCTTTTCTGATAGATGCTACCCTCCTGGACTTTGTTGTTTCCTTTGAGATATTTAAAAGTTTCTATCATGTCTCCTCTCTCCCTCCTTTCTGCAAGGGTATACATATTTAGCAGTGAGGAAGTTTCTGTGCTGTGAGGAAGATGGCCTGAATGAAGCAGACATCGCATAAATCCACCGGCAGGAAGGCACCCCGCAAGCAGCTCACCACCAACTCTGCCAGGAAAAGTGCTCCAGCTACAGGAGGAGTGAAGAAACCTCACTGCTACCGGCCCGGCACCGTGGCTCTGTGGGAGATCTGCCGCTACCAGAAATCCACCGAGCTGCTCATCCACAAGCTGCCCTTCCAGCACCTGGTCCAGGAAATCGCTCAGGATTTCAAGACGGATCTGCGTTTCCAGAGCTCAGCTGTCATGGCCCTGCAGGAGGCCAGTGAGGCTTACCTGGTGGGGCTCTTTGAAGATGCCAACCTGTGTGCCATCCACGCCAAGAGGGGCACCATCATGCCAAAAGATATCCAGTTAGCATGCCACATCCATGGGAAGAGAACTTAGACCTGAAACCACTGATCCGAGACAGACCAGACCAGAAACCCAAAGGCTCTTTTCAGAGCCACCAACCACACACTAGAGAGCTGCAAATCATTTGACTTTCATGTTGTTTTTCTGTGTTTTCCTTACATTTTACCACTAATGAGGGCAACACAAAGCCTATGGCCACTCTCCCAAAGTGTGTATAGCAGAGAATAGCTTCTCAGTGCATTGTTGCCTGCCACATACAACGGCAAACAGTCAGAAATGTACTGGGGTCATTTGTTGGTAATAGCTCTTTAAGTCCAGAGAACTGCATTTCTATTCCTTCTGTACTGAAGGGAGGTCCACCCCACAGCTACATATAAGGAGCAGTGGTGGGTGGTGATAGGTAGGCCAGTTATGAATCTCAAGGCTCTGTGGTATAAGGTGTCCAGTTTAGTAAGACAGGAGGCATTACACTGACTATAAATGAAATTGGCATAATCAATTAGGGATAGAAACATGGATGGAACTAACTGCATCTTGGCATCTTTGGTCAGCAGGCAGTTTATTCTAAAGAAGAGACCAAGCCTCTGCCTCAACTTTTTCAGCAGATCCTCAACATGCTACACGAAAGAGTCTGTGGTCTAGCCAGACCCCTAGGTACTTGAAATTTGTAACAAATTCCAACCTCTCTCCTAGTAAAGTGTTTATGGGAGGTAAGGAGCCAGAGATAGCAGGGTTCACCGAATGAGTAGCCAGAGAGAACAGCAGTGCTTTTGTTTTTTTGGTATTGAATAAGAGTTTTTTTATTCAGGAGCTGACTCTGCAACAAGTTGCATTCTGTTTGTAAATCTCCACAGGCGGCTTCTGGAGTTGGGTAGCTTAGGTACAACACCGTATCATCAGCAAAAAAGGTGAATACTGGCTTCCTTGATGCCAACATCAGTTTTGTTTATATAAATGGCAAAAAATAGTGGCCCCAGGATGAATCCCTGTGGAATGCCTCTTTTTAGAGGTTTGAGTGGAGAGAGCTCCCCTTTGGCCTTGCCCTGCTGAAGTCTATCTGTAAGGTAATTATTGAACCAGCACAGAGAGGTCAAGTCCAGACCTATCACTTTTAGGGTGGAAAGAAGTAGGCAGAGGTCAACAGTGTCGATGGCCTTGCTAAAGTCCAGGAACACATCACATACAAATGTTTTGTTTTCCAGCTCTTTTTGCCAGTCAGTCATAAATCTTATGACTGCTCCTCTCACAGACCCAGCATCATTGCTAGTGGGCCACATTGGCCCCATTTCTATATAAAAAGGATCACATGCCATAAATTCCACAAACATCTTGCTGCCCTAAAAACTGACAAATCCACTGGCCCAGACATACCCATCCCCAAATTCCCGAGACTAGTTACCCCGAAATATAGCATGTCTCATAACCAAACTCCTCAAATTATCCTTCTCATCCAGGAAAGTGCCAGACCTCTAGAAAACATTGACAATCGTACCACTCCACATGGGCAGAGAGATCCCTTGAAAATGATTGGTTAATCCCACTTTTCAACTCTTGCCAAGCCGTAAGAGAAAGTTGTTCATTGCCAACTGGTTGACAACCTGCAGCAATATAACCTCATTTGCCCTGAGCAACATGGCTTCCATAAAGGGCACAGCACTGTCACTGCCATGATTAATTCACAGATGCCATTTATAAAACAATGGATAAGGGCCTTGCTCTTGGAAATGTGTTTGTGGACCTGACCAAGGCTTTTGAGCTGGTCACTCACAAAGTATTAACCTCCAGGCCACTCGAACTTGGCCTTGAGCCCCCCTGTACTCGCCTTTTTCACAGACTACCTGGACCACAGGAAACAGGCTGTCAAAAGAGGGAATTCCCTATCTGGGGTAAACACCATAGCCAGTGATGTCCCCCAGGGTTCTCAGGCCCCCTTCTTTTTTCCACATACATAAATCTCAGTATCAATTTTTATTTATTTAGAAAACATTATTCCAGTGAGGCCATAGCGTTGTACATAAAGTCATAAAACATTCATTCCATAAAATTATAATTACTGGGATCATAAATATCAACCGGATTGCTGTTTTGTTAGAAATGTGTATCAACTGGATTTCGAGTTATTATGCTCCAAAGGGCTCTCTGAAACCCCTTCAGTTTAGCCAGGCCTACGCTGAGTATGGAAAACATTTTTTTAGCTTTTATTTATCATTTACTTAATTTTTTGCTGTTTTACATCTGTGGTGATGTTTATTTTGCCTCCATTTTTAATGTGGTCTCAATATCATAAGCCACCCTGAGCCACAAATAGATAAAAATCTCCTGCCCTTTCCACTAGATCCCAGGACTACTGGTGAAGGTAAGTGGGCTAGCAGAAAGAATTGGAGCAGGAAGCTGGCCAGCTAAACTCCTGTGATGTATTTGGCCAGAACAATAAAGACGTTAATGAGAAAAAAAAGGAAACAATGTGCTTTATGCAATTCATCTGAGAGGCTGGTTATGAATGTAATATCAATCAATTCTTATTAGTTCAGCAGTTTAAAAGCAGTCTTTCCAACTTATTAAAATAATATACAAATATATTGTTTGAGAACAGCAATGTTGCAATACTACTTCATAATTCACCTGGACAGCAGCGCACTTGTAGTGTAACATATGTGCAGGTTACCTTTTACATAAAAAAGCCTTTTCTTGAAATTTAAATCCCATCTTCCCTTTTTTAATATTGCATAACCCCTTATTAGTTTTTCTTGTTGTCTGTAGAATATAGAAAAGGGGCATTAGCTAATGTCCTTCCTGTATGTTGGGACATGTGAACTAATTTGCACAGTCACTGGCCATATGCCCAGCATAAGTACACATTTTCCTTATCAATCAATAATCCCATGTTTTAAACAAAGCTATATGATCTGAAATTGTTCCTGATCAATTGACTACCCAATACACACCTCTCTCTTGCCTTAGAATGTACTTGGGGTTTTCTTCGATTTCCTAACCACTGGGTGTAGAAGTATGAATTTTACATCAAAGAGATCTGATGCAGAAATATACAGCCTCCTTCACCGATATTGTTCCTCTCCAGACATTGTACAATGCACAGTGAATGAGCCATATGTGATAATGGTTCCTGTCATCCCTTATAACATAGACTGGTAATATCTACATCCACTCTATTATTGTTTTTTGTTGTATTTATTTTAGTTTAGTCTTTGGTAACTGGGTAAGACCCACTAGGCACAAGTGCCTGTTTTCAGGGATGACCTGGGAGCATTGGGCAGTTAAAGAGCAGGTACCCAGTGTCATGTACCCAGCCCCCACCCCAAACATATAGAATAATGGACCTGCTCCACTGTTGAAGGTATTAAAATCCCATGTGCTTCCCTCTGGTTAACAAGTTATAGCACCCCAAATGTGCACCCCCATAAAAACAGAGCCATGTCTGACATGCCCCCAGGCAGGTATACCAGCCCCCTTCTGTAATGTCAGAACATGAAGGCTGTATGTGTGTTCCATAGACCTGTATTGGCGCCATATTTCAATGACTGTTAGTCATATTTAGAATTGCTACTTGAAAAAATGAAAGTGACCACTCCAGTAATCAGGGACTATTACTCCAGAGACTGCTTTGATATTCCTACATGGCACCTCTAAATAGTACTAAAAGACATAGATATATCTCATACATATAGGTTAATAAAATGCACCCTCAGTATTCATTTTCTGACATCACAAAAGGGGTCTGGGGGCATGCCAGACATGGCTCTGTTCTTATGGGGGTGCAATTTGGAGTACTATATTTTTTTAACCAGAGGGAAGTGCATATAATTTTTAATACCCTCAACAGTGGAGCAGGTCCACTATTATATATGTTTGAGGGGGCTTGGTGCATGACAATGGGTACCTGTTATTTAAGTGACTTGTTCAGAGTCACACAGCATGCAGGTGGAGGTTGTGAGAATTAAACCCAGGTCTGGTCTGCTGGATGTACCAAAGTTCATGCATATCTCATTACTTGTACTTGTAGTAGTGGCTTTCTAATCTTTTGGTATGTTGGGATGCACCATCCTAGTCATAGAAACATAAAATTTGACAGCAGATAAGGACCGCTTGGCCCACCTAGTCTGCCCATTTCCCTACCTAACAGATAAGCTGCAGATCCTAGTTAACCAACAGCCTACTTCCTCCTATCCCCCTACTAGAATTGCCTTATGTTTGTCCCATGCATTCTTGAATTCCCCTACTGTTTTTGACTCTACAACCTCCTCAGAAAGGCTGTCTCATGTATCCACAACCCTCTCTGTGAAGAAATACTTCCTCACATTACTTCTGAGCCATCCCCCTTCTATCTTCAGATTGTGCCCCCTTGTTCTTGCACATCTCTTTTTCTGAAAGATGCTACCCTCTTGGACTTTGTTGATTCCCTTGAGGTATTTGAAAGTTTCTATCATGTTCCCCCTCTTCCCTCCTTTCCTTGAGGCTATAAATCTTTAGTTTCTTTACTTTTTCTTCATATGTCTTCTGATGCAGACCCTGCTGCATCATTATGGTTGCCCTCCTCCAGACGTTAATGAGAAAAAAAAAAAAGGAAATGTCTAGGTAGGCCATATCCGCAGCCTCTCCCTGGTCTATTACTTTGGTCACCCATCTGACATGACCTTCCTGCTGTGAATCCATGCTGCTTTGGGTCCTATGCCATGCTAGAATCTAGGTACTGAACAATTCTTTCTTTCAGAAGTGATCCCATCATTTTCCCCACTACTGAGGTCAAACTAACTAGTCTGTAGTTTCCTGCCTCTGTCCTGCTCCCACTTTTGTGAAGAGGAATTGCATCTGCCCTCTTCCAGTCCTCAGGTACCATCCCATCCTCCCATGATTTGTTAAAGAGAGTAGTCAGCGGTGTCACAAGTTCTACCCTTAGTTCTTTTAGAATTCTTGGGTGAATCCCATCAGACCCCATTGCTTTGTCCACCTTCAATTTTATTAGTTCTTTCAGAACCCTTTCTTCTGTAAATGGACTGGTATCGACCCCCATCTTCAGAGTATTTCACTTGTTTGGTTTAGGTACCTCCATCTTCTCTTCCTTTGTGAATACTGAGCAGAAATATTTGTTCAGTATCCTGCTTTTTCACTGTCACCCTCTGCCCACATTCCCTTCCCTTAATTAAGCCTCAGTATCCCTCCTTTGGTCTTTCTTCACTCTCTAATGCAGGGTTTTATTTAACTCTAAAAATTGATTAGCGTTTTGCTCATAAAAGTTCTAAAATTTTGTGAAAACGCATAGCACTTGCCTCACTGTGTTTAACTAACATAACACTTCTAGAAAACCTATATAAATACTTGCTGTACAGTTAGTATTGTCCTAAGAAAAACACTGCTGATCAATTATTTAAAACCCTGCTAATGTACCTATAAAAGGTCTTATCCCCCTTCTTGACAGAGTTGGCTATCCTTTCCTTGGTTTGGGCCTTTGCTATTCTGACTGACTTCCCTGCCTCTTTCTGCTTTAACTGATAAAGTTCTCTGTCCTGCTCCTTCTGTGTTCTTTATATTTCTGAATGCTATCCTTGTCTCTCTTCTTTCTAACACATACTGCAACACAGTACTGTATAAGTATGGTGCTAACACATACCGCAATACACTGTTGTGAATGCATATGGTGCCAAACATATCACAGTGCACTACTGTGAAGGTATACAGTGCTAAAACATATCAAAGTGCACTACTGTGAAGGTATAAAGTGCTAACAATACCAGTGCACTTACTGTGAAGGTATATATGCTAACACTACCACAGTGCAATTCACTGTGTATGTATGCACCAATATTGCATATGACACTACTGTGAAGGTATATGGTGCCAGCACATACTGGAGCACACCACTGAGAAGGTATACAGTGCCAATCACATACCACGGTACACTACTGTGAATGCATATGGTGCTAAGACCACATGACTACTTTGAATGTATACTAGTGCTAACACATATCACAGTACTACTGTGAAAGTATATGGTAGCCAACACATACTGTAGTACAGTACCCAACGGTATATGGTGCCAACATATGCTGTGCACACAGTTGTGAAGGTGTACATGCCAACACATACCTGCTAGTACATCATTGTGAAGGCATATGATGATAACATATAACCCCAGGCCACTACTGTGAAGGTGTATGGTGCTAAAACATACCACAGCACCCTACTGTGATGGTATAAGGTGTAAAACACACACCGCAGCACACTACTGTGAAGGTATATGGTGTTAACATATACCGCGACCTGCTACTGTGAAGGTACTGTATATGATGTTAACATATACCGCGACCCACTACTGTGAAGGTGTATGGTGCTAAAACATACCGCAGCACCCTACTGTGATGGTATAAGGTGTAAAACACACACCACAGCACACTACTGTGAAGGCATATTTAACATATACCGCAACCTGCTACTGTGAAGGTACTGTATATGATGTTAACATATACCGCGACCCACTACTGTGAAGGTGTATGGTGCTAAAACATACCACAGCACCCTACTGTGATGGTATAAGATGTAAAACACACACCGCGGCACACTACTGTGAAGGCATATGGTGTTATCATATACTGCGACCCACTACTGTGAAGGTATATGGTGCTAAAACATACCACAGCACACTACTATGAAGGTATATAGAACAGCAACAAAGCAGTCTGTAGCAGTCACCCTCAAAGTAAAGCTGGTTGGAGGGCTTGGTTGGCTGCTATAACTAATCTGATTCCGTTTCAGGTCACAGCACCTGACAGTGTATTGGGGCTTAATTCTGTGGTTCTGCTCATACTGGAAGTAAAGGAGATTTTTTTTATTTATTTAGTTTTTGTTAACTGGGTAAGAACACTAGACAGCATAGCTGCCTATTTTCAGGTACAACCTGGGAGATTACAACAACGGGTACGTAGACAATAGTAGATACAAAAAAACATCATGGTAACAAGTAAAAGTCAGACACAGTACACTTGTACAACATTTTCAGCAGTGAGAGTACATTTGCAGGAATCTATACATAGTAACAAAACAGAAATAAGTGCAAATAACTAACAGTCATAAGTCATACATCTAGTGACTAAGTACTAGAAGAGGAAACAGCAAGATGTCCAGGCAAGTCTGAGAGTACTAGAGGTTGGAGCCGGTAGGCAGCTAGGAGGAACCAGTACAGGAGTGGGTGGATTGAGAACAGCAGCAGCAGATGCCACCTTGGAGGGGACAGAAGTGAATGAGCTAGAACTAGGGAAGGGAATCATAGCAGACAGGCCATCCAGTGGCTGGGACAGCAGCAGAAGCCACCTTTATAGGAGAAGAAGAAAATAGGCTTAGACAAGGAAGGGTATCATAGCAGATGGAGCTTCTGGCAGCTGGGCAGCAGCAGCAGATACCATCTTGGAGGGGAAGAAGTGAATGGGCTTGGACCAGGGAAGAGAATCATAGCAGATGGGGCTGGCACGAGCCAGGACACTAGCAGCAGATGCCACCTTGGAGAGATAGAAGTGAATGGGCTTAGCGTAGGGAAGGGAACCATAGCAAACTGGACTGTCTTTGGTTTGAACAGCAGTAGCAGATGTCACTTTGAGAGATTGAAGTGAATGGGATTAGACCAAGCATGAGAATCAAAGTAGATGGGCCTGGTAGAGTTTGGGACAGCAGCAGCAGCAGATGCCACCTTTATAGGGGAAGAAGTGAATAGGCTTGGACCAGGGAAGGGAATCACAGCAGATGGGACTTGTGGATCTTGGGACATCAGCAACAGATGTATCCGAGGAAAGACAGAAGGTAATGGGCTTGGACCAGAGAAGGGAATCATAGCAGATGGAGCAGGCAGGAGTTGTGACAGAAGCTGCGGATGCCAACTCGGAGGGGATGAAGTGAATGGGCTTGGACCAGGGAAGGGAACCATAGTAGATGGGGCATGCAGCGGTTGGCACAGCATCAGAAGATGCCACCTTGGAGAGACAGAAGTGAAAGGGCTTGGACCAGGGAAGAGAATCATTGCAGATCAGACTGGTGGGTGCCGGGACACCAGCAGCACATGCCACCCTGGAGAAACCGAAGTGAATGGGCATGAACTAGGGAAGGGAATCATAGCAGATGGGACTTTCAGTGGCTGGGACAGCAGCAGCAGATGCCTTCTTGGAGAGACAGAAGTGAATGGGCTTTGACCAGGGAAGGGAATCACTGCTGATGGGCTTGCAGTGGCTGGGACAGTAGCAGCAGATGCCACCTTAGAGAGGAAGAAGTGAGTGGGCTTGGACTAGGGAAGGGAACTGTAGCAGATGGGGCTGGTGGGGGTTGGGACAGAAGTAGCAGATGCTACTATTATAGGGGAGGAATTTAATGGGCTTGGACCACAGAAGGGAATCATAACAGATGGGGCTAAGGATGGTTGGAGCCAGCAGCAGCAGCAGATGCCATCTTGGAGGGAAGAAGTCAATGGGCTTGGACAAGGAAGGGAATCATAGCAGATGGGGCTGTGGGGGTCAGGACAGCAGCAGCACATGCAACCTTGGTGGGGACAGAAGTGATTGGGTTTGGACCAGGGAACAGAATCATAGCATATGGGGATGGTGGGGGCCGGGACACCAGCAGCAGATACCGTGTTGGAGGGAAAAAGTGAATGGGCTTGGACATGGAGGGAATCATAGCAGATGGGGCTTCCGGTGGCTGGAACAGCAGCAGCAAATGCCACCTTGGAGAAATAGAAGTGAATATGCTTGGGCCATTCAAGGGAATCATAGCAGGTGGGGCTGGTGGGGGTTGGGGCAGCAGCAGATGCCACCTTGGAGAGACTGAAGTGAATGAGCTTCGACCAGTGAAGGGAATTATGGCAGATGGGGCTGATGAGCCCCGGACACCAGCAGCTGATGCCACCTTGTAGAGACAGAAGTGAAAGGGCTTTGACCAGGAGAGGATACTAGTAGCAGATGGGGCTTGAGGGTTGGAACTGCAGAAGCAGATGTCACCTTGGTTGGGAAGTAGTTAATAGGCTTGGACCAGGGAAGGGAATCTGAGCAGATATGGCTGGCTGTGGTTGGGATAGCAGGTGCCATTTTATAGGGGAAGAAGTGAATGGTCTCAGACCAGAGAAGGAATCATAGCAGACAGGGCTTGCAGTCATTGGGACAGCAGCAGCGAGATGCCATCCTGGAGGGAGGAGTGAATGGGCCTGAACAAGGAAGGGATTCATAGCAGATGGTGCTTGTGGGGATGGACAGCAGCAGCAAATGCCAGCTTAGAGGGACAGAAGTGAATGGTTTGGACTAGGGAATCATTAGCAGATATGGTTTGCTTGGTTTGGAACAGTGGCACGAGATGCCAACCGTGAGATACAGAAGTGCATGTGCTTGGACCAGGAAGGAATCATAGCAGATTGGCTGGCAGTCCAGGACACCAGGAGCATTTGCCACTTTGAGGAGACAGAAGTGAATTTGTTTGGCCAGGGGAAGGGAATCATAGCACATGGGGGTTCATGGGGTCAGAACTGCAGCAGCAGATGCCATGTTGGAGGGAAGAAGTGGAATGGGCTGTACCAAGGAAGGGAATCATAGCAGATGGGGCTTGTGGGTCTTATCATCACAAGCAGCAGATGTGTTCAGGAGAGACAGAATGAACAGGCCTCGACCAGAGAAGGAATTATAGTAGATTGGGCTGGGCGGAGATAGGGACAGCAACAGCTATATGCAACTTGGAGCAAACAGAAGTGAAAGGGCTTGGACCACAAGGGGAACACATAGCAGATGGAGCTGCCAGGGGTTGGGACAGCAGCAGTAGATTCCATCTTTGGAGACAGAAGTGAAAAGGCTTGGCTCAGGGAAGGGAACCATAGCAGATAGGGCTGGCAGGGGTTGGAACAGCAGCAGGTTGCCATGCTTTATGGGAAGAAGTGAATGGTCATGGACCAAGGATGGGAATCATAGCAGATGGGGCTTGCGGTCATTGGGACAGCAGCAGCAGATGCCATCTTGGAGGGGAAGAAGTCAATGGGCTTGGACAAGGGAAGGGAATCATGGCAGATGGTGCTTGCTGGGGATGGGACAGCAGAAGCAAATGCCACCTTAGAGGTACCAAAGTGAATGGGTTTGGACTAGGGAAAGGAATCATAGCAGATATGGTTTGCAGGGTTTGGGACAGCAGCACCAAATGCCAACTTTGAGAGACAGAAGTGCATGGGCTTGGACAAGGGAAGGAATTTTAGCAGATGGGGCTGGCGAGTCCAGGACACCAGGAGCAGATGCCACTTTGGAGGGAGAGAAGTGAATTTGCTTGGGCCATGGAAGGGAATCATAGCACATGGAGGTTGCGGGGTCAAGACTGCAGCAGCAGATGCCACCATGGAGGAGCAGAAGTGAATGTGCTTCTTCCAGGAAGGGAATCATAGCAGATGGGGCATTGGTCTTGTCACAACAGCAGCAGATGTTACCCAGAGACAGGAAGTGAACAGGCTTCTGAGAAAGAGAATCATAGCAGATGGGTCTGGTGGGTATCAGAACTGCAGCAGTATATGCCACCTTGGAGAGCAAGATGTGAATAGGCTTTGACTAGGGAAGGGAATAACAGCAGATGGGGATAGCGGGAGTCGGAACAGCAGTAGCAGATGCCATCTTAGAGGGGAAGAATTGAATGGAGTTGGACCGGGGAAGGGAATTATAGGAGTTGGGGCTTGTGGGGGTAGGGCAGGAGCAGCGGATTTAACCGTAGAGAGACAGAAGTGAATGGGCTTTGACCAGGGAAGGGAATTATAGTAGATGGGGCTGGAGGGGGTAGTGACAGCAACAGCTAATGCAAGCTTGGAGGGGACAGAAGTGAAAGTGCTTGGACCAGGGAAGGGAATCAAAGCAGATGGTGCTGGTGGGGGCCGGGCCACCAGCAGCAGATGCTGCCTTGGAGAAACAGAGGTGAATGTGCTTGGACCAGGGAAGGGAGCCATAGCAGATGGGGCTGCTGGAGGTTGGGACAGCAGCAGCAAATTCCACAATGGAGGGATAGAAGTGAAAGGGCTTTGACCAGGGAAAGGAATCTTAGCAGACAGGGTTGGCGTGAGTTAGGACAGCAGCAGCAAATGACACTTTTATACGGGACGCGGTGAATGGACTTGGACCAGGGAAGGGAATCATAGCAGATGAGACAGGTTGGGGTCGGGACACCAGCAGCAGATGCCACCTTGGAGAGGAAAGAAGTTATTGGGCTTGGACCAGGAAGAGATTCAACACAGATGGGGCTGACAGGGGCTGGGACACCAGCAGCAGATGCCACTTTGGAGAGACAGTGAAAGGGGCTTGGACCAGGCAAGGGCATCATAGCAGATGGGGCTAGTTATATTCGGGACAGCAGAAGTAGATGCCAACAGAGGGAAGAAGTGATTGAGTAGGACCAGGGAGGGAATCAGAGCAGTTGGGGCACGAGGTGTTGGGCAGCAGCTGCAGAATGTAACATCAAGAGACAGAAGTGAATGGGCTTGGACCAGGCAAGGGAATCACATAGCAGATGGGTCTGATGGGGTTTGGGACAGCAGCAGCAGATGTCAACATTACAGGAAAAATGAATGGGCTTGGATGAGGAAGGAATCACAGCAGATGGGACTGCAGGTGGTTCAGACACGCAGCAGATGCCACCTTCCAGAGGGGAGAAGAGAGTGAATGAAAACTTGGACGGGGAAAGGAATCGTAGCAGCTTTGGACTAGGGAAGGGGAATTGTAGCAGATTGGTCAAGGCGGGGTTGGGACAGCAGCAGCAGATGCCAAGGTGGAGGGAAGAAGTGAGTGAGCTTGGACACAAGAGAGAAACATAGCTGATGGTGCATTCGGGGGATGGAGCAGCGCAGCAGCCATCACCACTTGGAGACAAAGTGAAAGGGCTTGGATGAGGGAGAATGCTTAGATTGGTTTTGCAGGAATTGGGACGTAGCAGCAGATACCAACGGAGAGAGAGACTTGAAGGACTTCAGCCAGGAAGGAATCTTAGCAGATGGGGTTTGCGGGGTTTGGGACTGCAGCAGCAGATGCAACCTAGGAGAGACAGAGTGAAGGGGCTTGGTTAGGTTGAGGAATCATAGCAGATGGGGCTTGCAGGGGTCAGGAAGCAGCAGCAGCAGATGCTGCCTTAGAAGACACAAGTGAATGGGTTTGGACCTCGGAAGGAATCCAACAGATGGGGCTAGTGGGGTATGGACAGCAGCAGATGTCACCTTGGAGGGACAGAAGTTGTGGGCTTGGACCTGGGAAGGGAGTCAAGCGCAGATGGGACTGCGGGGCTGGGACACCAGCAGCAGATGCCACTTTGGAGAGACAAGTGAAGGGCCTGGATCAGGCAAGGGATGATAGGAGAAGGGCTAGTGATAGTTGGGACAGCAAGTAGGTGCCAACAGAAGAAGTGGATGGGGTGGGACCAGGGAAGGGAATCAGAGCAGTTAGGGCTTGCAGGTGTTGGGCAGCAGCTGCAAATGTAACCTTCGAGAGACAGAAGTGAATGGGCTTGGATCTGGGAAGGAATCACAGAAGATGGGACTTGCAGTGGTTCAGACAGCAGCAGCAGATGCCACCTTGGGGGAAGAGTGAATGGCTTTGGAGCAGGAAGGGAATCGTGGCAACTATGGACCAGGAAGGAATCATAGCAGATTGGTCTGTGGGGGTCGGGACAGCAGCAGCAGATGCCATGGTGGAAGAGAAGAAGTGAGTGGGCTTGGACAGAGAGGATACATAGCTGATGGTGCTTTTGGGGAAGGGACAGCAGCAGCAAATGCCACTGTGGAGAAACAGAAGTGAGAAAGGGCTACGAGGGAAGGGAAGGGAATGTAGCAGATTGGTTTTGCAGGAATTGGGACAGTAGCAGCAGATGCCAACTTGGAGAGACAGAAGTGAATGAACTTTGACCAGGGAAGAGAATCTTAGCAGATGGGGTTTGCGGGGTTTGGGACAGCAGCTGCAGATGCCAACTTGATAAGACAGAAGTAAATGGGCTTGGACCATGGAGTGTAATCATAGCAGATGGGGCATGCAGTGGTTGGGACAGTAGCAGCAGATGCCACCTTGGAGAGACATTAGTGAAAGGGCTTTGACCAGGGAATGGAATCATAGCAGATGGGGCTTGTGGGTGTCAAGACAGCAGCAGCAGATGTCATCTTGGAGGGGAAAAAGTGAATTGGCTTGTACCAGGAGAGAAATAAAGCACATAGACCTTGTGGGTCTTGGGACAGCAGCAGCAGAAGTAGCCCTGGAGAGACAGAAGTAAATGGGCTTCGATCAGGGAGGGGAATCGTAGCAGATGGAGTAGGCGGGGGTTGGGACAGAAGCAGCGGATGCCACCTTGGAGGGGATGAAGTGAATGAGCTTGGACCAGGAAGGAAACATAGCAGATGGGGCATGAGAGTTTAGCCAGCAGCAGCAGATGCCACCTTGAAAACAGAGTGAATGGGCTTGGACCAGGAAGGGAATCATAGCAGATGGGGCCTGTGGGTCTTGGGACAGCAGTGCAGAGTAGCCCTGGAGAAACAAGTGAATGGTCTTGGACCTGGGAAGGGAATCATAGCAGATGGCAGGCGGGGTTGGGACAGAAGCAGCGGATGAAAAACTTGGATGGGGATGAAGTGAATGGGCTTGGTCAGGAAGGGAACCAAAACAGGCGTGGCATCGAGGGTTAGCACAACAGCAGCAGATGCCTACCGAGAGGAGACAGAGGTGAAAAGGGCTTGGACCAGGGAAGGGAATCACTGCAGCTGTGGTTTGTGGGGGTTGGGACAGCAGCAGCAGATGCCACTTTGGAAGTGAAGAAGCGAATAGGCTTGGACCAGGGAAGGGAATCATAACAGATGGGGCTTGCTTGTCTTGGGACAGCAGCAGAAGATGTAACCCATAATAGGCAGAAGTGAATGGGCTTCGACCAGTGAAGCAAATCATTGCAGATGGGGCTGGTGTGGGTCTGGACAGCAGCAGCTGCCACCTTGGATGGGACAAGAGTGACTGGGCTTGTACCTGGGAGTGAATCATAACACATAGGGCTGGTGGGTGCAGGGACAATGCAGCAGATGCTATCTGGAGGCAGAAAGTGAATGGGCTTGAACTAGGGAAGGGAAACATAGAAGACGGGACTTCCAGTGGCTGTGACAGTAGCAGCAGATGCCAACTTGGACAGACAGAAGTGAAAAGGCTTGTTCCAAGGAAGGAAATCATAGCAGATGGGGCTGGTGGGGTTTGGGACAGTAGCAGCAGAGGCCACCTTTATAGGGGAAGAAAAAATGGGCTTGGACAATGGAAGGTAATCATAGCAGATGGCACTTGGGATGGTTGGGACAGCAGCAGCAGATGCCATGTTGGAAGGGAAGAAGTGAATGGGCGAGGACAAGGGAAGGAAATCTTAGCAGATGGTGCTTTCAAGGGATGGGACAGCAGCATATATGCCAACTTAGAGAGACAGAAGTGAATGGGCCTGTACCAGGGGATGTAATCATAGCAGATGGGGCTGGTGGGGGCTGCGGCAGCAACACATGCCACCTTGGAGAGGAAGAAGTGAATGGGCTTCGACCCAGAAGAGAATCATAGCAGATGGGGTTTGCAGAGTTTGGAAAGCAGCAGCAGATGCCAGCCTGATGGACAGAAGTGAATGGTCTTGGACCATGGAGTTAATCATGCAGATGGGGCATGCAGGGGTTGGACAAGCAGCAGCAGATGCCACCAGAGACAGAAGTGAAAATCTTGGACCAGGAAGGGAATCATAGCAGATGGGGCATGTGGGTCTTGGGAAGCAGCAGCAGCAGCAGGAAGTAAACCAGGAGATACTGAAGTGAATGGACTCCAACCAGGGAGTGAATTATAGCAGATGAGGCTGGTGTGGGTCAGTACAGCAGCAGCAGGCCACCTTGAGGACGAGAAGTGATTGGGCATGGACCTGGGAAGAGAATCACAGCAGATGGGTTCTGGTGGTTGCTGGGGCACAGCAGCAGATGCCACCTTGAGAGACAAGTGAATGAGCTTGAACTAGGGAAGAGAATCATAGGAGACAGGACGTCAGTGGGACTGCAGCAACAGCAGATGCCACCTTTATGGGAAAGAAGTAAATAGGCTTGGACAGGGAGGCGTATCATAGCAGATGGAGCTTCTGGTGGCTGGGACAGCAGCAGATACCATCTTGGAGGGAAGAAGTGAATGGGCTTGGATCAGGAAGAATCATAGCAGATGGGAATGCATGCGGGCCAGGACACTAGCAGCAGATGCCACCTTGGAGATAGAAAGTGAATGGGCTTGGAGTAGGGAAGGAACCATAACATACTGGACTGTCTTTGGCTTGAACAGCAGTAGCAGATGCCACTTTGGAGAGATAGAAGTGAATGGGATTGGACCAAGCATGAGAATCAAAGTAGATGGGCCTGGTAGGGTTTGGGACAGCAGCAGCAGCAGATGCCACCTTTATAGGGGAAGAAGTAAATAGGCTTGGACCAGGGAAGGGAATCACAGCAGATGGGACTTGTGGATCTTGGTACAGCAGCAGCAGATGTAACCGAGGAAAGACAGAAGGTAATGGGCTTGGACCAGAGAAGGGAATCATAGCAGATGGAGCAGGCAGGAGTTGTGACAGAAGCTGTGGATGCCAACTCAAAGGGGATGAAGTGAATGGGCTTGGACCAGGGAAGGGAACCATAATAGATGGGGCATGTGGAGGTTGGCACAGCATCAGAAGATGCCACCTTGGAGAGACAGAAGTGAATGGGCTTTGACCAGGGAAGAGAATCATTGCAGATCAGACTGGTGGGTGCCGGGACACCAGCAGCAGATGCCACCTTGGAGAAACCGAAGTGATTAGGCATGAACTAGGGAGGAATCATAGCAGATTGGGCTTCCGGTGGGACGGGAGCAGCAGATACCACCTTGGAGAAACAGAGTGAATATGCTTGGGCCATTCAGGGAATCATAGCAGATGGGGCTGGTGGGGGTTAGGACAGCAGCAGCAGATCTGCCCTGCTTGGGGAAGAAGTGAATGAGCTTAGACCAGGAAAGTGAATCACAGCAGATGGGGTTTGCTGTGGTTGGGACAGCAGCAGCAGATGACTCCTTAGAGAGGACGAAGTGAATGGGCTTGGACCAGTGAAGGGAATCGTAGCAGATGGTGCTGGTGGGGGTTGGGACAGCAGCAGCAGATGCAATCTCTATAGGGGAAGAAGTGAACGGGCTTGGACCAGGGAAAGGAATCATAGCATATGGGGCAGGTGTGGGTTGGGGCAGCAGCAGATGCCACCTTGGAGAGACTGAAGTGAATGAGCTTCGACCAGTGAAGGGAATTATAGCAGATGGGGCTGATGAGCCCCGGACACCAGCAGCCGATGCCACATTGTAGAGACAGAGGAAAGGGCTTTGACCAAGGAAGGGAATTGTAGCAGATGGGGCTTGCGGTCATTGGGACAGCAGCAGCAGTTGCCATCTAGGAGGGGAAGAAGTGAATAGAACACTGGAAGGGAATCACAGCAGATGGTGCTTGCAGGGATGGGACAACAGCCGCAAATGCCACCTTAGAGGACAAAAGTGAATGGGTTTGGACTAGAGAAGGAATCATGCAGATATGGTTTGCAGGGTTTGGGACAGCAGCACCAGATGCCAGTTTGAGAGACAGAAGTGCATGGGCTTGGACCAGGGAAGGGAATTATAGCAGATGGGCCTGGCGAGTCCAGGACAACAGAAGCAGATGCCACTTTGGAGAGACTGAAGTGAATTTGCTTGGGCCATGGAAGGGAATCATAGCACATGGGTGTTGCGGGGTCAAGACTGCAGCAGCAGATGCCACCATGGAGGGCAAGAAGTGAATGGCTTCTTCCAAGGAAGGGAATCATAGCAGATAGGGCATGCAGGTCTTGTCACACCAGCAGCAGATGTTACCCAGGAGAGACAGAAGTGAACAGGCTTCGACCAGAGAAGGGAATCATAGCAAATGGGTCTGGTCGGTATCAGAACTGCAGCAGTATATGCCACCTTGGAGAGCAAGATGTGAATGGGCTTTGACTAGGGAAGGGAATAACAGTAGATGGGGATAGCGGGAGTTGGGACAGCAGTAGCAGATGCCAACTTAGAGGGGAAGAAGTGACTTTAGTAGGACCAGGGAAGGGAATCAGAGCAGTTGGGGCTTGCAGGTGTTGGGCAGCAGCTGCAAATGTAACCTTCGAGAGACAGAAGTGAATGGGCTTGGACCAGGCAAGGGAATCATAGCAGATGGGGCTGGTGAGGTTTGGGACAGAAGCAGCAGATGTCACCACTACAGGGGAAGAAGTGAATGGGCTTGGATGAGGGAAGGAATCACAGGAGATGGGACTTGCGGTGGTTCAGACAGCAGCATCAGATGCCACCTTAGGGGGGAAGAAGTGAATGGCTTTGGACCAGGGAAGGGAATTATAGCAGTTGGGGCTTGTGGGGGTTGGGACAGGAGCAGCAGATTTAACCCTATAGAGACAGAAGTGAATGGGCTTTGACCAGGGAAGGGAATTATAGTAGATGGGGCCGGACGGGGGTAGGGACAGCAACAGCTAATGCAACCTTGGAGGGGACAGAAGTGAAAGTGCTTGGACCAGGGAAGGGAATCATAGCAGATGGTGCTGGTGGGGCCGGACCACCAGCAATAGATGCTGCCTGGAGAAACAGAGGTGAATGTGCTTGGACCAGGAGGGAGCCATAGCAGATGGGGCTGCGGAGGTTGGGACAGCAGCAGCAAATTCCACATTGGAGGGACAGAAGTGAAAGGGCTTGAACCAGGGAAAGGAATCTTAGCAGACAGGGCTGGCGGGAATTAGGACAGCAGCAGCAAATGACACTTTTATAAGGGACGCAGTGAATGGACTTGGACCAGGAAAGGGAATCATAGCAGATGAGACAGGTTGGGGTCGGGACACCAGCAGCAGATGCCACCTTGGAGGGGACAGAAGTTATTGGGCTTGGACCAGGAAAGAGATTCAACGCAGATGGGGCTGACAGGGGCTGGGACACCAGCAGCAGATGCCACTTTGGAGAGACAGAAGTGAAAGGGCTTGGACCAGGCAAGGGCATCATAGCAGATGGGGCTAGTTATAGTCGGGACAGCAGAAGTAGATGCCAACTTAGAGGGGAAGAAGTGACTTTAGAAGGACCAGGGAAGGGAATCAGAGCAGTTGGGGCTTGCAGGTGTTGGGCAGCAGCTGCAAATGTAACCTTCGAGAGACAGAAGTGAATGGGCTTGGACCAGGCAAGGGAATCATAGCAGATGGGGCTGGTGAGGTTTGGGACAGAAGCAGCAGATGTCACCACTACAGGGGAAGAAGTGAATGGGCTTGGATGAGGGAAGGAATCACAGGAGATGGGACTTGCGGTGGTTCAGACAGCAGCATCAGATGCCACCTTAGAGGGGAAGAAGTGAATGGCTTTGGACCAGGGAAGGGAATCGTAGCAGATTGGTCTGGCAGGGGTTGGGACAGCAGCAGCAGATACCAATTTGGAGAGACAGAAGTGAATGGACTTCGACCAGGGAAGAGAATCTTAGCAGATGGGGTTTGCGGGGTTTGGACAGCAGCTGCAGATGCCAACTTGGTGAGACAGAAGTGAATGGGCCTCGACCATGCAAATGAATCATAACAGATGGGACTGGTGGGGATTGGGACAGCAGCAGCAGATGCAACCTAGGAGAGACAGAAGTGAAAGGGCTTGGACCAGGTTAGGGAATCATAGCAGATAGGGCTTGCAGGGGTTGGGAAGCAGCAGCAGATGCTGCCTTAGAGAGACAGAAGTGAATGGGTTTGGACCTCGGAAGGGAATCATAACAGATGGGGCTAGTAGGGGTATGGACAGCAGCAGCAGATGCCACCTTGGAGGGGACAGAAGTTAGTGGGCTTGGACCAGGAAAGAGATTGAATGAAGATGGGGCTGACGGGGGCTGGGACACCAGCAGCAGATGCCACTTTGGAGACAGAAGTGAAAGGGCTTGGATCAGGCAAGAGAATCATAGGAGATGGGGCAAGTGATGGTCGGGACAGCAGAAATAGATGCCAACTTACAGGGGAAGAAGTGAATGGGGTAGGACCAGGGAAGGGAATCAGAGCAGTTGGGGCTTGCAGGTGTTGGGCAGCAGCTGCAAATGTAACCTTCAAGAGACAGAAGTGAATGGGCTTGGACCAGGAAGGAATCATAGCAGATGGGGCTGGTGGGGTTTGGGACAGAAGCAGCAGATGTCACCATTACAGGGGAAGAAGTGAATGGGCTTGGATCAGGGAATGGATCACAGCAGATGGGACTTGCGGTAGTTCAGACAGCAGCAGCAGATGCCACCTTAGAGGGGAAGAAGTGAATGGCTTTGGACCAGGGAAGGGAATTATAGCAGCTTTGGACCAGGGAAGGGAATCATAGCAGATTGGTCTGGTGGGGGTTGGGACAGCAGCAGCAGATGCCAAGGTAGAGGAGAAGAAGTGAGTGGGCTTGGAGAAGAGAAGGGAATCATAGCTGATGGTGCTGGTGAGGTTTAGGACAGAAGCAGCAGATGTCACCATTACAGGGGAAGAAGTGAATGGGCTTGGATCTGGGAAGGAATCACAGCAGATGGGACTTGAGGTGGTTCAGACAGCAGCATCAGATGCCACCTTAGAGGGGAAGAAGTGAATGGCTTTGGACCAGGGAAGGAAATCGTTGCAGCTTTGGACCAAGGAAGGGAATCGTAGCAGATTGGTCTGGCAGGGGTTGGGACAGCTGCAGCAGATGCCAACTTGGAGAGACAGAAGTGAATGGACTTCGACCAGGGTAGAGAATCTTAGCAGATGGGGTTTGCGGGGTTTGGGACAGCAGCTGCAGATGCCAACTTAGTGAGACAGAAGTGAATGGGCCTCGACCATGCAAATGAATCATAACAGATGGGACTGGTGGGGATTGGGACAGCAGCAGCAGAGCAACTAGGAGAGACAGAGTGAAAGGGCTTGGACCAGGTTAGGGAATCATAGCAGATAGGGCTTGCAGGGGTTGGGAAGCATCAGCAGATGCTGCCTTAGAGAGACAGAAGTGAATGGGTTTGGACCTCGGAAGGGAATCATAACAGATGGGGCTAGTAGAGGTATGGACAGCAGCAGCAGATGCCACCTTGGAGGGGACACAAGTTATTGGGCTTGGACCAGGAAAGAGATTGAATGCAGATGGGGCTGACGGGGCTGGGACACCAGCAGCAGATGCCACTTTGGAGAGACAGAAGTGAAAGGGCTTGGATCAGGCAAGAGGAATCATAGGAGATGGGGCGAGTGATGGTCGGGACAGCAGAAATAGATGCCAACTTAGAGGGGAAGAAGTGAATGGGGTAGGACCAGGGAAGGGAATCATAGCAGTTGGGGCTTGCAGGTGTTGGGCAGCAGCTGCAAATGTAACCTTCAAGAGACAGAAGTGAATGGGCTTGGACCAGGCAAGGGAATCATAGCAGATGGGGCTGGTGGGGTTTGGGACAGAAGCAGCAGATGTCACCATTACAGGGAAGAAGTGAATGGGCTTGGATCAGGAATGGATCACAGCAGATGGGACTTGCAGGTGAGTTCAGAACAGCAGATGCCACCTAGAGGGAAGAAGAGAATGGCTTTGGACCAGGGAGGAATTATAGCAGCTTTGGACCAGGAAGGGAATCTGGCAGATTGGTCTGGTGGGGTTGGGACAGCAGCAGCAGATCCACAGTAGAGGAGAGAAGTGGTGGGCTTGGAGAAGGGAATATAGCTGATGGTGCTGGTGAGGTTTAGGACAGAAGCAGCAGATGTCACCATTACAGGGAAGAAGTGAATGGGCTTGGATCTGGGAAGGAATCACAGCAGATGGGACTTGCGGTGGTTCAGACAGCAGCATCAGATGCCACCTTAGGGGGGAAGAAGTGAATGGCTTTGGACCAGGGAAGGAAATCGTTGCAGCTTTGGACCAGGGAGGGAATCGTAGCAGATTGGTCTGGCAGGGGTTGGGACAGCAGCAGCAGATACCAACTTGGAGAGACAGAAGTGAATGGACTTCGACCAGGGAAGAGAATCTTAGCAGATGGGGTTTGCGGGGTTTGGGACAGCAGCTGCAGATGCCAACTAGGTGAAACAGAAGTGAAAGGGCCTCGACCATGCAAATGAATCATAACAGATGGGACTGGTGGGGATTGGGACAGCAGCAGCAGATGCAACCTAGGAGAGACAGAAGTGAAAGGGCTTGGACCAGGTTGAGGAATCATAGCAGAAGGGCTTGCAGGGGTCAGGAAGCAGCAGCAGATGCTGCCTTAGGGAGACAGAAGTGAATGGGTTTGGACCTCGGAAGGGAATCATAACAGATGGGGCTAGTAGGGGTATGGACAGCAGCAGCAGATGCCACCTTGGAGGGGACAGAAGTTATTGGGCTTGGACCAGGAAAGAGATTGAATGCAGATGGGGCTGACGGGGGCTGGGACACCAGCAGCAGATGCCACTTTGGAGAGACAGAAGTGAAAGGGCTTGGATCAGGCAAGGGAATCATAGGAGAAGGGGCGAGTGATGGTTGGGACAGCAGAAATAGATGTCAACTTAGAGGGGAAGAAGTGAATGGGGTAGGACCAGGGAAGGGAATCAGAGCAGTTGAGGCTTGCAGGTGTTGGGCAGCAGCTGCAAATGTAACCTTCGAGAGACAGAAGTGAATGGGCTTGGACCAGGCAAGGGAATCATAGCAGATGGGGCTGGTGGGGTTTGGGACAGCAGCAGCAGATGTCACCATTACAGGGGAAGAAGTGAATGGTCTTGGATCAAAGAAGGAATCACAGCAGATGGGACTTGCAGTGGTTCAGACAGCAGCAGCAGATGCCACCTTAGAGGGGAAGAAGAGAATGGCTTTTTACCAGGGAAGGGAATCGTAGCAGCTATGGACCAGGGAAGGGAATCGTAGCAGATTGGTCTGGCGAGGGTCGGGACAGCAGCAGCAGATGCCATGGTGGAGGGGAAGAAGTGAGTGGGCTTGGACAAGAGAAGGGAAACATAGCTGATGGTGCTTTCGGGGGATGGGACAGCAGCCGCAAACGCCACCTTGGAGAGACAGAAGTGAAAGGGCTTGGACGAGAGAAGGGAATGTAGCAGATTGGTTTTGCAGGAATTGGGACAGTAGCAGCAGATGCCAACTTGGGGAGACAGAAGTGAATGGACTTTGACCAGGGAAGAGAATCTTAGCAGATGGGGTTTGCGGGGTTTGGGACAGCAGCTGCAGATGCCAACTTAGTAAGACAGAAGTAAATGGGCTTGGACCACGGAGTGTAATCATAGCAGATGGGGCATGCAGTGGTTGGGACAGTAGCAGCAGATGCCACCTTGGAGAGACATTAGTGAAAGGGCTTGGACCAGGGAATGGAATCATAGCAGATGGGGCTCTTGGGTGTCAAGACAGCAGCAGCAAATGTCATCTTGGAAGGGAAAAAGTGAATTGGCTTGTACCAGGGAAGAGAAACAAAGCAGATAGGCCTTGTGGGTCTTGGGACAGCAGCAGCAGAAGTAGCCCTGGAGAGACAGAAGTGAATGGTCTTGGACCAGGGAAGGGAATCATAGCAGATGGGGCCTGTGGGTCTTGGGACAGCAGCAGCAGAAGTAGCCCTTGAGAGACAGAAGTGAATGGTCTTGAACCTGGGAAGGGAATCATAGCAGATGGAGCAGGTGGGGTTGGGACAGAAACAGCGGATGAAAAACTTGGATGGGGATGAAGTGAATGGGCTTGGACCAGGGAAAGGAACCAAAGCAGATGTGGCATGAGGAGTTTGGCACAGCAGCAGCAGATGCCACCTTGGAGAGACGGAAGTGAATGGGCTTGGACCAGGGAAGGGAATCGTAGCAGATGGAGTAGGCGGGGGTTGGGACAGAAGCAGCAGACGCCACCTTGGAGGGGATGAAGTGAATGAGCTTGGACCAGGGAAGCGAAACATAGCAGATGGAGCATGAGGAGTTTGGCACTGCAGCAGCAGATGCCACCTTGGAGAGACAGAAGTGAATGGTCTTGGACCAGGGAAGGGAATCATAGCAGATGGGGCCTGTGGGTCTTGGGACAGCAGCAGCAGAAGTAGCCCTTGAGAGACAGAAGTGAATGGTCTTGAACCTGGGAAAGGAATCATAGCAGATGGAGCAGGTGTGGGTTGGGACAGAAGCAGCGGATGAAAAACTTGGACCGGGATGAAGTGAATGGGCTTGGACCAGGGAAGGGAACCAAAGCAGACGTGGCATGCGGGGGTTGGCATAGCAGCAGCATATGTCACCTTGAAGAGACAGAAGTGAAAGGGCTTGGACCAGGGAAGGGAATCATTGCAGCTGGGGTTTGTGAGGGTTGGGACAGCAGCAGCAGATGCCACTTTGGAGGTGAAGAAGCGAATGGGCTTGGACCAGGGAAGGGAATCATAACAGATGGGGCTTGCTTGTCTTGGGACAGCAGCAGAAGATGTAACCCATAATAGGCAGAAGTGAATGGGCTTCGACCAGTGAAGCAAATCATTGCAGATGGGGCTGGTGTGGGTCTGGACAGCAGCAGCAGCTGCCACCTGGATGGGACAGAAGTGACTGGGCTTGTCCGGGAAATGAATCATAGCAGATAGGGCTGGTGGGTGCAGGGACAATAGCAGCAGATGCCGCCTTGGAGAGGCAAGTGAATGGGCTTGAACTGGGAAGGAAACACAGAAGACGGGACTTCCAGTGGCTGTGACAGTAGCAGCAGACCAACCCGGACAGACAGAGTGGAAGGGCTGTACCAGGAAGGAAATCATAGCAGATGGGGCTGGTGGGGTTTGGGACAGCAGCAGCAGATGCCACCTTTATAGGGGAAGAACTGAATGGGCTTGGACCACGGAAGGTAATCATAGCAGATGGCACTTGGGATGGTTGGGACAGCAGCAGCAGATGCCATGTTGGAAGGGAAGAAGTGAATGGGTGAGGACAAGGGAAGGAAATCTTAGCAGATGGTGCTTCCAAGGGATGGGAGAGCAGCAGATATGCCAACTTAGAGAGACAAAAGTGAATGGGCCTGTACCAGGGGATGTAATCATAGCAGATGGGGCTGGTGGGTGCTGCGGCAGCAACACATGCCACCTTGTAGAGGAAGAAGAGAAAGGGCTTCGACCCGGAAGAAAATCATAGCAGATGGGGTTTGCAGTGTTTGGGACAGCAGCAGCAGATGCCAGCTTGATGAGACAGAAGTGAATGGTCTTGGACCATGGAAGGTAATCATAGCAGATGGGGCATGTGGGGGTTGGAAAAGCAGCAGCAGATGCCACCTTGGAGAAACAGAAGTGAAAATCCTGGACCAGGGAAGGGAATCATAGCAGATGGGGCATGTGGGTCTTGGGACAGCAGCAGCAGCAGAAGTAAACCAGGAGATACAGAAGTGAATGGGCTTCGACCAGGGAAGGGAATTATAGCAGATGAGGCTGGTGTGAGTCAGAACAGCAGCAGCAGCAGATCCACTTGGAGGGGACAGAAGTGATTGAGCTTGGACCTGGGAAGAGAATCGTAGCAGATGGTTCGGCTGGTTGCTGAGGCACCAGCAGCAGATGCCACCTTGGAGAGACAGAAGTGAATGAGCTTGAACTAGAGAAGGGAATAATAGCAGGCAGGACGTCCAGTGGCTGGGACAGCAGCAGCTGCAGATGCCACCTTTTGGGAAGAAGTAAATAGGCTTAGACAAGGAAGGGTATCATAGCAGATGGAGCTGGTGGCTACAGGCAGCAGAATACCATCTTGGAGGGAAGAAGTGAATGGGCTGGAACAGGGAAGAGAATAATAACAGATGGGGCTGCACGGGCCAGGACACTAGCAGCAGATGCCACCTTGGAGAGATAGAAGTGAATGGGCTTGGAGTAGGGAAGGAACCATAGCAAACTAGACTGTCTTTGGCTTGAACAGCAGTAGCAGATGCCACTTTGGGAGAAAGAAGTAGATAGGATTAGACCAAGCATGAGAATCAAGTAGATGGGCCTGGTAGGGTTTGGGACAGCAGCAGCAGCAGATGCCACCTTTATAGGGGAAGAAGTGAATAGGCTTGGACCAGGGAAGGGAATCACAGCAGATGGGGCTTGCTGTGGTTGGGACAGCAGCAGCAGATGCCATCTTGGAGGGGAAGAAGTGAATGGGGTTGGACAAGGGAAGGGAATCATAGCAGTTGGGGTTTGCGGGGGTTGAGACAGCAGCAGGAGATGTTACCCTGGAGACACAGAAGTTAACGCACTTTGACCAGAGAGGGGAATCATAGGAGATGCCGCTGTCGGGGGCAGGTTCACCCGCAGATGCCACCTGGAGAGACGGACGTGAATGGGCTTGGAGCAGGGAAGTGAACCATAGCAGATGGGGCTGCTGGGGTTGGAACAGCAGCAGCAGATGTCACATTTATAAGGATGCAATGAATGGCTTTTTCAGGAAGGGAATGCAGATGGGGCTGGCAGGGGTGTGGACAGCAGTAGCAGATGAAACCTTGGAGAGACAGAAGTGAATGGGCTTGGAAAAGGGAAGGGAATCACAGCAGATGGTGCAGGCGGAGTCGGGACAGCAGTAGCAGATCCTATCTTGGAGAGGCAGAAGTGAAGGGGAATGGACCAAGGATGGAATTTTGCAGATGGGGCTTGCGGGGGCTGGGGCAGCAGTAGCAGATGTCACCTTGGAGGGGAAAAAGCGAAAGGGCTTGGACCAGGGAAGGGAATCATAGCAGATGGGGCTTGCGGGCCTTGGGACAGCAGCAGCAGATGTAAACCAGGAGAGACAGAAGTGAATGGGCTTTGAACAGGGAAGAGAATCATAGCAGATGGGTCTTGTGGGGGTCAGGACAGCAGCAGCAGATGCCACTTTGGAGGTGAGAAAGCGAATGGGCTTGGATCAATGAAGGGAATCATAATAGATGGGGCTTGCTTGTCTTGGGACAGCAGCATAAGATGTAACACATGATAGACAGAAGTGAATGGGCTTCGACCAGTGAAGAAAATCATAGCACATGGGGCTGGTGTGGGCCTAGGGCAGCAGCAGATGCCACCTTGGAGAGACAGAAGTGAATGGGCTTCGACCAGGGGATGTAATCATAACAGATGGGCTAGGTGGGTCTGGGGCTACAGCAGATGCCACCTGGACAGGCAGACGTGAATGGGCTTCGGCCAGGGAAGAGAATCATAGCAGATGGGGCTTGCTTGTCATGGGCCGCAGCAGAAGATGTAACCCATGTTAGACAGAAGTGAATTGGCTTGGACCCGGGATGGGAATCATAGCAGATGGGGCTGGTGGGGTTTTGGACAGCAGCAGCAAATACCACATTTATAGAGGAAGAAGTGAATTGGCTTCGACCAGGATGGGTATCTCAGCAGATGGGGCTGGCAGGGGATGGGACAGCAGCAGCAGATGCCACCTTTATAGGGGAAGAATTGAATGGGCTTGATCCACGGAAGGGAATCATAGCAGATGGCGCTTGGGATGGTTGGGACAGCAGCAACAGAAAGAAGTGAATGGACTTGGATAAGGGAAGAAAATCTTAGCAGATGGTGCTTCCAGGGGATGGGACTGCATCACATATGCCAACCTAGAGAGACAGAAGTGAATGGGCTTGGACCAGGGGATGTAATCATAGGAGATGGGGCTGGGTGGGGGCTGGGGTAGCAGCAGATGCCACCTTGGAGAGGCAGAAGTGAATGGGCTTTGACCATGAAGAGGATCATAGCAGATGGGGTTTGCGGAGATTGGGAGAGCAGCAGCAGAAGCCAAGTTGGTGAGACAGAAGTGAATGGTCTAGGACCATGGAAGGTAATCATAGCAGATGGGGCATGTGGGGGTTGGGAAAGCAGCAGCAGATGCCACCTCAGAGAGACAGAAGTGAAAGGGCATAGACAAGGAAGGAAGTCATTGTAGATGGGGCTTCAGGGTTGGGGCAGCAGCAGATGTCACCTTGGAGGGAAGCAGAAAGGCGTGGACCAAGGAAGAGAATCAAGTAGATGGGGCTTATGGGCCTTGGGGACAGCAGCAGCAGATAACCAGGAGAGACTGAAGTGAATAGGCTTCAAACAGGGAAGGGAATCATAGCAGATGCTGCAGGAGTGGGTCAGGACAACAGCAGCAGATGCCACCTTGTAGGGGACAGAAATGATTGGGCTTGGACCAGGGAAGAGAATCACCACAGATCGGGCTGGCGGCTGCTGGGACACCAGAAGCAGATGCCACCTTGGAGAGACAGAAGTGAATGGGCTTGAACTAGGGAAGGGAATCATTTCAGATGGGACTTCCGTGGAGTCAGAGAAGTAGATAGTGTGGACCAGGCAACGGAATCATAGCAGATTGGGCTAGTGATGGTCAGGACAGCAATAGTAGATGCCAACTTAGAGAAAAGAAGTGAATGGGTAGGACCAGGAAGGAAATCATAGCATTTGGGGCTGGCAGGAATTGGGACAGCAGCAGCAGATGCCATGTTTATAAGGAAGCAATGAATGGGCTTGGTCCAGGAGGAATCATAGCAGATGGGGCTGGCAGTAGGTGTGGACAGCAGTAGCAGATGAAACCTTGGAGACAGAAGTGAATGGGCTTGGAAAAGGAAGAGATCACAGCAGATGGTGCTGGCGGAGTCGGGACAGCAGTAGCAGATGCTATCTTGGAGAGGCAGAAGTGAAGGGGAATGGACCAAGGAAAGGAATCATTGCAAATGGGGCTTGCGGGTGTTGGGTCAGCAGTAGCAGATGTCACCTAGGAGGTGAAAAAGCGAATGGGCTTGGACCAATTAAGGGAAGTATAAAAGATGGGCTTTGCTTTCTTGGGACAGCAGCAGAAGATGTAAGCTATGATCAACAGAAGTGAATGGACTTCGACCAGTGAAGGAAATCATAGCAGAACGGGCTGGTGTGGGACTGGGGCAGCAGCAGATGCCACCTTGGAGAGACAGAAGGAAATGGCCTTCGACCAGGGAAGAGAATCATAGCAGATGGAGTTTGTGGAGATTGGGACAGGAGCAGCAGATGCCAGCTCGATGAGACAGAAGTGAATGGTCTTGGACCATGGAAGAATCATAGTAGATGGGGCTGGTGGGGTTTTGGACAGCAGCAGCAGCTGCCACCTAGAGACAGAAGTGAAACGGCTGGACCAGGGAAAGGAACTACAGCAGATGGAGCATGTAGTTTTGGGACAGCAGCAGCAGAAGTCAAACCAGGAGATGCAGAAGTGAATGGGCATCACCAGTGAAGGAATCATAGAAGATAAGTCTGGTGGGTCAGAGCAGCGCAGGAGATGCCACCTTGAGGGACAGAAGTGATTGGGCTTGGACCTGGGAAGAGAATCATAGCAGATGGTTCTGGTGGTTGCCGGGGCACCTGCAGCAGATGCCACCTTGGAGAGACAGAAGTGAATGCTCCAAACTGGGGCTGCCCCATCGGTATAGTGGTATCACTACCCAGAATACCGCACTCACCGATGCTGCTGCAAACTGGGAATGGCCCATCCATACAGTGGTAGCACTACCCAGAATACCACACTCACTGATGCTGCTCCAAACTGGGGCTGCCCATTGGTACAGTGGTATCACTACCCAGAATACCGCACTCACTCACGCTGCTCCAAACTGGGACTGGCCCATTGGTACAGTGGTAGCACTACCCAGAATACCGCACTCACTGAGGCTGCTCCAAACTGGGGCTGGCCCATCAGTACAGAGGTAGCACTACTCAGAATACCGCACTCACTGATGCTGCTCCAAACTGGGACTGGCCCATTGGTACAGTGGTAGCACTTCCCAGAATATCGTACTCACTGATGCTGCTCCAAGCTGGGTCTGCCCTGTCGGTACAGTGGTAGCACTACCCAGAATACCGCACTCACTGATGTTTCTCCAAACTGGGGCTGGCCCATCGGTACAGTGATAACACTACCCAAAATATTGGATTTGGGAGCTAATTTAATCAGTAGGAAAGTAAAGGAGGGTAGAAAACATAATGAAGAATTAATTGTGTGTGTGTGGTGGGGACTCAAAGTGCCACCAGCTACACCTAGATGTCTTTACAGCTTCCTGATTTTGCCAACCTCAACATGAGAGGCGTTATGTGTTTGGCTAGACAATGCTGAGTGGTATGCCATTCTGTACTTTCTTACTAGTTTTGTGGAGATCTGATTGATCATGTGCGGGTGCATGATAAGATGTACTGTATACAGCACATGTATGGACCGAGTAATGGGCAAAATTAAAAAAAAGTGGGCTGGCATTGCAACAGTTTGTTCCGGATAATGCACATATTGATCAAAGTGATGGCTAGAATATGAAAAAATGTGAAGTAACTGTCACAGCACAGCATTTCCACCCTAGTCCTACCCTTCAAGTGATTAAGTTATTTGCTTAACAAGCACTGCTGCTATTACAGTACTGCACAACACCATCCTCCGCCCACCTGTTTTACAACAGCATTTCAGGTATTTTATGCGTGCACGTTATAGTAATAAAATAGGGCTCTTGCAGGTAATAACTCACAATTTCTGAGGCATCCGCCCAAAGAACCTGGACAATGGGAGGAAATGATTTCGGAGAGGTTAGCAACCCTCTCCTAGGAACGGACAGTTCTCGCCGCCACCAGATGGAACCAACGTCACCCCAGCAGAGCGCCGCAGAATTTTACAATCGCCTCAGGAGGCAGTCCGGACCGAGGAAACAAGCGGGGACCAAAGCCACGGACCTGGACCGAGAGGGCAAGCAGCTCTGTGTTTCAGGTTAAAACATCTTTCACTACATTCAGAAGAGACAGGCAGGCAGGAAGGGAGGAGGAGGGCACTGTGAAAAATGACATAAGGGCCACAGAGATCAGGAGGAACAAAATGGGGAGAGATACTGTGGATTAAGCTGAAAGGAAAATGAGACAGCCATCCACACAGGTGTGGCTCGACCACCAGCCCAGGAGGAAGAAACAGATAGAGCTGATGCTAGCCAGAGGATGGCAGACAGTGAGGTAGTACTGGTTGGAGACTTCAATATTCAGGCGAGGACTGGAGCATCCGCAGCATCAACCAGAACAGACAACCGGACTTTCAGGTGCTTCTCAAGCGCTGGTCATGAACCAACTCAGAAGGCAATACTGACCTTGTACCCACAAACAGACAGTCCCATGGAGTAGAGGAGCACCCAGAACAGTGACACCAGTCACTGCAGTTTGAAATCACAGAAAGAGAAACCAACCACACAAAAACACATCCTGGATTTTAGGGGGCAAACTAGGAAAATGGGGAGATACTTGAAGGGCATGGGGAATGGGCAGGAATCAGGGGTTGAGGGAACAGGGAAGCATTTTAAATGGGGATTACAAGCAACAAATTATATATAGCAGGTTAGCAAGAGGAAAAGGAAGAGGACAACATGGTTTCCAAAGGGTAGAAAAGAAAGTGAAGCCAAAAGATTGCATCAAGGCAATACAAAAGACACAGCAGAAGGGATAGGGAGAAGCCAGAGAAGCAAAGGGAAGTGGGAGGTAGAAAGGAAGCCAAAGCTCAGACAGAACACATTGCAAAATCAGTGGGTAGGACAAAACCTTTACAGGTACATAAGGAAAAAGAAAGGCAAGGAGGGATAGTGAATGAAGGGAGGATGGAGGCCGGAGGAGGACAACAGTAAAGCTGACATATTGAAAAGGTATTTCAGCTCCAATGCTGGGAAGAGGAGGTAATGGGTCTGAATGGGCACAGGGAATGGTGAAATAGACACAGTCCCTTTACGAGAAAGCCTCCAAGGAACTGAGCAACAAGAGCTGATAAAGCAATGGGGCAGATGGGTGCACCCAAGGTCCTAAAGAACAAGAGAGGTGGTGGCTAAACCTCTGGCCTCCCGTTGGCCGAACACTAGAAACAGGGGTAATCAAAGACAGAAGGATAAGATGTAGTCCCTTAAAGTAGAACAAAGAGAGCAGGGAACACAGACCAGTCAGCCTCACCGTAGTAGGGAAGATCATGGAAAAACACTGAAGGAGATTGTGAACATCTGATGTCATGGACTACAGGACCCAAGGCAGCATAAGCTACCAGGGAAGGTCACATCAGACCAACTCATTGAATTCTCACTGGGTGAGGGGCGGATCAGGGGGGCAGTGACAGGGCTATCTGGACTTCAAGGCTTTGACATACACAGAACCATGCACAACCAGAATATGGGCGTAAGGGGACAGCAGTGCAGTGGCAGGCAACTGGTCAGCAGCAGGACACAGAGGGTGGTGGTAAATGGCCGTCACCAGAGGAAGAGGACAGTGGGCCACCAGGACTGTGCAGGAATCACTATTCAATATCTTCATCAGTGACACTGCGCAGGACCCAGAAGCAGAACTACTGTTCGCTGATGACACAAAGCTCTGTAACAGAGTAGACACACCAGAAGTGTAGACAGAATGAGAGGGACCTGCAGAAACTAGAAGAATGGTCAGGTGTTTGGCAGTTGAAATTAATACAGGAAGTACAAGATAATGCATGGGACACAAAACCCCAGCACAATATATCAGTTGGGGGTGAGGATATGCAAGCACCAAGCAGGAAAGGATCTTGAGTTATCATCTGATGACCTCAAGGCAGGAAACAGTGACAAGGCAGGTAAAACAACGGATGCTGGATGCATAGGCCACCAGTAGGAAAAGGGAAAGTCATAATTCCACTATACAAGACGCTAGTGAGGCAGACTTGAGTACACAAAGAAGTTCTGAACCACCCACGAAGACATAACAGGAAGGAAGGAGAGGCACAAGATGGGCATGGATTATCACAAGTCTGAGGACAGGCTGAAGCACTGAACATGTACCCTGGAGGAGAGGATGGAGAGAGAGATATGATGAGACACAAGCATCTTTCGGAGGAAAAGGTAGAATGCACTTCTTTAGCGAAAAGATGTTCCAGGACTAGGGCATGGGATGGTTGGAGGGAGACATCCAGGAAACGGAGGAACACCTCTCCACAGAAGGGTGGTGGACAAGTGGACACCCTGCCAGGGAAGTGAAGAAGGAAACAATCAAGGATTTAAGATATAGGATAGACATAAAAATTATGGAGGCCAGGACAGGCAAAGACTTCCTGAAAACATAACTGAACTTACAAACTTAAATAGGCAGACTGGGGCCACAGGCCCCACCTGCTGACACCGTCTATGCATCATATAAAAATGGAGCTTCAAATTGGAAAATTTATTACAAATGTTGCAGGATTCCCATTGTTTCTGTTTTACATGATTGTAAACACTCTGCAAAATAAAGGCAGGACTTGTCCCGAGTTCTTCAAACGCCTAGTTGTCCCCGGTATGGAGCACGACCATTTCTAGATGCTTGCTAATGTATTTATTTAGATACAGGGCGACACACGATATGCTCCAGTGCTCTGCAATGGCCAGGCTTGGTTTGAAAAGCGCCAGCGTTTCAAACTGTCGCTGGACAGAAAAATGAAGAACTACATATGAGTTTTGAATGCATTCAAACCGACCAATCAGCTGAGATCGCCCGCAATCCTTGGCTAGGTCAGTGATTGACAGTTCCAACATTACAGCCTATCTTTGTTGCACCTCCAAACAATCGGATATAAGGCGAATGAAAATTGGATATGACCAATCAAAAGCAGATCAACTCTACCAACCGAAACAAGGCAGTGATTGACAGTTCTCGCGACATCACAGCTTGCCTTTCTGCACTTCCAACCTCGGACATAAGGAAGTGGTTAAATTGCATATGACAATCAATGCCGGCGGGTGTTCAAAAGCCTAGAATTTAACTGAAAACTAAATTATTCAGAAACAGCGGAACCATGGCGTGGCGATAAACAAACAAAGCAGACAGCTAAATCTACCACGGAAGGTGCCCACAAACAGCTGGCCACCAAGGCTGCCCAAAAGCGCCCGACCAGGAAGAGGAAGAAACCTCCCGCCACTGACGCCACACTGGCTCTGCAGGAGATCCGCCACTACGAAACCACCGAGCTGTTATCCGAAGCCCCTTCCAGCGCATGGTCCGGAAATCCTAGGATTTCAAGACGGACCTATGTGTCCAGGCTCAAGGCCCTGCAGGAGGCCAGCGAGGCTACCTGGTGGGGCTTCGAGACACCAACCTGTGTACCATTCACGCAAAGAGGGCCACCATCATGCCCAAGATATCAGCTGGCACGCCGCATCCCAGGAGAGAGCCAGACTGAAACCAATTCCAGATAACCAGAACAGAAACCAAAGGCTGCAGAGCCACAATCACCACTAGAGCTGAAAATCATTTTGCTTTGAGCGCTTGAAAGTATATTATTACTTTATCAGTGATTAGTAGAATGATTACTATTCGAATAATTTTTCCCCCAAAGAAAGCACACACAGCTAAGCTGTTTACAGTTAGCGAACTGAGAGCACAAAGTTAAAAACAACAGTACAGAAAATCAGGAAGTGACTATCCATTGTTTTTCGGCTGTAAGCACGCATTATACATGTTTGAAGAACTGGGTGCTGGACAGCAGGCACATGCTCTTTAAGGCTCTGAGCACAAATTGGGAACCTGGGTTTACCCACTAGTATACTGTGACCCCGAGCAAAGTCGCTCCCTGTGCCCCAACAGTATGACTCAGCTGGTTAAGGAACAGTATCTGTGTGGCACAGCTCCCCAAACCAAGCTTTGTTTTATGGAGGTGCAACATAAAAGCTATATCTTTAACCAGAGGGATCATGATGTGCCCTCAACAGTAGAACAGACTACTATTATGTTTGAGGGCAGGCCGCCTGACAGCAGTATCTGCTCAAAACTTGCCAAAAACCGATATCTACATACCTAACATGCCTTCACTGCTGCACAAGTGCCTAACCCCCAAATAATGGCCACATAGGGGTCAAAACATTAAAATTACAATATTTCAGCAAACATCGATGGTTGTCTCGCTAAGAATACACTTATTGCTCTATTAGGACTGTTGAATATTTCATTGAATTTTGAAACTTCAGCAGAATCTTCAGGGGTGCCTTTCAGCGATCAGACCAATGGAGACATGTATATTAGGCTGAGTCACTATACCTTTCAATGAAGGCATTGCTATTTCGATTTAAAAATAGGTAAAAATTTAGCTGAAGTGTTAAAAAACAAAAAAATGCTGTTATGGTGGGATTAGAAGTGGCCACAACAGGACAATTAGTGTGAATCAGAAGAAGGGAGGAACCAGAGGGCAGAAAGTAAATGGAGAAACTGACAAAGGCAAGAAGGACGGGATGGGGCAAGGGGAGTAGGCCATCAGGAATGGAGGGTAATAGCACCAATGCCCGTGGTCTGGGCAACAAGCTCCTGAGCTGGTGGCCTTAATGGAAGAGGGATGCCTGACACAGCAGTCAAGAAACATGGTACACAGAGAACCATGACTGGGATCATACTACACGTACATAACCCACAGGAGAGACAGGGGAGATGAGGGAGGGTAGCTCTATGTAAAAAGAAGGGATAAACAAAATAAAAGAGGAAGAGGGAGAGGAGAACATGGGTCACTGGAGACTGGAGACAACACAATCCTCACAGGGTAGTACAGAACCCCCATGTCAGGGGGAAGAATGGACAGATATGATGGAAGGCATTCTTAATGGCAGAGAAGAGACTGCTGATGGGAGACTGAATATGCCAGATGTTAACTGAACACATTTACGCAGCCACATCCAAAACAGAAGATGTGACACCCCACAGGCAGGCATTAGACGCTAGTTGAACCCCTCCATGAGGGAGCACCTTAGACCTCATACTCTCAAACGGAAACATGAGAGGATTCAGATCAAAGTGGTTGCCATCTGGGACAAGTGATCAAACAGTGTGGTTACATTAAACTCAGCTACAAAGCAAACCATACAAAGTGAGGTACTGACTTAGGGGGCTGACTGGCAGATGGAGAGAGCTAGAAAAGCACTAGCAAACAGGCTAGAAGGAGTGGAGCAACAATGGGAATTATCAAACTGCCATCAGAGGCAACAAGCCTTTGTGTGAAGCAAATAAACAAATCAAACGACAGAAAAGCCACTATGGTTCTCAAGAGAGGTACTGTGAAAGTCAGGAAGAAAAAGATACATCCGGAATAAGGAAAAAGAACGGAGACAAAGAGCAGTACCAGAATAAGAAAAAACAGGAGGAAGTCAGAATAGCAATGCCCAAACTGAAGAAAAGATAGCAACCCAGTTGAAGGAGATAAAAACCTTTACAGGTACATCAGTGAACGAGAAAAACAAAGGAGGATAGTGAGGCTGAATAGAATGAACGTGCAGAGAGGACAGTGAAAGAGTACTGAATGAACAGCTACTCCAAGTATTCAAAAGGAGGAAATTCTAATCCAATTAACAGAAGCACTGTTAATAGGGGTTGATCCAGTCTTCACGAAGGACTGCAAGAACCCTAAAAATGAAGGTGACAAGCACGGGTCCTGATGAATTCACACAATAACAAAAAGAATTAAGAAAGGATCAGGAAACCTGGCAACTCTTTAATAACATGAGGCGGTGGTACCCGGGACCGGAGGGAGGAGTAATCCCCTCACAAAAGTGGAACAAGACAGGGCAGGAAACTACAGACCTGTCAGTCTGACCTCTGTGGTAGGAAGTGATAGGTCACTTGAAGGAAAAAACAATGAGTAACGAAGAGGAAAGTGGAGCACAGGATCCAAGGCAGCATGGGTTCATAGCGGAAGGTCACGTCAGACGATCTAATAGATTTCTTCTGATCAAGACCAGCAGACCAGGAGGGGCGGACATGATCCACCTAGACTTGAATTTGACAGTCCCACAAAAGATTATTAGTCAAATTAACCAGCCTGGGAGGATCCCAGGGTGGTAGCCTGAAAACATTGGCTGACAACAGGACACAGAAGGTACTGTAAATGGGTCACCTGAAGAAAAGATGGTAACCAGGGGCCACCAGGGTTCGTATTGTCCATTTTACCTTCATCAGTGACATGCAGAGGACTGGAAGGAAAGCAGTTTTTACAGATACACACGACTGCAACAGGGTTGATACAAGGGTGTGGAAGAATGAAGGGACTGGCAGGTTGGAGGAATGGCAGACGCATGGCAGGATCAATACAAAAGTAAAATAAATGCAGAGCAAGAACCCAGGGAAGAATACAATGGTGGAGGTAGTAAACAACAAAACAGGAAAGGACCAAGTTAATCATCAGATAACCTGCCTAAAAACAATGAGAAGGCAACGAGAAGGTCAGTATACTGGGATGTATAGGAGAGCATCAGCAGCGAAAACAAAGGTTATCCTCTGTACGACCAGTTGGTGAGACTCCATCTGAAATACTGTGTCCAGTTCTGAGACCCCATCCAGATGGACATAGACAGGATAGAGGCAGTCAGAGGAGGGCACAAAATGGCAGGGTCTGCAGAAAGCCGTATGAGGAGAGACTAAAGAGCAATATGTATACCTTGAGGAAAGAAGGAGGACAGTAGAAACTCACAAGTACCTGGAACCAACAAAGTCCAAGAGGTAGCATCTTTCCAGAAAAGAGACTTGCAAGAACAAGGGACACATTTTAAGATAGAAGGAGAGTGGTCAGGGCAATGCGAGAGTATTATTTCACAGAGAGGGTATTGATGCATGGAACAGATTCCTGAGGCCAGAGGTCTAATACTGTGGGAGAACAAGAATGCATGACAGACATAAAGCACCCTGTAAAGCAGGAAGACAGGTCTTGGTTAACCAGGATCTCGGCCTATCCTGCAGGTGAGAAATGGCAGACTAGATGGCTAACGGTCCTTATCCATCAAACTCTATGTTTCCATGTTTCAGGCATGAAATTATGAAATTTAAAAAAAGTTTGAATGTGAGCTATTGGAGTGCCACTAGCAGCGGAGGAACCCGACATGGAGGGATGTGAATAAAAGAAAATGCCACTTATGATAACAACCTATAAAACTGGAAAACAAAGTAAAAGACCATAGAATACTGTAAGGGAGACATAACTTTATCAGCAATACAAAATTGACAACGAATTCAGAGACAGGTGATTATTCTGAGTTTATCATGGCCCCATCACACTTGCGGGACCATGAGTAGCAGACTTGCACCATCTTTCATTCATCAAACAGGACAAAAAATAATGAAATAGACTAATACGGATGTATGCTTCCAGCAACATGACCAAGCTCAGACGGGGTAACCAGATGTTATGAGAAGACAATGCTTCACTTGTCAATTGAAATGGCCTTTCATACTGCCTCAAAACACAAAACAGTGACATCCGCACCAATGCTAAGAAAATGCAAATGGCAGAAAGTGAATTAAAAACACAGTGACACTGGTGAAATACCAAAGACGACTAGATATAGCAACACCAGATTTGAGACCGGTGTTGTGGTTGTTTCGCACTCAGCACAACAGACAAATATAGCACAGTAAACTTTGGCAAGATAAAGCAATAACCCCACATATACACTAATATAGCAGATATTGAAATCCAAACAGAATACACAAAGGAAAACTGTTGCAAAACCAGATTGTCTTGCAATAGAATTAAAATGGGATCAAGCCGAGGTCCCGAGTCTACCGAAGAAGCGGTCATAGAATCATGACTTTGGCAGGCAGCCACCCAGTGCTTACACACCACTATAGTCAGGCACGGCAATTCGCTTTTTTTACTTTCAGCGAGAACAGAGACAAAACCATTGTGGAGGTCAATGAATGATTGATATTCAAATGTAGTAACTCGGGCGCATGACTACACAGCCTAGTTTGTAAAATTTACATTTAGTGGCAGTCTATACGAAACAGGAGTGACTATCAAAATTTGTTTCAGCTTTAAACCAATATGTACAATCAAATACCACGCGGAGCTATGTACAAAGAATTTTTTTTCCATGGCAATCAGTAATTGAGACTCACGGCTGGGAAACGATGTTACTACTAACCATGTATTATTAATGTCTCTGTGCCTGCTGAGCAGTTCCTGGTACCCCTTCTACGACAGCCTACTATCTCAGAGTAATTTGTTCCATTTTCCTGATGCCAACTCATGCTGCTGGAACCCCCTTGCTGCCAGCTGCACATCAGATGTAAGACTGACAGAAACACAGGACACGGGACAGGAGGCAGGTCCCTGCAGTGACCTGAAGTGAGAACAAGTGAAAAGGTGTCCATAGCCCTATGTATTGTGGCTTTTATAACACCAAAAAAAAAGGATGACCAAAAAATATTTACAGATATGACCGATGCTTGCAGGCCAAAGCCTGAATTTTGATACATTATTTCTGATTTCGTCATACAAGACAAAAACAGCTCTTTGTTAGAGGTGGTGGCCCTGAAAGGGCCTTTGGGTTCAATATCAATTGCTACACCTTTATTTCCCTGGCGGGTTCTTGGTTTCTTGGGCAGCACCACCTGGATGTTGGGCAGCACCTCCTGAGCGACGGTCACCCCCCCAGCTTGTTAAGCTCCTCATCGGTGCAGACAGCCACACAGATGCCGGGATGATGCGGGTCTTGTTGTCCTGGGCTGCGCTACAGCAAGCTCCGTTTCAGCCACAGGTATTTGACACAGTGCCTGATAGACTGAGCCCGCCCCAACCATTCTGGTGAAGTACATTCCAAAACAGTTTGTGTACCCGACCACAGAGACTGCAGACCAGCCGAGAGAGTCTTGCCCAAGCGTGGGTTTGCGCCGTCTTTCTCCATCCAGACATGACTGTTAGTTTCAGCAACTGAAGATAATGAGAGCTGCTGCCCCAACAGTCTCTTTATTCTCTGGTTGAACAATCCCTGAGTTCTGATTGGTCTGTCTCATCAAGCTGGCATCTGCTGCTGCTGTTCCAAACTCCGCAAACCCCATCTGCTTTGATTCTCTTCCCTGGTCAAAGCCCATTCCCTTCTGTGTCTCCAAGTGGCATCTGCTGCTGCCCCAGACCCACACCAGCCCCATCTGCTATGACTTCCTTCACTGTTCAAAGTCCATTCACTTCTGTTGATCATGGGTTACATCTTCTGCTGCTGACCCAAGACAAGCAAGCCCCATCTTTTATAATTCCCTTCATTGGTCCAAGCCCATTTGCTTTTTCACCTCCAAGGTGACATCTGCTACTGCTGCCCCAACCCCTGCAAGACCCATTTGCAATTATTCCCTTCCTTGGTCCATTCCCCTTCACTTCTGCCTCTCCAAGATAGCATCTGCTACTGCTGTCCCAACTCCTGCCTGCACCATCTGCTGTGATTCCCTTCCCTTTTCCAAGCCCATTCACTTCTGTCTCTCCAAGGTTTCATCTGCTACTGCTGTCCACACCCCTGCCAGCCCCATCTGCTACGATTCCCTTCCCTGGACCAAGCCCATTCATTGCTTCCCTTATAAACGTGGCATCTGCTGCTGCTGTCCCAAACCCCGCAAGCCCCAAATGCTATTATTCCCTTCCCTGGTCCAACCCCATTCACTTCTTTCCCTCTAAGTTGGCATCTACTATTTCTGTCCTGACCATCACTAGCCCAATCTGCTACGATTTTATTGCCTGGTACAAGACCATTCACTTCTCTGACTCCACGGTGTCATCTGCTGCTGTTGTCCCAGACACTGGAATTCCCATTTGAAATGATTCCCTTCCCTAGTTCAAGCCCATTCACTTCTGTCTCTCCAAGGTAGCATCTGCTTCTGGTGTCCCAACCGCCAGCCGATCTGTGGTGATTTCTCTTCCCTGGTCCAAGCCCAATCATTTCTGTCCCCTACAAAGTGGCATCTGCTGCTGTTGTCCCGACCCACTCCTGCAGCATCTGCTATGATTCCCTTCCCTGTTTGAAGACTATTCACTTCTGTCTCTCCTGGTTATATCTGCTGCTGCTGTCCCAAGGCCCGCAAGCCCCATCTGCTTTGATTCCCTTCCCTTCCCTGGTCCACGCCCTTTCGTTTTTTCCCCTCCAAGGTGACATCTGCTGCTGCTGCCCCAACCCCCGCAAGCCCCATCTACAATGACTCCCTTCCTTGTCCATGCCCTTTCACTTCTGTCTCTCTGAGGTGGCATCTGCTGCTGCTTTCCCAACCCCCACATGCCCCATCTGCTATGATTACCTTCCGTGGTCCAAGACCATTCACTTCTGTCTCACCAACTTGGCTTCTGCTGCTGTTCTCCCAATCTCCGCAAACCCCATCTGCTATGATCCTCTTCCCTGGTCAGCCATTCACTTCTGCCTCTCCAAGGTGGCATCTGCTGCTACCCCACCCCCACCCAGCCCCATCTCCTATGATTACATCCCCTGGTCCAAGCCCATTCACTTCTGTCTCTCTAGGTTGGCATATGTGATGCAGTCCCATCCCCTGGAAGCACCATCTGCTAAGATTTTCTTCCCTTATCCAAGTCCATTCACTTCTTTCCCTCCAACATGGCATCTGTTGCTGCTGTCCCAACCATCCCAAGCGCCATCTGCTATGATTCTCTTCCGTGGTTCAAGCCCATTCAATTCTTCCCCTATAAAGGTGGCATCCGCTGCTACTGTCCCATCCCCTGCCAGCCCCATCTGCTGAGATACCCGTCCCTGCTCGAAGCCAATTCACTTCTTCCCCTATAAATGTGGTATTTGCTGCTGCTGTCCAAAACCCCACCAGCCCCATCTGCTATGATTCCCTTCCCTGGTCCAAGCCAATTCACTTCTGTCTAACATGGGTTACATCTTCTGCTGCTGCCCATGACAAGCAAGCCCCATCTGCTATGATTCTCTTCCCTGGTCGAAGCCCATTCACGTCTGCCTGTCCAAGGTGGCATCTGCTGTGGCCCCAGACCCACCCAGCTCCATCTGTTATAATTACATCCCCTGGTCCAAGCCCATTCACTTCTGTCTCTCCAAGGTGGCATCTGCTGCTGCCCTAGGCCCACACCAGCCCCATGTGCTATGATTTTCTTCACTGGTCAAAGCCCATTCACTTCTGTCTATCATGTGTTACATCTTATGCTGCTGTCCCAAGACAAGCAAGCCCCATCTATTATGATTCCCTTCATTGATCCAAGCCCATTCGCTTTCTCACCTCCAAAGTGGCATATGCTGCTGCTGTCCTGACCCCTACAAGACCCATCTGCTATGATTCTCTTCCCTGTTCAAAGCCCATTCACTTCTGTCTCTCCTGGTTTAAATCTGCTGCTGCTGCTGTCCCAAGGCCCGCAAGCCCCATCTGCTATGATTCCCTTCCTTGGTACAAGCCCATTCACTTCTTCCCCTCCAACGTGGCATCTGCTGCTGCAGTTCTGACCCCCGCAACCCCCATGTGCTATGATTCCCTTCCCTGGCCCAAGCAAATTCACTTCTGTCTCTTCAAAGTGGCAAATGCTCCTGGTGTCCTGGACTCGCCAGCCCAATCTGCTATGATTCCCTTCCCTGGTCCAAGACCATGCACTTCTGTATCTCAAAGTTGGCATCTCGTGCCGCTGTTCCAAACCCAGCAAACCATATCTGCTATGATTCCCTTCCCTAGTCCAAACCCATTCACTTCTGTCCCTCTAAGGTGGCATTTGCTGCTGCTGTCCCATCCCCCACAAGCACCATCTGCTATGATTCCCTTCCCTTGTTCAAGCCCATTCACTTCTTCCCCTCCAGGATGGCATCTGCTGCTGCAGTCCCAATGACTGCAAGCCCCGTCTGCTATGATTCCCTTCTCTGGTCCGAGACCATTCACTTCTTCCCCTATAAAGATGGCATCTGCTGCGGCTATCCCAACCACAGCCAGCCATATCTGCTGTGATTCCCTTCCCTGGTCCAAGCCTATTAACTTCTTCCAAACCAAGTTGACATCTGCTTCTGCAGTTACAACCCCCACTAGCCCCATCTGCTACAGTTCCCCTTCCTTGGTCAAAGCCCACTCACTTCTTCCCCTCTAAGGTGGCATCTGCTGCTGGTGTCCCGGCACCCACCAGTCTGATCTGCAATGATTCTCTTCCCTGGTCCAAGCCCTTTCACTTCTGTCTCTCCAAGGTGGCATCTTCTGATTCTGTGCCAACCCCCGCATGCCTCATCTACTATGGTTCCCTTCCCTGGTCCAAGCCCATTCACTTCATCCCCTCCAAGTTGGCATCCGCAGCTTCTGTCACAACTCCTGCCTGCTCCATCTGCTATGATTCCCTTCTCTGGTCCAAGCCCATTACCTTCTGTCTTTCCTCGGTTACATCTGCTGCTGCTGTCCCAAGATCCACAAGTCCCATCTGCTGTGATTCCCTTCCCTGGTCCAAGCCTATTCACTTCTTCCCCTATAAAGGAGGCATCTGCTGCTGCTGCTGCTGTCCCAAACCCTACCAGGCCCATCTACTTTGATTCTCATGCTTGGTCCAATCCCATTCACTTCTGTCTCTCCAAAGTGGCATCTGCTACTGCTGTTCAAGCCAAAGACAGTCCAGTTTGCTTTGGTTCCCTTCCTACTCCAAGCCCATTCACTTCTATCTCTCCAAGGTGGCATCTGCTGCTAGTGTCCTGGCCCATGCTAGCCCCATCTGCTTTGATTCTCTTCCCTGGTCCAAGCCCATTCACTTCTTCCCCTCCAAGATGGTATCTGCTGCTGCTGCCCAGCCTCCAGAAGCTCCATCTGCTATGATACCCTTCCTTGTCTAAGCCTATTTACTTCTTCCCCTATAAAGGTGGCATCTGCTGCTGCTGCTGCTGTCCCAGCCACTGGACGTCCTGTCTGCTATGATTCACTTCCCTAGTACAAGCTCATTCACTTCTGTCTCTCCAAGGTGGCATCTGCTGCTGGTGCCCCGGCAACCACCAGAACCATCTGCTTCGATTCTCTTCCCAGGTCCAAGCCCAATCACTTCTGTCCCCTCCAAGGTGGCATCTGCTGCTGCTGTTCTGACCCACACCAGCCTCATCTGCTATAATTCCCTTCCCTGGTCAAAGCCCATTCACGTCTGTATCTCCTGGTTTACTTCTGCTGCTGCTGCTGCTGTCCCAAGACCCACATGCCCCATCTGCTATGATTCCCTTCCCTGGTCCAAGATTTTCACTTCTGTCTTTACAAGGTGGCATCTGCTGCTGCTTTTCCAACCCCCACATGCCCCATCTGCTATGATTACCTTCCATGGTCCAAGACCATTCACTTCTGTCTCATCAAGCTGGCATCTGCTGCTGCTGTCCCAAACTCTGCAAACCCATCTGCTATGATTCTCTTCCGGGTCGAAGCCCATTCACTTCTGCCTCTCCAAGGTGGCATGTGTTGCTGCCGCAGCCCCCACCAGCCCCATCTGCTATGATTACATCCCCTGGTACAGGCCCATTCACTTCTGTCTCTCTAAGTTGGCATGTCTGCTGCAGTCCCATCCCTTGGAAGCACCATCTGCTAATATTTCCTTCCCTTGTCCTCGCCCATTCACTTCTTCCCTTCCAACATGGCATCTGCTGCTGCTGTCCCAACCATCCCAAGTGCCATCTGCTATGGTTAACTTCCGTGGTCCAAGCCCATTCAGTTCTTCCCCTGAAAAGGTGGCATCTGCTGCTGCTGTCCCAAACCCCACCAGCCCCATCTGCTATGATTTCCTTCACTGGTACAAGCCCATTCACTTCTGTCTGTCCAAGTTGGCATCTGCTGCTACTGTCACAGCCACTGGAAGTCCCATCTTCTATGTTTCCCTTCCCTAGTTCAAGCCCATGCACTTCTGCCTCTCCAAGGCAGCATCTGCTGCTATTGTCCCTGCACCCACCAGCCCTGTCTGCTATGATTCATTTCCCTGGTACAAGCCCAGTCACTTCTGTCCCATCCAAGGTGGCAGCTGCTGCTGCTGTCCAGACCCACACCAGCCCCATCTGCAATGATTTGCTTCACTGGTCGAAGCCCATTCACTTCTGCCTATTATGGGTTACATCTTCTGCTGCTGTCCCAAGACAAGCAAGCCCCATCTGTTATGATTCCCTTCCCTGGTCCAAGCCCATTCGCTTCTTCACCTCCAAAGTGGCATCTGCTGCTGCTGTCCCAACCCCCACAAACCCCAGCTGCAATGATTCCCTTCCCTGGTCCAAGCCCTTTCACTTCTGTCTCTCCAAGGTGGCATCTGTTGCTGCTATGCCAACCCCCGCATGCCACGTCTGCTTTGGTTCCCTTCCCTGGTCCAAGCCCATTCACTTCATCCCCATCCAAGTTTTTCATCCGCTGCTTCTGTCCCAACCCCCGCCTGCTCCATCTGCTATGATTCCCTTCCCAGGTCCAAGACCATTCACTTCTGTCTCTCCAGGGCTACTTCTGCTGCTGCTGTCCCAAGACCCACAGGCCCCATCTGCTATGATTCCCTTCCCTGGTCCAAGCCCATTCACTTCCGTCTCTCCAAAGTGGCATCTGCTGCTGCTGTGCCAAACTCCTCATGCCCCATCTGCTATGTTTCCCTTCCATGGTCCAAGCTCATTCACTTCATCCCCCCCAAGGTGGCATCCGCTGCTTCTGTCCCAACCCCCGCCTACTCCATCTGCTACGATATCCCTTCCCTGATCGAAGCCCATTCACTTCTGTCTCTCCAGGGCTAAGTCTGCTGCTGCTGTCCCAAGACCCACAAGGCCTATCTGCTTTATTTCTCTTCCCTGGTACAAGCCAATTCACTTTTTCCCCTCCAAGATGACATCTGCTGCTGCTGTCTTGACACCCACAAGCCCCATCTGCTAGATTCCATTCCCTGGTCCAAGCCCTTTCACTAATGTCTCTCAAGGTGGCATCTGCTGCAGCTTGTCCCAACCACTGCAAGCCCCATCTGCTGTGATTACACTCCATGGCCCAAGCCCATTTACTTCTGTCTTCAATGTTGGCATCTGCTGCTGCTGTCCCAAACCCGCAAACCCCATCTGCTATGATTCCCTTCCCAGGTCCAAGACCATTCACTTCTGTCTCTCCAGGGCTACTTCTGCTGCTGCTGTCCCAAGACCCACAGGCCCCATCTGCTATGATTCCCTTCCCTGGTCCAAGCCCATTCACTTCCGTCTCTCCAAAGTGGCATCTGCTGCTGCTGTGCCAAACTCCTCATGCCCCATCTGCTATGTTTCCCTTCCATGGTCCAAGCTCATTCACTTCATCCCCCCAAGGTGGCATCCGCTGCTTCTGTCCCAACCCCCGCCTACTCCATCTGCTACGATTCCCTTCCCTGATCGAAGCCCATTCACTTCTGTCTCTCCAGGGCTAAGTCTGCTGCTGCTGTCCCAAGACCCACAAGGCCTATCTGCTTTATTTCTCTTCCCTGGTACAAGCCAATTCACTTTTTCCCCTCCAAGATGACATCTGCTGCTGCTGTCTTGACACCCATAAGCCCCATCTGCTATGATTCCATTCCCTGGTCCAAGCCCTTTCACTAATGTCTCTCCAAGGTGGCATCTGCTGCAACTGTCCCAACCACTGCCCCATCTGCTATGATTACACTCCGTGGCCCAAGCCCATTTACTTCTGTCTTACCAAGTTGGCATCTGCAGCTGCTGTCCCAAACCCCGCAAACCCCATCTGCTAAGATTCTCTTCCCTGGTCAAAGTCCATTCACTTCTGTCTCTCCAAGTTGGCATGTGCTGCTACTGTCCCAATTCCTGCAAAACCAATCTGCTACATTCCCTTCCCTCTTCCAAGCCCTTTCACTTCTGTCTCTCCAAGGTGGCGTTTGCTGCTGCTGTCCCATCCCAAAGCACCATCAGCTATGTTTCCCTTCTCTTGTCCAAGCGCACTCACTTCTTCCCTCCACCTTAGCATTTGCTGCTGCTGTCCCATCCCCCGAAAGCACCATCAGCTATGTTTCCCTTCTCTTGTCCAAGCCCACTCACTTCTTCTCCTCCACCATGGCATCTGCTGCTGCTGTTCTGACCCCCCACAAACCCAGCTGCAATGATTCCCTTCCCTGGTCCAAGCCCTTTCACTTCTGTCTCTCCAAGGTGGCATCTGCTGCTGCTATGCCTATCCCCTCATGCCACTTCTGCTTTGGTTCCCTTCCCTGGTCCAAGGCCATTCACTTCATCCCCATCCAAGTTTTTCATCCGCTGCGTCTGTCCCAACCCCCGCCTACTCCATCTGCTACGATACCCTTCCCTGATCGAAGCCCATTCACTTCTGTCTCTCCAGGGCTAAGTCTGCTGCTGCTGTCCCAAGACCCACAAGGCCTATCTGCTTTATTTCTCTTCCCTGGTACAAGCCAATTCACTTTTTCCCCTCCAAGATGACATCTGCTGCTGCTGTCTTGACACCCACAAGCCCCATCTGCTATGATTCCATTCCCTGGTCCAAGCCCTTTCACTAATGTCTCTCCAAGGTGGCATCTGCTGCTACTGTCCCAACCACTGCAAGCCCCATCTGCTATGATTACACTCCGTGGCCCAAGCCCATTTACTTCTGTCTTACCAAGTTGGCATCTGCAGCTGCTGTCCCAAACCCCACAAACCCCATCTGCTAAGATTCCCTTCCCAGGTCCAAGACCATTCACTTCTGTCTCTCCAGGGCTACTTCTGCTGCTGCTGTCCCAAGACCCACAGGCCCCATCTGCTATGATTCCCTTCCCTGGTCCAAGCCCATTCACTTCCGTCTCTCCAAAGTGGCATCTGCTGCTGCTGTGCCAAACTCCTCATGCCCCATCTGCTATGTTTCCCTTCCATGGTCCAAGCTCATTCACTTCATCCCCTCCAAGGTGGCATCCGCTGCTTCTGTCCCAACCCCCGCCTACTCCATCTGCTACGATTCCCTTCCCTGATCGAAGCCCATTCACTTCTGTCTCTCCAGGGCTACGTCTGCTGCTGCTGTCCCAAGACCCACAAGGCCTATATGCTTTATTTCTCTTCCCTGGTACAAGCCAATTCACTTTTTCCCCTCCAAGATGACATCTGCTGCTGCTGTCTTGACACCCACAAGCCCCATCTGCTATGATTCCATTCCCTGGTCCAAGCCCTTTCACTAATGTCTCTCCAAGGTGGCATCTGCTGCTACTGTCCCAACCACTGCAAGCCCCATCTGCTATGATTACACTCCGTGGCCCAAGCCCATTTACTTCTGTCTTACCAAGTTGGCATCTGCAGCTGCTGTCCCAAACCCCGCAAACCCCATCTGCTAAGATTTTCTTCCCTGGTCAAAGTCCATTCACTTCTGTCTCTCCCAAGTTGGCATGTGCTGCTACTGTCCCAATTCCTGCAAAACCAATCTGCTACATTCCCTTCCCTCTTCCAAGCCCTTTCACTTCTGTCTCTCCAAGGTGGCGTTTGCTGCTGCTGTCCCATCCCCCGAAAGCACCATCAGCTATGTTTCCCTTCTCTTGTCCAAGCCCACTCACTTCTTCCCCTCCACCATGGCATCTGCTGCTGCTATCCCGACCCCCGCCAGACCAATCTGCTACGATTCCCTTCCCTGGTCCATAGCTACTACGATTCCCTTCCCTGGTCCAAAGCCATTCACTTCTTCCCCTCTAAAGTGGCATCTGCTGCTGCTGTCTGAACCACTGCAAGTCCCATCTTCTGTGATTCCTTCCCAGATCCAAGCCCATTCACTTCTGTCTCTCGAAGGTTACATTTGCAGCTGCTGCCCAACACCTGCAAGCCCCAACTGCTCTGATTCCCTTCCCTTGTCCTACCCCATTCACTTCTTACCCTCTAAGTTGGCATCTACTTCTGCTGTCACGACTATCACTAGCCCCATCTCCTATGATTCCCATGCCTGATCCAAGCTCTTTCACTTTTGTCTCTCCAAAGTGGCATCTGCTGCTGGTGTCCCAGCCCCTGTCAGCCCCATCTGCGATGACTCTCTTTCCTGGTCCAAGCCCCATAATTTCTTCCCTCAAGGTGGCATCTGCTGCTGCTATCCATACCCCTATTAGCCCCATCTGTTATGATTCCCTTCCGAGGTCCAAACCCATTCACTTCTGTCTCTCTAAGGCAGCATCTGCTGCTGCTTCCCGACCCCAGCAAGCCCTATCTGCTATGATTCCCTAACCTAGTCCAAGCCCTTTCACTTCTGTCTCTCCTAGGTTGCATCTGCTGCTGCTGTCCCAAACCCTGCAAACTCCATCTCCTAAGATTCTCTTCCCTGGTCGAAGTCCATTCACTTCTGTCTCTCCAAGTTGGCATCTGCTGCTACTGTCCCAATTCCTGCAAAACCAATCTGCTACATTCCCTTCCCTCGTCCAAGCCCTTTCACTTCTGTCTCCAAGGTGGCGTTTGCTGCTGCTGTCCCATCCCGCGAAAGCACCATCAGCTATGTTTCCCTTCTCTTGTCCAAGCGCACTCACTTCTTCCCCTCCACCTTAGCATTTGCTGCTGCTGTCCCATCCCCGATTGCACCATCAGCTATGTTTCCCTTCTCTTGTCCAAGCCCACTCACTTCTTCACCTCCAAAGTGGCATCTGCTGCTGCTGTCCCAACCCCCACAAACCCCAGCTGCAATGATTCCCTTCCCTGGTCCAAGCCCTTTCACTTCTGTCTCTCCAAGGTGGCATCTGCTGCTGCTATGCTATCCCTCATGCCACGTCTGCTTTGGTTCCCTTCCCTGGTCCAAGTCCATTCACTTCATCCCCATCCAAGTTTTTCATCCGCTGCTTCTGTCCCAACCCCCGCCTGCTCCATCTGCTATGATTCCCTTCCCAGGTCCAAGACCATTCACTTCTGTCTCTCCAGGGCTACTTCTGCTGCTGCTGTCCCAAGACCCACAGGCCCCATCTGCTATGATTCCCTTCCCTGGTCCAAGCCCATTCACTTCCGTCTCTCCAAGGTGGCATCTGCTGCTGCTGTGCCAAACTCCTCATGCCCCATCTGCTATGTTTCCCTTCCCTGGTCCAAGCTCATTCACTTCATCCCCTCCAAGGTGGCATCCGCTGCTTCTGTCCCAACCCCTGCCTACTCCATCTGCTACGATACCCTTCCCTGATCAAAGCCCATTCACTTCTGTCTCTCCAGGGCAACTTCTGCTGCTGCTGTCCCAAGACCCACAAGGCCTATCTGCTTTGTTTCTCTTCCCTGGTACAAGCCAATTCACTTTTTCCACTCCAAGATGACATCTGCTGCTGCTGTCTTGACACCCACAAGCCCCATCTGCTATGATTCCATTCCCTGGTCCAAGCCCTTTCACTAATGTCTCTCAAAGGTGGCATCTGCTGCTACTGTCCCAACCACTGCAAGCCCCATCTGCTATGATTACACTCCGTGGTCCATGCACATTTACTTCTGTCTTACCAATTTGGCATCTGCAGCTGCTGTCCCAAACCCCGCAAAGCCCATCTGCTAAGATTCTCTTCCCTGGTCAAAGTCCATTCACTTCTGTCTCTCCAAGTTGGCATCTGCTGCTACTGTCCCAAGTCCTGCAAAACCAATCTGCTAAATTCCCTTCCCTTGTCCAAGCCCTTTCACTTCTGTCCCTCCAAGGTGGCATTAGCTGCTGCTGTCCCATCCCCTGAAAGCACTATCAGCTATGTTTCCCTTCTCTTGTCCAAGCCCACTCACTTCTTCTCCTCCACCATGGCATCTGCTGCTGCTGTTCTGACCCACGCCAGACCAATCTGCTACGATTCCCTTCCCTGGTCCATAGCTGCTACGATTCCCTTCCCTGGTCCAAAGCATTCACTTCTTCCCCTCTAAGGTGGCATCTGCTGCTGCTGTCTGAACCACTGCAAGTCCTATCTGCTGTGATTCCTTCCCTGATCCAAGCCCATTCACTTCTTCCCCTGTAATGGTGACATCTGCTGCTGCTGTCCCAAACCCCACCAGCCCCATCTGCTATGATTCCCTTGCCTGGTCCAAGCCCATTCACTTCTGTCTCTCGAAGGTTACATTTGCAGCTGCTGCCCAACACCTGCAAGCCCCAACTGCTATGATTCCCTTCCCTGGTCCTACCCCATTCACTTCTTCCCCTCTAAGTTGGCATCTACTTCTGCTGTCCCGACTATCACTAGCCCCATCGACTATGATTCCCTTGCCTGATCCAAGCCCTTTCACTTCTGTCTCTCCAAAGTGGCATCTGCTGCTGGTGTCCCAGCCCCCATCAGCCCCATCTGCATTGACTCTCTTTCCTGGTCCAAGCCCAATATCTTCTGTCCCCTCCAAGGTGGCATCTGCTGCTGCTATCCATACCCCTACTAGCCCCATCTGTTATGATTCCCTTCCGAGGTCCAAACCCATTCACTTCTGTCTCTCTAAGGCAGCATCTGCTGCTGCTTCCCGACCCCTGCAAGCCCTATCTGCTATGAGTCCCTAACCTGGTCCAAGCCCTTTCACTTCTGTCTCTCCTAGGTTGCATCTGCTGCTGCTGTCCCAATCCCCACCAGTCTCATCTGTGATGATTCATTTGCATGGTCGAGGCCCATTCACTTCTGTCTCACCAAGTTGGCATCTGCAGCTGCTGTCCCAAACCCAGAACTCCGTCTGCTAAGATTCTCTTCCTGGTCAAGTCCATTCACTTCCTCTCTCAAGTTGGCATCTGCTGCCACTGTCCCAATTCCTGCAAAACCAATCTGCTCACATTCCCTTCCCTGCCCAAGCTCCTTTCACTTCTGTCTCTCCAAGGTGGCATTTGCTGCTGCTGTCCCATCCCCCGAAAGCACCATCAGCTATGTTTCCCTTCTCTTGTCCAAGCCCACTCACTTCTTCCCCTCCACCATGGCATCTGCTGCTGCTGTCCCAACCCCCGCCAGACCAATCTGCTACGATTCCCTTCCCTGGTCCAAAGCCATTCACTTCTTCCCCTCTAAGTTGGCATCTGTTGCTGCTGTCTGAACTACCGCAAGTCCCATCTGCTGTGATTCCTTCCCTGATCCAAGCCCATTCACTTCTTCCCCTGTAATGGTGACATCTGCTGCTTCTGTCCCAAACCCCACCAGCCCCATCTGCTATGATTCCCTTGCCTGGTGCAAGCCCATTCACTTCTGTCTCTTGAAGGTTACATTTGCAGCTGCTGCCCAACACCTGCAAGCCCCAACTGCTCTGATTCCCATCCCTGATCCTACTAAATTCACTTCTTCCCCTCTAAGTTGGCATCTACTTCTGCTGTCCTGAATATAACTAGCCCCATCTGCTATGATGCCCTTGCCTGGTCCAAGCCCTTTCACTTCTGTCTCTCCAAAGTGGCATCTGCTGCTGGTGTCCCAGCCCCTGTCAGCCCCATCTACTTTGAATTTCTTTCCTGGTCCAAGCCCAATAACTTCTGTCCCCTTCAAGGTGGCATCTGCTGCTGGTGTCCCGACCCCAACCAGTCTCATCTGCTATGATTCCCTTCCCTGGTCCAAGTCCATTCACTGCATCCCTTATAAAAGTGTCATTTGCTGCTGCTGTCCTAATTCCCCCAACCCTGTCTGCTAAGATTCCTTTCCCTGGTCCAAGCCCTTTCACTTCTGTCCCTCCAATGTGGAATTTGCTGCTGCTGTCCCAACCTCCGGCAGCCCCATCTGCTATGGCTCCCTTCCCTGGTCCAAGCACATTCACCTCTGTTTCTCCAAGGCAGCATCTGCTGCTGGTAGCCTGGCCCCCGCCAGCACCATCTGCTCTGATTCCCTTCCCTGATCCTACTAAATTCACTTCTTCCCCTCTAAGTTGGCATCTACTTCTGCTGTCCTGAATATAACTAGCCCCATCTGCTATGATGCCCTTGCCTGGTCCAAGCCCTTTCACTTCTGTCTCTCCAAAGTGGCATCTGCTGCTGGTGTCCCAGCCCCTGTCAGCCCCATCTACTTTGAATTTCTTTCCTGGTCCAAGCCCAATAACTTCTGTCCCTCCTAGGTAGCATCTGCTGCTGGTGTCGACCCCAACCAGTCTCATCTGCTATGATTCCCTTCCCTGGTCCAAGTCCATTCACTGCATCCCTTATAAAAGTGTCATTTGCTGCTGCTGTCTAATTCCCCCAACCCTGTCTCTAAGATTCCTTTCCCTGTTCCAAGCCCTTTCACTTCTGTCCCTCCAATGTGGAATTTGCTGCTGCTGTCCCAACCTCCGGCAGCCCCATCTGCTATGGCTCCCTTCCCTGCTCCAAGCACATTCACCTCTTTTTCTCCAAGGCAGCATCTGCTGCTGGTGGCCCTGGCCCCGCCAGCACCATCTGCTATAATTCCCTTCCGTGGTCCAAGCACTTTCACTTCTGTCCCCTTCAAGGTTGCATTAGCTGTTGCTGTCCCTACCCCGATCAGCCCATCTACTATAATTCCTTCCCTGGTCAAGCCCATTCACTTCTGTCTCTCAGAGTTAAATCTGCGCTCCTGTCCCAACCCCCACAAGCCCCAACTACTATAATTCCCTTCCCGGTCCAACTCCATTCACTTCTTCCCCTCTAAGGTGGCATCTGCTACTGCTGTCCTGACTCCCGCTATCCCCATCTGCTGTTATTCCCTTCCCTAGTCAAAGCCCATTCACATCTTGCTCTCCAAGGTGGCATATACTGCTACAGTTCTGATGCCCACCAGACCCATCTGCTATGATTCCCTTCTCTGGTCGAAGCCTGTTCACTTCTGTCTCTCCTGGGTAACATCTGCTGCTGGTGTGACAAGACCTACAAGCTGCATCTGCTATGATTCCCTTCCTTGGAAGAAGCCCATTCACTTCTTGCCCTCCATGGTGGCATCTGCTGCTGCAGTCTTGACCCCAAACCCCCATGTGCTAAGATTCCCTTCCATGGCCCAAGCAAATTCACTTCTGTCTCTCCAAAGTGGCATCTGTCCCATGGTGTCCTGATTCGCCAGCCCATCTGCTATAATTCCTTCCTGGTCCAAGCCCATGCCACCTCTGTCTCTCAAAGTTGGCATCTGGTGCTGCTGTCCCCAAACCCTGCAAACCATATCTGTATGATTCCTTCCTAGTCCAAACCCATTCACTTTGGTCCCTCTAAGGTGGTATTTGCTGCTGCTGTCCCATCCTCCGCGAGCACCATCTGCTATGATTCCCTTCCCTTGTCCAAGCCCATTGACTTCTTACTCTCCAAGATGGCATCTACTGCTGCTGTCCCAATGACCGCAAGCTCCATCTGCTATGATTCCCATCCCTGGTCCATGACCATTCACTTCTTCCCCTATAAAGATGGCAACTGCTGCTGCTGTCCCAACCCATGCCAGCCCTATCTGCTATGGATCACTTCCATGAGCGAAGCCTTTTCACTTCTGTCTCTCCAAGGTGGAATCTACTGCTGCTGTCCCAACCCCCAGAAGCTCCATCTGCTATGGTTTCCTTCTGTAGTCCAAGCCCTTTCACTTCTGTTTGCTCCAAGGATGCATTAGCTGTTGCTGTCCCTACCCCCGTCCAGCCCAATCTACTATAATTCCCTTCTCTGGTCGAAGCCTGTTCCTTCTGTCTCTCTGGGATACATCTGCTGCTGGTGTGATAAGACCCACAAGCCCCATCTGCTATGATTCCCTTCCTTATTACAAGCCCATTCACTTCTTCCTCTCCAACATGGCATCTGCTGCTGCAGTTCTGACCCCCGCAACCCCCATGTGCTATGATTCCCTTCCCTGGCCCAAGCACATTCACTTCTGTCTCTCCAAAGTGGCAAATGCTCCTGGTGTCCTGGACTCACCAGCCCAATCTGCTATGATTCCCTTCCCTGGTCCAAGACCATGCACTTCTGTATGTCAAAGTTGGCATCTAGTGCCGCTGTTCCAAACCCAGCAAACCATATCTGCTATGATTCCCTTCCCCTAGTCCAAACCCATTCACTTCAGTCCCTCTAAGGTGGCATTTGCTGCGGCTGTCCCATCCCCCACAAGCACCGTCTGCTATGATTCCCTTCCCTTGTTCAAGCCCATTCACTTCTTCCCCTCCAGGATGGCATCTGCTGCTGCTGTCCCAATGACTGCAAGCCCCGTCTGCTATGATTCCCTTCGCTGGTCTGAGACCATTCACTTCTTCCCCTATAAAGATGGCATCTGTAGCTGCTGTCCCAACCACAGCCAGACATAACTGCTGTGATTCCCTTCCCTGGTCCAAGCCTATTAACTTCTTCCCAACCAAGGTGACATCTGCTTCTGCAGTCCCAACCCCCGCAAACCCCATCTGCTATGATTCCCTTCCTTTGTCAAAGCCCTTTCACTTCTGTCTCTAACAAGGTGGCATCGGCTGCTGGTGTCCGGGGCTCATCAGCCCCATCTGCTATAATTCCCTTCACTGGTCTAAGCTCATTCACTTCAGTCTCTCCAAGGTGGCATCTGCTGCTGCCCCAACCAACACCTGCCCCATATGCTATGATTCCTTTCCCTGGTCCAAGCCCGTTCACTTCTTCCCCTATAGAGATTGCATCTGCTGCTGCTGTCCCAACCCCCACCAGCACCATCTGCTACTATTCCCTTCACTGGTCCAAGCCCATTCACTTCGTCCTCTCTAAGGAGTCATCTGCTGCTGCTGTCCCAACCACAGCAAACCCCATCTGCTGTGATTCACTTTCCTGGTCTAAGCCCATTCACTTCTTCCCCTACAAAGGGGGCATCTGCTGCTGCTGTCCTAACCCCCACCAACCCCATCTGCTATGATTTCCTTGAATGGCCCAAGCATATTCACTTCTGTTTCTCCAAGGTGGCATCTGCTGCTGCTTTCCCAGCCACCGGAAGCCCCATCTGCTATGATTCCCTTCCCTTGTCCAAGCCCATTCACTTCTTCCCCTCCAACATGGTATCTGCTGCTGGTGTCCCGGCCCCCACCATCCCCATATGCTATGATTCTGTTCCCTGGTCCAAACCCAATCACTTCTGTCCCCGCCAAGGTTGCATGTGCTGCTGCTGTCCTGACCCCCCCAACCCCATCTGCTATGATTCCCTTATCTTGTCCAAGCCCATTTACTTCTTCCCCTCCAAGATGGCATCTGCTGCTGCTGGCCCAACCATCCTCAGCCCCATCTGTTATGATTCCCTTCTGTGGTCCAAGCCCATTAAATTCCTCCCCTATAATGGTAGCATCTGCTACTTCTGTCCCAACCCCCACCAGCCCCATCTGCTACAGTTCCCTTCCCTAGTCCAAGCCCACTCACTTCTTCCCCTCTAAGGTGGCATCTGCTGCTGCTGTCCCAGCCACTGGAAGCCCATCAGCTGTGATTCCCTTCCCTGGTCAAAGCCCATTCACTTCTGTCTCTCCATGGAGGCATCTGCTGCTGCTGTCCCAGCCACTGAAAGTCCCATCTGCTATGATTCCCTTCCCTAGTTCATGCCCATTCACCTCGGGTTTCTCAAGGTGGCATCTGCTGCTGGTGTCCCGGCACCCACCAGTCTGATCTTCAATGATTCTCTTCCCTGGTTTCAAGCCCTTCACTCTGTCTCTCAGGTGCATCTTCTGATTCTGCGCCAACCCACGCAGCCCCATCTACTATGGTTCCCTTCCCTGGTCCAAGCCCATTCACTTCATCCCTCCAGTTGGCATCATCCGGCTTCTGTCCAACTCCTGCCTGCTCCATCTGCTATGATTCCCTTCTCTAGTCCAAGCCCATTACCTTCTGTCTTTCCTCAGTTACATCTGCTGCTGCTGTCCCAAGATCCACAAGTCCCATCTGCTGTGATTCCCTTCCTTGGTACAAGCCCATTCACTTCTTCCCCTCCAAGGTGGAATTTGCTGCTGCTGCTGACCCGACCCCCACAAGCCCATCTGCTATGATTCCCTTCCCTTCTCCAAGCCCTTTCACTTCTGTCTCTCTAGGTGGCATCTGCTGCTGCTGTCCCAACCATCCCAAACCCCAGCTACTATGATTCAATTCCGTGGTCCAAGCTCGCTCAATTCTTCACCTGTAAAGGTGGCATTTGCTGCTGTCTCACAACCCCTGCCAGCCCATCTGCTTCAATTCCTTCCCTAGTCCAAGCCCATTCATTTCTTCCCTCTCAATTGGCATCTGCTGCTGCTGTCCCAACCACCGCTAGCCCCATCTGCTGTGATTCCTTCCCTAGTCCAAGACCATTCACTTCTTCCCTATAAACGTGGCATCCGCTGTTTCTATCCCAAACTCTGTCAACCCCATCTGCTATGATTCCTTTCCTGGTCCATGCCCATTCACTTCTGTCTCTCCAAGATGGCATCTGCTGCTGCTGTCCCAGCCACCGGAAGTCCTGTCTGTTATGATTCCCTTCTCTAGTCCAAGTCCATTCACTTCTGTATCTCCAAAGTTTCATTTGCAGCCAGTGTCCTGGCCCCCACCAGCTGCTTCTGCTATGATTCTCTTCCATGGTCCAAGCCCAATCACTTCTGTTCCATCCAAGGTGGCATCTGTTGCTGTTGTTCTGACCCCCACCAGCCCAATCTGCTATGATTCCCTTCCCTGGTCGAAGCCCTTTCACTTCTGTCTTTTCTGGGTAACATCTGCTGCTGCTGTCCCAAATTCCACCAGCCCCATCTGCTATGATTCCCTTCCCTGGTCCATGCCCATTCACTTCTGTCTCTCCAAGGTGGCATCTGCTGCTGCTATGCCAACCCATGCATGCCCCATCTGCTACAATTCCCTTCTCTGGTCCTAGCCCATTCATCTCTTCCCCTCTAAGGCAGCGTCTGCTGCTTCTGTCCTGACCCCTGCCAGTCCTATCTGATATGATTCTCTTACCTGGTCCAAGCCCTTTAACTTCTGTCTCTCCTAGGTGGCATCTGCTGCTGCTGTCCCAACCCCTACCAGCCCCATCTGCAATGATTCCATTCCCTTGTCCAAGCCCTTTCACTTCTGTCTCTCCAAGGTGGCATCTACTGCTACTGTCCCAACCCCTGCAAGCCGTGTCTGCTATGATTCTCTTACGTTCCAAGCCCATTCACTTCTGTCTCTCAGGTTTCATCTGCTGCTGCTGCCCAGACCCAAGCCAGCCCATCTGCTATGATTTACTCCCTGGTCCAAGACCATTCACTTCTTCTCTGCGAAGATGGCATCTGCTGCAGTTGTCCCAACCCCTGAAGTCCCATCTGCTATGATTTCTTTCCTGGTACAAGCTCATTCCTACTTCTCTGTCAAGATGGCATCTGCTGCTATTGTTCTGACCCTCACCAGTCCAGTTTGCTATGATTCCTTCTCTGGTCCTAGCCTGCTCACTCTGTCTCTCCAAGGTGGCATCTGCAGCTGCTGTCCCAACCCCTCAAGCCACATCTGCTATGATTACTGCCTTGTCCAACCCATTCACTCCTGTCTCTCCAAGATTTCATCTGCTGCTGCATTCCAGACACCCACTAGTCCCCATCTTCTGGGTTCCTTTCCTTGGTCCAAGCCCATTCCACATCTTCCGCTATAAAATGGCATCTGCTGCTGTCCCAACCACCTCAAGCCCCACGTGCTATGGTTCCCTTCCCTGGTCCAAGTCCTTCACTTCTTCCTCTCCAAGGTGCCATCTGCTGCTGCTGTCCGAACACCCACAAGCCCCATCTGTTGTGATTTCCTTCCCTGGTCCAATCCCATTCATGTCTGTCTCTCCAAGGTTTCATCTACTGCTGCATTCCAGACACCCACCAGCCCTATCTTCTACGATTTCCTTCCTTTGTCCAAGCCAGTTCACATCTTCCCCTATAAAGGTGGCATCTGCTGCTGCTGTCCCAACACCCAGCAGCCCCATCTGCTACAGTTCCCTTGCCTGGTCCAAGCCCATTCACTTCTGTCTGTCTAAGGTGGCATCTGCTACTGGTGACCTCCTGCCAGCCCCATCAGCTGTGATTCCTCCCTGGTCAAAGCCCATTCACTTCTGTCTCTCCAAGGAGGCATCTGCTGCTGCTGTCCCAGCCACTGAAAGTCCCATCTGCTATGATTCTCTTCCCTAGTTCATGCCCATTCACTTCGGTTTCTCCAAGGTGGCATCTGCTGCTGGTGTCCCAGCACCCACCAGTCTGATCTGCAATGACTCGCTTCCCTGGTCCAAGCCCTTTCACTTCTGTCTCTCCAAGGTGGCATCTTCTGATGCTGTGCCAACCCCCGCATGCCCCATCTACTATGGTTCCCTTCCCTGGTCCAAGCCCATTACCTTCTGTCTTTCCTCGGTTACATCTGCTGCTGCTGTCCCAAGATCCACAAGTCCCATCTGCTGTGATTCCCTTCCTTGGTACAAGCCCATTCACTTCTTCCCCTTCAAGGTGGAATTTGCTGCTGCTGCTGACCCGACCCCCGCAAGCCCATCTGCTATGATTCCCTTCCCTTCTCCAAGCCCTTTCACTTCTGTCTCTCCTAGGTGGCATCTGCTGCTGCTGTCCCAACCATCCCAAACCCCAGCTACTATGATTCAATTCCGTGGTCCAAGCCCGTTCAATTCTTCACCTGTAAAGGTGGCATTTGCTGCTGCTCTCACAACCCCTGCCAGCCCCATCTGCTTCAATTCCCTTCCCTAGTCCAAGCCCATTCATTTCTTCCCCTCTCAACTGGCATCTGCTGCTGCTGTCCCAACCACCGCTAGCCCCATCTGCTGTGATTCCCTTCCCTAGTCCAAGACCATTCACTTCTTCCCTTATAAACGTGGCATCCGCTGCTTCTATCCCAAACTCTGTCAACCCCATCTGCTATGATTCCTTTCCCTGGTTCATGCCCATTCACTTCTGTCTCTCCAAGGTGGCATCTGCTGCTGCTGTCCAGCCACCGCAAGTCCTGTCTGCTATGATTCCTTCTCTAGTCCAAGTCCATTCACTTCTGTATCTCCAAGTTTCATTTTCAGCCAGTGTCCTGGCCCCCACCAGCCGCTTCTGCTATGATTCTCTTCCATGGTCCAAGCCCAATCACTTCTGTTCCATCCAAGGTGGCATCTGTTGCTGTTGTTCTGACCCCCACCAGCCCAATCTGCTATGATTCTCTTCCCTGGTCGAAGCCCTTTCACTTCTGTCTTTTCTGGGTAACATCTGCTGCTGCTGTCCCAAATTCCACCAGCCCCATCTGCTATGATTCCCTTCCCTGGTCCATGCCCATTCACTTCTGTCTCTCCAAGGTGGCATCTACTGCTGCTGTCCCAGCCACAGGAAGTCCCATCTAGTATGCTTCCATTCCCTATTTGAAGCCCATTCACTTCTGTCTCTCCAAAGCGGCATCTGCTGCTGGTGTCCGGACCCACACCAGCCACTTCTGCTATGACTTCCTTCCCTGGTTGAAGCCCATTCACTTCTGTCTCTCCTGGCTTACATTTGCTGCTGCTGTCCCAAGACCCGCAAGCCCCATCTACTATGATTCCCTTCCTTAGTCCAGGCCCATTCACTTCTTCCCCTCCAAGGTGGCATCTGCTGCTGCTGTCCTGATGCCCCAAGCCCCATCTGCTATCATTCTTTTCCTGGTCAAAGCCCATTCACTTCTGTCTCTCCAAGGTGGCATCTGCTGCTGTTTCCCCAACCCCCACAAGCCCCATCTGCATTGATTCCCTTCCCTGGTCCAAGGCTTTTCACTTCTCTCTCCAAGGTGGCATCTGCTGCTGCTGTGCCAACCCATGCATGCCCCATCTGCTACAATTCCCTTCTCTTGTCCTAGCCCATTCATCTCTTCCCCTCTAAGGCAGCGTCTGCTGCTTCTGTCCTGACCCCTGCCAGTCCTATCTGATATGATTCTCTTACCTGGTCCAAGCCCTTTAACTTCTGTCTCTCCTAGGTGGCATCTGCTGCTGCTGTCCCAACCCCCACCAGCCCCATCTGCAATGATTCCATTCCCTTGTCCAAGCCCTTTCACTTCTGTCTCTCCAAGGTGGCATCTACTGCTACTGTCCCAACCCCTGCAAGCCGCGTCTGCTATGATTCTCTTACGTGGTCCAAGCCCATTCACTTCTGTCTCTCCAAGGTTTCATCTGCTGCTGCTGCTGCCCAGACCCAAGCCAGCCCATCTGCTATGATTTACTTCCCTGGTCCAAGACCATTCACTTCTTCTCCGCGAAGATGGCATCTGCTGCGGTTGTCCCAACCCCTGAAAGTCCCATCTGCTATGATTCCTTTCCCTGGTACAAGCTTATTCACTTCTTCTCTGTCAAGATGGCATCTGCTGCTGTTGTCCTGACCCTCACCAGTCCAGTTTGCTATGATTCCCTTCTCTGGTCCTAGCCCGTTCACTTCTGTCTCTCCAAGGTGGCATCTGCAGCTGCTGTCCCAACCCCCTCAAGCCACATCTGCTATGATTCGCTTCCCTTGTCCAACCCATTCACTCCTGTCTCTCCAAGATTTCATCTGCTGCTGCATTCCAGACACCCACTAGCCCCATCTTCTATGGTTCCCTTCCTTGGTCCAAGCCCATTCACATCTTCCCCTATAAAGCTGGCATCTGCTGCTGCTGTCCCAACCTCCTCAAGCCCCATGTGCTATGGTTCCCTTCCCTGGTCCAAGTCCTTCACTTCTTCCTCTCCAAGGTGCCATCTGCTGCTGCTGTCCGAACACCCACAAGCCCCATCTGTTGTGATTTCCTTCCCTGGTCCAATCCCATTCACGTCTGTCTCTCCAAGGTTTCATCTACTGCTGCATTCCAGACAACCACCAGCCCTATCTTCTACGATTTCCTTCCTTTGTCCAAGCCGTTCATCTTCCCTATAAAGTCGCATCTGCTGCTGCTCTCCAACCCCACCAGCCCCATCTGCTACAGTTCCCTTGCCTTGTCCAAGCCCATTCACTTCTGTCTGTCTAAGGTGGCATCTGCTACTGGTGACCGGCTCCTGCCAGCCCCATCTGCTTTGATTCCCTTCTCTGGTCCAAGCCCTATCACTTCTGTCCCCTTCAAGGTGGCATCTGCTGCTACTGTCCCTACCCCCACCAGTCCCATCTGCTAGATTCCCTTCCCTGGTCGAAGCCCATTCACTTCCTGTCTCTCCAGGGTTACATCTTGCTGCTGTCCCCAAACCCCACAAGCTCTGGCTGCTATGATTCCCTTCCTGGGCCAGCCCCATTCACTTCTTCCCGTAAGGTGGCATCTGCTACTTCTGTCTCAACCCCACTAGCCCGATCTGCTGTAGTTTCCATCCAGTCAACCCATTCATTTCTTTCTCTCTAAGGTGGGCACCTACCTGCTGTCAGACCCCCATCAGCCAATCTGCAATGATTCGCTACCCAGGTCCAAGCCTTATCACTGTCTCTCTCAAGGTAGCGTCTGCTGCTGCTGTCCCAACCATAGCAACCCCATCTGCTATGATTCCTTTCCCTGGTAAAGCCCATACGCTTCTGTCTCTCAAGGTGGCTTTTGCTGCTATCTTTTCAAGCCCTGCAATCCCCATCTGCTGTGATTCATTATCCTGGTCCCAGCCCATTCACTTCTTCCTCTCCATGGTGGAATCTGCAGCTGCTGTTCCACTAAAATGCCAGCTCCATCTGCTACGATTCCCCTTCCTGGTCCAAGCCCATTCACTTCTTCCCCTCCAAAGTGGCATCCGATGCTGTTGTCTTGACCCCCACTAGCCCCATCTGCTATGATTCCATTTCCTGGTAGAAGCCCTTTTAATTCTGTCTCTCCAAGGTGGCATCGGCTGCTGTTGTCAAAACCCCCGCATGCTCCATCTGCTATGATTCCCTTCCATGGTTGAAGCCCTTTCACTTCTGTCTCACCAATCAGGCATCTGCTGCTGCTGTCTAAAACCCCTCAGACCCCATCTGTTATGATTCTCTTCCCTGGTCGAAGCCCATTCACTTCTCTCCCTCCAAAATGGCATCTGCTGTCTAACCCCAGCCAGCACCATCTGCTATGATTCTGTTCCTAGCCCAAGCCAATTCACTTCTCTCTCCTAGTTGGCATCTGCTGCTGCTGTCCCAAATCCACAAAACCCCATCTGCTATGATTCCTTTTCTATTTCAGCCCATTCACTTCCTCCTCTCTAAGGTGGCATCTGCCAACTCTCCCAACCACTGCAAACCCCATCTACTATGAATCCCTTCCTGGTCCAAGCCATTCACCCTCTCTCCCTCGGGTTTCATCTGCAACTGCTGTCCAGACCCCCACCAGCCCCATCTGCTAAGATTTTCCTTCCTGGTCCAAGCCCATTCCTGCTTCCTTATAAACTTGGCATCTGCTGCTGCTGTCTAATTCCTGCCAGCCCGTCTCCTATGATTCCCTTCTCTGGTACAAGACCATTCACTTCTATCTCTCCAAGGTGGCATCTGTTGCTGCAGTCCTGGCTCCCACCAGCTCCATGCTGCCAATTCCCTTCCCTGGTAGAAGCCCATTCACTTCTGTCTCTCTGTGTTACATCTGCTTCTGCTGTCCCATGTCCTCAAGCCCCATCTGCTATAATTCCTTCCTGGTCCAAACCATTCCTTCTTGTCCTCAAAGATGACTTCTGCTGCAGTTTTCCCAACCCCTGCAAGCCCCATCTGCTATGATTCCCTTCCCTGGTCCAAGCTCATTCACTTCTTCTCCTCCAAGGTGGCTTCTGCTGCTCTTGTCCCAACCCCCTCAAGCCCCATTTGCTATGATTCCCTTCCCTTGTCCAAGCACATTCACTTCTGTCTCTCCAAGGTGACATCTGCTGCTGCTGCTGTCCCAACCCCCTCCAGGCCCATCACCTGTGATTCCCTTCCCTGGTCCAAGTCCATTCACTACTGTCTCTCCAAAATTCCATTTGCTGCTACATTCCAGACCCCCACCAGCCCCATCTTCTATGATTCAGTTCCTTGGTCAAAGCCCATTCACTTCTTCCTCTAGAAACATGGCATCTGCTGCTGTCCCAATTCCCACCAGCCCCATCTGCTACAATTCCCTTCCATGGTCCAAGCTTTTTCACTTCTGTCTCACCAAGTTGGCATCAACTGCTGCTGTCCTAAACCCCGCAGACCCCATCTACTATGTTTCCCTTCCCTGGCTCAAACCCATTCACTTCTGTCTCTCCAAGTTGGCATCTGCAGCTGCTGTCCCGTCCCCTGCAAGAGCCTTCTGCTATGATTCCCTTCCCTTGTTGAAGCCCATTCTAGTCTGTCTTTCCAAGGTAGCATCTGTTGCTGGTGTCCCAACCACTGCAAGCCCCATATGCCATGGTTCCTTCCTGGTCCAAGCAAATTCACATCATCCCCTCCTTGGTGGCATCTGCTGCTGCTGTGCCGACCCTCACCTGCTCCATCTGTTATTATTCCCTTAACTTTTCCAAGCCCATTAACTTCTGTCCCTGCAAGGTGGCATCAACTGCTGCTGCCCCAACCCCCACAAGCCCTATCTGCAATGATTACCTTCCCTGGTAGAAGCCCTTTTAATTCTGTCTCTCCAAGGTAGCATCGGCTGCTGTTGTCAAAACCCCCGCATGCTCCATCTGCTATGATTCCCTTCCATGGTAGAAGCCCTTTCACTTCTGTCTCACCAAGCTGGCATCTGCTGCTGCTGTTCCAAACTCTGCAGACCCCATCTGTTATGATTCCCTTACCTGGTCCAAGCCCATTTGCTTCTATCCCTCCAAGGTGGCATCTGCGGCTGCTGCCCCAGACTCTGCAAGAGCCTTCTGCTCAGATTCCCTTCCCTGGTCCAAACTCATTCACTTCTTCTCTTCCAAGGTGGCATCTGCTGCTGTTGTCCCAACACCCTCAAGCCCCATTTGCTATGACTCCCTTCCTTTGTCCAAGCACATTCACTTCTGTCTCTGCAAGGTGGCATCTGCTGCTGCTGTCCCAACCCCCTCAAGGCCCGTCTCCTGTGATTCCCTTTCCTGCTCCAAGCCCATTCACTACTGTCTCCATGATTTCATCTCCTGCTACATTCCAGACCCCCACCAGCCCCATCTTCTATGATTCAGTTCCTTGGTCCAAGCCCATTCACTTCTTCCCTAGAAAGTGGCATCTACTGCTGCTGTCCCAATTCCTGCCAGCCTCATCTGCTAAAATTCCCTTCCATGGTCCAAGCCCATTCACTTATGTCTCAGCAAGTTGGCATCTACTGCTGCTGTCCCAAACCCTGCAAACCCCATCTACTATGATTCTGTTCCCTGATCCAAACCCATTCACTTCTGTCTCTCCAAGTTGGCATCTGCTGCTGCTGTCTCAAACCATGCAAACTGCATCCGCTATGATTCCCTTACATGGCCCAAGCCCATTCACTTCTTCCCCTTCAAGGTCACATCTGCGGCTGCTGTCCTGACCCCTGAAAGCCCCATCTGCTATGATTGCCGTCCCTAGTCGAAGCCCATTCACGTCTGTATCTCCAAGGTGGCTTCTGTTGCTGGTGTCCTGGCCCTTGACAGCCCCATCTGCTGTGATTCTCTTCCATGGTCCAAGCCGAATCACCTCTGTCCCCTTCCAGGTGGCGTCTGCTGCTGCTGTCCCAACCCCCACCAGCCCCATCTGCTGTTTCCTTTTGCTGGTCGAAGCCCATTCACTTCTGTCTCTCTTGGGTTATATCTGCTGCTGCTGTCCCAAGACCCACAAGCCCCATCTGCTATGATTCTCTTCCCTGGTACAAACCCATTCACTTCTTCCTTCCAAGATGGTATCTGCTGCTGCTGTCCCAACCTCCACAAGCCCCATCTGCAATGATTTCATTCCCTTGCCCAAGCCCATTCAGTTCTGTCTCTCCAAGGAGGCATCTGCTGCTGCCCCACCCCAAGCCAGCCCCATCTGCTATGGTTCTGTTCTCTGGCCCAAGCCCATTCACTTGTGTCTCTCCAAGGTGGCATCTGCTGCTGTCCCACCCCAAGCCAGCCCCATCTGCTATGATTCCGTTCCCTGGTCCAAGCCCATTCACTTCTATCTCTCCAAGGTGGCATCTGCTGCTGGTGTCCTGGCCCCTGCCATCCCCATTTGCTATGATTCTCTTTCCTGGTCCAAGCCCAATCACTTTTGTACCCTCCAAGGTTGCATGTGCTGCTGCTGTCCTGACCACCCCTCCCACCCCATCTGATATGATTCCCTTCCTGGTCAAAGCCCACTCACTTCTGTCTCTCTTGGGTTACATCTGCTGCTGCTGTCCCAAGACCCTGAAGCCCCATCTGCTATGGTTCCCTTCCCTGGCACAAGCCCATTCACTTCTGTCTCTCCAAGGTGGTATCTGCTGCTGGCCCAGCCCCCGCCATCTCCATCTGCTATGATTCCCTTCCCTTGTAAAAGCCCATTCACTTCTTCTCCTCCAGGATGGCATCTACAGCTGCTGTCCCAACCATCCCTAGCCCTGTCTGCTATGATTCCCTTCCGTGGCCCAAGCCCATTCAATTCTTTCCCTATAAAAGTGGCATCTGCTACTTCTGTCCAACCCTACCAGCATCATCTGCTACAATTCCCTTCCCTAGTCCAAGCCAATTCACTTCTTCCCCTCTAAGTTGGCATCTGCTGCTGCTGCTGTCCCAACCACCACAAGCCCATCTGCTGTGATTCCCTTCCCTGGTCCAAGCTCATTCACTTCTGTCTCTCCAAGGTAGCATCTGTTGCTGCAGTCACAGCCACTGGAAGTCCTATCTTCAATGATTCCCTTCCCTGGTTCAAGCAATTTCGCTTCTGTCATTTCAAGGTAGCATCTACTGCTGCTGTGTCAACCCCCGCATGCCCCATCTTCCATGGTTCCCTTCCCTGGTATAAGCCCATTAACTTCCTCACCTCTAAGGTGGCATCCACTGCTAGTGTCCCAACCTCAGCAAACCCCATCTACTATGATTCCCTTCCCTGGTCCAAGACCATTCACTTCTTTCCCAATTAAGGTGGCATCTGCTGCTGCTATCCCAACCCCCGACTGCCCCATCTGCTATGATTCCCTTCCCTAGTCCAAGCCAATTCACTTCTCTCTCTCCAGGGTTTCATCTGCAGCTGCTGTCCAGATCCCCGACAGCCCCATCTGCTATGATTTCCTGCAGTGGTCCAAGCCTATTCACTGCTTCCCTTATAAACCTGGCATATGCTACTGTTGTCCCAATTCCCACCAGCCCCGTCTCCAATGATTCCATTCCTTGGTCCAAGCCCATTCACTTCTATCTCTCCAAGGTGGCATCTGTTGCTGCTGTCCCAACCCCGACCAGCCCCATCTGCTCTGATTCCCTTCCCTGGTCGAATCCCATTCACTTCTGTCTCTCCTGGATTACATCGGCTTCTGCAGTCCCAAGACCTGCAAGTCCCATCTGCTATGATTCCCTTCCCTGGTCCAAGCTCATTCACTTCTTCTCCTCCTAGGTGGCATCTGCTGCTGCTGTCCAAACCCCTCAAGGCCCATCTGCTATGATTCCTTCCTGGTCCAAGCCCATTCACTACTGTTTCTCCAAGATTTAATCTGCTGCGCATTCCAGACCCTCACCAGCCCCATCTTCTATGATTCAGTTCCTTGGTCGAAACCCATTCACTTCTTCCCCAATAAATGTGCCATCTGCCACTGCTGTCCCAATTCCTGCCAGCCTCATCTGCTAAAATTTCCTTCCATGGTCCAAGCCCATTCTCTTCTGTCTCACCAATTTGGTATCTACTGCTGATGTCCCAAACCCCGCAAACCCCATCTGCAATGATTCCGCTCCCTGGCCCAAACCAATTGAATTCTGTCTCTCTAAGTTGGCATCTGCTGCTGCTGTCTCAAACTATGCAAACCGCATCCGCAATGATTCCCTTACTTGGTCCACGCCCATTCAATTCTTCCCCTCCAAGGTGGCATCTGCAGCTGCTGTCCCGATCCCTGCAAGAGCCTTCTGCTATGATTCCCTTCCCTTGTCGAAGCCCATTCATGTCTGTCTCTCCAAGGTAGCATTTGTTGCTGCTCCACCACAAGCCAGCCCCATCTGCTATGATTCCGTTCCCTGGCCCAAGACCATTCACTTCTGTCTCTCCAAGGTAGCATCTAATGCTGCCCCACCCCAAGCCATCCCCATATGCTATGATTCTCTTCCCTGGTCCAAGCCCATTCACTTCATCCCCTCCAAGGAGGCATCTGCTGCTGCTTTCCTAACCCCCACCTGCTCCATCTAATATGATTCCCTTCCCTTTTTCAAGCCCATTAAGTTTGTCCAGGCAAGGTGGCATCTGCTGCTGCCCCAACCCCTGCAAGTCCCATCTGTAATGATTCTCTTCCCTGGTAGAAGCCCTTTTAATTCTGTCTCTCCAAGGTGGCATCTGCTGCTGCTGTCAAAACCCCAGCAAGCTCCATCTGCTATGATTCTCTTCCGTGATCGAAGCCCGTTCACTTCTGTCTCACCAAGTTGGCAACTGCTGCTGCTGTCCCAAACTCCGCAGACTCCATCTGCTATGATTCTCTACCCTGGTCGAAGCCCATTCACTTCTGTCTCTCCAAATTGGTATCTTCTGCATCCTAAGCCCAGCCAGCACCATCTGCTGTGATACTGTTCCTGGTCCAAGCTCATTCACTTCTGTCTCTCCCAGTTGGCATCTGCTGCTGCTGTCCCATCACACTGCAAGCACCATCTGGTATGATTCCCTTCCCTTGTCCAAGCCCAATCAGTTCTTCCCTTCCAAGATGGCATCTGCTGCAGCTGTCACAAACACCATAAGCCCCATCTGCTATGATTACCTTAAGTGGTCCAAACCAATTCACTTCTTCCCCTATAAAGGTGGCATCTGCTGCTGCTGTCCCAACCCCCGCCTGCCACATCTGCTATGATTCCCTTCTGTGGCACAAGCACATTCACTTTCTCCCCTCTAAGGTGGCATCTGATGCTGCTATCCCAATCCCCGCCAGCCCCACCTGCTATGATTCCCTTCCCTGGTCCAAGCCCATTCACTTCTCTCTCTCTCTAAGGTTTCATCTGCAACTGCTGTCCAGACCCCCGCCAGCCCCATCAACTATGATTTCCTTCCCTGGTCCAAGCCCATTCACTGCTTTCCGTATAAACGTGGTATCTGCTTCTGCTGTCCCAATTCCTGCCAGACCCATCTAGTAGGATTCCCTTCCCTGGTCCAAGCCCATTCACTTCTATCTCTCCAAGGTGGCATCTGTTGCTGCTGTCCCAAGACCTGCAAGCCCCATCTGCTATGTTTCCCTTCCAAGACCATTCACTTCTTCTCCTTGAAGATGACATCTGCTGCACTTGTCCCAACCCCTGCAAGCCCCATCTGCTATGATTCTCTTCCCTGATCCAAGCTCATTTACTTCTTCTCCTCCAAGTTGCCATCTGCTGCTGTTGTCCTAACCCCCTCAAGCCCCATCTCTTATGATTCCCTTCCCTTGTCCAAGCCCATTCACTTCTGTTTCTCCAAGGTGGCATCTGCTGCTTGCTGTTCCAACCCCCTCAAGGCCCATCTGCTATGATTCCCTTTCCTGGTCCAAGCCCATTCACTACTGTCACTCCAAGATTTCATCTGCTGCTACATTCCAGACCCCCACCAGCCCCATCTTCTATGATTCAGTTTCTTGGTCAAAGCCCATTCACTTCTTCCCCTATAAATGTAGCATATGCTGCTGCTGTCCAGATTATTACCAGCCTCATCTGCTAAAATTCCCTTCCAAGGACCAAGCCCATTCACTTCTGTCTCACCAAGTTGGCATCTACTGCTGCTGTCCCAAACCCAGCAAACCCCATCTACCATGATTCCATTCCCTAACTCAACCCCATTCACTTCTGTCTCTCCAAGTTGGCATCTGCTGCTGCTGTCCCAAACTACACAACTGCATCTGCTATGATTCCCTTACCTGGTCCAAGCCCTTTCACTTCTTCCCTTCCAAGGTGGCATCTGCGGACGATGTCCCAACCCCTGCAAGAGCCTTCTGCTATGATTCCCATCCCTCGTTGAAGCCCATTCACATCTGTCTCTCCAAGGTGGCATCTGTTGCTGGTGTACCAGCCCCCAGCAGCCCCAGCTGCTGTGACTCTCTTCCCTGGTCGAAGCCCATTCACTTCTGTCTCTCCTGGGTTACATCTGCTGCTGCTGTCCCAAAACCTGCAAGTCCCATCTGCTATGATTCTCTTCCCTGGTACAAACCCATTCACTTCTTCCCGCCAAGGTGGCATCTGCTGCTGCTGTCCCAACCCTTGCAAGCCCCATCTGCTAGGATTCCCTTCCCTGGCCCAAGCCCATTCTCCTCTGTCTCTCCTAGGTGGCATCTGCTGCTGCCCAACCCCAAGCCAGCTCCATCTGCTGTGATTCCATTCCCTGGTCCAAGCCCATTCACTTCTATCTTTCCAAGGAGGCATCTACTGCTGGTGTCCTGGCCCCCGCCATCCCCATATGCTATGATTCTCTTCCCTGGTCAAAGCCCATTCACTTCATCACCTCCAGGTGGCATCCACTGCTGCTGTCCCAACCCTGCCTGCTACATCTGCTATGATTCCCTTCCCTTCTTCAAGCCCATTAAGTTCTGTCCCTGCAAAGTGGCATCTGCTGCTGCTGCCCCAACCCTTGCAAGTCCCATATGCAATGATTCCCTTTACTGGTAGAAGCCCTTTTAATTCTGTCTCTCCAAGGTGGCATCTGCTGTTGCTGCCAAAACCCAAGCATGCTCCATCTGCTATGATTCCCTTCCATGGTGAAAGCCCATTCACTTTTGTCTCACCAAGTTGGCATCTGCTGCTGCTGTCCCAAACCCTGCAGACTCCATCTGCTATGATTCTCTTCCCTGGTCGAAGCCCATTCACTTCTGTATCTCCAAAGTGGTATCTTCTGCAGCCCCAACCCAGCCAGCTCCATCTGCTATGATACTGTTTCCTGGTCCAAGCCCATTCACTTCTGTCTCTCCTAGTTGGCATCTGCTGCTGCTGTCCCATCCCCTGCAAGCACCATGTGGTATGATTCCTTCCTTGTCCAAGCCCAATCAGTTCTTCCCCTCTAAGATGGCATCTGCTGCTGCTGTCCCAAACACCGTAAGCCCCATCTGCTATGATTACCTTTGGCGGTCCAAACCAATTCACATCTTCCCCTATAAAGGTGGCATCTGCTGCTGTCCCAACCCCACCAGCCACATCTGCTAGGATACTCTTCCCTGGTACAAACCCATTCACTTCCTCCCCTCTAAGGTGGCATCTGCTGCTGCTGTCCCAACCACTGCAAGCCCCATCTGCTATGATTCCCTTCCCTGGTCCAAGCCCATTCACTTCTTCCCCTATTAAGGTGCCATCTGCTGCTGTTATCCCGACCCCCACCTGCCCCATCTGCTATGATTCCCTTTCCCGGACCAAGCCCATTCACTTCTGTGTCTCCAAGGTTTCATCTGCTACTGCTGTCCAGACCCTCACCAGCCCCATCTGCTATGATTTCCTTCCCTGGTCCAAACTATTCACTGCTTCCCTTATAAACGTGACATCTGCTGCTGCTGTCCCAATCCCCACCAGCCCCATCTGCTATGATTCCATTCCCTGGTCCAAGCCCATTCACTTCTAACTCTCCATGTTGGCATCTGTTGCTGCTGTCCTGACCCCCACCAGCCCCATCTGCTATGATTCCCTTCCCTGGTTGAAGCCTGTTCATTTCTGTCTCCCCTGGGTTACATCTGCTGCTGCTGTCCCAAGACCTGCAAGCCCCATCTGCTATGATTCCCTTCCCTTGTCCAAGACTATTCCCTTATTTTCCTTGAAGAGGACATCTGCTGCGGTTGTCCCAACCCCTGCAAGTCCCATCTGTTATGATTCCCTTCCCTGGTCCAAGCTCATTCACTTCTTCTCCTCCAAGGTTTCATCTGCTGCTGCTGTTGTCTCGACCCTCTCAAGCCCCATCTGCTATGATTCCCTTAACTGGTCCAAGCCCATTCACTACTGTCTCTCCAAGATTTCATCTGCTGCTGCATTCCAGTCCCCTCAGCCCCATCTTCTATGGATCAGTTCCTTGGTCCAAGCCATTCACTTCTTCTCCTATAAACATGATATTTACACAGATACACAGAAATGTGACGGCAGAGAAAGGCACCACGGCCCATCTAGTCTGCCCAACACCCTACCTCCCCTTCTGTTATGCTTCCACCCTATTTTCCCAACCCTTAAATCTATCCCAAGCCCTCATGAGCCCCTCCACCATTTCAGCTGCCACTCACTTCCTCCGGCAGCTTGTTCCAAGCCTCCACCACCTTCTCTGTGAAAACTGCCCCTGATATTACCTCCGTGTTGCCCACCTTCCACTTTGAGGCTATGTCCTCATGTTCACTCCCTTCTTCAATTTGAACAAGCTGCTACCTCTACCTTATTTATTCCCTTCAGATACTTACAGGTCTCAATCATGTCCCCTCTCCTCCTAGTCTCCAGAGGTACAAATCCAGCCCTCTCAATCTTCTCTCATAGGGTACATCCTGCATCCTCTGATCATTTTGGTTGCCCTTCTGCACCTCTCCATTAGCTCAACATTGCTTCATAGGTGAGGCCTCCAGAACTGCACCCCATACTCCTGATGTAGCCTAACCATGGTACTGTATAATGGCATTAGCACCTCCCTCTTCCTGCTATTAAAACCCCTCACAATGCAGACCAGCATTCCATTTGCCTTTCCCACCACCCTGCTGCACTAGCTGCCACCTTAAGGTCATGTGATATCATATTCCCCAGGTCCCTTAAGGTCATTCTCCTATGCACCTTCTCCAGTAGTGCAATGCCCTTGGTCTTTCCCTTAGCCCAGTAGCATCCTGGTCACTCTCCTATGCACCTTCCTCAGCAATGCAATGCCCTTCTGTAAGTAGGGATGGCAAAACTGCATGCAGTATTCAAGATGTGGTCCAACCAGGTAATTGTATAGTGGTAGGAGCACCTCACTACTCCTTGAGGTTCTCCCCCTGGCTGTGCATCCCAGCATTTTATTTGCTTGTGCCACCACCCTTCTGCACTGCTCGGAGTTGTTCATTTTGGCATCCACCACTACCCAGAGGTCTTTCTCCCCAAACCTGCAGCGTCTCCTCCCCAAAGAGTATACATAAGTCATATTCAGCTATTTGTTTATTCAGGGTTTGTGCAGTTATGTGCTATGAAGTTTTACCTTGCACAGCAGACATTGTATTTGTTTGAGAGCACTCTACTCTTCACACTGATGTTTCCCTAACAGTGGTATCTACTTCATATTATTGGGTCAGCAGTTTAACACAGCAGTGCAGGCCTGAAACACTGCAGCATACCACAAATACCTGAGAAAGGAGCATGATGCAGAAGGAGGAGGGGATTTGTATTGATCAAATCTGGAGCACTGTCCGTGAGACAGTTTATTTATTTATTAGTTAAGCAAAAATGCCCGACAGGGTGTGTGTCGTGCTGGGATAATGACGCGCCTCAGATGGTTGGGCACGAGGCCGCAGGCCAAGAGCATCCAACAACTGAGGTGTGACGTTATCCCAAATGAAACACACCCTGGAATGTATACTCTTACAATGGCTTGTTGTTATACAGAATAAAAAAATAATTTTAAAGATGTTTTTGTGTGGAAAAATATTTTTGTTTTTTTAAAAGAAGATGAAACAATCAATCAAATGCTCCATAAAATGCTCATCTGCAGGTTCACAGTGAGGCTGAGACTAGAGCCGTGATGTTGTACTGGGATAACAGCACAGGGCCAGCCCAAGAATGACCAATCAGAGTCCAGCATTTTTTCTTGCCGTTGTATAATAGTGTTTCATAAATTAATCTGCATGTGCTGTGACTCTGTAACATTGTTTTTGCATTTGCAGATCCCCCCACAATAGCTGTTACTGCTGACCCAGTGGTCCCCTGCAGAGTATGGTGACAATGGCATTGGGTCAGCAGTTTAGCATAGCAGGGGTAGCCAGAGACATTGCAGCATCACGTGGGTCATCTTCTTACAGACTGCAAGAGTAAATGCCTGTGGATTATTGCGCAGCAACTAGCTGAGAGTAGAATTACTCGCATATTAAACAGTGAGTCAAGACTGATTTTTTTGACAACTGTCATTCTTTGCATTTTACCACCACTCCAGCTTTCTAATTCCCATTGCCCCCAAAAAGTAACAATAATGGGTTCACATTTGCTGTTACAGAATTGCGTGTGGGTAACTAAATTCATTGACTTAAAAAAAAAAAAGCAGAACTTGGTCTGTCTTACCGAACATGTGGGACTGCCTTATTTGAACTGGTTTGAAAACAGAACACAGACAGTAACAGTAGTAGGGGACTGCTCTGCTCCTGTGGGGTTATACTGTGGGGTGCCACAGGGCTCGGATTGGGGGCCAGTGTTGTTTTCTTTATATATCACTGACCTTAATGCAGACATTAGCAATACTGCAAACAAATTTCCAGATAATATCAAATTAGGGGGGCTAGATGGAACACTTACGCAGTAAACAGAAATGAGAGATTACCTAAAAAAATTGTAGACTGCTCAATAAGAAATAAAATGCCTTTAGCATTAGTAAATGCACAGTTATGCACTTGGGTAAAGCAAATATATTACAAACTTAAACATTAAATGGCAAAAATCTAAATGCCACAAGTCAGGGAAAGACTGTGGCATCGTCATTTAATAGGTGTCAGTGGTTCAGCAGGTAGCTCACTAGCCGCTGAGGCCGGGAGATCAGAAGGCTGTGGGTTCTACCTGCACACCAGTCACTTGGGTTAAATCCCAATACTGACACTGTAGTGCAGCATAAGGGGGATGCTGAACTCAAGGGGTGCCGTCTTTCAAATGTCCTAAACCGAAGTCCCATCTACCTGTTCTGGTTGTAGTTGAGGTGGATGTTAAAGATCACATGGCAGTTCTCGAAAAGAGGAATTTCACCAGTGCCCTGGCCAAATTTCCCCATTCACTAAAATGCCACCAACAGCTTAATCTGGTTCAAGGTCAGTTGACATACATCTGTTTCCCCTCCCAGGCTGTGCCTGAAAACAGGCAGAATTTGTCTAGTCACAGTGCACTTACCTGACAGGCTCAATTGCCTTGTCCATCTTGAGTTTTAGGGTTATTTTAAGAATCTTTCTTCTGTGAATGGACTGGTATCCCCTCAATCCAGAGTACTACTATTGTTTGGTTAGGTACATCCCCTTCTCTGTTTGTTCAGTATCTCTTACTTTCACTGTGACACTCTGCCCACCTCCATGCCTTTATTAAGTCTCACTATCCCTCCCTTGGTCTTTCTTCACTCACGTATCTACCTGTAAAAGGTTTTATCCCCCTTCTTAACTGAGTTTGCTTTCCTTTCATTGGTTTGGGCCTTTGCTGTTCTGACTGCCTTCCCAACTTCCTTCTGCTTAAACTGATAGTTCTCTGTCCTGCTCCGTCTGTGATTCCTTATACTTTCTGAAGGCTATCTTTCTCTTCTGAACCATCCTTGCTATCTCTTTTGAGAATCATAGTGTTTTTTTCCCTTTGTTTTATTTATTTGTTTACATAGAAACATAGAAACATAGAATTTGACGGCAGATAAGGACCGCTTGGCCCACCCAGTCTGCCCATTTCCCTACCTAATGGATAAGCTGCAGATCCTAGTTAACCAGCAGCCTACTTTTTCCTACCCCCAACCCCTAGAATTGTCTTATGACTGTCCCATGCATGCTTGAATTCCACCACTGTTTTTGACTCCACAACCTCCTCCGGAAGGCCATTCCATGCATCCACAACCCTCTCTGTGAAAAAATACTTCCTTAAATTACCTCTGAGCCACCTCCCATCTTCAAATTGTGCCCCTTTGTTCTTGCACACCTCTTTTTTTGAAAGATGCTACCCTCTTGGACTTCGTTGATTCCCTTGAGGTATTTGAAAGTTTCTATCATGTCCCCCTTTCCTCGAGGCTATACATATTAAGCTCCTTAAGTCTCTCTTCATATGTCTTCCGCTGCAGACCCTGTACCATTTTAGTTGCCCTCCTCTGGACAGCTTCCATCCTGTCTATGTCTTTGCGGAGATTGGGACTCCAGAACTGCAAGTAGTACTCCAGATGGGGTCTCACCAGCTGTCTGTACAGAGGGATAATAACTTCCTGTTTTCTACTGGTGATGCCTCTCCCTATGCATCCCAGTATCCCCCCAGCCCTCCTTGCTGCCCTCTCACATTGCTTGCCAACCTTTAGGTCACCTGATATGACTACCCCCAGGTCCCTTTCCATTTTTGTTGTAGTTAGTATCTCACCCCCCATTGTGTACTCTTCCCCTGGGTTTTTGTTTTTTTGTTTCCCAGGTGCATTACCTTGCACTTCTTAACATAGAATCTAAGCTGCCATACATTTGACCATTCCTCTAACCTTACCAAGTCCCTTCTCATCCTTTCCACCCCACCTTGTGCAACAACTCTGTTGCAGATCTTTGTGTCATCTGCAAAGAGACATTCTTTTCCTTCCAGTCCCTCTGCAATGTCACTATAAAGACATTGAAGAGGACTGGTCCTAATACTGAACCCTGCGGTACCCAACTAATAACCCCCTTTCTTCAGGTGGACTCCATTTACTATTACTCTCTGTGTCATATTCTCCAGCCAATTCTTTACCCAGGCTGTCAACTTGGGACCACTCCCAGGCTTGCAACTTGTATATTAATCTTGTGTGTGGGACTGTGTCAAATGCCTTGCTAAAGTCTAGGTAGGCCATGTCCACAGCCCTCCTGATCTACTACTTTGGTCACCCAGTCAAAGAAATCGATCAGATTTGTCTGGCATGACCTTTCTGCTGTGAATCCATGCTGCCTTGGGTCCTGTGCCCCTCTGGCCTCTAGATACTCGACAATTCTTTCCTTCAGAAGTGATTCCATAAGTTTCCCTACCACTGAGGTTAAACTAACAGGTCTGTAGTTTCCTGCTTCTGCCTTGCTCCCACTTTTGTGAAGGAGAATCACATCTGCCCTCCTCCAGTCCTTGGGTACCACTCCATCCTCCCATGATTTGTTAAAGAGGGTAGTCAGTGGTGTCACTAGTTCGACCCTTAGTTCTTTTAGAATTCTGGGATGAATTCCATCAGGCCCCATTGCTTTGTCCACCTTCAGTTTTAAGAGTTCTTTCAGAACCCTTTCTTCTGTAAATGGGCTGGTATCAACTTCTGTATCCAGAGTGTTTCTACTGTTTGTTTTAGGTACCTTCCCCTCTTCCTTCATAAATACTGAGCAAAATATTTGTATAGTATCTCTGCTTTTCACAGTCACCCTCTGCCCACCCTCCCTACCCTTTGTTAAGCCTCCATATCCCTCCTTGGTCTTCCTTCACTCCTGATGTACCTATAAAGGTTTTATCCCCTTCTTAACTGAGTTGGCTATCTTTTCCTCGGTTTGGGCCTTTGCTGTTCTGACTGACTTCCAGCTTCCTTTTGCTTTAACTGATACAGTTCTCTGTCCTGCTCCTTCTGTGATTCCTTGTATTTCCTGAATGCTTTCTTTTTCTCTTGAACCTTCACTGCCACATCCTTTGAGAACCATAGTGGTTTCTTACATTGTTTTGTTTTGTTTATTTACTTCACACAAAGGCTTGTTACCTCTGTGATGGCAGTTTTTATTATTCCCCATTGTTCTTCCACCCCTTACAGTTTTGATTTTCTCCCATTGTTCCTCCACCCCTTGTTCCTTCCCTTTTGTTCGTGCATTCCTTCGGCATTCTCCCATTCTGCCAAAGTCAACCCTCTGAAAGTGCAGTACCCTTGAATTTGTATGGCTTGACTCTACAGTCATGATTACATGGCTGACTTTGCTCCTTCTGGTGAATGTTGCAAGCCTGCCTGAATGCAAAAGATGCCCAGCATCTGCATCTACACAGTCCATCTCAGTGATGGTGCAAGATAAGCTGGAGAGGGTCTGCGAGTCAAAGGGCAGTCTTTTGCTAAAAGGGAAAAGAAGCCCCCATGGTCTGGTGCATGGAAGTGAGCAGTGCAACCTGTCCACATTGCCACTTAAACTGCTCACTCCTGAGTGCATTCCCAGACTTTCTGGGACTGTGGACCACATCAGGGACGGGCATGCTGCAATGATCCCATTAAGTGTCCACATGGCGATATTTACACTACAGTAACCTGAGTGCTCGGGTTGCTGTGGTGCAAATGAAACAATGTAAACATAGTTTATGGCTGTGTTTATTGTGAACCAAACTGTTTTGTGGTAGCTTGTTCACAAATGGTTACCCACTTCTAAATCTGATCCTCTTACCTTCCCCATTTGAGAGTATTATTTTGGACACCAGTACCCTTTCAATTTCCTCTTTTTGTTTTGGGGATCTGTACACCACTGACAGTCAAAATTGTCACCCTTTTGTGGACTGTACCTGCACCCACAACTCTTCAGTTCTCTCCAAGTCTTTCACTCCCTTGTGCAGATTATTACCTTCTAAATGTACAGCCCAACTCCCTCAGCTTTCCCCACATACCTGTCCCTTCTTTGTAATTTATGCCTGGTGATGTGGAGGTCCCTGTCATGGTTCAGCATTTGCCGAGGTCTCTGTGATGGCTGCCATGTCCACCTTTTTCCAGCCATCAGCACTTGTAATTCAACAATTTTGTTCCCTGATTCCATGCATTCATGGATACCACCTTCCACTGTAACTCCTTCCTCTGTTCTCCCCTAGTGTATCTGTCTCTACCTCTGTCTTTTTAATCCAGAAAGTAAACTGTTACTTGCAAGGTCACTATCTGTTCTCAGATACTGCAATAAACTTGCTATCTTAGTCCATAGCCTACCCCCTACAATCCCTATCATCATTATTTTGCTCCCTCCTTGTCTGCCCACCCCCTTTCCACCAGAAACTCTCCCCTGCACCTTACTCCTACTTTAGTGCCCCATCCCCACCCTACAGACCAATCCCATTAAAACCTTCATTGATGGGGGCTGCTTGTCCCTACCTCCTTTTGACTAAGGTTGCTGTGACCCTTGCTACCCTCTTACCAGTTTTAATTAGAGAGAGGTGCTACCCATATAATCTCATAACTTTCTCTTCCACACCCAGGTGCCTTCCTACAAAAACATAGCCTATCCAGTACATGCAGAGCCTCACTTTCCCAGGTTCCTGACCAACTTCCCATACAAATGTAACTCTTCTCCATTTATCATTGTCTCATTATACATTGCAATCTGCAATCTGCCTTTTCCTGGTTGAACTAGCCCTGGGTACTGGAAGCTCTTCAGAGAAGCCACAGATCTAGCACACATAGCATATTTCCCTCCTCCCAAAATCTTTCTTGAACCACCCCTGCCTTGCATCTGGCAAAGCTGTTCATTCCTAGGTGTACAATTACAGTGTCACCTACCAGGATGAGGCATGTTGACAAAGATTTTTGCAGCACTGTTAATGCAGTAAACTTCCATGGGTGGTGGAGAAACTGTGTTAAAACAGGCCTTCTTTTGTTTGTTTCAGGAGAGATGCAGCTGTTAGTCTTTCATTCAGTCTGTACAGGATGGCATTGCATTGAAGGAATGGTGTTTAACAGTAGTAACTGCAATTTACAAGAAAGGTAAAGAGATGAATCCAAGAACTATAGACCAATTAGTCTCACATCTGTGGTTGGTAAAATCATGGAAATTACTGCAAAGATGAATTAATGACCATTTGATAACAAATGGGTTAATAGATCATAGTCAGCATGAATTTGTTCCTGGAAATAATGCTTAATAAAGCAATTCAATTTCTTTGAGCCAATAAACTTGGCCTGATAAGGGCATTCCCAGTGATGTGATTCATCTCAATTTCACAAAGGTATTTGATAACGTATCCCATTCTGTATTAATATGTGAACTTTTAAAGATTGAACTATCACCCAATATAATAAGCTGGATCAGCTCCTGGTTGGATAATAGATATCAAAAGGTTGCAGTGAAAGGGAATTACTCCTCCTGGATTGTGTAACCAGTGGCACCCCGAAAGGAATCATTCTTGGGACTTACCCTTTTTAATATCTTAGTTGCAACTATGCCAGTCTTGGACAGAGTATTGCTTGCCAGATATGCAGATGACTGCAAGATGGGGGCCTCGGGACCATAATGAACAAGGTTAATATACAAACCCAGATTTATTGATGGAATGGGGCACACTGTGCAGATGCAATGTAACTTAGATAAGTGCAAGGGAATGCACATTGGGAAGAACAACCCATGTTACAGTTATCACTTAGGATATTCCTTACTGCAGTCTGCATCTGAAAAGAAAGATCTCGCACTACAACAACTAATGATCTTAACTTTGACAAAACAGTACTTTAAAGGTAAACAAGTGCCATAAAATGACCGGTTTCATTTTGGTAAATATAAAGAGTAGCGAGCAAGAGGTACTAATGCCATTATAGTCTAGCCTGGTGCGACCACATCTGGAGTATTGCTCCCAGTTTAAAAAGTCCCATTCTATCAGAAGTTGTAAACTGGTTGAAGGTGTCCAGAGAAAATACACCAAAAACATAAGAAACCAAGAGAATCTGGACTACACTACAATATTAAGAAATCTATAGCTATACTCTGTAGGTTATAGACAAGTCCGTGGGGACCTATGCTTTACATATAAAGCATTAAAAGATAGTTATTTAGGTGTGACTGTAGGTCTGACTTTGAATAACACTACAGCCAATACAAGAAACAATGGACTTAAAATCACAGGGGAGTTCATAAAAACTACTAAGAGAAGTAAATTCTTTGCTCAGAGGATCGTTGGAATATGGAATAGTTTGCCTGCACATATAGTATCCAATCCAACAATGGACACTTTTTTAAACTACACTGGATCTTCACATGGGAACAATAAATATATAGATACCACCCATAAAAAGGTGGCACGTTCTTAGAAGGGCTTCTAGCCTATTGAACTTTGTACAATTCTATGATTCACTGGATGGCATCTAAAAGGCTGAAAATCAATCTCCCAGCAGACGGGGGTGTCTAATCAGGAGAATCACACTTAGCCAAAGCTTGTTTCCAGATGCAACTGGGAGCACAAAGAAGTTAAGTGACTTGCTCAGGGTCACACAGTATGCAAGTGGCAGAGGTGGGATTCAAACCCAGGTCTTCAGGTTTGCAGCTTAGAGTCTTAAATAGGGTTCAGCCTTGTAGTTCACTATTTAGTTGGTCAGTCTAGCCTAAGGGTTGTAGGGGTTCAGCCAGGGATGGCATCTTCATGGTGGAAGTGGTTTGTCAGCTGAGTGGGCTTCGTTCGGGGATGGGGGGTTGAGGAGATAAAAAGAGGGGGTGAAAGGGAGAGGGCTGGGTAGCTGAAATTCTGCCATATTAGTGCAGGCAAGCGCAATTCTTTTTTGTGTCAAGAAGGGATCTGATCCCAGATTTGAAGGTACTAATCTTGGGTGATTCTGTAAGGTTAGCAGATAACTCATTGTACCATTTTGGTCCTTGGTACAGGATGGAGTTCTGGGCGAGTTTTGTCCTTTTGAAGGGAATCACCAATCTGTCTGTAGCCATGCTTCTTGTTGATTTGGTGGGAACTGCTAGCATAAAGAGGCAGCTCAGTGCAGGGGGGAAGCCCAAGAAGCACTTTTTTAAGAAGTAGGCAGGTTTGGTATTGTGCTTTAAGATGAAGCGGGAGCCACCCATTTTCGGTGTAGAGCGTGCAGGTGTGGGTGTCCAGGGCAGCCCCTGTGGCTAGTTGACAGGCTTTATTTAGTAGTGTGCTGATCCAGTTTAGGGCAGATTTAGTGTCTGCCCCATAGATAGGCAGCTCATAATCTATGGAGGACATCACTGAACTACTGATGGCAAGTTTCAGAGCATCTGGTGTCATAGAGTGCCCATGGCGGTAGAAGACCCCAAGTTTTGTATTTGTTGACCTGAAGACTGAGTCTATATGGCCAGAGAAGGTTAGTGTTTCATCAAAGGTGATGCCCAAGTATTTGAACTTTGTTACTTATTTCGGTGTTTCACCATTATGGTTCTGGATGAGCAAAGGCTGGTATTTCCTTTTGCTTTGGGAGGTAGAGAAGAGTAGATTTTTCATTTTTGTATGGTTTAGTAGTAGTTTGTTTTGTGTGAACCAGGATTCAAGCTTGAGGAAGCTGTCTTGGAGTTCAGTTGTGATGTAGTTGTGATCTTTCCCAGGGACCGATATCACTGCATCGTCAGCATAGAGAATAGTGCGTGCTGTACATGCTGATGGTGCAGAGTTAATGAAGAGGCTGAAAAGCAGTGGGCCAAGAATAGAGCCCTGTGGGACCCCCAAGGGACACTTCCCTAGCAGGTGATAGGGTGTCTCCAATTTTGACTCATTGTGACCTGTTTGTGAGGTAGCTACTGAACCACATTTCCATGTCCAGCGATAGACCTGTTGAATGGAGGCAGTTTAGAACTAGTTTGTGGTTAACAGAGTCAAAGGTCTTCATAAGATTGATGAAGACTGATCCAACTGCCCCCCATTATCTAAGGCATCATAAAGCTGGGAAGATTAATCAACAAGGGCGGTAAGTTTCATAGGTTTCATAGGTTTATACGGGCCGAGGGCAGATAAACCTACCCTATTAGGCTCGCCATCCTTTACTAATTTAAAAAAGGAATTTACTATCTCCAAAATACAAATCAACCCCGTTTTTAAACTCATTCATTGTGGGGCTGTTAACAATTTTGGTGGATAATTTATTCCATACTCCAACTATTCTTAGACTAAACCAATTTTTTCTAAAGTTATGCGCCCAAGTTTGGTGACGTAATTGTGTCGTATGTTTCCTTGTGCTGGTCCTACCCTGATTAAATCTAAATCCCAAATCCTGAATCAGTTCAATGTCCTTGATATTTTTGTACAGAAAACATAGGTCTCCCCTCAACCTGCGATAGTACAATGAATAAAGGTTTAAACTAACCAATCTATCATGATAATTTTTATTTTTTAATCCTCTTATTTGTTTAGTTATTCTTCTCTGTTCTCCCTCAATAGAATGTATATCTTCCCTATTTTGGGGACCATACCCTCACACAGTACTCCAAATGGGGTCTAACTAATGCTACATACAGTGGAATCAAGACTTTTGCTTCTCTGCTAGCTATATGTTTCAAAATGCAATTTAAGATCTGGATTGCTTTCTTAAGTTGATTTCTACAATGTATTCTAAATTTTAGGTCATTTGTAATTGTAATGCCCAGGTCCTTTTCCTCAAGTGTGGAGTGCTTTTTTGGAACCCATGCTGCTGTGTGCAAAGTAGGTTATATTTATCAAGATACTCTGTAAGCTGCTCCAAGGCCATTCTTTCAAGTGCTTTAGAGAGGTGGTAGAATGGATATTGGTCTGTAGTTGGACATTAGAGTTTTGTTCCCAGCATTAAAGACAGGCGTGACATTGGCTAACTTCCACAGTTTTGGAAACACCCCCATTCTTAGAGATGCATTAAACACCATCAAGTGGGGACCGGCCAGTTCATTTAGAAGAAGGCCCATGAGTTTCATATCCACTAGATTAGCCCTCATCCTGGTCTTGCCAAGAACCCTTTTAATGTGCTTGGTGGTTTCAGACTTGGTGACCTGCTTAAAGTAGAATGATGGTATTGCATCCTTTGTAGGGTTAAGAGGGGTAGTGGGGTGTTGTTGCCAAGCTGATCTTTAAAGTAGTCAGCAGGGAGTACTCCAGATAGGTCTGTGAAAGCATGGTTGAGCTCATTTGTGATGTCAATGGGTTCCTGTAGGGGACCCTCCCTTGTTACTAGTATAGATTGGGTGGGGCCTTAGGGGTCTCTCCTGTTAGGGATTTAATGGAGTTCCAGAATTCCCTACCAGAGCCCCAGCTCTTGCTTAAGAGGTCCTTATAGTAGGAAGCATTTGCTTGCCAAATGAGCTTGGTGCAGGCATTTCTAGCTACCCTATATGCAATGAATGATGCAGGAGTTCCAGATGATTTTGCAATGTGCCAGAGATTGCCTCTATTCTTCATTAAACTGATCAGGGGGTTAGTGAGCCATGGATTGGAGGTACTCCTGACTTTCTTTGTTTTGTACAGAGCAAAAATATCACAAGCACGGTTGAAGTCCATTATGAAATAATTCACAGCCTAGTTACCATCAATATCTCCTGCCAAAGGAGACCATTCCAGCTGTGATAGGTACTGCTTACAATGGGCAAGTAGCCCCGGCCTCAGGCAGCAAATTTTGGACACCTTAGGTGGGCCTTTGGTGAAATTGTTTGTCCAAGTGCACTTCACTGAGGGAGTGATCACTGAGGCTGTCAGGCAGGATGGTGACATCTGATATATGCTCTGGATGTGTGGAAAAGAGCCAGTCTATAAGGGAGCTGCTCCCTGTTTTGTAGTTGACCCAAGTGTTATCGATTACCATCTGGGTTAAGAATAGGCTGGATATTAGATCCCTGGCTCTTGACTCCTTTGGGGAGTGCCAGTTTATGTTAAGGTCACCTATAACAATCTTCTCCAAATTAGTACCTGACTGCTGCAGGTTGTCTGCAACTAGTTTTAGTCCGGTAGTTTGGTGCCCAGGTGGTATGTATACTGTAGAGAGCAGCAGTGTTTTGTTCTGTTGACCTATGCTTAGCTTAAGATTCAGGATTTGGACCTCTTTTGTGCATAGGCTGGAGTCAAGGGCCTGTACCTTTATTCTGGATTTGGTATAGACTAGGCACCCTCCCCCATGTTTAGTGATTCTATCTTGCCTGAAGGAGTTGCAGCCGTCGAGGGAGATTGATGCATCCAGGATTTTCGGGGAAAGCCAGGTTTCTGTGAGTGCAGTAATGTCTGGGTTAGTCACCTGTACCCAAGCCTGGAATTGGGAGAACTTGGATAGGAGACTGTTGATGTTTAAAGAGACAATAGTGAGTTGCCCATTGTGTTTAGGCAGCCTAGTGGGGGTGGGTCCAGGGTTGGGGTGCACATTCCCTGATAGAAGCAGCAACAGTAGGACAAGAGAATGAAGTAGATGGTACATGATTGTCACACAGGAGCAAGAGCACTTTTTCCTCGAGGGGGAGGCTTGATGAGCAGTGAGAAAAACATGGTCAGATGTTTATCAGTGCAGCTCCTGGGATCAGGTAGAAGAATATGTCCAAGGTACCAGAAGTCAAATAATGGTACTGTGGACCAGTTACTCCAAAACACTGTGTGCTCAGCAAGAGTAGAGCTGGGTGCAGGGCTAAAGGGGTTGCTAATCCTGCTCCATACAAAATCAAAAAGCCAAAGAAAGTCCTGCACTCCAAGTGCAATTGAAACCCAGAACAATATTTTCATTCAATCCAAGGTTTTATTTTAAGGGTTTCAACTATAACAAAATGTTTAGCTCCTGCTTTTGACAAATTTGTCCTTCAAATTATCAGCTCTAGAAAAGGATATTCTGGGGGAATCACCCAATTCTGTTTTTAGAATCGGATCATTCAATAACAGAGGCCAATATTTTCATTTTCATATACATCCTCCACCCCCTGAGGAAGACCATTCTATTGGTCGAAGCGCTGGGGAGGAAATTCAATTGAGGGTTTGCTGATTGTAGGAGCTAAATGCTTTGTGGGGATGGTGGGGGTTGTGGCAGCAGCAGATACCACCTTGGAGAGAGAGAGAGACAGAAGTGAATGGGCTTGTGCCAGGGAAGGGAACCATAACAGATGGGGCTTTAGGGTCTTGGAACAGCAGCAGCAGCAGATGTAACCCAGGAGAGACAGAAATGAGTGGGCTTTGACCAGGGAAGGGAATCATAGCAGATTGGGCAGGGAGGGGTCAGGACAGCAGCAGCTGATGTAACCCAAGAGAGACAGAAGTGAGTGGGCTTTGACCAGGGAGGGAATTATAGCAGATGAGGTGGGAGGGGTGGTTGGGACAGCAGCAGCACATGCAACCTTGGATGGAACAAAAGTGATTGGACTTGGACCAGGGAAGAGAATCACAGCAAATGGGGATGGCGGGGGCCAGGACACCAGCAGCAGATGCCACCTTGGAGAGATAGAAGTGAATGGTCTTGGGCCAGAGTACGGAATCATAGCAGATGGAGCTTGTGGGGGCCGGAACAGCAGCAACAGATACCACCTTGGAGGAAAGAAGTGAATGGGCTTGGGCCAGGGAATGGAATCATAGTAGATGGAGCTTGTGGGGGTCGGAACAGTAGCAACAGATACCACCTTGGAGGGAAGAAGTGAATGGGTTTGTACCAGGGAAGAGAATCATAGCAGATGGGGCTTGTGGGTCTTGGGACAGCAGTGGCAGATATAACCCAGGAGAGACAGAAGTGAACGGGCTTCAACCAGGGAAGTGAATCATAGCAGATGGGGCAGGTGGGGGTCGGGACAGCAGCAGCAGATGCCACGTTGGAGAGATAGAAGAAGAAGAAGAAGAATGAGCATTTATATAGCGCTTTTCATACACAGTATCCCAAAGCTCTTTTACAAGCAGTGCTAGACTGGTAATGAAGTGACTGAATGTGTGGTGGCAGCCATATCGCACATCATCACCCACACACAGCCTGGACAATTGCATGAACCAATTTATGGGAAAAGGCATGTTGGCCAGGACACCGGGAATGTTCCCTGCTCTTTGCGAAGATGGCCCTGGGTTCTTTTACTTCCACCTAGACACCCATGAGGACAACACCAGGATGGACAGAAGGGACCTCAGTTTAACATCTCATCCGAAGGACGGCACACCCCAGCAGTACAGCACCCCCCTATACTGCACTCGGATGCCACGATTTTTAGGTGCAAGTCCAATCCTGGTGTGGGATGAGAACCCACGACCTTCTGGTCCAGAGGCATATGTGCAACCAACTGAGCCACGCTGATACCTAAGAAGTGAATGGGCTTGGACCAGCAAAGGGAATCATAGCAGACAGGGCTGGCGGGGATTGGGACAGCAACAGCAGATGCCACGTTTATAAGGGAAGCAGTGAATGTGCTTGGATGAGGGAAGGAAATCATAGCAGATGGGGCTGGCGGGGTCTGGACAGCAGTAGCAGATGAAACCTTGGAGAGACAGAAGTGAATGGGCTTGTCCTAGGGAAGGGAATCATAGCAGATGGGGCAGGCGGGGGTTGGGGTAACAGCAGCAGATGCCACCTCAATAGGGGAAGAAGTAAATGGGCTTGGGCCAGGGAAGGGAATCATAGCAGATGGGGCTTGCAGTGGTTGGGACAGCAGCAGAAGATGCTACCTTAGAGGGGAGGAAGTGAATGGGCTTGGACCAGGGAAAGGAATCATAGCAGATGTGGCTGGTGGAGGTTGGGACAACAGTAGCAGATGCCAACTAGGAGAGACAGAAGTGAATGGGCTTGGACCAGGAAACAGTATCATAGCAGATGGTGCTGGCTGGGCTTGGGGCCACAGAAGATCTCACTTTGGAGAGACAGAAGTGAATGGGCTTTGACCAAGGAAGAGAATCGTAGCAGATGGAACATGCTGGGATTTTGACAGCAGCAGCAGATGCCACCTTGGAGAGATAAAATTAAAAGGACTTCTACCAGGGAAGGGAATCATTGCAGATGGGACTTCTGGGGGATTGGGCAGCAGCAGCAGATGCCACTTTGCAGGGACAGAACTTAATGGGCTTGAAGAACAGAAGGGAATCACAGCAGATGGAGCAGGTGGGGGTTTGGGAGAGCAGCAGCAGATGCCACCTTGAGAGGGGATGAAGTGAATGGGTTTGTACCAGGGAAGAGAATCATACCATATGCTGATGATGGGGGCTGGGACACCAGCAGCAGATGCCTCCTTGGAGAGATAGAATTGAATGGGCTTGGACCAGGGATGAGAATCACAGCAGATGGGCTGCCAGGGGGCCGGGACACTAGCAACAGATGCCACCTTGGAGAGACAGACTAGAATGTGCTTCAACAAGGGAAGGGAATCATAGCAGTAGACACTTGAAGGGGTTGGGACAGCAGCCGCAGATGCCACCTTGGAGGGGAAGAAGTGAATGGGATTGGACCAGGTAAGGGAATCATAGCGGATGCGGTTTGGGTAGTTTGGGACAGCAGTAGCCGATGCCAACTTGGAGAGGCAGAAGTGAATGGGTTTGGGCCAGAAAACGGAATCATAGTAGATGGGGATTGTGGGGTTTAGGACAGCACCAGTTGAGGCCAACTTGGTGAGAAAGAAGTGAATAGGCTTGGACCATGGAAGTGAATTTAAGCAGATGGGGCTGGTGGGAATTGGGACAGCAGCAGCAGATGCCACATTTCTAGGGGGAAGAAGTGAATGGGCTTGGACCAAGGAATTGAATCATAGAAGATGGGGCAGGTGGGGGTCTTTAATGTAGCAGCAGATGAAAACTTGGAGAGACAGTAGTGAATGGGCTTGGACCAGGGAAGAGAATCATAGGAGATGGGCCTTGAGGGAGTTGGGACAACAGCAACAGATGCCACCTTGGAGAGACAGAAGTGAATGGGCTTGGACAAGGGAAGAGAGTCAAAGCAAATGGGGCTTGAGGGGGTTGGGACAACAGCAGCAGATGCCACCTTGGAGGAGAAGAAGTGAATGAGCTTGGACCAGGAAACAGTATCATAGCAGATGGTTCTGGCTGGGCTTGGGGCCACAGAAGATACCACTTTGGAGAGACAGAAGTGAATGGGCTTCGACCAAGGAAGAGAATCGTAGCAGATGGAGCATGCTGGGATTTTGACAGCAGCAGCAGATGCCACCTTGGAGAGACAGAATTAAAAGGGCTTCTACCAGGGAAGGGAATCATTGCAGATGGGACTTGTAGGAGATTGGGCAGCAGCAGTAGATGCCACTTTGCAGGGACAGAACTTAATGGGCTTGATGAACAGAAGGAAATCACAGCAGATGGAGCAGGTGGGGGTTTGGGAGAGCAGCAGCGGATGCCACCTTGAGAGGGGATGAAGTGAATGGGCTTGTACCAGGGAAGAGAATCATACCATATGGGGATGACGGGGGCTGGGACACTAGCAGCAGATGCCTCCTTGGAGAGATAGAACTGAATGGGCTTGGACCAGGGATGAGAATCACAGCAGATGGGCTGCCAGGGGCCGGGACACTAGCAACAGATGCCACCTTGGAGAGACAGATTAGAATGTGCTTCAACAAGGGAAGGGAATCATAGCAGTAGGCACTTGCAGGGGTTGGGACAGCAGCCGCAGATGCCACCTTGGAGGGGAAGAAGTGAATGGGATTGGACCAGGTAAGGGAATCATAGCGGATGCGGTTTGGGTAGTTTGGGACACCAGTAGCAGATGCCAACTTGGAGAGGCAGAAGTGAATGGGTTTGGGCCAGGAAAATGAATCATAGTAGATGGGGTTTGTGGGGTTTGAGACAGCAGCAGTTGATGCCAACTTGGTGAGAAAGAAGTGAATGGACTTGGACCATGGAAGGGAATTTAAGCAGATGGGGCTGGCAGGAATTGGGACAGCAGCAGCAGATGCCACATTTCTAGGGGAAGAAGTGAATAGGCTTGGACCAAGGAACTGAATCACAGAAGATGGGGCTGGCGGGGGTCTTTAATGTAGCAGCAGATGAAATCTTGGAGAGAAAGTAATGAATGGGCTTGGACCAGGGAAGAGAATCATAGGAGAAGGGCCTTGCGGGGGTTTGGGACAACAGCAGCAGATGCCACCTTGGAGAGACAGAAGTGAATGGGCTTGGACAAGGGAAGGGAATCACAGCAAATGGGGCTTGACGGGGTTGGGACAACAGCAGTAGATGCTACCTTAGAGGAGAAGAAGTGAATGAGCTTGGACAAGGGAAGGGAATCATAGCAGGGGTTGGTACAACTGCACCAGATGTAATCTTAGAGGAGAATTGAATGGTTTTGGACCAGGGAAGGAAATCATAGCAGATAGGGCTAGCAGGTCTTGGGACAGCAGAAGCAGATGTAACCCTGGAGAGACAGAAGTGAATGGGCTTGGACCAAGGAAGGGAATCATAGCAAATGGGGCTGGCTGATGTTGGGACAGAAGTTGCAGATTCCACCATGTAGAGGAAGAAGTGAATAGGCTTGGACCAGAAAAATGAATCACAGCAGATTGGGTTTGCAGGGCTTGGAACAGTAGCAGCAAAAGCCACCTTGGAGAGTCAGAAGCGAATAGACTTTTACAAGGGAAGAGAATCATAGCCGATGGGGCTGGCAGGAGTCGGGACAGCAGCAGCAGACGCTACCTTGGAGAGACAGAAGTGATAGGGCTTGGACATGGGTAGCGAATCATCACAGATCGGGCTGGCAGGGGTCCGGACAGCAGCAGCAGGTGCCACCTTGGAGAGACAGAAGTGAATGGGCTTGGATCAGGGATGGAACTTATAGCAGATGGGGCTTGTGGGGGTTGAGACAGCAGTAGCAGATGCCACCTTATGGGGAAGAAGTGAATGGGGATAGCCCAGGGAAGGGAATCATAGCAGCTGGGGCTTGCGGGGGTTAGGACAGCAGCAGCAGATGTAACCCTGGAGAGACAGAAGTGAATGGGCTTCAACCAGGGAAGGGAATCATAGCAGATGGGGCGTGGGGGAGGGACAGAGCAGCAGATGCAACCTTGGAAGGGACAGAAGTGACAGGGCTTGGACCAGAGAAGGGAATCAAAGCAGATGGGGCTGGCAGTAGCCGGGTCACCAGTAGCAGATGGCACCTTAGACAGACAGAAGTGAATGGGCATGGACCCGGCAAGGGAATTGTAGCAGATGGGGATGGTGGGGGTTTGGACAGCAGCAGCAGATGCCACCTTTATAGGGGAACAAGTGAATGGGCTTGGACCAAGGAAGGGAATCATAGAAGATGGGGCTGGTGGGTGTCTGGAATGCAGCAGCAGAAGAAACCTTGGAGAGAAAGACATGAATGGTCTTGGACCAGGGAAGGAAATCATAACAGATGGGGCTTGTGGGAGCTCGGACAGCAGCAGCAGATGGCTCCTTGGAGAGGAGGAAGAAGTGAAGGACTTGGACCAGGGAAGGGAACCATAGCACAAGGGGCTAGAGGGGGTTGTGACAGCAGCAGCAAATGCCACCTTTATAGGGGAAGATGTGAAAGTGCTTGGACCAAGGAAAGGAATCATAGAAGATGGGGCTGGTGGGGGACTGGAATGTAGCAGCACATGAAATCTTGGAGAGACAGAAGTGAATGGGCTTCGACCAGGGAAGGGAATCAAAGCTGATGGGGCTTGAGGGGGTTGGGACAGTATCAGATGCCACCTTGGAGAGACAGAAGTGAATGGGCTTGGACAAGGGAAGGGAATCATAGCAGATGGGGCTTGAAGGGCTTGGGACAGCAGCTGCAGATGCCACCTTGGACAGACAGAAGTGAATGGGCTTGGACCACAGAAGAGAATTACAGCAGATGGGGCTTGAGGGGTTGGGACAGCAGCAGCAGATGCCACCTTGGAAAGACAGAAGTTAAAGGGCTTGGACAAGGGAATGGAGTCATTGCAGATGGGGCTGGTGCAGGTTGGGACAGCAGCAGTAGATGCCACCTAGAAGAGACAGAAGTTAAAGGGCTTGGACCAGGTAAGGGAATCAAATCAGATAGGGCTGGTGATGGTTGGGAGAGAAGCAGCAGAAGCTGACTTAGAGGGGAAGAGGTGAATGAGCTAAGACCAGGGAAGGGAATCGTAGCAGATGGCGCTGGCAGGGGTTGGGACAGCAGCAACAGATGCCTCCTTGGAGGGGAAGAAGTGAATGGGACTGGACAAGGGAAGGGAACCATAGCAGATGGGGCATGTGTGGGTTGGCACTGCAGCAGCAGATACCACCTTGGAGAGACAGAAGTTAAAAGGCTTGGACCAGGGAAGGGAATCATAGGAGATGGGCCTTGAGTGGGTTGGGACAACTGCTGCAGATGCCACCTTGGAGAGACAGAAGTGAATGGGCTTGGACAAGGGAAGGGAATCATAGCAAATGGAGCTTGAGGGGGTTGGGACAATAGCAGCAGATGCCACCTTGGAGGAGAAGAAGTGAATGAGCTTGGACCAGGGAAGGGAATCATAACAGGGGTTGGGACAACCACAGCAGATGTCATCTTCAAGGAGAAGTGAATGGTTTTGGACCAGGGAAGGGAATCATAGCAGATGGGGCTAGCAGGTCTTGGGACAGCAGAAGCAGATGTAACCCTGGAGAGACAGAAGTGAATGGGCTTCAACCAGGGAAGGAAATCATATCAGATGGAGCTGGTGGTGGTCGGGACAGCAGCAATAGTTGCCACCTTGGAGAGATAGAAGTGAATGGGCTTGGACCAGGGAAGGGAATCATAGGAGACTGGGCTGGTGGGAACTGGGACAACAGCAGCACATGCCACGTTTATAAGGGAAGCAGTGAATGGGCTTGGACCAGGGAAGGAAATCATAGCAGATGGGGCTGGCGGGGGGTCTGGACAACAGTTGCAGATGAAACCTTTGCTAGAGAGAAGTGAAATGGGCTTGGACCATGGAAGGGAATCATAGTAGATGGTGTTTGCGGTGGCTGGGACAGCAGCAGCAGATGCACCTTATAGGGGAGGAAGTGAATGGCCCTGGACCAGGGAAGGGAATCATAGCAGATGTGGCTGGCGGGGGTTGAGACAGCAGCAGGAGATGCCACCTTTATAGGGGGAAGAAGTGAATTGGTTTTGACCACCAAAGCTAATCATAGCAGATGGGGCTTACTGCATTTAGGACGGCAGCAGCAGATGTCATCTTTGAGAGGAAGAACTGATTGGGATTGGACAAGGGAAGGGAATCATAGCAGATGGTGCTTGCAGAGGGATGGGACAGCAACAGCAGATGCCACCTTGGAGAGACAGAAGTGAACGGGCTTGGAACTGGAAAGGGTATTATAGCAGATGGGGTTTGTGTTATTTTGGACTGCAGCAGCAGATGCCAACTAGGAGAGACAGAAGTGAATGGGCTTGGGCCAGCGAACAGAATAATAGGAAATGGTTCTGGCTAGGGTTGCGGCCACAGCAGATACCACTTTGGAGAGACAGAAGTTTATGGGCTTCGACCAGGGAAGAGAATCATAACAGATGGGGTCTGTGGGGCTTGGGACAGTAGCAGCAGATGCCAACTTGGTGACACAGAAGTGAAATGGCTTCAACCATGGATGGGAATCATAGCAGATGGAGCATGCAGGGGTTTTGACAGCAGCAGCAGATGCCACCCTGGAGAGACAGAATTAAAAGGGCTTCTACCAGTAAAGGGAATCATTGCAGATGGGTCTTGCGGGGATTGGGGCAGCAGCAGCAGATGCCACCTTGCAGGGACAGAAGTGAATGTGCTTGGAGAGGAAGGAATCATAGTAGATGGAGCAGGTGAGGGTTGGGACAGCAGCACCAGATGCCATCTAGGAGGGGAAGAAGTGAATCGGCTTGGACAAGGAAATGGAATCAAAGCAGATGGGGCTCACGGGGGTCAAGACAGCAGCATCAGGTGCCACTTTGGAGGGGAAGAAGTGAATGGGCTTGGACCAGGGAAGGTAATCAAAGCAGCTGGGGCTTATGGGGGTTAGGACAGCAGCAGCAGATGTAACCCTGGAGAGACAGAAGTGAATGGGCTTCGACCAGGGAAGGGAATCATAGCAGATGGGGCTGGTGGGGGTAGGGACAGCAGCAGCAGATGCCACCTTGGAGGGGACAGAAGTGACAGGGCTTGGACCAGGGAAGGGAATCAAAGCAGATGGGGCTGGTGGTAGCCAGGTCACCAGTAGCAGATGCAACCTTAGACAGACAGAAGTGAATGGGCTTGGACCAGGCAAGGGAATTGTAGCAGATGGGGATGGTGGGGGTTTGGACAGCAGCAGCAGATGCCACCTTTATAGGGGAACAAGTGAATGGGCTTGGACCAAGGAAAGGAATCATAGAAGATGGGGCTGCTGGGTGTCTGGAATGCAGCAGCAGATGAAACCTTGGAGAGACAGACATGAATGGTCTTGGACCAGGGAAGGAAATCATAACAGATGGGGCTTGTGGGAGTTCGGACAGCAGCAGCAGTTGGCACCTTGAAGAGGAAGAAGTGAAAGACTTGGACCAGGGAAGGGAACCATAGCACGTGGGGCTTGAAGGGGTTGCGACAGCAGCAGCAGATGCCACCTTTACAGGGGAAGTTGTGAAAGGGCTTGGACCAAGGAAAGGAATCATAGAAGATGGGGCTGGTGGGGTTCTGGAATGAAGCAGCACATGAAATCTTGGAGAGACAGAAGTGAATGGGCTTGGACCAGAGAAGGGGAATCAAAGCAGATGGGGCTTGAGGGGGTTGGGACAGCATCAGATGCCACCTTAGAGAGACAGAAGTGAATGGGCTAGGACAAGGGAAGGGAATCAAAGCAGATGGGGCTTGAAGGGCTTGGGACAGCAGCTGCAGATGCCACCTTGGACAGACAGAAGTGAATGGGCTTGGACCACAGAAGAGAATCACAGCAGACGGAGCTTGAGGGAGTTGGGACAGCAGCGGCAGATGCCACCTTGGAAAGACAGAAGTGAAAGGGCTTGGACAGGGGGAATGGAATCATTGCAGATGGGGCTGGTGCAGGTTGGGACAGCAGCAGTAGATGACACCTAGGAGAGACAGAAGTTAAAGGGTTTGGACCAGGTAAGGTAATCAAATCAGATAGGGCTGGTGATGGTGGGGAGAGAAGCAGCAGAAGCTGCCTTAGAGGGGAAGAGGTGAATGAGCTAAGACCAGGGAAGGGAATCATAGCAGATGGTGCTGGCAGGGGTTGGGACAGCAGCAACGGATGCCACCATGGAGGGGAAGAAGTGAATGGGACTGGACAAGGGAAGGGAACCATAGCAGATGGGGCATGCGTTGTTTGGCACTGCAGCAGCAGATACCACCTTGGAGAGACAGAAGTTAAAAGGCTTGGACCAGGGAAGGGAATCATAGGAGATGGGCCTTGAGGGGGTTGGGACAACAGCAGCAGATGCCACCTTGGAGAGACAGAAGTGAATGGGCTTGGACAAGGGAAGGGAATCATAGCAAATGGGGCTTGAGGGGGTTGGGACAACAGCAGCAGATGCCACCTTGGAGGAGAAGAAGAGAATGAGCTTGGACCATGGAAGGCAATCATAGCAGGGGTTGGGACAACTGCAGCAGATGTCATCTTCGAAGAGAAGTGAATGGTTTTGGACCAGGGAAGGGAAACATAGCAGGTGGGGTTAGCAGGTCTTGAGACAGCAGAAGCAGGTGTAACCCTGGAGAGACAGAAGTGAATGGGGTTCAACCAGGGAAGGGAATCATATCAGATGGGGCTGGTGGTGGTCGGGACAGCAGCAACAGTTGCCACCTTGGAGAGATAGAAGTGAATGGGCTTGGACCAGGGAAGGGAATCATAGGAGACGGGGCTGGTGGGAACTGGGACAACAGCAGCACATGCCACGTTTATAAGGGAAGTAGTGAATGGGCTTGAACCAGGGAAGGAAATCATAGCAGATGGGGCTGGTGGAGGTCTGGACAACAGTTGCAGATGAAACCTTAGCAAGAGAGAAGTGAAATGGGCTTGGACAATTAAAGGGAATCATAGTAGATGGTGTTTGCGGTGGTTGGGACAGCAGCTGCAGATGCCACCTTTTTAGGGGAAGAAGTGAATTGGTTTTGACAACCAAAGGTAATCATAGCAGATGGGGCTTACTGCATTTAGGACGGCAGCAGCAGATGTTATCTTGGAGGGGAAGATCTGATTGGGCTTGGACAAGGGAAGGGAATCATAGCAGATGGTGCTTGCAGAGGGATGGGACAGCAACAGCAGATGCCACCTTGGAGAGACAGAGGTGAATGGGCTTGGAACTGGAAAGGGAATTATAGCAGATGGGGTTTGTGGGATTTTGGACAGCAGCAGCAGATGCCAACTAGGAGAGACAGAAGTGAATGGGCTTGGGCCAGAGAACAGAATCATAGGAGATGGTGCTGGCTGTGGTTGTGTCCACAGCAGATACCACTTTGGAGAGACAGAATTGTATGGGCTTTGACCAGGGAAGAGAATCATAACAGGTGGGTTCTGTGGGGTTTGGGACAGTAGCAGCAGATGCCAGTTTGGTGCAACAGAAGTGAAAGGGCTTCAACCACGGAAGGGAATCCTAGCAGATGGAGCATGCAGGGGTTTTGACAGCAGCATCAGATGCCACCCTGGAGAGACAGAATTAAAAGGGCTTCTACCAGTAAAGGGAATCATTGCAGATGGGTCTTGAGGGATTGGGGCAGCAGCAGCAGCAGATGCCACCTTGCAGGGACAGAAGTGAATAGGCTTGGAGAAGGGAAGGGAATTATAGAAGATGGAGCAGGTGGGGGTTGGGACAGCAGCACCAGATGCCACCTAGGAGGGGAAGAAGAGAATGGGCTTGGACCAGGAAATGGAATCAAAGCAGATGGGGCTCATGGGGGTCAAGACAGCAGCATCAGATGCCACTTTGGAGGGGAAGAAGTGAATGGGCTTGGACCAGGGAAGGGAATCATAGCAGATGGGGCTGGCTGATGTTGGGACAGAAGTTGCAGATTCCACCATGTAGTGGAAGAAGTGAATAGGCTTGGACCAGGAAAATGAATCACAGCAGATGGGGATTGCAGGGCTTGGAACAGTAGCAACAAAAGCCACCTTGGAGAGACAGAAGCGAATAAGCTTTTAGCAGGGAAGAGAATCATAGCCGATGGGGCTGGCAGGAGTCAGGACAGCAGCAGCAGACGCTACCTTGGAGAGACAGAAGTGATAGGGCTTGGACATGGGTAGCGAATCAGCGCAGATCGGGCTGGCAGGGGTCCGGACAGCAGCAGCAGGTGCCACCTTGGAGAGACAGAAGTGAATGGGCTTGGAACAGGGATGGATCTTATAGCAGATGGGGCTTGTGGGGGTTGAGACAGCAGTAGCAGATGCCACCTTATGGGGAAGAAGTGAATGGGGTTGGCCCAGGGAAGGGAATCATAGCAGCTGGGGCTTGCGGGGGTTAGGACAGCAGCAGCAGATGTAACCCTGGAGAGACAGAAGTGAATGGGCTTCAACCAGGGAAGGGAATCATAGCAGATGGGGCTGGTGGGGGTAGGGACAGCAGCAGCAGATGCAACCTTGGAGGACAGAAGTGACAGGGCTTGGACCAGAGAAGGGAATCAAAGCAGATGGGGCTGGCAGTAGCCGGGTCACCAGTAGCAGATGGCACCTTAGACAGACAGAAGTGAATGGGCATGGACCCGGCAAGGGAATTGTAGCAGATGGGGATGGTGGGGGTTTGGACAGCAGCAGCAGATGCCACCTTTATAGGGGAACAAGTGAATGGGCTTGGACCAAGGAAGGGAATCATAGAAGATGGGGCTGGTGGGTGTCTGGAATGCAGCAGCAGATGAAACCTTGGAGAGAAAGACATGAATGGTCTTGGACCAGGGAAGGAAATCATAACAGATGGGGCTTGTGGGAGCTCGGACAGCAGCAGCAGATGGCTCCTTGGAGAGGAAGAAGTGAAGGACTTGGACCAGGGAAGGGAACCATAGCATGAGGGGCTTGAGGGGGTTGTGACAGCAGCAGCAAATGCCACCTTTATAGGGGAAGATGTGAAAGTGCTTGGACCAAGGAAAGGAATCATAGAAGATGGGGCTGGTGGGGGACTGGAACGTAGCAGCACATGAAATCTTGGAGAGACAGAAGTGAATGGGCTTCGACCAGGGAAGGGAATCAAAGCTGATGGGGCTTGAGGGGGTTGGGACAGTATCAGATGCCACCTTGGAGAGACAGAAGTGAATGGGCTTGGACAAGGGAAGGGAATCATAGCAGATGGGGCTTGAAGGGCTTGGGACAGCAGCTGCAGATGCCACCTTGGACAGACAGAAGTGGAATGGGCTCGGACCACAGAAGAGAATCACAGCAGACGGGGCTTGAGTGGGTTGGGACAGCAGCAGCAGATGCCACCTAGGAGAGACAGAAGTTAAAGGGCTTGGACCAGGTAAGGAAATCAAATCAGATAGGGCTGGCGATGGTTGGGAGAGAAGCAGCAAAGCTACCTTTGAGGGGAAGAGGTGAATGAGCTAAGACCAGGGAAGGGAATCATAGCAGATTGTGCTGGCAGGGGTTGGGACAGCAGCAACGGATGCCACGTTTGAGGGGGAAGAAGTGAATGGGACTGGACAAGGGAAGGGAATCATAGCAGATGGGGCATGCGTGGGTTGGCACTGCAGCAGCAGATGCCACCTTGGAGAGACAGAAGTTAAAAGGCTTGGACCAGGGAAGGGAATCATAGGAGATGGGCCTTGAGGGGGTTGGGACAGCAGCAGCAGATGCCACCTTGGAGAGACAGAAGTGAATGGGCTTGGACAAGGGAAGGGAATCATAGCAAATGAGGCTTGAGGGGGATGGGACAACAGCAGCAGATGCCACCTTGGAGGAGAAGAAGTGAATGAGCTTGGACCAGGGAAGGCAATCATAGCAGAGGTTGGGACAACCACAGCAGATATCATCTTCGAAAGAGAAGTGAATGGTTTTGGACCAGGGAAGGGAATCATAGCAGATGGTGCTAGCAGATTTTGAGACAGCAGAAGCAGATGTAACCCTGGAGAGACAGAAGTGAATGGGCTTCAACCAGGGAAGGGAATCATATCAGATGGGGATGGTGGTGGTCGGGACAGCAGCAACAGTTGCCACCTTGGAGAGATAGAAGAGAATGGGCTTGGACCAGGGAAGGGAATCATAGGAGACGGGGCTGGTGGGAACTGGGACAACACCAGCACATGCCACGTTTATAAGGGAAGCAATGAATGGTCTTGGACCAGGGAAGGAAATCATAGCAGATGGGGCTGGCGGGGGTCTGGACAACAGTTGCAGACAAAACCTTTGCTAGAGAGAAGTGAAATGGGCTTGGACCATTGAAGGGAATGATAGTAGATGGTGTTTGCTGTGGTTGGGACTGCAGCAGCAGATGCCACCTTATAGGGGAAGAAGTGAATGGCCCTGGACCAGGGAAGGGAATTATTGCAGATGTGGCTGGCGGGGGTTGAGACAGCAGCAGCAGATGCCACCTTTATAGGGGAAGAAGTGAATTGGTTTTGACAACCAAAGGTAATCATAGCAGATGGGGCTTACTGCATTTAGGATGGTGGCAGCCGATGTCATCTTGGAGGGGAAGAACTGATTGGGCTTGGACAAGGGAAGGGAATCATAGCAGATGGTGCTTGCAGGGGGATGGGACAGCAACAGCAGATGCCACCTTGGAGAGACAGAGGTGAATGGGCTTGGAACTGGAAAGGGAATTATATCAGATGGGGTTTGTGGGATTTTGGACAGCAGCAGCAGATGACAACTAGGAGAGACAAAGTGAATGGGCTTGGGCCAGCTGAACAGAATCATAGCAGATGGTGCTGGCTGGGGTTGCGACACAGCAGATACCACTTTGAGAGACAGGGTGTGGGCTTGACCAGGAGAGAATCAAAACAGATGGGGCCTGCAGGGTTTGGGACAGTAGCAGCAGATGCCAGCTTGGTGACACAGAAGTGAAAGGGCTTCAACCACGGAAGGGAATCATAGCAGATGGAGCATGCAGGGGTTTTGACAGCAGCAGCAGATGCCACCCTGGAGAGACAGAATTAAAAGGGCTTCTACCAGTAAAGGGAAACATTGCAGATGGGTCTTGCGGGATTGGAGCAGCAGCAGCAGATGCCACCTTACTGGGACAGAAGTGAATGGGATTGGAGAAGGGAAGGGAATCATAGCAGATGGAGCAGGTGAGGGTTGGGACAGCAGCACCAGATGCCACCTAGGAAGGGAAGAAGTGAATGGGCTTGGACCAGGAAATGGAATCAAAGCAGATGGAGCACAGGGGTCAAAACAGCAGCATCAGATGCCACTTTGGAGGGAGGAAGTGAATGGGCTTGCACTAGGGAGGAATCATAGCAGATGGGGCTGGCTGATGTTGGTACAGTAGTTGCAGATTCCACCATGTAGAGGAAGAAGTGAATAGGCTTGGACCAGAAAAATGAATCACAGCAGATGGGGATTGCAGGGCTTGGAACAGTAGCAGCAAAAGCCACCTTGGAGAGACAGAAGCGAATAGGCTTTTACCAGGGAAGAGAATCATAGCCGATGGGGCTGGCAGTAGTCAGGACAGCAGCAGCAGACGCTACCTTGGAGAGACAGAAGTGAATGAGCTTTTACTAGGGAAAGGAATCATAGTAATTGGGGCCGGCAGGGGCTGGGACAGCAGCAGAAGATGCTACCTTGGAGAGACAGAAGTGATAGAGCTTGGACATGGGTAGCGAATCATCACAGATCAGGCTGGCAGGGGTCTGGACAGCAGCAGCAGGTGCCATCTTGGAGAGACAGAAGTGAATGGGCTTGGATCAGGGATGGAAATCATAGCAGATGGGGCTTGAGGGGGTTGAGACAGCAGTAGCAGATGCCACTTTAGAGGGGAAGAAGTGAATGGGGTTGGCCCAGGGAAGGGAATCATAGCAGCTGGAGCTTGCAGGGGTTAGGACAGCAGCAGCTGATGTAACCCTGGAGAGACAGAAGTGAATTGGCTTCGACCAAGGAAGGGAATCATAGCAGATGGGGCTGGTGGGGGTAGGGACAGCAGCAACAGTTGCCACCTTGGAGAGATAGAAGAGAATGGGCTTGGACCAGGGAAGGGAATCATAGGAGATGGGGCTGGTGGGAACTGGGACAACACCAGCACATACCACGTTTATAAGGAAGCAATGAATGGTCTTGGACCAGGGAAGGAAATCATAGCAGATGGGGCTGGCGGGGTCTGGACAACAGTTGCAGACAAAACCTTTGCTAGAGAGAAGTGAAATGGGCTTGGACCATTGAAGGGAATGATAGTAGATGGTGTTTGCTGTGGTTGGGACTGCAGCAGCAGATGCCACCTTATAGGGGAGGAAGTGAATGGCCCTGGACCAGGGAAGGGAATTATTGCAGATGTGGCTGGCGGGGGTTGAGACAGCAGCAGCAGATGCCACCTTTATAGGGGAAGAAGTGAATTGGTTTTGACAACCAAAGGTAATCATAGCAGATGGGGCTTACTGCATTTAGGATGGTGGCAGCCGATGTCATCTTGGAGGGGAAGAACTGATTGGGCTTGGACAAGGGAAGGGAATCATAGCAGATGGTGCTTGCAGGGGGATGGGCAGCAACAGCAGATGCCACCTTGGAGAGACAGAGGTGAATGGGCTTGGAACTGGAAAGGGAATTATATCAGATGGGGTTTGTGGGATTTTGGACAGCAGCAGCAGATGACAACTAGGAGAGACAGAAGTGAATGGGCTTGGGCCAGCGAACAGAATCATAGCAGATGGTGCTGGCTGGGGTTGTGGCCACAGCAGATACCACTTTGGAGAGACAGAATTGTATGGGCTTCGACCAGGGAAGAGAATCATAACAGATGGGGTCTGCGGGGTTTGGGACAGTAGCAGCAGATGCCAGCTTGGTGACACAGAAGTGAAAGGGCTTCAACCACGGAAGGGAATCATAGCAGATGGAGCATGCAGGGGTTTTGACAGCAGCAGCAGATGCCACCCTGGAGAGACAGAATTAAAAGGGCTTCTACCAGTAAAGGAATCATTGCAGATGGGTCTTGTGGGTTTGGAGCAGCAGCAGCAGATGCCACCTTACTGGGACAGAAGTGAATGGGATTGGAGAAGGGAAGGGAATCATAGCAGATGGAGCAGGTGAGGGTTGGGACTGCAGCACCAGATGCCACCTAGGAAGGGAAGAAGTGAATGGGCTTGTACCAGGAAATGGAATCAAAGCAGATGGAGCTCACGTGGGTCAAAACAGCAGCATCAGATGCCACTTTGGAGGGGAGGAAGTGAATGGGCTTGGACCAGGGAAGGGAATCATAGCAGATGGGGCTGGCTGATGTTGGTACAGAAGTTGCAGATTCCACCATGTAGAGGAAGAAGTGAATAGGCTTGGACCAGAAAAATGAATCACAGCAGATGGGGATTGCAGGGCTTGGAACAGTAGCAGCAAAAGCCACCTTGGAGAGACAGAAGCGAATAGGCTTTTACCAGGGAAGAGAATCATAGCCGATGGGGCTGGCAGTAGTCAGGACAGCAGCAGCAGACGCTACCTTGGAGAGACAGAAGTGAATGAGCTTTTACTAGGGAAAGGAATCATAGTAATTGGGGCCGGCAGGGGCTGGGACAGCAGCAGCAGATGCTACCTTGGAGAGACAGAAGTGATAGGGCTTGGACATGGCTAGCGAATCATCACAGATCAGGCTGGCAGGGGTCTGGACAGCAGCAGCAGGTGCCATCTTGGAGAGACAGAAGTGAATGGGCTTGGATCAGGGATGGAAATCATAGCAGATGGGGCTTGAGGGGGTTGAGACAGCAGTAGCAGATGCCACCTTAGAAGGGAAGAAGTGAATGGGGTTGGCCCAGGGAAGGGAATCATAGCAGCTGGAGCTTGCAGGGGTTAGGACAGCAGCAGCAGATGTAACCCTGGAGAGACAGAAGTGAATGGGCTTTGACCAGGGAAGGGAATCATAGCAGATGGGGCTGGTGGGGGTAGGGACAGCAGCAGCAGATGCCAACTTGGGGGGGACAGAAGTGACAGGACTTGGACCAAAGAAAGGGAATCAAAACAGATGGGTCTGGTGGTAGCCGGGTCACCAGTAGCAGATGCCACCTTAGACAGACAAAAGTGAATGGGCTTGGACCAGGCAAGGGAATGGTAGCAGATGGGGATGGTGGTGTTAGGAAAGCAGCAGCAGATGGCACCATGGAGAGGAAGAAGTGAAGGACTTGGACCAGGGAAGGGAACCATTGCACGTGGGGCTTGAGGGGGTTGCGACAGCAGCAGCAGATGCCACCTTTATAGGGAAGATGTGAAAGGGCTTGGACCAAGGAAAGGAATCATAGAAGATGGGGCTGGTGGGGGTCTGAAATGTAGCAGCACATGAAATCTTGGAGAGACAGAAGTGAATGGGCTTGGATCAGGGAAGGGAATCAAAACAGATGGGGCTTGAGGGGGTTGGGACAGCATCAGATGCCACCTTGGAGAGACAGAAGTGAATGGGCTTGGACAAGGGAAGGGAATCATAGCAGATGGGGCTTGAAGGACTTGGGACAGCAGCTGCAGATGCCACCTTGGACAGACAGAAGTGAATGGGCTTGGACCACAGAAGAGAATCACAGCAGATGGGGCTTGAGGGGTTTGGGACAACAGCAGCAGATGCCACCTTGGAAAGACAGAAGTGAAAGAGCTTGGACAAGGGAATGGAATCATTGCAGATGGGGCTGGTGCAGGTTGGGACAGCAGCAGCAGATGCCACCTAGGAGAGACAGAAGTTAAAGGGCTTGGACCAGGTAAGGAAATCAAATCAGATAGGGCTGGTGATGGTTGGGAGAGAAGCAGCAGAAGCTGCCTTAGAGGAGAAGAGGTGAATGAGCCAAGACCAGGGAAGGGAATCATAGCAGATGGGGCTAGCAGGTTTTGAGACAGCAGAAGCAGATGTAACCCTGGAGAGACAGAAGTGAATGGGCTTCAACCAGGGAAGGGAATCATATCAGATGGGGCTGGTGGTGGTCGGGACAGCAGCAACAGTTGCCACCTTGGAGAGATAGAAGTGAATGGGCTTAGACCAGGGAAGGGAATCATAGGAGACGGGGCTGGTGGGAACTGGGACAACAGCAGCACATGCCACGTTTATAAGGGAAGCAGTGAATGGGCTTGGACCGGGGAAGGAAATCATAGCAGATGGGGCTGGTGGGTGTCTGGATCAGCAGCAGAGAAACCTTGTAGAGAGAAGTGAAATGGGCTTGGACCATGGAAGGGAATGATAAACAGATGGGGCTTGTGGGCTCGGACAGCAGCAGCAGATGGCTCCTTGGAGAGGAAGAAGTGAAGGACTTGGACCAGGGAAGGGAACCATAGCATGAGGGGCTTGAGGGGGTTGTGACAGCAGCAGCAGATGCCACCTTTATAGGGGAAGATGTGAAAGTGCTTGGACCAAGGAAAGGAATCATAGAAGATGGGGCTGGTGGGGGACTGGAACGTAGCAGCACATGAAATCTTGGAGAGACAGAAGTGAATGGGCTTCGACCAGGGAAGGGAATCAAAGCTGATGGGGCTTGAGGGGGTTGGGACAGTATCAGATGCCACCTTGGAGAGACAGAAGTGAATGGGCTTGGACAAGGGAAGGGAATCATAGCAGATGGGGCTTGAAGGGCTTGGGACAGCAGCTGCAGATGCCACCTTGGACAGACAGAAGTGAATGGGCTCGGACCACAGAAGAGAATCACAGCAGACGGGGCTTGAGTGGGTTGGGACAGCAGCAGCAGATGCCACCTAGGAGAGACAGAAGTTAAAGGGCTTGGACCAGGTAAGAAAATCAAATCAGATAGGGCTGGCGATGGTTGGGAGAGAAGCAGAAAAAGCTACCTTTGAGGGGAAGAGGTGAATGAGCTAAGACCAGGGAAGAGAATCATAGCAGATTGTGCTGGCAGGGGTTGGGACAGCAGCAACGGATGCCACGTTTGAGGGGAAGAAGTGAATGGGACTGGACAAGGGAAGGGAATCATAGCAGATGGGGCATGCGTGGGTTGGCACTGCAGCAGCAGATGCCACCTTGGAGAGACAGAAGTTAAAAGGCTTGGACCAGGGAAGGGAATCATAGGAGATGGGCCTTGAGGGGGTTGGGACAGCAGCAGCAGATGCCACCTTGGAGAGACAGAAGTGAATGGGCTTGGACAAGGGAAGGAATCATAGCAAATGGGGCTTGAGGGGAGAGACAACAGCAGAGATGCCACCTTGGAGGAAGAAGAAGGAATGAGCTTGGACCAGGGAAGGCAATCATAGCAGAGGTTGGGACAACCACAGCAGATATCATCTTCGAAGAGAAGTGAATGGTTTTGGACAGGATGGGAATCATAGCAGATGGTGCTAGCAGATTTTGAGACAGCAGAAGCAGATGTAACCCTGGAGAGACAGGTAAGAATGGGCTTCAACCAGGAAGGAATCATATCAGATGGGGATGGTGGTGGTCGGACAGCAGCAACAGTTGCCACCTTGGAGAGACAGAAGAGAATGGGCTTGGGCCAGGGAAGGGAATCATAGGAGACGGGGCTGGTGGGAACTGGGACAACAGCAGCACATGCCACGTTTATAAGGGAAGCAGTGAATGGGCTTGGACCAGGGAAGGAAATCAGCAGATGGGGCTGGCGGGGTCTGACAACAGTTGCAGATAAACCTTTGCTAGAGAGAAGGAAATGGGCTTGGACCATTGAAGGGAATGATAGTAGATGGTGTTTGCTGTGGTTGGGACTGCAGCAGAATGCCACCTTATAGGGAAGAAGTGAATGGCCCTGGACCAGGAAGGAATTGTTGCAGATGTGGCTGGGGTTGAGACAGCAGCAGCAGATGCCACCTTTATAGGGAAAGAAGTGAATTGGTTTTGACAACCAAAGGTAATCATGCAGATGGGGCTTACTGCATTTAGGATGGTGGCAGCCGATGTCATCTTGGAGGGAAGAACTGATTGGGCTTGGACAAGGGAAGGAATCATAGCAGATGGTGCTTGCAGGATGGGACAGCAACAGCAGATGCCACCTTGAGAGACAGAGGTGAATGGGCTTGGAACTGGAAGGGAATTATATCAGATGGGGTTTAGGGATTTTGGACAGCAGCAGCAATGACAACTAGGAGAGACAGTGAATGGGCTCTGGGCCAGCGAACAGAATCATAGCAGATGGTGCTGGCTGGGGTTGCGCCACAGCAGATACCACTTTGGAGAGACAGGAATTGTATGGGCTTCACCAGGAAGAGAATCAAAACAGATGGGGCCTGTAGGGTTTGGGACAGTAGCAGCAGATGCCAGCTTGGTGACACAGAAGTGAAAGGGCTTCAACCACGGAAGGAATCATAGCAGATGGAGCATGTGGGTTTTGACAGCAGCAGCAGATGCCACCTGGAGAGACAGAATTAAAAGGGCTTCACCAGCAAACGCTGCAGATGGGTCTTGCGGGATTGGAGCAGCAGCAGCAGATGCCACCTTACTGGGACAGAAGTGAATGGGATTGGAGAAGGGAAGGGAATCATAGCAGATGGAGCAGGTGAGGGTTGGGACAGCAGCACCAGATGCCACCTAGGAAGGGAAGAAGTGAATGGGCTTGGACCAGGAAATGGAATCAAAGCAGATGGAGCACACTGGGGTCAAAACAGCAGCATCAGATGCCACTTTGGAGGGGAGGAAGTGAATGGGCTTGCACTAGGGAAGGGAATCATAGCAGATGGGGCTGGCTGATGTTGGTACAGTAGTTGCAGATTCCACCATGTAGAGGAAGAAGTGAATAGGCTTGGACCAGAAAAATGAATCACAGCAGATGGGGATTGCAGGGCTTGGAACAGTAGCAGCAAAAGCCACCTTGGAGAGACAGAAGCGAATAGGCTTTTACCAGGGAAGAGAATCATAGCCGATGGGGCTGGCAGTAGTCAGGACAGCAGCAGCAGATGCTACCTTGGAGAGACAGAAGTGAATGAGCTTTTACTAGGGAAAGGAATCATAGTAATTGGGGCCGGCAGGGGCTGGGACAGCAGCAGAAGATGCTACCTTGGAGAGACAGAAGTGATAGAGCTTGGACATGGGTAGCAGATCATCACAGATCAGGCTGGCAGGGGTCTGGACAGCAGCAGCAGGTGCCATCTTGGAGAGACAGAAGTGAATGGGCTTGGATCAGGGATGGAAATCAGAGCAGATGGGGCTTGAGGGGGTTGAGACAGCAGAGCAGATGCCACTTAGAGGGAAGAAGTGAATGGGGTTGGCCCAGGGAAGGGAATCATAGCAGCTGGAGCTTGCAGGGGTTAGGACAGCAGCAGCTGATGTAACCTGAGAGACAGAAGTGAATTGGCTTCGACCAAGGAAGGGAATCATAGCAGATGGGGCTGGTGGTGGTAGGGACAGCAGCAACAGTTGCCACCTTGGAGAGATAGAAGAGAATGGGCTTGGACCAGGGAAGGGAATCATAGGAGACGGGGCTGGTGGGAACTGGGACAACACCAGCACATGCCACGTTTATAAGGGAAGCAATGAATGGTCTTGGACCAGGGAAGGAAATCATAGCAGATGGGGCTGGCGGGGGTCTGGACAACAGTTGCAGACAAAACCTTTGCTAGAGAGAAGTGAAATGGGCTTGGACCATTGAAGGGAATGATAGTAGATGGTGTTTGCTGTGGTTGGGACTGCAGCAGCAGATGCCACCTTATAGGGGAGGAAGTGAATGGCCCTGGACCAGGGAAGGGAATTATTGCAGATGTGGCTGGCGGGGGTTGAGACAGCAGCAGCAGATGCCACCTTTATAGGGGAAGAAGTGAATTGGTTTTGACAACCAAAGGTAATCATAGCAGATGGGGCTTACTGCATTTAGGATGGCAGCAGCCGATGTCATCTTGGAGGGGAAGAACTGATTGGGCTTGGACAAGGGAAGGGAATCATAGCAGATGGTGCTTGCAGGGGGATGGGACAGCAACAGCAGATGCCACCTTGGAGAGACAGAGGTGAATGGGCTTGGAACTGGAAAGGGAATTATATCAGATGGGGTTTGTGGGATTTTGGACAGCAGCAGCAGATGACAACTAGGAGAGACAGAAGTGAATGGGCTTGGGCCAGCGAACAGAATCATAGCAGATGGTGCTGGCTGGGGTTGCGGCCACAGCAGATACCACTTTGGAGAGACAGAATTGTATGGGCTTCGACCAGGGAAGAGAATCATAACAGATGGGGTCTGTGGGGTTTGGGACAGTAGCAGCAGATGCCAGCTTGGTGACACAGAAGTGAAAGGGCTTCAACCACGGAAGGGAATCATAGCAGATGGAGCATGCAGGGGTTTTGACAGCAGCAGCAGATGCCACCCTGGAGAGACAGAATTAAAAGGGCTTCTACCAGTAAAGGGAATCATTGCAGATGGGTCTTGTGGGATTGGAGCAGCAGCAGCAGATGCCACCTTACTGGGACAGAAGTGAATGGGATTGGAGAAGGGAAGGGAATCATAGCAGATGGAGCAGGTGAGGGTTGGGACTGCAGCACCAGATGCCACCTAGGAAGGGAAGAAGTGAATGGGCTTGTACCAGGAAATGGAATCAAAGCAGATGGAGCTCACTGGGGTCAAAACAGCAGCATCAGATGCCACTTTGGAGGGGAGGAAGTGAATGGGCTTGCACCAGGGAAGGGAATCATAGCAGATGGGGCTGGCTGATGTTGGTACAGAAGTTGCAGATTCCACCATGTAGAGGAAGAAGTGAATAGGCTTGGACCAGAAAAATGAATCACAGCAGATGGGGATTGCAGGGCTTGGGAACAGTAGCAGCAAAAGCCACCTTGGAGAGACAGAAGCGAATAGGCTTTTACCAGGGAAGAGAATCATAGCCGATGGGGCTGGCAGTAGTCGGGACAGCAGCAGCAGACGCTACCTTGGAGAGACAGAAGTGAATGAGCTTTTACTAGGGAAAGGAATCATAGTAATTGGGGCCGGCAGGGGCTGGGACAGCAGCAGCAGATGCTACCTTGGAGAGACAGAAGTGATAGGGCTTGGGACATGGGTAGCGAATCATCACAGATCGGGCTGGCAGGGGTCTGGACAGCAGCAGCAGGTGCCATCTTGGAGAGACAGAAGTGAATGGGCTTGGATCAGGGATGGAAATCATAGCAGATGGGGCTTGAGGGGGTTGAGACAGCAGTAGCAGATGCCACCTTAGAGGGAAGAAGTGAATGGGGTTGGCCCAGGGAAGGGAATCATAGCAGCTGGAGCTTGCAGGGGTTAGGACAGCAGCAGCAGATGTAACCCTGGAGAGACAGAAGTGAATGGGCTTCGACCAGGGAAGGGAATCATAGCAGATGGGGCTGGTGGGGTAGGGACAGCAGCAGCAGATGCCACCTTGGGGGGGACAGAAGTGACAGGGCTTGGACCAAAGAAGGGAATCAAAACAGATGGGTCTGGTGGTAGCCGGGTCACCAGTAGCAGATGCCACCTTAGACAGACAAAAGTGAATGGGCTTGGACCAGGCAAGGGAATTGTAGCAGATGGGGATGGTGGGTGTTAGGAAAGCAGCAGCAGATGGCACCATGGAGAGGAAGAAGTGAAGGACTTGGACCAGGGAAGGGAACCATTGCACGTGGGGCTTGAGGGGGTTGCGACAGCAGCAGCAGATGCCACCTTTATAGGGGAAGATGTGAAAGGGCTTGGACCAAGGAAAGGAATCATAGAAGATGGGGCTGGTGGGGGTCTGAAATGTAGCAGCACATGAAATCTTGGAGAGACAGAAGTGAATGGGCTTGGATCAGGGAAGGGAATCAAAACAGATGGGGCTTGAGGGGGTTGGGACAGCATCAGATGCCACCTTGGAGAGACAGAAGTGAATGGGCTTGGACAAGGGAAGGGAATCATAGCAGATGGGGCTTGAAGGACTTGGGACAGCAGCTGCAGATGCCACCTTGGACAGACAGAAGTGAATGGGCTTGGACCACAGAAGAGAATCACAGCAGATGGGGCTTGAGGGGGTTGGGACAGCAGCAGCAGATGCCACCTTGGAAAGACAGAAGTGAAAGAGCTTGGACAAGGGAATGGAATCATTGCAGATGGGCTGGTGCAGGTTGGGACAGCAGCAGCAGATGCCACCTAGGAGAGACAGAAGTTAAAGGGCTTGGACCAGGTAAGGAAATCAAATCAGATAGGGCTGGTGATGGTTGGGAGAGAAGCAGCAGAAGCTGCCTTAGAGGAGAAGAGGTGAATGAGCCAAGGCCAGGGAAGGGAATCATAGCAGATGGGGCTAGCAGGTTTTGAGACAGCAGAAGCAGATGTAACCCTGGAGAGACAGAAGTGAATGGGCTTCAACCAGGGAAGGGAATCATAGCAGATGGGGCTAGCAGGTTTGAGACAGCAGCAACAGTTGCCACCTTGGAGAGATAGAAGTGAATGGGCTTAGACCAGGGAAGGGAATCATAGGAGACGGGGCTGGTGGGAACTGGGACAACAGCAGCACATGCCACGTTTATAAGGGAAGCAGTGAATGGGCTTGGACCGGGGAAGGAAATCATAGCAGATGGGGCTGGTGGGGGTCTGGACAACAGTTGCAGAGTAAACCTTTGCTAGAGAGAAGTGAAATGGGCTTGGACCATGGAAGTGAATGATAGTAGATGGTGTTTGCTGTGGTTGGGACTGCAGCAGCAGATGCCACCTTATAGGGGAGGAAGTGAATGGCCCTGGACCAGGGAAGGGAATCATAGCAGATGTGGCTGGCGGGGGTTGAGACAGCAGCAGCAGATGCCACCTTTATAGGGGAAGAAGTGAATTGGTTTTGACAACAAAAGGTAATCATAGCAGATAGGAGCTTACTGCATTAGGATGGCAGCAACGAGTTGTCATCTTGGAGGAAGAACAGTTGGGCTTGGGCAAGGGAAGGGAATCATAGCAGATGGTGTTTGCAGGGGGATGGGATAGCAACAGCAGATGCCACCTTGGAGAGACAGAAGCGAATAGGCTTTTTCCAGGGAAGAGAATCATAGCCAATGGGGCTGGCAGGAGTTGGGACAGCAGCAGCAGATGCTACCTGGGAGAGACAGAAGTGAATGAGCTTTTATCTGGGAAAAGAATCATAGTAATTGGGGCTGGCAAGGGCTGGGACAGCAGCAGCAGCAGATGCACTTGGAGAGACAGAAGTGATAGGGCTTGGACATGGGTAGAGAAATCATCACAGGATCGGGCTGGCAGAGGTCCGGACAGCAGCAGGCAACTTGGAGAGACAGAGTGAATGGGCTTGGATCAGGGATGGAAATCATAGCAGATGGGAGGAATCTGCGGGTTGAGACAGCAGAGCAGATGCCACCTTAGAGGAAGAAGTGAATGGGGTTGCCCAGGAAGGGAATCATAGCAGCCAGCCTACAAGAAAGCCAGGACCCTCACCTTTGTGGAATCTAGTCTATGTCATAGTGCTCATATTAGACCACTCTGTGTGATGATCACTGGATCCCAGGTGCTTGCCCTCCAGCAATCCAGGACATTCACCATTGTGTGGCTTGTCTGAGATCATCAGTGCTCATATTGAGACTACACTGTGATGATCTCTGGACCCCTATGTGCCTGCCCTCAGAAAGGTGAGAACCACATCCCTTGGGTGGATTATCTGTGTCATAGTGCTCATACTTAACCACACTGTGTGATCACTGGACCCAGGTGCCTGCCACCAGCCTAACAGAACCCTCACCTTTTGTGTGGCTTGTCTGTGCCATAGTGCTCATATTGAACAACACTGTGTGAAGGTCACTGGAAACCAGGTGCCTGCTCTCCAGCAAACCAGAACCCTCACCTTTGTGTGGCTTGTCTGTGTCATTATGCTAATATTAAATCACACTGTGTGATGATCACTGGAAGCCTGTTCCTGCCATCCAGGAAGCCAGGACCCTCTCCTTTGTGTTGCTTGTCAGTGTCATAATGTTCATATTGAACCACACTGTGTGATGATCACTAGACCCCTGGTGCCTGCCCTCCAGCCAGCCAGGAACAACAGCTTTGTGTGGTTTGTCTTTGTCATATGCTCTTAATGAACCACATTGAGTTGTGATGACTGGACCCCAGGTGCCTGTCCTTCAGCAAGCCAGGACCCTCACCTTTGTGTGGCATGTCTGTGTCATAGTGCTTATATTGAGCAACACTGTGTGATGATCACTGGACCCCTGGTGCCTGCCCTGCAACAAGCCAGGAGCCTTAGCGTAGTGTGGCTTGTCTGTGTCGTAGTGCTCATATGGAACCACATTGTGTGATGGTCACAGGACCCCAGGTGCCGGCCCTCCATCAATACAGCACCCTCACCCTTGTGTGGCTTGTCTGTTGCATAGTCCTCATACTGAACCAAAGTGTGTGATGAGCACTGGACCCCAGGTGCTGTCCTCCAACAAGCCATGGCCCTCAACTTTGTGTGGCTTGCCAGTGTGTCATAGTGCTCAAATTGAACCACACTGTGTGATGATCACTGGACCCCAGGTGCCTGCCCACAAGCAAGCCGGGACCCTCTCCTTTGTGTGTCTTGTCTGTGTCATAGTGCTCATATTGAACCACACGATGTGATGATCACTGATCCCCAGGTTGCCTGCCCTCCAGCCAACTGGGACCCTCACGTTTGAGTTCCATGTATGTATCATAGTGCTCGTATTGAAACACACTGTGTGATGATCACTGGACACTAGGTACCTGCCCTCCAGCAAGCCAGGACCCTCACATTTGTGTGGCTTGTCTGTGTCTTAGGGTGCATATTGAACCACACTGTGTAATGATCACTGGAACCCATGTTTCTGCCCTCCAGCAAGCCAGGAACCTCAGCTTTGTGTGGCTTGTGTGTCATAGTGCTCATATTGAACCACTCTGTGATGATCATTGGACCCCAGGTGCCTGCCCTCTATCAAAGCAGGACTCTCATTTTTGTGTGGCATGTCTGTGTCATTGGGCTCATATTGAAACACACTGTGTGATGATCACTGGAACCCAGGTGCCTTCCCTTCAGCAATCCTGCACCCTCACCCTTGTGTGGCTTGCCTTTGTCATAGTGCTCATATTGTACTACACTGTGTGATGATCACTGGCCCCAGGTGCCTGCCCTCCAGCAAGCCAGGACAATCACCTTTGTGTGGCGTGTCTGTGTCATAGTGCTCATTCTGAAACTCAGTGTGTGATGAGCACTGGACCCCTGGAGCTGTCCTCCATCAAGCCGTGACCCTGAACTTTGTGTGGCTTGCCTGTGTGTCATAGTGCTCATATTGAACCACACTATGTGATGGTCACTTGACCCCAGGTGCCTGGTCTCCAGCCAGTGGGGACACTCAGCTTTATGTGGTTTGTCTGTGTCATAGTGCGCATAATGATCCACACTGTGTGATGATCATGGGACCACAGGTGCCTGCCCACAAGCTAGCCAGGACCCTCACCCATGTGGGTCTTGTCTGTGTCATAGTGCTCATATCGAACCACACTGTGTGATGATTACTGGACCACAGGTGCCTGCCGTCCAGCAATCCAGGACCCTCACCCTTGTTAGTCTTGTCAGTGTCATAGTGCTCATATTGAATCACACTGTGTGATGATCACTGGACAACAGGTGCCTGCCATCCAGCAAGCCAGGACCGTCACCTTTGTGTGGCCTGTCAGTGTCATAGTGCTCATATTGAACCACACTTTGTGATGATCACTGCACCCCAGGTGCCTGCCCTCCAGCCAGCCGAGAAACTCACCTTTGTGTGGCTTGCCTGTGTCATAGTGCTCATATTGAACCACAGTCAGTGGTGATCACTGGAACCCAGGTGCCTGTACTCCAGCAAGCAAGGACCCTCACCTTTTTCTGGCTTGTCTGTGTCATAGTGCTCATATTCAACCACACTGTGTGATGATCACTGGAACCCATGTACCTACCATCCAGCAAGCTAGAACCCTCTCCTTTGTGTTGCTTGTCAGTGTCATAGTGCTCATATTGAACCACACTGTGTGATGATCACTGGACCCCAGGTGGCTGCCCTCCAGCAATCCTAGACCCTCACCTTTTTGTGGCTTATCTGTGTCATAGTGCTCATTTTGAACCACACTAAGGGATGGTCACTGGACCCCAGGTGCCTTCCTTCAAGCCAGTGGTCCCTCACCTTTACTAACATACTAAAATGCCAGCAGAATAGGCCTAACAGTCTTTTGTGTCTGCTTGTTTGGTCAGCCCCCACCCTGGGTCCTGACCTTGCTGCCCCCTCGCCTTCTCTGGTTTCTCCCTTCCCAGTTCCAGAAATTCTTGCTGCATTGGATTTTGCTTCCAGAACCCTTCCCCTGTACCTGTCCCAACCCCTCCTGAACCCCATCACTGTCTCAACCTCCTCCAGCCCCCTAGGCAACCCATTCCATGGCTCCACCACCCTCTCAGTGAAGTAGCACCTCCTCCTTTCTCCCCTGAATCTTCCCCCTCCAGCTTCCACCCAGCCCATCAAGTGGCCCCCTCCTTCCTTCGAAGCACCCTGACTGTTCCTCCCCATTTACCCTCTTCATGTACCAGAAGGCCTCTATCATGTCCCCCCGGTCCCTTTCTCTTCCAATGTGTATATATTTAGCTCTTCAAGCCTCTCCTCATAGGTCCTGTCCCCCAAGCCCCAAATCATTTTGGTTTCCCTTCTCTGGACCCTCTCCAGGAGTTTAATGTCCCTCTTTAAGTGTGGCCTCCAAAACTGCATGCAGTACTCAAGGTGCGGCCTCACGAAGCAGTTATACAGAGGGAATATCACTTCCCTTCTTCTGGAGGTGATCCCCCTAGCGATGCATCCCAGCATCCTGTTGGCCTTGGCTGCTGCTCTCCTTCAAGTCTTAAAGTTGTTCATCTTGACATCCACCACCACCCCCAGGTCCCTTTCAGCCATCGAGACTTGTAGCATTCCTCCCCAGGGTGTACACTTGGCCCAGGTTTCTGGCCCCCAGGAGGAGTGCCTTGCATTTCCCTGCATTGAACTTCAGCTTCCACTTTATAGACCATCTTTCCAGAGCCTCCAGTTTCCCCTGTAGGGCCACCCTCCCCTCCTCCTCATCCACCACACTTCCCAGTTTTGGAGTCATCCATAAAGATTCATCTCACTCCTGATTCCTATCCTTATGTCAGAGGACGTAGGCATTGAACAGAAGGGGCCCAAGGACTGATCCCTGTGGGACCCCACTAATGACCCTCCTTGGGGATGAGGCTATCCCATCAACTACGACCCTCTGGGTCCGGTCCTGGAGCCAATTGCCTATCCATCTGATCATCTGGTTCCCCACCCCCATTTCTCCCAGCTTATCCAACAGGCCCATGTGAGGAACAGAGTCAAATGTCTTGCTGAAGTCTAGAAAGAGGATGTCCACTGATCTACCCAGGTTCAAGGCACTCATTACCCAGTCATAGAACTCCACAAGGTTTGTCTGACACAATTTCCCTGGGACAAATCCATGCTGTCTATTGTCCAGGCACCCTGACTTTTCCAGGTCCCCCAGCCTCTCCTTGACAATGCCCTCCATCACCTTGCCCACCACTGATGTCAGGCTGACAGACCTGTAGTTCCCTGCCACCTCCATTGATCCCCCCTTGTGGATAGGCACTATATGTGTGCCACCTTCCAGTCCTGGGGCACCCATCCTGTCCTCGGAGAGATGGTGAAAAGCTCTGCCAGGGGTTTCACCAGGACATCTGCAAGTTCCTTCAGCACCCTGGGATGTAATTTATCTGGCCCCGGTGCTTTCTCCGTCTTAAGGGAGCTGAGGGCTTCCCTCACTCTTTCTGCTGTGATTTCCACTTCCGGTACCTCTTCTTCCTGCTTAGCCATCCCCCCTCCTGCCAGTGATGCCTCCCTCTCTCCCCAGACCTGCCAATCAGTAAGGGTTCCCCACCTCAGTATCTCTGTCTCCTCTCATGTATGATGCAGCATCCCCATTGTCCTTGGTGAAAACTGAGGTGAAGTACTTATTTAGTACCTCAACCTGCTCCCCCGGGTCTTGTGCCCATCTCTCCCCTGATTTAATCCTGCTAATCTGCCCCTTCACTCCTCATTTTTCCGAGTGTATCTAAAGAACCCCTTGTTCCCTCTCCTAATTTCCCTGGCCAGGTTCTGCTCCTTCCTTGCCTTAGCCACCCTCACCACCCTATTGGCCCTTCTAGCCATCAACTCGTACTCCCCTCGATCCCTCAACCTTTGTGTGGCTTGTCTGTGTCATAGTGCTCATATTGAATCACACTGTGGGATGATCACTGGACCCCAGGTGCCTGTCCTCCAGCAAGCCAGGGCCCTCACCTTTGTGTGGCTTGTCTGTGTAATAGTGCTCATAATGAATCACACTTTGTGATGTTCACTGGATGACAGGTGCCTGTTATCCAGCAAGCCGGGACCGTCATCTTTGTGTGACTTGTCTGTGTCATCGTGCTCATAATGAATCACACTTTGTGATGATCACTGGATGACAGGTGCCTGACATCCAGCAAGCCAGGACCATCATCTTTGTGTGGCTTGTCTGTGTCTTAGGGCGCATATTGAACCACACTGTGTAATGATCACTGGACCCCAGGTGACTACCCTCCAGCAAGCCAGAAACCTCAGCTTTGTGTGACTTGTTTATGTCGTAGTGCTCATATTGAACCACTCTGTGTGATGACCACTGGACCCCAGGTGCCTGCCCTCTATCAAAGCAGGACCCTCATTTATGTGTGGTGTGTCTGTCTCATTGGGCTCATATTGAACCACACTGTGTGATGATCACTGGAACCCATGTTCCTGCCATCCAGCAAGCTAGGACCCTCTCCTTTGTGTTGCTTGTCAGTGTCATAGTGCTCATATTGAACCACACTGTGTGATGATCACTGGACCCCATGTGGTTGCCCACCAGCAATCCTGGACCCTCATCTTTTTGTGGCTTGTCTGTGTCCTAGTGCTCATATTGAACCACACTATGTGATGGTCACTGGATCCCAGGTGCCTGTCCTCCAGCAAGCCAGGACCCTCAACTTTGTGTGGCTTATCTGTGTCATAGTGCTCACAATGAATCACATTTTGTGGTGATCACTGGATGACAGGTGCCTGACATCCAGCAAGCCAGGACCATCATCTTTGTGTGGCTTGTCTGTGTCATAGACATAGTGCTCATATTGAAATACACTGTGTGATGATCACTGGACCCCAGGTGGTTGCCCTCCAACAATCCTGGACCCTCACTTTTATGTGGCTTGTCTGTGTCATAGTGCTCATATTGCACCACACTGTGTAGTGGTCACTGGACCCCAGATGCCTGCCCTCCAGCAAGCCAGGACCCTCACCTTTGTGTGGCTTGTCTGTGTCATTGTGCTCATTTTAAACCACACTGTGAGATGATCACTGGAATCCATGTTCCAGCCGTCCAGCCAGCCGTGAACCTCACCTCTGAGTGGCTTGTCTGTGTCATAGTGCTCTTATTAAACCACACTGAGTGGTGATCACTGGACCCCAGGTGCCTGTCTTGCAGCAAGCCAAGACCTTTAGCTTTGTGTGGCTTGTCTATGTCGTAGTGCTCATATTGAACCACACTGTGTGATGATAACTGGACCCCAGGTGCCTGCCCACCAGCCAGCAGGGACCCTCACCTTTGTGTATCTGGTATTTTTCATAGTGCTCATATTGAACCACACTGTGTGATGATCATTGGACCCAGTGCCTGCCCAAGGCACTCAGGTCTCTACCTTTGTGTTGTTTGTCAGTGTCATAGTGCTCATATTGAAGGGTTGGGAGAATGGCAATTGGTCGACAATTGTCAGGTAGTTTGGGATTTCCTTGCTTCAGTACAGGGACAATCCTCGCCTCTTTCCAGATGTCTGGAATGGTCCCCAGACCAAGGGATATGTTGAAGATAAAGGCTACTGGTGAGGCAATGTGTGCAGCACTAAGCTTGAGGAGTTTAAAGCTCCAGGTTGTCTGAGGCCAGGACTGGAGTACTGGGAGGCCAGCCTAGGCATTTCTTCAAGTCCTGAACTGATACAGCCCTGAGTGGAACATTTGATGAGGAGGGTGACCCTCCAGCAGAGTGGAGGAAGGGGTGGGACAGAGACTCATCAGGTGAGAAGAGGGTTGTGCAGGCAGAGAGGTCAGAGAAGTGATTATTTAGGGAGTTGGCAATAGTATGGGGATTATTGCAGGAGACTCCATTTATGACCATGTCTGTAACCCCTGGATGGGAGGATCCACTGACAAGGGATTTAATATCTCTCCAGAACCTCCTGGGATTACTGGCAAAGCTTAGTAGGGTGGACTTGCAGAAGTCACTCTTTGCTGCCCTGATGGTGTTTATGCACTTGTTCCTGAGGTGTCTGTACCTTTCAATAATTATGGGATCACTGGTACCTTTGGTACGAGCCCAACACTTATCTCTCTCCCGCATCTGGGCTAGGAGATTCCCATTTAACCAGAGGGGTAGCCCCTCACCCTACAGGTGACCTTGGGAGCATGCTTGTCTTCAAGGCCCCAAAGGTGGAGAGAAAGTAGAGGTTGCTGCCGAGGGTCAGTGGCACCATACACCCCAGACCAGTCAGTAACTTTTAGGTCTTCCAGGAACTCCTCAGTATCAAATCTAGAGTAGATTCAGACATGCACAATTTTGTGTGGAATTTTGGGTGTGGGAATTTTCCATATACAGAAAACTGGTGAGTGGTCAGAGATGGAGTCAGATAATGTACCCGCTGATGAGATCCTGTCAGGATGGTTAGACATGATCCAGTCCAGTAAGGTGCTGGAGGAACCATTTGCTGTCCACCTAGTTGGTTCCTGGATGAGCTGGGTCAGAGCAAGGTTAGCAAGCAGAGGCTCAAACTGCTTAACATTACCACTATCCCAGTTATGGTTTACTTCCCCCAGGATTATGAGTTTATTATCCCTGACTCTGGGACCAATTTTGTCCATGATGATAGAAACTTTCAAATACCTCAAGGGAATCAACAAAATTCAAGAGGGTAGCATCTTTCAGAAAAAGAGATGTGCAAGAACAAGGGGACACAATTTGAAGATAGAGGGGGGATGGCTCAGAGGTAATGTGAGGAAGCATTTCTTCACAGAGAGGATTGTAGATGCATGGAATAGCCTTTCTGAGGAAGTCATAGAGTCAAAAATAGTGGGGGAATTCAAGAATGCATGGGACAGACATCAGGCAATTCTATTGGGGGGTAGGAGGAAGTAGGCTGTTGGTTAACTAGGATCTTTAGCTTATCCATTAGGTAGGGAAATGGGCAGACTAGGTGGGTCAAGCGGTCCTTATCTGCTGTCAAATTATATGTTTCTAATAGTAAGAAAACCGTAATTCCATGTGGGGGCAAGGGCACTGCACCAGCTGCTGCCGGACTTTGTTCTGTAGTCTGGGATTGTGAGGACTCAAGCATGACTGCATTTGGAGTACAGGTCCAGTTCTGGAGGCCATACTCAAAAAGGATGTGGGTAGGCTGAAGCAGGTTCAAAGGAGAGTGACAAAGATGGTAAGAGGTTAAGCCACCTATCTTATGAAGAAAGTCTGAGAGATCTGAACATGTACTCCCTGGAACAGAGGAGGGAGAGGGGACATGATAGAGACCTTCAAATACATTAAGGGTATAAACATGGTACCAGAAAGCATCTTCAGATGAAGGAATCAGAGGATGAGGGGCATGGCCTGCAGCTGGAAGGGGGGGCAGTTCAGGGGTAACATTAGGAAATACTATTTCACAGAGAGAGTGGTGGAAAAGTGGAACAAACTGTCGGAGGTGGTGTTGGAGAAGAAACAGTTGAGAGATTCAAAAGGGCATGAGACAGCCACAGGGGAATGTTAAGGGTGGGGCGCAGGTCCAAGCAGATAGCTGGACAAATGGGCAGACTCAGTGGGCCTTGTCGGTCCTTTTCTGCCATCACACTTCTACGGCTGTATATTCCAGCCCCCCCCCATGAGGTTGTTTAGTTTGCATTGATTTAAACACCCGCTTTTGCTTGTGAGACTTCCTCAGTGAGATAAGATTCAAGAGTAAATAAATCTGAGCTGTTGCTACATATGGTAGAAGTTATGACAGCACCAATTTTTTTAAACATGATCACTATTATGAGACTACCTCCAGGGTTGAAAATATTGATGCCCAAACTGCAAAAAAAATTTTTTCAGGAATTAATTCACGAAGTGCCTCTACTTAAGATAATGTAACAACCCCCTCCCTCTATGTGCTCCGTCCCACCCCAATCTTCCATTACATGGTACATAAAAAAAAATCCTGCTCTCTCACTCTGTCTGCTGCCCCCCCATGCTCCCTTCCTTGTCCCCATATAAACAAAAGAAACAACCTCCCATTCCCACCTTCTGTGTTCTGTCCCAACCCATCACCTCTTCTCCTTGTCCCCTATAAAACAAGACAAGCATGACTAAAATATGCTGGATGGAAGAAGAAAGAAACTAAGAAAAAAAAGCAGCAAATGCAAACATAGCAAAACATTTCAGTGCTCCCAATACAACAAAAAGGGAATTGTGAACTGAGCAAAAAGGTAGACCCTGCTGATAGAAAAGAGGAAAGCTGGATAAGAGGAGGGAAATTCTGCTTGTTTGAGATACTGGCATGTTCATAACACAGTTCAGAAAGTGCTGTCAACTCCTGCTGAATCGAGCGAAATTGAAAACAGTATTTTTTCATTAGCAAAGCAATGTTTTGTTCTCTGTAAAAAAAAAAGTCCCCAGTGGTACCAGTAAAACAGAAAGTAAATAGGGAACCGATCAAAAGTGTAGCCCCTACTGATAGAAAAGAGGAAAGCTGGATAATGGAGAGGGAGGAGAGAGTCTGCGTGTGGCGTGTTCATATCATAGTGTCAAAAACGGATGTGTATTTTCTCTCTCCTAAGTCTATCCGTCAGGAAATAGGATTTAGCCTGATGCCTGGCAAAATCTAAAGCTTCCATGACGCATTCAAAACATTATGTTCTTTCAGCTCAACTTTTCAAATGGAACTGCAGTATTTGCAAACATCATCTACTATAATTTTATAAAGGGATGCTGCATTTTGCTTTAAAAAAGGGTGGGAACTGTGCAAGTCTTAGAGGAGGCGTTGTCTTCTGTTTGGGTTTGCTGTGTGGAAGTGAGCGTGATTTGTCTATTCACTTTCTTTGTGTTTAATGCTGTGCTGTATCAAAACAAGTGAATTAATGAATGAAGGTATTAATGTTCAGTGATGGGATGTCAGAATTTGCCCCTCCCCCCATATTGCATCGACAGCTGTGAAATCCAAGTGCAGTACATGTCTACACTGTACTCCCTTCCTAGTTTTATAGAATTAAAAAAGGAGAGTAACTACATGTACCTCAATGAAATCAAGTGAACCCTCCTGTCAGCTACGTTCTCCAGCTCCACTGACCACAGTCCCAATTACTTTGTGTCACCTCAGTATTAGAGGAGGCACAGACATGAAAAAAATGGGACAATTAATAAATGAAAAGCTATACCAGTTCTGACATTCCTCACTGAACATAAATACTTTCGTTCATGAATTCACTTGTATTGACAATACAGCATCAAAGTGAACACACAAGTGCACACCCTGCTGACTTCCACACAGCAAGCCCATGGAAGACAATGCAACCAATGTGACCTGTTGAAGTGGGCATCCCAGCTTCAGACAGGGACAAGTGCAGGTCTTAGAGTGATCAGTAGGAGTGCACAGGGATCAGCGCTGCTCAGGCTTCACTGCCCATACACGGTCTTTACTTGAAAACGGAGACAGACTTCTGCATTAAAGGAGCAGTCAGGGCTCTCAACAAAGCTAACAAAATGTTTTCATTCTCCTTCTGAGACTGCTAATGGCTGATCCTCGACCGTATGACCAGCTGAGAACCTGGGAAAACGAAGACACACACACACACAGGACACATACCTCTCAACCTCCTGCATCATAAATCAGGGACAAGGCTTAAAAAAATCAGGGACAAAGGACTAAAATCAGGGACACTTCCTCAAAATTGGAGATATCCACTCAGGAAGCTGGTAGAATAAAGGGCTTAGTGTAAAATGCATTTTTTAAAGAAGAACAAGTTTGTAACTTTAATGTTTGACATTAGTTTGTGCTTATAACCCCCACTCTTTGGTCACGGAAACACAATTTTTAGGAGGAACAGAGTAAAATTTTGAGGCAAAATCAGGGACGTCCCTGAAAATCAGGGACAGTTGAGAGGTATGACAGGACAGCGTCCCTAGTCATGCAGGGAGAGTCTCCTCACCAGCATAGGATGGGAATACAAAAGATCGTAATTCTTTGGGTTAATTTGTAACATATGATTTGATTCTGTCACAATGGAGGTGTTTTGCACTGCCAAACAATTGATTTTCTCAGTCAGCGCCTCACCATTTTGCTTGATACATTTTGTTACAGTTAAGATTCCCATTCATTCTTGCTGTGCTATCATTGATTTTAATATTTCACACTTTTACAGTCAGATGCTAAAGTAGAGTTCAGTCCCTATTTTCCAGGTGCCACCTCCCATCATCGTTTATAAGGTTTGCATAAATAAATGTTTGACAAATCTGCGTGCATGTTGAACAGCTAATTACATTTATATAATTAGATGGTTAAAAAGAATATATCACTGAGGAATTAGAAAAAAATGTTCTGTTTAAAGAAGACATGTTTGACAAGAAAGAGAACATTCCAATGTCACCGTTTATTTAATCTGCTCACTAGATTGAACAATCACATACATGTTCATCTGAGGGCCAGCGAACTCTCAGCCCCAGCTGGCAGCGCTGCACGGGTGGAGTCCTCAGACACAACAGTTGCATTTAGCTGGAAGTTGCCTCAAGCGGTTTGAAATCAGCTGGCTGGGAGGAGAGCTAACCCTTGCTGTGCCACTGTCTGATACATTTATGTCCAGAATTACGGTGTTCTAATTCTGTCCGCAGCCTAGGGGTTAAATGGCAGCTATTTAAAGTGTTCTTGTCACAGCCCAGGGTCATGCAATGTGAAGACCGAGAGGAGGTAGTGAGAGAACTACAGGGCAGCACCATGGGTTGTGCTGACAGTTTAAAAACATCGTGTGGACTATTGAATTCTTGCAAAAGATGTAGAGCTGCAGTTGGTAAAGGACAGTACTCTGTTAGAGAGCAGAGTTCTAATGAGCTGCTTCTGAAACCATGAACAAGTTCAAACTGTTTAGTAATGACATTACACTATTTAGGTGCATCTCCTACATTAATTTGACGAAAGAAAAAAAAAAGAAAGGAATGCTGCGAAGTTGGTATCCATTCATTACTAGCTACCATTAACATATTCACATGCCAATGCAGCTTACTGGAGAGAAATGTGACGGCACTGTGAGAGAAAGAGGTAGTGTATACAGCAGGTATTATTTTCCCCTTTCCCCTTATATCATATGCAGTTTGTGTTGTTGCAGTCCATGACTGGTCCCTGCTTCTATGCACGAGATTGCATGAATAATTGAATCTCTGAAGCCCCGCATTGACAGCCCCCAGCCCCCCCCCCGAAAAAAACATGAAAAGTGTCTCAATGTGAATTCCCCTAGTTGCCAGTACATCTGTTCACTAGGACGGCAAACAGAGTGGCAGGTAAAATTGCACAGTATTCGGCCTGAAAACAACAAAAGCCAAAAAACTTGCATTTGTTCCAGTAGTGTCACCCTACCCAGTCTCATCGAAGGTAATCTGCATACATTGAGTCTTGTGCAACAGTATAACGCTATACAAGACATGCCCCACATCATTTGACTATGACAGCGCTGGCCACAGTGGCCAAATGCCACAGCTTTCCTGTTTTAGCCTAACCCTGCACGAAACTTAATAGCAATTGTTTGTAGTTTTATTTTAATTTGTAATTTTATTTTCTTGATGTCCCGTCATGATTTTCGTTTTGGAGCAGATCTTTACTTAGCCAACAGCTTACCAGGATTGTGCACAGAACATCTAAGCCCTAACATCGGAAGTGCCATGTTAGTTATCATCTTATAATTGATGTAGCTGGGAGATTATGTATGTATATATTTTTTGTTACTAAATTAATTCCTTACATTTAGTATGATCGTGCGCCTCTTGTGATGGTACATATCCCTCTTGCACCACAACAGCCTTTCCATACAGCAAAGAGTGGAGAAAAAAGTCCCTTACGGCTAGTAGCAGCAATCGATTTTTTCCAAAATACCCCAAAAAAAATAGAATTTTAGCACATTTGTTCTGTGCTTCCTAACGGTCAGTCTTACAGCATGGCACTGGTGTCCTCCTAGGTGTAGACACTGCAACTCGGATCCATCTGGCATAGCATCCATGCTGCCCTCATGCCCTCGGCTGTACCCAGATAGCTAGGAGTGTCAACACATAAACTATTAATAGTGACGCTGCACTGACTGCTCCCCATATAATCAAACCCGAAGAGGCAAGTCGTGGGGTAGGAGTGTGTGCAGTGATAAAGTGCTGCATGTTTGTTTCCATCTGTGATTGATGGCTGTATGTCACTGGTGAGGCGCAGTGGATTTGTAGTTTCCTTTTAGCTAAGATATTCGTTACATCTAATAGTACTGGCCATCCCCAGTCAAGGCCGTTCGTTCTACTGTTCACTTCATATAAGCTTGGCTATCTGGTGGGGTACATCACCCTGTTCTCCTCTCTATCCCAGTGGAGCACAACAAATACACAATCCTGCTATGAAGGAGAGGGTAGCGATGGGCAGACGTGTGTATCATTTCATTCCACTGTCTATTTATGTCCTCCATGAATACTGGTTTGCAGGTGCTTTTTTTGATTATTATTCAGTCCTTTGACCATATAAATTGCACTGCATAGGTACATGGAACAGGTGCAAAGTAACGGCAGAGGGGCAGCATAATACAATAACACAATGTGTAATTGCCACAAACATTAAGAAGCTAAAGTTCCAAAACAATGGCAAAGTGCTTATACTAACAAGAAACCGACAAAACATAATCAAATGTAGAATGGTTTGTGACAGCAATAAATGCCTGTGACATATCTGTACATTATCTGTAGCCTCCTCAGACAATGACTATCACAATACTTTGCAAAACTGTCATTATTTCAGAGCCATGTAGTGCAATCTCACACTCAGACATGGCGTTTTATGATTTTTCCTTCAATTTGGCTCTTGTTTGTGTCTTTATTCCCATGCCATGACTGCCCTTAGTTTGGCAATGTTCTCTGTCCCCAACCCCCGGGGAGAATGACAAATAGTCACACCAGAAAATATGTGTCTCGGGCATTTAGAAAGGTAATACACATATTCAACCCTGCCCTTTCTCACTAGCGTACTCATGTGCTCCTAATCATTATAGTTGCTACAAACTGAAAAAAATTGCTGCCCCATGTTAGGTAAAAGGATAGTGTAGTTGTGCTTTGGCTCTGTACATGAACATACGAATTTGCCAGCAGAAACAGACCACCTGGTCTAAGTCTGCTCGAGTGTGCAGCTAGCACCCCTAGTTTGCAGCCCCCACCCCCTTTGTCATCTCAATGCTGCGAAAACTGAGACAGACTTCTGCGTTAAAGGAGCACTGAGAGGGGAGTGGCGGCCTTTCGATATTCTGCACTCTCCAACCAATCAGACATAAGGGCGGATGAAATTAACCTAAACCAATCAATGCCAAGGGGTGTGTTCAGCAATAGCCTATAAATTTAGCTGATTTGCGACAGATTATCATTCAGGAACAGACGGAAAACTTGTGCAGTGTATGAGATGGCGAGAACAAAGCAGACCGCGCGTAAATCTACCGGCGGGAAGGCGCCCCGCAAGCAGCTCGCCACCAAGGCTGCCCGGAAAAGCGCTCCGGCTACGGGAGGAGTGAAGAAACCTCACCGCTACCGGCCCGGCACCGTGGCTCTGCGGGAGATCCGCCGCTACCAGAAATCCACCGAGCTGCTTATCCGCAAGCTGCCCTTCCAGCGCCTGGTGCGGGAAATCGCTCAGGATTTCAAGACGGACCTGCGTTTCCAGAGCTCGGCTGTCATGGCCCTGCAGGAGGCCAGCGAGGCTTACCTGGTGGGGCTCTTTGAGGACACTAACCTGTGTGCCATCCACGCCAAGAGGGTCACCATCATGCCCAAAGATATCCAGCTGGCACGCCGCATCCGTGGGGAGAGAGCCTAGACCTGAAACCGCCGACCCGAGATAGACCAGAAACCCAAAGGCTCTTTTCAGAGCCACCAACCACACACTAGAGAGCTGCAGATCATTGTGTTTTGTGCATTTTGAGAAATTGATAATCGCAAGTGTTAAGCAACATAAAAACGAATCTTTAATTGCTGATTATTTTTGCGTGATTTGATTAGCGAAATAACTTTTTTTTTTGGGGGTGCTTAGGATCACGGCTGGGTTATGGAATGGGGACTTTGTCGAGTGGCCAGAATTGGGTCCCCAGTCCTAGTCTGGTATTGGTGAATGTCTTTGCAACACTTCAGCTAAAGATAATCCCAGAACGGTGGCTGCAGCGCTCAGCACATTTCTTAATCATTCCTATGGAGCAGAGCAACAGTCTCAAAATATGCGAGCCCGATTTGGGGAATGTGTGTACATGTGTGAAGGGCCATGCCCGAATCGATGGAAAGAGTACTCGCCACACGGGTGAACCAGTTCCCACAGATGTACTGTGGAGCAGTTTACACTTGGGAGATGAATACGGGAAGAGTTCATTTTCAGCAACCCATTCAGTAACGCCTCCTTCCCGGGTCGTGCTCGAAAACAGGCACTTACCGGTCAACAGTAAAATAAATAACGCGATCTCCAACACCCGGTGTACTCTCGAGATCACCCATCGGTCAAACTGTCCAGCTGCGGTGGCAGCAATATATATGGGACTAAGGTTTGAAGAAAAAAAAGGGGGGGAAGAAAGACATCCACAGTGATACAGTATACCAGCGCTCTGCTGTTTCAACCATATGTATGCCCCAGAGGCCAGGATCGAAACCAGGAAAAGACGTTTATTTCTTCGGCGCCCATTCCGGAGGCTCAGGTGCCTTACACAAAGCACGAAAATAACACACAACATACCACAAATGCAGATACACACAAAGAATACTAAAACAGCTGCGGTAATTCAGAATACTAACAGGATACAGCTTTTTATCAAAGGGTGGGTGGCTCTGAAAAGAGCCTTTGGGTTCCGATTCCGTGTTCCTGGGTTGTATTTGGGTCCCTTTTACTTTTTGGGCTTTGCTGCTGCCTTCTTAGCCTTCGCTGCTGCTTTGGGTTTCGCAGCCTTGGGCTTGGCCGCCTTCGGTTTAGCCGGGCTCTTGGCTGCCTTCTTTGGCTTGGCAGGTTTAGCCTTTTTGGGGCTCTTTGCTGCCTTTTAGCCACCGCTGCTGGCTTCTTCACTTTCTGGGAGCCTTTTCTGTTCTCCCTCCTGCTGCCTGCCGCCTTTTGGCTTCTTGGCTGCTGCCGGTTTCTTGCTTTTGGCTGCTGCCGGCTTTTTCTTGGCTGCCTTCTCCTTGCTCTGCAGCTCCTTCTTGTTCACTTTATAGGAGCCCTTGATCTGCACCAGTCTGCCTTTGCCCACCAGACTCCGGAGGACACTCCCTACTCAAGCCTTGTTCTTCTCTCACATCATGTAGCCGCCAGCCATGAGCCTTCTTCAGCGCCAGAGAAGACTACCCCGATGCCGCTCTCTAGAGGCGCCCACCGCCTTGAGGATCAGATCGGCCACGCTGGGCCCGGAGGGTTTCGCTTTTGCTGCCGCCTTCTTCTTGGGAGCCTTGGCAGGAGCTGCTGCTGGCGCCGCGGGTGCTGTTTCAGCCATCGTTACAGAGAGCAATACAAACTGAACACTACAATCCGAAACATGAACTGAAATTATTGATACAACGCACACGGTCAGCCCGTATTTATAGTGTCTCTGGCAGTGGGCGGCGCTAAAAATGTCTCTATCTGTGATTAGTCAGCTCCTTTGCCCGAAAAGGATTGTACTCACAGCATAACCCCGCCTCTGAAATAGCAGCTACTCAAGAGTTGTATTTCTTTTCACTTACAAATCAGGGTGAAAAGTAAATCAATTATCCATTATGTATCTAAAATACAAACCAATTATGACAGATAATTAAATGGTTGTAACATAAATCAATTATTCTTACCTTAACTTTAAAACATGGGCTTTTAAAAACTAATGGAAAGGCTGTTGATTGTTTTGCTGGAAAAGCTGGATTAGTAGTTTAGGATTTCTGTTTTAAATTCCATATTATGCTGAATAAGGACATTATTAAGAATTTAACTTGATTATAACTGTCATGATGTGAATTATGCGTTTATGGTTCTATAAGGTGCCTGCCTCATACGCTTTATAATTAAAAATGCTCACAAAATCAGTAGACTAACACAACAGGAAAGCCTGCAGTTGCTCCTGTTAGAGAGCGATCTGGAGCATTTTACATAGATACATAGACATTATCGGCAGATGAGGGCCTATAGCCCACCAGTCTGCCCATTTGAACATAGAAGTTCAGTTTATGTTTTCCTAGAAGTCTGTTGCCCTTACACCTGACCTCCAGGAATTCCTTTATGTCTATCCCATGCCTCTTAAATCCCAGATTGTTTAGAACCCCACCACTTCCTCTGTCAGGGTGTTCCACTTGTCCACCACCCATTCTGTGAAAAATTCTTCCTCATGTTTCCTCTGAATTGTCCTCCTCCAACTTCACCAATGCCTCTAGTCCTGAACATCTTTTTGCTTACAAATAGTGTATTCCTGCACCCTGTTCTCCTCTGTAGATACTTGTATGTCTGCATCATATCCCTCTCTCCTCCCTCTCTCCAAAGAGTACATATTCATTTCCTTCAACCTGTCCTCATAGGGACTTGTGATGCAATCCATGCACCATCTTGTTGCACTCTCTGAACCTTCTCTACCCTGTCTATGTCCTTAATAGATAAGGTATCCAGAACAGTACACTGTACTCCAGGTGGGGCCTCACTAGTGTCTTGAATAGTGGAATCATGACCTCCCTTTCCTGCTGAGTATGCCCTGCCTGCAATCCCAACATCCGATGTTGCTTTACCTGCCTTGTCACACTGTTTCCTGCCTTGAGTAATCAGAGATGATAACCCCACAATCCCTTTCCTGCTTGGTGCATGCTATATCCTCACCCCCAACTGATATATTGTGCCAAGGGTTTTGTGCCCTATATGCATTATCTTGCACTTCTTTGCATTGAATTTCAACTGCCAAACCCTGACCATTCTTCAAGTTTCTGCAGAACCCTTCTCATCTGTCTACACCCTCTGGTGTGTCTACTCTGTTACTAGAGCTTTGTGTCATCAGTGAACAGTGAAATTCTGCCTTCTAGGTCCTGCACAATGTCACTGATGAAATGATGAATAGGACCGGTCCAACACTGAATCCCTGTGGTACCACTGGTCGCTCTTCCCTCATGGAGTGACAGCCATTTATCACCACCCTCTGTGTCCTGCCACCCTGTGATTACCTACCCACCACTACTGTCCTGCCCACCATATTCCCCAGTTTGTGTAATAGTCTTCTATGTGGCACAGTGTCAAAGGCCTTGCTGAAGTCCAGATGAGCCATGTCCACTGCCCTCCTAGTCACCCAGTCAAAAAATTCAATGAAGTTGGTCTGACATGACCTCCCCTGGTGAAACCATGCTGCCTTAACATCCTGTAGTCCATTGACAACCAGATGTTTTCCTTACTGGTAAAGGACCATGTTTGTCTCTTAGTGCCTCATCCCTAAACTTGAATTCATTCTAGCTGTAAACTGTATCCACTCTCAACCACCAGTCAATTAACATAGATATGTCTAGAGAAATATTATTTTAACTTTTAACAAACAGTAATTGCTGTCAATGCTCACTATGTGACCCGTGGTATCTCAACTACCAGTCCCCCAGTGGTTTCCTTCCTTCCTTTTCTTTCTTCAGCAAATCATGATGTAGGATTCGGATTGGCATTGGAAGTACAAAACATTATCAAAGAAAAAGATGACTGGGTTAGAAGCAGTATAGCACAGTGTGTTAATGTTCTAAGCCCTGAAGATCTTGAGTTTGAATACCACAGCTACTAAGGTGCATACTGTGTGATCCTGAGCAAGTCATTTAACTCCCTTGTGTTCCCAGGTCACAGTTGAAACAAACTTTAGATTAGTCTCTATCTACTCCTGGTTAAATAATGTTCCCCTTTCCTTCCCTTATACTGAAAACTACCGGTCTAAGGTGTTGATGCTACTGTCTCTAGGAAAGGGAGGTACTATCTCGTATGGCAGCACATAAGAGGTTAAAACACAGTACCTTAGTTTTGAAGATTAGGATTCCACCATTGACAGCATGATCTCCGATGAAGTGCAGGTTAGCTGGACCTCACCCACCTAACACAACTGTTGGCCAGGATCAGAAAGGCTTTTCTGGAAAACATTTGGATAGGCAGGCAGCACAGCAGTAACATTTCTAAGCTTCAACATGATTCAGTCCCAAGTGGAATTAAATTGCAATCAGTCTAATTTCTTGCTGTGTCCTCTTGTCCTGCTATTTTTCTTATATTGAAACATGTTAGACTCTTTCATCTTGTTAATACTCTTAAAGCAGCAGTACTACGAAAAGAAACTGCACTTTTTAGAGTTTATTCCCTGGGCCCAGCTAATCATATACCTGGTACTTTTCCCACTGGCATTGTATTATCACAGAGTAATTTGATCAGTTATCTTCTGCTTCCTTTACATTTCTGTCACCAAGCATATTGCACTGGAACCCCTCTGCTGCCAACTGCACATTTGTATGACTTTGCAGAGACATTAGGGAATGGTCGGTACAGGGTCCCTCTGCTGTAGTTAAAGACATGATGTGACCTGAAGAAAGCACAGCTGAAAATTTATCAAAGCAGCTGAAAATGTGTAGGCGCCATATTTATTGTAGTGCTACAACAATTCAAATAAATTGTAAATATCTAAAAAAACTAAAGATGACCGAAAACAATATGTACAGGTATGGAAGCTGGAACTTTAGCAGCATTCTTACAGTCAAAAAGCAGAATTTTGATAGATTACTTCCTTGATTTGGTAGTACTGCTGCTTTAAAGTGTTTGAATGTTTCAATCATATCACACAACACACACACCACCTCCTCTTCCTCAACTGCAGAGATAACAGAGTAACGTTAGCAGCAAATTGTATCACTGACATATGGGGAAGAGGTTAGTTGAGGGTCCTGAGCCCAGGTACCTACTATCAGGAACCCAGCTCCCTCAAACATATATCATAGCAGATCTGCTATACTGTTGAGGGGCATTAGAATTCTATGCGCTTCCCTCTGGTTAAAAAGTTATAGCACCCCAGATTTGCACCCTATGAAAACAAAGCCTTGTCTGAATGCCTCATTTTGTGATGTCAGAAAATGAATACTGAGTTTGCATGTCATTAACCTGTATGCATGTGATATGTCTATGGTGTTTAGTACTATTTAGAGGTGCCATGTAGAAAAATCAAGCAGCCACTGGAGTAACAGTCCCTGTTTACTGGAGCGTCACTTTCATTGTTCCAAGTGGCAACTCTAATAGTACTAAACACCATTGTCAAAATGGCACCAATATAGATCTATGGAGCACACACAAGCAGCCTTCATCTTCTGACATCACAAAAGGAGGTTGGGTTACCTGCCTGAGGGTGTTTCAGACATGGCTTTGTTTTTAAGGGGGTGCAAATTCAGAGTGCTATAACCATTTACACATGGGGAAGCATGTATAAGTTTCCATACCCTCAACAGTGGAGCAGGTCCCCTATTATATATATGTTTGAGGGGCTGGGTACAGACAGTAGGTACATGCTCTTCAAATGTAGAATGTAAACTTGGGGGTGGATTATTTCAATACAAGATGCTTTAGTAAGCTCCAGACTTGGCTACATATTCTGTTGGAGAGGCCGATTGCCTTTTGTGTTTAGCAGTTATTCAAAAACTTCTGTGTTAGCACAACTGGGAGTTGCACAAGTGGCTGACAAAGTAGTAAGTAAATTATGATTCACATATTTCATGCTTGCCTTGGGATAATAGGTAGGGACAAGCTAGCGGTGAGCATGAAGGAAAAAATTCCACAACATACATCTCTGCTTGTTCCTCTTTCTCGGTGTCTGAAACAGAAAAAGAAATCACTGGGGAATACACCAGCTCTGCTGTGAAAAAACACTGTACAAAAGAAGTGTTGTAACAGTACAATGTAAAAAACTGCATTTTGACAGTTTATTCCCTGTGCTCTGTTGAGTATGTAGCTTGGTAGTCTTTCCTGCCAGCTATGACCAACATCCTGTAATTTGCCTGGTTATCCTTTGTGGTTACATTTCTGCCACATTAACAGCAGTAGTACTGAGATAGCAGCCACCATATTTTCAGTGGTGCTACAACAGTGTTGAGGGCTCGCCTCCTGGTTAAATGGCTACAAATGAGTTATCACACAGCAGTTAGTACCATTAATGGAAAACTGTGTTCATTTGACCAGTCAGTGTGTTAAATTTAAAGCAGCAGTACTACGAAATTAGGAAGTGAGCTATTACAATTCTGTTTTTTGGCTGTAAGCATGTGGCCCAAGTTCCAATTTCCATACCTGTAAATGTTTTTTTCCCAGTCGCCTTAGTTTTTCAGATATTTGTAATTTATCTGAAGTGTTGTAGTAGCTACAACAAATATGGCGTGACTAATGTTCAGCTGTGCTTTTTAACAGATCATATCACGACTTTTAACAACAGCAGAGGGACCCTCTACTTACCACTCCCGATGTCCCTGCAAGTCATTCACATGTGCAGTTTTCAGCAGAGGGGGTTCCAGTGCAACATAGCTTACTGGCAGACATGTAAACAAAAGCAGAGAATAACTGAGCAAATTACTCGGCGATAGTACAACGCTGGTGAGAAAGAGTACCAGGTATGTGATTACAGGGCACCTCCTTTACTGATCCCATTCCCAACCTTAACATGTCCAGACGTTATTCAATGCTTTTCCTTTCCTGAACAGAAATCTAAAGAAGAGTATTCAGAGAGGCTGCTGCCATTGGTATTTATAGAGTTGAAACTGGAGGCAGAGCCAGAATGACATCACTCTTCTCCAGACCTGATTGAGAACAGAGGGCACAGAAAGGCGGGCTGGACATCATCTAGCTGTTATCTAGTGACTCATTCTGTGGACCTAACTAAAGGGTGGGAAGCAAATCTCAGTCTCTGATTGGTCAGTTTAAATATCAGTGGTGCCTAAAACCACCGCTTAGAAACTATGTTATAGCAAACATCGGTATGAAGAACATTGAATAAAAACTCTGAGCTAGTAAATAGTATTTATTGTTATTCATCATGACACCTGCCTTTTACTCCATTATCATATCCGCCTTCATGGAGTCCCCATGAGAAAGTACAGCTGGCTGGCAGGCTGCCCCTCTCTCCCCCGCAGTAACCCTAATTGTATGTGCAGCGAGTTTGCAACTGCTCCAACGCAGATGGAACATATCATTTTAGATGGGTCTGCATCAGTTTTCAGGAAGGGAACTGCAGTATTTACAGCTAGCAATGACTTGATACTGAACCCTGAGGGTCTGTATCAACTACAGTTTTGTTAAACCCGAAATCTAACATGCAGACCTCAGTTCACCTGCCCTTAGTAAATGACACAGAATACAGTATCTGTCGGGGACACAGTCACACGAACTGCCGCATACGCACATTGCTTTAGTATTGGATAACCTGGAAGCAATCCGTTTCCTGGCTGGTAGCGCCTACAGTAACTATGGCACTTTCATGGCTGCCTGTCTGGTATTGTTGCTTTCAACATGGTGGGTGGCAGAAATGTTAATAAAAACAGAGGAAAACGGAGCAAATTACGGGTGATGGTACAATGCTGGTGGGAAAGAGTACTAGGTACATGCAGAACAGAGCATAGGAATTAACTGTTGCAAAGGCATAAATTTTTTTACATTGTACTGCTGTTTAATTCTGCCCTGATATTTGAAAACTATTTTACATTATGGAATCCAGTGTTTCTGTCCAATTTGCTCTTAGTGCTCTTTCTCATCGGGTTGCCAAGCTCCCTTAGAATATGATTTCTGGAGACTATTCTATCCAGTGGAGTGTTGGCACCATCTAGCAGTCAAATGTGGTGCAGGACAATATTGAATCTATTCTACAGTCATAGGAGTCTGTGTAAGAGGCACTAAACTGTTTATTTATTTTATTTATTTCAATCTAGGATTACAAATACCTTTAAGCCAAGGCTCTTTTACGAAGTTTCCACTTCAGGTGAGGTATAAATACATGGTAGGACAATGTGACATGTCAACAGGTTACAGAGATTTACATTATGACAGTGTGACAGGCTACAGTGGTAATAAACCCAAGAGTACATATGGTTCAGAGGACAGATTGATTAACAATGGACTGGGTACACAATATTAACATAAATTTGGCAAGAACACAAAAAATGCAGCCATTGGATAGTGTCAGGGTCTCACATAACACAGAAGGTGCAAGTAGGAAGTGCAGATGCTGGGGGTGTAGGGGAGGGGGAGCCGATAAGTGCTAGATAGAAAGATTAGGGATGACAGTCACATGAGCTGGAGGTGGTGCAGGCAGAGTTTAGATTTGAAGGGTCAAACCTTAGGGATGCTTAGACCATTTAACCAGCTAGGAGCTCTATAAGCAAAGGATCTTTGGCTCAGCGTAGTCTGGCATCTTGGGATGTGTAGTGATTGAGATTCTGAGCCTGTAGTGGGGGTGATTCAGAGCAGGTCAGATGAGAGCTTGAATACCAGGAGGGGAAGGCTCATAATTGATTTTATAGCCATAAGGCATGTTTGGTATTTGATGCGGTTACAAAGAGAAATAAAAAAAGCAGGCTTCATTGTATTTTGTTATGCCAGTATCATCTATACAGACAGTGTATGTTTTTCGGATTGTGGACTGATGATAGGTATCCATATCTGTGGTCAAAAATAAATATTATTTACACACCTATCAGCCCTTTCAGAGAATCAGTTTTTCACCAGGTAAATTTATGTGCTGCCCATAATGTGACATGATTGTTATTTATGTTGAAAGCTACATGATTCTGTCTGTGGTTTCCTATAGCGAATCACTGACACACAATATCCATCAATCAATCCTTTATTTTTAAAAGGGCCTTTCCAAGGCCAAGACACTTTACAATAAATAAATCAAATACATATAATTAAAACAGTATCATAAAATCAATCACTAAAATATTCTTAAAAATCAGAGTACACTAGGCTAAATAGGTACATTTTTAATGCTGGTTTAAAACTTTTGGATGGTCAGGCAACCTCACACCCGTTGAGGTAGAGAATTCCTCAGGGTTGGAGCCATAAAACCAAATGAAATGGCCTCAGATGTCTTCAAATGGACCCCAGGAATCTCTAGCAATCCTCATTGGTGGATCGGAGAGCCAGAAGGGACAGTAGGGATGAAGAAGAGCTTGCAGGTAACTAGGTCCCTAGTTGTGTGAGCTTTATAGGTCAGCAAGCTGACCTTGAAGGTAATCCACCAATATACTGGCAGCCAATGCAGTCCACGGAGGACAGGTGTTATATGACTGGTCCTAGGCATACCAGTCAAAAGCCTGGCTGCCGCATTCTGCACCAGATTCAGCGTCGGATATCTACCCCCAATAGCCCTAGGTAAAGGCGTTGCAGTAGTCCAGGTGGAGGTAACAAAGGTGTTGACCAACGTTAAAGAGCAGGCACCTACTGTCAAGCACCCTAACTGCCTCACACATATATAATAGCAGATCTAGTCTACTGCTGAAGGGCATTAAAAATTCCATGCACTTGCCTCTGGTTAAAAGTTATAGCACCCCAAATATGCACCCCATAAAAACAAAGCCTTGTCTGACATGCCTCCTTTTGGATGTCAGAAAATGAATACTGAGGGTGCATGTCATTAACCTGTATGTATGCAATATGTCTATGGCATTTAGTACTATTTAGAGGTGCCATGTAGACAAATCAAAGCAGCCGCTAGAGTAAAGGCCCTTTTTTCTGCAGCAGTCACTTTCATTGTTCCAAGTGGCAACTCTAAATAGTACTAAATGTCGTTGACAAATAACAATATAGATCTATGGACCACACACAAGCAGCCTTCATTTTCTGACATCACAAAAGGAGGTTGGGGTACCTGCCTAGGGGCATGCCAGACATGGCTCTGTTTTTAAGGGGTGCAAATTCAGGGTGCTATAACCTTTTACCCATAGGAAGCAGTATAAGTTTCATACCCCTCAACAGTGGAGCAGGTCCCTATTATATATGTTTGAGGGGGCTGGGTGACAGACAGTAGGTACATGCCCTTTAAGAAGTGTCAGCAGGAACCAGGTGCTTCAACCAGGTTATATTCCTCAGATGGTAGAAAAGAGGTTTTGACAACTGCCGACACCTGATGTTTAAGGGTCAGGCAGTCATCAAATATAATGCCCAGGTTCCGTACCGGTCTGAGGTAGTTAACTGTGGCCCCCAAGCCAATGACCGAAGGTGATCCTGCCAGCGAACCCACCTCCAGACAACCTGGATCCAAGACTTGAGTATGAGCAGTCATACACAACAAGGATATTCTTGTATCCAGAGCTTTCCTTAGTAACAGGGAACCGCGATACAAGAATATCCTTTCTCTCACTTCACCTCAAGTGGAAGACTAGGTTTGCTGGCCAGGCACCAAGCTTCACCTGAGCTCTTTCCTTCTAGCTTGCTTGAAAGGACAGAACAAAGAACCTTCGGAAAGGAAAAGGATTAAGACTTTTTGGCTAAGCAGATTTACTGAGTTGTTGTTTTATTTTGTACTCATAAGGATTGTTACTGTTTGTTGCTAGCATTTTATTGCTTTATTTTCTCTGATTCAAATTGCTGTTGCTGCGTATAACTTCTGCTGCATTATTACAGGGTGTGCCTACAGGTGTGTGCTAACAGATTACTGCTGTAATCTTCTGATTCAAATTGTCTTTTGCAAGGTATATCTTCTGTTACTGATTTATTTTCTCTGTAGCAAAGTGTTTCTTACAGGGTATATCGTCTGTGAAATTATACAGGTGGTGCTTTACAGGATTTACAGTTTTATCTAGCATTAGGATAAGCTTTCAGGGTTACTGCATTTGTTGCTGACTGATTGTTTCTGCTCTTACCTCCTTGTTTCTTTCGTCCGTGGTTCTTCTCTTTGGCAGGAAAGGGCCCTGCCACCCCACACTTCACTCCTTTTATAGGGCAGCACAGTTGTGACATTTCTTGTGGCAAAGCAGAAAGGACGATCAGTGGGGTATCCACACGGTGACCTCATTTACAGGGGCACTAGGAATTTAACTTGTTATAACAAGTTCTACAAAAAAAAACACAAAATCAAACTTTTGCTTGCATTTTCTTCTTCTAATTACTCTGACCAGGTTATAAACCCTGCAGATTATCTGGAATGGATATCATTAACTGCAGGTACTGTGAAACACTTTTCAGAAAGGCAGTTTTACAGGATTTAAGACACTGTCGTACATGCTGCACCACTGGAGATCTTAGAGCTCAGCTCCAGGCAGCATGGGCAGAGATGCGTGCCTCAAATTTCATATTCAAGAGGAAACATATTATAAGAACCACCCCCATTTCCCCAACATTGAACAGGAGTATCTCGACTCGAGAGAGGGTAGTTGGTCCAGGAGGTTGGCACGTGGTTAGGAGGTGCAAACTGTCGCCCCTTCACCCAGTGCTCTCAACATATTACCTCCACAAACCATATCAAAACTACGAACACGTATCTGCCTCTATCTCTGAAATCAAACAAAGGGGCAGAGGACTCTGCAGAACAGGATGCTGCAGCACAGGAGCTAGCACAACAAAACTCATCCAAAACAAGAACCAAAGCAAAAAAAGCAAACAGAAATCAAAAACTTCTGCTCATAGGAGACTCCATGATTCGGGATTTGATACATATCTCCAGCATGGGGTAATGGTCAAATGTCTCCTCGGTACATCAGCGTGGAGAGACACTGGCCACATTGCTAAAATTGTTCAAGAAGCAGGGAAAACATTGACATCCTGGTACACATCAGGACTAATGATCTCGCCAGCCGGTCAGTTATGCAGACCAAGGAACACCTGACCAGGCTGGGTGACAAACTATCATCCATTTCATCTGGCATCTCCTTCTGAGATCCTGCCAGTCTGGGAGAGGGGACAGATGGACGGAAGGTCAGAGAAGGGAGATAGGGGAGCTAAACATGTGGCTCAAGGGCTGGTGTCAGGAAAAGGGACACAAATTTTTAGGGAACTGGCAACAGTTTGGGAGCAAAAGCTCTTTAAATTTGATGGACTGCATCTGACTAAGGAGGAGTCAGTGCATTGGGGCAGAAGTTTGATGTCTTTTATTTAAACTAGCAAATGCAGAACCCCATACATTGAATGGAAAGAACACCCTCCCCTCAGCTAGTGGTCAAACAGGAGTTCAGCATGCTTTCAGTTCATTTGCATCACCAAGTAAGGAAAAGGTCCAGCTCCCGTACAATGCACAGGAGAAATGCCAGACCTCACCCAACAACTAACACACTGAAATCTGGCCAATGGAAAATCATGTACTAAATGCTTGCAGTCTGGGAAACAAGATCCCAGACCTGCAGGCAATAATGACAGAGGCTAAACAGGACATAGCAGCAATTAGCTGAGACATGGTTTACCAGTAACCACACTTGGGAGACTTCAGTACCTGGCTATGTACTGTTCAGAAGAGACCGAGTTGCAAAAAGTGGGAGTGGAGTGGCCTGTATGTCAATGAAAATATCAAAGCTACAGAAATTGAGAATGCACATAAGGAGCCAGAAGAACTGTGGGTCACCCTGGAAACAGACAATGGGACAGCCATAAGAACTGGGGATTGTCTACAGGCCCCCAGACCAGGGGAGGACATAGACACATTACTGTTAGAAGATATACAAAACATGACAGCTAAAGGGAGGTTCTGATAATGGGAGATTTCAACATGCCAGTTACAGATTGGTCAATACCAGCAGGAACATCTGCCAGAACTAGACAAGATGGATGCCCTTCAGGGAGAGGAACTCAAACAACTGGTACAACATCCCACAAGAGATGGTGCTATCCTAGATCTAGTACTGACTAACAGGGAAAGGATCACAGAACTTCAGGTGGAAGGTCACCTGGGGCCAGTGACCATCACATGGTATAGTTCAGTTTGGCCACTACAACTAAATCATCCCATCCCAAAGTAAAATATGGGACTTCAGAGGAGCTGATTTTGATAAATGGCCAATAGAGTTAAGCTAGCCCTGGCAAAAAGAAATACAGGTGAGGGGTACAGGCAAAGTGGGCAGGCATTAAGGAAGCAATACTTGAAGCAACATCACATTGTGTTAGAGAGAAAGGAAGTGTAAAGAAGGAAACCACTTTGGTTCTCAAAACAGTAGCAGAAAAGGTCAGAGCCAAAAGGCTGGCCTTTAGGAAATATAAGGGAACGCAGCAGGATGAAGATAGAGAGGCATAACAAACTTCCCTAAGAGAAGGCAGTAAGGCAGGCAAAGGCCCAAACTGAGGAAAGACTAGCACTGACAGTAAAAGAAGGTGACAAGACTTTCTCAGATACATTAGTGAAAGTTCAGAGGGCGTATTGCTAAGCTCAGAGGAGATAAGGGGGCATGTGAGGAGGACCATGTAAAAGCATCTATCCTGAATAGATACTTCTGCTTAGTATTTACTGAAGAGAAGGTAGGGCAGGGCCCACAGCTCAGCACCATGGACACAGGAGGGAGGGAGGTAGGCACTAGTCCCTTCACAAAAGAAAGGGTCCTACAAGAGCTTGATAAGCTCAGGGTAGACAAGGCAATGGGACCTGATGGCATACATCCCAGGGTACTAAAGGAGTTAAGGGTGGAACTAGCAGAGCCATTATCAGAATTGTTTAGTGAGTCTCTGAGCACAGAAGAGGTCCCAGAAGACTGGAGAAGGGCTCATGTGATCCCGCCTCCACAAGAGTGGTAGCAGGGAACTACAGACCAGTCAGTCTTACCTCAGTAGTGGGCAAGATTATGGAGGTACTCCTTAAGAAAAGGATAGTGCAACACCTGGAATACATAGGAGCACAGGATCCAAGACAGCATGGGTTTACAAAAGGAAGGTCCTGTCAGACTAATCTCATAGATTTCTTTAACTGGGTAACCTGTGTAGTAGACCAAGGGGAGCAGTTGATGTCACCTACCTTGACTTCAGCATAGCTTTTCCACATAGATGATTGACTAAAACACTGGGTAGGCTCGGGTGGGTCAGAAATTGGTCAACTGGGTGGCAAACTGATTGACAGGCAGAAAACAGAGAGTGGTGGTAAATGGTATACAGTCAGAAGAGATGCAGATCACAAGTGGGGTATCTCTGGGATCAGTCCTGGGGCCAGTCCTCTTCAATATCTTCATCAGTGACATTGAAGATGGACTGGAGGGTAAAGTTTGTCTGTTTGCAGATGACACCAAGATCTGCAACAGAGTAGATGATTCAGATGGGGTGGGCAAATGAGAAGAGATCTGATAAACTATAATAGTCATAAGAGTGGCAACTGGGGTTTAACGCAAGAAGTTCAACATCATGCACATAAGGAAGAGAAACCCTGAAGCCACCTATAGACTGGGAGGAATTGCTGGCAGTCACAAGGAAGAAAGAGACTTGGGCATCATCATCACTGATGACCTGAAATCATCCAAGCAGAGCACTGAAACAGCAGGTAAGGCTAGTGGGATGTTAGGTGTATTAGTAGGGGTATCATTAAGTCAGAAGAGGGAGGTAATACTCCTCTTTACAAGACACTGGTTAGGCCACATCTGGAATACTGCATGCAGCACTGGAGGACACACCTTCACAAGGAAATTAACCAAACTGAGGCAGTCTAGAGAAGGGCAACCAAAATGGTGCAGGGACTGCATCAGAAAACATATGAGGACAGATTAACAGAGTTCAATATGTATACCCTTGAGCAAAGGAGGGAGAGAAGTGATATGATCGAGGCATTCAAACACCTTAAGGGCATTAACAAGGTGAAAGAGTCTAACATGTTTAAATATAAGAAAAATAGCAGGACAAGAGGACACAGCATGAAATTAGAGGGAGGCCAATTAAGGGGTAGTATGAAGTTCTTTTCACAGAAAGGGTGGTGGATGCATGGAATGGCATTCCTCTGGAAGTGGTTGATATGAATACAGTGCAGGGCTTCAAACAGGCATGGAATATGCATAAGGGAGCAATACAAATGAGTATGAATAGATAGGCCATTGACAGAGCAAAGGCCAATGGCACATTTAGAAGGTAGAAAAAGAAATGGGCAGACTGGATGGGCCTTTGTCCTTATCTGCCATCAACTTCTATGTTGACTGTTGCTCCTAGCATTGCCTCCATTTCCTCAGTTACTGGTACCATACAGCCCCCTTTCCACTGCTTCCTATAAGCCCTGCCCCCACCTCTCACTCACCTCTCCCCTTACCCCTACCTCCCTATTGTCTCTTCCCTCCACTCCCTACCCCTTCCTCCCTCCCTATCATCTTGACACTTTCTTCCCCGTCCCTCCACTGTTACCTTTCTCCATCTTTTGCCACCTTTCCCCACCCTATCCTTCCTGCCTCTACACTCTCTCCTCCTCATTGACCCACCTCTTCTCTTAGTATCACCAGCTTCCTTAGCACTTGGGACTCCCCACACTTTACCCATATCTACTAACCTGCTACCTCTGACAACTAACCGGTACTTACTGTTAGGCTTCTCATATCTGCATGTCTGTTCTCAGCCCTTCCCTTCCCTATTGTCTAGTCTGGGTGGCAAGTCCAATGTAATTCTTTCCTACTCTATTTGTATTGTTTACTTGATGTGGAACCTGTAAAAGAGCTCTGAGCTCAAGTGGTTATTCCGAGATTGAAATAAATAAATAAATGTTTCTATCTAAATGAGCACTTGTTGAGGAACCTGGATGGCAGGTCATATATAGCTTCCTTTGCATGCCTAAGGTTTTCCACAAGCTTTCCACTGCATCTGCTGTAGAAGGAGGCGCTCTATCAGATGTTACTTTCAGTCATATGCTACAGTGAAGAAGCACATGTTTAACAATGCAGCTGCAGTTTTAACTGAGCAAGCTTCAGCTTCGTGTGCTATTCCTGAGTAAACAAGGATCCCTTGCCTTATTCTGCAGCCTAGTGAGGTTTTCAGTAAAGCACCAGGGGCACAGCCACACAGAAATGCTTTGCATAACTGGTCGGCATTCTTATAGGAAGGCATATCCATGTATGAATTCTGGATAGGAACACCTATGTGAATCAGTTACTGGTCAGCATTAAAGAGCAGGTGCCTACTGTCAGACACCCTGCTCCCTCAAACACATATAATAGTAGATCTGCTCTACTGTTGAGGGGCATTAAAATGTCTATGTGCTTCCCTCTGGTTAAAAGTTATAGCACCCCAAAGTTGCACCCCCATAAAAACAAAGCCTTGTGTGATGTCTGAAAATGAAGGCTGCTTGTGTGTGCTCCATAGATCTAGATTGGTGCTGTTTGTCAGTGATGTTTAGTACTATTTAGAGTTGCCACTTGGAATAATGAAGTGACTACTCAGTAAACAGGGACTGTTACTCTAGCGGCTGCTTTGATTTGTCTACATGGCACCACTAAATAGTACTAAACTACCATAGACATATCCATACATACAGGTTAATGACATGCACCTCAGTATTCATTTTCTGACATCACAAAGGAGAGTGGCTTGACAGACAGAGTCAGGAGCAAGTGAGAGGCAGGAGTCAGTTTTGAATGAAAGAGTTGGAGGGGTGGATAGGGCAACTCAGGAGCATAGTCAGAGAGGAAGAGGGGGAAGGAGGAGGAGGATGGGGAAAGAAGGTGCATGGCAAGGTAGGAGGGCAGGGGAAGAAAAGAAAGATGGAATAGTATGAGGTGGAAGAAAAGGAGGGGCAAGAGGAGTAGGAGAAAAATGGGGCCAGAGCAGGAAAGGATAGGGGTAAGAAGGTTAGAGAATCAGCAGGAAATGAGACTGAAGGGGTGGAGGCATCAAAGGAACAGCAGGGGAGGGACCTAGAATAGGCTATGAGAAGCACTCATGAGAGGCACTGGCAATGAGGAGTTGGTGAAGATGGCGCTTGAAGGAGCCCTATGTAGTACAGTTGGTAATTACGGTTGGTAGCCAGTTGTACCAAGTAGGTAGTTTACCGACCTTGGAGATAAGGCTTACGGTGGTAATTTCTCAGATCCTCCCTCCCTCACTCCCCTTTATGTATTGCTACTACCTCAGCCATTTTCCCATCCCAAGGAACCCTTGCCTTGTGCAGTGACAGGTTAAATAGCCTGGTGAGTGGTGCTGCCAATTCCTGCTTTAATTCTTTGAGTACCCTCAGGTGGATCCCTTCCGTCCCATCGCCTTATCTGTCCATAGCTTTCCCAATTCCTCCAGTACCCTTGCTTCCATGAAGGGACTTGAGTAAATCTCCCACACTTCCTCCCCATATTATCCAATTTTGTCCCATCCCCTCCTCCACCTTGAAGACAGATGTGGAGTATATATTTAGGACATCGGCTTTTTCTGGGTCATCCTCCACCACGCCCCTCCTCTCCCTTGTGCCTCAAATTCTCATGCTACCCTTTCTTTCTGTTGCTCAGGTATCTGTAAAACCTTTATCACCCTTCTTCACCTCCCTTGCTATAGGCTCTTCTGTCTCAGCCATCACCCTGCATTTGTCATAACTAGGTCAAGTATGGTCATCCCCTAATAGGTTCTATTACCAGCTGGTTGATGAATTTCTACTGCAAGGCTTCCAGGAGCTTCTATGCCTCTCTGTGGCTGCTGCAGGGACTTCTAAACATGTGGCTTAATGGCTGGTGCCAGGAAAAGGACACAGATTTATAGATAACTGGTGACAGTTTGGGAGTGAAAGTTCTTTAGAAGCAGGTACCTACTGTCAGACACTCTGCTCCCCTCTAACACATATAATAGTAGACCTGCTCTACTGTTGAGGGCATTAAAAATTATGCGTTTCCTCTGGTTAAGTGTTAGCTACCCAAAGTTGCACCCCATAAAAACAAAGCCTTGTGTGACGTCAGAAAATGAAGGTTGCTTGTGTGTGCTCTATAGCTTTATATTGGTGCCATTTGTCAATGGTATAGTACTATTTAGAGTTGCCACCTGGAAAACTGAAAGTGACTGCTCCAGTAAACAGGGACCATAACTCCAGCGGCTGCTTTGATTTGTCTACATGGCACCTCTAAATAGTACTAAACACCATAGACATATCACATGCATACAGGTTAATGACCTGCACCATCCGTATTCATTTTCTGACATCACAAAGGAGGCGGTCAGACAAGGCTTTGTTTTTATGGGGTGCAACTTTGGGGTGCTATAACTTTTAACCAGAGGAAAGCGATAGAATTTTTAATGCCCCTCAACAGTAGAGCAGGTCTACTATTATATGTGTTAGAGGGAGCAGGGTGTCTGACAGTAGGTACCTGCTCTTTAAATTAATGGACTGCATCTGACTAAAGAGGGAGTCAGTGCATTGGGGAAGAAGTTTTATGTCTTTGCAGAATATTTAAACTAGCAAATGAGGACAAGGGTGAAGAACACCCTCCTTCCTCAGCTAGTGATCAAACAGGAATTCAGAATCTCTGTAGTTCATCTGCATCACCAGGTAAGGAAAAGGTCTAGCTCCACATACAATGTGCAGGGGAAATGCTGGACCTTACCCAACAACTAACACACTGAAATCTGGCAAATTGAAAATCATGTACACAAATGCCTGCAGTCTGGGAAACAAGATTCCAGACCTGAAGGCAACAATGACAGAGGCTAAACTGGACATAGTAGCCATTAGTAGACATGGTTTACCAGTAACCACACCTGGGGACTTAGTGCCTGGCTATGTACTGTTCAGAAGAGACCAATGTGCTAAGTGGGGGGTGAAGAATGGCCCTTTATGTCAATGAAAATATCAGATGACCTAAAGGTGGGCAAGCAATGTGAGAAGGCTGTAAGGAGAGCCAGGGGAAACTGGGATGCATAGGGAGGGGCATCACAAGTAGAAAAAGGGTAGTGGTTATCCTTCTATACAGACAGTTGGTGAGACCCTATCTAGAGTACTGTGTGCAGTTCTGGAGACCCCATTTCCACAAAGACATTGATAGAGTGGAGGCTGTCCAGAGGCTGACATTCAAAATGGTGCAGGGTCTGCACCAGAAGATATTCAAAGAAAGACTAAAGGAGCTTAATATGCATACCCTTGAGGAAAGAAGGAGAGAGGGGATGTGATAGAAACTTTCAAGTACCTCAAGGGAATCAACAAAGTCCAAGAGGGTAGCATCTTCCAGAAAAAGATGTGCAAGAACAAGGGGCACAATTTGAAGATGGGGGGGCTCAGAGGTAATGTGAGGAAGTATTTTTTCACAGAAAGGGTTATGGATGATGGAATAGCCTCCCTGAGGAGGTCGTGGAGTCAAGAACAGTGGGGAATTCAAGAATGCATGGGACAGGCATAAGGCAGTCCTAGTGGGGGTAAGGAAGAAGTAAGCTGTTGGTTAATTAGGATCTGCAGCTTATCTGTTAGGTAGGAAAATGGGCAGACTAGGTGGGCCAAGCGGTCCTTATCTGCCATCAAATTCTATGTTTCTATGAAAATATCAAAACTACAGAAATTCAGAATACACATAAGGAGCCAGAAGAACTGTGGGTCACCCTGGAAACAGGAAATGGGAGAGCCATATGAATTGGGGTTGTCTACAGGTCTCCAGACTAGGGGAGGACATAGATACATTACTTTTAGAAGATATGCAAAACATGACAGCTAAAGTGGAAGCTCTGATAATAGGAGACTTCAACATGCCAGATACAGATTGATCAATACCAGCTGGAACATCCACCAGAACTAGACAAATAGTGGAGTCCCTGCAGGGGGGTCTCAAACATCTGCTACAACAACCCAAAGAGACAAGACTATCCTAGAGATAGTACTGACTAACAAGGAAAGGATCACAGATCTCAAGGTAGAAGGTTACCTGGGGACCAGTGACCATCACATGGTATGGTTCAATTTGGCCACTAGAAGTAAATCATCAAGTTCCAAGGCAAAAATTTGGGAATTCAGAGGAGCTGACTTTGATAAGATGGCCAAGAGTTAAAGAGCAGGTATCTACTGTCAGACATCCTGCTTCAGAAAACATAAGAGTACAGATTAACGGAGCTCAATATGTATACCCTAGAGCAAAAGAGGGAGGGAAAGAGGTGATATGATCAAAACATTCAAACATCTTAAGGGCACTAAAAGGTGAAAGAGTCCAACATGTTTCAATATAAGAAAAATAGCAGGGCAAGAGGACGAGCATGAGATTAGAGGGAGGCCAATTAAGGGGTAATGGGAGGAAGTTCTTTTCACAGAAAGGGTAGTGAATGGATGGAACAGCCTACCCTCAGGAAGTAGTGGATATGAATACAGTGCAAGGCTTCAAACAGGCATGGGATAGGCATAAGAGAGCAATACAGATTAGTAGGAATAGAATGGCTATTTACAGAGTAGAAGGCAATATGGCACATTCATAAGGTAGAAGTAATGAGAAGATGGAATGGGCCTTGCAGTCGTTATCTGCAGTTAATGCCTATGTTTCTAGAGAGATGGAGAGCGAGGGAGGCTGCTGTGAAAAGACATCTGAGCTGAATGTATCTAAACAGTGTTTTGGTTTGTAATTGCTCTGTCAAAACAAGTGGCTGAAAACATTTCTTTGGTGCAGAAGTAAAGTAACTTTTCTTTGTTTCACTGAATTTGGTTTACTGGGAGTTGCAGGATTAAACTTCCCATTGTCTACAATAGGGAGTATGGACTCAGACAAAACATTGAAATGGCTGGCAGAACAGAAAGAGCAACAGACCCAGATGCAAGTACAACAGGCCAAGTTGCAAAGAAAAATAAAGAAACCGTAGCATAGTGATTTTAGTGGAAAAAGTATCAGAACAAATGAACTGCAGTGCAAGTATGTACTATTTATTTATTTATTGATAATAAGCACCCACCACCATGTAAATAGAAACACAGAAATATTCAAGGAAAATGCCTAGCCCACTAAGTCTACTTGTTCCTAGACAGATAGCATAACAGACCGAGAGGCTGGTTTGTACATGTTTATTCATTTGTTTACTTATTTATTTGTAGAAACTGCTGCACTTCAGCATGTGTCATGAATTGTATGTTTCAGCTGTTACAGTATACTAGAGACTTTCTTTTGTAATATTCCTTTCAATGGTTTACAACGATTTCTGGGCAGTCCATGTAAAAGCCTGCTGAGATAGTTTGCCTATTCCTGTTAACCTCCTACAGTCACTGTGTTTATGGCACTACTTTTCACCATTTAAACAGACTGTGATGCTGTAGTGATTAATTGTCTATTACAAGATTGATCAGTTGCATTGTGAAAACTCAGTGAAATAGAAACAGAAACATAGAAGTTGATGGCAGATATGACCGTATGGCCCATCTCTTACTACTGCACTACTAATGCCTGTCAGTCCCTGCAGGGAAGGGGTGGGGTTGGTGTTGTTCTCATATCACTGCCATTCCTACTATTTATCTTCTAACTCTTGCACTACCAGAGACTGTCAGTCCTCGCAGGAAGGGGTGGGGGAAGTTGGTTAGTTCACTACGTCACTGCCATTCCTGCTATACATCTCTCTAACTCCTGCACTACCAATGCCTGTCACTCTCTGGAGGGTAGGGGTGGGGGTTGGTGTTAGTTCACTGTGTCACTGCTATTCCTGATATGCTCCACTCTAACACTTGCACTTCCAGTTACTGTCATTCCCTGCAGGGATGGGGTGGGGGTTGACGTTAGTTAACTACATCACTGCCATTCCTACTATACATCTCTCTAACTCCTGCACTACCAGTGCCTGTCATTCTCTGCAGGGTAGGGTGGGGGTTGATGTTTGTTCATTACATCACTGCCATTCCTACTATACATCTCTCTAACTCCTGCACTACCGATGCCTGTCAGTCCCTGCAGGGTAGGTGTGGGGGTTGGTGTTGGTCACTACATCACTGCCATTCCTGCTATACATCTCTCAAACTACTGCACTACCAGTTCATGTCTGTCTCTGCAGGGTAGAGGTGGGGGTTGTTGTTGGTTCACTACATCACTGCCATTACTACTATGCATCTCTCGAACTCCTGCTCTACCAATGCCTGTCAGTCCCTGCAGGGTAGAGGTGGGGGTTACTGTTAGTTCACTGTGTCTCTGCCATTCCTACTATACATCTCTCTAACTCCTGCACTTGAAAGGCTTGTCAGTCTCTGCAGGGTGGGGCGGGGTAGGCTTAGTTCACTACATCCCTGCCTTCCTTCTATACATCTCTAACTCCTTCAGTACCAATGCCTGTCAGTCCCTGCAGGGTTCTGAGGGGTTGGTAGAGTTCACTACATCACTGCCATTCCTATTATGCATCTCTCTAACTCCTGCACTACCAGTGCCTGTCATTCTCTGCAGGGAAGGGGTTGGGGTTGAGTTCACTACATCACTGCCATTCCTACTATACATCTCTCTCACTCCGGCACTACCAATGCCTGTCAGTCTCTGCAGGGTAGGGGTGGGGGTTGGTGTTAGTTCTATGTCACTGCCATTCCTGATATGCATCTCTCTAACTCCTGCTCTATCAATGCCTTTCAGTCCCTGCACGATAGGGGGGGGTTGACGTTGGTTCACTACATCACTTCTATTCCTACTATGCACCTCTCTAACTACTGGACTATCGGTGACTGACAGTCTCTGCAGGGTAGGGGTGGGGGTTGGTGTTAGTTCACCATGTCACTGCCATTCCTGATATGCTCCACTCTAACTACTGCACTACCAGTGCCTGTCAATCCCTGCACGGATGGGGTGGAGTTTGACGTCAGTTAACTACATCACTGCCATTCCTGCTATGCATCTCTATAACTCCTGCACTACCAATTCCTGTCAGTCTCTGCAGGGTAGTGGTGGGGATTTGTGTTAGTTCACTACATCACTGACATTCCTACTACTGTATATCCTCTTACTACTGCACTACCAATGTCAGTCCATGGTAGGGTGTAGGGTTAACATGCTAGTTCCTCTACATCAATGCCATTGCTACTATGCATCTCTAACTCCCACAACCAATGCGAGTCAGTCCCGGCAGGGTAGAGGTGGGTTGGTGTTAGTTCACTACGTCACTGCCATTCCTACTATGCTTCCCTCTTACTACTGCACTACCAATGCCTGTCAGTCCCTGCAGGGTAGGAGTGGGGGGCTGGTATTGGTTCACTACATCACTGCCATTCCTACTATACATCTCTCTAACTCCTGCACTACCAGTGCCTGTCATTCCCTGCAGGGTAGTGGTGGGAGTTGGCGTTAGTTCTCTACATCACTGCCATTCCTACTATGCATCTCTCTAACTCCTGCACTACCTGTGCTTGTCTGTCCCTGCAGGGTAGTGGTGGAGTTTGACATTAGTTCACTACATCACTGCTTTTCCTACTATTCATCTCTCTAACTCCTGCACTACCAATGCCTGTCAGTCTCTGCAGGGTAGGGGTGGGGGTTGATGTTAGTTCATTATGTCACTGCCATTTCTGATATGCTCCTCTCTAACTCCTGCACTACCAGTGCCTGTCAGTCTCTGCAGGGTAGGGGTTGGGGTTGGTGCTAGTTCACTATGTCACTGCCATTTCTGATATGCTCCTCTCTAACTCCTGCTCTACCTCTGCCTCTCACTCCCTGCAGGGAAGTGGTGGAGTCTGACGTTAGTTCACTACATCATTGCCATTCCTGCTATGCATCTCTCTAACTTCTGCAGTACCAACGCCTGTCAGTCTCTGCAGGGTAGGGTGGGGGTTGACGATAGTTCACTACGACACTGCCATTCCTACTTTACATCTCTCTAACTCCTGCGCTACCACTGCCTGTCAGTCCCTGCAGGGTAGGGGTTGGGTGGGAGTTATTTCACTATGTCACTGCCTTTCCTACTATACATCGCTCTATCTCCTACACTACCAATGCTCATCAGTCCCTGCAGGGTAGGGGCAGAGGTTGGCATTAGTTCACTTCATCCCTGCCATTCCTACTATACATCTCTCTAACTCCTGCACTACCAGTGCCTGTCAGTCCCTGCAGGGTAGTGGTGGGAGTTGGCATTAGTTCTCTACATCACTGCCATTCCTACTATGCATCTCTCTAACTCCTGCAATACCAGTGCCTGTCAGTCCCTGCAGGGAAGGGGTGGGGGTTGGCGTTAGTTCACTACGTCACTGCCATTCCTGCTATACATCTCTCTTACTCCTGCACTACCTGTGCCTGTCAGTCCCTGCAGAGTAGTGGTGGAGTTTGACATTAGTTCACTACTTCACTGCTTTTCCTACTATTCATCTCTCTAACTCCTGCACTACCAATGCCTGTCAGTCTCTGCAGGGAAGGGGTGGGGGTTGGTGTTAGTTCACTATGTCACTGCCATTTCTGATATGCTCCTCTCTAACTCCTGCACTACCAGTGCCTCTCAGTCCCTGCAGGGTAGTGGTGGAGTTTGATGTTAGTTCACTATGTCACTACCATTCCTACTGCACATCCCTCTAACTCCTGCACTTCCAATGCTTGTCAGTCCCTGCAGGGTAGGGGTGGGGGTTGACGTTAGTTCACTACATCACTGCCATTCCTTCTATACATCTTTCTAACTCCTGCACTACCAATGCTGTCAGTCTCTGCAGGGTAGGGGTGGTGGTTGGCGTTAGTTCTCTACATCACTGCCATTCCTACTGTGCATCTCTCTAACTCTTGCGCTACCAATGCCTGGTGGTCTCTACAGGCTAGGGGTGAGGGTTGGTGTTGGTTCACTACATCACTGCCATTCCTTCTATGCATCTGTTTAACTCTTGCACTACCAATGCTGCAAGCAAACATTCGGCATTGACAAATGCTTGTTTTCTTTGCATCTTAAACTGTTGTGCTTTGCATCTGGGTCTGTTACTCTTTCTGTTCTGGCAGTCATTTCGCTGTTTTGTCTAAGTCCATCTTACCCCTTGTGTTGGCCGAACTCGGGCGGATGGTTCATCTCTTTTGGTCAAGGAGAGGCAGGCACAATGGTTCCAGATGCAAACAGAGAGCTTTTATGGGTAGCCACCACTGGTTCCACTGGAAAGAAATAGGTTAGGTAATTGCTCTGCACAAAACAGTCTTTACCAGTAGGAGACAATTACACAGGTCTAACAGAAGTAACTATAAAAATAAACAATCGTACATTTGTTAACAATGTATGAAATACCTCTAACAGGTTCACCTAGTGCCATACATCTGCAGACATCAATAGTAATACTTTATCAAGACCTACCCACCTTGGCCAAGGATACTTAGAAAGGCACCCCAGTTATTGTCCGACAGTCATGTAGGAGGAGCAGTCTTTTCGGTGTAGTGCAGGTGGTTGCTAGCTAGCTTTGAAGAATTGGGTACAGTACCTGAGTGACTGATCAGTCTCATTGGCCGACATGAGGGCTGAAGACCACAAGATGTAGATGAAGATGAGAAGATGAAGAGGATGCAGGCTGGTCCAGAGCTGGAGATGCAGGTAGTGAGAGGATGGAGGATCGACAAGGCAATGTCCTTCAATGGTGATGACGGGTCTTCTGAAAGGTTCCTGATGAGTTGCTGCCTATCCAGAGAAGGGAGCTATGGCCACTTCCAACTAGTAAAACAAAAATGGGTCAATTTTTGAATTGTATACTTTGGAGTGAACCTCACTATTGTGAACCAGGGTGGCTCCTAAGCTGACTAGACTGGGGGGGTTACTGACTACCGCTATGCTGGCTAGCGCAGGCTTTCATTATCTTTGAGGGTTACTGGCAGGCTGGGCAGGAGGCACTGGATGCTTGGCCAAAAGGTGGGTGACCTCTGACCTCAGGGGTGCATGCAATTGCAGTCTTTTTAGGGCGATTAGCCTGGTGATGGGACTATCATTGTTGGTCAGTCTGTCCACTTCCCCATGGCAACAGCTCAGACTGGGAGGAGAGAGAGAGAGAGAGAGAGAGAACTGATGCGTCTCAATACAGTTAGTGGGGGGAGCAGGCAGTTTGTATCCCTTTCAGGACCGTACAGGAACCAACTGGTCGAGGTGCAGGGCAGGCAAGTTCAGGCCCTGGTGCAATTGTGAGTAGACCCCGGTGCAAAGAGTTCAGTCAGTTGGGATCACTTAGAATCCCAGGGTGCAATCTGGGCAAACATTAAACCCAGCAAATACACAACAATTACTTTTCTATACCAGGAACTGGGTTTACCTGATGGCCAGGGTCAGGGGGAGAGGCAGCACAGCATCCACCCGGCCATTTAATCGATCTGCAGGCCCCAGCAACCACCGGCAAGTAATCCTATTGGTACAGGGCTTGGAGCTAGCCCTGCCTTTTATGCACAGCAGTGGATGCCCCTTTAGCTACTGGACCCGCCCCTGCACTCTTGGCCTGAGTGTGCTGTCCACAGCTGCATTCCCCCTATAATCAGGAGGCAGTATAGCGCAATGGTGCAATGCAAAGGTCTGAGTTGCCAACCTGGAGATCGGGGTTTGAATCCCTCAGCCCCACTCTAACTCCTGCTGATTTCCTAGCTGTTTTCCTGTTGTGGAGTACCCATTTGGCACCAATCCTACTCTCTGGGACTCATGCCATGCAGTGCCTCTTGCTATACCCTTGTGGGTGCTATGTCCCTTGTGCTCCTCTATGCCCCTACCTGTACTTGTAGGCAACCTCAGCGCTAAATAAAAGCAATTTGGGGCTTACAGCCCACTTACCATCTGGCCAGGGCCTACAGGGCAATGACAATTGTAGCTCGGGGGTGGTGAGGTCACCAGGAGCTTGCTTTTTCCCCGTCTCTGGTATCTTAATCCACCGCTAGGCAGAACCTCAGAGCAGGGGCAGGCATTTCCACCCAGATGCAAATTGCAGTGGGATGCTGTGGTCCAGGTGCTAAACCGCTCCCCTATCTCCTGATGCAACACAGCTGGCCACCCGGTGAAACCAGGCCTGCAGCTGCTGTGGCACTGTGTGCACCACCCGGGTGATCAGGGGGCAAGTGGAGCAGGGGAGTGGGAAAGAGGATATCAACAAGCACCCCCTTATCTGCCGCCGATTGCAGAACTGGATTCCGCCTGATCTGGGGAAAGGTAGGAGGAATTCCACTGATGTCGGGGGAACTTGCACAGAAGAAGAAGGGGAGGGAGAGAGAAACCAAACTTCCAAGAACAGAGGTGAAACGGAACAACCCACTGGGTTGTAGCTGGCACTAAGGCCTGTCAGAAGGGGACTGATGGGGTCCATCCAGCATGCTGGGCCCCCAAGCTTTCAGCTGGGGGGGCCAATAGAGGACCTGCCCAGGCAGGAGAAACACCCTGATACCCACAAAAGCAACTGAGAGAAACCCACTAGCCCAGGGGCAGACACATTAATGGGACTTACCCATAGGCTGGCTGCTGCTGGGGGCTGCTGGGTTCCACACTGAGCTGGAGGATGACTGCTACTGCTGGAGGTGGGACAGACTGCTGGACCCCTTCAGGCTGGAAGATTGCTGCTCCTGTTGCTGGCGAAGAACCTGGAGGACTCCTGGCTACAGAGGAACAGCCACCAAGGAGCTGCAGACCCAAGCCTCAGGTGAACCTCAAGACATCCATGCCCTTGTGCTCTGTACACTGTCAGCCAACCAGTCCAGAACTGCAATCTGGCTAGAAGAGGAGATCCTTTTCTAACCTGGGGGTGGACTTGGCTTCCGGCCAAGTGATTGGGTCTCTGGTGCCTAGATCAGCCCCAGGGGCTGACTTATGGCACCTTTAGGTGTTGGCCAGAGCTCTGGCTTGGCCACAACAACGGCCGAAGCTGGGGGAGAGCAGGAGGGGACAAGAGGGACCAGGACAGAAGTGGCAGCCAGCTAGCTTGGCCAACAAGTTAGCTGGTTGGATGTGGTGGTGGGGATTAACCCTTCCTCCTCGCTGTCCTTCCTGCTGCTTGTGTAGCAACCATTGGAGTGCTACCATTCCTATTTAGACAAGGGGAAGTTTAATCCTGCTGCTAAAGTCAACCACATGTAAGTGTTGAAGCAAGCTAAGACTTTTGGGGAAACCATCAAAAAAAAAACTCCCAGCAAAGAAAGTTCAATTAAATAAAGAAAAGTTGCTTTACATCTGTACCAAACAAATGTTCACAGTCACTTGTTATGTTTGCTTGCACGCATGTGCAAGAAACATAGTGCCTTGATCGGAGATTTCGGAGGTGTGTCACCTCCTCCTCCAATTCAGGCAGCCAGCTGGCAGGCACGGCCCTTTTAAGCCAATGCATTTTGGAGCTGTCTATGACACGATCCAAAATGCAGTGGCATACAGTTGAAAGGGGGATCTACGCTTGAATGAGCACCGATAAGATATCGGCTGCTCACGCGCAGCTCCCCCCCCACGCACAGACAGACGTGCGCGCCCCCTAGTGAATAGCCGACGGGTGCCCAATCCCGCCGGGCTGAACGCCTCTGTCCTTGTGCCACGCTGGGAGCTACCCTCAGCGTGGCAAACCGTGCTACGATTTTTATTTTGCCGACGGGGTGCTTAATCCCCGCTGGCTGAACAGCCCCCACCTTAAGTTTTGTGCACGCTGGGAGCCCACCTTAGCATGGCAGACGTCCCACGACTTTTTGCTGACAGGGGTGCCCAACTTCATCGGCTGAACGCCCCCGCCTAATCTTTTGCCACGCCAGAGCCCATCCCAGCGTGGCAAATGTCCCACGACGCCTTTTTTTATTTTAAACCTGTAAATAAAACGGATGCGCGCGCGCCTCCAAGCCCTCCCCACAACCAGCACCCACCCACTGCGCACTAGCCCCCACCCCTCATCCCTTACTTACCTCTGACTCCAGCGCCGATGATCTTCGTGGACCGGGGACTGCGCTGCACTTTCAAAGCCACCGCGAACTGAGGAAATGCCGTAAGCTGTATAACGGGTTATGTTAGGGGGTTTCAACTTATTAATATCTCGGCATTTTGTTTGATTTTCACCAATTTTATATTGGAATGACCCTTCTCATGGATTATTTCACTGTCATCCCGGTATTCGTGCCCGAAGGGTGATTTCGCGCAGTGACTGTGCAGTGACTGCTAAATCACCCTTCAGGCCTGAATACCACCATGACAGTGACATCATTCATGAGAAGGGGTCCCAAAAACACCATGTTGAAAATTTGCTGCCAAAATTCAAAAAAATGCCTGTTTTACGAGGGTGCGTTGCGTAGTTCCTACGCAGGCTCGTACGTTCGAGAAATTTCAATATTTTCACTCCAGATTTTCAACATTGCCATTTCACCAAACCTTCTTATGAGTAGTACAGCTGTCATTTTTCACATCTCGCCCAAAATGTGTTTCCACCCATGTAGCGCAGAATGGCGCAGTCGGTGTGCGAAATCAATGTACGGGACAAATTAAGAAAATCACAGTGACACTGTTCATGAGCAGAGGTCTTAAAATGGCTATGTTGAAAATTTGGTGAAAAAATTCCTGGAAATGACTGTTTTACGAGGGTGCACTGCGCAGTTCCTACGCACACTCGTAAGCTCGCGAATTTTCAATATTTTCACTCCAGATTTCCAACATTGCCATTTTATCACACCTTCTTATGAGCAGTACAGCTGTCATTTTTCACATGTCACCCAAAACGTGTTTCTGCCCATGTAGCACACAATGGCGCAGTCGGTGTGCGAGATCAATGTACGGGACAAATTAAGAAAGTCACAGTGACACTGTTCAAGAGCAAAGGTCTTAAAATGGCTATGTTGAAAATTTGGTGAAAAAATTCCTAAAAATGACTGTTTTACGAGGGTGCATTGAGCAGTTCCTACGCACACTCGTAAGTTCGCGAAATTTCAATATTTTCACTCCAGATTTTCAACATTGCCATTTTACCACACCTCCTTATGAGCAGTATAGCTGTCATTTTTCACATCTTGCCCAAAATGTGTTCCCACCCATGTAGTGCACAATGGCGCAGTATGTGCAAAATCAATGTATGGGACACATTAAGAAAATCACAGTGACACTGTTCATGAGCAGAGGTCTTAAAATGGCTATGTTGAAAATTTGGTGAAAAAAATCCTAAAAATGACTGTTTTACGAGCATGCTTTGCGCAGTTCCTATGCATGCTTGTAAGTTTGCAAATTTAATATTTTGACTCCAGATTTTCAACATTGCCATTTTATTACACTTCCTTATGAACAGTACAGCTGCCATTTTTCATATGTCACCCAAAATGTGTTTTTGCACATGTAGCGCACAATGGTGCTGTTGGTGTGCGAGAGCAATGTTTAGGACAGATTAAGAAAATCACAGTTACACTGTTCATGAGCAGAGGTCTTAAAATGGCTATGTTGAACATTTTGTGATAAAAGTCCATAAATGACTGTGTTACGAGTGAGCAATGCGAGTTTCCACGCACCTGTAAGTTCATGACTTTGTAATATTTTCAGTCCAGATTTTCACCAGTGGCATTTTTTTCACACTTCCTTATGAACAGTACAGCTGTCATTTTTCACAACATGGCTGAAGTGTGTTTTCACTTTCAGCGCTGAGATGCATGGTCGCTGTGGGGAATCATTGTTCGGCACAGATAAAGAAAATCACAGTGACACTGTTCATGATCGGAGGCACCAAAATGCCTGAGTTGACAATCTGCTGTAAAATATCCCCAACCTAATTATATTATGGGTGCGCTGCACAGTTTCTATGTACGCCATGACTTCACCATTTTTAAATATTTGTACTGCAGATTTGCAACATTGCCATTTTTACATCTCCCCATGAACAGTACAGCTGTCATTTTTACATCCTGTTCGAATGTTTTGCACCTGTGGTAATAAATGCCGACTCCGTGCATAAGCAGCTTTCGGCTAACAAATTGATATTCCCCCTGTTCATGAGGTGGGGTCACAAAAAAAATGTTGAAAATTTGGAGTGAAAATACCAATGAATGCCTGAGGTATTAGGGTTTACAACCATAACGCCCAACCCTGTAGAGAATGACAGGCATCAGGGGTGTGACTTGGGATTCTTGCCTGTAATGCTCATACCATTCCACACCCTGCAGCCAGTGAGAGGTATCGAGGTATGCCTTGGCCTCTTCAGCCCCAAAGTTCACCCCATTCTCCTATATCACACCCATCTCACCACATTTCCTAATGAAATGGGGTGCGCATAAGGGCCAAACACCCCAAGGAACTCCGTGACACTTGTCAGTGTCTGCAGGGTGGGGTGTGGTGAAATGGCAAGGCCGTTATGCCTGATGACCCAAATGCACACCCCAATGCCTGTCACTCTCTGCAGGGTGGTGGTGGGGTTGGCTTCAGTTCAGTACTTCACTGCCATTCCTATTACACAGCTCTGTAACTACTACATTACCACTGCCAATGCCAGCAAGCAAACATTCGGCATTGACAAATGCTTGTTTTTTTCAGAGCAACTACAAACCAAACACTGTTTAGTTTCATTCAGATGCACATTTCACAGCAGGTCTCTCTCTCTCTCTCTCTCTCTTTCGATCCCAAATCCTCCTTTTTGCTTTTTCTTGTTTCCTCTTAATGGCTCCCATGTGAGGATCATTAGTGGCCCCCTCGTCATGGAATGCCAGGCTTTCTTGCAGCCAGTACAGATATCCTCTAAAGGGCCAGACCAAAGATTAGCATGGCAAGGATTCAATTCCCTGTTCTCCTGCTAATATCTTAGTGAAGAGGGGATCCTGAGTAAAGATCGTATAGACTCCTTTACAGGCACAAGAGCATGAATGTGTTTCTGTGAATCTCTAGCTGTATTTATGGGGCCTGCAGTACCACATGACATCACTACACACTAGGTGGCATCATTGCTCCATGAGCAGCTGCTCAGTCAGCCTTCGAATGTGGAGGGAAATGTCTAAAGATGAAGGAGCCTGCATTTTGAATAAGCTACCAGGATGATGAGAACATGAGCAGCCACAGCTTTTCTCTGTTTTGTATTTATTGCTTTGCTACGATAACGCTCTGCTGAGCAAAGCTGATTTTTCAAGGAGGTCCTGGGTGAAAAGCAATCAATATTATTGCATGCTGTAGTGTACAAAGTAATAGGAGTACAAAGCAATCATTATTATTACATGCATAGTGTACAAAGTAATGGGAGTACAAAGCAATCACTATTATTACATGCCATAGTGTACAAAGTAATGGGAGTACAAAGCAATCACTATTATTGCATGCCATAGTACAAAGAAATGGGAGTATGAAGCAATCACTATTATTGCATGCCATAGTGTACAAAATAATGGGAGTATGAAGCAATCACTATTATTACATGCCATAATGTACAAAGTAATGGGAGTATGAAACAATCACTATTATTGCATGCCATAGTGTACAAAGTAATGGGAGTACAAAGCAATCACTATTATTGCATGCCATAGAGTACAAAGTAATGGGAGTATGAAGCAATCACTATTATTACATGCCATAATGTACAAAGTAATGGGAGTACGAAACAATCACTATTATTGCATGCCATAGTGAACAAAGTAATGGGAGTATAAAGCAATCACTATTATTGCATGCCATAGTGTACAAAGTCATGGGAGTATGAAGCAATCACTATTATTGCATGCCAGAGTGTACAAAGTAGTGGGAGTGCAAAGCAATCACTATTATTGCATGCCATAGAGTACAAAGAAATGGGAGTATGAAGCAATCACTATTATTGCATGCCAGAGTGTACAAAGTAGTGGGAGTGCAAAGCAATCACTATTATTGCATGCCATAGAGTACAAAGAAATGGGAGTATGAAACAATCACTATTATTGCATGCCATAGTGTACAAAATAATGGGAGTATGAAGCAATCACTATTATTGCATGCCATAGTGTACAAAGTCATGGGAGTATGAAGCAATCACTATTATTGCATGCCAGAGTGTACAAAGTAGTGGGAGTGCAAAGCAATCACTATTATTACATGCCATAGTGTATAAAGTAATGGGAGTATGAAGCAATCACTATTATTGCATGCCATAGTGTACAAAGTCATGGGACTACAAAGCAATCACTAGTATTACATGCCATAGTGTATAAAGTAATGGGAGTATGAAGCAATCACTATTATTACATGCCATAGTGTACAAAGTCATGGGAGTACAAAGCAATTCAATATACAAAAACATGCAGTGCAGATACAAAACACAACAGCAACACAGGCCTAAAGGTTCTGTGATCCTTGGGTTGAAATTCAGGACTTTGAGCAAGATTCATACACTGCCTAGGGCTCAGGGGTATGGTTAACACACACTGCAGAATAATAATAAAGGCTACAATAATAACCAAGAAAAGCTTATGGGGAGAGGTAACATACAATAAAAGGCAGAGCACATATGTTATGGACCCTGAGTCTGGTTGTCAATCATGCCACCCCACTGTATTCACTAACACATCAGTTTACACATTAAACAACTGACAGGACAGACAAGAGAAATCTCTCCACATGAAGTGCAGTCCCTGCAAACAACCTGAAATCAAGACAAATACTGCAAAATGTCAAAGATTACTGTACTTAAGTCTTCAGTGATTGGATGACCACATCGGTATGTGAAAGATTAAACACTACCCCCAGACCCAGATTAGTGTTCCTACATGAATGAAGTGCAACAGCACAGAACTCTGCATGACCTGCAGAGCAGGATCCACACAACAACCTGTTGTACTTTGTGAAATGTTTCTTAGTCCTTGAGTCTACCTTTTCTATAGTACCTTATCCCACCAACCTATTTTACTGGTGATCAGTGACCCTGGTGACTGATGTCCCCTCACTAATCTATATTTCTACCCCTCCCCCATATGTTTATTATGTCCTTGCTGTAGATGGTGTATTGGGAATCAGACAGGTCCCAGGCATGGTCTGGGGTCTTCCAGGTCTCAGTGACTGCCTCCAGATTCACTTGGCCCTCTATCATCAAGGCCTGAAGGTTGCCCATCTTTTCTCAGACACCTGCCATCTCTGGATGTCACATTCCACACTACCTATTTCCCTCCCCCTGCTGTCATTACTAGCTGCCCAGACCCCTGGTTTCCCCTCTGCTTTCTCCCTCTCCTTGCTGTGACCCTTTCCCTCCCTAACTGCTTTCCTTTCACTATGCCCCCAATACTCCCCCTTCTGTATCCACAAATCCATTTTGTTTTATTTCTCACTGTTTGGATGGAGGCCTTCCTGCCACATTCTGTTGAAATGTCCAGTTCCGTGAAGCTTGGCAGTCCCCCTTCCCCTCTCAGTTTACATTCCAGCTGTCCATAATGTGTTCAGTCCTTTCACTGAGCACTGGGCCGGGACTGGGACTACAACTGCAGTCGAGCAGCTTTGTGTGTATGTGGGGGGGATTGAAAAATTGTAGTTTTGTCTGAGCAGCTCTGTAGTGATGGGGTAGGACAGGGCTAGAAAGTGCAATGGCATAGCTTTGTTGGTGGTACAAGAATAGAAGTTCTTCTTAGAGGCTCTGTATTTGTGGTGGTGTGGAGGTATGAGATGGGAATACAAATGTAAGGGTTGAATTGGAGGCACAGGACATGGAACAAAACTGATGGGGTAGGACAGGGCTAGAAAGTGCAATGGTGTACTTTTGTTGGTGGTACAAGAATAGAAGTTCTTCTGAGAGGCTCTGTGTTTGTGGTGGTGTGGAGATATGAGATGGGAATACAAATGTAAGGGGTGAATTGGGGTCACAGGACAAGGAAGAGAACTGATAGGGTAGGACACGGCTAGAAAGTGCAATGGTGTACCTTTATTGGTAGTACAAGAGTAGAAGTTCTTCTGAGAGGCTTTGTATTTGTAGTGGTGCGGAGATATGAGATGGGAATACAAATGTAAGGGGTGAATTGGGGGCACAGGACAAGGAACGGAACTGATAGGGTAGGACAGGGCTAGATAGTGCAATGGTGTACCTTTGTTGGTGGTACAAGAATAGAAGTTCTTCTGAGAGGCTGTGTATTTATGGTGGTGTGGAGATATGAGAGTGGGAATACAAATGTAAGGGGTGAATTGGGGGCACAGGACAAGGAACAGAACTGATGGGGTAGGACAGGGCTAGAAAGTGCAATGGTGTACCTTAGTTGGTGGTACAAGAATATATGTTCTTCTGAGAGGCTCTGTATTTGTGGTGGTGTGGAGATATGAGAGTGGGATACAAATGTAAGGGGTGAATTGGGGGCACAGGACAAGGAACAGAACTGATGGGGTAGGACAGGGCTAGAAAGTGCAATGGTGTACCTTAGTTGGTGGTACAAGAATATATGTTCTTCTGAGAGGCTCTGTATTTGTGGTGGTGTGGAGATATGAGAGTGGGGATACAAATGTAAGGGTGAATTGGGGGCACAGGACAAGGAACAGAACTGATGGAGTAGGACAGGGCTAGAAAGTGCAATGGTGTACCTTTGTTGGTGGTACAAGAATAGAAGTTCTTCTGAGAGGCTCTGTATTTGTGGTGGTGTGGAGATATGAGAGTGGGGATACAGATGTAAGGGTGAATTGGAGGCACAGGACAAGGAACAGAACTGATGGGGTAGGACAGGGCTAGAAAGTGCAATGGTGTACCTTTATTGGTGGTACAAGAATAGATGTTCTTCTGAGAGGCTCTGTATTTGTGGTGGTGTGGAGATATGAGAGTGGGGGTACAAATGGAAGGGTTGAATTGGGGGCACAGGACAAGGAACAGAACTGATGCTGAGCAGCTTTGGAGGGTGGGGAGGGTGGTAGTATGTGAAATACTGCTGAGCTGAAAAGTATTAAGGTAGAAGGACTGGGGTTACAGATGCAGCAAATCATCTCTGGTGGAGAGAAATGGGATTACAACTACCACACAGCAACTTTGTGGGGGAGGGGCATAACGTGTGGTCACACAGCTTTTTGTGGACCAGTAGAACTCCAAGTGCCGCTGAGTAGTTTTATGGTGGGAAGGGGACTGTAAGTTTCACTCAGCTGCTCTGTGGCAGGGTAACATCACTACAAGTGCTGACAATCGATATGTGGTGGGAAGATTGGATCTACAATTATAGCTGAGTGGCCCCGACTTTGGGATGGTGGGGCCTGATCTACAAGTGCTAAAGAGCAATTTTTTTGTGGTGATCTAGGACTAGAAATGCCACCTAGTAGCTATGTGAGGGGTAGCTGAACTGTAAGTGCTGCTGATCAGCTATGTGTGTGTTGGGGGGGCAGGACTATAAAGTCCACAGCACAGCTCTGTATTGAGGGTGGGAGTGGGGACCAGGCCTATAAAGCCCACAGCTCAGCTCTGTATTGGGTGGGAGTGGGGACCAGGACTATAAAGCCCACAGCACAGCTCTGTATTGAGGTGGGAGTGGGGACCAGGCCTATAAAGCCCACAGCTCAGCTCTGTATTGGGGTGGGAGTGGGGACCAGGACTATAAAGCTCACAGCACAGCTCTGTATTGGGGTGGGAGTGAGGACCAGGACTATAATGCCCACAGCACAGCTCTGTATTGGGGTGGGAGTGGGAACCAGGGCTATAAAGCCCACAGCACAGCTCTGTATTGGGGTGGGAGTGGGGACCAGGACTATAAAGCTCACAGCACAGCTCTGTATTGGGGTGGGAGTGAGGACCAGGACTGTAAAGCGCACAGCACAGCTCTGTATTGGGGTGGGAGTGAGGACCAGAACTACAAAGCCCACAGCTCAGCTCTGTATTGGGGTGGGAGTGAGGACCAGGACTATAAAGCCCACAGCACAGCTCTGTGTTGGGGTGGGAGTGCGGGGCAGGACTATAAAGTCCACAGCACAGCTCTGTATTGGGGTGGGAGTGGGGACCAGGACTATAAAGTCCACAGCACAGCTCTGTGTTGGGGTGGGAGTGCGGGGCAGGACTATAAAGCCCAACAGCACAGCTCTGTATTGGGGTGGGAGGTGGACCAGGACTATAATGCCCACAGCACAGCTCTGTATTGGGGTGGGAGTGGGGACCAGGACTATAAAGTCCACTGCACAGCTCTGTATTGGGGTGGGAGTGGGGACCAGGACTATAAAGCCCACAGCACAGCTCTGTATTGGGGTGGGAGTGGGGACTAGAACTATAAAGCACACAGCACAGCTCTGTATTTGGGTGGGAGTGGGGACCAGGCCTATAAAGCCCACAGCTCAGCTCTGTATTGGGGTGGGAGTGAGGACCAGGACTATAAAGCCCACAGCTCAGCTCTGTATTGGGGTGGGAGTGGGACCAGGACTATAAAGCCCACAGCACAGATCTGTATTGGGGTGGGAGTGAGGACCAGGACTATAAAGCCCTCAGCACAGCTCTGTATTGTGGTGGGAGTGAGGACCAGGACTATAAAGCCCACAGCACAGCTCTATATTGGGGTGGGAAGTGGGGACCAGGACTATAAAGCCCACAGCTCAGATCTGTATTGGGGTGGGAGTGAGGACCAGGACTATAAAGCCCTCAGCACAGCTCTGTATTGGGGTGGGAGTGAGGACCAGGACTATAAAGCCCACAGCACAGCTCTATATTGGGGTGGAAGTGGGGACCAGGACTATAAAGCCCAAAGCACAGCTCTGTATTGGGGTGGGAGGGTGGACCAGGACTATAAAGCCCACAGCACATCTCTGCATTGGGGTGGGAGTGGGGACCAGGACTATAAAGCACACAGCACAGCTCTATATTGGGGTGGAAGTGGGGACCAGGACTATAAAGCCCACAGCACAGCTCTGTATTTGGGTGGAGTGGGGACCAGGACTATAAAGCCCACAGCACAGCTCTGTATTGGGGTGGGAGTGGGGACCAGGACTATAAAGCCCAAAGCACAGCTCTGTATTGGGGTGGGAGTGTGGACCAGGACTATAATGCCCACAGCACAGCTCTGTATTGGGGTGGGAGTGGGGACCAGGACTATAAAGCCCACAGCACAACTCTGTATTGGGGTGAGATGGGTGACCAGGACTATAATGCCCACAGCACAGGTCTGTATTGGGGTGGGAGTGGGGACCAGGACTACAAAGTCCACAGAACAGCTCTGTATTGGGGTGAGATGGGGGACCAGGACTATAATGCCCACAGCACAGGTCTGTATTGGGGTGGGAGTGGGACCAAGACTATAAAGCCCACAGCACAGCTCTGTATTGGGTGGGAGTGGGGACCAGGACTATAAAGTCCACAGCACAGCTCTGTATTGGGGATGGAGTGGGGACCAGGACTATAAAGCCCACAGCTCAGCTCTGTATTGAGGGTGGGAGTGGGGACCAGGACTATAAAGCCCACAGCACAGATCTGTATTGGGGTGGGAGTGAGGACCAGGACTATAAAGCCCTCAGCACAGCTCTGTATTGGGGTGGGAGTGAGGACCAGGACTATAAAGCCCACAGCACAGCTCTATATTGGGGTGGAAGTGGGGACCAGGATTATAAAGCCCACAGCACAGATCTGTATTGAGGTGGGAGTGAGGACCAGGACTATAAAGCCCACAGCACAGCTCTGTATTGGGGTGGGAGTGAGGACCAGGACTATAAAGCCCACAGCACAGCTCTATATTGGGGTGGAAGTGGGGACCAGGACTATAAAGCCCAAAGCACAGCTCTGTATTGGGGTGAGATGGGTGACCAGGACTATAATGCCCACAGCACAGGTCTGTATTGAGGTTGGAGTGGGGACCAGGACTACAAAGCCCACTGAACAGCTCTGTATTGGGGTGAGATGGGGGACCAGGACTATAATGCCCACAGCACAGGTCTATATTTGGGTGGGAGTGGGGCCAGGACTATAAAGCCCACAACACAGCTCTGTATTGGGGTGTGAGTGAGGAGCAGGACTATAAAGTCCACAGCACAGCTCTATATTGGGGTGGGAGTGGGACCAGGACTATAAAGTCCACAGCACAGCTCTATATTGGGGTGGAAGTGAGGACCAGGACTATAAAGCCCACAGCACAGCTCTGTATTGGGGTGGGAGTGGGGACCAGGACAATAAAGTCCACAGCACAGCTCTATATTAGGGTGGGAGTGGGGACCAGGACTATAAAGCACGCAGCACTGCTCTATATTGGGGTGGGAGTGAGGACCAGGACTATAAGTGCTCCTGACTAGCTTTGTGTTTGAGGGGTGGGTTTAGGGACTGGGAATGCTGAGCGTCTCTATTTTTGGGGTAGGACCCACTCTACAAAGGGAGCTGTCTATCTTGGTGGGTGAAGGGCAGTGGGACAATACATTCCATGCAAGAGTGGCACACAATTTATGTATTTAGTTATATATTTATTAATGTATGCATTTATGTATTTAATTGAAAATTGATAAGCAGGAAAGGTGCACTTAGAAAAAGTGTGTTTTGGGGGGTACAACAACGCAACTGACATTGCATCAATGACTGAGTACAAATAAAGGACAAATAAGAAAAAGTGCCGTGACAAAGGTAACAGCACTAGGTGGAACAATGAGCAGCATTTATGTGTGAAAAAAGTGACAACAATGCTGGCGGTTAAAGGAATATGTTAATGGTGGCATGAAGTATAGAACAGAGAGTGGCAGTACAGGTAAATTCACATCTGTAGCATAGGTGGCAGAGACTGCCAGAGGCAGCAGTCAGTTGGTGGATTGGCAGGAGCAGAATGTGGCAGATTTAGCTGGCATTTAATGAAGAGGAGAGAGGGAGGGCACTGAAGAGGGGAAGGGAGTGTGTCCCAGAGGGAGAGCAGGCAGTATGATAAAGCAGATTGCCAGCAGGGAGTGTGGATGGGGAACAGAGAAACTAGAGTCTCTGGAGCTAAGAGAGTAGGAAGCAAAGGGGATGGGACACAGGAGTGGGAGGGGTAAGGAGGAAAGCCCTGAACCAGTATCTGTTAATGAAGGATGCACAGTGGGACTGGCAGTGAAGGTAGAGTAGGGAATGAGAGAGGAGTAAAGGAGAAGTGGTGAAAGCGAGAGGTGAGTTAGAAATAGAGAGGAAAAAAATTACTCACCTTAGTAATGTTGTTTCTTCTAATGGAGTCTTGCTATATTATGACATATGCAGTTTGTCCCACCATCAGAACTGCTCCGGAGGTGAAAGAGTTAACTCCATTCTAAGAATGGAACTTAGAGCACGAGCTCTAAAGAGAAGCTCTGTCTGTGTAGTTTCAAACCTAAACTGTCAGATCTTTACCAGCAAAAACTCACTAAGGTCTGTGTGGAAGCTGCAACCTACACTAGCCAACTGGCTACCTAAATATTAACACCCATTGCTGGTCCCAACACCAAAGACTCAAGTCAGGGGACCAGAACTAATAGTATAATTTAACAATATAAGAGAAATATAAGGAAAAAGGAAAATGAAAGCACCACACCCCCAAACCCCAAGAAGGGGTGAAAACACATAAAAAAGGGTATAAAATAGTGCCCACACTAGGTTGCCCACCCCATACCCAAGTAGAAGTTCTGAGAGGGGCAGGCTGGGGGGGAGGTCATAATATAGCAAGACTCCATTAGAAGAAACAACATTACCAAGGTGAGTAATTTTTTCTTCAAACAACATGAAGTCTTGCTATATTATGACATATGCAGACTACACAGCAGTACCTCCATGGAGGAGGACAGAACCTACTTAGGAATAGGCTCAGCAAGCAGCTGTGCTAAACCGAAACGAGCATCTCTCCTAGCCTGGACATCCAGGAGTAATGCTTGGTGAAAGTGTGTACCGCCTTCCAAGTAGCAGCTTGGCATATCTCCAACATAGGGATGTCTCCTGGCAGCAGCTAAAGACGGCTGTAATCTCTAGTAGAATGAGCCCTCAAGCCAGAGGGGGATCTCTGCCCAGTTTCTGATAACAAAATTGGATACAGAGACAATCCACCTGGCAACTGATCTCTTAGTGGCAGGTTTCCTTTCCCAACCTCACCATAAGTGAGAAAAAAGTTGGAGGGATTCGAACCGTAGACCTTTGGCAATGCTCTATATAGTAACTTAGGCCCCATAATGTCCAAACTGTGCAATCTCCTCTCACAGAGAGGAATGTTCCAGTGAAAAACACTGGAAGGAGATAGATTGGTTAAGATGGAAATCTGAAACCACCTTAGGCAAAAAACTTCCATGTTAGTCCTGAGGACTACTATCCCTGTGGAAAGAAATAAAGTCAGTTTCTACTGACAAGGGCGCAACTCACTTATGCACCTAGCAGAAGGATAGCCCACTAGGAAAACAGTTTTCCAAGTTAGATACTTCAGTTCTGCAGAAAACAGAGGTTCAGAAAGGGTTGCATTAACTGGGCAATGCAAACATAAGAGTCACAGGCAGGGCCGGATCCCGAAAAGGTGATTAGCATGGAAATAACTTAAAAACTTGGAAAATACAGGGTGAGCAGAAAAGAGAGGATGGCTTTCCTGCGAAACAAAAACAGAGACAGCTGCCAAATGAACTCTCAGGCTCAAAGAATTAAGATGGACCATGTAGTCTAACACAATGGGCAAATCAACAGATTCTGAAATATGTTTCCAGAACACCAAATGGAGAACCTTTTCCACTCAGAATTATAAGTAGTCTAGTGGAAGGCTTCCTAGAAGCCTTTAGGATTTCAAGAACACCCTGAGAGCGGTGTAGGTTAGCAAATTCTAACTCCTCAAGAGCCAGACCTTGAGGTTGAGGGATCTGAGGTTCGGATACCAAACTCTCCCCTGGGCACAGGTTAATAGGTTGTGATTCCTGGGGAGACACAGGGGAAGATGGGCTGTCAGGGACAGGAGGAGTGGGTACCAGGGCTGCCTGGCCCAATCTGGGGGCAATCAGAATCACCCTGCAAGGCTGGGATCTGATTTTCACTAACACCTTGAATAGGAGAGGGAAGGAGGGAAAAGCATAAAGAAACTTCCCTTCCCAATCCAGGAGAAGGGCGTCCAGGGGGACTGAGCCCAACACTGGGGGCCTGCAACAGAACAGTGGAAGTTGGTGATTGTCTGGGGCTGCAAAAAGATCTATCTGAGGGGTGCCCCATCTGGCCAAAGACTACCCCAGTACTTGAGGATCCAGAGACCACTCTGTGATGGCCCTGAGAAATCCTGCTGAGAGCATCTGCTAGGACATTGTCCTCTTTCCCGAAGGTGAACTATAGAGTGAGGTATCTAGAATAGGCCAGAGACCACAACTTCATTGCCTCAGTGCACAAGGCCGAGGACCGAGTGCCCCTGCTTGTTGATGTACCACATTGTTGTGGTATTGTCTGTTCACTTGTACCACTTTGTTCTGACAAACGAAAACACATGAAGTACTAAAAGACAGCCTGAGTTCCAGCAAATTGAGGGGAGCAGAGATTCCTGAAACCACACTCCTGGTGGAAGGTCATAGGACCCCACCCCAGGAGAGAAGCATCCGTAGTGAGGTCAAAGGTGAGAAGGAATGAGGGACCCCGGTCATAAATTGCTCGGTCCTGCCACCACTGGAGGCTTGACAGGTCCGAATCACTGGGACCAACTTGGAAGAGGTCCTCTCTGAGACCACAGGCTCTCAAGTGAACAGATGTCTCATCTGAAATTGCTCCCTGCACTACAGCTGTGGATGCAGCCATGTGCCGAGGAGCTGCAAAGTGTCTTGCTAGTCGAGGACCTGCAAAGGAAGAGAGGCCAGAGCCACCAAGTTCTAACCCTCTCTAAGGAAGAAAAGCTCTGGCCAGCCAGTCCACCCTGCCTATGAGGTGAGTACCTGAACTGGTTCAGAACGGACTTGGTAGACGAGAAGACCAGGGGGTGAGAAGCTGCTGGGTGACTTGCAGGTGAGATTTTACTGAGCCCGGGACTGGCCTACAATGAGCCAGTCATCCAGATAGGAAAACAACAATCCTCTGCCTCCCATCTGGGCCATAAGGCACCCAGACATTTTAGAATACCCTTGGGCAGAGGTAACCAAAGGGCATTGTCTGAACTGGTAGTTGCCAAGTTACCATTCAGAACTTTGATTTAAAAAGATGCTTGCTCTGATATCTGAGGTCTAAAACGGGCCACTTCTCTGTCTTTTTGGGGTAAGAGCATCTGGAGTACAGACCCTGCCTGGTGTGAGAGGAACCTTTCACTGCTCTGAGCTATGGGGTTGAGACCTCTGCTTCCAAACCAAGGTCTCTAGGCTTTACAGGGAAAAGACCCACATTCTCATCTTGGGAACTTTGAGCTGAGAACAGGCCATAGCTTACTACTCAGAACCCACTTGTCTGAAGTTAAAGACACCCAGTTCTGACTGAAGTATGCTCCCTTCTGGTAAGGAGAATGGCCTGGGCACCCCACCAAGTGCCTGGCAGCAGTGCGCAGGCTGACCCACACCCTGTCTGCCTCCTCTCAGAAGAACCCCCTGAGCATAAGCAGAGGCTGAGGTTTGCAAAAGGCCTGGAAAGGCCTACCCCTACCCCCCCGGGTGTGCCTCTGAGGTGGCTTGCCGCCCTTGGCAAACATTTTATAGAAGTCCCATATTCATCATCTTCTTCATATAATTCTCTGTCTGCTCCCAAACAGAAAATTCCCACGAAAATCATGGCCTTAGTCTGGGTATCCTGTGACAAGCTAGTACACCTGAGCCAGGCCAACCACGACTACAGATGTGCCCATGACTCCAGGAAACATCATCAAAATCACAGCAGCATGAAACTGCACCAAAAGCCTCATACCACCGGCAGCCACTACTCCAGCTCACCAGCAAGCTGGCAGAGGCCAGTCTGCCAAGGCCATGACAGTGTCCCATCTAGATTCTGATACCTTCCCACATAAGCCATATAATTACATACAGGTCCAAAGGATGCTGCCATTACTGTTTTTGCCATGGCATCAATCTTCCTGGAATCTGCCAGAGGATGAGCCAGGAATATTATTTTATCACAGGCTGCAGCCTGAACTAACATGACTGCATTGCTGAAAGATTCTGTATCAGGACCCGACAGTGTCTACCTCCTGTCCATCTTTTTTATCTAGAGGCACAGTAGGAGTTTAGATTTTATTGTTTGTTTCTAAATTTATGCAAAGAATAGACAACCTAGACTCTGGTATATCCATCATTTCTACAATCAGCCTCAAGCTCATCACAGCTTCCTCCAAAGGAAGCTGAGGGTTCGCAACTTTATAAAACATAAAATGAGAGGGGACCAGAAGCATGGGGATATTCTAGTCTGTCTGGGGAGATGTCCGTTCAATAGGCACAGACTCCCCAAGTCACATTCAAACTGTTCTAATCCTCCTCCTCCTCTGACTACAACACCCTCAACATCTTCACAGACCAATGGAACCAACTAAACCTAATTTTTCCAGACGGCGGTTCGACGGAACCGGAGAAAGTGACTGGACAATCTGAATAGACCTGCAATCCTGCAGCAGTTGATAAAATTTTGGCTCCAAACTCTGACTTTCTTATTTTCTTTGCTGAACTGGTCATCGAGCCAGCTCGCTTGCCCAAGGAAGTCTCACCTGGTCAGAGGCACTCCTCCGTTTGCTGGCACCAACCAGGCTGGCCATCCAGGTCAGCGGACTTAACCTCTCATTCCAAACCTGCCCAATCTCTTTCCAGGGTGTCTGCGGAAAATTTACAACTAGCAGTCTGACTGGAGGTGGTCAAACCCAGACAATAAACAGAGGGTGGGTCGCCTTGGCAAGACTTCCACAGACATCACAGTGCTGAACCAGTGGCCCAGTTTTCTTTTGGGTTTCCAGACATAATGCAACTAAAGAAAACTTGCCCTTAAACGGCAGTGTGAGCAAAACACCCTTATCGGTTCCTACGTGTCAAGGTATTGGAAAAACGAAGAAATCTGAATTTTTAGAACCGATAAGAACAGGGACACTCTAAAAACTCATTTACAGACTTTAAGTTTCTTAAAGCTGATCGGTTGAACAACAGATAAAACTTAAGTTCCACACAGAATTAAATGTGAAATACATACCACACAGACTTGAACGACCGGTTTCGTTAAAATAAAACTATTCTCAGTTGAACAACTGAGAAAACACTATTTAAACCGAAAGGAACCGGCAGTAGGAGAAATCGGGCGACTGTTCAAAAGGAGATAAAGAATCTGACAGTTTAGGTTTGAAACTACACAGAAGAGCTTTAGAGCTCGTGCTCCAAGTTCCATTCTTAGAATGAGTTAATCCTTCACCGACAGTTCTGATGGTGGGACAAACTGCATATGTCATAATATAGCAAGACTTGTTGTTTGAAAAGCATTACAGAGGTGTCAGTCTGGAAAGAGAAGGGGCACGCCAAAGGCACAACACATAGCCAAACACTGGGAGAACCATTTGAGGAAAGCCTTCACTGGAAGAAAGGCAGTCTCATTGTATATAGTGCCATAGGTTGGGGTGGAGAATGGGTGGACGCATTGATGTGGGCAGTCCTTGTTGTGGTATAGGGCACTTATGTTGGGGTGGATGGTACTGATGTGGGCATTCCTTGTTGTGGATAGTGCAACTAGGTTGGGGTGGAAATATGGAGGATGTGGTTGATGTGGTCAGTCCTGTTGTAGTGCACCCATGTTGGGGTGATGGCACTGATGTAGGCATTCCTTATTGTGGTATAGTGCACCTAGGTTGGGATGGAGTATGGAGGATGGTGTTGAGTGGGCAGTCCTTGTTGTGGTATGGAGCACTAGGTTGGGATGGAGCATGGAGGGATGGTGTTGATGGGCAGTCCTTTTGGTATAGTGCCCACAGTAGGTTGGGGTGCATGGAGTGGATAACTGATGTGGGCAGTCCTGCTAGCAATGCACCCAGGTTGGGGTGGAGTATGGAGTGGATGGCATTGATGTAGGCGTCCTTGACTGGTATAGCGCACACAAACTGGGGGTGGAGTATGGCGATCACTGATGTGGGCCCTTGTTGTGTATAGTGCACCTAGGTTAGGGGGAGATGGAGGGATGACTTTGATGGGCAGTCCTTATTGTAGCACAATGCACCAGGGTTGGGGTGGAGTATGGAGTGGATGGCACTGATGTGGACAGTCCTTGTGGTATAGATCACCTAGGTTGGGATATAGTGGATGGTGTTGATGTGAGCAGTCCTTGTTGTGGAATACTGCACCCAGGTTGAGGTGGAGTATGGAGTGGATGGCATTGATGTGGGCAGTCCTTGTTTTGATAGGAAAGACTTGCGATGGAGTATGGAATGATGGCAATGATGGGCAATCCTTCTTGTTATATAAGTGCACTAGGTTGGGGTGGAGTATAAAGTTAATAGCATCATGTGAGCAGTCCTTGTTGTGGTATAGTACACCTCGGTTGGGATGGGAGTATGGGTGGCGGTGTTGATGGGCAATCTTGTTGTGGTATAGTGCACCTAGGTTGAGATGGGAGTAGAGTGGATGGCATGAAGTGGCAGTCCTTGTTGTGGTATAGCATGGATTGGGGTGGAGTATGGAGTGGATGGCACTGAAGTGGACAGTCCTTGTTGTGGTATAGTGCACCCAGGTTGATTGGAGTATGGAGTGATGGCATTGATGGGCCGTCTGTTGTGGCATTGTACACCTAGGTTGGGGTGAGCATGGCATGATGGCATTGATGTGGCAGCCCCATATGAGCATAGTGCACCTAGGTTGGATGGAGACGGGTGGATGGCATTGATGGCGGTCCTTGTGGTATAGTACCCAGGTTGGTGGGTATGGTGTGGATGGCATCGATGTGGCAAACCTTGTTGTAATATAGTGCACCTAGTTGGGTGAGAATGTGAGGATGGTGCTGATTGGGCAGTCCTTGTTGTGGTAGTGCACCTAGGTTGAGGTTGAGGGTGGAGGATGGCACTGATACAGGCAACCTTGTTGTGTAGAATGCACCCAGGTTGGGGTGAGTATAGGTGGAAGGCATCAATGGGCAGTCCTTGTTGTGGTATAGTGCACCTAGGTTGTGGAGGCGGAGGATCATTGATGTGGGCAGTCCCACAGTATAGTGCACCTAGGTTGGGGAGCATGGGTGATGGTGTTGATGTAAGAGTCCTTGTTTGGCATAGTGCACCAAATTTGGGGTTGGTAGGGGAATGACATTGAGTGGCAGTCCTGTTGTGATATACTCACCAAGGTCAGTGGAGTATGGAGGGAGTTGATGACAGTCCTTGTTGTGGTATAGTGCACCCAGGTTAAGATGGCATATGGGTGGATGGCACTGATGCGTCAATCCTTGTTGTATAGCACATAGCTGGGATGGAGTATGGCATGATGCATCAATGTGGCAGTCCTTGCTAGGTATAGTGCACCTAGGTTACGAAGGGAGTATGGGTGCATAATAATGTGATAGTCTGTTGTTATAGTACCCTAGGTTGGGGTGGAGTATGGAGTGGATGGCACTGATGTGGGTAATCCTTGTTGTGGTATACTGCCATAGGTTGCGACGGAGTATGGACATGAGGGCATCATGTGACAGTCCTTGTTGTGGTAATAGTGCACCTAGGTTGGGGTGGGTATGGCATGGCGGCATTAATGTGGGCAGTCCTTGTTGTGGTATAGCACTAGGCTGGGGTGGATTAAGGAGTAGATGGCAATGAGGCAATCCTTGTATAGTGCACCCAGGTTGGGGTGGAGACAGAGTGATGGCATACATGGGCATCCTGTTGTGATGTAGTGCACCTGTTGGGGTTGAGTATGGGTGATGGCGTTGATGGGCCAGTCCTTGACGTGGTATAGCACCCAGGTTGGGGTGGAGTATGGTGTGATGGCATTGATGTGGGCAGTCTTGTTGTGGTATAGTGCACCTAGTTAGAGGGAGTATGTGAGAATGGTGATGTGGGCAGTCCTTGTGGTATTGTGCACCTAGGTTGGGGTGGGCAGGAGTAGACTGACAGGCATTGGTAGTGCAGGAGTTAGAGAGATGCATAGTAGGAATGTCAGTGATGTAGTGAACTAACGAAAACCCCCACCCCTAAAATGCAGGGACTGACAGGCATTGGTAGTGAAGGAGTTAGAGAGAAGTGTAGAAGGAAAGGCAGGGATGTAGTGAACTAACGCCACCCCACTGCCACCGAGACTGAAAAGCCTTTCAAGTACAGGAGTTAGAGAGATGTATAGTAGGAATGGCAGAGATACTGTGAACTAATACAACCCCACCCTACACTGCAGGGCCTGACAGGCATTGGTAGTGCAGTCGTTAGAGAGGAGCATATCAGGAATGGCAGTGACATAGAACTAACACCAACCCCCACCCCTACCCTGCATAGACTGACAGGCATTGGTAGTGCCGGAGTGAGAGAGATGTATAGTAGGAATGGCAGAGATGTAGTGAACTAACGCCAACCCCTACCCCTACTCTGCAGAGACTGACAGGCACTGGTAGTGCAGGAGTTAGAGAGATGCATAGCAGGAATGGTAGTGATGTAGTATACTAACAGCAAAGCCCACCCCTACCCTGCAGGGACAGACAGGCATTGGAAGAGCAGGAGTTCGATGGATGCATAGTAGGAATGGCAGTGATATAGTGAGCCAACACCAACCCCCACCTCTACCCTGCAGAGACTGTCAGGCACTGGTAGTGCAGGAGTTAGGGAAATATATAGTAGGAATGGCAGTGACGTAGTGAAGTAACGCCTACCCCCAACCCTACCATGCAAAGACTGACAAGCCTTGGTGGTGCAGGAGTTAGAGAGATGTATAGTAGGAATGGCAGTGATGTGGTGAACTAACGCCAACCCCCAAGCCTTCCCTGCAGTGACTGACAGGCATTGGTAGTGCATGAGTCAGAGAGATGTTTAGTAGGAATGGCAGTGATGTAGTGAACTAACGCAAACCCCCACCCCAGCCCTGCAGAGGCTGACAGGCACAGGTAGTGCTGGAGTTAGAGAGATGTATAGTAGGAATGGCAGTGACGTACTGAACTAACGCCAACCCCCACCCCTTCCCTGCAGGGACTGACAGTCACTGGTAGTGGACTAGTTATGAGATGCATAGTAGGAATGGCAGTGATGTAGTGAACTAACGTCAACCCCCACCACTGCAGGGACTGACAGGCATTGATAGTGCAGGAGTTAGAGAGATGCATAGTAGGAATGGCAGAGACATAGTGAACTAACGCCAGCCTCCACCCCTACCCTGCAGAGAATGACAGGCACTGGTAGTGCAAGAGTTAGAGAGATGTATAGTAGGAATGGCTGTGACGTAGTGAACAAACATCAACCCCCACCCTACCCTGCAAGACTGACAGGCATTGGTAGTGCAGGAGTTAGAGAGATGCATAGTAGGAATGGCAGTGACATAGTGAACTAATGCCAGCCGCCACCCCTACCCTGCAGAGAATGATAGGCACTGGTAGTGCAGGAGTTAAAGAGATGTATAATAGGAATGGCAGTGATGTAGTGAACTAACGTCAAACTCCACCGCTTCCCTGCAGGGAATGACAGGCACTGGAAGTGCAAGAGTTAGAGAGGAGCATATCAGGAATGGCAGTGATGTAGTGAACAAACACAACCCCCACCCTATCCTGCAGGGGCTGACAGGCACTGGTAGTGCCAGAGTTAGAGAGGAACATATCAAGAATGGCAGTGACACAATGAACTAACGCTAACCCCCAACCCTACCTTGCTGAGACTGACAGTCACTGGTAGTGCAGGAGTTAGAGAGATTTCTAGTAGGAATGGCAGCGACGTAGTGAGCTCACGCCCACCCCGACCCCTACCCTGCAGGGTCTGACAGGCATTGGTAGTGCAGTCGTTAGAGAGGAGCATATCAGGAACGGCAGTGATGAAGTGAACCAACGTCAACCCACACCCCTACCCTGCAGGGACTGACAGGCATTGATAGTGCAAGAGTTACAGAGATGCATATCAGGAATGGCAGTGATATAGAACTAACACCAACCCCAACCCCTACCCTGCAGGGACTGACAGGCATTGTTAGTGCAGGAGTTAGAGAGATGCATATCAGGAATGGCAGTGACATAGAACTAACACCAACCCCCACCCCTACCCTGCAGAGACTGACGGTCACCGGTAGTGCAGGTGATAGAGAGAAGCATAGTAGGAATGGCAGTGATGTAGAGAACTAATGCCAAACCCCACCCTACCCTGCAGCGACTGACAGGCATTGTTAGTGCAGGAGTTAGAGAGATGTATAAAAGGAATGGCAGTGATGTAATGAACTAACGCCTACCCCCGCCTCTACCCTGCAGAGACTGACGAGCCTTGGTAGTGCAGGAGTTAGGGAGATGTATAGTAGGAATGGCAGTGATGTGGTGAACTAACGCCAACCCCCACGCCTTCCCTGCAGTGACTGACAGGCATTGGTAGTGCATGAGTCAGAGAGATGTATAGTAGGAATGGCAGTGATGTAGTGAACTAACGCAAACCCCACCCCAGCCCTGCAGAGACTGACAAGCCTTGGTAGTGCAGGATTTAATGAGATGCATAGTAGGAATGGCAGTGATGTAGTGAACTAACACCAACTCCCACCCTACCCTGCAGGTACTGACAGGCATTGGTACTACAGGAGTTAGAGAGGAGCATATCAGGAATGGCAGTAACATAGTGAACTAACGCCAACCCCCACGCCTTCCCTGCTGTGAGTGACAGGTATTGGTAGTGCATGAATCAGAGAGATGTATAGTAGGAATGGCAGGGATGTAGTGAACTAACACCAACCCCTCCCTACCCTGCAGGGACTGACAGGCATTGGTAGTGAAGGAGTTAGAGTGAAGTGTAGAAGGAAAGGCAGGGATGTAGTGAACTCACGCCTACCCCCAACCCCACCCTGCAGAGACTGACAAACCTTTCAAGTACAGGAGTTAGAGAGATGTATAGTAGGAATGGCAGAGACACTGTGAACTAATAGCAACCCCCACCCCTACCCTGCAGAGACTGACAGTCACCAGTAGTGCACTAGTTATAGAGATGCATAGTAGGAATGGCAGTGATGTAGTGAACTAACGTCAACCTCCACCGCTACCCTGCAGGGACTGACAGGCATTGATAATGCAGGAGTTAGAGAGATGCATAGTAGGAATGGCAGAGAAATAGTGAACTAACGGCAACCTCCACCCCCACCTGCAGAGAATGACAGGCACTGGTAGTGCCAGAGTTAGAGAGATGTATAGTAGAAATGGCTGTGACGTAGTGAACAAACGTCAACCCCCACCCTACCCTGCAAGACTGACAGGCATTGGTAGTGCAGGAGTTAGAGAGATGCATAGTAGGAATGTCAGTGATGTAGTGAACTAATGTCAACCCCCACCCCTGCCATGCAGGGACTGACAGGCATTGGTAGAGCAGGCATTAGAGAAATGCATAGTAGGAATGGCAGTGACATAGTGAACTAACGCCAGCTGCCACCCCTACCCTGCAGAGAATGATAGGCAATGGTAGTGCAGGAGTTAAAGAGATTTATAATAGGAATGGCTGTGATGTAGTGAACTAACATCAAACTCCACCACTTCCCTGCAGGGAATGACAGGCACTGGAAGTGCAAGAGTTAGAGAGGAGCATATCAGGAATGGCAGTGACATAGAACTAACACCAACCTCCACCCCTACCCTGCATAGACTGACAGGCATTGGTAGTGCCGGAGTGAGAGAGATGTATAGTAGGAATGGCAGAGTTGTAGTGAACTAGCGCCAACCCCTACCCCTACTCTGCAGAGACTGACAGGCACTGGTAGTGCAGGAGTTAGAGAGATGCATAGCAGGAATGGTAGTGATGTAGTATACTAACAGCAAAGCCCACCCCTACCCTGCAGGGACAGACAGGCATTGGAAGAGCAGGAGTTCGATGGATGCATAGTAGGAATGGCAGTGATATAGTGAGCCAACACCAACCCCCACCTCTACCCTGCAGAGACTGTCAGGCACTGGTAGTGCAGGAGTTAGGGAAATATATAGTAGGAATGGCAGTGACGTAGTGAAGTAACGCCTACCCCCACCCCTACCATGCAAAGACTCACAAGCCTTGGTGGTGCAGGAGTTAGAGAGATGTATAGTAGGAATGGCAGTGATGTGGTGAACTAATGCCAAACCCCAAGCCTTCCCTGCAGTGACTGACTGGCATTGGTAGTGCATGAGTCAGAGAGATGTTTAGTAGGAATGGCAGTGATGTAGTGAACTAACGCAAACCCCCACCCCAGCCCTGCAGAGGCTGACAGGCACAGGTAGAGCTGGAGTTAGAGAGATGTATAGTAGGAATGGCAGTGACATACTGAACTAACGCCAACCCCACCCCTTCTCTGCAGGGACTGACAGTCACTGGAAGTGCACTAGTTATAGAGATGCATAGTAGGAATGGCAGTGATGTAGTGAACTAACGTCAACCCCCACCCCTACCCTGCAGGGACTGACAGGCATTGATAGTGCAGGAGTTAGAGAGATGCATAGTAGGAATGGCAGAGACATAGTGAACTAACGCCAACCTCCACCCCTACCCTGCAGAGAATGACAGGCACTGGTAGTGCAAGAGTTAGAGAGATGTATAGTAGGAATGGCTGTGACGTAGTGAACAAACATCAACCCCCACCCTACCCTGCAAGACTGACAGGCATTGGTAGTGCAGGAGTTAGAGAGATGCATAGTAGGAATGGCAGTGACATAGTGAACTAACGCTAGCCGCCACCCCTACCCTGCAGAGAATGATAGGCACTGGTAGTGCAGGAGTTAAAGAGATTTATAATAGGAATGGCTGTGATGTAGTGAACTAACGTCAAACTCCACCGCTTCCCTGCAGGGAATTACAGGCACTGGAAGTGCAGTCGTTAGAGAGGAGCATATCAGGAATGGCAGTGACATAGAACTAACACCAACCCCCACCCCTACCCTGCATAGACTGACAGGCATTGGTAGTGCCGGAGTGAGAGAGATGTATAGTAGGAATGGCAGAGATGTAGTGAACTAACGCCAACCCCTACCCCTACTCTGCAGAGACTGACAGGCACTGGTAGTGCAGGAGTTAGAGAGATGCATAGCAGGAATGGTAGTGATGTAGTATACTAACAGCAAAGCCCACCCCTACCCTGCAGGGACAGACAGGCATTGGAAGAGCAGGAGTTCGATGGATGCATAGTAGGAATGGCAGTGATATAGTGAGCCAACACCAACCCCCACCCTGTCCTGCAGAGACTGTCATTCACTGGTAGTGCAGGAGTTAGGGAAATATATAGTAGGAATGGCAGTGACATAGTGAAGTAACGCCTACCCCCAACCCTACCATGCAAAGACTGACAAGCCTTGGTGGTGCAGGAGTTAGAGAGATGTATAGTAGGAATGGCAGTGATGTGGTGAACTAACGCCAACCCCCAAGCCTTCCCTGCAGTGACTGACAGGCATTGGTAGTGCATGAGTCAGAGAGATGTTTAGTAGGAATGGCAGTGATGTAGTGAACTAACGCAAACCCCCACCCCAGCCCTGCAGAGGCTGACAGGCACAGGTAGTGCTGGAGTTAGAGAGATGTATAGTAGGAATGGCAGTGACATACTGAACTAACGCCAACCCCACCCTTCACTGCAGGGACTGACAGTCACTGGAAGTGCACTAGTTATAGAGATGTATAGTAGGAATGGCAGTGATGAAGTGAACTAACGTCAACCCCCCTACCCTGCAGGGACTGACAGGCATTGATAGTGCAGGAGTTAGAGAGATGCATAGTAGGAATGGCAGAGACATAGTGAACTAACGCCAACCTCCACCCCTACCCTGCAGAGAATGACAGGCACTGGTAGTGCAGAAGTTAGAGAGATGTATAGTAGGAATGGCTGTGACGTAGTGAACAAACATCAACCCCCACCCTACCCTGCAAGACTGACAGGCATTGGTAGTGCAGGAGTTAGAGAGATGCATAGTAGGAAGGCAGTGACATGCATAGTGAACTAGCATGGCCATACCCCTACCCTGCACTGAGAATGATAGGCACTGGTAGTGCAGGAGTTAAAGAGATGTATAATAGGAATGGCAGTGATGTAGTGAACTAACGTCAACCCCCACCGCTACCCTGCAGGGACTGACAGGCATTGATAGTGCAGGAGTTAGAGAGATGCATAGTAGGAATGGCAGAGACATAGTGAACTAACGCTAACTACCCCTACCCTGCAGAGAATGACAGGCACTGGTAGTGCCAGAGTTAGAGAGATGTATAGTAGGAATGGCTGTGACGTAGTGAACAAATGTCAACCCCCACCCTACCCTGCAAGACTGACAGGCATTGGTATTGCATGAGTTAGAGAGATGCATAGTAGGAATGTCAGTGATGTAGTGAACTAACGTCAACCCCCACCCCTACCATGCAGGGTCTGACAGGCATTGGTAGAGCAGGAATTAGAGAGATGCATAGTAGGAATGGCAGTGACATAGTGAACTAACGTCAGCTGCCACCCCTACCCTGCAGAGAATGATAGGCACTGGTAGTGCAGGAGTTAAAGAGATGTATAATAGGAATGGCTGTGATGTAGTGAACTAACGTCAAACTCCACTGCTTCCTTGCAGGGAATGATAGGCACTGGAAGTGCAAGAGTTAGAAAGGAGCATATCAGGAATGGCAGTGACACAATGAACTAATGCCAACCCCCAACCCTACCCTGCTGAGACTGACAGTCACCGGTAGTGCAAGAGTGAGAGAGATGTCTAGTAGGAATGGCAGTGATGTAGTGAACTAATACAACGCCACCCTACCCTGCAGGGTCTGACAGGCATTGGTACTGCAGTCGTTAGAGAGAGGAGCATATCAGGAATGGCAGTGACATAGAACTAACACCAGCCTCACCTACCCTGCATAGACTGACAGGCATTGGTAGTGCCGGAGCAGAGGTGTAGAATGGAATGGCAGGTTGTAGTGAACTAAGCCAGCCCTACCCTACTCTGCAGACTGACAGGCACTGGTAGTGCAGGAGTTAGAGGATGCATAGCAGGAATGGTAGTGATATAGTATACTAACAGCAAAGCCCACCCCTACCCTGCAGGGACAGACAGGCATTGGAAGAGCAGGAGTTCGATGGATGCATAGTAGGAATGGCAGTGATATAGTGAGCCAACACCACCCCCCACCTCTACCCTCTACAGAGACTGTCAGGCACTAGTAGTGCAGGTTAGAAATATAGTAGAATAGGCAGTGGCCAATTAGAATGCATACCCCACCCTACCATGCAAAGACTGACAAGCCTTGGTGGTGCAGGAGTTAGAGATGTATAGTAGGAATGGCAGTGAAGTGAACTGAACTAGCAAACCCCAAGCCTTCCTGCAGTGACGACTGGCATTGGTAAGTGCATGAAGTCAGAGAGAGTGTTTAGTAGGAATGGCAGTGATGTAGTGAACTAGCATAACCCCACACCCTGCAGAGGCTGACAGGCACAGGTAGAGCTGGAGTTAGAGATGTATAGTAGGAATGGCAGTGACATACTGAACTAACGCCAACCCCACCCTCTCTCAGGGGACTGACAGTCACTGGAAGTGCACTAGTTATGAGATGCATAGTAGGAATGGCAGTGATGTAGTGAACTAACGTCAACCCCCACCCCTACCCTGCAGGGACTGACAGGCATTGATAGAGCAGGAGTTAGAGAGATGCATAGTAGGAATGGCAGAGACATAGTGAACTAACGGCAGCCTCCACCCCTACCCTGCAGAGAATGACAGGCACTGGTAGTGCAAGAGTTAGAGAGATGTATAGTGGGAATGGCTGTGACGTAGTGAACTAACGTCAAACTCCACTGCTTCCTTGCAGGGAATGATAGGCACTGGAAGTGCAAGAGTTATAGAGGAGCATATCAGGAATGGCAGTGACACAATGAACTAATGCCAACCCCCAACCCTACCCTGCTGAGACTGACAGTCACCGGTAGTGCAAGAGTTAGAGAGATGTCTAGTAGGAATGGCAGTGATGTAGTGAACTAATACAATGCCCACCCTACCCTGCAGGGTCTGACAGGCATTGGTACTGCAGTCGTTAGAGAGGAGCATATCAGGAATGGCAGTGACATAGAACTAACACCAACCCCCAACCCTACCCTGCATAGACTGACAGGCATTGGTAGTGCCGGAGTGAGAGAGATGTATAGAAGGAATGGCAAGATGTAGTGAACTAAACCCCTACCCCTACTCTGCAGAGACTGACAGGCACTGGTAGTGCAGGAGTTAGAGAGATGCATAGCAGGAATGGTAGTTATGTAGTATACTAACAGCAAAGCCCACCCCTACCCTGCAGGGACAGACAGGCATTGGAAGAGCAGGAGTTCGATGGATGCATAGAAGGAATGGCAGTGATATAGTGAGCCAACACCAACCCCCACCTCTACCCTGCAGAGACTGTCAGGCACTGGTAGTGCAGGAGTTAGGGAAATATATAGTAGGAATGGCAGTGACGTAGTGAAGTAACGCCTACCCCCACCGCTGCCATGCAAAGACTGACAAGCCTTGATAGTGCAGGAGTTAGAGAGATGTATAGTAGGAATGGCAGTGATGTGGTGAACTAGCCCAACCCCAAGCCTTCCTTGCAGTGACTGACAGGCATTGGTAGTGCATGAGTCAGAGAGATGTTTAGTAGGAATGGCAGTGATGTAGTGAACTAACGCAAACCCCCACCCCAGCCCTGCAGAGGCTGACAGGCACAGGTAGTGCTGGAGTTAGAGAGATGTATAGTAGGAATGGCAGTGACGTACTGAACTAACGCCAACCCCCAACCCTTCCCTGCAGGGACTGACAGTCACTGGTAGTGCACTAGTTATAGAGATGCATAGTAGGAATGTCAGTGACATAGTGAACTAACGCCAGCCGCCACCCCTACCCTGCAGAGAATGATAGGCACTGGTAGTTCAGGAGTTAAAGAGATGTATAATAGGAATGGCTATGATGTAGTGAACTAACGTCAAACTCCACCGCTTCCCTGCAGGGAATGACAGGCACTGGAAGTGAAAGAGTTAGAGAGGAGCATATCAGGAATGGCAGTGATGTAGTGAACAAACATAACACCCACCCTATCCTGCAGGGGCTGACAGGCACTGGTAGTGCCAGAGTTAGAGAGGAGCATATCAAGAATGGCAGTGACACAATGAACTAACGCCAACCCCCAACCCTACCTTGCTGAGACTGACAGTCACCGGTAGTGCAGGAGTTAGAGAGATGTCTTGTAGGAATGGCAGTGACGTAGTGAGCTAACGCCCACCCCGACCCCTACCCTGCAGGGTCTGACAGGCATTGGTAGTGCAGGAGTTAGAGAGATGCATATCAGGAATGGCAGTGACATAGAACTAACACCAACCCCCAACCCTACCCTGCAGAGACTGACGGTCACTGGTAGTGCAGGAGATAGAGAGAAGCATAGTTGGAATTCCAGTGATGTAGAGAACTAACGCCAAACCCCACCCTACCCTGCAGCGACTGACAGGCATTGGTAGTGCAGGAGTTAGAGAGATGTATAAAATGAATGGCAGTGATGTAATGAACTAACGGCTACCCATGCCTCTACCCTGCAGAGACTGACGAGTCTTGGTAGTGCAGGAGTTAGGGAGATGTATAGTAGGAATGGCAGTGATGTGGTGAACTAACGCTGGCCACGCCTTCCTGCAGTGACTGACAGGCATTGGTGCATGAGTCGGAGATTATTATAGTAGGGATGTCAGTGGCGTAGTGAACATAGCAAACCCCACCCCAGCCTGCAGAGGCAGCCAAGCCAAGCAGTGGTGCAGGTTTAATGAGATGAATAGAAGATGGCAGTGATGTAGTGAACTAACTCCACCACCTACCCTGCAGGTACTGACAGGCATTAGTACTGCAGGCATTAGAGAGATGCATAGTAGGAATGGCAGTGACATAGTGAACAAACGCCAGCTGCCACCCCTACCCGGCAGAGAATGATAGGCACTGGTAGTGCAGGAGTTAGAGAGATGTCTAGTAGGAATGGCAGTGATGTAATGAACTAATACAACACCCACCCTACCCTGCAGGGTCTGACAGGCATTGGTACTGCAGTCGTTAGAGAGGAGCATATCAGGAATGGCAGTGACATAGAACTAACACCAACCCTAACCCCCCTGCATAGACTGACAGGCATTGGTAGTGCCGGAGTGAGAGAGATGTATAGTAGGAATGGCAGAGATGTAGTGAACTGACGCCAACCCCTACCCCTACTCTGCAGAGACTGACAGGCACTGGTAGTGCAGGAGTTAGAGAGATGCATAGCAGGAATGGTAGTGATGTAGTATACTAACAGCAAAGCCCACCCCTACCCTGCAGGGACAGAAAGGCATTGGAAGAGCAGGAGTTCGATGGATGCACAGTAGGAATGGCAGTGATATAGTGAGCCAACACCAACCCCCACCTCTACCCTGCAGAGACTGTCAGGCACTGGTAGTGCAGGAGTTAGGGAACTATATAGAAGGAATGGCAGTGACGTAGTGAAGTAACGCCTACCCCCACCCCTACCATGCAAAGGCTGACAAGCCTTGGTGGTGCAGGAGTTAGAGAGATGTATAGTAGGAATGGCAGTGATGTGGTGAACTAACGGCAACCCCCAATCCTTCCCTGCAGTGACTGACAGGCATTGGTAGTGCATGAGTCAGAGAGATGTTTAGTAGGAATGGCAGTGATGTAGTGAACTAACGCAAACCCTCACCCCAGCCCTGCAGAGGCTGACAGGCACAGGTAGTGCTGCAGTTAGAGATGTATAGTAGAGACCATAGAGACATAGTGAACTACGCCAACGCCACCCCTGCCACCAGAGAATGACGAGCACTGGTAGAGCAATAGTTATAGAGATGTATAGTAGGAATGGCAGTGATGTGGTGAACTAACGTCAACCCCGTTCCCTACCCTGCAGGGACTGACAGGCATTGATAGTGCAGGAGTTAGAGAGATGCATAGTAGGAATGGCAGTGACATAGTGAACTAACGCCAGCCGCCACCCCTACCCTGCAGAGATTGATAGGCACTGGTAGTGCAGGAGTTAAAGAGATGTATAATAGGAATGGCTGTGATGTAGTGCACTAACGTCAAACTCCAACGCTTCCCTGCAGGGAATGACAGGCACTGGAAGTGCAAGAGTTAGAGAGGAGCATATCAGGAATGGCAGTGATGTAGTGAACAAACACAACCCCCACCCTATCCTGCAGGGGCTGACAGGCACTGGTAGTGGCAGAGTTAGAGAGGAGCATAACAGGAATGGCAGTGACACAATGAACTAACGCCAACCCCCAACCCTACCTTGCTGAGACTGACAGTCACCGGTAGTGCAGGAGTTAGAGAGATGTCTAGTAGGAATGGCAGTGACGTAGTGAGCTAACGCCCACCCCGACCCCTACCCTGCAGGGTCTGACAGGCAGTGGTAGTGCAGTCGTTAGAGAGGAGCATATCAGGAATGGCAGTGATGAAGTGAACTAACACCAACCCCAACCCCTACCCTGCAGGGACTGACTGGCATTGATAGTGCAGGAGTTAGAGAGATGCATATCAGGAATGGCAGTGACATAGAACTAATCAAACCCCACCCACTGCAGAGACTGGCGGTCACGGTGGTGCAGGAGATGAGAAGAAGCATATAGTAGGAATGGCAGTGATGTAGAGAACTGTGCCAAACCACCCTACCCTGCAGCGACTGACAGGCATTGGTGGTGCAGGGTTAGAGATATATAAAAGGAATAACAGTGATGTATTAATGAACTAACGCCTACCCCCGCCTCTACCCTGCAGAGACAGCGAGCCTTGGTAGTGCAGGAGTTGAGGAAGATATGTAGTAGAATGGCAGTGATGGTGAAGACTACTGCGTAACCCACGCCTTCCTGCAGTGACTGACAGGCATTGGTGGTGCATGGGTCAGAGGATGTATAGTAGGAATGGCGATGTGTAGTGAACCAAGCAAACCCCACCCCAGCCCTGCAGGAGACTGACAAGCCTTGGTAGTGCAGGATTTAATGAGATGCATAGTAGGAATGTCAGTGATGTAGTGAACTAACACCAACTCCCACCCTACCCTGCATGTACTGACAGTCATTGGTACTGCAGGAGTTAGAGAGGAGCATATCAGGAATGGTAGTCATAGTGAACTAACGCCAACCCCACGCCTTCCCTGCTGTGAGTGACAGGTATTGGTAGTGCATGAGTCAGAGAGATGTATAGTAGGAATGGCAGGGATGTGGTGAACTAACACCAACCCCTCCTACCCTGCAGGGACTGACAGGCATTGGTGAGAAGAGTTAGAGAGGGTGGAGAAGGAAGGCAGGGATGTGAGTGAACTCATGCCCACCCCACCCCACCCTGCAGAGACTGACAAACCTTTCAAGTGCAGGAGTTAGAGAGATGTATAGTAGGAATGGCAGAGACACTGTGAACTAATAGCAACCCCCACCCCTACCCTGCAGAGACTGACAGTCACCAGTAGTGCACTAGTTATAGAGATGCTTAGTAGGAATGGCAGTGATGTAGTGAACTAACGTCAACCTCCACCGCTACCCTGCAGGGACTGACAGGCATTGATAATGCAGGAGTTAGAGAGATGCATAGTTGGAATGGCAGAGAAATAGTGAACTAACGCCAACCTCCACCCCCTACCCTGCAGAGAATGACAGGCACTGGTAGTGCCAGAGTTAGAGAGATGTATAGAAGGAATGGCTGTGACGTAGTGAACAAACGTCAACCCCCAACCTACCCTGCAAGACTGACAGGCATTGGTAGTGCAGGAGTTAGAGAGATGCATAGTAGGAATGTCAGTGATGTAGTGAACTAACGTCAACCCCCACCCCTACCATGCAGGGACTGACAGGCATTGGTAGAGCAGGCATTAGAGAGATGCATAGTTGGAATGGTAGTGACAAAGTGAACTAACGCCAGCTGCCACCCCTACCCTGCAGAGAATGATAGGCACTGGTAGTGCAGGAGTTAAAGAGATTTATATTAGGAATGGCTGTGATGTAGTGAACTAACGTCAGACTCCACCGCTTCCCTGCAGGGAATGACAGGCACTGGAAGTGCAAGAGTTACAGAGGAGCATATCAGGAATGGCAGTGACACAATGAACTAACGCCAACCCCCAAATCTACCCTGCTGAGACTGACAGTCACCGGTAGTGCAGGAGTTAGAGAGATGTCTAGTAGGAATGGCAGTGTTGTAGTGAACTAATACAACCCCCACCCTACCCTGCAGGGCCTGACAGGCATTGGTAGTACAGTCGTTAGAGAGGAGCATATCAGGAATGACAGTGACTTAGAACTAAGACCAACCCCCACCCCTACCCTGCATATACTGACAGGCATTGGTAGTGCCGGAGTGAGAGAGATGTATAATGGAATGGCAGGATGTGAGTGAACTAAGCCAGCCCCCCCTACTCTGCAGAGACTGTCAGGCACTGGTAGTGCAGGAGTTAGAGATGCATAACAGGAATGGTAGTGATGTAGTATACTAACAGCAAAGCCCACCCCTACCCTGCAGGGACAGACAGGCATTGGAAGAGCAGGAGTTCGATGGATGCATAGTAGGAATGGCAGTGATATAGTGAGCCAACACCAACCCCCACCTCTACCCTGCAGAGACTGTCAGGCACTGGTAGTGCAGGAGTTAGGGAAATATATAGTAGGAATGGCAGTGACATAGTGAAGTAACGCCTACCCACACCCCTACCATGCAAAGACTGACAAGCCTTGGTGGTGCAGGAGTTAGAGAGATGTATAGTAGGAATGGCAGAGATGTGGTGAACTAACGCCAACCCCAAACCTTCCTGCAGTGACTGACCAGGCATTGGTGGTGCATGAGTCGAGAGATGTTTGTAGGAATAGCAGTGATGTAGTGAACTAACAGCAAACCCCACCCAGCCCTGCAGGAGCTGACAGGCACAGGTAGTGCTGGAGTTAGAGAGATGTGTATAGTAGGAATGGCAGTGACATGCTGAACCAGCCAACCCACCCCTTCCTGCAGGGACTGACAGTCACTGGAGGTGCACTAGTTATACAGATGCATGGTGGGAATGGCAGTGATGTGGCAGACTAACGTCAACCCCCACCCCTACCCTGCAGGGACTGACAGGCATTGATAGTGCAGGAGCTAGAGAGATGCATAGTAGGAATGGCAGAGACATAGTGAACTAACTCCAGCCTCCACCCCTACCCTGCAGAGAATGACAGGCACTGGTAGTGCCAGAGATAGAGAGATGTATAGTAGGAATGGCTGTGAAGTAGTGAACAAATGTCAACCCCCACCCTACCCTGCAAGACTGACAGGCATTTTTAGTGCAGGAGTTAGAGAGATGCATAGTAGGAATGTCAGTGATGTAGTGAACTAACGTCAACCCCCACCCCTACCATGCAGTGACTGACAGGCATTGGTAGTGCAGGAATTAGAGAGATGCATAGTAGGAATGGCAGTGACATAGTGAACTAACACCAGCCTCCACCCCTACCCTGCAGAGAATGACAGAGCACTGGTGGTGCCAGGAGATAGAGAGATGTATAGTAGGAATGGCTGTGAAGTGATGGGCAAATGTCATTACCTACCTGCAAGACTGACAGGCATTGGTGGTGCAGGAGTTAGAGATGCATAGTAGGATGTAGTCGGTGTGGTGAACTTCGCGTCAACCCCCACCCCTACCATGCAGTGACTGACAGGCATTGGTAGTGCAGGAATTAGAGAGATGCATAGTAGGAATGGCAGTGACATAGTGAACTAACACCAGCTGCCACCCCTACCCTGCAGAGAATGATAGGCACTGGTAGTGCAGGAGTTAAAGAGATGTATACTAGGAATGGCTGTGATGTAGTGAACTAACGTCAAACTCCACTGCTTCCTTGCAGAGAATGATAGGCACTGGAAGTGCAAGAGTTAAAGAGGAGCATATCAGGAATGGCAGTGACACAATGAACTAACGCCAACCCCCAACCCTAACCTGCAAGACTGACAGGCATTGGTAGTGCAGGAGTTAGAGAGATGCATAGTAGGAATGTCAGTGATGTAGTGAACTAACGTCAACCCCCACCCCTTCCATGCAGGGACTGACAGGCATTGGTAGAGCAGGCATTAGAGAGATGCATAGTTGGAATGGTAGTGACAAAGTGAACTAACGCCAGCTGCCACCCCTACCCTGCAGAGAATGATAGGCACTGGTAGTGCAGGAGTTAAAGAGATTTATAAAAGGAATGGCTGTGATGTAGTGAACTAGCGTCAAACTCCACCGCTTCCCTGCATGGAATGACAGGCACTGGAAGTGCAAGAGTTAGAGAGGAGCATATCAGGAATGGCAGTGACACAATGAACTAATGCCAACCCCCAACCCTACCCTGCTGAGACTCACAGTCACCGGTAGTGCAGGAGTTAGAGAGATGTCTAGTAGGAATGGCAGTGATGTAGTGAACTAATACAACCCCCACCCTACCCTGCAGGGCCTGACAGGCATTGGTACTGCAGTCGTTAGAGAGGAGCATATCAGGAATGGCAGTGACATAGAACTAACACCAACCCCCACCCCTACCCTGCATAGACTGACAGGCATTGGTAGTGCCGGAGTGAGAGAGATGTACAGTAGGAATGGCAGAGATGTAGTGAACTAGAGCCAACCCCTACCCCTACTCTGCAGAGACTGACAGGCACTGGTAGGGCAGGAGTTAGAGGATGCATAGGAATGGTAGTGATGTAGTATACTAACAGCAAAGCCCACCCTGCCCTGCAGGGGACAAACCGGCATTGGAAGGCAGGAGTTCGATGGATGCATAGTGGGAATGGCAGTGATATGGTGAATGACACCAGCCCCCACCTCTACCCTGCAGAGACTGTCAGGCACTGGTGAGTGCAGGAGTTAGGAAATATATAGTAGGAATGGCAGGTAGTGGTGAGTAACACCTACCCCACGCTACCATGCAAAGACTGACAAGCCTTGGTGGTGCAGGAGTTAGAGAGATGTATAGTAGGAATGGCAGTGATGTGGTGAACTAGCATGACCCCAAGCCTTCCCTGCAGTGACTGACAGGCATTGGTAGTGCATGAGTCAGCAAGATGTATAGTAGGAATGGCAGTGATGTAGTGAACTAACGCAAACCCCCAACCCAGCCCTGCAGAGGCTGACAGGCACAGGTAGTGCTGGAGTTAGAGAGATGTATAGTAGGAATGGCAGTGACGTACTGAACTAACGCAACCCACCCCTTCCCTGCAGGGACTGACAGTCACTGGTAGTGCACTAGTTATAGAGATGCATAGTAGGAATGGCAGTGATGTAGTGAACTAACGTCAACCCCCACCCTACCCTGCAAGACTGACAGGCATTGGTAGTGCAGGAGTTAGAGAAATACACATAGTAGGAATGGCAGTGACATAGTGATAGCCAGCCGTACCACTACCCTGCAGGTTTGATAGGCACTGGTGGTGCAGGAGTTAAAGAGATGTATAATAGGAATGACAGCTGATGTAGTGAACAACGATTCAAACTCCACCGCTTCCCTGCAGGGAATGACAGGCACTGGAAGTGCAAGAGTTAGAGAGGAGCATATCAGGAATGGCAGTGATGTAGTGAACAAACACAACCCCCACCCTATCCTGCAGGGGCTGACAGGCACTGGTAGTGCCAGAGTTAGAGAGGAGCATATCAAGAATGGCAGTGACACAATGAACTAATGCCAACCCCCAACCCTACCTTGCTGAGACTGACAGTCACCGGTAGTGCAGGAGTTAGAGAGATGTCTTGTAGGAATGGCAGTGAGGTAGTGAGCTAATGCCCAACCCGACCCCTACCCTGCAGGGTCTGACAGGCATTGGTAGTGCAGTCGTTATAGAGGAGCATATCAGGAATGGCAGTGATGAAGTGAACCAATGTCAACCCCACTCCTACCCTGCAGGGACTGACAGGCATTGATAGTGCAGGAGTTACAGAGATGCATATCAGGAATGGCAGTGATATAGAACTAACACCAACCCCAACCCCTACCCTGCAGGGAATGACAGGGCATTGATAGTGCAGGAGTTGGGGATGCATATCAGGAATGGCGGTGACATGAACTAACACCAACCCCACCTACCTGCAGAGACTGGCAGGTCACTGGTAGTGCAGGAGATGAAAGCATAGTTGGAATGGCAGTGATGTGAGGCAATGCAAGCCCCACCTACTGCAGCGACCGGGCAGGCATTGGTAGTGCAGGAGTTAGAGAGATGTATAAAAGGAATGGCAGTGTTGTAATGAACTAACGCCTACCCCCGCCTCTACCCGCAGAGACTGACGAGCCTTGGTAGTGCAGGAGTTAGGGAGATGTATAGTAGGAATGGCAGTGATGTGGTGAACTAACGCGAACCCCCACGCCTTCCCTGCAGTGACTGACAGGCATTGGTAGTGCATGAGTCAGAGAGATGTATAGTAGGAATGGCAGTGATGTAGTGAACTAACGCAAACCCCTACCCCAGCCTGCAAGGATTTGACAAGCCTTGGTAGTGCAGGATTTAATGAGATGCATAGTCGGAATGGCAGTGATGTAGTGAACTAACACCAACTCCCACCCTACCCTGCAGGTACTGACAGGCATTGGTACTGCAGGAGTTAGAGAGGAGCATATCAGGAATGGCAGTGACATAGTGAACTAACGCCAACCTCCACGCCTTCCCTGCTGTGAGTGACAGGTATTGGTAGTGCATGAGTCAGAGAGATGTATAGTAGGAATGGCAGGGATGCAGTGAACTAACACCAACCCCTTCCTACCCTGCAGGGACTGACAGGCATTGGTAGTGAGAAGGTTAGAGAGAAGTGTAGAAGGAAAGGCAGGGATGTAGTGAACTAACACCTACCCCCAACCCCACCCTGCAGAGACTGAGAAACCTTTCAAGTACAGGAGTTAGAGAGATGTATAGTAGGAATGGCAGAGACACTGTGAACTAATAGCAACCCCCACCCCTACCCTGCAGAGACTGACAGTCACCAGTAGTGCACTAGTTATAGAGATGCATAGTAGGAATGGCAGTGATGTAGTGAACTAACGTCAACCTCCACCGCTACCCTGCAGGGATTGACCGGCATTGATAGTGCAGGAGTTAGAGAGATGCATAGTAGGAATGGCAGAGAAATAGTGAACTAACGCCAACCTCCACCCCCTATCCTGCAGAGAATGACAGGCACTGGTAGTGCCAGGTTTGAGAGATGTATAGTGGGAATGGCTGTGGCGTGGTGAACAAGCGTCAGCCCCACCCTGCACCTGCAAGACTGACGGGCATTAAGGTGGTGCAGGAGTTAGAGAGAAGTGTAGAATGAAAGGCAGTGACATAGTGAACTAACGCCAGCTGCTACCCCTACCCTGCAGAGAATGATATGCACTGTTAGTGCAGGATTTAAAGAGATGTCTAATAGGAATGGCTGTGATGTAGTGAACTAACGTCAAACTCCACCGCTTCCCTGCAGGGAATGACAGGCACTGGAAGTGCAAGAGTTAGAGAGGAGCATATCAGGAATGGCAGTGACACAATGAACTAACGCCAACCCCCAACCCTACCCTGCTGAGACTGACAGTCACCGGTAGTGCAGGAGTTAGAGAGATGTCTAGTAGGAATGGCAGTGACGTAGTGAACTAATACAACCCCCACCCTACCCTGCAGGGTCTGACAGTCATTGGTAGTGCAGTCGTTAGAGAGGAGCATATCAGGAATGGCAGTGACATAGAACTAACACCAACCCTCACCCCTACCCTGCATAGACTGACAGGCATTGATAGTGCCGGAGTGAGAGAGATGTACAGTAGGAATGGCAGAGATGTAGTGAACTAGCGCCAACCCCTACCCCTACTCTGCAGAGACTGACAGCACTGGTAGTGCAGGAGTTAGAGAGATGCATAGCAGGAATGGTAGTGATGTAGTATACTAACAGCAAAGCCCACCCCTACCCTGCAGGGACAGACAGGCATTGGTAGAGCAGGAGTTCGATGGATGCATAGTAGGAATGGCAGTGATATAGTGAGCCAAAACCAACCCCCACCTCTACCCTGCAGAGACTATCAGGCACTGGTAGTGCAGGAGTTAGGGAAATATATAGTAGAGATAGCAGTGGCGTAGTGAGTGCGCCTACCCCACCTACCATGCAAGACGACAAGCCTTGGTGGTGCAGGAGTTAGAGAGATGTATAATAGGAATGGCATTGATGTGGTGAACTAGCAGCCCAGCTGACCCTCCCTGCAGTGACTGTGAGGCATTGGTAGTGCATGAGTCAGAGAGATGTTTAGTAGGATGGCGGTGATGTGGTGAACTAATACAGAGCCCACTGACCTGCAGGGCTTACAGGCACAGGTAGTGCACTGGAGTTAGAAGATGTATAGTAGGAAGACAGTGACATACTAGACCATATCTCACCCCTACCCTGCAAGAGAATGACAGGCACTGGTGGTGCAAGAGTTAGAGATGTATAGTAGGAGATGGCTGTGCGTAGTGAACAAACATCAACCACCTACCTGCAAGACTGACAGGCATTGGTAGTGCAGGAGTTAGAGAGATGCATAGTAGGAATGGCAGTGACATAGTGAACTAACGCCAGCCGCCACCCCTACCCTGCAGAGAATGATAGGCACTGGTAGTGCAGGAGTTAAAGAGATGCATAATAGGAATGGCTGTGATCTAGTGAACTAACGTCAAACTCCACCGCTTCCTTGCAGGGAATGACAGGCACTGGATATGCAAGAGTTAGAGAGGAGCATATCAGGAATGGCAGTGATGTAGTGAACAAACACAACCCCCAACCTATCCTGCAGGGGCTGACAGGCACTGGTAGTGCCAGAGTTAGAGAGGAGCATATCAGGAATGGCAGTGACACAATGAACTAACGCCAACCCCCAACTTTACCTTGCTGAGACTGACAGTCACCGGTAGTGCAGGAGTTAGAGAGATGTCTAGTAGGAATGGCAGTGACGTAGTGAGCTAGCGCCCACCCTGACCCCTGCCCTGCAGGGTCTGACAGGCATTGGTAGTGCAGTCATTGAGAGAGACATTGGAATGGCAGTGATGAAGTGAACCAGCGTCAGCCCCACCTACCTGCAGGGACTGACAGGCATTGATAGTGCAGGAGTTACAGAGATGCATATCAGGAATGGCAGTGATATAGAACTAACACCAACCCCAACCCCTACCCTGCAGGGACTGACAGGCATTGATAGTGCAGGAGTTAGAGAGATGCATATCAGGAATGGCAGTGACATAGAACTAACACCAACCCCCATCCCTTCCCTGCAGATGCTGACGGTCACTGGTAGTGCAGGAGATAGAGAGAAGCATAGTTGGAATGACAGTGATGTAGAGAACTAATGCCAAAACCCACCCTACCCTGCAGCGACTGACAGGCATTGGTAGTGCAGGAGTTAGAGAGATGTATAAAAGGAATGGCAGTGATGTAATGAACTAACGCCTACCCCCGACTCTACCCTGCAGAGACTGACGAGCCTTGGTAGTGCTGGAGTCAGAGAGATGTATAGTAGGAATGGCAGTGATGTAGTGAACTAACACAAACCCCCACTTCAGCCCTGCAGAGACTGATAAGCCTTGGTAGTGCAGGATTTAATGAGATGCTTAGTAGGAATGGCAGTGATGTAGTGAAATAACACCAACTCCCAACCTACCCTGCAGGTACTGACAGGCATTGGTACTGCAGGAGTTAGAGAGGAGCATATCAGGAATGGCAGTGACATAGTGAACTAACGCCAACCACCACGCCTTCCCTGCTGTGAGTGACAGGCATTGGTAGTGCATGAGTCAGAGAGATGTAAAGTGAGAATGGTGGGGATGTGGTTAACTAACACCAACCTCCTACCCTGCAGGGACTGACAGGCATTGGTGAGTGAGGGTTAGAGAAGTGTGAGAAGGAAGGCAGGGATGGCAGTGAACTAGCGCCACCACCCCACCCTGCAGGACTGACAAGCCTTTCAAGTACAGGAGTTAGAGAGATGTATAGTAGGAATGGCAGAGACACTGTGAACTAATAGCAACCCCCACACCTACCCTGCAGAGAATGACAGTCACCAGTAGTGCACTAGTTATAGAGATGCATAGTAGGAATGGCAGTGATTTAGTGAACTAGCGCCAGCCTCCACCCCTACCCTGCAGAGAATGACAGGCACTGGTAGTGCAAGAGTTAGAGAGATGTATAGTAGGAATGAACAGCTGGCGTGGTGAACAAACATCAGCCACCCTACCCAAGACTGACAGGCATTGATGGTGCAGGGGTTAGGAGATGCATAGTAGTAGATGGCAGTGACATAGTGAACTAGCATAGCCATACCTTACCTGCAGAGAATGATAGGCACTGGTAGTGCAGGAGTTAAAGAGATGTATAATAGGAATGGCTGTGATGTAGTGAACTAACGTCAAACTCCACCGCTTCCCTGCAGGGAATGACAGGCACTGGAAGTGCAAGAGTTAGAGAGGAGCATATCAGGAATGGCAGTGACGTAGTGAACAAACACAACCCCCACCCTACGCTGCAGGGGCTGACAGGCACTGGTAGTGCCAGAGTTAGAGAGGAGCATATCAGGAATGGCAGTGACACAATGAACTAACGCCAACCCCCAACCCTACCCTGCATGGTCTGACAGGCATTGGTAGTGCTGGAGTTACAAAGATGTATAGCAGGAATGGCAGTGATGTAGTGAGCTAACCCCCACCCCCACCCCTACCCTGCAGGGTCTGACAGGCATTGGTAGTGCAGTCGTTAGAGAGGAGCATATCAGGAATGGCAGTGACATAGTGAACCAACGTCAACCCCCACCCCTACCCTGCAGGGACTGACAGGCATTGATAGTGCAGGAGTTAGAGAGATGCATATCAGGAATGGCAGTGATATAGAACTAACACCAACCCCCAACCCTTCCCTGAAGAGACTGACAGGCATTGGTAGTGCCGGAGTGTGAGAGATGTATAGTAGGAATGGCTGAGATGTAGTGAACTGACGCCAACCTCCACCCCTACTCTGCAGAGACTGACAGGCACTGGTATTGCAGGAGTTAGAGAGATGCATGGCAGGAATGGTAGTGATCTAGTATACTAACAGCAAAGCCCACCCCTACCCTGCAGGGACAGACAGGCATTGGAAGAGCAGGAGTTCGATGGATGCATAGTAGGAATGGCAGTGATATAGTGAGCCAACACCAACCCCCACCTCTACCCTGCAGAGACAGACAGGAACTGGTAGTGCAGTAGCTAGAGAGATGTATAGCAGGAATGGCAGTGATGTAGTGAGCCAACACCAACCCCCAACCCTACCCTGCAGAGATTGACAGGCACTGGTAGTGCAGTGGTTAGAGAGATGCATAGCAGGAATCGCAGTGATGTAGAGAACTAGCGCCACTCCCCACCCTACCCTGCAGGGGCTGACAGGCATTGGTAGTGCAGGAGTTAGGGAAATATATGGTAGGAATGGCAGTGGCGTGGTGGGAATGGCATGCCCACCTACCATGCAAAGACTGACGAGCATTGGTGGTGCAGGAGTTAGAGAGATGTATAGCAGGAATGACAGTGATGACGTGAACTAACGTCAACCCCCAACCTACCCTGCAGAGACTGACGGGCGTTGGTAGTGCAGGAGTTAGATATATGCATAGCAGGAAAGGCAGTGATGTAGTCAACTAACGTCAAACTCCACCACTACCATGCAAGGGCAGAGAGGGACTTGTAGTGCAGGAGTTAGAGATGAGCATATCAGAAATGGCAGTGACCTAGTGAAGTAACACCAACCCCACCCCTACCCTCCAGAGACTGACAGGCACTGGTAGTGCAGGAGTTAGAGAGATGCATAGTAGGAATGGCAGTGACGTACTGAACTAACGAACCCCCACCCCTTCCCTGTAGGGACTGACAGTCACTGGTAGTGCAGGAGTTAGAGAGATAAATAGTAGGAATGGCAGTGATGTAGAGAACTAATGCCATCCACCACCACCACCCTGCAGGGACTGACAGGCATTGGAAGTGCAGTAGTAAGAGAGATGCGTAGAAGGAACGTCAGTGACGTAGTGAACTAACGCCACCCACCTACAGAGACTGACAGGCACTGGAAGTGCAGGATTTAATGAGATGCATAGTAGGAATGGCAGTGACGTAGTGAACTAACACCAACTCCCACCCTATCCTGCAGGTACTGACAGGCATTGGTACTGCAGGAGTTACAGAGATGTATTGCATTAATGGCAGTGAAGTAGTGAACCAACACCAACACCCAACCCTACCCTGCACGGACTGACAGGCACTGGTAGTGCCGCAGTTAGAGAGAGATGTATAGAAGGAATGGCAGTGATGCAGTGAACTAACGTCAACCACCACCCAACCCTGCAGGGACTGACAGGCATTGGTAGTGCAAGAGTTAGAGAGATGTATAGAAGGAATTGCAGTTATAGTGAACTAATGCCTACCCCCACCCCTACCCTGCAGAGACTGACAAGCCTTGGTAGTGCAGGAGTTAGAGAGATGTTTAGTAGGATTGGGAGTGACATAGTAAACTAACACCAACCCACAACCCTACCCTGTCGAGACTGACAATCACCAGTAGTGCAGGAGTTAGAGAGATGCATAGTAGGAATGGCTGTGGCATAGTGAACTAAGGTCAACCCCCACCCCTAACCTGCAGAGACTGACAGACACTGGTAGTGCAGGAGTTAGAGAGATGTATTGTAGGAATGGCAGTGACGTAGTTAACTAACGTCCACCCCCACCCTACCCTGCAGAGACTGACAGGCATTGGTAGTGCAGTCGTTCGAGAGATGCATAGCAGGAATGGCAGTGAGACAGTGAACAAACGCCAACCTCTAGCCCTTCCCTGCAGACACTGTCAGGCATTGGTAGTGCAGGAGTTAGAGAGATGCATAGTAGGAATGGCAGTGATGTAGTGAACTAACGCCAACCCCCACCCTTACCCTGCAGAGTCTGACAGGCATTGGTAGTGCAGGAGTTCGAGAGATGCACAGAAGGAATAGCAGTGATGTAGTGAGCTAATGCCAACCTCCACCCCTACCCTGCAGGGACTGACAGGCATGGGTAGTGCAAGAGTAAGAGACATGCATAGCAGGAATGGCAGTGAGGTAGTGAACAAACGCCAACCTCCAGCCCTTCCCTGCAGACACTGTCAGGCATTGGTAGTGCAGGAGTTAGAGAGATGCATAGTAGGAATGGCAGTGACGTAGTGAACTAACGCCACCCCCCCCTTACCCTGCAAAGACTGACAGGCACTAGTAGTGCAGGAGTTAGAGACATGTACAGTAGGAATGGCTGTGACGTAGTGAACTAACATCAACCCCCACCCTACCCTGCAGAGACTGACAGGCATTGGTAGTGCAGGAGTTAGAGAGATGCTTAGTAGGAATGGCAGTGATGTAGTGAACTAACGGCAACCCTCACCCCTACCATGCAGGGACTGACAGGCATTGGTAGTGCAGGAGTTAGAGAGATGCATAGTAGGAATGGCAGTGATATAGTGAACTAACGCCAACCGCCACCCCTACCCTGCAGAGAATGACAGGCACTGGTAGTGCAGGAGTTAAAGAGATGTATAATAGGAATGGCTGTGATGTAGTGAACTAACGTCAAACTCCACTGCTTCTCTGCAGGGAATGACCGGCACTGGAAGTGCAAGAGTTAGAGAGGAGCATATCAGGAATGGCAGTGACGTAGTGAACAAACACAACCCCCACCCTACCCTGCAGGGGCTGACAGGCACTGGTAGTGCAGGAGTTACAAAGATGTATAGCAGAAATGGCAGTGATGTAGTGTGCTAATGCCCACCACCACCCCTACCCTGCAGGGACTGACAGGCATTGGTAGTGCAGTCGTTCGAGAGGTGTATAGAAGGAATGGCAGTGATGTAGTGAACTGACGCCTACCCCTGCCCCCACCCTGCAGAGACTGACAAGCCTTTCAAGTGCAGGAGTTAAAGAGATGTATAGTAGGATTGGCAGTGTCATAGTGAACTAACACCAACCCCCACTCCTACCCTGCAGAGACTGGCATTCACCGGTAGTGCAGGAGTTAGAGAGATGCACAGTAGGAATGGCAATGATGTAGTGAACTAACGTCAACTCCCACGCTTACCCTGCAGGGACTGACAGGCATTGGTAGTGCAGGAGTTAGAGAGATGTGTAGTAGGAATGGCAGTGACATAGTGAACTAACGCCAACCTCCACCCCTACCCTGTGAGAATGACAGGCACTGGAAGTGCCGGAGTTAGAGAGATGTATAGTAGGAATGGCAGTGACGTAGTTAACTAATGTCAACTCCCACCCTACCCTGCAGGGACTGACAGGCATTGGTAGTGCAGGAGTTAGAGAGATGCATAGTAGGAATGGCAGTGACGTAGTGAACTAACGCCAACCCCACCTACCTGCTGAGCCTGACAGGCATTGGTAGTGCAGGAGTTAGTGAGATGCACATCAGTAATGGCAGTGATGTAGTGAACTAACATCAACCTCCAACCCTACCCTGCAGGGACTGACAGTCACCTGTAGTGCTGGAGTTAGAGAGAGCCATAGTAGGAATGGCAGTGATGGAGTGAACTAACACCAACCCCCACCCCTACCCTGCAGGGAGTGACAGGCACTGGTAGTGCAGGAGTTAGAGAAATGGATAGCAGGAATGGCAGTTATATAGTGAACTAAAATCAACCTCCACCCCTACCCTGCAGGGACTGACAGGCATTGGTAGTGCAGGAGTTAAAGAGATTCATAGTAGGAATGGCAGTGATGTAGAGAACTAACGCGCACCCCACCCCTACCCTGCAGGGACTGACAGGCACTGGTAGTGCAGTAGTTAGAGAGATGCATAGTAGGAATGGCAGTGATGGAGTGAACTAACACCAACCCCCACTACTACCCTGCAGGGACTGACAAGCACTGGTAGTGCAGGAGTTAGAAGTGAACTAAAGTCAACCTCCACCCCTACCCTGCAGGGACTGACAGGCATTGGTAGTGCAGGAGTTAGAGAGTTGCATAGTAGGAATGGTAGTGATGTAGTGAGCTATCGCTTTCCCCCACCCCTACCCTGCAGGGACTGACAGTCACTGGTAGTGCAGGAGTTAGAGAGATGCATAGTAGGAATGGCAGTGATGTAGTGAACTGACGTCAACCCCCACCCCTACCCTGCAGAGACTGACAGGCATTGGTAGTGCAGGAGTTAGAGAGATGTATAGTAGGAATGGCAGTGATGTAGTGAACCAACACCAACCCCCACCCCTTCCCTGCAGGGACTGACAGGCATTGGTAGTGCAGGAGTTCGAGAGATGCACAGTAGGAATGACAGTGATGTTGTGAGCTAACGCCAACCCCCACCCCTACCCTGCAGGCGGGAACCATAGAAGATGGGGCTGGTGGATGTCTGGAATGCAGCAGCAGATGAAATTTTGGAGAAACAGGAGTGAATGGGCTTGGAGAAGAGAAGCGAATCATAGCAGATGTGGCTTGAGGGGGTTGGGTCATCTACTTCAGATGCCACCTTGGAGAGACAGAAGTGAATGGGCTTGGACCTGAGAAGAAAATCATAGCAAACTGGACTGGTGAGGGTCAGAACAACACCAGCAGACGCTATCTTGACAGAGAAGAAGTGAGTGAGCTTGTACCAGGGAAAGGAATCATAGCAGATGAGACTTTCAGGGGTTGGGACAACCGCAGCAGATGCCATCTTCGCGGAGAAGAAGTTGATGGTCTTGGACCAGGGTAGCAAATCATAGCAGATGGGCTGGCTTGGATCTGGACAGCAGCAGCAGCAGATGAAACCTTGGAGAGACAGAAGTGGATGGGCTTGGACCATGTAAGAGAATCATAGCAGACGGGGTTTGTGGGGTTTGGGGCAGTAGCAGCAGATGCCACCTTGGAGAGACAGAAGTGAAAGGGCTTGGACAAGGGAATGGAATCATTGCAGATGGGGCTGGTAGGGGTTGGGACAGCAGCAGCAGATGCCACCTAGGAGAGACAGAAGTTATAGGGCTTGGACCAGGTAAGAGAATCACATCAGATAAGGCTGGCAGGGTTCGGGACAGAAGCAGCAGACACTGCCTTAGAGGGGAAGAGATGAACGGGCTAGGACCAGAAAAGGGAATTGTAGCAGATGGGGCATGCATGGGTTGGCACAGCAGCAGCAGATGCCACCTTGGAGAGATAGAAGAGAAAAGCCTTTGACCAGGGAAGGGAATCAATGCAGATGGGGCTTGTGGGGGTTGTGAAAACAGCAGTAGATGCCACCTTGGAGAGACAGAAGTGAATGGGCTTTGACCAGGAAAAGAATGATAGCAGATGGGGCTTGCGGGCTTCAGGACGGTAGCAGCAGATGCCACCTTGGAGAGAAAGAAGTGAATGGGCCTGGACCAAGGAAGGGAATCATAGTAGATGGGGCTTGTGGGTCTTGGGACAGCAGCAGCAAATGTAAGCCAGGAGAGACAGAAGTGAATGGGCTTCAACCAGGGAAGGGAGTCATAGCAGAAGCGGCTGGTGTGTGTCAGGACACCAGCAGCCGATGCTGCTTTGGGGAGACAGAAGTGAATGGGCTTCAAATAGGGAATGGAATCATACCAGACGGGACTTCCTGTGGCTGGGACAGCAGCAGCAGATGCCACCTTGGACGGGACAGAAGTGATTGGGCTTGGACCATGGAAGAGAATCATAGCAGATGGGGCTGGTGGGGGCCAGGACACCGGCTGAAAATGCCACTTTGGAGATACAGAAGTGAATGGGCTTGGACTAGAGAAGGGAATCATAGCAAACACGACTTCCTGTGGCTGGGACAGCAGCAGCAGATGCCATCCTGGAGAGACAGAAGAGAATGGGCATGAACCAGGGAAAGGAATCATAGCAGATGGGCCTGGCAGAGTTTGAGATAGAAGCAGCAGATGCCACATTTATAGGGGAAGAAGTGAATGGGCTTGGACCAGGGAAGTGAATCACAGCAGATGCGGCTTGCAGTGGTTGGGACAGCAGCAGCAGATGCCAATTTACACAGGAAGAAATGAATGGGCTTGGACTAGGGAAGGGAATTGACGCAGATGGGGCTGGCAGGGGTTGTAAGAACAGCAGCAGATGCCACCTTTATAGGTGAAGAATTGAATGGACTTGGACCACGGAACTGGATCATAGTAGCTGGAGCTTGGGATGGTTGGGTCAGCAGCAGCAGCAGATGCCACCTAGGAGAGACAAAAGTGAAAGGGATTGGACAAGGGAAGGGAATCATAGCAGATGGGGCATGTGGGGGTTGGGGCAGCAGCAGATTCCACCTAGGAGAGACAGAAGTGAAAGGGCTTGGACAAGGGAAGGGAATCGTAGCAGATGGGCTTGTGGGGGTCGGGTCAGCAGCAGCAGATTTTATCTTGGAGGGGAAGAAGTGAATAGGCTTGTACCAAGGAAGGGAATCACAGCAGATGGGACTTGTGGATCTTGGGACAGCAGCAGCAGATGTAACGGAGGAAAGACAGAAGGTAATGGGCTTGGACCAGAGAAGGGAATCATAGCAGATGGAGCAGGCTAGAGTTGTAACAGAAGCTGTGGATGCCACCTTGGAGGGGATGAAGTGAATGGGCTTGGACCAGGGAAGGGGAACCATAGCAGATGGGGCATGTGGGGGTTGGCACTGCATCAGAAGATGCCACCTTGGAGAGACAGAAGTGAAAGGGCTTGGACCAGGGAAGAGAATCATTGCAGATGAGACTGGTGGGTGCCGGGACACCAGCAGCAGATGCCACCTTGGAGAAATCGAAGTGAATCGGCATGAACCAGGGAAAGGAATCACAGCTGACGGGCTTGCAGTGGCTGGACAGCCGCAGCAGATCCTATAGGGGAAGAGTGAGTGGGCTTGGACTAGGGAGGAACTGTAGCAGATGGGGCTGGTGGGGTTGGGACAGAAGTAGCAGATGCTACCATTATGGGGAGGAATTTAATGGGCTTGGACCACAGAAGGGAATCATAACAGATGGGGCTAGGGATGGTTGGGCCAGCAGCAGCAGATGCCTTCTTGGAGGGGAAGAAGTAAATGGGTTTGGACAAGGGAAGGGAATCATAGCAAATGGGGCTTGCAGTCATTGGGACACCAGCAGCAGATACCATGTTGGAGGGGAAGAAGTGAATGGGCTTGGACAAGGGAAGGGAAACATAGCAGATGGTGCTTTCAGGCGATGGGACAGCAGCAGCAGATGCCAACTTGGAGACAGAGATGTTAAAGGGCTTGGACCAGGTAAGGTAATCATCAGTTAGGGCTGGCAGGAGTTGGGACAGAAGCGGCAGATGCTGCATCAGAGAGACAGAAGTGAATGGGCTTGGACCTGTGAAGAGAATCATGACAGATGGAGATTGCAAGAGTAAGGACTGTAGCAGCAGATGCCACCTTGGAGAGGAAGAAGAGAATGTTCTTGTATTGTATCAACGAGGGGAATCACAGCAGATGCAGCTTGTGGATCTTGAGATAGCAGTAGCAGATGTAATCCAAGAGAGAATAAAGTGAATGGGCATTAACCATGGAAGGGAATCATAGCAGATGGGGCTGGCGGGGTCAGGATAGTAGCAGCAGATGCCACCTTGGAGAGACAGACTTGAAAAGTCTTAGACTAGGGAAGCGAATCATAGCAGATGAGGCTTCTGGTGGCTGAAACAGCAGCAGCAGATGCCACCTTGGAGAAACAGAAGTGAAAATGCTTCAGCCTTCAAGGGAATCATAGCAGATGGGGTTGGCGGGATTTAGGACAGCAGCAGCAAATGCCCCCTTTGTAGGGGAAGAAGTGAATGGACTTAGACCAGGAAAGTGAATCACAGTAGATGGAGTTTGCTGTGGTTGGGACAGGAGCAGCAGATGACTCCTTAGAGAGGATGAAGTAAATGGGCTTGGACCAGAGAAGGAAATTGTAGCAGATGGTGCTGGTGGGGGTTGGGACAGCAGCAGCTGATGCAATCTCTATAGGGGAAGAAGTGAACAGGCTTAGACCAGGGGAAGGAATCATAGCAGATGGAGCTTGTAGTCATTGGGACAACAGTGGCAGGTGCCATTTTGGAGTGGAAGAAGTGAATCGTGTTTGGACAAAAAAAGGTAATCATAGCAGATGGTGATTGCGGGGGATGGGACAGCAGCAGCAGATGCCACCTTAGAGGGACCGAAGTGAATGGGCTTGGACTAGGGAATTGAATCATGGCAGATATGGTCTGCAGGGTTTGAGACAGCAGCAGTAGATGCCATCTTGGAGAGACAGAAGTGAAAGGGCTTGGACCAGGGAAAGGAATCATAGCATATGGGCAGGTGTGGGTCGGGGCAGCAGCAGATGCCACCTTGGAGAGACTGAAGTGAATGAGCTTCGACCAGTGAAGGGAATTATAGCAGGCAGGGGCTGATGAGCCCCGGACACAACAGCCAATGCCACCTTGCAGAGACAGAGTGAAAGGGCTTTGATCAAGAAAAGGATTCATAGCAGATGGGTCTTACGGAGGTTGGGACTGCAGAAGCAGATGTCACCTTGGTTGGGAAGAAGTTAATAGGCTTGGACCAGGGAAGGGAATCACAGCAGATATGGCTGGTTGTGGTTGGGACAGCAGCAGAAGATGGCTTCTAGGGGAAGAAGTGAATGGTCTTGGACCAGGGAAGGGAATCATAGCAGATGGTGCTTGTGGGGGATGGGACAGCAGCAGCAAATGCCACCTTAGAGGAACAGAAGTGAATGGGTTTGGACTAGGGAAGGGAATCATAGCAGATATGGTTTGCTGGGTTTGGGACAGCGGCACGAGATGCCAACTTTGAGAGACAGAAGTGCATGGGCTTGGACCAGGGAAGGGAATTGTAGCAGATTGGGCTGGCGAGTCCAGGACACCAGGAGCATTTGCCAATTTGGAGAGACAGAAGTGAATTTGCTTGGGCCATGGAAGGGAATCATAGGGCATGGGGGTTGCGGGGGTCAGAACTGCAGCAGCAGATGCCATGTTGGAGGGAAGGAAGTGAATGGGCTTGTACCAAGGAAGGGAATTATAGCAGATGGAGCTTGTGGGTCTTGTCACACTAGCAGCAGATGTAACCCAGGAGAGATAGAAGTGAACAGACTTCGACCAGAGAAGGGAATTATAGTAGATTATGCTGGATGGGGTAAGGGACAGCAACAGCTAATGCAACCTTGGAGCAAACGGAAGCGATAGGGCTTGGACAACAGAAAGGAACCATAGCAGATGGAGCTGCTGGGGGTTGGGACAGCAGCAGCAGTAAATTCCTCCTTGGAGAGTCAGAAGTGAAAAGTCTTGGCTCAGGGAAGGGAACCATAGCAGATAGGGCTGGCAGGGTTTGGGACAGCAGCAGCTGCAGCAGATGCCATCTTTATAGCGGAAGAAGTGAATGGTCATTGACCAGGGATGGGAATCATAGTAGATGGGGCTTGCGGACATTGGGACAGCAGCAGCAGATGCCATCTTGGAGGGGAAGAAGTGAATGGGCTTGAACAAAGGAAGGGAATCATAGCAGATGGTGCTTGCGGGGATGGTACAGCAGCAGCAAATGCCACCTTAGAGGGACAGAAGTGAAAGTGCTTGGACCAGGGAAAGGAATCATAGCAGACAGAGCTGGTGGGAGTTAGGACAGCAGCAGCAAATGACACTTTTAGAAGGGATGCAATGAATGGACTTGGACCAGGAAACGGAATCATAGCAGATGGGACAGGTTGGGGTCAGGACACCAGCAGCAGATGCCAACGGGAGACAAAGTGAATGGGTCTCGACCATGCAATGCATAACAGATGGGACTGGTGGGTATTGGGACAGCAGCAGCAGATGCACCTAGCAGAGACAGTGGTGAAAGGGCTTGGAGCAGGTTGAGAATCATAGCAGATGGGGCTTGAGGGGCGGGAAGCAGTAGCAGATGCTGCCTTAGAGACAGAAGTGAATGGGTTTGGACCTTGGAAGGAATCATAACAGATGGGGCAAGTAGGGGTATGGACAGCAGCAGCAGTTGCCACCTTGGAGGACAGAAGTTATGGGCTTGAGACCAGGAAAGAGATTCAATGCAGACGGGGCTGACAGGGGCTGGGACACCAACAGCAGATGCCACTTTGGAGAGAGAAGTGAAAGGGCTTGGACCAGGCAAGGGAATCATAGCAGATGGGGTTAGTGATCGTCGGGACAGAAGACGTAGATGCCAACTTAGAGGGGAAGAAGTGAATGGAGTAGGACCAGGGAAGGGAATCATAGCAGTTGGGGTTTGCAGGTGCTGGGCAGCAGCTGCAAATGTAATCTTCAAAAGTCAGAAGTGAATGGGCTTGGACCATGCAAGGGAATCATAGCAGATGGGGCTGGGGGGTTTGGGACAGCAGCATCAGATGTCACCATTACAGGGGAAGAAGTGAAAGGGCTTGGATCAGGGAAGTAATCACAGCAGATGTGACTTGCGGTGGTTCAGACAGCTGCTACAGATGCCATCTTAGAGGGGAAGAAGTGAATGGCATTGGACCAAGGAGAGGAATCGTAGCAGCTTTGGACCAGGGAAGGGAATCGTAGCAGATTGGTCTGGCGGGGGTCGGGACAGCAGCAGCAGATGCCATGGTGGAGGGGAAGAAGTGAGTGGGCTTGGACAAGAGAAGGGAAATATAGCAGATGGTGCTTTCGGGGGATGGGACAGCAGCAGCAAATGCCACCTTGGAGAGACAGAAGTGAAAGGGCTTGGACGAGGGAAGGTAATGTAGTAGATTGTTTTTTCAGGAATTGGGACAGCAGCTGCTGAAGCCAACTAGGTGAGACAGAAGTGAATGGGCTTTGACCACGGAGTGTAATCATAGCAGATGGGGCATGCAGTGGTTGGGACAGTAGCAGCAGATGCCACCTTGGAGAGACAGAAGTGAAAGGGCTTGGACCAGATAAGGGAATCATAGCAGATGGGGCTTGTGGGTGTCAAGACAGCAGCAGCAGATGTCATCTTGGAGGGGAACAAGTGAATTGGCTAGTATCAGGGAAGAGAAACATTGCAGATAGGCCTTGTGGATCTTGGGACAGCAGCAGCAGAAGTAGCCCTGGAGAGACAGAAGTGAATGGGCATCAACCAGGGAAGGGAATCATAGCAGATGCAGTAGATGGTGGTTGGGAAAAGAAGCAGCGGATGCCACCTTGGAGGATGAAGTGAATGAGCTTGGACCAGGAGGAAATATAGCAGATGGGGCATCGAGTTTGGCACAGCAGCAGCAGATGCCACCTTGGAGAGACAGAAGTGAATGGGCTTGGATCAGGGAAGGGAATCATAGCAGATGGGGCTTGTGGGTCTTGGGACAGCAGCAGCAGAAGTAGCCCTGGAGAGACAGAAGTGAATGGTCTTGGACCTGGAAAGGTAATCATAGCAGATGGAGCAGGCAGAGGTTGGGACAGAAGCAGCGGATGAAAAACTTGGATGGGATGAAGTGAATGGGCTTGGACCAGGGAAGGGAAATAAAGCAGACTTGGCATGCGGGGGTTGACACAGCAGCATCAGATGCCACCTTGGAGAGACAGAAGTGAAAGGACTTGGACAAGGGAAGGGAATCCTTGCAGCTGGGGTTTGTGGGTGTTGGGACAGCAGCAGCTGATGCCACTTTGGAGGCAAAGAAGTGAATGGGCTTGGACCAGGGAAGGAAATCATAACAGATGGGACTTGCTTGTCTTGGGACAGCAGCAGAAGATGTAACCCACAATAGGCTGAAGTGAATGGGCTTCGACCAGTGAAGGAAATCATTGCAGATGGGGCTGGTGTGGGTCTGGACAGCAGCAGCAGCTGCCACCTTGGATGGGACAGAAGTGACTGGGCTTGTACCAGGGAAATGAATTACAGCAGATAGGGGCTGGTGGGTTGCAGGGACACTAGCAGCAGATGCTGCTTGGAGGGCAAGTGAATGGGCTAGAACTAAGAGGGAAACATAGAGACAGGACTTCCAGTAGCTGTGACAGCAGCAGCAGATGCCAACGGACAGACAGAAGTGAATGGGCTTGTACCAGGAAGGAAATCATAGCAGATGGGGCTGGTGGGGTTTAGGACAGCAGATGCCACCTTTATAGGGGAAGAACTGGATGGGCTTTGACCATGGAAGGTAAACATAGCAGATGGCACTTGGGATGGCTGGGACAGCAGCAGCAGAGAGCCATGTTGGAGGGAAGAAGTGAATGGGCTGGGACAAGGGAAGAAATCTTGGCTGATGGTGCTTCCTAGGGATGGGACAGCAGCAGATATGCCAACAGAGACAGAAGTGAATGGGCTTGTACCAGGGATGTAATCATAGCAGATGGGGCTAGTGGGGCTGCGGCAACACATATCACCTTGGAGGCAGAAGTGAATGGGTTTGACCCGGAGAATCATAGCAGATGGGGTTTGCAGAGTCTGGGACAAAGCAGCAGATGCCAGCAGTGAGACAGAAGTGAATGGTCTTGGACCATGGGAGGTAATCATAGCAGATGGGGCACGTGGGAGTTGGAAAAGCAGCAGCAGATGCCACCTTGGAGAGACAGAAGTGAAAATCTTGGACCAGAGAAGGGAATCCTAGCAGATGGGGCTAGTGGGGGTTGGGACAGAAGCCTCAGATGCCATCTTGGAGGGGAAGAAGCGAATGGGCTTGTACCAGGGAATAGAAACATAGCAGATGGGGCTTGCAGGTCTTGGGACAGCAGCAGATGTAACACAGGAGAGACAGAAGTGAATGGGATTCGACCAGAGAAGGGAATCATTGAAGATGGGGCAGGTGGGGGTTCCGACAGCAGCAGCAGATGCCACTTTGGGGGTGAAGAAGCAAATAGGCTTGGACCAGGAAAGGGAAATCATAGCAGGTTGAGCATGTAGGGGTTGGGAAAGCAGCAGCAGATGCCACCTTGGAGAGACAGAAGTGAAAGAGCTTGGACCAGGGGAGGAATCATAGCAGATGGAGCTTGTGGGAGTCAGGACAGCAGCCTCAGATGCCATCTTGGAAGGAAGAAGTGAATAAGCTTTTACCAGAGAAGAAAACATATCAGATGGGGCTTGTGGGTCTTGTGACAGCAGCAGATGTAATCCAGGAGGAAAATGAAGTGAGCAGGCCCGACCAGGGAAGGAATCATAGAAGATGGGCTGGTGGGGTTCGAGCAAAGCAGCAGCAACAGCAGCAGAATGACACCTAGCAGGCACAGAAGTTCATGGGCTTGGATCTGGGAATGAAATCATAGCCAGATGGAACAGGCGGGGTTTGGGACAGCAGCAGCAGATGCCAACACTAGGGGATGAAGTGAATGGGCCTGGACAAGGGAAGGGAACCATAGCAGACTTGGCATGCGAGGGTTAGCATGGCAGCAGCAGATGCCACCTTGGAGAGAAAGAAACGAAAGGGCTTGGACCAAGGAAGTGAATCACAGCAGATGGGACTTGTGGGATTTGGGACAGCAGCAGCAGATGCCACTTTGGCGAGACAGACAGGAAAGGGTTTGGACCAGGATAGGGAATCATAACAGACGGGGCTTTCTTGTCTTGGGCAGCAGCAGAAGATGTAACCCATGTTAGACAGAAGTGAATTGGTTTGGACCAGGGAAGGGAATCATAGCAGATGGGGCTGGTGGGGTTTCGGACAGCAGCAGCAGATGCCACATTTATAGAGGAAGAAGTGAATGGGCTTCGACCAGGGAAGGGAATCTCAGCAGACAGAGCTTGCAGTGGTTGGGACAACAGCAGCAAATGCCACCAAGGGGGGAGGATGTGTATAGGCTTGAACCAGAGAAGGGAATTGAAGCAAATGAGGCTGGCAGGGTTTGGGGCAGCAGATGCCACCTTTATAGGGGAAGAATTGAATTGGCTTGGACCATGGAATGGAATCATAGCAGATGGCGCTTGGGATGGTTGGGACAGCAGCAGCAGATGCCATGTTGGAGGGGAAGAAGTGAAAGGGCTTGGACAAGGGAAATAAATCTTAGCTGATGGTGCTTCCAGGGGATGGGACTGCAGCAGATATGGCAACTTAGGGAGACAGAAGTGTATGGGCTTGGACCAGGGGATGTAATCAAAGCAGATGGGACTGGTGGGGGCTGCAGCAGCAGCAGATGCCTGTGGAGGCAAGTGAATGGGCTTCGACCAGGAAGAAGATCATGGCAGATGGGGAATATGGGGGTTGGAAAGCAGCAGTGGATGTCATCTTACAGAGACAAGTAAAAAGGAGCTTGGACCAGTGAAGAGATCATAGCAGATGGTGCTGGTGGGGTTGGGACAGCAGCAGCTGGTACAATCTCTAAGGGGAAGAAGTGAGCAGGCTTGGACAGGGGAGGGAATCATAGCAGGCAGACTTGTGATCATTGGGACAGCAGTGGCAGGTGCCATTTTGGAGTGGAAGAAGTGAAAGGTGTTTGGACAGGAAAGATAATCATAGCAGATGGTGATTGCAGGATGGGACAGCACAGCAGATGCCACAGAAGGACCAAGTGAATGGGCTTGGACTAGGGAACTGAATCATAGCAGATATGGTTTGCAGGGTTTGAGACAGAGCAGTAGATGCCAACTTGGAGAGACAGAGTGAAGGGCTTGGACCAGGAAAGGAATCATAGCATATGGGCAGGTGTGGGTGCAGCGGCAGCAGATGCCACCTTGGAAAGACTGAGTGAATGAGCTTCGACTAGTGAGAGGAATTATAGCAGATGGGGCTGATGAGCCCCGGACACTAACAGCCAATGCCACCTTGTGAGAGACAGAAGTGAAAGGCTTTGATCAAGAAAGGAATCATAGCAGATGGGAGCTTGCGGGGGTTGGGACTGCAGAAACAGATGTCACCTTGGTTGGAAGAAGTTAAGGAAGCTTGGCCAGGAGGAATCACAGCAGATATAGCTGGTTATGGTTGGGACAGCAACAGAAGATGGCACTATAGGGGAAGAAGTGAATGGGCTTGGACCAGGATGGGAATCATAGCAGATGGGGCTGGCAGGGGTTGGTACAGCAGCAGCAGATGCCATCTTTATAGGGAGGAGGTGAATGGACTTGGACCAGGAAGGGAATCATAGCAGGTGGTGCTTGTGGGGATGGGACAGCAGCAAAATGCCACTAGAGGAGAGAAGTGAATGGGTTTGGACTAGGGAGGAATCATAGCAGATATGGTTTGCTGGGTTTGGGACAGCGGCCGCGAGATGCCAACTTTGAGAGACAAGTGCATGGGCTTGGACCAGGAAGGAATTAGGCAGATTGGGCTGGCGAGTCAGGACACCAGAGCATTGCCACTGGAGAAGACAAAGTAAATTTGCTTGGGCCATGGAGGAATCATGAGGACATGGGGTTCTTGAGGGCTCAGAACGCGGCAGCAGATGCCATGTTGGAAGGGAAGAAGTGAATGGGCTTGTACCAAGGAAGGGAATCATAGCAGATGGGGCTTGTGGGTCTTGTCACACCAGCAGCAGATGTAACCCCGGAGAGACAGAAGTGAACAGGCTTTGACCAGAGAAGAGAATTATAGTAGATTGGGCTTGACTGGGTTAGGGACAGCAACAGCTAATGCAACCTTGGAGCAAATGGAAGTGATAGGGCGTGGACCACAGAAAGGAACCATAGCAGATGGAGCTGCTGGGGGTTGGGACAACAGCAGTAAATTCCACCTTGGAGAGACAGAAGTGAAAAGTGTTGGCTCAGGGAAGGGAACCATAGCAGATAGGGCTGGCAGGGGTTGGGACAGCAGCAGCAGATGCCATCTTTATAGGGGAAGAAGTGAATGGTCACTGACCAGGGATGGGAATCATAGTAGATGTGGCTTGCGGTCATTGGGACAGCAGCAGCAGATGCCATCTTGGAGGGGAAGAAGTTATTGGGCTTGAACAAGGGAAGGGAATCATAGCAGATGGTGCTTGTGGGGGATGGTACAGCAGCAGCAAATGCCACCTTAGAGGGACAGAATTCAAAGGGCTTGGACCAGGGAAAGGAATCATAGCAGACAGGGCTGATGGGAATTAGGACAGCAGCAGCAAATGACACTTTAAGAAGGGATGCAATGAATGGACTTGGACCAGGGAAGGGAATCATAGCAAATGGGACAGGTTGGGGTCGGGACACCAGCAGCAGATGCCATCTTGGCGAGACAGAAGTGAATGGGTCTCGACCATGCAAATGCATCATAACAGATGGGGCTGGTGGAGACTGGAACAACAGCAGCAGATGCCACCTTGGAGGGACAGAAGTTATTGGGCTTGAACCAGGAAAGAGATTCAACGCAGACGGGGCTGACGGGGGCTGGGACACCAACAGCAGATTCCACTTTGGAGAGACAGAAGTGAAAGGGCTTGGACTAGGCAAGGGAATCATAGCAGATGGGGCTAGTGATAGTCGGAACAGCAGAAGTAGATGCCAACTTAGAGGGGAAGAAGTGAATGGAGTAGGACCTGGGAAGGGAATCATAGCAGTTGGGGCTTGCAGGTGCTGGGCAGCAGCTGCAAATGTAACCTTCAAGAGACAGAAGTGAATGGGCTTGGACCAGGCAAGGGAATCATAGCAGATGGGGCTTGTGGGGGTTGGGACAGCAGCTTTTGATGCCAACCTGGATGGGAAGAAGCGATTGGGCTTGGACCAGAGAAGGGAATCATAACAGATGGGACTTGCTTATCATGGGCAGCAGCAGAAGATGTAACCCATGTTAGACAGAAGTGAATTGGCTTGGACCAGGGAAGATAATCGTAGCAGATGTGGCTGGTGGGGTTTCGGATAGCAGCAGTAGATGCCACATTTATAGGGGAAGGAGTGAACGGGCTTCGACCAGGGAAGGGAATCTCAGCAGATGGAGCTTGCGGTGGTTAGGACAGCAGCAGCAGATGCCACCAAAGGGGGGAGGAAGTAAATGGGCTTGGACCAGGAAAGGGAATCATAGCAGAGTGTGCTGGCGGAGGTTGGGACAGCAGCAGCAGATGCCACCTTTATTGGGGAAGAGTTGAATGGGCTTGGACCACGAAAGGGACTCATAGCAGATGGCGCTTGGGGTGGTTGGGACAGCAGCAACAGATGCCGTGTTGGAGGGGAAGAAGTGAATGGACTTGGAGAAGGGAAGGAAATCTTAGCAGATGGTGCTTCCAGGGGATGGGACTGCATCAGATATGCCAGCTTAGAGAGACAGAAGTGAATGGGCTTGGACCAGGAGATGTAATCATAGCAGATGGGGCTGGTGGGTGCTGGGGCAGCAGCAGAAGCCACCTTGGAGAAGCAGAAGTAAATGGGCTTCGACCAAGGAAGAGGATCATAGCAGATAGGGTTTGCAGAGTTTGTAAGAGCAGCAGCAGATGTCAAGTTGGTGAGACAAAAGTGAATGGTCTTGGAACATGGAAGGTAATCATAGCAGATGGGACATGTGGGGGCTGAGAAAGCAGCAGCAGATGCCACTTTAGAGAGAAAGAAGTGAGAGAGCTTGGACCAGGGAAAGGAATCATAGCAGATGGGGCTTGTGGGGGTTGGGAGAGCATCTTTCGATGCCATCTTGTAGGGGAAGAAGTGAATGGGCTTGTACCAGGGAAGGGAATCATGGCTGTTGAGGCTGGCGGGGGTTGGGACAGCAGCAGCAGATGCCATGTTGGAGGGGAAGAAGTGAATGGGCTTGAACAAGTGAAAGACATCTTAGCAGACGGTGCTACCACAGGATTGGACAGCAGCAGATATGCCAACTGAGAGAGACAGAAGTGAATGGGCTTGGACCAGGGGATGTAATCATAGCAGATGGGGCTAGTCAGGGCTGGGGCTGTAGCAGATGCCACCTTGGATAGGCAGAAGTGAATGGGCTTCAACCAGGGAAGAGAATCATAGCAGATGGGGTTTGCAGAGTTTGGGGCAGCAGCAGCAGATGCCAATGTGGTGAGACAGAAGTAAATGGGCATTGACCAGGGAAGGAAATCATAGCAGATGGGGCTTGTGGGGGTTGGGATAGCAGCAGCAGATGCCACTTCTGAGGTGTAGAAGTGAATGGGCTTGGACCAGGGAAGGGAATCATAACAGATGGGGCTTGCTTGTCATGGGCAGCAGCAGAAGATGTAACCCATGTTAGACAGAAATGAATTAGCTTGGACCCGGGAAGGTAATCATAGCAGATGGGGCGGGTGGGGTTTCGGACAGCAGCAGCAGATGCCACATTTATAGGGGAAGAAGTGAATGGGCTTGACCAGGGAAGGGAATCTCAGCAGATGGAGCTTGCGGTGGTTAGGACAGCAGCAGCAGCAGATGCCACCAAAGAGGGGAGGAAGTCAATGGGCTTGAACCAGGGAAAGGAATCATAGCAGATTGTGCTGGCGGGGGTTGGGACAGCAGCAGCAGATGCCACCTTTATAGGGGAAGAATTGAATGGTCTTGGACCACGGAAGGAATCATAGCAGATGGCGCTTGGGATAGTTGGGACAGCAGCAGCAGATGCCATGTTGGAGGGGAAGAAGTGAAAGGGCTTGGACAAGGGAAGGAAGTCTTAGCAGACGGTGCTTCCAGTGAATGGGACTGCAGCAGATACGCCAATTTAGAGAGACAGAAGTGAATGGGCTTGGACCTCGGAATTGAATCATAGTAGCTGGAGCTTGGGATGGTTGGGACAGCAGCAGCAGATGCCACCTAGGAGAGACAAAAGTGAAAGGGATTGGACAAGGGAAGGTAATCAAAACAGATGGGACATGTGGGGGTTGGGGCAGCAGCAGATTCCACCTAGCAGAGGCAGAAGTGAAAGGGCTTGGACAAGGGAAGGGAATCATTGCAGATGGGCTTGTGGGGGTAGGGTCAGCAGCAGCAGATTCCACCTTGGAGGGGAAGAAGTGAATGGGCTTGTACCAAGGAAGGGAATCACAGCAGATGGGACTTGTGGATCTTGGGACAGCAGCAGCAGATGTAACAGAGGAAAGACAGAAGGTAATGGGCTTGGACCAGAGAAGGGAATCATAGCAGATGGAGCAGGCTAGAGTTGTGACAGAAGGTGCGGATGCCACCTTGGAGGGGATGAAGTGAATGGGCTTGGACCAGGGAAGGGAACCATAGCAGATGGGGCATGTGGGGGTTGGCACTGCATCAGAAGATGCCACCTTGGAGAGACATGTGAAAGGGCTTGGACCAGGGAAGAGAATCATTGCAGATCAGACTGGTGGGTGCCGGGACACCAGCAGAAGATGCCACCTTGGAGAAACCGAAGTGAATGGGCATGAATCAGGGAAGGGAATCACAGCTGACGGGCTTGCAGTGGCTGGGACAGCCGCAGCAGATGCCACCTTAGAGGGGAAGAAGTGAGTGGGCTTGGACTAGGGAAGGGAACTGTAGCAGATGGGGCTGGTGGGGGTTGGGACAGAAGTAGCAGATGCTACCATTATGTGGAGGAATTTAATGGGCTTGGACCACAGAAGGGAATCATAACAGATGGGGCTAGGGATGGTTGGGCCAGCAGCAGCAGATGCCTTCTTGGAGGGGAAGAAGTAAAAGGGTTTGGACAAGGTAAGGGAATCATAGCAAATGGGGCTTGCAGTCATTGGGACACCAGCAGCAGATACCATGTTGTAGGGGAAGAAGTGAATGGGCTTGGACAAGGGAAGGGAAACATAGCAGATGGTGCTTTCAGGTGATGGGACAGCAGCAGCAGAAACCACCTTGGAGACAGAGATGTTAAAGGGCTTGGACCAGGTAAGGTAATCATCAGTTAGGGTTGGCAGGAGTTGGGACAGAAGCAGCAGATGCCGCATCAGAGAGACAGAAGTGAATGGGCTTGGACCTGTGAAGAGAATCATGACAGATGGAGATTGCAAGAGTAAGGACTGTAGCAGCAGATGCCACCTGGGAGAGGAAGAAGAGAATGTTCTTGTATTGTATCAAGGAGGGGAATCACAGCAGATGCAGCTTGTGGATCTTGAGATAGCAGTAGCAGATGTAACCCAAGAGAGAAAAAAGTGAATGGGCTTTGACCATGGAAGGGAATCATAGCAGATGGGGCTGGTGGGGTCAGGATAGTAGCAACAGATGCCACCTTGGAGAGACAGACTTGAAAAGTCTTAGACTAGGGAAGCGAATCAAAGCAGATGGGGCTTCCAGTGGCTGGGACAGCAGCAGCAGATGCCACCTTGGAGAAACAGAAGTGAAAATGCTTCAGCCATTCAAGGGAATCATAGCAGATGGGGCTGGCGGGATTTAGGACAGCAGCAGCAAATGCCCCCTCTGTAGGGGAAGAAGTGAATGGGCTTAGACCAGGAAAGTGAATCACAGTAGATGGGGTTTGCTGTGGTTGGGACAGCAGCAGCAGATGACTCCTTAGAGAGGATGAAGAGAATGGGCTTGGACCAGTGAAGGGAATTGTAGCAGATGGTGCTGGTGCGGGTTGGGATATCAGCAGCTGATGCAATCTCTATAGGGGAAGAAGTGAACAGGCTTGGACCAGGGGAGGGAATCATAGCAGATGGAGCTTGTAGTCATTGGGACAACAGTGGCAGGTGCCATTTTGGAGTGGAAGAAGTGAATCATGTTTGGACAAGGAAAGGTAATCATAGCAGATGGTGATTGCGGGGGATGGGACAGCAGCAGCAGATGCCACCTTAGAGGGACCGAAGTGAATGGGCTTGGACTAGGGAATTGAATCATGGCAGATATGGTCTGCAGGGTTTGAGACAGCAGCAGTAGATGCCATCTTGGAGAGACAGAAGTGAAAGGGCTTGGACCAGGGAAAGGAATCATAGCATATGGGCAGGTGAGGGTCGGGGCAGCAGCAGATGCCACCTTGGAGAGACTGAAGTGAATGAGCTTCGACCAGTGAAGGGAATTATAGCAGATGGGGCTGATGAGCCCCGGACACCAGCAGCCAATGCCACCTTGTAGAGACAGAAGAGAAAGGGCTTTGATCAAGAAAAGGAATCATAGCAGAAGGGGCTTACGGGGGTTGGAACTGCAGAAGCAGATGTCACCTTGGTTGGGAAGAAGTTAACAGGCTTGGACCAGGGAAGGGAATCACAGCAGATATGGCTGGTTGTGGTTGGGACAGCAGCAGAAGATGGCTTCTTAGAGGGGAAGAAGTGAATGGTCTTGGACCAGGGAAGGGAATCATAGCAGATGGTGCTTGTGGGGGATGGGACAGCAGCAGCAAATGCCACCTTAGAGGGACAGAAATGAATGGGTTTGGACTAGGTAGGGAATCATAGCAGATATGGTTTGCTGGGTTTGGGACAGCGGCACGAGATGCCAACTTTGAGAGACAGAAGTGCATGGGCTTGGACCAGGGAAGGGAATTGTAGCAGATTGGGCTGGCGAGTCCATGACACCAGGAGCATTTTCTACTTTGGAGAGACAGAAGTGAATTTGCTTGGGCCATGGAAGGGAATCATAGGGCATGAGGGTTGTGGGGGTCAGACCTGCAGCAGCAGATGCCATGTTGGAGGGGAAGAAGTGAATGGGCTTGTACCAAGGAAGGGAATTATAGCAGATGGGGCTTGTGGGTCTTGTCACACTAGCAGCAGATGTAACCCAGGAGAGACAGAAGTGAACAGGCTTCGACCAGAGAAGGGAATTATAGTAGATTAGGCTGGACGGGGTTAGGGACAGCAACAGCTAATGCAACCTTGGAGCAAACGGAAGCGATAGGGCTTGGACCACAGAAAGGAACCATAGCAGATTGAGCTGCTGGGGGTTGGGATGGCAGCAGCAGTAAATTCCACCTTGGAGAGTCAGAAGTGAAAAGTCTTGGCTCAGGGAAGGGACCCATAGCAGATAGGGCTGGCAGGGTTTGGGACAGCCGCAGCAGCAGCAGATGCCATCTTTATATGGGAAGAAGTGAATGGTCATTGACCAGGGATGGGAATCATAGTAGATGGGGCTTGCGGACATTGGGACAGCAGCAGCAGATGCCATCTTGGAGGGGAAGAAGTGAATGGCTTGAACAAAGGAAGGGAATCATAGCAGATGGTGCTTGCGGGGATGGTACAGCAGCAGCAAATGCCATCTTAGAGGGACAGAAGTGAAAGTGCTTGGACCAGGGAAAGGAATCATAGCAGACAGAGCTGGTGGGAATTAGGACAGCAGCAGCAAATGACACTTTTAGAAGGGATGCAGTGAATGGACTTGGACCAGGAAAGGGAATCATAGCAGATGGGACAGGTTGGGGTCGGGACACCAGCAGCAGATGCCAACTTGGAGAGACAGAAGTGAATGGGTCTCAACCATGCAAATGCATCATAACAGATGGGACTGGTGGGTATTGGGACAACAGCAGCAGATGCAACCTAGCAGAGACAGAAGTGAAAGGGCTTGGAGCAGGTTAGGGAATCATAGCAGATAGGGCTTGCAGGGGTCGGGAAGCAGTAGCAGATGCTGCCTTAGAGAGACAGAAGTTAATGGGTTTGGACCTTGGAAGGGAATCATAACAGATGGGGCTTGTAGGGGTATGGACAGCAGCAGCAGTTGCCACCTTGGAGGGACAGAAGTTATTGGACTTGAACCAGGAAAGAGATTCAATGCAGACGGGGCTGACGGGGGCTGGGACACCAACAGCAGATGCCACTTTGGAGAGAAGAAGTGAAAGGGCTTGGACCAGGCCAGGGAATCATAGCAGATGGGGTTAGTGATAGTCGGGACAGCAGACGTAGATGCCAACTTAGAGGGGAAGAAGTGAATGGAGTAGGACCAGGGAAGGGAATCATAGCAGTTGGGGCTTGCAGGTGCTGGCCAGCAGCTGCAAATGTAATCTTCAAAAGACAGAAGTGAATGGGCTTGGACCATGCAAGGGAATCATAGCAGATGGGGCTGGTGGGGTTTGGGACAGCAGCAGCTGATGTCACCATTACAGGGGAAGAAGTGAAAGGGTTTGGATCAGGGAAGGAATCACAGCAGATGGGACTTGCGGTGTTTCAGACAGCTGCTGCAGATGCCATCTTAGAGGGGAAGAAATGAATGGCATTGGACCAAGGAAGGGAATCGTAGCAGCTTTGGACCAGGGAAGGGAATCGTAGCAGATTGGTCTGGCTGGGGTCGGGACAGCAGCAGCAGATGCCATGGTGGAGGGGAAGAAATGAGTGGGCTTGGATAAGAGAAGGGGAAATATAGCAGATGGTGCTTTCGGGGGATGGGACAGCAGCAGCAAATGCCACCTTGGAGAGACAGAAGTGAAAGGGCTTGGACGAGGGAAGGTAATGTAGTAGATTGTTTTTTCAGGAATTGGGACAGCAGCTGCTGAAGCCAACTTGGTGAGACAGAAGTGAATGGGCTTTGACCACGGAGTGTAATCATAGCAGATGGGGCTTGCAGTGGTTGGGACAGTAGCAGCAGATGCCACCTTGGAGAGACAGAAGTGAAAGGGCTTGGACCAGAGAAGGGAATCTTAGCAGATGGGGCTTGTAGGTGTCAAGACAGCAGCAGCAGATGTCATCTTGGAGGGGAAAAAGTGAATTGGCTAGTATCAGGGAAGAGAAACATTGCAGATAGGCCTTGTGGATCTTGGGACAGCAGCAGCAGAAGTAGCCCTGGAGAGACAGAAGTGAATGGGCTTCAACCAGGGAAGGGAATCATAGCAGATGCAGTAGGTGGCGGTTGGGAAAAGAAGCAGTGGATGCCACCTTGGCGGGGATGAAGTGAATGAGCTTGGACCAGGGAAGGGAAACATAGCAGATGGCGCATGCGGAGTTTGGCACAGCAGCAGCAGATGCCACCTTGGAGAGACAGACGTGAATGGGCTTGGATCAGGGAAGGGAATCATAGCAGATGGGGCTTGTGGGTCTTGGGACAGCAGCAGATGTAACACAGGAGAGACAGAAGTGAATGGGATTCGACCAGGGAAGGGAATCATTGAAGATGGGGCTGGTGGGGGTTGCGACAGCAACAGCAGATGCCACTTTGGGGGTGAAGAAGCGAATAGGCTTGGTCCAGGAAAGGGAAATCATAGCAGGTTGAGCATGTAGGGGTTGGGAAAGTAGCAGCAGATGCCACCTTGGAGAGACAGAAGTGAAAGAGCTTGGACCAGGGAAGGGAATCATAGCAGATGGAGCTTGTGGGAGTCAGAACAGCAGCCTCAGATGCCATCTTGGAGTGGAAGAAGTGAATAGGCTTTTACCAGAGAAGAGAAACATATCAGATGGGGCTTGTGGGTCTTGTGACAGCAGCAGATGTAATCCAGGAGAGAATGAAGTGAACGGGCTTCGACCAGGGAAGGGAATCATAGAAGATGGGCTGGTGGGGGTTGCGACAGCAGCAGCAGATGACACCTAGCAGGCACAGAAGTTCATGGGCTTGGATCTGGGAATGAAATCATAGCAGATGGAACAGGTGGGGGTTGGGACAGCAGCAGCAGATGCCAACTTTGAGGGGATGAAGTGAATGGGCCTGGACAAGGGAAGGGAACCATAGCAGACTTGGCATGCGAGGGTTAGCATGGCAGCAGCAGATGCCACCTTGGAGAGAAAAAAACGAAGGGCTTGGACCAAGGAAGGGAATCACAGCAGATGGGACTTGTGGGATTTGGGGCAGCAGCAGCAGATGCCACTTTGGCGAGACAGACAGGAAAGGGCTTGGACCAGGGAAGGGAATAATAACAGATGGGGCTAGCTGGGGTTGGGACAGCAGCATCAGATGCCACTTTGCCGGTGAAGAAGCAAATTGGCTTGGACCAGGGAAGGGAATCAAAACAGATGGGGCTTTCTTGTCTTGGGCAGCAGCAGAAGATGTAACCCATGTTAGACAGAAGTGAATTGGTTTGGACCAGGGAAGGGAATCATAGCAGATGCAGTAGGTGGCGGTTGGGAAAAGAAGCAGTGGATGCCAGCTTGGAGGGGATGAAATGAATGAGCTTGGACCAGGGAAGGGAAACATAGCAGATGGGGCATGCGGAGTTTGGCACAGCAGCAGCAGCAGATGCCACCTTGGAGAGACAGAAGTGAATGGGCTTGGATCAGGGAAGGGAATCATAGCAGATGGGGCTTGTGGGTCTTGGGTCAGCAGCAGCAGAAGTAGCCCTGGAGAGACAGAATTGAATGGTCTTGGACCTGGAAAGGTAATCATAGCAGATGGAGCAGGCGGAGGTTGGGACAGAAGCAGCGGATGAAAAACTTGGATGAGATGAAGTGAATGGGCTTGGACCAGGGAAGGGAAATAAAGCAGACTTGGCATGCGGGGGCTGACACAGCAGCAGCAGATGCCACCTTGGAGAGACAGAAGTGAAAGGACTTGGACCAGTGAAGGGAATCCTTACAGCTGGGGTTTGTGGGGATTGGGACAGCAGCAGCAGATGCCACTTTGGAGGCAAAGAAGTGAATGGGCTTGGACCAGGGAAGGAAATCATAACAGATGGGGCTTGCTTGTCTTGAGACAGCAGCAGAAGATGTAACCCATAATAGGCTGAAGTGAATGGGCTTCGACCAGTGAAGGAAATCATTGCAGATGGGGCTGGTGTGGATCTGGAAAGCAGCAGCAGCTGCCACCTTGGATGGGACAGAAGTGACTGGGCTTGTACCAGGGATATGAATCACAGCAGATAGGGCTGGTGGGTGCAGGGACACTAGCAGCAGATGATGCCTTGGAGAGGCAGAAGTGAATGGGCTTGAACTAAAGAAGGGAAACATAGAAGACAGTACTTCCAGTAGCTGTGACAGCAGCAGCAGATGCCAACTTGGATGGACAGAAGTGAATGGGCTTGTACCAGGGAAGGAAATCATAGCAGATGGGGCTGGTGGGGTTTAGGACAGCAGATCCCACCTTTATAGGGGAAGAACTGAATGGGCTTGGAGCATGGAAGGTAAACATAGCAGATGGCACTTGGGATGGCTGGGACAGCAGCAGCAGAGGCCATGTTGGAGGGGAAGAAGTGAATGGGCTAGGACAAGGGAAGGAAATCTTAGCTGATGGTGCTTCCTAGGGATGGGACAGCAGCAGATATGCCAACTTAGAGGGACAGAAGTGAATGGGCTTGTACCAGGGGATGTAATCATAGCAGATGGGGCTGGTGGGGGCTGAGGCAGCAACACATATCACCTTGGAGAGGCAGAAGTGAATGGGTTTCGACCCGGAAGAGAATCCTAGCAGATGGGGTTTGCAGAGTCTAGGACAGAAGCAGCAGATGCCAGCTTGATGAGACAGAAGTGAATGCTCTTGGACCATGGGAGGTAATCATAGCAGATGGGGCATGTGGGGGTTGGAAAAGCAGCAGCAGATGCCACCTTGGAGAGACAGAAGTGAAAATCTTGGACTAGAGAAGGGAATCCTAGCAGATGGGGCTAGTGGGGGTCGGGACAGCAGCCTCAGATGCCATCTTGGAGGGGAAGAAGCGAATGGGCTTGTACCAGGGAATAGAAACATAGCAGATGGGACTTGCAGGTCTTGGGACAGCAGCAGATGTAACACAGGAGAGACAGAAGCGAATGGGATTCGACCAGGGAAGGGAATCATTGAAGATGGGTCTGGTGGGGCTTGTGACAGCAGCAGCAGATGCCACTTTGGGGGTGAAGAAGCGAATAGGCTTGGTCCAGGAAAGGGAAATCATACCAGGTTGAGCATGTAGGGGTTGGGAAAGCAGCAGCAGATGCCACCTTGGAGAGACAGAAGTGAAAGAGCTTGGACCAGGGAAGGGAATCATAGCAGATGGAGCTTGTGGGAGTCAGGACAGCAGCCTCAGATGCCATCTTGGAGGGGAAGAAGTGAATAGGCTTTTACCAGGGAAGAGAAACATATCAGATGGGGCTTGTGGGTCTTGAGACAGCAGCAGATGTAATCCAGGAGAGAATGAAGTGAACGGGCTTCGACCAGGGAAGGGAATCATAGAAGATGGGCTGGTGGGGTTGCGACAGCAGCAGCAGATGACACCTGAGCACAGAGTTCATGGGCTTGGATCTAGGAATGAAATCATAGCAGATGGAACAGGTGGGGTTGGAACAGCAGCAGCAGATGCCAACTTGAGGATGAAGTGAATGGCCTGGACAAGGGAGGAACCATAGCAGACTTGGCATGCGAGGGTTAGCATGCAGCAGCAGATCTCTGGAAGAAAGAAACAAAGGGCTTGGACCAAGGAAGGAATCACAGCAGATGGGACTTGTGGGATTTGGGACAGCAGCAGCAGATGCCACTTTGGCGAGACAGACAGGAAAGGGCTTGGACCAGGGAAGGGAATAATAACAGATGGGAGCTAGCAGGGGTCGGGACAGCAGCATCAGATGCCACTTTGCCAGTGAAGAAGCAAATTGGCTTGGACCAGGGAAGGGAATCATAACAGATGGGGCTTTCTTGTCTTGGGCAGCAGCAGAAGATGTAACCCATGTTAGACAGAAGTGAATTGGTTTGGACCAGGGAAGGAATCATAGCAGATGGGCCTGGTGGGGTTTCGGACAGCAGCAGCAGATGCCACATTTATAGAGGAAGAAGTGAATGGGCTTCGACCAGGGAAGGGAATCTCAGCAGACAGAGCTTGCAGTGGTTGGGACAACAGCAGCAAATGCCACCAAGGGGGGTGGAAGTGTATAGGCTTGAACCAGAGAAGGGAATTGAAGCAAATGAGGCTGGCAGGGGTTGGGGCAGCAGATGCCACCTTTATAGGGGAAGAATTGAATTGGCTTGGACCATGGAATGGAATCATAGCAGATGGCGCTTGGGATGGTTGGGACAGCAGCAGCAGATGCCATGTTGGAGGGGAAGAAGTGAATGGGCTTGGACAAGGGAAAGAAATCTAAGCAGATGGTGCTTCCAGGGGATGGGACTGCAGCAGATATGGCAACTTAGGGAGACAGAAGTGTATGGGCTTGGATCAGGGGATGTAATCATAGCAGATGGGACTGGTGGGGGCTGCAGCAGCAGCAGATGCCACCTTGGAGAGGCAGAAGTGAATGGGCTTCGACCAGGAAAGAAGATCATAGCAGATGGGGCATATGGGGGTTGGGAAAGCAGCAGTGGATGTCATCTTACAGAGACAGAAGTGAAAGGGCTTGGACCAGTGAAGGGAATCGTAGCAGATGGTGCTGGTGGGGTTGGGACAGCAGCAGCAGATGCAATCTCTATAGGGGAAGAAGTGAACGGGCTTGGACCAGGGGAAGGAATCATAGCAGATGGAGCTTGTAGTCATTGGGACAGCAGTGGCAGGTGCCATTTTGGAGTGGAAGAAGTGAAAGGTGTTTGGACAAGGAAAGATAATCATAGCAGATGGTGATTGCGGGGGATGGGACAGCAGCAGCAGATGCCACCTTAGAGGGACTGAAGTGAATGGGCTTGGACTAGGGAACTGAATCATGGCAGATATGGTTTGCAGGTTTGAGACAGAAGCAGTAGATGCCAACTTGGAGAGACAGAAGTGAAAGGGCTTGGACCAGGGAAAGGAATCATAGCATATGGGCAGGTGTGGGTCGGGGCAGCAGCATGCCACCTTGGAGAGACTGAAGTGAATGAGCTTCGACTAGTGAAGGGAATTATAGCAGATGGGGCTGATGAGCCCCGGACACTAGCAGCCAATGCCACCTTGTAGAGACAGAAGTGAAAGGGCTTTGATCAAGAAAAGGAATCATAGCAGATGGGGCTTATGGGGGTTGGGACTGCAGAAACAGATGTCACCTTGGTTGGGAAGAAGTTAATAGGCTTGGACCAGGAAGGGAATCACAGCAGATATGGCTGGTTGTGGTTGGGACAGCAGCAGAAGATGGCACCTAGAGGGGAAGAAGTGAATGGGCTTGGACCAGGGATGGGAATCGTAGCAGATGGGGCTGGCAGGGGTTGGTACAGCAGCAGCAGATGCCATCTTTATAGGGGAGGAAGTGAATGGACTTGGACCAAGGAAGGGAATCATAGCAGGTGGTGCTTGTGGGGGATGGGACAGCAGCAGCAAATGCCACCTTAGAGGGACAGAAGTGAATGGGTTTGGACTAGGGAAGGGAATCATAGCAGATATGGTTTGCTGGGTTTGGGACAGCGGCACGAGATGCCAACTTTGAGAGACAGAAGTGCATGGGCTTGGACCAGGGAAGGGAATTGTAGCAGATTGGGCTGGCGAGTCCAGGACACCAGGAGCATTTGCCACTTTGGAGAGACAGAAGTGAATTTGCTTGGGCCATGGAAGGGAATCATAGGGCATGGGGGTTGCGGGGGTCAGAACTGCAGCAGCAGATGCCATGTTGGAGGGGAAGAAGTGAATGGGCTTTTACCAAGGAAGGGGAATCATAGCAGATGGGGCTTGTGGGTCTTGTCACACCAGCAGCAGATGTAACCCAGGAGAGACAGAAGTGAACAGGCTTCGACCAGAGAAGGGAATTATAGTAGATTGGGCTGGACGGTTAGGACAGCAACAGCTAATGCAACCTTGGAGCAAACGGAAGCGATAGGGCTTGGACCACAGAAAGGAACCATAGCAGATGGAGCTGCTGGGGGTTGGGACAACAGCAGTAAATTCCACCTTGGAGAGACAGAAGTGAAAAGTCTTGGCTCAGGGAAGGGAACCATAGCAGATAGGGCTGGCAGGGGTTGGGACAGCAGCAGCAGATGCCATCTTTATAGGGGAAGAAGTGAATGGTCACTGACCAGGGATGGGAATCATAGTAGATGTGGCTTGCGGTCATTGGGACAGCAGCAGCAGATGCCATCTTGGAGGGGAAGAAGTTATTGGGCTTGAACAAGGGAAGGGAATCATAGCAGATGGTGCTTGTGGGGGATGGTACAGCAGCAGCAAATGCCACCTTAGATGGACAGAAGTGAAAGGGCTTGGACCAGGGAAAGGAATCATAGCAGACAGGGCTGGCAGGAATTAGGACAGCAGCAGCAAATGACACTTTAAGAAGGGATGCAATGAATGGACTTGGACCAGGGAAGGGAATCATAGCTGATGGGACAGGTTGGGGTCGGGACACCAGCAGCAAATGCCATCTTGGAGAGACAGAAGTGAATGAGTCTCGACTACGCAAATGCATCATAACAGATGGGACTGGTGGAGACTGGGACAACAGCAGCAGATGCAACCTAGGAGAGACAGAAGTGAAAGGGCTTGGATCAGGTTAGGGAATCATAGCAGATAGGGCTTGCGGGGGTCGGGAAGCAGTAGCAGATGCTGCCTTAGGGAGACAGAAGTGAATGGGTTTGGACCTTGGAAGGGAATCATAACAGATGGGGCTATTAGGGGTATGGACAGCAGCAGCAGATGCCACCTTGGAGGGACAGAAGTTATTGGGCTTGAACCAGGAAAGAGATTCAATGCAGACGGGGCTGGAACACCAACAGCAGATACCACTTTGGAGAGACAGACGTGAAAGGGCTTGGACCAGGCAACGGAATCATAGCAGATGGGCTAGTGATAGTCGGAACAGCAGAAGTAGATGCCAACTTAGAGGGGAAGAAGTGAATGGAGTAGGACCAGGGAAGGGAATCAAAGCAGTTGGGACTTGCAGGTCCTGGGCAGCAGCTGCAAATGTAACCTTCAAGAGACAGAAGTGAATGGGCTTGGACCAGGCAAGGGAATCATAGCAGATGGGGCTTGTGGGGGTTGGGACAGCAGCTTTCAATGCCAACCTGGACGGGAAGAAGCGATTGGGCTTGGACCAGGGAAGGGAATCATAACAGATGGGACTTGCTTATCATGGGCAGCAGCAGAAGATGTAACCCATGTTAGACAGAAGTGAATTGGCTTGGACCAGGGAAGATCATTGTAGCAGATGTGGCTGGTGGGGTTTCGGATAGCAGCAGTAGATGCCACATTTATAGGGGAAGGAGTGAACGGGCTTCGACCAGGGAAGGGAATCTCAGCAGATGGAGCTTGCGGTGGTTAGGACAGCAGCAGATGCCACCAAAGAGGGGAGGAAGTAAATGGGCTTGAACCAGGAAAGGGAATCATAGCAGAGTGTGCTGGTGGAGGTTTGGACAGCAGCAGCAGATGCCACCTTTATTTTGGAAGAATTGAATGGGCTTGGACCACGGAAGGGATTCATGGCAGATGGCGCTTGGGATAGCAGCAACAGATGCCGTGTTGGAGGGGAAGAAGTGAATGGACTTGGAGAAGGGAAGGAAATCTTAGCAGATGGTGCTTTCAGGGGATGGTACTGCATCAGATATGCCAGCTTAAAGAGACAGAAGTGAATGGGCTTGGACCAGGAGATGTAATCATAGCAGATGGGGCTGGTGGGTGCTGGGGCAGCAGCAGAGAAGCCACCTTGGAGAAGCAGAAGTAAATGGGCTTCGACCAAGGAAGAGGATCATAGCAGATAGGGTTTGCAGAGTTTGTGAGAGCAGCAGCAGATGTCAAGTTGGTGAGACAAAAGTGAATGGTCTTGGAACATGGAAGGTAATCATAGCAGATGGGGCATGTGGGGGCTGGGAAAGTAGCAGCAGATGCCACTTTAGAGAGAAAGAAGTGAGAGAGCTTGGACCAGGGAAAGGAATCATAGCAGATGGGGCTTGTGGGGGTTGGGAGAGCATCTTTCGATGCCATCTTGTAGGGGAAGAAGTGAATGGGCTTGTACCAGGGAAGGGAATCATAGCTGATGAGGCTGGCGGGGGTTGGGACAGCAGCAGCAGATGCCATGTTGGAGGGGGAAGAAGTGAATGGGCTTGGACAAGTGAAAGACATCTTAGCAGATGGTGCTACCACAGGATTGGACAGCATCAGATATGCCAACTGAGAGAGACAGAAGTGAATGGGCTTGGACCAGGGGATGTAATCTTAGCAGATGGGGCTAGTCAGGGCTGGGGCTGCCGCAGATGCCACCTTGGATAGGCAGAAGTGAATGGGCTTCGACCAGGGAAGAGAATCATAGCAGATGGGGTTTGCAGAGTTTGGGGCAGCAGCAGCAGATGCCAACGTGGTGAGACAGAAGTAAATGGGCATTGACCAGGGAAGGAAATCATAGCAGATGGGGCTTGTGGGGGTCAGGATAGCAGCAGCAGATGCCACTTCCGAGGTGTAGAAGTGAATGGGCTTGGACCAGGGAAGGGAATCATAACAGATGGGGCTTGCTTGTCATGGGCAGCAGCAGAAGATGTAACCCATGTTAGACAGAAGTGAATTGGCTTGGACCCGGGAAGGTAATCATAGCAGATGGGGCTGGTGGGGTTTCGGACAGCAGCAGCAGATGCCACATTTATAGGGGAAGAAGTGAACGGGCTTCGACCAGGGAAGGGAATCTCAGCAGATGGATCTTGCGGTGGTTAGGACAGCAGCAGCAGCAGATGCCACCAAAGAGTGGAGGAAGTCAATGGGCTTGAACCAGGGAAGGGAATCATAGCAGATTGTGCTGGCGGGGGTTGGGACAGCAGCAGCAGATGCCACCTTTATAGGGGAAGAATTGAATGGTCTTGGACCACGGAAGGGAATCATAGCAGATGACACTTGGGATAGTTGGGAAAGCAGCAGCAGATGCCATGTTGGAGGGGAAGAAGTGAATGGGCTTGGACAAGAGAAGGAAGTCTTAGCAGATGGTGCTTCCAGTGAATGGAAATGCAGCAGATACGCCAATTTAGAGAGACAGAAGTGAATGGGCTTGGACCAGGGGATGTAATCATATCATATGGGGCTGGTGGGGGCTGGAGCAGCAGCAGGAGCCACCTTGGAGAAGCAGAAGTGAATGGGCTTCGACCAGGGAAGGGGATCATAGCAGATGGGTTTTGCGGAGTTTGGGAGAGCAGCAGCAGAAGCCAAGTTGGTGAGACAGAAGTGAATGGTCTTGGACTACGAAGGTAATCATAGCAGATGGGGCATGTGGGGGTTGAGAAAGCAGCAGTAGATTTCTCCTACGAGAGACGGAAGTGAAAGGGCATGGACAAGGAAGGAAGTCTGCAGATGGGGCTTGTGGGGGTTGGGGCAGCAGCAGCAGATGTCACCTTGGAGGGGAAAAAGCAAAAGGGCATGGACCAGGAAAGGAATCAAAGCAGATGGGGCTTGCAGGCCTTGGGACAGCAGCAGCGGATGTAACCAGGAGAGACAGAATGAATAGGCTTCAAACAGGGAAGGGAAACTTAGCAGATGCTGCAGGAGTGGGTCAGGACAACAGCAGCAGATGTCACCTTATAGGGGACTGAAATGATTGGGCTTGGACCAGGGAAGAGAATCACCACAGGTCGGGCTGGCGGCTGCTGGGACACCAGCAGCAGATGACACCTTGGAGAGACTGAAGTGAATGGGCTTGAACTAGGGAAGGGAATCATTTCAGATGGGACTTCCAGTGTCTGGGACAGCAGCAGCAGATGACACCGTGGAGTCAGAGAAGTGACTGGTCTAGGACCAGGCAATGGAATCATAGCAGATTGGGCTATTGATGGTCAGGACAGCAATAGTAGATGCCAACTTAGAGGGAAAAAAGTGAATGGGGTTGGACCAGGGAAGGGAATCATAGCATTCGGGGCTTGCACGGTTTGGGACAGCTGCAGCAGATGCCATGTTTATAAGAGAAGCAATGAATGGGCTTGGTCCAGGCAAGGGAATCATAGCAGATGGGGCTGGAAGGGGTGTGGACAGCAGTAGCAGATGAAACCTTGGAGAGACAGAAGTGAATGGGCTTGGAAAAGGGAAGGGAATCACAGCAGATGATGCAGATGGGATTTGGGACTGCAGTAGCAGATCCTATCTTGGAGAGTCAGAAGTGAAGGGGAATGGACCAAGAAAGGGAATCAATACAGATGGCATTTGCGGAGTTTGGGACAGCAGCAGCAGATGCCAGCTTGAGACAGAAGTGAATGGTCTTGGACCATGCAAGGTAATCATAGCAGATGGGGCATGTGGGGGTTGGGAAAGCAGCAGCAGATGCCACCTTAGAGAGACAGAAGTGAAAGGCTTGGACCAGGGAAAGGAATCATAGCAGATGGTGCTTGTGGGGTTGGGACAGCAGCTTTCGATGCCATCATGGAGGGGGAAAAGGGAATAGGCTAGTACCAGGGAAAGGAATCATAGCAGATGGGGCTGGTGGGGGTTGGGACAGCAGCAGCAGAAGCCACCTTTATAGGTGAAGAATTGAATGGGCTTGTACCATGGAAGGGAATCATAGCAGATGGCGCTTGGGATGGTTGGGACAGTAGCAGCAGATGCCAACTTAGAGAGACAGACGTGAATAGTCTTGGACCAGGGGATGTAATCATAACAGATGGGGCTGGGTTGGTCTGGGGCCACAGCAGATGCACCTTGGACAGGCAGAAGTGAATGGGCTTTGACCAGGGAAGAGAATCATAGCAGATGGGGTTTGCGGAGTTTGGGACAGCAGCAGCAGATGCCAACTTGGCGAGACAGAAGTAAAAGGGCTTGGACGATGGAAGGGAATCATTGCAAATGGGGCTTGCAGAGGTCGGGACTGCAGCAGCAGATGCCACTTTGGAGGTGAAGAAGCGAATTGGCTTGGACCAGGGAAAGGAATCATAACAGATGGGGCTTGCTTGTTATGGGCAGCAGCAGATGCTGTAACCACGTTAGACAAGTGAATTGGCTTGGACGAGGGAAGGTAATCATACCAGATGGGGCTGGTGGGGTTTCGGACAGCAGCAGCAGATGCCACATTCATAGGGGAAAAAGCGAATGGGCTTCTACCAGGGACGGGAATCAGCAGATGTGGCTGGTGGGGGATGGAACAGCAGCTGTGGATGCCACCTTTATTGGGGAAGAATTTAATAGGCTTGGACCACGGAAGGGAATCATAGCAGATGGTGCTTGGGATGGTTTTTACAACAGCAACAGATGCCATGTTGGAGGGGAAGAAGTGAATGGACTTGGACAAGGGAAGGAAATCTTCGCAGATAGTGCTTCCAGTGGATGGGACTGCATCACATATGCCAACCTAGAGAGACAGAAGTGAATGGGCTTGGACCAGGGGATGTAATCATAGGAGATGGGGCTGGGGCAGCAGCAGATGCCACCTTGGAGAGGCAGAAGTGAGTGGGCTTCGACCAGGGAAGAGGATCATAGCAGCTGGGGTTTGCAGAGTTTGGCAGACCAGCAGCAGAAGCCAAGTTGGTGAGACAGAAGTGAATGGTCTAGGACCATGGAAGGTAATCATAGCAGATGGGGCATGTAGAGGTTGGGAAAGCATCAGCAGATGCCACCTCAGAGAGACAGAAGTGAATGGGCTTGGACCAGTGAAAGGAATCATAGCAGATGGGGCATGTGGGAGTTGGGAAAGCAGCAGCAGATGCCATCTCAGAGAGACAGAAGTGAAAGGGCATGGACAAGGAAGGGAGTCATTGTAGATGGGACTTGCGGGGGTTGGGGCAGCAGCAGCAGTTGTCACCTTGGATAGGAAAAAGCGAAAGGGTGTGGACCAGGGAAGGGAATCAAAGCAGATGGGGCTTGCGGGTCTTGGGACAGCAGCAGCAGATGTAACCAGGAGAGACAGAAGTGAATAGGCTTCAAACAGGGAAGGGAATCATAGCAGATGCTGCAGGAGTGGGTCAGGACAACAGCAGCAGATGACACCTTGTAGGGGACAGAAATGATTGGGCTTGGACCAGGGAAGAGAATCACCACAGATCGGGCTGGCGGCTGCTGGGACACCAGCAGCAGATGACCTGCTGAGAGACAGAAGTGAATGGACTTGAACTAGGGAAAGGAATCATTTCAGATGGGAATTCCAGTGTCTGGGACAGCAGCAGCAGATGACACGGTGGAGTCAGAGGAGTGAATGGTCTTGTACCAGGCAATGGAATCATAGCAGATTGGGCTAGTGATGGTCAGGACAAACAGTAGATGCCAACAGGGGAAAAGTAGAATAGAGGTTGGACCAGGAAGGAATAATAGCATTTGGGGCTTGCGGGGTTTGGGACAGCAGCAGCAGATGCCACATTTATAAGGGAAGCAATGAATGGGCTTGGTCCAGGGAAGGGAATCATAGCAGATGGGGCTGGCAGGGGTGTGGACAGCAGTAGCAGATGAAACCTTGGAGAGACAGAAGTGAATGGTCTTGGCAAAGGGAAGGGAATCACAGCAGATGGTGCAGGCAGGAGTTGGGACAGCAGTAGCAGATGCTATCTTGGAGAGGCAGAAGTGAAGGGGAATGGACCAAGGAAGGAAAAATTTACAAATGGGTCTTGCAGGGGTTGGGGCAGCAGTAGCAGATGTCACCTTGGAGGTGAAAAAGCAAATGGGCTTGGACCAATGAAGGGAATTATAAAAGATGGGGCTTGCTTGTCTTGGGTCAGCAGCAGAAGATGTAACCCATGATCAACAGAAGTGAATGGACTTTGAACAGTGAAGGAAGTCATAGCAGATGGGGCTGGTGTGAGTCTGCGGCAGCAGCAGATGCCACCTTGGAGAGACAGAAGGGAATGGGCTTTGACCAGGGAAGAGAATCAAAGCAGATGGGGTTTGCAGAGTTTGGAACAGCAGCAGCAGATGCCAGCTTAATGAGACAGAAGTGAATGGTCTTGGACCATGGAAAAGAATCATAGTAGATCGCACTGGTGGGATTTGGGACAGCAGCAGCAGCTGCCACCTTCGAAAGACAGAAGTGAAAGGGCTTGGACCAGGGAAAGGAATCCTAGCAGATGGGGCTTGTGGGTCTTGGGACAGCAGCAGAAGTAAACCTGGAGATACAGAAGTGAAAGGGCTTCGACCGGGGAAGGGAATTTTAGCAGATGAGGCTGGTGTGGGTCAGAACAGCAGCAGCAGATGCCACCTTGGAGGGGACAGAAGTGATTGGGCGGACCGGGAAGAGAATCATGCATGGTTCTGGTGGTTGCGGGGCACCAGCAGCAGATGCTACCTGGAGAGAAATAAGTGAATGAGCTTGAACTAGGGAAGGGGATCATAGCAGACAGGACGTCCAGTGGCTGGGACAGCAGCAGCAGCAGATGCCACCTTTATAGGGGAAGAAGTGAATAAGCTTAGACAAGGAAGGGTATCATAGCAGATGGAGCTTCTGGTGGCTGGGCAGCAGCAGCAGATGCCATCTTGGAGGGGAAGAAGTGAATTGGCTTGGACCAGGGAAGAGAATCAAAGCAGATGGGGCTGGCACAGGCCAGGACACTAGCAGCAGATGCCACCTTGGAGAGAGATAAGTGAATGGGCTTGGAGTATTGAAGGAACCATAGCAAAACTGGACAGTCTTTGGCTTGGACAGCAGTAGCGAAGCCACTTTGGAGAGAGAGAAGTGAATGGAATTGGACCAAGCAAGGGATTCAGAGTAGATGGGCCTGGTAGGGTTTGGGACAGCAGCAGCAGCAGATGCCACCTTTATAGGGGAAGAAGTGAATAGGCTTGGACCAGGGAAGGGAATCACAACAGATGGGGGCTTGCTGTGGTTGGGACAGCAGCAGCAGATGCCACCTTTATAGGGCAAGAAGTGAATGGGCTTGGACCAGGAAGGAATCATAGCAGATGGAGCTTGTGGTGGTTGGGACAGCAGCAGCAGATGCCATCTTGGAGGGGAAGAAGTGAATGGGGTTGGACAAGGGAAGGGAATCACAGCAGTTGGAGTTTGCGGGGGTTGAGACAGCAGCAGGAGATGTAACCCTGGAGACACAGAAGTTAATGCACTTCGACCAGGGAGGGAAATCATAGCAGATGCTGCTGGTGGGGGCTGGTTCACCAGCAGCAGAGGCCACCTTGGAGAGAAAGAAGTGAATGGGCTTGGAGCAGGGAAAGGGAATCATAGCAGATGGGGCTAGCAGTGGTGTGGACAGCAGAAGCAGATGAAACCTTGGAGAGACAGAAGTGAATGGGCTTGGAAAAGGGAAGGGAATCACAGCAGATGGTGCAGGCGAGATTCGGGACAGCAGTAGCAGATCCTATCTTGGAGAGGCAGAAGTGAAGGGGGAATGGACCAAGGAAGGGAATCATTGCAGATGGGGTTTGTGGAGTTTTGGACAGCAGCAGCAGATGCCAGCTTGATGAGACAGAAGTGAATGGTCTTGGACCATGGAAGGTAATCATAGCAGATGGGGCATGTCGGGGTTGGGAAAGAAGCAGCAGATGCCACCTCAGAGAGACAGAAGTGAATGGGCTTGGACCAGAGAAAGGAATCATAGCAGATGGGGCATGTGGGAGTTGGGAAAGCAGCAGCAGATGCCACCTCAGAGAGACAGAAGTGAAAGTGCATGGAAAAGGAAGGGAGTCATTGTAGATGGGGCTTGCGGGGGTTGGGGCAGCAGATGTCACCTTGGATAGGAAAAAGCGAAAGGGCATGGACCAGGGAAAGGAATCAAAGCAGATGGGGCTTGCGGGTCTTGGGACAGCAGCAGCAGCAGATGTAACCAGGAGAGACAGAAGTGAATAGGCTTCAAACAGGGAAGGGAATCATAGGAGATGCTGCAGGGGTGGGTTGGGACAACATCAGCAGATGTCACCTTGTAGGGGACAGAAATGATTGGGCTTGGACCAGGGAAAAGAATCACCACAGATCAGGCTGGCGGCTGCTGGGACACCAGCAGCAGATGACACCTTGGAGAGACAGAAGTGAATGGGCTTGAACTAGGGAAGGGAATCATTTCAGATGGGAATTCCAGTGTCTGGGACAGCAGCAGCAGATGACACCGTGAAGTCAGAGAAGTGAATGGTCTTGGACCAGGCAATGGAATTGTAGCAGATTGGGCTAGTGATGGTCAGGACAGCAATAGTAGATGCCAACTTAGAGGGAAAGAAGTGAATGGGGTTGGACCAGGGAAGGGAATCATAGCATTTGGGGCTTGCAGGGTTTGGGACAGCAGCAGCAGATGCCACGTTTATAAGGGAAGCAATGAATGGGCTTGGTCCAGGGAAGGGAATCATAGCAGATGGGGCTGGCAGGGGTGTGGACAGCAGTAGCAGATGAAACCTTGGAGAGACAGAAGTGAATGGGCTTGGACCATGGAAAAGAATCATAATAGATCACACTGTTGGGATTTTGGATAGCAGCAGCAGCTACCACGTTCAAGAGACAGAAGTGAAAGGGCTTGGACCAGGGAAAGTAATCATAGTAGACAGAGCTTGTGGATCTTGGGACAGCAGCAGCAGCAGCAGAAGTAAACCAGGAGATACAGAAGTGAACGGGCTTCAACCAGTGAAGGGAATCATAGCAGATGAGGCTGGTGTGGGTCAGAACAGCAGCAGCAGATGCCACCTTGGAGGGGACAGAAGTGATTGGGCTTGGAATGGGAAGAGAATCATAGCAGATGGTTCTAATGGTTGCTGGGACACCAGCAGTAGATGCCACCTTGCAGAGACAGAAGTGAATGCTCCAAACTGGGGCTGGTCTATCGGTACAGTGGTAGCACTACCTAGAATACCACACTCACTGATCCTGCTCCAAACTGGGACTGGCCCATCCATACAGTGGTAGCACTACCCAGAATACTGCACTCACTCATACTGCTCCAAACTGGGGCTGGCCCATTGGTACAGTGGTAGCACTACCCAGAATACTGCACTCACTGATACAGCTCCAAACTGGGGCTGGCCCATCGGTACAGTGGTAACACTATCCCGAATACCGCACTCACTGATGCAAGAACAGCAGCAGCAGATGCCACCTTGGAGGGGACAGAAGTGATTGGGCTTGGAATGGGAAAAGAATCATAGCAGATGGTTCTAATGGTTGCTGGGACACCAGCAGTAGATGCCACCTTGCAGAGACAGAAGTGAATGCTCCAAACTGGGGCTGGCCTATCGGTACAGTGGTAGCACTACCTAGAATACCGCACTCACTGAGGCTGCTACAAACTGGGCTGGCCCATCCATACAGCGGTAGCACTACCCAGAATACCGGACTCACTTATGCTGCTCCAAACTGGAGCTGGCCCATCGGTACAGTGGTAGAACTTCCCAGAATACTGCACTCACTGATGCTGCTCCAAACTGGGAGTGGCCCATCTACACAGCAGTAGCACCACCCAGAATACTACACTCACTCATTCTGCTCCAAACTGGGGCTGGCCAAACGATACAGCAGTAGCACTACCCAGAATACCGCACTCACTGATGCTGCTCCAAACTGGAGCTGGCCCATCGGTACAGTGGTAGAACTTCCCAGAATACTGCACTCTCTGCTGCTGCTCCAAACTGGGGCTGGCCCATCGGTACAGTGGTAGAACTTCCCAGAATACTGCACTCTCTGATGCTGCTCCAAACTGGAGCTGGCCCATCAGTACAGTGGTAGCACTACCCAGAATACTGCACTCACTGATGCTGCTCCAAACTGGGGCTGGCCCATCGGTACAGTGGTAGCACTACCCAGAATACCGCACTCACAGATGCTGCTCCAAACTGGGACTGGCCCATCGGGTACAGTGGTAGCACCACACAAACCGCACTCACTGATACTGCTCCAAATCAGCTGGACCATCGGCACAGTGGTAGCACTACCCAGAATACCGCACTCACCTGATGCTGCTCCAAACTGAAGCTGGCCCATCGGTACAGTGGTAGAACTTCCCAGAATACTGCACTCACTGATGCTGCTCCAAACTCGGAGTGGCCCATCCATACAGTGGTAGCACTACCCAGAATACTACACTCACTCATTCTGCTCCAAACTGGGGCTGGCCAATCGATACAGCGGTAGCACTACCCAGAATACTGCACTCACTGATGCTGCTCCAAACTGGGGCTGGCCCATCGGTACAGTGGAAGCACTACCCAGAATACCGCACTCACTGATGCTGCTCCAAACTGGGGCTGGCCAATCCATACAGTGGTAGCACTACCCAGAATACTGCACTCACTGACACTGCTCCAAACTGGGACTGGCCCATCGGTACAGTGGTAGCACTACCCAGAATACTGCACTCACTGACACTGCTCCAAACTGGGGCTGGCCAATCCATACAGTGGTAGCACTACCCAGAATACTACACTCACTGACACTGCTCCAAACTAGGACTGACCCATTGGTACAGTGGTAGCACTACCCAGAATACCGCACTCACTCATACTGCTCCAAAATGGGACTGGCCCATCGGTACAGTGGTAGCACCACCCAGAACTGCACTCACCAAGCTGCTCAAACTCAGGCTGGCCCATCCGCACAGCGCAGCACCCCGATACTGCACCACTGATGCTACTCCAAACCGGGGCTGGCCCATTGGTAGTAGTAGAACTTCCCAAATACTCACTACTCATTGCCAAACCAAGCAACCCATCCTTCAGTGTAGCACTACAGAATACCGCACTCACCACACTGCTCCAAACTGACTGGACATCGGCAATAGTACCACGACCAGAATACCGCACTCACTCATATCGCCAAACTGGGGCTGCCCCAGCACAGTGGTAGACCACCAGAATACCACTTCATGCTCCAAACAGGACTGGCCCATTGGTACAGTGGTACCACCAAATACCTCACTGATGCTGCTCCAAACCGACTGGCCCATTGGTACAGTTGTAGCACTACCAATACCCACTCACTGAAGCTGTCAAAATGGGACTGGCCCATCACAATGTAGCCACCAGAATGCACCTCTCACAATGATCAAACCGACTGGCCCATTGGTACAGTCGTAGCACCCAGAATACCGCAATCACTTCTGATGCTGCTCCAAACTGGAGCTGGCCCATTGGTACAGTTGTAGCACTACCCAGAATACCGCACTCACTGATACTGATCCAAACTGAGGCTGGCCCATTGGTACAGTTCTAGCACTACCCAGAATACTTCACTCACTGATACAGCTCCAAACTGTGGCTGGCCCATCCATTCAGTGGTAGCACTACCCAGAATACGCACTCACTGATGCTGCTCCAAACCGGAGCTGGTCCATTACAGTGGTATACTACCCAAATACCATCCCCTATGCTGCTCCAAACTGGGACTACCTAACCACAGTGGTAGCCTACCCAGAATACCGCACTCCGATACTGCCCAAACTGGGGTTGGCCAGGGAAGTGGTGCCTACAGAATACCACACTCACTGATACAGCTCCAAACTAAGGCTGGCCCATCGCACAGTGGCAGCACTACCCAGAATACACACTCATGACATGCTCCAAACTGGGCTGGCCCACCAGCACAGTGGCACCACCAGAATAACACTCACCATACTGCTCCAAACTGGGCTGGCCCCAGTACAGTGGCACTACCCAGAATACCGCACCACGATACAGCTCCAAACTGGGGCTGGCCCATTAGTACAGTGGTAGCACTCCTGGATACTACTCACTGATACTGCTCCAAATGGGACTGGCCCATCGGTACAGTGGCACTACCCAGAATACCGCACTCACTGAAGCTGCTCCAAACCGGGCTGGCCCATCCACAGCGGTAGCACTACCCAGAATACTGCTCACCGATGCTGCTCAAACCGGGGCTGGCCCATTGTCAGTGGCAGAACTTCCAGAATACTGCACTACCGATGCTGCTCCAAACTGGGTGGCCCATCCACAGTGGTAGCACTACCCAGAATACAAACTCACCGATACTGCTCAAACTGGGTTGGCCCACCGCAAAGTGGTAGCACTAAGAATACTGCACTCACCGATACAGCTCAAATTGGGCTGGCCATGATACAGTGGTAGCACTACCAGAACAACACACTCACTGATACGCTCAAACCGCTGGCTATGACTTCCTTCACTGTTCAAAGTCCATTCACTTCTGTTGATCATGGGTTACATCTTCTGCTGCTGACCCAAGACAAGCAAGCCCCATCTTTTATAATTCCCTTCATTGGTCCAAGCCCATTTGCTTTTTCACCTCCAAGGTGACATCTGCTACTGCTGCCCCAACCCCTGCAAGACCCATTTGCAATTATTCCCTTCCTTGGTCCATTCCCCTTCACTTCTGCCTCTCCAAGATAGCATCTGCTACTGCTGTCCCAACTCCTGCCTGCACCATCTGCTGTGATTCCCTTCCCTTTTCCAAGCCCATTCACTTCTGTCTCTCCAAGGTTTCATCTGCTACTGCTGTCCACACCCCTGCCAGCCCCATCTGCTATGATTCCCTTCCCTGGACCAAGCCCATTCATTGCTTCCCTTATAAATGTGGCATCTGCTGCTGCTGTCCCAAACCCCGCAAGCCCCAAATGCTATTATTCCCTTCCCTGGTCCAACCCCATTCACTTCTTTCCCTCTAAGTTGGCATCTACTGTTTCTGTCCTGACCATCACTAGCCCAATCTGCTACGATTCCATTGCCTGGTACAAGACCATTCACTCCTCTGACTCCACAGTGTCATCTGCTGCTGCTGTCCCAGACACTGGAATTCCCATCTGAAATGATTCCCTTCCCTAGTTCAAGCCCATTCACTTCTGTCTCTCCAAGGTGTCATCTGCTGCTGGTGTCCCAGCAGCCGCCAGCCCGATCTGTGGTGATTCTCTTCCCTGGTCCAAGCCCAATCATTTCTGTCCCCTACAAGGTGACATCTGCTGCTGTTGTCCTGACCCACTCCTGCAGCATCTGCTATGATTCCCTTCCCTTTTTGAAGCCTATTCTGCTGCTGTCCCAAAACCCGCAAGCCCCATCTGCTTTGATTCCCTTCCCTGGTCCACACCCTTTCGCTTTTTCCTATCCAAGGTGACAACTGCTGCTGCCCCAACCCCTGCAAGTCCCATCTACAATGACTCCCTTCCTTGTCCATGCCCTTTCACTTCTGTCTCTCTGAGATGGCATCTGCTGCTGCTTTCCCCAACTCCCACATGCCCCATCTGCTATGATTCCTTTCACTGGTCCAAGCCCATTCACTTCTGTCTCTCTGAGGTGGCATCTGCTGATGCTTTCCCAACCTCTACATGCCCCATCTGCTATGATTACCTTCCATGGTCCTAGACCATTCACTTCTGTCTCACCAACTTGGCTTCTGCTGCTGCTCTCCCAAACTCTGCAACCCCCAGCTGCTATGATCCTCTTCTCTGGTTGAAGCCCACTCACTTCTGCCTCTCCAAGGTGGCATCTGCTGCTGCCCCAGCCCCCACCCAGCCCCATCTCCTATGATTACATCCCCTGGTCCAAGCCCATTCACTTCTGTCTCTCTAGGTTGGCATATGTGATGCAGTCCCATCCACTGGAAGCACTATCTGCGAAGATTTCCTTCCCTTGTCCAAGTCCATTCACTTCTTCCCCTCCAACATGGCATCTGTTGCTGCTGTAAAAACCATCCCAAGCACCATCTGCTATGATTCCCTTCCGTGGTCCAAGCCTATTAAATTCTTCCCCAATAAAGGTGGCATCCACAGCTGCTGTCCCATCCCCCACCAGCCACATCTGCTGATTCCCATCCCTGGTCGAAGCCCATTTGCTTTTTCCCCCTATAAATGTGGCATCTGCTGCTGCTGTCCGAAACCCCACCAGCCCCATCTGCTATGATTACCTTCCCTGGTCCAAGCCAATTCACTTCTGTCTAACGTGGGTTACATCTTCTGCTGCTGCCCATAACAAGCAAGCCCCATCTGTTATGATTCCCTTCCCTGGTCCAAGCCAATTCGCTTCTTCACCTCCAAAGTGGCATCTGCTGCAGCAGTCCCTACTTCTGTGTCTCCATTTGGCAATGATCCCTTCTCATCCAAGCTTCTTTACTCTGTCTCGCTAAGTTGGCATCTGCTGCTGTCCCAAACTCTGCAAACCCCATCTGCTATGATTTCTTCCCTGGTCAAAGCTCATTCTACTTCTGCCTGTCCAAGGTGGCATCTGCTTGGGCCCCAGACCAACCCAGCTCCCATCTGTTATGATTACATCCCTGGTCCAAGACTATTCACGCCTGTCTCTGTTGGCATCTGCTGCTACTGTCCCAACCATCCTAAGCGCCATCTGCTATGGATTCCTTCCATGGTACAAGCCCATTCCACCCTTCTTGCTCCATAAGTGGCATCTGCTGCTGTCCCAACCCACCAGCCCCATCTGCTGTTGATTCCTCTCCTGGTACTAGCCTATTCTCTTCCTCCATGATGGCACTCTGAAGCTGCTGTCCTAATCCTGCTGTCACGCCATCTGGTCTATGATTCCTTCCTGGTCCAAGCCCTTTCACTTCTGTCTCTAAGGTGGCATCTCTGCTGCTTTCTATAACCCCACATGCCCCATCTGCTATGATTACCTTGCATGGTCCAAGACCATTCACTTCTGTCTCATGTTGGCATCTGCTGTTGCTGTCCCAAACTCCGCAAACCCCATCTATTGATTCCCTTTCTTGGTCCATTCCCCTTCACTTCGTGCTCTCTCCAAGATGGATTCACTGCTGTCCCAATCCCATCTGCATCATCTGTTGTATTTCCCTTCCTTTTCCAAGGCTCCATTCACTTCTGTCTCTCCACGGTTTCATCTGCTATTGCTGTCCACACCTGCCAGCCCCATCTGCTATGATTCCTTCCCTGACCAAGCCCATTCATTGCTTCCCTTATAAATGCATGGCATGCTGCTGCTGTCCCAAACCCCGCAAGCCCCAAATGCTGTGATTCCCTTCCCTGGTCCAACCTCATTCACTTCTTTCCCTCTAAGTTGGCATCTACTATTGCTGTCCTGACCATCACTAGCCCAATCTGCTATGATTCCATTGCCTGGTCCTAGACCAGTCACTTCTCTGACTCCACGGTGTCATCTGCTGCTGCTGTCCCAGACACTGGTATTCCCATCTGAAATGATTCCCTTCCCTAGTTCAAGCCCATTCACTTCTGTCTCTCCAAGGTGTCATCTGCTGCTGGTATCCCAGCAGCCGCCAGCCCGATCTGTGGTGATTTCTCTTCCCTGGTCCAAGCCCAACTATTTCTGTCCTCAAGGTGACATCTGCTACTGTTGTCCTGACCCACTCCTGTGCATCTGCTATGATTCCCTTCCTGTTTGAAGCCCATTCACTCTGTCTCCTGGTTACATCTGCTGCTGCTGTCCCAAGATCCGCAAGCCCCATCTGCTTTGATTCCCTTCCCTGGTCCACACCCTTTCGCTTTTTCCTATCCAAGGTGACAACTGCTGCTGCTGCCCCAACCCCCGCAAGTCCCATCTACAATGACTCCCTTCCTTGTCCATGCCCTTTCACTTCTGTCTCTCGTAGGAGACATCTACTGCTGCTTTCCAACCCCCACATGCCCCATCTGCTATGATTACCTTCCGTAGTCCAAGACCATTCACTTCTGTTTCACCAACTTGGCTTCTGCTGCTGCTCTCCCAAACTCCGCAAACCCCATCTGCTATGATCCTCTTCCCTGGTTGAAGCCCATTCACTTCTGCTTCTCCAAGGTGGCTCCTGCTGCTGCTCCAGCCCCCACCAGCCCCATCTGCTATGATTACATCCTCTGGTCCAAGCCCATTCACTTCTGTCTCCAATTGCGTATCTGCTGCAGTCCCATTCACTGGAAGCACCAAATCCAGACTTCCTTCCCTGTCCCACACATTTCTACTTCTTCCTCCAGCATGGCATCTTGCTGTTGCTGTCCCAACTATCCCAAGCGCCATCTGCTACGATTCCTTCCTGGTCCAAGACCATTCAATTCTTCCTTATAAAGGTGGCATCTGCTGCTGCTGTCCCAACTCTCGCCAGCACAATCTGTTATGATTCCTTCCTGTTCAAGCCCATTGACTTCTCCTCTTTGGGCACCTGCTGCTGTTGTCCTAACCACCGCAGCCCATCTGCTGGAGATTCCTCCTGGTCGATGCCCGTCACTTCCCCTATAAGTGGCATCTGGTTGCTGCTGTCCGAACCCCACCAGCCCCATCTGCTGTGATTACCTTGCCGGGTCCAAGTTTAATTCACTCTGTTCAATATGGGTTACATCTTCTGCTGCTGCCCATGACAAGCAAGTCCTATCTGTTATGATTCCTCTGGTCCAAGCCCATTCACTTACACTGAAGTGGCATCTGCTGCTGCTTCCGAGCCCCATGCCCCATCTGCTATTTTCTCCCTGGTCAATGCCCATTTACTTGTCTCACCACGTTGCATCTGCTGCCGTGTCTCCAAACCTGCAAACCCCATCTGTTATGATTCTTCCCTGGTCGGCCCATTCATTCTGCCATCCAGGTGGCACTGCTGCAGCCCCAACCCTGACTAGCCCCATCTGTGATTACATCCCCTGGTCCAAGGCCCATTCACTCTGTCCTCCCAGTTGGCATATCTGTTGCTGTCCAACTCTGTGGTAGCACCGCCTGCTAATATGTCCTTCACTTGTCCAAGCCCATTCACTCTTCCTCCAACATGGCATCTTCTGCTGCTGTCCCAACCGCCAGCCCCATCAGCTATGATTCCTCCTGGTACAAGCCCATTCACTCTTCCCCAACAAGATAGCATCAAAAGATGCCTCCAACCCCACAAGCCCCATCTGCTATGATTCCTCCCTGGTCCAAGCTCTCACTTTTCTTCTAAAGTGGCATCTGCCTTTCCAGCCCTACACCCCATCTGCTATGATTACCTCCATGTTCCAAGACCCTTCACTTTTCCACCAACTTGACATCTGCTGCTCTCACAAACCTGCAAACCCTATCTGCTATGATCCTCTCTTGGTCAAGCCTATTTACTTCTTGCTTCTCCAGGTGGCTCTGCTGCCGCCCCAGCACCCACCAGCCCCATCTGTGATTGGCATCCTCCCAAGGTCCAAGCCCATCACTCTCTGTTGGTCTCCTCTAAGCTGGTGCATATCTGACGGTCCCCCTCCTGAAGCACCTATCTGCTAAGATTTCTTCCTTCAAGTCCATTCACTTTTCCCTCCAACATGGCATCTGTTGTCTGTCCCAACCACCCCAAGTGCCATCTGCTATGAGTCCCTTCCGGTCTGCCCATTCAATTCTTCTCATAAAGGTGGCATCTGCTGTCCCAACCTCCGCCAGCACACTCGCTATGATTTCTTCTGTTTCAGCTCATTTACTCTCCCCTTTGGTGGCATTGCTGCGCTTAACCACCGCAGCCCATCGTTGAGATTCCTTCCTGGTGGAAGCTATCTACCTTCCCTATAAATGTGGCATTTACTGCCGCTATCCGAAACCCCACCACCACATCTGTTACGATTATCTCCTGGTCCAAGCCAATTCACTTGTCTAACATGGGTTGCATCTCGTCATGCCCATGATAAGCAAGTCCCATCTGTTATGATTCCCTTCCCGGTCCAAGCCTAATCTTTCCCTCCAGGTTGGCATTGAGCTGTCCCAACCCCATGCTTCCCATCTGTTAGATCCCTTGCCTGGTCCAAGCCCATTCACTTTGTCTCGAAGTTATACTTGCAGCTGCTGCCCACACCTGCAAGCCCCAAATGCTATATCCTCCTGGTCCTACTCCATTCACTCTTCCCCCCAGCTGGCATCTACTCTGCTGTCTGACCATCACTAGCCCCATCTGCTATGATTCCCTTGCCTGGTCCAAGCCCTTTCACTTCTGTCTCCAAAGTGGCATCTGCTGTTGGTGTCCCAGCCCCGTCAGCCCCGCTCATGCTTGAATCTCTTTCCTGGTTCAAGCCCACAACTTCTATCCTCCAAGGTGGCATCTGCTGCTGCTGTCCATACCGTACTAGCCCCATCTCTTCATGATTCCTTCCAAGGTCCAAACCCATCCACTTCTGTCTCTCTAAGGCAGCATCTGCTACTGCTTCCCATTCCTCAGTTTTCCTATCTGCTGTGATTCTAACCTGTCCTGCGCCCTTTCACTTCTGTCTCCCTAGGTTGCATCTGCTGCTGTCCCAATCTCCACCAGTCCCATCTGTTATATGCATTTGTACTGGTCGAGACCCATTCACTTCTGTCTCTTCAAGATGGCATTTGCTGGTGTCCCACCCCAACCGGTCCCATCTGCTATGATTCCTTCCTGGTCCAAGTCCATTCATTGCATCCCTTCTTAAAGTGTAATTCTGCTGCTGCTGTCCTAATTCCCACCAGCCCTGTCTGCTATGATTCCTTTCCCTGGTCCAAGCCCTTTCACTTCTGTCCCTCTAAGGTGGCATTTGCTGCTGCTGTACCATCCCCCACAAGCACCATCTGCTATGATTCCCTTTCCTTGTTCAAGCCCATTCACTTCTTCCCCTCCAAGATGGCATCTGCTGCTGCTGTCCCAATGACCACAAGCCCCATCTACTATGATTCCCATCCCTGGTCAGTGACCATTCACTTCTTCCCCTATAAAGATGGCATCTGCTGCTGCTGTCCCAACCCCTGCCAGTCCTATCTGCTATGGTTCCCTTCCCTGAGCCAAGACTTTTCACTTCTGTCTCTCCAAGGTGGAATTTACTGTTGTTGTCCCAACCCCCAGCATTCCATCTGCTATGTTCCTTCTGTGGTCCAAGCCCCATCGCTCTGTTTGCTCCAAGGTTGCATTAGCTGTTGCTGTCCCTAACCCTGTCCAGCCCAATCTACTATAATTCCCTTCTGGTCGAAGCCTGTTCACTTCTGTTCTCCTGGTTACATCTGCTGCCAGTGACAAGACCACATGCCCCATCTGCTATGATTCCTTCCTTGTACAAGCCCATCCACTTCTTCCTCCAACATGGCATCTGCTGCTGCAGTTCTGAGCCCCGAACTCTCCATGTCCTATGATTTCTTCCATGGCCCAAGCAAATTTATTTGTCTCTCCAAAGTGGCAATGCTCCAGGTTCTGGACTCACGCAGCCCAGTCTGTTACAATTCCTTCCCTGGTCCAAACCTATTCACTTCTGTCCTCTACTGTGGCATTTGCTGCTGCTGTCCCATCCCCACAAGCACCACCTGCTATGATTCCCTTCCCTGGTCCAAGTCCATTCACTTCTCCCTATAAAGATGGCATCTGCTGCTGCTGTACCAACCCCTGCCAGTCCCATCTGCTACGATTCCCATCCCTGGTCCAAGCCTATTCACTTCTTCCCCCATGTGCCATCTTCTGCTGCTGTCCCAACCACAACCAGCCATATCTGCTGTGATTCCTCCCTGGTCCAAGCCTATTAACTTCTTCCCAACCAAGGTGACATCTGTTTCTGCAGTTCCAACCCCATAAGCCCCATCTGCTATGATTCCTTTCTTGATCAAAGCCTTTCACTTCTGTCTCTCAAGGTGGCATTGGCTGTTAGTGTCCGGGCCCATCAGCCCCATCTGCTATAATTCCTTCACTAGTCGAAGCTCATTCACTTCAGTCTTCCAAGGTGGCATCTGCTGCAGCCTCGACCCACACCTGCCCATATGCTATGATTCCTTTCCCTGTCCAAGCCCTTTCACTTGTCTTCCAAGTTGGCATCTACTGCTTCTGTCTCAAACCCTGCAAACCATATCTGCCATGATTCAGTTCCCAGTCCGGGCTCATTCACTTCGGGTCCCTCTAAGGTGGCATCTGCTGCTGCTGTCCCATCCCCACAACCACCATCTGCCATGATTACCCTTCCTTGTCCAAACACCATTCACTTCTTCCACTCTAAAATGGCACCTGCCACTGCTGTCCCAATGACTACAAGCTCCATCTGCTATGATTCCTCCTGGTCCAAGCCTGTTCACTTCTTCCCCATAGAGATTGCATCTGCTGCTGCTGTCCCAACCCCACCAGCACCATCTGCTACGATTCCCTTCACTAGTCCAAGTCCTTCACATCTGTCTCTGTAAGATGACATCCACTGCTGCTTCCCAACTCTCATATGCCCCATCAGCTATGATCTTCTTCCTGTCGAAGCCCATTCACTTGCCTCTCCAGGTGGCATCTGCTGCTGCGAGCCTCACTCAGTCCCATCTGCTATGATTACATCCCCTGTTCCAAGCCCATACACTTCTGTCTTCCTTAGTTGCCATATCTGCTGCAGTCCCATCCTCCGGAAGCACCATCTGCTAAGATTTCTTTCCCTTGTCGAAGCCCATTCACTTCTTCCCCTCCAACATGGCATCTGCTACTGCTGTCCCAACCATCCCAAGCGCCATCTGCTATGATTCCATTCCATGGTCCAAGCCAATTCAATTCTTCCCCTATAAAGGTGGCATCTGCTGCCCCAACCCATTTGCTTCAATTCCCTTCTCTGGTTCAAGCCTATACACTTCCACCCCTTGTGGCATTTGCTGCTGTTGTCCCAACCACTGCAAGCTCTGTCTGCTGAGATTCTTTCCCTTGTCGGAAGTCGATCACTTTTCCTCTATAAATGTGGCATCTGCTGCTAGTATCCGAAACCCCATCAGCCCTAGTCTGCTATGATTCCCTTCCCTGGTCCAAGCCACTTCACTTCTGTCTAATATGGGTCTACATCTTCTGCTGCTGCCCAAGACAAGAAAGCCCCATCTGTTATGATTCCTTCCTGGTCCAAGCCAATTCCTTTTTTCACTGGCAAGTGGCATCTGATGCTGCTGTCCTGACCCCGCTAGCCCCATCTGTTATAATTCCCTTCCTGGTCCAAGCCCCTTCCTGTCTGTCTCTCAAAGTGGCATCTGCTGCTGCTGTCCCAACCCCACAAGTCCCATCTGCTGTGATTCCTCCTGGTGCAAGCCCTGCTTTCTGTCTCTCCAAGGTGGCATCTGCTGCTGCCATGCTAACCCCCGCATGCCAAGTCTGCTATGGTTCCCTTCCCTTGTCCAGGCCCATTCACTTCATCCCCTCAAAGTTGGCATCTGCTGCTGCTGTCCCAACCCCCGCCTGCTCCATCTGCTATGATTTCATTCCCAGATCCAAGCCCATGAACTTCTGTGCCTGCTAGGTGTCATCTGTTGCTGCTGCTGCTGTTGCAACCCCCACCAGCCCATCTTCTATGATTCCCTTCCCTGGTCGAAGCCCGTTCACTTCATTCTCTCCTGGATTACATCTGCTGCTGTCACAAGACCCACAAGACCCATCTGATATGTTTCTTCTCCTGGTACAAGCTCATTCACTTCTTCCCTCCAAGATGGCATCTGAGGCTGCTGTCCCGACCCCACAAGCTCCATCTGCTATGATTCCTCCCTGGTCCAAGCTCTTTCACTTCTGTCTCTCCAAGGTGGCATCTGCTGCTCTTCCCAACCCCACATGCTCAACCTGCTAGATTTCCTTTCCTGGTCCAAGCCTATTCTGCTTCTTCACCCCACAGTGAGAGCATCTACTGCTGTCGCAACCCCCACCAGCCCCATCTTCAATGATTCCTTCCTGGTCGAATCCCATAAACTTCTGTCTCCTGTGTTACATCTGCTGCTGTCCCAAGACCTGCAAGCCCCATCTGCTATGTTTTATTCCCTGGTACAAGTCATTCACTTCTTCCCTCCAAGATGGCATCTGAGGTTGCTGTCCCGACCCCACTAGCCCCATCTGCAGATTCCTTCTCTGGTCCAAGATTTCACTCTGTTCTCCAAGGTGGCATCTGCTGCTGCTTTTCCAACCCCACGTGCTCCATCTGCTATGATTACCTCATGGTCCAAGACCATTCACTTCTGTCTCACTGCTGGCATCTGCTGCTTCTGTCCCAACCTGCAAACCCCATCTGCTGATGATCTCTCCCGGTCTAAGCCCATTCACTTCTGCCTCTCCATGTGATATGTGGCGGCCACAGCCCCACCAGCCCCATCTGCTATGGATTACATCCTGGGCGTCAGCCCATTCACTCTGTCTCTCTGTTAGGATCTGCTGCTGTCCCATCCCAGGAAGCACCATCAGCCAAGATTTCCTTCCTGTCCAAGCCCATTCACTTCTTCCCTCCAACATGGCCTCTGCTGCTGTCCCAGCCATCCCAAGTGCCATCTGCTATGTTTTCTTCCATGGTCCAAGCCCATTCAGTTCTTCCCCTATAAAGGTGGCATCTGCTGTCCTAAACCCCACCAGCCCCATCTGCTATGATTTCCTTCCCTGGTACAAGCCCATTCACTTCTGTCTGTCCAAGTTGGCATCTGCTGCTGCTGTCACGGCTACTGGAAGTCCTGTCTTCTATGTTTCCCTTCCTTAGTTCAAGCCCATTCACTTCTGCCTCTCCAAGGCAGCATCTGCTGCTAGTGTCCCTGCACCCACCAGCCCTATCTGCTGTGATTCATTTCCCTGGTACAAGCCCAGTCACTTCTGTCCCATCCAAGGTGGCAGCTGCTGCTGCTGTCCAGACCCACACCAGCCCCATCTGCAATGATTTCCTTCACTGGTCGAAGCCCATTCACTTCAGCCTATTATGGGTTGCATCTTCTGCTGCTGTCCCAAGACAAGCAAGCCCCATCTGTTATGATTTCCTTCCCTGGTCCAAGCCCATTCGCTTCTTCACCTCCAAAGTGGCATCTGCTGCTGCTGTCCCAACCCCCACAAACCCCAGCTGCAAGGGTTCCTTTCCCTGGTCCAAGTCCTTTCACTTCAGTCTCTCCAAGGTGGCATCTGCTGCTGCTGTGTCAACCCCCGCATGCCAAGTCTGCTTTAGTTCCCTTCCCTGGTCCAAGCCCATTCACTTCATCCCATTCAAGTTTTTCATCCGCTGCTTCTGTCCCAACCTCTGCCTGCTCCATCTGCTTGATTACCTTTCCAGGTACAAGACCATTCACTTCTGTCTCTCCAGGGCTACTTCTGCTGCTGCTGTCCCAAGACCCACAAGCCCCATCTGCTATGATTCCCTTCCCTGATCCAAGCCCATTCACTTCTGTCTCTCCAAGGTGGCATCTGCTGCTGCTGTGCCAAACTCCACATGCCCCATCTGCTATGTTTCCCTTCCCTGGTCCAAGCTCATTCACTTCATCCCCTCCAAGGTGGCATCCGCTGCTTCTGTCCCAACCCCCGCCTACTGCATCTGCTATGATTCCCTTCCATGGTTGAAGCCCATTCACTTCTGTCTCTCCAGGGCTACTTCTGCTGCTGCTGTCCCAAGATCCACAAGGCCTATCTGCAATGTTTCCATTCCCTGATACTAGCCAATTCACTTTTTCCCCTCCAAGATGACATCTGCTGCTGCTGTCTTGACACCCACAAGCCCCATCTGCTATGATTCCCTTCTCTGGTCCAAGCCCTTTCACTTCTGTCTCTCCAAGGTGGCATCTGCTGCTACTGTCCCAACCACTGCATGCACCATCTGCTATGATTACACTCCCTGGTCAAAGCCCATTCACTTGTGTCTCACTAAGTTGGCTTCAGCAGCTGCTGTCTCAATTCCTGAAAAACCAATCTGCTACATTCCCTTCCCTCGTCCAAGCCCTTTCACTTCTGTCTCTCCAAGGTGGCATTTGCTGCTGCTGTCCCATCCCCTGAAAGCACCATCTGCTATATTTCCCTTCTCTTGTCCAAGCCCACTCACTTCTTCCTCCACCATGGCATCTGCTGCTGCTGTCCCGACCCCCGCCAGACCAATCTGCTACGATTCCCTTCCCTGGTCCAAAGCTGCTACGATTCCCTTCCTTGGTCCAATGCCATTCACTTCTTCCCCTCTAAGATGGCATCTGCAGCTGCTGTCTGAACCACTGCAAGTCCCATCTGCTGTGATTCCTTCCCTGATCCAAGCCCTTTCACTTCTTCCCCTGTAATGGTGACATCTGCTGCTGATGTCCCAAACCCCACCAGCCCCATCTGCTATGATTCCCTTGCCTGGTCCAAGCCCATTCACTTCTGTCTCTTGAAGGTTACATTTGCAGCTGTTGCCCAGCACCTGCAAGCCCCAACTGCTATGATTCCCTTCCCTGGTCCTACTCCATTCACTTCTTCCCCTCTAAGTTGGCATCTACTTCTGCTGTCCCGACTATCACTAACCCTATCTGCTATGATTCCCTTGCCTGGTCCAAGACCTTTCACTTCTTCTCTCCAAAGTGGCATCTGCTGTTGGTGTCCCAGCCCCCGTCAGCCCCGTCTGCATTGAATCTCTTTCCTGGTCCAAGCCCAATAACTTCTGTCCCTCCAAGGTGGCAACTGCTGCTGCTGTTCATACCCCTACTAGCCCCATCTGTTATGATTCCCTTCCAAGGTCCAAACCCATTCACTTCTGTCTCTCTAAGGCAGCATCTGCTACTGCTTCCCGACCCCCGCAAGCCCTATCTGCTATGATTCCCTAACCTGCTCCAAGCCCTTTCACTTCTGTCTCTGCTAGGTTGCATCTGCTGCTGTTGTCCCAATACCCACCAGTCCCATCTGTTATGATGCATTTGCATGGTCGAGACCCATTCACTTCTGTCTCTCCAAGTTGGCATCTGCTGCTGGTGTCCCGACCCCAACCTGTCCCATCTGCTATGATTCCTTTCCTGGTCCAAGTCCATTCATTGCATCCCTTCTAAAAGTGTCATTTGCTGCTGCTGTCTTAATTCCCGCCAGCTCTGTCTGCTATGATTCCTTTCCCTGGTCCAAGCACTTTCACTTCTGTCCCTCTAAGGTGGCATTTGCTGCTGCTGTACCATCCCCGCAAGCACCATCTGCTATGATTCCCTTCCTTTGTTCAAGCCCATTCACTTCTTCCCCTCCAAGATGGCATCTGCTGCTGCTGTCCCAATGACCGCAAGCCCCATCTACTATGATTCCCATCCCTGGTCAATGACCATTCACTTCTTCCCCTAAAAAGATGGCATCTGCTGCTGCTGCTGCTGTCCCAAACCCTGCCAGCCCTATCTGCTATGGTTCCCTTCCCTGAGCCAAGCCTTTTCACTTCTGACTCTCCAAGGAGGAATTTACTGCTGCTGCTGTCCCAACCCCCAGCAGCTCCATCTGCTATGGTTCCTTTCTGTGGTCCAAGCCCTATAGCTTCCGTTTGCTCCAAGGTTGCATTAGCTGTTGCTGTCCCTAACCCCGTCCAGCCTAATCTACTATAATTCCCTTCTCTGGTCGAAGCTCATTCACTTCAGTCTCTCCAAGGTGGCATCTGCTGCTGCCCCGACCCACACCTGCCCATATGCTATGATTCCTTTCCCTGGTCCAAGCCCTTTCACTTCTGTCTCTCCAAGATGGCATCTACTGCTGCTGTCTCAAACCCTGCAGACCATATCTGCCATGATTCAATTCCCTAGTCCAAGCTCATTCACTTCGGTCCCTCTAAGGTGGCATCTGCTGCTGCTGTCCCATCCCCCGCAATCACCATCTGCTATGATTACCTTTCCTTGTCCAAACACCATTCACTTCTTCCACTCCAAAATGGCACCTGCCACTGCTGTCCCAATGACTACAAGCTCCATCTGCTATGATTCCCTCCCCTCCTCCAAGCCTGTTCACTTCTTCCCCTATAGAGATTGCAACAGCTGCTGCTGTCCCAACCCCCACCAGCACCATCTGCTACCATTCCCTTCACTGATCCAAGCCCATTCACTTCATCCTCTCTAAGGAGTCATCTGCTGCTGCTGTCCCAACCACAGCAAACCCCATCTACTGTGATTCACTTTCCTGGTCTAAGCCCATTCACTTCTTCCCCTACAAAGGGGGCATCTGCTGCTGCTGTCCTAAATCCCGCCAGCCCCATCTGCTATGATTCCCTTGAATGGCTGAAGCATATTCACTTCTGTTTCTCCAAGGTGGCAAATGCTGCTGCTATCTCAGCCACTGGAAGCCCCATCTGCTATGATTCGCTTCCCTAGTCTAAGACTTTTCAAGTCTGTCTCTCCAAGGTGGCATCTGCTGCTACTATCCTGACCCCACCAGCCCCATCTGCTATGATTCCCTTCCATGGTCAAAGCCCATTCACTTTTTTCTCTCTTGGGTTACATCTGCTACTGCTATCTCAAGATCCGCAAGCTGCATCTGCTGTGATTCCCCTCCTTGATACAATACAAGAACATTCTCTTCTTCCTCTCCAAGGTGGCATCTGCTGCTACAGTCCTTACTCTTGCAATCTCCATCTGTCATGATTCTCTTCACAGGTCCAAGCCCATTCACTTCTGTCTCTCTGATGCGGCATCTGCTGCTTCTGTCCCAACTCCTGCCAGCCCTAACTGATGATTACCTTACCTGGTCCAAGCCCTTTAACATCTCTGTCTCCAAGGTGGCATCTGCTGCTGCTGTCCCATCGCTTGAAAGCACCATCTGCTATGTTTCCCTTCCCTTGTCCAAGCCCATTCACTTCTTCCCCTCCAACATGGTATCTGCTGCTGGTGTCCCAATGACTGCAAGCCCCATTTGCTATGATTCCCTTCCCTTGTCCAAACCCATTTACTTCTTCCCCTCCAAGAAGGCATCTGCTGCTGCTGGCAGACCATGCCTAGCCCCATCTGTTATGATCCCTTCTGTGGTCCAAGCCCGTTAAATTCCTCCCCATAATGGTAGCATCTGCTACTTCTGTCCCAACCCCCACCAGCCCCATCTGCTACAGTTCCCTTCCCTAGTCCAAGCCCACTCACTTCTTCCCTCTAAGGTGGCATCTGCTGCTGCTGTCCCAGCCACTGCAAGCCTGTCAGCTGTGATTCCCTTCCCTGGTTCATGCCCATTCACTTCGGTTTCTCCAAGGTGGCATCTGCTGCTGGTGTCCCAGCACCCACCAGTCTGATCTGCAATGATTCTCTTCCCTGGTCCAAGCCCTTTCACTTCTGTCTCTCCAAGGTGGCATCTTCTGATGCAGTGCCAACCCCCACATGCCCCATCTGCTATGGTTCCCTTCCCTGGTCCAAGCCCATTCACTTCATCCCCTCCAAGGTGGCATCCGCAGCTTCTGTCACAACTCTAGCCTGCTCCATCTGCTATGATTCCCTTCTCTGGTCCAAGCCCATTACCTTCTGTCTTTCCTCGGTTACATCTGCTGCTGCTGTCCCAAGATCCACAAGTCCCATCTGCTGTGATTCCCTTCCTTGGTACAAGCCCATTCACTTCTTCCCCTCCAAGGTGGAATCTGCTGCTGCTGACCCGACCCCCACAAGCCCATCTGCTATGATTCCCTTCCCTTGTCCAAGCCCTTTCACTTCTGCCTCTCCTAGGTGGAATCTGCTGCTGCCCCAACCCCCACATGCCCCATCTGCTATGATTCCCTTCCCTTGTCCAATCCCTTTCACTTTTGTCTCCCAGGTGGCATCTGCTGCTGCTGTCCCAACCATCCCAAGCTCCAGCTACTATGATTCAATTCCGTGGTCCAAGCCCATTCAATTCTTCACCTATAAAGGTGGCATCTGCTGCTGTTCTTACAACCCCTACCAGCCCCATCTGCTTCAATTCCCTTCCCTAGTCTAAGCCCATTCATTTCTTCCCCTCTAAATTGGCATCTGCTGCTGCTGTCCCAACCACTGCAAGCCGCATCTACTGTGATTCCCTTCCCTGGTCCAAGCCCATTCACTTCTTCCCCTTTAAATGTGGCATCTGCTGCTTCTATCTCAAACTCTGCCAGCCCCATCTGCTATGATTCCTTTCCCTGGTTCATGCCCATTCACTTCTGTCTCTCCAGGATGGCATCTGCTGCTGCTGTCCCAGCCACAGGAAGTCGTGTCTGCTATGATTCCCTTCTCTAGTCCAAGCCCATTCACTTCTGTATCTCCAAAGTGGCATTTTCAGCTGGTGTCCTGGCCCCCACCAGCCCCATCTGCTATGATTCTCTTCCATGGTCCAAGCCCAATCACTTCTGTCCCAACCAAGGTGGCATCTGTTGCTGTTGTTCTGACCTCCACCAGCCCCATTTGCTATGATTCCCTTCCCTGGTCGAAGCCCATTCACTTCTGTCTCTTCTGGGTAACATCATCTGCTGCTGTCCCAAATTCCACCAGCCCCATCTGCTATGATTCCCTTCCCTGGTCAATGCCCATTCACTTCTGTCTCTCCAAGGTGGCATCTGCTGCTGCTGTCCCAGCCACAGGAAGTCCCGTCTGGTATGATTCCATTCCCTATTTGAAGTCCATTCACTTCTGTCTCTCCAAAGCGGCATCGGCTGCTGGTGTCCTGACACACACCAGCCGCTTCTGCTATGACTCCCTTCCCTGGTTGAAGCCCATTCACTTCTGTCTCTCCTGGCTTACATTTGCTGCTGCTGTCCCAAGACCCGCAAGCCCCATCTACTATGATTCCCTTCCTTGGTCCAGGCCCATTCACTTCTGTCTCTCCAAGGTGGCATCTACTGCTGTTTTCACAATCCCCACAAGCCCCATCTGCATTGATTCCCTTCCCTGGTCCAAGGCTTTTCTCTTCTATCTCTCCAAGTTGGCATCTGCTCCTGCTGTGCCAACCCATGCATGCCCCATCTGCTACAATTCCCTTTTCTGGTCCTAGCCCATTCATCTCTTCCCCTCTAAGACAGTGTCTGCTGCTTCTGTCCCGAACCCCGCCAGCCTTATCTGATATGATTCTCTTACCTGGTCCAAGCCCTATAACTTCTGTCTCTCCTAGGTGGCATCTGCTGCTGCTGTCCCAACCCCCTACCAGCCCCATCTGCAATGATTCCATTCCCTTGTCCAAGCCCTTTCACTTCTGTCTCTCCAAGGTGGCATCTGCTGCTACTGCCCCAAACCCCACAAACCCCGTCTGCTATGATTCTCTTACATGGTCCAAGCCCATCCACTTCTGTCTCTCCAAGGTTTCATCTGCTGCTGCTGCTGTCCAGATCCAAGCCAGCCCATCTGCTATGATTTGCTTCCCTGGTCTACGACCATCAACTTCTTCTCCACGAAGATGGCATCTGCTGCGGTTGTCCCAACCCCTGAAAGTCTCATCTGCTATGATTCCTTTCCCTGGTACAAGCTCACTCACTTCTTCTCTGTCAAGATAGCATCTGCTGCTGTTGTTCTGACCCTCACCAGTCCAGTTTGCTATGATTCCCTTCTCAGGTCCAAGCCCATTCACTTCTGTCTCTCCAAGGTGGCATCTGAAGTTGCTGACCCAACCCCCTCAAGCCACATCTGCTATGATTCGCTTCTCTTGTCCAAGCCCATTCACTCCTGTTTCTTCAAGATTTCATCTGCTGCATTCCAGACATCCACCAGCCCCATCTTCTATGGTTCCTGCCTGCAGGGTAGGGGTGGGGGTTGGCGTTAGCTCACAACATCACTGCCATTCCTACTGTGCATCTCTCGAACTCCTGCACTACCAGTGCCTGTCAGTCCCTGCAGGGTAGGGTTGGGGGTTGGCGTTAGCTCACTACATCACTGCCATTCCTACTATACATCTCTCTAACTCCTGCACTACCAATGCTTGTCAGTCTCTGCAGGGTAGAGGCGGGGGTTGACGTTAGTTCACTACATCACTGCCATTCCTACTGTACATCTCTCTAACTCCTGCACTACCAATGTCTGTCAGTCTCTGCAGGGGTGGGGGTTGGCGTTAGTTCACTACATCACTGCCATTCCTACTATATATCTCTCTAACTCCTGCACTACCAATGCCTATCAGTCTCTGCAGGGTAGGGGTGGGGGTTGGCGTCAGTTCACTACATCACTGCCATTCCTACTATGCATTTCTCTAACTCCTGCACTACCAATGCCTGTCAGTCTCTGCAGGTTAGGGGTGGGGGTTGGTGTTGGTTCACTACTTCATTGCCATACCAACTATGCAACTCTCTAACTCCTGCACTACCAATGCCTGTCAGTCCCTGCAGGGTAGGGGTGGAGGTTGAGTTTAGTTCACTTCTAACTCCTGCACTACCAGTGCCTGTCAGTCCCTGCAGGGTAGTAGTGGGGGTTAGTGTTAGTTCATTCCATCACTGCCATTCCTACTATGCATCTCTCTAACTACTGCACTACCAGTGCCTGTCAGTCCCTGCAGGGTAGGGGTGGGGTGGGCGTTAGTTCTCTACATCACTGCCATTCCTACTATGAATCTCTTTAACTCCTGCACTACCAGTGTCTGTCACTCCCTGCAGGGTAGGGGTGGGGGTTGATATTAGTTCACTACCTCACTGCCATTCCTGCTATGCATCTCTCTAACTCCTGCAGTACCAGTGCCTGTCAGTCCCTGCAAGGTAGGGTTGGGGGTTGGTGTTGGTTCACTACATCACTGCCATTCCTACTATGGATCTCTCTACCTCCAGCACTACCAATGCCTGTCAGTCTCAGCAGGGTAGGGTGGGGGTTGACGTTAGTTAACTACGTCACTGCTATTCCTACTATACATCTCTCTAACTCCAGCACTTCCAGTGCCTGTCAGTCCCCTGCAGGGTAGTGGTGAAGTAGCTGTTAGTTCTCTATATCACTGCCATCCGACTATGCATCTCTATCTCCGCGCTCACCAATGCTTGCCGTCTCTGCAGGGTAGGTGGGGCTGGTGTTGTCACCACATCACTGCCATCCTGCTATGCATCCTCTAACTCCTGCACCACAAGGCCTGTCATTCCACTGCAGGGTAGGTGGGGTTGACTGCTAGTTCACAATGTCACTGCCATGCCCACCCCGGCATCTCCTAACCCTGCACCACCAATGCCTGTCAGTCCCTTAGGGTGGGGTTGATTAGTTCACTACATCACTGAAATCCTACTATGCATCCTCTAACCTCCACTACCAATGCCTGTCAGTCTCTGCAGTAGGTGGTCGGTTCGTCTACTGACGAACTGCCATCTCCTATTACATATCTCACTAACTCCTGCACTACCAGTGTCTGCAGTCTCTGCAGGATAGGGTGGGGTTGGGTGTTCACTATGTCACTGCCATTCCAACTATGTATCTCTCTAACTCCCTGCACTACTTGTGCCTGTCAGTTCCCTGCAGGGTAAGCGTGGAGTTGACGCTAGTTCACTCACATCATTGCACCTCACGTGCATCTCTAACTCCTGCACTCACGGTGACTGCCAGTTTCTGCAGGGCAGTGGTGCTGGGGCTAAGCACCACCATGTCACCGCCAATCCTACTATACATCCTAACTCCCGTACCTTGAAAGGCTTTGTCAGTCTCTGCAGGGTGGGGCGGGGTAGCGCCAGTTCACTACATCACTGCCATTCCTTCTTATACATCTCCCCTAACGAATCCAGTAGCACTCACTCAACACCTGTCAGTCCCAACAGGGTAGGGGTGGTGTGCTATTAGCACACTACATCACTGCACTTCTGCTATACATCTCTTGTAACTCCTGCACTACCAGTGCCTGTCATCCCTTGCAGGGTAGAGTGGGATTGGTTTGTTCACTATGTCACGCTATTCCTGATATGCCTTCTAACTCTTGCACTCCAGTGCCGATAATTCCTGTAGAGAAGCCGTGTGGAGTTTGAATGCTTGTCTACTAGCATCACAGCCATTCCTATTATACATCTCTTTAACTCCTGCACTCACCAGTGCCTGTCATTCTCTGCAGGTAGTAGTATGGCTGGCGCTAGTCTCACTATGTGTCACTGCCATTCCTACTATGCATCTCTTAATGCCTGCACTACTCAATGCCTGTCAGTCCCCTGCATGGTAGGGGTAACTGCTGTTCATTTCGCTTCACTGACATCCCTACTATGCATCTCTAGCTCCTGCACTACCAATGCCTGTCAGTCTTGCAGGGTAGGGTGATGTTTGTTCACTATGTCACAGCCATTCCTACTATACATCTCTCTAACTCTTGCACTACCAGTGCCTGTCATTCTCTGCAGGGTAGGGGTGGAGGTTGGCATTAGTTCACAATGTCTCTGCCATTCCTACTATGCAACTCTCTAACTCCTGCGCTATCAATGCCTGTCAGTCCCTGCAGGGTAGGAAGGGGTTGGTGTTAGTTCACTACATCACTGCCATTCCTGCTATGCATCTCTCTAACTCCTGCACTTGAAAGGCTTGTCAGTCTCTGCAGGGTGGGGGTGTGTATGCTAGTTCACCAGGATCCCGCCTTTCCTTCTACACTTCTTCAACTCTTCACTAGCAATGCCTGTCAGTCCCCTGCAGGGTAGGAGGTTGGGTGCAGTTCACGATCACTGCCATCATTCCTTGTTTGCATCTCTACTGCACTGTCAACGCATGCCCTGTCTCTTGCGTAGGAGTGGGGCTGACATTAGTTCACTACATCACTGCCATTCCTACTATACATTCTCTGACTCCATGCACTACTGATGCCTGTCACTCACTGCAGGACATGGGGTTGGCGTGCTAGTTCACTACATCACTGCCATTCTACTATACATCTCTCTAACTCCTGCACTACCAATGCCTGTCAGTCTGCAGGGTCATGCTGTGGTCGTGGGTAGTGCACCACATCACTGCCATTCCTACTATGCATCTCTAACTCCTGTAGTACCAATGCCTGTCAGATACCTGCAGGGGTAGGGTGGGAGTTGTTAGTTCACCGTCACTGCCATTCCTACTATGCATCTCATTAAATCCTGCACCACCAGTGCCTGCTGCCTCTGTAGTAGGTTGGGGTTGGCTATCACCACGCCACCTGTCATTCCTGCTATACATCACTTCCACTCCTGTACCCACCAGTGCCTGTTAGTCTCTGCAGGGTAGGTGGGGTCATGCTAGTTCACTCAAGCATCAATGCCATTCTACCATACATCTCTCTGACTCATGCACTACCAATGCCTGTCAGTCACTGCAGGAAGGCGGGGCCATGTGCTATTCACCACATCACGCTATCTCACTTCATACATCTCCCTAACTCCTGCACTACCAAGGCCTGCTGTCCTGGAGTGGTAGAGGCAGTGCAGGCGCTAGTCTCACTACATCACTGCTATTCCTTCCATACCCCTCCCACTCCTGCACCACCAATGCCTGTCAGTCCCTGCAGGGTCATCAGTGGGGGTTTGCACAATTTCACATCACTGCCATTCCTACTATGCTCTCTCATCTCCTGTACTACTGGTGACCGGCCAGTCTCTGTGGCAGAGGTAGTTGGTGTTAGTTCCCTATGTCACTGCCATTCCTACTTACACCTCTAACTCCTGCACTACCAAGGTTGTCAGTCCTGCAGGGTAGAGGTGGGTAGGCGCTAGTTCATTGCATCATCTGCCATTCCTTCCATACCTCTAACTCCCACCACTCAACGCCTGGCTGGCCCGCTGCAGGTAGGTGGGTTTGGTGTTAGTCCAATACGTCAGCCCGCCAATCTCTACTCTATACATTCTCCTCTGAACTCCTGTGACCGCCAGTTCCACGGGTCCTTGGGCAGGGTAGGGGTGACTTGTCTTAGTTCACCGCGCCACTGACATCCCTTCTATGCATCTCTTACCACTGCACCTCCAATGCCCGTCAGTCCCTGCAGGGTGGTGTGGTGGCTGTCGAAAGGAGCAAGGGAATCATAGCAGATGGGGCTGGTGATGGTGGAACAGCAGAAGTAGATGCCAACAGGAAAGTGAATGGAGTAAGACACGGAGAGGAATCATAGCAGTTGGGGCTTGCAGGTGCTGGGCTGCAGCACAAAGTAACCGTCAAGAGACAGAAGTGAATGGGCTTGGACCAGGCAAGGGATCATAGCAGATGGGGCTTGTGGGGGTTGGGACAGCAGCTTCGATGCCAACCTGGAGGAAGAAGCGATTGGGCTTGGACCAGGAAGGAGATCACAACAGATGGGACTTGCTTATCATGGGCAGCAGCAGAAGATGTAACCCATGTTAGACAGAAATGAATTGGCTTGGACCAGGGAAGATAATCGTAGCAGATGTGGCTGGTGGGGTTTTGGACAGCAGCAGTAGATGCCACATTTATAGGGGAAGGAGTGAACGGGCTTCGACCAGGGAAGGAATCTCAGCAGATGGAGCTTGCGGTGGTTAGGACAGCAGCAGCAGCAGATGCCACCAAAGAGGGGAGGAAGTCAATGGGCTTGAACCAGGGAAGGGAATCATAGCAGATTGTGCTGGCGGGGGTTGGGACAGCAGCAGCAGATGCCACTTTATAGGGGAAGAATTGAATGGTCTTGGACCAGGGAAGGGAATCATAGCAGATGGCGCTTGGGATAGTTGGGACAGCAGCAGCAGATGCCATGTTGGAGGGGAAGAAGTGAATGGGCGTGGACAAGGGAAGGAAGTCTTAGCAGACGGTGCTTCCAGTGAATGGGACTGCAGCAGATACGCCAATTTAGAGAGACAGAAGTGAATGGGCTTGGACCAGGAGATGTAATCATAGCAGATGGGGCTGTGGGTGCTGGGGCAGAAGCAGAAGCCACCTTGGAGAAGCAAGAAGTAAATGAGCTCGACCAGGAAGGATCTCACAGATAGGGTTTTGTAGGAGTTTGTGAGCAGCAAGCAGATGTCAAGTTGGTGGAGACAAAGAATGAATGGTCTTGGAACATGGAAGGTAATCATAGCAGATGGGGCATGTTGGGGCTGGGAAAGCAGCAGTAGATTCCACCTTGGAGAGACAGAAGTGAAAAGTCTTGGCTCAGGGAAGGGAACCATAGCAGATGGGGCTGGCAGGGGTTGGGAGCAGCAGCAGCAGATGCCATCTTTATAGGGGAAGAAGTGAATGGTCACTGACCAGGATGGGATTCATAGTAGATGGGGCTTGTGGTCATTGGGACAGCAGCAGCAGATGCCATCTTGGAGGGGAAGAAGTGAATGGGCTTGGACAAGTGAAGGACATCTTAGCAGACGTGCTACCACAGGATTGGACAGCAGCAGATATGCCAACTGAGAGAGACAGAAGTGAATGGGCTTGGACCAGGGGATGTAATCATAGCAGATGGGGCTAGTCAGGGCTGGGGCTGCAGCAGATGCCACCTTGGATAGGCAGAAGTGAATGGGCTTCGACCAGGGAAGAGAATCATAGCAGATGGGGTTTGCAGAGTTTGGGGCAGCAGCAGCAGATGCCAACGTGGTGAGACAGAGAAGTAAATGGGCATTGACCAGGGAAGGAAATCATAGCAGATGGGGCTTGTGGGGGTCAGGATAGCAGCAGCAGATGCCACTTCCGAGGTGTAGAAGTGAATGGGCTTGGACCAGGGAAGGGAATCATAACAGATGGGGCTTGCTTGTCATGGGCAGCAGCAGAAGATGTAACCCATGTTAGACAGAAGTGAATTGGCTTGGACCCGGGAAGGTAATCATAGCAGATGGGGCTGGTGGGGTTTCGGACAGCAGCAGCAGATGCCACATTTATAGGGGAAGAAGTGAACGGGCTTCGACCAGGGAAGGGAAATCTCAGCAGATGGAGCTTGCGGTGGTTAGGACAGCAGCAGCAGCAGATGCCACCAAAGAGGGGAGGAAGTCAATGGGCTTGAACCAGGGAAGGGAATCATAGCAGATTGTGCTGGCGGGGGTTGGGACAGCAGCAGCAGATGCCAACTTTATAGGGGAAGAATTGAATGGTCTTGGACCAGGGAAGGGAATCATAGCAGATGGCGCTTGGGATAGTTGGGACAGCAGCAGCAGATGCCATGTTGGAGGGGAAGAAGTGAATGGGCGTGGACAAGGGAAGGAAGTCTTAGCAGACGGTGCTTCCAGTGAATGGGACTGCAGCAGATACGCCAATTTAGAGAGACAGAAGTGAATGGGCTTGGACCAGGGGATGTAATCATAGCAGATGGGGCTGGTGGGGGCTGGAGCAGCAGCAGGAGCCACCTTGGAGAAGCAGAAGTGAATGGGCTTCGACCAGGGAAGAGGATCACAGCAGATGGGGTTTGCGGAGTTTGGGAGAGCAGCAGCAGAAGCCAAGTTGGTGAGACAGAAGTGAATGGTCTTGGACTACGGAAGGTAATCATAGCAGATGGGGCATGTGGGGGTTGGGAAAGCAGCAGTAGATGTCACCTTGGAGGGGAAAAAGCAAAAGGGCATAGACCAGGGAAAGGAATCTAAGCAGATGGGGCTTGCAGGCCTTGGGACAGCAGCAGCAGATGTAACCAGGAGAGACAGAATGAATAGGCTTCAAACAGGGAAGGGAATCTTAGCAGATGCTGCAGGAGTGGGTCAGGACAACAGCAGCAGATGTCACCTTGTAGGGGACTGAAATAATTGGACTTGGACCAGGGAAGAGAATCACCACAGGTCGGGCTGGCGGCTGCTGGGACACCAGCAGCAGATGACACCTTGGAGAGACAGAAGTGAATGGGCTTGAACTAGGGAAGGGAATCATTTCAGATGGGAATTCCAGTGTCTGGGACAGCAGCAGCAGATGACACCGTGGAGTCAGAGAAGTGACTGGTCTAGGACCAGGCAATGGAATCATAGCAGATTGGGCTAGTGATGGTCAGGACAGCAATAGTAGATGCCAACTTAGTGGGAAAAAAGTGAATGGGGTTGGACCAGGAAAGGGAATCATAGCATTTGGGGCTTGCGGGGTTTGGGACAGCAGCAGCAGATGCCATGTTTATAAGGGAAGCAATGAATGGGCTTGGTCCAGGGAAGGGAATCATAGCAGATGGGGCTGGCAGGGGTGTGGACAGCAGTAGCAGATGAAACCTTGGAGAGACAGAAGTGAATGGGCTTGGAAAAGGGAAGGGAATCACAGCAGATGATGCAGATGGGATTTGGGACAGCAGTAGCAGATCCTATCTTGGAGAGGCAGAAGTGAAGGGGAATGGACCAAGAAAGGGAATCAATGCAGATGGGGTTTGCGGAGTTTGGGACAGCAGTAGCAGATGCCAGCTTGAGACAGAAGTGAATGGTCTTGGACCATGCAAGGTAATCATAGCAGATGGGGCATGTGGGGGTTGGGAAAGCAGCAGCAGATGCCACCTTAGAGAGACAGAAGTGAAAGGGCTTGGACCAGGGAAAGGAATCATAGCAGATGGTGCTTGTGGGGTTGGGACAGCAGCTTTCGATGCCATCATGGAGGGGGAAAAGGGAATAGGCTAGTACCAGGGAAGGGAATCATAGCAGATGGCGCTTGGGATGGTTGGGACAGTAGCAGCAGATGCCAACTTAGAGAGACAGACGTGAATAGTCTTGGACCAGGGGATGTAATCATAACAGATGGGGCTGGGTTGGTCTGGGGCCACAGCAGATGCCATCTTGGACAGGCAGAAGTTAATGGGCTTCGACCAGGGAAGAGAATCATAGCAGATGGGGTTTGCGGAGTTTGGGACAGCAGCAGCAGATGCCTACTTGGTGAGACAGAAGTAAAAGGGCTTGGACGATGGAAGGGAATCATTGCAAATGGGGCTTGCGGAGGTCGGAACTGCAACAGCAGATGCCACTTTGGAGGTGAAGAAGCGAATTGGCTTGGACCAGGGAAGGGAATCATAACAGATGGGGCTTGCTTGTTATGGGCAGCAGCAGAAGATGTAACCCACGTTAGACAGAAGTGAATTGGCTTGGACCAGGGAAGTTAATCATAGCAGATGGGGCTGGTGGGGTTTCGGACAGCAGCAGCAGATGCCACATTTATAGGGGAAAAAGTGAATGGGCTTCGACCAGGGACGGGAATCAGCAGATGTGGCTGGTGGGGGATGGGACAGCAGCAGTGGATGCCACCTTTATTGGGGAAGAATTTAATAGGCTTGGACCACGGAAGGGAATCATAGCAGATGGCGCTTGGGATGGTTTTTACAGCAGCAACAGATGCCATGTTGGAGGGGGGAAGAAGTGAATGGACTTGGACAAGGGAAGGAAATCTTCTCAGATAGTGCTTCCAGTGGATGGGACTGCATCACATATGCCAACCTAGAGAGACAGAAGTGAATGGGCTTGGACCAGGGGATGTAATCATAGGAGATGGGGCTGGGTGGGGGCTGGGGCAGCAGCAGATGCCACCTTGGAGAGGCAGAAGTGAATGGGCTTCGACCAGGGAAGAGGATCATAGCAGCTGGGGTTTGCAGAGTTTGGGAGACCAGCAGCAGAAGCCAAGATGGTGAGACAGAAGTGAGTGGTCTAGGACCATGGAAGGTAATCATAGCAGATGGGGCATGTAGAGGTTGGGAAAGCATCAGCAGATGCCACCTCAGAGAGACAGAAGTGAATGGGCTTGGACCAGGAAAGGAATCATAGCAGATGGGGCATGTGGGAGTTGGGAAAGCAGCAGCAGATGCCATCTCAGAGAGACAGAAGTGAAAGGGCATGGACAAGGAAGGGAGTCATTGTAGATGGGACTTGCGGGGGTTGGGGCAGCAGCAGCAGTTGTCACCTTGGATAGGAAAAAGCGAAAGGGTGTGGACCAGGGAAGGGAATCAAAGCAGATGGGGCTTGCGGGTCTTGGGACAGCAGCAGCAGATGTAACCAGGAGAGATAGAAGTGAATAGGCTTCAAAAAGGGAAGGGAATCATAGCAGATGCTGCAGGAGGGTCAGGACAACAGCAGCAGATGTCACCTTGTAGGGGACAGAAATGATTGGGCTTGGACCAGGGAAGAGAATCACCACAGATCGGGCTGGCGGCTGCTGGGATACCAGCAGCAGATGACACCTTGGAGAGACAGAAGTGAATGGGCTTGAACTAGGGAAGGGAATCATTTCAGATGGGAATTCCAGTGTCTGGGACAGCAGCAGCAGATGACACCGTGGAGTCAGAGAAGTGACTGGTCTAGGACCAGGCAATGGAATCATAGCAGATTGGGCTAGTGATGGTCAGGACAGCAATAGTAGATGCCAACTTAGAAGGAAAGAAGTGAATGGGGTTGGACCAGGGAAGGGAATCATAGCATTTGGGGCTTGCAGGGTTTGGGACAGCAGCAGCAGATGCCATGTTTATAAGGGAAGCAAAGAATGGGCTTGGTCCAGGGAAGAGAATCATAGCAGATGGGGCTGGCAGGGGTGTGGACAGCAGTAGCAGATGAAACCTTGGAGAGACAGAAGTGAATGGGCTTGGAAAAGGGAAGGGAATCACAGCAGATGATGCAGATGGGATTTGGGACAGCAGTAGCAGATCCTATCTTGGAGAGGCAGAAGTGAAGAGGAATGGACCAAGGAAGTGAAAAATTGCAAATGGGTCTTGCAGGGGTTGGGGCAGCAGTAGCAGATGTCACCTTGGAGGTGAAAAAGCAAATGGGCTTGGACCAATGAAGTGAATTATAAAAGATGGGGCATGCTTGTCTTGGGTCAGCAGCAGAAGATGTAACCCATGATCAACAGAAGTGAATGGACTTTGAACAGTGAAGGAAGTCATAGCAGATGGGGCTGGTGTGAGTCTGCAGCAGCAGCAGATGCCACCTTGGAGAGACAGAAGGGAATGGGCTTTGACCAGGGAAGAGAATCAAAGCTGATGGGGTTTGCAGAGTTTGGAACAGCAGCAGCAGATGCCAGCTTGATGAGACAGAAGTGATTGGTCTTGAACCATGGAAAAGAATCATAGTAGATTGCACTGGTGGGATTTGGGACAGCAGCAGCAGCTGCCACCTCGAAAGACAGAAGTGAAAGGGCTTGGACCAGGGAAAGGAATCCTAGCAGATGGGGCTTGTGGGTCTTGGGACAGCAGCAGAAGTAAACCAGGAGATACAAGTGAAAGGGCTTCAACCGGGGAAGGGAATTTTAGCAGATGAGGCTGGTGTGGGTCAGAACAGCAGCAGCAGATGCCACCTTGGAGGGGACAGAAGTGATTGGGCTTGGACCAGGGAAGAGAATCATAGCAGATGGTTCTGGTGGTTGACGGGGCACCAGCAGCAGATGCTACCTTGGAGAGATAGAAGTGAATGAGCTTGAACTAGGGAAGGTAATCATAGCAGACGGGATGTTCAGTGGCTGGGACAGCAGCAGCAGCAGATGCCACCTTTATAGGGGAAGAAGTGAATAGGCTTAGACAAGGAAGGGTATCATAGCAGGTGGAGCTTCTGGTGGCTGGGCAGCAGCAGCAGATGCCATCTTGGAGGGGAAGAAGTGAATTGGCTTGGACCAGGGAAGAGAATCAAAGCAGATGGGGCTGGCACAGGCCAGGACACTAGCAGCAGATGCCACCTTGGAGAGAAGTGAATGGGCTTGAGTATTGAAGGAACCATAGCAAACTGGACAGTCTTTGGCTTGGACAGCAGTAGCAGATGCCACTTTGGAGATAAGAGTAGATGGAATTGGACCAAGCAAGGGATTCAAAGTAGATGGGCCTGGTAGGGTTTGGGACAGCAGCAGCAGCAGATGCCACCTTTATAGGGGAAGAAGTGAATAGGCTTGGACCAGGGAAGGGAATCACAACAGATGGGGCTTGCTGTGGTTGGGACAGCAGCAGCAGATGCCACCTTTATAGGGCAAGAAGTGAATGGGCTTGGACCAGGGAAGAGAATCATCGCAGATGGAGCTTGTGGTGGTTGGGACAGCAGCAGCAGATGCCATCTTGGATGGGAAGAAGTGAATAGGGTTGGACAAGGGAAGGGAATCACAGCAGTTGGAGTTTGCGGGGGTTGAGACAGCAGCAGGAGATGTAACCCTGGAGACACAGAAGTTAATGCACTTCGACCAGGGAAGGAAATCATAGCAGATGCCGCTGGTGGGGGCTGGTTCACCAGCAGCAGATGCCACCTTGGAGAGAAAGAAGTGAATGGGCTTGGAGCAGGGAAGGGAACCATAGCAGCTCGGGCTGCTGGGGGTTGGAACAGCAGCAGCAGATGTCACATTTACAAGGGAAGCAATGAATGGGCTTGGTCCAGGGAAGGGGAATCATAGCAGATGGGGCTAGCAGTGGTGTGGACAGCAGAAGCAGATGAAACCGTGGAGAGACAGAAGTGAATGGGCTTGGAAAAGGGAAGGGAATCACAGCAGATGGTGCAGGCGAGATTTGGGACAGCAGTAGCAGATCCTATCTTGGAGAGGCAGAAGTGAAGGGGAATGGACCAAGGAAGGGAATCATTGCAGATGGGGTTTGTGGAGTTTTGGACAGCAGCAGCAGATGCCAGCTAGATGAGACAGAAGTGAATGGTCTTGGACCATGGAAGGTAATCATAGCAGATGGGGCATGTCGGGGTTGGGAAAGCAGCAGCAGATGCCACCTCAGAGAGACAGAAGTGAATGGGCTTGGACCAGAGAAAGGAATCATAGCAGATGGGGCATGTGGGAGTTGGGAAAGCAGCAGCAGATGCCACCTCAGAGAGACAGAAGTGAAAGTGCATGGAAAAGGAAGGGAGTCATTGTAGATGGGGCTTGCGGGGTTGGGGCAGCAGATGTCACCTTGGATAGGAAAAAGTGAAAGGGCATGGACCAGGGAAGGGAATCAAGGCAGATGGGCTTGTGGGCCTTGGAACAGCAGCGCAGATATTACCAGGAGAGACAGAAGTGAATAGGCTTCAGAAAGGGAAGGGAATCATAGCAGATGCTGCAGGGTTGGGTTGGGACAACATCAGCAGATGTCACCTTGTAGGGGACAGAAATGATTGAGCTTGGGCCAGGGAAAAGAATCACCACAGATCAGGCTGGCGGCTGCTGGGACACCAGCAGCAGATGACACCTTGGAGAGACAGAAGTGAATGGGCTTGAACTAGGGAAGGGAATCATTTCAGATGGGAATTCCAGTGTCTGGGACAGCAGCAGCAGATGGCACCGTGAAGTCAGAGAAGTCAATGGTCTTGGACCAGGCAATGGAATTGTATTAGATTGGGCTACTGATGGTCAGGACAGCAATAGTAGATGCCAACTTAGAGGGAAAGAAGTGAATGGGGTTGGACCAGGGAAGAGAATCATAGCATTTGGGTCTTGCGGGGTTTGAGACAGCAGCAGCAGATGCCACGTTTATAAGGGAAGCAATGAATGGGCTTGGTCCAGGGAAGGGAATCATAGCAGATGGGGATGGCAGGGGTGTGGACAGCAGTAGCAGATGAAACCTTGGAGAGACAGAAGTGAATGGGCTTGGACCATGGAAAAGAATCATAATAGATCGCACTGGTGGGATTTTGGACAGCAGCAGCAGCTACCACGTTCGAGAGACAGAAGTGAAAGGGCTTGGACCAGGGAAAGGAATCATAGTAGACAGAGCTTGTGGATCTTGGGACAGCAGCAGCAGCAGCAAGAAGTAAACCAGGAGATACAGAAGTGAATGGGCTTCAACCAGTGAAGGGAATCATAGCAGATGAGGCTCAGAAGAGACAGAGCAGGCAGGAAGGGAGGAGGAGTGGCACTGTATGTGAAAAATGACATAAGGGCCACAGAGATCCAGGAGGAACAAAATGGGGGAGAGATACTGTGGGTTAAGCTGGAAAGGAAAATGGGCCAACATCCAGACAGTGTGGTCTATAGACCACCAGCCCAGGAGGAAGAAACAGATAGGAGCTGATACTAGCCATCCAAAGGATGTGAACAGAGTGAGGTAGTACTGGTTGGAGACTTCAATATTCCAGACGTGGACTGGAGCATCCCAGCAGCAGCATCAACTAGAAGCAGATTTATCCTGGACTCCTTCAAGGAGCCTTCCTCAACAACTGGTCATGGAACCAACTCGGCAGAAGGCAATACTGGACCTTGTGCTCACAAACAGGGACAGTGTGATGGGGTAAGCAGTGGGGAGCACCTGGGTAACAGTGACCACCAGTCATTGTAGTTTAGAAATCACAAAACAGAACCAAACCACACAAAAACACGTATCCTAGTTTTGGGGCCAGACTTTGGGAAATGGGGAGATACTTGAAAGAGGCATTAAGGGAATGGGACAGGAATCAGGGTTGAGGAACAGTGAGCAGTATTTAAAATGGGGATTATAAGAACAACAGAATTATGCATTAAACAGGTTAGCAAGAGGAAAAGGAAGAGAGACCATTATGGTTTCCAAAGAGGCAACAAAGAAAGTGAAAGCAAAAGTGCATTCAGGCAATACAAAAAGACACAGGCAGAAGGGATAGGGAGAGTACCAGGAGAAACAAAGGGAGGCAGGAGAGGTCAGTAAGGAAGCCAAAGCTCAGACAGAAGAACACATTGCAAAATCAGTGGGTAAAGGGGACAAAACCTTTTACAGGTACATAAGTGAAAAAGAAAGACAAAGGAGGGATAGTGAGACTGAAGGGGGAGGATGGAGCCGCCTGGAGGATGACAACAGTAAAAGCTGACATATTGAACAGGTATTTCTGCTCAGTCTTTACTGAGGAAGAGAGGTAATGGGTCTGAAGGGAGTACAAGGGTGAGAATGGTGCAGAAATGACACAAGTCCCTTTACTGCAGAAAGGGTCCTGAAGGAACTGGAAGTAATAAGAGTTGACAAAGCAATGGGGCCAGATAGGGTGCACCCAGGGTCCTTAAAGAACTAAGAGAGGTGGTGGCTGAACCTCTGGCTATCCTGTTTAGCCAATCACTGGAAACAGGGAGGTACCTAAAGACTGAGGACAGCAGATGTAGTCCCCTTATACAAAGTGAGAACAAAGAGGAAGCAGGGAACTACAGACCAGTCAGCCTCACCTCGGTAGTGGAAAGATCATGGAAGCACTACTGAAGGAGAGATTGGTGGAACATCTGGTTGTCAATGGACTACAGTACCCAAGGCAGCATGATTTCACCAGGGGATCATGTCAGACCAACCTCATTAAATTTTTTGACTGGGTGACTAGGGAGGTGGATCAGGGGAGGGGCAGTGGACATGGCCTATCTGGACTTCAGCAAGGTCTTTGACACTGTGCCACATAGAAGACTATTACACAAACTGGGAATATGGGTGTGGGCAGGACAGTAGTGTGGTGAGGTAGAGTAACTGGCTGGGTGGCAGGACACAGAGGTGGTGGTAAATGGCTGTCACTCCACAGAGGGAAGAGTGAGCAGTGGGGTACCACAGGGATCAGTGCTGGGACAGGTCCTATTCAACATCTTCATCAGTGAGTGCGCTGGGATCTAGAAGGCAGAATTTCACTGTTCGCTGATGACACAAAGCTCTGTAACAGAGTAGACACACCAGAGGGTGTAGACAGAATGACAAGGGACCTGAAGAATGGTCAAGGGTTTGGCAGTTGAAATTCAATGCAAAGAAGTGCAAGATAATGCCTATGGGGCACAAAAACCCTGGCACAATATATCAGCTGGGTGGTGAGGATATAGCATGCACCAAGCAGGAAAGGGATCTTGGGGTTGTCATCTCTGATGACCTCAAGGTAGGGAAACAGTGTGACAAGGCATCAGGTAAAGCAAATAGGATGCTGGGATGTATAGGCAGGGGCATCACCAGCAGGAAAAGGAGGTCATAATTCGCTATACAAGACACTAGTGAGGCCCCACCTGGAGTACAGTGTACAGTTCTGGAACCATACCACATAAGGACATAGACAGGGTAGAAGGTTCAGAGGAGGGCAACAAGATGGTGCATGGATTGCATCACAAAGTCCTATGAAGACAGGTTGAAGGAACTGAACATGTACTCCTGGAGAAGAGGAGGGAGAGGGATATGATGAGAGACATACAAGTATCTTACAGGGAGGAACAGGGTGCAGGAAAACACTATTTTTAAGCGAAAAAGATGTTCCAGGACTAGAGGGCATGGGATGAAGTTGGAGGGAGGACGATTCAGAGGAAACATGAGAAGGAATTTCTTCACAGAACGGGTGGTGGACAAATGGAACACCCTGCCAGAGGAAGTGGTGGGGGCTGAAACAATCACGGGATTTAAGAATGCATGGGATAGACATAAAGGAATTCTAGAGGTCAGGGGTAAGGGGAAACAGACTTCTAGGAAAACAAACTGAAATTACAAGCTCAAATGGGCATACTGGGTGGGCCATAGGCCCTTATCTGCCGACACTGTCTATGTATCTATGTATCTATGGTGTGGGTCAGAACAGCAGCAGCAGATGCCACCTTGGAGGGGACAGAAGTGATTGGGCTTGGAATGGGAAGAGAATCATAGCAGATGGTTCTAATAGTTGCTGGGACACCAGCAGTAGATGCCACCTTGCAGAGACAGAAGTGAATGCTCCAAACTGGGGCTGGCCTATCGGTACAGTGGTAGCACTACCTAGAATACCGCACTCACTGATACTGCTCCAAACTGGGACTGGCCCATCCATACAGTGGTAGCACTACCCAGAATACCGCACTCACTCATACTGCTCCAAACTGGGGCTGGCCCATCGGTGCAGTGGTAGCACTACCCAGAATACTGCACTCACTGATGCTGCTCCAAACTCGGGCTGGCCCATTGGTACAGTGGTAGCACTACCCAGAATACCGCACTCACTGAGGCTGCTCCAAACTGGGGCTGGCCCATCCATGCAGCGGTAGCAGTACCCAGAATACTGCACTCACTGATGCTGCTCCAAACTGGAGCTGGCCCATCAGTACAGTGGTAGAACTTCCCAGAATACTGCACTCACTGATGCTGCTCCAAACTGGGACTGGCCCATCTATACAGTGGTAGCACTACCCAGAATACCGCACTCACTCATACTGCTCCAAACTGGGGCTGGCCCATCGTTGCAGTGGTAGCACTACCCAGAATACTGCACTCACTGATGCTGCTCCAAACTCGGGCTGGCCCATTGGTACAGTGGTAGCACTACCCAGAATACCGCACTCACTGAGGCTGCTCCAAACTGGGGCTGGCCCATCCAAACAGTGGTAGAACTTCCCAGAGATACTGCACTCACTGGATGCTGCTCCAAACTGGGCTGGCCAATCCATGCAGTAGCACCACCAGAATACTACACCCACTGACACTGCTCAAACTAGGACTGACCCATTGACGGTGGTAGCACCACTCAGAATGCACCACCTCCATACTGCTCCAAACTGGGGCTGGCCCATTGGTACAGTGGTAGCACTACCCAGAATACCGCACTCACTGATGCTGCTCCAAACTGGGGCTGGCCCATCGGTACAGTGGTAGCACTACCCAGAATACCGCACTCACTGAAGCTGCTCCAAACTGGGCTGGCCCATCGGTACAGTGGTAGCACTACCCAGAATACTGCATTCACTGAAGCTGCTCCAAACTCGGGCTGGCCCATTGTTTGGCACTTCTAGCACTGCACAATACTGCCTCACTGAGGCTGCTCCAAACTGGAGCTGGCCCATTGGTACAGTGGTAGAACTTCCCAGAATACTGCACTCACTGATGCTGCTCCAAACTGGGGCAGGCCCATCCCTTCAGTGGTAGTACCCAGAATACTGCACTCACTGATACTGCTCCAAACAGTGATAGCAGTACCCAGAATACCACACTCACTGATACTGCTCCAAACTGGGGCTGGCCCATCGGTACAGTGGTAGCAGTACCCAGAATATTGCACTCACTGAAACAGCTCCAAACTGGGACTGGCCCATCGGTACAGTGGTAGCACGACCCAGAATACCGCACTCACTCATACTGCTCCAAACTGGGGCTGGCCCATTGGTACAGAGGTAGCACTACCCAGATATCAGCGCTCACTGATGCTAGCTCCAAACTGGGACAGACCCATTGGTACAGTGTTGCTACTGAAATCACGCACACTCAATGAAGCTGCTCCAAAATGGGACTGGCCCATCAGTAGCAGTACGCACTACAGAATACTGCACTCACTGAGCTGCTCCAAACTCGGGCTGGCCCATTGGTACAGTTCTAGCACTACCCAGAATACTGCACTCACTGATACAGCTCCAAACTGTGGCTGGCCCATCCATTCAGTGGTAGCACTACCCAGAATACCGCTCTCACTTATGCTGCTCCAAACTGGAGCTGGCCCATCGGTACAGTGGTAGCACTACCCAGAATGCTACACTCACTGATACAGCTCCAAACTGGGACTGGCCCATCGGTACAGTGGTAGCACTACCCAGAATACCACGCTCACTGATGCTGCTCCAAACCGGAGCTGGTCCATTGGTACAGTGGTAGTACTACCCAGAATACCGCGCTCACTGATGCTGCTCCAAACTGGGACTGGCCCATCGGTACAGTGGTAGCACTACCCAGAATACTGCACTCACTGATACTGCTCCAAACAGTGATAGCAGTACCCAGAATACCACACTCACTGATACTGCTCCAAACTGGGGCTGGCCCATCGGTACAGTGGTAGCACTACCCAGAATATTGCACTCACTGATACAGCTCCAAACTGGGACTGGCCCATCGGTACAGTGGTAGCACTACCCAGAATACCGCGCTCACTGATGCTGCTCCAAACTCGAGCTGGTCCATTGGAACAGTGGTAGCACTACCCAGAATACTGCACTCACAGATACTGCTCCAAACTGGGGCAGCCCGCCATCGAACAGTGGTAGCACTACCCAGAATACCACACTCACTGATGCTGCTCCAAACAGGGGCTGGCCCATCAGTACAGAGGTAGCACTATCCAGAATACTGCACTCACTAATGCTGCTCCAAACTGGGGCTGGCCGATCGGTACAGTGGTAGCACTACCCAGAATACTGCACTCACTGATGCTGCTCCAAACTGGGACTGGCCCATCCGTATGGTGGTAGCACTACCCAGAATACTGCCCTCACTGATACTGATCCAAACTGAGGCTGGCCCATCGGCACAGTGGTAACACTACCCAGAATACCGCACTCACTGATTCTGCTCCAGACTGGGGCTGGCCCATCAGTACAGTGGTAACACTACCCAAAATATTGGATTTCGGAGCTAATTTAATTCCAGTAGGAAAAGTAAAAGGATGGTAGGAAATATATACTGAAGAATTAATTGTGTGTGGGGTGGGGTGAGGAGGCAGAGAAGTTAGAGAAGAACATTGTGGAGAGGTCGGTGGTCCTGTGAACTGAAAAGGTGGGGGGAGGCAGACAGCTGCCAAAGAACAATGGGGAATAATAAAAACTGCCATCACAGAGGTAACGAGCCTTTGTGTGAAGCAAATAAACAAAACAGATGATATAAGAAACCACTATGGTTCTCAAAAGGTCAGCGGTTCAAGAAAAAAGCATTCAGGAAGTACAAGGAATAGCATGAAGGAGCAGGACAGAGACTGTATCAGTTAAAGCAAAAGGAGGCTGGAAGGCAGTCAGAACAGCAAAAGCCCAAACCGAGGAAAAGATAGCCAACTCAGTTAAGAGGGGATAAAACCTTTATAGCTACATCAGGAGCAAAGGAAGACCAAGGGAGGATAGTGAGGCTTAAGCAAAGGGGAAAGGTGTGGGCAGAGGGAGACTGTGAAAAGGCGAGATACTAAACAAATATTTTTGCTCAATATTTACAAATGAAGAGGAGGTACATAAAACACAGTAGAACCCTCTGGATGCAAAGTTGATACCAGCCAATTTACAGAAGAAAGGGTTCTGAAGAACTCTTAAAACTGAAGGTGGGCAAAGCAATGGGCCTCGATGGGATTCATCCCAGAATTCTAAAGTCTTTAAGGGTAGAACTAGTGACACCACTGACTACCCTTTTTAACAAATCATGGGAGGATGGGGTGGTACCCGAGGACTGGAGGAGGCAGATGTGATTCCCCTTCACAAAAGTGGGAGCAAGGCAGAAGCAGGAAACTACAGACCTGTTGGTTTAACCCTCAGTGATAGGAAAATGATGAATAACTACTGAAGAAAAGAATTGTCAGTATCTAGAGCCAGAGGGCTGAGACCCTCAGACACGCAGTTCACAGTGGGAGGGTAATGCCAGACAAATCTGATAGATTTCTTTGACTGGGTGACCAAAGTAGTAGATCGGGAGGGCCTGGACATGGCCTACCTAGACTATAGCAAGGCATTTGACACAGTCCCACAAAGAATTAGTATGCAAGTTAGCCAGCCTGGGAGGAAGGTCCCAAGATGACAGCCTGGAAAAATTGGCTGGAGAATAGGACACAGAGAGTAATAGTAAATGGAGTCCACTCAGAAGAAAGGAGGGTTACTAGTGAGGTACCGCAAGGTTCAGTATTAGGACCAGTCCTCTTCAATGTCTTTATAAGCGACATTACGGAAGGACTGGAAGGAAAGGTATGTCTCTTTGCAGATGACACTAAGATCTGCAACAGAGTTGATGCACAGGGTGGGGTGGAAAGGATGAGAAAGGACTTGGCGAGGTTAGATGAATGGTCAAATGTATGGCAGCTTAGATTCAATGCTAAGAAGTGCAAGGTAATGCACCTGGGAAACAAAAACCCAGGGGAAGAGTACACAATGGGGGGTGAGATACTAACAACAACAAAAATGGAAAGGGACCGGGGGTAGTCATATCAGATGACCTAAAAGTGGCAAGCAATGTGAGAGGGCAGCAAGGAGGGCTGGGGGGATACTGGGATGCATGGGAGGCATCTGTAGGCAAACAGGAAGTTATTATCCTGTACAGACAGCTGGTGAGACCCCATCTGAGTACTGTGTGCAGTTCTGGAGACCCATCTCTGCAAAGACATAGACAGGATGGAAGCTGTCCAGGAGGCAACTAAAATGGTGCAGGGTCTGAACGGAAGACATAGAGAGAGACTTAAGGAGCTTAATATGTATAGCCTCGAGGAAAGGAGGGAGAGGGGGACATGATAGAAACTTTCAAGTACCCCAAGGGAATCAACAAGTCCAAGAGGTAGCATCTTTCAAAAGAGGTGTGCAAGAACAAAGGGGCACAATTTGAAGATAGAGAGGCTCAGAGGTAATGCAAGAAGTTTTTTCCACAGAGGGTTGTGGATGCATGGAATGGCCTTCAGGAGGTTGTGGAGTCAAAATCAGTGGTGGACTTCAAGCATGCATAGGACAGTCATAAAGAGCAATTCTGGGGGTGGGAGCAAAGTAGGCTGCTGGTTAACTAGGATCTGCAGCTTATCCAGTAGGTAGGGAAATGGGCAGACTGGGTGGGCCAAGCGGTCCTTATCTGCCGTCAAATTCTATGTTTCTATGTTTAACAGATGAAAAATGATCTTTGATTTGACTGAGTTTGTAGGGACTGTGGAGGAACTAGTAGGAACTGAACAGTTACAATCTTAACAAAGCACCACTATCATTTTATCCAATGAAGTGTAACATACAAATAAGACACTAATAACGACCGTTAGTCATCCTCGCATACTTCCCCAGTTGGATCAGTAATGGAGACAAATTAATTTGCATATCAGAGATAGTGAAGGTGCACTGCAGATGCCCAAGGTAGGTTGGTGCTGAAGTGGGAGACCACTGGTCCTTATGGAGAAAGGAGTTGGGATAAAAGTTGCTGAAGTAATGCACAGATCTTCCTGGACATAAGTCTCACCACTCATTCACACTATTGGGTATAGCGCCGAGAACTAGGACCCATCAGGAGCAAACTTTGCTGGAGGGTCAGCGCCAGGAGATGGCGCGCGGAGCCCCAGCTAAGCAGACAATGACTATCTCGACATCGACCCTCCAGCACCCCAGTTCCTTTTCCCGCCGTCGGTGCGCTTCCGTACAGTAGCGTCGACACAAACAGCCGAAAGTCAAACTTCAAACTGCAACATAATTTTCCAGTTTATATAATTTTATAGTATTATCACGATACAGTATAACCCAAGTTATTCTTATTTACAAGTAAAGCGATAAGAGTCTCGGCCTACTTTTGGACCGAGTGCGGCCGTGAACAGGTCAGGTGTGGGGCAGATTAAGTAGAAAAGTGACAGTCAGTCGAGCTGGGTCTGGTCCACCGCCTTCTCCGGAAGGGGTCTGACAGACAGTCCAATGCCGGGGGATGGCGGTCCCAGCGAAGCATAAAGCAAGCAGGTCGCATTCTCGGCACCGTTCGGCCTCGAGCTCTTCTTCACCGCACTAAAGAAGAGCATCACTCAAGTACGCCCTCTGATACGTCTCGCGTAGGTGTTCGGTTATGGGGCTGGTTGCGGTCTCCTCCTTCGAGTCACCGCGGCGGCCTGATAGCTGACACCTTCGACATCAAGTCTACCCGCCCACAGTGGGTCTTCAGATGAGCAGTTTCATCAGTGGGCAGCTCTTTTGAGCAATGGGCTCCGGAGGTTGGTTCGACTACCTGGCTTCGTCGCTAAGTGGGCTCAGGCCTCTCTGGGTGACAGGGTGAGGCGGTTGGACTTTCCTGGTCACGCGGCACCTTCGTGAAATCCAAACGACCATCTAGGTGTTTCCCCCCTCACATGGCTCTGGGCGAGGGGCCACAACCGATGCCCCATCTCCTGTCTCCCTTCCTTCAAAGCCTGTTTTCGGTCCCTGGGAGTTCCTTTGGCCGTCTGGCCTGCTGGCACCGTCCTTGGCATCTTCTCGGCACTGCCTGCTGGAGCATGCGGCAGCTGGCGCTGTCTGTAGTGACGTGCGGCGCCTCTGACGCCGTCGCTGCGGTGCCGGCAGCTCGATGCCATTTTGGTGCCGATCGGTTCTCACGTCGTTCTGGCGCCAGCAAGCCTCGTGCAGCGGGCTCTCAAGACTTCCTTTGTCTCTTTTCCTCCTTCATCTTCTAGCTTTCATCCCTTTCCTGTCCATACAGTCCCTCCTGGACTGTCAGGAGAGACGTTGAGCCTGACCCAGACCTTCGGCTGGAGATGAAGTGGGCGAAACAGGATCTTTATTGTTACAGAGCCTGTAGTTTGAGAACCTGTCCTTTAAGTCTCTGTTGAAGAATCTGAGCTCCTCTTTCTTTCAGACTCAGACATCCAAGATCCTGGGAAGCTGAAAGACCCCTATATCTTCATGCTTCGGAGATCCCCTGATTTAGACTCCTCAATTCAACCTTCCTTCGAGACGCCGTCTCAAATGGTATGGAATAATCCTGCTCACCCTCTCGGTGGATTAAATCCATTGATAGAAACACTGGCCCAAGGATCGTCCTATCAGCAACTGCGGATCCCATTGTAGTCCTGGCAGAAAATGACAAGGTAAGTTCTTCCTCAAACACTACAGCTCGACCTATCAACAAAGAGTCTCGTAAGATAGATACATTAGGTAAAACAGTCTTTGCTCGTCCACTCTAAGAATACATATTGCCAGTTACCAGGGTTATTTTTCCCAGTATGATATATCCTGTGGCATTCTATCAAGCAAATGGTTGAAGCTCTTCGGACTCGGACTCAAAGCCAGAGCTTCTTAAACCATTACAAGGGTATTGAATCTAATAACCAACAGGTCAAAGCAGCCATGGATGCTTTCGACACTACTTCTGTTCAACAGCCGTGGTGTTGTACTGCCGGCACTCTGGCGCGCACAGGTTTCACGAACGATGAAAGCAGCAGGTGATGGCGTGCCCTGACGCCTTATCTTTCTAGGTCCTCGGCGACAGCTCTAAAGCACACAAAGACCAGGTCAGCCATTGCTGGCTCGACCCTCCTCCCCTCGAGGGCATGCCGGAAGCAGCAATTATAATAACCAGTCCTTTCGGGCAGAGGCAGGTTTCCATAAGACATACCCAACCTCAAAGAAGGCGACAAGCACAAGACCCCAAAGCGCCCAGTGCTACCTTATGATTGCCGGCCCAAGTCCCATCTCAACTGCGGGTGGACTTTTCCTCTCAGGTGGAGGTCATCTGATGCACTTGACAGCCAGTGAGTCATACCAGACAATGGGTCCTCGATAATTCGCGAGGGTATTCTCTCAATTTCTGGAAACCCTCAGATTGTCCTCCCAACCGACAGCCAGGCTGTCAACCCTTCAGTCAACCTTTTGCCGCAGAGATTGGGGCCTTCTAAACAGGGCAGTAGAAGTGTTCCTCCGCATCACGAACACGGGTTCTACTCCCACCACTCAGTTCCAAAGAGTCCAGGAATAACCCCCATTCTAGACCTCAAGCTAAACAGCCCTCCCCAGGAAATTCAATTATTTCTGGGAACTGTTACCCTTGCTTCATCAACACGACCACAGCCTCCTGGACATGCAGGCTCTTACAACACATTCCTGTTCACGAGGCATCACAAATTCGAGGTTTGTGGCTCTGGGTCAACACCATCAGTTCGAGTCCTGCCCTTTAGGCTATCCTCGGCGCCACGAGTCTTACAGTGTTGTGCAGTTCTCACAGTGCATCCAGGAAACTCAATCCAGGTGTTTCCCTGATGACTGGCTCCAGAAGCCCTTCAGACAAGGGACCTGGACACCAAACAGACATCTAGCCTTCTTACATCCATAGTTCTGCTGAACCTCAAAAGTCTCAGTTACAGCCTCACAGACACACTGCTAGGGACTCTTCTGACACTTTGTGAAGACTTTCTTCCAGACAGAAAGAAGATATCCTTCAGATAGCTCGTTACATTGAGAACAGATCAGTTACAGCTCTCGATGCAACGTCGCCGAGCCTCATGGCATACTCAATTTCACTGTACCCTAACACGGCTGCACATGAGAACCCTCAATGGATGCTCAGTGCTCAGTGATCTCCAAACACACACCCGCAGTCTTATCCCATCAAGGTGACAGAAACCTTACAGAGCCCCTCACCTGGTGGTCTCAGGAGAGCAATTCTGAAGGATTTCTTGCCCTCTGGATCATCAGATTCCATTACCACGGACGCATTACATGGTGGGAGCCACCAGTCGCGCTCACACTCAGGGTATGGTGTAACTCGGTCAACTACATAAATGTCCCGAGATGAGACGTCTTTATGCGGTCCGAGCATTGAAAGGACATTCTCTGTCACAAGACATTCTCCTCAAACGGACAACAAAGCAGATGTACCATCAACAAGCAGACGGTGCTCCTTTACCCTTATACAGGGAAGCTGGCGAGGTGGGAATGGTGCATGAACACAAAACTTAATCAAGGTTTACCTACAGGTATACAAACGACTTAGCAAACCGTCTCCACCAGAACAAGCAGATCCTCACGAGTGGTCTCTGACTCAGTCAGTTCAATGATATTCGAAGAGAGAACTCTGACCTGAACCTTTGCATCCCCACTCAATCTAAAACTCGCCCTGCTCCAGAATTCCAGGACCTGCATTTTCTGTCAGGATGCTCAGCTGCAGGACAAAACCCTTATACGCCTTCCCTTCCTCGAATTCAGAGAGCCTCAACAGGAGTCTCAGGGGACAGACATTCTCATTGCTCCCTTGGCCTCGACAACTCGGTTCACTACTCAACAATATGTTGGCAATTCCTCCAGACCACCCCTTGCAGAACCTGTTGACTTAAGTACGGTGGTCCATCAACCTGAGATCGCTTCACACCTTCGCTACTCAAGAGGTAGAAGGAACCGTTCAACGTCTCTCAAGAGTTTAGACATTCTCTGGCTGCCGGGCAAGACTTGAAAATTGCATCTAAGTGGGAAGCTGACGCCTGATGTGCAAAGTCCTTTAGAACCTTTCCTGTCCACAGACAAAGGTTTTAGAGTACCCGGACCCCAATTCAGGTCTTCAGTACTCTACAGTCAAAGTTCACCAGTGCCATTTCAGCATATCATGAGCCGGTCTTCTTTGTCTCGGCTCAGTTACTATAGTTAAGAGATTTCAGGAATTTCATACCAACCCCCAAAGCGTCCGTTGCAGCCTGGGACATCAACTTGTGCTAGACATGCTCAAAGGAACCTTTACGACCTCTGGCTACAGAGCTAATTCCACCTGGAAGACTGCCTTCCCGTGGCCAATACCTCAGCCAGTGAGTTCTGAGATGCATGCCTGGTCACAGACCCTGATACTATGTTCCATAAGACAAAGTGTCTTCGTAACTATCCTAATTCTTTCAAGGTTGTGTCAATTCCATCTAAACTAACCTTTGGTCAACCCTCTTACTGCGAACTTCCAAATGGGGAAACGCCTCTATTCTTCGGATGTTAAAGGGCTTTCATTTCTATCCCCGTGAACCAAGAACATGAGCCAACAACTTTTCGTTTCCTTCAGTGAGACCGGCTGGATCAGCCTGAAGCTATCAGATGTATCATCATGGCTAGTGGCATGTTCGACAATCTATTCCATGCAAGGTAAGTTGGAAGGTAGGGTTTCGCCCTCTAGCAGAGCATAGCATCCCTAGTGGAAATTGCGAGCCCTATGCAGACATCTGCAATGCCGCCAGCTGGAGCTCAGTGCATACAGCAACATTCACTGGATGTTCATGCCAGGCGACATTCACCTTGGCAAACTATCCTACGGACCTGTCCAAGCGTGAGCTCTTAGTCTATCCACCACCCTCGGGGTTATTAACCCAGTACTCTCCAATAGTGTGAATGAGTGGTGAGACTTACGTCGGAAGATATGAAACTCACAAACCGTAATTCTTGATTTTTGATGATCTCCACCACTCATCCACACGCCCCCCTCCCAGGCTCAACACTGTGCTGGCTTCTCCCCATCTGGCCTAAAGATTCTTTGCCGACCTTTTACGGGTCGCCGGACTATCTTATGTCCAGGCTAAAGTTAGTTATCTTTAGTTTAAGGGCTGCAACTCCTGGTAAAAAGGTACTGAGGCTGCGGATGGTCGAAAGGATAGTCATTGCCGCACGAGCTAGGGCTCGGAAGCATCTCTGCGCGACCTCCAAAAAAGTTTGCTCGATGGGTCCTAGTGCCAGCGCCACCCAATAGCGCGAATGAGTGGTGAGACTTGTCCAAAGACAAGAACGGTAGATACGCAATTTTTCTTTTTTTACAAATAACTTTATTTTGTAACAAACACAAAAATACACAAACACCTGACCCCACCAATAACAAGAACAACACAAGGTAAGTCACATTAAATCACAGCAGGTGGAGAAAAAAAGGGAAAACCCCACCCCACTTACCCCCTACAGCTATTCCATATTGCTACCTGATCTTAATTAAACAGTTAAATTGAACCTATTCTGAACTAAGCTGTTAGATAATTCATAAAAGGAAAAGAGAAGGAAAAAAATGAGAGTCTAAGTCGTCTACATTGGAATAAAAAGAGGAATACACAAAATATCTAAACAAGCAAAACCTAACCCTACTAGCCATATCATCCTTCAAACCCTGAAAAGATTACACCAGCAAAACTGCCTAGGACTTGAAAAGGTGAACGCACTACTCCATTCAGAGCATTCAAAAACTCATCCACCATCTTTAAAGGAACCATCACTGCCAATACCGAAGGATCAACAACTTTGTTCTAAAACAACCATAGCCACTACTTGAATACTGATGGAATTTGGTAACCCCAGTATGAAACCTCAGGATTAAAAAGCTGAGATATCACAGCTTATCCATTGCCTTGATTCCCAGAGCTAACCAACTTAGGACAATTCCAAAGCTTATGATAAATAGTGCCAAATACAACCCTTACACTGGAACTGGATCTGTATATCGAAAGTTTAGCGAATAAAGATATGCAATATATTAAACTGAATGCCTCTCAATCTATCTTATTTGATATATACATGTGTCCGTCAACTCTTTCCCAGAACTCCTAAGACCAACCAACGACGATTCGCTCCCAATACCAGCAATAAAGGAGGCCTGATACCATGATAAGATTAACTTATATATTGAGACCAATTCCGGAGTGCCAAATCTTCAACTTCCTCAAAATGACCCAGCCTCCTTACTCCCTATCACCCCTCAAAAAGGCAAATGCTACCTTGAATCTGGCAGTCTCAACCGAACGCAGGTTCACTCAAACCCTCCCACAAAACAGAAAGTGAGGTAACTGAATCATATGAACAAAGTCTCAACTCTAGGTTTGAGAGGAGGTTACCATAGACCTTTTAGGTTGATTACCAATCAAAGATTGAGATCCTTGAAGGGCTGTGTTAGATCTCACATAGGAAATACCCAACAGTGAGGAGGCTGTGCAGAGCCCTGATGTCCCACCCCAATGGGTATTCCTTACTTTAGAAAGATCTAACCAAGGAGTATATAAAAGATTCAGATCTAAAGTGACACTCTGCAATCGAACGATCCAGAATACCCAGTGGGTAGTTTCTGTATTATCATCCATTGAGCCAATTCACTGGTGAATAGCTAAAAAAGCATAAAACCGCAGCTCCAAACCTCCTGACTTCCGCTGACAGATAAGTTTTGAGTAAGACCTCGAGGGGGTTTGCCTTTCCACAAAAAAGTCTGAACAGATTTGTAAAGTGGTTTGAAAAAGAATTGGGAAGGTACATTAGTTAAAAGGAAAAATTCTGGCAAAATCATCTTTGATTGTGTTGGTTCTCCCAAAAAAGTCAAGGAAGTTTGGTCCACCACCAAATCTGCTAATAGACTTAAACAAAGGTTAAAATTAGGCTTGCCAGATGGCAAATCCTTCAGATCTGAATACCTAAATAGAACGATTTGGGCTGCCATTGCAGACTCAGGGAAAAACCACAAGCTGTAGATGAAAAGATAGTGGAAAACCGTGGGTTTTGTTTAACCTATAACCAAAAAGGCACTGAAACAAGAAATTATTTGCAACAAATGAGCAAGCGAACTTGCTGTGCCAACATGCAGCAACAGATCATCAGCGAAAGCAGACAGCTTTGTACGGACTCTATAAAACCCCGGACTTGAAGTATCCTTCTTGATAGTCCTTAATAGAGGTTCTATATAAATTAAATAAATATGGAGAAAGAGGCAGCCCTGGCGCGCACCCAGAACAAAGGAAAACAGCCAGATAAGGTTGTTACATTGGATCCTTGCTGTTGGACGAATAAAGACAATATAGACCAGAACCTTCGATACCAAATTTATCTAACCTGAACATAAAATCCCACCAACCTATCAATGCTTTTCACGCCTACATACCAGGATACTCAGTCTGGACAAGGCAGAAATTAAATAAAAACTCTAAATGATCATAGCGAGCAACGACCACAAAACCTGCCTACTCTGAACCAGTAATCCAAGCCATGAAGTCATCCTAGTAGCCAAAATCTACGTAAATTTAACATCAATATTTAACAAAATTGGTCTATAATTACCTACAAAATCACAAGTCTGGTTTGGTAGCAGATTATCCTCGCCTCAAAGAGACCCGGTCTCAATCCCCTGCTCATACCAAAACAAGTAGAGTTGTTGCAGCAAGGCACCAGACGCATACTTAAACATAAAAGAGGCTGTAAACCCGTCTGGCCCAGAACCTTCTCCAACTTTAACAGTGATGGTCCTAGAAATCTCTTCCTGTGAAATAGGCTCCAACATCTGTGGATTCCTCAGATATTTGGGAAAGGAAATATAGCTAAAATTCCTCCATCTTACTTACATTCTCTGAGGAAGGGCGGTAGCCACCAGTATAGGTTTTAAAAGTCAAGAAAATGTTAATATCTTAGGATCTAACATTAGTTAATAGATCACGGATACTTATGCGGCCACCCATGGCAGCAACCCGTTTCAACTGCCAAACTAAAATTTGCCCGCCTGCCCTGTCCATGTGGAAGCCTTCAGTCTGGAGCCGTTCTCCACCTTCCCAATGTAAGCACATACCAGGCCCTGAGAGTAGAACTTTGAACCTGGTCAGAGGACCTGAGCCCTCCCCACGCGTCAGGACCTTAATTTTATTGAGCAATTAGTTATAAATGTTATTTTTCTTTACGATTGATAAGCCAATAACCCACCCTCCACAGATTTCAAAGACCATGTCTGGTCAGTTCGCAACCGACTCAAGTGGCTGCAATGAGTGGGACGAAATGTTTGAAAACGGTCTCACCAGCTGGGGATCCTTGAGCAAGCCGTTGTTCAAGGACCAGGAATAGGATCTTAGTGGAGTGGATAATGGCAAACACCGAAGTCTGATGGAGAGTGATCTGAGATTATTCGAGTCGAGATGGTAACTTCCTCCACAAAAAGAACAAAATCTGTTGACAGACCAAAAAAAAATCAATCCGAGAATAACTTTTTGTGAATGGGAGAATAGAGTAAAGTCCCTGGTAGTAGGTGACCATTCTCCAGGGATCCATAAGGCCTAAACAAGAGGTAAATTCAACAGCCCTCTAAGACAGAGACTGATGTAGGGCTCTACACCACTTAACCATCCAAACGGTTGGACTGCACCAGATTCAATCTCCTCCCAGAATTAATGGCATATCTGAGAAAGGGCTATAACCATGGCAATTGAGTAAAAAGGGCAGGGATTCTTGATTGGGACCATAAACAGACCCCAACACTAGACTAGCACCCCCAGCTTACCTAACAACAAGAACGTACCTACCCTGGATCGGAGATAACCTCTACTGGAGAAAAGGGATCCCTTAGCCACTAAGACAGCTACCCCGTTTACTTGGAGAGAACCCAGCCCATGAACACACGAGCCTACCCACTTTTTCTTAAGTAGTGGAGCTGATCCAGGAGCATGTAGATTTCTGGAGAAAACTATTAAGCTCAAATTGTGCTAGATGATTTAGAATGATATACTTTTTATTGTCTCTTCCCTTTATAGTCCAAGAAATAATGTTCAGGTTACGAGCCATATAGCAGCTGTATACCAATATAGTCTAACTGAAAGCTGCAAACCCTCCCTAAAATCACCCCAAAATAACAAAAAACCTAAAGACCCCCATTAAGACTCCCCATACCCAAACCCCTTATGTACCAAGCAATCAGTCTGACGCACTCAAACCACTGGCCCATGGCCGGCCCTAAAGGCGGGGCCCCCCCCCAAAAAAAAGACAATGTTTGCCATACCCATGTAACTTAAATAACCTTGCAAAACCCCTTAAGAAGGAAAATAACTATATATCACTCCCATCCATACTATCTAAACTAAATACTCCCCCTACCTAGCCTGGCTTAAAACTAAATCGTAGCCAAGTCATGGCCCCTAAGACCATCCTAACTCGAGGGAACAGTGAGAAATCAAAAGGAAAAGAAAATCCATGTTGAATGTTTAAAAGATGAACCCACGCTCAGCACTCCCCCCCATCAGCTAAAAAAAAAAAAGAGCTATTTGGTTAAAAATAACATGCATCGCTACCATAAGCCCCAAAAGCCATAAAACCCAGTCCAATAAATGAATAACTAAAATGACTAAATATAAATTCCAGCTTTAACTAGGCCAGGAACCAGTCTAACACTCTAGCAATAAACAGAATAAATCCCATCCCTTACCCAGAATCCTATCATTAAATTGACATCAGACTACCTGCCTTAGGTCAAACATAAATTAGAGCTTTTGTACAAACGGCAACAAAGAAAAATAGCGTTTTAAATGGACCCACAATCAGAACCGATTGCACTATCAGCGTCACTGCCATTAAATAGGTGTCTGGGTCCCTCTAGTGTCAGAAAACTAAAATAGCTCCGTGGTGTCCACTTTACCTCTAGGAGGCTCTTTTAGAATTAAACATACCAATCATTTAAATCGTCCCCCTAACGAGCCTCCTAACTGGCAACATAAAAAAGAGAAAAAATTGAACCACAGGGGGAAGTGGAGAAACTCCCCAGAATCCCCAACAGAATCCATTTATTGTCCCATACAAACTCGATCGACTACAAAAACAGTCCGCTTTCTCCTTAAAGCATTGAAGTGGATCCACGACCAGTCCTCCTCATCCTTGGGGAATAGATCTGCAAGTAGTTTTTGAACGCTTTTAGAGCCTCGCTCACAACTCAAAAGCGCTTAACTCCATCCTTAATGTCACTTAAGTTTGGCTGGGTAAGCATGTGAGCAACCCAGCAGCCCAGAGCTAGATGTAATGGGGCGAAAACAGGATCGGGCCATTCGAACCTTCAATGTCAAATCAGGGACCACTCAAATTTTCTTGCCCTCCCACAGTATAACGGACAGTTTCTTAGCCTCCTTCAAAATATGCTCCCAATCTAAATAATTGAGGAGCTTGAAGATTACAGGCCTTGAGGGGTCTGTTGAAGGTGGTTTAGCCCTTAATGCTTGGTGGCCTCTCTCTATGACGTACTCGGGCCCGTTGGGTGAAGGCCCTACCGTTTTCCTTAAAAACTTTGGAGAAAGCGGATTGTATTAGCCCCTCATCACCCTCAGGCAGCCCCAGAACGAGATTGTTATGCCGATTTAAGTCGCTCAGACGTATCTTCCAGTTTAGATACTGCCCTCTACATCCGACAATAGCTGGCCATTTTTTCTGAGCTCCGTTCCAGCTAGGAGATCCTGGCTGGCATCTGTTACCCGGGCGAGCCAGTTGAGTCAGAGCGGTTGAAGTCTGCAACCTTCAATTAGTTTAAAGAGATTCCCTTTATTGTAGATAGCCCGTCACATACCGAGACGGTGTTAGCTCGCCTTGTGGGGCCTCTGGTGAAGAACTATCGTCGGGGCCGCTTAGCCTCGAGCTCCTGACCCGCTTCTTCCATCCTGCCAGGTAATCGGGAGAAGTTTAACACTCAAGCACAGTCTCTAACCTTAGATTGTACTTTTAGTAGGATATAGCTGTAAAAAATGCGAAAAAAAACCCGCTATTTAAACAACGGAGAGGGGAGAGCCCCTGAGCAAGCTGCTATTCCTCAGGGCGCATCACGTGACTCCCTCTGAAAATTCTTAGGTACGTAATTTCATTTTTTCGACAATTTGACCTTAAGCTCAGATTCTGACTGAACCCCAAGTAGAGGTGAGCAAACCTTTTAATTTTTTTTTCACAACAACAGGAGAGTCAAGCCAGGAATCTAGCTCGGCTCTACAAACCAAAACACCAGCCAGGCCCTGATACTGCAGGCTCTGCTTCCTTTATAGGAGCTGAATGTTTCAGACACTATGCCTAACTGCTCAGGCTGACAAAATGCTTACTTTAGCCATAATGTCTCAGCTTGACCTTGGTTCTCAATTGCTAGTAGAGGTTACGCCCAAGCTGCTGAGCATGAAGCTCGAGCCAGCAGGCTCAAGAGGTGCGGAATGCTCAAGGCACCAGGCAGGAGAACCAACAGATTGCCTGCATATACCGTAATTAGGAGCAGCATTCCATCTTTCCTATTTGTATCCCCATTAACAGCTTTTACAATACATGCTTATTTTCAGAACTGCGTTGGCACCCCTGTGTCTGGGGTTTGTGTGGCATCCATCCTTACAATCGAAACTTATTTGAGAACTTGCGTTGGCACTGTCTGTCTGGGGCTTGTGTGGCATCCATCTCTTACACTGAAACTTATTTACAGAACTGTGTTGGCACCACCTGTGCTGGGGCTTTGTGTGGCATCCATCCCTTACACCAAACTTATTTACAGAACTGCGCTGGCACTGTCTGTCTGGGGTTCTGTGGCATCCATCCTTACACTGAAACTTATTTACAGAACATTGGCACCCCCTGTGTCTGGGGGTTTGTGGCATCCATCCCTTACACTGAAACTTATTTGCAGAACTGTGTTGGCACCCCTGTGTCTGGGGTTTGTGTGTCATCCATCCCTCACACTTGAAAACTTATTTGCAGAACTGTGTTGGCACCCCTGTGTCTGGGGGTTTGTGTGGCATCCATCCCTTACACCGAACTATTTACAGAACTCTGTTGGCACTGTCTGTCTGGGGTTTGTGTGGCATCCATCCTTACACTGAAACTTATTTACAGAACTGTGTTGGCACTGTCTGTCTGGGGGCTTGTGTGACATCCAACCTTACACTGAAACTTATTTACAGAACTGGCGCTGGCACCCCTGTGTCTGGGGGCTTGTGTGGCATCCATCCCTTATACCAAAACTTATTTACAGAACTGTGTTGGCACTCTTCTGTCTGGGGCTTGTGTGGCATACCAGGAGAACATAGAGTGCCTGCAATAAATTAGGTGATGTGAACAGTGTGCAATTATATTTATGGTATTCGCTTAAAGGTGACTGGCCTAAAACTAGCTGTACAGTAGGTATACTTTAAAAACTAACCTCTTCTAATTCCGCTCACTGCTACGTTCACTACAGCAATAGCAGGATCTTCATCACTAAAAAGTGAAGTTTCCCCAGAACACAAAGATGCCCCTCGATTGTGCTCCTTGGGGAACTGGATCAGCCTCCGTGTTTTCCAACACTTTGCTCCCCCACCCATATTACACCTCCACCAACCCTTCCCCCAGTCGTTAGTTTTTATGCTGGAGGAACCTATGTGCACTGTGAAAACTCTGAGTTTGTCATGCAATTTGTAAATAGTAGCACAAATGTGGGTGATGTTTCACATTTGACATAGTCCTGTAAATGCCTCTGACACATCCAGACTGGCGTGGATGTTTATTATTGTTTAGAAACTAGTTTTCCACAGGTGGAAATGCTCCTTGACTCAACGTGCCACCTGCTACACCTAGATGTCTTTACAGCTTCCTAAGTTTGCCAGCCTCAATATGAGGGTGCTTACAGCTTGAGGCTAGACCATTAGTTCTCACACTTTGTGATAGTGAGCTCCCCAAGCAGCGAAAAAGATTTCAAGCTTCCTCAAATTTGACAAAAAATCTTGGGCTCTCTAAGGAAAAAAAATCATACTTTGCACAGTACACCAGCAATAAAGTGAAACTAATAAAGCTGACTGAGTATGTTCTCTTTTATTCAACTTATTGCTGTCCTCCCGACCTGGCATCCCAGGTTTTACTTGTTCTCCTTTCTTTCTTACTCTTGGCCCTTGTTACTCTGTTTCCTCCTATATGGAACAACCAAACTTAGCCACTTCATCTCTCCTCTCTTACCCTGTTGTTAAGCAGCATCCTAATACCCTTACCTTAGGTGATATCTGAAAACGTGTGATCTCTTTGCCTTTCCCAGTCACCAATTTCATACTGTATAAATACCTACTATAGAACTGAGCTTATGACTCAGTGTGTCTTTCCAAGTCACTAATTTGCACATACATACCTATTGTAGAAACAAGCCTCACTCAGCATGCCTCCCCCATGCATTCATTTACATATAAATACACACCTATAAACACGCTTTGGCTCAATGGAGACTTCCTGGTCACATATTTGTGCATAAGTAAAGCAATTCACCTGCAATTATCCATATTTACTTTGTTTTATCCTTTCACACAAAACAGCCGCAACATAAAATACTGTAACTTCTCAAACTTGACTGAGCGCCCCTGAACAACCTAATTGGGGCTCCTTGGGAGACTGGCCTTACCATTTGAGAACCACTGGGCTAGACAATGCCGAGTGGTGTTGCCATTCTGTACTTTCTTACTAGTTTTGTGGAGATCTCAATAGCATAGCGTGGGTCATGATAAGATGTACTGTACACAGCACGGTATGGACTGTAGGAATTAAGGCTGAATTAAAAAATGTGGGCTGGCATTGCAACAGTTTGTTCGGATAATGCATATATTGATCAAAGTGATGGCTAGAATATGAAAAAAAAGTGAAGTAACTGTCACAGCAGAGCATTTCCATCCCAGCCCTACCCTTCAAAGTGATTTAAGATTATTTGCTCAACAAGCACTGCTGCTGTTACAACACTGCACAACATGCATCCTCCCACCCACCTGTCTTACAACAGCATTTCGGGTATTGTATGAGGTGCACGCTATAGTAATAAAATAGGGCTCTTGCAGGTGATAACTCACAATTTCAGAACCTGGACAATGGGAGGGAAATGATTTTCGGAGGGGTTAGGTAGCCCATCTCCTGGGACGGACAGTACCTGCTGTCGCCACTAGATGGAACCAAACGCAACTTCCTCCCAGCAGAGCGCTGCTGAGTTTTTACGATCTCTGCTCTCAGGAGCGCAGTCCGGGACCGCAGGAAACAAAGTGGGGGCACCGAGTTACGGGACTCAATCGGAGAGGGTGCAAGGCAGCGCTTCTGTGTTTCAGGTTAAAAAATATCTGTCACAAAAACGGAGCTTTCTGGAATTGGAAGAATCATCAAACGTGTTGCAGGATTTATTCGCTCTGTTTTACAGGATTGGGAAGCACCTGCAAAAATAAGGCAGGCATGTCCGGAGTGCTTCACAACGCCTCAGCTGTCCCCGGGGCAGTAGAGTACCGACTCACATGTTGTATCTGCTTGGTCAATGTATTTATTTCAGATGCAGAGGGTGACACACACGGATCATGTGCTCCAGGGCTCTACAATGGCCAGGGCTTGGTTTGCTTAAAAGGCTCCACGTGTTTCAAACTGTCGCTGGACAGAAAAAAATGAAAGCAGCAGTACTACGAAATCAGGAAGTGACCAATCAAAATTCGGTTTTTCAGCTGTCAGCATGCTGCCAAAGTTCCAGTTTCCATACCAGTAAATATTTTTTCCAAGTCGTCCTTAGTTTTTTAGATATTTGCAATTTATTTGAAGTGTTGTAGCGCTACAGAAAATATGGTGGCTGATTAATTTCAGCTGTGCTTTTTCTTCAGGTCGCATCACTGCCTTTGACAACAGGCAGAGGGACCCCTCTGCTGACCATTCCTGATGTCCCTGCAAGTCATTCAGATGTGCAGTTGGCAGTAGAGGGGGTTCCAGTGCAACATGCTGGGTGGCAGAAATGTAAACAAAAGCAGAGAATAACTGAGCAAATTACTCGGCGATAGTACAATGCCAACGAGAAAGAGTACCAGGAATATGATTAGCAGGGCACAGGGAATAAACTGAAAAAAAAGCACAAATTTTTTTTTCGTAGTACTGCTGCTTGAAGGAACTGCACTGTGAGTGTTGAATGGTGTTCAAATTGACCAGTCAAAGGCTGAGATCCGCCCTTCCATCCATGGCTACGGCAGTGACTTGACAGTTCTCCCGACATCACAGCTTGCCTTTGTCTGCACTCTTCAACCAACCAATCAGACATAAGGGCGGGTGGAAATTAGCATATGACCAATCAATGCCAAGGGGTGTGTTTGGCAATAGCCTATAAATCCAGCTGATTTGCGTCAGTTCCTCATTGGGATTTTTAGTTGCAACAGACGGAGATCTTGTTCAGTGTAGGAGATGGCCCGAACAAAGCAGACCGTGCGGAAATCCACCGGAGGGAAGGCGCCGCAAGCAGCTTGCCACCAAGGCTGTCCGGAAAAGCGCCCGCTACGGAGAGGAGGAAGAACCACACCGCCACCGCCCGGTACTGCGGATTCCGCGGAGATCCACCGCCACCAGAAATCTACCGAGCTGCTCATCCACAAGCTGCCTTTTCCCGCTACTTCTGGTCCTGGAAATCACAAGAGGATTTCAAGACGGACCCGCGCTTCCGGAGTTCGGCTGTCATGGCCCTGCAGGAGGCCAGAGACTCTTACCTGGTGGGGCTCTTTGAGGACACTAACTTGTGTGCCATCCACACCAAGAGGGTCACCATCATGCCCAAAGACATCCAGCTGGCACGCCGCATCCGTGGGGAGAGAGTCTAGACCTGAAACCGCCGACCCGAGATAGACCAGCACAGACACCCAAAGGCTCTTTTCAGAGCCACCAATCATTCACTGGAGAGCTGAAAACCATTTTGCTACTTTTACCAGTCAGTGTAGAATGATCACCATCTCGGAACATTTTTTTTTTCTCAGAGTAGAGCCCACACGACTGAAAGCTTTGTTTACAGTTCGACCTGGGAGCCCAAAGTTAAAGCAGCAGGACTACGTAAATCGAGAAGCGACTCTATCCGAATTCTGTTCGGCTGTAAGCATGCATTATTTGTTATTTGAAGGAGTTAAAAGTTGTGACAGTAGGTACCTACTTTTTTAAGGCTCTGAGCTGCAAAGCTGAGACCTGGGGGTTGAACCCCCACAGCCCCCACTCTAGTATTGTATAACCCCCGAGCAAGTCACTTCCCTGTGTTCCCAGCTTAGTGTGTCACCTGGTTAACGAAGGTATCTACTGTCTGGCACCCAGCTCCCTCAAACAGACAAGGCTTTGTTTTTATGGAGGTGCAAATAGGGGTGATGTAACATTTTAGCAGAGGGACGCACAGTAATTTTAATGCCCCTCAAACAGTGGAGCAGATCTAGTCGTGAAAAAAAAAAAAAAAAAAAATGCTGTTTATGGGTTGGGATTCAGAAGTGGCCATAATAGGACAAAATTAGTGCGACTCGGAAGAATGGAGGAACCAGGCATGAAATGAACAGCATTAAAAGACAGTTTGAAATGTGGGCCCTGTTTGACGGGGGGGTACTACTACAGCAGGAGGAACCTCGACATGGGAGGGTGTGAATAAAAGAAATGCCACCTACGATCGTCATCTCTTCTAAAATGAAAAACAAAGTATAAGCACAGAGCTGCCTTTCTACCACAAGAGGGCGCCAGAGCTCCACGGACGGAGCGATGTGGTCTTGCAACAGAAATGGCAGGAACCAAGGTCAGAACATGAACGAGAATAAAAGTCCTAACCTGCACAATATCATGCTGTATTCCCTCTTACTAACTAAATCTTCCTCGAGTAAATAACTCGAACTGCCACCTGTCGAAGTTCAACTAATCTAAATAATGTTAGAGGGTGATATTTTATTATGACCTGTACTGTCATTCTCAGGCCGCAATACTCAGGTATAGTTATGCACTCCGTTTTGACCCCCAACCCACACCAGGCATTCCTTCGTTCTGGCAACTTGCCCATTTCTGACTTCCCTGAGGTCCGTCTAACACTTGCCACTGTAATTTGGGGTACTCTGAGACAGTGGCCCTCATAATGTGTGACATCAAGGTAAAAACTCAGAATACTGAAGCAAGTAATTTTTTTTTTTTAGTTTACTTTGGATTTAGTTTCTTGGAATATGACTTACTTTCTGCCCTAAAATCTTAGTTTGCAGCCCCCTTTTCAATGTGGGCTGAGCCAACCATGTTCATGCAGAATGAGATGTGGGACAAAGCAATTGCTTTCCATCTCCATCAGCGTCTGGAGCTTGCTGTGTTTCTGTAATTACAGAAGTGAGGCAACAGTGAACCACAGAAAGAAACAGGACCTTTTGCAAAAATGAGGACATGCATTTCGTGCACTAAAGAAAAAGGCTGAGCCCCATCACTCCTGTCACCCTCGGGCCTTCCTACACAATGGCAACTCAAAATAGTCCAGATCACTCTGGTATGTAATTTTTGCTTGTGCAATATGGACATAGGAACGAAACAAAACTATACTTCCTAGTGGACACAGTGAAAAACAGTTAAAGGACAACTACAGGTTAATTGAATTATACAACTATATATATATATATATATATACACACACACACTCACATGTATAGTTTCATTGCTTTTGTTGTCTTCTTTGTTCTCCAAGCCTGATTTTCACCACTGTCTGACTGAAGTTTTTTCCCTAAATTACATTCCCTGTTCTTTGACCCTCGGTGGAGCTTCTTGTTAGAGGGTCTTTGTTTTATCGAAGCCACAGCAGCCAGACCAGATACACTCTTTGTCCGGTACACATGCATTCAGTAATGTTCTGACTAATCCCTTCCTTCCTGTTCATGGCTGGTTGTTGTCTGTTGGGATTGCTCGTGTGTGTGTGGGGAGGGTAGGGTCAACAACTTTTTAATTTTTCCAACCATTTGTTCAATTCAGGATCTGTGCACAGCGAAATCCTTCCAGCTGTACTAATTTCACATGACAGCTAGTTCACTCATATTACAGATGGGGCTTGAGGGGGTTGTGACAACAGCAGCAGATGCCACCTTGGAGGAGAAGAAGTGAATGAACTTGGACCATTGAAGGGAATCATAGCAGATGGGGCTGGTGAGGGTCAGTACAGCAGTTGCAGATGAAACCTAGAGAGAGAGAGAGAGAGAGACAGAGAGAGGTGAATGGGCTTGGACCAGGGAAGGGAATCATAGCAAATTGGTTTGGCGAGGGTCGGGACAACAGCAGCAGATGCCCACTTGGAAGAGAAGAAGTGAATGAGCTTAGACCAGGGAAAGGAATCATAGCAGATGGGCTGGCTGGGGTCTGGACAGCAGCAGCAGCTGATGGAACCTTGGAGAGACAGAAGTGAATGGGCTTGGACCAGGTAAGGGAATCATGGCAGATGGAGTTTGAGGGGCTTGGAACAGCAGCAGCAAATGTAAGCCAGGAGAGACAGAAGTAATTGGGCTTTGACACTACCTTAGAGGGAAGAGCTAGGACCAGGGAAGGGAATCGTAGCAGATGGTGCTGACATGGGTTGGGACAGCAGCAGCGGATGTCACCTTAGAGGGGAAGAAGTGAATGTGCCTGGACAAGGGAAGGGAACCATAGCAGATGGGGCATGCGTGGGTTGGCACAGCTGCATCCGATGCCACCTTGGAGAGACAGAATTAAAAGGGCTTCTACCAGGGAAGGGAATCATTGCAGATGGGGCTTGAGAGGGTTGGGGCAGCAGCAGATTCCACCTTGCAGGGAAAGAAGTTAATGGGCTTGGAGAAGAGAAGGAAATCATAGCAGATGGAGCAGGTGAGGGTTGGGACAGCAGCAGCGGATGCCACCTTGGAGAGACAGAAGCGAATGGGCTTTTACCACGAAAAAGGAATCATAGCAGATGTGGCTGGCAAGGGTTGGGACAGCAGCAGCAGACACCACCGTGGAGAGACAGATGTGATAGGGCTTGGACCTGGGTAGCGAATCATTGCAGATCGGCTGGCGGAGGTCCAGACAGCAGCAGCAGGTGCAACCTAGGAAAGACAGAAGTGAATGGGCTTTGACCAGGGAAGGGAATCATAGCAGATGGGACTGGTGGGGGTAGGGACAGCAGGAGCAGGTGCCACCTTGGAGGGGACAGAAGTGATAGGGCTTGGACCAGGCAAGGGAATTGTGGCAGATGGGGCTGGTAGGAGTTGGGACAGCAGCAGCAGATGCCACCATTAAAGTGGAAGAAGTGAATGGGCTTGAACCAAGGAAGGTACTCCTAGAATATGGGGCAGGTGGGGGGGTCTGGAATGCAGCTGCAGATGTAACCCAGGAGAGACAGAAGTGAATGGGCTTTGACCAACAAAAGGAATCATAGCAGATGGGGCTGATGTGGGGTGGGACAGCAGCAGCAGATGCCACCTTATAGGGGACAGAGGTGATTGGGCATGGACTAGGGAAGGGAATCAAAGCAGATGGAGCTTGAGGGGGTTGGGACAGCATCAGATGAAATCTTGAGACAGAAGTGAGATGGCTTGGACAAGGGAATGGAATCATAGCAGATCAGGCTTCATGGGGTTGGGACAGCAGCTGTAGATTCCACCTTGGAGAAACAGAAGTGAATAGGCTTGGACTAGAGAAGAGAATCATAGTAAACTGGTTTGGCGAGGGTTGGGACAACTGCAGCAGATGCCACCTTGGAAGAGAAGAAATGAATGAGCTTAGACCAGGGGTCAGGACAACCGCAGCTGATTCCATCTTCGCAGAGAAGAAGTGAATGGTCTTGAACCAGGGAAGGGAATCATAGCAGATGGGCTGGCTGGGTTCTAGACAGCAGCAGCAGCAGAAGGAACCTTGGAGAGACAGAAGTGAATGGGCTTGGACCACGGAAGAGAATCATTGCAGATGGGGCTTGAGGGGGTCGGGACAGCAGCAGCAGCAGATGCCACCTTTGAGAAACAGGGGTGAAAAGGCTTGGACAAGGGAATGGAATAATTGCAGAATGGGCTGGTGGAGTTGGGACAGCAGCAACAGAAGTCACCTAGGAGAGACTGAAGTTAAAGGGCTTGGACCAGGTAAGGGAAACATATCAGATAGGTCTGGCGGGGGTCGGGAAAGAAGCAGCAGACACTGCCTTAGAGGGGAAGAGGTGAATGAGCTAGGACCAGGGAAGGGAATCAAAGCAGATGGTGCTGGCATGGGTTGGGACTGCAGCAGTGCCTGTCAGCATTGCTCTGTTCTGCACTGTGTGCCATGGCATACATGGCCCTCCACCCTGCTCTGTGCCTGTCAGCATTGCTCTGTGCTGCACTGTGTGCCATGGCATGCATGGCCCTCCACCCTGCCCTGTACCTGTCTGCATTACTCTGTGGTGCACTGTGTGCCATGGCATGCATGGCCCTCCACCCTGCCCTGTGCCTGTCAGCATTGCTCTGTGCTGCACTGTGTGCCATGGCATGCCTGGCCCTCCACCCTGCCCTGTGCCTGTCAGCATTGCTCAGTGCTGCACTGTGTGCCATGGCATGCATAGCCCTCCACCCTGCCCCGTGCCTGTCAGCATTGCTCTGTGGTGTACTGTGTGCCATGGCATGCATGGCCCTCCACCCTGCCCTGTGCCTGTCAGCACCCTCCACCCTGCCCAGCAAATTACTCAGTAATAGTGCATTGCCGGTGAGAAAGAGTACCAGGGACATGCTCAGCACAGCACAGGGAATAACCAGTCAAAAAGGCGCAGGAGGCAGTATAGCGTAGTGGTCTAAGGCTCTGCGCTGCAAATCTGGTGACATCCAGCAGACCAGACCTGGGTTTGAATCCCACAGCTTCCACTTGCATACTGTGTGACCCTGAGCCAGTCACTTAACCTCCTTGTGCTCCCAGGTCGCTCCTGTAAAAAAGCTTTCCGCTTAGTGTGCTATACCTGGTTAAACAACTAAATAAATAAAAAAAAAACACAGATTGTTTTTACATAGTTCTGCTGCTTTAAGTGCTGAATCCAGCTAAGGGGGCCCGATAAGCAAGCTACATGTGTTGACTGCTCTCCAGAATGTAATTTGTGAGGTTTTCTGAATCAGATTTTTTTTAAAATGGAAAAACAGAAAACAAAATGGCAGTATAACAAAAAAAAATCACGAAAAATGGGATCCCATTTGAAAACTCAAACAGCTATTTTGAAGCGCCAGCTATGCATGAACAGAACCTGATTTTTTTTAAAATGCAATAACTAACATTTTACTGTTTTTTTTCCACCAAAACAGTGAAAGGCATTTCTGTGGGCCAAGCCCCTTTCTACCCTGAACATTTCAAACTAAAATTCCAAACCACTTAGTAGCTACAGGATGGCAAAAACTGTGATTTTCTGCTTTTTTTTTTTGATAGTTCACTAGTCGCATCTTAGAATCTGCATATCTGCCAGGAACGAAACTTGGAATATCAATAGATCTACCCCATGAGACTGTGCATGCAAAATGTTGTGGAAATACATGTAACGATTGCCAAGTTATCTGTCTCTAAATGTAAATGTAGTTCTGTGTCCACTGATACAACACAAACTTGCCATCAGAAACAGACCACATGGTCCATCAGGTGTGTGCTCCAGTGTGCAGCTAGCACCCTTGTCTTGCAGCTGCCCCCACTTCACAGTTACCCCCACCCTGTCCCATCCCCATTTGAAACTCCCACTGCCTTACAGGATAGCACCTCCTCCGCAGTGTTCCATTCTGCCACAACCCTCTGTGAAAAAATGTCTCCTCATTTCCCTCCTCTACCCCCCCCAGTTGAAGACCTTGCCCTCTCATGTCTTCCCCAACTTAAATATCTCTTCAGTACATGCCTTGTTTAACCCTTTTAAGTACTTCTAGGTCTGTCATATCCCCCGATCCCTTCTTTCCTCGATGGAGTCATATTCAGCTCACTCAGCCTCTCCTCATATGGCCTGTGCTGCAATCCCTGCATCTTTGTTGCTCTGCATTGTACCCCTTCCAGTAATCTGACATCCTTCTTCAGATACAGGCACCAGTACTGGACACAGCACTCCAGGTGCAGCCTGACCAGTGACCTATAGAGAGGCAGGATCACCTCGCTGCTCCTGGAGGAGGTTCCTCTGGCAGTACATCCCAGCATCCTGTTGGCCTTTGCCGCTGCCTTCCTACACTGCTCTGTATCGTTCATTTTCCCTATTTCCACCACCCCAGATCCTTTTCCTCCTCAGTGGTACCCTGCAGCACTCCTCCCAGCTGATAACCCTCCATTAGGATTTTCCATTAATATTAGAGATTTTATAGGACAGTCATCTTTTGTCATGGTACAGCTTTTGGAACACTTTAGTTTTTGTGTAAATTTTGTTTATTCCTACCTAGTTACGGCACATTATCTAGTTATTTCGTACATAATCACTCAGTTAAATGGTGCCAATTGTTTTGCTTAGCTCCTGCTTCCCTATGGCACAAGTACTAAATTACCTACAGGAGGTATTTTGGATAATCTGAAATTACTTTAGAAAGCCCTGCCCTGTAGTGTGGTACAGTTGAGAGGTATGTGTTTGGGTAGCATGTTGTGGTTGGGCATGTCACTGTATGCTATTTTTCTGTGAGATGGGGCGGTGCATGGCGAAAAGCCATCACTACCGGCCATGTCTGTGAGTTTTGATTTCACGCATGAGGGGTCCTTAAAGGAGAAGTCCACCCAGAATGTGCAAAACCATACATGTTAAGTAGAGTGTTTTGATATGTATGTAAAGTCTTAGTATGTCCTTTCCTCTGTCTGCTATTAGGAGTTTTTCCTAAATTAGTCTTCTAGCTGTATAATAGTTTTACAACACCTGGGGAGCTCCATCACAAATAGGTTTATTGGCTTTCTTTCTCCTATGGTACACCCTGGGTCATGTGACAATGATGTAGCTATGCCCTTAGATTTAGCAGGGTCTGTCACTGCTCAGCCACAAAGATAATACTTCTTTCAGATAAGTCACACTGCTAGATTTTAGGTGAGTGTAATCATCATTATTTTTTTATATTAGTACCTTGTCCTGCTATGTTACAATCTATAAGGTGATGTTCAATTTTTGCTACTTAGTACCGGTGCATAAACTGAAAGTGTTTGAGAGGAATAGAATAAAGAGTGATATGATTCAAATACACACACACACACAGCAGAACAAGGTACAATATCAAAAAATAATAATGATTACACTCACCCAAAATCTAGCAGCGTGTCTTCTTTGAAAGAAGTATTTTCTCTGTGGCTGAGCTGTGACAGACCCTGGCTTCTTGCAGGGGCAATTAGACATCACACCACAGGGCATTCTGGGAAGACTAGAGGCCATAACAGAAACCAGAATTGCAACCTCCAAGGGCAATAAAACAGTTGGGGAACGTTAGAAAAAACCCCTCTCACAGCCAGAGGAAAAGAAAACACTAGGAACTGGTTAGAACACAGAACAAAAGACTACTGCATATTTTTTTCTGATTTTAACATGCAGTTTTCCTTTAATTATCGTATCGCCTAGTTATTTCCATAATTACTCAGTTAAATGGTGCTGATTGTTTTGCTTAGCTCCTGCTTCACTATGGCACAAGTACTAAATTACCTACAGGAGGAATTTTGGATAACCTGAAATTCTCATTTCTAGGAAGCCCCTGCCCTGCCGGAATGACTCAAGAATGGTCAAAGCACTGGGGCTCAGCCTTTTGCTTGCCAACACAAAATTAATGTGTTCATTTCTGCTGATCAGTGGTGCCTCTTCTGTAATTTCAGAAACAGAGATCCAGAAGTATAAAGATGGAAAGCGATTGCTGTCCTGCTATCTCCTATGCACTTGGTTTTGCCAACACAATAAATGGTCTGCAAACTCGGATTCCAGGGCAGAAAATCATACTGTAGTATTCCGAGAAGTTAAATCCTGAGTAGACTATAAAAAGTAGTCATTCGGTTCCAGTATCCAGAGTTTATTTTCATGTTTGAGGATGTCAGCCAGTATCCCAGATTGCTGCAGATTTTAGTGTCAAACGTTAGAATGTGTGGAGCTCAAGAATTAATTAAAACAGCAGTGACCTCCGGGAGTCAGAAATAGACCGCTACCAGGTTGGAAGCATGTAAGGCCTGGGTTAGGAGGTCAAATGGGAGTGAATAACTGCAGAATTACACCAGGCTGGAGGTTGTTTTGGAGGATTTCCACAATGCCCCCTATACAGTCCACTGGTGTAGTATAAAAACAAATAGTGATGTCTATTCTGAACCATGTCCAGGCGACAAGGTCCGCACAGGTTGGTGATGCCTAGGCTCAATAAATGAACAAGCCAAATACTGAAGTAGCACTGCAGCCTGGGACAGTACAAGTTTGCCAGGAAGCACTGTTTGTAGCCATGCAAAGTTACAGAGAGTATATAGAAGTTGGAAGCAAAGTCGGTCATAGTCCGGCACTCAGGCTAAAGACATTTCTTTTGACCGCGGGTCCCCTGTGTCTGTGCTAATAACCAGGTTGCGCTGCTCCATGGAGCTCTGCGGCCCTCAGGTCAAGGGCGCCAACATGTGCTAAGATTCGTGAGCAGAATTTCAGAAACAAATTGCTATAAGACATATCGGCTTTGACATGTAGTCCTGTGTATTAGGAAAACCTGCCCACTCTAACCTCGAGTACCATGACAATATCAATGAGAGAGAACACTTCATCGTCTTCATTTGTAAAATGAATGGACTGCTCACCATCCTGTAGTATTTCACAGACCTGTTGGGAATTGTGATGCTCATTGGTAACCCCCTTGTAATTCTAACAGTAGGCGAGGTATCGTCCTCCCTACCTTGCTGGCCATTCGATACACCTCATAAATGCGTTCCGACCTTGTAACAGACACACTACATGGTTACAGAGCTGTACTTTTAGCAAAAACGCAAACAATATCAAACAAAAAGGAAATATTTAATCTCATACTAACATACTAAAATGCCAGCAGAATAGGCCTAACAGTCTTTCGTGTCTGCTCGTTTGGTCAGCCCCCACCCTGGGTGCTGACCTTGCTGTCCCCCTCGCCTTCTCTGGCTTCTCCCTTCCCAGTTCCGGATATTCTTGCTGCATTGGATTTTGCTTCCAGAACCCTTCCCCTGTACCTGTCCCAGCCCCCCTTGGACCGCCTCCACTGTCTCTCTGCCTCCACCAGCCCCTAGGCAGTGCATTCCATGGTTCACCACCTCTCAGTGAAGTAGCACCTCCTCCTTTCTCCCCTGAATCTTCCCCCTCCAGCTTCCACCCATGCCCTCTCAGCCCTCCTTCCTCTCAAAGCACCCTGACTGTTTCTCCCTATTTACCCTCTTCATGTACCTGAAGACTCCTATCATGTCCTCGTCCGTCCTCCTTCCAATGTGTATATTTAGCTCTTCGAGCTTCCTCCTCAGGTCCTGTCCCCAAGCCCAAATAATTTTGGTTGCTCCTCCTGACCCTCTCCAGGAGGTTAATGTCCCTCTTAAGAGTGGCCTCCAAAACTGCATGCAGTACTCAAGGTGAGCCTCACCAACAGTTATACAGAGGAGTATCACTCCTCCTTCTGGAGGTGATCCCTAGTGATGCATCCCAGCATCCTGTTGGCCTTGGCTGCCCTCCCACAAGTCTCAGAGTTGTTCATCTTGACATCCACCACCACCCCCAGGTCCCTCTCAGCCATCAAGGCTTGTAGCATCCCCCGGTGTACACTTGGCCTCGGTTTCGCCCCCAGGTGATACCTTGCATTTCTGCATTGAACCTCAGCTCCATTTCTAGACCATCTTTCCAGAGCCTCCAGGTCCCCCTGTAGGCCACCTCCCTCCTCCCCATCCACCACCGCCTCCCCAGTTTCGGAAAGTCATCTGCAAAAGACTCATCTCACCCTGATTCCTGTTCTTATGTCAGATACGAGCATTGAACAGAAGGGGCCCAAGGACTGATCCATGTGGGACCCCACTAATGACCCTCCTGGGGATGAGACTATCCCACCAACTACGACCCTCTGGGTCCGTCCTGAGCCAATTGCCTATCCATCTGATCATCTGTTCTCACCCCCATTCCCTCCCAGCTTATCCAACAGGCCCACGTGGAGGAACAGAGTCAAATGCCTTAATGAAGTCTAGAAAGAGGATGTCCACTGGTCTTCCCAGGTCCAAGGCACTCATCACCCAGTAATAGAACTCCACAAGGTTTGTCTCGCATGATTTCCTGATGACTCCATGCTGTCTATCATCCAGGCACCCCTGACTCTTTTCCAGGTCCCCCCAGCCTCTCCTTGACAATGCCCTCCATCACCTTGCCCACCACCGATGTCAGGCTGACAGGCCTGTAGTTCCCTGCCTCCCTTGATCCCCCTTGTGGATAGGCACTATATGCACACCTTCCAGTCTTGGGGCACCCACCCTGTCCTCAGAGAGATGGTGAAAGTTCCGCCAGGGTTTTGCCAGGACATCCACAAGTTCCTTCAGCACTCTGGGATGTAATTTATCCGCCCCGTGCTTTCTCCGTCTTAAGGGAGCCGAGGGCTTCTCTCACTCTCAGCTGTGATTCACTTCCGGTACTCTCTCTCCTGCTTAGTCCTCCCCACCTGCCAGTGATGCCTCCCTCTCCCCAGACCTGCCCGATCAGTAAGGGTCCCTCCTCAGTATCTCTGTCTCCTCCCATGTATGATGCAGCACCTCATTTCCTTGGTGAAACTGATGGAAGTACCCATTTAGTACCTCAGCCTGCTCCCTGGTCTTGTGTCCATCTCTCCTGATTTAATCCCTGCTAATCTGCTCCTTCACCTTCGTTTTTCCCCCCAATGTATCTAAAGAACCTCTCAAAAATATTTACATGTTCCTACTTACTAAGCTACAGATTTTCACTTCTGGCAAGCATATACATTAGGAAAATAAAACTCATGAAATTGAACATTTCAGCGATCAGAATGTCCATGCTTACAGATCTTTTTAGAGAAGGTGGGTGTCCTGAAAAGGGCCTTGGGTTCCCGATGTGTGACGCTCGCTCCCCTGCGGCCCCTTTACTTGGCGCTGGTGTACTTGGTGACCGCCTTGGTGCCCTCAGACATGGCATGCTTGGCCAGCTCCCCTGGCAGCAGCAGCCGCACAGCAGTCTTGATCTCCCGGGAAGTGATGGTCGAGCGCTTGTTGTAGTGAGCCAGGCGGAGGCTTCAGCCGCGAGCGCGCCGAGATGTCGTCATAAACGTCTGCGATGCTCATGGTTTGGAAGATGCCCATGTCCGGATGCACCTGCTTCAGCACTTTTGTACACGTAGATCGAAAGTAACTCTCCAGCGCTTTTTCAGCGCTTCAATTCTTTTGGCAGGTTTCTTCACCACTTTCTTGGAGCCCTTTCTTGGGCGCAGCTGGCTTAGCGATCAGGTCAGGAAGCAAATTATTCAAACAGTAGCACTGAATAAAATATTGGCGCGTAAGAGCCCGACTTTCATAGCATCTGTTAGCTCTGCACCCACAGCCACCACCAATTTCAGGGCAATGGCATGCAAACAGAGGCTCGTGGAGTTCAGTTTTCATTCACCTTTAGTCCAATCCCATCACAGGGCAGCCAAGTTTCTCTTCCCAAGTTCTCACGCCCACACCTAGGTCCACTACACAGCACCCGACATGCTCATTTCTAGCCTGTCTGCTGCTTCAGCTGTGGAAGTAAAAGAAGCGACTGCGGCACCACCCACCCAGTCTGGGACAAAAAGCTCCCTGTCAGCTGCTTTTGATGCAGGAGTTCTTGAATGCCGGAGCTGCAGCAATTAGTTGCCCCACAAACACTTGCGTGCACAGCTGCAAATTCGACGGATTACAAGGCATGCTGTCCTGGCAGTACAGCGCCACACGCCCGGGATTGTCTTCGCCATTTGTCAGAAAGCCTGAGAGAACACCGGGTGCCCTACCCATAACACAGGAGCCGAGAGGCGCTGAGCGCCTGCCCTCCAAGAGGGCTGGGATCTCGTTAGGCAGCGGCGGGAGGGAGGAAAACACAGCGTACTCCCAACAGTCGGGCTCATTTGAAAAGCCCGCGCTCTTCGCTGATTGGTTGGTGATCAAATGGCAACCGGCTGTAGCTGAGCAGATCCAAAAGAACGGAACGGAACTAAAACAACACTTTGCATGAATCAGTCACTGGTCAGCATTCATCTTTTATTTATCCTGCATTGAATTAGTTGTTTGAGCCCAGTTTATTCTGAAGTGTAGAATGTTTTTAATAAATAGATCTACCTGAGGCATGGCTCGCATATAACTGCTGGCATACAAAACACGAACTTTTATGTAATGTTACATCCCCCGGGTGTTATTACTGGTATCAATATTAGTTGCACGCATTAGAAACTGCTTCCATCTGCCATCCCAGTATTTCTCTCTGCACTGCCTTTCCGTTGGACTCGCAGGCCTCCTTAGAACTGGAGTGCGGAGGCCGTTCAATCCGCAGAGTGTTGGCGCCATCTAGTGGCGACATGCGGCGAGGCACACAATACAATAAAACCATTTGTCCTGTAGCCTGACAGTCCGTGTATGAAGCGGTAACCTCCATTTTACAAAAAACAGACCTGCATCTTATTGCATGTTGTTATGTCTGTGCCAGCTATGTTTATTTATTGTCAGATAGCTGACTGATTATAGGAATGGATTTCTGTAGTCAGAAATAAATAGATTTCATACACTTCTGTCGGCCAGTTCAGAGAACATGATTTTCCGTGATGGTGGTAAATTATGAGTTGTCCATTTAATGCATAATCTAATAAACTACTATTTATGTAGAAAGCTACATATTTTTTGCCAGCGGTTTGCTACAACGAGTCTCTAGTTGTGACACACCATACAGCTTCCCCATGATCTGACACAGTCCTAAGAGTTCTAAAACACACACAAAGTTAACCATATTAGAACATGACAATGATATGAAACAGCTCATATTGTATATTTACCATTTCATTGCAAAATGCTTCCTATATCTTGTTCTCACACCTAACTCCGAATGAGAAGAAGAAGTACTCTGTAAACTGAGCCCAGTACTCTACTAATATGAATATATCAACACATACTTTTGATGGCAGATAAGGACCGCTTTGGCCCACTCAAGTCTGGGTTTTCTCATTTCCTACCTGTTGGATAAGCTGCAGATCCAGGTGTCCAACAGCCTATTTCTTCCTAACTCAACCAGAATTGCTTATGTCTCATCCCACGATTCCTGAATTCCTCAATTGTTTTTGACCCGACGACCTCTCTAGGAAGGCCATATCCAAGTGTCCACCACTTCTATGAAAAAATACCTCCTCATATTGCCCCTGAGCACCCCTCTGCCACATTGTGCCTTCTTGTTCTTGCACATCTTTTCTCGAAAGATGCTACCTTCTGGATTTTGATTCCTTGAAAGTTTCTATAATCCCCTCCTCCTCCCTCTCCTCCTTCCCGAGGGAATACATATTAAGTCTCCTTTAGTCTCCTCTCCTTCATACGGACTCTGGTGCAGAACCTGCACCATTTCAGTTGCTCTCCTCTAGACTGCCTCCATCCTGTCTATGTCTTTGGGAGATGGGTCTCCAGAACTGCACTCCAGATGGGGTCTCACCAACTGTCTGGACAGAGGGATAAAACTTTCTTTTCTACTGGTGATGCCTATCCCTATACATCCCAATATCCCCAGCCCTTCTTACTGCCCTCCTCACATTGCTTGCTTACCTTTAGATCATCTGATATGACTACCTCAGGTTCCATTCCATTTTATGTTGTCTTCGTGGTGCAGTGCAGACAACATATATTGTGGTAGCTTGGAGTGGAGAAGCAGCTTGGAGGTGCAGTCCTGCTGCAGTCAATGGTGCCACTGCTTTTTCTGGCTGCCCTGTCAAAATGGCATAGCATGCTGTCTATATGACAGCAGTTGAGAAGCCTGCCACCAACTTGAAAGAAATTTGCCACTGCAATCAGGGAGCACCCCTTAATTGAAGAATCAACTGTTTTGCTGCAGGGTGGTTTCTGATGCAGCAGCAAATTAGTTTGCCTTGTCTGGTGTCCCATTTCAATAAACATGGTGGCTGCTTCCTCATCCACCTCTCACAGTCCCCACAGAAACAGACAGACAGCCCCCGCCGCCTCTCACAGTCCCCACAGAAACAGACAGACAGACGCTGCCACCTCTCACAGCCCCCACAGAAACAGACAGACAGCCCCCGCTGCCTCTCACAGTCCCCACAGAAACAGACAGACAGCTGCTGCCACCTCTCACAGTCCCCACAGAAACAGACAGACAGCCCCCGCCGCCTCTCACAGTCCCCATGAAAGCCGACAGGGTGCCCACCCCTGTCAGCATGCTTCCTCCCAAGTTCATTTGCCGACAGGGTACCCCACCTCATCAGCAAAATGCCCCCATTTGTTGTGAGCCAAGGTGGGTGCTCAATCCCTCAGCTGCAACCCCCCAACAACATTCAGGTGGCACACTGGGAGCCCACCCCAGTGTGCAAAATTATCTGTAAAAAAAGAAAACCTTTCAGCATTGTTGTTTTGTTCCCTATAAATAAAAAATCCTCATTGTGTCTGGGGCCCCCTTCCCCGACCCACACCCCTCCTTCTGCTCACCCCACCTCTCCACACCCCCACACCCCATACTTACCTCTGAAGCCTGGTGTGAAGATCTTCGGTGGACCAGGAACACGTCTGCAGTCTTAAAGCCAACCATGAACTGAATAATGGCGATAAGCTGTATAATGGCATAATTTATTTTTTCAACTTATGAGATAGCTCAGCCATTTATGCAAATTTCTGTTCCAAATTTTCAACATGGGATTCTTGGGACCCTATCTCATGAATTCAGTGACTGTCATCTGGTGATTTGGTTCCAGAACGTGATTTTGCGGTCACTGCGAGGAATCACCTTTAGGACCGAATAATGAAATGACAGTGTCACTCTTCATTAGGTGGGCTTCCAAAAGCCCATGTTGAAAATTTGATGAGAAAATTCCAAGAATGATTGTGGTTACGATTTGCGCAGTTTCCATGCACGCCATAACTTTGAGAATTTTAATATTTTCAGTCCAGATTTTCAACATTGCCATGTTTTCACACCTCCTCCTTATAGAACAGTACAGCTGTCATTTTTCACATCCTGCCCGAAATGTGTTTTACCTGTGGTGCACAATGGCACCACTGCTGTGGAAATCAAAGTTTGGGACAGATTCAAAAACTACTTTGCCACTGTTCATGAGCGGAGGTCCCAAAATGCCTATGTTGGAAATCTGGTGTAAAAATCCAAAAATAATTGTATTACGGGTGTGCATTGCACAGTTCATAAGCACACTCATGACTTCCAGTTTTGTTATATTACTCCAGATTTTCAACATTACCATTTTTTACACTCCTCATAAACAGTACAGCTGTCATTCTTCACATCCTGTTAAAATTCACTAAAAATAACCAACAGCTTAATCTGGTTCATGGTCAGTGGGCATTCATCTGTATCCTCCCCCAGGTCGCAATGAAAATAGAGGATTTGTCTAGTGCACTTACCCGTCAACAAAACTAAAAATCAAACAATAAATAAATAAAATGTGTTTTCGCACCTGTGATGCCAAATGGCACAGACATTGTGCAAAATCAATTTTCAGCTAACAAACTGATAGTGTCACTGTTCATGTGGTGGGGTCACAAAAAGCCCATGTTGAAAACTTGGAGTGAAAATATCAAGAAACGCCCTGGGCATTAGGGTTTCCAACTATTACGCCCTACCCTGTAATGCTAATATTGAAGGACTCTGTGTGATGATCACTGGAACCCATCTTCCTGCCCTCCAGCAGGCTAGGACCCTCACCTTTATGTGACTTGTCAGGTGTCATAGTGCTCATATTGAACCACTCTATGTGATGATCACTGGACCATGGGTACCTGCACTCTAGCAAGGCAGGAACCTCAGCTTTGTGTTGCTTGTTTATGTCATAGTGCTCATATTGAACTACACTGTCTGATGATTACTGGACTCTAGGGTAATTGACCACCAGCAAGCCAGGACCCTCACATTTGTGTGTCATGGCTGTGTCGTAGAGCTTATTTTGAACAACACTGCGTGATGGTCACTGGACCCCAGGTGACTAACCTCCAGCAAGGCAGGACCCTCAGCTTTGTGTGTCTTGTCTGTGTCATACTGCTGATATTGAACCTCACTGTGTGATGACCATGGTACCACAGGTGCCTGCCCAAAAGCAAGCCAGGACTCTCACCATTGTGTGTCTTGTCTGTGTCATTCTGCTCATATTGAACCCCTCTGTTTGATGATCACTGGACCTCAGGTGCTTGTCATTCAACAGTCCACGACCCTGACCTTTGTGGCTTTGTCTGTGTAGTAGTGCTCATATTGAACCACACAGTTTGATGATCACAGGAACCCAGGTGCCTGCCCACAAGCAAGCTAGGACCCTCACCTTTGCGTGGCTTGTCTGTGTCACAGTGCTCATACTGAATCTCACTGAGTGATGAACACAAGATCCTAGGTTCTTGTACTTCAGCAATCCTGGACCCTCACCTTTGGGTGGCTTGTCAGTGTCATAGTGCTCATATTGAACACACTGTGTTATGATTTCTGGAACCCATGTTCCTGCCCTCCAGCAGGCCAGGACCCTCACCTTTGTGTGGCTTGTCAGTTTCATAGTGCTCATATTGAACCACACTGTGTGATGATCACTGGACCCCAGGTGCCTGCCCTTCATCAATCCAGGACCCTCACGTTTGAGTGGTTTGTCTGTGTCGTTGAGCTCATATTGACCCACACAGTGTGATGATCACTGGACCCTAGGTTGCTGCCGTCCAGCCAACTTGGAGCCTCACCTTTGTGTGGCTTGTCTGCGTCATAGTGGTCATATTGAACCACACTGAGTGGTGATCACTGGACCCGAGCTGCACCTCTCCAGCAAGCCAGGACCATCACCTTTGTGTTGCTTGTCTGTGTCATAGTGCTCATATTGAGAAACACTGTGTGATGATCACTGGACCCCTTGTGCATGCCCTCCATCAATCCAGGACCCTCACATTTCTTTGGCTTGCCTGTGGCGTGGTGATCATATAGAACCACACTGTGTAATAATCACTGGACACCAGGTGCCTGCCCTCCAGCAATCCAGGACCCTCACATTTGTGTGGTTTGTCTGTGTCTGTTGTCATATTGACCCACACAGTGTGATCATCACTGGACCCTAGGTTCCTGCTTTCCAGCTAACCGGAGCCTCACCTTGTGTGGCTTGTCTGTGTCATAGTGCTCATATTGAACCACAGTGAATGATGATCACTAGACCCTGGTGCTTGCCCTCCAGCAATCCAGGACCCTTACATTTGTGTGGCTTGTCTGTGTCATAGTGCACATATTTATCCATACTGTGTGAAGATCCCTGGACCCCAGGGGCCTGCACTCTAGCAAGGCAGGACCCTCAGCTTTGTGTGACTTGTCTGAGTTGTAATGCTAATATTGAACCACACTGTGTGATGATCACTGGAACCCATTTTTCTGCCATCCAGCAGGCTAGGACCCTGACCTTTATGTGGCTTGTCAGTGTCCTAGTGCTCATATTGAACTACACTGTGTGATGATCACTGGAACCCGGGTACCTGCAATCTAGCAAGGCAGGACCCTCAGCTTTGTGTAGATTGTCTATGTCATAGTGCTTATATTGAACCACACTGTGTGATGATCACTAGACTCTAGGGTAATTGACCACCAGCAAGTCAGGACCTCACATTTTTGTGTGTCTTGGCTGTGTCGTAGAGCTTATTTTGAACAACACTGTGTGATGATCACTGACCCCAGGTGACTAACCTCCAGCAAGGCTGGGCACTCAGATTTGTGTGGTTTTGTCAGTGTCGTAGTGCTCTATTGGAACCTCATTGGGGATGATGCTGGACCCCAGGCACCTGCACTCTATCAAGGCTGAACCCTCACCTTTGTATGGCTTGTCTGTGTCCTAGTGCGCATATTCAACCACACTGTGTGATGGTCACTGGACCCCAGTTGTCTGCCCTCGAGGAAGCCAGAACCTTCACATTTGTGTGTCTTGGCTGTGTCATAGAGCTCATGTTCAATGACACTGTGTGATGATCACTGGACCCCACGTAACTACCCTCCAGCAATCCCGGACCTGCACCTTTGTGACTTGTCTGTGTTGTAGTGCTCATTCTGAACCTCACTGTGTGATGATCACTGAGACCCCAGGTGCCTGCACTCTAGCAAGGCAGGACCCTCAGCTTGAGTGGCCTGTCTGTGTCATAGTGCTCACATGGAACCACACTGTATGATGATCACTGGACCCTAGGTGCCAGCCTCCAGTCATCCGGTACATTCTCTTTGTGGCTTATCGGTTGTCGTAGCTCTCATATTGAACCACACTGTGTGATGATCACTGACCCGGTAAGCCTTCTTTCTAGAAAGGCAGGACCCTAAGCTTTGTGTTGCTTGTCAGTGTCATAGTGCTCATTTTGAATGACACTGTGTGATGATCTCTGAACCCAGGTGCCAGCCATCTAGCAAAGCAGGACCCTCAGCTTGTGTGTCTTGTCTGTGTCGTACTGCTGATATTGAACCACACTGTGTGATGACCATGGTGACACAGGTGCCTGCCCAAAGCAAGCCAGGACCTCACCTTTGTGTGTCTTGTCTGTATCATTCTGCCTATTTTGAACCCCTCCGCTTGATGATCACTGACCTCAGGTGCTTGTCTTCCAGCAGTCCACGATGCTGACCTTTATGTGGCTTGTCTGTGTCATAGTGCTCATTTTGAACCACACAGTGTGATGATCCCAGGACCCCAGTTGCCTGCCCACAAGTGAGCCAGGACCTCACAATTGCGTGACTTGTCTGTGTCACAGTGCTCATACTGAATCTCACTGAGTGATGAACACAAGACCCTAGGTTCTTGCACTCCAGCAATCCTGGACCCTCACCTTGTGTGGTTTGTCTGTGTCATAGTGCCCTTGGCTGAACACACTGTGAGATGGTCACTGGACCGCAAATTTCTACCCCAAGCAAGCCAGGACCTCACCTTGGGTGGCTTGTCTGTGTCATAGTGCTCATATTGAACCACTGCTGTGTTATGATCACCGGAACCCATGTTCCTGCCCTCCAGCAAGCCAGGAACCTCACCTTTGTGTGGCTTGTCGGTGTCATAGTGCTCATATTGACCCACACAGTGTGATGATCACTGGACCCTAGGTTGCTGTTGTCCAACCAACCCGGAGCCTCACCTTTGTGTGGCTTGTCTGTGTTTTAGTGGTCATATTGAACCACACTGAGTGGTGATCACTGGACCCGAGCTGCAACTCTCCAGCAAGCCATGACCATCACCTTTGTGTTGCTTGTCTGTGTCATAGTGCTCATATTGAGAAACACTGTGTGATGATCACTGGACCCCTTGTGCGTGCCCTCCATCAATCCAAGACCCTCACCTTTCTTTGGCTTGCCTGTGGCGTGGTGATCATATAGAACCACACTGTGTAATAATCACTAGACACCAGGTGCCTGCCCTCCAGCAATCCAGGACCCTCACATTTGTGTGGTTTGTCTGTGTCGTTGTGCTCATATTGACCCACACAGTGTGATCATCACTGGACCCTAGACGCCTGTTGTCCAGCCAACCGGAGCCTCACCCTTGTGTGGTTTGTCTGTGTCTAGTGCTCATACTGAACCATAAAGTGAATGATGATCACTAGACCCTGTGCTTGCCCTCCAGCAAGCCAGGACCCTTACATTTGTGTGTGGTTGTCAGTGTCATAGTGCCATATTTATCCACACTTGTGATGATCCTGACCTCAGAGTTCAAACAATTTCTAAAGGCAGGACCTCCTCAGCTTTGTGGCTTGTCTGAGCTGTACTAATATTGAACCACACTGTGTGATGATCACTCAGACTCTAGGGTAATTGATCACCAGCAAGCCAGGACCTCACATTTGTGTGTCTTGGCTGTGTCATAGAGCTTATTTGAACAACACTGTGTGATGATCACTGGACCCCAGGTGACTAACCTTCAGCAAGGCTGGACAATCAGATTTCATGAGGCCTGTCTGTGTCATAGTGCTGATATTGAACCTCACTGTGTGATGATCACTGGACCCCAGGCACCTGCACTCTAGCAAGGAGAACCCTTAGCTCTGAGTGGCTTGTCTGTGTCCTAGTGCTCATATTGAACAACACTGTGTGATGATCACTGGACCCCAGTTGCCTGCCCTCGAGGAAGCCAGGACCCTCACATTTGGGTGTCTTGGCTGTGTCATAGAGCTCATGTTGAACGACACTGTGTGATGATCACTGGACCCCAGTTGTCTGCCCTCGAGGAAGCCAGGACCCTCACATTTGTGTGTCTTGGCTGTGTCATAGAGCTCATGTTGAACGACACTGTGTGATGATCACTGGACCCTAGCTGACTACCCTCCAGCAAGCCTGGACACTCAGCTTTGTGTGGCTTGTCAGTGTCATAGTGCTCATATTTGTTGTTGTTTTAACCAGGTATAGCACACTGCTGAAAGCTTTTTACAGGAGCGACCTGGGAGCACAAGGAGGTTAAGTGACTTGTTCAGGGTCACACAGTATTCAAGTGGAAGCTGTGGGATTCAAACCCAGGTCTGTCTGCTGGATGTCACCAGATTGCAGCTCAGAGCCATAGACCACTGCACTATACTGCCTCCTTAACCACACTGTGTGATGATCCAGAACCTCAGGTGACTACCTCCAGCAATCCAGGACCTCACCTATGTGACTTGTCTGTGCTGTAGTGCTCATTCTAAACCTCACTGAGTGATGATCTCTGACCCCAGGTGCCTGCACTTTAGCAAGGCAGGACCATCAGCTTTGAGTGGCCTGTCTGTGTCATAGTGCTCACATGGAACCACACTGTATGATGATCACTGGACCCCTAGGTGCCAGCCTCCAGTCTACCGGACGCTTCCTTTGTGGCTTGTCTGTGTCGTAGCTTCATATTGAACCACACTGTGTGAAATCACTGGAACCCAGGTGCCTTCTCTCTAGAAAGGCAGGACCCCAAGTTTTGTGTTGCTTGTCAGTGTCATAGTGCTCATTTTGAATGACACTGTGTGATGATCTCTGGACCCCAGATGCCAGCCATCTAGCAAAGCAGGACCCTCAGCTTTGTGTGTCTTGTCTGTGTCGTACTACTGATATTGAACCACACTGTGTGATGACCATGGTACCACAGGTGCTTGCCCAAAAGCAAGCCAGGACCCTCACCTTTGTGTGTCTTGTCTGTGTCATTCTGATCATATTGAACCCCTCTGTTTGATGATCACTGGACCTCAGGTGCTTGCCCTCCAGCAGTCCACGACCCTGACCTTTGTGTGGCTTGTCTGCGTCGTAGTGCTCATTTTGAACCACTCAGTGTGATGATGACAGGACCCCATGTTCCTGACCTCCAGCAAGCCTGGACCCTCACCTTTGCGTGGCTTGTCTGTGTCACAGTGCTCATACTGAACCACACTGTGTTATGATCACAGGAACCCATGTTCCTGACCTCCAGCAAGCCAGAACCCTTACCTTTGTGTGGCTTGTCTGTGTCAGAGTGCTCATACTGAAACACACTGTGTTATGATCACAGGAACCCATGTTCTGACCTCCAGCAAGCCTGGAACCTCACCTTTGTGTGGCTTGTCTATGTCATAGTGGTCATACTGAACCACACTGTGTGATAGTCACTGGACCCCAATATTCTGCCCACCAGGAAGCCAAGACCCTCACCTTTGTGTAGCTTGTCCATGTCATAGTACTCATAGTGAACCACTCTGTGTTATGATTACTGGAACCCATGTTTCTGCCCTCCAGCAAGCCAGAACCCTCCGCTTTGTGTTGCTTGTCAGTGTCATAGTGCTCATATTTAACCACACTGTGTGATGATCTCAGGACGTCAGTTGACCTCCCTCTGGCAATCCAGGACCCTCACCTTTGTGGCATATCTGTGTCATAGTGCTCATTCTGAACCTCACTGTATGATGATCACTGGACCCCAGGTGCCTGCACTCTAGCAAGGCAGGACCCTCAGCTTTGAGAGGCCTGTCTGTGTCATAGTGCTCACATTGAACCACACTGTATGAAGATCACTGGACCCTAGGTGCCAGCCCCTCCAATCAACCGGGATGTTCTCCTTTGTAGCTTGTCTGTGTCATAGCTCTCATTTTGAACCTCACTGTGTGAAAGCCACTGGACCCCAGGTGCCTTCTCTCTAGAAAGGCAGGACCCTAAGCTTTGTGTTGCTTGTCTGTGTCATAGTGCTCATTTTGAATGACACTGTGTGATGATCTCTGGACCCCAGGTGCCAGCCCTCTAGCAAAGCAGAACCCGCTGCTTTGTGTGTCTTTCCTGTGTCGTAGTGCTCATATTGAATCACACTGTGTGAAGATCACAGGAACCCAGGTGCCTGCCCACAAGAAAGCCAGGACCCTGACATTTGTGTGGCTTGTCTGTGTCACAGTGCTCATACTGAATCTCACTGAGTGATAAATACAAGACCCTAGGTTCTTGTACTTCAGCAATCCTGGACCCCTCAACTTTGGGTGGTCTGTCTGTGTCATAGTGCTCATATTGAACCACACTGTGTTATGATCACTGGAACCCATGTTCCTGCCCTCTAGCAAGCCAGGACCCTCACCTTTGTGTGGCTTGTCAGTGTCATAGTGCTCATATTTAACCACACTGTGTGATGATCACTGGATCCCTTGTACCTGCACTCTAGCAAGGCATGACCCTCAGGTTTGTGTTGCTTGTCTATGTCATAGTGCTCATATTGAACCACACTGTGTGATGATCACTAGACTGTAGGGTAATTGACTGATCAGCAAGCCAAGACCTCACATTTGTGTGTCTTGGCTGTGTCGTAGAGCTTATTTTGAACAACACTGTGTGATGATCACTGGACCCCAGGTGACTAACCTCCAGCAAGGCTGGACACTCAGATCTGTGTGGCTTGTCTGTGTCGTAGTGCTCATATTGAACCTCACAGTGTGATGATCACTGGACCCCAGGCGCCTGCACTCTAGCAAGGTAGAACCCTCAGCTTTGAGTGGCTTGTCTGTGCTTAGTGCTCATATTGAACAACACTGTATGATGATAACTGGACCCCAGGTCCCTGCCCTCCAGGAAGCCATTACCCTCACCTTTGTATGGCTTGTCTGTATCCTACTGTGCATATTCAACCACTCTGTTTGATGATCACTGGACCCCAGGTGCCTGCCCTCCAGTCAACTGGGACGTTCTCTTTTGTGGCTTGTCTGTGTCGTAGCGCTCATATTGAACCACACTGTGTGATGATCCCTGGACCCCACATGCCTTCCCTCTAGAAAAGCAGGACCCTCAGCTTTGAGTCGCTTGTCTGTGTCTTAGTGGTCATTTTGAATGACACTGTGTGATGATCTCTGGACCCCAGGTGCCAGCACTCTAGCAAAACAGGATCCTCAGCTTTGTGTGTCTTGTCTGTGTCGTTGTGCTGATATTGAACCACACTGTGTGATGACCATGGTACCACAGGTGCCTGCCCACAAGCAAGCCAGGCCCCTCACCTTTGTGTGTCTTGTCTGTGTCATTCTGCTCATATTGAACCCCTCTGTTTGATGATCACTGGACCTCAGGTGCTTGCCCTCCAGCAGTCCACGACCCTGACCTTTGTGTGGCTTGTCTGTGTCGTAGTGCTCATTTTGAACCACTCAGTGTGATGATGACAGGACCCCATGTTCCTGACCTCCAGCAAGCCAGAACCCTCACCTTTGCGTGGCTTGTCTGTGTCACAGTGCTCATACTGGACCACATTGTGTTATGATCACAGGAACCCATGTTCCTGACCTCCAGCAAGCCTGGACCCTCACCTTTGTGTGGCTTGTCTGTGACACAGTGCTCATACTGAACCACACTGTGTTATGATACCAGGAACCCATGTTCCTGACCTCCAGCAAGCCTGGAACCTCACCTTTGTGTGGCTTGTCTGTGTCATAGTGGTCATATTGAACCACACTGTGTGATAGTCACTGGACCCCAATATTCTGCCCACCAGGAAGCCAAGACCATCACCTTTGTGTAGCTTGCTCATGTCATAGTTCTCATATTGAACCACTCTGTGTTATGATTACTGGAACCCATGTTTCTGCCCTCCAGCAAGCCAGTACCCTCAGCTTTGTGTTGCTTGTCAGTGTCATAGTGCTCATATTTAACCACACTGTGTGATGATCTCAGGACGTCAGTTGACCTCCCTCTGGCAATCCATGACCCTCACCTTTGTGGCTTATCTGTGTCAGTAGTGCTCATTCTGAACCTCACTGTATGATGATCACTGGACCCCAGGTGCCTGCACTCTAGTAAGGCAGGACCCTCAACTTTGAGTGGCCTGTCTGTGTCATAGTGCTCATACTGAACCTCACTGTGTGAAAGTCACTGGACCCCAGGTGCCTTCTCTCTAGAAAGGCAGGACCCTAAGCTTTGTGTTGCTTGTCTGTGTCATAGTGCTCATTTTGAATGACACTGTGTGATGATCTCTGGACCCAGGGTGCCAGCCCTCTAGCAAAGCAGGACCCGCTGCTTTGTGTGTCTTGCCTGTGTCATAGTGCTCATATTGAATCACACTGTGTGAAGATCACAGGAACCCTGGTGCCTGCCCACAAGCAAGCCAGGACCCTCACATTTGCATGGCTTGTCTGCGTCACAGTGCTCATACTGAATCTCACTGAGTGATGAATACAAGACCCTAGGTTCTTGTACTTCAGCAATCCTGGACCCTCAACTTTGGGTGGCCTGTTTGTGTTATAGTGCTCATATTGAACCACACTGTGTTATGATCACTGGAGCCCATGTTCCTGCCCTCCAGCAAGCCAGGACCTCACCTTTGTGGCTTGTCAGTGTCATAGTGCTCATATTTAACCACACTGTGTAATGATCACTGGATCCCTGGTACCTGCACTCTAGCAAGGCATGACCCTCAGGTTTGTATTGCTTGTCTATGTCATAGTGCTCATATTGAACCACACTGTGTGATGACCATGGTACCACAGGTGCCTGCCCACAAGCAAGCCAGGACCCTCACCTTTGTCTGTCTTGTCTGTGTTATTCTGCTCATATTGAACTCCTCTGTTTGATGGTTACTGGAGCCCAGGTGCTTGCCCTCCGGCAGTCCATGACCCTGACCTTTGAGTGGCTTGTCTGTGTTGTAGTGCTCATATTGAACCACACAGTGTGATGACCACAGGATCCCAGGTGCCTGCCCACAAGCAAGCCAGGACCCTCACCTTTGCATGGCTTGTCTGTGTCACAGTGCTCTTACTGATTCTCACTGAGAGATGAACACAAGACCCTAGGTTCTTGCACTCCAGCAATCCTGGACCCTCACTTTTGGGTGGCTTGTCTTTGTCATAGTGCTCATATTGAACCACACTGTGTGATGGTCACTGGACCGCAGATTTCTGGCCCCAGCAAGCCAGGACCTCACCTTTGTGTGGCTTGTCTGTGTCATAGTTCTCATATTGAACCACACTGTGTTATGATCACTGGAACCCATGTTCCTGCCCTCCAGCAAGTCTGGACCTCACCTTTGTGTGGCTTGTCTGTGTCATAGTGCTCATATTGAACCACACTGTGTGATAGTCACTGGACTCAATAATTCTGCCCACCAGGAAGCCAAGACCCTCATCTTTGTGTAGCCTGTCCATGTCATAGTGCTCATTTTGAACCACTCTGTGTTATGATTACTGGAACCCATATTTTGCCCTCCAGCAAGCCAGGACCCCTCAGCTCATGGCTTGTCAGTGTCATAGTGCTCATATTTAACCATCACTGTGATGACTGCAGGACCCTCAGGTGATCTCTCTCTGGCAAATCCAGGACCCTCACCTTGTGGCTTGTTCCATGTCGAGTGCTCATTCTGAACCCTACTATGTGACGATCACTGGACCCCAGGTGCCTGCACTTAGCAAGGCAGGACCCTCCACTTTGATAGGCCAGTCTGTGTCATAGTGCTCACATTGAACCACTCTGTATGATGATCACTGGACCCTAGCTGCCAGTCCTCCAGTCAACCAGGATGTTCTCCTTGTGGCTTGTCTTTGCTCAGTAGCTCCATATTGAACCATACTGTGATGATCACTGGACTCCAGGTGCCTTCTCTCTCGAAAGACAGGACCCTAATCTTTTTGTTGCTTGTCTGTGTCATAGTGCTAATTTTGAATGACACTGTGTGATGATCTCTGGACCCCAGGTGCTAGCTCTCTAGCAAAGCAGGACCCTCAGCTTTGTGTGTCTTGTCTGTGTCGTAGTGCTGATATTGAACCATGCTGTGTGATGACCATGGTACCACAGGTGCCTGCCCACAAGCAAGCCTGGACCCTCACCTTTGTGTGTCTTGTCTGTGTCATTCTGCTCATATTGAACCCCTCTGTTTGATGATCACTGGACCCCAGGTGCTTGCCCTCCGGCAGTCCACGACCCTGACCTTTGTGTGGCTTTGTCTGTGTCAGGTAGTGTTTGTTATTGAACCTCGTTGAGTGATGACACGTGGATCTTCAGGTGGCTGACCACAAGCAAGCCAGGAACCTCTACCTTTGCGTGGCTTGTCTGTGTCACAGTGCCTTACATTGATCTCACTGAGGATGAACACAAGACCTATGTTCTTGCCCTCCAGCAATCGGACCCACACTTTGGTGACTTGTCTGTATCATAGTGCTCATATTGAACCACACCGTGTGATGATCACTGAACCTATGTTCTCCTGCCCTCCAGCAGGCCAGGATCCTCACCTTTATGTGGCTTGTCAGTGTCATGGTGCTTATATTGAACCACTGTTGTGATGATCACTGGACCCCAGGTGCCTGCCCTTCTGCAATCCAGGACCCTCACATTTGAGTGGTTTGTCTGTGTCGATGTGCTCTTATTGACCCATACAGTGTGATGATCACTGTAAATTCTAGGTGCCTGCCATATCCAGCCAACCTGAGCATCACCTTTGTTGGCTTGTCTGTGTCATAGTGCCTTATATTGAACCACACCGAGAGAGGTGATCACTGGAACCCAGCTGCTACTTCCAGCAAGCCAGGACTGTCACCTTTGTGTTGCTTGTCTGTGTAATAGTGCTCATACCAGAAACACTGTGGATTATCACTGGACCCCTTGTGCCTGCCCTCCATCAAGCCAGGCCCCTTGCCTTTGTTTGCTTGCCTGTGGCATGGTGCTCATATAGAACCACACTGTGTTACAATCCCTGGACACCAGGCCTGCCCTCCAGCAATCCAGGACTCTCACATTTGTGTGGTTTGTCTGTGTTGTTGTGCCTAGTATTGACCACACTGTGTGATGATCACTGGACCCCAGGTGCTGCTGTCCAGCCAACTGGGAGCCTCACCCTGTGTGGCTTGTCTGTCATATAGCACTCATATTGAAACCACAGTGTATCATGATCACTGAGCCCTGGTGCCTGCCCTCCAGCAAGCCTGGACCCTTACCTTGTGTGGCTTGTCTGTGTCAAGAGCATATTTATCCACACTGTGTGATGATCCCTGGACCCCAGGGGCCTGCACTCTCAAGGCAGTTTCAGCTTTGTGTGGCTTGGTCTGAGTCCATAATGCTAATATTGAACCACACTGTGCCATGATCACTGGAACCCATCGTCCTGCCCTCCAGCAGGCTAGGACCCTCACCTTTATGTGACTTGTCAGTGTGCGTGGTGCTCATGTTGAACCACACTGTGTGATGATCATTGACTCGGTTCCTGTGCTCTAGCAAGGCAGGACCCCAGCTTTGTGCGTTGCTTGTCTATATCATAGTGCTCATATTGGAACCACACTGTGTGATGATCACTGGACCCTGCTGCACCTTCCTTCTCAGAAAGTTGCAGGACCCTAAGCTTTTTGAGTTGCTTGTTCAAGTTATAGTAGTTCCATTTTGAATGACACTGTGTGATGACATTTTGATTCCCATGTACAGGCCTCTAACAAAGCAGGACCCTCAGCTTGTGTGTCTTGTCTAGTGTCGTAGTGCTGACATTGAACCACACTTTGTGATGACTATGGTAATATAGGTGCCTGCCCACAAGCAAGCCTGGATCCTCACACTATTATGTTGTCTGTGTCATTTCTTCTGCTCATATTGACGCCTTTGTTTGTGATCACTGGATTCCGGGTACTTGCCTTCAGCAGTCCATGACCCTGACCTTTGTGTGACTTGTCTGTGTCAGTAGTGCTCATATTGAACCACACAGTGTGATGATCCACAGGACCCCAGGTCCTGCCCAAGCAAGTCAGGACCCTCACCTTTGTTGACTTGTCTGTGCACAGTGCTCATTCTGAATCTCACTGAGTGATGGAACACAAGACCCTAGGTTCTTGCACTCCAGCAATCCTGGACCTCACCTTTGGGTGGTTTGTCTGTGTCATAGCACTCATATTGAACCACACTGTGTGATGGTCACTGGACTGCAGATTTCTGCCCCAAGCAAGCCAGGACCCTCATCTTTACTATCATAATAACATGCTAAAGTGCCAGCAGAATAGGCCTAATGGTCTTTCATGTCTGCTCGTTTGGTCAGCCCCCACCCTGGGTGCTGACCTTGCTGTCCCCCTCGCCTTCTCTGGCTTCTCCCTTCCCAGTTCTGGATATTCTTGCTGCATTGGATTTTGCTTGCAGAACCCTTCCACTGTACCTGTCCCACCTCTCTTGAACCGCCTCCACTGTCTCTGCCTCCCACCAGCCCTAGGCAGTGCATTCCATGGCCCACCACCCTCTAGTGAAGTAGCACCTCCTCTTCTCTCCATCTTCCTCCTCCTGCCTACCCATGCCCTCTTAGTGGCCCCTCCTTCCTTTCGAAGCACCTGACTGTTCCATCCCTATTTACCTCTTCTACAAATACCTGAGACTCCTCACGTCCCCCGTCCCTTCTCTCTTCCAGTGTGCATATTTAGCTCTTCGAGCCTCTCCTCAAAGGTCTTGCCTCCCAAGCCCCAAATAATTTTGGTTGCCCTCCTCTGGACCCTCTCCGGAGTTAATGTCTCTCTCTTCAATTGGCCTCCAAACTTGCACAGTGCTCAAAGAGTGCGGCCTCAGCAAGCAGTTATACAGAGGGAGGTATCACTCCCTCTCTGAATGTGATCCCCTAGCGATGCATCCCTGCATCCTGTTGGCCTTGGCTGCCTCTCTACAAGTTTCAGAGTTGTTCATCTTGACATCTACCACCACCCCAGGTCCCTCTCAGCCATCGAGACTTGTGGCATTCCCTCTAGGGTGTACGCTTGGCCTGGGTTTCTGGCCCCAGGTGGAGTACCTTGCATTTCCAGCATTGAACCTCAGCTTCCACTTTCTCTAGTCCATCTTTCCAGAGTCTCCAGGTCCTCCTGTAGCCACCTCCCTCCTCCCCATCCACCACCTCCCCAGTTTTGAGTCATCCGCAAAGAGACTCCATCTCACTCCTGATTCCTGTCCTTATGTCAGAGACGTAGGTGTTGGAACAGAAGGGGGCCCAAGGACTGATCCTGTGGGACCCCACTAATGACCCTCCTTGGGGATGAGACTATCCCACCAACCACGACCCTTCTGGGTCCGGTCCTTAGCCAATTGCCTCATCCATCTGATCATCTGGTTCCCCACCCTTTTTCCCAGCTTATCCAACAGGCCCACGTGTGAGAACAGAGTCAAATGCCTTGTGTGAAGTCTCAGAAAGAGGACGTCCAGTGGTCTGCCAGGTCCAAGGCACTAGTCACCCAGTCATAGAACTCACATGGGTTTGTTCAGTTATGATTTCCCTGGGACAAATCCATGCTGTCTATTGTCCAGGCATCCTGACTTTTCCAGGTCCCCCCCCAGTCTCTCTTGACAATGCCCTCCATCACCTTGCCCACCACCCACGTCAGGCTGACAGACCTGTGTCTCTGCCACCTCCCTTGATCCTCCCTTGTGGATAGGCACTATATACACCACCTTCCAGTCTTGGGGCACCCACCTGTCCTCAGGAGAGATGGTGAAAAGCTCCGTGAGGGGTTTCACCAGGACATCCGTAAGTTCCTTCAGCACTCTGGGATGGTAATTTATCCAGCCCTGGTGCTTTCTCCGTCTTAAGGGCTGAGGCTTCCTCACTCTCTCTGCTGTGATTTCCACCTCCGCTACCTCTTCTCCTGCTTAACCTTCCACCTCTTGACAGTGATGCCTCCTGTCCCCAGACCGCTTGGATTGGTAACGGTCCCCCTTCTCAGTATCACTGTCTCCTCCCATGACATGCTGCCTTTTATTTTCCTTGAAGGCAGGGAGAACTGAGGTGAAGTACTCATTTAGTTACCTCAGCCTGCTCCCCAGGGTCTTGTGCCCTCTCGCTGGTGTTGCTTGTCTGTGTCATAGTGCTCATGTTGAGACACACTGTGTTATCGATCACTGGAACCCATGTTCCTGCCTCCAGCAAGCCAGGACCCTCATCTTTGTGTGGCTTGTCTATGTCATAGTACTCACATTGAACCCACTTGTGGGATAGTCACTGGACCCCAATATTCTGCAGTATACCAGGAAGCCAAGACCTCACCTTGTGTAGTTTGTCCATGTCATAGTACTCTAGTGAACCACTCTGTGTTTTGAGTTACTGAAACCATGTTTCTGCCTCCAGACAAGAATAGGGACCTCAGCTTTGTGTGCTTGTCAGTGTCATAGTGCTCATATTGGAACCACACTGTGTGATGATCACTGGACTCTAGGGTAATTGACCACAAGCCATGGGACCCTCACGTTTGTGTGACTTGACTGTGTTGTGGAAGCTTGTTTGAACAACACTGTAGCGATGATCACTGGACCCCAGGTGACTAACCTCCAGCAAAGGTGGAAGGACACTCAGATTTGTGTGGCTTGTCTGTGTTCAGGTGCTCATATTGAACTCACTGTGTGATGATTCGCTGGACCTCAGGCACCTGCAATCTAGCAGGCAGTGACCCCAGCTTTCAGTGGCTTGGCTGCGGTTTAGGTTCTCATATTGAACCACACTGTGTCATGATAACTGGACCCCAGGGTGCCTGCCTCCAGGAGGTGCATTACCCTCACTTTTGTATGGCTTATCTGTACTTGTGTGCATACTGAACCACTGGGTGATGATCACTGACCTGAGTTGCCTGCCCTCGAGGAAGCCAGGACCCTCATTGTGTGTGTTTGGCTGTGCCATAGAACTCATGTTGATCGACACTGTGTATGATCCATTGACCCCAGGTAACTACCCTCCAGCAAGCTGGGACCATCAGCTTTGTGGCTTGTCAACTGTCATAGTGCTCATTTAGACCACACTGTGATGATCACTGGACCCGTCGCCTTCCCACTGAAAGGCAGGACCCTAAGCTTTGAGTTGCTTGTCTGTGTCATAGTGCTCATTTTGAATGACACTGTGATGATCTCTGGACCCCAGGTGCCTGCCCTCTAACATAGCTTGGGACCCTCAGCTTTGTGTGTGCTTGTCTATGTCATAGTGCTGATATTTATCCGCACTGTGTGATGATGATGGTACCACAGGTGCCTGCTCACAAGCAAGCCTGGACCCTCACCTTTGTATTGTCTTGGCTGTGTCATTCACTGCTCATATTGAGCCTTTGTTTGATGGTCTCTCTGGACTGGTGCTTCCCTCCGGCAGTCCATGACTCACCTTTGTGTGGCTTGTCTGTGTTGTAGTGTTTCATATTGAACCATTACAGTGTGATGATCAGAGGACCCCAGGTGCCTGTTTCACAAGCCACGACCTCACTCTTTGCGTGGCTTGTCTGTGTCTGATGCTCACTACTGAGATCTCACTGAGATGAACACAGACCTAGGTTCTTGCACTCCAGCAATCCTAGACCCTCACTTTTGGCGTTGGCATGTCTGTGTCATAGTGTTTTCATGTTGAACCACACTGTGTGATGGTCACTGGACATGCAGATTTCGCCCCAGCAAGCCAGGACCCTCACCTTGTGTGGCTTGTCTGTGTCATAGTGCTCATGTTGAACCACACTGTGTTATAGATCATTCTGGAACCCATGTTCCTGCCCTCCAGCAAGCTAGTATCCTCACCTTTTGTGTGGTTTGACAGTGTCATAGTGCTCTTATTGAACCACACTGTGTGATGATCGCTTGACCCTAGGTGCCTGCCCTCCAGTCTACCAGGCGTTCTCAGGCTTGTCTGTCTGTCATAGTTCTCATATTGAACCACACTGTGTGATGACTGCTCGGACCCCTGATGCCTGCCCTCTAGCAAGGCAGGACCCTAAGCTTTGTGTGGCTTGTCCAATGTGCATGGTTCTCATATTGAACCACACACTGTGTGATGATCATGGGACCAGAGGTGCACCCTGCCCACGTAAGCCAGGACCCTCACTTTTGCTAGCAGTGGCTTGTCTGTGTCCATAGTGCTCATACTGAACCTCACTGGTGATGATCACTGAGACCCCAGGTTCTTGCATTCCCCAAGCCTGGATCCTCACCGTTGTGTGCAGTCTGACATAGTGCTCATGTTGAATCACACTGTGTTATGATCACTGGAGACCCATGTTCCTGCCCTCAAAGTGTCAGGACCCTCACGCTGCGCTGGCTGTCTGTGTCATAGTGGTCATATTGAACAACGCCAGTGTGATGGATCACTGGACCCCAGGTGCTTGCACTCTAAAGTGTCTCAACAGTGGAGCAGGTTAGCTATTATATATGTTGAGGGGTGTTTGGGTACCTGCTCTGAACTCATTCTGCCTAGTCTCCCAGTCCAACATATGCACAGAAGTTGATGGCTTGGCATTAGGACCATAAGACCCAATCCAGTCTCGCCCATTTCTTGTTTTACCTTTTTATAATGTGCCATTGGTCTTCGGTTTCGTCAATCGGCCTATATTCATACTCATCTGTTTTGCTCCCTTATGCCTGTCCCTTGCCTGTTTGAAGCCTTGCACTGTATTCATATCCACCACTTCCTTGGGTAGGCCATTCATGCATCCACCACCCTTTCTGTAAAAAAGATTTTCCAAAATTACCCTTAATCTGCCTCCTCTAATTTTGCTGTGTCCTCTTTGTCCTGCTATTTTTCTTATATTGACACATGTTAGACTCTTTCATCTTGTAATACCTTAAAGCAGCAGTGCTACAAAAAAACTACTTTCAGACAGTTTGATATTCCTGGGCTGACTAATCATATATAGTACTTTTCCCACCGGCATTTGTATTATCACAGAGTAATTTGCTTCATATCTTCTGCTTCCTTACATTTCTTGCCAAGCCATATTGCACTGGAACCCCTCTTCAAGGCCAGCTGCACATCTGTATGACTTGCAGAGACATTGGGAATGGTCGGTACAGGGTCCCTCTGCTGTAGTTAAAAGACATGATGTGACCTGAAGGAAAACAACTGCTGAAAATTTATCAAAGTGCAGCTGGAAAATGTGTGCTTTCCCATATTTATTTTAGTGCTACAATAACTAAATAAATTGTAAATATCTTAAAAAACTAAAGATGACCGAAAACAATATGTACAGGTATGAAGCTGGAACTTTGCAGCATGCATTGTCAAAAGCAGAATTTTGATAGATTACTTCCTGATTTGGTAGTACTGCTGCTTTTAGCGTTTGAATGTTTCAACTCATCACATTAACACACACACCCTCTCTTCTCAACTGCTGAGAGTTAGAGTAAGGTTAGCAGCAAATTGTATCATGACATATGGAAGAGGTTGGTTGGAGGGTCCTGAGTTTGAGTATTTGTTATTAGGCACTCAGCTCCCCTCAAATATATATCTGTAGATCTTCTATACTGTTGAGGGGCATTGTTTCTATGCTCCCTCTGGTTAAAATAGCATTCAGATTTTAAGCTATAAAACAAATCTTGTCTGATTGCCTCATTTTGTGAGTCAGAAAATGAATACGAGGCTCATGTCATTAACCTGTATGCATGTGATATGTCTATGGTGTTTATTTTATTTAGAGGCTAGAAAATCAAGCAGCCACTGGAGTAACAGTCCTGTTTACGGGGCGGTCACTTTCATTGTTCCAATGCGCTCTAAATAGTACTAAACATCATTGTCAAATGGCTTCATATAGATTATGGAGCCACACAAAGCAACCTTCATCTTCTGGCTTGCTCCACGAAGGTTGGGGTACCTGTCGGTGTTTTGAACGCTAGCTTTGTTTTTAAGGGTGCAAATTGAAATTATATAACCATTTACATGGGAAGCTGTATAAGTTTCACCTCAACAGTGGAGCAGGTCCCCTAATATATGTTTGAGGGGACTGTACCAGATAGTAGTACAGTTTTCAAATGTGAATGTAAACTTGGGGTGTATTATTTCAATACAAGATGCTTTCTATGCTCCAGACTTGGCTACATATTCTGTTGGAGGGCGATTGTTTTTGTGTTTTTGATTATTTAAAAACTTCTGTGTTAGCACAATCGGAGTTGCGCAAGTGGCTGACAAAGTATTGGTAATTATGATTCACACATATTCATGCTTGTCTTGGATAATAGGTAGGACAAGTACGGTGACATGAAGGAAAGAATTCCACAACATACGTCTCTGCTTGTTCCTTCTGTGTGTCTGAAACAGAAAAGAAATCATTGGGGAATACACCAGTTTCAAGGTGGAAAACACTGTACAAAAGAAGTGTTGTACAGTATAATGTAAAACTGCATTTTGACAGTTATTCTGTGCTCTGCTGAGGTGTAATGTTAGTCTTTCCTGCCTTCATAACACCCTGTAATTTGTCTGCTTATCCTTGTGTCGTTTTCGCCATATTGTCAGCAGTAGTACTAGATAGTATACCATATTTTCGTGGTGCTACAACAGTGTTGAGGGTCTCACTGGTTAAATAGCTGCAAATGAGTTATCACACAGCAGTTAGTACCATTAGGAAAACTGTGTTCATTTGACAGTGTGTTAAATTTAAAGCAGCAGTACTACGAGGTTGGAGTGGTATTCAATTCTGTTTTCAGCTGTAAGCACGTGGCGGAAGTTGTGTTTCATACTGTAATGTTTTTTTCCCAGTCGTCTAGTTTTCAGATATTGTAATTATTTGAAGTGTTGTGGCCCCAACAAATATGTTGCTGACTAATTTCAGCTGTGCTTTTCAACAGGTCATATCACGACTTTAACAACGCAGGACCTCTGCTTACCACTCGATGTTCACATTCATTCATGTGCAGTTTCAGTGAGGTTCCAGTAACATGCTTATTGGAGAAGTAAACAAAGCAGGGAATAACTGAGAATTGTTGGCGTTAGTACGGCGTTGGCGAAAGAGTACCAGGTATGATTAGCAGGACACCTCCTTTACCAATCCTATTCCCAACCAACATGTCGGGTGTTATTCATGCTTTCCTTTCCTGAGCGAAATCTAAAGAAGTATTCAGAGGCTGCTGCCATTGGATTATAGAGTTGAAACTGGGTGGACAGGGCATCACTCTTCTCGCCGATTGAGAACAGACAGCACAGAAAGGCGGGCTGGACATCATCTAGTGATTCATTCTGTGGACCTAATCAAAGGAAGTGAAGCAAATCTCAGTCTCTAATTGGTCGTTTAAATATCAGTGTGTGCCTAAAAACCAGCCCGCTTTTTAGGAAACTATGTTATGGGCAAACATCGTGTAAAGACATTGAATAAAACTCGGCTAGTAAGTAGTATTTGTTATTTATCATGACACCGCCTTTACCCGTTATTATCATATCTGCCTTTTGGAGTCCCTATGAGAAAGCACAGCTGGTCACAGGCTGCCCTCTCTTCCTCCTCGCAGTAACCCTGGTCAGTGTGCAGCGAGTTTTGCAACTGCTCCAACGCAGTGGAGCATATCATTTTAGTATGGTCTGCATCAGTTTTCAGAGGAACTGCGGTATTTACAGTTAGCAATGACTTGATACTGAACCCCGAGGGTCTGGTATCCTTCTGGTTTTGTTGAACCCCGAAATCTGCTGTGTAGACCTCAGTTCACCTGCCCTTAGTAAATGACACAGAATGCAGTATCTGTCGGACTGGTCACACAGAACTGCTGTGTGACATTGCTTTTTTTGATAATCAGGAAGCAACTGTTTCCTGGTTGGTGGTGTCACAGTAACTATGGCACTGTCATGGCTGCCTGTCTGGTATTGTTGCTTTACCATGGTGGTGTGAAATGTTAACAAAACACGAGGAAAACGGACGAATTTAGGTGATGGTACAATGCTGGGAAAAGTACTAGGTACATGCAGAACAGAGCATGGGGAATTAGCTTTGACAAAAGGCATATGTTTTTACATTGTACTGCTGTACAATTCTGCCTGATATTTGAAAACTATTTTGATATGATCCCAGTGTTTCTCCAGATTTGCTCTTAGTGCCCTTCTCATCGGTTGTAAGCCTCCCTTAGAATATGATTTCTGGAGACTATTCTATCCGTGGAGTGTTGGCACCATCTATATCAAATGTGGTGCGGGACAATATTGAATTATTCTGATCATGGAGCTGTATATGAGGCACTAAACTGTTTATTTATTTATTTATTTCAATCTAGGATTACAAATACCTTTAAGCAAGGTTCTTTGAAGTTTCCACTTCAGGTGAGTATAAATATGGTGGACAATGACATGTTAACAGGTTACAGAGATTTATATTATACAGTGTGACAGGCTACAGTGGTAAATGACAGAGAACACATATGGTTCGGAGGGCAGATTGATTAACTATGGACTTTTAATAATACTATTTTGTAAGTACACAGGCCAGCCATTGGTGTCAGGTCTCTACATAGCTGGTAAAAGTAGGAGTGCAGTATGCAGGGGTGTGGGGGGGCGATAAATTGCTGGATAGAAAGATTGGGATGACAGTCACATGAGCTGGGAGGTAGGCAGGCAAGTTTAGATTTGAAGGTCAAACCTTAGGATGCTTAGACCATTTAACTAGCTAGGAGTTTATAAGCAAAGGATCTTTGGCTCATGTAGTCTGGCATCTTTGGATGTAGTGATTGAGATTTGCCTGTAGTGGGGCGGTGATTCAGATATGGTGATGAAGCTTGGATCCAGGAGAGCTCATTGATTTAGCCATAAGAGCATGTTTGGTATTTGATGCGATTTACAAAGCCGGCGGAGAGTTCATTGTATTTTGTTATGCCAGTATCATCTACAGACAGTGTATGTTTTTTTGGTTGTGGACTGATGATGGGTATCCATATCTTGGTCAAAATATTATTTACACTATCAGCCCCTTCAGAGAATCAGTTTTTTCTAGGTAATTATGTGTTGCAATGGCATGATTATTTATGTTGAGTTACATGATTCTGTCTGTGGTTTTATAGCGATCACTGACTGTATCCATCAATCAACTTTATTTAAAAAGGCTTTCCAGGCCGAACTTTACAATAAATAAATCATATAATTAAACAGTATCATAAATCAATCACTAATATTCTTAAAAATCAGAGTACACTAGGCTGGCCAGGTACATTTAATGCTGGTTTAAAACTTTTGATGGTCAGGCAACCTCACACCCATTGAGGTAGAGACTTCAGGCTGGTTTCCAAAACCAAATGAAATGTCCTCAGATGTCTTAAATGACCTGAGGATTTCTAGCAACTCTCATTGGTGGATCGGAGACCAGAAGGTTGGGGATGAAGAAGAATTTGGGTAACTGGGTCCCTAGTTGGTGGGGCTTTATAAATTAACAGCTGACCTTGAAGGTAATCACCACTATACTGGCGGCCAATGCAGTACGGAGGACAGGTGTTGCTCTGTTTCAGTCCTGGGTATACCAGTCAAAGCCTGGCTCGTATTCTGCACCAGATTCAAGCGGATGTCAGCCCCAGTAGCCCTAGGTAAAGGCGTTGCAGTAGTCAGATGGGAGATAACAAGGTGTTGATTAGCGTGAAGAGCAGGTGTTGTCAAGTATCAACTCCCCTCACATATATAATAGCAGATTCAAGTTCATTGTTGAAGGGCATTAAAAATCGCATGCACTTGCTCTGGTTAAAAAGTTATAGCATCCCAAATATGGCACCCCATAAAACAGCCTTGTCTGACATGCCTCCTTTGAGATTCAGTAGATACTGGTGCATGTCTTAACTGTATGTGCAATATGTCTATGTATTAGTACTATTTAGAGGTGCCGTAGAAATCAAAGCAGCCTCTAGGTAAAGTTTTTTTTCTGCAGCAGTGCTTCATTGTTCCAAGTGGCAACTCTAAATAGTACCAATGTCATTGATCATTGGACTTAATCGACTATGACCACACACAAGCAGCTTCATTTTCTGCATCTAAAGGAGGTTTGGTACTGCCTGGGGTATGCCAGACATGGTTTGTTTTTAGGGGGTGCAAATTCAAGTGTTATAACCTTTACTATAGGAAGCATGTGTTTTCCATGCCCTCAGCAGTGGGCAGGTCCTCATTATATATGTTGAGAGCTGGGACAGACGTAGGTACATGCTGCTAAGTTCGTCAGCAGGGGCATGCTTAAGCAGGTTATATTCTCAGATGGTGAAAAGGTTTTGACAACTGCCTACCCGATGTTTTAGGGTCAGGCAGTCATCAAATATAATGCCCAGGTTCGTGCGGTCTGAGGTAGTTAACTGTGGCCCCCAAGCCAATGACTCCTGAAGGCATCCGCTAGCGAACCCACCTCCAGACAACCTGGATCCATGACTGAGTATGAGCAGTCATACACAACAAGGATATTCTTGGTATCCAGAGTCTTTGTGTAACAGGGAACTGCTGAGATACAAGAATATCCTCTCTCACTTCACCTCCAAGTGTGGAAGACTAGGTTTGCTGGCCAAGGCACCATATGAGCTTTCCTTCTAGCTTCCGAGACTAGAACAAAAATTACAGGAAAGGAAAGGATAAGACTTTTTGTGTGAATTTACTGAGTTGTTTTTTTTTTGTATATAAGTTGTTACTGTTTGTTTTCACATTTTGTTGCTTTTTTTTCTCTGATTCAAATTGCTGTTACTGGGTATAACTGCTGCATTATTACAGGTGTTTCCAGGTGTGTGTAACAATTGCTGCTTAATCTTCTGATTCAAATGTTTTGTAGGTTATTTCTGTTATTGATTTTTTTTTCTTGTAGAATGTTTCTTGCAGGATATATCGTCTGTAAATTATTATGTGGTGAAAGCTTATTAAGATTTCACAGTTTTATCTAGCATAGGATGTTTCAGGTTACTGCATTTGTTAAGTTGACTGATTGTTTCTGCCTTACCTCCTTTTTCTTTTGTCCGGTGGTTCTCTTTTGGCAGGAAAGTATATACCCATTGCCTATCCATCTGATCATCTGGTTCCCCAACCCCATTTCTCCCAGCTTATCCAACAGGCCCACATGAGGAACAGAGTCAAATGCCTTGCTAAAGTTTAGAAAGAGGATGTCCACTGGTCTACCCAGGTCCAAGGCACTAGTCACCCAGTCATAGAACTCCACAAGGTTTGTCTGACATGATTTCCCCGGGACAAATCCATGCTGTCTATTGTCCAGGCACCCTGACTTTTCCAGGTCCCCCCCAGTCTCTCCTTGACAATGCCCTCCATCACCTTGCCCACCACCAATGTCAGGCTGACAGGCCTGTAGTTCCCTGCCACCTCCCTTGATCCCCTTGTGGACAGGCACTATATGCACCACCTTCCAGTCTTGGGGCACCCACCCTGTCCTCAGAGAGATGGTGAAAAGCTCCACCAGGGGTTTCACCAGGACATCCGTAAGTTCCTTCAGCACTCTGGGATGTAATTTATCCGGCCCCGGTGCTTTCTCCATCTTAAGGGAGCTGAGGGCTTCCCTCACTCTCTCTGCTGTGATTTCCACCTCCGCTACCTCTTCTTCCTGCTTAACCTTCCACCTCTTGCCAGTGATGCCTCCTCCTGTCCCCAGACCCGCTGATCGGTAACGGTCCCCCCCTTCTCAGTATCACTGTCTCCTCCCATGTATGATGCAGCACCCCCATTTTCCTTGGTGAGAACTGAGGTGAAGTACTCATTTAGTACCTCAGCCTGCTCCCCAGGGTCTTGTGCCCATCTCTCCTTTGTGTGGCTTGTCTGTGTCATAGTGCTCATATTGAACCACACTGTGTTATGATCACTGGAACCCATGTTCCTGCCCTCCAGCAAGCCAGGACCCTCATCTTTGTGTGGCTTGTCTATGTCATAGTACTCACATTGAACCACCTGTGGGATAGTCACTGGACCCCAATATTCTGCATACCAGGAAGCCAAGACCCTCACCTTTGTGTAGCTTGTCCATGTCATAGTACTCTAGTGAACCACTTGTGTTATGATTACTGGAAACCATGTTTCTGCCCTCCAGCAAGATGGGACCCTCAGCTTTGTGTGGCTTGTCAGTGTCATAGTGCTCATATTTAACCACACTGTGTGATGATCACAGGACCTCAGGTGACCTCCCTCTGGCAATCCAGGACCCTCACCTTTGTGGTTTTTCTATGTCATAGTGCTCATTTTGAACCTCACTATGTGATGATCACTAGACCCCAGGCGCCTGCACTCTAGCAAGGCAGCACCCTCAGCTTTGAGTGGCCGGTCTGTGTCATAGTGCTCACATTGAAGCACACTGTATGATGATCACTGGACCCAAGCAGCCAGTCCTTCAGTCAACCGGATGTTCTCCTTGTGGCTTGTCAGTGTCATCACTTTCATATTGAACCACACTGTGTGATGATCACTGGACCCCAGGTGCCCTCTCTCTAGAAAGGCAGGACTCTAAACTTTATGTTGCTTTATGTGTCATACTGCTCATTTTGAATGACACTGTGTGATGATCTCTGACCCCAGGTGCCAGCCTCTAGCAAGGCAGGACCCTCAGCTTTGGGTGGCTTGTCTGTGTCATAGTGCTCATATTGAACCACACTGTGTGATGATCACTGGACTCTAGGGTAATTGACCACAAGCAAGCCAGGACCCTCACATTTGTGTGTCTTGACTGTGTTGTAGAGCTTATTTTGAACAACACTGCGTGATGATCACTGGACCCCAGGTGACTAACCTCCAGCAAGGCTGGACACTCAGATTTGTGTGGCTTGTCTGTGTTGTAGTGCTCATATTGAACTTCACTGTGTGATGATCGCTGGACCCCAGGCACCTGCAATCTAGCAAGGCAGGACCCTCAGCTTTCAGTGGCTTGGCTGCGGTTTAGTGCTCATATTGAACCACACTGTGTCATGATAACTGGACCCCAGGTGCCTGCCCTCCAGGAAGCCATTACCCTCACCTTTGTATGGCTTATCTGTGTACTTGTGTGCATACTGAACCACACTGTGTGATGATCACTGGACCCCAGAGCCTGCCCTCGAGGAAGCCAGGACCCTCATATTTGTGTGTCTTGTCTATGTCATAGTGCTGATATTTATCCGCACTGTGTGATGATGATGGTACCACAGGTGCCTGCCCACAAGCAAGCCTGGACCCTCACCTTTGTGTGTCTTGGCTGTGTCATTCTGCTCATATTGAGCCCCTTTGTTTGATGGTCACTGGACCCCAGGTGCTTCCTCCGGCAGTCCACGATGCTGACCTTTGTGTGGCTTGTCTGTGTCGTAGTGCTCATTTTGAACCACACAGTGTGATGATCACAGGACCCCAGTTGCCTGCCCACAAGCAAGCCAGGACCCTCACCTTTGCGTGACTTGTCTGTGTCACAGTGCTCATACTGAATCTCGCTGAGTGATGAACACAAGACCCTAGGTTCTTGTACTTCAGTAATCCTGGACCCTCAACTTTGGGTGGCCTGTCTGTGTCATAGTGCTCATATTGAACCACACTGTGTTATGATCACTGGAGCCCATGTTCCTGCCCTCCAGCAAGCCAGGACCCTCACCTTTGTGTGGCTTGTCTATGTCATAGTACTCACATTGAACCACTCTGTGTGATGATCACTGGATCCCTGGTACCTGCACTCTAGCAAGGCATGACCCTCAGGTTTGTGTTGCTTGTCTATGTCATAGTGCTCATATTGAACCACACTGTGTGATGACCATGGTACCACAGGTGCCTGCCCAAAAGCAAGCCAGGACCCTCACCTTTTGTGTGTCTTGTCTGTGTCATTCTGCTCATATTGAACCCCTCTGTTTGATGATCACTGGACCGCAGGTGCTTGCCCTCCAGCAGTCCATGACCCTGAACTTTGTGTGGCTTGTCTGCGTCGTAGTGCTCATTTTGAACCACTCAGTGTGATGATGACAGGACCCCATGTTCCTGACCTCCAGCAAGCCTGGACCCTCACCTTTGCGGTGGCTTGTCTGTGTCACAGTGCTCATACTGAACCACACTGTGTTATGATCACAGGAACTCATGTTCCTGACCTCCAGCAAGCCAGAACCCTCACCTTTGTGTGGCTTGTCTGTGTCAGAGTGCTCATACTGAACCACACTGTGTTATGATCACAGGAACCCATGTTCCTGACCTCCAGCAAGCCTGGAACCTCACCTTTGTGTGGCTTTTCTGTGTCATAGTGGTCATACTGAACCACACTGTGTGATAGTCACTGGACCTCAATATTCTGCCCACCAGGAAGCCAAGACCCTCACCTTTGTGTAGCTTGTCCATGTCATAGTTCTCATATTGAACCACTCTGTGTTATGATTACTGGAACCCATGTTTCTGCCCTCCAGCAAGCCAGAACCCTCAGCTTTGTGGCATATCTGTGTCATAGTGCTCATTCTGAACCTCATAGTGTGATGATCACTAGACCCCAGGTGCCTGCACTCTAGCAAGGCAGGACCCTCAGCTTTGAGAGGCCTGTCTGTGTCATAGTGCTCACATTGAACCACACTGTATGATGATCACTGGACCCTAGGTGCCAGCCCTCCAATCAACCGGGATGTTCTCCTTTGTAGCTTGTCTGTGTCATAGCTCTCATTTTGAACCTCACTGTGTGAAAGCCACTGGACCCCAGGTGCCTTCTCTCTAGAAAGGCAGGACCCTAAGCTTTGTGTTGCTTGTCTGTGTCATAGTGCTCATTTTGAATGACACTGTGTGATGATCTCTGGACTCCAGGTGCCAGCCCTCTAGCAAAGCAGGACCCGCTGCTTTGTGTGTCTTGCCTGTGTCGTAGTGCTCATATTGAATCACTCTGTGTGAAGATCACAGGACCCCAGGTGCCTGCCCACAAGCAAGCCAGGACCCTCACATTTGCATGGCTTGTCTGTGTCACAGTGCTCATACTGAATCTCACTGAGAGATGAATACAAGACCCTAGGTTCTTGTACTTCAGCAATCCTGGACCCTCAACTTTGGGTGGCCTGTCTGTGTTATAGTGCTCATATTGAACCACACTGTGTTATGATCACTGGAGCCCATGTTCCTGCCCTCCAGCAAGGCAGGACCCTCACCTTTGTGTGGCTTGTCTGTGTCGTACTGCTCATATTGAACCACACTGTGTGATGACCATGGTACCACAGGTGCCTGCCCACAAGCAAGCCAGGACCCTCACCTTTGTCTGTCTTGTCTGTGTTATTCTGCTCATATTGAACTCCTCTGTTTGATGGTTACTGGACCCCAGGTGCTTGCCCTCCGGCAGTCCATGACCCTGACCTTTGAGTGGCTTGTCTGTGTCATAGTGCTCATATTGAACCACACAGTGTGATGACCACAGGACCCCAGGTGCCTGCCCACAAGCAAGCCAGGACCCTCACCTTTGCGTGACTTGTCTGTGTCACAGTGCTCATACTGAATCTCACTGAGTGATGAATACAAGACCCTAGGTTCTTGCACTCCAGCAATCCTGGACCCTCACTTTTGGGTGGCTTGTCTGTGTCATAGTGCTCATATTGAACCACACTGTGTTATGGTGACTGGAACCCATGTTCCTGCCCTCCAGCAAGCCAGGACCCTCACCTTTGTGTGGCTTGTCTGTGTCATAGTGCTCATATTGAACCACACTGTGTGATAGTCACTGGACTCCAATATTCTGCCCACCAGGAAGCCAAGACCCTCACCTTGTGTAGCCTGTCCATGTCATAGTGCTAATTTTGAACCACTCTGTGTTATGATTACTGGAACCCATGTTCCTGCCTCCAGCAAGCCAGGACCCTCAGCTTGTGGCTTGTCAGTGTCATAGTGCTCATATTTAACCACACTGTGTGATGATCACAGGACCTCAGGTGACCTCCCTCTGGCAATCCAGGACCCTCACCTTTGTGGCTTGTCTATGTCGTGCTCATTCTGAACCCTACTATGTGATGATCACTGGACCCCAGGCGCCTGCACTCTAGCAAGGCAGGACCCTCCACTTTGAGAGGCCAGTCTGTGTCATAGTGCTCACATTGAACCACTCTGTATGATGATCACTGGACCCTAGCTGCCAGTCCTCCAGTCAACCAGGATGTTCTCCTTTGTGGCTTGTCTTTTGTCATAGCTCTCATATTGAACCACACTGTGTGATGATCACTGGACCCCAGGTGCCTTCTCTCTCGAAAGACAGGACCCTAATCTTTTTGTTGCTTGTCTGTGTCATAGTGCTAATTTTGAATGACACTGTGTGATGATCTCTGGACCCCAGGTGCCAGCCCTCTAGCAAAGCAGGACCCTCAGCTTTGTGTGTCTTGTCTGTGTCGTAGTGCTGATATTGAACCACGCTGTGTGATGACCATGGTACCACAGGTGCCTGCCCACAAGCAAGCCTGGATCCTCACCTTTGTGTGTCTTGTCTGTGTCATTCTGCTCATATTGAACCCCTCTGTTTGATGATCACTGGACCCCAGGTGCTTGCCCTCCAGCAGTCCACGACCCTGACCTTTGTGTGGCTTGTCTGTGTCAGAGTGCTCATATTGAACCTCACAGTGTGATGATCACAGGACCCCAGGTGGCTGACCACAAGCAAGCCAGGAACCTCACCTTTGCGTGGCTTGTCTGTGTCACAGTGCTCATACTGAATCTCACTGAGTGATGAACACAAGACCTTACGTTTCTTGCACTCCAGCAATCCTGGACCCACACCTTTGGGTGACTTGTCTGTATCATAGTGCTCATATTGAACCACACTGTGTGATGATCACTGAACAATGTTCCTGCCCTCCAGCAGGCCAGGATCCTCACCTTTATGTGGCTTGTCAGTGTCATAGTGCTTATATTGAACCACACTGTGTGATGATCACTGGACCCCAGGTGCCTGCCCTTCAGCAATCCAGGACCCTCACATTTGAGTGGTTTGTCTGTGTCGATGTGCTCATATTGACCCATACAGTGTGATGATCACTGTACCCTAGGTGCCTGCCATCCAGCCAACCTGGAGCATCACCTTTGTGTGGCTTGTCTGTGTCATAGTGCTCATATTGAACCACACTGAGAGGTGATCACTGGACCCCAGCTGCTACTCTCCAGCAAGCCAGGACTGTCACCTTTGTGTTGCTTGTCTGTGTAATAGTGCTCATACTGAGAAACACTGTGTGATGATCACTGGACCCCTTGTGCCTGCCCTCCATCAAGCCAGGGCCCTTGCCTTTGTTTGGCTTGCCTGTGGCATGGTGCTCATATAGAATCACACTGTGTTATAATCCCTGACACCAGGGCCTGCCTCCAGCAATCCAGGACTCTCACATTTGTGTGGTTTGTCTGTGTCGTTGTGCTCATATTGACCCACACAGTGTGATGATCACTGGACCCTAGGTGCCTGCTGTCCAGCCAACTGGAGCCTCACCCTGTGTGTGGCTTGTCTGTGTCATAGTACTCATATTGAACCACAGTGTGATGATCACTAGACCCTGGTGCCTGCCTCCAGCAAGCCTGGATCCTTACTCTTTGTGTGGCTTGTCTGTGTCATAGAGCACATATTTATCCACACTGTGTGATGATCCCTGGACCCCAGGGCCTGCACTCTAGCAAGGCAGCCTCAGCTTTGTGTGGCTTGTCTGAGTCATAATGCTAATATTGAACCACACTGTGTGATGATCACTGAACCCATCGTCCTGCCCTCCAGCAGGCTAGGACCCCACCTTTATGTGACTTGTCAGTGTCGAAGTGCTTATATTGAACCACACTGTGTGATGATCACTGGACCCCGGGTTCCTGCACCTAGCAAGGCAGGACCCTCAGCTTGTGTTGCTTGTTCATATCATAGTGCTCATATTGAACCACACTGTGTGATGATCACTGGACCCATGTACCTTCCTTCTAGAAAGGCAGGACCCTAGCTTTGAGTTGTTTGTCGGTCATAGTGTTCATTTTGAATGACACTGTGTGATGATCTCTGACCCCACGTGCAGCCCTCTAACAAAGCAGGACCCTCAGCTTTGTGTGTCTTGTCTATGTCGTAGTGCTGACATTGAACCACACTGTGTGATGACCATGGTAACACAGGTGCCTGCCCACAAGCAAGCCTGGATCCTCACCTTTGTCTGTCTGTGTCTGTGTCATTCTGCTCATATTGAACCCCTTGTTTGATGGTTACTGGATCCCAGGTGCTTGCCTTCCGGCAGTCCATGACCCTGACCTTTGTGTGACTTGTCTGTGTCGTAGTGCTCATATTGAACCACACAGTGTGATGATCACAGGACCCCAGGTGCCTGCCCACAAGCAAGTCAGGACCCTCACCTTTGTGTGGCTTGTCTGTGACACAGTGCTCATTCTGAATCTCACTGAGTGATGAACACAAGACCCTAGGTTCTAGCACTCCAGCAATCCTGGACCCTCACCTTTGGGTGGTTTGTCTGTGTCATAGTACTCATATTGAACCACACTGTGTGATGGTCACTGGACCGCAGATTTCTGCCCCCAGCAAGCCAGGACCCTCATCTTTACTATCACAATAACATACTAAAGAGCCAGCAGAATAGGCCTAACGTTCTTTCATGTCTGCTTATTTGGTCAGCCCCCACCCTGGGTGCTGACCTTGCTGTCCCCCTCGCCTTCTCTGGCTTCTCCCTTCCCAGTTCCGGATATTCTTGCTGCATTGGATTTTGCTTCCAGAACCCTTCCCCTGTACCTGTCCCACCCCTCTTGAACCCCTCCACTGTCTCTGCCTCCACCAGCCCCCTAGGCAGTGCATTCCATGGCTCCACCACCCTCTCAGTGAAGTAGCACCTCCTCCTTTCTCCCCTGAATCTTCCCCCCTCCGGCTTCCACCCATGCCCTCTAGTGGCCCCCTCCTCCTTCCTTCGAAGCACCCTGACTGTTCCTCCCCTATTTACCCTCTTCATGTACCTGAAGACCTCTATCATGTCCCCCCGGTCCCTTCTCTCTTCCAGTGTGTACATATTTAGCTCTTCGAGCCTCTCCTCATAGGTCCTGTCCCCAAGCCCCAAATAATTTGGTTGCCCTCCTCTGGACCTCTCCAGGAGGTTAATGTCTCTTAAGTGTGGCCTCAAAACTGCACACAGTACCAAGGTGCGCACCTCACCAAGCAGTTATTCAGAGGAGTATCACTCTCCTTCTGAATGTGATCCCCCTAGCGATGCATCCCAGCATCCTGTTGGCCTTGGCTGCTGCCCTCCTACAAGTTTCAGAGTTTTCATCTTGACATCCACCACCACCCCCAGGTCCCTCTCAGCCATCGAGACTTGTAGCATTCCCCTCCCCAGGGTGTACACTTGGCCTGGGTTTCTGGCCCCCAGGTGGAGTACCTTGCATTTTCCGGCATTGAACCTCAGCTTCCACTTTCTAGACCATCTTTCCAGAGTCTCCAGGTTCCCCTGTAGGGCCACCCTCCCCTCCTCCCCATCCACCACCGCCCCCAGTTTTGAGTCATCCGCAAAGAGACTCATCTCACTCCTGATTCCTGTCCTTTGTCAGAGACGTAGGTGTTGAACAGTAGGGGCCCAAGGACTGATCCCTGTGGGACCCCACTAATGACCCTCCTTGGGGATGAGACTATCCCACCAACTACGACCCTCTGGGTCTGGTCCTGAAGCCAATTGCCTATCCATCTGATCATCTGGCTCCCCACCCCCATTTCTCCCAGCTTATCCAACAGGCCCACATGAGGAACAGAGTCAAATGCCTTGCTAAAGTTTAGAAAGAGGATGTCCACTGGTCTACCCAGGTCCAAGGCACTAGTCACCCAGTCATAGAACTCCACAAGGTTTGTCTGACATGATTTCCCCGGGACAAATCCATGCTGTCTATTGTCCAGGCACCCTGACTTTTCCAGGTCCCCCCCAGTCTCTCCTTGACAATGCCCTCCATCACCTTGCCCACCACCAATGTCAGGCTGACAGGCCTGTAGTTCCCTTCCACCTCCCTTGATCCCCCCTTGTGGACAGGCACTATATGCACCACCTTCCAGTCTTGGGGCACCCACCCTGTCCTCAGAGAGATGGTGAAAAGCTCCACCAGGGGTTTCACCAGGACATCCGTAAGTTCCTTCAGCACTCTGGGATGTAATTTATCCGTCCCCGGTGCTTTCTCCGTCTTAAGGGAGCTGAGGGCTTCCCTCACTCTCTCTGCTGTGATTTCCAACCCCGCTACCTCTTCTCCCTGCTTAACCTTCCACCTCTTGCCAGTGATGCCTCCCCCTCTCCCCAGACCCGCTGATCGGTAACGGTCCCCTCTCAGTATCACTGTCTCTCCCATGTATGATGCAGCACCCCATTTTCCTTGGTGAGAACTGAGGTGAAGTACTATTTAGTACCTCAGCCTGCTCCCCAGGGTCTTGTGCCCATCTCTCCTTTGTGTGGCTTGTCTGTGTCATAGTGCTCATATTGAACCACACTGTGTTATGATCACTGGAACCCATGTTCCTGCCTCCAGCAAGCCAGGACCTCATCTTTGTGTGGCTTGTCTATGTCATAGTACTCACATTGAACCACTCTGTGGGATAGTCACTGGACCCCAATATTCTGCATACCAGGAAGCCAAGACCCTCACCTTTGTGTAGCTTGTCCATGTCATAGTACTCATAGTGAACCACTCTGTGTTATGATTACTGGAAACCATGTTTCTGCCCTCCAGCAAGATGGGACCCCTCAGCTTTGTGTGGCTTGTCAGTGTCATAGTGCTCATATTTAACCACACTGTGTGATGATCACAGGACCTCAGGTGACCTCCCTCTGGCAATCCAGGACCCTCACCTTTGTGGTTTTTCTATGTCATAGTGCTCATTTTGAACCTCACTATGTGATGATCACTAGACCCCAGGCGCCTGCACTCTAGCAAGGCAGCACCCTCAGCTTTGAGTGGCCGGTCTGTGTCATAGTGCTCACATTGAAGCACACTGTATGATGATCACTGGACCCAAGCAGCCAGTCCTTCAGTCAACCAGGATGTTCTCCTTTGTGGCTTGTCAGTGTCATCACTTTCATATATTGAACCACACTGTGTGATGATCACTGGACCCCAGGTGCCTTCTCTCTAGAAAGGCAGGACTCTAAACTTTGCGTTGCTTGTATGTGTCATACTGCTCATTTTGAATGACACTGTGTGATGATCTCTGGACCCCAGGTGCCAGCCCTCTAGCAAGGCAGGACCCTCAGCTTTGGGTGGCTTGTCTGTGTCATAGTGCTCATATTGAACCACACTGTGTGATGATCACTGGACTCTAGGGTAATTGACCACAAGCAAGCCAGGACCCTCACATTTGTGTGTCTTGACTGTGTTGTAGAGCTTATTTTGAACAACACTGCGTGATGATCACTGGACCCCAGGTGACTAACCTCCAGCAAGGCTGGACACTCAGATTTGTGTGGCTTGTCTGTGTTGTAGTGCTCATATTGAACTTCACTGTGTGATGATCGCTGGACCCCAGGCACCTGCAATCTGGCAAGGCAGGACCCTCAGCTTTCAGTGGCTTGGCTGCGGTTTAGTGCTCATATTGAACCACACTGTGTCATGATAACTGGACCCCAGGTGCCTGCCCTCCAGGAAGCCATTACCCTCACCTTTGTATGGTTTATCTGTGTACTTGTGTGCATACTGAACCACACTGTGTGATGATCACTGGACCCCAGTTGCCTGCCCTCGAGGAAGCCAGGACCCTCATATTTGTGTGTCTTGGCTGTGCCATAGAACTCATGTTGATCGACACTGTGTGATGATCACTGGACCCCAGGTAACTACCCTCCAGCAAGCTGGGACCATCAGCTTTGTGTGGCTTGTCAATGTCATAGTGCTCATATTGAACCACACTGTGTGATGATCACTGGACCCCATGTGCCTTCCCTCTCGAAAGGCAGGACCCTAAGCTTTGAGTTGCCTGTCTGTGTCATAGTGCTCATTTTGAATGACACTGTGATGATCTCTTGACCCTGGTGGCTGCCCTCAACATAGCAGGACCCTCAGCTTTGTGTGTCTTGTCTATGTCATAGTGCTGATATTTATCCGCACTGTGTGATGATGATGGTACCACAGGTGCCTGCCCACAAGCAAGCCTGGACCTCACCTTTGTGTGTCTGCTGGTCATTCTGCTCATATTGAGCCCTTTGTTTGATGGTCACTGGACCCCAGGTGCTTCCTCCGCAGTCCACGACCCTGACCTTTGTGTGGCTTGTCTGTGTTGTAGTGCTTATATTGAACCCACAGTGTGATGATCACAGGACCCCAGGCTCGCCCACAAGTCCAGGACCTCTCATCTTATGTTTGGTCTGTGTCACAGTGTCTACACTGAATATCACTGAGATGAACACAAGACCCAGGTTCTTGCACTCCAGCAATCCTAGACCCTCACTTTGGGTGGCATGTCTGTGTCATAGTGCTCATGTTGAACCACACTGTGTGATGGTCACTGTACCGCAGATTTCTGCCCCAGCAAGCCAGGACCTCACCTTGTGTGGCTTGTCTGTGCTGATAGTGCTCATTGATCCACACTGTGATCAGTGATCACTGAACCGTGTTCCTGCCTCCAGCAAGGGTGACCTCACCTTTGTGTGGTTTGACAGTGTCAGTGCTCATATTGAACCACACTGTGATGATCACTTGACCCTTGGGTGCCTGCCTCCAGTCTACCAGGCGTTCTCTTTGTCTGTTGTCTGTGTTGTAGTTTCATATTGAACCACACTGTGTGACGATCACTGACCTCAGATGCCTGCCCCAGTGCAGGACCTGCTTTGTGTGGCTTGTCTGGTGTCATAGTGCCTATGGCTGGACCACATCATGTGATGATCATGGGATCAGAGGTGCTGCCCAAAGCAAGCCAGGACCTCACCTTGCAGTTTGTCTGCAGTCATAGTGCCTAGTACTGAACCTCACTGAGTGATGATCACTTGACCCAGGTTCTTGCACTTCTAGCCTGGATCTCACTGCCAGTGGCAGTCTGTGATATAGTGCTCATATTGAACCACACTGTGTTATGACTACTGGAACCCATGTTCCACCTCCAAAGAGCTAGGACCTCACCTTATGCGGGTTTGTCTGTGCTGGTAGTGGTCATATTGGAACGCCAGTGATGATCACTGGACCCAGGTGCCTGCGACTCCAGCATACCCTCAACAGTGGAGCAGGTAAGCTATTATATATGTTTGAGGGGTTTGGGTATTCTGCTCTTAACTCATTCTGCCTAGTCTCCCAGTCCAACATGCGTAGTTGGGAGATTAGGACCATAAGACCCATCCAGTCTGCCCATTTCTTGTTCTCATCTTATAAATGCCATTGGCCTTGCTCTGTCAATGGCCTATATATTCATACTCATCTGTTTTGCCCCTTATGCCTGTCCCTGCCTGTTTGAAGCCTTGCACTGTAGCTCATCCACCACTTCCTTAGGTAGTCTTGTGTGCCATCCACCACCCTTCTGTAAAAAAAGATTTTCCAAATTACCCCTTTCTTAATCTGCCTCCCACTTTAAGGTGTCCTCTTCTTGTCCTGCTATTTTTCTTATATTGAAACATGTTAGACTCTTCATCTTGTTAATACCTTAAAGCAGCAGTACTACTAAAGAAAACTGCACTTTAGACAGTTTATTCCTTGGGCCCAGCTAATCATATACCTGGTACTTTTTCCACCGGCATTGTATTATCACAGAGTAATTTGCTCAGTTATCTTCTGCTCATTTCGTCACCAAGCATATTGCACTCTGAACCCCTCTGCTGCCAACTGCACATCTGTATGAGACTTGCAGAGATTGGGAAATGGTCGGTGTTAGGCCTTCTGCTGTAGTTAAAAGACATGATGTGACCCGAAGGAAAACAACAGCTGAAAATTTAATAAAGTGCAGCTGAAAATGTGTTTGTCATATTTATTAGTGTGCTCAACACCAAATAAATTGTAAATATCTAAAAAAACTAAAGATGACCGAAACAATATGTGTACAGGTATGGAAGTTGGAACTTAGCAGTGCTTACAGTCAAAAAGCAGAATTTTGATAGATTACTTCTTGATTTGGTAGTACTTGCGTTTTAAAGTGTTTGAATGTTTCAATCATATCACAACACACACATCCACCTCCTCTTCCTCAACTGCAGAGATAATAGAGTAACGTTAGTGCAAATTGTATCACTGACATATGGGGAAGAGGTTAGTTGGAGGGTCCTGAGTTTGGTACTATTTATCAGGCATTTGCAGTTTCTCAAACATATCATCTGGCAGATCTGCTACTGTTGAGGGGCATTAAAATTCTATGCGTCCTCTGGTTGAAAACTTATAGCATTCTGGAATTGCACCGCTTATGAAAACAAAGCCTTGTCTGAATGCCTCATTTTGTGATGTCAGGAAAATGAATACTGAGGTTTTATGTCATTAACCCTGTATGCATGTGATATAGTCTATGGTGTTTAGTATTTACGAGGTGCCATGTAGAAAAATCAGCAGCTACTGGAGTAACAGTCCTGTTTACTGAGAGTCACTTTCATTGTTCCAAGTGGCAACTCTAAATAGTACTAAACATCATTGTCAAATGGCACCATTATAGATCTATGGAGCCACACATGGTGCCTTTCATCTTCTGACATCACAAAAGGAGGTTGGGGTACTCACTGGGGTGTGTCAGACATGGCTTTGTTTTTAAGGGGTAACCAGGAGTGCTATAACCATTTGCGACATGGGGAAGCATGAAAGCTTCCATACCCCTCAACAGTGGAGCAGGTCCCCTATTATATATGTTTGAGGGGGTTCATGTACTCGAGACAGTAGGTACATGTTTCAAATGTAGAATGCAACTTGGGGTGGATTGTTTCAATACAAGATGCTTGTGTAAGCTCCCACTTGGCTACGATTCTGTTGGAGGGCTACTGTTTTTGTGTTTAGGGGTATATTCAAAACTTGTGTTAGCACAACTGGGAGTTGTACAAGTGGTTGACAAAGTATAAGTAAATTATGATTCACATATTCATGCTTGCCTTGGATAGTAGGTTGCTTACGGTATATGAAGGAAAAGAATTCCACAACATACATCTCTGCTTGTTCCTCTTCTAGGTGTCTGAAACAGAAAAGAAATCATGGGAATACACTAGTTCTGCTGTGAAAAACACTATACAAAAGAGTGTTGTAATAGTATAATGTAAAAACTGATTTTGACAGTTTATTCCTGTGCTCTGTTGAGTATGTATGTAGTCTTTCTGCCAGCTATGCACCAACACCCTGTAATTTGCCTGGTTATCTTTTGTGGTCGTTTATTTCTGCCACATTAACAGCAGTACTAGATAGCAGCCACCATTTTTTCAGTGGGCTTAACTGTGTTGAGGGCCGCCTCCGGTTAAATGGTTGCAAATGAGTTATCACACAGCAGTTAGTACATTAGGAAAACTGTGTTCATTTGACACGATGTGTTAAATTTAAAGCAGCAGTATACTAAATTAGAAGGAGCTATTACACTCTGTTTTTGTTGTAAGATGGCCCAAGTTCCATTTCCATACCTAAATGTTTTTTTCCCAAGCCTGCTCTGGGCTCAGTAATCCAGCCATGAAGCCTTCATCCTAGTAGCCAAAATCTTACGTAAATTTCAACATCAATATTTAACAAGAAATTGGTCTATAATTACCTACAAAATCTACTAGCCTTCTCTGGTTTGGGTAGTAAGATTATCCTCGCCTCAAAGAGAGACCGGTCCTTAATCCCCTGCTCATACCAAAACAAGTAGAGTTGTTGCAGCAAGGGCACCAGATGATCCTTAAACATTTTATAAAAGAGGGCTGTAAACCCATCTGGCCCAGGAGCCTTGTCCAACTTTAATGAGTCGATGGTCCTAGAAATCTCTTCCTGTGAAATAGGAGCTTCCAACATCTGTCTGGATTCCTCAGATATTTGGGGAAAGGAAATATTTGCTAAAAATTCTCTCATCTTACATTCTCTGAGGAAGGCGATATGCTGGAGTATAGGTTTTTATAAAAGTCTAAGAAAATATCTAATATGCACTTAGGATCTGAGATTAGGTCGTTCGTCTGCAGATGCCTTAATGCGCCACCCACTTAGCCGCAGCCTGTTGTTTCAACTGCCAAGCTAAAAGTTTGCCCGCTTACTGCCCTGTCCTATGTAGGAAGCCTTCAGTCTGGAAGCAAAGTTCTCCACCCCTTCCCACAATGTCATACATTCCAGGCCCTGAGAGTAAAGCTCTTGTTCCTGGTCAGAGGACCTTGAGCCTCCCCATAGCGTCCAGGACCTTAATTTTATTTAGGCAATTAGTTAATAAATGCTTATTTTTCTTTTACAATTGATGCAAGCCTAATCAATTCACCCTCCACACAGATTTCAAACCAAACCATGTCTGGTCAGTTGCGCTAATTGACCCCAATTAGCTGCAATAGAGTGGGATAAAATGTTTGAAAAGCGGTCTACCAGCTAGGGGATCCTTGAGCAAGCCGTTGTTCAAGGACCAGAATAGGACAACAGTGGAGTGGATAATGGCAAACACCGGAGTCTGATGGGAAAGTGATCTGAGATTATTCAGTCGAGATGACAGCTTCCTCCACAAAAGACAAAATCTGTTGACAGACCAAAAAAAATCAATCCGAGAATAACTTTGTGAATGGGAGAATAGAAAGTAAAGTCCCTGGTAGTAGGGTGACTCATTCTCCAGGGATCCATAAGGCCTAAAGAAGGGGTAAATTCCAACAGCGTCCTCTGAGACAGAGACTGATGTAGGGCTCTACACCACGAACGATCCAAATGGTTGGACTGCACCAGATTCCAATCTCCTCCCAGAATTAATGGCATATCTGAGAAAGGGGCTATAACCATGGCTAATTGAGTAAAAAAGGAGGTTGATTCTTGATTGGGACCATAAACAGACCCCAACACTAGACTAGCACCCCCCAGCTTACCTACAACAAGAACGTACCTACCTTCAGGATCGGAGATAACCTCTACTGGAGAAAAGGAATCCCAGCAGCCACTAAGGCAGCTACTCCCGTTTACTTGGAAGAGACACCCAGCCCGAATACGAAACCTACCCACTTTTTCTAAAGTAGTGGAGCTGATCCGGGCAGTATGTAGTTTCCTGGAGAAAAACTATTGAAGGGTCAAATTGTGCTAGATGATTTAGAATGATATACATTTTTATTGTCTCTTCCCCTTTTATATTCAAGAAATAATATTCAGGTTGCTAGCCATATAGCGGCTGTATACAAAATATAGCTCCAACTGGAAGCTGCAATCCTCCCTAAAATCACCCAAAATAACAAAACCCACGAAAGGCCCCCCTTCATTAAGACTCCCCCATACCCAAACCCCTTATGTACCAAGCACCCGGCCAGAGCCGACTCAAATCACTGGCCCGCACGCCCTAAAGGCGGGCCCCCAAAAAAAGACAATGTTTGCCATACCCATGAAACTTAAATAACCTTGCAAAACCCCTTAAGAAGGAAAATAACTATATATCACTCCCATCCATACTATCTAAACTAAATACTCCCCCTACCTAGCCTGGCTTAAAACTAAATCGTAGCCAAGTCATGGCCCCTAAGACCATCCTAACTCGAGGGACCGGTGAGAAATCAAAAGGAAAAGAAAATCCATGTTGAATGTTTAAAAGATGAACCCACGCTCACTTTGCCCCCCCATCAGCTGCAAAAAAAAAAAAAAAGGGCTATTTGGTTAAAAATAACATTGCATCACTACCATAAGCCCCGAAAGCCATAAAGCCCAGTCCAATAAATGAATAACTTAAATGACTAAATATAAATTCCAGCTTTAACTAGGCCAGGGGACCAGTCTAACATCTAGCAATAAAACAGAATAAATCACATCACCCTTTCAGAACTATCATTTAAATTGACATCAGGCTTCCTGCCTTAGGTCAAATACAAATTAAACTCTTGTACAAAGCGGCAACAAAAAAAAATAGCGCTCACTTTAAATTGGACCCATGATCAGAACCCGATTGCACTATCAGCGTCACTGCCATTAAATAGGTGTCTGGGTCCCTCTAGTGTCAGAAAACTAAAATAGCTCCGTGGTGTCCACTTTACCTCTAGGAAGCTCTTTTAGAATTAAACATACCAATCATTTAAATCGTCCCCCTATCGAGCCTCCTAACTGGCAACATAAAAAAGAGAAAAAATTGAACCACAGGGGGAAGTGGAGAAACTCCCCAGAATCCCCAACAGAATCCATTTATTGTCCCATACAAACTCGATCGACTACAAAACAGTTCGCTTTCTCCTTAAAAGCATTGAAGATCCACCACTCAAGTCCTCTCATCCTTTGGGAATAGATCTGGCAAAGTAGTTTTTGAGTGCTTTTAGAGCCTCGACTGCCGACTCAAAAGCGCTTAACTCAAGTCATTTAATGTCACTTCAAGTTTGGCTGGGTAAAGCATGTGATGCTTAACCCCAGCAGCCCAAACTTAGATGTAATGGGGCGAAAACAGGATCGGGCCATTGCAACCTTCCAATGTCAAATCAAGGACCACTCAATTTTCTTGCCCTCCCCACAGTATAACGGACAGTTTCTTAGCCTCCTTCAAAATATGCTCCCAATCTAAATAATTGAGGAGCTTGAAGATTGAGCCAGGGGGGGTCTGTTGAAGGTGGTTTAGCACATAATGCTTGGTGGCCTCTCTCTGCATGCGATACTCGGGCCCGTTGGGTGGAAGGCCCTCGATTTCCTTAAAAACTTTTGAGAAGAGGATTGTATCGGGGCCCTCATCACCTCAGGTAGCCCCAGCAGATGAGATTGTGCGTCGATTCTCCCCTCTAAGTCGTCTAGACAGATCTTCCAGTTTAGATACTGCCCTCATACATTCGACAATAGCTGGGCATTTTTCTGAGCTCCGTCCAGCGAGGAGATCCTGGCCGGCATCTGTTACCAAAGAGCCAGTTGAGTTAAAGCCGGTTTGAAGTCTGCAACCTCTTCAATTAGTTTAAAAGAGCCTCCTTTATTGTAGATAGCTCATCATATACTCGAGACGGTGTTAGACTCATCTTGTGGGGCCTCTGGTGAAGAAACTAGTGAGGACCGCTAGCCTCTCAGGCTCCTGACCCGCTTCTTCCATCCTGCCAGGTAATCGGGAGAAGTTTAACACTCAAGCACAGTCTCTAACCTTAGATTGTACTTTTAGTAGGATATAGCTGTAAAAAATGCGAAAAAAAACCCGCTATTTAAACAACGGAGAGGGGAGAGCCCCTGAGCAAGCTGCTATTCCTCAGGGCGCATCACGTGACTCCCTCTGAAAATTCTTAGGTACGTAATTTTCATTTTTCTACAATTTGACCTTAAGCTCAGATTCTGACTGAACCCCGAGTAGAGGTGAGCAAACCTTTTAATTTTTTTTTCACTTACAGACAAGTGAGAGTCAAGCCAGGAATCTGGCTCGGCTCTACAAACCAAAACACCAGCCAGGCCCTGATTACTGCAGGCTGCGTTTCCTGTATAGGAGCTGAATGTTTCAGACATTACGCTAACTGATCAGGCTGACAAAAATGCTTACTTTAGCCATAACTGTCTCAGCTTCTTGACCTTGGTTCTCAATTGCTAGTAGAGGTTCGCCCAGCTAAAGCTGAGCATGAGCTCGAGCCAGCAGGCCCAAGAGAGTGGAGATGCTTCTAGGGTCACCAGGCAGGAGAACCAACAGATTGCCTGCATATACCGTAATTAGAGCAGCATTCCATCTCTCCTGTTGTATCCCCATTAACAGCTTTACACACATGCTTATTTTCAGAACTAAGTATGGCACCCCTGTGTCTAGGGGTTTGTGTAGCATCCATCCCTTACACCAAAACATATTTACAGAACTGTGTTGGCACTGTTGTCTGGGGTTGCCTATGTGGCATCCATCTCTCACTGAAACTTATTTACAGAACTGTGTTGGCACCACCTGTGTCTGGGGTTTGTGTGGCATCCATCCCTTACACCAAAACTTAGTTACAGAACTCTGTTGGCACTGTCTGTCTGGGGTTTGTGTGGCATCCGTCCCTTACACCAAAACTTATTTACAGAACTGTGTTGGCACCCCCTGTGTCTGGGGATTGTGTGGCATCCATCCCTTACACCGAAACTTATTTACAGAACTCTGTTGGCACTGTCTGTCTGGAGTTTGTGTGGCATCCATCCCTTACACTGAAACTTATTTACAGAACTGCGTTGGCACTGTCTGTCTGGGGCTTGTGTGACATCCAACCCTTACACTGAAACTTAGTTACAGAACTGCGTTGGCTCCCACATGTCTGGGAGCATTGTGGCATCCATCCCTTACACAAAAACTTATTTACAGAACTGTGTTGGCACTGTCTGTCTGGAGGCTGTGTGGCATACCAGGAGAACATAGAGGTGCCTGCAATAAATTAGGTGAAGTAAGAGAGCGAGTGCAGCTATATTTGGTATTCGTTTAAAGGTGACTGGCCTAAAACTAGCTGTACAGTAGGTATACTTTAAAAACTAACCTCTTCTAATTCCGCTCACTGCTATGTTCACTACAGCAATAGCAGGATCTTCATCACTAAAAAGTGAAGTTTCCCCAGAACACAAAGATGCCCCTCGATTGTGCTCCTTGGGGAACTGGATCAGCCTCCGCGTTTTCCAACACTTTGCTCCCCCACCCATATTACACCTCCACCAACCCTTCCCCCAGTCGTTAGTTTTTATGCTGGAGGAACCTATGTCACTAGTGAAACTCTGAGTTTGTCACGCAGATTTGTAAATAGTAGCACAAATGTGAGGTGATGTTTCACATTTGGCATAGTCCTGTAAATACCTCTGACACATCAGACTGGCGTGGATGTTTATTATTGTTTAAAACTAGTTTTCCAGAGGTGGAAATGCTCCTTGACTCAACGTCACCTGCTACACCTAGATGTCTTTACAGCTTCCTGAGTTTGCCAGCCTCAACATGAGAGGTGCTTTATGTGCTTGAGGCTAGACCATTAGTTCTCACACTTTGTGATAGTGAGCCTCCCCCAAGCCATGAAAAAGATTTCAAGCCTCCCTCAAATTTGACAAAAAAATCTTGGGCCTTCCCACAGAAAAAAAATCTTACTTTGCAAGTACACCAGAAATAAAGTGAAACTAATAAAAGCTGACTGAGTATGTTCTCTTTTATTCAACTTATTGCTCTCCGCCCGACCAGAGCAGCCCAGGTTTTACTTATACCTTTTTTCTTACTCTTGGGCCCTTGTTACTCTGTTTCCTCCTATGGAACAACCAAACTTAGCCACTTCATCTCTCCCTCTCTTACCCTGTTGTTAAGCAGCATCCTGTACCCTTACCTTAGGTGATATCTGAAAACGTGTTGGATCTCTTTGCCTTTCCCAGTCACCAATTTACATACTGTATAAATACCTACTATAGAACTGAGCCATGACTCAGTGTGTCTTTCAAGTCACTAATTTGCACATAAGTACCTATTGTGAAAACAAGCCTCACTCCAACATCCCTCCCCATGCATTTCATTTACATATAAATACACACCTATAAAACATGCTTTGGCTCAATGGAGACTTCCTGGTCACATATTTGTGCATAAGTAAAGCAATTCACCTGCAATTATCCATATTTACTTTGTTTTATCCTTTCACACAAAACAGCCGCAACATAAAATACTGTAACTTCTCAAACTTGACTGGGCGTCCCCGGAACAACCTGGGCCTCCCTTGGGAGGCTGGCCTCACCATTTGAGAACCACTGGGCTAGACAATGCCGAGTGGTGTTGCCATTCTGTACTTTCTTACTAGTTTTGTGGAGATCTGATTGAGCATAGCGTGGGGTGCATGATAAGATGTACTGTACACAGCACGTGTATGGACTGTAGCAATTAAGGCTGAATTAAAAAATGTGGGCTGTCATTGCAACAGTTTGTTCGGATAATGCATATATTGATCAAAGTGATGAAAAAAAAGTGAAGTAACTGTCACAGCAGAGCATTTCCATCCCAGCCCTACCCTTCAAAGTGATTTAAGATTATTTGCTCAACAAGCACTGCTGCTGTTACAACACTGCACAACATGCATCCTCCCACCCACCTGTCTTACAACAGCATTTTGGGTATTGTACAAGGGGTCACTGCAGCTATAGTAATAAAAATAGGGCTCTTACAGGTGATAACTCACAATTTCCAGAACCTGGACAATGGGAGGGAAATGATTTTCGGAGGGTTAGTAGCCCATCTCCTGGGACGGACAGTACCCTGTGTCACCACTAGATGGAACCAGCGCCAACTCCTCCCAGCAGAGCAGCTGCTGAGTGTTCACGGTCCCTGCTCTCAGGAGCGCAGTCCGGGACCGCAGGAAACAAAGTGGGGCTCGAGTTACGGGACTCGATCGGAGAGGGTGCAATGGCAGCTTCTGTGTTTCAGGTTAAAACATATCTGTCACAAAAACAGGCTTGGAATTGGAAGAGTCATTAAACGTGTTGCAGGATTTCCATTCGTTTCTGTTTTACAGGATTGGGAAGCACTCTGCAAAAATAAGGGCAGGGCGTGTCCGGAGTGCTTCATAATCGCCTAGCTGTCCCCGGGGGCACCACATGTTGTATCTGCTTGGGTCAATGTATTTATTTCAGATGCAGAGGGTGACACACACGGATCATGTGCTCCAGGGCTCTACAATGGCCAGGGCTTGGTTTGCTTAAAAGGCGCCACATGTTTCAAACTGTCGCTGGACAGAAAAAAATTAAAGCAGCAGTACTACGAAATCAGGAAGTGACCAATCAAAATTCGGTTTTTCAGCTGTAAGCATGCAGCCAAAGTTCCAGTTTCCATACCAGTAAATATTTTTTCCCAGTCGTCCTTAGTTTTTTAGATATTTGCAATTTATTTGAAGTGTTGTAGCGCTACAGCAAATATGGCGGCTGATTAATTTCAGCTGTGCTTTTTCTTCAGGTCGCATCACGTCTTTTGACAACAGCAGAGGGACCTCTGCAGACCATTCTAATGTCCCACTGCAAGTCATTCAAATGTGCAGTTGGCAGTAGAGGGTTCCAGTGCAACATGCTGGGTGGCAGAAATGTAAACAAAAGCAGAAGATAACTGAGCAAATTACTCGGCGATAGTACAATGCTGATGAGAAGAGTACCAGGAATATGATTAGCAGGGGCACAGGGAATAAACTGAAAAAAGCGCACATTTTTTTTTAGTGTACTGCTTGAAGGAACTGCACTGTGGTGTTGAATGGTGTTCAAACTGACCAGTCAAAGGCTGAGATCCGCCCTCCATCCATAGCTACGGCAGTGACATCAAATTCTCCGACATCGCGAGCTTGCCTGCTGGCACCTCTTCAACCAACCAGTCAGACACAAAGGGCGGGTGAAATTAGCATATGACCAATCAATACCAAGGGGTGTGTTCGGCAATAGCCTATAAATCCAGCTGATTTGCGGCAGTTCCTCATTGGGATTTTTAGTTGCAACAGACGGAGATCTTGTTCAGTGTAGGAGATGGCCCGAACAAAGCAGACCGTGTGGAAATCCACCGGCGGGAAGGCGCCTCGCAAGCAGCTTGCCACCAAGGCTGCCCGGAAAAGCGCTCCGGCTATGGGAGGAGTGAAGAAACCTCACCGCTACCGGCCCAGTACCGTGACTCTGTGGGAGATCCGCTGCTACCAGAAATCTACCGAGCTGCTCATCCGCAAGCTGCCTTTCCAGCGCCTGGTCCGGGAAATCGCGCAGGATTTCAAGACGGACCTGCGCTTCCAGAGCTCGGCTGTCATGGCCCTGCAGGAGGCCAGCAAGGCTTACCTGGTGGGGCTCTTTGAGGACACTAACTTGTGTGCCATCCACACCAAGAGGGTCACCATCATGCCCAAAGACATCCAGCTGGCACGCCGCATCCGTGGGGAGAGAGTCTAGACCTGAAACCGCCGACCCGAGATAGACCAGCACAGACACCCAAAGGCTCTTTTCAGAGCCACCAATCATTCACTGGAGAGCTGAAAAAAACCATTTTGCTACTTTTACCAGTCAGTGTAGAATGATCACCATCTCGGAACATTTTTTTTTTCTCAGAGTAGCGCCCACACGACTGAAAGCTTTGTTTACAGTTCGACCTGGGAGCCCAAAGTTAAAGCAGCAGGACTACGAAATCAGGAAGCGACCTATCCGAATTCTGTTTTTCGGCTGTAAGCATGCATTATTTGTTTGAAGGGAGTTGGGTGCCAGACAGTAGGTACCTACTTTTTAAGGCTCTGAGCTGCAAAGCGGGAGACCTGGGGTTGAACCCCCCACAGCCCCCACTTGTATATTGTGAAACCCCGAGCAAGTCACTTCCCTGTGTTCCCAGCTTAGTGTGTCACCTGGTTAACGAGCGGGTATCTACTGTCTGGCACCCAGCTCCCCTCAAACAGACAAGGCTTTGTTTTTATGGAGGTGCAAATATGGGGTGATGTAACATTTTTACCAGAGGGACATGCACGGTAATTTTAATGCCCCTCAACAGTGGAGCAGATCTAGTCGAAAAGTAAAAAAAAAAAAAAAAATGCTGTTTATGGTTGGGATTCAGAAGTGGCCATAACAGGACAAATTAGTGCGACTCGGAAGAATAGAGGAACCAGGCATGAAATGAACAGCATTAAAAAGACAGTTTGAAATGTGGGCCCTGTTTGACGTGGGGGGAAGGGTACTACTCAGCAGCAGGGAGGAACCCGACATGGGAGGGGTGTGAATAAAAGAAAATGCCACTTACGATCGTCATCTCTTCTAAAAATGAAAAACAAAGTATAAGCGCAGAGCTGCATTTCTACCACAAGAGGGCGCCAGAGCTCCACGGACGGAGCGATGTGGTCTTGCAACAGAAATGGCAGGAACCAAGGTCAGAACATGAACGAGAATAAAAGTCCTAACCTGCACAATATCATGCTGTATTCCCTCTTACTAACTAAATCTTCCTCGAGTAAATACCTCGAACTGCCACCTGTCGAAGTTCAACTAATCTGAATAATGTTAGAGGGTGATATTTTATTATGACCTGTACTGTCATTCTCAGGCCGCAATACTCAGGTATAGTTATGCACTCCGTTTTGACCCCCAACCCACACCATGCATTCCTTCGTTCTGGCAACTTGCCCATTTCTGACTTCCCTGAGGTCCGTCTAACATTTGACACTGTAATTTGGGGTACTCTGAGACAGTGGCCCTCATAATGTGTGACATCAAGGTAAAAACTCAGAATACTGAAGCAAGTAACGTTTTTTTTAATAGTTTACTTTGGATTTAGTTTCTTGGAATATGACCTACTTTCTGCCCTAAAATCTTAGTTTGCAGCCCCCTTTTCAATGTGGGCTGAGCCAACCATGTTCATGCAGAATGAGATGTGGGACAAAGCAATTGCTTTCCATCTCCATCAGCGTCTGGAGCTCGCTGTGTTTCTGTAATTACAGAAGTGAGGCAATAGTGAACCACAGAAAGAAACAGGACCTTTGCAAAATGAGGACATGCATTTCGTAGCACTAAAGAAAAGGCTGAGCCCCATCACTTGCTTCACCTCGGGCCTTCCTAAACTATGAACACTCTAAATAGTCCAGATCACTCCGGTATGTAATTTTTGCTTGTGCAATATGGACATAGGAACGAAACAAAACTATACTTCCTAGTGGACACAGTGAAAAACAGTTAAAGGGACAACTACAGGTTAATTTATATATATATATATATATATATATATATATATATATATATATATATACACACACACACACTCACATGTATAGTTTCATTGCTTTTGTTGTCTTCTTTGTTCTCCAAGCCTGATTTTCACCACTGTCTGACTGAAGTTTTTTCCCTAAATTACGTTCCCTGTTCTTTGACCCTCAGTGGAGCTTCTTGTTAGAGGGTCTTTGTTTTATCGAAGCCCCAGCAGCCAGACCAGATACACTCTTTGTCCGGTACACATGCATTCAGTAATGTTCTGACTAATCCCTTCCTTCCTGTTCATGGCTGGTTGTTGTCTGTTGGGATTGCTCGTGTGTGTGTGGGGAGGGTAGGGTCAACAACTTTTTATTTTTTCCAACCATTTGTTCAATTCAGAATCTGTGCACGGCGAAATCCTTCCAGCTGTACTAATTTCACATGACAGCTAGTTCACTCATATTACAGATGGGGCTTGAGAGGGTTGTGACAACAGCAGCCGATGCCACCTTGGAGGAGAAGAAGTGAATGAACTTGGACCATTGAAGGGAATCATAGCAGATGGGGCTGGTGAGGGTCAGTACAGCAGTTGCAGATGAAACCGAGAGAGAGAGAGACAGAGAGAGGTGAATGGGCTTGGACCAGGGAAGGGAATCATAGCAAATTGGTTTGGCGAGGGTCGGGACAACAGCAGCAGATGCCCACTTGGAAGAGAAGAAGTGAATGAGCTTAGACCAGGGAAAGGAATCATAGCAGATGGGCTGGCTGGGGTCTGGACAGCAGCAGCAGCTGATGGAACCTTGGAGAGACAGAAGTGAATGGGCTTGGACCAGGTAAGGGAATCATGGCAGATGGAGTTTGCGGGGCTTGGAACAGCAGCAGCAAATGTAAGCCAGGAGAGACAGAAGTAATTGGGCTTTGACACTACCTTAGAGGGAAGAGCTAGGACCAGGGAAGGGAATCGTAGCAGATGGTGCTGACATGGGTTGGGACAGCAGCAGCGGATGTCACCTTAGAGGGGAAGAAGTGAATGTGCCTGGACAAGGGAAGGGAACCATAGCAGATGGGGCATGCGTGGGTTGGCACAGCTGCATCCGATGCCACCTTGGAGAGACAGAATTAAAAGGGCTTCTACCAGGGAAGGGAATCATTGCAGATGGGGCTTGAGAGGGTTGGGGCAGCAGCAGCAGCAGATTCCACCTTGCAGGGACAGAAGTTAATGGGCTTGGAGAAGAGAAGGAAATCATAGCAGATGGAGCAGGTGAGGGTTGGGACTGCAGCAGCGGATGCCACCTTGGAGAGACAGAAGTGAATGGGCTTTTACCACGAAAAAGGAATCATAGCAGATGTGGCTGGCAAGGGTTGGGACAGCAGCAGCAGACACCACCGTGGAGAGACAGATGTGATAGGGCTTGGACCTGGGTAGTGAATCATTGCAGGTCGGCTGGCGGGGGTCCAGACAGCAGCAGCAGGTGCCACCTAGGAAAGACAGAAGTGAATGGGCTTGGATCAGGGATGGAAATCATAGCAGATGGGGCTAGTGTGGGTTGAGACAGCAGTAGCAGATGCTACCTTAGTGGGGAAGAAGTGAATGGGGTTGGCCCAGGGAAAGGGATCTTAGCAGCTGGGGCTGATGGGGGTAGGGACAGCAGCAGCAGATGTAACCCTGGAGAGACAGAAGTGAATGGGCTTTGACCAGGGAAGGGAATCATAGCAGATGGGACTGGTGGGGGTAGGGACAGCAGGAGCAGGTGCCACCTTGGAGGGGACAGAAGTGATAGGGCTTGGACCAGGGAAGGGAATCAAAGCAGATGGGGCTGGTGGGAAACGGGTCACCAGTAGCAGATGCCACCTTAGACAGACAGAAGTGAATGAGCTTGGACCAGGCAAGGGAATTGTGGCAGATGGGGCTGGTAGGAGTTGGGACAGCAGCAGCAGATGCCACCTTATAGAGGACAGAGGTGATTGGGCATGGACTAGGGAAGGGACTCAAAGCAGATGAAGCTTGAGGGGGTTGGGACAGCATCAGATGAAATCTTGAAGAGACAGAAGTGAATGGGCTTGGACAAGGGAATGGAATCATAGCAGATCAGGCTTGAGGGGGTTGGGACAGCAGCTGTAGATGCCACCTTGGAGAAACAGAAGTGAATAGTCTTGGACCAGAGAAGAGAATCATAGTAAACTGGTTTGGCGAGGGTTGGGACAACAGCAGCAGATGCCACCTTGGAAGAGAAGAAGTGAATGAGCTTAGACCAGGGGTCAGGACAACCGCAGCTGATTCCATCTTCGCAAAGAAGAAGTGAATGGTCTTGAACCAGGGAAGGGAATCATAGCAGATGGGCTGGCTGGGTTCTAGACAGCAGCAGCAGCAGAAGGAACCTTGCAGAGACAGAAGTGAATGGGCTTGGACCACGGAAGAGAATCATTGCAGACGGGGCTTGCAGGGGTTGGGACAGCAGCAGCAGCAGATGCCACCTTTGAGAAACAGAAGTGAAAAGGCTTGTACAAGGGAATGGAATCATTGCAGAATGGGCTGGTGGAGTTGGGACAGCAGCAACAGAAGTCACCTAGGAGAGACTGAAGTTAAAGGGCTTGGATCAGGTAAGGGAAACATATCAGATAGGTCTGGCGGGGGTCGGGAAAGAAGCAGCAGACACTGCCTTAGAGGGGAAGAGGTGAATGAGCTAGGACCAGGGAAGGGAATCAAAGCAGATGGTGCTGGCATGGGTTGGGACTGCAGCAGTGCCTGTCAGCATTGCTCTGTTCTGCACTGTGTGCCATGGCATGCATGGCCCTCCACCCTGCCCTGTGCCTGTCTGCATTACTCTGTGGTGCACTGTGTGCCATGGCATGCATGGCCCTCCACCCTGCCCTGTGCCTGTCTGCATTACTCTGTGGTGCACTGTGTGCCATGGCATGCATGGCCCTCCACCCTGCCCTGTGCCTGTCAGCATTGTTCTGTGCTGCACTGTGTGCCATGGCATGCATGGCCCTCCACCCTGCCCTGTGCCTGTCAGCATTGCTCTGTGCTGCACTGTGTGCCATGGTATGAATGGCCTTCCACCCTGCCCTGTGCCTGTCAGCATTGCTCTCTGCTGCACTGTGTGCCATGGCATGCATGGCCCTCCACCCTGCCCTGTGCCTGTCAGCATTGCTCTGTGCTGCACTGTGTGCCATGGCATGCATGGCCTTCCACCCTGCCCTGTGCCTGTCAGCATTGCTCTGTGCTGCACTGTGTGCCATGGCATGCATGGCCCTCCACCCTGCCCCGTGCCTGTCAGCATTGCTGTGTGCTGCACTGTGTGCCATGGCATGCATGGCCCTCCACCTGCCCCGTGCCTGTCAGCATTGCTCTGTGGTGCACTGTGTGCCATGGCATGCATGGCCCTCCACCCTGCCCTGTGCCTGTCAGCATTGCTCTGTGCTGCACTGTGTGCCATGGCATGCATGGCCCTCCACCCTGCCCTGTGCCTGTCAGCATTGCTCTGTGCTGCACTGTGTGCCATGGCATGCATGGCCCTCCACCCTGCCCAGCAAATTACTCAGTAATAGTGCATTGCCGGTGAGAAAGAGTACCAGGGACATGCTCAGCAGAGCACAGGGAATAACCAGTCAAAAACGCACAGATTGTTTTTACATAGTTCTGCTGCTTTAAGTGCTGAATCCAGCTAAGGGGGCCCAATAAGCAAGCTACATGTGTTGACTGCTCTCCAGAATGTAATTTGTGAGGTTTTCCGAATCAGATTTTTTTAAAATGGAAAAACAGAAAACAAAATGGCAGTATAACAAAAAAAAATCACGAAAAATGGGGTCCCATTTGAAAACTTCAAACAGCTATTTTGAAGCGCCAGCTATGCATGAACAGAACCTGATTTTTTTAAATGCAATAACTAACATTTTACTGTTTTTTTTCCACCAAAACAGTGAAAGGCATTTCTGTGGGCCAAGCCCCTTTCTACCCTGAACATTTCAAACTAAAATTCCAAACCATTTAGGAGCTACAGGATGGCAAAAACTGTGATTTTCTGCTTTTTTTTTTATAGTTCACTAGTCGCATCTTAGGATCTGCATATCTGCCAGGAACGAAACTTGGAATATCAATAGATCTACCCCATGAGACTGTGCATGCAAAATGTTGTGGAAATACATGTAACGATTGCCAAGTTATCTGTCTCTAAATGTAAAATGTAGTTCTTGTGTCCACTGATACACACAAACTTGCCATCAGAAACAGACCACATGGTCCATCAGGTCTGCTCCAGTGTGCAGCTAGCACCCTTGTCTTGCAGCTGCCCCCCTTCACAGTTACCCCCACCCTGTCCCATCCCCATTTGAAACTCCCACTGCCTTACAGGATAGCACCTCTCGCAGTGTTCCATTCTGCCACAACCCTGTCTGTGAAAAAAAATGTCTCCTCATTTCCCTCCTCTACCCCCCCAGTTGAAGACCTTGCCTTCTCATGTTCCTCCCCAACTTAAATATCTCTTCAGTACATGCCTTGTTTATCCCTTTTAAGTACTTCTAGGTCTCAGTCATATCCCCCGATCCCTTCTTTCCTCGATGGAGTCATATTCAGCTCACTCAGCCTCTCCTCATATGGCCTGTGCTGCAATCCCTGCATCATCTTTGTTGCTCTGCATTGTACCCCTTCCAGTAATCTGACATCCTTCTTCAGATACAGGCACCAGTACTGGACACAGCACTCCAGGTGCAGCCTGACCAGTGACCTATAGAGAGGCAGGATCACCTCTCTGCTCCTGGAGGAGGTTCCTCTGGCAGTACATCCCAGCATCCTGTTGGCCTTTGCCGCTGCCTTCCTACACTGCTCCGTATCGTTCATTTTCCATTTCCACCACCCCAGATCCTTTTCCTCCTCAGTGGTACCCTGCGCAGCACTCCTCCCAGCTGATAACCCCTCCATTAGGATTTTCCATTAATATTAGAGATTTTTATAGGACAGTCATCTTTTGTCATGGTACAGCTTTGGAACACTTTAGTTTTTGTGTAAATTTCCTTGTTTATTCCTAACTACAGTAGTTACGGCACATTATCTAGTTATTTCCGTAATAATCACTCAGTTAAATGGTGCCGATTGTTTTGCTTAGCTCCTGCTTCCTATGGCACAAGTACTAAATTACCTACAGGAGGTATTTTGGATAATCTGAAATTCCCATTTCTAGGAAGCCCCTGTAGTGTGGTACAGTTGAGAGGTATGCTTTGGGTAGCATGTCGTGGTTGGGCATGTCACTGTATGCTATTTTTCTGTGAGAGGGGGCGTGTGCATGGCGTGGAAAAAGGCATCACTACCGTCATGCTGTGAGTTTTTGATTTCATGCATGAGGGGTCCTTAAAGGAGAAGTCCACCCAGAATGTGCAAAACCATACATGTTAAGTAGAGTGTTTTGATATGTATGTAAAGTCCTAGTATGTCCTTTCCTCTGTCTGCTATTAGGAGTTTTTCCTAAATTAGTCTTCTAGCTGTATAATAGTTTTACAACACCTGGGGATCTCCATCACAAATAGGTTTATTGGCTTTCTTTCTCCTATGGTGCACCCTGGCTCATGTGACAATGATGTAGCTATGCCCTTAGATTTAGCAGGGTCTGTCACTGCTCAGCCACAAAGATAATACTTCTTTCAGATAAGTCACACTGCTAGATTTTAGGTGAGTGTAATCATCATTATTTTTTTATATTAGTACCTTGTCCTGCTATGTTACAATCTATAAGGTGATGTTCAATTTTTGCTACTTAGTACCGGTGCATAAACTGAAAGTGTTTGAGAGGAATAGAATAAAGAGTGATATGATTCAAATACACACACACACACAGCAGAACAAGGTACAATATCAAAAAATAATAATGATTACACTCACCCAAAATCTAGCAGCGTGTCTTCTTTGGAAGAAGTATTTTCTCTGTGGCTGAGCTGTGACAGACCCTGGCTTCTTGCAGGGGCAATTAGACATCACACCACAGGGCATTCTGGGAAGACTAGAGGCCATAACAGAAACCAGAATTGCAACCTCCAAGGGCAATAAAACAGTTGGGGAACGTTAGAAAAAACCTCTCTCACAGCCAGAGGAAAAGGAAACACTGGGAACTGGTTAGAACACAGAACAAAAGACTACTACATATTTGTTTCTGATTTTAACATGCAGTTTTCCTTTAATTATCGTATCGCCTAGTTATTTCCATAATTACTCAGTTAAATGGTGCTGATTGTTTTGCTTAGCTCCTGCTTCACTATGGCACAAGTACTAAATTACCTACAGGAGGAATTTTGGATAACCTGAAATTCTCATTTCTAGGAAGCCCCTGCCCTGCCGGAATGACTCAAGAATGGTCAAAGCACTGGGGCTCAGCCTTTTGCTTGCCAGCACAAAATAAATGTGTTCATTTCTGCTGCTCAATGGTGCCTCTTCTGTAATTTCAGAAACAGAGATCCAGACGTATAGAGATGGAAAGCGATTGCTGTCCTGCTATCTCCTATGCACTTGGTTCTGCCAACACAATAAATGGTCTGCAAACTCGGATTCCAGGGCAGAAAATCATACTGTAGTATTCCGAGAAGTTAAATCCTGAGTAGACTATAAAAAGTAGTCATTCGGTTCCAGTATCCAGATTTATTTCCATGTTTGAGGATGTCAGCCAGTATTCCAGATTGCTGCAGATTTTAGTGTCAAACGGTTAGAATGTGTGTGAGCTGAAGAATTAACTAAAAACAGCAGTGACCTCCGGAGTCAGAAATGGACCAGCTACCAGGTTGGAAGCATGTGCGTCTGGGTTAGGAGGTCAAAAGGGAGTGAATAACTGCAGAATTACACCTGGGCTGGAGGTTGTTTTGGAGGATTTCCCCCCATGATGCCCCTATGCAGTCCACTGGTGTAGTATAAAACAAATAGTGATGTGCTATTCTGAACCATGTCCAGGCGATAAGGTCCGCACAGGTTGGTGATGCTCGGGGCTCAGTAAATGAACAAGCCAAATACTGAAGTAGCACTGCAGCCTGGGGACAGTACAAGTTCGCCAGGAAGCACTGTTTGTAGCCATGTAAAGTTACAGAGAGTATTGTAGCCGTGTCAGCTGTGACGAATACAGTCCGGCACTATGCAGGTTAGCAGACATTTCTTTTGACCGCGGTCCCCCTGTGTCTGTGCTAATAACCAGGTTGCGCGTTCCATGGAGCTCTGGTGCCCCCTTGTGGTTAAGGGCGGCTCCACACAGTGTGCCAAGATTCGGGTGAGCAGAATTTCAGAAACAAATTCGCTATAAAGACATCGGGCTTTGACATGTAGTCCCCGTGTGTATTAGGAAAAACCTGCCCACTCTAACCTCGAGTACCAAGGACAATATCAATGAGAGAGAACACCTTATCGTCTTCATTTGTAAAATGAATGGACTGCTCACCATCCTGTAGTATTTCACAGACCTGTTGGGAATTGTGGTGCTCAATGGTAACCCCCTTGTAATTCTAACAGTAGGCGAGGTACAGTCCTCCCTACCTTGCTGGCCATTCGATACACCTCATAAATGCGTTCCGACCTTGTAACAGACACACTACATGGTTACAGAGCTGTACTTTTAGCAAAAACGCAAACAATATCAAACAAAAAGGAAATATTTAATCTCATACTAACATACTAAAATGCCAGCAGAATAGGCCTAACGGTCTTTCGTGTCTGCTCGTTTGGTCAGCCCCCACCCTGGGTGCTGACCTTGCTGTCCCCCTCGCCTTCTCTGGCTTCTCCCTTCCCAGTTCCGGATATTCTTGCTGCATTGGATTTTGCTTCCAGAACCCTTCCCCTGTACCTGTCTCACCCCCTCTTCAACCCCTCCACTGTCTCTGCCTCCACCAGCCCCCTAGGCAGTGCATTCCATGGCTCCACCACCCTATCAGTGAAGTAGCACCTCCTCCTTTCTCCCCTGAATCTTCCCCCCTCCAGCTTCCACCCATGCCCTCTAGTGGCCCCCTCCTCCTTCCTTCAAAGCACCCTGACTGTTTCTCCCCTATTTACCCTCTTCATGTACCTGAAGACCTCTATCATGTCCCCCCTGTCCCTTCTCCTTCCAATGTGTACATATTTAGCTCTTGAGCCCTCCTCATAGGTCCTGTCCCCAAGCCCCAAATATTTTGGTTGCCCTCTCTGGACCCTCTCCAGGAGATTAATGTCCCTCTTCAAGTGTGGCCTCCAAAACTGCACGTAGTACTCAAGGTGCGGCCTCACCAAGCAGTTATACAGAGGGGTATCACTTCCTCCTTCTGGAGGTGATCCCTAGCGATGCATCCCAGCATCCTGTTGGCCTTGGCTGCTGCCCTCCTACAAGTCTCAGAGTTGTTCATCTTGACATCCACCACCACCCCAGGTCCCTCTCAGCCATCAAGACTTGTAGCATTCCCCCGGTGTACACTTGGCCTGGTTTCTGGCCCCCAGGTGGAGTACCTTGCATTTCCCGCATTGAACCTCAGCTTCCACTTTCTAGACCATCTTTCCAGAGCCTCAGGTCCCCCTGAGCCACCCTCCCTCCTCCCCATCCACCACCGCCCCAGTTTCGAGTCATCTGCAAAGAGACTCATCTCACTCCTGATTCCTGTCCTTATGTCAGATACATAGGCATTGAACAGAAGGGGCCCAAGGACTGATCCATGTGGGACCCCACTAATGACCCTCCTTGGGGATGAGACTATCCCACCAACTACAACCCTCTGGGTCCGGTCCTGGAGCCAATTGCCTATCCATCTGATCATCTGGTTCCCCAACCCCATTTCTCCCAGCTTATCCAACAGGCCCACGTGAGGAACAGAGTCAAATGCCTTGCTGAAGTCTAGAAAGAGGATGTCCACTGGTCTTCCCAGGTCCAAGGCACTCATCACCCAGTCATAGAACTCCACAAGGTTTGTCTGACACGATTTCCCTGGGACGACTCCATGCTGTCTATCGTCCAGGCACCCTGACTTTTCCAGGTCCCCCTCAAGCCTCTCCTTGACAATGCCCTCCATCACCTTGCCCACCACCGATGTCAGGCTGACAGGCCTGTAGTTCCCTGCCACCTCCCTTGATCCCCCCTTGTGGATAGGCACTATATGCGCCACCTTCCAGTCTTGGGGCACCCACCCTGTCCTCAGAGAGATGGTGAAAAGTTCTGCCAGGGGTTTTGCCAGGACATCTGCAAGTTCCTTCAGCACTCTGGGATGTAATTTATCCGGCCCGGTGCTTTCTCCGTCTTAAGGAGCTGAGGCTTCCCACTCTCTCTGCTGTGATTTCCACTTCCGGTACCTCTTCTCCTGCTTAGTCCTCCCCACCTGCCAGTGATGCCTCCCCCTCTCCCCAGACCCGCCGATCAGTAAGGGTCCCCCCTCCTCAGTATCTCTGTCTCCTCCCATGTATGATGCAGCACCCCCATTTTCCTTGGTGAAAACTGAGGTGAAGTACTCATTTAGTACCTCAGCCTGCTCCCCCGGGTCTTGTGCCCATCTCTCCCCTGATTTAATCCTGCTAATCAGCCCCTTCACCCTTCGTTTTTCCCCAATGTATCTAAAGAACCTCTCAAAAAATATTTACATGTTCCCATTTCTACTTGGGCTACAGATTTTCACTTCTGGCAAGCATATACATTAGGAAAATAAAACTCATGAAATTGAACATTTCAGCGATCAGAATGTCCATGCTTACAGATCTTTTTAGAGAAGGTGGGTGGCCCTGAAAAGGGCCGTTGGGTTCCCGATGTGTGACGCTCACTCCCCTGTGGCCCCCTTTACTTGGCGCTGGTGTACTTGGTGACCGCCTTGGTGCCCTCAGACATGGCATGCTTGGCCAGCTCCCCTGGCAGCAGCAGCCGCACGGCAGTCTGGATCTCCGGGGAAGTGATGGTCGAGCACTTGTTGTAGTGAGCCAGGTGGGAGGCTTTGGCCGCGATGTGCTCGAAGATGTCGCTCACAAACGAGTTCATGATGCTCATGGCCTTGGAAGAGATGCCCGTGTCCGGATGCACCTGCTTCAGCACTTTGTACACGTAGATCGAGTAACTCTCCTTGCGGCTTTTTCGGCGCTTCTTGCCGTCCTTTTTGGCAGGTTTCTTCACCACTTTCTTGGAGCCCTTCTTGGGCGCAGCTGGCTTGGCGGGATCAGGCTTCATAAGCAAATTATTCAAACAGTAGCACTGAATAAAATATTAAGGGCAGTAAGAGCCTCGACTTATATAGCATCTGTTAGCCCCACCCACAGGCCACCACCAATCATGAATGGCATGCAAATAGAGGCTCGTGGAGTTCAGTTTTCATTCACTCTTTAGTCCACCTATCACAGGGCAGCTATAGTTTCTCTTCCCCAAGTTCTCGCGCCCCACACCTAGGTCCACTAATAGCACCCGACATGCTCATTTCTAGCCTGTCTGCCATTTCAGCTGTGGAAGCAAAAGAAGCGACTGCGGGCACTAACCCACCCAGTCTGGGACAAAAGCTCCCTGTCAGCTGTTTTGATGCAGGAGAGTCTTTGAATGCCGGAACTGCAGCAATTAGTTGCCTCACAAACACTTGCAGTGCTGCAGTTCACATTCTGACGGATTACAAGGCATGCTGTCCCAAGTAGCGCGGCGCTACACGCCGGGATTGTCTCGCCATTTGTCAGAAAGCCTGAGAGAACACCGGGTGTCCTACCCATGAACACAGGAGCCGAGAGGCGCTGAGCTCTGCCCTCCGAGAGGGCCGGGATCTCGGGGTTACAGCAGCGGGAGGGAGGGACACAGCCACGCGCGCTCCCAACAGTCAGGGCTCATTTGAAAAAGCCCGCGCTCTTCGCTGATTGGTTGGTGATCAAATGGCAACCGACTGTAGCTGAGCAGATCCAGAAAGAACGGAATGGAACGTAAAACAACACTTGCATGAATCAGTCACTGGTCAGCATTCATCTTTTTATTTATCCTGCCATTGAATCAGTTGTTTGAGCCCAGTTTATTCTGAAGTGTAGAGATGTTTTTTAATATATAGATCTACCTGAGGCACAGTCGCACATAACTGCTATACAAAACACAACTTTTGATGTAATGTTACATCCCCCCGGTGTTACTGGTATCAATAGGTTGCACTATTAGAAACTGCTTTCTCCATCTGCCATCCCAGTATTTCTCTCTGCGCCCTTTCCTTTGACGGCAGGCTCTCCCTTAGAACTGGAGTGCGGAGGCTGTTCAATCTGCAGAGTGTTGGCGCCATCTAAGACAGGTGCGTCGGACACAATACAATAAAACCATTTGTCCTGTAGCCTGACAGTCCGTATGAAGCGTAACCTCCATTTTACAAAAACAGACCTGCATCTCATTGCATGTTGTTATGTCTGTGCCAGCTATGTTTATTTATTGTCGGATAGCTGACTGATTATAGGAATGGATTTCTGTAGTCAGAAATAAATAGATTATATACACTTCTGTCGGCCAGTTCAGAGAATATGATTTTCTGTAATGATGGTAAATTATGAGTTGTCCATTTAATGCATAATCTAATAAACTACTATTTATGTAGAAAGCTACATATTTTTTGCCAGCGGTTTGCTACAACGAGTTCTAGTTGTGACACACCATATACAGCTTCCCATGATCTGACACAATCCTAAGAGTTCTAAAACATACACAAAGTTAACCATACTAGAACATGACAATGATATGAAACAGCCCTTATTGTATATTTACTGTTTCATTGCAAAATGCTTCCTATATGTTGTTCTCACACTCTAACTCTGAATGAGAAGAAGAGGCACTCTGTAAACTGAGCCCAGTACTCTACTAATATGAATATATCAACACATACTTTGATGGCAGATAAGGACCGCTTGGCCCACCAAGTCTGCTCATTTCCCTACCTGTTGGATAAGCTGCAGATCCTAGGTAACCAACAGCCTATTTCTTCCTAACTCCCACCAGAATTGCTTATGTCTGTCCTACGCATTCCTGAATTCCTCAATTGTTTTTGACCTGACGACCTCCTCAGGAAGGCCATTCCAAGTGTCCACCACTCTCTCTATGAAAAAATACCTCCTCGCCCCTGAGCTGTCCCCTCCGTCATTACATTGTGCCTTCTTGTTCTTGCACATCTCTTTTTCTGAAAGATGCTACCCTCTTGGATTTTGATTCCCTTGAAAGTTTCTATAATGTCCCCCTCTCCCTCCTTTCCTCGAGGGAATACATATTAAGCTCCTTTAGTCTCTCTCTTCATATGGATTCTGGTGCAGAACCTGCACCATTTCAGTTGCTCTCCTCTAGACTGCCTCCATCCTGTCTATGTCTTTGGGGAGATGGGGTCTCCAGAACTGCACACAGTACTCCAGATGGGGTCTCACCAACTGTCTGGACAGAGGAATAACAACTTTCTCTTTCTACTGGTGATGCCTATCCCTATACATCCCAATATCCCCCAGCCCTTCTTACTGCCTCCTCACATTGCTTGCTTACCTTTAGGTCATCTGATATGACTACCCCCAGGTCCCATTCCATTTTTATGTTGTCTTGCGTGTGCAGCGCAGACAACATATTGTGGTAGCTTGGAGTGGAGAAGCAGGTTTTGGAGGTGCAGTCCTGCTGCAGTCAATGGTGTCACTGCTTTTTCTGGCCTGGCTCTGTGACAAAAATGGCATAGCATGCTGTCTGTATGACAGCAGTTGAGAAGCCTGCCACCAACTAGAAAGAAATTTGCCACTGCAATCAGGGAGCACCTTTAATTGAGAATCAACTGTTTTTGCTGCAGGAGTGGTTTCTGATTGCAGCAGCAAATTAGTTTGCCTTGTCTGGTGTCCCATTTCAATAAACATGGTGGCTGCTTCCTCATCCACCTCTCACAGTCCCCACAGAAACAGACAGACAGCCCCCGCTGCCTCTCACAGTCCCCACAGAAACAGACAGACAGCCCTGCCACCTCTCACAGTCCCCACAGAAACAGACAGCCAGCCCCTGCCACCTCTCACAGTCCCCACAGAAACAGACAGACAGCCCCCGCCACCTCTCACAGTCCCCACAGAAACAGACAGCCCCCGCCACCTCTCACAGTCCCCACAGAAACAGACAGACAGCCCCCGCCCCTCTCACAGTCCCCACAGAAACAGACAGACAGCCCCCGCCACCTCTCACAGTCCCCACAGAAACAGACAGCCAGCCCCCGCTGCCTCTCACAGTCCCCACAGAAACAGACAGACAGCCCCCGCCGCCTCTCACAGTCCCCACAGAAACAGACAGACGCTGTCTCTCACAGTCCCCACAGAAACAGACAGACAGCCCCCGCCGCCTCTCACAGTCCCCACAGAAACAGACAGACAGCCCCCGCCGCCTCTCACAGTCCCCACAGAAACAGATAGACAGCCGCTGCCACCTCTCACAGTCCCCACAGAAACAGACAGCCAGCCCTGCCACCTCTCACAGTCCCCACAGAAACAGACAGACAGCCCTGCCCGCCTCTCACAGTCCCCACAGAAACAGACCCCCCTAACAAACAGAACAGCTCCCACAAACACTGGGAGGCCCACCCAGTGTGCAAAAGTATCTGTAAAAAAAGAAAACCTTTCAGCATTGTTGTTTTGTTTTGTTCCCTATAAATAAAAAAAAAATCCTCATTGTGTGTGGGGCCCCTTCCCAACCCACACCCCTCCTTCTGCTCACCCCACCTCTCCACACCCCCACACCCCATACTTACCTCTGAAGCCTGGTGTGAAGATCTTCGGTGGACCAGGAACACGTCTGCAGTCTTTAAAGCCAACCATGAACTGAAGAAGTGCCGATAAGCTGTATAATGGCATAATTTATTTTTTTCAACTTATGTAGATAGCTCAGCCATTTATGCAAATTTCTGTTCCAAATTTTCAACATGGGGTTCTTGGGACCCCATCTCACGAATTCAGTGACTCATCTGGTTATTTGGTTCCAGAACGTGATTTTATGTCACTGCGAGGAATCACCTTGAGGACCGAATAATGACATGACAGTGTCACTTCATTAGGTGGGCTTCCAAAAGCCCATGTTGAAAATTTGATGAGAAAATTCCAAGAAATGATGTGTTACTGAGCGTGCATGTAGTTCCTATGCACGCCATAACTTTGAGAATTTGTAATATTTTCAGTCCAGATTTTCAACATTGCCATTGCCACACCTCCTCCTTATGAACAGTACAGCTGTCATTTTTCACATCCTGCCCGAAATGTGTTTATAACCTGTGGTGCACAATGGCACCACCGCTGTGGAAATCAAAGTTTGGGACAGATTCAAAAACACTTTGCCACTGTTCATGAGCGGAGGTCCCAAAATGCCTATGTTGGAAATCTGGTGTAAAAAATCCCCAAATAATTGTATTACGGTGTGCATTGCACAGTTCATAAGCACTCAATGACTTCACCAGTTTTGTTATATTTTCACCCAGATTTTCAATAATACCTATTTTTACACTTCCTCATATATAGTAACAGCTGTCATTTTCACATCCTGTTAAAAATACCACCAACAGCTTAATCTGGTTCATGGTCAGTGGGCTTTCATCTGTATCTCCCCCCAGGTCGTGCATGAAAATAGGCAGGATTTGTCTAGTGCACTTACCCGGTCAACAAAAACTAAAAATAAACAAATAAATAAATAAATAAAATGTGTTTTCGCACCTGTGATGCCAAATGGCACAGACATTGTGCAAAATCAATTTTCAGCTAACAAACTGATAGTGTCACTGTTCATGTGGTGGGGTCACAAAAAGCCCATGTTGAAAACTTGGAGTGAAAATATCAAGAAACGCCCTGGGCATTAGGGTTTCCAACTATTACGCCCTACCCTGTAATGCTAATATTGAAGGACTCTGTGTTCACTGATCACTGGAACCCATCTTCCTGCCCTCCAGCAGGCTAGGACCCCACCTTTATGTGGCTTGTCAGTGTCATAGTGCTCATATTGAACCACTCTGTGTGATGATCACTGGACCATGGGTACCTGCACTCTAGCAAGGCAGGACCCTCAGCTTTGTGTTGCTTGTTTATGTCATAGTGCTCATATTGAACTACACTGTCTGATGATCACTGGACTCTAGGGTAATTGACCACCAGCAAGCCAGGACCCTCACACTTGTGTGTCATGGCTGTGTCGTAGGGGCTTATTTTGAACAACACTGCGTGGATGGTCACTGGACCCCAGGTGACTAACTCCAGCAAGGCAGGACCCTCAGCTTTGTGTGTCTTGTCTGTGTCGACTGCTGATATTGAACTCACTGTTTGATGATCACTGGACCTCAGGTGCTTGCCGTCCAACAGTCCACGACCCTGACCTTTGTGTGGCTTGTCTGTGTAGTAGTGCTCATATTGAACCACACAGTTTGATGATCACAGGAACCCAGGTGCCTGCCCACAAGCAAGCTAGGACTCTCACCTTTGTGTGGCTTGTCTGTGTCACAGTGCTCATACTGAATCTCACTGAGTGATGAACACAAGATCCTAGGTTCTTGCACTTCAGCAATCCTGGATCCTCACCTTTGGGTGGCTTGTCTGTGTCATAGTGCTCATATTGAACACACTGTGTTATGATTACTGGAACCCATGTTCCTGCCCTCCAGCAGGCCAGGACCCTCACCTTTGTGTGGCTTGTCAGTGTCATAGTGTCATATTGAACCACACTGTGTGATGATCACTGACCCCAGGTGCCTGCCCTTCATCAATCCAGGACCCTCACATTTGAGTGGTTTGTCTGTGTAGTTGAGCTCATATTGACCTACACAGTGTGATGGATCACTGGACCCTAGGTTGCTGCCATCCAGCCAACTTGGAGCCTCACCTTTGTGTGGCTTGTTCAAGCGCCCTAGTGTCATATTGAACCACACTGAGTGGTGATCACTGGACCCGAGCTGCACCTTTCTCCAGCAAGCCAAGACCATCACCTTTGTATTGCTTGTCTGTGTCATAGTGCTCATATTGAGAAACACTGTGTGATGATCACTGGACCCCTTTTGTGTGCCCTCCATCAATCCAGGACCCTCACATTTCTTTGGCTTGCCTGTGGTGTGGTGTGGCGATCATATAGAACCACACTGTGTAATAATCACTGGACATCAGGTGCCTGCCCTCCAGCAATCCAGGACCCTCACATTTGTGTGGTTTGTCTGTGTCGTTGTGCTCATATTGACCCACACAGTGTGATCATCACTGGACCCTAGGTTCCTGCTTTCCAGCCAACTGGGAGCCTCACCCTTGGGTGGCTTGTCTGTGTCATAGTGCTCATATTGAACCACAGTGTATGATGATCACTAGACCCTGGTGCTTGCCCTCCAGCAATCCTGGACCCTTACCTTTGTGTGGCTTGTCTGTGTCATAGTGCACATATATATCCATACTGTGTGATGATCCCTGGATCCCAGGGGCCTGCACTCTAGCAAGGCAGGACCCTCAGCTTTGTGTGACTTGTCTGAGTTGTAATGCTAATATTGAACCACACTGTGTGATGATCACTGAACCCATTTTTCTGCCATCCAGCAGGCTAGGACCTGACCTTTATGTGGCTTGTCTGTGTCCTAGTGCTCATATTGAACTACACTGTCTGATGATCATTGGACTCTAGGTAATTGACCACCAGCAAGTCAGACCTCACATTTGTGTGTCTTGTTCTGTGTCGTACTGCTGATATTGAACCTCACTGTTGATGATCACAGGACCTCAGGTGCTTGCCGTCCAACAGTCCACGACCCTGACCTTGTGTGGCTTGTCTGTGTAGTAGTCTTATATTGAACCACACAGTTTGATGATCACAGGAACCCAGGTGCCTGCCCACAAGCAAGCTAGGACCCTCACCTTGTGGGCTTGTCTGTGTCACAGTGCTCATACTGAATCTCACTGAGTGATGAAACAAGACCCTAGGTTCTTGCACTTCAGCAATCCTGGACCCTCACCTTTGGGTGGCTTGTCTGTGTCATAGTGCTCATATTGAACACACTGTGTTATGATTACTGAACCCATGTTCCTGCCTCCAGCAGGCCAGGACCCTCACCTTTGTGTGTGCTTGTCAGTGTCATAGTGCTCATATTGAACCACACTGTGTGATGATCACTGGACCCCAGGTGCCTGCCCTTCATCAATCCAGGACCCCACATTTGAGTGGTTTGTCTGTGTAGTTGAGCTCATATTGACCCACACAGTGTGATGATCACTGGACCCTAGGTTGCTGCCATCCAGCCAACTTGGAGCCTCACCTTTGTGTGGCTTGTCTGCGTCCTAGTGGTCATATTGAACCACACTGAGTGGTGATCACTGGACCCGAGCTGCACCTCTCCAGCAAGCCAAGACCATCACCTTTGTATTGCTTGTCTGTGTCATAGTGCTCATATTGAGAAACACTGTGTGATGATCACTGGACCCCTTTTGTGTGCCCTCCATCAATCCAGGACCCTCACATTTCTTTGGCTTGCCTGTGGTGTGGTGTGGCTATGATATAGAACCACACTGTGTAATAATCACTGGACATCAGGTGCCTGCCCTCCAGCAATCCAGGACCCTCACATTTGTGTGGTTTGTCTGTGTCGTTGTGCTCATATTGACCCACAGTGTGATCATCACTGGACCCTAGGTTCCTGCTTCCAGCTAACTGGGAGCCTCACCCTTGGGTGGCTTGTTCTGTCATAGTGCTCATATTGAACTACAGTGTATGATGATCACTAGACCCTGGTGCTTGCCCTCCAGCAATCCTGGACCCTCACTCTTTGTGTGGCTTGTCTGTGTTCATAGTGCACATATTTATCCATACTGTGTGATGATCCTGATCCCAGGGCCTGCACTCTAGCAAGGCAGGACCCTCAGCTTTGTGTGACTTGTCTGAGTTGTAATGCTAATATTGAACCACACTGTGTGATGATCACTGAACCCATTTTTCTGCCATCCAGCAGGCTAGACCCTGACCTTTATGTGGCTTTGTCTGTGTCCTAGTGCTCATATTGAACTACACTGTGTGATGATCACTGGACCCCAGATGCCTGCCCTCCAGTCAACCGGGATGTTTCTCCTTTGTGGCTTGTCTGTGTCGTAGTTCTCATATTGAACCACACTGTGTGATGACCATGGTACCACAGGTGCCTGCACTCAACAAGGCAGAACCCTCAGCTTTGAGTGGTTTGTCTGTGGCTTAGTGCCTATATCGAACAACACTGTGCGGGGATAACTGGACCCCAGGTCCCTGCCTCCCAGGTTAGCCATTACACCTCACCTTTGTATGGCTTGTCTGTGTCCTAGTACGTATATTCAACCACTCTGTGTGATGATCACTGGATCTCAGGTGCCTGCCTCGAGGAAGCCAGGACCTCACATTTGTGTGTCTTGGCTGTGTCATAGAGCTCATGTTGAATGACACTGTGTGATGACCACTGGACCCCACGAACTACCCTCCAGCAATCCAGGACCTCACCTTTGTGACTTGTTCATGCTTAGTGTTCTATTCTGAACCTCACTGAGTGATAATCACTAGACCCCAGGTGCCTGCACTTCTAGCAAGGCAGGACCTCAGCTTTGAGTGGCCTGTCTGTGTCATAGTGCTCACATGGAACCACACTGTATGATGATCACTGACCCTAGGTGCCAGCCCTCCAGTCAACTGGGACGTTCTCCTTGTGGCTTGTCGGTGTAGTAGCCTCATATTGAACCACACTGTGTGATGATCACTGGGCCCCAAGTGCCTTCTTTCTAGAAAGGCAGGACCCTAAGTTTGTGTTGTTTGTCAGTGTCATAGTGCCATTTTGAATGACACTGTGTGATGATCTCTGGAACCCAGGTGCTAGCTATCTAGCAAAGCAGAACCTCAGCTTTGTGTGTCTTGTCTGTGTCAGACTGCTGATATTGAACGACACTGTGTGATGACAATGGTATTATAGGTGCTCTGCCCAAAAGCAAGCCAGGACCTCACCTTTGTGTGTCTTGTCTGTGTCATTCTGCTCATTTTGAACCCCTCCGGCTTGATGATCACTGACCTCAGGTGCTTGCCCTCCGGCAGTCCACGATGCTGAGCTTTGTGTGGTTTGTCTGTGTCGTAGTGCTCATTTTGAACTCACAGTGCGATGATCACAGGACCCCAGTTGCTCGCCCACAAGCAAGCCAGGACCCTCACCTTTGTGTGACTTGTCTGTGTCACAGTGTCTCATACTGAATCTCACTGAGTGATGAACACAAGACCCTAGGTTTTTGCACTCCAGCAATCCTGGACCCTCAGCTTTGTGTGGTTTGTCTGTGTCATAGTGCTCCTATTGAAACACACTGTGAGATGGTCACTGACTGCAGATTTCTACCCTCTAAGCAAGCTGGACCCTCACCTTTGGTGGCTTGGTCTGTGTCATAGTGCTCATATTAAACCACACTGTGTTATGATCACTGAACCCATGTTCCTGCCCTCCAGCAATCCAGACCCTCACCTTTGTGACTTGTCTGGTTGTAGTGTTCATTCTGAACCTCACTGTGTGATGATCACTAGACCCCAGGTGCCTGCACTCTAGCAAGGCAGGACCCTCAGCTTTGAGTGGCCTGTCTGTGTCATAGTGCTCACATGGAACCACACTGTATGATGATCACTGGACCCTAGGTGCCAGCCCTCCAGTCAACCGGGACGTTCTCCTTTGTGGCTTGTCAGTGTCGTAGCTCTCATATTGAACCACACTGTGTGATGATCACTGGATCCCAGGTGCCTTCTTTCTAGAAAGGCAGGACCCTAAGCTTTGTGTTGCTTGTCAGTGTCATAGTGCTCATTTTGAATGACACTGTGTGATGATCTCTGGAACCCAGGTGCCAGCCATCTAGCAAAGCAGGACCCTCAGCTTTGTGTGTCTTGTCTGTGTCATTCTGCTCATTTTGAACCCCTCCGTTTGATGATCACTGGACCTCAGGTGCTTGCCCTCCGGCAGTCCACGATGCTGAGCTTTGTGTGGCTTGTCTGTGTCGTAGTGCTCATTTTGAACCACACAGTGTGATGATCACAGGACCCCAGTTGCCTGCCCACAAGCAAGCCAGGACCCTCACCTTTGTGTGACTTGTCTGTGTCACAGTGCTCATACTGAATCTCACTGAGTGATGAACACAAGACCCTAGGTTCTTGCACTCCAGCAATCCTGGACCCTCACCTTTGTGTGGTTTGTCTGTGTCATAGTGCTCCTATTGAAACACACTGTGAGATGGTCACTGGACTCAGATTTCTACCCCAAGCAAGCCAGGACCCTCACCTTTGGGTGGCTTGTCTGTGTCATAGTGCTCATATTAAACCACACTGTGTTATTATCACTGGAACCCATGTTCCTGCCCTCCAGCAAGCCAGGACCCTCACCTTTGTGTGGCTTGTCGGGTCATAGTGCTCAAATTGAACCACACTGTGTGATGATCACTGGACCCCAGGTGCCTGCCCTTCAGCAATCCAGGACCTCACATAAGAGTGGTTTGTCTGTCATTGTGCTCATATTGACCCACACAGTGTGATGATCACTGGACCCTAGGTTGTCGTCCAGCCAACCGAGAGCCTCACCTTTGTGTGGCTTGTCTGTGTTTTAGTGGTCATATTGACCACAGTGAATGATGATCACTATACCTGGTGCTTACCTCCAGCAAGCCAGGACCCTTACTTTTGTGTGGCTTGTCAGTGTCATAGTGCACATATTTATCCACACTGTGTGATGATCCCTGGACCCCAGGGACCTGCACTCAGCAAGGCAGGACCCTCAGCTTTGTGTGGCTTGTCTGAGTTGTAATGCTAATATTGAACCACACTGTGTGATGATCACTAGACTCTAGGGTAATTGACACCAGCAAGCCAGGACCCTCACATTTGTGTGTCTTGGCTGTGTCGTAGAGCTTATTTTGAACAACACTGTGTGATGATCACTGGACCCAGGTGACTAACCTTCAGCAAGGCTGGACAATCAGATTTGTGTGGCCTGTCTGTGTCATAGTGCTGATATTGAACCTCACTGTGTGATGATCACTGGACCCCAGGCACCTGCACTCTAGCAAGGAAAACCTCAGCTTTGAGTGGCTTGTCTGTGTCCTAGTGCTCATATTGAACGACACTGTGTGATGATCACTGGACCCCAGTTGCCTGCCCTCGAAGAAGCCAGGACCCTCACATTTGTGTGTCTTGGCTGTGTCATAGAGCTCATGTTGAACGACACTGTGTGATGATCACTGGACCGTAGCTGACTACCCTCCAGCAAGCCTGGACACTCAGCTTTGTGTGGCTTGTCAGTGTCATAGTGCTCATATTTGTTGTTGTTTTTAACCAGGTATAGCACACTAAGCTTAAAGCTTTTTTACAGGAGCGACCTGGGAGCACAAGGAGGTTAAGTGATTTGTCTAGGGTCACACAGTATTCAAGTGGAAGCTGTGGGATTCAAACCCAGGTCTGGTCTGCTGGATGTCACCAGATTTGCAGCTCAGAGCCATAGACCACTGCACTATACTGCCTCCTTAACACACTGTGTGATGATCACAGAACCTCAGGTGACTACCTCCAGCAATCCAGGACCTCACACTTGTGACTTGTCTGTGCTGTAGTGCTCATTCTAAACCTCACTGAGTGATGATCACTGACCCCAGGTGCCTGCACTCTAGCAAGGCAGGACCGTCAGCTTTGAGTGGCCTGTCTGTGTCATAGTGCTCACATGTAACCACACTGTATGATGATCACTGGACCCTAGGTGCCAGCCCTCCAGTCTACCGGACGCTTTCTTGTGGCTTGTCTGTGTCGTAGCTCTATATTGAACCACACTGTGTGAAAATCACTGAACCCAGGTGCCTTCTCTCTAGAAAGGCAGGACCCCAGGTTTTCTGTTGCTTGTCAGTGTCATAGTGCTCATTTGGAATGACACTGTGTGATGATCTCTGGACCCCAGGTGCCAGCCATCTAGCAAAGCAGGACCCTCAGCTTTGTGTGTCTTGTCTGTGTCGTACTGCTGATATTGAACCACATGTGTGATGACCATGGTACCACAGATGCCTGCCCAAAAGCAAGCCAAGACCCTCACCTTTGTGTGTCTTGTCTGTGTCATTCTGCTCATATTGAACCCTCTGTTTGATGATCACTGGACCTCAGGTGCTTGCCTCTGGCAGTCCATGACCCTGACCTTTGTGTGGCTTTGTCTGTGTCGTAGTGCTCATATTGAACCACACTGTGTGATAGTCACTGGACCCCAATATTTTGCCCACCAGGAAGCCAAGACCTCACCTTTTGTAGCTTGCCCATGTCATAGTTCTCATATTGAACCACTCTGTGTTATGATTACTGGAACCCATGTTTCTGCCTCCAGCAAGCCAGAACCTCAGCTTTGTGTTGCTTGTCAGTGTCATAGTGCTCATGTTTAACCACACTGTGTGATGATCTCAGGATGTCAGTTGACCTCCTCTGGCAATCCAGGACCCTCACTCTTGTGGCTTATCTGTGTCGTAGTGCTCATTCTGAACCTCACTGTATGATGATCACTGGACCCCAGGTGCCTGCACTCTAGCAAGGTAGGACCCTCAGCTTTGAGAGGCCTGTCTGTGTCATAGTGCTCACATTCAACCACACTGTATGATTATCACTGGACCCTAGGTGCCAGCCCTCCAATCAACCGGGATATTCTCCTTTGTAGCTTGTCTGTGTCATAGCTCTCATTTTGAACCTCACTGTGTGAAAGTCACTGGACCCCAGGTGCCTTCTCTCTAGAAAGGCAGGACCCTAAGCTTTGTGTTGCTTGTCTGTGTCATAGTGCTCATTTTGAATGACACTGTGTGATGATCCCTGGACTCCAGGTGCCAGCCCTCTAGCAAAGCAGGACCCGCTGCATTGTGTGTCTTGCCTGTGTCATAGTGCTCATATTGAATCACTCTGTGTGAAGATCACTGGACCCCAGGTGCCTGTCCACAAGCAAGCCAGGACCCTCACATTTGCATGGCTTGTCTGTGTCACAGTGCTCATACTGAATCTCACTGAGTGATGAACACAAGACCCTAGGTTCTTGTACTTCAGCAATCCTGGACCCTCAACTTTGGGTGGCCTGTCTGCGTCATAGTGCTCATATTGAACCACACTATGTTATGATCACTGGAACCCATGTTCCTGCCTCCATCAAGCCAGGACCTCACCTTGTGTGGCTTGTCAGTGTCATAGTGCTCATACTTAACCACACTGTGTGATGATCACTGGATCCCTGGTACCTGCACTCTAGCAAGGCTTGACCCTCAGGTTTGTGTTGCTTGTCTATGTCATAGTGCTCATATTGAACCACACTGTGTGATGACCATGGTACCACAGCTGCCTGCCCACAAGCAAGCCAGGACCCTCACCTTTGTGTGTCTTGTCTGTGTTATTCTGCTCATATTGAACTCCTCTGTTTGATGGTTACTGGACCCCAGGTGCTTGCCCTCCGGCAGTCCATGACCCTGACCTTTGAGTGGCTTGTCTGTGTCGTAGTGCTCATATTGAACCACACAGTGTGATGATCACAGGACCCCAGGTGCCTGCCCACAAGCAAGCTAGGACCCTCACCTTTGCGTGGCTTGTCTGTGTCACAGTGCTCATACTGATTCTCACTGAGAGATGAACACAAGACCCTAGGTTCTTGCACTCCAGCAATCCTGGACCCTCACTTTTGGGTGGCTTGTCGTGTCATAGTGCTCATATTGAACCACACTGTGTGATGGTCACTGGACCCATGTCCTGCCCTCAGCAAGCCAGTACCCTCACCTTTGTGTGGCTTGTCAGTGTCATAGTGCTCATATTGAACCACACTGTGTTATGATCACTGGAACCCTAGGTTCCTGCCCTCATCAAGTCTAGGACCCTCACATTTGTGTGGCTTGTCTGTGTCGTTGTGCTCATATTGACCACACAGTGTGATGACACTGGACTCCTGTTGCTGCTGTCCAGCCAACTAGGAGCCTCACCTTGTGTGGCTTGTTCATGTCCTAGTGGTCATATTGAACCACACTGAGTGGTGATTACTGGACCCGAGCTGCACCTCTCCAGCAAGCCAGGACCATCACCTTGTATTGCTTGTTCAGTGTCATAGTGCTCATATTGAGAAACACTGTGTGATGATCACTGGACCCCTGTGTGCCCCTCCATCAATCCAGGACCCCTCACCTTTCTTTGGCTTGCCTGTGGTGTGGTGTGGTGATCATATAGAACCACACTGTGTAATTATCACTGGACACCAGGTGCCTGCCCTCCAGCAATCCAGGACCTCACATTTGTGTGGTTTGTCTGTGTCATTGTGCTCATATTGACCCACACAGTGTGATCATCACTGGACCCTAGTTCCTGCCTCAAGCAAGCCAGGACCCTCACCTTTGTGTGACTTGTCTGTGTCACAGTGCTCATACTGAATCTCACTGAGTGATGAACACAAGACCCTAGGTTCTTGCACTCCAGCAATCCTGGACCCTCACCTTTGTGTGGTTTGTCTGTGTCATAGTGCTCCTATTGAAACACACTGTGAGATGGTCACTGGACCGCAGATTTCTACCCCAAGCAAGCCAGGACCCTCACCTTTGGGTGGCTTGTCTGTGTCATAGTGCTCATATTGAACCACACTGTGTTATTATCACTGGAACCCATGTTCCTGCCCTCCAGCAAGCCAGGACCCTCACCTTTGTGTGGCTTGTCGGTGTCATAGTGCTCAAATTGAACCACACTGTGTGATGATCACTGGACCCCAGGTGCCTGCCTTCAGCAATCCAGGACCTCACATAAGAGTGGTTTGTCTGTCATTGTGCTCATATTGACCCACACAGTGTGATGATCACTGGACCCTAGGTTGCTGTCGTCCAGCCAACCGAGAGCCTCACCTTTGTGTGGCTTGTCTGTGTTTTAGTGGTCATATTGAACCACAGTGAATGATGATCACTATACCCTGGTGCTTACCCTCCAGCAAGCCAGGACCCTTACCTTGTGTGGCTTGTCAGTGTCATAGTGCACATATTTATCCACACTGTGTGATGATCCCTGGACCCCAGGGGCCTGCACTCTAGCAAGGCAGGACCCTCAGCTTTGTGTGGCTTGTCTGAGTTGTAATGCTAATATTGAACCACACTGTGTGATGATCACTAGACTCTAGGGTAATTGACCACCAGCAAGCCAGGACCCTCACATTTGTGTGTCTTGGCTGTGTCGTAGAGCTTATTTTGAACAACACTGTGTGATGATCACTGGACCCCAGGTGACTAACCTTCAGCAAGGCTGGACAATCAGATTTGTGTGGCCTGTCTGTGTCATAGTGCTGATATTGAACCTCACTGTGTGATGATCACTGGACCCCAGGCACCTGCACTCTAGCAAGGAAAACCCTCAGCTTTGAGTGGCTTGTCTGTGTCCTAGTGCTCATATTGAACGACACTGTGTGATGATCACTGGACCCCAGTTGCCTGCCCTCGAAGAAGCCAGGACCCTCACATTTGTGTGTCTTGGCTGTGTCATAGAGCTCATGTTGAACGACACTGTGTGATGATCACTGGACCCTAGCTGACTACCCTCCAGCAAGCCTGGACACTCAGCTTTGTGTGGCTTGTCAGTGTCATAGTGCTCATATTTGTTGTTGTTTTTAACCAGGTATAGCACACTAAGCTTAAAGCTTTTTTACAGGAGCGACCTGGGAGCACAAGGAGGTTAAGTGATTTGTTCAGGGTCACACAGTATTCAAGTGGAAGCTGTGGGATTCAAACCCAGGTCTGGTCTGCTGGATGTCACCAGATTTGGAGCTCAGAGCCATAGACCACTGCACTATACTGCCTCCTTAACCACACTGTGTGATGATCACAGAACCTCAGGTGACTACCCTCCAGCAATCTCTAGAAAGGCAGGACCCCAAGTTTTCTGTTGCTTGTCAGTGTCATAGTGCTCATTTTGAATGACACTGTGTGATGATCTCTGGACCCGAGGTGCCATCCATCTAGCAAAGCAGGACCCTCAGCTTTGTGTGTCTTGTCTGTGTCGTACTGCTGATATTGAACCACACTGTGTGATGACCATGGTACCACAGGTGCCTGCCCAAAAGCAAGCCAAGACCCTCACCTTTGTGTGTCTTGTCTGTGTCATTCTGCTCATATTGAACCCTCTGTTTGATGATCACTGGACCTCAGGTGCTTGCCCTCCGGCAGTCCATGACCCTGACCTTTGTGTGGCTTGTCTGTGTCGTAGTGCTCATATTGAACCCCACTGTGTGATAGTCACTGGACCCCAATATTTTGCCCACCAGGAAGCCAAGACCCTCACCTTTGTGTAGCTTGCCCATGTCATAGTTCTCATATTGAACCACTCTGTGTTATGATTACTGGAACCCATGTTTCTGCCCTCCAGCAAGCCAGAACCCTCAGCTTTGTGTTGCTTGCCAGTGTCATAGTGCTCATGTTTAACCACACTGTGTGATGATCTCAGGATGTCAGTTGACCTCCCTCTGGCAATCCAGGACCCTCACCTTTGTGGCTTATCTGTGTCGTAGTGCTCATTCTGAACCTCACTGTATGATGATCACTGGACCCCAGGTGCCTGCACTCTAGCAAGGTAGGACCCTCAGCTTTGAGAGGCCTGTCTGTGTCATAGTGCTCACATTCAACCACACTGTATGATTATCACTGGACCCTAGGTGCCAGCCCTCCAATCAACCGGGATATTCTCCTTTGTAGCTTGTCTGTGTCATAGCTCTCATTTTGAACCTCACTGTGTGAAAGTCACTGACCCCAGGTGCCTCTCTAGAAAGGCAGGACCCTAAGCTTTGTGTTGCTTGTCTGTGTCATAGTGCTCATTTTGAATGACACTGTGTGATGATCTCTGGACTCCAGGTGCCAGCCCTCTAGCAAAGCAGGACCTGCTGCATTGTGTGTCTTGCCTGTGTCGTAGTGCTCATATTGAATCACTCTGTGTGAAGATCACTGGACCCCAGGTGCCTGTCCACAAGCAAGCCAGGACCCTCACATTTGCATGGCTTGTCTGTGTCACAGTGCTCATACTGAATCTCACTGAGTGATGAATACAAGACCCTAGGTTCTTGTACTTCAGCAATCCTGGACCCTCAACTTTGGGTGGCCTGTCTGAGTCATAGTGCTCATATTGAACCACACTGTGTTATGATCACTGGAACCCATGTTCCTGCCTCCATCAAGCCAGGACCTCACCTTTGTGTGGCTTGTCAGTGTCATAGTGCTCATATTTAACCACACTGTGTGATGATCACTGGATCCCTGGTACCTGCACTCTAGCAAAGCATGACCCTCAGGTTTGTGTTGCTTGTCTATGTCATAGTGCTCATATTGAACCACACTGTGTGATGACCATGGTACCACAGGTGCCTGCCCACAAGCAAGCCAGGACCCTCACCTTTGTGTGTCTTGTCTGTGTTATTCTGCTCATATTGAACTCCTCTGTTTGATGGTTACTGAACCCCAGGTGCTTGCCCTCCGGCAGTCCATGACCCTGACCTTTGTGTGGCTTGTCTGTGTCGTAGTGCTCATATTGAACCACACAGTGTGATGATCACAGGACCCCAGGTGCCTGCCCACAAGCAAGCCAGGACCCTCACCTTTGCGTGGCTTGTCTGTGTCACAGTGCTCATACTGATTCTCACTGAGAGATGAACACAAGACCCTAGGTTCTTGCACTCCAGCAATCCTGGACCCTCACTTTTGGGTGGCTTGTCTGTGTCATAGTGCTCATATTGAACCACACTGTGTGATGGTCACTGGACCACAGATTTCTGCCCCCAGCAAGCCAGGACCCTCACCTTTGTGTGGCTTGTCTGTGTCATAGTGCTCATATTGAACCACACTGTGTTATGATCACTGGAACCCATGTTCCTGCCCTCCAGCAAGTCTGGACCCTCACCTTTGTGTGGCTTGTCTGTGTCATAGTGTCATATTGAACCACACTGTGTGATAGTCACTGGACTCCAATATTCTGCCCACCAGGAAGCCAAGACCCTCACCTTTGTGTAGCCTGTCCATGTCATAGTGCTCATTTTGAACCACTCTGTGTTATGATTACTGGAACCCATATTTCTGCCCCTTCAGCAAGCCAGCACCCTCAGCTTGTGTGGCTTGTCAGTGTCATAGTGCTCATATTTAACCACACTGTGTGATGATTCACAGGACCTCAGGTGACCTCCTCTGACAATCCAGGACCCTCACCTTTGTGGCTTGTCTATGTCATAGTGCTCATTCTGAACCCTACTATGTGATGATCACTGGACCCCAGGCGCCTGCACTCTAGCAAGGCAGGACCCTCCACTTTGAGAGGCCGGTCTGTGTCATAGTGCTCACATTGAACCACTCTGTATGATGATCACTGGACCCTAGCTGCCAGTCCTCCAGTCAACCAGGATGTTCTCCTTTGTGGCTTGTCTTTGTCATAGCTCTCATATTGAACCACACTGTGTGATGATCACTGGACCCCAGGTGCCTGCCCTTCAGCAATCCAGGACCCTCACATTTGAGTGGTTTGTCTGTGTCGATGTGCTCATATTGACCCATACAGTGTGATGATCACTGTACCCTAGGTGCCTGCCATCCAGCCAACCTGGAGCATCACCTTTGTGTGGCTTGTCTGTGTCATAGTGCTCATATTGAACCACACTGAGAGGTGATCACTGGACCCCAGCTGCTACTCTCCAGCAAGCCAGGACTGTCACCTTTGTGTTGCTTGTCTGTGTAATAGTGCTCATACTGAGAAACACTGTGTGATGATCACTGGACCCCTTGTGCCTGCCCTCCATCAAGCCAGGGCCCTTGCCTTTGTTTGGCTTGCCTGTGGCATGGTGCTCATATAGAACCACACTGTGTTATAATCCCTGGACACCAGGGGCCTGCCCTCCAGCAATCCAGGACTCTCACATTTGTGTGGTTTGTCTGTGTCGTTGTGCTCATATTGACCCACACAGTGTGATGATCACTGGACCCTAGGTGCCTGCTGTCCAGCCAACTGGGAGCCTCACCCTTGTGTGGCTTGTCTGTGTCATAGTACTCATATTGAACCACAGTGTATGATGATCACTAGACCCTGGTGCCTGCCCTCCAGCAAGCCTGGACCCTTACCTTTGTGTGGCTTGTCTGTGTCATAGAGCACATATTTATCCACACTGTGTGATGATCCCTGGACCCCAGGGGCCTGCACTCTAGCAAGGCAGCCTCAGCTTTGTGTGGCTTGTCTGAGTCATAATGCTAATATTGAACCACACTGTGTGATGATCACTGGAACCCATCTTCCTGCCCTCCAGCAGGCTAGGACCCTCACCTTTATGTGACTTGTCAGTGTCGTAGTGCTTATATTGAACCACACAGTGTGATGATCACTGGACCATGGGTACCTGCACTCTAGCAAGGCAGGACCCTCAGCTTTGTGTGTCTTGTCTGTGTCGTACTGCTGATATTGAACCACACTGTGTGATGATCACTGGACCCCATGTACCTTCCTTCTAGAAAGGCAGGACCCTAAGCTTTGAGTTGCTTGTCTGTGTCATAGTGCTCATTTTGAATGACACTGTGTGATGATCTCTGGACCCCACATGCCAGCCCTCTAACAAAGCAGGACCCTCAGCTTTGTGTGTCTTGTCTATGTCATAGTGCTGACATTGAACCACACTGTGTGATGACCATGGTAACACAGGTGCCTGCCCACAAGCAAGCCTGGATCCTCACCTTTGTGTGTCTTGTCTGTGTCATTCTGCTCATATTGAACCCCTTTGTTTGACGGTCACTGGATCCCAGGTGCTTGCCTTCTGGCAGTCCATGACCCTGACCTTTGTGTGACTTGTCTGTGTCGTAGTGCTCATATTGAACCACACAGTGTGATGATCACAGGACCCCAGATGCCTGCCCACAAGTAAGCTTGTGACCCTCACCTTTGTATGGCTTGTCTGTGTCACAGTGCTCATTCTGAATCTCACTGAGTGATGAACACAAGACCTTAGGTTCTTGCACTCCAGCAATCCTGGACCCTCACCTTTGTGTGGTTTGTCTGTGTCATAGTGCTCATATTGAACCACACTGTGTGATGGTTACTGGACTGCAGATTTCTGCCCCCAGCAAGCCAGAACCCTCATCTTTACTAACATACTAACATACTAAAGTGCCAGCAGAATAGGCCTAACGGTCTTTCGTGTCTGCTCGTTTGGTCAGCCCCCAACCTGGGTGCTGACCTTGCTGTCCCCCTCACCTTCTCTGGCTTCTCCCTTCCCAGTTCTGGATATTCTTGCTGCATTAGATTTTGCTTCCTGAACCCTTCCCCTGTACCTGTCCCACCCCTCTGAACCCTCTCCACTGTCTCTGCCTCCACCAGCCCCCTAGGGCAGTGCATTCCATGGCTCCACCACCCTCCTCATTGAAGTAGCACCTCCTTTCTCCCCTGAATCTTCCTCTCTCACCACCCATGCCCTCTAGTGGTTCCTCCTCCTCCTTCCTTTCAAGCACCCTGACTGTTCCTCCCTATTTATCCTCTTCATGTACCTGAAGACCTCTATCATGTCCCCCCGTCCCTTCTCTCTTCCAATGTATATATTTAGTTCTTCGAGCCTCTCCTCATAGGTCCTGTCCCCAAGACTCAAATAATTTTGGTTGCCCTCCTCTGACCCTCTCTCCAGGAGGTTAATGTCCCTTTAAGTGTGGCTTCCAAAACTGCACGCAGTACTCAAGGTGCGGCCTCACCAAGCAGTTATACAGAGGAGACACTTCCTCCTTCTGGAGGTCATCCTAGCGTATGCATCCCAGCATCCTGTTGGCCTTGGCTGCTGCCCCCCCAAGTTTCAGAATTGTTCATCTTGACATCCACCACCACCCCCAGGTTCCTCTCAGCCATCGAGACTTGTAGCTATTCCCCCAGGGTGTACAACTTGGCCTGGGTTTCTGGCCCCAGGTGGAGTGCCTTGCATTTCCCGGCATTGAACCTCAGCTTCCACTTTCTAGACCATCTTTCCAGAGTCTCCAGGTCCTCCTGTAGAGCCACCCTCCCCTCCTCCCCATCCACCACCGCCCCCAGTTTTGAGTCATCCGCAAAGAGACTCATCTCACTCCTGATTCCTGTCCTTATGTCAGAGACATAGGCATTGAACAGAAGGGGCCCAAGAACTGATCCCTGTGGGACCCCACTAATGACCCCTCCTTGGGATGAGACTATCCCGGCCAACTACGATTAATTGCTATCCATCTGATCATCTGGTTCCCACCCCCATTTCTCCCAGCTTATCCAACAGGCCCACATGAGGAACAGAGTCAAATGCCTTGCTGAGTCTAGAAAGAGGACGCCCACTGGTCTACCCAGGTCCAAGGCACTAGTCACCCAGTCATAGAACTCCACAAGGTTTGTCTGACATGATTCTCGGGACAAATCCATGCTGTTTATTGTCCAGGCACCCTGACTTTTCCAGGTCCCCTCAGTCTCTCCTTGACAATGCCCTCCATCACCTTTTGCCCACCACCGATGTCAGGCTGACAGGCCTGTAGTTTTCTGCCACCTCCCTTGATCCCCCCTGTGGATAGGCACCTATATGCACCACCTTCCAGTCTTGGGGCACCCACCCTGTCCTCAGAGAGATGGTGAAAGCTCCCGCAGGGTTTCACCTAGGACATCGCAGGTTCCTTCAGCACTCTGGGATGTAATTTATCCGACCTGGTGCTTTCTCTGTCTTAAGGGAGCTGAGGGCTTCCTCACTCTCTCTGCTGTGATTTCCACCTCCGCCACCTCTTCTCCCTGCTTAACCTTCACCTCTTGCCAGTGATGCCTCCCTCTCCCCAGACCTGCTGATCGGTAACGGTCCCCTCCTCAGTATCACTGTCTCCTCCCATGTATGATGCAGCACCCCATTTTCCTTTGGTGAGAACTTAGGTTAAGTACTCATTTAGTACCTCAGCCTGCTCCCCCGGGTCTTGTGCCCATCTCTCCTTTGTGTGGCTTTGTCTGTGTCATAGTGCTCATATTGAACCACACTGTGTTATGATCACTGGAACCCATGTTCCTGCCCTCCAGCAAGCCAGGACCCTCATCTTGTGTGGCTTGTCTATGTCATAGTACTCACATTGAACCACTCTGTGTAGATAGTCACTGACCCCAATATTCTACATACCAGGAAGCCAAGACCTCACCTTTTGTGTAGCTTGTCCATGTCATAGCACTTATATTGAACCACTCTGTGTTATGATTACTGGAACCCATGTTTCTGCCCTCCAGCAAGATAGGGACCTCAGCTTTTGTGGTTTGTCAGTGGTCATAGTGCTCATATTTAACCACACTGTGTGATGATCACAGGACCTCAGGTGACCTCCTCTGGCAATCCAGGCCCTCACCTTTGTGGTTTATCTATGTCATAGTGCTCATTTGAACCTCACTATGTGATGATCACTAGACCCAGGCGCCTGCACTCTAGCAAGGCAGCACCCTAGGCTTTGAGTGGCCGGTCTGTGTCATAGTGCTCACATTGAAGCACACTGTATGATGATCACTGGACCCTAGCAGCCAGTCCTTCAGTCAACCGGGATGTTCTCCTTGTGGCTTGTCTAGTGTCATCACTTTCATATTGAACCACACTGTGATGATCACTGACCCCAGGTGCCTTTCTCTAGAAAGGCAGGACTCTAAACTTGTGTTACTTGTATGTGTCATACTGCTCATTTTGAATGACACTGTGTGATGATCTGGACCCCAGGTGCCAGCCCTCTAAGCAAGGCAGGACCCTCAGCTTTGGGTGGCTTGTCTGTGTCATAGTGCTCATATTGAACCACACTGTGATGATGATCACTGGACTCTAGGGTAATTGACCACAAGCAAGCCAGGACCTCACATTTGTGTGTCTTGACTGTGTTGTAGAGCTTATTTTGAACAACACTGTGCGATGATCACTGGACCCCAGGTGACTAACCTCTCAGCAAGGCTACACTCAGATTTGTGTGGCTTGTCAGTGTCGAGTGCTGATATTGAACCTCACTGTATGATGATTGCTGGACCCCAGGCACCTGCATCTAGCAAGACAGGGACCTCAGCTTGCAGTGGCTTGGCTGCGGTTTAGTGCTCATATTGAACCACACTGTGTCATGATAACTGGACCCCAAGTGCCTGCCCTCCAGGAAGCCATTCTCTCACCTTTGTGCAGCTTATCTGTGTACTTGTGTGCATACTGAACCACACTGTGTGAATGATCACTGGACCCCAGTTGCCTGCCTCTCGAGGAAGCCAGGACCTCATATTTGTGTGTCTTGGCTGTGCCAGAGAACTCATGTTGAATGACACTGTGTGATGATCACTGGACCCCAGGTAACTACCCTCCAGCAAGCTGGGACCATCAGCTTTGTGTGGCTTGTCAATGTCATAGTGCTCATATTGAACCACACTGTGTGATGATCACTGACCTCACGTGCCTTCCCTCTAGAAAGGCAGGACCCAAGCTTTTAGTTGCTTGTCTGTGTCATAGTGCTAATTTTGAATGACACTGTGTGATGATCTCTGGACCCCAGGTGCTCTGCTTTCTAACATAGCAGGACCCTCAGCTTTTGTGTGTCTTGTCTCATGTCATAGTGCTGATACTTATCCGCACTGTGTGATGATGATGGTACCACAGGTGCCTGCCCACAAGCAAGCCTGGACCCTACCTTGTGTGTCTTGGCGTGTCATTCTGCTCATATTGAACCCTTTGTTTGACGGTCACTGGACCCCAGGTGCTTCCTCCCGGCAGTCCACGACTCCTGACCTTGTGTGGCTTGTCTGTGTTGTAGTGCTCATATTGAACCACAGTGTGATGATCACAGGACCCCAGGTGCCTGCTCCACAAGCAAGCCAGGACCCTCACCTTTGCAGTGGCTTGTCTGTGTCACAGTGCTCATACTGAATCTCACTGAGAGATGAACACAAGACCCTAGGTTCTGCACTCCAGCAATCCTGACCTCACTTTGGGTGGCATGTCTGTGTCATAGTGCTCATGTTGAACCACACTGTGTGATGGTCACTGGACCGCAGATTTCTGCACCCAGCAAGCCAGGACCCTCACCTTTGTGTGGCTTGTCTGTGTCATAGTGCTCATATTGAACCACACTGTGTTATGATCACTGGAACCCATGTTCCTGCCTCCAGCAAACCAGGACCCTCACCTTTGTGTGGTTTGACGGTGTCATAGTGCTCATATTGAACCACACTGTGTGATGATCGCTTGACCCCAGGTGCTTGCCCTCCAGTCTACCAGGGCGTTCTCCTTTGTGGCTTGTCTGTGTCTTAGTTCTCATATTGAACCACACTGTGTGATGATCACTGGACTCCAGATGCCTGCCCTTCTAGCAAGGCAGGACCCTAAGCTTTGTGTGGCTTGTCTGTGCATAGGTTGCTCATACTGAACCACACTGTGTGATGATCATGGGATCAGAGGTGCCTGCCCGCCAAGCAGGCCAGGACCTCACCTTTGCGCAGTGGCTTGTTCAGGCCATAGTGCTCATACTGAATCGTTACTGAGTGATGATCACTAGGACCCCAGTTTCTTGCACTCCCGAGCCTGGATCCTCATCTTGTGTGGCAGTGTCAGACATAGTGCTCATATTGAACCACACTGGTGTTATGATCACTGAACTCATGTTCCTGCTCTCCAAAGAGCCAGGACCCTCACCTTTGTGTGGCTTGTCTGTGTCATAGTGGTCATATTGAACAATGCTGTGTGATGATCACTGGACCCCAGGTGCCTGCACTCTAGCATACCCCTCAACAGTGGAGCAGGTCAGCTATTATATATGTTTGAGGGGGTTTGGGTACCTGCTGTTTAGCTCATTCTGCCTAGTCTCCCAGTCCAACATGCATAGAAGTTGATGGTGATTAGGACCATAAACCCATCCAGCTCTGCCCATTTCTTGTTCTACCTTATAATGTGCCACTGGCTTTGCTCTGTCAATGGCCTCTATATTCATACTCATCTGTTTTGCTCCTTATGCCTGTCCTTGCCTGCTTGAAGCCTTGCACCTGTATTCATATCCACCACTTCCTTAGGTAGGCCATTCCATGCATCCACCACCCTTCTGTAAAAAAAGATTTTCTCAAATTACCCCTTTAATCTGCCTCCCCTAATTTCTTGCTGTGTTCTCTTGTCCTGCTATTTTTCTTATATTGAAACATGTTAGACTCTTTCATCTTGTTAATACCCTTAAAGGTAGTATTTGATTAAAAGAAAACTGCACTTTTAGACAGTTTATTCCTGGGCCCAGCTTAATCATATACCTGGTACTTTTCCCACCGGCATTGTATTATCACAGAGTAATTTGTTCAGTTATCTCTGCTTCCTTACATTCTGTCACCAAGCATATTGCACTGGGACCCCTCTGCTGCCAACTGCACATTTGTATGACTTGGTGGGACATTGGGAATGGTCGCTACAGGGTCCTCTGCTGTAGTTAAAAGACATGATGTGACCTGAGGGGAAAAGCACAGCTGAAAATTTATTTGATGCAGCTGAAAATTGTAGGCACATGTTTATTGTAGTACGCAACAATTCAAATAAATTGTAAATATTTCAAAAACTAAAGATGACTGAAAATAATATGTACAGGTATGGAAGCTGAACTTAGCAGCATGCTTACAGTCAAAAGCAGAATTTTACAGATTACTCTGATTTGGTAGTACTGCTGCATTAAAGTGTTTGAATGTTTCAATCATATCACACAACACACACTTGTTCATTCCTCTTCTCAACTGCAGAGATAACAGAGTAACGTTAGCAGCAAATTGTATCACTGACATCTGAGGAAGAGGTTAGTTGGAGGGTCCTGAGTTTGCAGGTCCTACTATCAGGCACTAGTCTTCAAACATATAGATCATAGCAGATTCGTTATATTGTTGAGGGCATTGAGGTTCTGGCACGCTTCTGGTCAAAGTTATACGCTCCCAGATTTGCACCGCTATGAAAACAAAGCTTTGTCTGAATGCCTCATTTTGTGATGTCAGAAATGAATACTGAGGTTGCATGTCATTAACCTGTATGCATGTGATATGTCATAGGTTTAGTACTATTTAGAGGTGCCATGTAGAAAATCAAAGCAGCCACTGGAGTAACAGTCCCTGTTTACTGAGTGGTCACTTTCATTGTTCCAAGTGGCAACTCTAAATAGTACCAAACATCATTGTCAAAGTTGCACCAATATAGATCTATGGGCATACACAAGCAGCCTTCAGCTCTTCTGACATCACAAAAGGAGGTTGGGTTTCTGGTCTGGGGGTGTTTCAGACATGGCTTTGTTTTTATGTGGTACCAGAGTGCTATAACCATTTACACATGGGGAAGCATGTATAAGTTTCATACCCTCAACAGTGGAGCAGATCCTATTATATATGTTTGGGGACTGGGTACCAGACAGTAGGTACATGCTCAAATGTAGAATGTAAACTTGGGGTGGATTATTTCAATACAAGATGCTTTCAGTAAGCTCCAGACTTGGCTACGATTCTGTTGGAGAGGCTTTATTGCCTTTGTGTTTAGCAGTTATTCAAAAATTCTGTGTTAGCACAACCGGGGTTGCATAAGTATTGACAAAGTAGGTAAATTATGATTCACACATATTCATGCTTGCCTTGGGATAATAGGTAGGGCAGCTAGAGGTGAGCATGAAGGAAAAGAATTCTACAACATACATCTCTGCTTGTTCCTCTTTCTAGGTATCTGTCACAAAAAGAAATCACTGGGGAATACACCAGTCTGCTGTGAAAAAAACACTTATATAAAATAAGTGTTGTAATAGCATAATGTAAAAAACTGCATTTTGACAGTTTATTCCTCGCTTGCTGAGTATGTAGTGGTAGTCTTTCCTGCCAGCTATGCACCAACACCCTGTAATTTGCCTGGTTATCCTTTTGTGGTATTTACATTTCTGATACATTAACAGCAGTAGTATTTAGATAGTAGCCACCATATTTTCTTGTGGTTTACAACAGTGTTGAGGGCTTCAGCCCTGGTTAAATGGCTACAATGAGTTATCACAGCAGTTAGTAACATTAGGAAAACCGTGTTCGTTTGATTATGCAGTGTGTTAAATTTAAAGCAGTAGTACATTTAAATTAGGAAGTAGCTATTATGTAATTCTGTTTTTCAGCTGTAAGCACGTGTCTGAAGTCCAGTTTCCATACCTGTAAATGTTTTTTCCAGTCGCCCTAGTTTTTCAGATATTTGTACTTATCTTGAAGTGTTGTAGTCTCTACAACAAATATGGCGGCTGACTACAGCTGTGCTTTTTCAACAGGTCATATCACGACTTTTAACAACAGCAGAGGACCCTCTGCTTATCATTCCCGGCGTCCCTGCAAGTCATTCATGTGCAGTTTTCAGCAGAGGGTTCCAGTGCAAGATGCTTACTGGCAGACATAAACAAAAGCAGACAATAACTGAACAAATTACTGTGATAGTACAACGCTGGGGAGAAAGAGTACTATGTATATGATTACAGGGCACCTCTTTACTGATCCCATTCCCAACCTTAACATGTCCAGACGTTATTCTGTGATGTTCCTTTCCTGAACAGAATCTAAAGAAGAGTATTCAGAGAGGCTGCTGCCAGTGGTATTTATAGAGTTGAAATCTGGGGCTGCGCTTTAATGACATCACTCTTCTCCTGACCTGATTGGAGAACAGGCTACATTTTGACCATTCCTCCAATTTTGTCAAGTCCCTCTCATCCTTTCCACTCCATCCTGTGTATCAACCTGTTGCAGATTCAGTCATCTCAAAGACATACTTCTTCCAGTTCCTCTGCAATTCACTTATAAATATATTAAAAAGGACTGGTCCTAGTATCAACCCTGTGGTACCCCTACTAGTAACCTCCTTTCTTCACTGTGTAATTCGATTTACTACTACCTTACGTCCCTGTTGTTCAGCCAATTTTTATCCAGGCTACCACCTTGGGACCCATTCCAAGGCTGTCTATCTGTACTAATCTTTGTGGGGACCAAAACAAATGCCTGCTAAAATCTAGGCAGGCCATGTCCACAGCCCTCCCTGATCTACTACTGGTCACCCAGTCAAAAGAAATCTATTAGATTTGTCTGACATGACCTTCCCATCGTGAATCCATGCTGCTTGGGTCCCGTGCCCCACTGGCCTCAAGGTACTCAACAATTCTTTTCCTTCAGAAGTGATTCCATCATTTTCCCTACCACTGAGGTCAAACTAACTGGTCTGTAGTTTCCTGCCTCTGTCCTGCTCCCACTTTTTGTGAAGAGGAACCACCTCTGCCCTCCTCCAGTCCTTGGGTACCACCTCATCCTCCCATGATTTGTTAAGAGAGTAGTCAGCTATGTCACTAGTTCTACCCTTTGTTCTTTAGAATTTTTGGTGATCCCATCAGGCCCCATTGCCTTGTCCACTTTCAATTTTATTAGTTTGATTCTAGAACCTTTTCTTCTGTAAATGGACTGGTATCAACCCCTGCCTTCAGAGTGTTTCTCTTGTTTGGTTTGTAGGTAACTCCTCCTTCCTTTGGGAATACTGAGTAGAAATATTCATTCAGTAATCTCTGCCTTTTTCACTGTCACCCCTTACCCACATTCCTCTCCTTATTGCTTCAGTATCTCCCTTTGTCTTTTCTTTCACCCTAATGTACTCTATAAAGGTTCCATCCCCCCTTCTTACCAGAATTGGCTATCCTTTTTCTTCTCGTTTGGGCCTTTGCTATTCTGACTACCTTCCAAGCCTCTTTCATTTAACTGATAAAGTTCTCTGTCCTGCTCCTTCTGTGTTTCCTTATATTTCCTGAATGCTGCCTTTTCTCCTTAACTTTCCTGCCACTTCTTTGTGAAACCATATCGGTTTTTTTCCTTCATAGGTTTTATTGATTTTTTATGCAAAGGTTTGTTGCCCTTAGATGGCTGTTTTGATCACTTCCCATTGTTCCTCCACCCTCCTTCTTGCCTGTTTGCTAGTGTTTTCTTGAGGCACTCTCTCATTTTCCCAAAGTCAGCCCTCCCAAAGTCTAGTACTTTTGCTTCGTATGGCTTGATTGTATGGTTGTGTTTATCGTGAACCACACTGTTTGGTGGTCACTTGTTCCTCAGATGGCTACCCACTTCTAAATCTGAGATTCTTTCTCCATCCCCACTTGAAAGTACCAGGTCTAAGATTGCTCCCTCCCGAGTCGTTCCAATACTAGCTGTCTGAGACATGCCCCTCGTAGGCATCAAGAATGACCCTGTTTTGGATGGTCTGCAGCAAAGGTGCTCCAGTTAATATCTGCATATTCAGGTCCCCATCAACAATATCTCCCTTTTTTCTGCCATTCTAAGAAAGCCTTCTATCATTTCTTTTTTCATTCCCTCTCTCCTGAGATGGGGGTCTGCATACAACCCCATGGATTGTTGGGTGCCATTTCCTGTCTCCAGGGTGACCCAAAGTGCCTCATCTACTCCTCGTTTACCAGTTCTGTTGCTTGACCCTCCCTTACATAGAGAGCTACTCCTCCTCCTCCTCCCTGTCCTCTCAGAGATTATGATCCTGGCATGTTGACATCCCATTCATGGTTCTCTGTACCATGTTTCTGTGACTGCCACAATATCCAGGCAACCCTCTTCCATCAAGGCCACTAGTTCAGGGAGCTTGTTACACAGACTACGGCATTGGTACTCATCACCTCCACTTTTGATAGCTTTTCCCTTTCTTTTAGCCCCATTTCTTGTCCTTACTGCCTTTGCCTTGTTTTACATTTAAATCTGTTCTGCTCCCTAATAACTTCTAAGTTCTGGCATTTACTTTACTAATCACTGTTGTTTTGTGGGAGGAGGCTCGGATTTCCAGCTCCTTTCAGTGCCTCCTTGGCTAGTTTAAATTCTCAATGAAGCATTTAAACCCACCTAGATCCTAGCTCCCCCGACAGAAGCAATTATCGCACCAGTATAGGTCTGGCATTCCCTCCAGGTGGCTCCGAGTCCCAATGAAGCTAAAACTTGAGCCCACACCAGTTTTTCAACCACTCATTGAATTCCCTGGTGAGAAGTGCCCTCAGCATCTCCTTGCCATAGACAGGCAGCACCTCCCAGAAGGTCACCGTGATGCGCCACTTGTTCAAGGCCCCTTCCCAACTTTACAAACTCCTCTGCACTGCCTCTGATCCCATTCCCAGCCAGGTCAATGGTCCTCAGGTGGACAATGACATCCAGCTCCCTCCTCGCAGCCCTTAATGATCCTGAGGATTCGCTCTGTCCCTCCAAGTCAGGGCGGAGGGCACCTTACCTCCCTCTCCCCATCATCCCCATTTCTACCCCCACTGATTGAGTCCCCACCAGGAGTTGTTTCTTCCCGTGGGTCCCATGCCACCCTCCTTGGGTCTCCTTTGTGAAGTCCCCAGCATCCCATGGTCTCCACTATTAGGTGCCTCCATAGAGGAACCACTATCCACCAGAAGAGTGATCGAATTGTGAAGAGGTACAGCTGAGTGGATGCAACCTGTTCCACCACCTCCCTCCTTGAGCCCAGCCCCTGGTCCAGCCACTCCTTTTTCTTGGCAACCTCTGAGGTAGTGGCATTGGCCCTGGTGGTCCCTGGTGGAGAGAGGTTTCACAATCCCAGCAAGGTCAGCCTGAGACGGCAACTCCTCTCTCAGACCAGAGAGGTGCAAGCAAATAGGGCAGCATCGCAGCCTCCAGAATGTCTCCCTGAACACTGTCCCTTCATTGCCATTGCACCTGCACCACTCAGTCATGTTCATTTTGTGTCCCCTGTACTGTTTCTCTGATGCTTACTCTCCCTCTCCTTACAACTCTCACCCTTTCTGTTCTGGGATAGCAACTTCCTATCTTCTTCAGTAGTTCCTCTTTCTTGCTCAGTATCACACTACCAGCAGTCAGGGGGTAGAGTGAGCCACTTTTTCTGATTCAGGTTGACAAACCAATGTTTCTCTATGATCCTTTCCTTCCTACTACCAAACAGGAAGTTCTGCTGACAGTTAAATCCAGTGGCCATAAAAGTAGAACTGGCTTTGGGTGGGTGGGATGGAGGGCAATTTCATAGAAAAAGCTAGCAACAGGAAGTTGTAATTTGACTCACCTGCTTTTCTAATGTTCTAAACCACACCCCCAGGTAAGCTTCTCTTTCCTACTGGTTTAGCAAAGTCACCTGATACAGTACTCACTCCTGCACAGAATCGCACACTGTCTTTCTTTCTTTTCTTTTTTTTTAACCCAAATAAGACCCTTCACTTAATAAAGTTATCTGTCTACTTAATCTTAGTTGAGAATAATTGACTCACTGAGATATAAGTTTTAAATTAAAGAAAATTTGGGCTTCTTTTAGTTAGCTGCTTGCCCCACAAGGCTAGCAACAGGAAGTGTAGAATCAACGTCAACCCACACCCTCACTCCTGGTAGAGACTGACAGGCATTGTAGATGCTGGAGTGAGAGAGAGAGATGTAGAGGAATGGCAGTGATGTAGTGAACTATATGTCAACCCCCACCCTACTCTCTGCAGAGACTGACAGGCACTGGTAGTGCAGGAGTTAGAGAGATGCATGGTAGGAATGATAGTGATGTAGTATACTAACAGCAAACCCCACCCCTACCCTGCAGGGACAGACAGGCATTGGTAGTGCAGGAGTAAGAGAGATGTATAGTAGGAATGGCAGTGATGTAGAGAACTAACACCAACCCCCACCCTACCCTGCAGTAACTGAGAGGCACTGGTAGTGCAGGAGTTAGAGAGATATATAGTAGGAATGGCAGTGTCGTAGTGAACTAACGCCCAATTCTTTCACCCCTACCTCCCTGCAGGGAATGGACCAGCATTGGTAGTGCAGTAAAGAGGATGCGAGTTGGAACTGGCAGTGACGTAGTGAACTATCACTAACCCACACCCTCACCCTGCTGAGACTGGACAGGTACTGGCAGCAGGATTTAGAGAAATGGCGTAGGAATGGCAGTGGACGAAGTGAACTAACACCAAGCCCCTCCCTACCCTGCAGAGACTGACAAGCCTTGGTAGTGCAGGAGTTAGAGAGATGTATAGTAGGAATGGGAGTGACATAGTGAACTAACACCAACCCCGACCTCTACCCTGCAGAGACTGACAGTCTCCGGTAGAGCAGGAGTTCGAGAGAAGCATAGCAGGAATGACAGTGATGTAGAGAGCTAACGCCAACCCCCACCCTACCCTGCAGGAACTGAGAGGCACTGGTAGTGCAGGAGTTAGAGAGATATATAGTAGGAATGGCAGTGATGTAGTGAACTTTTGCGCACCCCCACCCCTACCCCACAGAGACTGATGTGCATTGGTAGAGCAGGACTTCGAGAGATGGATTGTAGGAATCGCAGGGATGTAGTGAACTAATGCCAACCCCCGTCCCTACCCTGCAGAGACTTATGAGCATTGGTAGTGTAGGAGATAGAGAGCGGTATAGGTGGAATAACAGAGACATAGTGAAATAATTCCTACCCCCACCGCAACCCTGCAGGGACTGACAGGCAGTGGTAGTGCAGGAGTTAGAGAGATGTAAAGTAGGAATGGGAGTGTCGTAGTGAAATATAGTCAACCCCCACCCTACTCTGCAGAGACTGACAGGCGTTGCTACTGCAGGAGTTAGAGAGATGCATAGCAGGAATGGCAATGATGTAGTGAACTAACATCAGACTCCACCACTACCCTGCAGGGACTGAGAGGCACTGGTAGTGCAGGAGTTAGAGAGGAGCATATCAGAAATGGCAGTGACATAGTGAACTAATACCAACCCTCACCCCTACCCTACAGGGACTGACAGGCATTGGTAGTGCAGGAGTCATAGAGATGAATAGTAGGAATGGCAGTGAGGTAGTGAACTGACGTCAAACTCCGCCACTACCCTGCAGGGACTGACAGGCACAGGTAGTGCTGGAGTTAGAGAGATGCATATTAGAAATGTCAGTGATGTAGAGATGTAACGCCATTCTCCACCACAACCCTGCAGGGACTGACAGGTACTGGTAGTGCAGCAGTAAGAGGGAGGCTATTAGCAGGAATGGCAGTGACGCGGTGAACTGACACCAACCTCACCCCTACCCTGCTGAAACTGACAGGCACTGGCAGTGCAGGATTTAGAGAAATGCATAGTAGGAATGGCAGTGATGAAGAGAACTAACACCAACTCCCACCCTACCCTGCAGGTACTGACAGGCATAGGTACTGCAGGAGTTAGAGAGATGTACAGCAGGAATGGCAGTAATGTAGAGAACTAATGCAAACCCCCACCCCTACCCTGCAGAGACTGACAGGCACTGGTAGTGCTGGACGAGAGGAGATGCACAGTAGGAATGGCAGTGACGTAGTGAACTAACACCAACTCCCACCGTACTCTGCAGGTACTGACAGGCATAGGTACTGCAGGAGTTAGAGAGATGTACAGCAGGAATGGCAGTGAAGTAATGAATCAACACCAACCCCCATCCCTACCCTGCAGGGACTGACAGGCACTGGTAGTGCCGGAGGTAGAGAGATGTATAGCAGGAATGGCAGTGATGTAGTGAACTAATGTCAAACTCCACCCCTTCCCTGCAGGGACTGACCAGCACTGGTAGTGCTGGAGTTAGAGAGGAGTATATCAGGAATGGCAGTGATGTAGGGAACTAACGCCTACCCCCACACCTACCCAGCAGAGACTGACAGGCATTGGTAGAGCAGGAGTTGGAGAGATGTATAGTTGGAATGGCAGTGATGTAGTGAGCTAATGCCAACCCCCACACCTACCCTGCAGAGACTGATAGGCATTGGTAGTGCAGGAGTTAGAGAGATGTATAGAAGGAATGGCATTAATGTAGTGAATTAACATCAACTCCCGCCCCTACCCTGCAGAGACTGACGAGCATTGGTAGTGCAGGAGTCAGAGAAATGTATAGTTGGAATGGCAGTGACGTAGTGAACTAACGCCCATGCCTACCCCTACCCTGCTGAGACTGGATGAGCATTGGAAGTGCAGGAGCATGGAGATGCATGGGCAGAAATGTAAGTGATGTAATGTACTGGCTGACCAACCTCCTCATGCTCTGCAGGGCAGACAAGCATTGTAGTGCAGGAGTTACTGAGATGTATAGTAGGAATGGCAGTGACGTAGTGAACTAACACCAACCCCCACCCTACAATGCAGAGACTAAAAGGCATTGGTAGTGCAGGAGTTAGAGAGATGTATAGAAGGAATGGCAGTGATGTAGTGAACTAACGCCTACCACCGCCCCTACTCTGCAGAGTCTAACAAGCCTTGGTAGTGCAGTAGTTAGAGTGATGTATAGTAGGAATGGCAGTGACATAGTGAATGAACACCAGCCCCCACCCCTACCCTGCAGAGACTGACAGTCACCGGTAGTGCAGGAGTTAGAGAGATGCATAGTAGGAATGGCAGTGATGAAGTGAACTAACGTCAACCCCCCACCCCTATCGTGCAGGGACTGACAGGAATTGGTAATGCAGGAGTTAGAGAGATGCATAGTAGGAATGGCAGTGATGAAGTGAACTAACGCCAGCCCCCCACCTCACCTGCAGGGACTGACAGGAATTGGTAGTGCAGGAGTTAGAGAGATGCACAGCAGGAATGGCAGTGATGTAGAGAACTAACGCCAACCCCCACCCCTACCCTGCAAGGACTGCCAGGCACTTGTAGAGCAGGAGTTAGAGAGGTGTATAGCAGGAGTTAGATACATATATAGTAGGAATGGCAGTGAAGTAGTGAACCAACACCAACCCCCACCACTACCCTGCGGGGACTGACAGGCACTGGTAGTGCAGGAGTTCGAGAGAAGCATAGCAGGAATGACAGAGATGTAGAGAGCTAACGCCAACCCCCACCCTACCCTGCAGGAACTGAGAGGCACTGGTAGTGCAGGAGTTAGAGAGATATATAGTAGGAATGGCAGTGATGTAGTGAACTTTTGTGCACCCCCACCCCTACCCCACAGAGACTGATGTGCATTGGTAGAGCAGGACTTCGAGAGATGGATTGTAGGAATCGCAGGGATGTAGTGAACTAATGCCAACCCCCGTCCCTACCCTGCAGAGACTTATGAGCATTGGTAGTGTAGGAGATAGAGAGCGCAAGTGGAATAACAGAGACATAGTGAAATAATTCTACCCACCGCAACCCCGTAGGGACTGACAGGCAGTGGTAGTGCAGGAGTTAGAGAGATGTAAAGTAGGAATGGCAGTGTCGTAGTGAACTATCGTCAACCCCCACCCTACCCTGCAGAGACTGACAGGCGTTGGTACTGCAGGAGTTAGAGAGATGCATAGCAGGAATGGCAGTGATGTAGTGAACTAACGTCAGACTCCACCACTACCCTGCAGGGACTGAGAGGCACTGGTAGTGCAGGAGTTAGAGAGGAGCATATCAGAAATGGCAGTGACATAGTGAACTAATACCAACCCTCACCCCTACCCTACAGGGACTGACAGGCATTGGTAGTGCAGGAGTCATAGAGATGAATAGTAGGAATGGCAGTGAGGTAGTGAACTAACTTCAAACTCCACCACTACCCTGCAGGGACTGACAGGCACAGGTAGTGTTGGAGTTAGAGAGATGCATATTAGAAATGTCAGTGATGTAGAGATGTAACGCCAGCCCCCACCACAACCCTGCAGGGACTGACAGGCATTGGTTTTGCAGTAGTAAGAGGGAAGCATAGTAGGAATGGCAGTGACGTAGTGAACTGACACCAACCCTCACCCCTACCCTGCTGAAACTGACAGGCACTGGCAGTGCAGGATTTAGAGAAATGCATAGTAGGAATGGCAGTGACGAAGAGAACTAACACCAACTCCCACCCTACCCTGCAGGTACTGACAGGCATAGGTACTGCAGGAGTTAGAGAGATGTACAGCAGGAATGGCAGTAATATAGAGAACTAATGCAACCCCCACCTACACTCCATGCAGAGACTGGACAGTGGCAAGTAGTGCAGGATTTAGGAGAGAGATGCACAGTAGGAATGGTGTGACGTGAGGAACTAACACCAATCTCACTCAGCATCCTGCAGGTACTGGACAGGCATAGGTACTGCAGGAGTTAGAGAGATGTACAGCAGGAATGGCAGTGAAGTAATGAATCAACACCAACCCCCATCCCTACCCTGCAGGGACTGACAGGCACTGGTAGTGCCGGAGGTAGAGAGATGTATAGCAGGAATGGCAGTGATGTAGTGAATCCACCAAACTCACCTCTCGTAGACTGACCAGTACTGCTAATGGAGTTAGAGGAGCATATCAGGAATGGCATGGAACTAACGCCCACCCCACACCCACCCAGCAGACTGAGCAGGCATTGGTAGGCAGGAGTTGGAGAGATGTATAGTCGAATGGCAGTGATGTAGTGAGCTAATGCCAACCCCACACCCACCCCTGCAGAGACTGATAGGCATTGGTAGTGCAGGAGTTAGAGAGATGTATAGAAGGAATGGCATTAATGTAGTGAATTAACGTCAACTCCCGCCCCTACCCTGCAGAGACTGACGAGCATTGGTAGTGCAGGAGTCAGAGAAGTGTATAGTTGGAATGGCAGTGACGTAGAGAACTAACGCCCATGCCTACCCCTACCCTGCTGAGACTGACTGAGCATTGGAAGTGCAGGAGTTATGGAGATGTATAGCAGGAATGTAAGTGATGTAATGTACTCACGCCAACCCCTCCCTTACCCTGCAGGGGCAGACAAGCATTGGTTGTGCACGAGTTACTGAGATGTATAGTAGGAATGGCTGTGACATAGTGAACTAACGTCAACCCCCACCTTACCCTGCTGAGACTGACAGGCATTGGTAGTGCAGGAGTTAGAGAGATGTATAGTAGGAATAGCAGTGATGTAGTGAACTAACGGCAACCCCCACCCCTACCCTGCAGAGACTGACAGGCAATGATAGTGCAGGAGTCAGAGAGATGTTTAGAAGGAATGGCAGTGATGTAGTGAACTAACACCAACCCTACCCTACCCCTGCAGAAACTAAAAGGCATTGCGGTGCAGGAGTTGAGAGATGTATAGAAGGAATGCAGTGATGTAGTGAACTAATGCTCACCACTCCCCTACTCCTGCAGAGTCTAACAAGCCTTGTAGTGCAATTAGTGTGATGTATAGCAGGAATGGCAGTGATGAAGTGAGCTAACGCCAACCCTCACCCTACCCTGCAGAGACTGAGAGACTGACAGGCATTGGTAGTGCAGGAGTTCGAGAGATGCATAGAAGGAATGGCAGTGACGTAGTGAATTAACATCAACCCCCACCCCTACCCTGCAGACACTGACAGGCAATGGTAGTGCAGGAGTGAGAGAGATGCATAGTAGGAATGGTAGTGACATAGTGAACTAACACCAACCCCCACCCTACCCTGCAGAGACTAAAAGGCATTGGTAGTGCAGGAGTAAGAGAGAAGTATTGAAGGAGCGGCAGTGATGTAGTGAACTAACGTCTACCACCACCTCTACCCTGCAGAGTCTAACAAGCCTTGGTAGTGTAGTAGTTAGAGTGATGTATAGTAGGAATGGCAGTGACATAGTGAACTAACACCAGCCCCCACCCCTACCCTGCAGAGACTGACAGTCACCGGTAGTGCAGGAGTTAGAGAGATGCATAGTAGGAATGGCAGTGATGAAGAGAACTAACGTCAACCCCCCAACCCTACCGTGCAGGGACTGACAGGAATTGGTAATGCAGGAGTTAGAGAGATGCTTAGTAGGAAAGGTAGTGATGAAGTGAACTAACGCCAAGCTCCACCCCTACCCTGCAGAGAATGACAGGCACAGGTAGTGCAGGAGTTAGAGAGATGTGTAGAAGGAATGGCAGTGATGTAGTGAACTAATGCCAACCCCTATCCCGACCCTGCAAGGACTGTCAGGCACTGGTAGAGCAGGATTTAGGGTGGTGTATAGCAGGAATGGCAGTGAAGTAGTGAACCAACACCAACCCCCAACCCTACCCAACAGAGACTGACAGGCACTGGTAGAGCAGGAGTTAGAGAGATGTATAGAAGGAATGGCAGTGACGTAATGAACTAACGCCAACCCCCACCCCTACCCGGCAGAGAATGACAGCACTGGTACTGCAGGATTTAGAGCAATGCATAGTATGAATGGCAGAGACATAGTGAACTAACACCAACACCCACCCTACCCTGCAGAGACTGACAGGCATTGGTAGAGCAGGAGTTAGAGAGATGTACAGAAGGAATGGCAGTGACGTAGTGAACTAACGCCTACCCCCGCCCCTATCCTGTGGAGACTGACAAGCCTTGGTAGTGCTGTAGTCAGAGAGATGTATAGATGGAATGGCAGTGACATAATGAACTAACACCAACCCCCAACCCTACCCTGCAGAGACTGACAGTCACCGGTAGTGCACGAGTTAGAGAGATGTATAGTAGGAATGGCAGTGATGTGGTGAACTAACGCCAACTCCCACCCCTACCCTGCAGAGACTGACAGTCACCGGTAGTGCAGGAGTTAGGGAGATGAATAGCAGGAATGGCAATGATGTAGTGAACAAATGCCAACCCCCACTCCTTTCCAGCAGGAACTGACAGGCACTGGTAGTGCAGGAGTTAGAGAGATGCATAGTAAGAATGGCAGTTATGTAGAGATCTAACACCAGCCCCCACCACAACCCTGCAGGGACTGACAGGCATTGGTAGTGCAGTAGTAAGAGGGAAGCGTGGTAGGAATGGCAGTGACGTAGTGAACTAACACCAACCCTCACCCCTACCCTGCTGAGACTGACAGGCACTGGCAGTGCAGGAGTTAGAGAAATGCATAGTAGGAATGGCAGTGACGAAGTGAACTAACACCAAACCCTACCCTACCCTGCAGAGACAGACAAGCCTTGGTAGTGCAGGAGTTAGAGAGATGAATAGTAGGAATGGCAGTGACGTAGTGAACTAATGGCAACCCCCACCACTTCCCTGCAGGGGCTGACAGGCACTGGTAGTGCCGGAGTTAGAGAGATGCATAGCAGGGAATGGGCAGTGATGTAGTGAGTAATGTCAACTCAGCCACTACCCTGCAGAGACTGACAGGCATTGGTAGTGCAGGAGTAAGAGAGATGCATAGTAAGAATGGTATTGATGTATTGAACTAATGCCAACCCCCACCCCTACCCTGTAGGGGCTGACAGGCATTGGTAGTGCAGGAGTAAGAGTGATGTATAGCAGGAATGGCAGTGAAGTAGTGAACCAACACCAACCCCCACCCCTACCCTGCAGAGACTGACAGGCATTGGTAGTGCTGGAGTTAGAGAGATGTATAGTAGGAATGGCAGAGATGTACTGAACTAACATCAACCCCCACCCCAACTCTGCAGGAACTGACTGGCATTGGTAGTGCAGGTGTCAGAGAGATGTATAGTAGGAATGTCAGTGAAGTAGGGAACTAACGCCAGCCCTCACCCCAACACTGCAGAGACAGACAGGCATTGGTAGTGCAGAACTTAGAGAGATGTATAGTAGGAAAGGCACTGATGTAGTGAATTAACGCCTACCCCCACACCTACCCAGCAGAGACTGACAGGCATTGGTAGTGCAGGAGTTGGAGAGATGTATAGTCGGAATGGCAGTGATGCAGTGAACTAACGCCAACCCCCACACCTACCCTGCAGAGACTGACAGGCATTGGTAGTGCAGAAGTTAGAGAGATGTACAGAAGCAATGGCAGTAATGTAGTGAACTTACGTCAACCCCCGCCCCTACCCTGAAGAGACTGACGAGCATTGGTAGTGCAGGAGTCAGAGAGGTGTATAGTTGGAATGGCGGTGACGTAGTGAACTAATGCCCACGCCCACCCCTACCCTGCTGAGACTGACGAGCATTGGAAGTGCAGGAGTTATGGAGATGTACAGCAGGAATGTCAGTGATGTAATGAACTCACGCCAACCCCTCCCTTACCCTGCAGGGACAGACAAGTGTTGGTAGTGCAGGAGTTAGAGAAATGTATAGTAGGAATGGCTGTGCCATAGTGAACTAACGTCAACCCCCACCCTACCCTGCTGAGACTGACAGGCATTGGTAGTGCAGGAGTTAGAGAGATGTATAGTAGGAATAGCAGTGATGTAGTCAACTAACGGCAACCCCAACCCCTACCCTGCAGAGACTGACAGGCAATGGTAGTGCAGGAGTCAGAGAGATGTATAGAAGGAATGGCAGTGACGTAGTGAACTAACACCAACCCCCACCCAACCCTGTCGAGACTAAAAGGCATTGGCAGTGCAGGAGTTGGAGAGATGTATAGAAGGAATGGCAGTGATGTAGTGAACTAACGCCTACCACCGCCCCTACCCTGCAGAGTCTAACAAGTCTTGGTAGTGCAGTAGTTAGAGTGATGTATAGGAGGAATGGCAGTGATATAGTGAACTAACACCAGCCCCCACCCCTACCCTGCAGAGACTGACTGTCACCGGTAGTGCAGTAGTTAGAGAGATGCGTAGAAGGAATGGCAGTGATGTAATGAACTAATGCCAACCCCCACCCCTACCCGGCAGAGAATGACAGGCACTGGTACTGCAGGATTTAGAGTAATACATAGTAGGAATGGCAGTGACATAGTGAACTAACGCCAACCTCCACCCTTACCCTGCAGGGACTTACTGGCACTGGTAGAGCAGGAGTTAGAGAGATGCATAGTAGGAATGGCATTGATGTAGTGAACATTCATCAACCCTCACCTCTACTCTGCCGGGACTGATAGGCACTGGTAGTGCAGGAGTTAGTGAGATGCATAGTAGGAATGTCAGTGACATAGTGAACTAACACCAACCCCCACCCCTACCCTGCAGAGACTGACAGGCATTGGTAGTGCAGGAGTTCGAGAGATGCACAGAAGAAATGGCAGTGATGTAGTGAACTAATACCAACCCCCACCCCTTCCCTGCAGACACTGACAGGCATTGGTAGTGCAGGAGTTAGAGAGATGCATAGAAGGAATGGCAGTGATGTAGTGAACTAACATCAACCCCCACCCCTACCCTGCAGGGACTGACAGGCATTGGTAGTGCAGGAGTTAGAGAGATGCATAGTAGGAATGGCAGTGATGTAGTGAACTAACACCAACCCCACCCCTACCCTGCAGGGACAGACAGGCACTGGTACTGCCGGAGTTAGAGAGCTGCAAAGTAGAAATGGCAGTGGCGTAGTGAACAAAGGTCAACCCCCCAGCAGAGACTGACAGGCATTGGTACTGCAGGTGAAAGAGAGATGCATAGCAGGAATGGCAGTGATGTAGTGAACTAACGTCAAACTCCACCCCATCCCTGCAGGGAATTTCAGGCACTGGAAGTGCAAGAGTTAGAGAGGAGCATATCAGGAATGGCAGTGACACAGTGAACTAACAACAACCCCCACCCTATCCTGCAGGGGCTGACAGGCATTGGTAGTGCAGGAGTTAGTGAGATGCATAGCAGGAATGGCAGTGACATCGTGAATTAACACCAACCCCACCCCTACCCTGCAGCGACTGACCGGCATTGGTACTGCAGGAGTTCGAGAGATGCACAGTAGGAATAGCAGTGAAGTAGTGAACTAACACCAACCCCCGCCCCTACCCTGCAGGGACAGACAGGCACCGGTACAGCCGGAGTTAAAGAGCTACAAAGTAGGAATGGCAGTGGCACAGTGAACAAAGGTCAATCCCCACCCCTACCCAGCAGAGACTGACAGGCATTGGTACTGCAGGAGAGAGAGAGATGCATAGCAGGAATGGCAGTGATGTAGTGAACTAACGTCAAACTCCACCCCATCCCTGCAGGGAATGACAGGCACTGGAAGTGCAGGGGTTAGAGAGGAGCATATCAGGAATGGCAGTGATGTAGTGAACTAACGCCAACCCCCACCCCTTCCCTTCAGGGACTGACAGGCATTGGTAGTGCAGGAGTTAGAGAGGAGCATATCAGGAATGGCAGTGACACAGTGAACTAACACCAACCCCCCCTACCCTGCAGAGAATGACTGGCACTGGTAGAGCAGGAGTTAGAGCGATGCGTAACAGGAATGGCAGTGATGTAGTGAACTAACACCAACCCCCTCCCTACCCTGCAGGGACTGACATGCATTGGTTGTGCAGGAGTTAGAGAGATGTATGGAAGGAAAGGCAGGGATGTAGTGAACTAACACCAACCCCCTCCCTACCCTGCAGGGACTGACATGCATTGGTTGTGCAGGAGTTAGAGAGATGTATGGAAGGAAAGGCAGGGATGTAGAGAACTAACGCCTACCCCCGCCCCCACCCTGCAGAGAATGACAAGTGTTTCAAGTGCAGGAGTTAGAAAGATGTATAGTAGGAATGGCAGAGACACTGTGAACTAACAGTAACCCCCACCCCTACCCTGCAGAGACTGACAGTCACCTGTAGTGCACTAGTTATAGAGATGCATAGTTGGAATGGCCGTGATGTAGTGAACTAACGTTAAACCCCCACCCGTACCCTGCAGGGACTGACAGGCATTTATAGTGCAGGAGTTAGAGAGAAGCATAGTAGGAATGGCAGAGACGTAGTGAACTAACGCCAACCTCCACCCTTACCCTGCAGGGACTTACTGGCACTGGTAGAGCAGGAGTTAGAGAGATGTATAGTAGGAATGGCAGTGACGTAGTGAACCAACACCAACCCCCAACCCCTACCCTGCAGGGACTGGCAGGCACTGGTAGTGCGGGAGTTAGAGAGATGTGTAGTAGGAATGGCAGTGACGTAGTTAGCTAATGTCAACCTCCGCCCTACCTTGCAGAGACTGACAGGCATTGGTAGTGCTGGAGTTATAGAGATGCATAGCAGGAATGGCAGTGATGTTGAGAACTAACGTCAATCTCCACCCCATTTCTGCAGGGATTGACAGGCACTGGTAGTGCAGTAGTTAGAGAGGAGCATATCAGGAATGGCTGTGACATAGTGAACTAACACCAACCCCCACCCCTACCCTGCAGATACTGACAGTCACCGATAGTGCAGGAGTTAGAGAGATGCATAGTAGGAATAGAAGTGATGTAGTGAACCAACGTCAATCCCCCACTCCTACCCTGCAGGGACTTACTGGCACTGGTAGTGCAGGAGTTAGAGAGATGCACAGTAGGAATGGTAGTGATGTAGTATACTAACAGCAGACCCCACCCCTTACCCCTGCAGTGACGGACAGGCATTGGAAGAGCAGGAGATTGAGAGATGCATAGTAGGAATGGCAGTGATATAGTGAGCCAACTCCAACCCACACCTCTACCCTGCAGAGACTGACAGGCATTGGTAGTGCAGGAGTGAGAGAGATGTATAGTAGGAATGGCAGTGATGTAGTGAACTAACGCCAACCGCCACCCCTACTCTGCAGAGACAGACAGGAACTGGTAGTGCAGTAGTTAGAGAGATGTATAGCAGGAATGGCAGTGATGTAGTGAGCCAACACCAACCCCCACCCCTACCCTGCAACGATTGACAGGCACTGGTAGTGCAGTAGTTAGAGAGATGCATAGCAGGAATGGCAGTGATGTAGAGAACTAGCGCCACTCCCCACCCTACCCTGCAGGGACTGAGAGGCACTGGTAGTGCAGGAGTTAGGGAAATATATAGTAGGAATGGCAGTGATGTAGTGAACTAACGCCAACTCCCACCCCTACCCTGCAGAGACTGACGGGCATTGGTAGTGCAGGAGTTAGAGAGATGTATAGAAGGAATGGCAGTGATGTGGTGAACTAGTGCCAACCCCCACGCCTTCACTGCAGTGACTGACAGGCACTGGTAATGCAGGAGTTAGAGTGATGAATAGCAGAAATGGCAGTGACATAATGAACTAACGCCAACCCCCACGCCTTCCCTGCAGAGAATGACAGTCACCGGTAGTGCAGGAGTTCAAGAGATGCACAGTAGGAATGGCAGTGATGTAGCGAACTAACGCCAACCCCCACCCCTTCCCTGCAGAGACTGACAGTCATTGGTAGAGCATTAGTAAGATAGATGCATAGTAGGAATGGCTCTGATGAAGTGAATGAACGCCAACCCCCACCCCTACCCTGCAGAGACTGACAGGCACAGGTAGTGCAGGATTTAGAGATATGCATAGTAGGAATGGCAGTGACGTAGTGAACTAACACCGACCCCCACACCTACCCTGCAGGGACTGACAGGCATTGGTAGTACAGCAGTTAGAGAGACCGATTGAAGGAATGGCAGTGATGTAGTGAACTAACACCAATCCCCACCCTTACCCTGCAGGGACTGACAAGCATTGGTAGAGCAGGAGTTCGAGAGATGCATAGTAGGAATGGCAGTGATGTAGTGAACCAACAACAACCCCCACCTCTACTCTGCTGATACTGACATGAACTGGTGGTGCAGTAGTTTGAGAGATGTATAGCAGGAATGGCCGTGATGTAGTGAACCAACACCAACCCCCACACCTACCCTGCAGGGACTGACAGGCCCTGTTAGTGCAGGAGTTAGGGAGATATACAGTTGGAATTGCTGTGACGTAGTGAACTAATGCCCACCCCCACCCCTACCTTTCACGGACTGACATTCATTGGTAGAGCAGGAGTTCGAGAGATCCATAGTAGGAATGGCAGTGATGTAGTGAACTGACATCAAACCCCGCCCCTACCCTACAGGGACTGACAAGCAATGGTAGAACAGGAGTTCGAGAGGTGCATAGCAGGAATGGCAGTGATTTAGAGAACTAACGCCAACTCCCACCCTACCCTGCAGGAACTGAGAGGCACTGTTAGTGCAGGAGTTAGAGAGATATATAGTTGGAATTGCTGTGACGTAGTGAACTAACGCCCACCCCCATCCCTACCCTGCAGAGACTGACAGGCATTGGTAGTGCAGAAGTTAGAGAGATGTATAGCAGGAATGGCAGTGATATAGTGAACTTAAATCAACCTCCACCCCTACCTGCAGGGACTGACAGGCATTGGTAGTGCAGGAGTTAAAGAAATGCATAGCAGGAATGGCAGTGATGGAGTGAACTAACACCAACCCACACTACTACCCTGCAGAGACTAACGAGCACTGGTAGTGCAGGAGTTAGAAGTGAACTAAAGTCAACCTCCACCCCTACCCTGCAGGGACTGACAGGCACTGGTAGTGCAGGAGTTAGAGAGATGCATAGTCGTAATGGCAGTGATGTAGTGAACTAACGCCAACCCCTACCCCTACCCTGCAGAGACTGACAGGCATTGGTAGTGCAGAAGTTAGAGAGATGTACAGTAGGAATGGCAGTGATGTAGTGAACTAACACCAATCCCCACCCCTACCCTGCAGGGACTGACAGGCACTGGTAGTGCAGGAGTTAGAGAGATGCATAGTCGGAATGGCAGTGATGTAGTGAACTAACGCCAACCCCCACCCCTAACCTGCAGGGACTGACAGGCATTGGTAGTGCAGGAGTTAGAGAGATGCATAGTCGGAATGGCAGTGATGTAGTGAACTAGCGCCAACCTCCACCCCCTACCCTGCAGGCAGGAACCATAGAAGATGGGGTTGGTGGGTGTCTGGAATGCAGCAGCAGATGAAATCTTGGAGAAACAGGAGTGAGTCAGCTTGGACAAGAGAAGCGAATCATAGCAGATGTGGCTTGAGGTGGTTGAGACAGCAACTTCAGATGCCACCTTGGAGAGACAAGTGAATGGGCTAGGACCCAGTGGCATAACCATGTATACTTACTGTATGCCCGTGCATACAGAAAAAAATTCCTGAAAAATCCCAGTTTTAAATTTTTTGTGTTTTATTTTGTCCATGTTGGTCCCCTGGTCTGGTCCACCAGTCCTCAGCACGGGGTGGGGGGGGACTCCACAAGTAATTTGACATGCTGGCACCAGTGGCACTCTCAGGGCAGCAGAACACAGTTTCAGTATCCAGCGGAGCAATTGGATAGTTTGTCCACGTGTGTCTTTGCTCCGCCAACTACTTGTGGTAGTTTTTTTCTCGCCTGCTGTTCACTTGGGATCAGCTGTTACGGCAAAGGTGAATGTCGCCATTTTTCTTACAGCTGCCTGAGACTCTCAGTCTTCTGATCGTCGTTGGGTGGGAGACAGAGTCGTGCTTGTTGCTCATCGATTGACTCACTACTCACACTGACCTGGTTGATCTCTGAGTCGGACTTCAAGAAGTTGGTGTTGACTACAGCCAAGGCTTTTTAGCTGGTCATGTCTGACTGGTGAGTAGGGGGCTGTTGATTTGTGTAACTATCGAGGAGGGGAGCTGTTGATTGGTGAGGAAGGATAGCTGTTGGTGCATATAAACAAACTGTGTGTAAACTGGGCTGCTGCTTGTTTCTGTAACTGGTGAGGAGGGAGAGCTGTTGGTGCATCACTGGTGGTGAGGACAGAAATACTGAAGTGTAACTGGTGGGATAATAACTGGATGGGAAATACAAATGTGTGACTGGTAAAGGAGGGTGAACTACTGGTTTTTTACTGGTAATAATTGCTGAGGAAGGAAGGGGAGCTGCAGATGTGTGTAACTGGTGAAGAGGAGGAGCTACTGTAATTTGTAAGGGGTGTGTGTGTGTGTGTATAGAGAGTAGGAGAAATTTAGGTGTGCAACTGGTGAGGAGGAAGAAGAGCTGCTGGTGTATGACTGGTGGGAGCTTCTGGTGTATGCAGGTGGTGAGGGGTGGGATGGGAGCTGCTGGTGTATGCAACTGGTGAGCAGTGGGAACTGCTGGTGTGAAATGGGGGAAGGGGAACTTCTAGTGTGTAACTGGTGAAGAGGAGAGCTACTAATCTGTAATGGTGTATTGGCCCGCACTAGTCTGGTGATGGCGTGTATGAATTCTGGAATGGTGGTGAAGAAGGCAAAGAAACTTAAACTTACGGGGCTGCCAGCGAGGGTAAAAGGTTAGTAGCTTAGGCCACCTCTTTGCCCCAGGTACCCACTCCCCTCCCGCCCATCGTTTTTTGTCTACTACTTACTCATCCTGCTGTGTTTTCAGCTGAGTTCCTGCACCTTCTATTATCTCCCTCATTATGCCAGTCTGTCTGTCTCCCTTGATGATTGACTGCCCCACATTTTCACTGATTGTTTAAAAATGTCAATGTCCCAGTCCCTGCCTCATCCTCTGATGTTTTTGGCATTAGCACAACCTGATAGCTGTTATAGTCATGACTGTCTTAACAGAATAAATAGATGCTCTCTCTGTCTGTGTAGTGTACAGATCGGGCCCACTGCCCTAGCCGAATATAATATTTATTTATTTTTCTACAAGTCAAGAACTATTGAGGCGGCTGGCAGGTAGCAGCAGCAGTAAGTGTCTGAGAACAGTAAGGGAAATATAGCAGTCCTTTGGTTTTGTTGTAAACCTTTTGCTGTTGTTAACTTTGATGGGCTGCAGGCAGCCTGCATGGTATATGGTTAGGTATAATTTGTTTGGGTCTGTCACTCAGAATAAAAGATGCATATATATCATGTCTTCATGTGGTGGGAACGGCGACAGTACAATAGCTAATTCAGAGTACTGTTACATGAAGAGTAGTAAAAAAAAAAAACAAGCAAGTGGGTCATCATAGTGGCTGGTGAATGGGAAATGGCTTGAAGTTGTGGCAACTGGAATTTGGCAAATTCAGTTGTGGCAGGACCTGTTTTTTAATTTCCCAAAGCTGGAACACTAGTAGAAAACTAGCAGGGGTTTGGGAATAATGATGTGCCATGCCACAGTGCCAGTAAATATCAGATAGGCCACTAATATCAAAAGTTTGCTGCAAAGCTTTTCCATGGTAGGAGGACAGGAGGGTACTAATTGTGAAGTTTTATCAAAAAAACAACCATAAGCAAAAAAATTGAATAAGTGTTCAAGTGACTAATGGGCTGTAGGAAGCAGTATAGCATAGTGCTTAAGAGCACTGAGTGCAAGTAGGGTCTGATGGGATTCAAACCCTGGTCTCTAAGTTTGCAGCTCACTGAGCTGCAAACCTGGAGACTTGGGTTTGAATCCCATCAGCCCCCAGACACTTGCATTCTGTGTAATCCTGAAAAAGTCACTTAACTTGGTTGTGCTCCCAGGTAGCACCTGGGAACAAGCTTGACTTAGTGTGTTTTTTCATGGTTAAACAATTTCCGCTGCCCCCTCCCCCTCCAGTGATCCACCCTGACATAATATTTTACTGCAGTGCCTGTATTGCACATCCTCAGGGCACTATAAAACTCCCACAATTGGCCCCAAAATGCACCAGAATGCAATAAAAATGCTTGGCTTGTTCCAGTGATTGTATATAATTCTTAAACAGTTTAAACAGTCTCCAGTGCTTAGTTACATCATTACAACATAGTTACAGCATCATTTTCATAAGTACTTAGTATCTAACTGTATGCCTGCACTGCAAGAATGGCATCAACACTGGTGCCAAAATGAAACTATGCAGCCACCAGGGGCCAGAACAATGGTACTGGTATGTAAAAAGGGTATGGTAGAAGGGTACTGTATACTCCCACAATTGGCGCCAAAATGCACCATAAAGCATCAAAAATGCCTAGGCAGCCCCCAGACCCCAGCCAACTGGTTGGAGTCATTGACTCGTGCGTACACTTTTTAAAAGGCTGCTTACTCCATTGCTAGGACCTGAGAAGGGAATCATAGCAAACTGGACTGGTGAGGGTCAGAACAACAGCAGCAGATGCTATCTTGACAGAAAAGAAGTGAGTGAGCTTGTACCAGGGAAAGGAATCATAGCAGATGAGACTTTCAGGGGTTGGGACAACCGCAGCAGATGCCATTTTCTTGGAGAAGAAGTTGATGGTCATGGACCAGGGAAGCAAATCATAGCAGATGGGCTGGCTTGGATCTGGACAGCAGCAGCAGCAGCAGATGAAACCTTGAGAGACAGAAGTGGATGGGCTTGGACCATGTAAGAGAATCATAGCAGACGGGGCTTGTGGGGTTTGGGGCACTAGCAGCAGATGCCACCTTGGAGAGACAGAAGTGAAAGGGCTTGGACAAGGAAATGGAATCATTGCAGATGGGGCTGGTAGGGATTGGGACAGCAGCAGCAGATGCCACCTAGGAGAGACAGAAGTTATAGGGCTTGGACCAGGTAAGAGAATCATATCAGATAAGGCTGGCAGGGTTCGGGACAGAAGCAGCAGACACTGCCTTAGAGGGGAAGAGATGAATGGGCTAGGACCAGAAAAGGGAATTGTAGCAGATGGGGCATGCATAGGTTGGCACAGCAGCAGCAGATGCCACCTTGGAGAGATAGAAGTGAAAAGCCTTGGACCAGGGAAGGGAATCAATGCAGATGGGGCTTGTGGGGGTTGGGGAAACAGCAGCAGATGCCACCTTGGAGAGACAGAAGTGAATGGGCTTTGACCAGGGAAAAGAATGATAGCAGATGGGCTTGCGGGCATCAGGACAGCAGCAGCAGATGCCACCTTGGAGGGGAAGAAGTGAATGGGCCTGGACTAAGGAAGGGAATCATAGTAGATGGGGCTTGCGGGTCTTGGGACAGCAGCAGCAAATGTAAGCCAGGAGAGACAGAAGTGAATGGGCTTCAACCAGGGAAGGGAGTCATAGCAGAAGTGGCTGGTGTGGGTCCGGACACCAGCAGCAGTTCCCGCTTTGGAGAGACAGAAGTGAATGGGCTTTGACCAGGAAAAGAATGATAGCAGATGGGGCTTGCGGGCATCAGGACAGTAGCAGCAGATGCCACCTTGGAGAGACAGAAGTGAATGGGCTTCAAATAGGGAATGGAATCATACCAGACGGGACTTCCTGTGGCTGGGACACAGCAGCAGCAGATGCCACCTTGGAGAGACAGAAGTGAATGGGCATGGACTAGGGAAGAGAATCATAGCAGATGGGGCTGGTGGAATTTGGGACAGCAGCAGATGATGTTACCCAGAAGAGACAGAAGTGAATGGGTTTCGACCAGGGAAGGGAATCATAGCAAATGGGGCTGGTGGGGGTCAGAACAACAGCAACAGATGCCACCTTGGATGGGACAGAAGTGATTGGGCTTGGACCATGGAAGAGAATCATAGCAGATGGGGCTGGTGGGGGCCAGGACACCGGCTGAAAATGCCACTTTGGAGATACAGAAGTGAATGGGCTTGGACTAGAGAAGGGAATCATAGCAGACACGACTTCCTGTGGCTGGGACAGCAGCAGCAGATGCCATCCTGGAGAGACAGAAGTGAATGGGCATGAACCAGGGAAAGGAATCATAGCAGATGGGCCTGGCAGAGTTTGAGATAGAAGCAGCAGATGCCACATTTATAGGGGAAGAAGTGAATGGGCTTGGACCAGGGAAGGGAATCACAGCAGATGCGGCTTGCAGTGGTTGGGACAGCAGCAGCAGATGCCAATTTAGAGGGGAAGAAATGAATGGGCTTGGACTAGGGAAGGGAATTGAAGCAGATGGGGCTGGCAGGGGTTGTAAGAACAGCAGCAGATGCCACCTTTGTAGGTGAAGAATTTAATGGGCTTGGACCATGGAATTGAATCATAGTAGCTGGGGCTTGGGATGGTTGGGAACAGAAGCAGCAGATGCCACCTAGGAGAGACAAAAGTGAAAGGGATTGGACAAGGGAAGGGAATCATAGCAGATGGGGCATGTGGGGGGTTGGGGCAGCAGCAGATTCCACCTAGGAGAGGCAGAAGTGAAAGGGCTTGGACAAGGGAAGGGAATCACAGCAGATGGGACTTGTGGATCTTGGGACAGCAGCAGCAGATGTAACTGAGGAAAGACAGAAGGTAATGGGCTTGGACCAGAGAAGGGAATCATAGCAGATGGAGCAGGCTGGAGTTGTGACAGAAGCTGCAGATGCCACCTTGGAGGGGATGAAGTGAATGGATTTGGACCAGGGAAGGGAACCATAGTAGATGGGGCATGTGAGGGTTGGCACTGCATCAGAAGATGCCACCTTGGAGAGACAGAAGTGAAAGGGCTTGGACCAGGGAAGAGAATCATTGCAGATCAGACTGGTGGGTGCGGGACACCAGCAGCAGATGCCACCTTGGAGAAACCGAAGTGAATGGGCATGAACCAGGGAAGGGAATCACAGCTGACGGGCTTGCAGTGGCTGGGACAGCAGCAGCAGATGCCACCTTAGAGGGAAAGAAGTGAGTGGGCTTGGACTAGGGAAGGGAACTGTAGCAGATGGAGCTGGTGGGGGTTGGGACAGAAGTAGCAGATGCTATCATTATGGGGAGGAATTTAATGGGCTTGGACCACAGAAGGGAATCATAACAGATGGGGCTAGGGATGGTTGGGCCAGCAGCAGCAGATGCCATCTTGGAGGGGAAGAAGTAAATGGGCTTGGACAAGGGAAGGGAATCATAGCAAATGGGGCTGGGGGGGGTCAGGACAGCAGCAACACATGCAACCTTGGCAGGGACAGAAGTAATTGGGTTTGGACCAGGGAAGAGAATCATAGCATATGGGGCTTGCAGTCATTGGGACACCAGCAGCAGATACCATGTTGGAAGGGAAGAAGTGAATGGGCTTGGACAAGGGAAGGGAAACATAGCAGATGGTGCTTTCAGGCGATGGGACAGCAGCAGCAGATGCCACCTTGGAGACAGAGATGTTAAAGGGCTTGGACCAGGTAAGGTAATCATCAGTTAGGGCTGGCAGGAGTTGGGACAGAAGCAGCAGATGCCACATCAGAGAGACAGAAGTGAATGGGCTTGGTCCTGCGAAGAGAATCATGGCAGATGGAGATTGCAAGAGTGAGGACTGTAGCAGCAGATGCCACCTTGGAGAGGAAGAAGAGAATGTTCTGTATTGTATCAAGGAGGGGAATCACAGCAGATGCAGCTTGTGGATCTTGAGATAGCAGTAGCAGATGTAACCCAAGAGAGAAAAAAGCGAATGGGCTTTGACCATGGAAGGGAATTATAGCAGATGGAGCTGGTGGGGTCAGGATAGTAGCAGCAGATGCCACCTTGGAGAGACAGACTTGAAAAGTCTTAGACTAGGGAAGTGAATCATAGCAGATGGGGCTTCCAGTGGCTGGGACAGCAGCAGCAGATGCCACCTTGGAGAAACAGAAGTGAATATGCTTCGGCCATTCAAGGGAATCATAGCAGATGGGGCTGGCAGGATTTAGGACAGCAGCAGCAGATGCCCCCTTTGTAGGGGAAGAAGTGAATGGGCTTAGACCAGGAAAGTGAATCACAGTAGATGGGGTTTGCTGTGGTTGGGACAGCAGCAGCAGATGACTCCTTAGAGAGGATGAAGTGAATGGGCTTGGACCAGTGAAGGGAATTGTAGCAGATGGTGCTGGTGGGGGTTGGGACAGCAGCAGCTGATGCAATCTCTATAGGGGAAGAAGTGAACGGGCTTGGACCAGGGGAGGGAATCATAGCAGATGGAGCTTGTAGTCATTGGGACAGCAGTGGCAGGTGCCATTTTGGAGTGGAAGAAGTGAATGGTGTTTGAACAAGGAAAGGTAATCATAGCAGATGGTGATTGTGGGGGATGGGACAGCAGCAGCAGATGCCACCTTAGAGGGACCAAAGTGAATGGGCTTGGACTAGGGAATTGAATCATGGCAGATATGGTCTGCAGGGTTTGAGACAGCAGCAGTAAATGCCAACTTGGAGAGACAGAAGTGAAAGGGCTTGGATCAGGGAAAGGAATCATAGCATATGGGCAGGTGTGGGTTGGGGCCGCAGCAGATGCCACCTTGGAGAGACTGAAGTGAATGAGCTTCGACCAGTGAAGGGAATTATAGCAGATGGGGCTGATGAGCCCCGGAGACCAGCAGCCAATGCCACCTTGTAGAGACAGAAGTGAAAGGGCTTTGATTAAGAAAATGAATCATAGCAGATGGGGCTTACGGGGGTTGGGACTGCAGAAGCAGATGTCACCTTGGTTGGGAAGAAGTTAATAGGCTTGGACCAGGGAAGGGAATCACAGCAGATATGGCTGGTTGTGGTTGGGACAGCAGCAGAAGAAGGCTCCTTAGAGGGGAAGAAGTGAATGGACTTGGACCAGGGATGGGAATCGTAGCAGATGGGGCTGGCAGGGGATGGTACAGCAGCAGCAGATGCCATCTTGATAGGGGAAGAAGTGAATGGTCTTGGACCAGGGAAGGGAATCATAGCAGGTGGTGCTTGTGGGGGATGGGAAAGCAGCAGCAAATGCCACCTTAGACGGACAGAAGTGAATGGGTTTGGACTAGAGAAGGGAATCATAGCAGATATGGTTTGCTGGGATTGGGACAGCGGCACTAGATGCCAACTTTGAGAGACAGAAGTGCATGGGTTTGGACCAGGGAAGGGAATTGTAGCAGATTGGGCTGGCGAGTCCAGGAGACCAGGAGCATTTGCCACTTTGGAGAGACAGAAGTGAATTTGCTTGGGCCATGGAAGGGAATCATAGGACATGGGGTTTGGGGGTCAGAACTGCAGCAGCAGATGCCATGTTGGAGGGGAAGAAGTGAATGGGCTTGTACCAAGGAAGGGAATCATAGCAGATGGGGCTTGTGGGTCTTGTCACACCAGCAGCAGATGTAACCCAAGAGAGACAGAAGTGAACAGGCTTCGACCAGAGAAGGGAATTATAGTAGATTAGGCTGGACGGGGTTAGGGACAGCAACAGCTAATGCAACCTTGGAGCAAACGGAAGCGATAGGGCTTGGACCACAGAAAGGAACCATAGCAGATGGAGCTGCTGCGGGTTGGGACAGCAGCAGCAGTAAATTCCACCTTGGAGAGACAGAAGTGAAAAGGCTTGGCTCAGGGAAGGGAACCATAGCAGACAGGGCTGGCAGGGGTTGGGACAGCAGCAGCAGCAGCAGATGCCATCTTTATAGTGGAAGAAGTGAATGGTCATTGACCAGGGATGAGAATCATAGTAGATGGGGCTTGCGGTCATTGGGACAGCAGCAGATACCATCTTGGAGGGGAAGAAGTGAATGGGCTTGAACAAAGGAAGGGAATCATAGCAGATGGTGCTTGCGGGGATGGTACAGCAGCAGCAAATGCCACCTTAGAGGGACAGAAGTGAAAGTGCTTGGAACAGGGAAAGGAATCATAGCAGACAGAGCTGGCGGGAATTAGGACAGCAGCAGCAAATGGCACTTTTTTAGAAGGGATGCAATGAATGGACTTGGATCAGGAAAGGGAATCATAGCAGATGAGACAGGTTGGGGTCAGGACACCAGCAGCAGATGCCAACTTGGAGAGACAGAAGTGAATGAGTCTCGACCATGCAAATGCATCATAACAGATGGGACTGGTGGGTATTGGGACAACAGCAGCAGATGCAACCTAGGAGAGAAAGAAGTGAAAGGGCTTGGAGCAGGTTAGGGAATCATAGCAGATAGGGCTTGAGGGGGTTGGGAAGCAGTAGCAGATGCTGCCTTAGAGAGACAGAAGTGAATGGGTTTGGACCTCAGAAGGGAATCATAACAGATGGGGCTAGTAGGGGTATGGACAGCAGCAGCAGATGCCACCTTGGAGGGACAGAAGTGAAAGGGCTTGGACCAGGTAAGGGAATCATAGCAGATGGGGTTAGTGATAGTCGGGACAGCAGAAGTAGATGCCAACTTAGAGGGGAAGAAGTGAATGGAGTAGGACCAGGGAAGGGAATCATAGCAGTTGGGGCTTGCAGGTGCTGGTCAGCAGCTGCAAATGTAACCTTCAAGAGACTGAAGTGAATGGGCTTGGACCAGGCAAGGGAATCATTGCAGATGGGGCTGGTGGGGTTTGGGACGGCAGCTGCAGATGTCACCATTACAGGGGAAGAAGTGAAAGGGCTTGGATCAGGGAAGGAATCACAGCAGATGGGACTTGCAGTGGTTCAGACAGCAGCTGCAGATGCCATCTTAGAGGGAAGAAGTGAATGGCTTTGGACCAAGGAAGGGAATCATAGCAGCTTTGGACCAGGGAAGGGAATCGTAGCAGATTGGTCTGGCGGGGGTTGGGACAGCAGCAGCAGATGCCATGGTGGAGGAAGAAGTGAGTGGGCTTGGACAAGAGAAGGGAAATATAGCAGATGGTGCTTTCAAGGGATGGGACAGCAGCAGCAAATGCCACCTTGGAGAGACAGAAGTGAAAGGGCTTGGACGAGGGAAGGGAATGTAGCAGATTGTTTTTTCAGGAATTGGGACAGCAGCTGCTGATGCCAACTTGGTGAGACAGAAGTGAATGGGCTTTGACCACGGAGTGTAATCATAGCAGATGGGGCATGCGGTGGTTTGGACAGTAGCAGCAGATGCCACCTTGGAGAGACAGAAGTGAAAGGGCTTGGACCAGGGAAGGGAATCATAGCAGATGGGGCTTGTGGGTGTCAAGACAGCAGCAGCAGATGTCATCTTGGAGGGGAAAAAGTGAATTGGCTAGTATCAGGGAGGAGAAACATTGCAGATAGGCCTTGTGGATCTTGGGACAGCAGCAGCAGAAGTAGCCCTGGAGAGACAGAAGTGAATGGGCTTCAACCAGTGAAGGGAATCATAGCAGATGGAGTAGGCAGGGGTTGGGACAGAAGCAGTGGATGCCACCTTGGAGGGGATGAAGTGAATGAGCTTGGACCAGGGAAGGGAAACTTAGCAGATGGGGCTTGTGGGTCTTGGGACAGCAGCAGCAGAAGTAGCCCAGAAGAGACAGAAGTGAATGGTCTTGCACCTGGAAAGGGAATCAGAGCAGATGGAGCAGGCGGAGGTTGGGACAGAAGCAGCAGATGAAAAACTTGGATTCAATGAAGTGAATGGGTTTGGACCAGGGAAGGGAAATAAAGCAGACGTGGCATGCGGTGGTTGACACAGCAGCAGCAGATGCCACCTTGGAGAGACAGAAGTGAAAGGACTTAGATCAGGGAAGGGAATCCTTGTAGTTGTGGTTTGTGGGGGTTGGGACAGCAGCAGCAGATGCCACTTTGGAGGCGAAGATGCGAATGGGCTTGGACCAGGGAAGGAAATCATAACAGATGGGGCTTGCTTGTCTTGGGACAGCAGCAGAAGATGTAACCCATAATAGGCTGAAGTGAATGGGCTTCGACCAGTGAAGGAAATCATTGCAGATGGGGCTGGTGTGGGTCTGGACAGCAGCGGCAGCTGCCACCTTGGATGGGACAGAAGTGACTGGGCTTGTACCAGGGAAATGAATCACAGCAGATAGGGCTGGTGGGTGCAGGGACACTAGCAGCAGATGCTGCCTTAGAGAGGCAGAAGTGAATGGGCTTGAACTAAGGAAGGGAAACATAGAAGACAGGACTTCCAGTAGCTGTGACAGCAGCAGCAGATGCCAGCTTGGACAGACAGAAGTGAATGGGCTTGTACCAGGGAAGGAAATCATTGCTGATGGTGCTGGTGGGTTTTGGGACAGCAGCAGCAGATGCCACCTTTATTGGGGAAGAACTGAATGGGCTTGGACCACGGAAGGTAAACATAGCAGATGGCACTTGGGATGGCTGGGACAGCAGCAGCAGAGGCCATGTTGGAGGGGACGAAGTGAATGGGCTAGGACAAGTGAAGGAAATCTTAGCTGATGGTGCTTCCTAAGGAATGGGACAGCAGCAGATATGCCAACTTAGAGAGACAGAAGTGAATGGGCTTGTACCAGGGGATGTAATCATAGCAGATGGGGCTGGTGGGGGCTGCAGCAGCAACACATAGCACCTTGGAGAGGCAGAAGTGAATGGGCTTCGACCCGGAAGAGAATCATAGTAGATGGGGTTTGCAGAGTTTGGGACAGAAGCAGCAGATGCCAGCTTGATGAGACAGAAGTGAATGGTCTTGGACCATGGAAGGTAATCATAGCAGATGGGGTATGAGGGGGTTGGAAAAGCAGCAGCAGATGCCACCTTGGAGAGACAGAAGTGAAAATCTTGGACCAGAGAAGGGAATCCTAGCAGATGGGGCTTGTGAGGGTCGGGACAGCAGCCTCAGATGCCGTCTTGCAGGGGAAGAAGTGAATGGGCTTGTACCAGGGAAGAGAAACATAACAGATGGGGCTTGCAGGTCTTGGGACAGAAGCAGATGTAACACAGGAGAGACAGAAGTGAATGGGATTCAACCAGGGAAGGGAATCATTGAAGATGGGGCTGGTGGGGGTTGCGACAGCAGCAGCAGATGCCACTTTGGGGGTGAAGAAGCGAATAGGCTTGGACCAGGAAAGGGAAATCATAGCAGGTAGAGCATGTGGGGGTTGGGAAAGCAGCAGCAGATGCCACCTTGGAGAGACAGAAGTGAAAGACCCTGGACCAGGGAAGGAAATCATAGCAGATGGGGCTTGTGGGGGTCGGGACAGCAGCCTCAGATGCCATCTTGGAGGGGAAGAAGTGAATAGGTTTGTACCAGGGAAGAGAAACATATCAGATGGGGCTTGTGGGTCTTGTGACAGCAGCAGATGTAATCCAGGAGAGAATGAAGTGAACGGGCTTTGACCAGGGAAGAGAATCATAGAAGATGGGCTGGTGGGGGTTGCGACAGCAGCAGCAGCAGCAGATGACACCTAGCAGGCACAGAAGTTCATGGGCTTGGATCTGGGAATGAAATCATAGCAGATGGAGCAGGCGGGGGTTGGGACAGCAGCAGCAGATGCCAACTTTGAGGGGATGAAGTGAATGGGCCTGGACAAGGGAAGGGAACCATAGCAGACTTGGCATGCAGGGGTTAGCATGGCAGCAGCAGATGCCACCTTGGAGAGACAGAAATGAAAGGGCTTGGACCAAGGAAGGGAATCACAGCAGATGGGGCTTTTGGGGTTTGGGACAGCAGCAGCAGATGCCACTTTGGCGAGACAGACAGGAAAGGGCTTGGACCAGAGAAGGGAATAATAACAGATGGGGCTTGCTTGTCTTGGGCAGCAGCAGAAGATGTAACCCATGTTAGACAGAAGTGAATTGGCTTGGACCAGGGAAGGGAATCATAGCAGATGGGGCTGGTGGGGTTTCGGACAGCAGCAACAGATGCCACATTTATAGAGGAAGAAGTGAATGGGCTTCGACCAGGGAAGGGAATCTCAGCAGACAGAGCCTTCAGTGGTTGGGACAACAGCAGCAAATACCACAGGGGGTGGGAAGTGTATATAGGTGACCCAGAGAGGAATTTGAAGCAAATGAGGCTGGCAGAGGGGTTGGGGCAGCAGATGCCACCTTTTATAGGGAAGAATTGAATTGGCTTGGACCATGGAATGGAATCATTGCAGATGGCGATTGAGATGGTTGGGACAGCAGCAGCAGATGCCATGTTGGAGGGGAAGAAGTGAATGGGCTTGGACAAGGGAAGGAAATCTTAGCAGATGGTGCTTCCAGGGGATAGGACTGCAGCAGATATGGCAACTTAGGGAGACAGAAGTGAATGGGCTTGGACCAGGGGATGTAATCATAGCAGATCGGACTGGTGAGGGCTGCAGCAGCAGCAGATGCCACCTTGGAGAGGCAGAAGTGAATGGGCTTCGACCAGGAAGGAAGATCATAGCAGATGGGGCATATGGGGGTAGGGGAAGCAGCAGTGGATGTCATCTTACAGAGACAGAAGTGAAAGGGCTTGGACCAGTGAAGGGAATCGTAGCAGATGGTGCTGGTGGGGGTTGGGACAGCAGCAGCAGATGCAATCTCTATAGGGGAAGAACTGAACGGGCTTGGACCAGGGAATGGAATCAAAGCAGATGGAGCTTGTAGTCATTAGGACAGCAGTAGCAGGTGCCATTTTGGAGTGGAAGAAGTGAATGGTGTTTGGACAAGGAAAGGTAATCACATCAGATGGTGATTGTGGGGATGGGACAGCAGCAGCAGATGCCACCTTAGAGGGACCGAAGTGAATGGGCTTGGACTAGGGAATTGAATCATGGCAGATATGGTTTGCAGGGTTTGAGACAGAAGCAGTAGATGCCAACTTGGAGAGACAGAAGTGAAAGGGCTTGGACCAGGGAAAGGAATCATAGCATATGGGCAGGTGTGGGTCAGGGCGGCAGCAGATGCCACCTTGGAGAGACTGAAGTGAATGAGCTTCGACTAGTGAAGGGAATTATAGCAGATGGGGCTGATGAGCCCTGGACACCAGCAGCCAATGCCACCTTGTAGAAACAGAAGTGAAAGGGCTTTGATCAAGAAAAGGAATCATAGCAGATGGGGCTTATGGGGGTTGGGACTGCAGAAACAGATGTCACCTTGGTTGGGAAGAAGTTAATAGGCTTGGACCAGGAGAGGGAATCCAGCAGAAATGGCTGGTTGTGGTTGGGACAGCAGAGAAGATGGCTCATGGGGGAAGAAGTGAATGGGCGTGACGGGATGGGAGTCATAGCAGATGGGGCTCCAGGGGGATGGTACAGCAGCAGCAGATGCCATCTTATAGGGGAGGAAGTGAATGGACTTGGACCAGGGAAGGGAATCATAGCAGGTGGTGCTTGTGGGGGATGGGACAGCAGCAGCAAATGCCACCTTAGATGGACAGAAGTGAATGGGTTTGGACTAGGGAAGGGAATCATAGCAGATAAGGTTTGCTGGGTTTGGGACAGCAGCACGAGATGCCAACTTTGAGAGACAGAAGTGCATGGGCTTGGACCAGGGAAGAGAATTGTAGCAGATTGGGCTAGCGAGTCCAGGACACCAGGAGCATTTGCCACTTTGGAGAGACAGAAGTGAATTTGCTTGGGCCATGGAAGGGAATCATAGGACATGGGGGTTGTGGGGGTCAGAACTGCAGCAGCAGATGCCATGTTGGTGGGGAAGAAGTGAATGGGCTTGTACCAAGGAAGGGAATCATAGCAGATGGGGCTTGTGGGTCTTGTCACACCAGCAGCAGATGTAACCCAGGAGAGACAGAAGTGAACAGGCTTCAACCAGAGAAGGGGATTATAGTAGATTGGGCTTGATGGGGTTAGGGACAGCAACAGCTAATGCATTCTTGGAGCAAACGGAAGCGGTAGGGTTTGGACCACCAAAAGGAACCATAGCAGATGGAGCTGCTGAGGGTTGGGACAACAGCAGTAAATTCCACCTTGGAGAGACAGAAGTGAAAAGGCTTGGCTCAGGGAAGGGAACCATAGCAGATAGGGCTGGCAGGGGTTGGAGTAGCAGCAGCAGATGCCATCTTTATAGGGGAAGAAGTGAATGGTCATTGATCAGGGATGGGAATCATAGTAGGTGGGGCTTGCGGTCAATGGGACAGCAGCAGCAGATGCCATCTTGAAGGGGAAGAAGTGAATGGGCTTGAACAAGAGAGGAATCATAGCAGATGGTGCTTGCAGGGGGATGGTACAACAGCAAATAGCTGTAGAGGGGACAGAAGTGAAAGGGCTTGGACCAGGAAAGGAATCAGCCAGCAGACAGGGCTGGCGGAGAATTAGGACAGCAGCAGCAAATGACACTTTTAGAAGGGATGCAATGAATGGACTTGGACCAGGGAAGGGAATCATAGCAGATGGGACAGGTTGGGGTCTGGAGACCAGCAGCAGATACCCTCTTGGAGAGACAGAAGTGAATGGGTCTCGACCATGCAAATGCATCATAACAGATGGGACTGGTGGAGATTGGGACAATAGCAGCAGATGCAACCTAGGAGAGACAGAAGTGAAAGGGCTTGGAGCAGGTTAGGGAATCACAGCAGATAGGGCTTGTGGGGGTCAGGAAGCAGTAGCAGATGCTGCCTTAGAGAGACAGAAGTGAATGGGTTTGGACCTTGGAAGGGAATCATAACAGATGGGACTAGTAGGGGTATGGACAGCAGCAGCAGATGCCACCTTGGAGGGGACAGAAGTTATTGGGCTTGGACCAGGAAAGAGAGTCAACACAGATGGGGCTGACGGGGGCTGGGACACCAGCAGCAGATACCACTTTGGAGAGACAGAAGTGAAAGGGCTTGGACCAGGTAAGGGAATCATAGCAGATGGGCCTAGTGATAGTCGGAACAGCAGAAGTAGATGCCAACTTAGAGGGGAAGAAGTGAATGGAGTAGGACCAGGGAAGGGAATCATAGCAGTTGGGGCTTGCAGGTGCTGGTCAGCAGCTGCAAATGTAACCTTCAAGAGACAGAAGTGAATGGGCTTGGACCAGTCAAGGGAATCATAGCAGATGGGGCTTGTGGGGATTGGGACAGCAGCTCGATGCCGCTCCAGGAAAGCGATTGGGCTTGGACCAGGAAGGAATCATAACAGATGGGACTTGCTTATATCATGGGCAGCAGCAGAAGATGTAACCATGTTAGACAGGAAGTGAATTGGCTTGGACCAGGAAGATGATCGTAGCAGATGTGGCTGGTGGGGTTTGGGATAGCAGCAGTAGATGCACATTTATAGGGGAAGGAGTGAGCGGGCTTGACCAGGGAAGGATTCTCAGCAGATGGAGCTATGTGGTTAGGACAACAGCAGCAGATGCCACCAAAGGGGAGGAAGTAAATGGGCTTGAACCAGGAAGAGAATCATAAGATTGTGCTGGCGGGGGTTGGGACAGCAGCAGCAGGTACTACCTTTATTAGGGGAAGAATTAATGGGCTTGGACCACGGAAGGACTCATAGCAGATGGCACTTGGGGTGGTTGGGACAGCAGCAACAGATGCCATGTTGGAGGGAAGAAGTGAATGGACTTGAGAAGGGACGGAAATCTTAGCAGATGGTGCTTCCAGGATGGGACTGAATCAGATTGCCAGCTTAGAGAGAGAAGTGAATGGGCTTGGACCAGGAGATGTAATCATAGCAGATGAGGCTGGTGGGTGCTGGGGCAGCAGCAGAAACCACCTTGGAGAAGCAGAAGTAAATGGGCTTCGACCAGGAAAGGATCATAGATAGGGTTTGCAGAGTTTGTGAGCAGCAGCAGCAGATGTCAAGTTGGTGAGACAAAAAGTGAATGGTCTTGGGAATGCAAAGGTAATCACAGCAGATGGGGTGTGGGGGCTGGGAAAGCGTTAAGATGTCACCTTAGAGAGAGAAGTGAGAGAGCTTGGACCAGGGAAAGGAATCATAGCAGATGGGGGTTGGGAGAGCATCTTTCGATGCCATCTTGTAGGGGAAGAAGTGAATGGGCTTGTACCAGGGAAAGGAATCATAGCTGATGAGGCTGGCGGGGGTTGGGACAGCAGCAGCAGATGCCATGTTGGAGGGGAAGAAGTGAATGGGCTTGGACAAGTGAAGGACATCTTAGCAGATGGTGCTACCACAGGATTGGACAGCAGCAGATATGTCAACTGAGAGAGACAGAAGTGAATGGGCTTGGACCAGGGGATGTAATCATAGCAGATGGGGCTAATCAGGGCTGGGGCTGCAGCAGATGCCACCTTGGATAGGCAGAAGTGAATGGGCTTTGACCAGGGAAGAGAATCATAGCAGATGGGGTTTGCAGAGTTTGGGACAGCAGCAGCAGATGCCAACGTGGTGAGGTAAGTGGGCATTGACCAGGGAAGGAAATCATAGCAGATGGGGCTTGTGGAGGTCGGGACACCAGCAGCAGATGCCTCTTCCAAGGTGAAGAAGCAAATGGGCTTGGACCAGGGAAGGGAAGGGAATCATAACAGATGGGGCTTGCTTGTCATGGGCAGCAGCAGAAGATGTAACCCATGTAAGACAGAAGTGAATTGGCTTGGACCCGGGAAGGTAATCATAGCAGATGGGGCTGGTGGGGTTTCGGACAGCAGCAGCAGATGCCACATTTATAGAGGAAGAAGTGAACGGGCTTCGACCAGGGAAGGGAATCTCAGCAGATGGAGCTTGTGGTGGTTAAGACAGCAGCAGCAGATGCCACCAAAGAGGGGAGGAAGTGAATGGGCTTGAACCAGGGAAGGGAATCATAGCAGATTGTGCTGGCGGGGTTTGGGACAGCAGCAACAGATGCCACCTTTATAGGTGAAGAATTGAATGGGCTTGGACCACGGAAGGGAATCATAGCAGATGGTGCTTGGGATGGTTGGGACAGCAGCAGCAGATGCCATGTTGGAGGGAAGAAGTGAATGGGCTTGGACAAGGAGAAGGAAGTCTTGAGCAGTCGCTTCCAGTGAATGGGACTGCAGCAGATACGCCAATTTAGAGAGACAGAAGTGAATGGGCTTGGACCAGGGATGTAATCACTAGCAGATGGGGCTGGTGGGGCTGGAGCAGCAGAGAGCCACCTTGAGAAGCAGAAGTGAATGGGTCGACCAGGAAGAGGATCATGGCAGATGGGGTTTGGTGGAGTTTGGGAGAGCAGCAGCAGGCAGCCATGTTGATGAGACAGAAGTGAATGGTCTTGGACTACGGAAGGTAATCATAGCAGATGGGGCATGTGGTGGTTGGGAAAGCAGCAGTAGATGTCTCCTACCAGAGACAGAAGTGAAAGGGCATGGACAAGGAAGGAAGTCAATGCAGATGGGACTTGCAGGGGTTGGGGCAGTAGCAGCAGATGTCACCTTGGAGGGGAAAAAGCAAAAGGGCATAGACCAGGGAAAGGAATCAAAGCAGATGGGGCTTGCAGGCCTTGGGACAGCAGCTGCAGATGTAACCAGGAGAGACAGAATGAATAGGCTTCAAACAGGGAAGGGAATCTTAGCAGATGCTGCAGGAGTGGGTCAGGACAACAGCAGATGACGTCACCATGTAGGGGACAGAAATGATTGGACTTGGACCAGGGAAGAGAATCACCACAGGTCAGGCTGGCGCTGCTGGGACACCAGCAGCAGATGACACCTTGGAGAGACAGAAGTGAATGGGCTTGAACTAGGGAAGGGAATCATTTCAGATGGGACTTCCAGTGTCTGGGACAGCAGCAGCAGATGACACCGTGGAGTCAGAGAAGTGACTGGTCTAGGACCAGGCAATGGAATCATAGCAGATTGGGCTAGTGATGGTCAGGACAGCAATAGTAGATGCCAACTTAGAGGGAAAGAAGTGAATGAGGTTGGACCAGGGAAGGGAATCATAGCATTTGGGGCTTGTGGGGTTTGGAACAGCAGCAGCAGATGCCACGTTTATAAGAGAAGCAATGAATGGGCTTGGTCCAGGGAAGGGAATAATAGCAGATGGGGCTGGCAGGGGTGTGGACAGCAGTAGCAGATGAAATTTGGAGAGACAGAAGTGAATGGGCTTGGAAAAGGGAAGGGAATCACAGCAGATGGTGCAGGCAGGAGTTGGGACAGCAGTAGCAGATGTATCTTGGAGAGGCAGAAATGAAGGGGAATGGACCAAGGAAGGGAATAATTGCAAATGGGTCTTGCAGGGTTTGGGGCAGCAGTAGCAGATGTCACCTTGGAGGTGAAAATGCGAATGGGCTTGGACCAATGAAGGGAATTATAAAAGATGGGGCTTGCTTGTCTTGGGTCAGCAGCAGATGTAACCCATGATCAACAGAAGTGAATGGACTTTGAACAGTGAAGGAAGTCATAGCAGATGGGGCTAGTGTGGGTCTGGGGCAGCAGCAGATGCCACCTTGGAGAGACAGAAGGAATGGGCTTTGACCAGGGAAGAGAATCAAAGCAGATGGGGTTTGCAGAGTTTGGAACAGCAGCAGCAGATGCCAGCTTGATGAGACAGAAGTGAATGGTCTTGGACCATGGAAAAGAATCATAGTAGATCGCACTGGTGGGATTTGGGACAGCAGCAGCAGCTGCCACCTTCGAAAGACAGAAGTGAAAGGGCTTGGACCAGGGAAAGGAATCCTAGCAGATGGGGCTTGTGGGTCTTGGGACAGCAGCAGAAGTAAACCAGGAGATATAGAAGTGGAAAGGCTTCGACCAGGGAAGGGAATTCCCATAGCCAGGTGAGGGCTGGTGGGTCAGGAACAGCGGCAAGCAGATACCACCTTGGAGGGGACAGAAGTGATGTGCTTGGACCAGGGGAAGACAATCATAGCAGATGGTACTGGTGGTTGCGGGGCACCAGCAGCAGATGCTACCTTGGAGAGACAGAAGTGAATGAGCTTGAACTAGGGAAGGGAATCATAGCAGACGGGACGTCCAGTGGCTGGGACAGCAGCAGCAGATGCCTCCTTTATAGGGGAAGAAGTGAATAGGCTTAGACAAGGAAGGGTACCATAGCAGGTGTAGCTTCTGGTGGCTGGGCAGCAGTAGCAGATGCCATCTTGGAGGGGAAGAAGTGAATTGGCTTGGACCAGGGAAGAGAATCAAAGCAGATGGGGCTGGCACAGGCCAGGACACTAGCAGCAGATGCCACCTTGGAGAGAGAGAAGTGAATGGGTTTGTAGTATTGAAGGAACCATAGCAAACTGGACTGTCTTTGGCTTGGACAGCAGTAGCAGATGCCACTTTAGAGAGATAGAAGTGAATGGGATTGGACCAAGCAAAGGATTCAAAGTAGATGGGGCCTGGTAGGGTTTGGGACAGCAGCAGCAGCAGATGCCACCTTTATAGGGAAGGAAGTGAATAGGCTTGGACCAGGGAAGAGAATCACAGCAGATGGGGCTTGCTGTGGTTGGGACTGCAGCAGCAGATGCCATCTTGGAAGGGAAGAAGTGAATGGGGTTGGACAAGGGAAGGAAATCACTGCAGTTGGAGTTTGCGGGGGTTGAGACAGCAGCAGGAGATGTAACCCTGGAGACACAGAAGTTAATGCACTTCGACCAGGGAGGGAAATCATAGCAGATGCCGCTGGCCGGGGCTGGTTCACCAGCAGCAGATGCCACCTTGGAGAGAAAGAAGTGAATGGGCTTGGAGCAGGGAAGGGAACCATAGCAGCTCGGGCTGCTGAGGGTTGGAACAGCAGCAGCAGATGTCACATTTATAAGGGAAGCAATGAATGGGCTTGGTCCAGGGAAGGGGAATCATAGCAGATGGGGCTAGCAGTGGTGTGGACAGCAGAAGCAGATGAAACCTTGGAGAGACAGAAGTGAATGGGCTTGGAAAAGGGAGGGATCACAGCAGATGGTGCAGGTGAGAGTCGGGACAGCAGTAGCAGATCCTATCTTGGAGAGGCAGAAGTGAAGGGGAATGGACCAAGGAAGGGAATCATTGCAGATGGGGTTTGCGGAGTTTTGGACAGCAGCAGCAGATGGCAGCTTGATGAGACAGAAGTGAATGGTCTTGGACCATGGAAGGTAATCATAGCAGATGGGGCATGTGGGGGTTGGGAATGCAGCAGCAGATGCCACCTCAGAGAGACAGAAGTGAATGGGCTTGGACCAGGGAAAGGAATCACAGCAGATGGGGCATGTGGGAGTTGGGAAAGCAGCAGCAGATGCCACCCTGGAGAGAGAAGTGAGAATTGCATGGAAAGGAAGGGAGTCATTGTAGATGGGGCTTGCGCGTGGTTGTGGCAGCAGATGTCACCTTGGATAGGAAAAAGCGAAAGGGCATGGACCAGGGAAGGGAATCAAGGCAGATGGGGCTTGAGGGCCTTGGAACAGCAGCAGCAGATATTACCAGGAGAGACAGAAGTGAATAGGCTTCAAACAGGGGCTGGCCAATCGGTACAGTGGTCACACTACCCAAAATATTGGATTTCGGAGCTAATTTAATTCCAGTAGGAAAAGTAAAAGGATGGTAGGAAATATATACTGAAGAATTAATTGTGTGTGTGTGTGGGTGGGGTGAGGGAAGGCAGAGAAGTTAGAGAAGAACATTGTGGAGAGGTCGGTGGTCCTGTGAACTGAAAAAGGCGGGGGGAGGCAGACAGCTGCCAAAGAACAATGGGGAATAATAAAAACTGCCATCACAGAGGTAACGAGCCTTTGTGTGAAGCAAATAAACAAAACAAGACGATATAAGAAACCACTATGGTTCTCAAAGGAAGTGGCAGTGAAGGTTCAAGAGAAAAAGAAAGCATTCAGGAAGTACAAGGAATCGCAGAAGGAGCAGGACAGAGAACTGTATCAGTTAAAGCAAAAGGAGGCTGGGAAGGCAGTCAGAACAGCAAAGGCCCAAACCGAGGAAAAGATAGCCAACTCAGTTAAGAAGGATAAAAACCTTTATAGGGTACATCAGGGAGCAAAGGAAGACCAAGGGTGGGATAGTGAAGCTTAATAAAGGGAGGGAGGGTGGGGCAGAGGGAGACTGTGAAAGCAGAGATTCTAAACAAATATTTTTGCTCAGTATTTACAAATGAAGAGGGAAGGTACATAAAATAAACGGTAGTCACACTCTGGATACAGAAGTTGATACCAGCCCATTTACAGAAGAGGTTCTGGAAAGAACTTTAAAACTGAAGGTGGACAAAGCTGGGGCCTGATGGGATTCATCGCAGAATTCTAAAAGAACTAATGGTAGAAACTAGTGACACCACTGACTACCTTCTTTAACAAATCATGGGAGGATTGGGTGGTACCCAAGGACTGGTGGAGGGCAGATGTGATTCCTCTTCACAGAAGTGGAGCAAGGCAGAAGCAGGAAACTGAGACCTGTTAGTTTAACCTCAGTGATAGGAAAATGGATGGAATTATCTTGAGGGAAAGAATTGTCAGAGTATCTAGAGGCCAGAGGACACAGGACCCTAGGCAGCATGGATTCACAGCGAGAAGGTCATGCCAGATGAATCTGATAGATTTCTTTGACTGGGTGACCAAAGTAGTAGATCAGGGAGGGCTGTGGACATGGCCTACCTAGACTTTAGCAAGGCATTTGACAGTTCCACACAAAAGATTAATATACAAGTTAGCCAGCCTGGGATGGGTCCCAAGATGACAGCCTGGGTAAAGAATTGGCTGGAGAATAGGACACAGACAGTAATAGTAAAATGGAGTCCACGCCAGAAGAAAGGAGGGTTACTAGTGGGGTACCGCATGAGGTTCAGTATTAGGACCGGTCCTCTTCAATGTCTTTATAGCGACATTGCGGAAGGACTGGAGGAAAAGTATGTCTCTTTGCAGATGGCGCTAAGATCTGCAACAGAGTTGATGCACAGGGGTGGGTGGAAAGGATGATGAAAGGCTTGGCAAGGTTAGATGAATGGTCAAATGTGGCAGCTTAGATTCAATGCTAAGAAGTGCAAGGTAATGCACCTGGGAAACAAAACCCAGGGAAGAGTACACAATGGGGGTGAGATACTAACAACAACAAAAATGGAAAGGGACCTGGGGGTGAGTCATATCAGATGACCCAAAGGTAGCAAGGGGCAATGTGAGAGGGCAGCAGGAGGCTGGGGGGATACTGGGATGCAGCAGGGAGAGGCATCACCGTAGAAAACAAGGTTATTATCCCTCTGTACAGACAGCTGGTGAGACCCCATCTGGAGTACTGTGTGCAGTTCTGGAGACCCAATCTCCGCAAAGACATAGACTGGATGGAAGCTGTCCAGAGGAGGGCAACTAAAATGGTGCAGGGTCTGCACCAGAAGACATATGAAGAGAGACTTGTGGAGCTTAATATGTATAGCCTCGAGGAAAGGAGGGAGAGGGGGACATGATAGAAACTTTCAAGTACCCTCATGGGATTTAACAGTCCAAGAGTAGTATACTTTTTCAAAAAAGAGGTGTGCAAGAACAAGAGGGCACAATTTGAAGATGGGGGCGGCTCAAAAGGTAATTTAAGGAACTATTTTTCACAGAGAGGGTTGTGGATGCATGGACGGCCTTCTGGAGGAGGTTGTGGAGTCAAAATCAGTGGTGAAATTCAAGCATGCATGGGACAGTCATAAAGGCAATTCTGAAATTGGGGGTAAGAAGTAGGCTGCTGGTTAACTAGGATCTGCAACAGCATCAGTAGGCAGAAATGGAGCAGACTGGGTGACTGGCGGTCCTTATCTGCCATCAAATTCTATGTTTCTATGTTTAACAGATGAAAAATGTCATTGATTTGACTGAGTTTGTAGGGACTGTGGAGGAACTAGTCGGAACTGAACATTTAAAATCTAAACAAAGCACTAGTATCATTTTATCCAATGAGGCGTAACATACAAATAAAGACGTAATATGAGCATTGGCGTTAGTCATCCTCGCATGCTTCCCCCAGTTGGATCAGTAATGGAGACAAGTTAATTTTGCATATCAGAGATAGTGAAGGTGCACTGCAGATGCCAAGGTAGGTGGTGCTGAAGTGAGGAGACCACTTTGGTCCTTTAGTGGAGAAGAGGAGTTGGGATAAAGGTTGCTAAGAAGTAATGCCACAGTTTTAGACAATTTGACCTTAAGCTCAGATTCTGACTGAACCCCGAGTAGAGGTGAGCAAACCTTTTAATTTTTTTTTTCACTTACAGCCAAGTGAGAGTCAAGCCAGGAATCTGGCTCGGCTCTACAAACCAAAACACCAGCCAGGCCCTGATTACTGCAGGCTGCGTTTCCTGTATAGGAGCTGAATGTTTCAGACACTGTACTAACTGCTCAGGCTGACAAAAATGCTTACTTTAGCCATAACTGGCTCAGCTTGACCTTGGTTCTCGATTGCTAGTAGAGGTTATGCCCAGCTAAGCTGAGCATGAAGCTCGAGCCAGCAGGCCCAAGAGAAGTGGAATGCTCCTAGGGGCACCAGGCAGGAGAACCAATAGATTGCATTCATCCCTTACACTGAAACTTATTTACAGAACTGTGTTGGCACTGTCGGCCTGGGGTTTGTGTGGCATCCATCCCTTACAATTTCAAACTTTATTTACTGAACTCGTGCTGGCACCCCTGTAGTCTGGGGTGTGTGGCATCCATCCTTACACTGAAACTTATTTAGCAGAACTGCGTTGGCACCCCTGTGTCTGGGGTTTGTGTGGCATCCATCCCTTTACACTGAAACTTATTTATAGAACTGTGTTGGCACCCCCTGGGTCTGGGGATTGTGGGCATCCATCACTTACACCGAAACTTGTTTCAGAACTGCGTTGGCACTGTCTGTCTGGGGTTTGTGTGGCATCCATCCTCACACTGAAACTTATTTACAGAACTGCGTTGCCACCACCTGTGTCTGGGGCTTGGTGGCATCCATCCCTTACACTAAAACTTATTTACACAACTGTGTTGGCACTGTCACGCTCAGCTTGTGTGGCATACCAGGAGAACATAGAGGCCCAATAAATTAGGTGGCGTAACGGTGCAATTATATTTGGTATCTGCTAAAGGTGACTGACCTAAACTAGCTGTACAGTAGGTATATTTTAAAAAACTAACCTCTTTCTAATTCCGCTCACTGCTACGTTCACTACAGCAATAGCAGGATCTTCATCACTAAAGCGAAGTTTCCCTAGAACACAAAGATGCCCCTCGATTGTGCTCCTTGGGAAACTGGATCAACCTCAGCTTTCCAACACTTTGCTCCCCCACCCATATAGTACACTCCACCAACCTTTCCCCAGTCGATTACAGTTTTTGTGCTGGAGGAACCTATGTGCTTAATGAAACTCTGGGTTTGTCATGCAATTTATGTAAATAGCAGCACAAATGTGGGTGATGTTCACATTTTGGCATAGTCCTGTAAATGCCTCTGACACATCCAGACTGGCATGGATGTTTATTATTGTTTAAAAACTAGTTTTCCACAGGTGGAAATGCTCCTGACTCAACGTGCCACCCGCTCACACCTAGATGTCTTTACAGCTTCTCCTGAGTTTGGCAGTCTCAACATGAGAGGTGCTTATGTGCTTGAGGTTAGACCATTAGTTCTCACACTTTGTGATAGTGAGCTCCCAAGTCATGAAAAAGATTAACCTCCCTCAAATTTGACAAAAAATCTTGAGCCTCCCACGGAAAAAAAATCCTACTTTGCACGATTACACCAGAAATAAAGTGAAACTAATAAAGTTGACTGAGTATGTTCTCCTTTTATTCAACTTATTGCTCTCCGCCCGACCTGGCATCCCAGGTTTTACTTGTCGCTCTTTTTCTGACTCTTGGGCCCTTGTTACTCTGTTTCTCCTATATGGAACAACCAAACTTAGCCACTTCATCTCTCCCTCTCTTACCCTGTTGTTAAGCAGCATCCTGTACCCTTACCTTAGGTGATATCTGAAAACGTGTTGGATCTCTATGCCTTTCCAAGTCACTAATTTACATACTGTATAAATACCTACTATAGAACTGAGCCATGACTCAGCGTGTCTTTCCAAGTCACTAATTTGCACATACATACCTATTGCAGAAACAAGCCACACTCAGCATGCCTCCCCCATGCTTTCATTTACATATAAATACACACCTTAAAAACACGCTCTGGCTCAATGGAGACTTCCTGGTCACATATTTGTGCATAAGTAAAGCAATTCACCTGCAATTATCCATATTTACTTTGTTTTGTCCTTTCACACAAAACAGCGCAACATAAAATACCGTAACTCTCAAACTTGACTGAGCGTCCCCTGGAACAACCTGGGGCCTCCCTTGGGAGGCTGGCCTCTCCATTTGAGAACCACTGGGCTAGACAATGCCGATTGGTGTTGCCATTCTGTACTTTCTTACTAGTTTTGTGGAGATCTGATTGAGCATAGCGTGGGGTGCATGATAAGATGTACTGTACACAGCACATGTATGGACTGTAGCAATTAAGACTGAATTAAAAAATGTGGGCTGGCATTGCAACAGTTTGTTCGGATAATGTACATATTGATCAAAGTGATGGCTAGAAGATGAAAAAAAAATGAAGTAACTGTCACAGCAGAGCATTTCCATCCCAGCCCTACCCTTTAAAGTGATTTAAGATTATTTGCTCAACAAGCACTGCTGCTATTACAACACTGCACAACATGCATCCTCCCGCCCACCTGTCTTACAACAGTATTTCGGTATTGTATGCAGTGCATGCTATAGTAATAAAATAGGGCTCTGCAGGTGATAACCTCAATTTCAGAACCTGGACAATGGGAGGAAATGATTTTCAGAGGTTAGTAGCCATCTCCTGGGACGGACAGTACCTGCTGTCGCCCTAGATGGAACAAATGCCACTCTCCCCAGCAGAGCGCTGCTGAGTTTATGGTCCCTGCTCTCAGAGCGTGGTCCGGGACCATAGGAGATCAAAGCGGGGGCACTGAGTTCACAGGACTTGATCGGAGAGGGTGAGGGCGCTTCTGTGTTTCACGTTAAAACATATCTGTCACAAAAACAGAGCTTTCTGGAATTTGAAGAGTCATTAAGCGTATTGCAGGATTTCCATTGGTTTCTGTTTTTACAGGATTGGGAAGCACTCTGCAAAAAGGCAGGGCAGGAAGTGTCCGGAGTGCTTCACAATCCTAGCTAGCTGTCCCTGGGGGCAGTAGAGTACCGACCACATGTTGTATCTGCTAGGGTCAATGTATTTATTTCAGATGCAGAGGGCGACACACACGATCATATGCTTCAGGGCTCTACAATGGCCAGGGCTTGGTTTGCTTAAAAGGCGCCATGTGTTTCAAACTGTCGCTGAACAGAAAAAAATGAAGGAACTGCACTGTGAGTGTTGAATGGTGTTCAAACTGACCAATAAAAAGCTGAGATCCGCCCTCCCATCCATAGCTACGGCAGTGGATTGACAGTTCTCCGACATCACATCATCTTTGTCTGCACTCTTCAACCAACCAATCAGACATAAGGGCTGATGAAATTAGCATGACCAATCAATGCCAAGGGTTGTGTTTGGCAATAGTCTATAAATTCAGCTGATTTCTGATAGCTCCTCATTGGGATTTTAGTTCATCAGACTGAGACCTTGTTCGTATAGGAGATGGCCCGAACAAAAGTGAACCACTGTGAAATCACAGCTGGGAAGGCGCCTGTGAGCAGCTCGCCACCAAGGCTGCCGAAAAGCACTCCGGCTATGGAGTGAAAAAACCCTCACTGCTGCCGTCCCGGCACCGTGGCTCTGTGGGAGATCTGCCGCTACCAGAAATCTACCGAGCTGCTCATCCGCAAGCTGCCTTTCCAGCGCCTGGTCCAGTAAATCGCGCAGGATTTCAAGACGGACCTGCGCTTCTAGAGCTCAGTTGTCATGGCCCTGCAGGAGGCCAGCGAGGCTTACCTGGTGGGGCTCTTTGAGGACACTAACCTGTGTGCCATCCACGCCAAGAGGGTCACCATCATGCCCAAAGATATCCAGCTGGCACGCCGCATCCGTGGGGTGAGAGCCTAGACCTGAAACCGCCGACCCGAGATAGACCAGCAGACACCTAAAGGCTCTTTTCAGAGCCACCAATCATTCACTGGAGAGCTGAAAACCATTTGCTACTTTTACCAGTCAGTGTAGAATGATCACCATCTAGGAAGAATTTTTTTCTCAGAGTTGCGCCCATATGGCTGAAAGCTTTGTTTACAGTTTTCTACCTGGGAGCCCAAAGTTAAAGCAGCAGGACTACGAAATCGGGAAGCGACCTATCCGAATTCTGTTTTTCGGCTGTAAGCATGCATTATATGTTTGAGGGGAGTTGGGTGCCAGACAGTAGGTACCTACTTTTTTAATGATCTGAGCTGCAAATCGGGAGACCTGGGGTTGAACCCCACAGCCCCCACTTGTATATTGTGTAACCCCAAGCAAGTCACTTCCTTGTGTTCCCAGCTTAGTGTCTCACCTGGTTAACAAGCGGGTATCTACTGTCTGGCACCCAGCTCCCCTCAAACAGACAAGGTTTTGTTTTTATGGAGGTGCAAATATGAGGTGCTATAACTTTTTAACCAGAGGGACGCGCACAGTAGTTTTAATGCCTCTCAACAGTGGAGCAGATCTAGTCGAAAAGAAAGAAAAAAAAAAAAAATGCTGTTTATGGTTGGTATTCAGAAGTGGCCATAACAGGACAAATTAGTGCGACTCGGAAGAAGTGAGGAACCAGGCATGAGATGAACAGCATTTAAAAAGACAGTTTGAAATGTGGGCCCTATTGGGGGGGGGGTGCTACTCAGCAGCAGGGAGGAACCCGACATGGGAGGGGTGTGAATAAAAGAAAATGCCAGTTATGATCGGCAACTCTTCTAAAACTGGAAAACAAAGTACAAGACCATAGAATACTGTGAGGGAGACATAACTTTACTCCAGCAGTACCCAACATTGACAACGAATTCAGAGACAACAGGTGATTATTCTGGAGCGCTTGTCATGGCCCCATTCACACCCTTGCAGCAGGGACCATGAGTAAGCATAGACTTGCATCATCTTCCATTCGTCAAACAAGGACAAAAAAATAATAATGAAATAGGACTAACACGGATGTATGCTTCCAGCAACATGACTATAAGCTCAGGCTGGGGACTGGTCAGATGTTATGAGAAGAGGACAATGGCTTCACTTGTCAATTGAAAATGATGGCCTTTCATACGTTACTCAGAAATACAAGAAAACACGATTTAGTAGATATAAAGTACCACAGATTTGAGCATCGGTGTTGTGGTGGTTTCGGTACTCCGGTACCACAGACAAAACATAGCACAGTAACACTATGTGCAAGACAACAAAAGTAAAGCGAACCCCCCACATATGACACTCACCTGTATAGCAGACAGCACTATTAGTGATCCAAACAGAACACAGAAAGGAGAACTGCTGACATGACAAGATAGTCTTTGTAATATAATTCAAAATGGGATCAGGCACAAGGTTCGAGGCAGGTCACTGGAATCGTCGACTTTGAAAGCGGGCAGCCCACTCAATGCTCACACACCACTATAAGTCAGGCGTGGCAAGTTCAGCTTTTCTTTTCTTTTTTTTTACTTTCAGCGAGAACCGAGAACGACAAAACCATTGTGGAGAGTCAATGAATGATTGATATTCAAATGTAGTTAACTTGTGCAGCCTCGACTTCTACAGACTATTTTTGTAAAATTTTAGAGCATTTAAAACAGCAGTACTACGAAATCAGGAAGTGACCTATCAAAATTCTGTTTTTCGGCTTTAACCACCAATATGTACAAACCATTAATTACTCGGAGCTGGTGTACACCAGAATTTTTTTCCCGTGGCAATCGGTAATTGAGACTTGAGGCTAGAAACCATGTTGCTGACCGACCGTGTATTTATTAGCTCTCCCTGTGCTCTGCTGAGCAGTTCCCTGGTCCCCTTTCCCGCCGGCAAGCTACTATCTCAGAGTAATTTGCTCCGTTTTCCTTGACATTTCTGCCACCCTGCGTGCTGCACTGGAACCCCCTCTGCTGCCAGCTGCACATCAGGTGTGTGAGTGACAGAACTACACCGGGACATCGGGACAGTGCAGAGCAGGGTCCCACTGCAGTGACCTGAAGGGGGGAGCAAGTGAAAAGGTGTCCGCAGCTCTATATATTGTGGCTCTATGACAATTCAAATAAATTGCAAATATTCAAAAAACTAAGGATGACCAAAAAAATAATTACAGATATGGAAACGAACCATGACCCGAAGCTTCCAGGCTAAAGCCTGAATTTCGATAAGTTATTTCTGATTATCTAGTGCAAGACAAAAAACAGCTCTTTTGTCGGAGGGTGGGTGGCCCTGAAAAGGGCCTTTGGGTTCAGTATCTCAGTTGCTGCTACCTTTTATTTCCCCATGGCGGGTTTCTCAGTTTTTTGGGCAGCAGCACCGCCTGGATGTTATTTTTATCCTAGAATTGGTGGAAAAAACAGCATTAGGTCCGATGTTCTGTTTACACTAAACACATAGGGTAACAACATAAACAATTTACAAAAACGCATGGTATAATAAAGGGAGGGAAAGTGAGGGAACAATATATGCAATACTATTTGCATTCTTAAAAGCACACACACACTTATATATATATATTTATACATATATAGTAGATGGTGTGTTTTAAAGCCAGTGTTAACATTAGCAGGCAGTTTAGGAAGGACAGCAACCCTAGCTCTAGGAAACCCCAATATAGCCGACATCGTGCTATAAAAAGCGTTGGGGCACTCGGCTCTCTTTAAAGAGAGACGTTATTCGCACAAGGCATAGTCCCAGTACTGCCTATAGATTTGTGCACAACTAGTATATAACGTGCTGTACATTCATCAGTGCAACTTTCTGGGCAGAACGTATTCTCTTTAAGTCATTATTTCTATTTGTATTTTTAGAAACTGACCTCAGATTGGAAACAAAATCTACTTCCACGTCAAAATTACATATAAATATATCAAGCACTGAGTAGGATATATGATAGGATAGTCATACCCCTTGTGAAAAGGCATTACATAATAACCCTAGAAACGACAAAAACAAGTTTAATTCTCCGAGTGTGGCGTTATACAAATGCCCAGAAGTGATTCTTTCCTAGTGAATTCCGCCTCACATGAGATTGTGCAAAACGAACTCTAGTCAGGCAGTGCAGAACCTCCTTTCTACCACAAGAGGGAGCCAGAGCTCCACGGACGGAGCGATGTGGTCTTGCAACAGAAACGGTAGGAACCAAGGTCAGAGCATGAACGAGAATAAAAGTCCTAACCTGCACAATATCATGTTGTATTCCCTCTTACTAACCAAAACTTCCTCCAGTAAATACCTCGAACTGCCATCTGTCGAAGTTCAACTAATTTGAATAATGTTAGAGAGTGATATTTTATTATGACCTGTACTGTCATTCTCAGGCTGCAATACCCAGCTATAGTTATGCACCCAGTTTTGACCTCCATCCCACACCAGGCATTCCTTCGTTCTGGCAACTTGCCCATTTCTGACTTCCCTGAGGTCCGTCTAACATTTGACACTGTAAATTGGGTCACTCTGAGATAGTGGCCCTCATAATGTGTGACATCAAGGTAAAAACTCAGAATACTGAAGCAAGTAACTTTTTTTTTTAGTTTACTTTGGATTTAGTTTCTTGGAATATGACTTACTTTCTGCCCTAAAATCTTAGTTTGCAGCCCCCTTTTCAATGTGGGCTGAGCCAACCATGTTCATGCAGAATGAGATGTGAGACAAAGCAATTGCTTTCCATCTCCATCAGCGTCTGGAGCTCGCTGTGTTTCTGTAATTACAGAAGTGAGGCAATAGTGAACCACAGAAAGAAACAGGACCTTTTGCAAAAATGAGGACATGCATTTCGTGCACTAAAGAAAAAGGCTGAGCCCCATCACTTCTGTCACCCTCGGGCCTTCCTACACAATGGCCACTCAAAATAGTCCAGATCACTCCGGTATGTAATTTTTGCTTGTGCAATATGGACATAGGAACGAAACAAAACTATACATCCTAGTGGACACAGTGAAAAACAGTTAAAGGACAACTACAAGTTAATTGAATTATACAACTATATATATATATATATATATATATACACACACACACTCACATGTATACTTTCATTGCTTTTGTTGTCTTCTTTGTTCTCCAAGCCTGCTTTTCACCACTGCCTGACTGAAGTTTTTTTTCCCGAAATTACATTCCCTGTTCTATGGCCCTCGGTGGAGCTTCTTGTTAGATGGTCTTTGTTTTATCGAAGCCACAGCAGCCAGACCAGATACACTCTTTGTCCGGTACACATACATTCAATAAAGTTCTGACTAATCCCTTCCTTCCTGTTCATGGCTGGTTGTTGTCTGTTTGGATTGATCGTGTGTGTGTGGGGAGGGTAGGGTCAACAACTTTTTAATTTTTCCAACCATTTGTTCTATTCAGGATCTGTGCACAGCGAAATCCTTCCAGCTGTACTAATTTCACATGACAGCTAGTTCACTCATATTACAGATGGGGCTTGAGGGGGTTGTGACAACAGCAGCAGATGCCACCTTGGAGGAGAAGAAGTGAATGAACTTGGACCATTGAAGGGAATCATAGCAGATGGGGCTGGTGAGGGTCGGTACAGCAGTTGCAGATGAAACCTTAGAGAGAGAGAGAGAGAGACAGAGAGAGAGACAGAGAGAGGTGAATGGGATTGGACCAGGGAAGGGAATCATAGCAAATTGGTTCGGCGAGGGTCGGGACAACAGCAGCCGATGCCACCTTAGAGAGACAGAATTAAAAGGGCTTCTACCAGGGAAGGGAATCATTGCAGATGGGGCTTGAGAGGGTTGGGGCAGCAGCAGCAGCAGATTCCACCTTGCAGGGACAGAAGTTAATGGGCTTGGAGAAGAGATGGAAATCATAGCAGATGTGGCTGGCAAGGGTTGGGACAGCAGCAGCGGACACCACCGTGGAGAGACAGATGTGATAGGGCTTGGACCTGGGTAGTGAATCATCGCAGATCGGGCTGGCAGGGGTCCGGACAGCAGCAGCAGGTGCCATCTTGGACAGACAGAAGTGAATGGGCTTGGATCAGGGATGGAAATCATAGCAGATGGGGCTAGTGGGGGTTGGGACAGCAGTAGCAGATGCCACCTTACGGGAAGAAGTGAATGGGGTTGGCCCAGGGAAAGGGATCTTAGCAGCTGGGGCTGATGGGGTAGGGACAGCAGCAGCAGATGTAACCCTGGAGAGACAGAAGTGAATGGGCTTTGACCAGGGAAGGGAATCATAGCAGATGGGACTGGTGGGGGTAGGGACAGCAGGAGCAGATGCCACCTTGGAGGGGACAGAAGTGATAGGGCTTGGACCAGAGAAGGGAATCAAAGCAAATGGGGCTGGTGGGAAATGGGTCACCAGTAGCAGATGCCACCTTAGACAGACCGAAGTGAATGAGCTTGGACCAGGCAAGGGAATTGTGGCAGATGGGGCTGGTAGGGGTTGGGACAGCAGCAGCAGATGCCACCATTAAAGTGGAAGAAGTGAATGGGCTTGGACCAAGGAAGGGAATCCTAGAATATGGGGCAGGTGGGGGGTCTGGAATGCAGCAGCAGATGTAACCCAGGAGAGACAGAAGTGAATGGGCTTTGACCAACAAAAGGAATCATAGCAGATGGGACTGATGTGGGGCGGGACAGCAGCAGCAGATGCCACCTTATAGGGGACAGAGGTGATTGGGCATGGACTAGGGAAGGGAATCAAAGCAGATGGAGCTTGAGGGGGTTGGGACAGCATCAGATGAAATCTTGGAGAGACAGAAGTGAATGGGCTTGGACAAGGGAATGGAATCATAGCAGATCAGGCTTGTGGGGGTTGGGGCAGCAGCTGCCACCTTGGAGAGACAGAAGTGAATAGGCTTGGACCAGAGAAGAGAATCATAGTAAACTGGTTTGGCGAGGGTTGGGACAACAGCAGCAGATGCCACCTTGGAAGAGAAGAAGTGAATGAGCTTAGACCAGGGGTCAGGACAACTGCAGCTGATTCCATCTTCGCAGAGAAGAAGTGAATGGTCTTGAACCAGGGAAGGGAATCATAGCAGATGGGCTGGCTGGGGCCTAGACAGCAGCAGCAGCAGAAGGAACCTTGGAGAGATAGAAGTGAATGGGCCTGGACCAAGGAAGAGAATCATTGCAGACGGGGCTTGCTGGGGTTGGGACAGCAGCAGCAGCAGATGCCACCTTTGAGAAACAGAAGTGAAAGGACTTGGATAAGGGAATGGAATCATTGCAGATGGGGCTGGTGGGGTTGGGACAGCAGCAACAGAAGTCACCTAGGAGAGACTGCAGTTAAAGGGCTTGGACCAGGTAAGGGAAACATATCAGATAGGTCTGGCGGGGGTCGGGAAAGAAGCAGCAGACACTACCTTAGAGGGGAAGAGGTGAATGAGCTAGGACCAGGGAAGGGAATCAAAGCAGATGGCGCTGGCATGGGTTGGGACAGCAGCAGTGCCTGTCAGCATTGTTCTGTGCTGCACTGTGTGCCATGGCATGCATGGCCCTCCACCCTGCCCTGTGCCTGTCAGCATTGCTCTGTGCTGCACTGTGTGTCATGGCATGCATGGCCCTCCACCCTGCCCTGTGCCTGTCAGCATTGCTCTGTGCTGCACTGTGTGCCATGGCATGCATGGCCCTCCACCCTGCCCCGTGCCTGTCAGCATTGTTCTGTGCTGCACTCTGTGCCATGGTATGCATGACCCTCCACCCTACCCTGTGCCTGTCACCATTGCTCTGTGCTGCACTCTGTGCCATGGCATGCATGGCCCTCCACCCTGGCCTGTGCCTGTCAGCATTGCTCTGTGCTGCACTGTGTGCCGTGGCATGCATGGCCCTCCACCCTGCCCCGTGCCTGTCAGCATTGCTCTGTGCTGCACTGTGTGCCGTGGCATGCATGGCTCTCCACCCTGCCCCGTGCCTGTCAGCATTGTTCTGTGCTGCACTGTGTGCCATGGCATGCATGGCTCTCCACCCTGCCCCGTGACTGTCAGCATTGTTCTGTGCTGCACTGTGTGCCATGACATGCATGGCTCTCCACCCTGCCCCGTGCCTGTCTGCATTACTCTGTGGTGTACTGTGTGCCATGACATGCATGGCTCTCCACCCTGCCCCATGCCTGTCTGCATTACTCTGTGGTGTACTGTGTGCCATGGCATGCATGGCCTCCACCCTGCCCCGTGCCTGTCAGCATTACTCTGTGCTGCTCTGTGTGCCATGGCATGCATGGCCCTCCACCCTGCCCCGTGCCTGTCAGCATTGCTCTGTGCTGCACTGTGTGCCATGGCATGCATGGCCCTCCACCCTGCCCCGTGCCTGTCAGCATTACTCTGTGCTGCTCTGTGTGCCATTGTATGCATGGCCCTCCACCCTGCCCTGTGCCTGTCAGCATTGCTCAGTGCTGCACTGTGTGCCATGGCATGCATGGCCCTCCACCCTGCCCTGTGCCTGTCAGCATTGCTCTGTGGTGTACTGTGTGCCATGGCATGCATGGCCCTCCACCCTGCCCTGTGCCTGTCAGCATTGCCCTGTGCTGCACTGTGTGCCATGGCATGCATGGCCCTCCACCCTGCCCTGTGCCTGTCAGCATTGCTCTGTGCTGCACTGTGTGCCATGGCATGCATGGCCCTCCATCCTGCCCCGTGCCTGTCAGCATTGTTCTGTGCTGCACTGTGTGCCATGGCATGCATGGTCCTCCACCCTGCCCTGTGCCTGTCAGCATTGCTCTGTGCTGCACTGTGTGCCATGGCATGCATGGCCCTCCACCCTGCCCTGTGCCTGTCAGCATTGCTCTGTGCTGCACTGTGTGCCATGGCATGCATGGCCCTCCACCCTGCCCTGTGCCTGTCAGCATTACTCTGTGAAGCACTGTGTGCCATGGCATGCATGGCCCTCCACCCTGCCCCATGCCTGTCAGCATTGCTCTGTGCTGCACTGTGTGCCATGGCATGCATGGCCCTCCACCCTGCCCTGTGCCTGTCAGCATTGCTCTGTGCTGCACTGTGTGCCATGGCATGCATGGCCCTCCACCCTGCCCAGTGCCTGTCAGCATTGCTCTGTGCTGCACTGTGTGCCATGGCATGCATGGCCCTCCACCCTGCCGTGCCTGTCAGCATTGCTCTGTGCCACACTGTGTGCCGTGGTATGCATGGCCCTCCACCCTGCCACGTGCCTGTCAGCATTGTTCTGTGCTGCACTGTGTGCCGTGGCATGCATGGCCCTCCACCCTGCCCAGCAAATTACTCAGTAATAGTGCATTGCCGGTGAGAAAGGGTACCAGGGACATGCTCAGCAGAGCACAGGGAATAACCAGTCAAAAAAGCACAGATTGTTTTTACATAGTTCTGCTGGTTTAAGTGCTGAATCCAGCTAAGGGGGCCCGATAAGCAAGCTACATGTGTTGACTGCTCTCCAGAATGTCATTTGTGAGGTTTTCCAAATCAGATTTTTTTTTAAATGGAAAAACAGAAAACAAAATGGCAGTATAACAAAAAAAAATCACGAAAAATGGGGTCCCATTTGAAAACTTCAAACAGCTATTTTGATGCGCCAACTAAGCATGAACAGAGCCTGATTTTTTTTTTAAATGCAATAACTAACATTTTACTGTTTTTTTTCCACCAAAACAGTGAAAGCATTTCTGTGGGCCAAGCCCCTTTCTACCCTGAACATTTCAAACTAAAATTCCAAACCATTTGGGAGCTACAGGATGGCAAAAACTGTGATTTTCTGCCTTTTTTTTTTTTTTTATAGTTCACTATTCACATCTTAGGATCTGCATATCTGCCAGGAACGAAACTTGGAATATCAATAGATCTACCCCATGAGACTGTGCATGCAAAATGTTGTGGAAATCCATGTAACGATTGCCAAGTTATCTGTCTCTAAATGTAAAATGTAGTTCTTGTGTCCACTGATACACACAAACTTGCCATCAGAAACAGACCACATGGTCCATCAGGTCTGCTCCAGTGTGCAGCTAGCACCCTTATCTTGCAGCTGCCCCCCCTTCACAATTACCCCCACCCTGTCCCATCCCCATTTGAAACTCCCACTGCCTTACAGGATAGCACCTCCTTCGGCAGTGTTCCATTCTGCCACAACCCTCTCTGTGAAAAAAAATGTCTCCTCATTTCCCTCCTCTACCCCCAGTTGAAGACCTTGTCTCTCATGTTCCCCCAACTAAATATCTCTTCAGTACATGCCTTGTTTATCCCTTTTAAGTACTTCTAGGTCTCAGTCATATCCCCGATCCCTTCTTTCCTCGATGGAGTCATATTCAGCTCACTCAGCCTCTCCTCATATGGCCTGTGCTGCAATCCCTGCATCATCTTTGGTGCTCTGCACTGTACCCCTTCCAGTAATCGGACATCCTTCTTCAGATACAGGCACCAGTACTGGACACAGCACTCCAGGTGCAGCCTGACCAGTGACCTATAGAGAGGCAGGATCACCTCTCTGCTCCTGGAGGAGGTTCCTCTGGCAGTACATCCCAGCATCCTGTTGGCCTTTGCCGCTGCCTTCCTACACTGCTCCGTATCGTTCATTTTCCATTTCCACCACCCCAGATCCTTTTCCTCCTTAGTGGTACCCTGCGCAGCACTCCTCCCAGCTGATAACCCCTCCATTAGGATTTTCCATTAATATTAGAGATTTTTATAGGACAGTCATCTTTTGTCATGGTACAGCTTTGGAACACTTTCGTTTTTGTGTAAATTTCCTTGTTTATTCCTACCTAGTTAGGGCACATTATCTAGTTATTTCCGTAATAATCACTCAGTTAAATGGTGCCAATTGTTTTGCTTAGCTCCTGCTTCCCTATGGCACAAGTACTAAATTACCTACAGGAGGTATTTTGGATAATCTGAAATTCCCATTTCTAGGAAGCCCCTGCCCTGTAGTGTGGTACAGTTGAGAGGTATGCTTTGGGTAGCATGTCGTGGTTGGGCATGTCACTGTATGCTTTTTTCTGTGAAAGGGGGCGTGTGCATGGCGTGGAAAAAGCCAGCACTACCGTCATGCTGTGAGTTTTTGATTTCACGCATGAGGGTCCTTAAAGGAGAAGTCCACCCAGAATGTGCAAAACCATACATGTTAAGTAGAGTGTTTTGATATGTATGTAAAGTCCTAGTATGTCCTTTCCTCTGTCTGCTATTAGGAGTTTTTCCTAAATTAGCCTTCTAGCTGTGTAGTAGTTTTACAACACCTGGGGATCTCCATCACAAATAGGTTTATTGGCTTTCTTTCTCCTATGGTGCACCCTGGCTCATGTGACAATGATGTAGCTATGCCCTTAGATTTAGCAGGGTCTGTCACTGCTCAGCCACAAAGATAATACTTCTTTCAGATAAGTCACACTGCTAGATTTTTGGTGAGTGTAATCATCATTATTTTTTTATATTAGTACCTTGTCCTGCTATGTCACAATCTATAAGGTGATGTTCAATTTTTGCTACTTAGTACCGGTGCATAAACTGAAAGTGATTGAGAGGAAGAGAATAAAGAGTGATATGATTCAAATACACACACACACAAGCAGAACAAGGTACAATATCAAAAAATAATAATGATTACACTCACCCAAAATCTAGCAGCGTGTCTTCTTTGGAAGAAGTATTTTCTCTGTGGCTGAGCTGTGACAGACCCTGGCTTCTTGCAGGGGCAATTAGACATCACACCACAGGGCATTCTGGGAAGACTAGAGCCATAACAGAAACCAAATTGCAACCTCAAGGGCAATAAAACAGTTGGGGAACGTTAGAAACAAGCATTTGTCAATGCCGAATGTTTGCTTACTGGCATTGGCAGTGGTAGTGTAGAAGTTACAGAGCTGCGTAATAGGAATGGCAGTGAAGTATTGAACTGAAGCCAACCCCACCACCACCCTGCAGAGAGTGACAGGCATCGGTGTGTGCATTTGGGTCGTCAGGCATAACGGCCATGCCATTTCACCACACCCCACTCTGCAGAGACTGACAAGTGTGACGTGTTCCTTGGGGTCTTTGGCCGTTATGCGCACCCCATTTCATTAGGAAATAAGGTGAGATGGGTGCGATATAGGAGAATGGGGTGAAGTTTGGGGCCGAAGAGTCCAAGGCATACCTCAGTGCCTCTCAGTGACTGCAGGGTGTGGAATGGTATGAGCATCACAGGCAAGAATCCCAAGTCACACCCCTGATTCCTGTCATTCTCTATAGGGTTGGGCGATTTAGTTGAAAAGCCTAATACCTCAGACATTCGTTGGTATTTTAACTCCAATTTTAAACATGTTTGTTTTGTGACCCCACCTCATGAACAGGGGGAATATCAGTTTGGTAGCCGAAAGCTGCTTATGCACAGTGACTACGGGATTTAGCACCACAGGTGCAAAAATATTCCGAACAGCCTGTAAAAAATGACAGCTGTACTCTTTCATGGGGAGGTGTAAAAATGGCTATGTTGCAAATGTGTAGTAAAAATATTTAAAAAAATGGTGAAGTCACGAGCGTACATAGAAACTGTGCAACGCACACCCGTTATATAAGTAGGTTGGGGATATTTTATAGCAGATTGTCAACTCAGGCATTTTGGTGCCTCCGATCATGAACAGTGTCACTGTGATTGTCTTTATCTGTGCCGAACAATGATTTCCCACAGCTACCACACATCTCTGCACTGAAAGTGTGAAAACACACTTCGGCCATGTTGTGAAAAATGGCAGCTGTACTGTTCATAAGGAAGTGTTGAAAAATGCCACTAGTGAAAATCTGGACTGAAAATATTACAAAGTCATGAACTAACGAGGATGCGTAGAAACTGCACAATGCTCACTCGTAACACAGTCATTTTATGGACTTTTGTCACAAAATTTTCAACATAGCCATTTTAAGACCTCTGCTCATGAACAGTGTAACTGTCATTTTCTTAATCTGCCCTAAACATTGCTTTCGCACACCAACAGCACCATTGTGCGCTACATGTGCGATAACACATTTTGGGTGACATATGAAAAATTGCAGCTGGACTGTTCATAAGGAAGTTTAATAAAATGGACATGTTGAAAATCTAGAGTGAAAATATTAAATTTGCAAACTTACGAGCATGCATAGGAACTGTGCAACGCACGCTCATAAAAGTCATTTTTAGGCATTTTTTCACAAAGTTTTCAACCTAGCCATTTTAAGACCTCTGCTCATGAACAGTGTCACTGTGGTTTTGTTAATGTGTCCCATACATTGAGTTTGCACACCGACCGCGCCATTGTGCGCGACATGCGGAAACACGTTTTGGGCAGGATGTGAAAAATGACAGCTGTACTGCTCATAAGGAGGTGTGGAAAAATGGCAATGTTGGAAATCTGGAGTGGAAATATTGAAAATTCGCAAACCTATGAGCGTGCGTAGGAACTGCGCAACGCACGCTTGTAAAACAGTCATTTTTAGGAATTTTTTCACCAAATTTTCAACATAGCTATTTCAAGACTTCTGCTCATGAACAGTGTCACTGTGATTTTCTTAATTTGTCCCGTACATTGATTTCACACACCGACTGCGCCATTCTGCGCTACAAGGGTGGAAACACATTTTGGGTGAGATGTGAAAAATGACAGCTGTACTACTCATAAGACAGTGTGGTGAAATGGCAATGTTGAAAATCTGGAGTGAAAATATTGAAATTTCGTGAACTTACGAGCCTGCGTAGGAACTGCGTAGCACACGCTCGTTAAACAGTCATTTTTTGGAATTTTGGCACCAAATTTTCAACATGGGGGTTTTGGGCCCCCTTCTCATGAATGATGTCACTGTCATGGCGGTATTCTGTCCTGAAGGGTGATTTCACAGTCACTGCGCGAAATCACCCTTCGAGCCCGAATAACGCCATGACAGTGACATCATCATGAAGAGTCCCAAAAACCATGTTAATTGTGCATAAATCTAAAATACCTGAGATATGCAATAAAGTTGAACCCCTCTATCTAGCCCATTATACAGCTTACCAGCATTTCCTCAGTTGGGTCGGCTTTGAAGAGTGCAGGCGTGTTCCCGGTCACGAAGATCGTCACGCGGTCGGAGGTAAGTATGGGGTGGGGGTGTGGGGAGGCTGGAGTGCGCAGTGGGTGGGTGCGGGTTGTGAGAGGGGTTCAGGAGCGCGGACGGACGTTTTGTTTACAGGTTAAAACAAAAAAAAGACGTCGTGGGACCGCTTGCCACGTTGGGGTGGGCTCCCAGCGTGGCACCAGGACTTTGGGGGGGCGTTCAGCCGACGGGGGATTGGGCACCCCCCTTCCCGTCGGCAACATGACGGATTGCCACGCTGGGGTCAGCTCCCAGCGTGGCATCAACTATTGGGAGGGGAGGGGGAGGAGACAGACGCAGTTCAGCCGAGGGGATTGGGCACCCCGTCGGCTATACGCTGCGTGCGGGGGGCGCGCACGCCTGCGGCTGGGGGAGCTGCTGGCGTGAGCAGCTTCTTATCGCTGCTCACTCAAGCGTAGCTCCCCCTTTCAACTGTTTGCCACTGCATTTTGGAGCGTGTCATAGACAGCTCCAAAATGCATTGACTTACAGGGGCCGCGCCTGCCAGCACAGTGCCTGAATTGGAGGAGGAGGTGACACACCTCCGAAATCTCCGATGAAGGCACTATGTTTCTTGCACATGCGTGCAAGCAAACATAAAAACCTCTCTCACAACCAGAGGAAAAGAAAACACTGGGAACTGGTTAGAACACAGAAAAAAAGACTACTACATATTTTTTTCTGATTTTAACATGCAGTTTTCCTTTAATTATCGTATCGCCTAGTTATTTCCATAATTACTCAGTTAAATGGTGCTGATTGTTTTGCTTAGCTCCTGCTTTACTATGGCACAAGTACTAAATTACCTAAAGGAGGAATTTTGGATAACTTGAAATTCTCATTTCTAGGAAGCCCCTGCCCTGCCGGAATGACTCAAGAATGGCCAAAGCACTGGGGCTCAGCCTTTTGCTTGCCAGCACAAAATAAATGTGTTAATTTCTGCTGCTCAATGGTGCCTCTTCTGTAATTTCAGAAACAGAGATCCAGACATATAGAGATGGAAAGCGATTGCTGTCCTGCTATCTCCTATGCACTTGGTTCTGCCCACACAATAAATGGTCTGCAAACTCAGATTCCAGGGCAGAAAATCATACTGTAGTATTCCGAGAAGTTAAATCCTGAGTAGACTATAAAAAGTAGTCATTCGGTTCCAGTATCCAGAGTTTATTTCCATGTTTGAGGATGTCTGCCAGTATCCCAGATTGCTGCAGATTTTAGTGTCAAACGGTTAGAATGTGTATGAGCTGAAGAATTAATTAAAAACAGCAGTGACCTCCGGGGAGTCAGAAATGGACCGGCAACCAGGTTGGAAGCATGTGCGTCTGGGTTAGGAGGTCAAAAGGGAGTGAATAACTGCAGAATTACACCTGGGCTGGAGGTTGTTTTGGAGGATTTCCCCCACGATGTCCCTATACAGTCCACTGGTGTAGTATAAAACAAATAGTGATGTGCTATTCTGAACCATGTCCAGGCGATAAGGTCCGCACAGGTTGGTGATGCTCAGGGCTCAATAAATGAACAAGCCAAATACTGAAGTAGCACTGCAGCCTGGGGACAGTATAAGTTCACCAGGAAGCACTGTTTGTAGCCATGCAAAGTTACAGAGTATTGTAGCCGTGTCAGCTGTGCCGAATACAGTCCGGCACTATGCAGGTTAGCAGACTTTTTTTTGACATCGGTCCCCTGTGTCTGTGCTAATAACCAGGTTGCGTTCCATGGAGCTCTGGTTTGCCTTGTAGTTAAGGCGGCTCCACACAGTATGCAAGATTCGGTGAGCAGAATTTCGAAAGCAGGTCGCTATAAAGACATCGGGCTTTGACATATGAGTCCCGTGTGTAGGAAAAACCTGCCCACTCTGACCTTGAGTACCAAGGACAATATCAATGAGAGAGAACACCTTATCATCTTCATTTGTAAAATGAATGGACTGCTCACCATCCTGTAGTATTTCACAGACCTGTTGGGAATTGTGGCGCTCGTTGGTAACCCCCTTGTAATTCTAACAGTAGGCGAGGTACAGTCCTCCCTACCTTGCTGGCCATTCGATACACCTCATAAATGTGTTCCGACCTTGTAACAGACACACTACATGGTTACAGAGCTGTACTTTTAGCAAAAACGCAAACAATATCAAACAAAAAGGAAATATTTAATCTCAGAAAATATTTACATGTTCCCATTCTACTTGGGCTACAGATTTTCACTTCTGGCGCATATACATTAGGAAAATAAAACTCATGAAATTGAACATTTCAGCGATCAGAATGTCAAGCTTACAGATCTTTTTAGAAGGTGGGTGGCCCTGAAAGGGCGTTGGGTTCGATGTGTGGCGCTTTCGCTCCCCTGCGGCCCCAGCTGTAGTTTCTCTAGTCGAGCGCTTGTTGTAGTGAGCCAGGCGGGAGGCTTCAGCCGCGATGCGCTCGAAGATGTCATTCACAAACGAGTTCATGATGCTCATGGCCTTGGAAGAGATGCCCATGTCCGGATGCACCTGCTTCAGCACTTTGTACACGTAGATCGAGTAACTCTCCTTGCAGCTTTTTCGGCGCTTCTTGCCGTCCTTTTTGGCAGGTTTCTTCACCACTTTCTTGGAGCCCTTCTTGGGCGCAGCTGGCTTGGCGGGATCAGGCATCATAAGCAAATTATTCAAACAGTAGCACTGAATAAAATATTAAGGGCAGTAAGAGCCTCGACTTATATAGCATCTGTTAGCCCCACCCACAGGCCACCACCAATCATGAATGGCATGCAAATAGAGGCTCGTGGAGTTCAGTTTTCATTCACTCTTTAGTCCACCTATCACAGGGCAGCTATAGTTTCTCTTCCCCAAGTTCTCGCGCCCACGCCTAGGTCCACTAATAGCACCCGACATGCTCATTTCTAGCCTGTCTGCCATTTCAGCTGTGGAAGCAAAAGAAGCGACTGCGGGCACTAACCCACCCAGTCTGGGACAAAAGCTCCCTGTCAGCAGTTTTGATGCAGGAAAGTCTTTGAATGCCGGAGCTGCAGCAATTAGTTGCCTCACAAACACTTGCAGTGCTGCGGTTCACATTCTGTCAGATTACAAGGCACACCGTCCCGAGTAGCGTGGCGCTACATGCCGGGGATTGTCTCGCCATTTGTCAGAAAGCCTGAAAGAACACTGGGTGTCCTACCCACGAACACAGGGCCGAGGCGCTGGCGCTCTGCCCTCCGAGGGGCGGGATCTCGGGGTTACAGCGGCGGGAGGGAGGGACACAGCCACGCATGCTCCCAACAGTCAGGGCTCATTTGAAAAAGCCCGCGCTCTTCGCTGATTGGTTGGTGATGGCAACCGACTGTAGCCGAGCAGATCCAGAAAGAACGGAACGTAAAACAACACTTGCATGAATCAGTCACTGGTCAGCATTCATCTTTTTATTTATCCTGCCATTGAATCAGTTGTTTGAGCCCAGTTTATTCTGAAGTGTAGAGATGTTTTTTAATATATAGATCTACCTGAGGCACAGTCGCACATAACTGCTATACAAAACACAACTTTTGATGTAATGTTACATCCCCCCCCGGTGTTACTGGTATCAATAGGCTGCACTATTAGAAATCCGTTTCTCCATCTGCCATCCCAGTATTTCTCTCTCTGCGCCCCTTTCCCTTTGGACGGCAGGCTCTCCCTTAGAACTGGAGTGCTGGAGGCTGTTCAATCCGCGGAGCGTTGGCGCCATCTAGCGGCGACACGCGACGCGGCACACAATACAATAAAACCATTTGTCCTGTAGCCGACAGTCCGTGTATGAAGTGGTAACCTCCATTTTACAAAAAACAGACCTGCATCTCATTGCATGTTGTTATGTCTGTGCCAGCTATGTTTATTTATTGTCAGATAGCTGACTGATTATAGGAATGGATTTCTGTAGTCAGAAATAAATAGATAATATACACTTCTGTCGGCCAGTTCAGAGAATATGATTTTCCGTGATGGTGGTAAATTATGAGTTGTCCATTTAATGCATAATCTAATAAACTACTATTTATAGAAGCTACATATTTTTGCCAGCGGTTTGCTAGTGAGTTCTAGTTGTGACACACCATATACAGCTTCCATGATCTGACACAATCCTAAGAGTTCTAAAACATACACAAAGTTAACCATACTAGAACATGACAATGATATGAAACAGCCCTTATTGTATATTTACCGTTTCATTGCAAAATGCTTCCTATATGTTGTTCTCACACTCTAACTCTGAATGAGAAGAAGAGGCACTCTGTAAACTGAGCCCAGTACTCTACTAATATGAATATATCAACACATACTTTGATGGCAGATAAGGACCGCTTGGCCCACCAAGTCTGCTCATTTCCCTACCTGTTGGATAAGCTGCAGATCCTAGGTAACCAACAGCCTATTTCTTCCTAACTCCCACCAGAATTGCTTATGTCTGTCCTACGCATTCCTGAATTCCTCAATTGTTTTTGACCCGACGACCTCCTCAGGAAGGCCATTCCAAGTGTCCACCACTCTCTCTATGAAAAAATACCTCCTCATAGTGCCCCTGAGCCTCCCCCCCGTCATTACATTGTGCCTCCTTGTTCTTGCACATCTCTTTTTCTGAAAGATGCTACCCTCTTGGATTTTGATTCCCTTGAAAGTTTCTATAATGTCCCCCTCTCCCTCCTTTCCTCGAGGGAATACATATTAAGCTCCTTTAGTCTCTCTCTTCATATGGATTCTGGTGCAGAACCTGCACCATTTCAGTTGCTCTCCTCTAGACTGCCTCCATCCTGTCTATGTCTTTGGGGAGATGGGGTCTCCAGAACTGCACACAGTACTCCAGATGGGGTCTCACCAACTGTCTGGACAGAGGAATAACAACTTTCTTTCTACTGGTGATGCCTATCCTATACATCCCAATATCCCCAGCCCTTCTTACTGCCTCCTCACATTGCTTGCTTACCTTTAGGTCATCTGATATGACTACCCCAGGTCCCATTCCATTTTATGTTGTCTTGCGTGTGCAAGCGCAGACAACATATTATAATAACAGGTGGAGAAGCAGGTTTTGGAGGTGCAGTCCTGCTGCAGTCAATGGTGCCACTGCTTTTCTGGCGGACTCTGTGACAAAATGGCATAGCATGCTGTCTATATGACAGCAGTTGAGAAGCCTGCCACCAACTAGAAAGAAATTTGCCACTGCAATCAGGGAGCACCCCTTAATTGGAGAATCAACTGTTTTTGCTGCAGGAGTGGTTTCTGATTGCAGCAGCAAATTAGTTTGCCTTGTCTGGTGTCCCATTTCAATAAACATGGTGGCTGCTTCCTCATCCACCTCTCACAGTCCCTACAGAAACAGACAGACAGCCCCCGCCGCCTCTCACAGTCCCCACAGAAACAGACAGACAGCCCCCGCCGCCTCTCACAGTCCCCACAGAAACAGACAGACAGCCCCCGCCGCCTCTCACAGTCCCCACAGAAACAGACAGACAGCCCCCGCTGCCTTCACAGTCCCCATAGAAACAGACAGACAGACCCGCCGCCTCTCACAGTCCCCACAGAAACAGACAGACAGCCCCCGCCGCCTCTCACAGTCCCCACAGAAACAGACAGACAGCCCCCGCCGCCTCTCACAGTCCCCATGAAAGCCGACAGGGGTGCCCACCCCCCTGTCAGCATGCTCCTCCCAAGTTCATTTGCCGACATGGGTGCCCAATCCCCATCAGCAAAATGCCCCCCCATTTGTTGTGTGCCAAGGTGGGTGCCCAATCCCCATCAGCTACAGACACCCCCCCAACAAACACTCAGGTGGCACACTGGGAGCCCACCCCAGTGTGCAAAAGTATCTGTAAAAAAAGAAAACCTTTCAGCGTTGTTGTTCTGTTTTGTTCCCTATAAATAAATAAAAAATCCTCATTGTGTCTGGGGCCCCCTTCCCGAACCCACACCCCTCCTTCTGCTCACCCCACCTCTCCACACCCCCACACCCCATACTTACCTCTGAAGCCTGGTGTGAAGATCTTCGGTGGACCAGGAACACGTCTGCAGTCTTTAAAGCCAACCATGAACTGAAGAAGTGCCGATAAGCTGTATAATGGCATAATTTATTTTTTTCAACTTATGTAGATAGCTCAGCCATTTATGCAAATTTCTGTTCCAAATTTTCAATGTGGGGTTCTTGGGACGCCATCTCATGAATTCAGTGACTGTCATCTGCTTATTTGGTTCCAGAACGTGATTTTGCGGTCACTGCGAGGAATCACCTTTAGGACCAAATAATGAAATGACAGTGTCACACTTCATTAGGTGGCTTCCAAAAAGCCCATGTTGAAAATTTGATGAGAAAATTCCAAGAAATGACTGTGTTACGAGCTTGCATTGCGCAGTTTCCATGCACGCTCATAACTTTGAGAATTTTTAATATTTTCAGTCCAGATTTTCAACATTGCCATGTTTTCACACCTCCCTCCTTATGAACAGTACAGCTGTCATTTTTCACATCCTGCCTGAAATGTGTTTTTGCACCAGTGGTGCACAATGGCACCACCACTGTGGGAAATCAAAGTTTGGGGCAGATTAAAAAAAACACTTTGCCACTGTTCATGAGCGGAGGTCCCAAAATGCCTATGTTGGAAATCTGGTGTAAAAAAAATCCCAAAATAATTGTATTACGGGTGTGCATTGCACAGTTCATAAGCACACTCATGACTTCACCAGTTTTGTTATATTTTCACTCCAGATTTTCAACATTACCATTTTTTTACACCTCCTCATAAACAGTACAGCTGTCATTCTTCACATCCTGTTAAAAATTCACTAAAAATATCACCAACAGCTTAATCTGGTTAACGGTCAGTGGGCATTCATCTGTATCCCCCCTCCCCCCAGGTCGTGCATGAAAATAGGCAGGATTTGTCTAGTGCACTTAACCGGTCAACAAAAACTAAAAATAAACAAATAAATAAATAAAATGTGTTTTCGCACCTGTGATGCCAAATGGCACAGACATTGTGCAAAATCAATTTTCAGCTAACTAACTGATAGTGTCACTGTTCATGTGGTGGGGTCACAAAAAGCCCATGTTGAAAAATTGGAGTGAAAATATCAAGAAACGCCCTGGGCATTAGGGTTTCCAACTATTACGCCCTACCCTGTAATGCTAATATTGAAAGACTCTGTGTGATGATCACTGGACCCCAGGTACCTGCACTCTAGCAAGGCAGGACCCTCAGCTTTGTGTTGCTTGTCTATGTCATAGTGCTCATATTGAACCACACTGTCTGATGATCACTGGACTCTAGGGTAATTGACCACCAGCAAGCCAGGACCCTCACATTTGTGTGTCATGGGTGTGTCGTAGAGCTTATTTTGAACAACACTGCATGATGGTCACTGGACCCCAGGTGACTAACCTCCAGCAAGGCAGGACCCTCAGCTTTGTGTGTCTTGTCTGTGTCGTACTGCTGATATTGAACCTCACTGTGTGATGACCATGGTACCACAGGTGCCTGCCAAAAGCAAGCCAGGACCCTCACCATTGTGTGTCTTGTCTGTGTCATTCTGCTCATATTGAACCCTCTGTTTGATGATCACTGTACCTCACCTTTGCGTGGCTTGTCTGTGTCACAGTGCTCATACTAAATCTGACTGAATGATGATCAAAACCCTAGGTTCTTGCACTCCAGCAAGCCTGGACCCTCACCTTTGTGTGGCTTGTCTGTGTCATAGTGATCATATTGAACCACACTGTGTTATGATCACTGAAACCTTGTTCCTGTCCTCCAGCAAGCCAGGACTCTCAGCATTGTGTTGCTTGTCTGTGTCACAGTGCCCATTTTGAGAAACACTGTGTGATGATCTCTGGACCCCTAGTGCTTGCCCTTCAGCAAGCCAGGACCGTCATCTTTGTGTGACTTGTCTGTGTCATTGTGCTCATAGAACGACACTGTGTAATAATCACTGGACCCCTTGTGCGTGCCCTCCATCAATCCAGGACCCTCACCTTTCTTTGGTTGCCTGTGGCGTGGTGATCATATAGAACCACACTGTGTAATAATCACTGGACACCAGCTGCCTGTCCTCCAGCAATCCAGGACCCTCATATTTGTGTGGTTTGTCTGTGTTGTTGTGCTCATATTGACCCACACAGTGTGATGATCACTGGACACTAGGTGCCTGCCATCAAGCCAATTGGGAGCCTCAACTTTGTGTGGCTTGTCTGTGTCATAGTGGTCATATTGAACTACACTGTATGATGATCACTGGACCCTGGTGCCAGCCCACCAGCAAGCCAGGACCCTCACCTTTGTGTTTCTTGTCTGTGTCACAGTGTTCGTATTGAACCCCTCTGTTTGATGATCACTGGACCTCAGGTGCTTGCCTTCCAACAGTCCACAACCCTGACCTTTGTGTGGCTTGTCTATGTAGTACTGCTCATATTGAACCACACAGTTTGATGATCACAGGACCCCAGGTGCCTGCCCACAAGCAAGCCAGGACCCTCACCTTTGCGTGGCTTGTCTGTGTCACAGTGCTCATACTGAATCTCACTGAGTGATGAACAAAAGACCCTAGGTTCTTGCACTTCAGCAATCCTGGACCCTCACCTTTGGGTGGCTTGTCTGTGTCATAGTGCTCATATTGAACACACTGTGTTATGATTACTGGAACCCATGTTCCTGCCCTCCAGCAGGCCAGGACCCTCACCTTTGTGTGGCTTGTCAGTGTCATAGTGCTCATATTGAACCACACTGTGTGATGATCACTGGACCCCAGGTGCCTGCCCTTCAGCAATCCAGGACCCTCACATTTGAGTGGTTTGTCTGTGTCATTGAGCTCATATTGACCCACACAGTGTGATGATCACTGGACCCTAGGTTGCTACCGTCCAGCCAACTTGGAGCCTCACCTTTGTGTGGCTTGTCTGCGTCATAGTGGTCATATTGAACCACACTGAGTGGTGATCACTGGACCCGAGCTGCACCTCTCCAGCAAGCCAGGACCATCACCTTTGTGTTGCTCGTCTGTGTCATAGTGCTCATATTGAGAGAAACACTGTGTGATGATCACTGGACCCCTTGTGCGTGCCCTCCATCAATCCAGGACCCTCACCTTTCTTTGGCTTGCTTGTGGGCGTGGTGATCATATAGAACCACACTGTGTAATAATCACTGGACACCAGGTGCCTGCCCTCCAGCAATCCAGGACCCTCACATTTGTGTGGTTTGTCTGTGACGTTGTGCTCATATTGACCCACACAGTGTGATCATCACTGGACCCTAGGTTCCTGCTTTCCAGCCAACCGGGAGCCTCACCCTTGTGTGGCTTGTCTGTGTCATAGTGCTCATATTGAACCACAGTGAATGATGATCACTAGACCCTGGTGCTTGCCCTCCAGCAAGCCAGGACTCTTACCTTTGTGTGGCTTGTCTGTGTCATAGTGCACATATTTATCCACACTGTGTGATGATCCCTGGACCCCAGGGGCCTGCACTCTAGCAAGGCAGGACCCTCAGCTTTGTGTGGCTTGTCTGAGTTGTAATGCTAATATTGAACCACACTGTGTGATGATCACTGGAACCCATTTTTCTGCCATCCAGCAGGCTAAGACCCTCACCTTTATGTGGCTTGTCAGTGTCATAGTGCTCATATTGAACCACACTGTGTGATGATCACTGGACCCCAGGTACCTGCACTCTAGCAAGGCAGGACCCTCAGCTTTGTGTAGATTGTCTATGTCATAGTGCTCATATTGAACCACACTGTGTGAGGATCACTAGACTCTAGGGAAATTGACCACCAGCAAGCCAGGACCCTCACATTTGTGTGTCTTGGCTGTGTCGTAGAGCTTATTTTGAACAACACTGTGTGATGATCACTGGACCCCAGGTGACTAACCTCCAGCAAGGCTGGGCACTCAGATTTGTGTGGCTTGTCAGTGTCGTAGTGCTCATATTGAACCTCACTGTGTGATGATCGCTGGACCCCAGGCACCTGCACTCTAGCAAGGCAGAACCCTCAGCTTTGAGTGGCTTGTCTGTGGCTTAGTGCTCATGTCGAACAACACTGTGTGATGATAACTGGACCCCAGGTCCCTGCCCTCCAGGAAGCCATTACTCTCACCTTTGTATGGCTTGTCTGTGTCCTAGTGCGCATATTCAACCACACTGTGTGATGATCACTGGACCCCAGTTGCCTGCCCTCGAGGAAGCCAGGACCCTCACATTTGTGTGTCTTGGCTGTGTCATAGAGCTCATGTTGAATGACATTGTGTGATGATCACTGGACCCCATGTAACTACCCTCCAGCAATCCAGGACCCTCACCTTTGTGACTTGTCTGTGTTGTAGTGCTCATTCTGAACCTTACTGTGTGATGATCACTGGACCCCAGGTGCCTGCACTCTAGCAAGGCAGGACCCTCAGCTTTGAGTGGCCTGTCAGTGTCAGTGCTCACATGGAACCACACTGTATGATGATCACTGGACCCTAGGTGCCAGCTCTCCAGTCAACCGGGACGTTCTCCTTTGTGGCTTGTCGGTGTCGTAGCTCTCATATTGAACCACACTGTGTGATGATCACTGGACCCCAGGTGCCTTCTTTCTAGAAAGGCAGGACCCTAAGCTTTGTGTTGCCTGTCAGTGTCATAGTGCTTATTTTTAATGACACTGTGTGATGATCTCTGGAACCCAGGTGCCAGCCATCTAGCAAAGCAGGACCCTCAGCTTTGTGTGTCTTGTCTGTGTCGTAGTGCTGATATTGAACCACACTGAGTTATGATCACCGGAACCCATGCTCCTGCCCTCCAGCAAGCCTGGACCCTCACCTTTGTGTGTCTTGTCTATGTCATTCTGCTCATATTGAACCCCTGTGTTTAATGATCACTGACCTCAGGTGCTTGCCTCCGGCAGTCCACAACCCTGACCTTGTGTGGTTTGTCTGTGTCGTAGTGCTCATATTGAACCACACAGTGTGATGATCTCAGGACACCAGGTGCCTACCCACAAGCAAGCCAGGACCCTCACCTTTGCATGGCTTGTCTGTGTCACAGTGCTCATACTGAATCTCACTGAGTGATGAACACAAGACCCTAGGTTCTTGCACTTCAGCAATCCTGGACCCTCACCTTTGGGTGGCTTGTCTGTGTCATAGTGCTCATATTGAACCACACTGTGTGATGATCACTGGACCCCAGGTGCCTGCCCTTCAGCAATCCAGGACCCTCACATCTGAGTGGTTTGTCTGTGTCGTTGTGCTCTTATTGACCCACACAGTGTGATGATCACTGGACCCTAGGTTGCTGCCATCCAGCCAACCCCGGGGCCTCACCTTTGTGTGGCTTGTCTGTGTTTTAGTGGTCATATTGAACCACACTGAGTGGTGATCACTGGACCCGAGCTGCAACTCTCCAGCAAGCCAGGACCATCACCTTTGTGTTGCTTGTCTGTGTCATAGTGCTCATATTGAGAAACACTGTGTGATGATCACTGGACCCCTTGTGCATGCCCTCCTTCAATCCAGGACCCTCACCTTTCTTTGGCTTGCCTGTGGCGTGGTGATCATATAGAACCACACTGTGTAATAATCACTGGACACCAGGTGCCTGCCCTCCAGCAATCCAGGACCCTCACATTTGTGTGGTTTGTCTGTGTCGTTGTGCTCATATTGACCCACACAGTGTGATCATCACTGGACCCTAGGTGCCTGCTGTCCAGCCAACCCGGAACCTCACCCTTGTGTTGCTTGTCTGTGCCATAGTGCTCATATTGAACCACAGTGAATGATGATCACTAGACCCTGGTGCTTGTCCTCCAGCAAGCCAGGACCCTTACCTTGTGTGGCTTGTCAGTGTCATAGTGCACATATTTATCCACACTGTGTGATGATCCCTGGACCCCAGGGGCCTGCACTCTAGCAAGGCAGGACCCTCAGCTTTGTGTGGCTTGTCTGAGTTGTAATGCTAATATTGAACCACACTGTGTGATGATCACTAGACTCTAGGGTAATTGACCACCAGCAAGCCAGGACCCTCACATTTGTGTGTCTTGGCTGTGTCGTAGAGCTTATTTTGAACAACACTGTGTGATGATCACTGGACCCCAGGTGACTAACCTCCAGCAAGGCTGGACAATCAGATTTGTGTGGCCTGTCTGTGTCATAGTGCTGATATTGAACCTCACTGTGTGATGATCACTGGACCCCAGTTGCCTGCCCTCGAGGAAACCAGGACCCTCAAATTTGTGTGTCTTGGTTGTGTCATAGAGCTCATGTTGAACGACACTGTGTGATGATCACTGGACCCTAGCTGACTACCCTCCAGCAAGCCTGGACACTCAGCTTTGTGTGGCTTGTCTGTGTCCTAGTGCTCATATTGAACAACACTGTGTGATGATCACTGGACCCCAGTTGCCTGCCCTCGAGGAAACCAGGACCCTCACATTTGTGTGTCTTGGCTGTGTCATAGAGCTCATGTTGAATGACACTGTGTGATGATCACTGGACCCTAGCTGACTACCCTCCAGCAAGCCTGGACACTCAGCTTTGTGTGGCTTGTCAGTGTCATAGTGCTCATATTTGTTGTTGTTTTTAACCAGGTATAGCACACTAAGCTGAAAGCTTTTTTACAGGAGCGACCTGGGAGCACAAGGAGGTTAAGTGACTTGTTCAGGGTCACACAGTATTCAAGTGGAAGCTGTGGGATTCAAACCCAGGTCTTGTCTGCTGGATGTCACCAGATTTGCAGCTCAGAGCCATAGACCACTGCACTATACTGCCTCCTTAACCACACTGTGTGATGATCACAGAACCTCAGGTGACTACCCTCCAGCAATCCAGGACCCTCACCTTTGTGACTTGTCTGTGCTGTAGTGCTCATTCTAAACCTCACTGAGTGATGATCACTGGACCCCAGGTGCCTGCACTCTAGCAAGGCAGGACTGTCAGCTTTGAGTGGCCTGTCTGTGTCATAGTGCTCACATGGAACCACACTGTATGATGATCACTGGACCCTAGGTGCCAGCCCTCCAGTCAACCGGGACGTTTTCCTTTGTGGCTTGTCTGTGTTGTAGCATAGCACAGATGCCATGCTAACTGTGTCTAATGAACCTGCAGGATTTAATTCAGCAGCTTTTCATGTGTATAGCATCAAAAGATCTTTGCAGGCTGTAGTGCCTTACTCTAGTCAGTCACAGATTTAGAAAAGGTCAAAGCCAAAAGACTGGCATTTAGGAAATATAAGGGAACATAGCTGGATGAAGATAGGGAGGCATACCAAGCCTCCCTAATGGAGGCAGGCAGAGTCCCAAACCAAGGAAACACTAGCATGGATAGTAGAGGAAGCAGACAAGACTTTCTATAGATACATTAGAGAAAGGAGAAAGTCCAGAAGCGGTATTAAGATTAAAGGGATAAGGGTAGTCTGTGGAGGAGTACCAAGGAAAAGCATCTATCCTAAATAAATACTTCTGCTCAGTATTTACTGAGGAGGAGGAGGTAGGGCAGGTTCCACAGCTCAGCACCTGAAGCCACCCATAGATTGAGAGGGAAGTTACTGGCAATCACAAGAGAAGAATGCGACTTAGGCATCATCATCATCATCGCAGATAAGCTGAAATCAACCAAGCAGACCAGTAAAAGCAGCAGAGAAGGCTAGAGGGATGCTGGGGTGTATTACTAGGAGTATTACAGGTTATAACAGGGAAGAAATAATCCCTCTTTACAAGACACTGCTTATGCCCCATCTGGAGTACTGTGTGCAGTACTGGAGGCTGCACCTGCACAAGACCATTAACAATATGGAGCCATGCCAGAGAAGGGCAACCAAAATGATGCAGGGACTTCATCAGAAAACATATGAGGACAGATTAACGGAGCTCAATATGTATACCCTAGAGCAAAAGAGGAGGGAGAAGTGATATGATCAAAACATTCAAACATCTTAAGGGCACTAAAAAGGTGAGAGAGTCCAACATGTTTCAATATAAGAAAAATAGCAGGGCAAGAGGACACAGCATGAGATTAGAGGGAGGCCAATTAAGGGGTCATGGGAGGAAGTTATTTTTCACAGAAAGGGTAGTGGATGGATGGATCAGCCTACCTCAGGAAGTAGTGGATATGAATACAGTGCAAGGCTTCAAACAAGCATGGGATAGGCATAAGAGAGCAATACAGATTAGTAGGAATAGAAAGGCTATTTACAGAGTAAAGGCGTATGGCACATTCATAAGGTAGAAGTAATGAGAAGACGGAATGGATCTTGCAGTCGTTATCTGCAGTTAATGCCTATGTTTCTAGAGAGATGGAGAGCGGGAGCAGGGCTGCTGTGAAATAGACATCTGAGCTGAATGTATCTAAACAGTGTTTTGGTTTGTAATTGCTCTGTCAAAACAAGTGGCTGAGAACATTTCTTTGGTGCAGAAGTAAAGTAACTTTTCTTTGTCTCACAGGATTTGGTTTACTGGGAGTTGCAGGATTAAACTTCCCTTTGTCTAAATAGGGGTAATATGGTCTCAGATAAAACATTGAAATGGCTGGCAGAACTGAAAGAGCAACAGACCCAGATGCCAACAGGCCAAGTTGCAAAGAAAAATAAAGAAACCGTAGCAGCTGGTTTTATGGAAAAGTGCATCAGAACAAATGAACCGCAGTGCAACAAGTAAATACTTTTTATTTATTTATAATAAGCACCCACCACCATGTAAACGGAAACACAGAAATATTCAAGGAAAATGCCTAGCCCACCAAGTCTACTTGTTCCTAGACAGATAGCATAACAGAACGAGAGGCTGGTTTGTACATGTTTATACATTTGTTTACTTATTTATTTGTGAAACTGCTGCACTTCAGCATGTGCTTTCATGAATTATATGTTTCAGCTGTTACAGTATACTAGAGACTTTTCTTTACATTTGTAATATTCCTTTTAATGATTTACAGCGCATTTAAGTCCATCTAAAAGCCTGTACAGAGATAGTTTGCCTGTTCCTGTTAACCTCACAGTCACTGTGTTTATGGCACTACTGTTCACCATTTAAACAGACTGTGATGCTGCAGTCATTAATTGTCTGGTTACAAGAGTGAGTCAGTTGCATTGTGAAAGACTCGGTGAAATAACTGCTGAAAAAACGTACATCTGTGTTCTGTGGGAGCGCCCCCACAGAGCTAAGATTTATCAACCAGTACTATAGTTGAATGCTGTGCTGAGCAAGGATTTATTTCTTACAATTAACCATTTCTGTTCACTGAGGACCCAGGGGTAGGGAGCGCCCCAGAGAACAAATATTTACCTTATTTCTTACAATTTTAATTCTATTTGGACTTCTACTCATATTTCTGTTCGCTGCATCTTTGGGTTTTACTTGCTTTAGGGGACAGTCTGGGGCACATAGCTACTGGACACGGAGAAAGGGACGTGGAGCGCTCAGGCTGATTACGCCGTGTGTGTGGTAGTGGCGAGTACTGAGGCGGTGGCAGGAATTGTTACTGATCGGCTCAATTCTGAAGCAGGGCCGTATTCTCACTCGCGCCTCCTTCCGGAGTGTCCCTAAACTAAATGCCCTCAATTTTAATTTCACTCATGTGCTCCCAATGGAGATTCCGAGCCTATTTCGTGAAGCACCTGATCGCTATTAGTTTTAAATACATTTAAGACGTCCTGAAAATTGCAGTCCCAAGTTGTTAATACTGCCTTTGTACCCAAGCTGATAATTTAGGATGTTTGTGCAATGCATTTGGACAAATAAAATTAAAAAATCTTTGAAAAAAGTTAACCCATGTTACTGGTTCCGTGAGCTCTTGCGCACCCTTGTGGCCGAAGGCGGTTCCACAAGAAATGAAGTATCAGTGGAAGGGAATAAGTTATTGCTTGTATCTGTAAAATGAATGTACTGCACACCATCCTGCAGTATTTCACAGCCCTATAGTGTTGGGATGATAACTTCTGGGAACAGCAGCGATCCTTAGCAAACCACCATGTCATTCCCACACAGTATGCGAGGTACACTCCTCCCTACCATATTGGCCATTTGACCCACCTCATAAATAGGTTCTCACTAGTTATAACACACTGAACTACTTGGTTATAGAGCTGTACTTTTAGCAAAACCGCAAGTCAATTAAAAACAAAGAAATATTTAATCACTCACAAATACTGCTTACAGTTCCACCTGGGCTATACATGTTCATTTATGGCAAGCGTGCAATTCCATTAGGAAATAAAAAATCAGTGGTGGAATTCAAGCATGCATGGGACAGACGTAAGGCAATTCTGGGGGGCGGGGGTAGGAAGAAGTAGGCTGCTGGTTAACTAGATTTGCAGCTTATCCAGTAGGTAGAGAAATGGGCAGACTGTGTGGGCCAAGAAGTTCTTATCTGCCATTAAAGTCTATGTTTCTATGTAAAAAAGAAAATACAATAGTCACAATGTCTGTGCTTACAGTTCTCTTTAGAGAAGGTGGGTGGCCCTTAAAAGGGCCGTTGGGTTCCGATGTGTGCCGCCCGCTCCCCTGCGGCCCCTTTACTTGGCGCTGGTGTACTTGGTGACCGCCTTGGTGCCCTCAGACACGGCGTGCTTGGCCAGCTCCCCTGGCAGCAGCAGCCGCACGGCAGTCTGGATCTCCCGGGAAGTGATGGTCGAGCGCTTGTTGTAGTGAGCCAGGCGGGAGGCTTCGGCCGCGATGCGCTCGAAGATGTCGTTCACAAACGAGTTCATGATGCTCATGGCCTTGGAAGAGATGCCCGTGTCCGGGTGAACCTGCTTCAGCACTTTGTACACGTAGATCGAGTAGCTCTCCTTGCGGCTCTTTCGGCGCTTTTTGCCATCCTTTTTGACAGGCTTCTTCACCACTTTTTTGGAGCCCTTCTTGGGCGCTGCTGGCTTGGCGGGTTCAGGCATTGTAACGGTACAAATTAGACAGTTATGTTGAAAGTAATGATAAACGGAGAAAGGGCTCCAATTTATATAGCATCTGTTTAGCTCCACCCATAGGCCTCCACCAATCACAAATGGCATGCAAATAGAGGCTTGAGAAGTTCCGTTTTCATTTGCTCTTTAGTCCACCTATCGGATTCCAGCTACAGTTTCTCTTCGCCAAGTTCTCGTTCCACCAATAGCACGCGGCACGCTGATTTCTAGCCTGTCTACCATTTCAGTTGTGTCAGAAAAAGAAGCGACTACAGACCATGAGCCACCCAGTCTCGGACAAAAGATCCAGTTCAACAGTCTTGAAACCGAAGTCTTTGTTTGACATACCTCTCAACGGTCCCTGATTTTGACTCAAAATTTGCTTCCGTCTCGCGAGACTTGTTCGTCTTCAGACAGTGCATCCTACACGAATCCCCTTGTGCTGTCAGCTTTCTAAGTAAATAGTACCCGTTTTTAAGACGTGCCCCTGGTTTGGGGCCTTTGTCCCCGAGGTATGAGCATAGGGGTTGCGAGGCATGGTCTTCTTGAGATGCCAGAGCTGCAGTTCACATTCTGGCGGATTATAAGGCACAGTCCGAGTAGCGCTGTGCCACACGCCGGAGATTGTCTCGTCAGAAAGCCTGAGAGAACACCGAGTATCCTAACCACGAACACAGGAGCCGAGAGGCGCTGAGGGTCTCGGGGTTACAGCCGCGCGCGCCCAACAGTCAGGGCTCGTTTGAAAAAGCCCGCGCTCTTCGCTGATTGGTTGGTGATCAAATGGCCACCGACTGCAGCCGAGCAGATCCAGAAATAACGGAACGTAAAACAACACTTGCATGAATCAGTTACTGGTCAGCATTCATCTTTTTATTTATCCTGCCATTGAATCAGTTGTTTGAACCAGTTTATTCAGAAGTGTAGAGATGTTTGTTAATATATAGCTCTACCCGAGGCACAGTCGCACATAACTGCTATACAAAACACAACTTGTGCTGTAATGTTACATTCCCCCGGTGTTACTGGTATCAGTAGGTTGCACTATTAGAAATCCGTGTCTCCATCTGCCATCCCGATGTCTCTTGTGCGCCCCTTTCCTGCGGACGGCAGGGCGGGAGGCGGGTCTATCCGCGGAGCGTTGGCGCCATCTAGCGGCGACACGCGGCGCGGCACACAATACAATAAAGCCATTTCTCCTGTAGCCCGACAGTCCGTGTAGGGAGCGCTAACCTCCATTCTACAAATAGCAGACCTGCATCTCATTATGGTGGTAAATTATTGCTGTTCATTTAATGTATAATCTGATAAACTGTTATTGATGTAGAAAGCTGCATCTATTTGTGCCAGTGGTTTGCTACAACGCACCATGTACAGCTTCCCATGATCTTGCACAGTTCTAAAACATACAAAAGTAAACCATTATAAAACATGGCATTATGAACTAACCCTTATTTTATATGTATTGTTTCGTTGCAAAACATTTCCTATATCTTGTTCTCACACTCTGTAACCCCCAAAAAAGAGGAACTCTGTAAACTGAGACCAGTCTTCTACTAATGTGAATATAATAACACAGAAACATAGACTTTGATGGCAGATAAGGACCGCTTGGTCTACACAGTCTGCCCATTTCCCCACCTATTGGATAAGCTGCAGACAGGGGTGTAGCCAGGAATTTCAGATCTATACACCAAGTGGACTCACTGCTACCCCCTCATTGTCTCTGCCATGCTACCTCTCCCTCCACTGTTCATGCACCATCTGTGCATCCTCACCTGACGCTAAACGTCATTTTGTTTCATGTGTATACTCTAAATATGAAAAGATGCAACACATATCCCATAGAGTAGGAATACCTTCAAATCACCTGTATCAGATTAACAGACTGATTTTTAGTAACAATGTTGCATTGTGACAAGCATCTGTACCACATCAAGGTAGCCAGTCCCACAGAGGCCCATTTACACACCACTAGCCATAACACCACCAACAATTGTTAGACAGACAGGCATTTAGTTGCAGTATTGCATTGTGACATGCCTCTGTACCACACCAAGGTTGCCAGTCCCACAGAGTTCCACTCAAACACCATTAGCCATCCAGTCTGCCCGTATGCCCTATAAATGCACGTGTCCACTGACCCTATGTGATCAATGGCTTTTCATCACTCTCTCTCTCCCATCCAAAGCTCTCTTGTGCCTGTCACAGGCATGTTTAGACCCCTCCACTGTGCTTGCCCCACCATCTTGTGGCAGACTGTTCCAAGCATCCACCATCCACTAAAGTTTCTAACATGTCCCCCCTTTCTCTCTTCCAGTGACTATATATTGAGGTCTTTCCCTATATGTTTTGTGATGCAAGCCATGCACCATCTTGGTTGCCCATCTCTGGATAGCTTCCACCCTGTGTAAGTCCTTACACATGTGTGATCTCCAGTACTGTCTGCAGTACTCCAGGTGAGGCCTTACCAGTGTTTTATACAATGGCATCACCACCTCCTGTCTCCTGCAAGTAATACATCTGCCTATGCACCCCAGCATGCCACTGGCCCTCCATGCAGCCTTTGTGCACTGATTTGATACCTTAAAGTCAGATACAGTAACTCCTGGGTCCCTTTCCTCTTTGGTGAGGGTCAGCACCCCCTTCTATGGCTCTCCCCGAGGTTTCCCCCTTCCCAGATGCATTATCTTGCACTTTTTGTGCCACTGGAATCCAGTTATACCACTATTCTTTGTCACATCATTTTCTATCACAGATTTGGTGGTCTGGTTTTGACTAGTTAGATTTTCTGTTGGTGGTCCAAGTGGCTACCTGAATCCTCAACTACACAGAGCACTGTGCCTAAGTTTCCTAACCTGACCACAGCAAGGAGTAATCAAAAATGCGGCTTGATGCTGAGACAGCCCATGGCATACCAGCAACTTTGAAATCCATGAAACAGTAGATTCAAGTCAGGAATACCCCACCCCCAACCCCTACCCCTCTTTCCCTTAATTACAGCTCCACATTTTTTCAGTCATGGAATTGTAGGAGTAACAGAGAAACACGTGGCAAAATCAGGGATGACCTTGAAAATATGGGACAGAGGTATGCAAGTTTGCTGACTGCAGGTTTCTAGTGTTACCATTTCTCCCTCTGTTTGTGGTGCAAAAGTCTTCCACTAGACAGTCTGCACTTGTAGTGTCAGACTCTTCCCACTAGACAGCTGAACTACAGATTGCATTTGTACTTGACTAAACTGTTTTCTCCAGTAGTCCGCAAAAGTAGTCTTATTTATAGACAATCTGGCCCAACTGGTCATTCAGCACTGTCTGCAAAAGTGGGCCTGGGAAGCTCTAGTAAAGTACTCTGACTAGTGAGTGTGATCTGTAATAGACAAAGAACCTCTGTGCGCAAACACTGAGGCAAGGGTTACCCCAAAGGGCATTTGGCTGGGAAGCCAAGTTTCAAGAAAATACAAAATCACATATGCCCCCACAATGCAAAGCATCATGGGCTGCATATGCAAATCACCACAGAATGTTATGCTGGTCCAACTTTAAGCAGAATTGCATGGTGCCGAAAGGCTTCTCACACAGTTTGCAAAGGGTGCTAACAGAAGACATAGACACGTGTTTCATCCTACCAGGACTCATCAGTATGCCTCGTCTGTTTGACACCCCAGTGGACTGGACCAGCTACCCTAGAGGCAGTGTGCCTTGGATATATTGTGGTGAACCCATTAAAATAAAAAACTATTTAAAAGACAAAGAACCTCTGTGCGCAAACACTGAGGCAAGGGTTACCCCAAAGGGCATTTGGCTGGGAAGCCAAGTTTCAAGAAAATACAAAATCACATATGCCCCACAATGCAAAGCATCATGGGCTGCATATGCAAATCACCACAGAGATGTTATGCTGGTCCAACTTTAGCCAGCAAATTGCATGGTGCGAAAGGCCTCTCACACAGTTTGCAAAGGGTGCTAACAGAGGGCACTAGACGTAGGGCGAAACCTGTGTGCTGCCCCAAACACTGCTCTGGTCTAAGCGCTATACTATCATAATATGGACCATATGCAACCTGATATCAATACATATGTATGTTTCTGTGATCCTGTAATGCCTAAGCAAGCAGTATGTAGTACCACACGAACTTCCTTCCATCTCAATAGCCCCAGCTCAAAATTTGCAGTTTGAGAATAAGTGACCTAAAACCAAATCAAACTAAGCAGCTGGCCAGGTAGTCCAGTTAGTAGTTAGGTGGATCTTATCTGCTGTCACATTCTGTTACTATCATGTTTCTTATTGGGCAAGTTTCATAGTTTGAAAGCCATGAAAAGCTCTTTTGAATGGCCCACTAGCCTAAAGCATTGCTGTCAGTAGTACAGCGATGAGCCTGACCCGCTATTAAGTCTACATAGGCACCTTTTAAGAACTTTTATCATTAACAATCAAGCTGTGGCTAACTACACTGGGTTTAAGCACATATCTGTGGCACTGCAGCCATAGAAACATAGAATGTTGCAGGGTCTGCAAGAGAAGCCGTATGAGGGGAGACTAAAGGAGCTTAATATGTATACCCTTGAGGAAAGAAGGGAGAGGGGGGACATGATAGAAACTTTTAAGTACCTCAGTGGAATCAACAAAGTCCAAGAGGGTAGCATCTTTCAGAAAAAGAGACTTGCAAGAACAAGGGGACACAATTTAAAGATAGAAGGAGGGTGGTTCAGGGGCAATATGAGGAAGTATTATTTCACAGAGAGGGTAGTGGATGCATGAAACAGCCTTCTTGAGGAGGTTGTGGGGTCTAAAACTGTGGGAGAATTCAAGAATGCATGGGACAGACATAAGGCAATTCTTGTGGGGGGTAGGCAGAAATAGGCTGTTGGTTAACTAGGATCTGCGGCCTATCCTGTAGGTAGGGAAATGGGCAGACTAGATGGGCCTAGCGGTCCTTATCTGCCGTCAAAGTCTATGTTTCTGAGACGCCCCCATCTTCAAATTGTGCCTCTTTTTCTTGCACACCTCTTTTTTTGAAAGATGCTACCCTCTTGGACTTTGTTGATTCCCTTGAGGTACTGAAAGTTTCTATCATGTCCCCCCCCCCTTTCCTCGAGGCTATACATATTAAGCTCCTTAAGTCTCTCTTCATATGTCTTCGATGCAGACCCTGCACCATTTTAGTTGACCTCCTCTGGACAGCCTCCATCCTGTCTATGTCTTTGCGGAGACTGGGTCTCCAGAACTGCACACAGTACTCCAGATGGGGTCTCACCAGCTGTTTGTACAGAGGGATAATAACTTCCTGTTTTCTACTGGTGATGCCTCTCCCTATGCATCCCAGTATCCCCCCAGCCCTCCTTGCTGCCCTCTCACATTACTTGCCCACCTTTAGGTCATCTGATATGACTACCCCCAGGTCCCTTTCCATTTTTGTTGTTAGTATCTCACCCCCCATTGTGTACTCTTCCCCTGGGTTTTTGTTTCCCAGGTGCATTACCTTGCACTTCTTAGCATTGAATCTAAGCTGCCATACATTTGACCATTCCTCTAACCTTGCCAAGTCCCTTCTCATCCTTTCCATCCCATCCTGTGCATCAACTCTGTTGCAGATCTTAGTGTCATCTGCAAAGAGACATACTTTTCCTTCCAGTCCTTCTGCAATGTAAACATAAAGACATTGAAGAGGACGATCCTAATACTGAACCCTACGGTACCCCACTAGTAACCCTCCTTTCTTCTGAGTGGACTCCATTTACTATTACTCTCTGTGTCCTATTCTCCAGCCAGTTCTTTACCCAGGCTGTCATCTTGGGACCCACTCCCAGACTGGCTAACTTGTATATTAATCTTTTGTTTTGGGACTGTGTCAAATGCCTTGCTAAAGTCTAGGTAGGCCATGTCCACAGCCCCTCCCTGATCTACTACTTTGGTCACCCAGTCAAAGAAATCTATCAGATTCGTCTGGCATGCTCTTCCCACTGTGAATCCATGCTGCCTAGGGTCCTGCACCCCTCTGGCCTCTAGATACTCGACAATTCTTTCCTTCAGAAGTGATTCCATCATTTTCCCTATCACTGAGGTTAAACTAACAGGTCTGTAGTTTCCTGCTTCTGCCTTGCTCCCACTTTTGTGAAGGGGAATCACATCTGCCCTCCTTCAGTCCTCGGGTACCACCCCATCCTCCCATGATTTGTTAAAAAGGGTAGTCAGTGGTGTCACTAGTTCTACCCTTAGCTCTTTTAGAATTCAGGGATGAATCCCATCAGGCCCCATTGCTTTGTTCAACTTCAGTTTTAAGAGTTCTTTCAGAACCCTTTCTTCTGTAAATGGGCTGTATCAACTTCTGTATCCAGAGTGTTACTACTGTTTGTTTTATGTACCTTCCCCTCTTCATTTGTAAATATTGAGCAAAAATATTTGTTTAGTATCTCTGCCTTTTCACAGTCTCCCTCTGCCCCCGTCCCTCCCCTTTATTAAGCCTCACTATCCCTCCCTTGGTCTTCCTTTGCTCCCTGATGTACCTTTAAAAGGTTTTATCCCCCTTCTTAACTGAGTTGGCTATCTTTTCCTCGGTTTGGGCCTTTGCTGTTCTGACTGCCTTCCCAGCCTCCTTTTGCTTTAACTGATACAGTTCTCTATCCTGATCCTTCTGCAATTCCTTGTACTTCCTGAATGCTTTCTTTTTCTCTTGAACCTTCACTACCACTTCCTTTGAGAACCATAGTGGTTTCTTACATCGTCTTGTTTTGTTTATTTGCTTCACACAAAGGCTCGTTACCTCTGTGATGGCAGTTTTTATTATTCCCCATTGTTCTTCCACCCCTCCTTCCTGCCCATTTGCTAGTGCATTCCTTAGGCTCTCACCCATTTTGGCAAAGTCAGCCCTCCTAAAGTCCAGTACTTTTGTCTTTGTATGGCTTGACTCTATTGCTGTGTTTATTGTGAACCATACTGTTCGATGGTCGCTAGTTCCCAGATGGCTACCCACGTCTACATCTGTGATCCTCTCTCCATCTCCATTTGAGAGAATCAAGTCTAATATTGCTCCCTCTTGAGTGGGCTCCAGTACTACTTGTCTAAGGCATGCCCCTGTAGGGCATCTAGAATAACTGCACTCTTCAAGCGGCAGCTGCAACCGCGCTCCAGTTAACATCTGGCATATTCAGATCACCCATCAGCAATATCTCCCTTTTCTGCCATTCTAAGTATACTTTATATCATTTCCTTCTCCATTTCCTCCCCTGAGAAGAGGTCTGTATCTAACCCTGTGTGGATTGTGGTGCCATTGCCTGTCTCCAAATTTACCCACAGTGCTTCTTCTCCTCCTTGTTTACCCTTTTGTTCTGTTGCTTTTATTCCTTCCCTTATGTAAAGAACTACTCCTCCTCCTCTTTTACCCTTCCTGTCCCTCCTGTAGATAGTGTATCCTGGTATGTTTATGTCCCAGTCATGGTTTTGTGTGTACCATGTTTCTGTGACTGCCATGATGTCCAGATGTTCCTCCTCCATCAAGGCCACTAAGCCATGGTTGTAAACATGGTGGCACTACAGTACCAATATAAAGCAGACTGAAATAACCAATAGTGCTCGACTACTGCTAGCAAAAGATAAAACTGAATACTTGAAACAGGGGTCGAAACTGCCACTGACCAGCTAACCGAATCCTGATAGATTTTTGTATCAGGCTAGTAAGATTTTCATTTCCCTAGCCCTGCTGTCTTGTACTGGAGAAGGCAACACTTCAGTATGTATACCAGCTGGGCCAGTGAAAGTGTATAAGATACAGTGGATGTCCCTAGTCACTAGTCCTGCTGGCTGTAAAACTTTGTTTTGACCCCTCTTAAAGAGTTGTTCATGCTTTAGTTGCATCACAGTTCAGTCACGCCCAATTCTTGGCATCATTTAGAGTTTGCATGCAAATTTAGAGATTGCAAAGCATCCAGTCAGTTGGCTCAGGGTGTGGCCTAGCTATTGCACCTACCAATCAGAACTCAGGGACGGTTCCAACCAAAGAGAATAAAAGAGGCTGTTGCGGCAGCAACTCTAGTTATCTTCAGTTGCTGAAGAAATTAATATAATATATATGTGTAGAGACAGGAAGGATAGGGTGGGAAAGGTGGCAAAAAATGGAGAAAGGTAACAGTGGAGGGACAGGAAGAAAGTGTCAAGATGATAGGGGAGGGAGGAAGGGGTAGGGAGGGGAAGAGACAATAGGGGAGGTAGGGGTAAGGGGGAGAGGTGAGTGAGAGGTGGGGGGCAGGGCTTATAGGAAGCAGTGGAAAGGGGGGGCTGTATGGTACCAGTAACTGAGGAAATGGAGGCAATGCTAGGAGCAACAGTCAGCATAGAAGTTGATGGCAGATAAGGACCGCAAGGCCCTTCCAGTCTGCCCATTTCTTTTTCTACCTTCTAAATGTGCCATTGGCCTTTGCTCTGTCAATGGCCTATCTATTCATACTCATTTGTATTGCTCCCTTATGCATATTCCATGCCTGTTTGAAGCCCTGCACTGTATTCATATCAACCACTTCCAGAGGAACGCCATTCCATGCATCCACCACCCTTTCTGTGAAAAAGAACTTCATCACATTACCCCTTAATTGGCCTCCCTCTAATTTCATGCTGTGTCCTCTTGTCCTGCTATTTTTCTTATATTTAAACATGTTAGACTCTTTCACCTTGTTAATGCCCTTAAGGTGTTTGAATGTTTCGATCCATATCCTTCTCTCCCTCCTTTGCTCAAGGGGTATACATATTGAACTCTGTTAATCTGTCCTCATATGTTTTCTGATGCAATCCCTACCATTTGGTTGCCCTTCTCTAGACTGCCTCAGTTTGGTTAATTTCCTTGTGAAGGTGTGGCCTCCAGTGCTGCATGAGTATCCCAGATGTGGCCTAACCAGTGTCTTGTAAAGAGGAGTTTACCTCCTCTGCTGACTTATGATACCACTACTAATACACTCTAACATCCCACTAGCCTTACCTGCTGTTTCAATTGCTCTGCTTGGATGATTTCAGGTCATCAGTGATGATGATGCCCAAGTCTCTTTCTTCCCTTGTGACTGCCAGCAATTCCCCTTCCAGCCTATAGGTGGCTTCAGGGTTTCTCTTCCTTATGTGCATGATGTTGCACTTCTTTGCGTTAAACCCCAGTTGCCACTCTTATAACCATTCTGCTAGTTTATCCAGATCTCTTCTCATTCTGCCCACCCCATCTGAATCATCTACTCTGTTGTAGATTTTGGTGTCATCTGCAAACAGAACAAACCTTACCCTCAGTCCATCTTCACTGTCACTGAGTGAAGATATTGAAGAGGACTAGCCCCTAGGACAGTCCAGAGATACTCCACTTGTGATTTGCATCTCTTCTGACTGTATACCATTTACCACCACTCTCTGTTTTCTGCCTCTCAATCAGTTTGCCACCCAGTTGACCAATTTCAGACCCACCCAGAGCCTACAGTGTATTAGTCAATCATCTATGTGGAAAAGCTATGCTGAAGTCAAGGTAGGTGACATCAACTGCTCCCCTTGGTCCACTTACTCTGATTACGCAGTTAAAGAAATCTATGAGATTAGTCTGACAGGACCTTCCTTTAACCACTGCTGTCTTGGATCCTGTGCTCCTATGTATTCAGGTGTTTGCTATCCTTTTCTTAAGGGGTACCTCCATAATCTTGCCCACTACTGAGGTAAGACTGACTGGTCTGTAGCTCCCTGCTACCACTCTTGTGGAACAGGATCACATGATCCTTCTCCAGTCTTCTGGGACCTCTTCTGTGCTCAGAGACTCACTAAACAATTCTGATAATGGCTCACTGGTTCCACCCTTAACTCCTTTAGTACCCTGGGATGTATGCCATCAGGTCCCATTGCCTTGTCTACCCTGAGCTTATCAAGCTCTGTTAGGACCCTTTCTTTTGTGAAGGGACTAGTGCCTACCTCCCTCCCTCCTGTGTACATGGTGCTGAGCTGTGGGCCCTGCCCTACCTTCTCTTCAGTAAATACTAAGCAGAAGTATCTATTTAGGATAGATGCTTTTACATGGTCCTCCTCCTCCACATGCCCCTTATCTCCTTTGATCTTAGCAATACACCCTCTGGACTTTCACTAACGTATCTAGAGAAAGTCTTGTCACCTTCTTTTACTGTCAGTGCTAGTCTTTCCTCAGTTTGGGCCTTTGTCTGCCTGCCTTCCCTTAGGGAAGTTTATTATACTCTCTATCTTCATCCTGCTGTTCCTTATATTTCCTAAAGGCCAGCCTTTTGGCTCTGACCTTTTCTGCTACTGTTTTGAGAAACAAAGGTTTCCTTCTTTACACTTCCTTTTCTCTCTAACACAATGTGATGTTGCTTCAGTATTGCTTCCTTAATGCCTGCCCACTTGCCTGTGCCCACTCACCTGTATTTCTTTTTTCAGGGCTAGCTTAACTCTGTTGGCCATTCATCAAAATCAGCTCCTCTGAAGTCCATATTTTTGCCTTGGGATGGGATGATTTAGTTGTAGTGGCCAAACTGAGTTTCATACCATGTGATGGTCACTGGCCCCCAGGTGACCTCCACCTGAAGTTCTGTGATCCTTTCCTGTTAGTCAGTACTAGATCTAGGATAGCACCATCTCTTGTGGGATGTTGTACCAGTTGTTCGAGTTCCTCCCCTGAAGGGCATCCATCTTGTCTAGTTCAGCAGATGTTCCTGCTGGTATTGACCAATCTGTAACTGGCATGTTGAAATCTCCATTATCAGAACCTCCTTTAACTGTCATGTTTCATATATCTTCTAACAGTAATGTGTCTACGTCCTCCCCTGGTCTGGGGCCTGTAAACAATCCCCCAGTTCTTATGGCTGTCCCATTGTCTGTTTCAGGGTGACCCACAGTTCTTCTGGCTCCTTATGTGCATTCTCAATTTCTGTAGCTTTGATATTTTCATTGACATACAGGGACCACTCACTCCCACTTATTGCAACTCGGTCTCTTCTGAACAGTACATAGCCAGGTACTGAAGTCTCCCAAGTGTGGTTACTGATAGAAACATGTCTCGCTAATTGCTGCTATGTCCTGTTTAGCCTCTGTCATTATTGCCTGCAGGTCTGGGATCTTGTTTCCCAGACTGCAAGCATTAACCATGATTTTCCATGGCCAGATTTCAGGTATTAGTTGTTGGGTGAGGTCTGGCATTTCCTAATGCATTGTCACGGGAGCTGGACCTTTTCCTTACTAGTGATGCAAATGAACTGAAAGCATGCTGAACTCTGTTTTGACCACTAGCTGAGGGAGAGGGGTGTTCTTTCCATTCAATGTATGTGGTTCTGCATTTGCTAGTTTAAATAAAGACATCAAACTTCTGCCCCAATGCACTGACTCCCTCCTTAGTCCAGATGCAGTCCATCAAATTAAAAGAGCTTTTGCTCCCAAACTGTTGCCAGTTCCACTAAAAATGTGTGTCCTTTCACCACACCAGCCCTTGAGCACATGTTTAGCTCCCTATCTCCCCTTCTCTGACCTTCACGTCCATCTGTCACCCTCTCCCAGACACTTGCAGGATCTCAGAGAAGGAGATATGAATGAAATGGATGATAGTTTGTCACCCAGCCTGGTCCAGGTGTTCCTTGGTCTGCATAACTTCATCGGCTGGCTGAGATCGTGAGTCCTGATGTGTACCAGGATGTCCATGTTTTCCTCACTATCTTGAACAATTTTAGCAATGTGGTCAGTGTCTCTCCCACACTGATGTACCGAGAGACATTTGACCATTACCCTAACTCGGAAATATATATCAAATCCCCGAATCAGGAGTCTCCTGAGCAAAGTTTTTGATTTCCCTGTTTGCTTTTTGCTTTGGTTCTTGTTTTGGATGGTTTTGTAGTGCTAGCTCCTGTGTTGCAGCGTCCTGTTCTGCAGTCCTCTGCCCTTTGTTTGATTTCAGAGATAGAGGCAGATACCTGTTCCGTAGTTTTGATATGGTTTGTGTAGGTAATATGTTGGAGAGCACTGGTGAAGGGGCACCAATTTGTCCTCTAACCACGTGCCAACCTCCTGGACCAACCACCTCTGCTAGATCGAGATGCTCCTGTTAAATGTTGGGAAATGGCGGTGGTTCTTATAATATGTTTCCTCTTGAATATGAAATTTGAGAACATAATCTCTGCCCATGCTGCCTGGAGCTGAGCTCTAAGATCTCCAGTGGGAGCAGCATGTAAACAGTATCCTTAAATCCTGTAAAACTGCCTTTCTGAAAAGTGTTTCACAGTACCTGCAGTTAATGATATCCATTCAGATAATCTGCAGGGTTTTATAACCTGGTCCAGAATAATAGAAGAAAATGCAACCAAGTTTGATTTTGTGTTTTTGTAGAACTTGTTATAACAAGTTAAATTACTAGTGCCCCTGTAAATGAGGGTCACATGTGGATACCCCACTGATCGATCCTTTCTGCTTTGCCACAAATATCACGACTGTGCTGCCTATAAAAGGAGTGCAGTGGCGGGGTGGCAGGACCCCTTTCCTGCCAAAAGAACAACCACGGATGAAGAGAAACAAGGGAGGAGATGAAACAAAACAATCAAAGCAACAAATGCAGTAACCCTGAAGCTATCCTAATGCTAAGATAAAACTGTAAATCCTGTAAAGCACCACCTGTAATAATTTCACAGAAGATATACCTACTAAAAACACGTTTGCTACAGAAAAAATAAATCAGTAACGGAAAGATATACCCTTGCAAAGACAATTTGAATCAGAAGATTACAGCAATAATCTGTTAGCACACACCTGTAGGCACACCCTGTAATAATGCAGCAGAAGTTATAACAACAGCAATTTGAATCAGAGAAAAATAAAGCAATAAAATGCTAGCAACAAACAGTAACAATCCCTTATGGTACAAAATAAAAACAACAACTCAATAAATCTGTAGCCAAAAAGTCTTAATCCTTTCCTTTCCCATGAAGGTTCTTTGATTGTCCTTTCAAACAAGCTAGAAGGAAAAAGAGCTCAGAGCGAAACTTGGTGCCATGGCCAGCAAACCTAGTCTTCCACTTAAGGTGATGAGAGAGAGAAAGGATATTCTTGTATCTCGCGGTTCCCTGTTACTAAAGAAGCTCTGGATACAAGAATATCCTTGTTGTCATATGACTGCTCATACTCAAGTCATGGATCAAGGTTGTCTGGAGGTGGGTTCGCTGGCAGGATCACCTTCAGGTCATTGGCGAGGCCTGATTAACTACCTCAGACGGAGTACGGAACCTGGGCATTATATTTTGACGCACTGACACTTAAACATCAGGTGTGGTGGTTGTCAAAACCCTTCACCATCTCAGGAATATAACCTGGTTGAAGCACCTGGTTCCTGCTGACAACTTCTTAAAGGGCACCAACCTGCTGTCACACGCAGCCCCCTCAAACATATATAATGGGGACCTGCTCCACTGTTGAGGGTACCGGAAACCTATAGTGCTTCCTATGAGTAAAGGTTATAGCACCTGAATTTTACTGCCAAAAACAGAGCATGTCTGGCATGCCCCTAGGCAGGTACCCCAACCTCCTTTTGTGATGTCAGAAAATGAACTTGTGTGTGGTCCATAGATCTATATTGGTGCCAATAATAATGACGATGAAGTACTATTTAGAGTTGCCACTTGGAACAAGAAAGTGACTGCTGCAGAAAAAGGGCCCCGTTACTCCTGGCGGCTGCCCAGTTCATCTCATGGCACCTCTAAATAGTACTAAATGCCATAAACATATACGCCCATACAGGTTAATGACATGCACCCTCAGTATTGCATACTGCATATCAAAAAGGCATGTCGAACAAGGCTTTGTTTTTATAGGGGTACATATTTGAGGTGCTATAACTTTACAACCAGAGACAAGTGCATGGATTTTAATGCCCTTCAACAGTAGACTAGATCTGCTATTATAAATGTGAGGGGAGTTAGATACTGGACGATAGGTGCCTGCTCTATAACACCAGTCCTTTTAACATTCTCCCACCTGGACCACTACAACGCCCCACCTAGGCTACCAGTTGATATCCACTGCTTGAATCTGGTGCAGAATACGCAGCCAGGCACTGACTGGTATGCTAGGACCAGTCTAACACCTGTCCTCCGTGGACTGCATTGGCTGCCAGTATAGTGGTGGATTACCTTCAAGGTCAACGCGACCTATAAAAACCTACAACAGGGACCTAGTTACCTGCAAGTTCTTCTTCATCTACTGTCCTTCACGCCTCTCGATCCACCAATGAGGTTACTAGAGATTCCTGGGGTCAGTGAAGACATCTGAGGCCATTTCATTTGGTTTTATGACCAACCACAAGATTCTACCTCCAATGAGTGTGAGATTGCCTGACATCAAGTTTTAAATCAGCATTAAACGTACCTCTTTAGCCTAGTGTACTCTGATTTTAGAATACACTGTGATTGATTTTATGATACTGTTTTAAATTATATGTATTTGATTTATTTATAAAAAGTATCTTGGCCTTGAAAGGCCCTTTTAAAAAACAAAGTTGATTGATGGATATTGTGTCAGTGATTGCTACGAAACAACAGAATCTGCAGCTTTCAACATAAATAACAATCATGTCACATGGGCATCACATATTTACCTGGTGAAAACTGATTCTCTGAAAGGCTGATAGCAATGAAATAATATTATTTTGACCACAGATATGGATACCTATCAGTCCCAATCGAAAAACACACACTGTCTGATAGATGATACTGGCATAACAAATACAATAAAACCTGCTTTTTAATTTCTCTTTGTAACATCAAATACAAACATGCCTTGGCTAAAAATAATTAGACCTTCCCTCTGGTATTCAAGCTCTCATCACCCTGCTCTGAATCCTCCCACAGACTCAGAATCTCAATCACTACATCCCAAGATACAGAACACGCTGAGCAAAAAGAACCTTGTAGAGCTCTAACTGGTTAAATGAATAAGCATCCCTAAGTTTGACCCTTCAAATCTAAACTCTGCCTGCCTACTCCAACTCATGTGCTATCACCCCTAATCTTTCTTTATCCTTAGGCTCCCCCTCCCTACACCTGCATGCTGCACTTCCTCTTGCCCTCTGTATTATATGAGACAAAGCACTCAATAGCTGCATTTTTGTGTGTACTTACAAATTTGTGTTTAGCATAACCAGTCCATTGTTAATCAATCTGTCCTCTGAACCATAGTACTTTTGGGTTTATTACCTGTAGCCTGTCACACTGTCATAATGTAAATCTCTGTAACCTGTTAACATGTCACATTGTCTACCATGTGTTTATACCTCACCTAGTGGAAACTTCGTAAAGAGCCTTGGCTTAAAGTATTGTAATCCTAGATTGAAATAAATAAAAAAAATAAATAGTTTATGCCTCTTAAGACTCTATGACTGTAGAATAGATTCAATGTGTCCTACCATTTGACTATAGAAGCGCCAACACTCACGGATGAATAGTCTCCAGAAATCATATTCTAGAGGCTTGGCAACCGATGAAAAGGAGCACTAAGCAAATTGGACGAAACACTGGGATTCCATAATGCAAATGGTTTCAAATATCAGGGCAGAATTAAAGCAACAGTACAATGTAAAAAAATATATGCCTTTGCAACAGTTAATTCCCTATGTCTGTTCTGCATGTACCTAATACTCTTTCCAACAACATTTAGCCCATCACCGTAATTGCTCTGTTTTGTTAACATTTACCACCACCATGTTGAAAACAACAATACCAGACAGCAGCCATGACAGTGCCATAGTTACCGTAGACGGCTCTGAATCAGAAGCAGTTGGCCAGATTATCAATACTAAAAACAATATAGTATGCAGCAGTTTTTGTGACTGTCCCCGACAGATACCATATTCTGTGTCATTTACTAAGGACAGGTGAACTGAGGTCTGCATGTTGATTTCAGGGTTTAAAAAAACTGTAGTTGATACCAGACCCTCAGGGTTCAGTATCAAGTCATTGCTAACTGTAAATACTACAGTTCCCTTCCTGAAAACTGATGCAGACTATACCTAAAACGACATATTCATCTCCGTTGGAACGGATTCCAAACTAGCTACACATACAATTAGAGTTTCTGCGGGGAGAGAGAGAGAGAGGGCAGCCTGCCAACAACTGTACTTTCTCATAGGGGACTCGAAGGCAGATATGATAATGGAGTAAAGGCAGATGTCACGATGAATAACAAAATACTATTTACTAACTCAGTTTTTTATTCAATATTCTTCTATCGATGTTGCTATAACACAGGTTCTAAGCGGTGGTTTAGGACACTGATATTTAAACTGACCAATGAGACTGATTTGCTTCCGCCCTTTAGTTAGGTCCACAGAACCAATACAGATGATGTCAGCCTGCCTTTCTGTGCCCTCTGTTCTCAATCAGATCGGAGAAAAGTGATATCATTCTGGCTCCACCTCAGTTTCAACTCTATAAATACGAATGGCAGAAGCCTTTCTGAATACTCTTCCTAGATTTCCGTTCAGAAGGAAAAACATGAATAATGTCTGGACATGTTAAGGTTAGAATGGGATTGGTAAAGGTGCTTAATCATATACCTGGTACTCTTTCTCGCCAGTGTTGTACTATCGTAATAGTTGCTCAGTTATTCTCGGCTTTGTTTACATTTCTGCCAGTAAGCATGTTGCTGGAACCCCTCTGCAGAAAAGTGCACATGTGATGACTTGCAGGGACACCGAGAATGGTAGAGAGTCCTCACTGTTGTTAAGATGTTATGACCTGTGAAAAACACAGCTGAAAATTAGTCAGCTACTATATTTGTTGTGGCCTACAACCTTCAGATAAATCAAAAATATCTAAAAAACCAAGGCGACTGGAAAAAAAAACTTTACAGGTATGGAAACTGGAACTGGAGCCACATGCTTACAGCTGAAAAACAAATTGTAATAGCTCACTTCTAATTTAATAGTACTGCTTTTAATTAACACACGTGTCAAATGAACACAGTTTTCCCTAATAATACTCAACTGCTGTGTGATAACTCATTGTAGCCATTTAACCGGAGCGACCTCAACACCAAACCACACAGAAAATATGGCTGCTATCTAATACTACTGTTAATGTGGCGAAATGTAGCTACAAAGGATAACCAGGCAAATTACAGGGTGTTGGTGCAGTTGGAGAAAGACTACCAACAACATACCAACAGAACACAGGAATAAACTATCAAATAAGTTTTTACATTGTACTGTTACCACTTTGTATGGTGTTTTTCACACAGAGCTGGTGTATTCAGTGATTTATTTTCTGTTCAGACACTAGAAAGAGGAACAAGCAGAGATGTATGTTGTGATTCTTTTCCTTCATACTCACGCTAGCTTGTCCTACCTATCCCAAAACAAGCTGAGTATGCAAATCATAATTTACCCACTACTTTGTCAGCCCTTGTACAACTCCTCAGTTGTGCTAACACAGAAGTTTGAATAACCACTAAACACAAGGCAATGACCTCCAACAGAATATGTAGCCAAGTCTGGAACACTGAAGCATCTTGTGTGAAATAATACCCCAAGTTTCATTCAATTTGAAACATACCTATTGTCTGGTCCAACCCCTCAAACATATATAATGAGGACCTGTCCACTGTTGAGATATGGAAACTTATACTTCCCATCTGAAATAGTTATAACACTCTAATTTACCCAGCAAAACAAACCATACCTGACACCACAGGCAGGTACCAACCTCCTTTGTGAGTCAGAGATGAAGGCGCATGTGTAACTCCCACAGATATATTGGTGCCATTTGACAATGATGTTTAGTACTATTTAGAGTTGCCATGGAACAATGAAGTGACGCTCCAGTAAACGGGACTGGCCTCCAGTGGCTGCTTTGATTTTCCATGGCACCTCTAATAGTATTAATACCATAGACACGACAAATATACAGATTTCGACACTTTGCTATTCATTTCTGACATCACAAATGAGACATTCAACAAGACTGTTTCAGGAAGATGCAAATCAGTGCTATAACTTTAACAGAGGCGCGCTACTAATACCTCAACAGCATAGGATCTGCTATGATATATGTTGAAGGAACAAATGCCTGATATCGACCTGAACGGACCACCAACTCCTCTTCCCAGATGTAAGTGATACAATTTTGCCGCTAACGTTACTCTGTCTCTGCAGTTGAAGAGGGTGGATGTTATTGTGTGATATAATTGAAACATTCAAACACTTTAAAGCAACAGTACTACCAAATCAGAGTAATCTGTCAAAATTCTGCTTTTTGACAACAAACATGCTGCTAAGTTCAGCTTCATACCTGTACATATGTTTTCGGTCATCTTTAGTTTTTGATATTTACAATTTATTTGAATTGTTGTGCACTACAATAAATATGGTGGCCTCGCATTTTCAGCTGCTTTGATACATTTTCAGCTGTACTTTTTGGGTCACACCATAACTTTAACTACAACAGAGGACCCTCACAAACACTCCCAATGACTGAATCTCAAATGTGCAGTTAACAGCAGAGGGGTTCCAGTGCAATATTAGTGACAAATAAAGGAAGCGAAAATAACCAAGCAAATTACTCTGTGATAATACAAGGGTGGAAAAAGTACAGGTACATGATTAGCTGGGACCAGGGAATAAACTGTCTAAAAAGGCAGTTTTCTTTTTAGTAGCACTGCTGCTTTAAAGATATTAACAGATGAAAGAGTCTATGTTCAACATAAGAAAATAACAGGACAGAGGACACAAGATATTAGAAACAGATGAAAGGTAATTTGAGGAAAATCTTTTTACAGAAAGGTGGTGGATGCATGGACTGGCCTACCCAAGGAGTAGGTGGATATGATACCAAGGCTTCAAACAGGCAGGGACAGGCATGAGACAGCAACAGATGAGTGAATATATAGGCCATTGACAGGCAAGGCAATAACATTATAAAAGGAGAACAAGAAATGGCAGACTGGATGGGTCTTATGATCCTAATCTGCATTAACTATGCATGTTGGACTGGGGTGACAGAATGAGTTAAAAAGAGGCAAACCCTCAACATATACAATAGCCGACCTGCTCCACTTTTGAGGTATGCTGAGTGCAGACACCTGGTCAGTGTCATCACACAGCATTGAGCAATACGACCCATAACACAGACAAGCCATGCAAGGTGAGGTCCTGGCTCTTTGGAGGGCGAACATGGATTCAGTGATCATAACAAGGTGGTTCCAATAGGCACTGTCACCAACTGCCACAAAGGTGAGGATCAGGCTTGGGAGAGTGCAGAACCGGGGTCTAGTGATCATCCGCCAGTGAGATTCAGTATAACAATACGACACCAACAAGCCAAAAGTGAGGTCCTAGCTTGCTTGTGGACAGGTACTGGTCCCATGATCAGCAAACAGTGTGGTCAACATCAGCACCCGACACGAACAAGACACACACACACAGGGTCACTGCCTTGCTGATGGCAGGCACCTGGGGTCAGAGATCATTACACAGTCATTCAAAATGAGCACTGAAGAGACAAGCAATACAAAGCTTAGGGCACTGCCGCTAGAGGCAGGCACCCAGAATTCAGTGTCATCACACAGTGTGGTTCAATAGAACTATGACACAGACAACCCACAAAGAAACGCCTGGTTACTGGAGGCAGGCACTGGGGTCAGCTATCATCACACAATGTGGTTCAATATAAACACACACTGTCAAACACACAAGGTGAGGTCCTGGCTTGCTGGGGGCGAAATCTCAGTCAGTGACCATCACACAGTGTGGTTCAACATGAAACCTATGACACGACATGCCACTCAAAGTGGTCCGGATTGCTGGAGTCAAGAACCTAGGGTCTTTGTTCATCTCAGTGAGATTAGGCAGCACCGTGACACAACAAGCCATAAGTGGTCCTGGCTTGCAGCAGGCGGCACCTGAGTCCTGTGATCATCACTGTGTGGTTCGATGAGCACTACAACACAGACAAACCACACAAAGTCTGGGTCGTGGACACAGGAAGCACTGGGGTCAGTGATCATCAAACAGAGGGTTCAATGAGTAGAATGAACAGACAAGACCGCAAAGGTGGGGTCTGACACTTGTGGGAAAACACCAATGATACCAGGTATCACACAACATGGTTCAATATCAGCACTATAACCAGACGACCTGCGGGTCCTGCTGGCTAAGGATGCACCGCAGTGTCAGCACAAAGTGGCACTATGACACAGACAAGCACCAAAATTGGTCCTGTCTCGAGAAGGCACTGGGGTCAGTGATCATCACACAGTGTGGTTCAATATGAGAGCTATGACAAAGACAAGCCACAAAGGAGAACATCCTGGTTGACTGGAGGACTGGCAGCTAGGGTCCAGTGATCATCATACAGAGTGGTTCAATGTGAGCACTATGACACAGACCGGCCTCTCAAAGTGGAGGGTCCTGCCTTGCTAGAGTGCAGGCGCCTGGGCTCCAGTGATCATCACATAGTGGGGTTCAGAATGAGCACTATGACATAGACGAGCCACAAAGGTGAGGGTCCTGGATTGCCAGAGGGAGGTCACCTGAGGTCCTGTGATCATCACACAGTGTGGTTAAATATGAGCATTATGACACTGACAAGCCACACAAAGCTGAGGGTCCTGGCTTGCTGGAGGGCAGAAATATGGGTTCCAGTAATCATAACACAGAGTGGTTCAAAATGAGCACTATGACATGGACAGGCTACACTAAGGTGAGAGTCATGGCTTCCTGGTGGGCAGAATATTGGAGTCCAGTGACTATCACACAGTGTGGTTCAATATGAGCACTATGACACAGACAAGCCACACAAAGGTGAGGGTCCAGACTTGCTGGAGGGTAGGAACATGGGTTTCAGTGATCATAACACAGTGTGGTTCAATATGAGCACGATGACACAGACAAGACACACAAAAGGTGAGGGTCCTGGCTTGCTGGGGGCAGAAAGCTGTGGTCCAGTGACCATCATACAGTGTGGTTCAATATGAGCACTATGACACAGACAAGCCACCCAAAAGTGAGGGTCCAGAATTGCTGGAGTGCAAGAACCTAGGGTCTTGTGTTCATCTCTCAGTGAGAATCAGTATGAGCACTGTGACACAGACAAGCCACGCAAAGGTGAGGGTCCTGGCTTGCTTGTGGGCAGGCACCTGGGGTCCTGTGATCATCACACTGTGTGGTTCAATATGAGCACTACGACACAGACAAGCCACACAAAGGTCAGGGTTGTGGACTGCCGGAGGGGCAAGCAATTGGGGTCCAGTGTCCGTCAAACAGAGGAGTTCAATACAAGCAGAATAACACAGACAAGACACACAAAGGTGAGGGTCCTGGCTTGCTTGTGGGCAGGCACCTGTGGTACCATGGTCATCACTCTGTGTGGTTCAATATCAGCACAACGACACAGACAAGATACACAAAGCTGAGGGTCCTGCTTTGCTAGAGGGCTGGCACCTGGGGTCCAGAGATCATCACACAGTGTCATTCAAAATGAGCACTAAGACACAGACAAGCGACTCAAAGCTGAGGGTCCTGCTTTTCTAGAGGGAAGGCACGTGGGGTCCAGTGATCATCACACAGTGTGGTTCAATATAAGAGCTATGACACAGACAAGCCACAAAGGAGAACGTCCCGGTTGACTGGAGGGCAGGCACCTGGGGTCCAGTGATCATCACACAGAGTGGTTGAATATGCGCACTAGGACACAGACAAGCCATACAAAGGTGAGGGTAATGGCTTCCTGGAGGGCAGGGATGTGGGGTCCAGTCATTATCATACAGTGTTGTTCAATATGAGCACTAAGCCACAGACAAGCCACTCAAAGGTGAGGGTTCTACCTTGCTAGAGTGCAGGCGCCTGGGGTCCAGTGATCATAACACTGTGAGGTTCAATATGAGTACTACGACACAGACAAGCCACACAGATCTGAGTGTCCAGCCTTGCTGGAGGTTAGTCACCTGGGGTCCAATGATCATCACACAGTGTTGTTCAAAATAAGCTCTACGACACAGCCAAGACACACAAATGTGAGGGTCTTGGCTTACTGGTGGTCAATTACCCTACAGTCTAGTGATCATCACACAGTGTGGTTCAATATGAGCACTATGACATATACAAGCAACACAAACCTGAGGGTCATGCCTTGCTAGAGTGCAGGTACAAGGGATCCAGTGATCATCACACGGTGTGGTTAAATATGAGCACTATGACACTGACAAGCCACACAAAGGTGAGGGTCCTGGCTTGCTGGAGGGCAGGAACATTGGTTCCAGTGATCATAACACAGTGTGGTTCAATATGAGCACTGTGACACAGACAAGCCACTCAAAGGTGAGGGTCCTGGCTTTCTTGTGGGCAGGCACCTGGGGTCCTGTGATCTTCACACAGTGAGATTCAATATGAGCACTATGACACAGGCAAGACACACAAAGCAGCGGGTCCTGCTTTGCTACAGGGCTGGCACCTGGGGTCCAGAGATCATCACACAGTGTCATTCAAAATGAGCACTATGACACAGACAAGCAACACAAAGCTTAGGGTCCTGCCTTTCTAGAGAGAAGGCACCTGGGGTCCAGTGACTTTCACACAGTGAGGTTCAAAATGAGAGCTATGACACAGACAAGCCACAAAAAGGAGAACATCCCGATTGATTGGAGGGTTGGCACCTAGGATCCAGTGATCATCATACAGTGTGGTTCAATGTGAGCACTATGACACAGACAGACCACTCAAAGCTGAGGGTCCTGCCTTGCTAGAGTGCAGGCACCTGGGGTCCAGTGATCATCATACACTGAGGTTCAGAATGAGCACTACGACACAGCTAAGCCACAAAGGTGAGGGTCCTGGATTGCCAGAGGGAGGTCAACTGACGTCCTGAGATCATCACACAGTGTGGTTAAATGTGAGCACTATGACACTGACAAGCAACACAAAGCTGAGGGTCCTGGCTTGCTGGAGGGCAGAAACATGGGTTCCAGTAATCATAACACAGAGTGGTTCAATATGAGAACTACGACATGGGCAAGCTACACAAAGGTGAGGGTCTTGGCTTCCTGGTGGGCAGTATATTGGGGTCCAGTGACTATCACACAGTGTGGTTCAATATGAGCACTATGACACAGACAAGCCACACAAAGGTGAAGTTCCAGGCTTGCTGGAGGTCAGGAACATGGGTTCCTGTGATCATAACACAGTGTGGTTCAGTATGAGCACTGTGACACAGACAAGCCACACAGAGGTGAGGGTCCAGGCTTGCTGGAGGTCAGGAACATGGGTTCCTGTGATCATAACACAGTGTGGTTCAGTATGAGCACTGTGACACAGACAAGCCACGCAAAGGTGAGGGTTCTGGCTTGCTGGAGGTCAGGAACAAGGGTTCCTGTGATCATAACACTGTGGTTCAGTATGAGCACTATGACACAGACAAGCCACACAAGGTGAGGTTCCAGGCTTGCTGGAGGTCAGGAACATGGGTTCCTGTGATCATAACACAGTGTGGTTCAGTATGAGCACTGTGACACAGACAAGCCACACAAAGGTGAGGGTCCAGGCTTGCTGGAGGTCAGGAACATGGGTTCCTGTGATCATAACACAGTGTGGTTCAGTATGAGCACTGTGACACAGACAAGCCACACAAAGGTGAAGGTTCTGGCTTGCTTGTGGGCAGGCACCTGGGGTTCTGTCATAATCACACGGAGTGGTTCAAAATGAGCACTACGACACAGACAAGCCACACCAAGGTCAGGGTCGTGGACTGCCGGAGGGCAAGCACCTGAGGTCCAGTGATCATCAAACAGAGGGGTTCAATATGAGCAGAATGACACAGACAAGACACACAAAGGTGAGGGTCCTGGCTTGCTTGTGGGCAGGCACCTGTGGTACCATGGTCATCACACAGTGTGGTTCAATATCAGCAGTACGACACAGACAAGACACACAAAGCTGAGGGTCCTGCTTTGCTAGATGGCTGGCACCTGGGGTCCAGAGATCATCACACAGTGTCATTCAAAATTAGCACTATGACACTGACAAGCAACACAAAACTTAGGGTCCTGCCTTTCTAGAGAGAAGGCACCTGGGGTCCAGTGATTATCACACAGTGTGGTTCAATATGAGAGCTACAACACAGACAAGCCACAAAGGAAAACGTCCCGGTTGACTGGAGGGCTGGCACCTAGGGTCCAGTGATCATCATACAGTGTGGTTCCATGTGAGCACTATGACACAGACAGGCCACTCAAAGCTGACAGTCCTGCCTTGCTAGAGTGCAGGCACCTGGGGTCCAGTGATCATCACTCAGTGAGGTTTAGAATGAGCACTACAGCACAGACAAGTCACAAAGGTGAGGGTCCTGGATTGCTGGAGGGTAGTCACCTGAGGTTCTGTGATCATCACACAGTGTGGTTAAGGAGGCAGTATAGTGCAGTGGTCTATGGCTCTGAGCTGCAAATCTGGTGACATCCAGCAGACAAGACCTGGGTTTGAATCCCACAGCTTCCACTTGAATACTGTGTGACCCTGAACAAGTCACTTAACCTCCTTGTGCTCCCAGGTCGCTCCTGTAAAAAAGCTTTCAGCTTAGTGTGCTATACCTGGTTAAAAACAACAACAAATATGAGCACTATGACACTGACAAGCCACACAAAGCTGAGTGTCCAGGCTTGCTGGAGGGTAGTCAGCTAGGGTCCAGTGATCATCACACTGTGTCATTCAACATGAGCTCTATGACACAGCCAAGACACACAAATGTGAGGGTCCTGGTTTCCTCGAGGGCAGGCAACTGGGGTCCAGTGATCATCACACAGTGAGGTTCAATATCAGCCACACACAGACAGGCCACACAAATCTGATTGTCCAGCCTTGCTGGAGGTTAGTCACCTGGGGTCCAGTGATCATCACACAGTGTTGTTCAAAATAAGCTCTCACACACAGCCAAGACACACAAATGTGAGGGTCCTGGCTTGCTGGTGGTCAATTACCCTAGAGTCTAGTGATCATCACACAGTGTGGTTCAATATTAGCATTACAACTCAGACAAGCCACACAAAGCTGAGGGTCCTGCCTTGCTAGAGTGCAGGCCCCTGGGGTGTGGGGATCATCACACAGTGTGGATAAATATGAGCACTATGACACAGACAAGCCACACAAGGTAAGGGTCCTGGCTTGCTGGAGGGCAAGCACCAGGGTCTAGTGATCATCATTCACTGTGGTTCAATATGAGCACTATGACACAGACAAGCCACACAAGGGTGAGGCTCCTGGTTGGCTGGAAAGCAGGAACCTAGGGTCCAGTGATGATCACACTGTGTGGGTCAATATGAGCACAACGATACAGACAAACCACACAAATGTGAGGGTCCTGGATTGCTGGAGGGCAGGCACCTGGTGTCCAGTGATTATTACACAGTGTGGTTCTATATGATCACCACGCCACAGGCAAGCCAAAGAAAGGTGAGGGTCCTGGATTGAAGGAGAGCATGCACAAGGGGTCCAGTGATCATCACACAGTGTTTCTCAATATGAGCACTATGACACAGACGAGCAACACAAAGGTGATGGTCCTGGCTTGCTGGAGAGTTGCAGCTCGGGTCCAGTGATCACCACTCAGTGTGGTTCAATATGACCACTAAAACACAGACAAGCCACACAAAGGTGAGGCCCCGGGTTGGCTGGACGGCAGCAACCTAGGGTCCAGTGATCATCACACTGTGTGGGTCAATAAGAGCACAACGACACAGACAAATCACTCAAATGTGAGGGTCCTGGATTGCTGAAGGGCAGGCACCTGGGGTCCAGTGATCATCACACAGTGTGGTTCAATTTGAGCACTATGACACCGGACAAGCCACACAAAGGTGAGGGTCCTGGCTTGCTGGAGGGCAGGAACATGGGTTCCAGTGATCATAACACAGTGTGGTTCAATATGAGCACTATGACACAGACAAGCCACCCAAAGGTGAGGGTCCAGGATTGCTGAAGTGCTAGAACCTAGGGTCTTGTGTTCATCACTCAGTGAGATTCAGTATGAGCACTGTGACACAGACAAGCCATGCAAAGGTGAGGGTCCTGGCTTGCTTGTGGGTAGGCACCTGGGGTCCTGAGATCATCACACTGTGTGGTTCAATATGAGCACTACGACACAGACAAGCCACACAAAGGTCAGGGTTGTGGACTGCCGGAGGGCAAGCACCTGAGGTCTAGTGATCATTAAACACAGGGGTTCAATATGAGCAGAATGACACAGACAAGACACACAAAAGTGAGGGTCCAGGCTTGCTGGAGGGCAGGAACATGGGTTCCGGTGATCATAACTCAGTGTGGTTCAATATCAGCACTACGAATCAGACAAGACACACAAAGCTGAGGGTTCTGCTTTGCTAGATGGCTGGCACCTGGGTTCCAGAGATCATCACACAGTGCCATTAAAAATGAGCACTATGATACTGACAAGCAACACAAAGCTTAGGGTCCTGCCTTTCTAGAAAGAAGGCACCTGGGGTCCAGTGATCATCACACAGTGTGGTTCAATATGAGAGCTATGACACCGACAAGCCACAAAGGAGAACGTCCCGGTTGACTGGAGAGCTGGCACCTAGGGTCCAGTGATCATCATACAGTGTGGTTCCATGTGAGCACTGACACTGACAGGCCACTCAAAGCTGAGGGTCCTGCCTTGCTAGAGTGCAGGCACCTGGGGTCCAGTGATCATCACACAGTGTGGTTGAATATGCACACTAGGACACAGACAAGCCATACAAAGGTGAGAGTAATGGCTTCCTGGAGGGCAGGGACCTGGGGTCCAGTTATCATCACACAGTGTTGTTCAATATGAGCACTAAGCCACAGACAAGCCACTCAAAGCTGAGGGTTCTGCCTTGCTAGAGTGCAGGTGCCTGGGGTCCAGCGATCATCACACAGTGAGGTTCAATATGAGCACTATGACACTGACAAGCCACACAAATCTGAGTGCCCAGCCTTGCTGGAGGTTAGTCACCTGGGATCCAGTGATCATCACACAGTGTTGTTCAAAATAAGCTCTACGACACAGCCAAGACACACAAATGTGAGGGTCCTGGCTTGCTGGTGGTCAATTACCTTAGAGTCTAGTGATCCTCACACAGTGTGGTTCAATATAAGCACTATGACATAGACAATCTACACAAAGCTGAGGGTCCTGCCTTGCTAGAGTGCAGGTACCCGGGGTCCAGTGATCATCACACAGTGTGGTTCAATATGAGCACTATGACACTGACAAGCCACATAAAGGTGAGGGTCCTTGCCTGCTGGATGGCAGAAAAATGGATTCCAGTGATCATCACACAGTGTGGTTCAATATTAGCATTACAACTCAGACAAGCCACACAAAGCTGAGGCTGCCTTGCTAGAGTGCAGGCCCCTGGGGTCCAGGGATCATCACACAGTGTGGATAAATATGTGCACTATGACACAGACAAGCCACACAAATGTAAGGGTCCTAGCTTGCTGGAGGGCAAGCACCAGGGTCTAGTGATCATCATTCACTGTGGTTCAATATGAGCACTATGGCACAGACAAGCCACACAAGGGTGAGGCTCCCGGTTGGCTGGAAAGCAGGAACCTAGGGTCCAGTGATGATCACACTGTGTGGGTCAATATGAGCACAACGACACAGACAAACCACACAAATGTGAGGGTCCTGGATTGCTGGAGGCAGGCACCTGGTGTCCAGTGATTATTACAGTGTGGTTCTATGATCACCACTCCACGCAAGCAAGCCAAAGAAAGGTGAGGTCCTGGATTGATGGAGGCACGCACAAGGGTCCAGTGATCATCCACACAGTGTTTCTCAATATGAGCACTATGACACAGACAAGCAACACAAAGGTGATGGTCCTGGCTTGCTGAGAGGTGCAGCTGGTCCAGTGATCACCACTCAGTGTGGTTCAAATGACCACTATGACGCAGACAAGCCACACAAAGGTGAGGCTCCAAGTTGGCTAGGACGGTAGCAACCTAGGGTCCAGTGATCACCACACTGTGTGGGTCAATATGAGCTCAATGACACAGACAAACCACTCAAATGTGAGGGTCCTGGATTGCTGAAGGGCAGGCACCTGGGGTCCAGTGATCATCACATAGTGTGGTTCAATATGAGCACTATGACACTGACAAGCCACACAAAGGTGAGGGTCCTGGCCTGCTGGAGGGCAGGAACATGGGTTCCAGTAATCATAACACAGTGTGTTCAATATGAGCACTATGACACAGACAAGCCACCCAAAGGTGAGGGTCCAGGATTGCTGAAGTGCAAGAACCTAGAGTCTTTTGTTCATCACTCAGTGAGATTCAGTATGAGCACTGTGACACAGACAAGCCACGCAAAGGTGAGGGTCCTGGCTTGCTTGTGGGTAGGCACCTGGGGTCCTGTGATCATCAAACTGTGTGGTTCAATATGAGCACTACTACACAGACAAGCCACACAAAGGTCAGGGTTGTGGACTGTTGGACGGCAAGCACCTGAGGTCCAGTGATCATCAAACAGAGAGGTTCAATACGAACACTGTGACACAGACAAGAAACACAAAGGTGAGGGTCCTGGCTTGCTGGTGGGCTGGCACCAGGGTCCAGTGATCATCATACAGTGTAGTTCAATATGACCACTATGACACAGACAAGCCACACAAAGTTGAGGCTCCCAATTGGCTTGATGGCAGGCACCTAGTGTCCAGTGATCATCACACTGTGTGGGTCAATATGAGCACAACAACACAGACAAACCACACAAATATGAGGGTCCTGGATTGCTGGAGGACAGGCAGCTGGCATCCAGTGATTATTACACAGTGTGGTTCTATATGATCACCATGCCACAGGCAACCAAAGAAAGGTGAGGGTCCTGGATTGATGGAGGGCACGCACAATGGGTCCAGTGATTATTACACAGTGTGGTTCTATGAGCACAATGACACAGACAAGTCACACAAAGATGAGGGTCCTGGCTTGCTGAAGGGCAAGCACTAGGGGTCCAGAGATCATCACACAGTGTTTCTCAAAATGGGCACTGTGACACAGACAAGCAACACAATGCTGAGAGTCCTGGCTTGCTGGAGGACAGGAACAAGGTTTCCAGTGATCATAACACAGTGTGGTTCAATATGATCACTATGACACAGACAAGCCACACAAAGGTGAGGGTCCAGGCTTGCTGGAGTGCAAGAACCTAGGGTTTTTTGATCATCATTCAGTCAGATTTAGTATGAGCACTGTGACACAGACAAGCCACGCAAAGGTGAGGTACAGTGATCATCAAACAGAGGGGTTCAATATGAGCAGAATGACACAGACAAGACACACAATGGTGAGGGTCCTGGCTTGCTTTTTGGCAGGCACCTGTGGTACCATGGTCATCACACAGTGAGGTTCAATATCAGCAGTACGACACAGACAAGACACACAAAGCTGAGGGTCCTGCCTTGCTGGAGGTTAGTCACCTGGGGTCCAGTGACCATCATGCAGTGTTGTTCAAAATAAGCTCTACGACACACCCATGACACACAAATGTGAGGGTCCTGGCTTGCTGGTGGTCAATTACCCTAGAGTCCAGTGATCATCAGACAGTGTGGTTCAATATGAGCACTATGACATAGACAAGCAACACAAAGCTGAGGGTCCTGCCTTGCTAGAGTGCAGGTACCTGGGGTCCAGTGATCATCACACAGAGTCTTTCAATATTAGCATTACAGGGTAGGGCGTAATAGTTGGAAACCCTAATGCCCAGGGCGTTTCTTGATATTTTCACTCCAAGAATTTCAACATGGGCTTTTTGTGACCCTACCACATGAACAGTGACACTATCAGTTAGTTAGCTGAAAATTGATTTTGCACAATGTCTGTGCCATTTGGCATCACAGGTACGAAAACACATTTTATTTATTTATTTGTTTATTTTTAGTTTTTGTTGATCGGTTAAGTGCACTAGACAAATCCTGCCTATTTTCATGCATGACCTGGGGGGAGGGGGGATACAGATGAATGCCCACTGACCGTTAACCAGATTAAGCTGTTGGTGATATTTTTAGTGACTTTTAACAGGATGTGAAGAATGACAGCTGTACTGTTTATGAGGAGGTGTAAAAAAATGGTAATGTTGAAAATCTGGAGTGAAAATATAACAAAACTGGTGAAGTCATGAGTGTGCTTATGAACTGTGCAATGCACACCCGTAATACAATTATTTTGGGATTTTTTTTACACCAGATTTCCAACATAGGCATTTTGGGACCTCCGCTCATGAACAGTGGCAAAGTGTTTTTTTTAATCTGCCCCAAACTTTGATTTCCCACAGTGGTGGTGCCATTGTGCACCACTGGTGCAAAAACACATTTCAGGAAGGATGTGAAAAATGACAGCTGTACTGTTCATAAGGAGGGAGGTGTGAAAACATGGCAATGTTGAAAATCTGGACTGAAAATATTAAAAATTCTCAAAGTTATGAGCGTGCATGGAAACTGCGCAATGCACGCTCGTAACACAGTCATTTCTTGGAATTTTCTCATCAAATTTTCAACATGGGCTTTTTGAAAGCCACCTAATGAAGAGACACTGTCATTTCATTATTTGGTCCTAAAGATGATTCCTCGCAGTGACCGCAAAATCACGTTCTGGAACCAAATAAGCAGATGACAGTCACTGAATTCATGAGATGGGGTCCCAAGAACCCCACGTTGAAAATTTGGAACAGAAATTTGCATAAATGGCTGAGCTATCTACATAAGTTGAAAAAAATAAATTATGCCATTATACAGCTTATCGGCACTTCTTCAGTTAATGGTTGGCTTTAAAGACTGCAGACGTGTTCCTGGTCCACCGAAGATCTTCACACCAGGCTTCAGAGGTAAGTATGGGGTGTGGGGGTGTGGAGAGGTGGGGTGAGCAGAAGGAGGGGTGTGGGTTGGGGAAGGGGGCCCCAGACACAATGAGGATTTTTTATTTATTTATAGGGAACAAAACAAAACAACAACGCTGAAAGGTTTTCTTTTTTTACAGATACTTTTGCACACTGGGGTGGGCTCCCAGTGTGCCACCTGAGTGTTTGTTGGGGGGGTGTCTGTAGCTGATAGGGATTGGGCACCCACCTTGGCACACAACAAATGGGGGGGCATTTTGCTGATGGGGATTGGGCACCCCTGTCAGCAAATGAACCTGGGAGGAGCATGCTGACAGGGGGGTGGGCACCCCTGTCGGCTTTCATGGGGACTGTGAGAGGCAGCGGAGCTGTCTGTCTGTTTCTGTGGGGACTGTGAGAGGCGGCGGGGGCTGTCTGTCTGTTTCTGTGGGGACTGTGAGAGGCGGCGGGGGCTGGCTGTCTGTTTCTGTAGGGACTGTGAGAGGAGGATGAGGAAGCAGCCACCATGTTTATTGAAATGGGACACCAGACAAGGCAAACTAATTTGCTGCTGCAATCAGAAACCACTCCTGCAGCAAAACAGTTGATTCTCCAATTAAGGGGTGCTCCCTGATTGCAGTGGCAAATTTCTTTCTAGTTGGTGGCAGGCTTCTCAACTGCTGTCATATAGACAGCATGCTATGCCATTTTTGTCACAGAGTCCAGCCAGAAAAAGCAGTGGCACCATTGACGCAGCAGGACTGCACCTCCAAAACCTGCTTCTCCACTCTGTTAAAGACAATATGTTGTCTGCGTGCTGCACACGCAAGACAAATATAAAAATGGAAATGGGAACCTGGGTAGCTGGTATCAGATGACCTAAAGGTAATCAAGCAATGTGAGGAGGGCAGTAAGAATGGCTGGGGATATTGGGATGTATAGGATAGGCATCACCAGTAGAAAGAGAAAGTTGTTATCCTCTGTCCTGACAGCTGGTGGAGACCCCATCTGGAGGTACTGTGTAGTCTCTGGAGACCCCATCTCCCCAAAGACATAGACAGGATGGAGGTCTAGAGAAAGTAACTGAAATGGCAGGTTCTGCACCAGAATCCATATGAAGAGAGAGACCAAAGAGCTTAATATGTATTCCCTGAGGAAAGGAGGGAGAGGGGGACATTATGAAACTTTCAAGGAATCAAAATCCAAGAGGGTAGCATCTTCAGAAAAAGAGATGTGTGGGAACAAGGGAGGCACAATGTAATGACGGGGAGTCTGCTCAGGGCAATATGAGGAGGTATTTTTCTCATAGACAGAGTGGTGGACACTTGAATGGCCTTCCTGAGGAGGTCGTCGGGTCAAAACAATTGAGGAATTCAGGAACGTGAGGATAGACATGGGCAATTCTGGTGGGAGTTAGGAAGCCATAGGCTGTTGGTTACCTAGATCTGCAGCTTATCCAACAGGTAGGGAATTGTAGGACTTGGTGGGCCAAGCGGTCCTTATTCGCCATCAAAGTATGTGTTGATATATTCATATTAGTAGAGTACTGGGCTCAGGTTTACAGAGTTCTTCTTCATTCAGAGTTAGAGGTGAGAACAAGATATAGGAAGCATTTTGCAATGAAATGGTAATATGTAATAAGGGCTGTTTCATATCATTGTCATGTTCTAGTATGGTTAACTTTGTGTATGTTTTAGAACTTTAGGATTGTGTCAGATCATGGGAAGTTGTATATGTGTGTCACAACTAGAACTTGCGTAGCAAACCACTGGAAAAATATGTAGCTTTTTACATAAATAGTAGTATATTAGATTATGCATTAAATGGACAACTCTATAATTTACCACCATCACGGAAAATCATATTCTCTGAACTGGCCGATAGAAGTGTATATTATCTATTTATTTCTGACTACAGAACCTATTCCTATAATCAGTCAGCTATCTGACAATAAATAAACATAGCTGGCACAGACATAACAACATGCAATGAGATGCAGGTCTGTTTTTTGTAAAATGGAGGTTACCGCTTCATACACAGACTGTCGGGCTACAGGACAAATGGTTTTATTGTATTGTGTGCCTCACCGTATGTCACCGATAGATGGCGCCAACGCTCCGTGGATTGAACAGCATCCCGCACTCCAGTTCTAAGGGAGAGCCTGCCGTCCAAAGGAAAAGGGGCGTAGAGAGAGAAATACTGGGATGGCAGATGGAGAAACGGATTTCTAATAGTGCAGCTTATTGATACTAGTAACACTGGGGATGTATATTACATCAAAAGTTGTGTTTTTAGCAGTTATAAGTTACTGTGCTCTCAGTTAGATCTTATATATTAAAAACATCTTCTACATCTTCAGAATAAATTGGCTCAAATAACTGATTCAATGGCAGGATAAAATAAAGATGAATGCTGACCAGTGATTGATTCATGCAAGTGTTGTTTTACGTCTGCCTGCTCTTTTCTGGATTCGTTTGAAGCTACAGTTGGTTGCCATTTGATCACCAACCAATCAGTGAAGAGCGCAGGCTTTTTCAAATAAGCCCTGACTGTTGGGAGCGTGCGTGGCTGTGTCCTTCCCTCCCGCCGCTGTAACCCCGAGATCCCGGCCCTCTCGGAGGGCAGAGCGCTCGGTGCCTCTCAGCTCCTGTGTTCGTGGGTAGGACACCCGGTGTTCTCTCAGGCTTTCTGACAAATGGTGAGACAATCCCCGGCGTGTAACGCCATGCTACTCGGGACAGCGTGCCTTGTAATCTAAAAGAATGTGAACTGCAGCACTGCAAGTGTTTGTGAGGCAACTAATTGCTGCAGCTCTGGCATTCAAAGACTTTCCTGCATCAAAACTGCTGACAGGGAGCTTTTGTCCCAGACTGGGTGGGTTAGTGCCCGCAGTCGCTTCTTTTGCTTCCACAGCTGAAACGGCAGACAGGCTAGAAATGAGCATGTCGGGTGCTATTAGTGGACCTAGGCGTGGGCGCGAGAACTTGGGGAAGAGAAACTATAGCTGCCCTGTGATAGGTGGACTAAAGAGTGAATGAAAACTGAACTCCACTAGCCTCTATTTGCATGCCATTCATGATTGGTGGTGGCCTGTGGGTGGGGCTGACTGATGCTATATAAGTCGAGGCTCTTAGCCCTTTAATATTTTATTCAGTGCTACTGTTTGAATAATTTGCTTACAATGCCTGATCCCGCCAAGCCAGCTGCGCCCAAGAAGGGCTCCAAGAAAGTGGTGAAGAAACCTGCCAAAAAGGACGGCAAGAAGCGCCGAAAAAGCTGCAAGGAGAGTTACTCGATCTACGTGTACAAAGTGCTGAAGCAGGTTCATCCGGACACTGGCATCTCTTCCAAGGCCATGAGCATCATGAACTCGTTTGTGAGCGACATCTTCGAGCGCATCGCGGCCGAAGCCTCCCTCCTGGCTCACTACAACAAGCGCTCGACCATCACTTCCCGGGAGATCCAGACTGCCGTGCGGCTTCTGCTGCCAGGGGAGCTGGCCAAGCATGCCGTGTCTGAGGGCACCAGGGTGGTCACCAAGTGCACCAGCGCCAAGTAAAGGGAGCCGCAGGGGAGCGAGCGTCACACATCGGGAACCCAACGGCCCTTTTCAGGGCCACCCACCTTCTCTAAAAGATCTGTAAGCATGGACATTCTGATCGCTGAAATGTTCAATTTCATGAGTTTTATTTTCCTAATGTATATGCTTGCCAGAAGTGAAAATCTGTAGCCCAAGTAGAATGGGAACATGTAAATATTTTCTGAGATTAAATATCTTTTGTTTGATATTGTTTGCATTTTGCTAAAAGTACAGCTCTGTAACCATGTAGTGTGTCTGTTACAAGGTCGGAACACATTTATGAGGTGTATCGAATGGCCAGCAAGGTAGGGAGGACTGTACCTCGCCTACTGTTAAAATTACAAGGGGGTTACCAACGAGCGCCACAATTCCCAACAGGTCTGTGAAATACTACAGGATGGTGAGCAGTCCATTCATTTTACAAATGAAGATGATAAGGTGTTCTCTCTCATTGATATTGTCCTTGGTACTCAAGGTCAGAGTGGGCAGGTTTTTCCTAATACACACGGGGACTACATGTCAAAGCCCGATGTCTTTATAGCGAATTCGTTTCTGAAATTCTGCTCACCGAATCTTGGCATACTGTGTGGAGCCGCCCTTAACCACAAGGGGGCACCAGAGCTCCATGGAACGCGCAACCTGGTTATTAGCACAGACACAGGGGGACCGCGGTCAAAAGAAAAGTCTGCTAACCTGCATAGTGCCGGACTGTATTCGGCACAGCTGACACGGCTACAATACTCTGTAACTTTGCATGGCTACAAACAGTGCTTCCTGGTGAACTTATACTGTCCCCAGGCTGCAGTGCTACTTCAGTATTTGGCTTGTTCATTTATTGAGCCCTGAGCATCACCAACCTGTGCGGACCTTATCGCCTGGACATGGTTCAGAATAGCACATCACTATTTGTTTTATACTACACCAGTGGACTGTATAGGGGCATCGTGGGGGAAATCCTCCAAAACAACCTCCAGCCCAGGTGTAATTCTGCAGTTATTCACTCCCTTTTGACCTCCTAACCCAGACGCACATGCTTCCAACCTGGTTGCCGGTCCATTTCTGACTCCCCAGAGGTCACTGCTGTTTTTAATTAATTCTTCAGCTCACACACATTCTAACTGTTTGACACTAAAATCTGCAGCAATCTGGGATACTGGCAGACATCCTCAAACATGGAAATAAACTCTGGATACTGGAACCGAATGACTACTTTTTATAGTCTACTCAGAATTTAACTTCTCGGAATATTACAGTATGATTTTCTGCCCTGGAATCTGAGTTTGCAGACCATTTATTGTGTGGGCAGAACCAAGTGCATATGAGATAGCAGGACAGCAATAGCTTTCCATCTCTATATGTCTGGATCTCTGTTTCTGAAAATACAGAAGAGGCACCATTGAGCAGCAGAAATTAACACATTTATTTTGTGCTGGCAAGCAAAAGGCTGAGCCCCAGTGCTTTGGCCATTCTTGAGTCATTCCGGCAGGGCAGGGGCTTCCTAGAAATGAGAATTTCAGGTTATCCAAAATTCCTCCTGTAGGTAATTTAGTACTTGTGCCATAGTAAAGCAGGAGCTAAGCAAAACAATCAGCACCATTTAACTGAGTAATTATGGAAATAACTAGGCGATACGATAATTAAAGGAAAACTGCATGTTAAAATCAGAAAAAAATATGTAGTAGTCTTTTTTTCTGTGTTCTAACCAGGTCCCAGTGTTTTCTTTTCCTCTGGTTGTGAGAGAGGTTTTTATGTTTGCTTGCAAGCATGTGCAAGAAACATAGTGCCTTCATCGGAGATTTCGGAGGTGTGTCACCTCCTCCTCCAATTCAGGCACTGTGCTGGCAGGCGCGGCCCCTGTAAGTCAATGCATTTTGGAGCTGTCTATGACACGCTCCAAAATGCAGTGGCAAACAGTTGAAAGGGGGAGCTACGCTTGAGTGAGCAGCGATAAGCAGCTGCTCACGCCGCAGCTCCCCAGCCTCAGGCGCACGCTCCAGACGCAGCGATAGCCGACGGGTGCCCAATCCCCCCGGCTGAACTCGCGCCTGTCTCCTCCCCTCCTCCCATGTTGATGCCACGCTGGGAGCTGACCCCAGAGTGGCAATCCGTCATGTTGCCGACAGGGAAGGGGGTGCCCAATCCCCTGTCGGCTGAACGCCCCCAAAGTCCTGGTGCCACGCTGGGAGCCCACCCCAATGTGGCAAGCAGTCCCACAACGTCTCTTTTTTGTTTTAACCTGTAAAACCAAAACGGTCCCGCGGCGCGTCTCCCGAACCCCCCCTCACAACCCGCACCCACCCACTGTGCACCCAGCCTCCCCACACCCCCCACCCCATACTTACCCGACTCTGGCGCTGACGATCTTCGTGGACCGGGAACACGCCTGCACTCTTCAAAGCCGACCGCGAACTGAGAAATGCTGGTAAGCTGTATAATGGGCTAGATAGGAGGGGTTCAACTTTTGCATATCTCAGGCATTTTTGGATTTTGCACCAATTTTCAACATGGGGTTTTTGGACTCCTCATGAATGATGTCACTGTCATGGCGTTATTCGGGCTCGAAGGGTGATTTCGCGCAGTGACTGTGAAATCACCCTTCAGGACAGAATACCGCCATGACAGTGACATCATTCATGAGAAGGGGGCCCAAAAACCCCATGTTGAAAATTTGGTGCCAAAATTCCAAAAAATGACTGTTTAACGAGCGCGTTTCGCAGTTCCTACGCAGGCTTGTAAGTTCGCGAAATTTCAATATTTTCACTCCAGATTTTCAACATTGCCATTTCACCACACTGTCTTATGAGTAGTACAGCTGTCATTTTTCACATCCTGCCCAAAACGTGTTTCCGCCCATGTCGCGCACAATGGCGCAGTCGGTGTGCAAACTCAATGTATGGGACACATTAACAAAACCACAGTGACACTGTTCATGAGCAGAGGTCTTAAAATGGCTAGGTTGAAAACTTTGTGAAAAAATGCCTAAAAATGACTTTTATGAGCGTGCGTTTCACAGTTCCTATGCATGCTCGTAAGTTTGCAAATTTAATATTTTCACTCTAGATTTTCAACATGACCATTTTATTAAACTTCCTTATGAACAGTCCAGCTGCAATTTTTCATATGTCACCCAAAATGTGTTATCGCACATGTAGTGCACAATGGTGCTGTTGGTGTGCGAAAGCAATGTTTAGGGCAGATTAAGAAAATCACAGTTACACTGTTCAGAGGTCTTAAATGGCTATTGTTGAAAATTTGTGACAAAAGTCCATAAAATGACTGTGTTATGAGTGAGCATTGTGCAGTTTACGCATCCTCGTTAGTTCATGACTTTGTAATATTTTCAGTCCAGATTTTCACTAGTGGCATTTTTTCACACTTCCTTATGAACAGTACAGCTGTCATTTTTCACAACATGGCTGAAGTGTGTTTTCACACTTTCAGTGCAGAGATGCGTGGTCGCTGTGGGAAATCATTGTTCGGCACAGATAAAGACAATCACAGTGACACTGTTCATGATCGGAGGCACCAAAATGCCTGAGTTGACAAACTGCTATAAAATATCCCCAACCTACTTATATAATGGGTGTGCGTTGCACAGTTTCTATGTACGCTCGTGACTTCACCATTTTTTTAAATATTTTTACTACACATTTGCAACATAGCCATTTTTACACCTCCCCATGAAAGAGTACAGCTGTCATTTTTTACAGGCTGTTCGGAATATTTTTGCACCTGTGGTGCTAAATCCCGTAGTCACTGTGCATAAGCAGCTTTTGGCTACCAAACTGATATTCCCCCTGTTCATGAGGTGGGGTCACAAAACAAACATGTTTAAAATTTGGAGTTAAAATACCAACGAATGTCTGAGGCTTTTCAACTAAATCGCCCAACCCTATAGAGAATGACAGGAATCAGGGGTGTGACTTGGGATTCTTGCCTGTGATGCTCATACCATTCCACACCCTGCAGTCACTGAGAGGCACTGAGGTATGCCTTGGATTCTTCGGCCCCAAACTTCACCCCATTCTCCTATATCGCACCCATCTCACCGTATTTCCTAATGAAATGGGGTGCGCATAAGGGCCAAAGACCCCAAGGAACACGTCACACTTGTCAGTCTCTGCAGAGTGGGATGTGGTGAAATGGCATGGCCGTTATGCCTGACGACCCAAATGCACACACCGATGCCTGTCACTCTCTGCAGGGTGGTGGTGGGGTTGGCTTCAGTTCAATACTTCACTGCCATTCCTATTACGCAGCTCTGTAACTTCTACACTACCACTGCCAATGCCAGTAAGCAAACATTCGGCATTGACAAATGCTTGTTTCTAACGTTCCCCAACTGTTTTATTGCCCTTGGAGGTTGCAATTCTGGTTTCTGTTATGGCCTCTAGTCTTCCCAGAATGCCCTGTGGTGTGATGTCTAATTGCCCCTGCAAGAAGCCAGGGTCTGTCACAGCTCAGCCACAGAGAAAATACTTCTTCCAAAGAAGACACGCTGCTAGATTTTGGGTGAGTGTAATCATTATTATTTTTTGATATTGTACCTTGTTCTGCTGTGTGTGTGTGTGTATTTGAATCATATCACTCTTTATTCTCTTCCTCTCAATCACTTTCAGTTTATGCACCGGTACTAAGTAGCAAAAATTGAACATCACCTTATAGATTGTGACATAGCAGGACAAGGTACTAATATAAAAAAATAATGATGATTACACTCACCTAAAATCTAGCAGTGTGACTTATCTGAAAGAAGTATTATCTTTGTGGCTGAGCAGTGACAGACCCTGCTAAATCTAAGGGCATAGCTACATCATTGTCACATGAGCCAGGGTGCACCATAGGAGAAAGAAAGCCAATAAACCTATTTGTGATGGAGATCCCCAGGTGTTGTAAAACTACTACACAGCTAGAAGGCTAATTTAGGAAAAACTCCTAATAGCAGACAGAGGAAAGGACATACTAGGACTTTACATACATATCAAAACACTCTACTTAACATGTATGGTTTTGCACATTCTGGGTGGACTTCTCCTTTAAGGACCCCTCATGCGTGAAATCAAAAACTCACAGCATGACGGTAGTGCTGGCTTTTTCCACGCCATGCACACGCCCCCTTTCACAGAAAAAAGCATACAGTGACATGCCCAACCATGACATGCTACCCAAAGCATACCTCTCAACTGTACCACACTACAGGGCAGGGGCTTCCTAGAAATGGGAATTTCAGATTATCCAAAATACCTCCTGTAGGTAATTTAGTACTTGTGCCATAGGGAAGCAGGAGCTAAGCAAAACAATTGGCACCATTTAACTGAGTGATTATTACGGAAATAACTAGATAATGTGCCCTAACTAGGTAGGAATAAACAAGGAAATTTACACAAAAACGAAAGTGTTCCAAAGCTGTACCATGACAAAAGATGACTGTCCTATAAAAATCTCTAATATTAATGGAAAATCCTAATGGAGGGGTTATCAGCTGGGAGGAGGCTGGCAGGGTACCACTAAGGAGGAAAAGGATCTGGGGTGGTGGAAATGGAAAATGAACGATCACGGAGCAGTGGAGGAAGGAAGGCGTGCAAAGGCCAACAGGATGCTGGGATGTACTGCCAGAGGAACCTCCTCCAGGAGCAGAGAGGTGATCCTGCCTCTCTATAGGTCACTGGTCAGGCTGCACCTGGAGTGCTGTGTCCAGTACTGGTGCCTGTATCTGAAGAAGGATGTCCGATTACTGGAAGGGGTACAGTGCAGAGCACCAAAGATGATGCAGGGATTGCAGCACAGGCCATATGAGGAGAGGCTGAGTGAGCTGAATATGACTCCATCGAGGAAAGAAGGGATCGGGGGATATGACTGAGACCTAGAAGTACTTAAAAGGGATAAACAAGGCATGTACTGAAGAGATATTTAAGTTGGGGAGGAACATGAGAGGACAAGGTCTTCAACTGGGGGGGTAGAGGAGGGAAATGAGGAGACATTTTTTTCACAGAGAGGGTTGTGGCAGAATGGAACACTGCCGGAGGAGGTGCTATCCTGTAAGGCAGTGGGAGTTTCAAATGGGGATGGGACAGGGTGGGGGGGTAATTGTGAAGGGGGGGCAGCTGCAAGATAAGGGTGCTAGCTGCACACTGGCGCAGACCTGATGGACCATGTTTCTGATGGCAAGTTTGTGTGTATCAGTGGACACAAGAACTACATTTTACATTTAGAGACAGATAACTTGGCAATCGTTACATGGATTTCCACAACATTTTGCATGCACAGTCTCATGGGGTAGATCTATTGATATTCCAAGTTTCGTTCCTGGCAGATATGCAGATCCTAAGATGTGAATAGTGAACTATAAAAAAAAAAAAAAAAGCAGAAAATCACAGTTTTTGCCATCCTGTAGCTCCCAAATGGTTTGGAATTTTAGTTTGAAATGTTCAGGGTAGAAAGGGGCTTGGCCCACAGAAATGCTTTCACTGTTTTGGTGGAAAAAACAGTAAATGTTAGTTATTGCATTTAAAAAAAATCAGGCTCTGTTCATGCTTAGTTGGCGATCAAAATAGCTGTTTGAAGTTTCAAATGGGACCCCATTTTCGTGATTTTTTTTTGTTATACTGCCATTTTGTTTTCTGTTTTCCATTTAAAAAAAAATCTGATTTGGAAAACCTCACAAATGACATTCTGGAGAGCAGTCAACACATGTAGCTTGCTTATCGGGCCCCTTAGCTGGATTCAGCACTTAAACCAGCAGAACTATGTAAAAACAATCTGTGCTTTTTGACTGGTTATTCCCTGTGCTCTGCTGAGCATGTCCCTGGTACCCTTTCTCACCCGCAATGCACTATTACTGAGTAATTTGCTGGGCAGGGTGGAGGGCCATGCATGCCACGGCACACAGTGCAGCACAGAACAATGCTGACAGGCACGTGGCAGGGTGGAGGGCCATGCATACCACGGCACACAGTGCAGCACAGAGCAATGCTGACAGGCACGGGGCAGGGTGGAGGGCCATGCATGCCATGGCACACAGTGCAGCACAGAGCAATGCTGACAGGCACAGGGCAGGGTGGAGGGCCATGCATGCCATGGCACACAGTGCAGCACAGAGCAATGCTGACAGGCACAGGGCAGGGTGGAGGGCCATGCATGCCATGGCACACAGTGCAGCACAGAACAATGCTGACAGGCACGGGGCAGGGTGGAGGGCCATGCATGCCATGGCACACAGTGCAGCACAGAGCAATGCTGACAGGCACAGGGCAGGGTGGAGGGCCATGCATACCATGGCACACAGTGCAGCACAGAGCAATGCTGACAGGCACAGGGCAGGGTGGAAGGCCATGCATGCCATGGCACACAGTGCAGCACAGAGCAATGCTGACAGGCACAGGGCAGGGTGGAGGGCCATGCATGCCATGGCACACAGTGCAGCACAGAGCAATGCTGACAGGCACAGGCCAGGGTGGAGGGTCATGCATGCCATGGCACACAGTGCAGCACAGAGCAATGCTGACAGGCACAGGGCAGGGTGGAGGGTCATGCATGCCATGGCACACAGTGCAGCACAGAGCAATGCTGACAGGCACAGGGCAGGGTGGAGGGCCATGCATGCCATGCACACAGTGCAGCACAGAGCAATGCTGACAGGCACAGGGCAGGGTGGAGGGCCATGCATGCCATGGCACACAGTGCAGCACAGAACAATGCTGACAGGCACTGCTGCTGTCCCAACCCATGCCAGCACCATCTGCTTTGATTCCCTTCCCTGGTCCTAGCTCATTCACCTCTTCCCTCTAAGGTAGTGGGCAACTTCCTCCCTCAGGGCAGAGAGTTGTCTGCAAATAGGGCAGCATCTCAGCCTCCAGAAAGACTCCCGGAAGACTGCTGCCCACAGCCATTACATTTACTACTCCCCATGTTTATCTACTTTTTTTTGTGTGTGTGTGATTGGGTTGTTATATAGAAATATATATATTATACAATGTGTATGCTTATATTGTGTGCAGTGTGCTAGAGAGGATATGACAGTGATATGCAATTTTGCATTTTGAGGAAATGATGTCAGAACTGCAGGTATAAAGGAACTATTTCCAGGGGTGGTGGGTGAGGGTGGGAAGGAGCTTGGGCCTAAACTGTGCCTCACAAAACAATCAGCTAAAAGCTTGACCCAGCATTGTGAAGAATGCCTTCCTGTCAGCAGGATGCCTCATACAACAATTTGACAGAGAAAATACCCTGCTAATTAAACAGAGAAAATCCAGACATCCAACTCAGACACAGGTAACCTCCCCAGCCCCAAAACAGCCTGGTGGTTTGTGCTCTGAAAGCGTCACCTAAAATAAGTCAGCTGTGCTTTGGTAATTTTCCTGCATTGAAAATCTTAAGAATTAAGCCAACTGATTGACTAGTGACACCTGTGATGTAAGCAGGCCTTTTCAATGTAGGCAGGCTGCTGTCTGATTCCAATACACAAAATCTTTCAGTGAAACCTAGGATAAAACTTAACTACTCAGCCAGCATGATATCTTTAAAACGTTGCAATAATATCCCTCTAAATCCTAGGCCTCAACCCCAACAATCAAGCAAATTCAGTTGTATCTCAATCCTCTGGTTATAAAATTACTACACTTTTAATGGAATCCTGCATCCTCTGCTTAATGCCAATAAGGAAAAAATGAAACTCTTTGTAGAAAGCGAGTTTCTGTTTTACAATATTATGCCTTACCAAGTTTCCAGCTCTAAATGAAGTTATAATTTGTTCTTTGCAGTGTTGCAAGGTTCTCAGCTTCAGACAAATCAAAAGTCAGACTGACTAAAAGTCAGACTGACAGTGGTAGCACTACCCAGAATACTGCACTCACTGATGCTGCTCCAAACTGGGGCTGGCCCATCGGTACAGTGGTAGCACTACCCAGAATACTGCACTCTCTGATGCTGCTCCAAACTGGGGCTGGCCCATCCATACAGCGGTAGCACTACCCAGAATACCACACTCACTGATGCTGCTCCAAACTGAGCTGGCCCATTGGTACAGTGGTAGCACTACCCAGAATACTGCACTCACTGATGCTGCTCCAAACTGGGCTGGCCCATCGGTACAGTGGTAGCACTACCCAGAATACTGCACTCACTGATACAGCTCCAAACTGGGGCTGGCCCATCCATACAGTGGTAGCACTACCCAGAATACTGCACTCACTGATGCTGCTCCAAGCTGGGTCTGCCCTGTTGGTACAGCGGTAGCACTACCCAGAATACCGCACTCACTGATGCTGCTCCGAACTGGGGCTGGCCCATCGGTACAGTGGTAGCTCCACCCAGAATACTGCACTCTCTGATGCTGCTCCAAACTGGGGCTGGCCCATCGGTACAGTGGTAGCTCCACCCAGAATACTGCACTCTCTGATGCTGCTCCAAACTGGGGCTGGCCATCGGTTCAGTGGTAGCACTACCCAGAATACCGCACTACTAATGTTACTCCAAACTGGGTCTGGCCTCTCGGACAGTGGTAGCACTACCCAGAATACCGCACTGGCAGATAATGCTCCAAACTGGGTCTGCCCATCCATACAGTGGTAGCACTACCCAGAATATTGCACTCTGATGCTGCTCCAAACTGGGGCTGGCAAATCCAGACAGTGGTACCAGTACTCAGAATACAGCACTCACTGAAGCTTCTCCAAACTTGGGCTGGCCTATCCATACAGTGGTAGCACAACCCAGAATTCCCCACTCACTGATGCTGCTCCAAACTGGGGTTGTCCCATCGGTACAGTGGTAGCACTTCCCTGAATACCGCACACACTAATGCTGCTCCAAACTGGGGCTGGACCATCAATACAGTGGTAGCACTGCCCAGAATACCTGACACTCCAATGCTGCTCCAAACTGGCCCATCCATATAGAGGTAGCACTACCCAGAATACCGCACTCACTGATGCTGCTCCAAACTGGGGCTGGTGCATTGGTACAGTGGTAGCACAACCCATAATACCGCACTAATTGATGCTGCTCCTAACTTGGGCTGGCCCATTCATACAGTGGTTGCACTAACCTGAATACCACACTCACTGATGCTGTCCAAACTGGGTCTGGCCCATCGATACAGTGGTAGCATTACGCAGAATACTTCACTCTCTCTTGCTCCTTCTAACTGGGGCTTGCCCATCGGTACAGTGGTAGCACTACACAGAATACTGCATTCACTGATGCTGCTCCAAACTGGGGCTGTCCCATCCATACAGTGGTAGCATTACCCAGAATACTGCACTCTCTCTTGCTCCTTCTAACTGGGGCAGGCCCATTGGTACAGTAGTAGCACTATCCAGAACACTATCCAGAACTAACTGATGCAGCTCCAAACTTGGGCTGGTCCATCCATACAGTGGTACCACTACCCAGAATACCGCACTCACTGATGCTGCTCCAAACTGAGGCTGGCCCATCCATACAGTGGTTGCACTTCCCAGATTACTGCACTCTCTGGAGCTGCTCCAAACTGGGGCTGGCCCATCGGTACCGAGGTAGCACTACCCCAAATACCGCACCCACAGATGCTGCTCCAAACTGGGGCTGGCCCAGTCATACAGTGATAGCACTACCCAGAATACTGCACTCTCTGATGCTGCTCCAAACGGGGGCTGGCCCAACCATTCAGTGGTAGTACTTCCCAGAATACCGCACTCACTGACGCTGCTCCAAACTGGGGCTGGCCTATCCGTACAGTCGTAGCACTACCCAGAATACCACGCACTCTGATGCTACTCCAACCTGGGACTGGCCCATTGGTACATTGGTAGCACTACACAGAATACTGCACTCACTGATGCAGCTCTCCAAACTGGCGCTGGCCCATCCATACAGTGGTAGCACTACCCAGAATACCACACTCATTGATGCTGCTTCAAACTGGGGATGGCCCATTGGTACAGTGATAGCACTACCCAGAATACCACAGTCACTGATACTGCTCCAAACAGCGGCTGACCCATTCACAGTGGTAGCACTACCCAGAATACCGCAGTCACTGATGCTGCTCCAAACTGGGGCTGGCCCATCCATACAGTGGTAGCACTACCCAGAATACTGCACTCACTGATGCTGCTTCTAACTGGGGCTGGCCCATCGGTACAGTGGTAGCTCTACCCAGAATACCGAACTTACTGATGCTGCTCCAGACTGTGGCTCCCCATCAGTACAGCGGTAACACTACCCAGAATACCACACTCACTGATGCTGCTCCAAACTGTGGCTGGCCATCCCCACAGTGGTTGCACTACCCAGAATACCACACTCTCTGGTGCTGCTTCTAACTGGGGCTGGCCCATCCGTACAGTGGTAGCACTACCCAGAATACCGCACTCTCTGATGCTGCTTCTAACTGGGGCTGGCCCATCAGTACACTAGTAGCACTACCCAGAATACCGAACTCACTGATGCTGCTCCAGACTGTGGCTCCCCATTGGCACAGTGGTAGCACTACCCAGAATACTGCACTCACTGATACAGCTCCAAACTGGGGCTGGCCCATCGGTACAGTGAAAGCACTACCCAGAATACTGCACTCACTGATGCTGCTCCAAACTGGGGCTGGCCCATCGGTACAGTGGTAGCACTACCCAGAATACCGCAGTCACTGATGCTGCTCCAAGCTGGGGCTGGCCCATCCATATAATGGTAGCACTACCCAGAATTCTGCACTCAATGTTGCTGCTCCAAACTGGGGTTGGCCCATTCATACAGAGGTAGCACTACCCAGAATACCACACCTCTGATGCTGCTTCTAACTGGGGCTGCCATTCGTACAGTGGTAGCACTACCCAGAATACTGTACTCACTGATGCTGCTTCAAACTGTGTCTGGCCATCCACACAGTGGTTGCACAACCCAGAATACCGCACTCTCTGATGCTGCTCCAAACTGGGGCTGGCCCATTCATACCGAGGTAGCACTACCCAGAATACCGCACTCTATGATGCTGCTTCTAACTGGGGCTGGCCTATCAGTACACTAGTAGCTCTACCCAGAATACCGAACTCACTAATGCTGCTCCAGACTGTGGCTCCCCATCGGTACAGTGGTAGCACTACCCAGAATACTGCACTCTCTGATGCTGCTCCAAATTGGGGCTGGCCATCCATACAGTGGTTGCACTACCCAGAATACTGCACTCACTGATGCTGCACCAAACTGGGGCTGGCACAGCCTTACAGTGGTAGCACTGCCCAGAATACCGCACTCACTGATGCCGCTCCAATTTGGGGCTTGCCCATCGATACAGTGGTAGCACTACCCAGAATACTGCACTTACTGATGCTGCTCCAAACTGGGACTGGCCCATCGCTACATTGGTAGCACTACCCAGAACACTGCACTCAATGATGCTGCTCCAAACTGGTGCTGGCTCACTGGTACAGTGGATGCACTACACAGAATACCGCACTCACTGATGCTGCTCCAAACTGGGGCTGGCCCATTCATATAGAGGTAGCACTACCCAGAATACCGCACTCTCTGATGCTGCTTCTAACTGGGGCTGGCCCATCGGTACAGTGGTAGCACTACCCAGAATACTGCACTCACTGATGCTGCTTCAAACTGTGGCTGGCCATCCACACAGTGGTTGCACAACCCAGAATACCGCACTCTCTGATGCTGCTCCAAACTGGGGCTGGCCCATTCATACCGAGGTAGCACTACCCAGAATACTGCACTCTATGATGCTGCTTCTAACTGGGGCTGGCCCATCAGTACACTAGTAGCTCTACCCAGAATACCGAACTCACTAATGCTGCTCCAGACTGTGGCTCCCCATCGGTACAGTGGTAGCACTACCCAGAATACCGCACTCACTGATGCTGCTCCAAACTGGGGCTGGCCATCCATACAGTGGTTGCACTACCCAGAATACTGCACTCACTGATGCTGCTTCTAACTGGGGCTGGCCTATCGGTACAGAGGTAGCACTACCCAGAATACTGCACTCACTGATGCTGCACCAAACTGGGGCTGGCACAGCCTTACAGTGGTAGCACTGCCCAGAATACCGCACTCACTGATGCCACTCCAATTTGGGGCTTGCCCATTGGTACAGTGGTAGTACTACTACCTAGAATACTGCACTTACTGATGCTGCTCCAAACTGGGACTGGCCCATCGCTACATTGGTAGTACTACCCAGAACACTGCACTCAATGATGCTGCTCTAAACTGGTGCTGGCTCACTGGTACAGTGGATGCACTACACAGAATATCGCACTCACTGATGCTGCTCTAAACTGTGACTGGCCCATCGGTCCACTGGTAGCACTACCCAGAATGCCGCACTCACTGATGCTGCTCTAAACTGGTGCTGGCCCATTGGTACTGTGGTAGCACTACCCAGAATACTGCACTCACTGATGCTGCTCCAAACTAGGGCTGGCCCATCGGTACAGTGGTAGCACTACCCAGAATACTGCACTCACTGATGCTGCTCCAAACTGGGGCTGGCCCATCGGTACAGTGGTAGCACTACCCAGAATACCGCACTCTCTGATACTGCTCCAAACTAGGGCTGGCCCATTGGTACTGTGGTAGCACTACCCAGAATACTGCACTCAGTGGTGCTGCTCCAAACTGGGTCTGGCCCATCGGTACAGTGGTAGCACTACCCAGAATACCGCACTCTCTGATACTGCTCCCAACTGGGGCTGACCCATCCATACAGACGTAGCACTACCCAAAATATTTGATTTGGGAGCTAAGTTAATTCCAGTATGAAAAGTAAAAGAAGGGAAGAAAATATACACTGAAGAATTAATTGTGTGTGTGTGTGGGGGAGGTGAGACAAGGCAGAGAAGTTAGAGAAGAACATTGGGAGGGTTGTTGGTCCTGTGGAACTGAAAAGTTGGGGGAGGCAGACAGCTGCCAAAAAAAAAAAAAAAGAAAGGTACAGTTGAAAATGGGCTTTGGTTTGACTTAAGTTGTAGGACTCTGGAGAAACTAGTTTGAACTGAACATTTAAAATCTAAACAAAGCACTAAGTATCATTTTATCCAATGAGGTGTAATATGCAAATAAAGACTTAATAATGACTAGCATTATTCATCCTCGTGATGCTTCCCAGTTGGATCAGTAATGAGACAGGTTAATTTTGCATATCAGAGATAGTGAAGGTGCACTGCAGATGCCAAGGTTGGTGGTGCTGAAGTGAAGAGACCACTTTGGTCCTTTTAGTGGAGTAGAGGTTGGGACAAAGGTTTCAAGAGGTAATGCCACAGTTTTAGACAATTTGACCTTAAGCTCAGATTCTGACTGAACCCCAGTAGAGTGAGCAAACCCTTTTTTTTTTTTTCACTTACAGCCAAGTGAGAGTCAAGCCAGGAATCTGGCTCGCTCTACAAACCAAAACACCAGCCAGGCCCTGACTACTGCAGGCTGCGCTTCCTGAATAGGAGCTGAATGTTTCAGACACTGTACTAACTGCTCAGGCTGACAAAATGCTTACTTTAGCCATAACTGGCTGAGCTTGACCTTGGTTCTCGATTGCTAGTAGAGGTTACACTCAGCTAAGCTGAGCATGAAGCTCTGAGCCAGCAGGCCTAAGAGAAGTGGAATGCTCTTAGGGTACCAGGCAGGAGAACCAACAGATTGCCTGCTATATACCGTGAATTAGGAGCAGCATTCCATCTTTCCTATTTGTATCCCCATTAACAGCTTTACACACATGCTTATTTGCTAGAACTGCGCTGGCTCCTTGTGTCTGGGGTTTGTGTGGCATCCATCCTTACACTGAAACTTATTTACAGAACTGCGTTGGCACCCCTGTGTCTGGGGTTTGTGTGGCATCCATCCTCATACACTGAAACTTATTTGCAGAACTCATTGGCACTGTCTGTCTGGGGCTTGTGTGGCATCCATCCCTTACACTGAAACTTATTTACAGAACTGTGTTAGCACCACTGTCGGTCTGGGGCTTGTGTGGCATCCATCCTTACACTGAAACTTATTTACAGAACTGCGTTGGCACTGTCTGTCTGGGGTTTGTGTGGCATCCATCCCTTACACTGAAACTTATTTACAGAACTGCATTGGCACTGTCTGTCTGGGGTTTGTGTGGCATCCATCCCTTACACTGAAACTTATTTACAGAACTGCGTTGGCACTGTCTGTCTGGGGCTTGTGTGGCATCCATCCCTTACACTGAAACTTATTTACAGAACTGTGTTGGCACCCCCTGTGTCTGGGGCTTGTGTGGCATCCATCCCTTACACTGAAACTTATTTACAGAACTGCGTTGGCACCCCCTGTGTCTGGGGCTTGTGTGGCATCCATCCCTTACACTGAAACTTATTTACAGAACTGTGTTGGCACCTGTGTGTCTGGGGTTTGTGTGGCATCCATCCCTTACACTCGAACTTATTTGCAGAACTGCATTGGCACTGTCTGTCTGGGGTTGGTGGCATCCATCCCTTACACTGAAACTTATTAACAGAACTGTGTTGGCACTGTCTGTCAGGGGTTGTGTGGCATACCAGGAGAACATAGAGTGCCTGCATAAATTAGGTGGGGTGAACGTGTAATTATATTTGGTATTCGCTTAAGGTGACTGGCCTAAAACTAGCTGTACAGTAGGTATACTTTAAAACTAACCTCTTCTAATTCCCACTCACTGCTACGCTTCACTACAGCAATAGCAGGATCTTCATCACTAAAGTGAAGTTTCCCAGAACACAAAGATGCCCTCGATTGTGCTCCTTGGGGAACTGGATCAGCCTCCGTGTTTTCCAACACTTTGCTCCCCCACCCATATTACACCTCCACCAACCCTTCCCCCAGTCATTAGTTTTTATGCTGGAGGAACCTATGTGCACTGTGAAAACTCTGAGTTTGTCATGCAGTTTGTAAATAGTAGCACAAATGTGGGTGATGTTTCATATTTGGCATAGTCCTGTAAATGCCTCTGACACATCCAGACTGGCATGGATGTTTATTATTGTTTAAAACTAGTTTTCACAGGTGGAAATGCTCTTTGACTCAACGTGCCACCCGCTACACCTAGATGTCTTTACAGCTTCCTGAGTTTGCCAGCCTCAACATGAGAGGTGCTTTATGTGCTTGAGGCTAGACCATTAGTTCTCACACTTTGTGATAGTGAGCCTCCCCCAAGCCATGAAAAAGATTTCAAGCCTCCCTCAAATTTGACAAAAAAATCTTGGGCCTCCCACAGAAAAAAAAAATCCTACTTTGCACAGTACACCAGAAATAAAGTGAAACTAATAAAGCTGACTGAGTATGTTCTCTTTTTATTCAACTTATTGCTCTCCGCCCCGACCTGGCAGCCCAGGTTTTACTTGTCGCTCCTTTTTTCTGACTCTTGTGCCCTTGTTACTCTGTTTCCTCCCTATATGGAACAACCAAACTAAGCCTACTTCATCTCCCTCTCTTACCCTGTTGTTAAGCAGCATCCTGTACCCTTACCTTAGGTGATATCTGAAAACGTGTTGGATCGCTATGCCTTTCCCAGTCACCAATTTACATACTGTATAAATACCTACTATAGAACTGAGCCATGACTCAGTGTGTCTTTCCAAGTCACTAATTTGCACATACATACCTATTGTAGAAACAAGCCTCACTCAGTATGCCTCCCCCCATGCATTCATTTACATATAAATACACACCTATAAACACGCTTTGGCTCAATGGAGACTTCCTGGTCACATATTTGTGCACAAGTAAAGCAATTCACCTGCAATTATCCATATTTACTTTGTTTTATCCTTTCACACAAAACAGCCGCAACATAAAATACTGTAACTTCTCAAACTTGACTGAGCGTCCCCTGGAACAACCTGGGGCCTCCCTTGGGAGGCTGGCCTCACCATTTGAGAACCACTGGGCTAGACAATGCCGAGTGGTGTTGCCATTCTGTACTTTCTTACTAGTTTTGTGGAGATCTGATTGAGCATAGCGTGGGGTGCATGATAAGATGTACTGTACACAGCACATGTATGGACTGTAGCAATTAAGGCTGAATTAAAAAATGTGGGCTGGCATTGCAACAGTTTGTTCGGATAATGCACATATTGATCAAAGTGATGAAAAAAAAAAGTGAAGTAACTGTCACAGCAGAGCATTTCCATCCCAGCCCTACCCTTCAAAGTGATTTAAGATTATTTGCTCAACAAGCACTGCTGCTATTATAACACTGCACAACATGCATCCTCCCGCCCACCTGTCTTACAACAGCATTTTGGGTATTGTATGAGGTGCACTATAGTAATAAAATAGGGCTCTTGGTGATAACTCACAATTTCAGAACCTGGACAATGGAGGGAAATGATTTTCGAGAGGTTAGTAGCACATCTCCTGGACGGACAGTACCTGCTGTCGCCACTAGATGGAACCAAACATCACTCTCCCCAGCAGAGCGCTGCTGAGTTTTTACAGTCCCTGCTCTCAGGAGCGCAGTCCGGGACCGCAGGAAACAAAGCGGGGGCACCGAGTTACAGGACTCGATTGGAGAGGGTGCAAGGCAGCACTTCTGTGTTTCAGGTTAAAACATATCTGTCACAAAAAACAGAGCTTTCTGGAATTGGAAGAGTCATTAAACGTGTTGCAGGATTTCCATTCGTTTCTGTTTTACAGGATTGGGAAGGACTCTGCAAAAATAAGGGCAGGGCGTGTCTGGAGTGCTTCACAATCACCTAGCTGTCCCCGGTGGCAACAGAGTACCGACCACATGTTGTATCTCAATCAATCAATCAATCAATCAATCAATCAAGTCTTTATTTAACCAGGCGTTCATCGTTGAGCAGAAGCTCATTTGCAAGATGGACCTGGGTGGAGCATGAACAATTGTATATACAGGTCAACACAGGCATTTACAAGGCAATACAGATAATACTCTTTACAGAGAGGAAGAAAAAGAAGTTCATATGTACATAGAATTATACAGATATTGTACAGATTACACAGTATTTACATAATGAAGTGTCTATAGGAAAATAAAGCAGGTTATCTAAGGTTGCAGGAGGAAGTAACGGAAGAAAAAATAAAATAAAAATATCTGCTTGGGTCAATGTATTTATTTCAGATGCAGAAGGCACACATAGGATCATATGCTCCAGGGCTCTACAATGGCCAGGGCTTGGTTTGCTTAAAAGGCGCCACGTGTTTCAAACTGTCGCTGGACAGAAAAAAATGAAGGAACTGCACTGTGAGTGTTGAATGGTGTTCAAACTGACCAATCAAAAGCTGAGATCTGCCCTCCCATCCATGGCTACGGCAGTGATTGACAGTTCTCCCGACATCACAGCTTGCCTTTGTCTGCACTCTTCAACCAACCAATCAGACATAAGGGCGGATGGAAATTAGCATATGACCAATCAATGCCAAGGGGTGTGTTCAGCAATAGCCTATAAATTCAGCTGATTTGTGGCAGTTCCTCATTGGGATTTTTAGTTGCAACAGACGGATACCTTGTTCAGTGTAGGAGATGGCCTGAAAAAGCAGACCGCTGAAATCCACTCACGGAAAGGCGCCTCGCAAGCAGCTCGCCACCAAGGCTGCCCGGAAAAGCGCTCCGGCTATGGGAGGAGTGAAGAAACCTCACCAGTACTGGCCCGGCACTGTGGCTCTGCAGGAGATCTGTCTGTACCCATGCTTCAGAAAATGCTATCGGGCAGCAAAGTGAATTAAAAAACACGCAGTGACACTGGCGAAGTACCAACACGATTTAGTAGATATAAAGTACCACAGATTTGAGCATCAGTGTTGTGGTGGTTTCGGTACTTCGGTACCACAGACAAAACATAGCACAGTAACACTATGTGGAAGTCAACAAAAGCAAAGCGAACCTCCCACATATGACACTCACCTGTATAGCAGACAGCACTATTAGTAATCCAAACAGAACACAGAAAGGAGAACTGCTGACATGACAAGATTGTCTTAGCAATATAATTCAAAATGGGATCAGGCACAAGGTTCGAGGCGGTCACTGGAATCATCGACTTTGAAAGAGGGCAGCCCACTCGGTGCTTACACACCACTATAAGTCAGGCGTGGTAGTTCAGCTTTTTTTTTTTTACTTTCAGCGAGAACAGAGAACGGCAAAACCATTGCGGAGAGTCAATGAATGATATTCAAATGTAGTTAACTTGTGCAGCCTCGACTTCTACAGACTATTTTTTGTAACATTTTAGAGCATTTAAAGCAGCAGTACTATGAAATCAGGAAGGGACCTATCAAAATTCTGTTTTTCGGTTTTAACCACCAATCTGTACAAACCATTAACTACTCGGAGCTGGTGTACACCAGAATTTTTTCCCGTGGCAATCAGTAATTGAGACTTGCGGCTAGAAACCATGTTGTTGACTGACCATGTATTTATTAGCTCTTCCTGTGCTCTGCTGAGCAGTTCCATGGTCCCTTTTCCCGCTGGCAAGCTACTATCTCAGAGTAATTTGCTCAGTTTTCCTTGACATTTCTGCCACCCTGCGTGATGCACTGGAACCCCCTCTGCTGCCAGCTGCACATCAGGTGTGTGACTGACAGAACTGCACAAGGACATCGGGTCAGTGCAGAGCAGGGTCCCACTGCAGTGACCTGAAGGGGAGCAAGTGAAAAGGTGTCCGAGCCCTATGTATTGTGGCTCTATGACAATTCAAATAAATTGCAAATATTCAAAAACTAAGAATGACCAAAAACAATTACAGATATATGGAAACGAACCATGACCAAGCTTCCCAACCCACACCCTCCTTCTGCTCACCCCACCTCTCCACATCCCCACACCCCATACTTACCTCTGAAGCCTGGTGAAGATCTTCGGTGGACCAGGAACACATCTGCAGCCTTTAAAGTCAACCATGAACTGAAGAAGTGCCGATAAGCTGTATAATGGCATAATTTTTTTCCAACTTATGTAGATAGCTCAGCCATTTATGCAAATTTCTGTTCCAAATTTTCAATATGGGGTTCTTGGGACCCCATCTCATGAATTCAGTGACTGTCATCTGGTTATTTGGTTCCAGAACGTGATTTTGCTGTCACTGCGAGGAATCACCTTTAGGACCGAATAATGAAATGACAGTGTCACTCTTCATTAGGTGGGCTTCCAAAAAGCCCATGTTCAAAATTTGATGAGAAAATTCCAAGAAATGACTGTGTTACGAGCGTGCATTGCGCAGTTTCCATGCACGCTCATAACTTTGAGAATTTTTAATATTTTCAGTCCAGATTTTCAACATTGCCATGTTTTCACACCTCCTCCTTATGAACAGTACAGCTGTCATTTTCACATCCTGCCGAAATGTGTTTTAACCTGTGGTGCACAATGGCACCACCGCTGTGGGAAATCAAAGTTTGGGACAGATTCAAAAAAACACTTTGCCACTGTTCATGAGCGGAGGTCCCAAAATGCCTATGTTGGAAATCTGGTGTAAAAAAAATTCCCTAAATAATTGTATTACGGGTGTGCATTGCACAGTTCATAAACACACTCATGACTTCACCAGTTTTGTTATATTTTCACTCCAGATTTTCAACATTACCATTTTTTTACACCTCCTCATAAACAGTACAGCTGTCATTTTTCACATCCTGTTAAAAATTCACTAAAAATACCACAAACAGCTTCATCTGGTTCACAGTCAGTGGGCATTCATCTGTATCCCCTCCCAGGTCGGTATGAAAATAGGCAGGATTTGTCTAGTGCACTTACCCGGTCAACAAAAACTAAAAATAAACAAATAAATAAATAAATAAAATGTGTTTTCGCACCTGTGATGCCAAATGGCACAGACATTGTGCAAAATCAATCTTCAGCTAACAAACTGATAGTGTCACTGTTCATGTGGTGGGGTCACAAAACGCCCATGTTGAAAACTTGGAGTGAAAATATCAAGAAACGCCCTGGGCATTAGGGTTTCCAACTATTACGCCCTATCCTGTAATGCTAATATTGAAGGACTCTGTGTGATGATCACTGGAACCCATCTTCCTGCCCTCCAGCAGGCTAGGACCCTCACCTTTATGTGGCTTGTCAGTGTCATAGTGCTCATATTGAACCACTCAGTGTGATGATCACTGGACCATGGGTACCTGCACTCTAGCAAGGCAGGACCCTCAGCTTTGTGTTGCTTGTCTATGTCATAGTGCTCATATTGAACTACACTGTCTGATGATCACTGGACTCTAGGGTAATTGACCACCAGCAAGCCAGGACCCTCACATTTGTGTGTCATGGCTGTGTCGTAGAGCTTATTTTGAACAACACTGCGTGATGGTCACTGGACCCCAGGTGACTAACCTCCAGCAAGGCAGGACCCTCAGCTTTGTGTGTCTTGTCTGTGTTGTACTGCTGATATTGAACCTCACTGTGTAATGACCATGGTACCACAGGTGCCTGCCCAAAAGCAAGCCAGGACCCTCACCTTTGTGTGTCTTGTCTGTGTCATTCTGCTCATATGGAACCCCTCTGTTTGATGCTCACTGTACCTCACCTTTGTGTGGCTTGTCTGTGTCACAGTGCTCATACTAAATCTGACTGAATGATGATCAAAAGACCCTAGGTTCTTGCACTCCAGCAAGCCTGGACCCTCACCTTTGTGTGGCTTTTCTGTGTCATAGTGCTCATATTGAACCACACTGTGTTATGGTCACTGGAAACCTTGTTCCTGTCCTCCAGCAAGCCAGGACTCTCAGCATTGTATAACTTGTCTGTGTCGTTGTGCTCATATAGAACCACACTGTGTAATAATCACTGGACACCAGGTGCCTGCCCTCCAGCAATCCAGGACCCTCATATTTGTGTGGTTTGTCTGTGTCATTGTGCTCATATTGACCCACACAGTGTGACGATCACTGGACCCTAGGTGCCTGCCATCAAGCCAATTGGGAGCCTCAACTTTATGTGGCTTGTCTGTGTCATAGTGGTCATATTGAACTACACTGTATGATGATCACTGGACCCAGGTGCCAGCCCTCCAGCAAGCCAGGTCCCTTACCTTTGTGTGGCTTGCCTGTGTCATAGTGCTGATACTGAACCACACTGTGTGATGACCATGGTACCACAGGTGCCTGCCCACAAGCAAGCCAGGACCCTCACCTTTGAGTTTCTTGTCTGTGTCATTATGTTCATATTGAACCCCTCTGTTTGATGATCACTGGACTTCAGGTGCTTGCCGTCCAACAGTCCATGACCCTGATCTTTGTGTGGCTTGTCTGTGTAGTAGTGCTCATATTGAACCACACAGTGAGATGATCACAGGACCCCAGGTGCCTGCCCACAAGCAAGCCAGGACTCTCACCTTTGCGTGGCTTGTCTGTGTCACAGTGCTCATACTGAAACTCACTGAGTGATGAACACAAGACCCTAGATTCTTGCACTTCAGCAATCCTGGACCCTCACCTTTGTGTGGCATGTCAGTGTCATAGTGCTCATATTGAACCACACTGTGTGATGATCACTGGACCCCAGGTGCCTGCCCTTCAGCAATCCAGGACCCTCACATTTGAGTGGTTTGTCTGTGTCGTTGAGCTCATATTGACCCACACAGTGTGATGATCACTGGACCCCAGGTGCTTGCCCTTCATCAATCCAGGACCCTCACATTTGAGTGGTTTGTCTGTGTCGTTGTGCTCATATTGACCCACACAGTGTGATGATCACTGGACCCTAGGTTGCTGCCATCCAGCCAACCCAGACCCTCACCTTTGTGTGGCTTGTCTGCGTCATAGTGGTCATATTGAACCACACTGAGTGGTGATCACTGGACCTGAGCTGCACCTCTCCAGCAAGCCAGGACCATCACCTTTGTGTTGCTTGTGTGTGTCATAGTGCTCTTATTGAGAAACACTGTGTGATGATTACTGGACCCCTTGTGTGTGCCCTCCATCAATCCAGGACCCTCACCTTTGTTTGGCTTGCCTGTGGCATGGTGATCATATAGAACCACACTGTGTAATAATCACTGGACACCAGGTGCCTGCCCTCCAGCAAACCAGGACCCTCACATTTGTGTGGTTTCTCTGTGTCGTTGTGCTCATATTGACCCACACAGTGTGATGATCACTGGACCCTAGGTGCCTGCTTTCCAGCCAACTGGGAGCCTCATCCTTGTGTGGCTTGTCTGTGTCATAGTGCTCATATTGACCCACACAGTGTGATGATCACTGGACCCTGGTGCCTGCCCTCCAGCAAGCCTGGACCCTTACCTTTGTGTGGCTTGTCTGTATCATAGTGCACATATTTATCCACACTGTGTGATGATCCCTGGACCACAGGGGCCTGCACTCTAGCAAGGCAGGACCCTCAGCTTTGTGTGGCTTGTCTGAGTTATAATGCTAATATTGAACCACACTGTGTGATGATCACTGGAACCCATTTTTATGCCATCCAGCAGGCTAGGCCCGTCACCTTTATGTGACTTGTCAGTGTCATAGTGCTCATATTGAACCACACTGTGTGATGATCACCGGTCCCCGGGTTCCTGCACTCTAGCAAGGTAGAACCCTCAGCTTTGTGTAGATTGTCTATGTCATAGTGCTCATATTGAACCACACTGTGTGATGATCACTAGACTCTAGTGTAATTGACCACCAGCAAGCCAGGACCCTCACATTTGTGTGTCTTGGCTGTGTCATAGAGCTTATTTTGAACAACACTGTGTGATGATCACTGGACCCCAGGTGACTAACCTCCAGCAAGGCTGGGCACTCAGATTTGTGTGGCTTGTCAGTGCCGTAGTGCTCATATTGAACCTCACTGTGTGATGATCACTGGTCCCCAGGCACCTGCACTCTAGAAAGGCAGAACCCTCAGCTTTGAGTGGCTTGTCTGTGCCTTAGTGCTCATATCGAACAACACTGTGAGATGATAACTATACCCCAGGTCCCTGCCCTCCAGGAAGCCATTACCCTCACCTTTGTATGGCTTGTCTGTGTCCTAGTGCGCATATTCAACCACACTGTGTGATGATCACTGGACCCCAGTTGTCTGCCCTCGAGGAAGCCAGGACCCTCACATTTGTGTGTCTTGGCTGTGTCATAGAGCTCATGTTGAATGACACTGTGATGATCACTGGACCCCACGTAGCTACCCTCCAGCAATCCAGGACCCTCACCTTTGTGACTTGTCTGTGCTGTAGTGCTCATTCTAAACCTCCCTGTGTGATGATCACTAGACCCCAGGTGCCTGCACTCTAGCAAGGCAGGACCCTCAGCTTTGAGTGGCCTGTCTGTGTCATAGTGCTCACATGGAACCACACTGTATGATGATCACTGGATCCTAGGTGCCAGCCCTCCAGTCAACCAGGATGTTCTCCTTTGTGGCTTATCTGTGTCGTAGCTCTCATATTGAACCACACTGTGTGATGATCATTGGACCCCAGGTGCCTTCTTTCAAGAAAGGCAGGACCCTAAGCTTTGTGTTGCTTGTCAGTGTCATAGTGATCATTTTGAATGACACTGTGTGATGATCTCTGGACCCCAGGTGCCAGTCATCTAGCAAAGCAGGACCCTCAGCTTTGTGTGTCTTGTCTGTGTCGTAGTGCTGATATTGAACCACACTGTGTGATGACCATGGTACCACAGGTGCCTGCCCAAAAGCAAGCCAGGACCCTCACCTTTGAGTGTCTTGTCTGTGTCATTCTGCTCATATTGAACCCCTCCGTTTGATAATCACTGGACTTCAGGTGCTTGCCCTCCAGCAGTCCACGACACTGACCTTTGCGTGGCTTGTCTGTGTCACAGTGTTCATACTGAATCTCACTAAGTGATGAACACAAGACCCTAGGTTCTTACACTCCAGCAATCCTGGACCCTCACCTTTGTGTGGTTTGTCTGTGTCATAGTGCTCCTATTGAAACACACTGTGAGATGGTCACTGGACCGCAGATTTCTACCCCAAGCAAGCCAGAACTCTCACCTTTGTGTGGCTTGTCAGTGTCATAGTGCTCATATTGAACCACACTCTGTGATGATCACTGGAACCCATGTTCCTTCCCTCCAGCAAGCCAGGACCCTCACCTTTGTGTGGCTTGTCTGTGTCATAGTGCTCATATTGAACCACACTGTGTGATGATCACTGGACCCCAGGTGCCTGCCCTTCAGCAATCCAGGACCCTCACATTTGAGTTGTTTGTCTGTGTTGTGTCTCATATTGACCCACACAGTGTGATGATCACTGGACCCTAGGTTGCTGCCGTCCAGCCAACCCGGACCCTCACCTTTGTGTGACTTGTCTGTGTTTTAGTGGTCATATTGAACCACACTGAGTGGTGATCACTGGACCCGAGCTGCAACTCTCCAGCAAGCCAGGACCATCACCTTTGTGTTGCTTGTGTGTGTCATAGTGCTCTTATTGAGAAACACTGTGTGATGATCACTGGACCCCTTGTGCCTGCCCTTCATCAAGCCAGGAACCTCATCTTTTGTTTGGCTTGCCTGTGGCGTAGTGATCATATAGAACCACACTGTGTGATGATCACTAGAACCCATGTTTCTGCCCTCCAGCAATCCAGGACCCTCACATTTGTGTGGTTTCTCTGTGTCGTTGTGCTCATATTGACCCACACAGTATGATGATCACTGGACCCTAGGTGCCTGCTTTCCAGCCAACTGGGAGCCTCACCCTTGTGTGGCTTGTCTGTGTCATAGTGCTCATATTGAACCACAGTGTATGATGATCACTAGACCCTGGTGCCTGCCCTCCAGCAAGCCAGGACCCTTACCTTTGTGTGGCTTGTCTGTGTCATAGAGCACATATTTATCCACACTGTGTGATGATCCCTGGACCCCAGGGGCCTACACTCTAGCAAGGCATGACCCTCAGGTTTGTGTTGCTTGTCTATGTCATAGTGCTCATTTTGAACCACACTGTGTGATGATCACTGGACTCTAGGGTAATTGACCACCAGCAAGCCAGGACCCTCACATCTGTGTGTCTTGGCTGTGTTGTAGAGTTTATTTTGAACAACACTGTGTGATGATCACTGGTCCCCAGGTGACTAACCTCCAGCAAGGCTGGGCACTCAGATTTGTGTGGCTTGTCAGTGTTGTAGTGCTCATATTGAACCTCACTGTGTGATGATCACTGGTCCCCAGGCACCTGCACTCTAGAAAGGCAGAACTCTCAGCTTTGAGTGGCTTGTCTGTGCCTTAGTGCTCATATCGAAAACACTGTGCGATGATAACTGGACCCCATGTCCCTGCCCTCCAGGAAGCCATTACCCTCACCTTTGTATGGCTTGTCTGTGTCCTAGTGCGCATATTCAACCACACTGTGTGATGATCACTGGACCCCAGTTGCCTGCCCTCGAGGAAGCCAGGACCCTCACATTTGTGTGTCTTGGCTGTGTCATAGAGCTCTTGTTGAATGACACTGTGATGATCACTGGACCCCACGTAACTACCCTCCAGCAATCCAGGACCCTCACCTTTGTGACTTGTCTGTGCTGTAGTGCTCATTCTCAACCTCCCTGTGTGATGATCACTAGACCCCAGGTGCCTGCACTCTAGCAAGGCAGGACCCTCAGCTTTGAGTGGCCTGTCTGTGTCATAGTGCTCACATGGAACCACACGTATGATGATCACTGAACCCTAGGTGCCAGCCTCCAGTCAACCGGGATGTTATCCTTGTGGCTTATCTGTGTCGTAGCTCTATATTGAACCACACTGTGTGATGATCACTGGACCCTAGGTTGCTGCCGTCCAGCCAACCTGGACCCTCACCTTGTGTGACTTGTCTCTGTTTTAGTGGTCATATTGAACCACACTGAGTGGTGATCACTGGACCCGAGCTGCAACTTCCAGCAAGCCAGACCATCACCTTTGTGTTGCTGTGTGTGTCATAGTGCTCTTATTGAGAAACACTGTGTGATGATCACTGGACCCCTTGTGCCTGCCCTTCATCAAGCCAGGAACCTCATCTTTGTTTAGCTTGCCTGTGCGTGGTGATCATATAGAACCACACTGTGTGATGATCACTGGAACCCATGTTTCTGCCTCCAGCAATCCAGGACCCTCACATTTGTGTGGTTTCTCTGTGTCATTGCACATATTGACCCACACAGTATGATGATCACTGGACCCTAGGTGCCTGCTGTCCAGCCAACCGGAGCCTCACCTTGTGTGACTTGTCTGTGTCATAGTACTATATTGAACCACATTGAATGATGATCACTAGACCCTGGTGCCTGCCCTCCAGCAACCAGGACCCTTACCTTGTGTGGCTTGTCTGTGTCATAGAGCATATTTATCCACACTGTGTGATGATCCTTGACCCCAGGGGCGCCACTTCTAGCAAGGCAGCCTCAGCTTTGTGTGGCTTGTCTCAGTCGTAATGCTCATATTGAACCACACTGTGTGATGGTCACTGGACCGCAGATTTCTGCCCCAGCAAGCCAGGACCTCACCTTTGTGTGGCTTGTCTGTGTCATAGTGCTCATATTGAAATACACTGTGTTATGATCACTGGAACCCATGTTCCTGCCCTCCAGCAAGCCTGGACCCTCACCTTAGTGTGGCTTGTCTATGTCATAGTGCTCACATTGAACCACACTGTGTGATAGTCACTGGACCCCAATATTCTGCATACCAGGAAGCCAAGACACTCACCTTTGTGTAGCTTGTCCATGTCATAGTACTCATATTGAACCACTCTGTGTTATGATTACTGAAACCCATATTTCTGCCCTCCAGCAAGATAGGACCCTCAGCTTTGTGTGGCTTGTCAGTGTCATAGTGCTCATATTTAACCACACTGTGTGATGATGACAGGACCACAGGTGACCTCCTCTGGCAATCCAGGACCCTCACCTTTGTGGTTTGTCTATGTCATAGTGCTCATTCTGAACCTCACTATGTGATGATCTCTAGACGCCAGGCACCTGCACTCAACAAGGCAGCACCTCAGCTTTGAGTGGCCAGTCTGTGACATAGTGCTCACATTGAAGCACACTGTATGATGACCACTGGACCCTAGCTGCTAGTCTTCCAGTCAACCTGGACATTCTCCTTTGTGGCTTGTCTGTGTCATCACTTTCATATTGAACCACACTGTGTGATGATCACTGGACCCCAGGTGCCTTCTCTCTAGAAGAGGACCCTAAACTTTGTGTTGCTTGATTATGTCATAGTGCTCATTTTGAATGACACTGTGTGATGATCTCTGGACCCCAGGTGTCAGCTCTCTAGCAAGGCAGGACCCCACCTTGTGTGGCTTGTCTGTGTCATAGTGCTCATATTGAACCACATTGTGTGATGATCACTGGACTCTAGGGTAACTGACCACAAGCAAGCCAAGACCCTCACATTTATGTGTCTTGACTGTGTGTAGAGCTTATTTTGAACAACACTATGTGATGACACTGGATCCCAGGTGACTAAACTCCAGCAAGGCTGGACACTCAGATTTGTGTGGCTTGTCAGTGTCGTAGTGCTCATATTGAACCTCACTGTGTGATGATCACTGGACCCCAGGCACCTGCACTCTAGCAAGGCAGGACCTCAGCTTCAGTGGCTTGGCTGTGGTTTAGTGCTCATATTGAACCACACTGTGTGATGATAACTGGACCCCAGGTGCCTGCCCTCCAGGAAGCCATTACCCTCACCTTTGTATGGCTTATCTGTGTCCTTGTGTGCATATTGAACCACACTGTGTGATGATCACTGGACCCCAGTTGCCTGCCCTCGAGGAAACCAGTACTCTCACATTTGTGTGTCTTGGCTGTGCCGTACAGCTCATATTGAACCACACAGTGTGATGATCACAGGACCCCAGGTGCCTACCCTCGAGCAAGCCAGGACCCTCACCTTTGCGTGGCTTGTCTGTGTCACAATGCTCATACTGAATCTCACTGAGAGACGAACACAAGACCCTAAGTTCTTGCACTCCAGCAATCCTAGACCCTCACTTTTGGGTGGCATGTCTGTGTCATAGTGCTCATGTTGAACCACACTGTGTGATGATCACTGGACCGCAGATTTCTGCCCCCAGCAAGCCAGGAACCTCACCTCTGTATGGCTTATCTGTGTCCTTGTGTGCATATTGAACCACACTGTGTGATGATCACTGTACCCCAGTTGCCTGCCCTCGAAGAAGCCTGGACCTTCACATTGTGTGTCTTGGCTGTGCCATGAGAACTCATGTTGAATGACACTGTGTGATGATCACTGGACCCCGTGCCTTCCTCTAGAAAGGCAGGACCCTAAGCTTTGAGTTGCTTGTCTGTGTCATAGTGCTCATTTTGAATGACTGTGTGATGATCTCTGGACCCTAGGTGCTGCCCTCTAACATAGCAGGACCCTCAGCTTTGTGTGTCTTGTCTATGTCGAGTGCTGCTATTTAACTGCACTGTGATGACCATGGTACCACATGTGCCTGCCCACAAGCAAGCCTGGACCCTCACCTTTGTGTGTCTTGTCTGTGTCATTCTGCTCATATTGAACCCCTTTGTTTGATGGTCACTGGACCCCAGATGCTTCCCTCCGGCAGTCCACGACCCTGACCTTTGTGTGGCTTGTCTGTGTCGTAGTGCTCATATTGAACCACACAGTGTGATGATCACAGGACCCCAGGTGCCTGCCCACAAGCGAGCCAGGACCCTCACCTTTGTGTGGCTTGTCTGTGTCACAGTGCTCATACTGAATCTCACTGAGAGACGAACACAAGACCCTAGGTTCTTGCACTCCAGCAATCCTGGACCCTCACTTTTGGGTGGCATGTCTGTGTCATAGTGCTCATGTTGAACCACACTGTGTGATGGTCACTGGACCGCAGATTTCTGCCCTTCAGCAAGCCAGGACCCTCACCTTTGTATGGCTTTTCTGTGTCATGGTGCTCATATTGAACCACACTGTGTTATGATCACTGGAACCCATGTTACTGCCCTCCAGCAAGCCAGGACCCTCACCTTTGTGTGGTTTGTCAGTGTCATAGTGCTCATATTGAACCACACTGTGTGATGATCACTTGACCCTACGTGCCTGCCCTCCAGTCTACCAGGATGTTCTCCTTTGTGGCTTGTCTGTGTCGTAGTTCTCATATTGAACCACACTGTGTGATGATCACTGGACCCCAGGTGCCTGCCCTCTAGCAAGGCAGGACCCTAAACTTTGTGTGGCTTGTCTGTGTCATAGTGCTCATTTTGAACCACACTTTGTGATGACCATAGGACCAGAGGTGCCTGCCCACAAGCAAGCCAGGACCCTCACCTTTGCGTGTCTTGTCTGTGTCATAGTGCTCATACTGAACCTCACTGAGTGTTGATCACTAGACCCCAGGTTCTTGCACTCCCCCAAGCCTGGTTCCTCACCGTTTTGTGGCAGTCTGTGACATAGTGCTCATATTGAACCACACTGTGTTATGATCACTGGAACCCATGTTCCTGCCCTCCAAAGAGCCAGGACCCTCACCTTTGCATGGCTTGTCTGTGTCATAGTGGTCATATTGAACAATGCTGTGTGATGATCACTGGACCCCAGGTGCCTGCACTCTAGCATACCCCTCAACAGTGGAGCAGGTCAGCTATTATATATGTTTGAGGGGGTTTGGGTACCTGCTCTTTAACTCATTCTGCCTAGTCTCCCAGTCCAACATGCATAGAAGTTGATGGCAGATTAGGACCATAAGACCCATCCAGTCTGCCCATTTCTTGTTCTACCTTATAAATGTGCCATTGGCCTTTGCTTTGTCAATGGCCTATATATTCATACTCATCTGTATTGCTCCCTTATGCCTGTCCCTTGCCTGTTTGAAGCCTTGCACTGTATTCATATCCACCACTTCCTTAGGTAGGCCATTCCATGCATCCACCACCCTTTCTGTAAAAAAGATTTTCCTCAAATTACCCCTTAATCTGCCTCCCTCTAATATCTTGCTGTGTCCTCTTGTCCTGCTATTTTCTTATATTGAAACATGTTAGACTCTTTCATCTTGTTAATACCCTTAAAGCAGCAGTACTCATAAAAGAAAACTTCACTTTTAGACAGCTTATTCCTGGGCCAGCTAATCATATACCTGGTACTTTTTCCACCGCATTGTATTATCATAGAGTAATTTGTTCAGTTATCTTCTGCTTCCTTTACATTTCTGTCACCAAGCATACTGGAACCCCTCTGCTGCCAACTGCACATTTGTATGACTTGCAGGGACATTGGGAATGGTCGGCAGAGGGTCCCTCTGCTGTAGTTAAAAGACATGATGTGACCTGAAGGAAAAGCACAGCTGAAAATTTATCAAAGTGCAGCTGAAAATGCGTAGGCTGCCATATTTATTGTAGTGCTACAACAATTCAAATAAATTGTAAATATCTAAAAAGAACTAAAGATGACTGAAAACAATATGTACAGGTATGGAAGCTGGAACTTTGCAGCATGCTTACAGTCAAAAGCAGAATTTTGATAGATTACTTCCTGATTTGGTAGTACTGCTTGCTTTAAAGTGCTTGAATGTTTCAATCATATCATACAACACACACACACGCCTCCTCTTCCTCAACCGCAGAGATAACAGAGTAACGTTAGCAGCAAATTGTATCACTGACATCTGGAAGAGGTTAGTTGGAGGGTCCTGAGCTCAGGTACCTACTATCAGGCACCCAGCTCCTCAAACATATATCATAGAGATCTGTATGTACTGTTGAGGGCATTAAAATTATATGCTTCCTCTGCTTAAAAGTTATAGCACCCCAGATTTGCACCGCTATGAAAACAAAGCCTTGTCTGAATGCCTCATTTTGTGATGTCAGAAAATGAATAGCAAGGGTGCATGTCAGAAACCTGTATATATGTGTCATGTCTATGGTGTTTAATACTATTTAGAGGTGCCATGTAGAAAAATCAAAGCAGCCACTGGAGTAACAGTCCCTGTTTACTGGAGCGGTCACTTTCATTGTTCCAAGTGGCAACTCTAAATAGTACTAAACATCATTGTCAAATGGCACTGATATAGATCTATGGAGCACACACAAGCAGCCTTCATCTTCTGACATCACAAAAGGAGGTTGGGGTACCTGTCTGGGGGTGTGTCAGACATGGCTCTGTTTTTAAGGGGGTGCAAATTCAGAGTGCTATAACCATTTACACATGGGGAAGCATGTATAAGTTTCCATACCCTCAACAGTGGAGCAGGTCCCTATTATATATGTTTGAGGGGCTGGGACCAACAGTAGGTACATGCTCTTCAAATGTAGAATGTAAACTTGGGGGTGGATTATTTCAATACAAGATGCTTTCAGTAAGCTCCAGACTTGGCTGCATATTCTGTTGGAGAGGCCGATTGCCTTTTGTGTTTAGCAGTTATTCAAAAACTTCTGTGTTAGCACAACCGGGGAGTTGCACAAGTGGCTGACAAAGTAGTAAGTAAATTATGATTCACACATATTCATGCTTGCCTTGAGATAGTAGGTAGGGACAAGCTAGCAGTGAGCATGAAGGAAAAAAATTCCACAACATACATCTCTGCTTGTTCCTCTTTCTAGGTGTCTGAAACAGAAAAAGAAATCACTGGGGAATACACCAACTCTGCTGTGAAAAAAACAAGCTACAAAAGAAGTGTTGTAACAGTACAATGTAAAAAAAACTCTGCTTTTGTCAGTTTATTCCTGTTCTCTGCTGAGTATGTAGCTGGTAGTCTTTCCTGCCAGCTATGCACCAACACCCTGCAATTTGCCTGGTTATCCTTTGTGGTCGTTTACATTTCTGCCACATTAACAGCAGTAGTACTAGATAGCAGCCACCATATTTTCTGTGGCGCTAGAACGGTGTTAAGGGCTTGCCTCCTGGTTAAATGGCTACAAATGAGTTATCACACAGCAGTTAGTACCATTAGGGAAAACTGTGTTCATTTGACACGAAGTGTGTTAAATTTAAAGCAGCAGTACTATGAAATTAGGAAGTGAGCTATTACATTCTGTTTTTCAGCTGTAAGCATGTGGTCCAATTTCCAGTTTCCATACCTGTAAATGTTTTTCCCAGTCGTCCTTAGTTTTAGATATTTGTAATTTATTTGAAGTGTTGTAGCGCTACAACAAATATGGTGACTGACTAATTTTCAGCTGTGCGTTTTCAACAGGTCACATCACGACATTTAACAACAGCAGAGGGACCTCTGCTTACCATTCCGATGTCCCTGCAAGTCATTCACATGTGCAGTTTTCAGCAGAGGGGTTCAGTGCAACATGCTTACTGGCAGAAATGTAAACAAAGCAGACAATAACTGAGCAAATTACCGGCGATAGTACAATGCTGGTGAGAAAGTGTACCAGGTATATGATTAGCAGGGCACCTCCTTTACCGATCCATTCCCAACCTTAACATGTCAGACGTTATTCAATGCTTTTCCTTTCCTGAACGGAAATCTAAAGAAGAGTATTCAGAGAGGCTGCTGCCAGTGGTATTTATAGAGTCGAAACTGGGGGCGGAGCCAGAATGACATCACTCTTCTCCTGACCTGATTGAGAACAGACAGCACAGAAAGGTGGGCTGGACATCATCTAGCTGTTATCTAGTGGCTCATTTTGTGGACCTAACTAAAGGGTGGGAAGCAAATCTCAGTCTCTGATTGGTTAGTTTAAATATCAGTGTGTGCCTAAAACCACCACTTAGAAACTAAACTAACTAAAAGTAGGCTGCTGGTTAACTAGGATCTGCAGCTTATCCAGTAGGCAGGGAAATGGGCAGACTGGGTGGGCCAAGCTGTCCTTATCTGCCATCAAATTCTATGTTTTTATGTTATAGCAAACATCGGTATGAAGAACATTGAATAAAAACTCTGAGCTAGTAAATAGTATTTCTTGTTATTCATCATGACACCTGCCTTTTACTCCATTATCATATCTGCCTTCGTGGAGTCCCCTATGAGAAAGTACAGCTGGCTGGCAGGCTGCCCCTCTCTCTCTCTCTCCCCCGCAGTAACCCTAATTGTATGTGCAACGACTTTGCAACTGTTCCAACACAGATGGAACATATCATTTTAGTACGGTCTGCGCGCCTCGACCGGGACAGGAAAACTCTCCGTTGCTTTGTGGGGGGTCCGGTGAGCAAGTCCCCTTCCGCCCCAGTCCGACGATCAGGTGCGGCGCAGAAGCGTGGATGAAGCCTTTTAAAGGCTTAGCAGAGTCCAGCGACCAATCCCCTTCGTCCTGCGGCGAGCGCCAAATTCAAAAATCTAACAGCGGACCGCTGTGGCTCTCCGCCTGAAGAGCTTGCTCCGCACTCCGGTGGTCCGCGGGAGGTCCGCCCGGCTGGGACAGCTGCCGGCGCCTCGACCGGGACAGGATAACTCTCCGTTGCTTTGTGGGGGGGGATCCGAGTGAGCAAGTCCCCTCCCGCCCCAGCCCGACGATCAGGTGCGGCGCAGAAGCATGGATGAAGCCTTTTAAAGGCTTAGCAGAGTTCAGCAACCAATCCTCTTCGTCCTGCGGCGAGCGCCAAATTCAAAAATCTAACAGCGGACCCCTGTGGCTCTCCGCCTGAAGAGCTTGCTCCGCACTCCGGTGGTCCGCGGGAGGTCCACCCGGCTGGGACAGCTGCCGGTGCCTCGACCGGGAGAAGAAAACTCTCCGTTGCTTTGTGGGGGGGGGGTCCGAATGAGCAAGTCCTCCGCCCCAGTCCGACGATCAGTATAGTTTTGTTTTGTTCCTATGTCCATATTGCACAAGCAAAAATTACATACGGAGTGATTTGGACTATTTAGAGTGTTCACAGTTTAGGAAGGCCCGAGGGTGACAGGAGTGATGGGGCTCAGGCTTTTTCTTTAGTGCACGAAATGCATGTCCCCATTTTGCAAAGGGTCCTGTTTCTTTCTGTGGTTCACTATTGCCTCACTTTGTAATTACAGAAACACAGCGAGCTCCAGATGCTGATGGAGATGGAAAGCAATTGCTTTGTCCCACATCTCATTCTGCATGAACATGGTTGGCTCAGCCCACATTGAAAAGGGGGCTGCAAACTAAGATTTTAGGGCAGAAAGTAGGTCATATTCAAAAACTAAATCCAAAGTAAACTATTAAAAAAAACGGTTACTTGCTTCAGTATTCTGAGTTTTTACCTTGATGTCTCATTATGTTACACATTATGAGGGCCACTATCTCAGATTGCCCCAAATTACAGTGTCAAATGTTAGACAGACCTCAGGGAAGTCAGAAATGGGCAAGTTGCCAGAATGGAGGTATGCCTGGTGTGGGCTGGGGGTCAAAACGGAGTGCATAACTATACCTGGGTATTGCAGTCTGAGAATAACAGTACAAGTTATAATAAAATATCACCCTCTAACATTATTCAGATTAGTTGAACTTCGACAGGTGGCAGTTCGATGTATTTACTCGAGGAAGTTTTGGTTAGTAAGAGGGAATACAGCATGATATTGTGCAGGTTAGCAGCAAACTGCAGGTTAGGACTTTTATTCTCTTTCATGTTCTGACCTTGGTTCCTGCCGTTTCTGTTGCAAGACTCCTCTGTACGTGGCGCTCTGGCGCCCTCTTGTGGTAAAAACATGCCTCTGCACTGCCTGACTAGAGTTCGTTTTGCACAATCTCATGAGACAGAATTCACTAAGAAAGAATCACTTCAGTGCATTTGTATAACGCCACACTGAGAGAATTAAACTTGTTTTTTTCGTTTCTAGGTTATTATGTAATGACTTTTCGCAAGGCGTATAACTACCCTATCAAATATCATACTCAGTGCTTGATATATTAATATGTGATTCTGACGTGGAAGATAATTCTGTTTCCAATCTGAGGTCAAATTCTAAAAATAGAAATAGAAATAATGACTTAAAGAGAATACGTTCTGCCCAGAAAGCTGCCCCAGTGAATGTACAGCACGTTATATACTAGTTGTTCACAAATCTATAGGAAGTACTGGGATTATGCCTTGTGGGAATAACGTCTCTCTGTAAAGAGAGCCGAGTCCCCCAACGCTTTTTATAGCACGATGCCAGCTATATTGGGATTTCCTAGGGCTGGGGTGGCTGTTCTTCCTAACTGCCTGCTAATGTTAACACTGGCTTTAAAACACACCATCTACGATATATATATATATATATATATATATATATATATATATATATATGTGTGTGTGTGTGTCTGTGTGTGTGTGCGTGTGTGTATATGTAGAGGTGTGTGTGTTCTTTTAAGAATGGAAATAGTATTGCATATATTGTTCCCTTGCTTTCCCTCCCTTTATTACACCATGCGTTTTTGTAAATTGTTTATGTTGTTACCCTATGTATTTAGTGTAAACAGGACATCGGACCTAATGCTGCTTTTTCCATCAATTCCAGGATAAAAATAAAAATTTTTACTACTAATGCAGTATTTATCTAATGGTAAATGACCTAAAAATAAGAATTTAAGGAAGTTTACTTTTCATTGGTTGAGAATAACTACCAATCAGAGTAAAACTATTTTCTGCATCTTGTACAGTCACGCCCATTCCTTGTCATCATTTAGAGTTTGCATGCAAATTTAGAGATCGTAAGGCGTCCAATCAGTTGGCTCAAGGTGTGGCCTAGCTATTGCACCCACCAATCAGAACTCAGGGACGGTTCCAACCAAAGAGAATAAAAGAGGCTGTTGGGGCAGCAGCTCTCATTCAAACACCATGAAGTCTTGCTTATATTAGGACCTTTGCAGTATGCCCATGGCTTTTGACTGCCCCGGAGATGAAATAGTTAACTCCAGAGTAATCTGGAGTTCCACAGCGAGGGGGCGCTATTGAAAGCTCTATCTGGGTTGTTTGAACCCAAACTGTCAGATTCTTTACTCCGCTTTCACTGAACAGGCGCTCGGAGACCAGCTCCTTCATTTGGTTCGTTTTGCGGTTTAAAAATATTTTATCGGTTCATTTAACGAGAAAGTGTTTAAAATTACAGCGGTTTTCGGTTTAAAGCTCTATCTGGTAACCGTAAGTAAAATAATTTTAGTCTGTTTGGAAACTCACTATCGGTTCGCTCTGAACTGATCAGTTTGCTTTAAAAATTGTTTTCTTTGCATTTAGAGTGAGGTACCCGGTTCTTAAAAAAACCTGCAATTAAAAGTGTTTTTTTCAAATACCCGTGACACGGTTAGGGACCGATAAGGGTGTCTTGTCCTGGCAAGGCCTGAAACAAAGGACAAGTTTTGGTTAGGCTGGCACTATGTCTGAGAAACCCAAAAGAAAAACCGGGCCCACTGGGTTTCAACACTGTGATGTCTGTGGGGAAGCCTTTGTCAAGGCTGACCCACACACCACTTGTGTCTATTGTCTGGGGGCTGACCACATCCTGTCAGACTGCCAGATATGTAAGAATTTCCCTGCAGCCACCCTGGAAAAGAGATTTGGCAGGCTCAGGGAACGAGAGGCCAAAAAGTCCACTGACCCAAATGGCCAGCCCGGCCCAGCTACGGCTGGACCAGAGGGAGTGCCCTCTGACCAGGGCGATACTTCCTCAGGCAAAAGAAAGGCTGGTCCTGAGGAACCAGTCAAAGCAAAAAAGACAAAGAAATCAGCTAGTGTGGAGTCCAGTTTTGTCTCTCCTTCTGCTGTAGAAATAGCTAAAGCCATACAGATTGTCCAGTCTTTGTCTCAGGGACTTGTTGAACCCTCTCTGGTTGGAAAAAGGTGGTCTCGTTCAGGTCCAGTGGTTCAGGATTATGATGTTGGGATTTTATGAACCACAGGAGGAGGAAGATTTTGATGATTGTAATTGTGATTGGGAAGGTCTGGAAGTGCCAATAGAACCGGACATTTCTCCAGACAGACCCTTTGAGTCTCCACCTTTATTGTCTGAGTCCCCATCTCATTTCAGATTTTATAAAAAAGTAGCAGAAACTCTCCAGCTCCCCTTAGAAGAGGCTGTGGATGAGCAAGAGGAGCCTGACTATGTGGAAATGATGGATATTCCGGAGGCTAGAAGGTTGTCTATTCCTTTACATAAGTCATTTAGGAGGCAAACCACTAAGATTTTAAAAAATCATTTTTCTGTCCCTCCTGTAGATAAAAAAATGGACAGAAGGTATACGTTGTCAGGCCCTAATACAGACTTCCTTACTGAACAGTGTAGTCATGTAGGTGTGGTGCAAGCTGCAGCCTGTGACAAGGCTAATATTCCCCTGGCTTCACATCCTCCTGATAAGGATTCCAGGAAGATTGATGCCATGGCAAAAAAACAGTATGTGGCAGCTTCTTTGGGACTCAGACAGGCTAATTATATGGCTTATGTGGCTAGATATCAGAAATCTAGATGGGACACTATATTGCAGTTGGCTAAGCAGGCTCAGGCTCAGGGTCCGTTGGCTAGTGAATTGGAACAGGTGGCTGCTGATGGCATTGAAGCCTCTAAAGTTCAATTTCATGCTGCTGTTGATGTTAATGATGTTTCCTCTAGGGTCATGGCCACTTCTGTAGCTCTCCATAGGTTGGCATGGCTCAGATGCACTAATCTGTCCCAAGATACCCAGTCAAAGGCTATAGATTTTCCTGTTATAGGAAATTCTCTGTTTGGAGAACAAACAGAAAATTACATGAAAAAGATGGATGAATACAGAACTACTTACAAAGTGCCCAAGCTAAGAGAGGCATGCCACTCAACATGAGGCATGCCCCCAGAGGTAGGGGGCAGGCCTTACAATGAGCCTTTTTACCAATTCAGGCTTCTTCTGCTTTGCAGAGAGTTTTTCAGAGCAGAGGCAGGCGGGGCACAGGCAGGCCCTCTCCCTCTCCCCAACCTAAAGCTGCTCCTGCCAAGCAGGCACCCTGGCAGGGGTGTCTGGGGCTGACTCTCCTGTACGGTGGGGGCAGACTGGCTTATTTCTGCCAGAACTGGTTGTCCCTAACCTCGGACAAATGGGTTCTGGAGGTGGTAAGCAAGGCTTGGTTCTCAGTTTCAAACAGTTTCCCAAGATGAGAGCCAGGCACTTTCCCCCTCAAGTCTTTTAGAAACCCTCGCACTAGAAGCGGAGGTTTCCTCTCTTTTGGACTGCAAAGCAGTGGAAAGGGTCCCCCCTTGCCACCAGGGCAAGGGTCTTTACTTAAGGTACTTCCTGACCCCAAAAAAGACAGGAGACTGGCGGCCCATCTTGGATTTAAGATTTCTGAACAAGCATCTTGTAAAACCAAAGTTCAAAATGCTGACTTTAGCAATGATTTTGCCATCCTTGAGGCCAGGAGACTGGCTAGCTTCCCTGGACCTCAAGGACGCCTACTTCCATATTCTAATCAGGGCCTCTCACCGAAAGTACCTCAGGTTCGAACTGCCCTCGGGCCACTACCAGTTCAGGGCAATCCCCTTCGGACTCACTTCTGCTCCAAGAGTTTTCACAAAATGTCTAGCTGTAGTAGTGGCCCACTTAAGAAGACATGGAATAGCTGTGTTTCCCTACTTGGACGACTGGCTCATTGTGGGTCAGTCATCAAAGCAGGTAAAATCCCACTTGCAAATCACCCAGGAACTCCTCATCTTTCTGGGGTTCCTGCTGAATGTTCCAAAGTCAGTTCTCGAACCAGTTCAGGTATTAACTTTTATAGATGCAGAGCTGAACACAAAGTTAGCCAGGGCATTCCTCCCTTCCGAAAGAGTGGACAAACTCATTGCCCTGGCATCTTCTTTCACCATGCAGGTCTCTCGACCAGCAAGGCACTTTCTGCAACTCCTGGGGCACATGGCTGCCTCTACAGCTGTTGTGCCAGGGGAAAGATTTCAGATGAGGGACATTCAGTTCCACTTGAGGTCCTATTGGTCTCAAAGGAGGGACCCCCTTACCAAATTGGTCCCAGTGACCAAGACTCTGATCCTAGCTCTCCAGTGGTGGCTGGATCGGAGCAACCTGTCCTCAGGGGTCCCATTCCTTCCTGTCCCTCACTCCTTCACCCTCACCACGGATGCGTCCCTGTTGGGTTGGGGGGCTCACCTGGGCGACCTTTCAACTCAGGGAGTTTGGTCCCCTCAGGAATCTCTGCTTCACATCAATCTGCTGGAGCTCAGAGCTGTCTTCCTAGCTCTCCAGGTTTTTTCAGAAACTGTCCAGAACAAAGTTGTTCAAGTCAGGACAGACAATACCACAACAATGTGGTACATCAACAAGCAAGGGGGCACTCACTCTTCAGCCCTGTGCACCGAAGCAATGAAGTTGTGGTCTCTGGCCTATTCCCTGAACACCTCTCTGATAGCGGTTCACCTCCCAGGGAAGGACAATGTCCTAGCGGATGCCCTCAGCAGGATTTCTCAGGGCCATCACGAATGGGCTCTGAACCCTCAAGTACTGGGGTCAGTCTTTGCCAGCTGGGGCACTCCTCAGATAGATCTTTTTGCAGCCCCAGACAACCACAAACTTCCCCTGTTTTGCTGCAGGCCCCCAGTTCTGGGGTCAGTCCCCCTGGATGCCTTTCAGCTGGATTGGGAGGGAAAGTTCCTCTATGCTTTCCCTCCGTTCCCTCTCCTCTTCAGGGTTTTAGTAAAAATCAGAACTCAGCCTTGCAGGGTGATTCTGATTGCTCCAGACTGGGCCAGGCAGCCTTGGTACCCTCTTCTTCTGTCCCTATCATTCCACCCTCCCCTGACCTTGCCCAGGGCTCACGACCTGCTGACCTGTGCACAGGGGAGAGTGTGGTATCCAGATCTCAACTCCCTCCACCTCAAGGCCTGGTTCTTGAGGAGTTAGAGTTTGCTCATTTACACCTTTCTCAAGGTGTCTTGGATATTTTGAAGGCCTCCAGGAAGCCTTCCACTAGAGCCACTTATAATTCTAAATGGAAGAGATTCTCATTTTGGTGTTCTGAGAGGCAAATCACCCCAGAATCAGCTGACCTGCCTATTTTGTTGGACTACCTGGTCCACTTAAATTCCTTAGGCCTCAAACCAGCTACCTTAAAGGTTCATTTGGCAGCTGTTTCAGTTTTTATTTCTGCAGGAAAACCAGTTTCTCTTTCTTCTCACCCTGTGTTTGCCAAATTTTTCAAATGGTTACTTCATACTAATCCTCCTTTCGGGAACCAACCCTGCATGGGACTTGAATATTTGCATTGCCCAGCTAATGCAACCCCCTCTGAGCCTCTGGATTCGGCAGATCTCAAGTTCTTAACTTGGAAAACTGTTTTTCTAGTGGCTATCACTTCTGCTAGGCGTATAAGTGAATTGCAAGCCTTGTCAGTGGAAAAGGATTTCATTTCTTTCCACAGAGATAAAGTGATCCTCAGGACTAACAGAAAGTTTTTACCTAAGGTGGTTTCAGATTTTCATCTTAACCAATCCATCTCTCTTCCAGTATTTTTTACTGAGCACTCCTCTTCTGGTGAGAGAAGCTTGCACAGTTTGGATGTAAAAAGAGCCCATAGCTATTATTTGGATCATACCAAGGGTCACAGGTTCGAATCCCTCCAGCTCTTCCTTACCTATGGAGATGTGGGTAAGGGGAGGCCTGCTACTAGGAGGTCGATTGCTAGGTGGATTGTCTCTTGTATCCAGTTCTGTTATCAAAAACTGGGCAAGGAGCCGCCCTCAGGCCTGAGGGCTCATTCCACCAGGGGTACAGCTGCATCTCTAGCGGCTGCTAGAGATATTCCCATTTTGGAAATCTGTCAAGCTGCTACCTGGAAGACAGTCCACACTTTCACTAAGCATTATTCCCTGGACGTCCAGTCCAGGAGGATTCTCGCTTTGGCACAGCTGTCCTGCGAGCCTATTTCCTAAGTAGGTTCTGACCCTCCTCCATGGGGGTACTGCTGTGTACTCTGCAAAGGTCCTAATATAAGCAAGACTTCATGGTGTTTGAAGAAAAAATTACTCACCTTAGTAATTGCTTTTCTTCTCATGGAGCCTTGCTATATTAGGACAACCCTCCCTCCTACCCCTCTCAGAATCCCTACTTGGGTATGGGGTTGGCAAATTGGTGCAATCACTGTGTCATGCCTGTTTAACTTCTAGTCCCCCCCCCCCTTTTCTTTCTTGGGTTAGGAACTAGATAGTTTCTGTTTTTTGTTAATTGGTAGCTGGGCTCCTCTCTGGACTTGAGTCTTTGGGCAGAGGGGGCCTTAGTAGTGATTGTCAAGGGTTATCCTAACAATAATACGTGATACTGTTTCTCTTTATTGTTGTTGTGTTTTTGTGGTTCTACTGTTAGTAGGTAGCCAATGGCTAGTGTAAGGCTTTTCCACACAGACTTGCTATGTTAGTTTAGCCTCGTAAAGAACCTGACAGTTTGGGTTCAAACAACCCAGATAGAGCTTTCAATAGCGCCCTCGCGCTGTGGAACTCCCAGATTACTCTGGAGTTAACTATTTCATCTCCGGGGCAGTCAAAAGCCTTGGGCATACTGCAAAGGTCCTAATATAGCAAGACTCCATGAGAAGAAAAGCAATTACTAAGGTGAGTAATTTTTTCTTATCTTCAGCTGCTGAAAAAACTAACGGTCATGTCTGGACGTGGAGGAAAGACCGGTGGCAAAGCCCACGCTTAAGGCCAAGACTCGCTCCTCAGGCCGGTCTGCAGTTCCCTGTCAGCTGGGTACACAGACTGTTACGGAAGGGAAACTACGCGGAACAGGTTGGGGCCGGAGCCCCGGTCTATCAGACCGCTATGCTCGAATACCTGACGGCGGAAATCCTGGAGCTGGCCGGTAACGCAGCCCAGGACAAGAAGACGACCTGCATCATCCTGCAGCATCTGCAGCTGGCTGTCCGCAATGATGAGGAGCTTTACAAGCTGCTGGGAGGGGTGACCATTGCTCAGCGAGGGGTGCTGCCCAACATCCAGGCGGTGCTGCTACCCAAGAAAACCGAGAAACCCACCAAGGGGAAAATAAAAGGTAGCAGCAATTGAGATCCTGAATCCAAAGGCCCTTTTCAGGGTCACTCACCCTCCAACAAAAGAGCTGTTTTTTGTCTTGCACTAGATAATCAGAAATAATGTATCGAAATTCAGGCTTTAGCCTGGAAGCATCGGGTCATATCTGTAAATATTTTTTTCGGTCATCCTTAGTTTTTTGAATATTATTTGAATTGTTATAAAGCCACAATACATAGGGCTGCGGACACCTTTTCACTTGCTCCCCCCTTCAGGTCACTGCAGTGGGACCCTGCTCTGCACTGCCCCAATGTCCCTGTGTAGTTCTGTCAGTCATACACCTGATGTGCAGCTGGCAGCAGAGGGGGTTCAAGTGCAGCATGCAGGGTGGCAGAAATGTAAAAGAAAACTGAGCAAATTACTCTGAGATAGTAGACTGCCGGCAGGAAAGGGTACTAGGGAACTGCTCAGCAGAGCACCGAGACATCTAATAAATATATGGTTAGTCAGCAACATGGTTTCTAGCTGCAAGTCTCAATTACTGATTGCCATGGGGAAAAAATTCTGGTGTACACCAGCTCCGAGTAGGTAATGGATTGTACATATTGGTGGTTAAAGCTGAAAAACAGAATTTTGATAGGTCACTTCCTGATTTCATAGTACTGCTGCTTTAAATGCTCTAAAATTTTACAAAAACTAGGCTGTAGAAGTCAAGGCTGCCCGAGTTAACTACATTTGAATATCAATCATTCATTGACTCTCCACAATGGTTTTGCCGTTCTCTGTTCTCGCTGAAAGTAAAAAAAAGCTGAATTGCCATGCCTGACTTATAGTGGTGTGTAAGCATTGAGTGGGCTGCCCACTTTCAAAGTCGACGATTCCAATGACCCGCCCCTTCGGTAGACTCGAACCTTGTGCCTGATCCCATTTTTGAATTCTATTGCAAAGACAATCTGGTCATGTCAGCAGTTTTCCTTTCTGTATTCTGTTTGGATTACTAATATCTGCTATACAGGTCAGTGTCATATGTGGGGGGTTCGCTTTGCTTTTATCTTGCACAAAGTTTTACTGTGCTATATTTTGTCTGTTGTACTGGAGTACCGAAACAACCACAACACCGATGCTCAAATCTGTGGTACTTTATATCTAGTAAATCGTTTTGGTACTTCACCAGTGTCACTGCGTGTTTTTTAATTCACTTTGCTGCCCGTTTGCATTTTCTGAAGCATTGGTACGGAGTGTCTCACTAGTTGTCTTGTATTTCTGAGGAACGTATGAAAGGCCATCATTTTCAATTGACAAGTGAAGTCATTGTCCTCTTCTCATAACATCTGACCAGTCCCCAGTCTGAGCTTATAGTCATGTTGCTGGAAGCATACATCCGTATTAGTCCTATTTCATTATTTTTTTGTCCTTGTTTGACGAATGGAAGATGATGCAAGTCTATACTTACTCATGGTCCCTGCTGCAAGGGTGTGAATGGGGCCATGACAAGCGCTCCAGAATAATCACCTGTTGTCTCTGAATTCGTTGTCAATGTTGGGTACTGCTGGAGTAAAGTTATGTCTCCCTTACAGTATTCTATGGTCTTATACTTTGTTTTCCAGTTTTATAAGAGTTGCCGATCATAAGTGGCATTTTCTTTTATTCACACCCCTCCCATGTCGGGGTTCCTCCCTGCTGCCGAGTAGCTTTCCAACAGGGCCCACATTTCAAACTGTCTTTTAAATGCTGTTAATTTCATGCCTGGTTCCTCCCTTCTTCTGAGTCGCACTAATTTGTCCTGTTATGGCCACTTCTGAATCCCCACCATAAACAGCGTGTTTTTTTTTTTTAACACTTCAGCTAAATTTTTACCTATTTTTAAATCTGAAATAGCAATGCCCAACTTCATTGAAAGGTATAGTGACTCAGCCCACATAAACATCTCTCCATTGCTATGATCGCAGAGACAAATCCATCAGATGTTTGCACAAATATTGTAATTTTAATAGTTTCTGACCCCCTATGTGGCCATTATTTAGGGGGATAGGCAATACGCTGCAGCAGTGAAGTGCTAAGACTGGATACCAGATTGTTCCAAATGTTAGGTGTCAGCTGAAGATTTAATTCAAAACATCAGCGACCTCTGGGGAGTCAGAAATGGGGCGAGCTGCTAGAATGGAGGCCGGGTTGTGGGTCAGAGTGAATAACAGCCGAGACATTGGATTATTTTGGAGGTCTTCCCCATGGTGCCCCTACACATAGCCACTTGTCAGCTGTGCAGTATCTCACAGAATTATATTGTGTACTGCTCTGAGCCACATAACCTGGTCCTTACAACTACAACCTGGTAAAGTTCAGGACAGAACATGTGCATGTTAAAACTGACATTGCAGTCTGAGAATAACAGTAACATTTATTAGTAAAATAACAGTCTAATATTATTCAGACTAGTTCAAATGTGCCCAGTGGAACTTCGAGGGTGGTAAATAACAGTCTAATATTACAGTATTCAGGCTAGTTCAACTGATAGTAAAAAGCCAACACGGTGATGTTTCAGTTAAGAAGAGTGAATATAGACTTATTGTCCAGGATAGCACACTCCCTTATAATTTATTTTCTGTGATTCATTCCCTCTATTTACATTTTACTTACAGGTTACTCATTCCATAAACTCTGGCTCCACCTTGTGGTCAAAAGTGGATGTGCACAAATTCCCTAATAAGGAATCAGGAGTGTAGTGCACTCAGGAACATTGGGGTCATGTTTCTCTAAGGCCCAGATATTTATTTTATTTATTTATTTACTGAAATTCGGAATTACAAACCTTTGAGTCAAAGACTCTTTTGCAAAGGCTCCAAAGGGGTTGCACCATGCACAGCCCCCCCAATGCACTCCAGCGTGATATTCAAAGGGCAGGTTGCATTGCACAAGTCCCACTGCACTGGGGCACACATGCACATACGGTACATCCTAATATTCAGCCAGGGATGTGCGGCACATATGCTGGCACAACCCCTACATGCACCGCACACTGGTGCTCAAAGCAGAGTCTCAAATAAAAGGCCCTTCCTGGTAGTCTAGTGCCACCCTGTACACCCGATCGCGACCATCTGTAACATTATAAATTACCTGGTGGTCTAGTACTCCCCTCCCCATATGACCGATCATGGGCCATTATAATAAGAAGGTGTAACCTGGTGGTCTAGTGGTACCCCCCTCCCCACCCCACCCACGGAGGACCCTGGCCAGCCAGCACCCCTCCGCCCACAAAATGACAGCATACAGTATGCCTACTGGTTCACAGTGTGGACCAATGGGCTTGCAGACCATACTGTACTACACAGGACCAGATATGTGAATAACTACATGGACCAGTAGGCTTGCAGTTCTTCTATTTCATGTCCGTCTTACATGGACATTATGCTGCCCACACAGAAAACGGTCTGTAAAGTCAAATTTAAGGGCAGAAAATTATAATTTAAGATTACAGAAGGATAAATATGTGAACTAAACTTTACAAAATATGCATTTGCTTGCAGCTTTCTGAGATTTTATATTCCCGGTTGGTGTTGTGTCTGTCCCACATTGTCTCATTTCTTTATCAGAAAGCTAGAAGTTGCAGGTTTGATCTAAAGAATTTACTGAAGCAGCAAGAACATCCGGGTAATGAATGAGTTACCAGACTGGATGTATGTGCGGTCTGGGCTAGGGTTGCAAATGGATTGAATAGCTGTAAGAATTACACTGGGGAATCCAGACTGGATTGGAGGTCTACTCTTCATGGTGCCCATCACTTGTCAGCTGTGCCCTATAAAACATAATTCTAGTCTAACTATACTGAGCCATGACCAGTGATAACTTAGTAAAGTAACACGGATATTCACAGGATGGAAAAAAGTACCTGTTATACATTCAAATAACATGCATCTCAAATGACCTTTTGGGTATGGAAGTGTGCCCTCACGGCCAGTATTGGAATTACAAAGTGGTTTATTTATAATCAACCCCACCCCAATACAACTCGCACATTACTCGAGCTGGAGAGCTTGGCTCTTTGCAGAAACACGGGCCCCATTGTTATAAAAACGGATCACCCCCAAAATTGCCTATAGATTTAGAAAATACTACTGTATACGGAGTTATACATTCGATGCAACTAAAACTGTAAAACTATGATATCTCAAAACCTGGTCATGAAAGATTTTTAGAGCAGGACCTATTCTCTGCAAGTTATTTTGTACCGTAGTACTGCTGCTTTAAACGAAAACAATTCTTATACCTTTTCTTACAAATTCTAATGCTTATACACTGATAGAATGACAGCACAACCCCTAAATAAGAATAACAATCACCAGGGCAATTCACAGCATTGCAAGTCCTGAAAACCTGAATCAGTAGCTTTACTATCGATCGTCTCCAGACTGACAATCCATAGATTCAGGCTCTAAAATTCACTTGTATATTCCACAGACCCAATATGATTTTTATAAAACTCCTCACTCCACTGACAATCGCAGCTCTTCTAAGGTTATTGTGGGTGGCCCTTAAAAGGGCCTTTTGTTTTCAGTTTCCTCTTCCGATCACCAATCCAACAATTTTATCCCCCAAAGCCATACAAAGTCCTGCCTTGTCGTTTGAGCGCATACACCACGTCCATGGCAGTAACGGTCTTTCTCTTGGCGTGCTCGGTATAGGTGACGGCATCCCGGATCACATTCTCCAGGAAAACCTTCAGCACCCCCCGGGTCTCCTCATAAATCAGCCCCGAAATGCGCTTCACTCCTCCTCGGCGAGCCAGGCGGCGAATAGCAGGCTTGGTGATACCCTGGATATTGTCCCGCAGTACCTTGCGATGCCTCTTGGCGCCTCCTTTACCGAGCCCTTTTCCGCCTTTACCCCGTCCTGACATGATCAGCGTATATATTCTCTCCAGACAACTAAAACAGAATAAAGTTAACTGCGGCTGTGATCAGTATTTATAGGGTTGTGAACGAGGGGCGGGGCCTGAATGACATCACTCCGCGCCGGACCTGACTGAGAACAGGGAGCAGAGAAAGGCGGGAGGGACAGTAAACGGCTGTCAATCACTGACTCATCTTGTGGGCGGGACTTACGCAGCGAATCTCACTCTCTGATTGGTCCGTTTAAATAACAGCGCGAACCTCATCATTTTTTAAACGTCTTAGAAACAATTTTACAGGAAACATCAGAATAGGATACATTTACCAGAACTACTAAGCTTGTAAATATTTACTGTTTTTTTTATAATGACACCTTCACTCCACCTTCCAGCATTCCTTATGAAAGTAAAGCTGCTCCTTCCTCCCTTTCTGTCAGCAATCCACGTAATTCATTTGACTAATTTGCATAAACATCGCTTTCTGCAATTGTTCCATTCAGTTCCAAAATGGCATAACGGAGACGGAACATTTCGTTTTAGGGAGTTCTACATTATGGCTCAGGGATGAGAATTCAGCATTTCCATATAATAAACACTAGCAGTGCCATGTTGGTACTGAGCTCCCAGTAGTGTGATGCCCGCTACAGCCTTGTGTACCCCAAACTCCACCATGCCCCAGTGAAATGCCAGGGTTCGATACATGCTCCGTTCCGGGCTGGACTCTCTGCGGATCAGCGCGCACCGTTTCCCTGCCCTGGGACAGCCTTTCAGTACATGGAGCGCGGCGCCATCTAGTGGTGACACGGCGCGCCGCAGGGGCAGGAATCGCAGCTTTTGTAAGTGCAGCTGAAGAAGGGCATTGGGAGGCGGGGGGCGGGGCTTGTGTGCTGAGAATTTCGTGTTGGTTCAATCGATCAAATCTCCAACTTTGTGCAGCATGCAGGGGTCACAGTTCCAATCATAGCACCGATAAGCGCTGTACAAAAGTGGCTTTCTTCTAGTTAAATGGGTTCCTTAGAGGTTCACTTATTTATTGGCAGATGTTGACAGAAACATCATTTAAAACCGAGGCTTGCTGTTACTTGCAGGGATTGTCTTTTACACAACTGGTAAATAACATAAAACTGTGCATGTGAGAGGAAACTGTAAACCACAAATGTAATTGCGAGAGTAAGTCAGTAGTAAGGCTAAGGTGTATCAAATATCGAACCTGCTGCGGCAATGGGAAACTGAGTTTAAATGTGAAGTTATTATGACGTTAAAGATCAGCTCAATTCTCTATTATAATAAGAGGCTTAAACAGTAGATTCACTCCAATTATGTTTTATCTACATTATTTTCTTGTTATTTGCCCTTTCCTTCTTGTTTCTGTCTCGTTTTTAAACTTTCCCTTGCTGTTCGTTTATTGTAGATAATTCAGCAGTTATTTCACCGAGTCTTTCACAATGCAACTGACTCACTCTTGTAACCAGACAATTAATGACTGCAGCATCACAGTCTGTTTAAATGGTGAACAGTAGTGCCATAAACACAGTGACTGTGAGGTTAACAGGGAACAGGCAAACTATCTCTGTACAGGCTTTTAGATGGACTGCCGAAATGCGTTGTAAACCATTGAAAGGAATATTACAAATGTAAAGAAAAGTCTCTAGTATACTGTAACAGCTGAAACATATAATTCATGAAAGCACATGCTGAAGTGCAGCAGTTTCACAAATAAATAAGTAAACAAATGTATAAACATGTACAAACCAGCCTCTCGTTCTGTTATGCTATCTGTCTAGGAACAAGTAGACTTGGTGGGCTAGGCATTTTCCTTGAATATTTCTGTGTTTCCGTTTACATGGTGGTGGGTGCTTATTATAAATAAATAAATAAAAAGTACATACTTGTTGCACTGCAGTTCATTTGTTCTGATGCACTTTTCCATAAAATCACCTGCTACGGTTTCTTTTTCTTTGCAACTTGGCCTGTTGTACTTGCATCTGGGTCTGTTGCTCTTTCTGTTCTGCCAGCCATTTCAATGTTTTGTCTGAGACCATATTACCCCTATTTAGATAAGGGGAAGTTTAATCCTGCAACTCCCAGTAAACCAAATTCAGTGAAACAAAGAAAAGTTACTTTACTTCTGCACCAAAGAAATGTTCTCAGCCACTTGTTTTGACAGAGCAATTACAAACCAAAACACTGTTTAGATACATTCAGCTCAGATGTCTATTTCACAGCAGCCCTGCTCCCGCTCTCCATCTCTCTAGAAACATAGACATTAACTGCAGATAACGACTGCAAGATCCATTCCGTCTTCTCATTACTTCTACCTTATGAATGTGCCATACGCCTTTACTCTGTAAATAGTCTTTCTATTCCTACTAATCTGTATTGCTCTCTTATGCTTATCCCATGCCTGTTTGAAGCCTTGCACTGTATTCATATCCACTACTTCCTGAGGTAGGCTGTTCCATCCATCCACTACCCTTTCTGTGAAAAAGAACTTCCTCCCATTACCCCTTAATTGGCCTCCCTCTAATCTCATGCTGTGTCCTCTTGCCCTGCTATTTTTCTTATATTGAAACATGTTGGACTCTTTCACCTTTTTAGTGAGCTTAAGATGTTTGAATGTTTTGATCATATCACCTCTATCCCTCCCTCTTTTGCTCTAGGGTATACATATTGAGCTCCGTTAATCTGTCCTCATATGTTTTCTGATGCAGTCCCTGCATCATTTTGGTTGCCCTTCTCTGGAATGCCTCCATATTGTTAATGGTCTTGTGCAGGTGCAGCCTCCAGTACTGCACACAGTACTCCAGATGGGGCATAAGCAGTGTCTTGTAAAGAGGGATTATTTCTTCCCTGTTATAACTTGTAATACTCCTAGTAATACACCCCAGCATCCCTCTAGCCATCTCCACTGCTTTTACTGGTCTGCTTGGTTGATTTCAGGTTATCTGCGATGATGATGATGATGCCTAAGTCGCATTCTTCTCTTGTGATTGCCAGTAACTTCCCTCACAATCTATGGGTGGCTTCAGGTGCTGAGCTGTGGAACCTGCCCTACCTCCTCCTCAGTAAATACTGAGCAGAAGTATTTATTTAGGATAGATGCTTTCCTTGGTACTCCTCCACGACTACCCTTATCCCTTTGATCTTAACAATACTCCCTCTGGACTTTCTCCTTTCACTAATGTATCTATAGAAAGTCTTGTCTGCTTCCTCTACTATCCATGCTACTGTTTCCCTGGTTTGGGACTCTGCCTGCCTTACTGCCTTCCCTGCCTCCATTAGGGAGGTTTGGTATGCCTCCCCTATCTTCATCCAGCTATGTTCCCTTATATTTCCTAAAGGCCATCCTTTTGGCTCTGACCTTTTCTGTTCTGTATTTGAGAACCAAAGTGGTTTCCTCCTTCTTTTGCTCTTGCTTTTCTCCCTAACACAATGGGATCTTAGTTCAAGTGTTGCATTCTTAAAGAGCAGGTATCTACTGTCAAGTACTCAGCTCCCCTCAAGCATATACAATAGCAGATCTGCTCTAGTGTTGAGGGGCATTAAAACTTTCTATGCACTTCCCTCAGGTTAAACAGTTATAGCACCCCAATTTTGCAGCCTCATAAAAACAAAGCCTTGTCTGACACACCTCCTTTTGTGATTTCAGAAAATGAATACTTAGGGTGCATGTCAGTAACCAGTATATATGCGACATGTCCATGGTGTTCAGTACTATTTAGAGGTGCTATGTAGAAAAATCAAAGCAGCTGCTGTAATAACAGTCCCAGTTTACTGGACTGGTCACTTTCATTGTTCCAAGTGACAACTCTAAATAGTACTAAATGTCATTGGCAAATGGCACCAATATAGATCTAAGGAGCACCCACAAGCAGCCTTCATTTTCAGACATCACAAAAAGGAGGCATGTCAGACAAGGCTTTGTTATGGGGATGCAAAAACTTTTTAACCAGAGGGAAGCTCATAGCATTTCTAATGCTCCTCAACAGTAGAACAGATCTACTATTATATACGTTTGAGGGGAGCAGGGTGTCTGACAGTAGGTATCTGCACTTTAATGCTTGCCCACTTTGCCTGTACCCCCTCACCTGTATTTCTTTTTGTCAGGGCTAGCTTAAAGAGCAGGTACCTACTGTCAGACACCCTGCTCCCCTCTAACCTATATAATAGTAGATCTGCTCTACTGTTGAGGGGCATTAAAAATTATATGCGCTTCCCTCTGGTTAAAAAGTTATAGCACTCCAAAGTTGCACCCCCCATAAAAACAAAGTCATGTGTGATGTCAGAAAATGAAGGCTGCTTGTGTGTGCTCTATAGCTCTATATTGGTGCCTTTTGTCAATGATGTTTAGTACTATTTAGAGTTGCCACCTGGAAAAATGAAAGTGACTGCTCCAGTAAACAGGGACCGTAACTCCAGTGGCTGCTTTGATTTGTCTACATGGCACCTCTAAATAGTACTAAATACCATAGACATATCACATGCATGCAGGTTAATGACCTGCACCCTCCGTTTTTCATTTTCTGACATCACAAAGGAGGCATGTCAGGCAAGGCTTTGTTTTTATGGGACAGCAACTTTGGGGTGCTATAACTTTTTAACCAGAGGGAAGTGCATAGAATTTTTAATGCCCCTCAACAGTAAAGCAGATCTACTATAATGTGTGTTTGAGGGGAGCAGGGTATCTGTCAGTAGGTACCTGCTCTTTAACTCTGTGGCCATCTTATCAAAGTCAGCTCCTCTGAATTCCCAAATTTTTGCCTTGAAACTTGATGATTTACTTCTAGTGGCCAAATTGAACCATACCATGTGATGGTCACTGGTCCCCAGGTAACCTTCTACCTTGAGATCTGTGATCCTTTCCTTGTTAGTCAGTACTATATCTAGGATAGTCTTGTCTCTTTTGGGTTGTTGTAGCATATGTTTGAGACCCTCCCCCTGCAGGGACTCCACTATTTGTCTAGTTCTGGTGGATGTTCCAGCTGGTATTGACCAATCTGTATCTGGCATGTTGAAGTCTCCTATTATCAGAGCTTCCACTTTAGCTGTCATATTTTGCATATCTTCCAAAAGTAATGTGTCTATGTCCACCCCCTAGTCTGGAGACCTGTAGACAACCCCAATTCATATGGCTGTCCCATTTCCTGTTTCCAGGGTGACCCACAGTTCTTCTGGCTCCTTATGTGTATTCTGAATTTCTGTAGTTTTGATATTTTCATAGAAACATTGAATTTGACAGCAGATAAGGACCACTTGGCCCACCTAGTCTTCCCATTTTCCTCCCTAACAGATAAGCTGCAGATCCTAATTAACCAACAGCTTACTTCTTCCTACCCCCCACTAGGACTGCCTTGTGCCTGTCCCATGCATTCTTGAATTCCCCCTCTGTTCTTGACTCCACAACCTCCTCAGGGAGGCTATTCCATTCATCCATAACCCTTTCTGTGAAAAAATACTTCCTCACATTACCTCTGAGCTGTCCCTCCATCTTCAAATTGTGCCCCCTTGTTCTTGCACATCTCTTTTTCTGGAAGATGCTACCCTCTTGGACTTTGTTGATTCCCCTGAGGTACTTGAAAGTTTCTATCACGTCCCCCTCTCTCCCTTCTTTGCTCAAGTGTATGCATATTAAGCTCCTTTAGTCTTTCTTTGAATGTCTTCTGGTGCAGACCCTGCACCATTTTGGTTGTCCGCCTCTAGACAGCCTCCACTCTGTCAATGTCTTTGTGGAAATGGGGTCTCCAGAACTGCACACAGTACTCTAGATGGGGTCTCACCAACTGTCTGTATAGAAGGAAAACCACTTCCCATTTTCTACTTGTGATGCCCTCCCTATGCATCCCAGTTTCCCCCTGGCTCTCTTTACTGCCTTCTCACATTGCTTGCCCACCTTTAGGTCATCTGATATATTTCTGAAGTTTTCATTGACATAAAGAGCCATTCTCCACCCCTTCCCCCCCACTTAGCACATTGGTCTCTTCTGAACAGTACATAGCCTAGCACTGAAGTCTCCCAGGTGTGGTTACTGGTAAACCATGTCTCGCTAATGGCTACAATGTCCAGTTTAGCCTCTGTCATTGTTGCCTTCAGGTCTGGAATCTTGTTTCCCAGACTGCAGGCATTTGTGCACATGATTTTCAATTTGCCAGATTTCAGTGTGTTAGTTGTTGGGTAAGGTCCAGCATTTCCCCTGCACATTGTATGTGGAGCCAAACCTTTTTCCTAACCTGGTGATGCAGATGAACTACAGAGATTCTGAATTCCTGTTTGATCACTAGCTGAGGAAGGAGGGGTGTTCTTCCCATTCTATGTATTGAGTGCTTCACTCTTGTCCTCATTTGCTAGTTTAAATATTCGGGAAAGACATAAAACTTCTTCCCCAATGCACTGACTCCCTCTTTAGTCAGATGCAGTCCATGGAATTTAAAGAACTTTCACTCCCAAAACTGTCACCAGTTATCTATTAATCTGTGTCCTTTTTCCTGGCACCAGCCATTGAGCCACATGTTTAGAAGTCCCTGCAGCAGCCACAGAGTGGCATAGAGAGTTCCTGGAAGCCTTGCAGTAGAAATTCATCAACCAGCTGGTAATTGAACCTATTAGGGGGACGGCCATACTTGACCTAGTTATGACAAATGCGGGTGATGGCTGAGACAGAAGAGCCTATAGCAAGGGAGGTGAAGAGGGGTGATAAAAGGTTTTACAGATACCTGAGCAACAGAAAGAAAGGGTAGCATGAGAATTTGAGGCTCAAGGGAGAAGGAGGGGCACTGGTGGAGGATGACCCAGAAAAAGCCAATGTCCTAAATATATACTCCACATCTGTCTTCAAGTTGGAGGAGGGGGATGGGCCAAAATTGGATAATAAGGGGAGGAAGTGTAGGGGAATTTACTCAAGTCCCCTCATGGAAGCAAGGGTACTGGAGGAATTGGGAAAGCTATGGACAGATACGGCGATGGGGCAGGAAGGGATCCACCTGAGGGTACTCAAAGAATTAAAGCAGGAATTGGCAGCACCACTCACCAGGCTATTTAACCTGTCACTGCACAAGACAAGGGTTCCTTGGGATGGGAAAATGGCTGAGGTAGTACCAATACATAAAGGGGGAGTGAGGATCTGAGAAATTACCACCCGGTAAGCCTTATCTCCAAGGTCGGTAAACTACCTACTTGGTACAACTGGCTACCAACCGTAATTACCAACTGTACTACATAGGGCTCCTTCAAGTGCCATCTTCACCAACTCCTCATTGCCAGTGCCTCTCATGAGTGCTTCTTATAGCCTATTCTAGGTCCTGTCCCCCTGCTGTTCCTTTGATGGCTCCACCCCTTCAGTCTCATTTCCCTGCTGCTTCTCTAACTTTCTTACCCCCATCCTTTCCTGCTCTGGCCCCATTTTTTTCTCTCCCTCTTGCCCCTCCTTTTTCTTCCACCTCATACTATTCCATCTTTCTTTTTCTTCCCCTGCCCTCCTATCTTACCATGCACCTCCTTTCCACATCCTCCTCCTCCTCCTTCTCCCCCTCTTCCCTCTCTGACTATGCTCCTGAGTTGCCCTATCCCACCCCTCCAACTCTTCCATACAAAACTGACTCCTGCCTACTCACTTGCTCCTTACTCTGTCTGTCAAGCCACTCTTACTTTGCTAAGTTGGTCCTTTGTCCTGGTTTGTTTCTTACATTTGTTTCCATTTGTGAAAAATGTTTCTCGATGCCCTGTATAATCTAGTAGCTGTTTTGCAACTCATATACCCTTACCTTACTGTAATACGTGTTTTCTAAAGTCCTGAATCACAGGCTTATGATTGTGTCTGACAATGCCTCTGGCTGCCCTGTACTGAATTTCCTAATTTTGTTTTGTAACTTACCTTACTTGTAACTCTCAACTGTTCTTCACTGACACAGAACCTTTCTAAATGAGCCACAGCTCAAAGGTGCTCTCCAAAATATTAATAAATAAATAAAAAAATTAAACATATAAAGGAGGCACTGGTTAAGGAAAGACTGATTAATTATCTGGAGGGGAAAGGTTGCCTAATAATAATCAACTTGGATACACAGGTGGCAGGTCTTGTCAGACCAACCTGATTGAATTATTTGACACAGTGACAGAAATATGGGAGCAGGATGGTAGACGTGGACTACCTGGACTTCAGAAAGGCATTTGACAGTGTCCCCCACAGGAGACTGGTAGGCAAGGTAGACAGCTTGGGAGTGGGAAGCAAGCTCATGAACTGCATAGGGCATTGTCTGGAGAAAAGGACACAGAGGGTTGTTGAGAATGGGGCACAGCCAAAGGAAGTCAAGGTAACAAGTGGGGTTCCCCAGGGCTCTGTGTTACGACCCATACTTTTTGACATATACATTGGGGACATCAGAGAGGGTCTACGGGGAAAGTGTGTCTGTTTTCAGATGACAAGAAGATATGTAGTAACAAGGTAGATAAGACGGGGGTGGTGTAAGATATAACAGAGGTGTTAGCCAGGCTGGAGTAGGGGTCAGAAAGGAGGCAGCTATGGTTCAACACAAAAAAGTGCAGTATTATGCATATAGGACACAATGACCAAAAAGTGAAATACTGTCTTGGGGGGTTGGGGCTGGAAGAAACAAAACAGGAAAGGAACCAGGGGATGACTTGTTCAGAAAATCTGAAAGTTCGGAGTCAATGCAAAAGAGCAGCAGGAAAGGCACTAGGAATGCTAGCATGCCTAGGGCGGGGTTTCACAACAGGAGTAGGGACGTGATCCTGCTGCTTTACAAAACCATGGTGAGACTGCACTTGGTATACAGGGTCCAGTTCTGGAGGCTGTACCTGAAAGGGAACATGGACGAGCTGGAAAGGGTCCAAAGAAAATCAACCAAAATGATGTAGGGGGCTGCAGGGGAGGTCATATGAGGAGAGACTGGGAGAACTGGGCCTGTACATGCTGGAGGAGATGAGGGGAGTGGGATATGGTGGAGACATTCAAATACTTGAAGGGCATAAATAGGGTGAAGATCAAGAGCATCTTCAAAATGAGACAGAACAATTCCACTAGGAAGCATACCTACAAACTGGAGGGGGAATCAGAGGGTGTGTGCTGCCTGCTGCAGTTACAGAAGGAGCTGGGCATAGGCACAAGCATCACTTGGCAGCAGAGGTGAACGGTGATGGTGGTGGCAGGAAATAATGACAGACTCAGATTTGTTGTAGTCACATTTCAGGCAAAATATATTTAAATGCAGAGACTGGGTGTTTTCGTAAAAGGTCTGCAACATGCTCGTCTCTGGCGTACAGTGCACTAGTCCTCCAAATACATAAATGCAATTTTACTAAAGTGTAACAGACATTAGCAACATCAACAAATAGCAAGCCAAAACACTCACTTACTTTAGGGAATAAAAGTAAAGCATACTCTGTCCAATGCTTTTCATTCTATGGCACAGGTCACTGCCAACACTTCTTCGTGTTGATTACAAAAGAAGCTGGACTGCAGAGCAGACACACATCCTAATATGAACACCTAATAGTAAGTTAATGCTAACTTTTTTATGTTAGCATTCCGTTTCACATAGAGTTACCACCTGTTCCAATTTCAACAGGACAGTCCTGATTTGGGCAGCTGTGTCCTGCAAAAAACATGAAAAATACTACATGTCCTGACTTTGTAGTAGTAAATATATTTTAAAAATGTCCACTAAATATTGCAGAAAACTATCATATCTTAACTAAAATACCTTAAAATTATAAGAAACAATAGAAACAACTCAGAAACTACAATACTTAGCCTTAAAGCAGCAGTACTACAAAAAAATTACACTTTTTTGTCAGTTTTTTGCCTGTGCCCTGCTAATCATAAACCTGGTACTCTTTCTCGCCAGCATTGTACTATCACAGAGTAATTGTCTCCGTTATTCTCTGCTTTTGTTTACATTTCTGCTACTAAGCATGTTGCACTGGAACCCTCTGCTGCCAACTGCACATGTGTATGAGTTGCAGGGACATCGGCAATGGTCAGCAGAGGGTCCCTCTGCTGTTGTAAAAAGACGTGATGTAACAAGCGCAGCTGAAAATGAGCCTGCCACCATATTTGTTGTAGCGCTATAACAATTCAAATTAATTACTAATATCTAAAAATCTAAAGATGACTGAAAAAAAAACATTTACAGGCATGGAAACTAGTACTTTGGCTGCATGCTTACAGCCAAAAAACTGAATTTTGATAGCTCACTCCCTGATTTCATAGTACTGCTGCTTTAATTCTGAATATGTAGGGAAAACACATCTGTTGTATTGGTCAAGGTTACATACTGCTCTGCAAAAAATCTTGTTTCAGTAAGAAATGTGCCACTTTGGGGTTCTTAAAAGGTGGTGACCCTAGTGTCATATTAAAGAGCAGGTACCTACTGTCAGGCACCCAGCTCCCCTCAAACAAATGTAATAGTAGATCTCCTCTACCATTTAGGGGCATTAAACATTTTACGTGCTTCCCTCCGGTTAAAAAGTTATAGCACTCCAAATTTGCACCCCCATAAAAACAAAGCCTTGTCTGACATGCCTCCTTTTGTGATGTCAGAAGATGAAGGCTGCTTGTGTGTGCTCCATAGATCTATATTGGTGCCATTTGACAATGATGTTTAGTACTATTTAGAGTAGCCACTTGGAACAATGAAAGTGACCACTCCAGTAAACAGGGACTGTTACTCCAGTGGCTGCTTTAATTTTTCTACATGGCACCTCTAAATAGTACTAAACGCCATAGACATATCATATGCATACAGGTTAATGACATGCGACCTCAGTATTCATTTTCTGACATCACAAAAGGAGGCGTGTCACACAAGGCTTTGTTTTTATGGGGGTGCAACTTTGGGATGCTATAACTTTTTAGCCAGAGGGAAGCGCATATAATTTTTAATATCCCTCAACAGTAGAGCAGTTCTACTATTGTATATGTTTGAGGGCAGCTGAGTGTCTGACAATACCTACTTTAAGGTTGGAATGTGTTCTAAAATACCCATGAAATTAACAGTAAAGCTTTCTATCAGTGAGGAAGAAAGAAATCCCACATAGCATGACACCCTTCAAGTTATAAGGAGCCAATGCACTTTCAGTTCACCTGTGATACTGTGTGAACTTCAAAACTGCAGTGTTCATATTAGTTGACAGAAAAAAACAAAAATGCACAGACATTGTATCTGCCATGTCACCACAATGCAAATCTATTCAATGCTGATTAACTTCACTGCGAAAATCATTTGGAATTTACACCAGAAAACGGAAAAGCTAAATTCCAGGTCAGCAGCAGACACGACAGAACATATGTTCTGTCCATTTTTAAAGGACTGTGTTTGCCGCATTTGTCTCCTCCCTTGCATTCAGTGATAACTCCTTCTGTTGCCTCTCAGGTTCAGTTTAAATCTCGAGCTGATAATGTCTAATCTCTTTATTTTTGGAGAATTTCTCTGGAAAAGAAACACACGTTGTAGAAGACTTACAGCAAGGGGGCGGGTTGAGCTGATAACTCTGTCAGGATTGGCTACTCCAGCCGTCCAATCAGACATCAGGCTATGTCCTGACTCTGCCCACTCCTGAAGCTCTATATACATCGGCAGAGTGGCAAGCCTGTTACAGTGAACAAGGAATCTTTCCCGTTTGTTGTACTTTGAGTAGTTCTGTACTGACATGGCTGAAACAGCACCCACGGCGCCAGCAGCAGCTCCTGCCAAGGCTCCCAAGAAGAAGGCGGCAGCAAAAGTGAAACCCTCCGGGCCCAGCATGGCCGATCTGATCCTCAAGGAGGTGGGCACCTCTAAAGAGCAGCACGGGGGTGTCCCTGCTGGTGCTGAAGAAGGCTCTGGTGGCCGGCGGCTACGATGTGGAGAAGAACAAGGCTCGAGTGCGAGTGTCACTCCAGAGTCTGGTGGTCAAAGGCAGACTGGTGCAGATCAAGGGCTCCTATAAAGTGAACAAGAAGGAGCTGCAGAGCAAGGAGAAGGCAGCCAAGAAAAAGCCGGCAGCAGCCAAAAGCAAGAAACCGGCAGCAGCCAAGAAACCCAAAAAGGCGACAGCAGCAGCAGGAGGGAGCAAGAAAAAGGCTCCAAAGAAAGTGAAGAAACCAGCAGCGGTGGCTAAAAAGTCAGCAAAGAGCCCCAAAAAGGCTAAACCTGCCAAGCCAAAGAAGGCAGCCAAGAGCCCGGCTAAACCGAAGGCGGCCAAGCCCAAGGCTGCGAAACCCAAAGCAGCAGCGAAGGCTAAGAAGGCAGCAGCAAAGCCCAAAAAGTAAAAGGGGCCCAAATACAACCCAGGAACATGGAATCAGAACCCAAAGACTCTTTTCAGAGCCACCGACCCTTTCATAATAAGCTGTACTCACTGTTCGATATTGACCATAAGCTGTTGAGTTGTGATACCAATGTCTCTGTCACACACAGAGTAGGAACTTGTCCTGCTACGGTTGTTCCCTATAGAGAAAATTATTGCCAACAACACTGAGCCGACTGACCATTTACTGAACTGCCGTACGTTGAGTATGCACGATAACATTGACCCTCCCTTTTGTTCCCTAAAAGATCAATGACAAGCATGTTACCGGTGTGGCTACAGTTTATGCAATATGTAACATCCCGTAGTGCAAACACGGTCAGTGTATGTATTCCATACTCTTCAGTCCCATCCCAGTCGGTACTCGGGCAGAGCCTGGAGACTGTGTGCACTATAGAGGTCATGGCACCATTTTTGTGTTCCCTCAGTGTCGGGGGGAGGTGCAAGCCAATCAGGAGCAAGTGTGCGGGAGTGTGAGCTGAACTGAGTCTTATTGCTTGCTACTGATACTTATTCCGACAGCAACTTCTGAATGTAAACTTCAACAATTTAATAATCTAACACATTGTTCCTGCTAGGTTAAGACTGCTGTCTCAACTTAGGCAGCGATGATTCTCATGTTCTTGTGTGTTTGACATTTTTTAAGGACTTATGTCAGACCCCGGGAAGTTGTACATGGTGTGTCCCAGAGATCGGTTGTAACGATCCACTAGAAAAAATCCTGCAGTTTTCAGCATAATTGACAGCCTGTCAGATCATGCATTAAATGGGCAGCACATAATTTACACCATCACTAGTCATGGAGGAACATGGAATTAGCTGATGCGGCTGCCACAAGTGTACATAACTAGTTTTAACTACAGATATCGAACGATGCCTATAATCAGTCCACTGTCGGAAAAAAAATGAGACAGGCATACCAAAGTACAATTCAATTAATTGCAAGTTTTTTTTTCCAGATTGCCAGACTGCAGTGCAAATAATTAAATCTATTGTGTGCCGCACCACACATGTCACCGCTAGATGGTGCCAGCGCTCCACGGATAGAATAGCCTCCCTCAAGTTCCATGGGAGAGCCTGGCATCCGAAGAGAGAAAGCGGAGAGACACATTGGGATGCCAGTCCAGAAGAGAATTGGAGAGAAACATTGGGATGCCAGTCCAGAAGAGAATAGGAGAGAAACATTGGGATGCCAGTCCAGAAGAGAATCAAAGAGAAACATTGGGATGCCAGTCCAGAAGAGAATCGGAGAGAAACATTGGGATGCCAGTCCAGAAGAGAGTCGGAGAGAAACATCGGGATGCCAGTCCAGAAGAGAATCGGACAGGAACATTGGGATGCCGGTCCAGAAGAGAACTGAAGAGAAAATCATGCAAATTGACAGCCTGACAGATTATGCTTTAAATGGACAGCACATAATTTCCATTACCAGTCTAGAACAGAATTGGAGAGAAACATTGGGATGCCAGTGCAGAAGATAAAACCGTTTACCAATATTTCAAACTCTCATCGCCTCATGTCTGGGCTGCCTGGTGAAAGAAAACTGTGACACCAAACGTGGTTTCCAGTCCTCGCAGCAGTCACAACTTGTGTATAAATGTGAAACGTCTTATTGCTTACTACCAAGACTTATTCCTTCAGCAATTTCTGAATGTAAATATAAGCGATGTAATAATCTAACACATTGTTCTTGCTAGGTTGAGACTGCTGTCTCAACCTAGGCAGCGATTATTCTCATGTTCTAGTATGGTTGACATTTTTTAAGGACTGTTATGTCAGACCCTGGGAAGTTGTATGTGGTGTGTCCCAGAGATCAGATGTAGCGAACCACTAGAAACAAGCATTTGTCAATGCCGAATGTTTGCTTACTGGCATTGGCAGTGGTAATGGTAGTGTAGAAGTTACAGAGCTGCATAATAGGAATGGCAGTGAAGTACTGAACTGAAGCCAACCCCACCACCACCCTACAGAGAGTGACAGGCATTGGGGTGTGCATTTGGGTCGTCAGGCATAACGGCCATGCCATTTCACCACACCCCACTCTGCAGAGACTGACAAGTGTGACGTGTTCCTTGGGGTCTTTGGCCCTTATACACCCATTTCATTAGGAAATACGGTGAGATGGGTGCAATATAGGAGAATGGGGTGAAGTTTGGGGCCGAAGAGCCCAAGGCATACCTCGATGCCTCTCAGTGACTGCAGGGTGTGGAATGGTATGAGCATCACAGGCAAGAATCCCAAGTCACACCCCTGATTCCTGTCATTCTCTATAGGGTTGGGCGATTTAGTTGAAAAGCCTAATACCTCAGGCATTCGTTGGTATTTTAACTCCAAATTTTCAACATGTTTGGTTTGTGACCCCACCTCATGAACAGGGGGAATATCAGTTTGGTAGCCGAAAGCTGCATGACGCAGGTGACTACGGCATTTAGCACCACAGGTGCAAAATATTCGAACAGGCTGTAAAAATGACAGCTGTACTCTTTCATGGGGAGGTGTAAAATGGCTATGTTGCAAATGTGTAGTAAAAATATTTTAAAAAAAGGTGAAGTCACGAGCGTACATAGAAACATAGAAACTGTGCAATGCACACCCGTTATATAAGTAGGTTGGGGATATTTTATAGCAGATTGTCAACTCAGGCATTTTGGTGCCTCCGATCATGAACAGTGTCACTGTGATTTTCTTTATCTGTGCCGAACAATGAGTTCCCACAGCGACCACGCATCTCTGCACTGAAAGTGTGAAAACACACTTCGGCCATGTTGTAAAAAATGCCAGCTGTACTGTTCATAAGGAAGTGTTGAAAAATGCCACTAGTGAAAATCTGGACTGAAAATATTACAAAGTCATGAAGTAGCGAGGATGCGTGGAAACTGCACAATGCTCACTCGTAACACAGTCATTTTATGGACTTTTGTCACCAAATTTTCAACATAGCCATTTTAAGACCTCTGCTCATGAACAGTGTAACTGTGAGTTTGTTAATCTGTCCTAAACATTGCTTTCGCACACCAACAGCACCATTGTGCGCTATATGTGCGATAACACATTTTGGGAGACATATGAAAAATTGCAGCTGGACTGTTCATAATGAAGTTTAATAAAATGGACATGTTGAAAATCTAGAGTGAAAATATTAAATCTGCAAACTTACGAGCATGCATAGGAACTGTGCAACGCACGCTCATTAAAGTAATTTTTAGGCATTTTTTCACCAAGTTTTCAACATAGCCATTTTAAGACCTCTGCTCATGACCAGTGTCACTGTGGTTTTGTTAATGTGTCCCATACATTGAGTTTGCACACCGACTGCGCCATTGTGCGCTACATGGGCGGAAACACGTTTTGGGCAGGATGTGAAAAATTACAGCTGTACTGCTCATAAGGAGGTGTGGAAAAATGGCAATGTTGGAAATCTGGAGTGGAAATATTGAAAATTCGCAAACCTCTGACGTCGCGTGGGAACCGTAGCAGCACACTCATAAAACAGTCATTTTAGGATTCTGTCACCAAATTTGCAACATTGCCATTTTAAGATCTCTGCTCATGAACAGTGACACTGTGATTTTCTTAATGTGTCCCATACACTGAGTTCGCACGACTGCGCCACTGTGCGCTACATGGGCGGAAACACGTTTTGGGTGAGATGTGAAAAATGACAGCTGTACTACTCATAAGAAGGTGTGGAAAAATGGCAATGTTGAAAATCTGGAGCGGAAATATTGAAAATTCGCAAACCTATGAGCGTGCGTAGGAACTGCGCAACGCACGCTCGTAAAACAGTCATTTTTATGAATTTTTTCACCAAATTTTCAACATAGCCATTTCAAGACCTCTGCTCATGAACAGTGTCACTGTGATTTTCTTAATTTGTCCCGTACATTGATTTCGCACACCGACTGCACCATTCTGCGCTACAAGGGTGGAAACACATTTTGGGTGAGATGTGAAAAATGACAGCTGTACTACTCATAAGACAGTGTGGTGAAATGGCAATGTTGAAAATCTGGAGTGAAAATATTGAAATTTCGCGAACTTACGAGCCTGCGTAGGAACTGTGCAATGCACGCTCGTTAAACAGTCATTTTTTGGAATTTTGGCACCAAATTTTCAACATGGGGGTTTTGGGCCCCCTTCTCATGAATTATGTCACTGTCATGGTGGTATTCGGTCCGAAGGGTGATTTCATGATCACTGGTGAAATCACCACCGAGCCAATAACTCCATGACAGTGACATCGTCATGAAGAGTCCCAAAACCATGTTAATGGTCAAAAATACCTGAAGGAATATGCAATAAAGTTGAAACCCCCCTATCTAGCCCATTATACAGCTTACCGGCATTTCCTGAGTTCGCGGTCGGCTTTGAAGAGTGCAGACGTGTTCCCGGTCCAGCAATGATCATCGCGCCGAGCTCCAGAGGTAAGTATGGGGTGAGGAGGGGGTGTGGAGGAGCTGGGTGCGCAGTAGGTGGGTGCGGGTTGTGGGAGGGGGCTTTGGGAGATGCGCTGCGGGACCGTTTTTGTTTTACAGGGGAAAACAAAAAAAAAGACATTGTGGGACCGCTTGCCACGCTGGGGTGGGCTCCCAGCGTGGCACCAGGACTCGTGGGGCGTTCAGCCGACGGGGGATTGGGCACCCCCGTCGGCAAAAAAATTAAAAAAACAAACGTGGGACCGTTTGCCACACTGGGGTGGGCTCCCAGCGTGGCATCAACTACTGGGGGGGAACCGAGATGATGCAGCTGAGCCCAAGAGGATTGGGCACCCCATCGGCTATACACTGCGTGCAGGGGGCACGCATGCATGCGTGAGCAGCTTCTTATCGCTACTCACTCAAGCGTAGCACCCCCTTTCAACTGTATGCCACTGCATTTTGGAGCGTGTCATAGACAGCTCCAAAATGCATTGGCTTACAGGGGCCGCGCCTGCCAGCACAGTGCCTGAATTGGAGGAAGAGGTGACACATCTCTGAAATCTCCGATGAAGGCACTATGTTTCTTGCACATGCATGCAAGCAAACATAAAAATCATGCAACTTGACAGCCTGACAGATTTTGCATTAAATGGGCAGCACATAATTTCCATTACCACGATTCATTAAAGAACATATAATTCTCTGATGAAGTTGACAGAGGTATAAATAACTCATTTTGACTGCAATATCTATCAATGCCTATAACCAGTCCAGTCTCGGTAAAAATAAACAAATGACACAGGCATAACAAAGTACGTGTCAGTCTTTTTTTTTTTCCTGATAGGTTTCATACGTTGTCAGACTGCAGTGCAAATAATTAAATCTATTTTGTGCTGCACCGCATATGTCACCACTAGACGGCGCAAATGCTCCACAGATAGAATAGCCTCTCTCAAGTTCCGCGGGAGAGCCTGGCATCTGAAGAAAGAATAGGAGACACATTGGGATGCCAGTCCAGAAGATAAAACCGTTTCCCAATATTTCAAAGTATTATCACAGGGGGAGTTAACATTAGATTAAAATGTCTGTTTTGCAAAGCCCTTTGGTGTGACTGTGCCCCAGATATATTTATTTACTGAAAACTTCAAGCAGCAGTGCAATGCAAAAACAACATCTGTGCTTTTTTAACAGTATATTCCCAGTGGTTTGTTGAACATTTCCCTGGTAATCTTTTTCGCAGGCGTTGTACTATTGCCCTGAAATCTGCTCCCTTGTCCTTTGTTTTTGTTAACATTTCTGCCACCTGCCATGTTGAAAGCAGGTTAGGTAGTTCTGCTGCTTTCACTACACTACAGAATGAAATGGGCTCAAACAGTTGATCCAATAACAGCACAAATGCAAGTATTAAAGAGCAGGTACCTACTCTCGGACATCCTGCTGCCCTCAAACATATATAATAGTAGATCTGCTCTACTGTTGACGGGCATTAACAGTTCTATGCACTTCCCTCTGGTTAAAAAGTTATAGCACCCCCATAAAAACAAAGCCTTGTGTGACACACCTCCTTTTGTGATGTCAGAAAATGAATACCGAGGGTGCATGTCATTAACCTGTATGTATGCGATATGTCTATGCGTGTTTAGTACTATTTAGTGGTGCCATGTAGACAAATCAAAGCAGCCGTTAGAGTAACAGTCCCTGTGCATTTCTGTAGCTTTGATATTTTCATTGACATACAGGGCCACTCTACTCCCTACTTTTTGCAACTTGGTCTCTTCTGAACAGTACATAGCCAGGTACTGAAGTCTCCCAAGTGTGGTTACTGGTAAACCATGTCTCGCTAATTGCTGCTATGTCCTGTTTAGCCTCTGTCATTATTGCCTGCAGGTCTGGGATCTTGTTTCCCAGACTGCAAGCATTTGTGTACATGATTTTCCATTGGCCAGATTTCAGTGTGTTAGTTGTTGGGTGAGGTCTGGCATTTCCCCTGTGCATCGTATGGGGAGCTGGACCTTTTTCCTTACTTGGTGATGCAAATGAACTGAAAGCATGCTGAATTCATGTTTGACCACTAGCTGAGGGGGGGAGGGGTGTTCCTTCCATTCAATGTATGGGGTTCTGCATTTGCTAGTTTAAATAAAAGACATCAAACTTCTGCCCCAATGCACTTGACTCCCTCCTTAGTCAGCTGCAGTCCATCAAATTTAAAGAGCTTTTGCTCCCCAAACTGTTGCCAGTTCCCTAAAAATTTGTGTCCTTTTTCCTGACACCAGCCCTTGAGCCACATGTTTAGCTTCCCTATCTCCCCTTCTCTGACTTTCCATCCATCTGTCCCCCTCTCCCAGACTGGCAGGATCTCATAGAAGGAGATGTCAGATGAAATGGATGATAGTTTGTCACCCAGCGTGGTCAGGTGTTCCTTGGTCTGCATAACTGACCAGCTGGTGAGATAATTATTCCTGATGTGTACCAGGATGTCAATGTTTTCCCCTACTTCTTGAACCATTTTAGCAATGTGGTCAGTGTCTCTCCATGCTGATGTACCGAGGAGACATTTGACCATTACCCCTGGCTGGAGATATGTATCAAATCCCCGAATCATGGAGCCTCCTATGAGCAGAAGTTTTTTAATTTCCTGTTTGCTTTTTTTGCTTTAGTTCTTGTTTTGGATGAGTTTTGTTGTGCTAGCTCCTGTGCTGCAGCATCCTGTTCTGCAGTGTCCTCTGCCCCTTTGTTTGATTTCAGAGATAGAGGCAGATACCTGTTCGTAGTTTTGATATGGTTTGTGGAGGTAATATGTTGGAGAGCACTGAGTGAAGGGGTACCCGATTTGCCCCTCCTAACCACGTGCCAACCTCCTGGACCAAATACCCTCTGCGGTCGAGATGCTCCTGTTCAATGTTGGGGAAATGGCGGGTGGTTATTATAATATGTTTCCTCTTGAATATGAAATTTGAGGCACGCAATCTCTGCCCATGCTGCCTGGAGCTGAGCTCTAAGATCTCCAGTGGCGCAACATGAACGACAGTGTCTTAAATCCTGTAAAACTGCCTTTCTGAAAAGTGTTTCACAGTACCTGCAGTTAATAATATCCATTCCAGATAATCTGCAGGGTTTATAACCTGGTCAGAGTAATTAGAAGAAAGAAAATGCAAGCAAAGTTTGATTTTGTGTTTTTTGTAGAACTTGTTATAACAAGTTGAATTACTAGTGCCCCTGTAAATGAGGTCACCGTGTGGATACCCCACTGATGCGCTCCTTTCTGCTTTGCCACAAGAAATGTCACGACTGTGCTATCCTATAAAATGAGTGCAGTTTGGGGTGGCAGAGCCCTTTCCCTGCCAAAAAAGAACAACCACGGATGAAAGAAACAAGGAGGTAAGAGCAGAAACAATCAGTCGGCAACAAATGCAGTAACCCTGACAGCTTATCCTAATGCTAGATAAAACTGTAAATCCTGTAAAGCACCACCTGTAATAATTTCACAGAAGATATACCCTGTAAGAAACACTTTGCTACAGAGAAAAATAAATCAGTAACAGAAGATATACCTTGCAAAAGACAATTTGAATCAGAAGATTACAGCAGTAATCTGTTAGCACACACCTGTAGGCACACCCTGTAATAATGCAGCAGAAGTTATACCCAGCAACAGCAATTTGAATCAGAGAAAAATAAAGCAATAAAATGTTAGCAAAAAACAGTAACAATCCTTATGAGTACAAAATAAAAACAACACCACAGTAAATCTGCTTAGCCAAAAAAAGTCTTAATCCTTTCCCTTTCCCGTAAGGTTCTTTATTCTGTCCTTTCAAGCAAGCTAGAAGGAAAGAGCTCAGGTGAAGCTTGGTGCCTTGGCCAGCAAACCTAGTCTTCCACTTGAGGTGAAGTGAGAGAGAAAGGATATTCTTGTATCTCGTGGTTCCCTGTTACTAAGGAAAGCTCTGGATACAAGAATATCCTTGTTGTGTATGACTGCTCATACTCAAGTCATGGATCCAGGTTGTCTGGAGGTGGGTTTGCTGGCAGGATCACCTTCGAGTATTTGGTTTGGGGGGCCCCAGTTAGTTACCTCAGACCGGGTACGGAACCTGGGCATTATATTTGATGACTGCCTGACCCTTAAACATCAGGTGTTGGCAGTTGTCAAAACCTTTTTCTACCATCTGAGGAATATAGCCTGGTTGAAGCACCTGGTTCTGCTGATGACTTCTTAAAGGGCATGTACCTAGTGTCTGTCACCCAGCCCCCCTCAAACATATATAATAGGGGACCTGCTCCACTGTTGAGGGGTATGGAAACTTACATGTGCTTCCATATGGGTAAAAGGTTATAGCACCCTGAATTTGCACCCCTTTAAAAACAGAGCCATGTCTGGCATGCCCCTAGGCAGGTACCCCAACCTCCTTTTGGGATGTCAGAAAATGAAGGCTGCTTGTGTGTGGTCCATAGATCTATATTGGTGCCATTTGTCAATGACATTTAGTACTATTTAGAGTTGCCACTTGGAACAATGAAAGTGACTGCTGCAGAAAAAAAGGGGCCGTTACTCTAGCGGCTGCTTTGATTTGTCTACATGGCACCTCTAAATAGTATTAAATGCCTTAGACATATTGCATACATACAGGTTAATGACATGCACCCTCAGTATTCATTTTCTGACATCTCAAAAGGAAGCATGTCAGACAAGGCTTTGTTTTTATAGGGGTGCATATTTGGGGTGCTATAACTTTTTAACCAGAGGCAAGTTCATGGAATTTTTAATGCCCTTCAACAGTAGACTAGATCTGCTATTATATATGTTTGAGGGGAGTTGGGTGCTTGACAGTAGGTGCCTGCTCTTTAACGTTGGTCAACACCTTTGTTACCTCCCACCTGGACTACTGCAACGCCCTTTACCTAGGGCTACCGGGGCTTGATATCTGCCGCTTGAATCTGGTGCAGAATGCGGCAGCCAGGCTTTTGACTGGTATGCCTAGGACCAGTCATATAACACCTGTTCTCCGTGGACTGCATTGGCTGCCAGTATAGTGGTGGATTACCTTCAAGGTCAGCTTGCTGACCTGTAAAGCCCTACACAACTAGGGACCTAGTTACCTGCAAGTTCTTCTTCATCCCTTCTGTCCCTCCTGGCCTCTCCAATCCACCAATGAGGGATTGCTAGAGATTCCCGGGGTCCGTTTGAAGACATCTGAGGCCATTTCATTTGGTTTTATGGCTCCAACCCTGAGGAATTCTCTACTTCAATGGGTGTGAAGTTGCCTGATCATCCAAAGTTTTAAACCAGCATTAAAAACGTACCTATTTAGCCTAGTGTGCTCTGATTTTTAAGAATATTTTAGTGATCGATTTTATGATACTGTTTTAATTATATGTATTTGATTTATTTATTGTAAAAGTGTCTTGGTCTTGGAAAGGCCGTTTTTAAAAATAAAGGATTGATTGATGGATATTGTGTGTCAGTGATTCGCTATAGGAAACCACAAACAGAATCATGCAGCTTTCAACATAAATAACAACCATGTCACACTACGGGCAGCACATAATTTACCTGGTGAAAGAACGGATTCTCTGAAGGGGCTGATAGGTGTGTAAATAATATTTATTTTTGACTACAGATATGGATACCTATCATCAGTCCACAATCCGAAAAAACATACACTGTATGCATAGATGATACTGGCATAACAAAATACAATGAAACCGTTTTTTTTTTTTTCCCATTTCTCTTAGTAACCGCATCAAATTCCAAACATGCCTTATGGCTAAAAAATCAATTATGGGCCTTCCCCTCCTGGTATTCAAGCTCTCATCTGACCTGCTCTGAATCATCGCCCCACTACAGGCTCGGAATCTCAATCACTACACATCCCAAGATGCCAGACTACGCTGAGCCAAAGATTCTTTGCTTATAGAGCTCCTAGCTGGTTAAATGGTCAAAGCATCCCTAAGGTTTGACCCTTCAAATCTAAACTCTGCCTGCACCTACCTCCAGCTCATGTGACTGTCATCCCTAATCTTTCTCTATCTAGCACTTTTCGGCTCCCCCCCCCCCTACACCCCTGCATACTGCACTTCCTACTTGCACCTTATGTGTTATGTGAGACCCTGACACTAGCCAATGGCTGCATTTTTCTGTGTACTTGCCAAATTTGTGTTAATATTGTGTACCCAGTCCATTGTTAATCAATCTGTCCTCTGAACCTTATGTACTCTTGGGTTTATTTACCGCTGTAGCCTGTCACACTGTCATAATGTAAATCTCTGTAACCTGTTAACATGTCACATTGCCCTACCATGTATTTATACCTCACCTGAAGTGGAAATTTCATAAAAGAGCCTTGGCTTAAAGGTATTTGTAATCCTAGGTTGAAATAAATAAAATAAGTAAATAGTCTGGTGGGAAACCAGATGATACGATGGATAGGAAATTGGCTCCAGGACCAGACCCAGAGGGTCGTAGTTGGTGGGATAATCTCTTCCCCAAGGAAGGTCATTAGTGGGGTCCCACAGGGATCAGTCCTTGGGCCCCTTCTGTTCAACGCCTACGTATCTGACATAAGGACAGGAATCAGGAGTGAGATGAGTCTCTTTGCAGATGACTCGAAACTGGGGGCGGTGGTGGATGGGGAGGAGGGGAGGGTGGCCCTGCAGGGGACCTGGAGGCTCTGGAAAGATGGTCTAGAAAGTGGAAGCTGAGGTTTAATGCAGGAAATGCAAGGTACTCCACCTGGGGGCCAGAAACCCAGGCCAAGTGTACACCCTGGGGAAATACTACAAGTCTCAATGGCTGAGAGGGACCTGGGGGTGGTGGTGGATGTCAAGATGAACAACTCTGAGACTTGTAGGAGGGCAGCAGCCAAGGCCAACAGGATGCTGGGATGCATCGCTAGGGGGATCACCTCCAGAAGGAGGGAAGTGATACTCCCTCTGTATAACTGCTTGGTGAGGCTGCACCTGGAGTACTGCGTGCAGTTTTGGAGGCCACACTTAAAGAGGGACATTAACCTCCTGGAGAGGGTCCAGAGGAGGGCAACCAAAATGATTTGGGGCTTGGGGGACAGGACCTATGAGGAGAGGCTCGAAGAGCTAAATATGTACACTTTGGAAGAGAGAAGGGACCGGGGGGACATGATAGAGGTCTTCAGGTACATGAAGAGGGTAAATAGGGAGGAACAGTCAGGGTGCTTGAAGGAAGGAGGAAGGGGCCACTAGAGGCATGGGTGGAAGCTGGAGGGAAGATTCAGGGAGAAAGGAGGAGGTGCTACTTCACTGAGAGGGTGGTGGAAGCCATGGAATGCACTGCCTAGGGGCTGGTGGAGGCAGAGACAGTGGAGGGGTTCAAGAGGGGGTGGGACAGGTGCAGGGGAAGGGTTCAGGAAGCAAAATCCAATGCAGCAAGAATATCCGGAACTGGGAAGGGAGAAGCCAGAGAAGGCGAGGGGGACAGCAAGGTCAGCACCCAGGGTGGGGGCTGACCAAACGAGCAGACACGAAAGACCATTAGGCCTATTCTGCTGGCATTTTAGTATGTTAGTATGTATGTTAGTATGTTTAGTGCCTCTTACATAGACTCCTATGACTGTAGAATAGATTCAATATTGTCCTGCACCACATTTGACTGCTAGATGGCGCCAACACTCCACGGATAGAATAGTCTCCAGAAATCACATTCTAAGGGAGAGCCTGGCAACCGAAGAGAAAGGGGCATGAAGAGTGAATTGAACAGAAACACTGGGATTCCATAATGTAAAATAGTTTTCAAATATCAGGGGCAGAATTAAAGCAGCAGTACAATGTAAAAAAAAATATACGCCTTTGCAACAGTTAATTCCCTATGCTCTGTTCTGCATGTACCTGATACTCTTTCCCACCAGCATTGTGCCATCACCCCATAATTTGCTCCGTTTTCCTCTGTTTTTGTTAACATTTCTGCCGCCCACCATGTTGAAAGCAGCAATACCAGACAGACAGCCATGGCAGTGCCATAGTTACTGTGGCGCTACCAACCAGGAAACGGATTGCTTCCTGATTATCCAGTACTAAAAGCAATGTCATGTGCAGCAGTTCTGTGTGACTGTGTCCCCGACAGATACTGTATTCTGTGTCATTTACTAAGGGCTGGTGAACTGAGGTCTGCATGTTAGATTTCGGGGTTTCAACAAAACTGTAGTTGATACCAGACCAGGGTTCAGTATCAAGTCATTACTAGCTGTAAATACTGCAGTTCCCCTTCCTGAAAACTGATGCAGACCGTACTAAAATGATATGTTCCATCTGTGTTGGAACAGTTGCAAAAGTCGTTGCACATACAATTAGGGTTACTGCGGGGGAGAGAGAGAGAGAGAGGCAGCCTGCCAGCCAGCTGTACTTTCTCATAGGGGACTCCACGAAGGCAGATATGATAATGGAGTAAAAGGCAGGTGTCATGATGAATAACAAGAAATACTATTTACTAGCTCAGAGTTTTTATTCAATGTTCTTCATACCGATGTTTGCTATAACATAAAAACATAGAATTTGATGGCAGATAAGGACAGCTTGGCCCACCCAGTCTGCCCATTTCCCTGCCTACTGGATAAGCTGCAGATCCTAGTTAACCAGCAGCCTACTTTTAGTTAGTTTAGTTTCTAAGTGGTGGTTTTAGGCACACACTGATATTTAAACTAACCAATCAGAGACTGAGATTTGCTTCCCACCCTTTAGTTAGGTCCACAAAATGAGCCACTAGATAACAGCTAGATGATGTCCAGCCCACCTTTCTGTGCTGTCTGTTCTCAATCAGGTCAGGAGAAGAGTGATGTCATTCTGGCTCCGCCCCCAGTTTCGACTCTATAAATACCACTGGCAGCAGCCTCTCTGAATACTCTTCTTTAGATTTCCGTTCAGGAAAGGAAAAGCATTGAATAACGTCTGGACATGTTAAGGTTGGGAATGGGATCGGTAAAGGAGGTGCCCTGCTAATCATATACCTGGTACACTTTCTCACCAGCATTGTACTATCGCCGAGTAATTTGCTCAGTTATTGTCTGCTTTTGTTTACATTTCTGCCAGTAAGCATGTTGCACTGGAACCCCCCTCTGCTGAAAACTGCACATGTGAATGACTTGCAGGGACATCGGGAATGGTAAGCAGAGGGTCCCTCTGCTGTTGTTAAATGTCGTGATGTGACCTGTTGAAAACGCACAGCTGAAAATTAGTCAGCCGCCATATTTGTTGTAGCGCTACAACACTTCAAATAAATTACAAATATCTAAAAACTAAGGACGACTGGGAAAAAACATTTACAGGTATGGAAACTGGAAATTGGACCACATGCTTACAGCTGAAAAACAGAATGTAATAGCTCACTTCCTAATTTCATAGTACTGCTGCTTTAAATTTAACACACTGTGTGTCAAATGAACACAGTTTTCCCTAATGGTACTAACTGCTGTGTGATAACTCATTTGTAGCCATTTAACCAGGAGGCAAGCCCTTAACACCGTTCTAGCGCCACAGAAAATATGGTGGCTGCTATCTAGTACTACTGCTGTTAATGTGGCAGAAATGTAAACGACCACAAAGGATAACCAGGCAAATTGCAGGGTGTTGGTGCATAGCTGGCAGGAAAGACTACCAGCTACATACTCAGCAGAGAACAGGGAATAAACTGACAAAACGCAGTTTTTTTTTTTACATTGTACTGTTACAACACTTCTTTTGTAGCTTGTTTTTTTCACAGCAGAGTTGGTGTATTCCCCAGTGATTTCTTTTTCTGTTTCAGACACCTAGAAAGAGGAACAAGCAGAGATGTATGTTGTGGAATTTTTTTCCTTCATGCTCACTGCTAGCTTGTCCCTACCTACTATCTCAAGGCAAGCATGAATATGTGTGAATCATAATTTACTTACTACTTTGTCAGCCACTTGTGCAACTCCCCGGTTGTGCTAACACAGAAGTTTTTGAATAACTGCTAAACACAAAAGGCAATCGGCCTCTCCAACAGAATATGCAGCCAAGTCTGGAGCTTACTGAAAGCATCTTGTATTGAAATAATCCACCCCCAAGTTTACATTCTACATTTGAAGAGCATGTACCTACTGTCTGGTACCCAGCCCCCCTCAAACATATATAATAGGGGACCTGCTCCACTGTTGAGGGGTATGGAAACTTATACATGCTTCCCCATATGTAAATGGTTATAGCACTCTGAATTTGCACCCCCTTAAAAACAGAGCCATGTCTGACACACCCCCAGACAGGTACCCCAACCTCCTTTTGTGATGTCAGAAGATGAAGGCTGCTTGTGTGTGCTCCATAGATCTATATCGGTGCCATTTGACAATGATGTTTAGTACTATTTAGAGTTGCCACTTGGAACAATGAAAGTGACCGCTCCAGTAAACAGGGACTGTTACTCCAGTGGCTGCTTTGATTTTTCTACATGGCACCTCTAAATAGTATTAAACACCATAGACATGACACATATATACAGGTTTCTGACATGCACCCCTTGCTATTCATTTTCTGACATCACAAAATGAGGCATTCAGACAAGGCTTTGTTTTCATAGCGGTGCAAATCTGGGGTGCTATAACTTTTTAACCAGAGGGAAGCGCATAGAATTTTTAATGCCCCTCAACAGTATAGCAGATCTGCTATGATATATGTTTGAGGGGAGCTGGGTGCCTGATAGTAGGTACCTGGGCTCAGGACCCTCCAACTAACCTCTTCCCCAGATGTCAGTGATACAATTTGCTGCTAACGTTACTCTGTTATCTCTGCGGTTGAGGAAGAGGAGGCGTGTGTGTGTGTTGTATGATATGATTGAAACATTCAAGCACTTTAAAGCAGCAGTACTACCAAATCAGGAAGTAATCTATCAAAATTCTGCTTTTTGACTGTAAGCATGCTGCTAAAGTTCCAGCTTCCATACCTGTACATATTGTTTTCAGTCATCTTTAGTTCTTTTTTAGATATTTACAATTTATTTGAATTGTTGTAGCACTACAATAAATATGGCAGCCTACGCATTTTCAGCTGCACTTTGATAAATTTTCAGCTGTGCTTTTCCTTCTGGTCACATCATGTCTTTTAACTACAGCAGAGGGACCCTCTGCCGACCATTCCCAATGTCCCTGCAAGTCATACAAATGTGCAGTTGGCAGCAGAGGGGGTTCCAGTGCAATATGCTTGGTGACAGAAATGTAAAGGAAGCAGAAGATAACTGAACAAATTACTCTATGATAATACAATGCCGGTGGGAAAAAGTACCAGGTATATGATTAGCTGGGCCCAGGGAATAAGCTGTCTAAAAAGTGAAGTTTTCTTTTTCGTAGTACTGCTGCTTTAAGGGTATTAACAAGATGAAAGAGTCTAACATGTTTCAATATAAGAAAAATAGCAGAACAAGAGGACACAGCAAGATATTCGAGGGAGGCAGATTAAGGGGTAATTTGAGGAAAATCTTTTTTTTACAGAAAGGGTGGTGGATGCATGGAATGGCCTACCTAAGGAAGTGGTGGATATGAATACAGTGCAAGGCTTCAAACAGGCAAGGGACAGGCATAAGGGAGCAATACAGATGAGTATGAATATATAGGCCATTGACAGAGCAAAGGCCAATGGCACATTTATAAGGTAGAACAAGAAATGGGCAGACTGGATGGGTCTTATGGTCCTAATCTGCCATCAACTTCTATGCATGTTGGACTGGGAGACTAGGTAGAATGAGTTAAAGAGCAGGTACCCAAACCCCCTCAAACATATATAATAGCTGACCTGCTCCACTGTTGAGGGGTATGCTAGAGTGCAGGCACCTGGGGTCCAGTGATCATCACACAGCATTGTTCAATATGACCACTATGACACAGACAAGCCATGCAAAAGGTGAGGGTCCTGGCTCTTTGGAGGGCAGGAACATGGGTTCCAGTGATCATAACACAGTGTGGTTCAATATGAGCACTATGTCACAGACTGCCACAAAACGGTGAGGAACCAGGCTTGGGGGAGTGCAAGAACCTGGGGTCTAGTGATCAACACTCAGTGAGGTTCAGTATGAGCACTATGACACAGACAAGACACGCAAAGGTGAGGGTCCTGGCTTGCTTGTGGGCAGGCACCTCTGGTCCTATGGTCATCACAAAGTGTGGTTCAAAATGAGCACTATGACACAGACAAGCCACACAAAGTTTAGGGTCCTGCCTTGCTAGAGGGCAGGCACCTGGGGTCCAGTGATCATCACACAGTGTGGTTCAATATGAGAACTACGACACAGACAAGCCACAAAGGAGAACATCCTGGTAGACTGGAGGGCAGGCACCTAGGGTCAAGTGATCATCACACAGTGTGGTTCAATATGAGCACTATGACACTGACAAACCACACAAAGGTGAGGGTCCTGGCTTGCTGGAGGGCAGTAACATGGGTTCCAGTGATCATAACACAGTGTGGTTCAATATGAGCACCATGACACAGAAAAGCCATACAAAGGTGAGGGTCCTGGCTTGCTGAAGGGCAGAAATCTGCGGTCCAGTGACCATCACACAGTGTGGTTCAACATGAGCACTATGACACAGACATGCCACCCAAAAGTGAGGGTCCAGGATTGCTGGAGTGCAAGAACCTAGGGTCTTGTGTTCGTCTCTCAGTGAGATTCAGTATGAGCGCTGTGACACAGACAAGCCACACAAAGGTGAGGGTCCTGGCTTGCCTGTGGGCAGGCACCTGGGGTCCTGTGATCATCACACTGTGTGGTTCAATATGAGCACTACGACACAGACAAGCCACACAAAGGTCAGGGTCGTGGACTGCCGGAGTGAAGCATCTGGGGTCCAGTGACCATCAAACAAAGGGGTTCAATATGAACAGAATGACACAGACAAGACACACAAAGGTGAGGGTCCAGGCTTGCTTGTGGGCAGGCACATGTGGTACCATGGTCATCACACAGTGCAGTTAAATAGCAGCACTACGACATAGACAAGACACACAAAGCTGAGGGTCCTGCTATGTTAGAGGGCAGGCACCTAGGGTCCAGAGATCATCACACAGTCATTCAAAATGAGCACTATGACACAGACAAGCAACTCAAAGCTTAGGGTCCTGCCTTTCTAGAGGGAAGGCACGTGGGGTCCAGTGATCATCACACAGTGTCATTCAACATGAGTTCTACGGCACAGCCAAGACACACAAATGTGAAGGTCCAGGCTTCTTCGAGGGCAGGCAACTGGGGTACAGTGATCATCACACAGTGTGGTTCAATATGCACACAAGGACACAGATAAGCCATACAGAGGTGAGGTTCCTGGCTTGCTGGGGGCAGAAATCTGCGGTCCAGTGATCATCACACAGTGTGGTTCAACATGAGCACTATGACACAGACATGCCACCCAAAAGTGAGGGTCTAGGATTGCTGGAGTGCAAGAACTTAGGGTCTTGTGTTCGTCTCTCAGTGAGATTCAGTATGAGCATTGTGACACAGACAAGCCACGCAAAGGTGAGGGTCCTGGCTTGCTCGAGGGTAGGCACCTGGGGTCCTGTGATCATCACACTGTGTGGTTCAATATGAGCTGTACGGCACAGCCAAGACACACAAATGTGAGAGTACTGGTTTCCTCGAGGGCAGGCAACTGGGGTCCAGTGATCATCACACAGTGTGGTTCAATATGCACACAAGGACACAGATAAGCCATACAAAGGTGAGGGTAATGGCTTCCTGGAGGGCAGGCACCTGGGGTCCAGTTATCATCACACAGTGTGGTTCAATATGAGCACTAAACCACAGCCAAGCCACTGAAAGCTGAGGGTCCTGCCTTGCTAGAGTGCAGGTGCCTGGGGTCCAGTGATCATCACACAGTGAGGTTCAATATGAGCACTACGACACTGACAAGCCACACAAATCTGAGTGTCCAGCCTTGCTGGAGGTTAGTCACCTGGGATCCAGTGATCATCACATAGTGTTGTTCAAAATAAGCTCTACAACACAGTCAAGACACATAAATGTGAGGGTCTTGGCTTGCTTGTGGTCAGTTACCCTAGAGTCCAGTGATCATCACACAATGTGGTTCAATATGAGCACTATGACACAGACAAGCCACACAAAGGTGAGGGTCCTGCCTTGCTAGAGAGCTGACACCTGGGGTCCAGAGATCATCACACAGTGTCATTCAAAATGAGCACTATGACATAATCAAGCAACACAAAGTTTAGGGTCCTGCCTTTCTAGAGAGAAGGCACCTGGGGTCCAGTGATCATCACACAGTGTGGTTCAATATGAAAGTGATGACACAGACAAGCCACAAAGGAGAATGTCCAGGTTGACTGGAAGACTAGCAGCTAGGGTCCAGTGGTCATCATACAGTGTGCTTCAATGTGAGCACTATGTCACAGACTGGCCACTCAAAGCTGAGGGTGCTGCCTTGTTGAGTGCAGGTGCCTGGCGTCTAGAGATCATCACATAGTGAGGTTCAGAATGAGCACTATGACATAGACAAACCACAAAGGTGAGGGTCCTGGATTGCCAGAGGGAGGTCACCTGTGGTCCTGTCATCATCACACAGTGTGGTTAAATATGAGCACTATGACACTGACAAGCCACACAAAGCTGAGGGTCCTATCTTGCTGGAGGGCAGAAATATGGGTTTCAGTAATCATAACACAGAGTGGTTCAATATGAGTACTATGACATGGACAAGCTACACAAAGGTGAGTGTCTTGGCTTCCTGGTATGCAGAATATTGGGGTCCAGTGACTATCACACAGTGTGGTTCAATGTGAGCACTATGACATAGACAAGCCACACTAAGGTGAGGGTCCAGGCTTGCTGGAGGGCAGGAACATGGGTTCCAGTGATCATAACACAGTGTATTTCAATATGAGCACTATGACACAGACAAGCCACACAAAGGTGAGGGTCCTGGCTTGCTGGGGGCAGAAATCTGCGGTCCAGTGACCATCACACAGTGTGGTTCAATATGAGCATTACGACTGAGACAAGCCACACAAAGCTGAGGCTGCCTTGCTAGAGTGGCGGCCCCTGGGGTCCAGGGATCATCACACAGTGTGGATAAATATGTGCTCTATGACACAGACAAGCCACACAAAGGTAAGGGTCCTGGTTTGCTGGAGGGCAGGCACCAGGGTCTAGTGATCATCATTCAATGTGGTTCAATATGAGTACTATGACACAGACAAGTCACACAAGGGTGAGGCTCCCGGTTGGCTGGACAGCAGGCACCTAGGGTCCAGTGATCATCATACTGTGTGGGTCAATATGTGCACAATGACACAGAGAAACCACACAAATGTGAGGGTCCTGGATTGCTGGAGGGCAGAAACATGGGTTCCAGTGATCATCACACAGTGTGGTTCTATATGATCACCACGCCACAGGCAAGCTAAACAAAGATGAGGTTCCTGGCTTGATGAAGGGCAGGCACAAGGGGTCCAGTGATCATCACACAGTGTTTCTCAATAAGAGCACTATGACACACACAAGCAACACAAAGGTGATGGTCCTGGCTTGCTGGAGAGTTGCAGCTCGGGTCCAGTGATCACCACTCAGTGTGGTTCAATATGACCACTAAAACAGAGACAAGTCACACAAAGGTGAGGGTCCAGGTTGGCTGGACGGCAGCAACCTAGGGTCCAGTGATCATCACACAGTGTGGTTCAATATGAGAGCTACGACACAGATAAGCCACAAAGGATAACATCCCGGTTGACTGGAGGGCTGGCACCTAGGGTTCAGTGATCATCATACAGTGTGGTTCCATGTGAGCACTATGACACAGACAGGCCACTCAAAGCTGAGGGTCCTGCCTTGCTAGAGTGCAGGCACCTGGGGTCTAGTGATCATCACACAGGGAGGTTGAGAATGAGCACTACAGCACAGACAAGTCACAAAGGTGAGGGTCCTGGATTGCTGGAGGGTAGTTACGTGGGGTCCAGTGATCATCACAGTGTCATTCAACATGAGCTCTATGACACAGCCAAGACACACAAATGTGAGGGTCCTGGCTTCCTCGAGGGCAGGCAACTGGGGTCCAGTGATCATCACACAGTGTGGTTGAATATGCACTAGGACACAGACAAGCCATACAAAGGTGAGGGTAATGGCTTCCTGGAGGGCAGGGACATGGGGTCCAGTTATCATCGCACAGTGTTTTTCGATATGAGCACTAAGGCACAGACAAGCCACTCAAAGCTGAGAGTTCTGCCTTTCTAGAGTGCAGGTGCCTGGGGACCAGTGATCATCACACAGTGAGGTTCAATATGAGCACTACAACACTGACAAGCCACACAAATCTGAGTGCCCAGCCTTGCTGGAGGTTAGTCACCTGGGGACCAGTGATCATCACACAGTGTTGTTCAAAATAAACTCTACAACACAGCCAAGACACACAGATGTGAGGGTCCTGGCTTGCTGGTGGTCAATTACCCTAGAGTCCAGTGATCATCACACAGTGTGGTTCAAAATGAGCACTATGACATAGACAAGCAACACAAACCTGAGGGTCATGCCTTGCTAGAGTGTAGGCCCCTGGGGTCCAGGGATCATCACACAGTGTGGGATAATATGTGCTCTATGACACAGACAAGCCACACAAAGGTAAGGGTCCTGGCTTGCTGGAGGGCAGGCACCAGGGTCTAGTGATCATCATACACTGTGGTTCAATATGAGCACTATGACACAGACAAGCCACACAAGGGTGAGGCTCCCAGTTGGCTGGAAAGCAGGCACCTAGGGTCCAGTGATCATCATACTGTGTGGGTCAATATGAGCACAACGACACAGAGAAACCACACAAATGTGAGGGTCCTGGATTGCTGGAGGGCAGAAACATGGGTTCTAGTGATCATCACACAGTGTGGTTCTATATGATCACCACGCCACAGGCAAGCCAAACAAAGATGAGGTTCCTGGCTTGATGAAGGGCAGGCACAAGGGGTCCAGTGATCATCACACAGTGTTTCTCAATAAGAGCACTATGACACACACAAGCAACACAAAGGTGATGGTCCTGGCTTGCTGGAGAGTTGCAGCTCGGGTCCAGTGATCACCACTCAGTGTGGTTCAATATGACCACTAAAACACAGACAAGTCACACAAAGGTGAGGGTCCGGGTTGGCTGGACGGCAGCAACCTAGGGTCCAGTGATCATCACACTGTGTGGGTCAATATGAGCACAACAACACAGACAAACAACTCAAATGTGAGGGTCCTGGATTGCTGAAGGGCAGGCACCTGGGGTCCAGTGATCATCACACAGTGTGGTTCAATATGAGCACTATGACACAGACAAGCCACACAAAGGTGAGGGTCCTGGCTTGCTGGAGGGAAGGAACATGGGTTCCAGTGATCATCACAGAGTGTGGTTCAATATGAGCACTATGACACTGACAAGCCACACAAAGGTGAGAGTTCTGGCTTGCTTGGGGTAGAAATCTGCGGTCCAGTGACCATCTCACAGTGTGTTTCAATAGGAGCACTATGACACAGACAAACCACACAAAGGTGAGGGTCCAGGATTGCTGGAGTGTAAGAACCTTAGGGTCTTGTGTTCATCACTTAGTGAGATTCAGTATGAACACTGTGACACAGACAAGCCACGAAAGGTCAGTGTCGTGGACTGCTGGAGGGCAAGCACCTGAAGTCCAGTGATTATCAAAACGGAGGGGTTCAATATGAGCAGAATGACCACAAGACCAAGGAACACTCAGAAGGTGAGGGTCCGGGCTTGCTTTCTAGACAGGCTGGCACCTGGGTCCAGAGATCATCACACAGTGTCATTCAAAATGATCACTATGACACTGACAAGCAACACAAAGCTTAGGGTCCTGCCTTTCTTGAAGAAGGCACCTGGGGTCCAATGATCATCACACAGTGTGGTTCAATATGAGGCTCGACACAGATAAGCCCAAAGGAGAACATCCTGGTTGACTGGAGGGCTGGCACCTAGGATCAGTGATCATCATACAGTGTGGTTCCATGTGAGCACTATGACACAGACAGGCCACTCAAAGCTGAGGGTCCTGCCTTGCTAAGTGCAGTGCACCTGGGGTCTAGTGATCATCACACAGGGAGGTTTAGAATGAGCACTACAGCACAGACAAGTCACAAAGGTGAGGGTCCTGGATTGCTGGAGGGTAGCTACGTGGGGTCCAGTGATCATCACAGTGTCATTCAACATGAGCTCTATGACACAGCCAAGACACACAAATGTGAGGGTCCTGGCTTCCTCGAGGGCAGACAACTGGGGTCCAGTGATCATCACACAGTGTGGTTGAATATGCGCACTAGGACACAGACAAGCATACAAAGGTGAGGTAAGCCATACCTGGAGGTGCAGGGACCTGGGGTATAGTTATCATCTCACAGTGTTGTTCGATATGAGCACTAAGGCACAGACAAGCCACTCAAAGCTGAGGGTTCTGCCTTGCTAGAGTGCAGGTGCCTGGGGTCCAGTGATCATCACACAGTGAGGTTCAATATGAGCACTACGACACTGACAAGCCACACAAATCTGAGTGCCCAGCCTTGCTGGAGGTTAGTCACCTGGGGTCCAGTGATCATCACACAGTGTTGTTCAAAATAAGCTCTACGACACAGCCAAGACACACAAATGTGAGGGTCCTGGCTTGCTGGTGATTAGTACACTAGAGTCTAGTGATCATCACAGTGTGGTTCAATATGAGCACTATGACATAGACAACCCACAAAGCTGAGGGTTCTGCCTTGCTAGAGTGCAGGAACCCGAGGACCAGTGATCATCACACAGTGTGGTTCAATATGAGCACTATGACACTGACAAGTCACATAAAGTAGCGGGTCCTAGCCTGCTGGATGGCATAAAAATGGGTTCCAGTGATCATCACACAGTGTGGTTCAATATTAGCATTATAACTCAGACAAGCCACACAAAGCTGAGGGTCCTGCCTTGCTAGAGTGCAGGCCCCTGTGGTCCAGGGATCATCACACAGTGTGGATAAATATGTGCACTATGATACAGACAAGCCACACAAAGGTAAGGGTCCAGGCTTGCTGGAGGGCAGGCACCAGGGTCCAGTGATCATCACACTGTGTGGGTCAATATGAGCACTATGACACAGACAAGCCACACAAGGATGAGGCTCCCAGTTGGCTGGAAAGCAGGCACCTAGGGTCCAGTGATCATCACACTGTGTGGGTCAATATGAGCACAACGACACAGAGAAACCACACAAATGTGAGTGTCCTGGATTGCTGGAGGGCAGGCACCTGGTGTCCAGTGATTATTACACAGTGTGGTTCTATATGATCACTATGCCACAGGCAAGCCAAACAAGGTGAGGTCCTGGATTGATGGAGGGCACACACAAGGGTCCAGTAATCATCACACAGTGTTTCTCAAAAAGAGCACTATGACACACACAAGCAACACAAGGTGATGGTCCTGGCTTGCTGGAGAGGTGCAGCTCAGGTCCAGTGATCACCACTCAGTGTGGTTCAATATGACCACTCATGAAGCAGACAAGCCACACAAGGTGAGGGTCTGGGTTGGCTGGATGGCAGCAACCTAGGGTCCAGTCATCACACTGTGTGGGTCAATATGAACCTACGACACAGACAAACCACTCAAATGTGAGGGTCCTGGATTGATGAAGGCAGGCACCTTGGGTCCAGTGATCATCACACTGTGTGGTCAATATGAGCTCAACGACACAGACAAACCACTCAAATGTGAGGGTCCTGGATGCTGAAGGCAGGCACCTGTCCAGTGATCATCACACAGTGTGGTTCAATATGAGCACTATGACACTGACAAGCCACACAAGGTGAGGTCCAGGATTGCTGAAGTGCAAGAATCTAGGGTCTTGTGTTCATCACTCAGTGAGTTTCAGTATGAGCACTGTGACACAGACAAGCCCGCAAAGGTGAGAGTCCTGGCTTGCTTGTGGGCAGGCACCTGGGGTCCTGGATCATCTCACTGTGTGGTTCAATATAAGCACTACTACAGACAAGCCACACAAAGATCAGGGTCATGGACTGTTGGACGGGCAAGCACCTGAAGTCCAGTGATCATCAAACAGAGGGTTCAATATGAGCATAATGACACAGACAAGAAACTCAAAGGTGAGGGTCCTGGCTTGCTTGTAGGCAGGCACCTGTGGTACCATGTAGTCACACAGTGTGGTTCAGTATCAGCACTATGACTGAGACAAGCCACACAAAGGTGAGGACCTGGCTTGCTGGAGGGCTGGCACCTGGGTCCAGTGATCATCATACAGTGTGGTTCAATATGACCACTATGACACAGACAAGCCACATAAAGTTGAGGCTCCCAATTGGCTTGATGCCAGGCACCTAGGGTCCAGTGATCGTCACACTGTTGGGTCAATATGAGCACAATGACACAGACAAACCACACAATATGAGGGTCCTGGATTGCTGGAGGGCAGGCACCTGGTGTCCAGTGATTATTACACAGTGTGGTTCTATATGAGCACAACGACACAGACAAGTTATACAATGCTGAGGTCCTGGCTGCTGGAGGACAGGAACAAGGTTTCAGTGACCATAACACAGTGTGGTTCAATATGAGCACTATGACACAGAACAAGCCACACAAAGGTGAGGGTCCAGGCTTGCTGGGTGCAAGAACCTAGGGTCTTTTGATCATCATTCAGTCAGATTTAGTATGAGCACTGTGACACAGACAAGCCACACAAAGGTGAGGTACAGTGAGCATCAAACAGAGGGTTCCATATGAGCAGAATGACACAGACAAGACACACAAAGGTGAGGGTCCTGGCTTGCTTTTGGGCAGGCACCTGTGGTACCATGGTCATTACACAGTGAGGTTCAATATCAGCAGTACAACACAGACAAGACACACAAAAGCTGAGGTCCTGCCTTGCTGGAGTTGAGTCACCTGGGGTCCAGTGACCATCACGCAGTGTTGTTCAAAATAAGCTCTACGACACAGCCATGACACACAAATGTGAGGGTCCTGGCTTGCTGGTGGTCAATTACCCTAGAGTCCAGTGATCATCAGACAGTGTGGTTTAATATGAGCACTATGACATAGACAAGCAACACAAAGCTGAGGGTCCTGCCTTGCTAGAGTGCAGGTACCCGGGGTCCAGTAATCATCACACAGTGTGGTTCAATATGAGCACTATGACACTGACAAGCCACATAAAGGTGGGGTCCTAGCCTGCTGGAGGGCAGGAAGATGGGTTCCAGTGATCATCACACAGAGTCCTTCAATATTAGCATTACAGGTAGGGCGTAATAGTTGGAAACCCTAATGCCCAGGCGTTTCTTGATATTTTCACTCCAAGTTTTCAACATGCCGTTTGTGACCCCACCACATGAACAGTGACACTATCAGTTTGTTAGCTGAGATTGATTTTGCACAATGTCTGTGCCATTTGGCATCCGGTGCAAACACATTTATTTATTTATTTATTTGTTTATTTTTAGTTTTGTTGACCGGGTAAGTGCACTAGACAAATCCTGCCTATTTTCATGCACGACCTGGGGAGAGGATACAGATGAATGCCCACTGACCGTGAACCAGATGAAGCTGTTTGTGGTATTTTAGTGAATTTTAACAGGATGTGAAAAATGACAGCTGTACTATTTATGAGGAGGTGTAAAAAATGGTAATGTTGAAAATCTGGGTGAAAATATAACAAAACTGGTGAAGTCATGAGTGTGTTTATGAACTGTGCATGCACACCCGTAATACAATTATTTGGGGATTTTTTACACAATTTCCAACATAGGCATTTGGGACCTCCGCTCATGAACAGTGGCAAAGTGTTTTTGAATCTGTCCCAAACTTTGATTTCCACAGCGGTGGTGCCATTGTGCACCACAGGTGCAAAAAAACACATTCAGGGCAGGATGTGAAAATGACAGCTGTACTGTTCATAAGGAGGGAGGTGTGAAAACAGCCAAATGAAAATCTGGACTGAAAATATTAAAAATTCTCAAAGTTCTGACGCATGAAACTGCAATACACGCTCGTCAACACAATCATTTCTTGGAATTTTCTCAAAATTCAACATGGGCTTTGAGCCACCTAATGAAAGTGACACTGTCATTTCATTATTAGGTCCCAAGGTGATTCCTCGCAGTGACAGCAAAATCACGTTCTGGAACCAAATAACCAGATGACAGTCACTGAATTCATGAGATGGGGTCCCAAGAACCCCATATTGAAAATTTGGAACAGAAATTTGCATAAATGGCTGAGCTATCTACATAAGTTGGAAAAAAAATTATGCCATTATACAGCTTATCGGCACTTCTTCAGTTCATGGTTGACTTTAAAGGCTGCAGATGTGTTCCTGGTCCACCGAAGATCTTCACACCAGGCTTCAGAGGTAAGTATGGGGTGTGGGGATGTGGAGAGGTGGGGTGAGCAGAAGGAGGGGTGTGGGTTGGGAAGCTTCGGGTCATGGTTCGTTTCCATATCTGTAATTGTTTTTTTGGTCATTCTTAGTTTTTTGAATATTTGCAATTTATTTGAATTGTCATAGAGCCACAATACATAGGGCTGCGGACACCTTTTCACTTGCTCCCCCCTTCAGGTCACTGCAGTGGGACCCTGCTCTGCACTGACCCGATGTCCTTGTGCAGTTCTGTCAGTCACACACCTGATGTGCAGCTGGCAGCAGAGGGGGTTCCAGTGCAGCACGCAGGGTGGCAGAAATGTCAAGGAAAACTGAGCAAATTACTCTGAGATAGTAGCTTGCCAGCGGAAAAGGGACCATGGAACTGCTCAGCAGAGCACAGGAAGAGCTAATAAATACATGGTCAGTCAACAACATGGTTTCTAGCCGAAGTCTCAATTACTGATTGCCACGGAAAAATTCTGGTGTACACCAGCTCCGAGTAGTTAATGGTTTGTACAGATTGGTGGTTAAAACCGAAAACAGAATTTTGATAGGTCCTTCCTGATTTCATAGTACTGCTGCTTTAAATGCTCTAAAATGTTACAAAAATAGTCTGTAGAAGTCGAGGCTGCACAGTTAACTACATTTGAATATCATTCATTGACTCTCCGCAATGGTTTTGCCGTTCTCTGTTCTCGCTGAAAGTAAAAAAAAGCTGAACTACCACGCCTGACTTATAGTGGTGTGTAAGCACAGTGGGCTGCCCTCTTTCAAAGTCGATGATTCCAGTGACTCGCCTCGAACCTTGTGCCTGATCCCATTTTGAATTATATTGCTAAGACAATCTTGTCATGTCAGCAGTTCTCCTTTCTGTGTTCTGTTTGGATTACTAATAGTGCTGTCTGCTATACAGGTGAGTGTCATATGTGGGAGGTTCGCTTTGCTTTTGTTGACTTCCACATAGTGTTACTGTGCTATGTTTTTGTCTGTGGTACCGGAGTACCGAAACCACCACAACACCGATGCTCAAATCTGTGGTACTTTATATCTACTAAATCGTGTTGGTGCCAGGTGTCACTGCGTGTTTTTTAATTCACTTTGCTGCCCGATAGCATTTTCTGAAGCATGGGTACAGACAGATCTCCTGCAGAGCCACAGTGCCGGGCCAGTACTGGTGAGGTTTCTTCACTCCTCCCATAGCCGGAGCGCTTTTCCGGGCAGCCTTGGTGGCGAGCTGCTTGCGAGGCGCCTTCTCGCCGGTGGATTTCCGCGCGGTCTGCTTTGTTCGGGCCATCTCCTACACTGAACAAGGTATCCGTCTGTTGCAACTAAAAATCCCAATGAGGAACTGCCGCAAATCAGCTGAATTTATAGGCTATTGCTGAACACACCCCTTGGCATTGATTGGTCATATGCTAATTTCCATCTGCCCTTATGTCTGATTGGTTGGTTGAAGAGTGCAGACAAAGGCAAGCTGTGATGTCGGGAGAACTGTCAATCACTGCCGTAGCCATGGATGGGAGGGCAGATCTCAGCTTTTCATTGGTCAGTTTGAACACCATTTAACACTCACAGTGCAGTTCCTTCATTTTTTTCTGTCCAGCGACAGTTTGAAACACGTGGCGCCTTTTAAGCAAACTAAGCCCTGGCCATTGTAGAGCCCTGGAGCATATGATCCATGTGTGTCGCCTTCTGCATCTGAAATAAATACATTGACCCAAGCAGATATTTTTATTTTTATTTTTTTCTTCCGTTACTTCCTCCTGCAACCTTAGATAACCTGCTTTATTTTCCTATAGACACTTCTACGTATGTAAATACTGTGTAATCTGTACAATATCTGTATAATTCTATGTACATATGAACTTCTTTTTCTTCCTCTCTGTAAAGAGTATTATCTGTATTGCCTTGTAAATGCCTGTGTTGACCTGTATATACAATTGTTCATGCTCCACCCAGGTCCATCTTGCAAATGAGCTTCTGCTCAACGATGAACGCCTGGTTAAATAAAGACTTGATTGATTGATTGATTGATTGATTGATTGAGATACAACATGTGGTCGGTACTCTGTTGCCACCGGGGACAGCTAGGTGATTGTGAAGCACTCCAGACACGCCCTGCCCTTATTTTTGCAGAGTCCTTCCCAATCCTGTAAAACAGAAACGAATGGAAATCCTGCAACACGTTTAATGACTCTTCCAATTCCAGAAAGCTCTGTTTTTTGTGACAGATATGTTTTAACCTGAAACACAGAAGTGCTGCCTTGCACCCTCTCCAATCGAGTCCCGTAACTCGGTGCCCCCGCTTTGTTTCCTGCGGTCCTGGACTGCGCTCCTGAGAGCAGGGACTGTAAATACTCAGCAGCGCTCTGCTGGGGAGAGTTGCGTTTGGTTCCATCTAGTGGTGACAGCAGGTACTGTCCGTCCCAGGAGATGGGCTACTAACCTCTCCGAAAATCATTTCCCTCCCATTGTCCAGGTTCTGAAATTGTGAGTTATCACCTGCAAGAGCCCTATTTTATTACTATAGCGTGCACCGCATACAATACCCAAAATGCTGTTGTAAGACAGGTGGGCGGGAGGATGCATGTTGTGCAGTGTTATAATAGCAGCAGTGCTTGTTGAGCAAATAATCTTAAATCACTTTGAAGGGTAGGGCTGGGATGGAAATGCTCTGCTGTGACAGTTACTTCACTTTTTTTTCATCACTTTGATCAATATATGCATTATCCGAACAAACTGTTGCAATGACAGCCCACATTTTTTAATTCAGCCTTAATTGCTACAGTCCATACACGTGCTGTGTACAGTACATCTTATCATGCACCCCACGCTATGCTCAATCAGATCTCCACAAAACTAGTAAGAAAGTACAGAATGGCAACACCACTCGGCATTGTCTAGCCCAGTGGTTCTCAAATGGTGAGGCCAGCCTCCCAAGGAGGCCCCAGGTTGTTCCAAGGGACGCTCAGTCAAGTTTGAGAAGTTACAGTATTTTATGTTGCGGCTGTTTTGTGTGAAAGGATAAAACAAAGTAAATATGGATAATTGCAGGTGAATTGCTTTACTTATGCACAAATATGTGACCAGGAAGTCTCCATTGAGCCAAAGCGTGTTTATAGGTGTGTATTTATATGTAAATGAATGCATGGGGGAGGCATACTGAGTGAGGCTTGTTTCTACAATAGGTATGTATGTGCAAATTAGTGACTTGGAAAGACACACTGAGTCATGGCTCAGTTCTATAGTAGGTATTTATACAGTATGTAAATTGGTGACTGGGACAGGCATAGCGATCCAACACGTTTTCAGATATCACCTAAGGTAAGGGTACAGGATGCTGCTTAACAACAGGGTAAGAGGGGAGAGATGAAGTGGCTTAGTTTGGTTGTTCCATATAGGGAGGAAACAGAGTAACAAGGGCACAAGAGTCAGAAAAAAGGAGCGACAAGTAAAACCTGGGCTGCCAGGTCGGGGCGGAGAGCAATAAGTTGAATAAAAAGAGAACATACTCAGTCAGCTTTATTAGTTTCACTTTATTTCTGGTGTACTGTGCAAAGTAGGATTTTTTTTTTCTGTGGGGAGGCCCAAGATTTTTTTGTCAAATTTGAGGGAAGCTTGAAATCTTTTTCATGGCTTGGGGGAGGCTCACTATCACAAAGTGTGAGAACTAATGGTCTAGCCTCAAGCACATAAAGCACCTCTCATGTTGAGGCTGGCAAACTCAGGAAGCTGTAAAGACATCTAGGTGTAGCGGGTGGCACGTTGAGTCAAGGAGCATTTCCACCTGTGGAAAACTAGTTTTTAAACAATAATAAACATCCATGCCAGTCTGGATGTGTCAGAGGCATTTACAGGACTATGCCAAATATGAAACATCACCCACATTTGTGCTACTATTTACAAACTGCATGACAAACTCAGAGTTTTCACAGTGCACATAGGTTCCTCCAGCATAAAAACTAATGACTGGGGGAAGGGTTGGTGGAGGTGTAATATGGGTGGGGGAGCAAAGTGTTGGAAAACACGGAGGCTGATCCAGTTCCCCAAGGAGCACAATCGAGGGGCATCTTTGTGTTCTGGGGAAACTTCACTTTTTAGTGATGAAGATCCTGCTATTGCTGTAGTGAACGTAGCAGTGAGTGGGAATTAGAAGAGGTTAGTTTTTAAAGTATACCTACTGTACAGCTAGTTTTAGGCCAGTCACCTTTAAACGAATACCAAATATAATTACACCGTTCACCCCACCTAATTTATTGCAGGCACTCTATGTTCTCCTGGTATGCCACACAAGCCCCTGACAGACAGTGCCAACACAGTTCTGTTAATAAGTTTCAGTGTAAGGGATGGATGCCACACAAACCCCAGACAGACAGTGCCAATGCAGTTCTGTAAATAAGTTTCGGTGTAAGGGATGGATGCCACACAATCCCCAGACACAGGGGGTGCCAACACAGTTCTGTAAATAAGTTTCAGTGTAAGGGATGGATGCCACACAAACCCCAGACACAGGGAGTGCCAACGCAGTTCTGTAAATAAGTTTCGGTGTAAGGGATGGATGCCACACAATCCCCAGACACAGGGGGTGCCAACACAGTTCTGTAAATAAGTTTCAGTGTAAGGGATGGATGCCACACAAACCCCAGACACAGGGAGTGCCAACGCAGTTCTGTAAATAAGTTTCAGTGTAAGGGATGGATGCCACACATGCCCCAGACAGACAGTGCCAATGCAGTTCTGTAAATAAGTTTCAGTGTAAGGGATGGATGCCACACAAACCCCAGACAGGCAGTGCCAACGCAGTTCTGTAAATAAGTTTCAGTGTAAGGGATGGATGCCACACAATCCCCAGACACAGGTGGTGCCAACACAGTTCTGTAAATAAGTTTCAGTGTAAGGGATGGATGCCACACAAGCCCCAGACAGACAGTGCCAATGCAGTTCTGCAAATAAGTTCAGTGTAAGGGATGGATGCCACACAAACCCCAGACAGACAGTGCCAACGCAGTTCTGTAAATAAGTTTCGGTGTAAGGGATGGATGCCACACAATCCCCAGACACAGGGGGTGCCAACACAGTTCTGTAAATAAGTTTCAGTGTAAGGGATGGATGCCACACAAACCCCAGACACAGGGGGTGCCAACGCAGTTCTGTAAATAAGTTTCGGTGTAAGGGATGAATGCCACACAAGCCCCAGACCGACAGTGCCAACACAGTTCTGTAAACAAGTTTCAGTGTAAGGGATGGATGCCACACAAACCACAGACAGACAGTGCCAATGCAGTTCTGTAAATAAGTTTCAGTGTAAGGGATGGATGCCACACAAATCCCAGACAGACAGTGCCAATGCAGTTCTGTAAATAAGTTTCGGTGTAAGGGATGGATGCCACACAAGCCCCAGACCGACAGTGTTAACACAGTTCTGTAAATAAGTTTCAGTGTAAGGGATGGATGCCACACAAACCCCAGACAGACAGTGCCAACGCAGTTCTGTAAATAAGTTTCGGTGTAAGGGATGGATGCCACACAAACCCCAGACACAGGGGGTGCCAACGCAGTTCTGTAAATAAGTTTCAGTGTAAGGGATGGATGCCACACAAACCCCAGACACAAGGGGCGCCAACGCAGTTCTGTAAATAAGCATGTGTGTAAAGCTGTTAATGGGGATACAAATAGGAAAGATGGAATGCTGCTCCTAATTACGGTATATGCAGGCAATCTGTTGGTTCTCCTGCCTGGTGCCCCTAGGAGCATTCCACTTCTCTTGGGCCTGCTGGCTCGAGCTTCATGCTCAGCTTAGCTGAGTGTAACCTCTACTAGCAATCGAGAACCAAGGTCAAGCTCAGCCAGTTATGGCTAAAGTAAGCATTTTTGTCAGCCTGAGCAGTTAGTACAGTGTCTGAAACATTCAGCTCCTATTCAGGAAACGCAGCCTGCAGTAGTCAGGGCCTGGCTGGTGTTTTGGTTTGTAGAGCCGAGCCAGATTCCTGGCTTGACTCTCACTTGGCTGTAAGTGAAAAAAAAAAAAAAAAGGTTTGCTCACCTCTACTCGGGGTTCAGTCAGAATCTGAGCTTAAGGTCAAATTGTCTAAAACTGTGGCATTACCTCTTCGAAACCTTTATCCCAACTTCTCTACTCCACTAAAGGACCAAAGTGGTCTCTTCACTTCAGCACCACCAACCTTGGCATCTGCAGTGCACCTTCACTATCTCTGATATGCAAAATTAACCTGTCTCCATTACTGATCCAACTGGGGGAAGCATGCGAGGATGAATAATGCTAGTCATTATTAAGTCTTTATTTGCATGTTACACCTCATTGGATAAAATGATACTAGTGCTTTGTTTAGATTTTAAATGTTCAGTTCCGACTAGTTTCTCCAGAGTCCCTACAAACTTAGTCAAACCAAAGCCCATTTTTCAACTGTTATCTTTCTTTTTTTTTTTTGGCAGCTGTCTGCCTCCCCCCCAGCTTTTTCAGTTCACAGGACCAACAACCACTCCACAATGTTCTTCTCTAACTTCTCTGCCTTGTCTCACCCCCCCACACACACACACACAATTAATTCTTCAGTGTATATTTTCTTCCCTTCTTTACTTTTCATACTGGAATTAACTTAGCTCCCAAATCAAATATTTTGGGTAGTGCTACGCCTGTATGGATGGGTCAGCCCAGTTGGGAGCAGTATCATAGAGTGCGGTATTCTGGGTAGTGCTACCACTGTACCGATGGGCCAGACCCAGTTTGGAGCAGCACCACTGAGTGCAGTATTCTGGGTAGTGCTACCACAGTACCAATGGGCCAGCCCTAGTTTGGAGCAGTATCAGAGAGTGCGGTATTCTGGGTAGTGCTACCACTGTACCGATGGGCCAGCCCCAGTTTGGAGCAGCATCAGTGAGTGCAGTATTCTGGGTAGTGCTACCACTGTACCGATGGGCCAGCCCTAGTTTGGAGCAGCATCAGTGAGTGCAGTATTCTGGGTAGTGCTACCACAGTACCAATGGGCCAGCACCAGTTTAGAGCAGCATCAGTGAGTGCGGCATTCTGGGTAGTGCTACCAGTGGACCGATGGGCCAGTCACAGTTTAGAGCAGCATCAGTGAGTGCGATATTCTGTGTAGTGCATCCACTGTACCAGTGAGCCAGCACCAGTTTAGAGCAGCATCATTGAGTGCAGTGTTCTGGGTAGTACTACCAATGTAGCGATGGGCCAGTCCCAGTTTGGAGCAGCATCAGTAAGTGCAGTATTCTAGGTAGTAGTACTACCACTGTACCAATGGGCAAGCCCCAAATTGGAGTGGCATCAGTGATGCGGTATTCTGGGCAGTGCTACCACTGTAAGGCTGTGCCAGCCCCAGTTTGGTGCAGCATCAGTGAGTGCAGTATTCTGGGTAGTGCTACTCTGTACCGATAGGCCAGCCCCAGTTAGAAGCAGCATCAGTGTGCAGTATTCTGGGTAGTGCAACCACTGTATGGATGGCCAGCCCCAGTTTGGAGCAGCATCAGTGAGTGCGGTATTCTGGGTAGTGCTACCACTGTACCGATGGGGAGCCACAGTCTGGAGCAGCATTAGTGAGTTCGGTATTCTGGGTAGAGCTACTAGTGTACTGATGGGCCAGCCCCAGTTAGAAGCAGCATCATAGAGTGCAGTATTCTGGGTAGTGCTACCTCGGTATGAATGGGCCAGCCCCAGTTTGGAGCAGCATCAGAGAGTGCGGTATTCTGGGTTGTGCAACCACTGTGTGGATGGCCAGCCACAGTTTGAAGCAGCATCAGTGAGTGCAGTATTCTGGGTAGTGCTACCACTGTACCGATGGGCCAGCCCCAGTTAGAAGCAGCATCAGAGAGTGCGGTATTCTGGGTAGTGCTACCTCTATATGAATGGGCCAGCCCCAGTTTGGAGCAGCATCAGTGAGTGCTGTATTCTGTGTAGTGCATCCACTGTACCAGTGAGCCAGCACCAGTTTGGAGCAGCATCATTGAGTGCAGTGTTCTGGGTAGTGCTACCAATGTAGCGATGGGCCAGTCCCAGTTTGGAGCAGCATCAGTAAGTGCAGTATTCTGGGTAGTGCTACCACTGTATCGATGGGCAAGCCCCAAATTGGAGCGGCATCAGTGAGTGCGGTATTCTGGGCAGTGCTACCACTGTAAGGCTGTGCCAGCCCCAGTTTGGTGCAGCATCAGTGAGTGCAGTATTCTGGGTAGTGCAACCACTGTATGGATGGCCAGCCCCAATTTGGAGCAGCATCAGAGAGTGCAGTATTCTGGGTAGTGCTACCACTGTACCGATGGGGAGCCACAGTCTGGAGCAGCATTAGTGAGTTCGGTATTCTGGGTAGAGCTACTAGTGTACTGATAGGCCAGCCCCAGTTAGAAGCAGCATCATAGAGTGCGGTATTCTGGGTAGTGCTACCTCGGTATGAATGGGCCAGCCCCAGTTTGGAGCAGCATCAGAGAGTGCGGTATTCTGGGTTGTGCAACCACTGTGTGGATGGCCAGACACAGTTTGAAGCAGCATCAGTGAGTACAGTATTCTGGGTAGTGCTACCACTGTACCGATGGGCCAGCCCCAGTTAGAAGCAGCATCAGAGAGTGTGGTATTCTGGGTAGTGCTACCTCTGTATGAATGGGCCAGCCCCAGTTTGGAGCAGCAACATTGAGTGCAGAATTCTGGGTAGTGCTACCATTATATGGATGGGCCAGCCCCAGCTTGGAGCAGCATCAGTGACTGCGGTATTCTGGGTAGTGCTACCACTGTACCGATGGGCCAGCCCCAGTTTGGAGCAGCATCAGTGAGTGCAGTATTCTGGGTAGTGCTTTCACTGTACCAATGGGCCAGCCCTAGTTTGGAGCAGCATCAGTGAGCGCGGTATTCTGGGTAGTGCTACCACTGTACCGATGGGCCAGCCCCAGTTTGGAGCTGTATCAGTGAGTGCAGTATTCTGGGTAGTGCTACCACTGTGCCAATGGGGAGCCACAGTCTGGAGCAGCATCAGTGAGTTCGGTATTCTGGGTAGTGCTACTAGTGTACTGATGGGCCAGCCCCAGTTAGAAGCAGCATCAGAGAGTGCGGTATTCTGGGTAGTGCTACCACTGTACGGATGGGCCAGCCCCAGTTAGAAGCAGCACCAGAGAGTGTGGTATTCTGGGTAGTGCAACCACTGTGGGGATGGCCAGCCACAGTTTGGAGCAGCATCAGTGAGTGTGGTATTCTGGGTAGTGCTACCGCTGTACTGATGGGGAGCCACAGTCTGGAGCAGCATCAGTAAGTTATGCATTCTGGGTAGCCACTACTGCACCGATGTAGCCCAGTTAGAAGCAGCATCAGTGAGTGCAGTATTCTGGGTAGTGCTACCACTGTATGGATGGGCCAGCCCAGTTTGCAGCATCAGTGACTGCGGTATTCTGAGTAGTGCTACCATGTGAATGGGGCCGCCGTTGGAGCAGTATCAGTGACTGTGGTATTCTGGGTAGTGCTATCACTGTACCAATGGGCCATCCCCAGTTTGAAGCAGCATCAATGGTGTGGTATTCTGGGTAGTGCTACCACTGTATGGATGGGCCAGAGCCAGTTTGGAGAGCTGCATCAGTGAGTGCAGTATTCTGTGTGTAGTGCTACCAATGTACCAATGGGCCAGTCCCAGGTTGGAGTAGCATCAGAGTGCGTGGTATTCTGGGTAGTGCTACTGACTGCACGGATAGGCCAGCCCCAGTTTGGAGCAGCCAGTGAGCAGATCCTGGGAAGCACTACCACTGAATGGTGGCCAGCCCCTGCTTTGGAGTGGTTAATGAGAGTGGCTTCGTCAGCATTACTGTATGACGGCCAGCCCCAGTTTGGGATCATCTGTGGGTGCGGTATTTGGGGTAGTGCTACCGGCACCGATGCCAGCCCCAGTTTGAGCAGTCCAGAGTGCGTGAACCTGGGTTGCAACCACTGTGCGGATGTTCCAGCCTGGTTTGAGCACTCAGGATGCATTCTGGGTAGTGGCACCACTGTCTGGATGGACCACCTGCTTGAGTGCACTAGTTAGTTCGATATGTTCTTGATAGTGCTTACTGTACCAATGGCCTGCCCCAGTTAGAAGGAGCAAGAGAGAGTGCAGTATTCTGGGTAATGCTACCACTGTATGGATGGGACAGCCCCAGTTTGGAGCAGCATCAGTGAATGCAGTATTCTGTGTAGTGCTACCACTGTACCGATGGGCAAGCCCCAGTTAGAAGGAGCAAGAGAGAGTGAAGTATTCTGCGTAATGCTACCACTGTATCGATGGGCCAGACCCAGTTTGGACAGCATCAGTGAGTGTGGTATTCAGGTTAGTGCAACCACTGTATGAATGGGCCAGCCCAAGTTAGGAGCAGCATCAATTAGTGCGGTATTATGGGTTGTGCTACCACTGTACCAATGCACCAGCCCCAGTTTGGAGCAGCATCAGTGAGTGCGGTATTCTGGGTAGTGCTACCTCTATATGGATGGGCCAGTTTGGAGCAGCATTGGAGTGTCAGGTATTCTGGGCAGTGCTACCACTGTATTGATGGTCCAGCCCCAGTTTGGAGCAGCATTAGTGTGTGCGGTATTCAGGGAAGTGCTACCACTGTACCGATGGGACAACCCCAGTTTGGAGCAGCATCAGTGAGTGGGGAATTCTGGGTTGTGCTACCACTGTATGGATAGGCCAGCCCAAGTTTGGAGAAGCTTCAGTGAGTGCTGTATTCTGAGTACTGGTACCACTGTCTGGATTTGCCAGCCCCAGTTTGGAGCAGCATCAGAGAGTGCAATATTCTGGGTAGTGCTACCACTGTATGGATGGGGCAGACCCAGTTTGGAGCATTATCTGCGAGTGCGGTATTCTGGGTAGTGCTACCACTGTACCGAGAGGCCAGACCCAGTTTGGAGTAACATTAGTGAGTGCGGTATTCTGGGTAGTGCTACCACTGAACCGATGGGCCAGCCCCAGTTTGGAGCAGCATCAGAGAGTGCAGTATTCTGGGTGGAGCTACCACTGTACCGATGGGCCAGCCCCAGTTTGGAGCAGCATCAGAGAGTGCAGTATTCTGGGTGGAGCTACCACTGTACCGATGGGCCAGCCCCAGTTCGGAGCAGCATCAGTGAGTGCGGTATTCTGGGTAGTGCTACCGCTGTACCAACAGGGCAGACCCAGCTTGGAGCAGCATCAGTGAGTGCAGTATTCTGGGTAGTGCTACCACTGTATGGATGGGCCAGTCCCAGTTTGGAGCTGTATCAGTGAGTGCAGTATTCTGGGTAGTGCTACCACTGTACCGATGGGCCAGCCCCAGTTTGGAGCAGCATCAGTGAGTGCAGTATTCTGGGTAGTGCTACCACTGTACCAATGGGCCAGCTCCAGTTTGGAGCAGCATCAGTGAGTGTGGTATTCTGGGTAGTGCTACCGCTGTATGGATGGGCCAGCCCCAGTTTGGAGCAGCATCAGAGTGCAGTATTCTGGGTAGTGCTACCACTGTACCGATGGGGCAGCCCCAGTTTGGAGCAGCATCAGTGAGTGCAGTATTCTGGGTAGTGCTACCACTGTCAGTCTGACTTTTTAGTCAGTCTGACTTTTGATTTGTCTGAAGCTGAGAACCTTGCAACACTGCAAAGAACAAATTATAACTTCATTTAGGAGCTGGAAACTTGGTAAGGCATAATATTGTAAAACAGGGGAGCTACGCTTTCTACAAAGAGTTTCATTTTTTTTTCCTTATTGGCATTAAGCAGAGAATTGCAGGATTCCATTAAAAGTGTAGTAATTTTATAACCAGAGGGATTGAGATACAACTGAATTTGCTTGATTGTTGGGGTTGAGGCCTAGGATTTAGAGGGATATTATTGCAACGTTTTAAAAGTATCATGCTGGCTGAGTAGTTAAGTTTTTATCCCTGGTTTCACTGAAAGATTTTGTGTATTGGAATCAGACAGCAGCCTGCCTACATTGAAAGGCCTGCTTACATCACAGGTGTCACTAGTCAATCAGTTGGCTTAATTCTTAAGATTTTCAGTGCAGGAAGAGTGCAAAGCACAGCTGACTTATTTTGGGGCTGACCGCTTTCAGAGCACAAACCACCAGGCTGTTTTGGGGCTGGGGAGGGTTACCTGTGTCTGAGTTGGATGTCTGGATTTTTCTCTGTTTAATTAGCAGGGTATTTTCTCTGTCAAATTGTTGTGTAGGGCATCCTGCTGACAGGAAGGCATTCTTCACAATGCTGGGTCAGAGCTTTTAGCTGATTGTTTTGTGAGGGCACAGTTTAGGCCCAGCTCCTTCCCACCCCTCACCCCACCCACCCCTGGAAATAGTTCCTTTATACCTGCGGTTCTGACATCATTTCCTCAAGAGTGCAAGGTGCATATCACTGTCATATCCTCTCTAGCACACTGCACTGACAATATAAGCATACACATTGTATAATATATATATTTCTATATAACAACCCAATCACACACACACAAAGAAAAAAGTAGATAAACATGGGGGGAGTAGTACAATGTAATGGCTGTGGGGCAGCAGTCTTCCGGGAGTCTTTCTGGAGGCTGAGATGCTGCCCTATTTGCAGACAACTCTCTGCCCTGAGGGAGGAAGTTGCCCATCTTCAGGCCACACTGGACAGTAGGAAGGGAATCTCCCCCATCCAGGGAGCACCAGAGCCACCACCACTACCTCAGAGGTTGCAAAGAAAACAAAGCAGTTGGACCACAGTGGGCTCAGGAAGGGTGAGGATGGTGGAACAGAGGCACACCCAATCAGTTGTTCCACTCCACAATCCATACACCATTCTGGGGGAGCATAGCTCCCCTATGGATGCACCCACAGAGGAGACTAAGGAGGCTGAGGACAGCTGTCACAAGGGAGGCCCACAGGAAGGAGGCAGAGGACACCACAGGGAAAGGAAGCAGCTCCTGGTGGGGGACTCAGTTATTAGGGGGACAGAACTGGGGGGAGCAGGGAAAACTGAAGTAAGGTGCCTGCCTGGTGCCATGGCTTGGAGGGACAGGAAGCGCATCCTCAGGATCACGGGAACAGCTGTACGGGAGTCTGAGCTGGATGTCATTGTCCACCTAGGGACAAATGACTTGGCTCATCATGAGATTAGAGCAGCGCAGAAGGACTTTGTAGAATTGGGGAGGTGCCTCAAGACAAGTAGCACACACAGTATCCTTCTCAGAGGTGCTACCTGTCAATGGCATGAGTGAGGCGAGGGTACTTTGCACCATGCAGTTTAATGAATGGTTGAAAAATGGTGGAGCACAGGGGTTTGACTTCATTGAGACTGGAGTTCCACCTGAGGAACACCAGCCTATACTGGCAGGATGGTCTGCATCTGTCCAGGAAGGGAACAAGTCTTTTGAGCAATCGGTTTAAATGCTTCATTGGCAAGCTTTTAAACTAGTCAAGGGGGGAGGCACTGATAAGCAGCAGGAAAATCCCGGTGTCCCCCTACAAAACAGGGTACTAAATGAGAAAAAGACCAAGGTAGAAAGGTCAGTGGGGGATGCTGCAACAGAAGGTAAAGCCATCAAAAAATGGAGAGCAATGAGTACCAATGCCCGTAGTCAGAGTAACAAGCTTCCTGAACTAGTGGCCTTGATGGAGGAGGAAGATCTGGATATCGTGGCAGTCACAGAAACATGGTACACACAAAACCATGACTGGGATGTAAACATACCGGGATACACTATCTACAGGAGGGACAGGGAGGGTAAAAGAGGAGGAGGAGTAGCTCTTTACATAAGGGAAGGGATCAAAGCAACAGAACAAAAGGGTAAACAGGGAGGAGAAGAAGCACTATGGGTAAATTTGGAGACCAGCAATGGCACCACAATACGCACAGGGGTTGTATACAAACCCCCTTCTCAGGGGGAGGAAATGGACAAGGAAATGATAGAAAGTATACTTAGAATGGCAGAAAAAGTGGAGATATTGCTGATGGGTGATCTGAATATGCCAGATGTTAACTGGAGTGCAGTTGCAGCAGCCACTTCTAAGAGTGGGGTTATTCTAGATGCCCTACAGGGGGCATGCCTTAGACAACTAGTATTGGAGCCCACTCGAGAGGGAGCAATATTAGACCTGGTTATCTCAAATAGAGATGAGGAGAGGATCACAGATGTAGAAGTGGGTAGCCATCTGGGAACTAGCGACCATCGAACAGTATGGTTCACAATAAACACAGCAATAGAGTCAAGCCATACAAAGGCAAAAGTACTGGATTTTAGAAGGGCTGACTTTGTCAAAATGGGTGAGTGCCTAAAGAATGCACTAGCAAATGGGCATGAAGGAGGGGTGGAAGAACAATGGGGAATAATAAAAACTGCCATCACAGAGGTATCAAGCCTTTGTGAAAAGCAAATAAAATGAAACGAGGTAAGAAACCACTATGGTTCTCAAAGGAAGTGGCAGTGAAGGTTCAAGAGAAAAAGAAAGCATTCAGGAAGTACAAGGAATCACAGAAGGAACAGGACAGAGAACTGTATCAGTTAAAGCGAAAGGAAGCTGGGAAGGCAGTCAGAACAGCAAAGGCCCAAACCAAGGAAAAAATAGCCAACTCAGTTAAGAAGGGGGATAAAACCTTTTATAGGTACATCAGGGAGTAAAGAAAGACCAAGGGAGGGATAGTGAGGCTTAATAAAGGGAGGAGGGTGGGCAGAGGGTGACTGTGAAAAGGCAGCGATACTAAACAAATATTTTTGCTCAGTATTTACAAAGGACAAGGGGAGGTACCTAAAACAAACAGTAGAAACACTCTGGATACAGAAGTTGATACCAGCCCATTTACAGAAGAAAGGATTCTTAAAGAACTCTTAAAACTGAAGGTGGACAAAGCATTGGGGCCTGATGGGATTCATCCCAGAATTCTAAAAGAACTAAGGGTAGAACTAGTGACACCACCGACTACCCTCTTTAACAAATCATGGGAGGATGGGGTGGTACCCAAGAACTGTAGGAGGGCAGATGTGATTCCCCTTCACAAAAGTGGGAGCAAGGCAGAAGCAGGAAACTACAGACCTGTTAGTTTAACCTCAGTGGTATGGAAAATTATGGAATCACTTCTGAAGGAGAGAATTGTTAAATATCTAGAGGCCAGAGGGGCACAGGACCCAAGGCAGCATGGATTCACAGCGGGAAGGTCAGGCCAGACAAATCTGATAGATTTCTTTGACTGCTTGACCAAAGTAGTTGATCAGGGAGGGGCTGTGGACATGGCCTACCTAGACTTTAGCAAGGCATTTGACACAGTCCCACACAAAAGATTAATATACAAGTTAGCCAGCCTGGGAGTGGGTCCCAAGATGAAAGCCTGGGTAAAGAATTGGCTGGAGAATAGGACACAGAGAGTAATAGTAAATGGAGTCCACTTGAAAAAGGGGTTAGTAGGGGTACAGCAGGGTTCAGTATTAGACTCAGTCCTCTCAATGTCTTTATAAGTGACATTGCAGAGGGACCGAAGGAAAGTATGTCTCTTTGCAGATGACACAAAGATCTGCAACAGAGTTGATGCCAAGTTGGAGTAGAAAGGATGAGAAGGACTTGGCAAGGTTAGAGAAATGGTCAAATGTATGGCAGCTTAGATTCAATGCTAAGAAGTGCAAGGTAATGCACCTGGGAAACAAAACCCAGGGAAGAGTACACAATGGGGTGAGATACTAACAACAAAATGGAAAGGGACCGGGGGGAGTCATATCAGATGACCTAAAGGTGGGCAAGCAATGTGAGGGCAGCAAGGAGGGTTGGGGGATACTGGGATGCATAGGGAGAGGCATCACCAGTAGAAAACAGGAAGTTATTATCCCTCTGTACAGACAGTTAGTGAGACCCCATCTGGAGTACTGCGTGCAGTTCTGGAGACCCAGTCTCCACAAAGACAAAGACAGGATGGAAGCTGTCCAGAGGAGGGCAACTAAAATGGTGCAGGGTCTACACCGGAAGACATATGAAGAGTGACTTAAGGAGCTTAATATGTATAGCCTCGAGGAAAGGAGGGAGAGGTGGGACATGATAGAAACTTTCAAGTACCTTAAGGGAATCAACAAAGTCCAAGAGGGTAGCATCTTTCAAAAAAAGAGGTGTGCAAGAACAGGGGGGCACAATTTGAAGATAGAATGTGGGTGGCTCAGAGGTAATTTAAGGAAGTATTTTTTCACAGAGAGGGTTGTGGATGTATGGAATGGCCTTCCAGAGGAGGTTGTGGAGTCACAAACAGTGGTGGAATTCAAGCATGCATGGGACAGTCATAAGGCAATTCTAGGGGGTGGGGGTAGGAAGAAGTAGGCTGCTGGTTAACTAGGATCTGCAGCGTATCCATCAGGTAGGGAAATGGGCAGACTGGGTGGGTTAAGCGGTCCTTATCTGCCGTCAAATTCTATGTTTCTGTGTTTCTGTACTGATGGGGCCAGCCCCAGTTTGGAGCAGCATCAGTGAGTGCGGTATTCTGGGTAGTGCTACCACTGTACCGATGGGCCAGCCCCAGTTTGGAGCAGCATCAGTGAGTGCAGTATTCTGGGTAGAGCTACCACTGTACCAATGGGCCAGCCCCAGTTTGGAGCAGCATCAGTGAGTGCGGTATTCCTGGTAGTGCTACCACTGTATGGATTGGCCAGTCCCAGTTTGGAGCAGCATCAGTGAGCGCGGTATTCTGGGTTGTGCTTCCGCTTTGCCAATGGGCCAGCCCCAGTTTGGAGCAGCTTCAGTGAGTACAGTATTCTGGGTAGTGCTACCACTAAACGGATGGGCCAGCCCCAGTTTGGAGCAGCATCAGTGAGTGCAGTATTCTGGGTAGTGCTACTGCTATATCGATTGGCCAGCCCCAGTTTGGAGCATTCACTTCTGTCTCTCCAAGGTGGCATCTGCTGCTGGTGCTCTGACCCACACCAGACTCATCTGCTATGATTCCTTCACTGGTCGGGCCCATTCACTCCTATGTCTTCCTATTTCTTCTGCTGCTGCTGTCCCAAGATCCACAAGCTCCATCTGCTATGATTCATTTCACTGGTCCAAGCCCTTTCACTTCTGTCTCTCAAAGGTGGCAGCTGCTGCTGCTGTCCAAAACCCCACCAGCCCCATCTACTATGATTCTCTTCCATGGTCCAAGACCATTCACTTCTGTCTCATTAAGCTGGCATCTGCTGCTCCGGTCTCAATCTCTGCAAACCCCATCTGCTATGATTCTCTTCCCTGGTTGAAGCTCATTCCCTTCTGTCTCTCCAAGGTGGCATCTGCTGCTGCCCCAGACCCACACCAGCCTGATCTGCTATGATTTCCTTCACTGGTAGAAGTCCATTCACTTCTGTTTGTCATGGGTTACATCTTCTGCTGCTGTCCCAGGGCCAGCAAGACCATCTATTATGATTCCCTTCATTGGTCCAAGCCCTTTCATTTTTTCACCTCCAAGGTGACTTCTGCTACTGCTGCCCCAACCCCCGCAAGCCCCATTTGCTATGATTCCCTTCCCTTGTCCATTCCCCTTCACTTCTGCCTCTCCAAGATAGCATCTGCTACTGCTGTCCCAACTCCAGCCTGCACCATCTGCTGTGATTCCCTTTCCTTTTCCAAGCCCATTCACTTATGTCTCTCCAAGGTTTCATCTGCTACTGCTGTCCACACCCCTGCCAGCCCCATCTGCTATGATTCCCTTCCCTGGACCAAGCCCATTCATTGCTTCCATTATAAATGTGGCATCTGCTGCTGCTGTCCCAAACACCACAAGCCCCAAATGCTATGATTCCCTTCTTTGGTCCAACCCCATTCACTTCTTTCCCTCTAAGTTGGCATCTACTACTTCTGTCCTGACCATCACTAGCCCAATCTGCTATTATTCTGTTGCCTGGTCCAAGCCCATTCACTTCTCTGACTCCACGGTGTCATCTGCTGCTGCTGTCCCAGACACTGGAAGTCCCATATGAAATGATTCCCTTCCCTAGTTCAAGCCCATTCACTTCTGCCTCTCTAAGTTGGCATCTGCTGCTGCTGTTCCAACCATCCCGAGTGCCATCTGCTATGATTCCCTTCCATGGTACAAGCCCATTCAATTCTTCACTTATAAAGGTGGCATCTGCTGCTGCTGTCCCGACCCCGCAAGCCCCATCTGCTATGATTCCCTTCCCTGGTACTAGCCCTTTCACTTCTGTCTGTCTAAGGTGGTATCTGCTGCTGCTTTCTCAACCCCCACATGCCCCATCTGCTATGATTCTCTTCCCTGGTCGAAGCCCATTCCTTTCTGTCTCTCCAAGGTGGCATCTGCTGCTGCCCCAGGCCCACACCAGCCCGATCTGCTATGATTTCCTTCACTGGTCGAAGCCCATTCACTTCTGTCTATCATGTGTGAGAGTGGGTGTAGGTCTCTTTGTGAACTAATTGATAGCGTGAGACAGTTTCAGTTGTAAATGAATGACATTTATTCACTTCTATCTCAAAATTTCTTCCTAGCAGGACAAATATAACATCAGCAGACTGGTACGACAACAAAAAAAATAATCAGAATGGCAAATAAACTTCATCCCATGACTTTTACATGGCTTACGAGAGCAGATCACAGAGCTCCATGGATTTTACCTCCAGACCCAAGAGCACAATCTAAATTAACAATCTCAAATGACAGTCCTTTTATACAAGGACATGATCATGTGTTCTCCCCAACTCCACCCACATCATTAATCCTAAAGTAAAACTTCTTATTTAAACATAATTATTTTTGTTTTAACTATCTAACTAAACAGTTTATAATTACATACATATATACACATATGCAGTCTATTTTATTTCAATTCCTGGCTCTTTTACAAACAGCTCTGACCATCAGCACCGCCCCCAAGAAGAGACAGCATAAAACAAAAGAACAAAGGGCTGGTCAGCACTATAGCTGTCTTGGAAGGGAGTGGTGCAAGGAGAGGCAGAAGCAAAAGCTGAAAATCCAAAGACACAGGAACAGGTGCCCTTTCTGTAAGTGAGAACTATACCACAATTTATATAGTTATTCTCTGAGGTGTACAACTCATATAGTTTCATAACCTGCTTACTTAAACACAGCTGTCAGGCTGTTACCAACATGTGCCTTAACTGGTTGTTTCAAACAGGGTGCTTTGAGCAGGAAGTAATTCAAACTAACCAGCTTTTTACAAATGGTTTTACAGCCCACTACAAGTACCTTGCCCTAGTCTTTATTTTATCAAAAGATAGGAGAGGACATGTGTATGAATTAACATTACACTGACCTACTGCCAGGGGAAGTTAAATGTGCAACAAGCACATGTTGCATTTTAATACTTTTGCTACTGTTAATATTTACAACCACTGCAGAAGGAATGACTTCCAAATAATACAGTCTCTTAAAGGCTGAAACTTAAACAGAACAGTGACTTAAATGACTATTTTTATTTCCCCTCACTTGCAACCCATTCTTCCTCTTAGTCAAGCAGCTCCTGTATTCTGGTGTGTTACCAAACACCTCTAAAAAGAAGGACTGAAAGTGTTCTTTCAACCCAAGTAGAAACAGATTGCTGGTGCTGCTCATTTAAGCTCCAAATGAACTCGATTACCATGTAAAGAGTCCCAACTACCTTTACACAAGAGATTCAGTTCTCCGTCTCTCTTAACTGAATTACTGGGGGGAGGGGATTTACTAAATGACTCACTCTTGCTTCTGTCCTCCCTTTGCTTTTATTTTTCTACCTTGCTAGTCTCCACTACACTATCTTTTAACTTAGCCTCAACTTTTAAAGCTTAGTTTACATTTATTTAATTTCTGATGTTACAGTTATAGTATCAAAAGGCTTTAAGTAAAGCACCAAGCCTAAAAGTTCCAGGGCCCCTAATCCATCACAGAGTCACTCTGTGACAATGTATTACATCTTATGCTGCTGTCCCAAGACAAGCAAGTCCCATCTATTATGATTCCTCTGCTGTCCAAGCCCATTCGCTTTCTCACCTCCAAAGTGGCATCTGCTGCTGCTGCTGTCCTGACCTCCACAAGCCCCAAATGCTATGATTCCCTTCCCTGGTCCAAGCCCATTCACTTCTTCCACTCTAAGTTGGCATCTACTACTGCTGTCCTGACCATCACTAGCCCAATCTGCTATGATTCCGTTGCCTGGTCCAAGCCCATTCACTTCTCTGACTCCGCAGTGTCATCTGCTGCTGCTATCCCAGACACTGGTAGTCCCATCTGAAATGATTCCCTTCCTTAGTTCAAGCCCATTCACTTCTGGCTCTCCAAGGTGGTATCTGCTGCTGGTGTACCAGCAGCTGCTAGCCCGATCTGTGATGATTCTCTTCCCTAGTCCAAGCTCAATCACTGCTGTACCCTGCAAGGAGGCATCTGCTGCTGTTGTCCCGACCCACTTCTGCAGCATCTGCTATGATTCCCTTCCCTGTTCAAAGCCCATTCACTTCTGTCTCTCCTGGTTTACATCTGCTGCTGCTGTCCCAAAGCCCGCAAGCTCCATCTGCTATGATTCCCTTCCCTGGTCCAAGCCTTTTCGCTTTTTTCCCTCCAAGGTGACATCTGCTACTGCTGCCCCAACCCCCACAAGCCCCATCTGCAATGATTCCCTTCCTTGGTAGAAGCCCATTCACTTCTTCCCCTCCATGGTGGCATCTGCTGCTACTGTCCAAAACCCCACAATCAATATCTGCTATGATTCCATTCCCTGGTCCAAACGCATTCACTTCTGTCCCTCTATTGTGGCATCTACTGCTTCTGTCCCATCCCCTGCAAGCACCATCTGCTAAGATTCCCTTCCCTGGTCCAAGCCCATTCACTTCTTGCCCTATAAAGGTGGCATCTGCTGCTGCTGTCCCGACCACAGCAAGTCCCATCTGCTGTGATTCCCTTCCCTGGTCCAAGCCTATTCACTTCTTCTCCTATAAAGGTGGCATCTGCTGCTGCTGCTGTCCCAAACCCTACCAGGCCCATCTACTTTGAATCCCTTGCTTGGTCCAATTCCATTCACTTCTATCTCTCCAAAGTGGCATCTGCTACTGCTGTCCAAGCCAAAGACTGTCCAGTTTGCTATGGTTCCTTCAATACTCCAAGCCCATTCACTTCTCTCTCTCCAAGGTGGCATCTGCTGCTAGTGTCCTGGCCTGTGCCAGCCCCATCTGCTTTGATTCTCTTCCCTGGTCCAAGCCAATTCACTTCTTCCCCTCCAAGATGGCATCTGCTGCTGCTGCCCAGCCACCAGAAGCTCCACCTGCATGATACCCTTCCTTGTCTAAGCCTATTCACTTCTTCCCCTATAAAGGTGGCATCTGCTGCTGCTGCTGTCCCAGCCACTGGACGTCCCGTCTGCTATGATTCCCTTCCCTAGTTCAAGCTCATTCACTTCTGTCTCTCCAAGGTAGTATCTGCTGCTGGTGCCCCGGCAACCACCAGAACCATCTGCTATGATTCTCTTCCCTGGTCCAAGCCCAATCACTTCTGTCCCCTCCATGGTGGCATCTATTGCTGCTGTTCTGACCCACATCAGCCTCATCTGCTATAATTCCCTTCCCTGGTCGAAGCCCATTCACTTCTGTATCTCCTGGTTTACTTCTGCTGCTGTCCCAAGACCCACAAGCCCCATCTGTGATGATTCCTTTCCCTGGTCCAAGCCCTTTCACTTCTGTCTTTCGAAGGTGGCAGCTGCTGCTGCTGCTGTCCCAAATCCCACCAGCGCGATCTACTATGATTCTTTTCCATGGTCCAAGACCATTCACTTCTGTCTCATCAAGCTGGCATCTGCTGCTGCTGTCCCAAACTCCACAAACCCCATCTGCTATGATTCTCTTCCCTGGTCCAAGCCCAATCACTTCTGTCCCCTCCAAGGTGGCATCTATTGCTGCTGTTCTGACCCACACCAGCCTCATCTGCTATAATTCCCTCCCCTGGCCAAAACCCATTCACTTCTGTATCTCCTGGTTTATTTCTGCTGCTGCTGCTGTCCCAAGACCCACAAGTCCCATCTGCGATGATTTCTTTCCCTCGTCCAAGCCCTTTCACTTCTGTCTTTCGAAGGTGGTAGCTGCTGCTGCTGTCCCAAATCCCACCAGCGCTATCTACTATGATTCTTTTCCATGGTCCAAAACCATTCACTTTTGTCTCATCAAGCTGGCATCTGCTGCTGCTGTTCCAAACTCCACAAACCCCATCTGCTATGATTCTCTTCCCTGGTCTAAACCCATTCCCTTCTGTCTCTCCAAGGAGGCATCTGCTTCTGGTGTCCAGGGCTCATCAGCCCCATCTTCTATAATTCCCTTCACTGGTCGAAGCTCATTCACTCCAGTCTCTCCAAGGTGGCATCTGCTGCTGCCCCAACCCACACCTGCTCCATGTGCTATGATTCCTTTCCCTGGTCTAAGCCCTTTCACTTCTGTCTCTCCAAGTTGGCATCTACTGCTGCTGTCTCAAACCCTGCAAACCATATCTGCCATGATTCAATTCCCTAGTCCAAGCCCATTCACTTCGGTCCCTCTAAGGTGGCATCTGCTGCTGCTGTCCCATCCCTCGCAATCACCATCTGCTATGATTACCTTCCTTGTCCAAGCCCATTCACTTCCTCCACTCCAAATGGCACCTGCCGCTGTTGTCCCAATGTCTGCAAGCCCCATCTGCTATGATTCCCTTCCCTGGTCCAAGCCTGCTCACTTCTTCCCTATAGAGATTGCATCTGCTGCTGCTGTCCCAACCCTTGCCAGCACCATCTTCTACGATTCCCTTCACTGGTCCAAGCCCATTCACTTTGTCGTCTCTAAGGAGTATTCTGCTGCTGCTGTCCCAACCACAGCAAACCCCATCTGCTGTGATTCACTTTCCTGGTCTAAGCCCATTCACTTCTTCCCCAAAGGGGCATCTGCTGCTGCTGTCCTAAACCCAGCCAGCCCCATCTGCTATGATTCCCTTGAATGGCCCAAACATATTCACTTCTGTTTTTCCAAGGTGGCATCTGCTTCTGCTGTCCTAGCCACTGGAAGCCCCATCCACTATGATTCCCTTCCCTAGTCTAAGCCTATTCAAGTCTGTCTCTCCAAGGTGGCATCTGCTGCTGCTGTGCCAACCCCCACATGCCACGTCTGCTTTGGATCCCTTCCCTGGTCCAAGCCCTTTCACTTCAACCCATCCAAGTTTTTCATCCGCTGCTTCTGTCCCAACCTCTGCCTGCTCCATCTGCTATGATTCCCTTCCCAGATCCAAGACCATTCACTTCTGTCTCTCCAGGGATACTTCTGCTGCTGCTGTCCCAAGACCCACAAGCCCCATCTGCTATGATTCCCTTACCTGGTCCAAGCCCATTCACTTCCATCTCTCCAAGATGGCATCTGCTGCTGCTGTGCCAAACTCCACATGCCCCATCTGCTGTGTTTCCTTTCCCTGGTCCAAGCTCATTGACTTCATCTCCTCCAAGGTGGCATCTGCTGCTTCTGTCGCAACCCCCGGCTACTCAGTCTGTTATGATTCCCTTCCCTGGTCAAAGCCCATTCACTTCTGTCTCTCCGTCCACTTCTGCAGCTGCTGTCCCAAGATCCACAAGGCCTATCTGCAATGTTTCTCCCCAATACTAGCAAATTCACTTTTCCCTCCAAGATGACATCTACTGCTGCTGTCTTGATGGCCACAAGCCCAATCTGCTATGCTTCCCTTCCCTGGTCCAAGCCCTTTCACTTCTGTCTCTCTAAGATGGCATCTGCTGCTACTGTCCCAACCACTGCATGTTCCATCTGCTATGATTACACTCCCTGGTCCAAGCCCATTCACTTCTATCTCACCAAGTTGGCATCTGCAGCTGCTGTCCCAAACCCTGCAAACTCTATCTGTTAAGATTCTCTTACCCGGTCAAAGTCCATTCACTTCTCTGTCTCCAAGTTGGCATCTGCTGCTACTGTCCCAATTCCTGCAAACCAATCTGCAACATTCCCTTCCTCATCCAAGCCCTTTCACTTCTGTCTCCAAGGTGGCATTTGCTGCTGTCCCATCCCCCAAAAATACCATCAGCTATGTTTCCCTTCTCTTGTCCAACCCCATTCACTTCTTCCCCTCCACCATGGCATCTGTTGCTGCTGTCCCGACCCCCGCCAGACCAATCTGCTACGATTCTCTTCCCTGGTCCAAAGCTGCTATGATTCCCTTCCCTGTTCCAAAGCTATTCACTTCTTCCCCTGTAATAGTGACATCTGCTGCTGCTGCTGTCCCAAACTCCACCAGCCCCATCTGCTATGATTCTCTTGCCTGGTCCAAGCCCATTCACTTCTGTCTCTCGAAGGTTACATTTGCAGCAGCTGCCCAACACCTGTAAGCCCCAACTGCTATGATTCCCTTCCCTGGTCCTACCCCATTCACTTCTGCCCCTCTAAGTTGGCATCTACTTCTGCTGTTCCAACCATCACTAGCCCCATCTGCTATGATTTCCTTGCCTGGTCCAAGCCCTTTCACTTCTATCTCTCCAAAGTGGCATCTGCAGCTGGTGCCCCAGCTCCCGTCAGCCCCATCTGCATTGAATCTCTTTCCTGGTCCAAGCCCAATAACTTCTGTCCCCTCCAAGGTGGCTTCTGCTGCTGCTGTCCATACCCCTACTAGCCCCATCTGTTATGATTCCCTTCTGAGGTCCAAACCCATTCACTTCTGTCTCTCTAAGGCAGCATCTGCTGCTGCTTCCTGGCCCATGCAAGCCCTATCTGCTATGATTTCCTAACCTGGTCCAAGCCTTTTCACTTCTGTCACTCCTAGGTTGCATCTGCTGCTGCTGTCCCAATCCCCACCAGTCCCATCTGTGATGATTCATTTGCATGGTCGAGGCCCATTCACTTCTGTCTCACCAAGTTGGCATCTGCTGCTGGTGTCCCAACCCCAACCTGTCCCATCTGCTATGCTTCCCTTCCCCTGGTCTAAGACCATTCACTGCGTCCCTTATATAAGTGTAATTTGCTGCTGCTGTCCTAATTCCTGCCAGCCCTGCCTGCTATGATTCCTTTACCTGGTCCAAGCCCTTTTCACTTCTGTCCCTCCAATGTAGAATTTGCTTCTGCTGTCCCAACCTCCACCAGCCCCATCTGCTATGGCTCCCTTCCCTGGTCCAAGCCCATTCACCTCTGTTTCTCCAAGGCAGCATCTGCTGCTGGTGTCCTGGCTCCCACCAGCACCACCTGCTATGATTCCCTTCCCTGGTCCTAGCACTTTCACTTCTGTCTCTCTAGGGTTAAATCTGCTGCTCCTGTCCCAACCCCCACAAGCCCCAACTGCTATAATTCCCTTCCCTGGTCCAACTCCATTCACGTCTTCCCCTCTAAGGTGGCATCTGTTACTGCTGTCCCGACTCCTGCTATCCCAATTTGCTGTGATTCCCTAGTCAAAGCCCATTCACATCTTGCGCTCCAAGGTGGCATCTACTGCTGCAGTTCTGATGCCCACCAGACCCATCTGCTATAATTCCTTTCTCTGGTCGAAGCCTGTTCACTTCTGTCTCTCCTGGGTAACATCTGCTGCTGGTGTGACAAGACCTGCAAGCCCTATCTGCTATGATTCCCTTCCTTGGAAGAAGCCCATTCACTTCTTCCCCTCTATGGAGGCATCTGCTGCTGCAGTCTTGACCCCGCAACCCCCATGTGCTATAATTCCCTTCCATGGCCCAAGCAAATTCACTTCTGTCTCTCCAAAGTGGCCTCTGCTCCTGCTCCTGGTCCGGGACTCGCCATCCCCATCTGCTATGATTTCCTTCCCTGGTCCAAGCCCATGCACTTCTGTCTCTCAAAGATGGCATCTGGTGCTGCTGTCCCAAACCCTGCAAACCATATCTGCTATGGTTCCCTTCCCTAGTCCAAACCCATTCACATCGGTCCCTCTAAGGTAGCATTTGCTGCTGCTGTCCCATCCCCTGCAAGCACCATCTGCTATGATTCCCTTGAATGGCCCAAGCATATTCACTTCTGCTTCTCCAAGGTGGCATCTGCTGCTGTCCTGGCCACTGGAAGCCCCATCCACTATGATTCCCTTCCCTAGTCTAAGCCTATTCAAGTCTGTCTCTCCAAGGTGGTATCTGCTTCTTCTGTCCTGAACCCACCAGCCCCATCTGCTATGATTCCCTTCCATGGTCAAAGCCCATTCACTTTTTTCTTTCTTGGGTTACCTCTGCTACTGCTGTCTCAAGATCCGCAAGCTGCATCTGCTGTGATTCCCCTCCTTGATACAAGAACATTCAATTCTTCCCCTCCAAGGTGGCATCTGCTGCTACAGTCCTCACTCTTGCAATCTCCATCTGCTATGATTCTCTTCACAGGTCCAAGCCCATTCACTTCTGTCTCTCCGATGTGGCATCTGCTGCTTCTGTCCCAACCCCTGCCAGCCCTATCTGATGATTACCTTACCTGGTCCAAGCCCTTTAACATCCTGTCTCCAAGGTGGCATCTGCTGCTGCTGTCTCATCGCCTGAAAGCACCATCTGCTATGTTTCCCTTCCCTTGTCCAAGCCCATTCACTTCTTCCCCTCCAACATGGTATCTGCTGCTGGTGTCCCGGCCCCCACCATACTCATATGCTATGATTCTCTTCCCCGGTTCAAACCCAATCACTTCTGTCCCTGCCAAGGTTGCATGTGCTGCTGCTGCTGTCCTGACCCCCCCAGTTCCATCTGCTATGATTCCCTTCCCTTGTCTAAGCCCATTTACTTCTTCCCCTCCAAGATGGCATCTGCTGCTGCTGGCCCAACCATCTGTTATGATTCCCTTCTGTGGTCCAAGCCCATTAAATTCCTCCCCATAATGGTAGCATCTGCTACTTCTGTCCCAACCCCCACCAGCCCCATCTGCTACAGTTCCCTTCTCTAGTCCAAGCCCATTCACTTCTTCCCCGCTAAGGTGGCATCTGCTGCTGCTGTCCCAGCCACTGGAAGTCCTATCTGCTATGATTCCCTTCCCTAGTTCATGCCCATTCACTTTGGTTTCTCCAAGGTGGCATGTGCTGCTGGTGTCCCGGCACCCACCAGTCTGATCTGCAATGATTCTCTTCCTAGTCCAAGCCCTTTCACTTCTATCTCTCCAGGTGGCATCCGCAGCTTCTGTTGCAACCCTGCCTGCTCCATCTGCTGTGATTCTCTTCTAGTCTAAGCCCATTACCTTCTATCTTTCCTCGGTTACATCTGCTGCTGCTGTCCCAAGATCCACAAGTCCCATCTGCTGTGATTCCCTTTCTTGGTACATGCCCATTCACTTCTTCCCCTCCAAGGTGGAATCTGCTGCTGCTGCTGACCCAACCCCCGCAAGCCCATCTGCTATGATTCCCTTCCCTTGTCCAAGCCCTTTCACTTCTGTCTCTCCTAGGTGGCATCTGCTGCTGCTGTCCCAACCATCCCAAGCCCCAGCTACTATGATTCAATTCTGTGGTCCAAGCCCATTCAATTCTTCACCACAAAGGTGGCATCTGCTGCTGCTCTTACTACCCCTGCCAGCCCCATCTGCTTCTGTCCCAACCCCTGCCAGCCCTATCTGATGATTACCTTACCTGGTCCAAGCCCTTTAACATCTCTGTCTCCAAGGTGGCCTCTGCTGCTGCTGTCTCATCGCCTGAAAGCACCATCTGCTATGTTTCCCTTCCCTTGTCCAAGCCCATTCACTTCTTCCCCTCCAACATGGTATCTGCTGCTGGTGTCCCGGGCCCCACCATCCTCATATGCTATAATTCTCTTCCCCGGTCCAAACCCAATCACTGGACTGGAAGGAAAAGTATGCCTTTTTGCAGATGACACAAAGATCTGCAACAGAGTTGATACACAAGGAGGCATGGAAAGGATGAAAAGGGACTTGGCAAGGTTAGAGGAATGGTCAGAAGTATGGCAGCTAGGATTCAATGCAAAGAGTGCAAAATAATGCACCTGGGAAACAAGAAACAGGGGAAGAATACACAATGGGTGGGGAGGTAGTAACAACAACAAAAAAGGAAAGAGACCTGGGGGTAATCATATCAGATGACCTTAAGGTTAGCAAGCAATGTGAGAAAGCAATAGGGAGGGCTGGGGGTATACTGGGATGTATAGGGAGAGGCATCATCAGCAGAAAACAGAAAGTTGTTATCCCTCTGTACAGACAGTTGGTGAGAACCCATCTGGAGTACTGTATCCAGTTCTGGAGACCCCATCTCCGCAAGGACATAGACAGGATAGAGGCAGTCCAGAGGAGGGCAACTAAAATGGTGCAGGGTCTGCAAGAGAAGCCGTATGAGGAGAGACTAAAGGAGCTTAATATGTATACCCTTGAGGAAAGAAGGGAGAGAGGGGACATGATAGAAACTTTTAAGTACCTCAGTGGAATCAACAAAGTCCAAGGGGGTAGCATCTTTCAGAAAAAGAGACTTGCAAGAACAAGGGGACACAATTTAAAGATAGAAGGAGGGCAGTTCAGGGCAATGTGAGGAAGTATTATTTCACAGAGAGGGTAGTGGATGCATGGAACAGCCTTCTTGAGGAGGTTGTGGGGTCTAAAACTGTGGGAGAGTTCAAGAATGCATGGGACAGACATAAGGCAATTCATGTGGGGATAGGAAGAAATAGGCAGTTGGTTAACTAGATCTGTGGCCTCATCCTGGTAGGAAATGGGCAGACTAGATGGGCCTAGCGGTCCTTATCTGCCATCAAAGTCTATGTTCTATGGCTATGTTTCTATGTTTCTATGTAATTCCCTTACCTAGTCCAAGCCCATTAATTTCTCCCCCTCTAAACTGGCATCTGATGCTGCTGTCCTAACCACCGTAAGCCCCATCTGCTGTGATTCCCTTCCCTGGTCCAAGTCTATTCACTTCTTCCCCTATAAATGTGGCATCCGCTGCTTCTATCCCAAACTCCATCAACCCCATCTGCTATGATTCCTTTCCCTGGTTCATGCCCATTCACTTCTGTCTCTCCAAAATGGCATCTGCTGCTGCTGTCCCAGCCACCGGAAGTCCTGTCCGCTATGATTCCCTTCTGTAGTCCAAGACCATTCACTTCTGTATCCCCAAAGTGGCATTTTCAGCCGGTGTCCTGGTTCCCACCAGCTCCATCTGCTATGATTCTCTACCATGGTCCAAGTCCAATCACTTCTGTCCCATCCAAGGTGACATCTGTTGCTGTTGTTCTGACCCCGACCAGCTCAATCTGCTATGATTCCCTTCCCTGGTCGAAGCCCATTCACTTCTGTCTCTTCTGGGTAACATCTGCTGCCGCTGTCCCAAATTCCACCAGCCCCATCTGCTATGATTCTCTTCCCTGGTCCATGCCCATTCACTTCTGTCTCTCAATGGTGGCATCTGCTGCTGCTGTCCCAGCCACAGGAAGTCCCATCTGGTATGATTCCCTTCCCTAGTTCAAGCCCATTCACTTCTGTCTCTCCAAAGCGACATCTGCTGCTGGTGTCCTGACCCACACCAGCCGCTTCTGCTATGACTCCCTTCCCTGGTTGAAGCCCATTCACTTCTGCCTCTCCTGGCTTACATTTGCTGCTGCTGTCCCAAGACCCGCAAGCTCCATCTACTATGATTCCCTTCCTTGGTCCAGGCCCATTCACTTCTTCCCCTTCAAGGTGGCATCTGCTGCTGCTGTCCTGATGCCCGCAAGCCCCATCTGCTATCATTCTTTTCCTGGTCAAAGCCCATTCACTTCTGTCTCTCCAAGGTGGCATCTGCTGCTGTTTCCACAACCCCCACAAGCCCCATCTGCATAGATTCCCTTCCCTGGTCCAAGGCTTTTCTCTTCTATCTCTGCAAGGTGGCATCTGCTGCTGCTGTGCCAACCCATGCATGCCCCATCTGCTACAATTCCCTTCTCTGGTCCTAGCCCATTCATCTCTTCCCCTCTAAGGCAGTGTCTGTTGCTTCTGTCCTGATCCCAGCCAGCCCTATCTGATATAATTCTCTTATGTGGTCCAAGCCCATTCGCTTCTGTCTCTCCAAGGTTTCATCTGCTGCTGCTGTCCATACCCAAGCCAGCCCACCTGCTATGATTTCCTTCCATGGTCCAAGACCATTCACTTCTTCTCAATGAAGATGGCATCTGCGGCAGTTGTCCCAACCCCTGAGAGTCCCATCTGCTATGATTCCTTTCCGTGGTACAAGCTCATTCACTTCTTCTCTGTCAAGATGGCATCTACTGCTGTTGTCCTGACCCTCACCAGTCTGGTTTGCTATGATTCCTCTCTGGTCCTAGCCCATTCACTTCTGTCTTTCTAAGGTGGCATCTGCAGCTGCTGTCCCAACCCTCAAACCACATCTGCTATGATTCGCTTCCTTGTTCAAGCCCATTCACTCCTGTCTCCAAGATTTCATCTGCTGCTGCATTCCAGACACCCACCAGCCCTATCTTCTGTGGTTCCCTAACTTGGTCCAAGCCCATTCACATCTTCCCTATAAAGGTGGCATCTGCTGCTGCTGTCCCAACCCCCTCAAGCCTCATGTGCTATGGTTCCCTTCCCTGGTCCAAGTCCTTCACTTCTTCCTCTCCAAGGTGCCATCTGCTGCTGCTGTCTGAACACCCACAAGCCCCATCTGTTGTGATTTCCTTCCCTGGTCCAAGTCCATTCATGTTTGTGTCTACAAGGATTCATCTACTGCTGCATTCCAGACACCCACCAGCCCCATCTTCTATGATTTCCTTCCCTGGTCCAAGCCCGTTCACTTCTTCCTCGATAAGGGTGGCATCTGCTGCTGCTGTCCCAACCCCCACCAGCGCCATCTGCTACAACTCCCTTGCCTGGTCCAAGCTCATTCACTTCTGTCTGTCTATGGTGGCATCTGCTACTGGTGACCCAGCTCCCACCAGCCCCATCTGCTTTGATTCCCTTCACTTGTCCAAGCCCTATCACTTCTGTCCCCTCCAAGGTGACATCTGCTGCTACTGTCCCTACCCCCACCAGTCCCATCTGCTATGATTCCCTTCCCTGGTCGAAGCCTATTCACTTCTGTCTCTCCAGGGTTACATTTGCTGCTGCTGTCCCAACCCCCGCAAGCCCTAGCTGCTATGATTCTCTTCTCTGGGCCAACCCCATTCACTTCTTCTCCTCTAAGGTGGCATCTGCTACTGCTGTCTCAACCTCCACTAGCCCCATCTGCTGTGATTTCCATCCCTGATCCAAGCCCATTCATTTCTGTCTCTCCAAGGTGGCACCTGCTGCTGCTGTTCAGACCCCTGCCAGCCCAGTCTGCAATGCTTCGCTGCCCAGTTCCAAGCCCTATCACTTCTGTCTCTCCAAGGTACTGTCTGCTGCTGCTGTCCCAACCCATGACAGCCCCATCTGCTATGATTACTTTCTCTGGTAAAAGCTCATTCGCTTCTGTCTCTCCAAGGTGGCTTTTGCTGCTTCTGTTCCAAGCCCTGCAATCCCCATCTGCTGTGATTCATTATCCTGGTCCAAGCCCATTCATTTCTTCCTCTCCATGGTGGAATCTGCAGCTGCTGTTCCGACACAAATGCCAGCTCCATCTGCTATGGTTCCCCTCCCTGGTCCAAGCCCATTCACTTCTTCCCCTCCAAAGTGGCATCCAATGCTGTTGTCTTGACCCCCACTAGCCCCATCTGTAGTGATTCCATTTCCTGGTAGAAGTCCTTTTAATTCTGTCTCTCCAAGATGGCAACAGCTGCTGTTGTCAAAACCCCCGCATGCTCCATCTGCTATGATTCCCTTCCATGGTCGAAGCACTTTCACTTCAGTCTCACCAAGCAGGCATCTGCTGCTGTTGTCCCAAACCCCACAGACCCCATCTGTTATGATTCTCTTCCCTGGTCAAAGCCCATTTCCTTCTGTCTCTCCAAAGTGGTATCTGCTGTAGCCCCAACCCCAGCCAGCACCATCTGCTATGATTCTGTTCCCTGGCCCAAGCCAACTCACTTCTATCTCCCAGTTGGCATCTGCTGCTACTGTCCCAAATCCCACAAACCCCATCTGCTATGATTCCTTTTCTATTCCAAGCCCATTCACTTCCTCCTCTAAGGTGGCGGCTGCTGCTGCTCTCCCAACAACTGCAAACCCCATCAACTATGAATCCCTTCCCAGGGCCAAGCCCATTCACTTCTCTTTCTTGAAGGTTTCATCTGCAACTGCTGTCCAGACCCCCACCAGCCCCATCTGCTAAGATTTCTTTCCCATGTCCAAGCCCATTCACTGCTTCCCTTATAAACGTGGCATCTGCTGCTGCTATCCCAATTCCCACCAGTCCCGTCTCCTATGATTCCCTTCCTGGTTGAAGACCATTCACTTCTATCTCTCCAAGGTCGCATCTGTTGCTGCAGTCCCGACCCCCACCAACTTTATCTGCTATGATTCCCTTCCCTGGTAGAAGCCCATTCACTTCTGTCTCTCCTGTGTTACATCTGCTTCTGCTGTCCCATGACCTACAAGCCCCATCTGCTATGATTCCCTTCCCTGGTCCAAAACCATTCACTTCTTGTCTTCAAAGATGACATCTGCTGCTGTTGTCCCAACCCCCTCAAGCCCCATTTGCTATTATTCCCTTCCCTTGTCCAAGCACATTCACTTCTGTCTCTCCAAGGTGACATCTGCTGCTGCTGCTATCCCAAACCCCTCCAGGCCTATCTCCTGTGATTCCCTTCCCTGGTCCAAGCCCACTCACTACTGTCTCTCCAAGATTTCACCTGCTGCTACATTCCAGCCCACCACCAGCCCCATCTTCTATGATTCAGTTCCTTGGTCAAAACACATTCACTTCTTCCACTAGAAACATGGCATCTGCTGCTGCTGTCCCAATTCCCACCAGCCCCATCTGCTAAAATTCCCTTCCATGGTCCAAGCCTTTTCACTTCTGTTTCACCAAGTTGGCATCAACTGCTACTGTCCTAAACCCCACAAACACCATCTACAATGATTCCATTCCCTTGCCCAAACCCATTCACTTCTGTCTCTCCAAGTTGGCATGTGCAGCTGCTGTCCCAAACTACCCAAAATGCCTCCTCTATGATTCCCTTACCTGGTCCAAGCCCATTCACTTCTTCCTCTCCAAGGTGGAATCTGTGGCAGCTGTTCTGACCCCTGCAAGAGCCTTCTGCTATGATTCCCTTCCCTTGTTGAAGCTCATTCTAGTCTATCTTTCCAAGGTAGCATCTGTTTCTGGTGTCCCAACCACTGCAAGCCCCATATGCCATGGTTTCCTACTATGGTCCAAGCAAATTCACATCATCCCCTCCTTCGTGGCATCTCCTGCTGCTGTGCCAACCCTCACCTGTTCCATCTGCTATGATTCCTTTCCCTTTTCCAAGTCCATTAACTTCTGTCCCTGCAAGGTGGCATCCGCTGCTGCTGCTCCAACCCCCACAAGCTCCATCTGCAATGATTCCCTTCCCTGGTAGAAGCCCTTTTGATTCTGTCTCTCCAAGGTGGCATTGGCTGCTGTTGTCAAAACCCCCACATGCTTCATCTGCTATCATTCTCTTCCATGGTAGAAGCCCTTTCACTTCTGTCTCACCAAGCTGGCATCTGCTGTTGCTGTTCCAAACCCCGCAGACCCCATCTGTCATGATTCCCTTACCTGGTCCAAGCCCATTCACTTCTTCTCCTCCAAGTTGGCATCTGCGGCTGCTGCCCTGGACTCTGCAAGAGCTTTCTGCTATGATTCCCTTCCCTGGTACAAGCTCATTCATTTCTTCTCCTCCAAGGTGGCATCTGCTGCTGTTGTCCCAACACCCTCAAGCCCCATTTGCTAAGATTCTCTTCCCTTGTCCAAGCCCATTCACTACTGTCTCTCCATGATTTCATCTCCTGCTACATTCCAGACCCCCACCTGCCCCTTCTTCTATGATTCAGTTCCTTGGTCCAAGCCCATTCACTTCTTCCCCTAGAAACATGGCATCTGCTGCTGCTGTCCCAATTCCTATCAGCCTCATCTGCTAAAATTCCCTTCCATGGTCCAAGCCCATTCACTTCTGTCTCAGCAAGTTGGCATCAACTGCTGCTGTCCCAAACCCCACAAACCACATGTAATATGATTCTGTTCCCTGGCCCAAACCCATTCACTTTTGTCTCTCCAAGTTGGCATCTGCTGCTGCTGTTCCAAACTACTCAAACCGCATCCGCTATGATTCCCGTACCTGGTTCAAGCCCATTCACTTCTTTCCCTCCAAGGTGGCATCTGCGGCTGCTGTCCCAACCCCTGCAAGAGCCTTCTGCCATGATTCCCTTCCCTTGTTGAAGCCCATTCTAGTCTGTCTCTCAAAGGTGGCATCTGCTGTTGGCATCCCAACCACTACAAGTCCTAAATGCTATGGTTTCCATCCCTGGTCAAAGCAAATTCATATCATCCACTCCTTGGTGGCATCCGCTGCTGCTGTGACCACCCTCACCTGCTCAATCTGTTATGATTCCCTTCCCTTCTCCAAGCCCATTCACTTCTGTCCCTGCAAGGTGGCATCTCAAACCCTGCAAACCCCATCTACTATGATTCTGTTCCCTGGTCCAAACTCATTCACTTCCTCCCCTCCAAGGTGGCATCTGCTGCTGCTGTCCTGACCCCTGAAAACCCCATCTGCTATGATTGCTGTCCCTAGTTGAAGCCCATTCACATCTGTATCTCCAAGGTGGCATCTGTTGCTGGTGTACTGGCCCCTGACAGTCCCATCTTGTGTGATTCTATTCCATGGTCCATGCTGAATCACCTTTGTCCCCTTCCGGGTGGTGTCTGCTGCAGCTGTCCCTATCCCCACCAGCCCCATCTGCTGTTTCCTTTTGCTGGTCGAAGCCCATTCACTTCGGTCTCTCTTGGGTTATATCTGCTGCTGCTGTCCCAAGACCCACAAGCCCCATCTGCTATGATTCTCTTCCCTGGTACAAACCCATTCACTTCTTCCCTCCCAGATGGTTTCTGCTGCTGCTGTCCCAACCTCCACAAGCCCCATCTGCAATGATTCCATTCCCTGGCCCAAGCCCATTCAGTTCTGTCTCTCCAAGGTGGAATCTGCTGCTGCCCCACCCCAAGCCAGCCCCATCTGCTATGGTTCTGTTCTCTGGCCCAAGCCCATTCACTTGTGTCTCTCCAAGGTGGCATCTGCTGCTGTCCCACCCCAAGCCAGCCCCATCTGCTTTGATTCCATTCCCTGGTCCAAATCCATTCACTTCTATCTCTCCAAGGTGGCATCTGCTGCTGGTGTCCTGGCCCCTGCCATCCCCATTTGCTATGATTCTCTTCCCTGGTCCAAGCCCAATCACTTTTGTCCCCTCCAAGGTTGCATGTGCTGCTGCTGTCCCGACCACCCCTCCCACCCCATCTGCTATGATTCCCTTCCTGGTCATAGCCCACTCACTTCTGACTCTTGGGTTACATCTACTGCTGCTGTTCCAAGACCCTAAAGCCCCATCTGCTATTGTTCCCTTTCCTGGCACAAGCCCATTCACTTCTGTCTCTCCAAGGTGGTATCTGCTGCTGCCCCAGCCCCCACCATTCCCATCTGCTATGATTCCCTTCCCTTGTAAAAGCCCATTCATGTCTTCTCCTCCAGGATGGCATCTACAGCTGCTGTCCCAACTATCCCTAGCCCTGTCTATGATTCCCTTCCGTGGCTCAAGCTCATTCAATTCTTCCCCTATAAAAGTGGCATCTGCTTCTTCTGTCCCAACCCCTACCAGCATCATCTGCTACAATTCCCTTCCCTGTCTAAGCCCATTCACTTATTCCCTCTAAGTTGGCATCTGCTGCTGCTGTCCCAACCACCACAAGCCCATCTGCTGTTATTCCCTTCCCTGGTCCAAGCTCATTCACTTCTGTCTCTCCAAGGTGGCATCTGTTGCAGCAGTCACAGCCACTGGAAGTCCTATCTGCAATGATTCCCTTCCCTGGTTCAAGCAATTTTGCATCTGTCATTTCAAGGTAGCATCTACTGCTGCTGTGTCAACCACCACATGCCTCATCTTCTATGGTTCCCTTCCCTGGTATAAGCCCATTAACTTCCTCCCCTCTAAGGTGGCATCTGCTGCTGCTGTCCCAACCCCTGCAAACCCCATCTATTATGATTCCCTTGCCTGGTCCAAGACCATTCACTTCTTCCCCAATTAAGGTAGCATCTGCTACTGCTATCCCAACCCCTGCCTGCCCCATCTGCTATGATTCCCTTCCCTGGTCCAAGCCCATTCACTTCTCTCTCTCCAGGGTTTCATCTGCAGCTGCTGTCCAGATCCTGGACAGCCCCATCTGCTATGATTTCCTCCAGTGGTCCAAGCCCATTCACTGCTTCCCTTATAAAAGTGGCATCTGCTACTGCTCTCCAAATTCCCACCAGCCCCGTCTCCTATGATTCCATTCCCTGGTCCAAGCCCATTCACTTTTATCTCTCCAAGGTGGCATCTGTTGCTGCTGTCCCGACCCCCACCAGCCCCATCTGCTATGATTCCCTTCCCTGGTCGAATCCCATTCACTTCTGTCTCTCCTGGATTACATCGGCTTCTGGAGTCCCAAGACCTGCAAGTCCCATCTGCTATGATTCCCTTCCCTGGTCCAAGCTCATTCACTTCTTCTTCTCCTAGGTGGCGTCTGCTGCTGCTGTCCAAACCCCCTCAAGGCCCATCTGCTATGATTTCCTTCCCTGGTCCAAGCCCATTCACTGCTATTTCTCCAAGATTTCATCTGCAGCTGCATTCCAGTCACCCACCAGCCCCATCTTCTATGATTCGGTTCCTTGGTCGAAACCCATTCACTTCTTCCCTAATAAATGTGCCATCTGCCGCTGCTGTCCCAATTCCCGCCAGCCTCATCTGCTAAAATTCCATTCCATGGTCCAAGCCCATTCACTTGTGTCTCACCAATTTGGTATCTACTGCTGCTGTCCCAAACCCCGCAATCCCCATCTACTATGATTCCGCTCCCTGGCCCAAACCAATTCAATTCTGTCTCTCTAAGTTGGCATCTGCTGCTGCTGCTGTCTCAAACTATGCAAACCGCATCCACAATGATTCCCTTACCTAGTCCAAGCCCATTCAATTCTTCACCTCCAAGGTGGCATCTGCGGCTGCTGTCCCAATCCCTGCAAGAGCCTTCTGCTATGATTCCCTTCCCTTGTCGAAGCCCATTCACGTCTGTCTCTCCAAGGTGGCATTTGTTGCTGCTCCACCACAAGCCAGTCCCATCTGCTATGATTCCATTCCCTGGCCCAAGACCGTTCATTTCTGTCTCTCCAAGGTAGCATCTAATGCTGCCCCACCACAAGCCAGTCCCATCTGCTATGATTCCATTCCCTGGTCCAAGCCCATTCACTTGTATCTCTATGGAGGCATCTGCTGCAGGTGTCCCAGCATGCACCATCCCCATATGCTAAGATTCTCTTCCCTGGTCCAAGCCCATTCACTTCATCCCCTCCAAGGTGGCATCTGCTGCTGCTGCTGTCCCAACCCCTGCCTGCTCCATCTACTATGATTCTCTTCACTTCCTCAAGCCCATTAAGTTTGTCCAGGCAAGGTGGTATCTGCTGCTGCTGCCCCAACCCCCACAAGTTCCATCTGTAATGATTCTCTTCCCTGGTAGAAGCCCTTTTATTTTGGTCTCTCCAAGGTGGCATCTGCTGCTGCTGTCAAAACCCCAGCATGCTTCATCTGCTATGATTCTCTTCCATGGTCGAAGTCCATTCACTTCTGTCTCACCAAGTTGGCATCTGCTGCTGCTGTGCCAAACCCTGCAGACTCCATCTGCTATGATTCTCTACCCTGGTCGAAGCCCATTCACTTCTGTCTCTCCAAATTGGTTTCTTCTGCAGCCCCAAGCCCAGCCAGCACCATCTGCTGTGATACTGTTCCCTGGTCCAAGCCCATACACTTCTGTCTCTCCTAGTTGGCATCTGCTGCTGCTGTCCCATCCCCCCGAAAGCACCATCTGGTATGATTCCCTTCCCTTGTCCAAGCCCAATCAGTTCTTCCTTTCCAAGATGGCATCTGCTGCTGCTGTCACAAACACCATAAGCTCCATCTGCTATGATTACCTTTGGTGGTCCAAACTAATTCACTTCTTCCCCTATAAAGGTGGCATCTGCTGCTGCTGCTGTCCCAACCTCTGCCAGCCACATCTGCTATGATTCCCTTCTGTGGCACAAGCACATTCACTTTCTCCCCTCTAAGGTGGCATCTGATGCTGCTATCCCAACCCTCGCCTGCCCCACCTGCTATGATTCCCTTCCCTGGTCCAAGCCCATTCACTTCTCTCTCTTTCTAAGGTTTCATCTGCAACTGCTATCCAGACCCCCACCAGCCCCATCAGCTATGATTTCCTTCCCTGGTCCAAGCCCATTCACTGCTTCCCATATAAATGTGGTATCTGCTGCTGCTGTCCTAATTCCTGTCAGACCCATCTTGTAGGATTTACTTCCCTGGTCCAAGCCCATTCACTTCTATCTCTCCAAGGTGGCATCTGTTGCTGCTCTCCTGAACCCCACCAGCCCCATCTGCTATGTTTCCCTTCCCTGGTCCAAGACCATTCACTTCTTCTCCTTGAAGATGACATCTGCTGCACTTGTCCCGACCCCTGTAAGCCTCATCTGCTATGATTCTCTTCCCTGATCCAAGCTCATTTACTTCTTCTCCTCCAAGGTGCCATCTGCTGCTGTTGTCCCAACCCCCTCAAGCCCCATCTCTTATGATTCCCTTCCCTTGTCCAAGCTCATTCACTTCTGTTTCTCCAAGGTGGCATCTGCTGCTTACTGTCCCAACCCCCTCAAGGCCCATCTGCTATGATTCCCTTTCCTCATCCAAGCCCATTCACTACTGTCACTCCAAGATTTCATCTGCTGCTGCATTCCAGACCCTCACCAGCCCCACCTTCTATGATTCAGTTCCTTGGCTGAAGCCCTTTCACTTCTTCCCGTATAAATGTAGTATATGCTGCTGCTGTCCAGATTATTACCAGCCTCATCTGCTAAAATTCCCTTCCATGGACCAAGCCCATTCACCTCTGTCTCACCAAGTTGGCATCTACTGCTACTGTCCCAAACCCTGCAAACCTCATCTACTATGATTCCATTCCCTAGCTCAAACCCATTCACTTCTGTCTCCAGTTGGCATCTGCTGCTGCTGTCCCAAACTATGCAACCACATCTGCTTTGATTCCTTACCTGGTCCAAGCTCATTCACTTATTCCTTCCAAGGTGGCATCAGTGGATTCTGTCCCAACCCTGCAAGAGCCTTCTGCTATGATTCCCATCCTCACTGAAGCCCATTCACATCTGTCTCTCCAAGGTGGCATCTGTTGCTGGTGTACCAGGCCCCAGCAGCCCCATCTGCTGTGATTTTCTTCCCAGGTCCAAGCCCAATCACATCTGTTCCCTCAAAGGTGGCATCTGCTGCTGCTGTCCCAACCCCCACCAGCTCCATCTGCTATGATTCCTTTTGCTGGTCAAAGCCCATTCACTTCAGTCTCTCCTGGGTTACATCTGCTGCTGCTGACCCAAGACCCGCAAGTCCTGTCTGCTATGATTCTCTTCCCTGGTACAAACCCATTCACTTCTTCCCGCCAAGGTGGTATCTGCTGCAGCTGTCCCAACCCTCGCAAGCCCCATCTGCTATGATTTCCTTCCTGGCCCAAGCCCATTCTCCTCTGTCTCTCCAAGGTGGCATCTGCTGCCCCACCCCAAGCCAGTCCCATCTGCTATGATTCCATTCCTTGGTCCAAGCCCATTCACTTCTATCTTTCCAAGGAGGCTTTTACTGCTGGTGTCCTGGCCCCCACCATCCCCATATGCTATGATTCTCATCCCTGGTCAAAACCCATTCACTTCATCCCCTCTAAGGTGGCATCCACTGCTGCTGCCCCAACCACTGCCTGCCACATCTTCTATGATTTCCTTCCCTTCTTCAAGCCCATTAAGTTCTGTCCCTGCAAAGTGGCATCTGCTGCTGCTGCCCCAACCCCTGCAAGTCCCATATGCAATGATTCCCTTTACTGGTAGAAGCCCTTTTAATTCTGTCTCTCCAAGGTGGCATCTGCTGTTGCTGTCAAAACCCAAGCATGCCCTATCTGCTATGATTCCCTTCCCTGGTCCAAGCCCATTCACTTCTTCCCCTAGTAAGGTGCCATCTGCTGCTGTTATCCCGATCCCAGCCTGCCCCATCTGCTATGATTCCCTTCCCTGGGCCAAGCCCATTCACTTCTGTATCTCCAAGTTTTCATCTGTTACTGCTGTCCAGACCCCCACTAGCCCCATCTGCTAAGATTTCCTTCCCTGGTCCAAGCTAGTCACTGCTTTCCTTATAAACGTGACATATGCTGCTGCTGTCCCAATCCCCACCAGCCCCATCTGCTGATTCCATTCCCTGGTCCCAGCCCATTCACTTCTAATTCTCCAAGTTGGCATCTGCTGCTGCTGTCCTGACCCCCACCAGCTCCATCTGCTTTGATTCCCTTCTTTGGTTGAAACCTGTTCACTTCTGTCTCCCCTGGGTTGCATCTGCTGCTGCTGTCCCAAGACCTGCAAGCCCCATCTGCTATGATTCCCTTCCCTGGTCCAAGACTATTCACTTATTTTCCTTGAAGAGGACATCTGCTGTGGTTGTCCCAACCCCTGCAAGTCCCATCTGTTATGATTCCCTTCCCTGGTCCAAGCTCATTCAATTCTTCTCCTCCAAGGTTTCATCTACTGCTGCTGTTGTCCCAACCTTCTCAAGCCCCATCTGCTATGATTCTCTTAACTGGTCCATGCCCATTCACTACTGTCTCTCCAAGATTTCATCAGCTGCTGCATTCCAGACCCCCGTCACCCCATCTTCTATAATTCAGTTCCTTGGTCCAAACCCATTCACTTCTTCTCCTTTAAACATGGCATTTACACAGATGCACAGGAATGTGACAGCACAGAAAGGCACCACGACCCATCTAGTCTGCCCAACACCCTACTTCCCCTTTCTGTTATGCTTCCGCCCTGTTTTCCCAACCCTTAAATCTATCCCAAGCCCTCTTGAACCCTCCACCATTTCAGCTGCCACTACTTCTTCCAGGCCTCCACCCACCTCTCTGTGAAACTGCCCCTGACATTACCTCCGTAGTGCCCACCTTCCAGTTTGAGGCTATGTCCTCTCATGTTCACTCCCTTCTTCAATTTGAACAAGCTGTTACCCTCTACCTTATTTATTACCTTCAGATACTTAAAGGTCTCAATCATGTCCCCCCTCTCCCTCCTAGTCTCTAGAGGGCACAAATCCAGCCATCTCAATCTTCTCTCATAGGGTACATCCTGCATCCCTCATATAATTTTGGTTGACCTTCTCTGCACCCTCTCCATTAGCTCAACATTGCTTCACAGGTGAGGCCTCCAGAACTGCACCCCATACTCCAGATGCAGTCTAACCAAGGTTTTGTACAATGGCATTAGCACAACCCTCTTCCTGCTATTAAAACCCCTTGCAATGCTGGCCAACATTCCATTTGCCTTTCCCACTGCCCTGCTGCACTGGCTGCCAGCTTGAGGTCACACTATACGATATTTCCCAGGTCCCTTAAGGTCACTCTCCATTGCATCTTCTCCAGTAATGCAATGTCCTTGGCCTTTTCCCTAACCCCAGTACCATCCTGGTCACTCTCCTATGCACCTTCTCCAGTAATTCAATGCTGTTCTCTAAGTAGGGATTCCAAAACTGCACACAGTATTCAAGATGTGGTCTAACCAGGTAATTGCATAGTGGTAGGAGCACCTCACTACTCCTTGAGGTTCTCCTCCTGGCTGTGCACCCCAGCATTTTATTTGCTTGTGCCACCGCACTTCTACACTGCTCAGAGTTGTTCATTTTGGCATCCACCACTACCCAGAGGTCTTTCTCCCCTCGAAACCTGCAGCGTCTCATCACCAAGGGGTATACATAAGTCATATTCAGCTGTTTGTTTATTCAGGGTTTGTGCAGTTATGCACTATGAAGTTTTACCTTGCTCAGTGGACATTGTATTTGTTTGAGAGCACTCTACTCTTCACACTGATGTTTCCCCAAGAGTGGTGTCTACTTCATATTTTTGGGTCAGCAGTTTAACAGAGCAGTGCAGGCCTGAAACACTGCAGCATACCACAAATACCTTTGGCAGGAGCATGACACAGAAGGAGGAGGGAATTTGTATTGATCAAATCTGGAGCACTGTTCGTGAGACAGTTTATTTATTTATTTATTTATTAGTTAAGCAATAATGGCGGACAGGGTGTGTGTCATGCTGGGATAACATCAGGCCTCAGATGGTTGGGCATGAGGCCGCAGGCTGAGTGTCCAACAACCGAGGCGTGACGTTATCCCAAACGACACACACCCTGGAGGACATTATTGCTATTTTACAATGGCTCATTGTTATACAGAATAAAAAAATAATTTTAAAGATGTTTTTGTGTGGAAAAATATTTTTTGGTTTTTAAGAGAAGATGAAACAATCAATCAAATGCTCCATAAAATGCTCATCTGCAGGTTCACAGTGAGGATGAGACTAGAGCTGTGATGTTGTACTGGGATAACAGCATGGGGCCAGCCCAAGACTGACCAATCAGAGTCCAGCATTTTTTCTTGCCATTGTATAATAGTGTTTCATAAATGAATCCGCATGTGCTGTGGCACTGTAACATTGTTTTCGCATTTGCAGATCCCCCCACAACTGTTGTTACTACTGACCCAGTGGTCCCCTGCAGAGTATGGTGACAATATCATTGGGTCAGCAGTTTAGCACAGCAGGGGTAGCCGGAGGCATTGCAGCATCATGTGGGTCAACTTCTCACAGACTGCAAGAGTAAATGCCTGTGGATTATTGTGCAGCAACTAGCTGAAAGTAGAATTACTCCCATATAAAACAGTGAGCCAAGACTAAATTTTTTGGCAACTGTCATTCTTTGCATTTTGCCCCCACTCCAGCTTTCTAATTCCCACCCCCAAAAAAAAATAATAATAATGGATTCACATTTGCTGTTACAGAATTGCATGTGGGTAACTAAATTCACTGACTTAAAAAAAGGAAACAGAACTTGATCTGTCTTACCCAACATGTGGGACTGCCTTATTTGAACTGGTTTAAAAACTGAACACAGATAGTAACAGTATTAGGGGACTGCTCTGATCCTGTGGGGTTATACTGTAGGGGTGCCACAGGGCTCGGTTTTGGGGCCAGTGTTGTTTTCTTATATATCACTGACCTTAATGCAGACATTAGCAATACTGGAAACAAATTTCCAGATTATATCAAATTAGGGGGCTAGTTGGAACACTTATGCAGTAAACAGAAATGAGATTACCTAAAAATTGTAGGTTGCTCAATAAGAAATAAAATGCCTTTAGCATTGGTAAATGCACAGTTATGCACTTGGGTAGAGCAAATACAGTATATTACAAATGTACACATTAAATGACAAAAGTCTAAATGCCACAAGTCAGGGAAAGACTGTGGCATCGTCATTTAATAGGTGTCAGTGGTTCAGCAGGTAGCTCACTAGCTGCTGAGGCCAGGAGATCAGAAGGCTGTGGGTTCTATCTGCACACCAGTTCATTGGGTTAATTCCCAGTACTGACACTGTAGTGCACCATAAGGGGGGTGCTGCAATCAAGAGGTGCCGTCTTTCAGATGTCCTAAACCGAGTTCACATCTACCTGTTCTGGTTGTAGTTCATGTGGATGTTAAAGATCTCATGGCACTTCTCATAAAGAGTAGGGGAATTTGAGCAGTGCCCTGGGTAAACTTTCCCCCCATTCACTAAAAATGCCATGAACGGGTTAATCTGGTTCAAGGTCAGTTGACATACATGTGTATCCCCCTTCCCCAGGCTGTGCCTGAAAACAGGCAGAATTTGTCTAGTGCACTTACCTGACAGGCTCAATTGCCTTGTCCATCTTGAGTTTTAGGAGTTTTTAAGAATCTTTCTTCTGTGAATGGACTGGTATTCCTCTCCCAATCCAGAGTACTATTATTGTTTGGTTTAGGTATATCCCTTTTCTATTTGTTCAATATCTCTACCTTTTCACTGTAACACTCTGCCCACCTCCTATGCCTTTATTAAGTCTTACTATCCCTCCCTTGGTCTTTCTTCACACACATATCTACCTGTAAAAGGTTTTATCCCCCTTCTTAATTGAGTTTGCTTTCCTTTCATAGGTTTGGGCCTTTGCAGTTCTGACTGCATTCCCAACTTCCTTCTGCTTAAACTGATAGAGTTCTCTGTCCTGCTCCTTCTGTGAGTCCTTATACTTTCTGAAGGCTATCTTTCTCTTCTTAACCATCCTTTCTTTCTCTTTTGAGAATCATGGTGTTTTTTTACCCTTTGTTTTATCTATTTGTTTACATGAAGACTTGATGCCTCTGTGATGGCAGTTTTGATTTTCTCCCATTGTTCCTCCACCCCTTGTTCCTTCCCTTTTGTTCATGCATTCCTTCGGCATTCTGCCAAAGTCAACCCTCTGAAAGTGCAGTACCCTTGTATTTGTATGGCTTGACTCTACAGTCATGATTACATGGCTGACTGCTCCTTCTGGTGAATGTTGCAACCCTGCCTGAATGCAAAAGATGCCCAGTGTCTGCATCTACACAGCCCACCTCAGTGATGGTGCAAGATAAACTGGAGAGGGTCTGCAAGTCAAAGGGCAGTCTTTTGCTAAAAAGGGAAAAGATGCCCCCATGGTCTGGCACATGGGAGCAAACAGTGCAACCTGTCCACATTACCACTTCAACTGCTCACTCCCGAGTGCATTCCCAGACTTTCTGGGACTGTGGACCACATCAGGGACTGGACTGCTGCAATGATCCCATTAAGTGTCCACATGGTGATATTTGCACTACAGTAACCTGAGTGCTCGGGTTGATGTGGTGCAAATGAAACAATGTAAACATAGTTTATGGCTGTGTTTATTGTGAACTAAACTGTTTTGTGGTTGCTTCTTTACAAATGGCTACCCACTACTAAATCTGATCCTCCCATCTTCCCTAATTGAGAGTATTAATTTGTACACCAGCTCCCCTTTCAATCTCCTCTTTTTGGTTTGGGGATCTGTGCACTGTCGACAGTCAGAACTGTCACCCTTTTGTGGATTGTACCTGCACCCACAACTCTTCAGTTCTCTCCAAGTCTTTCACTCCCTTATGCAGATTGTTCCATTCTAAATGTATAGCCCAGCTCCCCCAGCTTTCCCCACACACCTGTCCCTACTTTGTAATTTATGCCTGGTGATGTGGAGGTCCCTGTCATGATTCAGCATTTTCCAAGGTCTCTGATGGCTGCCATGTCCACCTGTTCTCAGCTGTCAGCACTTGTAATTCAGCAATGTTGTTCCCTGATTCCATGCATTCATGGATACCACTTTCCACTGTAACTCCTTCCTCTGTTCTCCCCTAGTATATCTGTCTCTACCTCTATTTTTAACCCAGAAAAGTACACTGTTACTTGAAAGGTCACTATCTGTTCTCAGATACTGCAATAAACTTGCTATCTTAGTCCATAGCCTACCCCCTACAATCCCTATCATCATTCTTTTGCTCCCTCCTTGTCTGTCCACCCCCTTTCCACCAGAAACTCTTCGCACCTTACTCCTACTTTAGTGTCCCATCCCCACCCTACAGACTGATCCCATTAAAACCTTCATTGGGGGGGCTTTCTTGTCCCTACCTCCTGTTGACTAAGGTTGCTGTAACCCTTGCCACCCCCTTACCAGTTTTAATTAGAGGGAGGTGCTACCCATGTAACCTCATAGCTTTTTCTTCCACACCCAGGTGCCTTCCTACAAAAAAACAGCCAATCCAGTGCATACAGATCTTCACTTTCCCAGGTTCCTGACCAACTTCCCATACAAATATAACTCTTCTCCATTTACCATTGTCTCATTATACCTTGCAACCTGCAGTCTGCCTTTTCCTGGTAGAACTAGCCCTGGGTACTGGAAGCTCTTCAGAGAAGGCCACATATCTAGCCACATCGTAGCATATTTTCCCCACCTCCCAAAATCTTTCTTGAACCAACCCCGCCTTGCATCTGGCAAAGCTGTTCATTCCTAGGTGTACAACTACAGTGCCACCTACCAGGATGAGGCAGGTTGACAAAGATTTTTGCAGCACTGTTAATGCAGTAAACTTCCATGGGTTTTGCAGGAAATTGTGTTAAAACAGGCCTTCTTTTTGTTTGTTTCAGGGAGAGATGTAGCTGTTAGTCTTTCATTCAGTCTGAACAGGATGGTATTGCATTGAAGGAATGGTGTTTAGCAGTAGTAACTGCAATTCTCTAGGGAGGTAAAAGAGATGAATCCAAAAACTATAGACCAATTAGTCTCACATCTGTGGCTGGTAAAATCATGGAGAAATTACTGCAAAGGTGAATTAATGACCATTTGATAACGAAGGGGTTAATAGATCACAGTCAGCATGGATTTGTTTCTGGGAAATAATGCTCAATGAACCAATTCAATTTCTTTGAGCCAATAAGCCAGGCACTTGATAAGGGCATTCCCAGTGATGTGATTTATCTCGATTTTGCAAAGGCATTTGATAAAGTATCCCATTCTGTATTAATACGTGAACTTTTAAAGATTGAAATATCACCCAATATAGTAAGCTGGATTTGCTCCTGGTTGGATAATAGATATCAAAAGGTTGCAGTGAAAGTGAATTACTCCTCCTGGGTTATGTAACCAGTGGCACCCCGCAGGGATCGGTCTTGGGACTTACCCTTTTTAATATCTTAGTTGCAACTATGCCAGTCTTGGACAGAGTATTGCTTGCCAGATATGCAGATTACTGCAAGATAGGGGTCTTGTAACCACCATAATGGACAAGGGTAATATACAGAAACAGTTAGATTTATTGATGGAATGGGGACATACTGTGCATATGCAATTTAACTTAGATAAGTGCAAAGTAATGCACATTGGGAAGAACAACCCATGTTACAGATATCACTTAGGATATTCCTTACTGCAGTCTGTATCTGAAGAGAAAGATCTCGGCACTACAATAACTAACGATCTTAACTTTGACAAAAACAGTACTTTAAAGGTAAAGAAGTGCCATAGAAGGATTGGTTCCATTTTGGCAAATATAAAGAGTAGCCAGCAAGAGGTGCTAATGCCATTATATTCTAGCCTGGTGCCACCACATCTGGAGTATTGTGCCCCATTTAATAAGTCCCATTCTATCAGAAGTTGTAAACTGGTTGAAGGTGTCCAGAGAAAATACACTAAAAAATTAAAAACCAAGAGAATCTGGACTACAGTACAAGATTAAGAAATCTATAGCTGTACTCTATAGGTTATAGACAAGTCCATGGGGACCTATGCTTTTCATATAAAGCATTAAAAGATAGTTATTTAGATGTGATGGTAGGCCTGACTTTGAATAACACTACAGCCAATACAAGAAACTATGGGCTTAAAATCACAGGGGAGTTCATAAAAACTACTAAGAGAAGTACATTCTTTGCTCAGAGGATCACTGGAATATGGAATAGTTTGCCTGCACATATAGTATCCAGTCCAGCAATGGAAACTTTTAAAACTAGACTGGATCTTCACATGGGGAACAATAAATATATATATATACCACCCATAAAAAGGTGGTAAGTTCTTAAAAGGGCTTCTAGCTTATTGCATTTATATACATTCTATGATTCACTGGATGGCATCTAAAAAGGCTGACAATCAATCTCCAGCAAAATTGGGGGGGGGGGATGTTTAATCAGGAGAATAACACTTAGCCAAAGCTTGTTTCTAGATGCAGACTGGGAGTACAAGGAAGTTAAGTGACTTGCTCAGGGTCACACAGTATGCAAGTGGCAGCGGTGGGATTCAAACCCAGGTCTTCAGGTTTGTGGCTCAGAGTCTTAAACCACTGCACCTTACTGCCTCCTAATAAGACACTCTAGTACACAATACTGCAACTGAATACTTTACAGATGGTCAATAAACTGAGAACCATTAATATAGTCATGTTCCCTCCATAGCCGGTTTTAGGCACCAGCAAACCCTGCGGTTGCTGGGAGCCCCTGCTCATAGAGGCCCCAACCAGAGAAGTTTACCTTATTCATTTTTAAACATTTTTTTATCTTAATATATTTTTAAGATATCAGTAAAGGACTGTGCAGATCCTTTTGGTTATGTCATGAAATACCTGAACAAGCTATGATCCAGTCAATATGAGGTGGAAAGGCAGCAATGGATGGGACGGGAAGAACTGCCCCAAGAACTGACACTGTTGTGTCCTCCTAAACATTTTTTAAAATACTACTGGTTATGTTATACTAAAGCTATACATAGAAACAAAGAAATAAAAAAATTGCCGGCAGATAACTACCGCTTGGCCCACCTAGTCTGCCCATTTTTCCCTGCCTATAGTATCATCACAAATAAAATCTTGCACTTATGGGCTACAGTAAAACACATGGGCCCAGATATTCAAAAGGGTTGCACATGGTGCAACAGTGTTGTGCCATGCACAACCCACTGATGTGCCCCGGTGTGATATTCAAAAGGGAAAAGTGGGCCGCACAAATCCCGATGTGCTGGAGCGCATCAGTAATGTATGCAGGCACAGGTAGGGGGGTCGTAACCATGCATAACCTGCACAGCCCGATATTCAGCCCGGGATGTGCAGAGTCATGCATGCGCAACCTCTACCTGCACCTGCGCAATGTTAAGCCAAAAAAAAAAAGGAACAAGTGATGGCCACCCACAGGTGAACCGCCACATTGCAGGGTGCAACATGGTGGCTGCCACCTGTGGGTGGCCTCCCGAGTTCCTGCTGCACCTGGCTGCGCCCCCCTATGCCCCATCGTGGGCATTCATGTAGCTAAATCCCCCCTCCTATATCCCTGGTGGTTCAGTGGACTGCTATGTGCCCAATCACGGGCATTTGTCTACAAGAATAATCCCCCCCTCCTATATCCCTGGTGGTCCAGTGGACCACTATGTGCCTAATCGTGGGCATTTGTCTGCAAGAATAACCCCCCCTCCAACATCCCTGGTGGTCCAGTGGACCATTATGTGCCTGATTGCGGGCATTTGTCTACAAGAATAACCCACCCTCCAACATTCCTGGTGGTCCAGTGGACTGCTATGTGCCCGATTGTGGGCATTTGTCTAAAAGAATAACCTCCCTCGTCCAATATCCCCAGTGGTCCAGTGGACCACACTCTGCCCGATTGCGGGCATCAGTATTATAACCCCCCCTGCCTGATCACGGGCATCTGTAAATCATAAAATATTCCTATTGCCCTGGTGGTCTTGTGTACCCCCCTCCCCACCTACCCACTGAGCCCCACCGCCCCACTCCCCGGATCAGCTGGTGGGCAGCACCCACCCGTCTGCCGCCCCTGCCAACTGACAGCTCAGTATGGCTGCGCCCATTGGTTCACAGCATGAGCCAATGGGTGCAGCCCATACCATACTACTCAGTCCAGATATGTGAATGGGCGTGCAGCCCTACCGAGCTGTCAGTCGGCGGGTGGCGGGGTGGCAGGTGGGTGGGGTGCTGCTGCCCGCCAGCTGACTGGGGGGAGCGGGGTGGTGGGGCTCAGTGGGTGGTGGGGAGAGGGGTACACTAGACCACCAGGGTAATAGGAATATTTTATGATTTGCAGGTACCCGCTATTGGGCAGCGATCGGTCCACTGGATCACCAGGGATATTGGATGTGGGAGGGGTTTTAATACCGATGCCCATGATCGGGCAGAGTGCAGTCCACTGGACCACCAGGGGTATTGGACAGGGGGGTTATTCTTTTAGACAAATGCCTGCGATCGGGCTGCAGGGGGCGTCGGTCCCTGACAGCTGCTGCCTGGCAGGGCACCAGGTGCAAGTCATCGGGGATCGGTGCACCTGCATGCTAATGGCTTGCAAATGGGGCCATAATGACATGCAAATGGCCCCATGTGCACCTTGCATAAATTATGGCTCCATTTTCATGTCTCCTTTTGAATATCACAGGTGCTGTGCATGGCGCAATGGCACTTGCACTAGCGCATCTCCGTGATCCACTCTGGCCACTTGTGCTGGTGCAGTGCCACTGTGCCATGCACAGTGGGGGTGGCCAGGGTGCAATATTCAAAGCTGCCGTGCCATAGCACAGCTCTGTTGAATATCACCCAGGCCACACCCCTGCGCAACAAAGTTGAGCTTCGACCAGGCTTGCGCCACAGCCTGGCACAGTTTGAATATCTGGGCCATGGGCTAAAGGTGGGCCAAGTAGAGAGGCCCCATGACTTCACTAATTCTGCTGGGGACCCTCAAAACCCTAAAGCCGGCCCTGGTTCCCTCTTCTACACTGATGTTGTCTCTCCCAACAAAGCCAGTGACCAGACTTTCTCCAACTCATTATTAAAATCACTAACTAACTAATTGTCAATCCCATGAACTGGACCACAGATTTAAAAACCAAAACAAATGTGCCCTTCTCCCTCTGCAGCTCCCACCCTCAACAGAACCACAGACTGGAGTTCTTCTCACTCATTAATAACAAAAGCAACAAAAATAATAAATAAATATATTAATGAAAAATTAACACTCAACAAATCCACATGTTCAAATATCTGGGTATCCTGTTGGACACTGCTCTCACCTTTATCCTGCATGTCTCTTGTGTCACCAAATCCTTGTACCAGAAACTTGGCCTCCTTTATCACATCCATCCCTGTCTCTCCTCTGCCTCCTGCCGTAAGATAGCTACGGTGTCTCTCCTGCCACTCCTAATGTATGGTGCTCCATTCCTGCTCTCTGCAAATTCCTCCTCCCTGACCCTTGTCACTCAGGCTTATAATAGGGTGGGGAGGATTGCACCGGGGGCAAATGCCCGCTGTCACCACTGTAATGTCCTCTCCTCTCTGGACTGGCTACCCTATGAGGCAAAACTATGTTCTGCCCTACATCCCCCTCTTCCTCATTGTCTGCCCCCTCCCCCTCTCCTTCTTAGTCGCTATTCTAAGTTTATTGACTATATCTTTGATATTTTTATTGTTTTAGAAGTACTTATTGCTTGTTTGACTGTTTGTAAATACCTGTATGCTGTATCTCTATATTTTGTTACCATTGTCAATGCTGTACCTCAATGTCTGCCATTGTACTTGCTGTAGCTCCTTATCTGCCACTGCATTTTGTGTCAATGTATTCTTGCAATTGTCTCTCTGCTATTTTACCAAGACCCCGGGTTGACCCTGAAAAAGGGACTGTATTGTCTCAGTGGACTTACCCGGTCACCAAAACTCAAATGAAAATAAATAAATCAATATTTCAGCACTCCCTGCCCTATGTTCCCATGGTAAACCATTACTGCATGCTGTTTCCATATACTGGTGTCAGGGGCTGCACCCTTAAAGCAGCAGTACTACGAAATCAGGAAGTGACCAATCAAAATTCTGTTTTTCTGCTGTAAGCATGCGACCAAAGTTCCAGTTTCCATACCAGTAAATATTTTTTCCCAGTCGTCCTTAGTTTTTTAGATATTTGCAATTTATTTGAAGTGTTGTAGCGCTACAACAAATATGGCGCTGATTAATTTCAACTCGTTTTTTCTTCCGGTGCATCACATCTTTTGACAACAGCAGAGGGACCCTCTGCTGACCATTCTGGATGTCCCTGCAAGTCATAAACATGTGCAGTTGGCAGCAGAGGGGTTCCAGTGCAACATGCTGGGTGGCAGAAATGTAAACAAAAGCGGGGATAATTGAGCAAATTACTCAGCGATAGTACAATGCCGATGAGAAAGAGTCCCAGCTATATGATTAACAGGGCACAGGAATAAACTGTCAAAAAGCGCAATTTTTTTTTTCGTAGTACTGCTGCTTTAAGGCATTCAGCTTAGGTGTGCTCAAGTGAAACAGACATATTTGTATAAGACACAGCAGGGTTACTAAATTGTTGCAAATGGTTCTTTTTGATGACTGAAACAATGATATCACAGATACCCCTAAATATTTTACATTGTTGCAAAGGGTTCTCTTCTCAAAGATAACTTTATGTTACATATAGAAACATAGAACTATAGAAACATGTCAGTAGAAAAGGATTGCCTGACCCACCAAGTCTGCCCAAGGTGCCTAGCAGAAGGCTAGGACTTCCTCCTACACAGTGTATCACCTTTCTGTGCCTAATAGAATAGATGTGGCACACTGCCAGGCTGCTTGACAACAATTGTATACCGTTAACGGGCTGCATTTTCTGACTTTTTTTGTAGAACAGTGGTGGAGCACTCCTCCTGTCTGGGATGAATTTGAGCTGATAGGGGTGGTTGAAGTGATGGGGATAATCTCTAAACTGTGGCCAGCACAATGTGATCTAGATCCAGGCCCAAAACACCTGTTGGTTGGTTGTTTGAACCTGATTAGACCTGTGGTTGCTGAGGTGATCTGGAGTCCTTTGAGGAGGGCTCTTCCCACTGTTCTTGAAAGAGGCTTTGGTTAGACCCTTTAAAGTAGCCCTGTCTGGCCATGGACTGCCTCAGCAACAACAGGCTGGTCTCACCCCCATTTTTGGGAAGGTTATAGAAAAGGTGTTAAATGATCTCCTGATGGTGAGGGACAGGAGAGCTTGTACCATCTTGGTTCTCCTGGATCTCTGTGGCATTTGATACCATTGACCATAAGGTGTTGCTTGACCTCCTGTGGTTCTGGTATGGCCTGTCCAGTAATGTCAACAACTGATTCAAGTGATACCTGACAGACAGAGTGCAAAGGGTAGTAATGGGACTTGTCTCATCTACCCTGAAGCCTCTGTACTGCAGGGTTCCACAGGGTTCAGTCATTATCCTTATCATTCATGGTGTACATGCTGCCATTGGGTGACATTATCAGGCAGTACGGGCTTGGTTTTCTCTGTTATGCAGATGATACCCAGCTGTACCTGTCCTATCCACCTGATTCTCAGGTGTTGGACTCTGTATTCAGTAGCTGTCTGAAGGAAATCAAGTCATACATGACTCAGAATTGGCTTAGGCTCTACATAGACAAGACAGAGGTGTTGATGGTGGAACCAGGATGTTGTGGGGGGTTACTCCCAAGTCTAGTATTGGGTGGGGTTCTGCTTGCCCACTCCAGGCAGGAGAAGTATTTGGGTGCGATCCTAGATGAGGGACTGATGCTTGATGCTTAGTTGTCAGCCATGTTTACTATCTTATGAATATCACCCAAATCTGAACCCTGGTTCCCCCTGATGACCTGGCCACACTGATGCACGTGTTCATCACTTCCAAGCTAGACTACTGTAATGCCCTATACCTTGGGTTATCTGGAGGCAATCTCCACATCCTGCAGCTGGTGCAGAATGTGGCAGCAAGACTTCTGACAGAAGCAAACAGATGTGATCATATTATTCTGATCCTCCACAGACTGCACTGCTTGCTGGTCATTTGGAGGATTGTCTTCAAAATAGCACCTTACTGATAAGACCCTGCATGAAGGGGTCCTTTTATCTGCAAGAGCTCATGTCTCCTACCATCCAGACCAGGCACTCCATTCTTCTGAGGGAGGCCTTCTAGGGGTTCCCAGGGTTAGAGTATGGCACTTTGGGGATAGAGCATTTGCTGTGAATGTACTGACCCTGTGGAATTCCTTGCCTGATGATCTGAGGAGGGCTCCCTTGATAGAAGCCTTTAAAAGGAGATTAAAATCCTACCTGTTCCAACAGGCTGTAATTGACTGACTCAGAAATGCAACTAAAGGTGTTTTATTATAATTGAATATGTACTGTATGGTGTATTTAGTTGCATTGTTGTTTTTATCGTACAGCACTCAGAGTCTTATGAATTGAGTGCTTTAGAAATAAAATATCTATATATCTCTTCATCTATCTAGGAAAAATAAGGAGAGCTTAGGGTTTAAAAGATTTCAAGATATTGGTTAAAGGGTTACAGATCTCCACTTTGAAGACAGATAATTTGACAAATTGTGAGAGTTTAAGGTTTTTGGGGAGATTCCATTCCAAATGGAAGGAAGGGTGTAGCTTAGAGAAGAAAAGCCGTATCGAATTATTTTTTTTTTTCATTCAGTAAACTTTATTTAAATTTTCAATTTGTTTACACAATCAATTACAGGAAAAGAAGACAGTCAACATCAGGGGTTCAACAGTTAGATACATTTATGCGACTGTATGTTAGGCTTAGTTATGTCCAATGCAAACCCCCAATATACAAGTCCAACAAAGTAAAACAAACAATACTAAAACAAAATTAGTCCCAGATTAAATCTTTAATAATACTGTCCCCTTTTAAAAGACTTTGAGTGTTTAGGTTCAATTTATCCCCAATAAAAGGAAAATCAGTGCCAGCTTCTAGTTCGAATTTACATTTTTAGGTTTCCATGCAGTTAAAGTGTCCAAAGTGTCCCATATGTCTAAATAAAGTGACAATCTATTACTCATCCTGGCAATATGTTTTTCTACCTGAAGGGCCAGTAATATTTCTCTATGCCATTCTAATAATGTAGGCAAAAAGTCATCTATCCAGTGTCTCATGATTACTTGTTGGCAACAGCAGCAATTAGGGCTACTAGGGTTTCCTGGGTTTTACAGTATCGACAGGGTAGTGATTAAGCAAGCAGATTTCTGGCAGGAATAGGAATCCAATTCTAGTATAGGATCTAATGATTTCTGGATATCATGCCAAAATACTTGAATTTTAATGCATGACCATATCTTATAATATAGATCTCCATTAGGTGCTAAACACCGGGGACACTGAGAAGAGGGAAGTTTCCCAATCTTATGGAGTTTCTGGGGGGTAAAATAGAGATTACGCATGTTGTTAAATTGTGTGAGATGTAATCTATCTTGCTTGACAAATCTGTATAAATTAATTCAGATTTGCTACCAGAAGTCCACTTCAGGTGGGAGAGATAATTTATGGACCCAGTAGAAACATATGCCTTTGGGTAGCTGGGTAGCCAGTGTGGTAGGGCACAGGTTTATGTGGGCAAATCAAGTAGCTTGACACAAGTAGCCTCTTTCCAAAGTTCCACATTTATTCTCAATTCTCCAGAAAAATTATTCAGAGGCAGATCAATACTTAATTTAGTGCATCAGTTCAACATCAGGTTCTCAGTTTTAGTACAAAAATTGTATACCTTCGCTCTTTAGAGCACTTTGTCAAAGCTTTTCTGGAGCTCACAGCAGAAATACCACAGACAAATTCATCTGGCATTCTAAATCTTCCTTTCAGAGCAGTAGATAGCACAGAGCATTATGACTCCATAGAGCACTTTGAAAACAGCTTCCAGAGCATAGCTCCAGACCCACAGCAAGCAGAATGACCTTGCACTCTCCCTTAATCTCAAACAAAAACTTGACTCTAATCCAAAGAGTCTTAATTTATATCCCAAAAGGGTCATGTGATCATTCAACTCCTCCCCAATATTTTAATTTAAACTTTAAATCTTTATTTGCCAAGTATTTATTTTATTTATATGCACACTGCTCCTTTAAATTACCAAAGCAAAACATTTATTATGCTACCAGCAGTTTAAATTATTTTAATAGTGGTTTAAACATTATTTCTGAAAATTATAGCACCTCCCCTTCCTATACCTGATAAAAGGAAAGGAAATGAGGTCGGCTGGCTCCTAGAAGAAGAAGAAGGAGCCAGGACTCGAACTCAGGACTCCATTACCACTGCAAACACCCTTGTTCCAGAAAGTGTCTGGAATCACTTCCAAACCTCCCCACTCTAACTCAAAAAGGTTAGTGAAGTTCAAAACAATTGTGCTTTGTTGGAATAATCCATTTTTAAAGAAGGTTTTAAAAGTAAATATCTTTGTGATAGTGCTTACAATCGCACCATCGGGAAAAAGCTCAGAAATATATAACAAAACCCTTTTATACAGAGAGCCAATATAACACTGATTTAAAGGCATTCAATCTGGCACTGGCTTATGGCTAAAATATAACACTTTTAAACTGAACCATTGGATGTTTCCACTGTATTTAAATTAAAATACAGATGCTACAAAATTATATTAAACACCAAGAGGCACTCACCCAGAGAATAACAAAGTGGCTCAAAATAGCTATTAGCCATGAGAGAAGAGCACACAGAAAAGGAGCCCCCCCCCAAAAGTCTCCTGACCCTTTTAGCCACGATACATTCAACAAATAAATGTGAGACTAATGAGACCGGCTGTCTCATATTAGCGAGCAAACCAGAGCCAAAGTTAAATAAAACCCCTGGGCTTACAAAATCACCGGTAAATACAAAAATCCTCTCGCTCTACTAAAGTCCCAAAAACTACCCACAAACAGCCTACCTTAACTCTGGAGGGCAAGTAGAACATTCCCATTGATTTTCAAAGGGAAACATGAAATTTAAACACCACTAGAAGGCTAAATGCCTTCACGACTCTGCGCATAGTCAAGCAGGAAAGCTGCTTGTTTACTTACTGTTGCGCTAAAGCCCTAAAGCAATTTTAACACTGGACAGCATATTTTAAATACATTTTAGGAATAAAGAACATAACGGGGAATATTAAGGAGAACCAGATAATTCTCCACATCATTTTTAAACCTGACATCGTAGCTTGAAAGACTGCAAGGCTACATCACAAGGGAAAGATACCTAATCAAAGTGCATACTCACACAGTAATTTTACCGGAATTCATGATGCCGACCAGACTCTCAGCATGACGACTGACCCTGGGCAAGAGACTGAATTTAAGCATGCTTTCACAAAGCTCTACACTTCAGTTTCTCCACCCAGAAAGCGTTAACAACTATCCCTTCGTTTTATTTTTATTTTTATTCATTACATTTTTTTAAACACTATTACTAAACAGATGCTGTCTTTTGTTTTAATGAAATTAGCAGCTGCCAGACTTCAAACTGACAGCCTAACTGAAAACTATAAGTACATAGACAGCACCTTCAGACCAAAATTCAACATAGCTTGTAGGTTCCCTCCTATTTTTATATATAACAGCTCGGGGCTCTAAACCCTTCACAGGAGCACCCTGTGACAGCCAGGACCTGCTGTTCTTTATAGACTTTAGAAATTGGATGTGATTGACCAGTGATATCTAAAAGTGAAGATAGGTCAGCATTGGGACAATGTAGTTTCCCCATTGTAGCTAAAAAGGAGAATACTGCTTGTCTAACCTGCCAGTATTTCAAGGGGCATTCCTCAAGATCGGGGAAGCTTTGCAGGAACTGATTATGTGATAAAACATTTGGAGCAATATCCATAAGTTTCTTCCCCTGAAGAGAGGGCCAAGATGCTACTGAAATGGGTTGTTGCTGAAGTTTAAAGTGCAGATTATTTAAAAGTGGCTGCTCCCCAGCAACATGCCAGTTTGAATTGAAGTGGCGTTGGATCTGATGTAAAGCTCGCAAGGACCGCCCCATTGGATTATTCCAGAGTTTCTTTGGGGATATGTTTTGGGGAGGAACATATGAGGGTGGGTAGGGAGCAGAAAGATTTGGATGCTAGGGTTTTTTCGATATCTAACCAGGATGGGGAATATGACCCTGTATATTCTCCATGTGGTAAGGATGTCCACTGTGTTAACTTACTGATGTGGATAGCACCATAATAAGTAAAAAAGGATGGTAAAGAGAGGCTCCCTTTAGATTTTGGTGCAGTTAATTTTTGATACGCCCTATGAACTGTTTAATCTTTCCAGATATATTTATTAAGTAATTTCCGGAGAGTGAGAAACCATGATTTGGGGAAATATGGAGCTAACATACTTAGAGGATATAAAATTTGGGGCAGCACATTCTTCTTGATAGTGCTAATTCTTCCCCATAGTGATATTGGCAAAGCACTCCACCTCTCCCGATCAAGTTGTACAGTCTGAATTAATTTACTGAAGTTCTCTTTAATAATCATGGGAAGTTTTTTGGAGATTTTAATGCCCAAGTATATTAAAATTTTGGGTTCCCAATTTAATCTGAATTTTTCCACATCTGCACGCATAAGATTAATGTTTAGAGGAAAGATACTAGATTTTGCTATATTGAGTTTATAGTAAGATACCTTGGTGAAAGACTCGATCTTTTAAAACAGGATTGGTATGCCATAGAGTTTTCTATATGTAGCAGTAGATCATCAGCATAAGCTGATAAAAGGTATTGTTGTGTTCCTATGTGGATTACCTGCAAATTAGGCATTGTGAGCAATCTCCTTATGAAGGGCTCAGGATAGATGTTAAAAAGAAGGGGAGAGAGGGGGCAGCCTTGCCTGGTACCTCGGCGCAATGGGAATGGTTTAGAAAGGAAGCCATTGCACCAGACACAGGCTGTGGGAGATGTGTATAACAATTTGACCCAAGTAACAAATGACTGTGGGAAGCCAAAACATGATAAAGCCATAAAGAGGAAGCGCCATGAGATGTGGTCAAACACTTTTTCTGTGTCGAGGGCAATGAGGGCGGATAGAATAGTTGAGTTACTGGTTAGGGAAATAAGATGTAGAAGGTGACACATGTGATCAACTGAGGATCTACCTGTCATAAAACCAACCTGTTCTTTAGTAATGAGTGCATCTAATAAAGGTCCCATGTGGTTGGCTAATACTTTAGCCAGAATTTTGACGACTACATTGAGTAAAGAAATGGGATGATAATTTCCAGTGTAGTGGGGATCTTGACCTGGTTAGGGAATTATAGTGATCAAAACCTCAAGAAATGTATGGTCGGTAATGCCATTTTCATACCAAGCATTAAATACTTTTGTCAGAATAGGGGAGAGTTCCACAACATATAGCTTGTGTAGATTAGCCAAGAGGCCATCTGGACCGGGTGATTTGTCAGTGGGGAGTTATTTAAGCACTTGCTCAACTTCCCATTCTTGAATAAGAGAACACAAGGAAGGATATTATCTGCAAGCAGTGTTGGAGAGTCAGTTGATCAAGATAATTTTGAATCTGCTGTTTGTTGGGATCTCTTCTTCTGATACATTATACAGATCTTCATAGTATTCTGCAAAACCTGAGACTATCTCTTTCAGGTTGGTAACTAATGGGCCATTCCTTGCAAGGTATAAACCAGGAACCTGTTGAGTAGATTCAACCTGTTTAATGCGAATAGCCAGGAGTTTCCCAGCTCTTGCCCTGGACTCTAGATACTTAATTTTGGTTCTTTTTAAGGAAAGTTTGGCTTTTTGGGACATAAGATCAGAGAATTGGGAGTGGAGCATATGTAAGTTAATCCAGCCAGTTTCTAGGGAATGTTGACTAATGGAGATTTCCAGGGATTTAATGTCTTGAAGTAGTTTCTCTGTCTGAATTTTAAGTTTCCTAGCTCTGGTGGAAGCTAGGTATATACAGTCCTCTCAATGCACATTTTAAGGCTGACCAGACAAATGTAATGCAGGGAACTGAACCAATATTACACTCTAGGAAGGATGTAATAAAGTTTTTGAGGTGAGTTTTAGATGTGGGGATCTGGAGTAATTGCATATTTAAGCGCCAGAGTGAGTCTCTTTTTAATTCCAGGACCCAGAATACATGTAAGAGAGCCTGGGGGGGGGGGATTGACCAGCTATAACTCGTGGGTGAATTGTTGCACCCGATATGCCTGGGAGAATGTGGGAACTAGCCAGAAAGTAGTCTAAATGCGAGCATGTACGATGGGGAAAAGAGAAAAAAGTGTATTGTTTTTCAGTAGGGTTCAGTAGTCTCCAGGCATTCAGCAGATTTAAACCCTTCATAAGTCCTTTTAGGGCTCTCTGTGTGGGCGAAAGGCCAGACCGTCTAGAGTCTGATCTATCTAGTATAAGTTGTGGAGTAATATTCCAGTCTCATCTTAGAAAAATTGTTTGGGGTGAACTGGAAGAAACCAGTTCTGTCCAATTTGTAAAAAATTTGGGGAGTCTACATTCAGGCCATATAGAGCTGATTGTAATTTGGTGGGAGCCCAGGAGACCCTGGAGTAGAATTCAACGTCCCTGGATGTCCCAGAGCTCACATGTCAATTGAAAGGGGATGTTTTTATGAAATAAAATAGCAACTCCCCCCTGGTTAGTGGATGCCCCTGCTCCAAAGGCGTGTCCTACCCAACCTCTGCATAGCAGGCGAACAGTCTCTCTTTTGAGGTGGGTTTCTTGCAACCAAGCAATGCTTACTTTGAGATTCCATAGGTGCTTGAGGATAACCTGCTGCTTACATGTGTCCCTGGCACCTTTCACATTCCAGCTTAAACATATTTATGGGCCAGACATTCTTAATTAACTAGGTGGTGGAATGGAATGCCTTATGAGTAATAGGTGATATGTTGTACGAGCTTTATGAGTAACAGTAAATATGCACACTCCATGTCTTTTTCTTGTTTGAATAAGAAAAGATAATGCAATAATTCTTTGATCCTCCCTCCCACCCTCAAAACCCTCAAAATTCCCTTAATAACTACCCCAAGTTCTACCAACTGTACCACTAAATTTAACCTGTCAGGTGATGTCTTAAAGTAAACCTATAGGTAACAAATCCCTTTGCAATCCCTCTCTCTCACCCTCCACTTTTTGTTAAGCAAGTAATTATATATTCGTAAGAGAAAGATAACGACAAGAGGTAGTAAAGAATTAACAAATTACTGTAAGTAGCAGAAGTTAGCTTATCTGAAATATACCTCTTACTTAATGAAGACATCCCTCTTGGCAATAATGAAAAATCAGTCGGTATATCAAAACAAAGGAATAATGAAAAAGTACAGCTACATGCAAATATGTAATACTCTAGACATGGCTTGTTACTTCACAAGCAGTCTCTGGAATCAGTCACCAGTTGTTTTTGCAGCGGACAGTCCACAAAGCTAGACATGAAGCTGTATTAATCTAAAGCCTTTTCAGTTAAAAGCAAGGTCTGTAGGGTTGATGGTAATGAGATCCCTACTGGAAGGCCTGCCTGATTCAGGTGAGGAAGTGGACTAATTAGCGATGTGGATCACCAGCAATGTGACTGCACTGGAAATAGTTCCTTTATACCTGAGGTTCTGACATCATTTCCTCAAGAGTGCAAGGTGAATATCACTGTCATGTCCTCTAGCACACTGCACTGACAATATAAGCATACACATTGTATAATATATATATATTTCTATATAACAAACCAATCACACACACATACAAAAACAAACAAAAAAGTAGATAAACATGTGGGGAGTAGTGCAATGTAATGGCTGTGGGGCAGCAGTCTTCTGGGAGTCTTTCTGGAGGCTGAGATGCTGCCCTATTTGCAGACAACCCTCTGCCCTGATGGAGTAAGTTGCCCGTCTTCAGGCTACACTGGACAGTAGTAAGGAAACCTTCTCCCCGGCCACACTGGACAGTAGGAAGGGAACCTCCCCCATCCAGTGAGCACTAGCGCCACCACCACTACCTCAGAGGTTGCGAAGAAAGCACAGCAGTTGGACCACAGTGGGCTCAGGGAGGGTGAGGATGGTGGAACAGCGGCACACCCAGTCAATTGTTCCACTCCACAATCCATACACCATTCTGGGGGAGCATAGCTCCCCTATGGATGCACCCACAGAGAAGACTGATGACAACTGTCACAAGGGAGGCCCACAGAAAGGAGGCAGAGGACACCACATGGAAAGGAAGCAGCTCCTGGTGGGGGACTCAATTGTTAGGGGGATAGAACTGGGAGGAGCTGGGAAAACTGAAGTAAGGTGACTGCATGGTGCCATGGCTTGGAGGGACAGGAGGCACATCCTCAGGATCACGAGAACTGCTGCAAGGGAGTCTGCGCTGGACATAATTGTCCACCAAGGGACAAATGACTTGGCTCATCGTGAGATTAGAGCAGTGCAAGAGGACATTGCAGAGTTGGGGAAGGGCCTAAGACAAGTAGCACACACAGTATCCTTCTCAGAGGTGCTGCCTGTCAATGGCATGGGGGAGGTGAGGGTACTTTGCACCATGCAGTTTAATGAATGGTTGAAAAAATGGTGTGGAGCACAGGGGTTTGGCTTCATTGGGGACTGGGGTTCCACCTGGAGGGACACCATCCTATACTGGCAGGATGGTCTGCGTCTGTCCAGGAAGGGAACAAGTCTTTTGAGCAATTGGTTTAAATGCTTCATTGGCAAGCTTTTAAACTAGTCAAAAGGGGAGGCACTGATAAGCAGCAGGAAAATCCCAGCCTCTCCCTACAAAACAGGGTACTAAATGAGTAAAAGACCGAGGTAGAAAGGTCAGTGGGGGTTACTGCAACAGAAGGTAAAGCCATCAAAAAATTGAGAGCAATGAGTACCAATGCCCGTAGTCTGGGTAACAAGCTTTCTGAATTAGTGGCCTTGATGGAAGAGGAACATCTGGATATTGTGGCAATCATAGAAACATGGTACACACAAAACTGTGACTGGGACATAAACATACCAGGATACACTATCTATAGGAGGGACACGGAGGGTAAAAGAGGAGGAGGAGTAGCTCTTTACATAAGGGAAGGAATAAAAGCAACAGAACAAAAGGGTAAACAGGGAGGAGAAGAAGCACTGTGGGTAAATTTGGAGAAGGGCAATGGCACCACAATCTGCACAGGGGTTGTATACAGACCCCCTTCTCAGGGGGAGGAACTGGACAAGGAAATGATAGAAAGTATACTTAGAATGGCAGAAAAAGGGAAGATATTGCTGATGAGTGATCTGAATATGCCAGATGTTAACTGGAGTGCAATTGCAGCAGCCACTTCGAAGAGTGGAGTTATTCTAGATGCCCTACAGGGGGCATGCCTTACACAACTAGTATTGGAGCCCACTTGAGAGGGAGCAATCTTAGACCTGATTCTCTCAAATGGAGATGGAGAGAGGATCACAGATGTAGAAGTGGGTATCCATCTGGGAACTAGTGACCATCAAACAGTATGGTTCACAATAAACACTGCAATAGAGTCAAGCCATACAAAGGCAAAAGTACTGGACTATAGAAGGGCTGACTTTGCCAAAATGGGTGAGTGCCTGAGGAATGCACTAGCAAATGGGCAGGAAGGAGGGGTGGAAGAACAATGGGAAATAATAAAAACTCCATCACAGAGGTAACAAGCCTTTGTGTGAAGCAAATAAACAAAACAAAACGATGTAAGAAACCATGATGGTTCTCAAAAGGAAGTGGCAGTGAAGGTTCAAGAGAAAAAGAAATCATTCAGGAAGTACAAGGAATTGCAGAAGGAGCAGGACAGAGAACTGTATCAGTTAAAGCAAAAGGAGGCTGAGAAGGCAGTCAGAACAGCAAAGGCCCAAACAGAGGAAAAGATGGCCAAGTCAGTTAAGAAGGGGGATAAAACCTTTTATAGGTACATCAGGGAGCGAAGGAAGACCAAGGGAGGGATGGTGAGGCTTAATAAAGGGAGGAGGGTGGGCAGAGGGAGACTGTGAAAAGGCAGAGATTCTAAACAAATATTTTGCTCAGTATTTACAAATGAAGAGGGAGGTACCAAAACAAACAGTAGAAACACTCTGGATACAGAAGTTGATACCTGCCAATTTACAAAAGAAAGGGTTCTGAAAGAACTCTTAAAACTGAAGGTGGACAAAGCATTGGGGCCAGATGGGATTCATCCCAGAATTTTAAAAGAACTAAGGGTAGAACTAGTGACACCACTGACTACCCTTTTTAACAAATCATGGGAGGATGGGGTGGTACCCGAGGACTGGAGGAGAGCAGATGTGATTCCCCTTAACAAAAGTGGGAGCAAGGCAGAAGCAGGAAACTACAGACCTGTTAGTTTAACCTCAGTGATAGAGAAAATGATGGAATCACTTCTGAAGGAAAGAATTGTTGAGTATCTAGAGGTCAGAGGGGCACAGGACCCTAGGCAGCATGGATTCACAGTAGGAAGGTCATGCCAGATGAATCTGATAGATTTCTTTGACTGGGTGACCAAAGTAGTAGATATGGAGGGGCTGTGGACATGGCCTACCTGGACTTTAGCAAGGCATTTGACACAGTCCCACATAAAAGATTAATATACAAGTTAGCCAGCCTGGGAGTGGGTCCCAAGATGACAGCCTGGGTAAAGAATTGGCTGAAGAATAGGACACAGAGAGTAATAGTAAATGGAGTCCACTCTGAAGAAAGGAGGGTTACTAGTTGGGTACCGCAGGGTTCAGTTCTAGGACCAGTCCTCTTCAATGTCTTTATAGGCGACATTGCAGAGGGACTGGAAGGAGAAGTGTATCTCTTTGCAGATGACACAAAGATCTGCAACAGAGTTGATGCACAAGGTGGGGTGGAATGGATGAGAAGGGACTTGGCAAGGTTAGAGGAATGGTCAAATGAATGGCAGCTCAGATTCAATGCTAAGAAGTGCAAGGTAATGCACCTGGGAAACAAAAACCCAGGGGGAGAGTACACAATGGGGGATGAGATACTAACAACAACAAAAATGGAAAGGGACCTGGGGTAGTCATATCAGATGACCTAAAGGTGGGCAAGCAATGTGAGAGGGCAGCAAGGAGTGCTGGGTGATACTGGGATGCATAGGAGAGGCATCACCAGTAGAAAACAGGAAGTTATTATCCCTCTGTACAGACAGCTGGTGAGACCCCATCTGGAGTACTGTGTGCAGTTCTGGAGACACAATCTCCACAAAGACATAGACAGGATGGAAGCTGTCCAGAGGAGGGCAACTAAAATGGTGCTGGGTCTGCACCAGAATACAGATGAAGAGAGATGAAAGGAGCTTAATATGTATAGCCTCGAGGAAAGGAGGGAGAGGGGGGACATGATAGAAACGTTCAAGTACTTCAAGGGAATCAACAAAGTCCAAGAGGGTAGCATCTTACAAAAAAAGAGGTGTGCAAGAACAAGAGGGTACAATTTAAAGATGGGGGGGTGGCTCAGAGGTAATTTTAGGAAGTATTTTTTCACAGAGAGAGTTGTGGATGCATGGAATGGCCTTCCGGAGGAGGTTGTGGAGTCAAAATCAGTGGAGGAATTCAAGCATGCTTGGGACAGTCATTAAGGCCATTCTAGGGGGTGGGGGTAGGAAGAAGTAGACTGCTGGTTAACTAGGATCTGCAGCTTATCCAGTAGGTAGGGAAATGGGCAGACTGGGTGGGCCAAGCAGTCCTTATCTGCCATCATATTCTATGTTTCTATGTTAACCACAATAAAGTCTTGGGAGCAGAGGCACTAAAAGCTGCCACTACTGCTACTTAGTTGAATTAAACAGCCATTTTCAATCAATCAATCAATCAAAATCTTTATTTAATCAGGCTAACATCATTGAGCATAGCTCATTTACAAGATGGACCTGAGTGGTCAAGAAGTGCAAGTGTTATTACATTGACAAGGGTATCATAAACAGTAATACAATGACAGGGGTAACAAAAAACAGTAATACAATGACATAAGTGTTAGTATATAACAATATACATATGTACAAGGCATTAACACTTTTAATCTGGGAGACAGTAGGCAGTTGGCACATCAGAGTTAATATGTAGATTATAGGACCTAGCAGGCATTTTGAGGGTGAATCTTGAGACTGGGAATGGGAGTTTTTTCAGCATATAGAAACACGAGCAGAAAAGGAGGGGGTGGGTAGGGCCGTGAATTAGGCCTTGTGGAAGCAGTTGCAGAGTTCTGGGAATAGGGTGGTGAATAATCTTTTGAAGGATATTAAGGGTGGGAGGTTATTTAGCTTCATGGTTTTTGAGTGAGTTCCAAACAATTGCTAGTGAGTAGCTGATAGCAGCCCTCCCAAGCTGGGTGCAGGCATTGGGGACCTTAAGAATGATAATTTTGCTGATCCTTAGGTTGTATGGCCTAGAAGTGATTTGAGTAAAACAGTCCGAGATGTAGGTAGGTAGCTTGCCTGATAAGGCTTTGAATATCCAAATTGCAGCATTCCTATTTCTTCTGTGTTGTAATGATGACCAGTTAACTGCCTTATAAAGGGAGCAATGGTGGGTGCTGAAGGGAAGGTCAGTAATGAATCTGATGGACCTGTGGTATAGGGTGTCCAGTTTATTTAAGAGGGGGAGTGAACAGTGCCCATACAGAAAGTCAGCATAGTCAATGAGGATAGGAATGAAGCCTGGATTAATGTTTTTTGAGTCTCTGTTGAGGTAGTGCTTTATTCTAAAAATAAACCAAGCCTTTGTCTCAGTTTCTTTAGTAGCTCCTCAATATGGACAGAAAAGTCAAGTTTGTTATCAATCCAGACACCAAGATATTTGAAGTTATCAACGAATTCCAGCTTTCCAAGTAAGGTGGTTAGTTGTAGGGTGGTAGATGATGGGGTAGTGGCAGAGCAACTTTGTGAGGAAAAGAGCATAGCTTTTGTTTTTTTGGCAGTAGTTTTTTATCCAGTAAGTTGTGTTGTAGGATGGAGAATTCAGATTGTAGCAGTTCACAGGCTTTAGACAATGAAGGATTGCTAACATATAGCACAGTATCATCAGCAAACAGATGGATGTTTGATTGAGTGAGGTTAGCATCAATATTATTAATATAGATGGCAAAGAGGATGGGGCCAAGAATAGAGCTCATGTACACCTCTTAGCAGTGGTTTTAAAGTGGATAGGTAGTTTCCATTTTTACCAGTTGTGATCTGTCTGATAGATAGCACTTGAACCAATTGAGTGAAGGGAATCCAACCCTATTGAGCCAAGGGAGGTGATCAGTGATTCATGATCCACTGTGTCAAATGCTTTGCTCAAATCCAGAACACAGCACAGGTACTATTCTTCTTATCCATAGCAGTCTGCCAGTCGTTGGTTACTTTGGCTAGGGCTGAAATGGTGCTGTGCCTTGATCTAAATCCTGATTGTGCTGTGTTTAGGAGGTTATTGTTATCCAGATAGACCCTTAATTGTGAGTTTACTAACTTTTCGAGCATCTTGGACAGAACTGATAGGATGGAAATGGGCCTGTAATTATTGAGATCCATGGGATCACCAGATTTGAGTAAAGGAACTACTTGAGCTGTTTTCCAAATGGAGGGAATGGATCCAGTGGTGAGGGAAAGATTGAAGAGATGAGTGAGGGGGGCAGATAAGACTTGAGATGCAATCTTGAGGAAGTAGGGGTCCAGGGAGTCTGTACCTGCACTTTTTGAAGTATCCAAATTGGAGAGGAGATCTTCCACTTCTTTCAATGATATTGGGTTGAAGGAGAAGGTTGATGTAGCCTTTTGGCCCACGGTGGATTGAAGATTCAAGGAAGATCTCAGGAGATTTGCAGGTGAAGAGTCAAATGCTAGTCCAGCTGTGGTGAAGTGGTCATTGAAGGTATTTAGAATTTCTTGTTTATCCGTAATTTCTGTGTTATTTAGTAGCAGTTTGCAGGTTAAGGCAGGAGTAGAGTTTTGGCCCAAGATACCCTTTATAGTTCCCCAGAGCCTGGTTGGGTTATTATAGGAGGCATCCAATTCAGCTCTATAATAGGCCACTTTGGCAGATCTTATTTGTGTTGTACATGAATTTCTTGCTTTTCTGAAATTTAGCCAGTCTATGGAGTCCTTAGTTTTTCTTGCCTTTTCCACAGTTTGTCTCTGGCTAGCAAGGCTGTTTTAAGATCAGTGGTGAACCAGGGCAGGACCTTGCTTTAGTTCTGATATTGGTGAATGGTGCATGAATATTTAGAGCATTAGTGATAATGTCCTTTAAGATCTGGAGAGCTGTTTCCACTGAGGTTGTAAGGTAGAAATCTTGCCAATGTATTGTGTTACTCAGGTCATGGAGGTAACCTGGTATGTTGAACTTTTTTTGACCTTTTGGGGACAAATTCAGCAGGGTTGGATGGTTTGGGTGAAGATCTTATGCCAGCTATGGGACAATGGTCACTTACATCATTCGGTAGTAATCCTGCATGAGTATATAAGTGAGGCTTATTTACCAACATAATATCCAGGAGTGAGCTGTTGCTAGAATTTTTTAGGTTAACCCTGGTTGGGTCTTTTATTAGCTGTGTAAAGCCATAGGTGTCACAGAAGGTTACCAATGGAGCAGAAGCATTAGATAGCCAGTTTAAATTCAAATCACCAAGGATGATGGTATCTTCAGGGCCTAGATTGGTTATTGACCCCAGGTGAGATAGTAATTTGAGGCCTGCTGAGGGGGGCCTATAGCAGCCAACCAATTTAAATGGAGACAAGTTTGGAAGGGATATTTTGATTGATAAACATTCAAATTCCTTTGGTTCGGATGTGATGATGAGGCAGGTAGCAGAGATGGTGTCCTTAATGTATATGGCCACCCACCACCCCTGGAAGGGCGATCTGCTCTGAAGAGCTGATAGTTGGTAAGGTTTACAACACTGTCTTTGGTCGATGGTCTGAGCCAAGATTCAGAGATGACCAGAAAATCAGGCAGGGTATGTGCCACCCAGGCCTGTATTACGGACAATTTTTTTAAAAGGCTGCAGGCATTGATATGTAGGAAGCTTAGGCCATTTATAGAGGATAGATCAGCAGGGGAAAAAATACTTTCAATGGGGCCAGGATTTATTTCAATGGTACCAAAACAGATCAGAAGGTAGAAGATTAATTTGAGGAGGGCACCAAGGGACAAGGATAGTGTGTGGTCAGAGCGTTTCCTCCTAATCCTGGGTGCCTGCTGTGAGCTGAGTGATGGTCCTGATATATGGATGCAAAATTTTCATAGATAATATTTTAATGGACAGGCATAGTGGGTTAATAAAAGCCATGATACAAGTAAGTGCCAGGGCTGTGCTGAATTGTTAGGGTGGCCTTATGTGGGATATCCCAGAGGTTGCATTGCAAACGTGGTTCGGGTGAATAAGGAATCCGTGGTTGGCCCTTGTGGATGGTAGAAATGGGCAGGTTGTATTAACTGAGTTATTTATCTTGACACTGGGTATAGCATTGATATCATAAGGGATTGGTGAGATACAAGGCTCAGGAGCAAAAGGGAGCAAAGTAGCATTGTGGAGGTTAGGTATGGGTTAAGGGAGGAAGGGAAGGGATGTGGGCGTGGATTAAGAAATGGCGGGAGAAAGTGTATAAAGGAATCAACCAAGAGGGGGACGGGGGGCGGGCAAAAATTTTGCAGCTTTGCCCGTACCTTCTGCCTGCTTCTCCCGGCCTCCTGGAACCCTTGGTCGGCTGCACAGGTGCCGCCGACCCGCTGGCGTCTCGGAGCCCCTCTGCTCCCTGGACCTCGAGGGCTGCGCCTTCTACAAGGTGGGGGACAGAGGAGAAGGCAGTCAGTAAAGTACCTTTATTGCAGTAATCTGCAACAAGGTGCTAAAACTTGGGATCTGCAAAACAATAGACTGGGAGGGTATGGGGGGTTAGCGCCTAAGCGCTAACCCACACAGCAATTCAAAAGACTGTAACACTTGATTTTAACATAGGGAAAAACAGCCCATAAACCAGGCACAAAGTAAGAGAAAACAGCACTTTTTATGAGAAATTCAAAATAAATTACAGAAAAGCAGAAATCCCAGCCAGAATAGTGCAGCAAACCCCAGTTTAAGTCTATGGGGAAGGCGCACCAATCGGAAGCAAGGCACAGTCTGCGGTCGCTTTCCAATTGGTTTGCGGCTTTGCCCGTACCTTCTGCCTGCTTCTCCCGGCCTCCTGGAACCCTTGGTCGGCTGCACAGGTGCCGCTGACCCGCTGGCCCTCGGAGCCCCTCCGCTCCCTGGACCTCGAGGGCTGCGCCTTCTGCCTGCTTCTCCCGGCCTCCTGAACCCTTGGTCGGCTGCACAGGTGCCCCGACCATGCCTCGGAGCCCCTCCGCCTCCCTGGACCTCGAGGGCTGCGCCTTCTTCTGCCTTCTTCTCCCGGCCTCCTGGAACCCTTGGTCGGCTGCACAGGTGCCGCCGAACCGCTGGCGTCTCGGAGCCCCTCCGCTCCCTGGACCTCGAGGGCTGCGCCTTCTACAAGGTGCTGTGAGTGATTCTTTTGAATAAAGCCGGTAGTGCAGTTTTCAGCTCTGATAAGGCTTGATCTTGTGTTTCATAGGTCTGCCACTGGTCTCCCAGCTTAACTTGTAGAACTGCAGGGTATCTAACCTGAAATGGCTTGTCAGCTCCGGGAGACAAGTGGATATCGTTCCTGACATTTCAACCTGACCGACTGGGGTAAATCTTGAGCTATTCTCACTTGTTTTCCTTCCCATAAGACATCCTGTAATGTTTTCACCCGGGCCAAGATGTGTTGCTTGTCCAGAAAATTAAGTAGTTTAAAAATAATAGGCCTGGGTGGAGAACCAGGTGGTGGAGGCAGACGCAGCACTTGGTGAGCTCTTTCTACCACATATGTAGTGCCGTTTGGAGAAGGGCCTGCAATCTTCTTGCAAAATTTCTGTACAAAAAGAATAGGTGAAGCGTCCTCTTCCTGTTCTGGGATACCGATCACCAGGAGATTATTCCTACGGCTTCTCCCCTCCAGATCTTCAGGTTTCTCCTCCAATTTTTTAAGTCTCCGCTGTTCTAGGGTTTGGTCTATAGATGACTTATCTTGTTTTTTTTCCATTCAAATTATGCGGGCTTCCGAATTGCTGACTCTTGTTGCAAGGGCATCCATAGTTATTTTTATTTCATGCAGCTCTTCTGTAATATTAGTGATTGATTCCTGCATTGGTTTCATGATTTCCAGAAAGCGTTCTTCAGTTAATGGATTGGTCACAGTAGTAGCTTTTGGTGTTTGCTGTTTAGGCTGCTTCGGGGCCTTGTCCTTCTCAGGAGACGGTGGCGGAGAGTGTCTTGGCAGTGCTTTGCGCATGTAAACTTCCATTGTTGGAAGTTAGTAGAAGCCAGCTGGTGTTTAGACGCTGGGTCAGACAGAAATTACTTGTCAAGTCCTTTGAAGAGATGATTTAGCAGTGGGTTTTTTGTGGGCTCAGAATGGAGTGAAAGGAGTCTGCTGCTTGCTGTCTAGGCTGCCATCCCATGACTCCAGCAGTACTGAATTCTGCATCTAGGGGTACTGAGTGTGTGATACAGGAATATCTTTTCAGGGGAATAGGTTCCAATGGGAAAAACTAAAAGCTTAGTGATATATTGGGGGAAGCTTGCCTATTGTGGCTCTGTAGGCCAATATGGCAGCATTTCTCAGTCTCCTAGTGTTTAACTCAGTTATACCTTGGGCATTCAGCAGACCAACGTGTGGCTGTCTGTCTGTGTTTGTCTCTGTCACTAGTTTAGTTTTGTGGATTTTTATGTGTTTCTGCTTGGAGGAACTGGACCATTCTTGGACATGACATCTATGAACATCTCCTGGACTAAGAACATATAAAACATCACCACCAGGTATTTGCATTCACAGAGGTGTTGATGGTGGAACCAGGATGTTGTGGGGGGTTACTCCCAAGTCTAGTATTGGGTGGGGTTCTGCTTGCCCACTCCAGGCAGGAGAAGTATTTGGGTGCGATCCTAGATGAGGGACTGATGCTTGATGCTTAGTTGTCAGCCATGTTTACTATCTTATGAATATCACCCAAATCTGAACCCTGGTTCCCCCTGATGACCTGGCCACACTGATGCACGTGTTCATCACTTCCAAGCTAGACTACTGTAATGCCCTATACCTTGGGTTATCTGGAGGCAATCTCCACATCCTGCAGCTGGTGCAGAATGTGGCAGCAAGACTTCTGACAGAAGCAAACAGATGTGATCATATTATTCTGATCCTCCACAGACTGCACTGCTTGCTGGTCATTTGGAGGATTGTCTTCAAAATAGCACTCCTTACTGATAAGACCCTGCATGAAGGGGGTCCCTTTTATCTGCAAGAGCTCTATGTCTCCTACCATCCAGACCAGGCACTCCATTCTTCTGAGGGAGGCCTTCTAGGGGTTCCCAGGGTTAGAGTATGGCACTTTGGGGATAGAGCTTTTGCTGTGAATGTACTGACCCTGTGGAATTCCTTGCCTGATGATCTGAGGAGGGCTCCCTTGATAGAAGCCTTTAAAAGGAGATTAAAATCCTACCTGTTCCAACAGGCTGTAATTGACTGACTCAGAAATGCAACTAAAGGTGTTTTATTATAATTGAATATGTACTGTATGGTGTATTTAGTTGCATTGTTGTTTTTATTGTACAGCACTCAGAGTCTTATGAATTGAGTGCTTTAGAAATAAAATATCTATATATCTCTTCATCTATCTAGGAAAAATAAGGAGAGCTTAGGGTTTAAAAGATTTCAAGATATTGGTTAAAGGGTTACAGATCTCCACTTTGAAGACAGATAATTTGACAAATTGTGAGAGTTTAAGGTTTTTAGGATTCCATTCCAAATGGAAGGAAGGTGTAACAGAGAAGAAAAGCCGTGCATTTTTTTTTTCATTCAGTAAGCTTTATTTACATTTTTCAATTTGTTTACACAATCAATTACAGGAAAAGAAGACAGTCAACATCAGGGGTTCAACAGTTAGATACATTTATGCGACTGTATGTTAGGCTTAGTTATGTCCAATGCAAACCCCCCAATATACGAGTCCAACAAAGTAAAACAAACAATACTAAAACAAAATTAGTCCCAGATTAAATCTTTAATAATCCTGTCCCCCCCTTTTAAAAGACTTTGAGTGTTTAGGTTCAACTTATCACCAATAAAAGGAAAATCAGTGCCAGCTTCTAGTTTGGAATTTACATTTTTAGGTTTCCATGCAGATAAAGTGTCCAAAGTGTCCCATATGTCTAAATAAAGTGACAATCTATTACTCATCCTGGCAATATGTTTTTCTACCTGAAGGGCCAGTAATATTTCTCTATGCCATTCTAATAATGTAGGCAAAGAGTCATCTATCCAGTGTCTCATGATTACTTGCTTGGCAACAGCAGCAATTAGGGCTACTAGGGGTTTCCTGGGTTTTACAGTATCGACAGGGTAGTGATTAAGCAAGCAGATTTCTGGCAGGAATAGGGAATCCAATTCTAGTATAGGATCTAATGATTTCTGGATATCATGCCAAAATACTTGAATTTTAATGCATGACCATATCTTATAATATAGATCTCCATTAGGTGCTAAACACCGGGGACACTGAGAAGAGGGAAGTTTCCCAATCTTATGGAGTTTCTGGGGGGTAAAATAGAGATTACGCATGCTGTTAAATTGTGTGAGATGTAATCTATCTTGCTTGTCAAATCTGTATAAATTAATTCAGGTTTGCTACCAGAAGTTCACTTCAGGTGGGAGAGATAATTTATGGACCCAGTAGAAACATATGCCTTTGGGTAGCTGGGTAGCCAGTGTGGTAGGGGCACAGGTTTATGTGGGCAAATCAAGTAGCTTGACACAAGTAGCCTCTTTCCAAGTTCCCATTTATTCTCAATTCTCCAGAAAAATTATTCAGAGGCAGATCAATACTTAATTTAGTGCATCAGTTCAACATCAGGTTCTCAGTTTTAGTACAAAATTGTATACCTTGCTCTTTAGAGCACTTTGTCAAACTTTTCTGGAGCTCACAGCAGAAATACCACAGCAGACAAATTCATCTGGCATTCTAAATCTTCCTTTCAGAGCAGTAGATAGCACAGAGCATTATGACTCCATAGAGCACTTTGAAAACAGCTTCAGAGCATAGCTCCAGACCCACAGCAAGCAGAATGACCTTGCACTCTCCCTTAATCTCAAACAAAAAACTTGACTCTAATCCAAAGAGTCTTAATTTATATCCCAAAAGGGTCATGTGATCATTCAACTCCTCCCCAATATTTTAATTTAAACTTTAAATCTTTATTTGCCAAGTATTTATTTTATTTATATACACACTGCTCCTTTAAATTTCCAAAGCAAAACATTTATTACGCTACCAGCAGTTTAAACTCTTTTAATAGTGGTTTAAACATTATTTCTGAAAATTATAGCACCTCCCCTTCCTATACCTGATAAAAGGAAAGGAAATGAGGTCGGCTGGCTCCTAGAAGAAGAAGAAGGAGCCAGGACTCGAACTCAGGACTCCATTACCACTGCAAACACCCTTGTTCCAGAAAGTGTCTGGAATCACTTCCAAACCTCCCCACTCTAACTCAAAAAGGTTAGTGAAGTTCAAAACAATTGTGCTTTGTTGGAATAATCCATTTTTAAAGAAGGTTTTAAAAGTAAATATCTTTGTGATAGTGCTTACAATCGCACCATCGGGAAAAAGCTCAGAAATATATAACAAAACCCTTTTATACAGAGAGCCAATATAACACTGATTTAAAGGCATTCAATCTGGCACTGGCTTATGTAAAATATAACACTTTTAAACTGAACCATTGGATGTTTCCTGTATTTAAATTAAAATACAGATGCTACAAAATTATATTAAACACCAAGAGGCACTCACCCAGAGAATAACAAAGTGGCTCAAAATAGCTATTAGCCATGAGAGAAGAGCACACAGAAAAGGAGCCCACCCCCAAAAGTCTCCTGACCCTTTTAGCCACGATACATTCAACAAATAAATGTGAGACTAATGAGACCGGCTGTCTCATATTAGCGAGCAAACCAGAGCCAAAGTTAAATAAAACCCCTGGGCTTACAAAATCACCGGTAAATACAAAAATCCTCTCGCTCTACTAAAGTCCCAAAAACCACCCACAAACAGCCTACCTCAACTCCAGAGGGCAAATAGAACATTCCCATTGATTTTCAAAGGGAAACATGAAATTTAAACACCACTAGAAGGCTAAATGCCTTCACTACTCTGTGCACAGTCAAGCAGGAAAGCCACTTGTTTACTTACTGTTGCGCTAAAGCCCTAAAGCAATTTTAACACTGGACAGCATATTTTAAATACATTTTAGGAATAAAGAACATAACGGAGAATATTAAGGAGAACCAGATAATTCTCCACATCATTTTAAACCTGACATCGTGAGCTTGAAAGACTGTAAGGCTACATCACAAGGGAAAGATACCTAATCAAGGTGCATACCCTCACACAGTAATTTTACCGGCAATTCATGATGCCGACCAGACTCTCAGCATGACGACTGACCCTGGGCAGAGACTGAATTTAAGCATGCTTTCACAAAAGCTCTACACTTCAGTTTCTCCCCAGAGAAAGCGTTAACAACTATCCTTCGTTTTATTTTTATTTTATTCATTACATTTTTAAACACTATTACTAAACAGATGCTGTCTTTTGTTTTAATGAAATTAGCAGCTGCCAGACTTCAAACTGACAGCCTAACTGAAAACTATAAGTACATAGACAGCACCTTCAGACCAAAATTCAACATAGCTTGTAGGTTCCTCCTATTTTATATATAACAGCTCGGGCTCTAAACCCTTCACAGGAGCACCCTGTGACAGCCAGGACCTGTTGTTCTTTATAGACTTTAGAAATTGGATGTGATTGCCCAGTGATATCTAAAAGTGAAGATAGGTCAGCATTGGGACAATGTAGTTTCCCCATTGTAGCTAAAAAGGAGAATACTGCTTGTCTAACCTGCCAGTATTTAAAGGGGCATTCCTCAAGATCGGGGAAGCTTTGCAGGAACTGATTATGTGATAAAACATTTGGAGCAATATCCATAAGTTTCTTCCCCCGAAGAGAGGGCCAAGATGCTACTGAAATGGGTTGTTGCTGAAGTTTAAAGTGCAGATTATTTAAAAGTGGCTGCTCCCCAGCAACATGCCAGTTTGAATTGAGTGGCGTTGGATCTGATGTAAAGCTACGAAGGACCGCCCCATTGGATTATTCAGAGTTTCTTTGGGGATATGTTTTGGGAGGAACATATGAGGGTGGGTAGGAGCAGAAAGATTTGGATGCTAGGGTTTTTGATATCTAACCAGGATGGGGAATATGACCTGTATATTCTCCATGGTAAGGATGTCCACTGTGTTAACTTACTGATGTGGATAGCACCATAATAAGTAAAAAAGGATGGTAAAGAGAGGCTCCCTTTAGATTTTGGTGCAGTTAATTTTTGATACGCCCTATGAACTGTTTAATCTTTCCAGATATATTTATTAAGTAATTTCCGGGGAGTGAGAAACCATGATTTGGGGAAATATGGAGCTAACATACTTAGAGGATATAAAATTTGGGGCAGCACATTCTTCTTGATAGTGCTAATTCTTCCCCATAGTGATATTGGCAAAGCACTCCACCTCTCCCGATCAAGTTGTACAGTCTGAATTAATTTACTGAAGTTCTCTTTAATAATCATGGGAAGTTTTTTGGAGATTTTAATGCCCAAGTATATTAAAATTTTGGGTTCCCAATTTAATCTGAATTTTTCCACATCTGCACACATAAGATTAATGTTTAGAGGAAAGATACTAGATTTTGCTATATTGAGTTTATAGTAAGAAACCTTGGTGAAAGACTCGATCTCTTAAAACAGGATTGGTATGCTATAGAGTTTTCTATATGTAGCAGTAGATCATCAGCATAAGCTGATAAAAGGTGTTGTTGTGTTCCTATGTGGATTACCTGCAAATTAGGCATTGTGAGCAATCTCCTTATGAAGGGCTCAGGATAGATGTTAAAAAGAAGGGGAGAGAGGGGACAGCCTTGCCTGGTACCTCGGCACAATGGGAATGGTTTAGAAAGGAAGCCATTGCACCAGACACAGGCTGTGGGAGATGTGTATAACAATTTGACCCAAGTAACAAATGACTGTGGGAAGCCAAAACATGATAAAGCCATAAGAGAGCGCCATGAGATGTGGTCAAACACTTTTCTGTGTCGAGGGGCAATGAGGGGATAGAATAGTTGAGTTACTGGTTAGGGAAATAAGATGTAGAAGGTGACACATGTGATCAACTGAGGATCTACCTGTCATAAAACCAACCTGTTCTTTAGTAATGAGTGCATCTAATAAAGGTCCCATGTGGTTGGCTAATACTTTAGCCAGAATTTTGACGACTACATTGAGTAAAGAAATGGGATGATAATTTCCAGTGTAGTGGGGATCTTGACCTGGTTAGGGAATTATAGTGATCAAAACCTCAAGAAATGTATGGTCGGTAATGCCATTTTCATACCAAGCATTAAATACTTTTGTCAGAATAGGGGAGAGTTCCACAACGTATAGCTTGTGTAGATTAGCCAAGAGGCCATCTGGACCAGGTGATTTGTCAGTGGGGAGTTATTTAAGCACTTGCTCAACTTCCCATTCTTGAATAAGAGAACACAAGGAAGGGATATTATCTGCAGGCAAAGTTGGGAGAGTCAGTTGATCAAGATAATTTTGAATCTGCTGTTTGTTGGGATCTTTTCTTCTGATACATTATACAGATCTTCATAGTATTCTGCAAAACCTGAGACTATCTCTTTCAGGTTGGTAACTAATGGGACATTCCTTGCAAGGTATAAACCAGGAACCTGTTGAGTAGATTCAACCTGTTTAATGCGAATAGCCAGGAGTTCCCAGCTCTTGCCCTGGACTCTAGATACTTAATTTTGGTTCTTTTTAAGGAAAGTTTGGCTTTTTGGGACATAAGATCAGAGAATTGGGAGTGGAGCATATGTAAGTTAATCCAGCCAGTTTCTAGGGAATGTTGACTAATGGAGATTTCCAGGGATTTAATGTCTTGAAGTAGTTTCTCTGTCTGAATTTTAAGTTTCCTAGCTCTGGTGGAAGCTAGATATATACATTCCCCTCTCAATGCACATTTTAAGGCTGACCAGACTAATGTAATGCAGGGAACTGAACCAATATTACACTCTAGGAAGGATGTAAAAAGTTTTTGAGGTGAGTTTTAGATGTGGGGATCTGGAGTAATTGCATATTTAAGCGCCAGAGTGAGTCTCTTTTAATTCCAGGACCCAGAATACATGTAAGAGAGACGGGGGTGGGGGAATGACCAGCTATAACCCGTGGGTGAATTGTTGTACCCGATATGCCTGGGAGAATGTGGGAACTAGCCAGAAAGTAGTCTAAATGCAAGCATGTACGATGGGGAAAAGAGAAAAAAGTGTATTGTTTTTCAGTAGGGTTCAGTAGTCTCCAGGCATCCAGCAGATTTAAACCCTTCATAAGTCCTTTTAGGGCTCTCTGTGTGGGTGAAAGGCCAGACCATCTAGAGTCTGATCTATCTAGTATAAGTTGTGGAGTAATATTCCAGTCTCGTCTTAGAAAAATTGATTGGGGTGAACTGGAAGAAACCAGTTCTGTCCAATTTGTAAAAAATTTGGGGAGTCTACATTTAGGCCATATAGAGCTGATTGTAATGTGGTGGGAGCCCAGGAGACCCTGAGTAGAATGCAACATCCTGGATGTCCCAGAGCTCACATGTCAATTGAAAGGGGATGTTTTTATGAAATAAAATAGCAACTCCCCTGGTTAGTGGATGCCCCTGCTCCAAAGGTGTGTCCTACCCAACCTCTGCATAGCAGGCGAACAGTCTCTCTTTTGAGGTGGGTTTCTTGCAACCAAGCAATGCTTACTTTGAGATTCCATCGGTGCTTGAGGATAACCTGCTGCTTACATGCATCCCTGGCACCTTTCACATTCCAGCTTAAACATATTTATGGGCCAGACATTCTTAATTAACTAGGTGGTGGAATGGAATGCCTTATGAGTAATAGGTGATATGTTGTATGAGCTTTATGAGTAACAGTAAATATGCACACTCCATGTCTTTTTCTAGTTTGAATAAGAAAAGATAATGCAATAATTCTTTGATCCTCCCTCCCACCCTCAAAACCCTCAAAATTCCCTTAATAACTACCCCAAGTTCTACCAACTGTACCACTAAATTTAACCTGTCAGGTGATGTCTTAAAGTAAACCTATAGATAACAAATCCCTTTGCAACCCCTCTCTCTCACCCTCCACTTTTTGTTAAGCAAGTAATTATATATTTGTAAGAGAAAGATAACAACAAGAGGTAGTAAATAATTAACAAATTACTGTAAGTAGCAGAAGTTAGCTTATCTGAAATATACCTCTTACTTAATGAAGACATCCTCTTGGCAATAATGAAAAATCAGTCGGTATATCAAAAAAGGAATAATGAAAAGTACAGCTACATGCAAATATGTAATACTCTAGACATGACATTTACTTCACAAGCAGTCTCTGGAATCAGTCACCAGTTGTTTTGCAGCGGACAGTCCACAAAGCTAGACATGAAGCTGTATTAATCTAAAGCCTTTTCAGTTAAAAGCAAGGTCTGTAGGGTTGATGGTAATGAGATCCCTACTGGAAGGCCTGCCTGATTCAGGTGAGGAAGTGGACTAATTAGCGATGTGGATCACCAGCAATGTGACTGCACTGGAAATAGTTCCTTTATACCTGAGGTTCTGACATCATTTCCTCAAGAGTGCAAGGTGAATATCACTGTCATGTCCTCTCTAGCACACTGCACTGACAATATAAGCATACACATTGTATAATATATATATTTCTATATAACAAACCAATCACACACACACACAAAAACAAACAAAAAAGTAGATAAACATGTGGGGAGTAGTGCAATGTAATGGCTGTTGGGCAGCAGTCTTCTGGGAGTCTTTCTGGAGGCTGAGATGCTGCCCTATTTGCAGACAACCCTCTGCCCTGATGGAGGAAGTTGCCCGTCTTCAGGCCACACTGGACAGTAGTAAGGAAATCTTCTCCCCGGCCACACTGGACAGTAGGAAGGGAACCTCCCCCATCCAGTGAGCACTAGCGCCACCACCACTACCTCAGAGGTTGTGAAGAAAGCACAGCAGTTGGACCACAGTGGGCTCAGGGAGGGTGAGGATGGTGGAACAGCAGCACACCCAGTCAATTGTTCCACTCCACAATCCATACACCATTCTGGGGGAGCATAGCTCCCCTATGGATGCACCCGCAGAGAAGACTGATGACAACTGTCACAAGGGAGGCCCACAGGAAGGAGGCAGAGGACACCACATGGAAAGAAAGCAGCTCCTGGTGGGGGACTCAATTGTTAGGGGGATAGAACTGGGAGGAGCTGGGAAAACTGAAGTAAGGTGACTGCATGGTGCCATGGCTTGGAGGGACAGGAGGCACATCCTCAGGATCACGAGAACTGCTGCAAGGGAGTCTGCGCTGGACATAATTGTCCACCAAGGGACAAATGACTTGGCTCATCGTGAGATTAGAGCAGTGCAAGAGGACATTGCAGAGTTGGGGAAGGGCCTAAGACAAGTAGCACACACAGTATCCTTCTCAGAGGTGCTGCCTGTCAATGGCATGGGGGAGGTGAGGGTACTTTGCACCATGCAGTTTAATGAATGGTTGAAAAAATGGTGTGGAGCACAGGGGTTTGGCTTCATTGGGGACTGGGGTTCCACCTGGAGGGACACCATCCTATACTGGCAGGATGGTCTGCGTCTGTCCAGGAAGGGAACAAGTCTTTTGAGCAATTGGTTTAAATGCTTCATTGGCAAGCTTTTAAACTAGTCAAAAGGGGAGGCACTGATAAGCAGCAGGAAAATCCCAGCCTCTCCCTACAAAACAGGGTACTAAATGAGTAAAAGACCGAGGTAGAAAGGTCAGTGGGGGTTACTGCAACAGAAGGTAAAGCCATCAAAAAATTGAGAGCAATGAGTACCAATGCCCGTAGTCTGGGTAACAAGCTTTCTGAATTAGTGGCCTTGATGGAAGAGGAACATCTGGATATTGTGGCAATCCTAGAAACATGGTACACACAAAACTGTGACTGGGACATAAACATACCAGGATACACTATCTATAGGAGGGACACGGAGGGTAAAAGAGGAGGAGGAGTAGCTCTTTACATAAGGGAAGGAATAAAAGCAACAGAACAAAAGGGTAAACAGGGAGGAGAAGAAGCACTGTGGGTAAATTTGGAGAAGGGCAATGGCACCACAATCTGCACAGGGGTTGTATACAGACCCCCTTCTCAGGGGGAGGAACTGGACAAGGAAATGATAGAAAGTATACTTAGAATGGCAGAAAAAGGGAAGATATTGCTGATGAGTGATCTGAATATGCCAGATGTTAACTGGAGTGCAATTGCAGCAGCCACTTCGAAGAGTGGAGTTATTCTAGATGCCCTACAGGGGGCATGCCTTACACAACTAGTATTGGAGCCCACTTGAGAGGGAGCAATCTTAGACCTGATTCTCTCAAATGGAGATGGAGAGAGGATCACAGATGTAGAAGTGGGTATCCATCTGGGAACTAGTGACCATCAAACAGTATGGTTCACAATAAACACTGCAATAGAGTCAAGCCATACAAAGGCAAAAGTACTGGACTATAGAAGGGCTGACTTTGCCAAAATGGGTGAGTGCCTGAGGAATGCACTAGCAAATGGGCAGGAAGGAGGTGGAAGAACAATGGAAATAATAAAACTCCATCACAGAGGTAACAAGCCTTTGTGTGAAGCAAATAAACAAAACAAAACGATGTAAGAAACCATGATGGTTCTCAAAGGAAGTGGCAGTGAAGGTTCAAGAGAAAAAATCATTCAGGAAGTACAAGGAATTGCAGAAGGAGCAGGACAGAGAACTGTATCAGTTAAAGCAAAGGAGGCTGAGAAGGCAGTCAGAACAGCAAAGGCCCAAACAGAGGAAAAGATGGCCAAGTCAGTTAAGAAGGGGATAAAACCTTTATAGGTACATCAGGAGTGAAGGAAGACCAAGGGAGGATGGTGAGGCTTAATAAAGGGAAGGAGGGTGGGCAGAGGAGACTGTGAAAAGGCAGAGATTCTAAACAAATATTTTGCTCAGTATTTACAAATGAAGGGGAGGTACCAAAACAAACAGTAGAACACTCTGGATACAGAAGTTGATACCAGCCCATTTACAGAAGAAAGGGTTCTGAAAGAACTCTTAAAACTGAAGGTGGACAAAGCAATGGGGCCAGATGGGATTCATCCCAGAATTTTAAAAGAACTAAGGGTAGAACTAGTGACACCACTGACTACCCTGTTTAACAAATCATGGGAGGATGGGGTGGTACCCGAGGACTGGAGGAGAGCAGATGTGATTCCCCTTAACAAAAGTGGGAGCAAGGCAGAAGCAGGAAACTACAGACCTGTTAGTTTAACCTCAGTGATAGAAAATGATGGAATCACTTCTGAAGGAAAGAATTGTTGAGTATCTAGAGGTCAGAGGGGCACAGGACCCTAGGCAGCATGGATTCACAGTAGGAAGGTCATGCCAGATGAATCTGATAGATTTCTTTGACTGGGTGACCAAAGTAGTAGATCAGGGAGGGGCTGTGGACATGGCCTACCTGGACTTTAGCAAGGCATTTGACACAGTCCCACATAAAATATTATACAAGTTAGCCAGCCTGGGAGTGGGTCCCAAGATGACAGCCTGGGTAAAGAATTGGCTGAAGAATAGGATGCAGAGAGTAATAGTAAATGGAGTCCACTCTGAAGAAAGGAGGGTTACTAGTTGGGTACCGCAGGGTTCAGTTCTAGGACCAGTCCTCTTCAATGTCTTTATAAGCGACATTGCAGAGGGACTGGAAGGAGAAGTATATCTCCTTGCAGATGACACAAAGATCTGCGACAGAGTTGATGCACAAGGTGGGGTGGAATGGATGAGAAGGGACTTGGCAAGGTTAGAGGAATGGTCAAATGAATGGCAGCTCAGATTCAATGCTAAGAAGTGCAAGGTAATGCACCTGGGAAACAAAAACCCAGGGGGAGAGTACACAATGGAGGATGAGATACTAACAACAACAAAAATGGAAAGGGACCTGGGGTAGTCATATCAGATGACCTAAAGGTGGGCAAACAATGTGAGAGGGCAGCAAGGGTGCTGGGGTGATACTGGGATGCATAGGAGGCATCACCAGTAGAAAACAGGAAGTTATTATCCCTCTGTACAGACAGCTGGTGAGACCCCATCTGGAGTACTGTGTGCAGTTCTGGAGACACAATCTCAAAAGACATAGACAGGATGGAAGCTGTCCAGAGGAGGGCAACTAAAATGGTGCTGGTCTGCACCAGAATACAGATGAAGAGAGATGAAAGGAGCTTAAATGTATAGCCTCGAGGAAAGGAGGAGGGGGACATGATAGAAACGTTCAAGTACTTCAAGGGAATCAACAAAGTCCAAGAGGGTAGCATCTTACAAAAAGAGGTGTGCAAGAACAAGAGGTACAATTTAAAGATGGAGGTGGCTCAGAGGTAATTTTAGGAGTATTTTTCACAGAGAGAGTTGTGGATGCATGGAATGGCCTTCCGGAGGAGGTTGTGGAGTCAAAATCAGTGGAGGAATTCAAGCATGCTTGGGACAGTCATTTAGGCCATTCTAGGGGGTTGGGGTAGGAAGAAGTAGACTGCTGGTTAACTAGGATCTGCAGCTTATCCAGTAGGTAGGGAAATGGGCAGACTGGGTGGGCCAAGCGGTCCTTATCTGCCATCATATTCTATGTTTCTATGTTAACCACAATAAAGTCATGGGAGCAGAGGCACTAAAAAGCTGCCACTACTGCTACTTAGTTGAATTAAACAGCCATTTTGCTGTGAGTGATTCTTTTGAATAAAGCCGGTAGTGCAGTTTTCAGCTCAGATAAGGCTTGATCTTGTGTTTCATAGGTCTGCCACTGGTCTCCCAGCTTAACTTGTAGAACTGCAGGGTATCTATCCTGAAATGGCTTGTCAGCTGCCGGAGACAAGTGGATATCGTTCCTGACATTTCAACCTGACCGACTGGGGTAAATCTTGAGCTATTCTCACTCGTTTTCCTTCCCATAAGACATCCTGTAATGTTTTCACCCGGGCCAAGATGTGTTGCTCGTCCAGAAAATTAAGTAGTTTAAAAATAATAGGCCTGGGTGGAGAACCAGGTGGTGGAGGCAGACGCAGCACTTGGTGAGCTCTCTCTACTACATATGTAGTGCCGTTTGGAGAAGGGCCTGCAATCTTCTTGCAAAATTTCTGTACAAAAAGAATAGGTGAAGCGTCCTCTTCCTGTTCTGGGATACCGATCACCAGGAGATTATTCCTACGGCTTCTCCCCTCCAGATCTTCAAGTTTCTCCTCCAATTTTTTAAGTCTCCACTGTACTAGGGTTTGGTCTATAGATGACTTATCTTGTTTTTTTCCATTCACATTATGCGGGCTTCCGAATTGCTGACTCTTGTTGCAAGGGCATCCATAGCTATTTTTATTTCATGCAGCTCTTCTGTAATATTAGTGATTGATTCCTGCATTGGTTTCATGATTTCCAGAAAGTGTTCTTCAGTTAATGGATTGGTCACAGTAGTAGCTTTTGGTGTTTGCTGTTTAGGCTGCTTCGGGGCCTTGTCCTTCTCAGGAGATGGTATGGAGAGTGTCTGGCAGTGCTTTATGATGTAAGCTCCCATTGTTGGAAGTTAGTAGAAGCCAGCTGGTGTTTAGACGCTGGGTCAGACAGAAATTACTTGTCAAGTCCTTTGAAGAGATGATTTAGCAGTGGGTTTTTGTGGGCTCAGAATGGAGTGAAAGGAGTCTGCTGCTTGCTGTCTAGGCTACCATCCCATGACTCCAGCAGTACTGAATTCTGCATCTAGGGGTACTGAGTGTGTGATACAGGAATATCTTTTCAGGGGAATAGGTTCCAATGGGAAAAACTAAAAGCTTAGTGATATATTGGGGAAGCTTGCCTATTGTGGCTCTGTAGGCCAATATGGCAGCATTTCTCAGTCTCTAGTGTTTAACTCAGTTATACCTTGGGCATTCAGCAGACCAACGTGTGGCTGTCTGTCTGTGTTTGTCTCTGTCACTAGTTTAGTTTTGTGGATTTTTATGTGTTTCTGCTTGGAGGAACTGGACCATTCTTGGACATGACATCTATGAACATCTCCTGGACTGAGAACATGTAAAACATCACCACCAGGTATTTGCATTCTCATCATAAATCAACTTTTTTGGAAGCCATCAAAAGCAAAAATAAAGTCAGTAAATCTGTTATACAAGCTCTGAGTTGTGAAGTGCTGCATTGACTCCACATTTCCATCTGATTTGTTCCTTTAAAGATCTGCGCTTATCTTTGAGGTCTATTCACAGTCATTTTGGAGAACACAGGGAAGACACTAACAAAGGATTTTTATATCCTGCATATGCCCCAGGCCAGTGTTCATCACCTTCAGGAATTTAACACATTCTGGGTCTTTGATCTACAGTAGCAACAGTTTACTGGTCCACAGTATCAAAAAGCCAAAGAAAGTTCTGCAATCCAAGTGCAATTGAAACCCAGAACATTATTTTCATTCAATCCAAGGTTTTATTTTAAGGGTTTTAACTATAACAAAGCATTTAGCTCCTACAAGCGGCAAACCCACAATCGAATTTCCTCCCCAGCGCTTCGACCAATAGAATGGTCTTCCTCAGGGGGTGAAGGATGTATATGAAAACGAAAATATTGGCCTCTGTTATTGAATGATCCAATTCTAAAAACAGAATTGGGTGATACCCCCAGAATATCCTTTTCTAGAGCTGAGAATTTGAAGGACAAATTGGTCAAAAGCAGGAGCTAAATGCAGCTAAAAAGCCTGCACCAGGCTCATTTGGCAGGCAAAAGCTTCCTACTGTAAGGACCTCTTAAGCCTGCCATCCAGCAAGCTAGGTCCCTCACCTTTGTGTGGCTTGTCTGTGTCATAGTGCACATATTGAGCCACCCTGTGTGATGGTCACTGGACCCCAGGTGCCTGCCCTCCAGAAAGATGGGACCCTCTGCTTTGTGTGGCTTGTCTGAGTCATATTTTCCATAATGAACCACACTGTTTGATGATCACAGGAGCCCAGGACCCTCAGCTTTGTGTGGATTGTCTGTGTCATAGTGCTCATATTGAACCACACTGTGTGATGATCACCAGACCACAGGTGCCTGACATCCAGAAAGATGGGACCAACAGCTTTGTGAGGCGTGTCTGTGTCGTAGTGCTCAAATTGAACCACATTAAGTGATGATCACTGGACCCAAGGGACCTGCCATCCAGCAAGCCAGGACCCTCACCTTTGGGTGACTTGTCTGTGTCACCTCAGTCAAATTGAATTACACTGTGTGTTGAACTCTGGTCCCCTGTTGCCTGCCTCTTGCCTGCTGCTACCCTCACCTTTGAGTGGCTTGTCTGTGTCATAGTGCTCATACTGAACCACCACTGGACCCTTGGTGCCTGCCCTCCAACAAGCCAAAAGTTTCAACTTTGTGTTGCCTCTCTGTGTCTTCATAGTGCTCTTATTGAACCACACTGAGTGATGATCACTGGACCCCAGGTGACTGCCGACCAGCGAGCCAGGATCCTCACATTTGTGTGTCTTGTCAGTGTCATGGTGCTCATATTGAACCACACTGTTACGATCACTGAACCCCAGGTGGATGCCCCCCAGCAATCCAGGACATTCACTTTTGTGTGGCTTGTCTGTGTCATAGTGCTCACGTTGATCCACACTGTGTGATGGTCATGGGACCCCAACTGCCTGAACTCCAGCAAGCCAGGACCCTCACCTTTGTGTGGCTTGTCTGTGTCATAGTGCTCATATTGAAACACACTGTCTGATGATCACTTGAACCCATGTTTCTTCCCTAAAGCAAGCCTGGTCCCTCACCTTCGTGTGGCTTGTCAGTGTCATAGTGCTCATATTGTACCACACTGAGTGATGATCACTGGACCCCAGGTGCCTGCCCACCCACCAGCCTGGACTCTCAACTTTGTGAGGCTTGTCAGGGTCATAGTGCTCATATTGAACCACACTGTGTGATGATCACTGGACCCCAGGTGCCTGCCTCTTGCCTGCCGCTACCCTCACCTTTGGTGGCTTGTCTGTGTCATAGTGCTCATACTGAACCACACTGTGTGATGATCACTTTACTCCAGGTGTCTGCCCTCCGGCCAGCTGGGTCCCTCACCTTTGGGTGGCTTGTCTGTATCGTAGTGCTGATATTGAGATGCACTTAGTGATGGTCACTGGACTCCAGGTGCCTTCCCTCCAGCAAACCAGGACCCTCACCTTTGTGTGGCTTGTCTGTGTCGCAGTGCTCATATTGAACCTCTCTCTGTGAGATGATCACTGGTCTCCAGGTGCCTGCCCTCTAGCAAGGCAGGGCCCTGAGCTTTGTGTGGCTTGTCTGTGTCATAGTTCTCCTATTGAACCACAGTAACAGATGAATAAGGGACAACAGGTGCCTGCCCACAAGCAAGCCAGGACCCTCACCTTTGTGTGGCTAGTCTGTGTCTTAGTGCTCATATTGAACCACTTTGGGTGATGATCTCTGGATCCCAGGTGCCTGCCCTCCAGCAATCCAGGACCCTCACCTATGAGTGGCTTGTCTGTGTCATAGTGCCCATATTGAACCACAGGGTGTGATGATCACTGGACCCCAGATGCCTGCCACCCAGCAAGCCAGGACCCTCACCTTTGTGTGGTTTCTCTGTGACATAGTGTGCATATTCAACCACCCTGTGTGATGATCACTGGACCCCTGGTGCCAGCCCTCCAGCAAGCTTAGATCCTCACCTGTGTGTGCAGCTTGTGTGTATCATAGTGCTCATTTTGAACTACTCTGTGTGATGATCACTGGACCCCAGGTGCCTGCCCTTCAGGAAGCCAGGACGCTCATCTTTTGCTGGTTTGTCTGTGTCGTAGTGCTCATATTGTGCCACACTGAGTGATGGTCACTGGACCTCAGGTGCCTGCTGTCCAGCAAGCCAGGACAATCCCCTCTGTGTGGCTTGTCTGTGTCATAGTGCTCATATTGAACCACACTGTGTGATGATCACTGGACCCTAGGTGACCACCCTCTAGCAAGGCAGGGCCCTCATATTTGTGTGTCTTGTTGGTGTAGTAGTGCTTATATTGAACAACACTGAGTGATGATCACTGGACCCCAGGTGCCTGTCCTCCAGCAATCCAGGACTCTCAACTTTGTGTGGCTTGCCAGTGTCATTGAGCTCATATTGAACCACACTGTGTGACAATCACTGAGCCCCAGGTGCCTGTCCTCTAGCAAGGCAGGACCCTCATCTTTGTGTGGCTTGTCTGTGTCATAGTGCTCATATTGAGCAACATTGTGTGATGATTACTAGCCCCTATATGCCTGCCGTCCAACCAACTGGGATCCTCACCTTTCTGTGGCTTGTCTGTGATGTAGTGCTCATATTGAACCACAGTGTGTGATGATTACTGGACACTAGGTGCCTGCCCACCAGAAAGCCAGGACCCTCACCTTTGTGTGGCTTGTCTGTGTCATAGTACTCATACTGAACCACACTATGTGATGATCAGTTGACCCTGGGTGCCTGCCCTCCAGCAATGCAGGACCCTCACCTTTAAGTGGCTTGTCTGTGTCATAGTGCTCATGTTGAACCACAATGTGCGATGATCACAGAATCCCAGATGCCTACCGTCCAGCATGCAGGGACCCTCACCTTTGTGTGACTGTCTGTGTCATAGTGCGCATATTGAATGATACTGTGTGATGATCACTGGAACCCGGGTGCCTGCCTCCAGCTTGCTGGGAACCTAAACTTTCTGTGGCATGTCTGTGTCATAGTGCTGTTATTGAACCACTCTGTGTGCTGATCACTGGAAGCCAGGTGCCTGCCCTCTAGCAAGGCAAGACCCTCAGCTTTGTGTGGCTTGTCTATGTCATAGTGCTCATATTGAACCATTCTATGTGATGAACAAGGGACAACAGGTGCCTGCTCACAAGCAATCCAAGACCCTCACCTATGAGTGGCTTGTCTGTGTCATAGTGCTCATATTGAACGATAGGGTGTGATGATCACTGGACCCCAGATGCCTGCCGTCCAGCAAGCCAGGACCCTCACCTTTATGTGGCTTGTCTGTGTCATAGTGTGCATATACAACCACACTGTGTGATGATCACTGGACCCTAGGTGACTGCCCTCTAGCAAGCCAGGACCCTCACCTTTGTGTGGCTTGTCTGTGTCATAGTACTCATACTGAACCACACTATGTGATGATCAGTTGACCCTGGGTGCCTGCCCTCCAGCAATGCAGGGCCCTCACCTTTAAGTGGCTTGTCTGTGTCATAGTGCTCATACTGAACCACAATGTGTGATGATCACAGGATCCCAGATGCCTACTGTCCAGCATGGAGGGACCCTCACCTCTGTGTGACTGTCTGTGTCATAGTGCACATATTGAATGACACTGTGTGATGATCACTGGAACCCGGGTGCCTGCCTCCAGCTTGCTGGGAACCTAAACTTTCTGTGGCTTGTCTGTGTCATAGTGCTGTTATTGAACCACACTGTATGATGATCACTGGACCCCTAGTGCCTGCCCTCCAACAAGGCAAGACCCTCAGCTTTGTGTGGCTTGTCTATGTCATAGTGCTCATATTGAACCATTTTATGTGATGAACAAGGGACAATAGGTGCCTGCTCACAAGCAATCCAGGACCCTCACCTACGAGTGGCTTGTCTGTGTCATAGTGCTCATATTGAACGATAGGGTGTGATGATCAGTGGACCCCAGATGCCTGCTGTCCAGCAAGCCAGGACCCTCACCTTTATGTGGCTTGTCTGTGTCATAGTGCGCATATACAACCACACTGTGTGATGATCACTGCACCCTTGGTGCCTGCCCTCCAGCAAGCCTGGGCCCTCATTTTGGGTGGCTTGTCTGAGTCGTAGTTCTAATATTGAGCCACACTGTGTGATGGTACTTGAGCCTTTGGTGCCTGCCCTCCAGCAAGCCAGGACAATCCCCTTTTGTGTGGCTTGTCTGTGCATAGTGCTCTTATAGAACCACATGGTGTGATGATCACTGGACCCCAGGTGACTGCCGACCAGCAAGCCAGGACCCTCACATTTGTGTGTCTAGTAGGTGCCATAGTGCTCATATTGAACAGCACGTGTGTTGATCACTGGACCCCAGGTGCCTGCCCTTCAGCAAACCAGGACTCTCACCTTTGAGTGGCTTGCCAGTGTCATTGTGCTCATATTGAACCACACTTTGTGATGACCATTTGGCCCCAGGTGCCTGCAGTCCAGCCAACCAGAACCTATCCTTTGTGTGGCTTGACTGTGTCATAGTGCTTGTATTGTACCACACTGTGTGATGATCACTGGACACTAGGTGCCTGCCCACCTGAAAGCAAGGACCCTCACCTTTGTGTGTCTTGTCTGTGTCGCAGTGCTCATATTGAACCTCTCTCTGTGAGATGATCACTGGTCTTCAGGTGCCTGCCCTCTAGCAAGGCAGGGTCCTGAGCTTTGTGTGGCTTGTCTGTGTCATAGTGCTCCTATTGGACCACACTAGCAGATGAACAAGGGACAACAGGTGCCTGCCCACAAGCAAGCCAGGACAATCACCTTTGTGTGGCTAGTCTGTGTCATAGTTCTCATATTGAACCACTCTGGGTGATGATCTCTGGATACCAGGTGCCTGCCCTCCAGTAATCCAGGACCCTCACCTATGAGTGGCTTGTCTGTGTCATAGGGCCCATATTGAACCACAGGGTGTGATGCTCACTGGACCCCAGATGCCTGCCATCCAGCAAGCCTTGACCTTCACCTTTGTGTGGTTTCTCTGTGACATAGTGTGTATATTCAACCACCCTGTGTGATGATCACTGGACCCCTGGTGCCAGCCCTCCAGCAAGCTTGGACCCTCACCTGTGTGTGGCTTGTGTGTATCATAGTGCTCATTTTGAACTACTCTGTGTGATGATCAATGGACACTAGGTGCCTGCCCACCAGAAAGCCAGGACCCTCACCTTTGTGTGGCTTGTCTGTGTCATAGTGCGCATATACAACCACACTGTGTAATGATCACTGCACCCCTGGTGCCTGCCCTCCAGCAAGCTGGCGCCCTCATTTATTGCCAGGGTGAAGCACTTGGTTCCTCCAGAAGACCTTCCAACATTAATCCTTGCCTTTGTTACCTCCCGGCTTGACCACTGTAACTCCCTACACCTAGGGCTATCAGGGGTTGAACTTCGCCGTCTGCAGCTGGTGCAGAATGCGGCAGCCAGGCTGTTGACTGGAGTCTCTAGATCCAGTCACATAACGCCTGTGCTCCACGGACTGCACTGGCTGCCAGTGTTTTGGTGAATTACCTTCAAGGTCGGTTTGCTGACCTATAAAGCCCTACATGATCTGGGACCTGCCTACCTGAAAGAGCTCCTGTGTCCCTATAGTCCCTCTCGCCCCCTCCGATCCACTGACGAGGGATTGCTAGAGATTCCCAGGGTACATCTGAAAACATCTGGTGCTAGATCGTTTAGTTTTATGGCACCTACCCTGTGGAACTCTCTACCTCATCAGGTGCGAGATTGCCCGACCGTCCTTAGTTTTAAAAGGGAGTTGAAGACCCACCTTTTTAATATAGCTTTTAAGGATTTCTGTTGATTTGATTTACTATATTTATTGTTATATTTATTTGTACAGGCGCTTTGATTTAAGAAAAGCGCCTTTTAAAAATAAAGTTGAAATTGAAATTGAAAAATTTTGGGTGGCTTGTCTTAGTTGTAGTTCTCATATTGAGCCACACTGTGAGATGGTCACTGGAGGCTTTGGTACCTGCCCTCCAGCAAGCCAGGACAATCCCCTTTTGTGTGGCTTGTATGTGGCATAGTGCTCTTATAGAACCACATGTTGTGATGATCACTGGACCCCAGGTGACTCCCGACCAGCAAGCCAAGGCCCTCACATTTGTGTGTCTAGTAGGTGTCATAGTGCTCATATTGAACAGCACTGTGTGTTGATCACTGGACCCCAGGTGCCTTCCCTCCAGCAATCCAGGACTCTCACCTTTGTGTGGCTTGCCAGTGTCATTGTGCTCATATTGAACCACAATGTGTGATGATCATTTGGCCCCAAGTGCCTGCAGTCCAGCCAACCCTATCCTTTTTGTGGCTTGACTGTGTTGTAATACTCATATTGTATCACACTGTGTGATGATCACTGGACACTAGGTGCTTGCCCACTATAAAGCAAGGACCCTCACCTTTGTGTGGTTTGTCTGTGTCATAGTGCTCAAATTGAACCGCAGTGTGTGATGATCACCGGACCCTAGGTGCCTGCCGTCAAGCAATCCTGGACCCTCACCTTTGTATGGCATGTCTGTGTCACAGTGCTCATTTTGAACCACTCTGTGTGATGATCACTGGACCCCAGATGCCTACCGTCCAGCAAGCTGGGACCCTCACCATTGTGTGGCTTGTCTGTGTCACAGTGCCCATATTGAACGACACTGTATGATGATCACTGGAACCTGGGTGCCTGCCTCCAGCCTGCTGGGTACCTAACCTTTCTGTGGCTTGTCAGTGTCATAGTGCTCATATTGAGCCACACTGAGTTGTGATCACTGGACCCCAGGTGCCTGCCCTCCAGCAAGCCAGGACTCTCAAGTTTGGGTATCTTGTCTGTGTCACAGTGCTCATATTGAACTACACTGTGTGATGATCACTGGAACCCTGGTTCTGCCTACAACAATCCAGGACCCTCACCTTTCTGTGGCTTGTCTTTGTCATAGTGCTCATATTGAGGCACTGTGTGAGATCACTGGATGCCAGGGACCTGCCCTCCAGGAACCCGGGACCTTCAGTTTTGTGTGGCTTGACCATGTCATAGTTCTCATGTTGAACCACTGTGTGATGATCACTGGAACCAAGGTGCCTGACCTCCAGAGAAAACCAGGATCCTCATCTAAGTGTGCCTTGTCTGTTTCATAGTACTCTTATTAAACCACACTGTGTGATGATCACTGGACCCCAGATGCCTGCCCTCATGATTTCCATGACCCTCACCTTTGTTTGGCTTCTCTGTCTCACAGTGCATATATTGAGTCACAATGTGATGATCACTGTTTCCCCAGGCACCAGCCTTCCAGCAAGCTGGGACCCTCACCTCTGTGTGGCTTGTCTCTGTCATAGTGCTCATATTTAACCACTCTGTGTGATGATCTCTGGTCCCCAGGTGCCTGCCCTCCAGCAAGCCAGGACCCTCTAATTTGTGTGGCTTGTCTGTGTCATAGTGCTCATACTGAGCCACACTGTGTGATGGTGACTGGACCCCAGGAGCCTGCCCTCCAGTAAGCCAGGACAATCCCCTTTATGTGGCTTGTCTGTGTCATAGTCCTGATATTGAACCACTCTGTGTGATGATCACTGGACCCCAGGTGACTGACGATCAGCAAGCCAGGACCCTCACCTTTGTGTGGCTTTTCTGTGTCATAGTGCTCATATTGATCCACACTTTGAGATGATCACTGGACACTAGGTGTCTGCCCTCTGGAAAGCCAGGACCCTCACCTTTGTGTGGCTTGTCTGTGTCAGAGTGGCCAAATTGACCCACACTGTGTGATGATCACTGGACCCTTGGTGCCTGCCCTCCAGCAAGCCAGTAGCTTCAAATTTGTGTTGCCTCTCTGTGTCTTCATAGTGTTCTTATTGAACCACAATGTGTGATGATCACTGGATCCCAGATGCCTGCAGTCCCGCAAGCCATGACCCTCACATTTGTGTATCTTGTCTGTGCCATAGAGCTCATATTGAGCCACACTGTATGATGAGCACTGGACCCCAGGTGCCTGCCCTCCAGCAATTCTGGACCCTCACCTATTAGTGGCTTGTCTGTGTCACAGTGCTCATATTGAACCATAGGGTGCAATGATCACTGGACCCCAGATGCCTGCCATTCAGCATGCCAGGACCCTCACCTTTGTGTGGCTTGTCTGTGTCATAGTGTGCATATACTTCCACACTGTGTGATGATCACTGGACCCCTGGTGCCTGCCCTTCAGCAAGCTGGGCCCTCACTTTGGGTGACTTGTCTGAGTCATGGTTCTCATATTGAGCCATACTGTGTGATGGTCACTGGACCCTTTGGTGTCTGCCCTCTAGCAAGCCAGGACAATCCCATTTGCGTGGCTTGTCTGTGGCATAGTGCTCATCTTGAACCACACAGTATGATGATCACTGGACCTCAGGTGACTGCCGACTAGCAAGCCAGGACCCTCACATTTGTGTGTCTAGTCAGTGTCATAGTGCTAATATTGAACCACACTGTGTGATGATCACTGGACAGTTGGTGCCTGCCCACCAGAAAGCAAGGACCCTCCCCTCTGTGAGTCTTGTCTGTGTTGTAGTTCTCATATTGAACCACACTGTGTGATGATCATCGGACCCCAGATGCCTGCCCTCCTGATATCCAGGACCCTCACCTTTGTTAGGCTTCTCTGTCTCACAGTAATTATATTGAGTCACAGCCTGATGATCACTGTTCCCCAGGTGCCTGTCCTCCAGCAAGCTGGGACCCTCACCTCTGTGTGGCTTGTCTCTGTCATAGTGCTCATATTGAGCCACACTGTGTGATGGTGACTGGACCCCAGGAGCCTCTCCTCCAGTAAGCCTAGACAATCCCCTTTGTGTGGCTTGTCTGTGTCATAGTCCTCATACTGAACTACTCTATGTGATGATCACTGGACCCCAGGTGACTGTCGATCAGCAAGCCAGGATCCTCACATTTGTGTGGCTTTTCTGTGTCATAGTGCTCATTTTGATACACACTTTGAGATGATCACTGGACCCCAGGTGCCTGAACTCCAGAAAGCCAGGACCCTCACCTTTGTGTGGCTTGTCTGTGTCATAGTGCTCATATTGAACCACTCTGTGTGATGATTACTGGACCCCAGATTCCTCCCATCCTGCCAATGGGGACCCTCACCTTTGTGTGGCTTTTCTATGTCATAGTGCTCATTTTGATCTGCACTTTGAGATGATCACTGGATCCCATGTGCCTGAACTCCAGAAATCCAGGACCCTCACCTTTGTGTGGCTTGTCTGTGTCATAGTGGCCATATTGAACCACACTGTGTGATGATCACTGGACCCCTGGTGCCTGCCCTCCAGCAAGCCAATAGCTTCTACTTTGTGTTGCTTCTCTGTGTCATAGTGCTCTTCTTGAACCACAGTGTGTGATGATCACTGCATCCCAGATGCTTACAGTCCAGCAAGCCATGTCTCTCATGTTTGTGTGTCTTGTCTGTCATAGAGTTCATATTGAACCACACTGTGAGATGAGCACTGGACCCCAGGTGCCTGCCCTCCAGCAATGCAGGACCTCACCTATTAGTGGCTTGTCTGTGTCATAGTGCTCATAATGAACCATAGGGTGTGATGATCACTAGACCCCAGATGCCTGCCATCCAGCAAGCCAGGACCCTCACCTTTGTGTGGCCTGTCTGTGTCATAGTGCACATATACAACCACTCTGTGTGATGATTACTGGACCCCTGGTGCCTGCCCTCCCGCAAGCTGGGGCCCTCACTTTGGGTGTCTTGTCTGAGACATAGTTCTCATATTGAGCCACACTGTGTGATGGTCACTGGACCCTTTGGTGCCTGCTCTCTAGCAAGCCAGGACAATCACCTTTGTGTGGCTTGTCTGTGGCATAGTGCTCATCGAGAACCTCACGGTGTGATGATTACTGGACCCCAGGTCACTGCCAACTAGCAAGTCAGAACCCTCACATTTGTGTGTCTAGTCAGTGTCACACTGCTCATATTGAACAACACTGTATGTTGATCACTGGACCCCAGGTGCCTGCCCTCCAGCAATGCAGGACTCTCATCTTTGTGTGCTTGCCAGTGTCGTTGTGCTCATATTGAACCACACTGTGTGGTGATCACTTGGCACCAGGTGCCAGCTGTCCAGCCAACTGGGACCCTCTCCATTGTGTGTCTTGTCTGTGTCATAGTGCTCATACTGAGCCACACTGTGTAATGGTGACTGGACCCTGGTGCCTGCCCTCCAGTAAGCCAGGATAATCCCTTTGTGTGGCTTGTCTGTGTCATAGTCCTGATATTGAACCACTCTGTGTGATGATCACTGGACCCAGGTGACTGACAATCAGCAAGCCAGGACCCTCACCTTTGTGTGGCTTTTCTGTGTCTTAGTGCTCATATTGATCCACACTTTGAGATGATCACTGGACACTAGGTGTCTGCCCTCCGGAAAGCCAGGACCCTCATCTTTGTGTGGCTTGTCTGTGTCAGAGTGGCCAAATTGACCCACACTGTGTGATGATCACTGGACCCTTGGTGCCTGCCCTCCAGCAAGCCAATAGCTTCAACTTTGTGTTGCATCTTTGTGTCTTCATAGTGCTCTTATTGAACCACAGTGTGTGATGATCACTGGATCCCAGATGCCTGCAGTCCAGCAAGCCATGATCCTCACATTTGTGTGTCTTGTCTGTGTCACAGAGCTCATATTGAGCCACACTGTGTGATGAGCACTGGCCCCAGGTGCCTGCCCTCCAGCAATTCAGGATCCTCACCTATTAGTGGCTTGTCTGTGTCACAGTGCTCATATTTAACCATAGGGTGCAATGATCACTGGACCCCAGATGTCTGCCATTCAGTATGCCAGGACCCTCACCTTTGTGTGGCTTGTCTGTGTCATAGTGTGCATATACTTCCACACTGTGTGATGATCACTAGACCCCTGGTGCCTGCCCTTCAGCAAGCTGGGGCCCTCACTTTGGGTGGCTTGTCTGAGTCATGGTTCTCATATTGAGCCATACTGTGTGATGGTCACTGGACATTTTGGTGTCTGCCCTCTAGCAAACCAGGACAATCCCCTTTGTGTGGCTTGTCTGTGGCATAGTGCTCATTTTGAACCACACAGTATGATGATCACTGGACCCCAGGTGACTGCCGACTAGCAAGCCAGGACCCTCACATTTGTGTGTCTAGTCGGAGTCATAGTGCTAATATTGAACAACACTGTGTGTTGATCACTGGACCCCAGGTGCCTGAATTCCAGAAAGCCAGGACCCTCATCTTTGTGTGGCTTGTCTGTGTCATAGTGCTCATATTGAACCACTCTGTGTGATGATTACTGGACCTCAGATTCCTCCCATCCTGCCAATGGGGACCCTCACCTTTGTGTGGCTTTTCTGTGTCATAGTGCTCATTTTGATCTGCACTTTGAGATGATCACTGGATCCCAGGTGCCTGAACTCCAGAAATCCAGGACCCTCACCTTTGTGTGGCTTGTCTGTGTCATAGTGGCCATATTGAACCACACTGTGTGTGATCACTGGACCCCTGGTGCCTGCCCTCCAGCAAGCCAATAGCTTCTACTTTATGTTGCTTCTCTGTGTCATAGTGCTCTTCTTGAACCACAGTGTGTGATGATCACTGCATCCCAGATGCCTACAGTCCAGCAAGCCATGTCCCTCATGTTTGTGTGTCTTGTCTGTCATAGAGTTCATATTGAACCACACTGTGGGATGAGCACTGGACCCCAGGTGCCTGCCCTCCAGCAATGCAGGACCCTCACCTATTAGTGGCTTGTCTGTGTCATAGTGCTCATAATGAACCATAGGGTGTGATGATCACTAGACCCCAGATGCCTGCTGTCCAGCAAGCCAGGACCCTCACCTTTGTGTGGCTTGTCTGTGTCATAGTGCGCATATACAACCACTCTGTGTGATGATTACTGGACCCCTGGTGCCTGCCCTCCCGCAAGCTGGGGCCCTCACTTTGGGTGTCTTGTCTGAGTCATAGTTCTCATATTGAGCCACACTGTGTGATGGTCACTGGACCCTTTGGTGCCTGCTCTCTAGCAAGCCAGGACAATCACCTTTGTGTGGCTTGTCTGTGGCATAGTGCTCATCGAGAACCTCACGGTGTGATGATTACTGGACCCCAGGTCACTGCCAACTAGCAAGTCAGAACCCTCACATTTGTGTGTCTAGTCAGTGTCACACTGCTCATATTGAACAACACTGTATGTTGATCACTGGACCCCAGGTGCCTGCCCTCCAGCAATCCAGGACTCTCATCTTTGTGTGCTTGCCAGTGTCGTTGTGCTCATATTGAACCACACTGTGTGGTGATCACTTGGCACCAGGTGCCTGCTGTCCAGCCAACCGGGACCCTCTCCATTGTGTGGCTTGTCTGTGTCATAGTGCTCATACTGAGCCACACTGTGTGATGGTGACTGGACCCCTGGTGCCTGCCCTCCAGTAAGCCAGGATAATCCCCTTTGTGTGGCTTGTCTGTGTCATAGTCCTGATATTGAACCACTCTGTGTGATGATCACTGGACCCAGGTGACTGACAATCAGCAAGCCAGGACCCTCACCTTTGTGTGGCTTTTCTGTGTCTTAGTGCTCATATTGATCCACACTTTGAGATGATCACTGGACACTAGGTGTCTGCCCTCCGGAAAGCCAGGACCCTCATCTTTGTGTGGCTTGTCTGTGTCAGAGTGGCCAAATTGACCCACACTGTGTGATGATCACTGTACCCTTGGTGCCTGCCCTCCAGCAAGCCAATAGCTTCAACTTTGTGTTGCCTCTCTGTGTCTTCATAGTGCTCTTATTGAACCACAGTGTGTGATGATCACTGGATCCCAGATGCCTGCAGTCCAGCAAGCCATGATCCTCACATTTGTGTATCTTGTCTGTGTCATAGAGCTCATATTGAGCCACACTGTGTGATGAGCACCGGCCCCAGGTGCCTGCCCTCCAGCAATTCTGGATCCTCACCTATTAGTGGCTTGTCTGTGTCACAGTGCTCATATTTAACCATAGGGTGCAATGATCACTGGACCCCAGATGTCTGCCATTCAGTATGCCAGGACCCTCACCTTTGTGTGGCTTGTCTGTGTCATAGTGTGCATATACTTCCACACTGTGTGATGATCACTAGACCCCTGGTGCCTGCCCTTCAGCAAGCTGGGGCCCTCACTTCGGGTGGCTTGTCTGAGTCATGGTTCTCATATTGAGCCATACTGTGTGATGGTCACTGGACACTTTGGTGTCTGCCCTCTAGCAAACCAGGATAATCCCTTTGTGGCTTGTCTGTGGCATAGTGCTCATTTTGAACCACACAGTATGATGATCACTGGACCCCAGGTGACTGCCGACTAGCAAGCCAGGACCCTCACATTTGTGTGTCTAGTCGGAGTCATAGTGCTCATATTGAACAACACTGTGTGATGATCACTGGACCCCAGGTGACTGCCGACTAGCAAGCCAGGACCCTCACATTTGTGTGACTAGTCGGAGTCATAGTGCTAATATTGAACAACACTGTGTGTTGATCACTGGACCCCAGGTGCCTGCCCTTCAGCAATCCAGGACTCTCACCTTTGTGTGGCTTGCCAGTGTCATTGTGCTCATATTGAAAAACACTGTGTGATGATCACTTGGCACCAGGTGCCTGCCGTCCAGCCAACCGGGACCCTCTCCGTTGTGTGGCTTGTCTGTGTTGTAGTGCTCATATTGTACCACACTGTGTGATGATCACTGGACACTAGGTGCCTGCCCACCAGAAAGCACGGACCCTCATGTTTGTGAGTCTTGTCTGTGTTGTAGTGCTCATATTGAACCACACTGTGTGATGATCACTGGATCCTAGGTGCTTGCCTTCCAGCACATCTGGACCCTCACCTTTGTGTGGCTTTTCTGTGTCATAGTGCTTATATTGAACCACACTGTGTGATGATCACTGGACCCCAGGTGCTTGCCTTCCAGCACACCAGGATCCTCACCTTTGTCTGGTTTGTCTGTGTCATAGTGCTCATACTGAACCACTGTGTGATGATCCCTGGACCCCATGTTCCATCCCTCTAGCAAGCCAGGACTCTCAGGGAGACCAAGTGATGCAAGCTACCAGATAGTCATTCTGCAGTATAGCTGCAGCCTCCCATCTTTTTAAAAACATTATCTGGTGTATTTACTCGTTCCAGTTATCTGGAGTTATTCTGCTTTCCTTCCACTTTGTGCTCTTGCTGGGCGATTTTGAGTGAGAATTGATGTGTACATGAAGAAGCAGCAGCAAAAACACACCCTGACAGTTACCCCGGCATGCACCAGGAACTTTAACTCATGGTTGAAGAACTGGTGCTGTGAGGAAGGGTTTGGATTCATTGGTGACTGGGGACCCACCTGGAGGGATGGAGGTTTGTTCAAGCCTGATGGCCTGCATCCATCCTGGAGGGGAATTCAAGCACTCAATGATAAGTTTAAATGCTACATTGACAAGCATTTAAACTAGCAAAGGGGGGTGGCAGGCCAGCAAGGATGGTATCTACTTACTCACCCCCCACAGCTAGCAGTGGAACAAATGAACCAGAGGAGTGGCTATCTCTGCAAAGCAGTGTGCAAAAGATGGAGATTAGTGTCCAAAAGGTGGATAAGCAGAAAAGGGGCAAAATTCAGCAGAAGGGCAGACAGCAAGGAGAACCAGGGATAAATGACAACCAAGGAAGGGGCTGGAGTAGAACAGTGAAGCAGTCTAGGGAGGTCAAATCATGGAAAGCCATGTGTGCAAATGCCAGGAGCCTTAGCAACAAGATGGAAGATCTGGAGGCTGTCATGGTACAGTCAGACCTGGACATTGTGGCCATCACTGAAACCTGGTGTAATGATAACCATGACTGGGAGATGGCCATACCTGGCTACAGCGTATTCAGAAGAGACAGAGCAGGCAGAAGGGAGGAGGAGTGGCACTGTATGTGAAAAATGACATAAGGGCCACACAGATCCAGGAGGAACAAAATGGGGGAGAGATACTGTGGGTTAAGCTGGAAAGGAAAATGGGGCCAGCCATCCGCACAGGTGTGATCTATAGACCACCAGCCCAGGAGGAAGAAACAGATAGGGAGCTGATGCTAGCCATCCAAAGGATGGTAGACAAGGGTGATGTAGTACTGGTTGGAGACTTCAATATACCAGACATGGACTGGAGCATCCCAGCAGCAGCATCAACTAGGAGCAGATTTATCCTGGACTCCCTTCAGGGTGCCTTCCTCAAGCAACTGGTCATGGAACCAACTTGGCAGAAGGCAATACTGGACCTTGTGCTCACAAACAGGGACAGTGTGATGGGGGTAACAGTGGGGGAGCACCTGGGTAACAGTGACCACCAGTCATTGTGGTTTGAAATCACAGAAAGAGCAGAACCAAACCACACAAAACACGTATCCTGGATTTTAGGGGCAGACTTTGGGAAAATGGGGAGATACTTGAAAGAGGCATTAAGGGAATGGGACAGGAATCAGGGTTGAGGAACAGTGGGCAGTATTTAAAATGGGGATTATAAGAACAACAGAATTATGCATTAAGCAGGTTAGCAAGAGGAAAGGAAGAGGAGACCATTATGGTTTTCCAAAGAGGTAGCAAAAAGTGAAAGCCAAAAGATTGCATTCAGGCAATACAAAAGACACAGGCAGAAGGGGATAGGAGAAGTACCAGGAGAAACAAGGGAGGCAGGGAAGTCAGTAAGGAAGCCAAAGCTCAGACAGAAGAACACATTGCAAAATCAGTGGGTAAAGGGACAAAACATTTTACAGGTACATAAGTGAAAAAGAAAAGACAAAGGGAGGATAGTGAGACTGAAGGGGAGGATGGGAGCAGCGTGGAGGATGACAACAGTAAAGCTGACATATTGAACAGGTATTTCTGCTCAGTCTTTACTAAGGAAGAGGGGTAATGGGTCTGAAGGGAGTACAAGGGGTGAGAATGGTGCAGAAATGGACACAAGTCCCTTTACACGAGAAAGGGTCCTGAAGGAACTGGAAGTAATAAGAGCTGATAAAGCAATGGGGCCAGATGGGGTGCACCCCAGGGTCCTTAAAGAACTAAGAGAGGTGGTGGCTGAACCTCTGGATATCCTGTTCAGCCAATCACTGGAAACAGGGGAGGTACCCAAAGACTGGAGGACAGCAGATGTAGTCCCCTTATACAAAAGTGGGAACAAAGAGGAAGCAGGGAACTACAGACCAGTCAGCCTCACCTCGGTAGTGGGAAAGATCATGGAGGCACTACTGAAGGAGAGATTGGTGGAACATCTGGTTGTCAATGGACTACAGGACCCAAGGCAGCATGGTTTCACCAGGGGGAGGTCATGTCAGACCAACCTCATTGAATTTTTTGACTGGGTGACTAGGGAGGTGGATCAGGGGAGGGCAGTGGACATGGCCTATCTGGACTTCAGCAAGGCCTTTGACACTGTGCCACATAGAAGACTATTACACAAACTGGGGAATATGGGAGTGGGCAGGACAGTAGTGTGGTGGGTAGGTAACTGGCTGGGTGGCAGGACACAGAGGGTGGTGGTAAATGGCTGTCACTCCACAGAGGGAAGAGTGACCAGTGGGGTAACCACAGGGATCAGTGCTGGGACCGGTCCTATTCAACATCTTCATCAGTGACATTGCACAGGATCTAGAAGGCAGAATTTCACTGTTCGCTGATGACACAAAGCTCTGTAACAGAGTAGACACACCAGAGGTGTAGACAGAATGAGAAGGACCTGCAGAAACTTGAAGAATGGTCAAGGGTTTGGCAGTTGAAATTCAATGCAAAGAAGTGCAAGATAATGCATATGGGCACAAAAACCCAGGCACAATATATCAGTTGGGGGTGAGGATATAGCATGCACCAAGCAGGAAAGGGATCTTGGGGTTATCATCTCTGATGACCTCAAGGTAGGAAACAGTGTGACAAGGCATCAGGTAAAGCAAATAGGATGCTGGGATGTATAGGCAGGGCATCACCAGCAGGAAGAGGGTCATAATTCTGCTATACAAGATACTAGTGAGGCCCCACCTGGAGTACAGTGTACAGTTCTGGAGACCATACCTACGTAAGGACATAGACAGGGTAGAAGGTTCAGAGGAGGGCAACAAAGATGGTGCATGGATTGCATCACAGGTCCTATGAAGACAGGTTGAAGGAACTGAACATGTACTCCCTGGAGGAGAGGAGGAGAGGGATATGATAGAGACATACAAGTATCTTACAGGGAGGAACAGGGTGCAGGAAAACACTATTTTTAAGCGAAAAAGATGTTTCAGGACTAGAAGCATGGGATGAAGTTGGAGGAGGACATTCAGAGGAAACATGAGAAAGAATTTCTTCACAGAGCAGGTGGTGGACAAGTGGAACACCCTGCCAGAGGAAGTGGTGGGGGCTGAAACAATCACAGGATTTAAGAATGCATGGGATAGACATAAAGGAATTCTAGAGGTCAGGGGTAAGGGGAAATAGACTTCTAGGAAAACAAACTGAACTTACAAGCTCAAATGGGCAGACTAGGTGGGCCATAGGCCCTTATCTGCTGACACTGTCTATGTATCTATGTATGTATCTAGAAGGCCCTATAAAAATCCTGGGCCTTTAGTGGAGCTGAGAAAGCAGAGGCTTTAAATCAAGGTGTGGATCAGGAGCCGCTCACATTATGTATATTCCTGGAGGAGTTCAAACCATTCCGGGAGGAGATTAAAGAAATGGCACCAGAAATCAGAATGCTTATGAGAAAGTTGGAAGAGGTTACATTTGCTACCACAGATAACTCACCCAGGATCTCCTCTCTTGAGAAGCAAGTTGAAAGTTTCGAGCCTGGGATGGCAGCTATGCACCAGAAAATGGTGTGGTTTGAAGCTAAACTCAAAGACCTCAAAGGTCACAGCCGGTGAAACAATGTGGTGATCCTCGGGCTACTGGAGGGAGATTAGGGTCAGAATACTATTGCTTTTGCCCAGAAGCTGGTGGAGAGGATTGCTGGCCCCTCTCCCTTTTTGGCCAAATATATAATCGAGAGATCCCACAGATCTCTAAGGCTAAAGCCTCCTCCTGGAGCAACACCCCGTCCTATAATATGCCGATTTTAACATTTTTGGGAGTGGCAACACTTTTTGTATAAAGTAAGAGAACTCCAGGAAGTCAGATGGGAGCAAGCCAAGCTCAGGATTGCGCAGGATATACCGGAATCGATCTGTTTGAGATGCGCTGCATGTCACCCTGTAGTCTCAATGATCATCGCTGCGGGTCTTACATTTTGTATGGGATACCCCGCCAGGCTACAGGTACAGGTGGCCAGTTCCTGGACTACTTACGAAGATCCCGAGGCAGCATTCGCTGGCTTAAAAATGTCCCTGCCTGATCTCTTTAGGGATACATGAGAGGCCTCTGGACTGCCTGACAAGAAGAGCTCTGGTGTGAGAAGTGTGGGCAGCTATTTGAAGGAACTTCTGGGGATGAGCGCTATTAAATGAAGTTGGACTCTTACCTAAGCCCGATTAGAGGGCAGAAGGGACTTTCTCTTTATTAGAATAATCTAATTGTGGATAGATGTTTGTTCTGTCTGGGACTGGGGTTTCATTTAATTGAGGTGTTTAATTATTAGGTTTCTGCTTTTGGGGAGAGTAATTCCAACATCAGCTCTACCTAATCCCCCCCCCCACCAGCGGGAGTGTGACAAGGTTGGGCCTGGTACAGGTTTATGGTTATACCTTGCAGGCTATTAACACCTATAACGTGGGGGACTTTAAAATAGGGGCATTGATGTTTTCCTTTGCAAAGTATTGGCATGCATTTCTGCACCGGCAACACTTGGGGGAGTGTGTGTTCTTTGCAACAAGGGCTAGCAGTCTTAATGGACCTGTGATAGGGGGGTCTTCTTGGTGCAAGGTCATCATAATCAGAAGTGGAGTAGCGGGACCTGTCTCAATGGGGCCAACGTGTTCTATGGAGAGAGCAGCCTTGCATGGTAAATCGAATACATCACTGCGGTTTGGTTTTTCGATCACCCACTGTGCGGTGCCTCATTTTAACAAGCAAGGCACGAGAGTTAGTAAACTCTAGATGTTCCTAGTGGTCATGCCTTGCTAACACAGGGTTACTCCCAAGGATTTTCAGAGGTGGATATGTGGGTGTCATTAAGGGTTGTTACTGCAATGTTGAATACTCTTCACCCCTCCTTGCCATTAAACAGGGGATTTATATAAACCTTACCAGGGTTTGGGGATGGATGGTCGGGGGGCTGGGGGGGAGTAGGAAACTGTGTGTTGCTGAACGTCGTTAGTGATAATAGGGGGTTAGGGAGGGTGGGTTTACGGATAATCTTCTGGGTTAGTTAATGTTCTGTTCTGGTTGGGGGTCAGTTGGGAGGGAGGGAGGGGAGGGATAGTCTGGTTAGAGATGGGAAGGTTGGGGGTGGGAGGTTGGCACAGCAGTTTCAGAGGAACAGGGTTACCTGGTTTACAGCTGTAATACTTGTATTATGCTTTATCTGGACTCATATTTGTTAGCTCATATAGATGGCTCATAATATTAATCTTGCTACTTTGGAATGTAAAGAGGATTAGGAAAAAATCTAACCAATATCAGGTACTCAAGCACTTGAGCCTGCTGCAAGCCCAGATATAGTTTTTACAAGAATCCCACTTGGTAGATTCTGAAACTCTACACCTTAGGAGGCAACAGGTTGGTCTGGTTTTCTATGCCTCAGGGGCAACCAGCAGTTGCGGGGTCATGATACTGGTTAATAGAGATATTCCATTTATTCCTTCCCAGGTTTTCAAGGATCCCGATGGCAGGTACATCTTAGTTCAGGGCACTATTTGGGCCATGCCATTATTGCTCGGCAGCATCTATGGACCAAATGTGGATGATCCCACTTTTTTTATGAAGCTGATCTCCACAATTCTTCCCATACTCCTTATTCTCATTATTCTAGAGGGGGGGACTTTAGTTTCTGAACCTAACATCGACAGGTCGGGCAATGGGTCGAGGGGACAGTCCTCAGGGCATAGGGCCTTTAAGGAATTGATGGACCAATGCAGGTTGTGTGATGTCTGGCGAGTTTTACATCCCATCAGGGAATATACTTTCAGTTCTCCAGTTCACGGCATGCAGTCTCGTATTGACTACCTCCTAGTCTCTCATGCGTTCTTGCTGGGAGTACTATCTGCCTCGAGCCAGCTGGATCCCATATTGGATCATTTTCTGGTGATGTGTAACCTGGCTTTCCTTAACATTCCCAAGAAAGAGACCAGATGGAAATTAACCGAAAAATTATTAAAAGATGAAAAGTATCATGGACTGGTGAAGGATCAGATAGACTCCTTTTTTTTCCGCCAACCCAATAGACAGTACAACACTGGACATCTTGTGGGGAGCCTTTAAGGCCAATATAAGGGGCATTCTCATTAGTATAGCTACAAAGAGGAAGAGGGCGCAGGAAGCGGAGTTATTGTCATTACTGTCTCAAATACGGGAATTAGAAACTATACAACCAAATAAAATCTCTCAAAAGGAGTAACATAAATTATTAGTATCTAAGGATAGATATTTGGGATTGTTAAGAGAGAAAGCAGAGTTGGCTATTATCCACATGAAGGTCAGTTTTACAGATCAGGGAGAAAAAGTAGGGCGTTTACTGGCTCTTTACCTAAAGCAACAAGAATTGGCAAGATTTATACCCCCCAATCAGGGCTGTCTAATGGGACCCTGAGGGTATCCCCCTCAGAGATAGTGCAGAAATTTGCTACATTTTATGAGCAATTATACAGGAATATGGATAGCCCTCCGTCCATAGACGAGCTAGAGGAGTATCTCAAGGAAGCTCATCTTCCCTCATTATCCAACCCCCAAAAGATATTTATATCTTCCCCTTTATCGCAGGAAGAAACTGTGGCCATTATAATGGATCTGCTTTTGGATAAAGTCCCGGGACTGGATGGGTTTTCCGCTCTATTTTATAAAGTTTTCAGAGATCAATTACTGCCAGTGTTGTATCGTCTCTACCTCCACATTCTATCCGGAGAGGTGGTAGATACACATCTGTTTGAAGCTCTAATAGTTTTACTACCTAAACCGGATAACGATCCAGATTTGGTTCAGAGCTATAGGCCAATATCTTTGTTGAATCAAGATGTTAAAATTTTTTTGAAGATATTGGCGGATAGACTAACCCTGGTCCTCCCAGACCTGATAGGTATGTCTCAGGTTGGTTTTATGAGGGGACGTTCATCCTCGGATCACCTGCGTACCCTCTCGCATGTCATCTCGGAGTCCAGGGATGCTACCTTTCCAGCGGGACTGGTCTCCCTGGACACCGAGAAGGCATTTGATCGAGTCAATTGGAATTTTTTATTTCAAAGCTCTTAAGGCATTTGGATTCCCTTCCATGTTCATAGATTGGATCAGGGCAATATATATAGGTCTCCTTCTGCGAGGATTTCAGGGAATGAGGCCTTTTCTAAATCCTTCATGTTGCAGTCAGGTACGAGACAGGGATGCCCCCTCTCTCCATTACTATTCAGTCTTTACCTGGAACCCCTTATTAAATATAGTCTCAACAATAAAGGAATACAGGGTATTCCCATCAGGAATAAGGTAGTGAAAACAACAGCGTACGCTGATGATTTCCTTTTACATTTGGCTAATCCGGTAACATCTATTCTGAACATGCGAATGGAGATCACTAAATTTAGTCGCTTTTCAAACTGTAAGTTAAATTCCAGTAAGACGTCCTTTTTCCCCTCTTAATCATAAGGTCTTCAAGACGGATATTATCCCTTTGGGATTATGCTGGTCACCCCGGGTTATTAAGTATTTAGACATAAAGTTAACATGCAACACTTTCTTGTGGTTTAAAGAAAACCTATAGCCTCTTTCTCAGACGATTACACAAGACTTAGAGAGATAGGACAAGCTTCCGATTTCTCTATGGGGTTGCATTAATATAATTAAGATGAATGTATTCCCCCTGTTTATTTTATTGCCTGTCACATCTTAACTCATTTGTATCTTTATCTTGGTTTCAGAAAATGCATAAACTCTTTATCAAGTTCATTTGGTCTAATAAGACCTCCAGGTTGGCATACCACAAGTTATCTGCCCCCCAAAACGAGGGAGGACTGCAGATTCCTTATAGAAACATAGAATTTGATGGCAGATAAGGACCGCTTGGACCACCCAGTCTGCCCATTTCCCTGCCTACTGGATAAGCTGCAGATCCTAGTTAACCAGCAGCATGCTTCTTCCTACCCCCACCACCTAGAATTGTTTTATGACTGTCCCATGCATGCTTGAATTCCACCACTGTTTTTGACTCCACAACCTCCTCTGGAAGGCCGTTCCATACATCCACAACCCTCTCTGTGAAAAAATACTTCCTTAAATTACCTCCGAGCTCCCCCATCTTCAATTTGGCAGTTTATTACTGGGCTAGTTATCTGGCTAAGTATCTGAGATGGGTAAGGCCGGGCCCAGAAACATGAGACCGACTTGGCTTAACATCGAGTTAGACTTTATCCAATCTATGAACACGGACCCCTCAACCATGTTTTATCTCAAAATTTCTCATTTGCAGAATATTAATAAATGTCCCACTTTCATGACCTCAATAAGAGATAATTCGCAACTGTGCTCTTTCCTGAGATATAATCAAAGTAAAGATTTTGCTCAATCTATCTGGGATTCCCTGACCTTTACCATAAACAAACACAATATTTCCTGTTCATGGTTGCCTCAGTTAGGAGACTGGGTAGTCTCCTCATTTTTGGATGAGACTGGGGCTTGGCTTTCATTCACTAAGTTTATCAATAAGTTAAATATTCCTTTGTCTCAGGTCTTTAAGGTGATCCAATTGAGGCACTTGTTAATTACGTTTTTTGGTTCCGTTCCTTCCCGCCCAGCGACCTTTGCACTGGTAGCTGAACTTTCCTCTCTTCTTGACTCCTCAGGCGTGATCGCTAAGATATATCAAGTGCTGTTCCAATGGCGGTTCAGGTGCGGTAATGGCCCTACCACCTTTTGGATTTCATTTTTTCCCCAATATACCTTTAATTGGCCAGCTATCTGGACGCATTGTCATAAATATGTATCCCAAGACAGATTATGTCTTATGCAATTTCACATTCTACATAATTTGTATTATACTCCAGTTAAACTGGCAAAATGGGGCCTTCTCGACACTGACAAGTGCATCAGGTGTTCCCAGGAAGCAGAAGTGCTCTTTCATTTATTTTGGTCGTGTCCCCGGATAGCTTCATTACGGGAGCTAATTCAAGCAAACCTGGATCCTTTATTAGGATTACAGGAGTATTTTACACCTGATATCTGCCTGCTGGGAGATTTGTCTTCCATCAAAGTCAGAATCCGGAGATTTCATATATCTATGGTAGCACTTTCAGTTAAAAAAATTATTCTTAGGCATTGAAAAGAAGGGACTTGTCCAACATACCAGGAGTGGATCCACGAGACCCTAGCAAATCCTCGCACAGAAAAGAAACATAGAAACATAGAATTTGATGGCAGATAAGGACCGCTTGGCCTACCCAGTCTGCCCATTTCCCTGCCTACTGGATAAGCTGCAGATCCTAGTTAACCAGCAGCCAACTTCTTCCTATACCCACCCCCTAGAATTGCCTTATGACTGTCCCATGCATGCTTGAATTCTACCACTGTTTTTGACTCCACAACCTCCTCCAGAAGGCCATTCCATGCATCCACAACCCTCTCTGTGAAAAAATACTTCCTTAGATTACCTCTGAGCCGCCCCCCCTCCTTATCTTCAAATTGTGCCCCCTTGTTCTTGCACACCTCTTTTTTTGAAAGATGCTACCCTCTTGGACTTTGTTGATTCCCTTGAGGTACTTGAAAGTTTCTATCATGTCCCCCCTCTCCCTCCTTTCCTCGAGGCTATTCATATTAAGCTCCTTAAGTCTCTCTTCATAGGTCATCTGGTGCAGACCCTACACCATTTTAGTTGCGCTCCTCTGGACAGCTTCCATCCTGTCTATGTCTTTGCGAAGACTGGGTCTCCAGAACTGCACACAGTACTCCAGATGGGGTCTGACCAGCTGTCTGTACAGAGGGATAATAACTTCCTGTTTTCTACTGGTGATGCTTCTCCCTATGCATCCCAGTATCCCCAGCCCTCCTTGCTGCCCTCTTACATTGCTTGCCCACCTTTAGGTCATCTGATATGACTACCCCAGGTCCCTTTCCATTTTTGTTGTTGTTAGTCTCTCAGCCCCCATTATGTACTCTTCCCCTGGGTTTAAGTTTCCCAGGTGCATTACCTTGCACTTCTTAGCATTGAATCTAAGCAGCCATGCATTTGACCATTCCTCTAACCTTGCCAAGTCCCTTTTCATCTTTTCCACCCCACCTTGTGCATCAACTCTGTTGCAGATCTTTGTGTCATCTGCAAAGAGACATACTTTTCCTTCCAGTCCTCTGCAATGTCGCTTATAAAGACATTGAAGAGGACCAGTCCTAATACTGAACCCTGTGGTAGCCACTAGTAACCCCCTTCTTCAGAGTGGACTCCATTTACTATTACTTCTGTGTCCTATTCTCCAGCCAATTTTTACCCAGGCTGTCATCTTGGGACCCACTCCCAGGCTAGCTAACTTGTATATTAATCTTTTGTGTGGACTGTGTCAAATGCCTTGCTAAAGTCTAGGTAGGCCATGTCCACAGCCCTCCTGAACTACTACTTTGGTCACCCAGTCAAGAAGTCTATCAGATTTGTCTGGCATGACCTTCCGCTGGAATCCATGCTGCCTTGGGTCCTGTGCCCTCTGGCCTCTAGATACTGACAATTCTTTCCTTCAGAAGTGATTCCATCATTTTCCTACCACTGAGGTTAAACTAACAGGTCTGTAGTTTCCTGCTTCTGCCTTGCTCCCACTTTGTTAAGAGGAATCACATCTGCCCTCCTCCAGTCCTCGGTACCACCCCATCCTCCCATGATTTGTTAAAGGAGTAGTCAGTGGTGTCACTAATTCCACCTTAGTTCTTTAGAATTCTGGGATGAATCCATCAGGCCCATTGCTTTGTCCACCTTCAGTTTTAAGAGTTCTTTCAGAACCCTTTTCTGTAAATGGGCTGGTATCAACTTCTGTATCCAGAGTGTTTCTACTGTTTGTTTTAGGTACCTCCCTCTTCCATTGTAAATACTGAGCAAAACTATTTGTTTAGTATTGCTGCCTATTCACAGTCACCCTCTGCCCACCCTCCCTCCCCTTTTTAAGCCTCAATATCATTCCCTTGGTCTTCCTTCACTCTCTGATGTACCTATAAATGGTTTTATCCCCCTTCTTAACTGAGTTGGCTATCTTTTCCTCAGTTTGGGCCTTTGCTGTTCTGACTGCCTTCCCAGCTTCCTTTTGCTTTAACTGATACAGTTCTCTGTCCTGCTCCTTCTGTGATTCCTTGTACTTCCTGAAAGCTTTCTTTTCCTCTTGAACCTTCTCTGCCACTTCCTTTGAGAACCATAGTGGTTTCTTACATCGTTTAGTTGCGTTTATTTGCTTCACACAAAGGCTTGTTACCTCTGTGATGGCAGTTTTTATTATTCCCCATTGTTCTTCCACCTCTCCTTCCTGCCCATTTGCTAGTGCATTCCTTAGGCACTCACCCATTTTGGCAAAGTCAGCCCTCCTAAAGTCCAGTACCTTTGTCTTTGTATGGCTTGACTCTATTGCTGTGTTTATTGTGAACCATACTGTTTGATGGTCGCTAGTTCCCAGATGGCTACCCACTTCTACATCTGTGATCCTCTCTTCATCTCCATTTGAGAGAACCAGGTCTAAGATTGCTCCCTCTCGAGTGGGCTCCAATACTAGTTGTCTAAGGCATGCCCCCTGTAGGACATCTAGAATAACCCCACTCTTCGAAGTGGCTGCTGCAACTGCACTCCAGTTAACATCTGGCATATTCAGAATGCCCATCAGCAATATCTCCCCCCTTTTTCTGCCATGCTAAGTATACTTTCTATCTTTTCCTTGTCCATTTCCTCCCCCTGAGAAGGGGGTATGAATACAACCCCTGTATGGATTGTGGTGCCATAGCCGGTCTCCAAATTTACCCACAGTGCTTCTTCTCCTCCCTGTTTTCCCCTTTGTTCTGCTGTTTTGATTCCTTCCCTTATGTAAAGAGCTACTCCTCCTTCTCTATTACCCTCTCTGTCCCTCCTGTAGATAGTGTATCCTGGTATGTTTATGTCCCAATCATGGTTTTTTGTGAACCATGTTTCTGTGACTGCCACGATATCCAGATGTTCCTCCTGCATCAAGGCCACTAATTCAGGAAGCTTGTTACTCAGACTACGGGCATTGGTACTCATTGCTTTCCACTTTTTTTATGGCTTTACCTTCAGTTGCAGCATCCCCCACTGACCTTTCTTCCTCGGTCTTTTTCTCATTTAGTACCCTGTTTTGTAGGGAGAGGATGGAATTTTCCTGCTGCTTATCAGTGCTTCCCCCCTTGACTAGTTTAAAAGCTTGCCAATGAAGCATTTAAACCGATTGCTCAAAAGCCTTGTTCCCTTCTTGGACAGATGCAGACCATCCTGCCAGTATAGGCTGGTGTCCCTCCAGGTGGAACCCCAGTTGCCCATGAAGCCAAACCCCTGTGCTCCACACCATTTTTTTGACCATTCATTAAACTGCATGGTGCAAAGTACCCTCGCCTCACTCATGCCATTGACAGGCAGCACCTCTGAGAAGGATACTGTGTGTGCTACTTGTCTTAGGCCCCTTCCCAGTTCTACAAAGTCCTTCTGCACTGCTCTAATCTTATGTTGAGCCAAGTCATTTGTCCCTAGGTGGACAATGATGTCCAGCTCAGACTTCTGTGCAGCTGTTCTCATGATCCTGAGGATGCGCTTCCTGTCCCTCCAAGCCATGGCACCAGGCAGGCACCTTACTTCAGTTTTCCCTGCTCCCCCCAGTTCTATCCCCTAATAACTGAGTCCCCCCACCAGAAGCTGCTTCCTTTCCTTGTGGTGTCCTCTGCCTCCTTCCTGTGGACCTCCCTTGTGACAGGTGTCCTCAGCCTCCTTAATCTCCTCTGTGGGTGCATCCATAGGGGAGCTGTGCTCCCCCAGAATGGTGTATGGATTGTGGAGTGGAACAACTGACTGGGTGTGCCTCTGTTCCACCATCCTCACCCTCCCTGAGCCCACTGTGGTCAAACTGCTGCGCTTTCTTTGCAACCTCTGAGGCACTGTTGGTGGCTCTGGTGCTCCCTGGATGGGGGAGGTTCCCTTCCTACTGTCCAGTGTGGCCTGGGGGAAGGTTCCCTTACTGCTGTCCAGTGTGGCCTGAAGATGGGCAAATTCCTCCCTCAGGGCAGAGAGTTGTCTGCAAATAAGGCAGCATCTCAGCCTCCAGAAAGTCTCCCGGAAGACTGCTGCCCCACAGCAATTACATTGCACTACTCCCCACATGATTATGTACTTTTTTTTTGGTGTGTAATTGGTTTGTTATATAGAAATATATATATTATAAAATGTGTATGCTTATATTTTCAGTGCTGTGTGCTAGAGAGGATATGACATTGATATGCACCTTGCACTCTTGAGGAAATGATGTCAGAACCCCAGCTATAAAGGACCTGTTTCCAAGGGTGAGGGGTGGAAGGGTTGGGCCTAAACTGTGCCCTCACAAAACAATCAGCTATTGCAAGCCTCCAAAACAGGATACACAGATCCCCCTTCACACTCTAATTATGAAAGCTGTGGAATAATGTGTAGTTGACTTTTTTACGGTAGCTTATCTCTGGTTAACACAGTTACCTTATTATAACAGTATATGAATGAACTGCTGTTCCTGGGGGGCAAGGGGGGGGGTTTGGGGGCCGTATGGGATTGTTTTATAAACCTATTGTTTAAATAATTATTACTGCCTCCTGTATTGTGGAAAATGCGGTGAATAAAGTTTGAATAAAAAAAAAGCCAGGACCCTAACTTTTGTGCGGCTTGTCAGTGTCAGGTGCTCATATTGAGCAACACTGTGTGATGATCACTGGACCCCTGATGCCTGCACTCCAGCATGCCAGGACCCACAGCTTTGTGTGGCTTGTCTGTGTCATAATGCTTATATTGAACCACACTGTGTGATGATCACTGGACCCCAGTTGCCTGCCCAAAAGCAAGCCAGGACCCTCACCTTTGTGAGGCTTGTCTGTGTCATAGTCCTCATATAGAACCACACTGTGTGATGATCACTAGACCCCAGGTGCCTGCACTCCAGCACATCAGGACCCTCACCTTTGTTGGCTTGCTGTGTCATAGTGCTCATATTGAACCACACCATGTGGCGATCACTGGAACCCAGGTGCCTGCCTCCAGCCAGCTGGGACCCTCACCTTTGTCCTGCTTGTCTGTGTTATAGTGCCCATACTGAACCACACTGTGTGATGATCACTGGACCCCAGGTGCCTGCCTCCAGCAAGCCAGGACCCTCACCTTCGTGTGGCTTGTCTGAGTCATAGTGCTCATACTGAACCACACCATGTGATGATCATTACACCCCAAGTGCCTGCCCACCAGCAAGCCAGGACCCTCAGCTTTGTGTGTCTTGTCTTGGTCGTAGTGCTCATATTGAACCAAACTGGGTGATGACAACTGGACCCCAGGTGCCTGCCCTCCAGCAATCCAGGACAATCACCATTGCATGGTTTGTCTGTGTCATAGTGCTAATTTTGAAACAACACTGTGTGATGGACCTCAGGACCCCAGGTGCCTGCCTATGCCTATGATGATCACTGGACACTAAGTTCCTGCCCTCCAGCAAGCCAGGACACTAAACTTTGTGTGGTTTGTCAGGGTCATAGTGCGCATATTGAACCACACTGTGCAATGTTCACTGGACCCAGGTGACTACCCTCCAGCAACTGGGACCCTCACCTGTTTGTGGCTTGTCTGTGTCAAGGTGCGCATATTGAGCCACACTGTGTGATGATCACTGAACCCCAGGTGACTACCCTCCAGGAAGCAAGGATCTTCAGTTTGGTGTGGCTTGTCTGTGTTGTAGTGCTCATATTGAGCTACACTATGTGATGATCACTGGACCCAGGTGCCTGCCATCCAGCAAGCCAGGTCCCTCATCTATGTGTGGCTTGTCTGTGTTCTAGTGCTCATATTGAACCACACTGTGTGATGATCACTGGACCCCTGGTGCCTGCCGACCAGCAAGCAAGAACCCTCACCTTTAGGTGTCTTGTCTTTGTTGAAGTGCTCATATTGAGCAACACTGTTTGATGATCACTGGACTCCAGTTACCTGCCCTCCAGCAATCCAGGACCCTCATCTATGTGTGGCTTGTCTGTGTCCTAGTGCTCATATTGAACCACACTGTGTGATGATCACTGGATCCCTGGTGCCTGCCCAGAAGCAAACCTCGACCCTGACCTTTGTGTGTCTTGTCTGTTATAGAGCTCATATTGAACCACACTATGTGATGGTCACTTGACCACAGGTGCCTGCCCTCCAGCAAGCCAGTTCCCTCACTTTAGTATGGCTTGCCTGTGTCATAGTGCTCATATTGAATAACAATGAGTGATGATCACTGGACCTCAGGTGCCTGCCCTTTAGCAATCCAGGACCCTGACCTTTGAGTGGTTTGTCTGTGTCGCAGTGCTCATATTGAAACACGCTTTGTGATCATCACTGGACCCTTGGTGCCTGCCCTCCAGCAAGCCAAAGGTGAGGCTTGTCTGGGTCATTGTGCTCATATTAAACCACACTGTGTGATGATAACTGGAACCCATGTTCCTACCATCCAGCAAGCCAGGACCCTCACCTTTGTGTTGCATGTCAGTGTCATAGTGCTCATGTTGAACCACACTGTGTGATGATCACTGGACCCCAGGTGTCTGCTGTCCAGCCAGCCTGGAACCTCACCTTTGTGTGGCTTGTCTGTGTCATAGAGCTCATATTGAACCCCACTGAGTGGTGATCAATTGGAACCCATGTCCCTGCCCTGAAGCAAGCCAGAACCCTCACCTTTGTGTGGCTTGTCTGTGTCATAGAGCTCATATTGAACCACACTGAGTGGTGATCAATTGGAACCCATGTCCCTGCCCTGAAGCAAGCCAGAACCCTCACCTTTGTGTCTCTTGTCAGTGTCATAGTGCTCATATTGAACCACACTGTGTGACGATCACTGGAAGCCAGGTGCCTGCCTCCAGCCAGCCAGGACCCTCACCTTTCTCTGGCTTGTCTGTGTCATAGTGCACATATTGAATGTCACTGTGTGATGATCACTCGACCCCAAGTGCCTGCCTAAAGCAAACCAAGACCTTCACCTTCGTGTGGCTTGTCTGTGTCATAGTGCTCATACTGAACCACACTGTGTGATGATCATTAGACCCCAATTGCCTGCCCACCAGCAAGCCAGGATCCACAGCTTTGTGTGTCTTATCTTTGTCGTAGTACTCATTTTGAAACAACACAGTGAGATGATCACTGAAAACTAAGTGCCTGCCCTCCAGCAAGCAAGGACCCTAAGCTTTGTGTGGCTTATCAGGGTCATAGTGCGCATATTGAACCACACTGAGTGATGATCACTGGACCCAGGTGATTACCCTCCAGCAACTGGGACTCTCACCTTTTTGTGGCTTGTCTGCGTCAAAGTACGTATATTGAGCCACACTGTGTGATGATCACTGGACCCCAGGTGACTACCCTCCAGGAAGCCAGGACCCTCAGTTTTGTGTGGCTTATCTGTGTCATAGTGCTCATATTGAACCACACAATGAGATGATCACTGGACCCCAGGTGCCTGCCATCAAGCAAGGCAGGACCCTCATCTATGTGTGGCTTGTCTGTGTCCTAGTGCTCATATTGAACCACACTGTGTGATGATCACTGGACCCCAGGTGCCTGCCGACCTGCAAGCAAGAACCCTCACCTTTAGGTGTCTTGTCTTTGTTGAACTGCTCATATTGAGCAACACTGTTTGATGATCACTGGACTCCAGTTACCTGCCCTCCAGCAATCCAGGACCCTCATCTATGTGTGGCTTGTCTGTGTCCTAGTGCTCATATTGAACCACACTGTGTGATGATCACTGGACCCCAGGTGACTACCCTCCAGGAAGCCAGGACCCTCAGTTTTGTGTGGCTTATCTGTGACGTGGTGCTCATATTGAACCACACAATGAGATGATCACTGGACTCCAGGTGCCTGTCATCCAGCAAGCCAGGTCCCTCATCTATGTGTGGCTTGTCTGTGTCCTAGTGCTCATACTGAACCACACTGCATGATGTTCACTGGACCCCAGGTGCCTGCCCACCAGCAGGCAATGACCCTCATCTTTGTGTATCATGTCTTTGTCATAGTGCTCATATTGAGCCACACTGTGTGATGATCATTAGACCCCAAGTGCCTGCCCACCAGCAAGCCAGGATCCTCAGCTTTGTGTGTCTTATCTTTGTCATAGTGCTCATATTGAACCACACTGTGTGATGACCACTGGACCCCAGGTGCCTGCCCTCCAGCAATCCAGGACAATCACCATTGTGTGGTTTGTCTTTATTGTAGTACTCATTTTGAAACAACACAGTGAGATGATCACTGAAAACTAAGAGCCTGCCCTCCAGCAAGCAAGAACCCTAAACTTTGTGTGGCTTGTCAGGGTCATAGTGCGCAAATTGAGCCACACTGTGTGAAGATCACTGGACCCAGGTGATTACCCTCCAGCAACTGGGACTCTTACCTTTTAGTGGCTTGTCTGCATCAAAGTACGCATATTGAGCCACACTGTGTGATGTTCACTGGACCCCAGGTGCCTGCCCACCAGCAAGAAAGGGCCATCACCTTTGTGTATCTTGTCTTTGTTGTAGTGCTCATATTGAGCCACACTGTTTGATGATCATTGGACACTAGTTGCCTGCCTTGAAGCAAACCAGGACCCTCACCTTTGTATGGCTTGCTTGTGTCATAGTGCTCATACTGGACCACAGTGTGTGATGATCACTGGACCTCAGGTGCCTGCCAACCAGCAAGCCGGGAACCTCACCTTTGTGAGGCTTGCCTGTGTGTCATAGTGCTCATATTGAACCACTCTATGTGATGGTCACTTGATCACAGGTGCCTGCCCTCCAGCAAGCCAGTTCCCTCACCTTTGAATGGCTTACCTGTGTCATAGTGTTCATATTGAACCACACTGAGTGATGATCACTGGACCCCAGGTGCTTGCCCTCCAGCCAGACAGGACCCTCACCTTCGTGGGGCTTGTTTGTGTCATAGTGCTCATATTGAAAACAATAAGTGATGATCATGGGACCCCAGGTGCCTGCCCTCCTGCAAGCCAGGACCCTCACCTTTGTGTGGCTTTTCTTTGTCGTAGTGCTCATAATGAACCACACTGTGTGATGATAACTGGACCCCAGGTTCCTTCCCTCAGGAAATCCAGGACCCTCACCATTGTGTGGTTTGTCTGTGTTGCAGTGCTCATATTGAACCATACTTTGTGATCATCAATGGACCCCGGGTGCCTGCCCTTTAGCAATCCAGGACCCTCACCTTTGTGTGGTTTGTCTGTGTCATGATGCTCATATTGAACCTCACTTTGTGATGATCACTAGACTCCGGGTGCCTGCCCTCCAGCAAGCCAGAAGTCTCACCTTTGTGTGGCTTGTCTGTGTCATAGTGCTCATTTTGAACAACACTGTGTGATGATCACTGGACCCCAGGTGCTTGCAGTCCAGCAGTCCAGGACCCTCACTTTGTGTGGTTTGCCTGTGTCATAGAGCTCATACTGTGCCACACTGTGTGATGATCACTGTACCCCAGTTGCCTGTCATCCAGCAAGCCAGGATCCTCACCTTTGTGTGGCTTATAAGTGTCATAGAGCTCATATTGAACCACACTATGTGATGATCACTGGAACCCATGTTCCTGCCCTCCAGCGAGCCAGGACTCTCACCATTATGTGGCTTGTCAGTGTCATAGTACTCCTATTGAACCACACTGTGTGATGATCACTGCACCCCAGGTGCCTACCCTCCAGCCATCTGGGACCCTCAGTTTTGTGTGGTTTGTCTCTGTCGTAGTCCTCATATTGAACCATGCTGTGCAATGATCATGGGACCACAGGAGCCTGCCCAAAAGCAATCCAGGACCCTCACCTTTGTTTTGCTTGTCTGTGTCATAGTGCTTTTATTGAGCAACACTGGGTGATTATTACTGGACCCCTGGAGCCTGCCCTCCAGGATACCAGTTCCCTCAGTTTTATGTGGCTTGCCAGTGTCATAGTGCTCATATTTAACCACACTGTGTGATGATCACTAGAAACCAAGTGCCTGCCCTCCAGCATGCTAGGACCCCCACCTTTGTGTGGCTTGCCTGTTTCCTAGTGCTCATAATGAATCACACTATGTGATGATCACTCTATCCCAGGTGCCTCCCATCCAGCAAGCCGGACCCTCATCTATGTGTGGCTTGTCTCTGTCCAAGTGCTCATATTGAACCACACTGTGTGATGATCACCGGACACCAGGTGTCTGCCCACCAGCAAGCAAGGACCCTCACCTTTGTGTGTCTTGTCTTTGTCGTAATGCTCATACTGAACCACACTATTTGATGATCACTGGACTCCAGGTGCCTGTCCTCCAGCACTCCAAGACCCTCACCTTTGTGGGGTTTGTCTGTGTCATACTGCTCATATTCAAGCACACTGTGTGATGGTCACTTTAACCTTGGTGCATGCCCTCTAGCAAGGCAGGACCCTCAGGTTTCTGTGTCTTGCCTGTGTCATAGTGATTATATTGAACCACACTGTGTGATGAACACTGGACCCCAAGTGCCAGCCCTGAAACAAGCCAGGACTCTCACCTTAGTGAGTCTTGTCTGTGCCATAGTGCTAATATTGAACCTCACTGTGTGATGATCACTGGAACCCAGGTGATTGCCCACCAGCAAGCCAGGACCCTCACCTTTGTGTGGTTTGTCTGTGTCGCAGTGCTCATATTGAACCACACTTTGTGATCATTAGTGTACCCCTGTTGCCTGCTGTCCAGGCAGCCAGGAACCTCACCTTTCTGTGGCTTGTCTGTGTCATAGTGCCCATATTGATCCACACTGAGTGGTGATCACTGGACCCCAGGTGCTTGCCCTCAAGCAAGTCAGGACCTTTAGCTTTATTTGGCTTGTCTGAGTCATAGTGCTCTTATTGAGCCACACTGTGTGATGCTCACTGGACCCCAGGTGCCTGCCCACCAGCAAGGAATGACCCTCACCTTTGAGTGTCTTGTCATTGTTGTAGTGCTCATATTGAACCGCACTGTTATGATGATCACTGGCCCCAGAGTCCTGCCCTCCAGCACTCTAGGACCCTCACCTTTTGTGGTTTGTTTCTGTCGAAGTACTCTTATTGAACCACAATGTGTGATGATCACTGGACACCGGGTACCTGCCCCCTAGCAAGGCAGGACCCTCTGCTTTGTGTGGCTCATCTGTGTCACAGTGCTGATACTGTACCACACTGTGTAATGATCATGGGACCACAGGTGCCTGCCCACAATCAAGCCATGTCCCTCACCTTTGTGTGTCTTGTCTGTGTCATAGTGCTCATATTGAACCACTCTGTGTGGAGATTACTGGACCCCAGGTGCCTGATCACCAGGAAGCCATGACCCTCACCTCTGTGTGTCTTGTCTGTGTTGTAGTGCACATACTGAACCACACTGTTTGAAGATCACTGGACTCCAGGTGCCTGCCCTCCAGCACTCCAAGACCCTCATCTTTGTGGGGTTTGTCTGTGTCATACTGCTCATATTCAAGCAGACTGTGTGATGATCACTGGATCCTTGGTGCATGCCCTCTAGCAAGGCAGAACCCTCAGGTTTCTGTGTCTTGCCTGTGTCATAGTGCTTATATTGAACCACACTGTGCGATAAACACTGGACCCCATGTGCCTGCCCTGAAACAAGCCAGGACTCTCTCCTTTGTGAGTCTTGTCTGTGCCATAGCAGGGTTTTAAATAACTCTAAAAATTGATTAGCGTTTTGCTCATAAAAGTTCTAAAACATTGTAAAAATGCATATCACTTTCCTCGCTGTGTTTAACAAACATGACACTTCTAGAAAACCTATATAAATGCTTTCTGTACAGTTAGTATTGTCCCAAGAAAAAAACTGCTAATCAATTATTTAAAACCCTGCATAGTGCTGATATTGAACCTTACTTTGTGATCATCACTGGACCCCGGGTGCCTGCCCTCCAGCAAGTCAGAAGTCTAACCTTTGTGTGACTTGTCTGGGTCATTGCGCTCATATTGAACCACACTGTGTGATTATAACTGGAACCCATGTTCCTGCCATCCAGCAAGCCAGGACCCTCCCCTTTGTGGTGCTTGTCAATGTCATTGTGCTCATGTTGAGCCACACTGTGTGATGATCTCTGGACCCCTGCTGCCTGCTGCCCAGGCAGCTGGGAACCTCACCTTTGTGTGGCTTGTATGTGTCATAGTGCTCACATTGAACCACACTGAGTGGTGATCACTGGACCCCAGGCGCTTGCCCTCAAACAAGCCAGGACAATCATCTTTGAGTTGCTTGTCTGTGTCATAGTGCTGATATTGAGCAACACTGGTGATTATCACTGGGCCCCTAGTGCCTGCCCTGCAGCAAGCCAGGACCCTTAGCTTTGTTTGGCTTGTCTGAGTTGTAGTGCTCTTATTGAACCACACTGTGTGATGATCACTGTGCCCCAGGTGCCTGCCCACCAGCAAGCAAGGACCCTCACCTTTGAGTATCTTATCTTTGTCATAGTGCTCATATTGAACCACACTGATGATCATTGCACCCCAGGTGCCTGCCCTCCAGCACTCTAGGACCCTGACCTTTTGTGGTTTGTCTGTGTTGAAGTGCTCATATTGAACCACACTGTGTGATGATCACTGGACCCAGGTACCTGCCCCCTAGCAAGGCAGGACCCTCTGCTTTGTGTGGCTTGTCTGTGTCACAGTCCTCATACTGAATCTCACTGTGTAATGATCATGGGACCACAGTTGCCTCCCCATAAGCAAGCCATGACCCTCACCTTTGTGTGTCTTGTCTGTGTCATAGTGCTCATATTGAACCACACTGTGTGATGATTACCAGACCCCAGGTGACTGATCTCCAGGAAGCTATGACCCTCACCTCTGTGTGTCTTGTCTGTGTCATAGTGTGCATATTGAACCACACTGTTTGATGATCACTCAACCCCAGGTGACTACTCTCCAGCGAGGCAGGATACTCAGCTTTGTGTGGCTTGTCTGTGTCATTGTGGTCATATTGAACCACACTGTGAGATGATCTCTGGAACCCATGTGCCTGCCCTCTAGCAAGACAGGACCCTCATCTTTGTCTGGCTTGTCTGTGTGATTGTGCTCATATTGAACCTCACTGTGGGATGATCACTGGACCCCAGGTGCCTGCCTCTAGCAAGGCAGGACCCTCAGCTTTGTGTGGCATGTCTGTGTCATAGTTCTCATATTGAACCACACTGTCTGATGATCGTGGGACCACAGATGCCTACCCATTATCAAGCCAGGACTCTCACCTTTGTGTGGCTTGTCTGAGTCAAAGTGCTCTCCTTGAACCACACTGAGTGATGATCACTGGACCCCAGGTTCTTGCCTTCCAGCATGCCAGGACCCTCCTTTGAGTGGCTTATCTGTGTCATAGTGCTCATATTGAACCACACTGAGTGATGATCACTGGAACCCAAGCGCTTGCCCTCCAGCAAGCCAGGACCCTCACCTTTGTGTGGCTTGTCTGTGTCATAGTGCTCAATTTGAGCAACACTCGGTGGTGATCTCTGGACCACTGTTGCCTGCCCTTCAGCAAGCCAGGACCCTCAGCTTTGTGTGGCTTGTCTGTGTTGTAGTTCTCATATTGAATCACACTGTGTGATGATCACTGGACCCTAGGTGCTTGCCCTCGAGCAAGCCATTACCCCCACCATTGTGTGTCTTGTCTTGGTCATGGTGCTCATATTAAACCACACTGTTTGATGATCACTGGACTCCAGGTTTTTGCCCTCCAGCAAGCCAGGACCCTCACCTTTGTGTGGCTTGTCTGAGTCATAGTGCTCATATTGAACCACACTGTGGGATGATCACTGGAACCCATTTTCCTGCCTACCAGGAAGCCAGTACCTGCACCTTTGTTTTACTTATCTGTGTCATAATCATGGCCATGATTTTTCTGCAGTACTTTGGAGCAAAGTTCTGCGGCAGGGTTTCCATTTACCGCAGAACTTCTGCGACACTAGACACCTATTTCTGCCGCAATTCTGGGGCACACTTTTTACCCTAATTTTTTTTACATTTGTTTTTGGTTTTCACTGTAATATTTATATTTTTTTTATTGTTTTTATTCACCCATTGACTATGTAGCCAGACCATGGAGATTATTTTCTTTTTAGTTATTTAAAAAAAATATTTTCCCAGCAACTGGATACAACCTCAGACAGTCAGTGAGGTTTGTGTCTGTCAATGTTATATATATATATATATATATATATATATATATATATATGTGGAATGTTTTGCCATCCTGTGCAGCTGCTGGACTACTCTGAAATGAATGCCCAGAGCACAGTATTGATGTATTTATTTATTTACTGTATGGGACTCTGACCGCTACATGGGACCAGGCACACATCATGAATTAATATTGTGATCATATACAGATCACTTTGTGGCTATACCTTTATACTCCTAAAAATCAACTGCAAAGCTGTCAATGTTTCTATTACTTTTCTGTTCACAGGTACTGTCAGTGTAATAAAACTAACTAAGAAAAATCATGTGTCTGAGTGTTTTACTTGTAAATCATGGTATTTTATAACTCAGTGGATTGTAAAACTGGATCTCACTGTGCCATTCATTTTTTTTTTTCATTCAATATGCTTTATTGACTTTGGAGAGACAACATAGCTTTGATAGATCTTAGTATACATGATATTAAGTAATAATAGTCATAGTTTAATGCAGTGAGGGTAACATTAGTTATACCGGCAGAATCTTTTAACATTCAAACAGCAAAAGCCCATTACCCGTTCCCAGAAGAAAAAGAAAAAAAGGAAACTCCTATCCCCACCTCCCCAGCATCTACTCAACTCAGGATGAACCACTCATTCTCCTAAAGGTAAGGGGCTCGGGGGGTGCCATAAGTTCCAACCTTAGTGATTCAGAGGGTCATAGACACTATGTTTTCCAGGCAATTAAGACCGCCTCTAGCGGCCCCCATTTGGCATTGTATGACTGTACTCTATTGTTCATTTTTGCTACATGTAGCTCTAATTGCAGTGCCGTCAGGATCTCGCTGTACCATTCAACCATTGATGGTATTTTAGCCTCTTTCCAGTGCCTGAGAATAACTGCCTTTGCAGCTGCTGATATGATGGCCATAAATGCCTTCCTTTGTGCACCCATTTCTCTGGGGAAAGCATTTAGTAGGCATATTTCAGGTCTGGAAAAGGGCTCTAATCCAAATACTGATTGCACAGATGCACAGATAGAGTTCCAGAAAGGACGAACTTTGGCACAGGTCCATAACATATGGTGTAAGTCACCCTCTCTGGTCCCACATCTGATACATCTGGGTGACTCTAATTTGCCCATTCTGAATAGTTTAACAGGGGTGTAGTATAAATTATGTGCTACGTTAAACTGCTGTAGTTTATACCGATCCTGTCTAATATATCTATTATTGTTCTTCCATACCTGCTCCAAAACTCTTTCCTCCTCAGTCTTTAATCTCTGTCTCCAGTATGCACCAATCTTGGTGGAGGTCCATTTGTCTCTAATCTGGAATTTGTGATATAATTTAGACACTGGATGTTTTTGTTCTGCTATCTTTAAAAGAGAAGATATTTCATGGCCATCACCCTCACGTTTCCCCTTTTCTCCTAGGTGGTCTTTCACTGCATTTCTGATTTGCAAAAATTTAAAAATTTCCTCTTTTAACTCTGGTATTCGAGTGCAGACTTGTTCATATGTCAATAGGTTCCCTCGCGGGGCTAAATCTCCCAATTTTAGCCCATTTAGAGGTTCCAGAAATTTAGCTGTGATTGGGGTTCCCTGTATCTGAAAATGCTTATTATATAAAATAGGTTAGTCAGGTGAGTCTCGCCAGTTCACCCTTAGAAACTTCTGTACCTGGTGCAAGGCTTTTATTGAGCACCCTATAGGCGTGTTTTTAAGTGCTCTGGGTAGGAGTCTGAAGGACAAGAATGGAATTGAATTCAATGTGAGTGCCAAGCTACTGACCACGTCCCTCTCTATATAAATCCATGGGGGAATGTACTGGTTGGGACTCTCCGTGGTGGCTGGTAAAGTCCACTGTACTAATTTGCTAACGTGCACCGCCATGTAGTATTTGAAGAAGGAGGGAAGCGCTAGTTCTCCTGACATTTTTAAAGCAGTAAGTTTCTTATATGATCACCTGACAGCTTTCCCTTTCCATATGAACTTGTTAAGGATCATTTGTATCGACCGGAACCACTCTTTTGGTAGATAGGGGCCCAACATACTTAGGGGGTAGAGTATCTTCGGTAATACATTCATTTTTATTATTTCAGTTCTGGCCCATAGAGATAGAGGTAATAAATTCCTTCTATCTAAGTCCTGTTTGATTGTTTTGACTTGATTATTCAAATTTTCATTTATCATTGTGGTTATGTCCGGTGTGACCTTGATTCCTAAATACAACAACGCATTTGGCTCCCAGCCAAGCCCTAACTCTTTAGCTACACTCGGGAGACATCTAGGATTTAGCAGGAAAAGTTTTGTTTTGGAGATGTTAAGTTTATAATTGGAAACTATTGCAAACTGTGCTATTTCCTGTAAAACTATTGGGACACTTATTTCTGGATCCTCCATATATAAGAGCAGGTCGTCCGCATATGCGGATACCAGATACTTCCTGTTACCAATTTGCACTCCCTTAATCCCCTGCACCATGTGCATTCTACAGATCAAGGGCTCCAAGTATAGATTAAACAGGAGTGGGGAAAGTGGGCAGCCCTGTCTTGTGCCACATGAAAGAGAAAAGGAGTCCGACAGTATTCCATTGCACCATATCCGCACTTTAGGAAACTTATATAATAATCTGATCCACTTTAGAAAACTGTCTGGTAGCCCTAACTTTGATAGAACCATAAACAAAAAGTCCTAAGAAACCTTGTTGAACGCCTTTTCTGCGTCCAATGCTAGTAAGGCCATCGGGGTCGGTACTTCTCACACCTGTCCTATTAAATAATGCAGTTTATGTATATGATTACTTGAAACTCTGTCACTCATGAAGCCAACCTGTACATCACTAATCATTTTAGTCATGAATGGTCCTAATCGGCATGCTAGGATTTTCACCAATATTTTGATATCCACATTTAACAGTGAAATTGGCCTGTAATTACCCGGATGCATTGGATCTTGACCTGGCTTTGGAATAAGCGTTAAGAGGGCTTCTAAGAAACTATCCTTGTAGGGCCCCTTGCAATGCCAATAGTTGTACACTTTGGTCAACATAGGGGTAATTATATCTACGAAGGCTTTATAAATGTTAGAGGTGAGGCCATCTGGACCAGGTGATTTGTCTGGGGCAAGCTGAGTTATCGCTTGCTTCACCTCCAACACTTGAATGGGTGTTTCCATCATAGCCACTTCTACGAGATCCAACCTCTTTAAGTCTATCGAGTCTAGATAACTATTAATGTCTTCCATACTAACCCTATCCTTTGTCTGGATAGAGTACACTTCGCTGAAATATTCTCTAAACATTGCTGCAATCTTTATTGGGTCAGCGATAACAGGGCTGCCCACTTTGCTTTGTAAGGCACTTACATATCTACTTGAATCAAGTTGCTTGATTTTAAGAGCTAGAAGTTTCCCAGCCCTATCGCCAGACTCAAGATATTTAATCTTGGTTCTTCAAAGTGCTAGTTCATTCTTCTGCAGCATTATGGAGGAGTATTGGGAATGTAGTTGATGTAGCTTGACCCAATCATACTCTGGTGCTTGCTTAGAAATAGTAAGTTCCAATTTTCTGATGGCATTGGTTATTTCCTCCAGTCTCAGCTTATTTTTTTAAGATTTGGTAGATGTAATTCTAATACATTCCCCCTTTAAGGCACATTTCAGAGTAGTCCAAACGATATCAATCCTAGGGATTGAACCTAAGTTCTGGTCTAGAAAGTGAATTATGAAATTGCTGAGGTGATCATATGTACTAGAGTCTTGTAACAGTTGGTTATTAAATTTCCACCTGAAGTCCCTGTTAACTCCTGGGTTTACCGCGTATTTTATTGATACTGGGGAGAGATCTGATATGACCCTGGTGTGTATTTGTGTATCAAGAATTGAGGGAAGTACTTTACTACTTACAAGCCAATAATCGATTCTAGAGCAAGTTTTATGCAGCATTGAAAAAAAGTATATTGTTTAACCCCTGGATTATGGAGTCTCCAAGCATCTACGAGGTCCGAACTATCCATCATCTGTCTCAGGGCTCTTTGAGCCGTGGATAACCCTGCCCTTCTGTTATCCAACCTATCCCACATTAACTGTGGAGTTATATTCCAATACCCACCTAGCAACATAAACCCAGTAGACTGTATGCTTAATTTATCCAGCAGCTGCATAAAAAATTGTGGAGAGTCTATGTTGGAGCCGTATATTGAACCTATTGTGATCTGCTGCGTCAATAAAATTCCAGTTATTGGGATGTATTGGCCTTGCGAGTCCCATACTTTTTAGTTTGAAATCTACTCTTTTATGAAAAAGAACAATGACCCCACCTTTGTTAGTTGAGATACCTGCTCTAAACGTCTGCCCGACCCAGTATCTCTTGAATAATTGGGCATCTTCTCTTTTAAGATGGGTTTCTTGTAAACACGCTACAACGCAGTTAAGGGTTGAAAGGTGTTTTAGTATAATTTGCCTTTTGCATCTATCCCGAGCCCCTTTAACATTCCAACATATTATGTTGTTAGCACATAACATCGTGGCTTATCCTCCGTAAACAAAGGTATCGTCTTAAAAGAGTTCCCCTATTACCTTTTAATTTAATTAAGGTATTTATACCTCTAAGAGCATCTCTCTCTCTCCTTTCCTATTATTGAAGTAGATGCTAACCCATCCCTCCACCCGCTCCACCCATACCAAAAAACCCTGCAGAAAAAATAACCATCCCCCAGTTCTAACAACTGTTCTACCATACCTTGTTGTCATGTGATCTATATCAACCCAGCAGAAAGTCTATCTACTGCCACAACCTAGATTCATTACTCATTTTACATTAGACTGATATATTCTCACCCCTCATTTAGTGTGCTTAACCAAACCATCTTAAAAAAAAAAAGGAGGACTTTGCTTTTATTTGTCCGGAACCATGGATCATTTACTGCCCCAACCATTAGGAGCCTTTTTGAAAAAAGGGGCATCAGAGTGACTTATATGAATTAACTACTCTGTCATTTTTAATACTAAAAGTCTCAACACTAGTCCTGTAAAAAGACTGTTACTTCGATTCATTAGCCTTCATCCTCCTCTTCTAGGGGCCAGCGGGTACTGCACTGCAACATCTAGCATCCGGTAGCCTATGATCAATGTTAGCCATCGCAGGTGCCCAAATGATAACTGAATTACACATGCCCCTTTAAATCTATACAGTCACTTCTTGTAACTCAAGTTGCAATCTTCCTCTATTTCCCTGGTTAAGCTCAATCCATTGTTGTTTTTTCCTAATAGTTAGAGACAAGTGACCTACATTTGTTCTTGCTGCTCGTCATCACAGTAGCGATATATTTCGATGTATTGCCTTACAATGCAGCTTCATGAAATCATTCCCAACTCGCAAGCTTCAATGCTCTAAAGCCGAATTGTCGGTATCCTTGGGCTATGTGCAGGTCCCCCCACGTGGTGATACTCCTCCCGATTGGAGTTCCTTAAACCTCTTAATTTAGTACATCAGGGCTTTGTTTTTTAATTACAGCTGTGCTAATATGGCTTGGATTCAGTATGCCGTCTCTGAGAAATTGGGGTTTTCACTTACTGTGAGCCTCCGTTCTTGCCAGTTTCATCCCATTGGACTCTTGTATTGATAATGCGATACACAACTGAGTTGGGATCCCAGGCATAGCATTTTATCTGTGCTACGGTCAGGAATTACTTCCCCCCCAATCGACTGGATCAATGATCTATTCGCCACGCTATCATCTATTTTATCCCCCTTCTATCATGATTAATCTGGGATATAAAGCTCAAACCACTGGCTGGTTATTGGTAGGAAGCATTGCAAACTAACCACCTCTTTTCCAACGGATAGAGTATGTTGGTCAAAACTGTAGCTCTGTATTCAAGCGGCTTCTTTGTACTTTATGTAGCAGCACTAATATGGAATGGAGATGCTATCTGGTCCGTGGTTGTTAGTTTGACAAATGCACAGATAACAGGAGAAATATTAGCCACAAGTCGTCTTTTACCGCCTTGTTTTGGTCGGTGTTACCGGTCTCTTTTTTTGAATGACAGGGTAGCAAGTTGGCTCAGTCTCTTTAACTTGGAATTGTAAAGTGACCAGATTCTAATCAACTTCGTCATCCCAGGGGAAAAGAAAACAAGAAAAGATCACCATTCTCCGGGAATTCTTCAGGGAGCAGACCTACGGTATTAATTCAAACCTTTTTAACGCCTGGGTGTATATTCGAGTCCCGCTAGAACTTCAATCACATTAATCAGTACAAAATAGAAATGTGCTTGTGAGGAGAGCATCACAAAACATGTATAGATCCAGTAGTTTTTTTTATTTTGGCGAAAGGGGGGTTCTCTGTAAAAATGTGGCATTACCCCAAGTGCTTCTCGAGTATAAGCTGGTAGTCTTGCAAGTTTAAGTCTCCTGTATACATCGCATCAAAGGGTCTTGTACACTATAGCTTGCTTGTTTTGTAATATTACCACTGTTAGTGATATTTATTTAAACAACTCTGGAAAGGACTTTATGAGGTTCTGCCGCGCAGTTTCGGTGGTTTCGAAGGGCTGCCATTGATCCTTTATTTTAACATGCAACACCGCTGGATATTTAACTCAATGCGGGATGCCAGCTGCAATTAATTTTGTAACTACTGGGTGCAGCTCCTGTCTTCTCAATCTTATGGAATGCGGCAGATCATGGTTCACCCTAATTCGTTTACCCTCTCAGGAGACCTCTTGTAAGGTTCTGATTTTTGATAGTATATACTGTTTGTCTAAATAGTTCAAAAGTTTGCAAATGATGGGCCTAGGCTGAGCACCCATTGGTGGGGGGCGAAGGGACCTGTGCGCTCGTTCTATGACATAGCTAGGGCCATTTGGGGATGGACCTGCTATTTTTTCAAAATGTTTCTGCATGAACAAAATTGGTGATGTCCCTTCCTCTTTTTCTAGGATCCCAAAGATGATGAGGTTACTTCTTCTACTTCTTCCCTCCAAGCCTTCTAACTAATCCTCCATTCTGATTCTTTTGCCGATGGTGACTCGCTCCAAATCATATTTGTCCATCCTTGCTTTTGCTGATTTAATTCTGGTTTTGTTATCTCTGACTGACGCTAATGATGATTTAAAACTGCAGATTTCTGTTGAAATTTCTTCTATTGAGTTTTGTAGCAGAGCAATTATCTCTAAGAAACGCTCCTCAGTTAGAGCCAGAGACTCCGAGGTACATTTGGTGGTTCCCTGCCAAGGGCGCTTAGTGGTCTGTTCTTTTTCTGGTGAGGGAGGCGGTGTATGTTTGGTCATTTGTTTCTTAACATAAGCCTCCATTTTCAATATTTTTACCAACTGGGAGCCTTCTAGAGAGACCAAAATAGCTGGCTGCCTGCAATTAAATCTATACTGCATTGAAATGAAGGTTATTTTCCAGGCTGGTAGCAGAGCTAGACAAGAAGCTGCTTCCTCCTAGGCTGTGCTGCCACTCAGTTTTTATTTTTTCTCCATAACCCAGAGTTCTGACAGTACATGACGTCATTCATGGAGTGACGTCTGAGCTGCTCAGTGAGAGCATTTATCAGATTTGAAGCTTGTTCTGCTCTAAGCTTTCACATAGGAATTCTGGGATGACAGGAGCAGCTGTTATTTTTTTCTTCACTATAATTTTTGTCAATGACAAACTTTACCAGTTAGTGATAAAAATTACAGATTTAAAAACGCAGCTGAATAGTAACTCCACCGGTAATAGCTGTAAGTGTGAGATTTAAACACTTTAGCACTTGACTGTTTGCTTGTAACCATCAGATGAATATGAACTTTACTGAACCTATTTGCTCTTTTTTTTAGTCCGTGTTGTAGTGTTTTAAAATACCTTCTGCTTTGCTCCTTTTTGTTTTGCATCCCAGTATTGACCAGTCTTATTTTATTTTGAAAAAAAAAATACAGCCAGAGAAGTGGGGATTTAATATTTAGTGGTTTTCCCTTCGCACATAATAATTTTTACGATGTATGTTATGTGTGTGTTGGGCAGAGGCAGGTGCGTGATGTTGCCTACATTTGGAAGCACCGTGTTCAATTCTCACTCAGATAAATTTGCGATTTAGGGTATGTATTAAATCAACATAGTGCAGCAATCTTGATATCTTGTGGGTTGAAAAATTGGACACTGCAGCAGGCAGGGGAAGAAGAAAAATAATTATGAGTAAGTAGACAGGTAAAGAAATAAAAGTATTTTATTTAGTTTTTGTCAACTGGGTAGGTGCACAAGCCATAAAATGAAACAGAGATGCTGTGTTCAAAGTGCGGGTTCCCTTTTAATTTTTTATCTTTCAGCTCAGGGGCATGATATGGGTAGGTGCCTACACTGCACCCATAGTTCAGCTGTAAATGCCAATGCCAGTAATCTACCTCACACCTACACAGCTGCCAGTATTTCTCAGGACAGGGTCAAGTGTGGGATGGCAAGTAATGCTGCCATAGGTTTTACTTTTCAGGTCTTCTTTCAGACCACAACATCACAGTGGCATCCCCCCCCATCACAAACACACATGCACACCATAAAAATCAAAAAACTTTTAATGTTCATTTATCTTTAGGCATGAATAGGGGTTGATTTTGACAATGTTGCTCAATGTGGAAAGCGTTAAGCATAAAAGTGCAACTGACATGAAAAGGGTGCAGCACTGTCACCTAAAGTGAGGTCAGATTCATTGCCATAGGTCATAAATAATTCTGTGTGTGTGTGTGTGTGTGTGTGTGTGTGTTAGATGAAACCAACATGAGGACGCATGCAGTGGCATGGGATTTTGATGAGATGGTGGGAAAATCGGTAGGACAAATGGCAGTCGGCAGGATCGTGTCAACAGCATGCTGGGTCTTCACATTTGCTGCCTGCTGCAACGTCTGATTTTCTGACCCACAAGATATATAGATTGCTGCCCTAGGTTGATGTACACAACATAAATCTCAATTTTATCTTTGCAGGATTTAAGAGAGATGACATGCTGCCTGCTGTAAGTAACACTGCACACCTGCCCGCCCTCCCAAACAAAAACAATACACACACACAATGTGCATCACTGCAGCATGTTCATTTCTCAGTGACATTTTGTTAAGTGAAAATGAAATCTAATGGGGGGAAACAATTATTTATCTTCCCCTCTGTTCATTCAGTAATCATTTACTGACTAGCAAAACAAATGTACAGAGGTGTTCAATAATTGGGGCGGCTGCTCCAAAAAGGGGCTGTGTGTGAGTATAAGCCCATCATATAATCAGCATGAGGACACATGCAGTAGTATGGGATTTTGATCAGATGGCAGGAAAACTGGTAGGACAAACAAACAGCAGTCAGCAGGATCATGTCAACATCATGCTGGGTCCTCACATTTACTGCCTACTGCAATGTCCGATTTTCCAACCCACAAGATATCAGGATTGCTGCACTATGTTGATTTAATACACATGCTAAATAGCTATTTTATCTGAGTGGGAAGTGAACAAGGGCTTCCAAATGTAGGAAACATTGCACACCTGCCTCTCCCCAACACACACATAACGTACGTTATGTGCGAAGGTAACCAAACGAAAACCACTAAATATGAAATCCTCACTTATTTTGATACAAGCATTTACCTTGCAGAAGCAAAAAAAACAAATGAGGGTGAGCTTCAATATCAGAGTCTCAAAGGCCCTGAAACAAAGAAAAGAAGGACTCTCTAGACTGCAGCGCAAGCTTCAAATCTGATAAATGCTCGCGCTGAGCAGCGCAGACGTCACTCCATGAATGATGGCATGTACTGTCAGAACCCTGGGTTACAAAGAAAAAATTAAAACTGAGTGGCATAGACAGTGGCAGGGAGAGATAATCTGATGGGGAGTAAGGTGGTCAGCTATAACTTCTGCGGTGATCAGGCACTAATTCCGCAATCTGCCTCGAATTCCACGGGTGACAGCAATTTCCATGAGTGGCCACAAATTCCGTTGCTAATTCTGTGGTCAGCCGTGGCCGCGGAATCGTGGAAAAGTTGGGGACTTGGTCATATTGGGGACTTGGTCATAGTGCTCATACAGAACCACACTGCGTGATGATCACTGGACCCCAGTTGCCTGCCCACCAGCACTCCAGGACATTCACTTTTGTGTGGTTTGTCTGTGTCCTAGTTCGCATATTGAACCATACTGTGTGATAATCACTGGACCCTTCGTGTATGCCCTCTAGCAATGCAAGACCCTCAGCTTTCTGTGGCTTTCCTGTGTCAAAGTGCTCATATTGAACAACACTGTGTGATGATCACTGGACCCCAGGTGATTGCCGAGAAGCAAGCCATCACCCTCATCTTTGTGTGTGTTGTCTGTGTCATAGTGCTGATATTGAACATCACTGAGTGATGATTAGTAGACCCCAGGGTGATTGCCCACCAGCAAGTCAGAACGCTCACATTATGCCTGTCTAGTCTGTGTCATAGTACTCATATTGAATGACACTGTGTGATGATCACTGGACCCCAGGTGCCTGCCATCCACCAAGCCAGGACCCTCACCTTTGTGTGGCTTGTCTGTGTCGTAGTGCTCATATTGTACCACATTGTGTGATGATCACTGGACCCCAGGTGACTACACCCCAACAAGCCAGGACCCTCAGTTTTATGTGTCTTGTCTTGGTCGTAGTGCTCAGATTGAACCACACTGTTTGATGATCACTGGACTCCAGGTTCTTGCCCTCCAGTAAGCCAGGACCCTCACCTTTGTGTGGCCTGTCTATGTCATAGTACCAGTATTGAACCACACTGTGGGTTGATCACTGGAACCCATGTTCCTGCCCTACAGGAAGCCAAGTCCCTCACCTTTGTTTTACTTGTCTGTATCATAGTGCTCAAATTGAACCACTCTGTGTGATGATCACTGGACCCCAGGTGCCTGCCCACCTGCTCTACAGGACCCTCACCTATGTGACAAATGACTTGGCTCATCATGAGATTAGAGCAGTGCAGAAGGACTTTGTAGAATTGGGGAGGGGCCTAACACAAGTAGCACACACAGTATCCTTCTCAGAGGTGCTGCCTGTCAATGGCATGAGTGAGGCGAGGGTACTTTGCATCATGCAGTTTAATGAATGGTTGAGAAAATGGTGTGGAGCACAGGGGTTTGTCTTCATTGGGGACTGGGGTTCCACCTGGAAGGACACCAGCCTATACTGGCAGGATGGTCTGCATCTGTCCAGGAAGGGAACAAGTCTTTTGAGCAATCGGTTTAAATGCTTCATTGGCAAGCTTTTAAACTAGTCAAGGGGGGAAGCACTGATAAGCAGCAGGAAAATCCCAGCCTCTCCCTACAAAACAGGGTAATAAATAGAAAAAGACCAAGGTAGAACGGCCAGTGGGGGATGCTGCAACAGAAGGTAAAGCCATCAAAAAATGGAAAGCAATAAGTACCAATGCCCGTAGTCTGAGTAACAAGCATCCTGAATTAGTGGCCTTGATGGAGGAGGAACATTGGGATATCGTGGCAGTCACTGAAACATGGTACACACAAAACCATGACTAGGATGTAAACATACCAGGATACACTATCTACAAGTGGGACAGGGAGGGTAAAGGAGGAGGAGGAGTAGCTCTTTACATAAGAGAAGGAATCAAAGCAACAGAAAAAAAGGGTAAACAGGGAGGAGAAGAAGCACTGTGGGTAAATTTGGAGACCGGCAATGGCACCACAATCCACACAGGGGTTGTATACAGACCCCTTTCTTAGGGGGAGGAAATGGACAAGGAAAAGATAGAAAGTATACTTAGAATGGCAGAAAAAGGGGAGATATTGCTGATGGGCAATCTGAATATGCCAGATGTTAACTGGAGTGCAGTTGCAGCAGCCACTTTGAAGAGTGGGGCTATTCTAGATGCCCTACAGGGGGCATGCCTTAGACAATTAGTATTGGAGCCCACTCGAGAGGGAGCAATCTTAGACCTGGTTCTCTCAAATGGAGATGAAGAGAGGATCACAGATGTAGAAGTGGGTAGCCATCTGGGAACTAGTGACCATCGAACAGTATGGTTCACAATAAACACAGCAATAGAGCTGCATGCACAAAGACATAGGTACTGGATTTTAGGAGGGCTGACTTTGTCAAAATGGGTGAGTGCCTAAGGAATGCACTAGCAAATGGGCAGGAAGGAGAGGTGGAAGAACAATGAGGAATAATAAAAACTGCCATCACAGAGGTAACAAGCCTTTGTGTAAAGCAAATAAACAAAACAAAACGAGGTAAGAAACCACTATGATTCTCAAAGGAAGTGGCAGTGAAGGTTCAAGAAAAAAAGAAAGCATTCAGGAAGTACAAGGAATCACAGAAGGAACAGGACAGAGAACTGTATCAGTTAAAGCAAAAGGAAGCTGGGAAGGCAGTCAGAACAGCAAACGCCCAAACCGAGGAAAAGACAGCCAACTCAGTTAAGAAGGGGGATAAAACCTTTTATAGGTACATCAGGGAGTGACGGAAGACCAAGGAAGGGATAATGAGGCTTAATAAAGGGGAAGGAGGGTGGGCAGAGGGTGACTGTGAAAAGGCAGAGACACTAAACAAATATTTTTGCTCAGTATTTAAAAGGAAGAGGGAGAGGTACCTAAAACACACAGCAGAAACATGCTGGATACAGATGTTGATACCAGCCCATTTACAGAAGAAAGGGTTCTGAAAGAACTCTTAAAACTGAAGGTGGACAAAGCAATGGGGCCTGATGGCATTCGTCCCAGGATTCTAAAAGAACTAAGGGTAGAACTAGTGACACCACTGACTACCCTCTTTAGCAAATCATGGGAGGATGGGGTGGTACCCGAGGACTAGAGGAGGGCAGATGTGATTCCTCTTCACAAAAGTGAGAGCAAGGCAGAAGCAGGAAACTACAGACCTGTTAGTTTAACCTCAGTGGTAGGGAAAATGATGGAATCACTTCTGAAGGAAAGCATTGTTGAGTATCTAGAGGCCAGAGGAGCACAGGACCCAAGGCAGCATGGATTCACAGTATGAAGGTCATGCCAGACAAATCTGATAGATTTCTTTGACTGGGTGACCAAAGTAGTTGATCAGGGAGGGGCTGTGGACATGGCCTACCTAGACTTTAGCAAGGCATTTGACACAGTCCCACACAAAAGATTAATATACAAGTTAGCCAGCCTGGGAGTAGGTCCCAAGATGACAGCCTGGGTAAAGAATTGGCTGGAGAATAGAACACAGAGAGTAATAGTAAATGGAGTCCACTCTGAAAAAAGGGATGGTAGTAGTGGGGTACCGCAGGGTTCAGTATTAGGACCAGTCCTCTTCAATGTCTTTATAAGCGACATTGCAGAGGGACTGGAAGGAAAAGTATGTCTCTTTGCAGATGATGCAAAGATCTGCAACAGAGTTGATGCACAAGGTGGAGTGGAAAGGATGAGAAGGGACTTGGCAAGGTTAGAGGAATGGTCAAATGTATGGAAGCTTAGATTCAATGCTAAGAAGTGCAAGGTAATGCACCTGGGAAACAAAAACCCAGGGGAAGAGTACACAATGGGGGGTGAGATACTAACAACAACAAAAATGGAAAGAGACCTGGGGGTAGTCATATCAGATGGCCTAAAGGTGGGCAAGCAATGTGAGAGGGCAGCACGGAGGGCTGGGGGGATACTGGGATGCATAGGGAGAGGCATCACTAGTAGAAAACAGGAAATTATTATCCCTCCGTACAGACAGCTAGTGAGACCCCATCTGGAGTACTGCGTGCAGTTCTGGAGACCCAGTCTCCGCAAAGACATAGACAGGATGGAAGCTGTCCAGAGGAGGGCAACTAAAAGGGTGCAGGGTCTGCACCAGAAGACATATGAAGAGAGACTTAAGGAGCTTAATATGTATAGCCTCAAGTAAAGGAGGGAGAGGGGGGACATGATAGAAACGTTCAAGTACCTCAAGGGAATCAACAAAGTCCAAGAGGGTAGCATCTTTCAAAAAAAGAGGTGTGCAAGAACTAGGGGTCACAATTTGAAGATAGAAGGGGGGCGGCTCAGAGGTAATTTAAGTATTTTTTCACAGAGAGGCTTGTGGATGTATGGAACGGCCTTCCAGAGGAGGTTGTGGAGGCAAAAACAGTGGTGGAATTCAAGCATAAATGGGACAGTCATAAGGCAATTCTAGGCGGTGGGGGAAGGAAGAAGTAGGCAGCTGGTTCACTAGGATCTGCAGCTTATCCATCAGGTAGGGAAATGGGTAGACTGGGAGGGCCAAGCGGTCCTTATCTGCCATCAAATTCTGTTTCTATGTTTCTATGTGGCTTGTCTGTGTCCTAGTTTGCATATTTAACCCCACTGTGGGATGATCATTGGACCCCAGGTGATTGCCCAGAAGCAAGCCATCACCCTCACCTTTGTGTGTGTTGTCTGTTTTATTGTGCTCATATTGAACCACTCTTTATGATCATCACTGGACGCCGGGTGCCTGCACTACAGCAATCCAGAAGCCTCACCTTGGTGTGGCTTGTCTGGGTTATTGTGCTCAAATTATTCCACACCGCGTGATGATAACTGGAACCCATGTTCCTACCTTCCAGCAAGCCAGGACCCTCCCCTTTGTGTTGCATGTCAGTGTCATAGTGCTCATATTGAACCACGCTGTGTGATGATCACTGGACCCCAGGTGCTTTCCCTCAAGCATGCCAGGACCCTCATCTTTGTGCTGCTTGTCTGTGTCATGGTGCTCATATTGAGCAACACTATGTGATGATCACTGGAACCCTGGTACCTGCCCTGCAGCAGGCCAGGACCCTTAGCTTTGTTTGGCTTGTCTGACTCGTAGTGCTCATATTGAACCACACTGTGTGATGATCACTGGACCCCAGGTGCCTGCCCACCAGCAAGCAAGGACCCTCACCTTTGAGAGTTTTGTCTTTGTCGTAGTGCTCATATTGAACCACACTGTTTGATGATCACTGGACCCCAGGTGTCTGCTCTCCAGCACTCCAAGACCCTCACCATTTGTGGTTTGTCTTTGTTGAAGTGCTCATATTCAACCACACTGTGTGATGATTACTGGACCCTGGGTACCTGCCCTCTAGCAAGGCAGGACGCTCTGCTTTCTGTGGCTTGTCTGTGTCACAGTGCTCATACTGAACCACACTGTGTAATGATCATGGGACAACAGGTGCCTGCCCACAAGCAAGCCATGACCCTCACCTTTGTGCGTCTTGTCTGTGTCACAGTGCTCATATTGAAAAACACTGTGTGATGATTACTGGAACCCAGGTCACTGCTCACTAGCAAGCCAGGACCCTCACCTTTGTGTGTCTTATTTGAGTCATAGTGTGCATATTGAACCACACTGTTTAATGATCACTGGACCGCAGGTGACTACCCTCCAGCTAGGCAGGACCTCACTTATATGTGATTTGTCTGTGTCGTAGTGCTCATATTGAACCACACTGCCTGATGATCATGGGACCAGAGGTGCCTACCCAAAATCAAGCCAGGAGCCTCCTTTGTGTGGCTTGTCTGAGTTATAGTGCTCATATTGAACCACACTGAGGGATGATCACTGGAACCCATGTTCCTGCTCTCCAGAAAGCCACGAAACTCACCTTAGTTTTGCTTGTGTGTGTGTCATAGTGCTCATATTGAGCAACACTATGTGATGATCACTGGAGCCTAAAAGCCTGCCATCCAGCAAGCCAGGACCCTCATCTATGTGTGGCTTAACTGTGTTCTAGCGCTCATATTGAAGCACACTGTCTGATGATCACAGAACCACAGGTGCCTACCCAAAAGTAAGCCAGAACCCTCACCTTTGTGTGGCTTGTCTGTATCATAGTGCTCATATTGAACCACACTGAGTGATGATCACTGGAACCCAGGTGCCTGCCCTCTAGCAAGCCAGGACACTCACCTTTGTGTGACTTGTCTGAGTCACAGTGTTCAAATTGACCAACACTCGGTGATGATCCCTGTACCACTGGTGCCTGCCCTTCAGCAAGCCAGGACCCTCACTTTGTATGGCTTGTCTGTATCGTAGGTCTCATCTTGAACCGCACTGTGTAATGATCACTGGACCCCAGGTGACTACCCTCCAGCAAGACATGACACTCAGCTTTGTGTGGCTTGTCTGTGTCATAGTGCTCATATTCAACCACACTGTGTGATGATCACTGGAACCCATGTGCCTGCCCACTAGCATGACAGGACCCTCAGCTTTGTGTGGTTTGTCTGTGTCGTAGTGCTCATATTGAACCACACTGTGTGATGATTACTGGAACCCATGTGCTTGCCCTCTAGCAAGACAGGACCCTCAGCTTTGAGTGGCTTGTCTGTGTCATAGTGCACTTATTGAACCACACTGTGGGATGATCAGTGGATCCCAGGTGCTTGCCTCTAGCAAGGCAGGACCCTCAACTTTGTGTGGCTTGTCTGTGTCATAGTTCTCTTATTGAACAACACTGTCTGATGATCACAGGACCACAGGTGCTTACCCAAAATCAAGCCAGGACCCTCACCTTTGTGTGGCTTGTCTGAGTCAAAGTGCTCACATTGAACCACACTGAGTGATGATCACTGGACCCCAGGTGCTTGCCCTCCAGCAAGCCAGGACACTCCTGTGTGTGGCTTGTCTGAGTCATAGTGCTCATATTGAACCACACTGAGGATGATTCCTGGAACCCATGTTCCTGCCCTCCAGGAAGCCACAAAACTAACCTTTGTTTTGCTTGTGTGTGTCGTAGTGCTCATATTGAGCAACTCTATGTGATGATCACTGGACCCTAGGAGCCTGCCATCCAGCAAGCCAGGACCCACATCTATGTGTGGCTTGACTGTGTTCTAGCGCTCATATTGAACCACACTGTGTGATGATCACTGGACCCCAGGTGCCTGCCCACCAGCAAGCAAGTACCCTCACCAGTGTGTGTCTTGTCTGTGTCATAGTGCTCATATTGAGCCACCCTGTGTGATGATCACTGGACCACAAGTGCCTTCCCAGAAGCAAGCCAGGACCCTCAGGTTTGTCTGTCTTGTCTGTGTTGTTGTGCTCATATTGATCCACACTGTCTGATGATTATGCGACCACAGGTGCCTACCCAAAAGTAAGCCAGGACCCTCACCTTTGTGTGACTTGTCTGTGTCATAGTGCTCATATAGAACCACACTGAGTGATGATCACTTTACCCCAGGAGCTTGCCCTCCAGCAAGCCAGGACCTTCAGCTTTGTGTGGCTTGTCTGTGTCGTAGTGCTCATATTGAACCACACTGTGCGATAATCACTGGACACCAGGTGCTTGCCCCCCAACAAGCCATTACTCACACCTTTGTGTGGCTTGTCTGTGTTGTAGGCCTCATATTGAACTGCACTGGGTGATGATCACTGGACCCCAGGTGCCTGCCCTCCAGCAAGCCTGGACACTCAGCTTTGTGTGGCTTGTCTGTGTCATAGTGCTTATACTGAATGACACTGTGATGATCACTAGGCCCCGGGTACCTGCCCTCCAGCCTACTGAGACCCTCACCTTTGTGTGGTTTGTCAGTGTCCCAGTTCGCATATTGAACCACATTGTGCGATGATTACTGGACCCTTCATGCTTACCCTCAAGCAATGCAGGACACTCAGTTTTCTGTGGCTTTCCTGTGTCATAGTGCTCATATTGAACAAAACTGAGTGATGATCACTGGACCCAAGGTGCTTGCCCTCCAGCAAGCCAGAACCCTCCTTTGCGTGGCTTGTCTCTGTCATAGAGCTCATATTAAACCACATTGAGGGATGATCACTGGAACCCATGTTCCTGCCCTCCAGGAAGCCATGACCCTCACCTTTGTTTTGCTTGTGTGTGTCATAGTGCTCATATTGAGCAACACCATATGATGAGAACTGGACCCCTGGAGCCTGCCATCCAGCAAGCTAGGACCCTCATCTGTGTGTGGCTTGACTGTGTCCTAGCGCTCATACTGAACCACTCTGTGTGATGATCACTCGACCCCAGATGTCTGCCCACCAGCAAGCAAGTACCCTCACCATTGTGTGGCATGTCTATGTCATAGTGCTCAAATTGAGCAACACTCAGTGATGATCCCTGGACCACTGGTTCCTGCTCTCCAGCAAGCCAGGACTCTCAGCTTGGTGTGGCTTGTCTGTGTCATAGTGCTCATATTGAACCACACAGTGTGATGATCACAGTACCCCAGGTGCTTGCCCTCCAGCAAACCATTAACCCCACCTTTGTGTGGCTTGTCTGTGTTGTAGGCCTCACATTTAACCGTACTGTGTGATGACCACTGGACCTCAGGTGACTGCCCACCAGCAAGCAAGGACCCTCACCTTTGTGTGTCTTGTCTTTTTCATAGTGCTCATATTGAACCACACTGTTTGATGATCACTGGACTCCAAGGGACTGCCCAACAGCAAGCAAGGACCTTCACCTTTGTGTGGCTTGGCTGTGTCACAGTGCTTATATTGAACCACACTGTGGGGTGATCTCTGGAACCCATGTTCCTACCCTCCAGGAAGTCAGGACCCTCACCTTTGTTTTACTTGTCTGTGTCATAGTGCTCATATTGAACCACACTGTGTGATGATCACTGGACCCCTGGTGCCTGCCCACCAGCACTCCAGGACCCTCACCTTTGTGTGGTTTATCAGTGTCCTAGTTCGCATATTGAACCACACTGTGTGATGATCATTGGACCCCTGGTTCCAGCCCACCAGCACTCCAGGACCCTCACCTTTGTGTGGTTTATCAGTGTCCTAGTTCGCATATTGAACCACACTGTGTGATGATTACTGGACCCCTGGTGCCTGCCCACCAGCACTCCAGGACCCTCACCTTTGTGTGGTTTATCAGTGTCCTAGTTTGCATGTTGAACCACACTGTGTGATGATCACTGGACCCTTCGTGCTTGCCCTCTAGCAATGCAGGACCTTCAGCTTTCTGTGGCTTTCCTGTGTCATAGTGCTCATATTGAACAACACTGTGTGATGATCACTGGACCCCAGGTGATACATAGAAGCAAACCATCACCCTCACCTTTGTGTCTGTTGTTTGTGTCATAGTGCTCATATTGAACATCACTGCTTGATGATTAGTAGACCACAGGGTGATTATCCACCAGCAAGTCAGGAGCCTCACCTTTGTTTTACTTGTCTGTGTCATAGTGCTCATATTGAATGACACTGTGTGATGATCACTGGACCCCAGGTACCTGCCCTCCAGCCTGCCATGTCCCTCACCTTTGTGTGGTTTGTCTGTGTCCTAGTTTACATATTGAACCACATTGTGTGATGATCACTTCACCCTTCGTGCATGCACTCTAGCAATGCAGGACCCTCAATTTCTGTGGCTTTTCTGTGTCATAGTGCTCATATTGAACAAAACTTTGTGATGATCACTGGACCCCAGGTGCCTGCCCAGAAGCAAGCCATTACCCTCACCTTTGTGTGTGTTGTCTGTGTCATAGTGCTCATATTGAACATCACTGCATGATGATCAGTAGACCCCAGGATGATTGCCCACCAGCAAGTCAGTACCCTCACATTTGTGTGTCTTGTCCATGTCCTAGTGCTCATATTGAATGACACTGTGTGATGATCACTGCACCCCAGGTGCCAGCCCTCCAGGAAGCCACACTCCTCACCTTTGTGTGGCTTATCTGTGTCCTAGTTCGCTTACTGAACCACACTGTGTGATGATCACTGGACCCTAGGTGACTACCCTCCAGCAAGCCTGGACACTCAGCTTTGTGTGGCTTGTATGTGTCTTAGTGCTCATATTGAACCTCACTGTGTGATGATCACTGGACCACAGGTGCCATCCCTCTAGCAGGGCAGGACCCTCAAATTTGAGAAGCTTCTCTGTGCCATAGTTCTGATATTGAACCACACTGAGTGTTGATCACTGGACACTAGGTGATTGCCCACCAGCAAGCCAGGACCCTCACATTTGTGTGTCTTGTCTGTGTCGTAGTGCTCATATTGAACAAGACTGTGTGATGATCTCCTGACCCCAGCTGCCTGCCCTCTAACAAGACAGGATCCTCAGCTTTGCGTGTCTTATCTATGTCATAGTGCCCATTTTGTACCACACTGTGTGATGTTCATGGGACCACATGTGCCTGTCCACAAGCTAGCCAGGACCCTCACTTTTGTTTGTCTTGTCTGTGTCATACTGCTCATATGGAATCCCACTGTGTGATGATCACTGGACCCCTAGTGCTTCCCTCCAGCAGTCCAGTAGCCTCACCTTTTTGTGGCTTGTCTGTGTCTTGGTGCTCATATTGAAACACACTGGGTGATGATGACAGGACCCCAGGTGCCTGCCCACAAGCAAGCCAGGACCCTCACCATTGTGTTGCTTCTCCGTGTCATAGTGCTCATATTGAACCACAGTTTGATGATCACTGGACCCCAGGTGACTACCCTCCAGCAAGCCAGGACCCTCAGCTTTGTGTGGCTTGTCTGTGTTGTAGTTCTCTTACTGAGCCACACTGTGTCATGATCACTGGACTCCTGGTGCCTGCCCTCTAGCAAGGCAGAACCCTCAGCTTTGTGTGGTTGTCTCTGTCATAGTGTTCATATTGAACCACTCTGTATGATGATCATGTGACCACAAGTGCCTGCCCAAAAGCAAGCCAGGACCCACAGCTTAGTGTCTTGTCTGTGTCGTACTGCTCATATTGAACCACACTGTGAGATGATCACAGGACCCTGGTGCTCACCTCTCAGCAAAGCAGGACCTCAGCTTTGTGTGGCTTGTCTGTCATAGTGCTCATATTGAACCACACTGTGAGATCATCACAGGACCTCTGGTGCGTACCCTCTAGCAAAGCAGGACCCTCAGCTTTTGTGGCTTGTCTGTCGTAGTGCTCATATTGAACCACACTGTCTGATGATTATGGGACTACAGCTGCCTGCCCAAAAGCACTCCAAGACTCTCACCTTGTGGGGTTTGTCTGTATTTTACTGCTCATATTGAACCACACTGTGTGATCATCACTGGACCCTGAGCCTGTCCTCTAGCAAGACAGGACACTTAGCTTTCTGTGTCTTGCCTGTGTCATAGCACTATATTGAACCACACTGTGTGATGAACAATGGACCCAATGTGAATGTCCCAAGCAAGCCAGGACCTCACCTTTGTGTGTCTTGTCAGTGCCATAGTGCTGAAACTGAACCACACTGCGTGATGATCACTGGACCCCAGGTGATTGCTCAGCAGCAAGCCAGGTCCTCACATTTGTGTGTCTTGTCTGTGTCATAGTGCTCATATTGAACAACACTGTGTGATGATCATGGGATGACAGGTGCCTGCCCACAAGCAATCCGGGACCTTCTTCTTCTTTTGGAACCACACTTTGTGATGATCAGCGGACCCCTAGTGCTTCCCTCCAGCAGTCCAGTACCCTCACCTCTGTGTGGCTTGTCTGTGTCTTAGTGCTAATATTGAAACACACTGGGTGATGATCACAGGACCCCAGGTGCCTGGCTGCAAGCAATCCAGGACTCTCACCTTTGAGTGGCTTGTCCATGTCATAGTGCTCATATTGAACCACAGTTTGATGATCACTGGGATCCCAGGTGACTACCCTCCAGCAAACCAGGACCCTCAGCTTTGTGTGGCTTCTCTGTGTCATAGTTCTCATACTGAGCCACACTGTGTGATGATCACTGGACCCCTGGTGCCTGCAGAACCCTCAGCTCTGTGTAGTTGTCTGTGTCATAGTGTTCATATTGAACCACACTGTGTGGTGATCACGGGACTGCAAGTGCCTTTTCACAAGCATGTCAGGACCTGCAGCTTTGTGTGTCTTGTCTGTGTCATAGTGCTCATATTGAACCATGCTGTGTGATGATCACTGGACCCCTGGTGCCTGCCTCTAGCATAGCCGAATCCTCAGCTCATGTGGCTTGTCTGTGTCATAGTACTTATTTTGAAAAACATCGTGGATGATCTTGGGACCACAGGTGCCTGCTCACTCTTGCAAAGCAGGACCCTAGCTGATGTCTTGCTTGTGTCATAGTGCTCATATTGAACCACACTGTGTGAGTAACACTGGACCCCATGTGCCTGCCATGAAGCAAGCCAGGACCCTCACCTTTGTGTATCTTGTCTGTGTCATAGTGCTCATATTGAACCACACTGTGTGATGATCACTGGACCCTGGGTGCCTGCCCTCCAGCAAGCCAGAAGCCTCACCTTTGTGTGGCTTGTCTGGGTCATTGTGCTCATATTAAACCACACCATGATGATAACTGGAACCATGTTCCTACCATCCAGCAAGCCAGACCCTCCCTTTGTGTTGCTTGTCAGGGTCATAGTGCTCATATTGAGCAACACTGGTCATGATCCCAGGACCACTGGTGCCTGCCCTCCAGCTAGCCAGGACCCTCAGCTTTGTGTGTCTAGTCTGTGTCGTAGTGTTCATATTGAACCACACTGTGTGATGATCCCTGGACCCCATGTGCTTGTCTCTAGCAAACCATTACACCCACCTTTGTTTGGCTTGTCTGCGTCATAGGCCTCATGTTGAACTGCACTGAGTGATGATCACTGGACCCCAGGTGTCTTCCCACCAGCAAGCAAGGACCCTTACCTTTGTGTGTCTTGTCTTTGTCGTAGTGGTTTGTCAGAAGGAACTGGAAGGGGACAGGATCAGTTGTGTTCCAGGACAGTAGCTGCTTCATGTTGTTTTCACAGGGTTCTTGTGGATTTTACATGGTAGAAGGTTATTTATTTTGTTTCTTACTTCTAAGGGGTTAGCAGGGTATTGTTTTGGGGGATGTTGGAAGTTTGAAAACTGGTTGGTGGCTGTAAGTGGGCTCATTTATTGGATGTTTCACTGTGTAACAGGATGCACTGGTCAAGGCCTATTTCTTCTGATTTAAAACCTATTTGGTGGGTATTTGCTTGGCCTGGGTATTTGAATTGGAGACCTGTATCTGTCTAATTTCAAGCCTATTTTGATGTGTTATTAGTTGGCTGATTGAATATGAGACCTGTTTTGGCAGCAAAACATATTTTGGGGGCTTTGAGTTGAATTTTGATTAACTGTTGCTGACTTCAGTAGCTGTAAAGATTACTGCATAGTAGGGAAGGGTGTTAATGGTCTGGCTAGGTCTCACTCAGCTAATTGACTGAGGCAGAGCTGGAATCAGGTTTGTGGTGTTGGCTGCTTTGTCTTCTCAGAAGGAACTGGAAGGGACAGGATCAGTTGTGTTCCAGGACAGTAGCTGCTTTGTGTTGTTTTCACAGGTTCTTGTGGATTTTACTTGGTAGAAGGTTATTTATTTTCTTTCTTACTTAAGGGGCTAGCAGGGTATTGGTTTGGGGGCTGTTGAAGTTTGAAAACTGATTGGTGGCTGTAAGTGTTTGTCATTTGTTGGATGTTTCACTGTGTAACAGGCTGCACTGGTGGAGACCTATTTCTTCTGATTTAAAACTATTTGGTGGGTTTGCTTGGGCCTGGGTATTTGGTTGCTGGGCTTAGAGGGGAAACACAGGGCTGATATACTCTCTCTCGAGTCGGGTGTCTGCCCAAGATCCACCCACCCCCCCTCCCTCCCAGAGTTCTGTTAATTTATAGGGGAACACCTGCCCTGCAATTGGAGGAAAAGGCGGCTGGTGCAGCTCATGTAGTTCTAGCCACTGGGGGTTGGATTTAAAGGTTGGGAGAGAGGAGCTTAGGGAGTTGCTCATTTCCCTTATAAGTTAACTGTGTTGTACTGCACCTAGTAACAGGTTACCGGTGTACTGTGGGACTGTATCTAAGATTAGTGGGTGATCTGATTAGGCAGTAGGGGTATATCTTAGAATGGGGGGAACCTGGTGGCTCACCCAAGGAAACCTACTTGGAAGGGGATGGAACCACACAGCATTAGGGCTGGCATCTTTGGGAGGGTGGTGGGTGCACAGAATGTGGAGCAGCCATGATACTGGACTGGGCTTGGAAGTTTGGTGGTTGCCCAGTGTGCTACCAGCTGGCACAGCTTAGGAGGAGGTTATGGGGATTAAGAAACAGCTGTTGCTAGCCTTGCTTGTAGAGTGAAAGCAGCTAACTAAAAGAATCTACATTTTCTTTTTAATTTAAAACGTATATCTCAGCAGGAGTCAGTGTCTATTAAGATTAAGTAGACAGATAACTTTATTAGAAATAGAAGGGGACTTATTTAAAGTTAAAAAAAAGAAAGTAAGTCAGTGTGTATTCTGTGCAGTGAGAGGTACTGTATCAGCTCACTTTGCTAAACCAGTAGGAGGAAAGAGAGCTTACCTGGGGATGTGGCTTAGACACGATAAAAGCAGGTGAGTCAAATTACAACTTCCTGTTGCTAGCCTTTTTTCTTACTAATTGCCCTCCATCCTACCCCTCCACCTACCCACCCACCCAAAGCCAGTTCTACTTTTATAGCCACTGGATTTGACTGTCAACAGGAACTTCCTGTTTGGCAGTTGGAAGGAAAGGATCATAGAGAAACATTAGTTTTGTCAACCCTAAAGTAGAAAAAGTAGCTCACTCCCCCAGCTGCTGGAAGTCTGATATTGAGCAAGGAAGAAGGAGACTACTGAAGAAGATTGGAAGTTGCTGTCCCAGAACAGGAAGGGTCAGAGTTGTAAGGAGAGGAGAGAGTAAGCATCCAGAGAAACAGTAGAGGGGGCACAAAATAAGACATGATAGGAGTGGTGCAGTGCAATGGCTGTGGGGCAGCAGTGTTCCGGGAGACATTCTGGAGGCTGCGACGCTGCCCTATTTGTAGGCACCTCTCTGGTCTGAGAGAGGAGGTTGCCCATCTCCAGGCTGACCTGGCTAGGATTCATGAAACCTCCTCCCCAACCCAGGGACCACCAGGGCCAATGTCACTACCTCAGAGGTTGCCAAGAAAGAGGAGTGGCTGGACCAGGGTGGGCTCAAGAAAGGAGAGGGTGGTGGAACAGAGCTGCATCCCTCCAGCTGTATCTCTTCACAATTCATTCACTCTTGTGGTAGATACTGGTTCCTCCATGAGGCACCTGCAGTGGTGACTCAAGGAGGATGCTGAAGCCTACACAAAGGAGACCCAAAGGAGGGCGGCATGGGACCCCACAGGGGGAGGAAACAACTCCTGGTGGGGGATTCAATCATTAGGGGGTAGAAATGGGGGAGGATGGGGAGAGGGAGGTAAGGTGCCTTCCTGGCACCATGGCTTGGAGGGACAGGAAGCGAATCCTCAGGATCATGGGAGGAGCTGCACGAGAGAGGGAGCTGGATATCATTATCCACCTGGGGACAAATGACCTGGCTAGGAATGGGATCAGAACAGTGCAAGAGGAGTTTGCAGAGTTGGGAAGGCCTGGACAAGTCAGCGATACGGTAACCTTCTCAGAGGTGCTGCCTGTCTATGGCAAGGGAGATGCTAGGCACTTTCACCAGGGAATTCAATGAGAGGTTGAAAACTAGTGTGAGCTTAGGGTTTTGGCTTCATTGGGGACTAGGGAGCCACCTGGAGGAATGCAGACCTATATTGGCGATGGCCTGCATCTGTCCGGGGAACCAGAATCTTAGGTGAGAGGTTTAAATGCTTCATTGGCAATTATTTAAACCAGCTAGGGGAGGCACTGAAAAGGAGCTGGGAAATCTGAGCTCCGACCTCACAAAACATGGTGATTAGTGAGGTAAACACCAAGGTACAAAAGTTATTAGGAGCAGAATAGATTTAAAATGTAAAAAGGCAAAGGCAGTAAGGACAGAAATGGGCTAAAAGGAGATAAGGCTATCAAAAGTGGAGGTGATGAGTACCAATGCCCATAGTCTGTGTAACAAGCTCCTGAACTAGTGGCCTTGATGGAAGAGGGTTGCCTGGATACTGTGGCAGTCACAGAAACATGGTACACAGAGAACCATGACTGGGATGTCAACATACCAGGATACACAATCTACAGGAGGGACAGGAGGGAAAAGAGGAGGAGGATTAGCTTTCATGTAAAGGAAGGGACTCAAGCAACAGAATTAAAGAGTAAACAGGAGCAGATGAGGCATTTGGGTCACCCTGGAGATAGGAAATGGCACCACAATCCGCATGGGGGTTGTATACAGACCCCATCTCATGGGGAGGTCATGGACAAAGAAATGATAGAAGGCTTTCTTAGAATGGCAGAAAAAGGGGAGATATTGTTGATGGGGGACCTGACTATGCCAGATGTTAACTGGAGCACCTTTGCGCAGGCACATCCAAGAGCAGGGTCATTCTTGATGCCCTACAGGGCATGTCTCAGACAGCTATTATTGAACTGACTCTAGGAGGAAGAAATCTTAGACCTGGTACTTTAATGGGGATGGAGATAGAATCAGATTTAGAAGTGGTAGCCACCTGGGAACAAGTGACCACCAAACAGTGTGGTTCACGATAAACACAGCTCATACAACTGCCATACAAAAGCAAGAGTACTAGACTTTAGGAGGGCTGACTTTGGGAAAATGAGAGAGTGCCTCAGAGAAACACAAGCAAACAGGCAAGAAGGAGGTGGAGGAACAATGGGGAGTGATCAAAATGTTTCCATCGTAGAGGCAACAAGCCTTTATGTAAATAAAATCAGTAAAACACAAGAAAGGAAAAATGCTATGGTTCACAAAAGAGGTGGCAGGGAAGGTTAAGGAGAAAAGGGCAGATTCAGGAAATATAAGGAAACACAGAAGGAGCAGGACAGAGAACTTTATCAGTTAAAGCAGAAAGAGGCTGGGAAGGCAGTCAGAATAGCAAAGGCCCAAACCGAAGAAAGGATAGCCAATTCTGTTAAGAAGGGGGATAAGACCTTTTATAGGAACATTAGGGAGCAAAGAAAGACCAAAGGAAGGATACTGAAGCTTAATAAAGGGGAAGGAATGTGGGTAGAGGGTGACAGTGAAAAAGCAGGGATACTGAACGAATATTTCTGCTCATTATTCACAAAGGAAGAGGAGGGAGAGTTACCTAAACCAAACAAGAGAAACACTCTGAAGACGGGGTCAATACCAGTCCATTTACAGAAGAAAGGGTTCTGAAAGAACTAATAAAATTGAAGGTGGACAAAGCAATGAGCCTGATGGGATTCACCCAAGAATTCCTAAAAGAACTAAGGGTAGAACTAGTGACATCGCTGACTACTCTCTTTAACAAATCATGTGGAGGATGGGGTACCCAAGGACTGGAGGAGGGCAGATGTGACCTCTTCACAAAAGTGGGAGCAGGACAGAGGCAGGAAACCAACGACCAGTTAGTTTGACCTCAGTGGTAGGGAAAATGATGGAATCACTTCTGAAGGAAAGAATTGTTGAGTACCTAGAGACCAGTGGGGCAAAGGACCCGAGGCAGCATGGATTCATGATGGGATGGTCATGTCAGATGAATCTAATAGATTTCTTTGACTGGGTGACCAAAGTAGTAGACCAGGGAGGGGCTGTGGTCATGGCCTATCTGACACAAAAGATTAATACACAAGATAGCCAGCCTTGGAATGGGTCCCAAGGTGGTAGCCTGGATAAAAAATTGGCTAGACAACAGGATGCAATGGGTAATAGTAAATTGAGTACACAGTGAAGAAATGAGGGTTACTTGTGGGGTACCGCAGGGTTCAGTACTGGGACCAGTCCTTTTTAATGTTTTTATAAGTGACATTGCAGAGGAACTGGAAGGAAAAGTATGTCTCTTTGCAGATGACACAAAGATCTGCAACAGGGTTGATACACAAGATGGAGTGGAAAGGATGAGAAGAGACTTGGCAAGGTTGGTGGAATGGTCAAATGTATGGCAGCTCAGTTTAATGCAAAGAAGTGCAAGATAATGCACATGGGAAACAAAACCCAGGGAAGCATACACAATGGGGGTGAGATACTGACAATAAAATAGAAAGGACCTGGGGGTACTATATCAGATGAACTAAAGGTGGGCAAGCAATGTGAGAAGGCAGTAAGGAAGGCTGAGGATACTGGGATGCATAGGAAGAGGTAATAGTAGAAAACAGGAGGTTGTTATCCTCTGTACAGACAGTTGGTGAGACCCTTCTGAGTACTGTGTGGGTTCTGAGACCCCATCTCCACAAAGACATAGACATAGACATAGAGGAGGCTGTCCAGAGAGGGAAACCAAAATGGCAGGGTCTGCACTAGAAGACATAATGAAGAAAGACTAAAGGAGCTTAATAGTATACTTGAGGAAAGAAGGAGAGAGGACATGATAGAAACTTCAAGTACCCCAAGGAATTAACAAAGTCCAAGAGGGTAGCATCTTCCAGGAAAGAGATGTGCAAGAACAAGGGGCAACAATTTGAAGATAGAGGTGGACGTGCTCAGGGGTAATGTGGAGGAATATTTTTCACCGAGGGTTGTGGATGCATGGAACAGCCTCCTGAGGAGGTTGTGGAGTCGAAGAACAGTGGGGACTTCAAGAATGCATGGGACAGGCATAAGGCAGTCCTAGAGGCGGTAGAAGAGGAAGCTAGCTAGTTAACTAGGATCTGCAGCTTATCTGTTAGGTAGGAAAATGGGCAGACTAGGTGGGCCAAGCTGTCCTTATCTCGCCATCAAATTGTGTGTTTCTGTGTTTCTGGGAAGGGGAGGTATGGTAGAAAGGGGTAGGGGATCTCCGTAGTGTTGCACCAAGCACTGGGGTGTATAGGGAAAGGAGGCAGGAGAATACTAGGGTCACATAGACCCTGGCAGAGGGGGTCCAAAAGGACACTACCAAGGAAGCTGAGAGGTAACTGAGGACCTTCACAAAGGAGGGACAGAGGACAACATTCTCAGGGAAGTAGGCAGATGGCCAGGGCTGACAGAAGGAAGCAAGGCGGGAGGTGGATCAGACCTCACACTCAGTAATCACTTCACCCTTCTTCTGCTCGAGGATGAAGAGGGGTTATGTAGCCATGACGGGGTGGTTAGAGACGTAAAGGAGTGGGGGGGCAGGAGGCAGGGGCAGATAGCAGGAAGAACGGGGGAACTTGAATGGATGAAAAATGGGGGGAGCAGGAATCAGAGCAGGAGGGGCAGGCAGAAAAGGGAGGAAGCGCAAGGAGAAGGACCAGTTGGGAGGAAAGGTAAAAGGAGAAGGACCAGAAGTACAAGGAGGATTCAGTAAAGGGAGCTGAGGTAGGGCTAGGGGAGCTCGACGAGCAAGGAGGGACGAAATGAGACAGGAAGAAGGAGGATGAGCCAGGCTAGTTTAGCAGATCTTTTGTGAAAAGAACAATGACCTCACCTTTGTTAGTTGAGATACCTGTTTAAACGCTGTCTGACCAGTATTCTTGAATAATTGGGCATCTCTTTTTAAGATGGTTTTTGTAAACACGCTACAGCGCAGTTAAGGGTTGAAAGGTGTTTTAGTATAATTTGCCTTTGCATCTATCCCAGCCTAGCATTCCAACATATTTTGTTGTTTTATAACATCGTCTTATCCGTAAACAAAGTATCGTCTTAAAGAGTTCCCCTATTACCTTTAATTTAATTAAGGTGTTATACCTCTAAGAGCATCTCTCTCCTTTCTATTATTGAAGTAGATGCTATTGTCCTCTACCCGCTCTCCACATACCAAAACCCTGCAGAAAATAACCATCCCCAGTTCTAGCAACTGTTCTACCATACCTTGTTGTCATGTGATCTATCAACCCAGCAGAAAGTCTATCTACTGCCACAACCTAGATTCATTACTCATTTTACATTAACTGATATATTCTCACCCTCATTTGGTGTGCTTAACAAACCATCTTAAAAAAAAAAAGGAGGACTTTGTTTTTATTTGTCCGGAACCATGGATCATTTACTGACCATTAGAGCCTTTTGAAAAAAGGGGCATCAGGTGACTTATATGAATTAACTACTCTGTCATTTTTAATACTAAAGTCTCAACTAGTCCTGTAAAAGACTGTTACTGATTCGTTAGCCTTCATCCTCTCTGGGGCCAGCGGGTACTGCACTGCAACATCTAGCATCCGGTGGCCTATGATCAATGTTAGCCATCGCTGGTGCCCAAATGATAACTGGATTACACATGCCTTTAACTATACAGCACCTTTGTAACTCAAGTTGCAATCTCCCATTTCCTGGTTAAGCTCAATCCATTGTTGTTTTTCTAATAGTTAGAGACAAGGACCTACATTTGTTCTGCTGTCGTCACCAGTAGCGATATATTTCGATGTATTGCCTACAATGCAGCTTCAAAATCGTTCCCAACTCGCAAGCTTCAATGCTCTAAAGCCAGTGTCGGTATCCTGGGCTATGTGTTTTAGTGGTGATCTCTCGATTGAGTTCGTAAACCTCTAATTAGTACATCAGGCTTTGTTTTTAATTACAGCTGTGCTAATATGCTTGGATTCAGTATGCCGTCTCTGAAAATTGGGGTTTTCACTTACTGTGCTCCTTCTTGCCAGTTTCATCCCATTGACTCTTGTATTGATAATGCGATACACAACTGAGTTGGGATCCCAGGCATAGCATTTATCTGTGCTATTGTCGGGACTACTTCCCCCAATCGACTGGATCAATGATTCTTCATACGCTATCATCTATTTTATCCTCTATCATGATTAATCTGGGATATAAAGCCAAACCACTGGCTGGTTGTTGGTAGAGCATTGCAAACCAACCACCTCTTTCCAACGGATGGAGTATGTTGGTCAAAACCAGCTCTGTGTTCAAGCGGCTTTTGTACTTTATGTAGCACTATTATGGAATGGAGATGCTATCTGGTCCGTGGTTGTTAGTTTGACAAATGCTGAATAACAGGAGAAATATTAGCCTGAGTCGCTTTTACCGCCTTGTTTTGGTCGGTGTTACCGGTCTCTTTTTTTGAATGCATGGGTAGCAAGTTGGCTCAGTCTCTTTAACTTGATTTAAAGTATTTCATTCTAATCAACTTCGTCATCAGGGAAAAACAAGAAAGATCACCATTCTCCGAACTTGGGGAGCAGACCTACGTATTAATTCAAACTTTTAACGCCTGGTGTATATTCGGTCCCGCTAGACTTCAATCACATTAATCAGTCTAAAATAGAAATGTGCTTGTGAGGAGACATCACAAGTATGTATAGATCAGTAGTTTTTTTTTTTTGGCGAAAGGGGTTCTCTGTAAATGTGCATTACTAAGTGCTTCTCGAGTATAAGCTGTTAGTCTTGCAAGTTTAAGTCTCCTGTATACATCGCATCAAAGGGTCTTGTACACTGTAGTTTGTTTGTTTTGTAATATTACCACTGTTAGTGATATTTATTTAAACAACCTGGAAAGGACTTATGAGTTCTGCTGCGCAGTTTCGGTGGTTTCGAAGGGCTGCCATTGATCCTTTTTTTTAACATGCACACCGCTGGATATTTAACTCAATGCGGATGCCAGCTGCAATTAATTTTGTAATCGTTGCAGCTCTGTCTTCTCAATCTTATGGATGCGGCAGATCATGTTCACCTAATTGTTTACCTCTCAGGAACCTCTTGTAAGGTTCTGATTTTTGATAGTATATACTGTTTTCTAAATAGTTCAAAGTTTGCAAATGATGGGCTAGGCTGAGCACCCATTGGTGGGGGGGCGGGACCTGTGCGTTTGTTCTTTGTTATACTGGGGCCATTTGGGGATGGACTGCTATTTTTCAAATGTTTCGCATGAACAAAATTGGTGATGTCCCTTCCTTTTCTAGATCCCAAAGATGATGAGGTTACTTTTCTACTTTCTTCCTCCAAGCCTTCTTTAATCCTCCATTCTGATTCTTTGCCGATGGTGACTCGCTCAAATCATATTGTCCGTCCTTGCTTTTGCTGATTTAATCGGTTTTGTATCTCTGACTGACGCTAATGATGATTTAAAACTGCAGATTTCTGTTGAAATTCTTCTGTGAGTTTTGTAGCAGAGCAATTATCTCTAAGAAACGCTCTCAGTTAGAGCCAGAACTCCGAGGTACATTTGTGTTTCGCCAAGGGCGCTATGGTCTGTTCTTTTCTGGTGAGAGGCGGTGTATGTTTGGTCATTTGTTCTTAACATAAGCTCCATTTTCAATATTTTACCAACTGGGAGCCTTCTAGAGACAAAATAGCTGGCTGCCTGCAATTAAATCTATACTGCATTGAAATGAAGGTTATTTTCCAGGCTGGTAGCAGAGCTGAACAAGCTGCTTCTCTGGGCTGTGTTGCCACTCAGTTTTTATTTTTTTCTCCATAACCCAGAGTTCGATAGTACATGACGTCATTCATGGAGTGACGTCTGAGTTGCTCAGTGAGAGCATTATCAGATTTTTAGCTTGTTCGTTCTAGCTTTCATTCTTAGAATTTGGGATGACAGGGCAGCTTTATTTTTTCTTCACTATAATTTTGTCAACAGAAACTTTACCAGTTAGTGATAAAATTACAGATTTAAAAACGCAGCTGAATAGTAACTCCACCGGTAATAGCTGTAAGTTGAGATTAAACACTTTTACGCGACTGTTTGCTTGTAACCATCAGATGAATATGAACTTTACTGAACCTATTTGCTCTTTTTTTAGTCCTGTTGTAGTGTTTTCAAAATACCTCTGCTTTGCTCCTTTTGTTTTGCATCCCAGTATTGACCAGTCTTATTTATTTTGAAAAAAAATACAGCTGTGAAGTGTATTTAATATTTAGTGGTTTTCCTTCCACATAATAATTTTTACGATGTATGTTATGTAATGTTGTGCAGAGGCAGGTGCGTGATGTTGCTTATATTTTGAAGCGCCGTGTTCAATTCTCACCAGATAAATTGCATTTGGTGTATTAAATCAACATGGTGCAGCAATCTTGATATCTTGTGGGTTGAAAAGTGGACACTGCAGCAGGCAGGGGAAGAAGAAAATAATTGAGTAAGTAGACAGGTAAAGAACAAAGTATTTTATTTAGTTTTTGTCAACTGGTAGGTGCACCAAGCTATAAAATGAAACAAGTGCTGTGTTCAAAGTGCGGTTCCTTTTTTTTTTATCTTTCAGCCAGGCATGATATGGGTAGGGTTATGCACTGCACCCATAGTTCAGCTGTAAATGCCAATGCCAGTAATCTACCTCACACCTACACAGCTGCAGTTTATTTCAGGACAGGGTCATGTGATGGCAAGTATGCTGCCATAGGTTTTACTTTTCAGGTCTTCTTTCAGACCACAACATCACAGTGGCATCCCCATCACAAACACCATACACCATAAAAATCAAAACTTTAATGCATTTATCTTTAGGCATGAATAGGGTTTGATTTGACAATGTTGCTCAATGTGGAAGCGTAAGCATAAAGTGCAACTGACATGAAAGGGGTAGCACTGTCACCTAAAGTGAGGTCAGATTCATTGCCATAGGTCATAAATAATTCTGTGTGTGTGTGTGTGTGTGTGTGTGTGTGTGTGTAGATGGAGCCAACATGAGGACGTATGCAGTGGCATGATTTTGAGATGGTGGGAAACTGGTGGGACAAGTGGCAGTCGGCTGGTGTCAACAGCATGCTGGGTCTTCACATTTGCTGCCTGCAACGTCTGATTTTCTGACCCACAAGATATATAGATTGCGTCTTAGGTTGATGTACACAACATAAATCTCAATTTTATCTTTTGTGATTTAAGAGATGACATGCTGCTGTGTGTGACACTGCACGCCTGCCCTCCCAAACTAAAACAATACACACACACAATGTGCATCACTGCAGCATGTCTTCTAGGACATTTTGTTATGAATGTGGAGTCTAATGAAACAATTATCTTCCTCTGTTCATTCAGTAATCATTTACTGACTAGCAAACAAATGTAAGGGTGTTCAATAATTGGGCTGCTCAAAAAGGCTGTGTGTGTGTATAAGCCCATCATATAATCAACATGAGGACACATGCAGTAGTATGGATTTTGATCAGATGGCAGGAAACCTGGTTGGACAAACAAACAGCAGTCAGCGGATCATGTCAACATCATGCTGGGTCCTCACATTTACTGCCTACCGTGTCCGATTTCCAACCCACAAGATATCAGGTTGCTGCACTATGTTGATTTAATACACATGCTAAATAGCTATTTTATCTGAGTGGGAAGTGAACAGGGGCTTCCAAATGTAGGAAACATTGCACACCCTTTCTCCAACACACACATAACGACGTTATGTAAGTAACCAAACTAAAACCACTAAATATGAAATCCTCGCATTTTGATATAAGCATTACCTTGCAGAAGCAAAAACAAATGAGGTGTGAGCCAGTATCAGGTCTCAAAGGCCCTGAACAAGAAAGAAGGACTCTAGATGCAGCTTGCTTCAAATCTGATAAATGCTCGCTGAGCAGCGCGGGCGTCTCCATGAATGATGGCATGACGTAGAACCCTGGGTTGAAGCAAAAAAAAAACTGAGTGGCATAGACAGTGGCGGGAGAGATATAATCTGATGGGAGTAAGGTGGTCGCTATAACTTCTCGGTGATCAGGCACTAATTCCGCAATCTGCCCTAATTCCACGGGTGGCAGATTTTATGAGGGCACAAGTTCGTGCATCTGTGGTCAGTCGTCTTGAATCAGTGGGAAAGTTGGGGACTTGGTCATACAGGACTTGGTCATAGTCCTTACAGAACCACACTGCGTGATGATCACTGGACCCCAGTTGTCGCCCACCAGCACTCCAGGACATTCACTTTTGTGTGGTTTGTCTGTCTAGTTCATATTGAACCATACTGTGTGATAATCACGATCCTTGTGTATGCCCTAGCAATGGCAAGACCCTCAGCTTTCTGTGGCTTTCCTGTGTCAGTGCCATATTGAACAACACTGTGTGATGATCACTGGACCCCAGGTGATTGCGAGAAGCAAGCCATCACCCTCATCTTTGTGTGTTGTCTGTGTCATAGTGTTGATATTGAACACTGAGTGATGATTAGTAGAGCCCAGGGTGATTGCCCACCAGCAGTCAAACGCTCACATTATGCCTGTCTAGTCTGTGTCATAGTACTATATTAATGACACTTTGTGATGATGACTGACGTTGGGTGCCTGCCATTCACTGGGGCCAGGACCCTCACCTTGTGTGGCTTGTCTGTGCGTAGTGCTCATTGTGCTATATTGTGTGATGATCACTGGACCCCAGGTGGCTACACCCCAGCCAGGCCCTCAGTTTATGTGTGCTTGTCTGGTCGTGGTGTAGTTTGACCACTGTTTGATGATCACTGACCGTTCTGCCTCCAGTAAGCCAGGACCCCACCTTGTGTGGCCTGTCTATGTCCTAGTAGCAGTGTTGAACCACACTGTGGGTTGACACTGGTGTGTTCCTGCCCTAGGAAGTAAGTCCCTCACCTTGTTTACTTGTCTGTATCATATTGCCAAATTGAACCACTCTGTGTGATGATCACTGGACTAGTGCCTGCCTACCTGCTCTACAGGACCTCACCATGTGACAAATGACTTGCTCATCATGAGATTATAGCAGAAGGATCTTGTGGGGTGGGGAGGGCTCAGCACAAGTAGCACACACAGTATCCTTCTCAGGGTGCTGCTGTCACTGGCATGGTGAGGCGGTGCTGCATCATGCAGTTTCATGAATGGTTGAGAAAATGGTGTGACATAGGGGTTTGTCTTCATTGGGGACAGTTCCACCTGAGGACACCAGCCTCTGCTTGGGATGGTCTTCATCTGTCCAGGAAGGAACAAGTCTTTTATAATCGTTTAAATGCTTCATTGCGAAGCTTTAAACTAGTCAAGGGGGGTTGCTGATACAGCAGGAAAATCTCAGCCTCTCCTGAAAACAGGGTAATAAAATAGAAAGACCAAGGTAGAACGGCCAGTGGGGGATGCTGCAACAGAGGTAAAGCCATCAAAATGGAAGCAATAAGTACTAATGCCCGTGGTCTGAGTAACAAGCATCCTGAATTAGTGGCGTGATGGAGGAGGAACATTGGGATATCGTGGCATCACTGAAACATGGTACACAAAAACCATGACTGGGATGTACTTGTACAGGATACACTATCTGCTATGGGACAGGGGAGGGTAAAGGAGGAGGAGGGTAGCTCTTACATAAGAGAAGGAATCAAAGCAACAGGAAAAAGGGTAAACAGGGAGGAGAAGCACTGTGGGTAAATTTGGAGACCGGCAATGCACCTAATCCACAGGGTTATAGACCCCTTTCTTAGGGAGAAATGGACAAGGAAAGATGAAGTATGCTTAGAATGGCGAAGGAGATATTGTGATGGGCAATCTGAATGTGCCAGATGTTCTGAGTGCAGTTGCAGCAGCACTTTGAAGAGTGGCTATTCTAGATGCCCTGGGGCATGCCTTAGACACTTGTATTGAGCCACCGGAGGGAGCAATCTTAGACTGGTTCTCTCAAATATATTAGAGATCACAGATGTAGAGTGGGTAGCCATCTGGAACTAGTGACCATCGAACAGTATGGTTCTAATAAACACAGCAATAGAGTCAAGCCATACAAGACATAGTACTGGATTTAGGAGGGCTGACTTGTCAAATGGGTAGTGCCTAAGCATGCACCTAGGATGGCAGGAAGGAGAGGTGGAAGAACAATGAGGAATAATAAACTGCCATCACAGAGGTAACAAGCCTTTGTGTAAAGCAATAAACAAAACGGGTAGAAACCACTATGATTCTCAAAGGAAGTGGCAGGAAGGTTCAAGAAAAAAAGCATTCTGGAAGTACAAGGAATCACAGAAGGAACAGGACAGAGAACTGTATCAGTTAAGCTAAAGGAAGCTGGGGAGGGTGAAATAGCAAACGTGGAAACCGAGAAAAGCAGTTAACTCAGTTAGAGGGGATAAACCTATAGGTACATCAGGGAGTGACGGAAGACTGAAGGATAATGAGGCTTAATAAAGGGAAGGAGGGGGGCAGAGGGTGACTGTGAAAAGGCAGACACTAAACAAATATTTTGCTCAGTATTTAAAAGGAAGAGGAGAGGTACCAAAACACACAGCAGAAACATGCTGGATACAGATGTTGACAGCCGGCATTGAAGAAAAGGTTCTGAAAGAACTCTTAAAACTAGTGGACAGCAGTGGGGCCTGGGTTCTTCCCAGGTTCTAAAAGGGCTGTGTAGAACTAGTGACACTTTTTATTACCCTCTTTGTAAATCATGGGAGGAGGGGTGGTACCGGGAGGACTGAGGAGGGTGTGATTCCTCTTCACAAAGTGAGAGAGCAGAGGCAGGAGGCTTGACCTGTTGTTTTAACCTCAGTGTGGGAAAATGGTGGAATCACCGAAGGAAAGCATTGTTGAGTATCTAGAGGCCAGAGGGCACAGGACCCAAGGCAGCATGATCACAGTATGAAGGTCATGCCAGACGTATCGATGGATTTCTTTGACTGGGTGACCAAAGTAGTTGATGTGGGAGGGCTGGATATGGCCCTGTAGACTTTAGTAAGGCATTTGACACAGTCCCACAAAAGGTAATATACAAGGGCCAGCCTGGGAGTGGGTCCCAAGATGGCTGCGGGTGTAAAGAATTGGCTGGAGAATAGACAGAGAGTAATAGTAAATGGAGTCCACCTGAAAGGGATGGTGGTAGTGGGGGTCCAGGGTTCAGATGGACTATCCTCTCAATGTCTTATACTTCTACTGGAGAGGACTTGAAGTAGTGGTATGTTTTGCAAGAGATGCAAGATCTGCAACAAGTTGATGTGGAGTGGAAAGGATGAGAAGGGACTGGCAGGTTAAGGGCGTGGTCAAATGTATGGAAGCTTAGATTCAATGCTAAGAAGGTAATGCACCTGGAAACAAAACCCAGGGAAGAGTACACAATGGGGGTGAATATAACAACAACAAAATGGAAAGAATTGTGGTACATATCAGATGGGCCTAAGGTGGGCCAATGTGAGGGAGCACGGGGGGCTGGGGGACATAGGTAGGCACTTGGTAGAAAACAGAGTTATATCCTCCGTGCGACAGCTAGTGAGACCCCATCTGGATGCTGCGTGCAGTTCTGGAGACAGTCTCCGCAGACATAACAGGATGGAAGCTGTCCAGAGGAGGCATTAAAAGGGTGGGGGTCTGCACCAGAAGACATATGAGAGAGACATGAGCTAATATGTATAGCCTCAAGTAAAGGAGAGAGGGGGACATAGAAACGTTCAAGTACCTGGCGGAATCAACAAACCAAGAGGGTAGCATTTCTCAAAAAGAGTGCAACTAGGGGTCAATTTTGAAGATAGAAGGGGCGGCTCAGAGGTAATTTAAGTATTTTTCACAGGGCTTGTGGATGATGGAACGGCCTTCAGGGAGGTGTGGGCAAAAACAGGGTGGAATTCCGCTAAGTGGACAGTCATAAGGCATCCTAGTCGGTGGGGAAGGAAGAAGTAGGCTGGTTCACTAGGATCTGCAGCTTATCCATCAGGTAGGGAAATGGGTAGACTGGGAGGCCAGGTTCTTATTGCTACCAATTCTGTTCTATGTTTCTATGTGGTCTGTGTCCTAGTTGCATATTTAACACTGTGGGATGATCATGGACTGATGATTGCTCAGAAGTGTCATCACCCTCACCTTTGTGTGTGTTGTCTGTTTTGTGTGCTCATGGACCACTCTTATGATGTCACTACTGTGCCTGCACTAGCAATCCAGAAGCCTCCTTTCAGTGTGTTTTGTGTGGGTTATTGTGCTCAAATTATTCCACACCGATGATAACTGGAACCCATGTTCCTACCTTCCAGCAAGCTGTATCCTCCCTTTGTGTTGCATGTCAGTCGTGGTGTTTATGTTGAACCACGCTGTGTGTGATGATCACTGACCCCAGGTGCTTTCCCCTCGTGCCGGACCCTGTCTTTTGCTGGTTGTCTGTGTCATGGTGCTCATATTGACAACACTATGTGATGATCACTGGAACCCTGGTACCTGCCCTGCAGGCCAGGACCCTAGCTTTGTTTGGGCTGTCGACCGTGGTGCTCATATTGAACTACACTGTGTGTGATCACTGACCCCAGGTGCTGCCCACCAGCAAGCAGGACCCCACCTTTGAGAGTTTTCTTTTTTCGTAGTGCTCATATTGAACCACACTGTTGATGATCACTGACCCCAGGTGTCTGCCTCCAGTACTCAAGACCCTCACATTTGTGGTTGTCTTTGTTGAGTGCTCATATTCAACCACCTGTGTGATGATTACTGGACCTGGGTACCTGCCCTCTGAGCAGGACTCTGCTTTCTGTGGCTTGTCTGTGTCGCAGTGCTCATACTGAACACACTTTGTATGATCATGGGACAACAGGTGCCTGCCCACAGCCATGACCCTCACCTTGCGTTTTGTCTTGTCACGGTGTCATATTGAAAACACTTGTGTGATTACTGGAACCCAGGTCACTGCTCACTAGCAAGGGACCCTCACCTTGTGTGTCTTATTTGAGTCATAGTGTGCATATTGAACTACACTGTTTGATGTCACTGGACCGGGAGTACTACCCTCCAGCTGGGCAGGACCTCACTTATATGTGATTTGTCTGTGTAGTGCTCATATTGGACCACTGCCTGATGATCATGGACCAGGGGTGCCACCCAAAATCGCTTTGCTCCTTGTGTGGCTTGTCGGAGTTATGGTGTCATGTTGAACACACTGAGGGATGATCATGGGAACCCATTTTCTGCTCAGAAGCCACGAAACTCACCTTATTTTGCTTTGTGTGTGTCATAGTGCTCATATTGAGCAACACTATGTGATGATCACTGGGCCTAAAGGCCTGCCATCCAGCAAGCTAGACCCTCATCTATGTGCTTAACTCAGCCATATTGAAGCACATGTCTGATGATCACAGAACCACAGGTGCTACCCAAAGTAAGCCAGAACCTCACCTTTGTGTGCTTGTCTGTATCATAGTGCTCATTAACCACACTGAGTGATGATCACTGAACCCAGGTGCCTGCCTTGTGAAGCCAGGACATCACCTTTGTGTGACTTGTCTAGTCACAGTGTTCTAATTGATAACACTGTGATGATCCCTGTACCACTGGTGCCTGCCCCTTCAGCAAGCCAGGACCCTCCTTTTTATGCTGCTGTCTTTATCGTGGAGTCTTATCTTGAACGCACTGTGTAATGATCACTGGACCCCAGGTGACTACCTCCAGCATGACCTGCAGCTTTGTGTGGCTTCTGTGTCATGGTGCTCTGTTCAACCAATTGTGTGATGATCACTGGAACCCATGTGCCTGCCATAGCATGACAGGACCTCAGCTTTGTGTGGTTTGTCTTGTCGTAGTGCTATATTGAACCACACTGTGTGATTTCAGAACCCATGTGCTTGCCCTCTAGCTGAGACAGGACCCCAGCTTTGAGTGTTTTGTTGTGTCATAGTGCACTTATTGAACCACACTGTGGATGATCAGTGGATCCTAGGTGCTGCTCTGTAGGGCAGGACCAACATTTTGTGGCTTGTCTGTGTCATAGTTCTCTTTTTGAACAACCTGTCTGATGATCACGGGACCACAGGTGCTTCAAAATCAAGGGAGCCTCACCTTGTGTGGCTTGTTGAGTCAAAGTGCTCACATTGAACCACACTGAGTGATGATCACTGGACCCCAGGTGCTTGCCCTCCAGCAAGCTAGATACTTGTGTGTGGCTTGTCTGATCATAGTGCTCATATTGAACCACACTGAGGATGATTCCTGGAACCCATGTTCCTGCCCTCAGGAAGCCACAACCTAACCTTGTTTTGCTTGTGTGTCGTAGTGCTCATATTGAGCAACTCATGTGATGCACTGACCTAGGGCCGCCATCCAGCGTGGACCCACATCTGTGGCTTGACTGTGTTCTAGCGCTCATATTGAACCACACTGTGTGATGATCACTGACCCCAGGTGCCTGCCCTGTGGCAATTACCTCACCAGTGGTGTCTTGGTTGTGTCATAGTGCTCATATTGAGCCACCCTGTGTGATGATCACTGACCACAAGTGCCTTCCAGAAGCAACGCTGGACCCTCAGGTTTGTCTGTCTTGTCTGTGTTGTTGTGCTCATATTGATCACACTGTCTGATGATTGTGCGACTACAGGTGTCTGCAAAAGTAAGCCAGGACTCACCTTTGTGTGACTTTGTCTGTGTCATGGTGCCTATAGAACCACTGGTGATGATCACTTTGCCCAGGAGTTTGCCCTCCAGCAAGCCAGGACCTTCTGCTTTGTGTGGCTTGTCTGTGTCTGGTGCTCATGTTGAACCACTGTGCGGTAATCATGGACACCAGGTGTTGCCCCCCACCAAGCCGTACTCACACCTTTGTGTGGCTTGTCTGTGTTGTGGGCCCTATAACTGCTGGGTGATGATCACTGGACCCCAGGTGCTCGCCTCAGCAAGCCTGGACACTCAGCTTTGTGTGGCTTGTCTGTCATAGTGCTTATACTGAATGGCCTGTGTGATCACCAGGCGGGGTACCTGCCCTCCAGCCTACTGAGACCCTCACCTTTGTGTGGTTTGTCAGTGTCGTTCCTGGTCTTGACCACGTTGCGACATTACTGACCCTTCTGTTTGCCCTCACAATGCAGGACACCGTTTTCTGTGGCTTTCCTGTGTCATAGTGCTGTATTGAACAAAACTGAGGATGATCACTGACCTGTGCTGCCCTCCAGCAAGCCAGAACCCTCCTTTATTGTGTCTCTGTCATAGAGCTGCTATTAAACCCATTGAGGGATGATCATTGGAACCTGTGTTCCTGCCTCAGGAAGCCATGACCTCACTTTGTTTTTGCTTGTGTGTCATGGTGCTCATATTGAGCAACACCATATGATGAGTATGACCCCTGGAGCTGCCATCCAGCAAGCTAGATCTCATCTGTGTGGGCTGTGTCCTAGCTCCTGTTGAACCACTCTGTGTGATGATTTCGACCCATGTCTGCCCACCAGCAAGTGGTACTCACCATTGTGTGGCATGTTTATGTCATAGTGCTCAAATTGAGCAACCTCAGTGATGATCCCTGACCACTGGTTCCTGCTCTCCAGCGAGCCAGGATCAGCTTGGTGTGGCTTGTCTGTGTCATGTGCTCATATTGACACAGTGTGATGATCACAGTACTGAGTGCTTGCCTCAGCAAAGCATTAACCCCACCTTTGTGTGGCTTGTCTGTGTTGTAGCCTCATTTAACCGTATTGTGATGATCACTGGACCTCAGGTGACTGCCCACCAGCAAGCAAGGACCCTCACCTTTGTGTGTCTTGTCTTTTCATAGTGCCATATTGAACCACACTGTTTGATGATCACTTGACCCAGACTGCCCAACAGTGTCAGGAGCTTCCTTTGTGTTCTGGACAGTATTGAACCACACTGTGGGTGATCTCTGGAACCCATGTTCCTACCTCCAGAAGTCAGGACCCTCACCTTGTTTTACTTGGTCTGTGTCATAGTGCTTATATTGACCCACTGTGTGATGGTCACTGGGACCCCTGGTCCTGCCATTTCCGCGAGCACTCCAGGACCCTCACCTTTGTGTGGTTTATCAGTGTCCTAGTTCTCATATATTGAACCACACTGTGTGATGATTACTGGACCCCTGGTGTCTGCCACCAGCACTCCAGGACCCTCACCTTTGTGTGGTTTATCAGTGTCTAGTTCGATATTGAACCACACTGTGTGATGATCATTGGACCCTGGTCCAGCCCACCAGCACTCCAGGACCCTCACCTTTGTGTGGTTTATCAGTGTCCTAGTTCGCATATTGAACCACACTGTGTGATGATTACTGGACCCCTGGTGCCTGCCCACCAGCACTCCAGGACCCTCACCTTTGTGTGGTTTATCAGTGTCCTAGTTTGCATGTTGAACCACACTGTGTGATGATCACTGGACCCAGGTGCTTGCCCTCTAGCAATGCAGGACCTTCAGCTTTGTGTGTTTCCTGTGTCATAGTGCTCATATTGAACAACACTGTGATGATCACTGGACCCCAGGTGATACATAGAAGCAAACCATCACCCTACCTTTGTGTCTGTTGTTTGTGTCATAGTGCTCATATTGAACATCACTGCTTGATGATTAGTAGACCACAGGGTGATTATCCACCAGCAGTCAGGAGCCTCACCTTTGTTTTACTTGTCTGTGTCATAGTGCTCATGTTGAATGACACTGTGTGATGATCACTGGACCCCAGGTACCTGCCCTCCAGCCTGCCATGTCCCTCACCTTTGTGTGGTTTGTCTGTGTCCTAGTTTACATATTGAACCACATTGTGTGATGATCACTTCACCCTTCGTGCATGCACTCTAGCAATGCAGGACCCTCAATTTCTGTGGCTTTTCTGTGTCATAGTGCTCATATTGAACAAAACTTTGTGATGATCACTGGACCCCAGGTGCCTGCCCAGAAGCAAGCCATTACCCTCACCTTTGTGTGTGTTGTCTGTGTCATAGTGCTCATATTGAACATCACTGCATGATGATCAGTAGACCCCAGGATGATTGCCCACCAGCAAGTCAGTACCCTCACATTTGTGTGTCTTGTCCATGTCCTAGTGCTCATGTTGAATGACACTGTGTGATGATCACTGCACCCAGGTGCCAGCCCTCCAGGAAGCCACACTCCTCACCTTTGTGTGGCTTATCTGTGTCCTAGTTCACTACTGAACCACACTGTGTGATGATCACTGGACCCTAGGTGACTACCCTCCAGCAAGCCTGGACACTCAGCTTTGTGTGGCTTGTATGTGTCTTAGTGCTCATATTGAACCTCACTGTGTGATGATCACTGGACCACAGGTGCCATCCCTCTAGCAGGGCAGGACCCTCAAATTTGAGAAGCTTCTCTGTGCCATAGTTCTGATATTGAACCACACTGAGTGTTGATCACTGGACACTAGGTGATTGCCCACCAGCAAGCCAGGACCCTCACATTTGTGTGTCTTGTCTGTGTCGTAGTGCTCATATTGAACAAGACTGTGTGATGATCTCCTGACCCCAGCTGCCTGCCCTCTAACAAGACAGGATCCTCAGCTTTGTGTGTCTTATCTATGTCATAGTGCCCATTTTGTACCACACTGTGTGATGTTCATGGGACCACATGTGCCTGTCCACAAGCTAGCCAGGACCCTCACTTTTGTTTGTCTTGTCTGTGTCATACTGCTCATATGGAATCCCACTGTGTGATGATCACTGGACCCCTAGTGCTTCCCTCCAGCAGTCCAGTAGCCTCACCTTTTTGTGGCTTGTCTGTGTCTTGGTGCTCATATTGAAACACACTGGGTGATGATGACAGGACCCCAGGTGCCTGCCCACAAGCAAGCCAGGACCCTCACCATTGTGTTGCTTCTCCGTGTCATAGTGCTCATATTGAACCACAGTTTGATGATCACTGGACCCCAGGTGACTACCCTCCAGCAAGCCAGGACCCTCAGCTTTGTGTGGCTTGTCTGTGTTGTAGTTCTCTTACTGAGCCACACTGTGTCATGATCACTGGACTCCTGGTGCCTGCCCTCTAGCAAGGCAGAACCCTCAGCTTTGTGTGGTTGTCTCTGTCATAGTGTTCATATTGAACCACTCTGTATGATGATCATGTGACCACAAGTGCCTGCCCAAAAGCAAGCCAGGACCCACAGCTTAGTGTCTTGTCTGTGTCGTACTGCTCATATTGAACCACACTGTGAGATGATCACAGGACCTCTGGTGCCTACCCTCTAGCAAAGCAGGACCCTCAGCTTTGTGTGGCTTGTCTGTCATAGTGCTCATATTGAACCACACTGTGAGATCATCACAGGACCTCTGGTGCGTACCCTCTAGCAAAGCAGGACCCTCAGCTTTTGTGGCTTGTCTGTCGTAGTGCTCATATTGAACCACACTGTCTGATGATTATGGGACTACAGCTGCCTGCCCAAAAGCACTCCAAGACTCTCACCTTTGTGGGGTTTGTCTGTATTTTACTGCTCATATTGAACCACACTGTGTGATCATCACTGGACCCTGGAGCCTGTCCTCTAGCAAGACAGGACACTTAGCTTTCTGTGTCTTGCCTGTGTCATAGTACTCATATTGAACCACACTGTGTGATGAACAATGGACCCAATGTGAATGTCCCGAAGCAAGCCAGGACCCTCACCTTTGTGTGTCTTGTCAGTGCCATAGTGCTGAAACTGAACCACACTGCGTGATGATCACTGGACCCCAGGTGATTGCTCAGCAGCAAGCCAGGTCCCTCACATTTGTGTGTCTTGTCTGTGTCATAGTGCTCATATTGAACAACACTGTGTGATGATCATGGGATGACAGGTGCCTGCCCACAAGCAATCCGGGACCTTCTTCTTCTTTGGAACCACACTTTGTGATGATCAGCGGACCCCTAGTGCTTCCCTCCAGCAGTCCAGTACCCTCACCTCTGTGTGGCTTGTCTGTGTCTTAGTGCTAATATTGAAACACACTGGGTGATGATCACAGGACCCCAGGTGCCTGGCTGCAAGCAATCCAGGACTCTCACCTTTGAGTGGCTTGTCCATGTCATAGTGCTCATATTGAACCACAGTTTGATGATCACTGGATCCCAGGTGACTACCCTCCAGCAAACCAGGACCCTCAGCTTTGTGTGTGGCTTCTTGTGTCATAGTTCTCATACTGAGCCACACTGTGTGATGATCACTGAACCCCTGGTGCCTGCAGAACCCTCAGCTCTGTGTAGTTGTCTGTGTCATAGTGTTCATATTGAACCACACTGTGTGGTGATCACGGGACTGCAAGTGCCTTTTCACAAGCATGTCAGGACCTGCAGCTTTGTGTGTCTTGTCTGTGTCATAGTGCTCATATTGAACCATGCTGTGTGATGATCACTGGACCCCTGGTGCCTGCCCTCTAGCATAGCCGAATCCTCAGCTTCATGTGGCTTGTCTGTGTCATAGTACTTATTTTGAAAAACACTGCGTGATGATCTTGGGACCACAGGTGCCTGCTCACTCTTGCAAAGCAGGACCCTCAGCTTTCGATGTCTTGCTTGTGTCATAGTGCTCATACTGTACCACACTGTGTGATGAACACTGGACCCCATGTGCCTGCCACGAAGCAAGCCAGGACCCTCACCTTTGAGTATCTTGTATGTGTCATAGTGCTCATATTGAACCACTCTGTGTGATGATCACTGGACCCTGGGTGCCTGCCCTCCAGCATGCCAGAAGCCTCACCTTTGGTGTGGCTTGTCTGGGTCATTGTGCTCATATTGAACCACGCTGTGTGACGATAACTGGAACCCATGTTCCTACCATCCAGCAAGCCAGGACCCTCCCCTTTGTGTTGCTTGTCAGGGTCATAGTGCTCATATTGAGCAACACTGTGTGATGATCATGGGATGACAGGTGCCTGCCCACAAGCAATCCGGGACCCTTCTTCTTCTTTGGAACCACACTTTGTGATGATCAGCGGACCCCTAGTGCTTCCCTCCAGCAGTCCAGTACCCTCACCTCTGTGTGGCTTGTCTGTGTCTTAGTGCTAATATTGAAACACACTGGGTGATGATCACAGGACCCCAGGTGCCTGGCTGCAAGCAATCCAGGACTCTCACCTTTGAGTGGCTTGTCCATGTCATAGTGCTCATATTGAACCACAGTTTGATGATCACTGGATCCCAGGTGACTACCCTCCAGCAAACCAGGACCCTCAGCTTTGTGTGGCTTCTCTGTGTCATAGTTCTCATACTGAGCCACACTGTGTGATGATCACTGGACCCCTGGTGCCTGCAGAACCCTCAGCTCTGTGTAGTTGTCTGTGTCATAGTGTTCATATTGAACCACACTGTGTGGTGATCACAGACTGAGTGCCTTTTCACAAGCATGTCAGGACCTGCAGCTTTGTGTGTCTTGTCTGTGTCATAGTGCTCATATTGAACCATGCTGTGTGATGATCACTGGACCCCTGGTGCCTGCCCTCTAGCATAGCCAATCCTCAGCTTCATGTGGCTTGTCTGTGTCATAGTACTTATTTTGAAAACACTCGCGTGATGATCTTGGGACCACAGGTGCCTGCTCACTCTTGCAAAGCAGGACCCTCAGCTTTCGATGTCTTGCTTGTGTCATAGTGCTCATACTGTACCACACTGTGTGATGAACACTGGACCCCATGTGCCTGCCACGAAGCAAGCCAGGACCCTCACCTTTGAGTATCTTGTATGTGTCATAGTGCTCATATTGAACCACTCTGTGTGATGATCACTGGACCCTGGGTGCCTGCCCTCCAGCATGCCAGAAGCCTCACCTTTGTGTGGCTTGTCTGGGTCATTGTGCTCATATTGAACCACGCTGTGTGACGATAACTGGAACCCATGTTCCTACCATCCAGCAAGCCAGGACCCTCCCCTTTGTGTTGCTTGTCAGGGTCATAGTGCTCATATTGAGCAACACTCGGTCATGATCCCAGGACCACTGGTGCCTGCCCTCCAGCTAGCCAGGACCCTCAGCTTTGTGTGTCTAGTCTGTGTCGTAGTGTTCATATTGAACCACACTGTGTGATGATCCCTGGACCCCATGTGCTTGTCTCTAGCAAACCATTACACCCACCTTTGTTTGGCTTGTCTGCGTCATAGGCCTCATGTTGAACTGCACTGAGTGATGATCACTGGACCCCAGGTGTCTTCCCACCAGCAAGCAAGGACCACTTACCTTGTGTGTCTTGTCTTTGTCGTAGTGGTTTGTCAGAAGGAACTGGAAGGGGACAGGATCAGTTGTGTTCCAGGACAGTAGCTGCTTCATGTTGTTTTCACAGGGTTCTTGTGGATTTTACATGGTAGAAGGTTATTTATTTTGTTTCTTACTTCTAAGGGGTTAGCAGGGTATTGTTTTGGGGGATGTTGGAAGTTTGAAAACTGGTTGGTGGCTGTAAGTGGGCTCATTTATTGGATGTTTCACTGTGTAACAGGATGCACTGGTCAAGGCCTATTTCTTCTGATTTAAAACCTATTTGGTGGGTATTTGCTTGGGCCTGGGTATTTGAATTGGAGACCTGTATCTGTCAATTTCAAGCCTATTTTGATGTGTTATTAGTTAAGCTGATTGAATATGAGACCTGTTTCCTTTGGCAGCAAACATATTTTGGGGGCTTTGAGTTGAATTTTGATTAACTGTTGCTGACTTCAGTAGCTGCAAAGATTACTGCATAGTAGGGGAAGGGTGTTAATGGTCTGGCCAGGTCTCACTCAGCTAATTGACTGGAGGCAGAGCTGAATCAGGTTTGTGGTGTTGGCTGCTTTGTCTTCTCAGAAGGAACTGGAAGGGGACAGGATCAGTTGTGTTCCAGGACAGTAGCTGCTTTGTGTTGTTTTCACAGGGTTCTTGTGGATTTTACTTGGTAGAAGGTTATTTATTTTCTTTCTTACTTCTAAGGGGCTAGCAGGGTATTGGTTTGGGGGCTGTTGGAAGTTTGAAAACTGATTGGTGGCTGTAAGTGTTGTCATTTGTTGGATGTTTCACTGTGTAACAGGCTGCACTGGTGGAGACCTATTTCTTCTGATTTAAAACCTATTTGGTGGGTTTGCTTGGGCCTGGGTATTTGGTTGCTGGGCTTAGAGGGGAAACACAGGGCTGATATACTCTCTCTCGAGTCGGGTGTCTGCCCAAGATCCACCCTCCCCCACCCCTCCCTCCCCAGAGTTCTGTTAATTTATAGGGGAACACCTGCCCTGCAATTGGAGGAAAAGGCGGCTGGTGCAGCTCATGTAGTTCTAGCCACTGGGGTTGGATTTAAAGGTTGGGAGAGAGGAGCTTAGGGAGTTGCTCATTTCCCTTATAAGTTAACTGTGTTGTACTGCACCTAGTAACAGGTTACCGGTGTACTGTGGGACTGTATCTAAGATTAGTGGGTGATCTGATTAGGCAGTAGGGGTATATCTTAGAATGGGGGGAACCTGGTGGCTCACCCAAGGAAACCTACTTGGAAGGGGATGGAACCACACAGCATTAGGGCTGGCATCTTTGGGAGGGTGGTGGGGTGCACAGAATGTGGAGCAGCCATGATACTGGACTGGGCTTGGAAGTTTGGTGGTTGCCCAGTGTGCTACCAGCTGGCACAGCTTAGGGAGGAGGTTGCGGGGATTAAGAAACAGCTGTTGCTAGCCTTGCTTGTAGAGCAGAAAGCAGCTAACTAAAAGAATCTACATTTTCTTTTTAATTTAAAACGTATATCTCAGCAGGAGTCAGTGTCTATTAAGATTAAGTAGACAGATAACTTTATTAGAAATAGAAGGGGACTTATTTAAAGTTAAAAAAAAAGAAAGTAAGTCAGTGTGTATTCTGTGCAGTGAGAGGTACTGTATCAGCTCACTTTGCTAAACCAGTAGGAGGAAAGAGAGCTTACCTGGGGATGTGGCTTAGACACGATAAAAGCAGGTGAGTCAAATTACAACTTCCTGTTGCTAGCCTTTTTTCTTACTAATTGCCCTCCATCCTACCCCTCCACCTACCCACCCACCCAAAGCCAGTTCTACTTTTATAGCCACTGGATTTGACTGTCAACAGGAACTTCCTGTTTGGCAGTTGGAAAAGGATAGAGAAACATTAGTTTTGTCAACCCTAAAGTAGAAAAAGTAGCTCACTCCCCCAGCTGCTGGAAGTCTGATATTGAGCAAGGAAGAAGGAGACTACTGAAGAAGATTGGAAGTTGCTGTCCCAGAACAGGAAGGGTCAGAGTTGTAAGGAGAGGAGAGAGTAAGCATCCAGAGAAACAGTAGAGGGGGCACAAAATAAGACATGATAGGAGTGGTGCAGTGCAATGGCTGTGGGGCAGCAGTGTTCCGGGAGACATTCTGGAGGCTGCGACGCTGCCCTATTTGTAGGCACCTCTCTGGTCTGAGAGAGGAGGTTGCCCATCTCCAGGCTGACCTGGCTAGGATTCATGAAACCTCCTCCCCAACCCAGGGACCACCAGGGCCAATGTCACTACCTCAGAGGTTGCCAAGAAAGAGGAGTGGCTGGACCAGGGTGGGCTCAAGAAAGGAGAGGGTGGTGGAACAGAGCTGCATCCCTCCAGCTGTATCTCTTCACAATTCATTCACTCTTCTGGTGGATAGTGGTTCCTCTATGGAGGCACCTGCAGTGGTGACCAAGGAGGATGCTGGGAAGCTTCACAAAGGAGACCCAAAGGAGGGTGGCATGGGACCCCACAGGGGGAGGAAACAACTCCTGGTGGGGGATTCAATCATTAGGGGGTAGAAATGGGGGAGGATGGGGAGAGGGAGGTAAGGTGCCTTCCTGGCACCATGGCTTGGAGGGACAGGAAGCGAATCCTCAGGATCATGGGAGGAGCTGCACGAGAGAGGGAGCTGGATATCATTATCCACCTGGGGACAAATGACCTGGCTAGGAATGGGATCAGAACAGTGCAAGAGGAGTTTGTAGAGTTGGGAAGGGGCCTTAGACAAGTAGCGCATACGGTAACCTTCTCAGAGGTGCTGCCTGTCTATGGCAAGGGAGATGCTAAGGCACTTCTCACCAGGGAATTCAATGAGAGGTTGAAAAACTAGTGTGGAGCTCAGGGTTTTGGCTTCATTGGGGACTAGGGAGCCACCTGGAGGAATGCAGACCTATATTGGGCGATGGCCTGCATCTGTCCGGGGGGGGAACCAGAATCCTAGGTGAGAGGTTTAAATGCTTCATTGGCAAGCATTTAAACTAGCCAAGGGGGGAGGCACTGAAAAGGAGCTGGGAAATCTGAGCCTCCACCCACAAAACATGGTGATTAGTGAGGTAAACACCAAGGTACAAAAGTTATTAGGGAGCAGAACAGATTTAAATGTAAAAAAAGGCAAAGGCAGTAAGGACAGAAATGGGGCTAAAAGGGATAAGGCTATCAAAAAGTGGAGGGTGATGAGTACCAATGCCCATAGTCTGTGTAACAAGCTCCCTGAACTAGTGGCCTTGATGGAAGAGGTTGCCTGGATACTGTGGCATCACAGAAACATGGTACACAGAGAACCATGACTGGGATGTCAACATACCAGGATACACAATCTACAGGAGGGACAGGGAGGGTAAAAGAGGAGGAGGATTAGCTCTCTATGTAAAGGAAGGGATCAAAGCAACAGAATTAAAGAGTAAACAGGAGCAGATGAGGCACTTTGGGTCACCCTGGAGATAGGAAATGGCACCACAATCCGCATGGGGGTTGTATACAGACCCCATCTCAGGGGGAGGTCATGGACAAAGAAATGATAGAAGGCTTTCTTAGAATGGCAGAAAAAGGGGAGATATTGTTGATGGGGGACCTGACTATGCCAGATGTTAACTGGAGCACCTTTGCTGCAGGCACATCCAAGAGCAGGGTCATTCTTGATGCCCTACAGGGGGCATGTCTCAGACAGCTACTATTGGAACTGACTCAGGAGGAAGAAATCTTAGACCTGGTACTTTCAAATGGGGATGGAGATAGAATCTCAGATTTAGAAGTGGGTAGCCACCTGGGAACAAGTGACCACCAAACAGTGTGGTTCACGATAAACACAGCCATACAATCAAGCCATACAAAAGCAAGAGTACTAGACTTTAGGAGGGCTGACTTTGGGAAAATGAGAGAGTGCCTCAGAGAAACACAAGCAAACAGGCAAGAAGGAGGTGTGGAGGAACAATGGGGAGTGATCAAAACAGCCATCATAGAGGCAACAAGCCTTTGCGTAAATAAAATCAGTAAAACACAAGAAAGGAAAAAAATGCTATGGTTCACAAAAGAGGTGGCAGGGAAGGTTAAGGAGAAAAGGGCAGCATTCAGGAAATATAAGGAAACACAGAAGGAGCAGGACAGAGAACTTTATCAGTTAAAGCAGAAAGAGGCTGGGAAGGCAGTCAGAATAGCAAAGGCCCAAACCGAAGAAAGGATAGCCAATTCTGTTAAGAAGGGGGATAAGACCTTTTATAGGAACATTAGGGAGCAAAGAAAGACCAAAGGAAGGATACTGAAGCTTAATAAAGGGAGGAATGTGGGTAGAGGTGACGGTGAAAAGCAGGATACTGATGAATATTTCTGCTCATTATTCACAAAGGAAGAGGAGGAGAGTTACCTAAACCAAACAAGAGAAACACTCTGAAGACGGGGTCAATACCAGTCCATTTACAGAAGAAAGGGTTCTGAAAGAACTAATAAAATTGAAGGTGGACAAAGCAATGGGGCCTGATGGGATTCACCCAAGAATTCTAAAAGAACTAAGGGTAGAACTAGTGACATCGCTGACTACTCTCTTTAACAAATCATGGGAGGATGGGGTGGTACCCAAGGACTGGAGGAGGGCAGATGTGACTCCTCTTCACAAAAGTGGGAGCAGGACAGAGGCAGGAAACTACCGACCAGTTAGTTTGACCTCAGTGGTAGGGAAAATGATGGAATCACTTCTGAAGGAAAGAATTGTTGAGTACCTAGAGACCAGTGGGGCAAAGGACCCGAGGCAGCATGGATTCATGATGGGATGGTCATGTCAGATGAATCTAATAGATTTCTTTGACTGGGTGACCAAAGTAGTAGACCAGGGAGGGGCTGTGGTCATGGCCTATCTGACACAAAAGATTAATACACAAGATAGCCAGCCTTGGAATGGGTCCCAAGGTGGTAGCCTGGATAAAAAATTGGCTAGACAACAGGACGCAATGGGTAATAGTAAATTGAGTACACAGTGAAGAAATGAGGGTTACTTGTGGGGTACCGAAGGGTTCAGTACTGGGACCAGTCCTTTTTAATGTTTTTATAAGTGACATTGCAGAGGAACTGGAAGGAAAAGTATGTCTCTTTGCAGATGACACAAAGATCTGCAACAGGGTTGATACACAAGATGGAGTGGAAAGGATGAGAAGAGACTTGGCAAGGTTGGTGGAATGGTCAAATGTATGGCAGCTCAGATTCAATGCAAAGAAGTGCAAGATAATGCACATGGGAAACAAAAACCCAGGGGAAGCATACACAATGGGGGGTGAGATACTGACAACAATAAAAATAGAAAGGACCTGGGGGTAATTATATCAGATGAACTAAAGGTGGGCAAGCAATGTGAGAAGGCAGTAAGGAAGGCTGGAGGGATACTGGGATGCATAGGAAGAGGCATTAATAGTAGAAAACAGGAGGTTGTTATCCCTCTGTACAGACAGTTGGTGAGACCCCTTCTGGAGTACTGTGTGTGGTTCTGGAGACCCCATCTCCACAAAGACATAGACATAGACATAGAGTGGAGGCTGTCCAGAGGAGGGCAACCAAAATGGTGCAGGGTCTGCACCAGAAGACATACGAAGAAAGACTAAAGGAGCTTAATATGTATACTCTTGAGGAAAGAAGGGAGAGAGGACATGATAGAAACTTTCAAGTACCTCAAGGGAATTAACAAAGTCCAAGAGGGTAGCATCTTCCAGAAAAAGAGATGTGCAAGAACAAGGGGGCACAATTTGAAGATAGAGGTGGGACGGCTCAGGGGTAATGTGAGGAAGTATTTTTTCACTGAGAGGGTTGTGGATGCATGGAACAGCCTCCCTGAGGAGGTTGTGGAGTCAAGAACAGTGGGGGACTTCAAGAATGCATGGGACAGGCATAAGGCAGTCCTAGAGGCGGGTAAGAGGAAGTAAGCTGCTAGTTAACTAGGATCTGCAGCTTATCTGTTAGGTAGGAAAATGGGCAGACTAGGTGGGCCAAGCGGTCCTTATCTGCCATCAAATTGTGTGTTTCTGTGTTTCTGGGGGAAGGGGGGAGGTATGGTTGGGGAAAGGGGTAGGGGATCTCCCGCAGTGTTGCACCAAGCACTGGGGGTGCGGCATAGGGAAAGGAGTGCAGGAGAATACTCAGGGGTCACATAGGGACCCTGGCAGAGGGGGTCCAAAAGGACACTACCAAGGAAGCAGGCAGGTAACTGAGGACCTTCACAAAGGAGGGACAGAGGGACAACATTCTCAGGGAAGTAGGCAGATGGCCAGGGCTGGACAGAAGGAAGCAAGGCGGGGAGGTGGATCAGACCTTACACTCAGTAATCACTTCAATTCTCTTCTTCTGCTCGAGGATGAAGAGGGGTTATGTAGCCATGAAGGGGTGGTTAGAGACGTAAAGGGAGTGGGGGCAGGAGGCAGGGGCCAGATAGCAGGAAGAACGGGGGGGAACCTGGAATGCAGGAAAATGGGGGGAGCAGTGAATCAGAGCAGGAGGGGCAGGCAGAAAAGGGAGGGAAGCGCAAGGAGAAGGACCAGTTGGGAGGAAAGGTAAAGGAGAAGGACCAGAAGTACAAGGAGGATTCAGTAAAGGGAGCTGAGGGTTTAGGCCAGGGGAGCACAACAAGCAAGGAGGGACTAAATGGAGACAGGAAGGAAGGGAGGATGAGTCAGGCTAGTTTAGCAGATGGGGGAGAAGGACCAGTTGCGAGCAGTGAGGGGAATTAACAAGGTACAGAAGGATACTCAGGAGGAGGAGGCATAGGATTGAGAGGAGGGTGGTCAGGTAAATAAGGAGGGGTGGCATGTGGCACCCAAGATAGGGGAAGGAACAAGGAGCTGGCTGGGTGGAGAGGCCTGTAGAAAGGATGAGGGACATGGAAGGGGGGGAATGGAGGAAAAGGAGTGGTCAGAGTGCTCCTGTTGGGGGATTCTATGATCAGGGGTATCAAATGGGATAGGGAGGGAGAAGCCTGGCCAGTTAGAAGAAAATGCTTCCCTGACTAATGGTGCACAGGGCTAAGCACGAGGTGTATCAGCTGGCAAAGGATTGTGGGGGTTCCCCAGACATACTGGTCCACCTGGGTACAAATGACATTGAGGGAAATAGTGAGCTAGAGATACAGGCAAGATTCAGGGAGCTTGCCAGGGTCTGTCATGACACAGGATGCACAGTTTCCTTCTCAGAAATCCTGCTGGTGCCAAGGGCTAGTGGGGAGCACAAAAGGGAGATAAACCAGTGGCTCAGAGAGTGGTGTGAGGCCAGAGGGTATGGGTTGATGGTGGATTGGGGGGAGACCTTGGAGGATAAGGAGCTGTATGCTAGAGATAGACTCCATCTCAATTTGAAGGGGAGTGGAGGGGAATCTTTAAGTTGAAAATAGAGGGGTTCATTGGTGAAAAGTGGGGTTTAAACTTGTGAAGGGGGGAGGGATGGGAGAAAAGGCTGTCAAGGGGGTGCCGATAAAGGAGGGACTCTGTCTCCACCCCTCTGGGGAGCTGGAGGATTGCTGGAAAAGGCCGACTGGTAAAGTGCAGACCAGGGGAAAACAGAATCCCCATTGGAACACGAGCAGGGGAAATGGAAGTATAGGGAAAGGGTGAAAGGTAGTCCTGCTAAATGCCAGGAGCTTGGGAAATAAAATGCCTGAGCTCCAGGCGATGCTAACTGAGGGAGCAGTGGATGTGGCAGCGGTCACTGAGACCTGGGCCACTGCAGGACATGACTAGGACCTGAACCTGGAGGGTTACACTATGTTCAGGAAGGACAGGGGGGAGGGAAGGGGAGGAGGGGTAGCAATGATAGTCAAAAACTGCATTGGCATAGGGGGAGTAGAGGAGGCGGAGGGAACCGTGGAAGCGATTTGGGTCACTTTGATAACAAGGGGGAGAGAGTAAAAATAGGTGTGGTGTATAGACCCCCTGCCCTGGCGGAGGAGCTGGAGGAGAGTCTGGTGGCAGATGTTGGGAGACACTGCAGACTGGGCAAAGGAACGGTGGTGGTGTTGGGGGACTTAAACGTGCCAGGAACAGACTGGGAAACTATGACATCCTCTGTGACCAGGGAACAGAGGTTGTTGGATGTCTTTCAAGATGCATTCCTAACTCAGCAGGTGGGGGAACTGACCAGGGAGGTGTGGGTACTGGATGTGGTCCTGGTAGACAGTGACCAGATTAGGGGCCTGGAGGTAAGGGACCCGTTGGCAGGGAGTGACCATGCCACGGTCTGGTTCTGCCTGGAACTAGGAGGGCTAGAAGGCTGTACAAAGACGGAAGTAACTGACTTCAGGGGAACGGATTTTAAGGAAATGGGAAGGATCCTTAAGGAGCATTTGGATGTGATTGGGTCAGACATGGACGCTGATAGTAGGTGGGAAATCATCAGGAGAGGGGTGCAAGATGCTACCAGTACCTGTGCAAGAGTAAGACTAAAATGCAGTAGGGTCCGAAAACCCTGCTGGTGGACCAGGGAGGTCCAGGAGGTGGTGCAGGGAAAGAAGGCAGCCTATAGGCAATTCAAGTGTTCAAGGAGTGAAAGGGATTGAGGGGAGTATGAGCTGATGGCTAGAAGGGCCACTAGGGTGGTGAGGGTGGCTAAGGCAAGGAAGGAGCAGAACCTGGCCAGGGAAATTAGGAGAGGGAACAAGGGGTTCTTTAGATACATTGGGGAAAAACGAAGGGTGAAGGGGCAGATTAGCCTGATTAAATCAGGGGAAAGATGGGCACAAGACCCGGGGGAGCAGGCTGAGGTACTAAATGAGTACTTCACCTCAGTTTTCACCAAGGAAAATAGGGGTGCTGCATCATACATGGGAGGAGACAGAGAAACTGAGGAGGGGGACCCTTACCGATTGGCGGGTATGGGGAGAGGGAGAGGCATCATTGGCAGGAGGGGGGAGGGATAAGCAGGGAGAAGAGGTGCTGGAAGTGGAAATCACAGCAGAGAGAGTGAGGGAAGCCCTCAGCTCCCTTAAGACGGAGAAAGCACCGGGGCAGGATAAATTACTTCCCAGAGTGCTGAAGGAACTTGCAGATGTCCTGGTGAAACCCCTGGTGGAGCTTTTCACCATCTCTCTGAGGACAGGGTGGGTGCCCCAGGACTGGAAGGTGACGCATGTAGTGCCTATCCACAAGGGGGGATCAAGGGAAGTGGCAGAAAACTACAGGCCTGTCAGCCTGACATCGGTGGTGGGTAAGGTGATGGAGGGCATTGTCAAGGAGAGGCTAGGGGTGGACCTGGAAAAGTCAGGGTGCCTGGACGATAGACAGCATGGATTCATCCTGGGGAAATCGTGTCAGACAAACCTTGTGGAGTTCTATGACTGGGTGACGAGTGCCTTGGACCTGGGAAGACCAGTGGACGTCCTCTTTCTAGACTTCAGCAAGGCATTTGACTCTGTTCCTCACGTGGGCCTATTGGATAAGCTGAGAGAAATGGGGGTGGGGAACCAGAAGATCAGATGGATAGGCAATTGGCTCCAGGACTGGACCCAGAGGGTTGTAGTTGGCAGGATAGTCTCATCCCCTAAGAGGGTCATTAGTGGGGTCCCACAGGGATCAGTCCTTGGGCCCTCCTGTTCAATGCCTACATCCTGACATAAGGACAGGAATCAGGGTGAGATGAGTCTCTTTGCAGATGACTCAAAACTGGGGGCAGTGGTGGATGGGGAGGAGGGAGGGTGGCCCTTCAGGGGACCTGGAGGCTCTGGAAAGATGGTCTAGAAAGTGGAAGCTGAGGTTCAATGCAGGAAATGCAAGGTACTCCACCTGGGGCCAGAAACCCAGGCCAGTGTACACCCTGGGGGAATGCTACAAGTCTCGATGGCTGAGAGGGATCTGGGAGTGGTGGTGGTAGTCAAGATGAACAACTGGAGACTTGTAGGAGGCAGTAGCCAAGGCCAACAAGATGCTGGGATGCATCGTTAGGGGGATCACCTCCAGAAGGAGGGAAGTGATGCTCCCTCTATATAACTGCTTGGTGAGGCCACACCTTGAGTACTGCATGCAGTTTTGGAGGCCACACTTAAAGAGGGACATTAAACTCCCGGAGAGGGTCCAGAGGATTTTAAATGAGTTTTACTCAATGGTCTAACCCATTTAATAAAAATGAAATGAAATGAAATGAGAGGAGGGTGACCAAAATGATTTGGGGCTTGGGGGACAGGACCTATGAGGAGAGGCTCGAAGAGCTAAATATGTACACATTGGAAGAGAGAAGGGACCGGGGGGACATGATAGAGGACTTCAAGTACATGAAGAGGGTAAATAGGGGAAGAACAGTCAGGGTGCTTCGAAGGAAGGAGGAGGGGCCACTAGAGGGCATGGGTGGAAGCTGGAGGGGGGAAGATTCAGGGGAGAAAGGAGGAGGTGCTACTTCACTGAGAGAGTGGTAGAACCATGGAATGCACTGCCTAGGGGGCTGGTGGAGGCAGAGACAGTGCAGGGGTTCAAGAGGGGCTGGGACAGGTGCAGGGGAAGGGTTCTGGAAGCAAAATCCAATGCAGCAAGAATATCCGGAACTGGGAAGGGAGAAGCCAGAGAAGGCAAGGGAGGCAGCAAGGTCAGCACCAAGGGTGGGGGCTGACCAATCAAGCAGACTCGAAAGAGTGTTAGGCCTATTCTGCTGGCATTTTAGCATGTTAGTATGTCTGTGTCCTAGTTTGCATATTGTACCACACTGTGTGATGATCACTGGACACTTCGTGCTTGCCCTGCAGCAATGCAGGACCCTCACCTTTCTGTGGCTTTCCTGTGTCAACGTGCTCATGTTGAACAACACTGTCTGATGATCACTGGACCCCAGGTGATACATAGAAGCAAACCATCACCCTTTGTGTGTGTTGTCTGTGTCATAGTGCTCATATTAAACATCACTGCGTGATGATCAGTAGACCCCAGGGTGATTGCCCACCAGTAAGTCAGGACCCTCACATTTGTGTGTCTTGTCTGTGTCATAGTGCTCATTTTGAACCAAACTATGTGATGATCACTGGACCCCCGGTGCCTGCCCACCAGCCATCAAGTCCCCTCACCCTTGTGAGTCTTCTCAGTGTCATAGTGCTCATATTGAACTACCCTGCGTGATGATCACAGGACCACAAGTGCCTTCCCAGAAGCAAGCCAAGACCCTCAGGTTTGTGTGTCTTGTCTGTGTCATAGTAGTCATATTGAACCACACTGTCTGATGACCACGGGGCCACAGGTGCCTACCCAAAATCAAGCCAGGACCCTCACCTTTGTGTGGCTTGTCTGAGTCAAAGTGCTCACATTGAACCACACTGAGTGATGATCACTGGATTCCAGGTGCTTGCCCTCCAGCAAGCCAGGACTCTCCTTTGCATGGCTTGTCTGTGTCATAGTGCTCATACTGAACCACATTGAGGGACGATCACTGAAACCCATGTTCCTGCCCTCCAGGGAGCCGTGACCCTCACCTTTATTTTGCTTGTGTGCGTCATAGTGCTCATATTGAGCAACACTCTATGATGATCACTGGACCCTAGGAGCCTGCCATCCAGCAAGACAGGACCCTCATCTGTGTGTGGCTTAACTGAGTCCTAGCACTCAAATTGAACTAAACTGTGTGATGATCACTTGACCCCAGGTGCCTGCCTACCAGCAAGCAAGTACCCTCACCATTGTGTGTCTTCTCTGTGTCATAGTGCTCATATTGAACCACCCTGTGGAATGATCATGGGACCACAAGTGCCTTCACTGAAGCAAGCCAAGACCCTCAGGTTTGTGTGTCTTGTCCGTGTTGTAGTGCTCATATTGAACCACACTGTCTGATGATCAGGCAAACACAGGTGCCTATCCAAAAGCAAGCCAGGACCCTCACCTTTGTGTGGCTTGTCTGTGTCATAGCACTCATATTGAACCACAATGAGTAATGATCGCTGGACCCCAGGTGCTTGCCCTTCAGCAGGCCAAGACCCTCACCTTCTGTGGCTTGTCTGTGTCGTAGTGCTCAAATTGAGCAACACTCAGTGATGATCACTGGACCACTGGTGCCTGCTCTCTCCAGCAAGCCAGAACCCTCAGCTTTGTGTGGTTTGTCTGTGTCATAGTGCTCATATTGAACCACAGTGTGTGATGATCACTGGAACCCAGGTGCTTGCCCTCCAGCAAGCCATTAACCCCACCTTTGTGTGGCTTGTCTGTGTTGTAGGCTTCATATTGACCCGTATTGTGTGATGATCACTGGCCCCCAGGTGCCTGCCCCTCCAGGAAGCCAGGACCCTCACCTTTGTGTGGCTTGTCTGTATCATAGTGTGCATATTGAACCACACTGTTTGATGATCACTGGACCCCAGGTGACTACCCTCCAGCAAGGCAGGACACTCAGCTTTGCATGGCTTGTCTGTGTCGTAGTGCTCATATTGAACCACACTGTGGGATGATCACTGGGCCCCAGGTGCCTGCCTCTAGCAAGGCAGGACCCTCGACTTTGTGTGGCTTGTCTGTGTCATAGTTCTGAAATTGAACCCCACTGTCTGATGATCACAGGACCACAGGTGCCTACCCAAAATCAAGCCAGAACTCTCACCTTTGTTTGGCTTTTCTGAGTCAAAGTGCTCACATTGAAAAACACTAAGTGATGATCACTGGACCCCAGCTGCTTGCCCTCCAGCAAGCCAGGACCCTCCTTTGTATGGCTTGTATTTGTCGTAGTGCACATATTGAACCACACTGTTTGATGATCATTGGACTCCAGGTGCTTGCCCTGCAGCAAGCCAGGACCTTCACCTTTGTGTGGCTTGTCTGTGTCATGGTGCTCATATTGAACCACACTGTGGGGTGATCTCTGGAACCCATGTTCCTACCCTCCAGGAAGCCAGGACCCTCACCTTTGCTTTACTTGTCTGTGTCATAGTGCTCATATTGAACCACACTGTGTGATGATCTCTGGACCCCTGGTGCCTGCCCACCAGCACTCCAGGACCCTCACCTTTGTGTGGTTTGTCGGTGTCCTAGTTCACATACTGAACCACACTGTGTAATGATCAATGGACCCTTTGTGCTTGCTCTCTAACAATGCAGGACCCTCAGCTTTCTGTGGCTTTCCTATGTCATAGTGCTCATATTGAGCAACACTGTGTGATGATCACTGGACCCCAGGTGAAACACAGAAGCAAACCATCACCCTCACCTTTGATTGTGTTGTCTGTGTCATAGTGCTCATATTGAACATCACTGCATGATGATCAGTAGAACCCAGGGTGATTGCACTCTAGGACCCTCACCTGTTGTGGTTTGTCTGTGTCGAAGTGCTCATATTGAACCACACTGTGTGTGATGATCACTGGACCCCAGGTACCTGCCCTCTAGCAAGGCAGGACCCTCTACTTTGAGTGGCTTGTGTGTGTCACAGTGCTCATACTGAACCACACTGTGAAATGATCATGGGACCAAAGGTGCCTGCCCGCAAGCAAGCCATGACCCTCCCCCTTTGTTTCTCTTGTCTGTGTCATAGTGCTCATATTGAACCACACTGTGTGATGATTACTGAACCCCAGGTGACTGCTCACCAGCAAGCCAGGACCCTCACCTTTGCGTGTCTTGTCTGTGTCAAAGTGTGCATAATGAACCACACTGTGTGATGATCACTGGACCCACAGGTGCCTGCCCTCCAGGAAGCCAGGACCCTCACCTTTGTGTGGCTTGGCTGTGTCATAGTGCGCATATTGTACCACACTGTTTGATGATCACTGGACCCCAGGTGACTACCCTCCAGCAAGGCAGGACACTCAGCTTTGCATGGCTTGTCTGTGTCGTAGTGCTCATATTGAACCACACCGTGTGATGATCACTGAAACCCATGTGCCTGCCCTATAGCAAGACAGGACCCTCGACTTTGAGTGGCTTGCCTGTGTCATAGTTCTGACATTGAACCACACTGTCTGATGATCACAGGACCACAGGTGCCTACCCAAAATCAAGCCAGGGCACTCACCTTTGTGTGTCTTGTCTGTGTCATAGTGCTCAAGTTGAACAACACTCGGTGATGATCCCAGGACCACTGGTGCCTGCTCTCAAGCTAGCCAGGACCCTCAGCTTTGTGTGTCTAGTCTGTGTCACAGTGTTAATATTGAACCACACTGTGTGATGATCACTGGACCCCAGGTGCTTACCCTCTAGCAAGCCATTACCCCCACCTTTGTGTGGCTTGTCTGTGCCATAGGCCTCATGTTGAACCGCTCTGAGTGATGATCACAGGACCCCAGGTGTCTGCCCACCAGCAAGCAAGGACCCTACCTTTGTGTGTCTTGTCATTGTCGTAGTGGTTTGTCTGTGTCCTGGTTCGCATTTTGTACCACACTGTGTGATGATCACTGGACACTTCATGCTTGCCCTCTAGCAATGAAGGACCCTCACCTTTCTGTGGCTTTCCTGTGTCAACGTGCTCATATTGAACAACACTGTGTGATGATCACTGGACTCCAGGTGATATATAGAAGCAAACCATCACCCTTTGCATGTGTTGTCTGTGTCATAGTGCTCATATTAAACATCACTGCGTGATGATCAGTAGACCCCAGGGGGATTGCCCACCGGTAAGTCAGGACCCTCACATCTGTGTGTCTTGTCTGTGTCGTAGTGCTCATATTGAACCACACTGTGTGATGATCACTGGATCCCAGGTGCCTGCCCACCAGCCAGCAAGTTCCCTCACCCTTGTGAGTCTTCTCAGTGTCATAGTGCTCATATTGAACTACCCTGCGTGATGGTCACAGGACCACAAGTGCCTTCCAGAAGCAAGCCAAGACCCTCAGGTTTGTGTGTCTTGTCTGTGTCATAGTAGTCATATTGAACCACACTGTCTGATGACCACGGGGCCACAGGTGCCTACCCAAAATCAAGCCAGGACCCTCACTTTTGTGTAGCTTGTCTGAGTCAAATTGCTCACATTGAACCACACTGAGTGATGATCTTTAGATTCCAGGTGCTTGCCCTCCAGCAAGCCAGGACCCTCCTTTGCGTGGCTTGTCTGTGTCATAGTGCTCATATTGAACCACATTGAGGGATGATCACTGGAACCCATGTTCCTGCCCTCCAGGAAGCCGTGACCCTCACCTTTGTTTTGCTTGTGTGCATCATAGTGCTTATATTGAGCAACACTCTATGATGATCACTGGACCCTAGGAGCCTGCCATCCAGCAAGCCAGGACCCTCACCTTTGTTTTACTTGTCTGTGTCACAGTGCTCATATTGAACCACACTGTGTGATGATCACTGGACCCCAGGTGCCTGCCCACCAGCACTCCAGGACCTTCACCTTTGTGTGGTTTGTCAGTGTCCTAGTTCGCATATTGAACCACACTGTGTGATGATCACTGGACACGTCATGCTTGCTTTCTAGCAATGCAGGACCTTCAGCTTTCTGTGGCTTTCCTGTGTCAAAGTGCTCATATTGAAAAACACTGTCTGATGATCACTGGACCCCAGGTGATACATAGAAGCAAACCATCACCCTCACCTTTGTGTGTGTTGTCTGTGTCATAGTGCTCATATTGAACATCACTGCATGATGATCCATAGACCCCAGGGTGATTGCCCACCAGCAAGTCAGAACCCTCACATTTGTGTGTCTTTTCTGTGTCGTAGTGCTCATATTGAATGACACTGTGTGATGATCACTGCACCCCAGGTGCCTGCCCTCCAGGAAGCCAGGACCCTCACCTTTGTGTGGCTTATCTGTGCCCTAGTTCGCATATTCAACCACACTGTGTGGTGATCACTGGACCCTAGGTGACTACCCTATAGCAAGCCTGGACACTCAGCTTTGTGAGGCTTGTCTGTGTCATAGTGCCCATATTGAATGACACTGTGTGATGATCACTGGACCCCAGGTACCTGCCTTCCAGCCTGCCGTGACCCTCACCTTTGTATGGTTTGTCTGTGTCCTAGTTTGCATATTGAACCACATTGTGTGATGATCACTTCACCCTTTGTGCATGCCCTCTAACAATGCAGGACTTTCAGCTTTCTGTTGCTTTCCTGAGTCACAGTGCTCATATTGAGCAAAACTTTGCAATGATCACTGGACCCCAGGTGCCTGCCCAGAAGCAAGCCATTACCCACACCTTAGTGTGTGTTGTCTGTGTCATAGTGCTCATATTGAACATCACTGCATGATGATCAGTAGACCCCAGGATGATTGCCCACCAGCAAGTCAGTACCCTCACATTTGTGTGTCTTGTCCATGTCGTAGTGCTCATATTGAACGACACTGTGTGATGATCACTGCACCCCAGGTTCCAGCCATCCAGGAAGCCAGGATCCTCACCTTTGTGTGGCTTATCTGTGTCCTAGTTCGCTTATTGAACCACACTGTCTGATGATCACTGGACCCTAGGTGACTACCCTCCAGCAGGCCTGGACACTCAGCTTTGTGTGGCTTGTATGTGTCTTAGTGCTCATGTTGAACCTCACTGTGTGATGATCACTGGACCACAGGTGCCTTCCCTCTTGCAGGGCAGGACCCTCAAATTTGAGAGGCTTCTCTGTGCCATAGTGCTGATATTGAACCACACTGAGTGTTGATTACTGGACACCAGGTGATTTCCCACCAGCAAGACAGGACCCTCATCTTTCTGTGTCTTGTCTGTGTCACAGTGCTCATATTGAACTACACTGTGTGATGAACACTGGACCCCATGTGCCTGCCCCGAAGCAAGCCAGGACCATCAACTTTGTGTGTCTTGTCAGTGCCATAGTGCTGAAACTGAATCACACTGTGTGATGATCACTGGACCCCAGGTGATTGCCCAACACCAAGCCAGGTCCCTCACATTTGTGTGTCTTTTCTGTGTTGTAGTGCTCATATTGAACAAGACTGTGATGATCTCCTGACCCCAGTTGCCTGCTCTCTAACAAGGCAGGATCCTCAGCTTTGTGTGTCTTATCTGTGTCATAGTGCTCATTTTGTACCACACTGTGTGATGTTCATGGGACCACATGTGCCTGTCCACAAGCTAGCCAGGACCCTCACTTTTGCGTGTCTTGTCTGTGTCACACTGCTCATATGGAACCACACTGTGTGATGATCACTAGACCCCTAGTACTTCCCTCCAGCAGTCCAGTAGCCTCACCTTTTTGTGGCTTGTCAGTGTCTTAGTGCTCATATTGAAACACACTAGGTGATGATGACAGGACCCCAGGTGCCTGCCCACAAGCAAGCCAGGACCCTCACCATTGTGTGGCTTGTCCGTGTCATAGTGATCATATTGAACCACTGTTTGATGATCACTGGACCCCAGGTGACTACCCTCCAGCAAGTCAGGACCCTCAGCTTTGTGTGGCTTGTCTGTGTTGTAGTTCTCTTACTGAGCCACACTGTGTCATGATCACTGGACCCCTGGTGCCTGCCCTCTAGCACAAGGCAGAACCCTCAGCTTTGTGTGGTTGTCTCTGTTATAGTGTTCATATTGAGCCACTCTGTATGATGATCATGGGACCACAAGTGTCTGCCCACAAGCAAGCCAGGACCCACAGCTTAGTGTGTCTTGTCTGTGTCATACTGCTCATATTGAACCACACTGTGAGATGATCACAGGACCTCTGGTGCCTACCCTCTAGCAAGGCAGGACCCTCAGCTTTGTGTGGCTTGTCTGTCATAGTGCTCATATTGAACCACACTGTCTGATGATTATGGGACTACAGCTGCCTGCCCAAAAGCACTCCAAGACCCTCACCTTTGTGGGGTTTGTCTGTGTTTTACTGCTCATATTGAACCACACTGTGTGATCATCACATAGAAACACAGAAACATATACTTTGACAGCAGATAAGGACCACTTGGCCCACCCAGTCTGCCCATTTCCCTACCTACTGGATAAGCTGCAGATTCTAGTTAACCAGTAGCCTATTTCCTGCAACCCCCCCACTATAATTGCCTTATGTCTGTCCCATGCATCTTTGAATTACTCCACTGTTTTAAACCCCACAACCTCTCCAGGAAGGTGGTTCCATGCATCCACCGCTCTCTCCGTGAAAAAGAATTTCCTCACATTATCCCTGAGCCATCCCCCCTCTAACTTTAAATTGTGCCCGCTTGTTCTTACACATCTCTTTTTCTGAAAGATGCTACCCTCCTGGACTTTGTTGATTCCTTGAGGTACTTAAAAGTTTCTATCATGTCCCTTCTGTCCCTCCTTTCATTAAGAGTACACATATTAAGCTCTCTGAGTCTCTCTTCATATGGTTTCTGATGTAGACCCTGCACCATTTTAGTTACCCTCCTCTGGACTGCTTCCATCCTGTCTATGTCCTTGTGTAGATGAGGTCTCCAAAACTGCACACAGTACTCCAAATGGGGTCTCACCAGCTGTCTATAGAAAGGGATAACCACTTCCCTTTTTCTACTTGTGATGCCTCTCCCTATGCATCCCAGTATCCCCCTGGCTTTCCCTACTGACTTCTCACATTGCATATCCACCTTTAGGTCATCTGATATGACTACACCCAGATCCCTTTCCATTATTGTTGTTGTTAGTACCTCTCCTTCTATTGTGTACTCGTCTTCTGGATTTTTATTTCCCAGGTGCATTACTTTGCACTTCTTTGCATTGAATCTAAGTTGCCATATGTCTGACCATTCCTCCAACCTTGCCAAGTCCCTTCTCATCCTTTCTACCCCCCCTTGTGTATCAACTCTGTTACAGATTTTGTGTCATCTGCAAAGAGGCATACCTTTCCTTCCAGACCCTCTGCAATGTCACCTATAAAGACATTAAAGAGGACTGGACCCAGTACTGAGCCCTGAGGTACTCCACTAGTAACCCCCCTTTCTTCAGAATGTGTTCCATTCACTATTACCTTCTGTGTCCTGTTGTGCAGCCAGTTTTCTACCTAGGCTACCACCCTGGGACCCACTCCCAGGCTGGCTAACTTGATTATTAATCTTTTGTGCGAGACTGTGTCAAATGCCTTGCTAAAGTCTAGGTTGGCCATATCCACAGCCCTCCCTTGTCTATTACTTTGGTCACCCAGTCAAAGAAATTGATTAGATTTGTCTGACATGACCTTCCTGCTGTGAATCCATGCTGCTTTGGGTCCAGAGCCCCGCTGGCCATAGGTACTCAACAATTCTTTCTTTCAGAAGTGATTCCTTTATTTTCCCCACCACAAAGGTCAAACTAACAGGTCTGTAGTTTCCTGCTTCTGCCTTGCTCCCACTTTTGTGAAGGGGAATCACATCTGCCCTTCTCCAGTCCTCAGGTACCACCCCATCTTCCCATGATTTGTTAAAAAGTGTGGTTATTGATGTCACTAGGTCCTCCCTTAGCTCTTTTAGGATTCTAGGGTGAATCCCATCAGGCCCCATTGCTTTGTCCACCTTGAGTTTTAGAAGTTCTTTCAGTACTCTTTCTTCTTTAAATGGACTGGTATCAACCCCACCATCCAGAGTGCTTCTACTGTTTGGTTTAGGTAACTCCTCCTCTTCTTCTTTTGTAAATACTGAGCAAAAGTATTCATTCATTATCTCTGCCTTTTCACTGTCTCCCTCTGTCCTCCTCCCCTCTCCTTTATTAATCTTTCCTATCCCTCCTTAACCTTTCTATGTTCCCAATGTACCTATAAAAGGTTTTATCCCCTTCTTAACTGAGTTAGCTATCCTTTCCTCAGTTTGGGCCTTTGCTTTTCTGACTGCCTTCCCCACTTCTTTCTGCTTTAATTGATACAGTTTAATATAACAATCTGGGAAATGAAAAATTATAAATAGTTCTTCTTGTAAACTCCTTGTCAAACTCCGCTGTGTAGTAAACTTCCAGCAAAAATGATAATTGAGTCTGCTTCACCAATTAACTTTATTTGCAATCAATGCCCTCTACATTTCGCTGTCTCCAGCTTGATCACGGGCCTCTTTATATCTAAATAAATATAAATTCACAATCTTATAATATTTTTTCAAAATACTAATTCATGTAAACAACAATGTATATATAACTTCATATTGTTTTCTACCTGCAAACAATCAATTCTGGATTTCTAGTCAAGCATTCGCATTAAAAATTTTTATCCATTCTTCTCCCTAATCAACACAAAAATTCTTTATCAAAAAATATGTTCAAATATTCTTTTAAATACAACATTTCCGAACCAAGCAGAGCCCCAATATAATCCATTTAGATTTTAAAAATTGTTTGAAAAACCAAATGAACATACCTTATTTGGTTTATGAGCTGATCTCATTTTCAATAATGTTTTTACTTTGTTGCTGCAAATCAAACCAAAAATCCACTTTTAAACCCTGTTTATAAAACTGACCCCATGTGCTTATTTGTAAAATTAAAATGTATTCATTAATAGTGCCTGGATCACTCACCCTCTTAAATTGTTTTAAAATATCCACTGCCAATTCGTGAATCTCTCTTATCAAGTTACTCTGTTCCCCTTCAAAACGCCAGTACCACTTATTTACTATGGCGTCTAAACGCCTTGAGAAACACTGTAAAACACTGGGTTCCTTGCCTTCTTCTTAAAAAGGTGTGTTTTCCCGCGAATGCAAACGTGATGACGTCTTACTAATCTCGCCTATCGCGAGATTATCCAACTCCCATTTTCGAATTTGCGAATGTATCCTATATAATGACTCTATTCTCCTTCAAAACGCCAGTACTGCATTTTTACTATGGCGTCTAAACGCCTTGCAAGATGCTGTGAACACTCGGTTCCTTGCCCTTCTACTTGAGCGGGTATTCTTTCCACGGGTACAAATGTGATGACATCTTGCTAATCTCGCCTATCACGAGATTAATAAGCTCCCTCTTAGACCATGTTATTCAGCAGGTTGACTTTCCCTCGATTATGACGTATCAACGTCAACTATTCTTTCCTCTCGCGGGATTTCTTGGCTCCAGGCTTTACTATATAATGAAACTTGACTCTCGCCTCTCGCGAGTGTACTAAACTTATTCCCTATATATGCAGACACCACTGTGAATTTCCTTTGGTTATGTAACTGATTTCTTCCTTTATCAGTTTAAATTTTTACTCCTCTCTTATCTATCACTAGCTTACTGCATTCTCTAAAATCACTTCTTCCTAAAAAAAATTTTCTCACAAATTTACGACTGTTCCATTGCTACATCCTTATATTAAATCTTATAATAGTCACTTACTATGTATTCCATCATGAACTCTCACTTTTCGCGAGAGCTTAACTCAGTGTTTTAACTCTTATGAACCACTCTAGACCCAAATTTACTACTTTTGTTATGATTAAGGCTCTGCTTGAATTCTGGATATCAATGCATTACTGCCTTATATATTATGGTTGGTAATTCTTTAATCAGCAACTTTGGAGAAAGACAAGATAATTTGTACACAAACTTTTGTTCAATAAATGAACTAATATAATATTTTTACATTCACATTACACATCACTTCATCTTAAACAGGCAGCAAATTGTTCTAAACCTTATATAATGTGAATTCTTTTCTAAAACTTTGAAATAGACACATTTTGAGACTCTGAATTAACATCCTATTTGGGACATTACTTATTTTCTATGTATTATAGGACACACCAACATATCTAAATACACTTAATTCCAATGAGGCAAATACAACTTACATGCCTAGTCTTTCCTTCCTGTAAATAAGCAACTATAAATCATTCTAAATATTATAATATAAACCAGCCTTAAAAACAGGCTAACCAGTTACTATCTACATTCATCCTATTCTCTTGTCCAAGGTTTTAAATTAAAAATCCACTTCATTTCCATTTTATCTAGTAATTTCTTAAAATTACTATGCCTTAATGGTTGTTTTACCACCTCCAGACCCCAGAACCTTAGGGATGCTCCTGTGTGTGCTGCTTCATTAAAATGCATAGCTACTGGTGATTTTTCGCTCTTGTTTCTAATGTCACTTTTATGTTCTCCTATCCTTAATTTTAATGCTCTTTTGTTTGTCCTATATATTGTTTGTCACATAGACACTGTATAACATAAATAACCCTCTGAATTACAATCCATATGATCTGTGATTTGGAATTCTAGATTATAATAAGTGTTTTGAAAGATGATTTCTTAGTGTTGTTACACACTGCACATTTGCCACATCTTGTCATCCCCGGTTGAAGAGGTCCCAGAAGTAATTGTTTTTGATTAACCATCCAGAGTACAAACTGAGAATGTACCAATCTGTCTCTTAAGTTTCTAACTTTCTTTGAAACTACTATTGGCTTCTGCTGAAGTGTATTGATATGCTGATTATCCATTGCTACCAAATACCAATATTTATTTATAATTTTTTTGATATCATTCATTTTGTGATTATATTTTGTCGCAAACACCAATCTGTCCTGTTTAGATTTCTGTTATTTATTTAGTAATTCAGTTCTTGTTGTTTTTTCAATTTTGATGCTGGCCTGTTGTAAAATCTTCTGGGGTATCCTCTTCTTCGAAATCTATTTAACATATCTTGTTTTTGAATTCTATACTCCTCGTTGTCTTTTACAATTAGGTCTAACTCTTACCAATTGGGAATATGGGATACTGATTTTCAACTTGGGCTCATGATAACTCCTGTTATGTAATAATGTGTTCCTGTCTGTTGCTTTCCTAAATAATGTTGTACTACATATAGAGTCCACGATTTGAATTTGCAAGCCCAAAAATGGAATAGTGTGCCATGATAATTTAACGAAAATTTTACGTTTTGTCAAAATTATTTAATTGGCCATTAAAAGACCTTCATTCTTCTTTCTCCCCGACCATAAACAAAAATATCATCTATAAAACGTTTCCAAAATGTTATTTTATTCATGTGCACATTTGTGATTGGATTAAACACAAATTCTCTTCAAAATGATCATGTATGAATTAGATAACTAGGTGCCATTGTGCTCCCATGGCTGTTCCTTTATCTTGTTGGTAGTATTTACCTTCAAATTCAAAATAATTGTTTTCAAAATAAATGTTGCTAATTCTTGTAATAAAATGGTTCTAGGGAGTTTACCTTCTGGTCTTTTTTTCAACACTTTACCCATGTTTATGACTCCTTCTTTATGTGGAATTGACATGTATAAATCTTTTACATCCCAGGTTACCAGAATGTATTCTTCTGTATTATTCCCTGCCAATACTGCCTCTAATTTTCTGATAAAGTCTGTGGAATCTTGTATATATGTAGCACTTTTTTTCAATTAATGGTTGTAAGTAATAATTTACATATATAGAAATGGGGTCAAAACTAAATCTATCCCTGATACTATTGGCCTACTAGGAGATCCATCGAATTGTTATGTATTTTGGTAATGAGTAAAAGTTGGAATTCTAGGGTATTCTGTTAACAGTATCCTCATTTCCCAATCTCACAACCAATTTAAATCCACAAATTCTCTAATAATTCCCTTAACTCATTCAAAATTCTTATTGTTGGATCGCCCTTTAAAATTGAATAATTTTCTCTATTGTTCAACAAGTTCAAACACATACTCCTGTATTGTTCCCTATCTTGAATGACAATCCCACCCCCTTTATCTGCCTGCTTAATAACAATGTCTGTGTCTTGACTTAATTCATTAATAGCCCTTAATTGATCCTTATTGAGGTTTTGATGGGGAGGCCATAGGGAAGATTTATCCTTAAAAAGATCCATAACTTCCTTCTCAATGAAGCAGCATGGAGCGGCAGCAGCAATCAGGGATGCTTGCCATCGACCCTCTGCTTGTATTCAGACCCAACACAGAGATGAATGGCTGACACTGCAATGACAAGGCAGCCCCTGATGACAGCAGCCAAATCATTTCAGGTTGGGGACAGTTCTGGAGAACCAGTGTCATCAGCACAGTGGGACTGCCAGTGCAAGACCCCAAATGCAGTGCCGGCATTGGCCACCACAGTGCTGCACCACCATAACCCCTTCTCTCCTAAGCTGCCACACAATGTTTCTTGTGCATGCATGCAAGGAAACATAAAAATGGAAAGAGACCTGGGAGTAGTCATAGCAGATGACTTAAAGCAGCAGTACTATGAAATCAGGAAGTGAGTTATCAAAATTCTATTTTTGGCTGTAAGCATGAGGCCAAAGTTCCAGTTTCCACACATGTAAATGTTTTTTTCCAGTCATTTTTAGTTTTTTAGATATTTGCAATGTATTTGAATGGTTGTAGCACTACAACAAATATGGCAGCTGACTAATTTTCCTTGTGCTTTTCTACAGATTACATCATGTCTTTTTTTCTACAGCAGAAGTCCCTCTGCTGACCATTCCTAATGTCCTGCAAGTCATTCATATTGCAGTTGGCAGCGAGAAGGAGTTCCAATGCAACATGTAGTGGTGAACATGTAAGCAAAGCGGAGAATAACAGAGCAAATTAATCAGCGATAGTACAATCGAGGTGAAAAGAGTTCCAATATGATTAGCAGGGCAGGGAATAAACTGTCAAAAAGTGCAGTTTTTTCTAATAGTATTGCGCTTTAAAGGTTAGCAAGCAATGTGAGAAGGCAGTAGGGATGGCTGGGGATACTGGGATATATACAAGCAGAGGCATCACCAGCAGAAAACAGGAAATTGTTGTTCCTCTGTACAGACAGTTGGTGAGATCCCATCTGCAGGACTGTGTGCAGTTCTGGAGACCCCATCTTTTCCAGGGCATAGACAGGATGGAGGCAGTCCAGAGGAGGGCAACTAAAATGGTGCAGGGTCTGCAACAGAAGTCATATGAAGAGAGACTAAGGGAGCATAATATGCATTTTCTTGAGGAAAGGAGGCAGAAGGAGGACATGACGGAAACTCTGAAGTACCTCAAGGGGATCAACGAAGTCTAAGAGGGTAGCATATTTCAGACAGAGAGATGTGCAGGAACAATGGGACACAATTTGAAGATAAAGAGGGGATGGCTCAGGGGCAATGTGAGGAAGTATTTTTTCATGGAGACAGTAGTAGATACATGGAACAGCCTTCCTGAGGAGGCTGTGGGGTCAAAAAACAGTGAGGGAATGCAAGAATGCATGGAACAGACATAAGGCAATTCTTGTGGTGGGTAGGAAGAAGTAGGCTGTTGGTTTACTAGGATCTGCAGCTTATTCACTAGGTAGGGAAATGAGCTGCATCAATGCAGTGAGACATGACTATTCCAGAACGCATGTTGTCCATGTATAGCTTATTGACATTTACTCCAGCTTAGAACCACCTCTAAAATGTTAATCCATCATGAGTTTAAAAACAGGTTACTTGGCTGACTACATTGGCTCAAGCAGCCTCTTTCAGGAAATAATGTTTTTGTTTCAAGTAGTTTTACAATTCACTGTGCAAATTAGTCTTGTGGAAAGCATCTTATATGGGTGGAGGGGGGAACCACCAGAAACAAGCTCCAGTTGGGAATATCATTCTGTATCTTCAATTAGAATTTTAAAATAAGTTTGGTGGCATACAGTGTAAACCATGAAGTGACGCCATGTTTCGGAGCAACAGCAGATCAACCAAATACAAATTTATTTTAAGTGCAGTCCAGAAAACACTCCTATTGGATATTATTTTGTTCTAACATGTGAAAACGGCTTTTAAAATTCTCTGACACCCTAAATCAATTCTATCTCTCAGATATGGAAAGAAAAAGGATAGTGAGAACTGCAGCGCTTTCCGAGGGTCTTTTGTGTTTCGTGACTCATCCGTTAACAGCTGATTTATCCTCCCAAACTGTAGAGTGTGTGGCCCTGCTGTTTGAGTGCATAGAGCACATCCTGGAGGGTGGGTGGAGCCAGGATGACATCACTGCACTCCGGACCTGATTGGGAACTGAGGAAAGAAAAAGGCAGGTTCAGGCACAAAATTACAAAATTGACAATCACAGATTCTCGCAAGGGCGGGGCCGAAGGATGGGGAGCAAATCAAAGTATCTGATTGGTCAGTTTGAATTCCAGTGCCAGCATCTGACATTGTAAAAATGTGTGCACAACTTATATGAATAATAATGATCTGTATAAAATGCATTAAAATAAAAAAAGAAATAACAATGAGACCATGTGAACATTTTTGATTAATGACATATTTTAACTGCAGATCTGGAGACCTGGGTTTGAATCCCACAGCCACCTATGTGCATACTGTGTGATCCTGAGCAAGTAACTTAACTTCCTTGTGCTCCCAGGTCGCATCTGGAAACAAGCTTCGGCTTAGTGTGCTACTCCTGGTTAAACAATGTTCCCTTAACTTAGTGTTATGACCTCCGTCCTCCTCCTGTTGCTATGAGAAAGCCAAGGTTTCGCTGTCCCTTCTTTCAATTATTCCATTAATTCTAATTTTCAAGGGATAGCAACACAACCTAGCCCAGACAACTTGATTAAGTGCATTCTGCATCATGGTTTGAGGACGGGATGCTAGTTAAATCACAATTAACTTCAACCCTCAGTCACCAGCAGTCCACTATCAACACCGGAATCCACAATGTGCATCTGTTTTGCAAATAACAGCTAATCCTCCCGAAAACGGCTGCTGTTGATATATTTTCAGTTATTTGTCCTTAATCTCTGCACTGTTTTCCTTTGGCAGGATTTCAGTATGCAGAGCTGCTGCCATCTAGTGGTAGAGGGGTGTCACGCAATGAAGAAATTAGCATTCAAGAGACGAGTTTGCTAAACATTGAATCCATCCTACCCGAGAAGAATGTTGTGTGCCTTTACATGAGAGGATTTATTTCTAGTAAATGATACATTGAAGTTTACTTATTCACATACAGATGCTGCAAACCATAAGCTACCGAATTTACCATAATGGTGTATTTTTTTTTTTACTTTGCAGTTTTATTTAAACTGAAAGGGGAAATTGTTTAACCAGGAAAGCCACACAAACCTGAGGCTTGTTTCCAGGTGTGATCTGGGAGCACAAAAATGTTAACTGACTTGCTCGGTCACATGGGGTGGGCTATTCAGAAATGTGCCAGGTCGTGGCCCGGGCGATATTCAGCGGTGCTGCGCCATGGCTCAGCACCGCTGAATATGGCACTGGGGCCACCTGCACTGTGCACTGCACAGTGGCACTGCACCAGTGCAAGTAGCAAGTGAGGAGCAGTGGGTTGCGCCAGCCTTGGTGTGCTAGGTGCACCAACTGCAATATTCAATGCTGAGCATGCAAATGAAGCCATCATGCATGCAAGCCACAAATGGCCCCATTTGCATGCAGGTGCACTGATTCCTGATGACTTGTGCCTGGCACTCTGCCAGGCTGAAGCCGTCAGGACCGATGCCCCCCCTGCCCTTTGGCAGACAATGCACCAAAATAACCGATCATGGGCTGTGGGTGAATATAAAGTCTCTGGTGGTCCACTGGACCCTACCCCATCTCCCAATCATGGGCATAAAATGCAGACTACTTGGTGGTCTGGTGGACCTGCTCTTCTGCCTGATTGTGGGAAAATGTATACTACAATTACCTAGGTGGTCCAGTAGACCTGATCCCCAGCCTGATTGTGGGTAAATGAATACTTAAATTACCCTGGTGGTCCAGTGGACCTGCACTCCAGCCTGATCGTGGACTTCTGTTGTACATAATTGCCCTGGTGGGCAGTCGGCACCCCCCTCCCCACCTGCCAACTTAGACCTGCCACCCCACTCCCCAATCAGTGGCTGGTGGCATCTCCGCACCTGCAAGCTGCCCGGCCACCCACCACCTGCAGGCGTAAGTACAGCTGTACCCCCATTGGTCCACTGCATGGGCCAATGGACATGCAGATTGTACTGTACTACACAGCCCTGAAATGTGAATGAACCACTGCATCGGCCAATAGGTGTACAGCCATACTGTATGCTGTCAGTCAGCGGGCAGCTTGCAGGAGAGGAGTTGCCACTCACTGCTGATCAGGGGAGCAGGGTGGTGGGTCTGTGTGGGCAGGTGGGAAAGGGGTGCCAATGGCCCACTGGGGCATTTAGTTACAACTGAAACCTGCAATCAAGCTGGGGATCAGGTTCACAGGACCACCAGGATACTTTACTTATGCATTTGCCCATGATTGGGCAAGGGAGTGGGTCCACTGGACCACCAGCGTAATTTCATTATTCATTTGCCCATGACTGGGCTGAGATCTGGTTCATTGGAACACCAGGGTTAGTAAATATTAATTTGCCCATGATCGGTGGTTGGGGTATGGTCCACTGGACCACCTGAGATATAGATACATCATGCCTGCATTCTGGCTTGGGTGGCACGGCACCCGGCCTGTGTCTGGGGTGTTCAGGTGGTCACCCACAGCTGACGGCTGCCATGTTGCACCCTGCAATATGGCAGCTCACCTCTGGGTGGCCAGCACTTACTTCTGCTTTTCAGGGACGGATCTTGCACCCCTTTGTGGCGCAAGGTGGGTTTGTGCCAACATATTCGCCACACATCGTGGGCTGAATATTGGGATGTGCCACATATGCAAGGGCATGCCCCCAACACTTGCACCGCATACATTACTGGTATGCCCTGGCACATCGGGAATTGCACAGCAGAGCATTCCCTTTTGAATATCGTGCCAGGTTGCATCAGTGGGTTGCACATGGTGCAACACTGTTGCGCCATGTGCAGCCCCTTTAAATATCCCACCTATGGTATTCAAGTGGGGCTGTGGGATTTAAACCTAGGTCTCCAGGTTTGCAGTTCAGAGCCCTAAACATCTGCCCTGTACTGCCGCCACAATAAATAAATGCCTCCATTTATTCACTGATTAATTGATCGATAGTTGATTCTGTGGCTTAGACAACAATTAATCAGTTTTATTTATGTTTTCAATAACAAAGCAATACATCAAGCCATACAGTGCCAAAGGGATTAACAGTGAACTGCTACCATGACAAGGAACAAATGGAGAAGCACCTACTGAGTGTGCATAAAAGGGTACAAACCAAGTGTATACCTACTCAAGTGGAAATCATGCATGAGGGATTCAAAGAAAGAACTGTGGCTAGAAGGAGGATAGATTGGAGGCATTCAGAAATACCATTTATAAAATCATTGGGAGAAAGCCAAGAGAATCCAGCATCAGCCTCAGATGCTGAGTTGTATAAGAAAAGAGTTCCTGCATCATTCACAATCTGGTCTCCAGACTGGGCAGTGCTGGCTGATGTGCGGTACTGAAGATCCAGAAATTCTTGATGAACAGAGAGCTTCAGCTTACATCAAGACAAAGAGAGCTCTTCTTATTAATCAAGGTCACACTGAACATGGCCAGTTTGGGATTCAAGCATTAGTTTCCTTGTTTGTTCATATGCTGTTATCACTGAGCAAGGCCCCCTTTCTGTTGCATCCTAGTTTCCTTATAAAGCGTTCATGGCACATCCAGAATGCCTTGCTTTATTCTGGGAACCTTCAGTTAAATATCATGTGCCACTGAGCAAGTCTCCTAATCCACCTGTGCTCCTGTGTCAAACCCTGAAACCAACTTTGGCTTTTTACAAGACCTTGATTCAAGAAAAACACATGTAAATGGTATCTTAAATAGCGTTTTTTTTCCTCAAAAACATTTTTTTCTTTCTTTCTTATGTCTGTATGAGACTGCACCAGCATTAGAATGAATACACATGGTACCGGCACGGCATTGTATTTCCCATACCGATTTATAGGATTACTTTCTGGAAGGATGTCTGATATTGAGTGTTAAGAGCTGCTGCACCCATGCCCGCTAACATTATTCATATTAGTTGAACTTCGCCTGATTGCAGTTCCATGTAGTAAAACGTCAACACTGGGAAGTATTGGTTAGTAATAGGGAATGCAGCATGTTATTTTGCATGTTAGTAGCAACTGCAGGTTAGGACTTTTATTCTCTTTCATGTTCTGACCTTGGTTCCTGCCCTTTCTGTTGCAAGACCGCATCGCTCTGTCCGTGGAGCTCTGGCGCCCTCTTGTGGTAGAAAGGCAGCTCTGCACTGCCTGACTAGAGTTCGTTTTGCACAATCTCAGGTGAGGTGGAATTCACTAGGAAATAATCACTTCTGGGCATTTGTATAATGCCAGACTCAGAGAATTAAACTGGGTTTCTCGTTTTTAGGTTATTATGTAGTGACTTTTCACAAGACCTTTGACTACCCTATCAAATATCCTACTCAGTGCTTGATATATTAATATGTAATGTTGACGTGGAAATGGATTCCGTTTACAATCTGAAGTCAGTTTCTAAAAATACAAATAGGAATAATGACAAAGAGAATACGCTCTGCCCAGAAAGTTGCTCTTTATGCCGGGGTAAATGTACAGCACCTTATATACTAGTTGTTCACAAATCTATAGGCAGTACTGGGATGGTGCATTGTGGGAACAATGTCTCTCTGTAAAGAGATCTGAGACCCCAACGCTTTTTATAGCACGATGTCAGCTATACTGGGATTTCCTAGCACTGGGGTGGCTGTCCTTCGTAAACTGCCTATTAATTTTATCACTGGTTTTAAAACACACCGTCTACTATAGATAGACAGATATATGCTTTTAAGAATTTAAATAGTATTGCATATACTGTTCCCTCGCTTTCCTTCCCTTCGACAAAATGTATAGATCATGTACCATGCGTTGTGTGAATAGTTTTATGTTGCTACCATATGTATTTATTGTAAACAGGACTTCGGACTTAATGATGTTTTTTCCATCAATTCCTGTATAAAAATAAAGATTGTTGAGACTACTACAGTATTTATCGAATGGCAAATGACCCAAAAATAAGGCACTAAGCTACTTTTCATTGGTTGAGAATAACTACCAATCAGAGTAAAAATGTTTTCTGCATCACAGTTCAGTCACGCCCATTCCTTGGCATCATTTAGAGTTTGCATGCAAATTTAGAGATTGCAAGAAGTCCAATCAGTAGGGTCAGGGCGTGGGTTATTATTGCACCCACCAATCAGTACTCTGGGGCGGTTACAACAAAGAGAATAAAAGAGACTATTGCGGCAGCAGTTCTTATTATTTTCAGTTGTTGAAAAAATTAACAATCATGTCTGGACGTGGAGGGAAGTCTGGCGGCAAGGCCCGTGCTAAGGCCAAAACTCGCTCCTCTCGGGCCAGGCTGCAGTTCCCTGTCGGTCGGGTGCACAGGCTGCTGCGGAAAGGAAACTACGTGGAGCGAGCTGGGGCCGGAGCCCCGGTCTGTCTGGCCGCTGTGCTTGAGTACCTGATGGCGGAAATCCTGGAGCTGGCCAGTAACGCAGCCCGGGACAACAAGAAGACCTGCATCATCCCGCGGCACCTGCAGCTGGCTGTCCGCAACGATGAGGAGCTCAACAGGCTGCTGGGAGGGGTGACCATCGCTCAGGGAGGGGTGCTGCCCAACATCCAGGCGGTGCTGCTGCCCAAGAAAACCGAGAAACCCGCCAAGGGGAAATAAAGTAGCAGCAATTGAGATCCTGAACCCAAAGGCCCTTTTCAGGGCCACCCACCCTCCGACAGAAGAGCTGGTTGCTACTGAGCCATTGAATTCGATATCGGAAAACTGTTGTCAGCAAAGTTGGAGACATCAGCCGGTGTTGTGCTCCGATGGTAAACCAGTAACAGTTGGCAGTTTGATAATTAGTCTGCCTTATTGCATGTTCAGATACACAATCGGTAGGTACGTGTAATGTAAATCCGCAAGGCAGACTAGGGGTTGGTAGACACCTGCTGGAGCCAAAGGTGTGGGTAGGGTAAGTGCCTGGGTTGCAGGCAGGATCCTTCTACAAAAAACGGTGAGCACCAGGTGCAGCATTGCCAAATCAGGAGGGGATCTGTCACCAGTGTTGTCGATCTCCCCGTGATCTGCTGAGCAATTCCCCGGTGCCCTTTCCCCACCAGCAATGTACTATCTGAGAGTAAGTTGCTCAGTCTTCCTTTGTTCCCTTTACATTCTGCCCCCCTGCATCTGTATGAGTGGCAGTAGCACCCAGGACATTGGGAGAGTTCAGCACAGGGTCACACTGCAAAAGACAATAGGACCTGAAGGGGAGCGCTGCTGCAAACTGGTCAACCACCATAATTTGTGGATCTATAACAATTTAAACTGATTTCCTACCCACTCTGACCTCATCTAGTTCTAAGAAATAAAACGGGATATGTGTACATGTACAATGAATGCACAAATCTATGGAGGGCTCTGGGGAACAACGGAGATCCTTGGATAAACAGCCACGTTATCACTATAACTGAGTTACTGTCCTATATCTCACTCGTAATGAACCAAAACTGAAGTTCATTCTGACTTAGCTTTGTTTTAGTAATATACAGAAGTACTTTTTGCGGAGTGCAATTAGAACACAGATGTTTACAACGATGTGCTCACAGTTCTCTTTAGAGAAGGTGGGTGGCCCTGAAAAGGGCCGTTGGGTTCCCGATGTGTGTGCCTCTCCCCTGCAGCCCCTTTACTTGGCGCTGGTGTGCTTGGTGACGCTTGGTGCCCTCAGTCACGGGTGCTGGGCCAGCTCCCTGGCAGCAGCAGCCGCATGGCAGTCTGGATCTCCCGGGAAATGATAGTCGAGCGCTTGTTGTAGTGAGCCAGGTGGGAGGCTTCGGCCACGATGTGCTCGAAGATGTCGTTCTCAAAGGAGTTCATGATACTCATGGCCTTGGAAGAGATGCCCTTGTCCGGGTGCACCTGCTTCATCACTTTGTACACGTAGATCGAATAACTCTCCTTGCGGCTGTTTCAGCACTTCTTGCTGTCCTTTTTGGCGGGTTTCTTCACCACTTTCTTGGAACCCTTCTTGGGCGCTGCTGGCTTAGGATCAGCCATTCTGTACTAACGGTACAAATAAAATGATATAAAAATATAAGCTTTGTCCTGCCCACGCTTTGGAATAGGATACAGAAATCGCTGAGACTTAGCTCCCCTGTTAATCTTGCTATGTTCAAAACCCTGTATGTCAAAATATTTGTGGAGCTCTGTAACTGTTTCCACCATTCCTAGTTGTCCAGCTGACGTTTCGCTCAATCGAAGTCCTTCCTGTTCAAACTAAGTGTTCCTTACACGATTACTCTCCCCTCTCAGTCCATTCTAGTTCTACCAGTACTACTGGTTCACCTCAGTCCATTCCAGTCCCACGGTACTCGATACTCACTGCAACACACACCCCCATCGACCACTCTTATGGCCTGATACCACCTGCATAGTATCCCAGAATCATTCTGCCAGCGTTGCTGCCTCCTACGCGTGCGCATTTCCATATCCCAGGGACTCCTTTACAGGCTACGAACATGTTATTGATAGATAGGATTATAAAGCAACTCTGTATATATTATTTACCTTTATTTCTACACTGTATATATTTTGTTGTATACATCTTGTTACTGTTGTTTAATGTATATTTTACTTGTACTCCGTTCAGTACCTTCGTCCTTGCAAACTGCAGGTCCACCTTGTAAATGAGCTTGCTCAATGGTGATCACCTGGGTAAATAAAGATTTTGATTGATTGATTGATTGAAAACCTTTCTGTGGAATCAGGTATATTCTGAGTGACTAAATTGTGTTTTTACCAGCGCTTTATCGTATTTATAATGTACGTATTATTGTACTGGTGTTTATCTAATTGTTTTGTAAGGCATCTTGGTATCTCGAAAGGTGCATTATAAATAAAGAATTATTATTATTATTATTAGACTTGGTTCTCACAAATGGTGACAGAATAATGGATCCATCAGTGGGCAGCCATCTAGGGTCCAGTGATCACCATACAGTGTGGTTTAAGATATAGACAGTAGTAGCAGCAGAGTCAAGCCACTCAAAAGTTAAAGTCCTGGACTTCAAGAGGGCAGACTTTGCAAAAATTGGGAAACACTTCCAGAGAATCCTGGTGAAGGGGGAAGGAGGGCAGGGAGTGGAGGAACAGTGGGAGAGACTTAAAGGAGCCATAGCACAGACAACAGGCCTCTGTGTAAAGCTAGTAAACAAAGCAAAATGATAGAAAAAAAAATATGGTTTTCGAAAGAAGTGGCAGGGAAGGTTAGGAAACAGGAATTCAGAAAGCACAAGGAAACACAGAGGAAGGGAGACAGGGAAATGTACCAGGCAAAGCAGGAGGTGGGGAAGGCAGTTAGGTGTGCAAAATCACAAACTAAAGAAAAGATCACAAAATCAGTAAATATGGTGACAAAACCTTCTTCAGGTATGTTGGGGAAAGGAAAAAGACCAATGGAGGGATTCTAAAGTTGAATAAGTGAGAGGAGTGTGCAGGTGGACCTAGAAAAAGCAGAAATTCTAAACCAGTACTTCTGCTTATAAGCTAAACGTGGATAAGGCAACTGGACCAGATGGGATGCATCCCAGAATAGTGAAAGCTCTCAGGGAGGTACTGGGGCACCACTGACAGCCCTATTTAATCAATCACTAGAGGGGGGAGTGGTGATACAGATCTGGAGGAGGATGAGCGTGGGGAGCTTCTAACAACAACAGAACTGGAAAGGGACCGGGGCGTAAACATAATGAATGATCTGAAGGTGGCCAGGCAATGTGAAGAGGCAGTGGGGAGGGCCGGAGGGATTCTGGGGTGAATAGGGAGGGGCATCACCAGTAGAAAACAGGAGGTGGTGATGCCACTGTACAGACAATTGGTCAGGCCACATCTGGAATAGTGTGTTCAGTTCTGGAGACCGCATCTCCAGAAGGACATTGACCGAATCAAGGCGATCCAGAGAATGGCAACAAAAATGGTGAAAGGAATGCACCTTGAGTACTGCGTGCAGTTTTGGAGGCCACACTTAAAGAGGGACATTAAACTCCTGGAGAGGGTCCAGAGGAGGGCAACCAAAATGATTTGGGGCTTGGGGGACAGGACCTATGAGGAGAGGCTCGAAGAGCTAAATATGTACACATTGGAAGAGAGAAGGGACCGGGGGGACATGATAGAGGTCTTCAAGTACATGAAGAGGGTAAATAGGGGAGGAACAGTCAGGGTGCTGCGAAGGAAGGAGGAGGGGGCCACTAGAGGGCATGGGTGGAAGCTGGAGGGTGGAAGATTCAAGGGAGAAAGAAGGAGGTGCTACTTCACTGAGAGGGTGGTGGAGCCATGGAATGCACTGCCTAGGGGCTGGTGGAGGCAGAGACGATGGAGGGGTTCAAGAGGGGCTGGGACAGGTACAGGGGAAGGGTTCTGGAAGCAAAATTCAATGCAGCAAAATATCCAGAACTGGGAAGGGAGAAGCCAGAGAAGGCGAGGGGGGCAACAAGGTCAGCACCTAGGGTGGGGGCTGACCAATCGAGCAGACTCGAAAGACCGTTAGGCCTATTCTGCTGACATGTTAGTATGTTAGAAAACATATGAGGAAAGGCTGAAAGACCTTGATACAGTATGTATATCCTGGAGGAAATTAGGGCGATGGGGATATAATAGAGACATTCAAGTACCTTGGGGGAATCAACAAGGTCCAGGAGAGCAGCATCTTTCAAAAAAGCTTTGTACAAGAGCAAGGGGTCTCAATATAAGGCAGGGGGTTGGAGAGTCAGCGATAATGTGAGGATGTATTTTTTCACAGAATGGTAGATGCATGGAACAGCCTCCCAACAGAGGTCATAGAGGCTAAAATGATTGGATGAGTTCAAGAATGCATGGGATAGACAGAGGGCAACCCTAGCGATAGGAAAGAGAGGGTAAGCTGCTGCTCATTTAGGACTGGGAGTTAAGTAGGTAGGGAAATTGGCAGACTAGGTGGGCCAAGCGGTCCTTATCTACCATCAAAATCTATCTTTCTGTTTCTATGTAATCATACCAGATAACCTAAAGGTGACCAGGCAGCGTAGCATGGCAGCTGAGAGGACTAGTGGGATACTGGAGTCCATAGGGAGGGGTATCACCAACAGAAAAAGGGAGGTGGTAGTGTCTCTGTGTAGATCACTGGTAAGACCCCACCTAGAGTAGTGCGTCCAGTTCAGGACACCACATCTCTGGAGGGACATAGACATAGTGGAGGTGGTCCAGAGGAGGGCAATTAAAATGGTGCAGGGTCTGTATCAAAAGCTCTATAAGGAGAGACTTACGATCCTAAATATTTAAACCCTGGAAGAGGAGGGAGAGGGGGGATATGACAGAGATGTTTAAAGCAGCAGTGCAATGAAGAGTTGTAATTTTACACCTGTGATTTTAGTTTCAGTCAATCAAATCTTTATTTATCCAGGCGATCACCGTTGAGCAAACTCATTTACAAGGTGGAACTGCTGTTGGCAGGGACAGTTATACATCATGAGACTAAAGGTACAGAATACAAAATGAACAAAGTGATATAAACAATGTTTACAACAAAATGGTAGGTGCAAATAGTATACATTCCAAAGGTTCATGTACGAAAATATATACATCACATAACATTATCGTGGTATTTACAACATCCATGGAGACAGAACTTGTAGTATTATCTTTTTCAAACGTTTGTAGAAAAGGACAATTATTTACATTTCAGCCCTCAGTGACCGTTTGCAGGCTTGGGTGGAAGATCCTGGGCTACAGAGGAGCACATAATGGTGTCTGCATCTCAGGCTTAAGTGGTGGGGGGGGGAGTATGGGAAATGCGGTACAGAGTGTGCTAAGGGCCAGTATGGCAACTGAATAGGGAACTAATTAATAGTGCAAGAAAGGAACTTAGGGCACTGGCTGCAGGTAGTAAGGATAGAGAGAAAAATGAAACATAGAAACATAGAATTTGACGGCAGATAAGGACCGCTTGGCCCACCCAGTCTGCCCATTTCCCTACCTACCTACTGGATAAGCTGCAGATCCTAGTTAACCAGCAGCCTACTTCTTCCTACCCCCACTCCCCAGAATTGCCTTATGACTATCCCATGCAGGCTGCTAGGAACTGTGGAAACAATTACAGATTTCAGCAAACATTTTGTCATAAATGGTCTTAAACAAGGCAATACAGACAGGGGAGCTAAGTCTCAATGATCTTTGTATCCTATTCCAGAGAGTGGGCAAAGCATATCTTATGGCAGCCCTACCAAAGAGGTACTGATCCTTGGGATTTTCAGGGAATCCAGTGAGTGGCTTCTTAAGGCATAGCTACTGACTGGACTCAAGGGGAGACAGGCAACAATGTAATATGGAAGTCTGTTGGTAAGGGCTCGAAGCGTCCAGAGGGCTGCATTTCTACACCGCCTGTATTGCAGGGAAGGCCACCCTATGGATGTGTATAGAGAGCAGTGATGTGTGGAGGATGGAAGGCCTGTTATAAATCTTAATGCTCTATGGTACAGAACATCCAGTTTTGCAAGGTGTGGGACAGGGCACTGGCCATAAATAAAGTCGGCGTAGTCGATTAATGAAAGGAAAGTAGATCGAACAAGCTGTCTTTTTGTGTTTGCAGTCAGGGTGTTTAATTGATTCAAGCTCCGGTGGGCCTCCTCGGCGGAGATCTCTTCAAACAGGACAAGATTTTGCCCCTGCCAAGCGCTGGAGACCCACTCCCTGACAAGCGTACCCTGCAATTCTTAATCTTGCCCTACCTGCGTGCAGGAGCCCTGCCTCGACCTGCTGAAGCTGCTGTAAATTGGAACCTGGCGCTCGACCGTCTGAAATGCAGCAGAAACTTTGAACCTTGGCACCATTTTCCCTACTGCCTCCTGATTGGTCCCAGTTGTTGCTGTGTTCGCCAGCCCTCCTGCCTTAAGGAGATCTAGTTCCTGGACTGTGCTCACTCCGTAGGGGAAGCATGGGGGATCTGAGTTGATGGTTCTCCCCCCCCCTCACGTGGTTCTCCCCCCCCTCACGCTCACCGCATTACTCGCCGATGGCCGAGTCGGAGGTGCCGGCTTGTGATTCAAGCTCCAGCGGGCCTCCTCGGTGGAGATCTCTTCAAACAGGACAAGTTTTTCGCCCTCCCACCTGCCCCGTTTCCTCTTCCCAATAAATCCCCACTCGCCCCGCCCATGCTCTGACATTACCCTATCAGATTGGAAAGGATGGACTGTGATGAGACTGCCTTTTGCTCCAGTGAATAGTGACTGTCTTTTGATAATAGAAAAAAAAAAAAATAGATACTGTAACGGGAGTTCTGATTCACCTGCCTCTTGAGTCCTCTCCTGCTATTGTTTGACCTATCTTGAGACCTCTCATGCCATTGTTTGGCCGATCTTGAATACCTGTACTGTGTTACCTGCTGTTACTACTGTACATGCTGTCCTGAGTGCTACATAGGTTAGAGCTCATATACTGCCTATCCTTACTTTTGTAACCTGTTCTGTAGGCATTACCCTTGTGGGGGACAATGGTACCTCCTAGCTTTGTCGCCCTGGCAGGTCTCTTTCTGGGACTAGTTACCTTCCAAATGGTAACTGCCCCTATCCATACCCTGGGGGAAGACTGTGTAATGTCGTCCCCTGTGGGCACTGACTTCATCTTCTCTAATCTGCTAGCGGATGCTGGTAGACCCTGTTATCCCGTATGTGGTCTGATACCTATTCCCCTACAGTACCGCACCTGGGCCAGGCGACACCGAGCCTGCAAACCCTCGACTAATAGATCGTCCTCCAGAGGGTACCTCCTGTGGCTGGTCCCACTGATCCTTGCCATGGCCAGAGATGTTGAACCTAATCCTGGCCCCACCCTCCACGCCTCTGCAATTCCTCAAGAATGGCAGCTGGGCAAGGGGTTACAGGTTGCTCATCTCAATATTCGTAGTCTGCTTCCCAACCTGGATGAGCTTGTCACATGGGTCACACTCTACAAGCCCGACATCCTTGGTATAACGGAGACCTGGCTCAAGCCCTCAATCCCCGACTCTGCTTGTGCGCTGCCACACAAGCAATTCCTCATCGTATTTATTTATTTAGTTTTTGTTTACCAGGTAAGAGAACTAGACAGAACTTTGCCTGTTTTCAGGCACAGCTGGGAAAAGTTACATACAGAGGTATGGTATCCTGTGAACATGGTGACCACGACTGAGTACTTGCAAAAATGGTGATTCAGTCACAGCACCTGTGTTCTGGGCTACCTGGCAGGGTAGCAACAGGATACCATGATGGGTGAAGGAGGGTGACAGGAAGTACATGCATGCAGGGGGTCCACCACACCATGTGAGGGGCAGAAGGGGGGTGAGGGTATGTGGGAGGTAGTGTGATGATCGTTTACTGACCTGGTCATGTGGCGTGGTGGTGAGGGTGCCTGTCTGGGGTTGGGAGGGTGCCAGGTTAAGTTCTGGGGCAGACATTGCTTTTTGCGTTGGGCAGGTTTTTTTTTTAAGTTTTACACACACCTCTGACATGTGCTCCCCTGGAGTTGAGAATCTATAGTTGGGGGGTGCAGGGAGTGAAGTCCCCCACAGGGGGCCACGGGGAGGTGTAGCGCCCCACATATGTTAATGTCCTGTCGATGCCTTTGGAGTCACTGCAGATGTACATCGCCGTCATTTATTTTCAGAGATGTAAATTTGCCCAAACTTTGGTGATCACCGTTTGACATGGAACCCAGAGGAAATAGCAATTTAGGAGAAAAAATACATTATATGATTTAGTGCAAGAATCATAAACTAAAATAATTATTTCAGGCATTTCAGTGGGGTAGGGGGAGAAGAGTTACAGACGGGAAACAACAAATTTGGGAGGAATCATACAATACATGTTCTAGTGCAAGGATTAGCAAAACTTGAAAAACTATGACAGCTGATATAGTAGTACAAGACCCCCAGAAGTGATAATCATAACCAGAAAGAGATGTCCGTGAACACAGTGGGGTGGCATTACTGACAACCAGACTCAGGGTCCATAACATATGTGCTCTGCCTTGTACAGTATGTTACCTCTCCCCATAAGCTTTTCTTGGTTATTATTGTAGCCTTTATTGTTATTCTGCAGTGTGTGTTTAACATACCTCTGAGCCCTAGGTAGTGTATGAATCTTGCTCTAAGTCCTGAATTTCAACCCAAGGATCACAGAACCTTTAGGCCTGTGTTGCTCTTGTGTTCTGTGTCTGCAATGCATGCTTTTACACATTGAATTGCTTTGTACTCCCATTACGTTGTATACTATGGCATGTAATAATAGTGATTGCTTTGTACTCCCATTACTGTGTACACTGTGGCATGTAATAATAGTGATTGCTTTGTACTTCCATTACTTTGTACACTATGGCATGTAATAATAGTGATTGCTTTGTACTCTCATGACTTTACACACTATGGCATGTAATAATAGTGATTGTTTTGTACTCCCATTACTGTGTACACTATGGCATGTAATAATAGTGATTGCTTTGTACACTATGACATGCAATACTAGTGATTGCTTGTACTCCCATTACTTTGTACACTATGGCATGCAATAATAGTGATTGCTTCGTACTCCCATTACTTTGTACACTATGGCATGTAATAATAGTGATTGCTTTGTACTCCCATTACTTTGTACACTATGGCATGCAATAATAGTGATTGCTTTGTACTTCCATTACTTTGTACACTATGGCATGCAATAATAGTGATTGCTTTGTACACTATGGCATGTAATAATAGTGATTGCTTTGTACTCCCATTACTTTGTACACTATGGCATGTAATAATAGTGATTGCTTTGTACTTCCATTACTTTGTACACTATGGCATGCAATAATAGTGATTGCTTTGTACACTATGGCATGTAATAATAGTGATTGCTTTGTACTCCCATTACTTTGTACACTATGGCATGCAATAATAGTGATTGCTTTGTACTTCCATTACTTTGTACACTATGGCATGTAATAATAGTGATTGCTTCATACTCCCATTACTTTGTACACTATGGCATGTAATATTAGTGATTGCTTTGTACTCCCTTTACTTTGTACATAATGGCATGTAATAATAGTGATTGCTTTGTACACTATGGCATGTAATAATAGTGATTGCTTTGTACTTCCATTACTTTGTACACTATGGCATGCAATAATAGTGATTACTTTGTACACTGTGGCTTGTAATAATAGTGATTGCTTCGTACTCCCATTACTTTGTTCACTATGGCATGTAATAATAGTGATTGCTTTGTACTCCATTTACTTTGTACATAATGGCATGTAATAATAGTGATTGCTTTTCACCCAGGACCTCTTTGAAAAATCAGCTTTGCTCAGCAGAGCTTTAACATAGCAAAATAATAAATAACAAGCATTTGTCAATGCTGAATGTTTGCTTGCTGATATTAACATTGGACACGCAGGAGTTAGACAGATGCAGAAAAGGAGTGGCAGTGAAGTGCTGAACTCATGCCAGCCCCTCACCCACCTTGTTGATAAGGACAGGCACTGGGGTGTGCCTCTGGGCCATCACCCATAGTGCTCAGCGTGTTTCACCTCACCCTCTCCTGTAGACACTAAGTGTTGAGGTGTGCCTTGCAGTGTTCGGGTTCACAGTTACTCCATTCCATAATGACGTATGCTGAAATGGGTGCAGTATAGGAGAATGGGGTGAAGTGTGGGGCCGAAGAGTCCAAGGCACACCTTGTTGCCTGTCACTGGCTTCAGGGTGGGTGGTGGAGGTGGAATGGCATGAGCATTACAGCCAATGATCCAAAGGCATACCCCTGATGCCTGTCAGTCTGAACAGGGTGGGACATTATTGTTAGAAACCCTAACGCCCAAGACTTTTATTGGTATTTGCACTACAAATTTTCAACATGTCCTTTTTGTGACTCCCACCTCATGAAAGCATTTCAGACCTCTTCTCATGAACAGTGGCACTGTAATTTTGTTAATGCATCCTGAACTTTGAGTTCCCAAAGTGACTGCGCCATTCTGTGCCAAACGTGCGAAAACACAGATCAGACAGGATGTGAAGAATGACAGCTGTACCATTCATAAGGAGGTGTGAAGAGATGGCAATGTTGAAAATCTGTAGTGAAAATATTAAAAATGCTTGATCTTCCAAGTGTACATGATTTAGTGGAATTGTTTAATCAAATTTTCAACATAGGCATTTTCTGACCTCTGCTCATGAACACTGTCACTATGATTTTCTTAATTTGTCCTGAACATTGATTTCCCACAGCGACCGCGCCATTGTGTGCCAGATGTGAAAATGCATATTTCGGGCAGGATATGAAAAATGGCAGCTGTACTGTTCATAAAGAGGTAAAAAATACCAATGTTGAAAATCTGGAGTGAAAATATTACAAATGTACGAAATTATGAGGATGCGTGGAAACTAGGCAATGTACACTCATAACACAGTCATTTTATGGATTTCTGTCACTAAATTTTCAACATAGGCATTTTAGCACCTCTGTTTATGAACAGTGTTACTGTGATTTTCTTAATCTGTCCTGAACATTGTCATACCTCACAAGGTCAACGATCTTTTGCCTATGGCATGGCCAGCTGGCTAAATTGACTAAAACAGTTACATCTCCTCCACTCCTACCCTTGGTGCATTTAAATCAAAGCTCCACCTCTTTGTCTCTCACTGCCTCTAGCTCCTGTGACTGCCTCCACCAGATGACCCCATGAATATTTCCCTAGCCTTATGCAGTTCTCTCTCCTATTAGCACTTGGTTACCCCTTAGCAAGCACTTCCACGTGTTATGTCTACGACAATACCTCTGACTGTGCTCCTCCTCTGTACCTCTCCACTCCTCTGCTCTTTCTCTCTCTTGTTCTCTATCCTTTCTAGAACTCATCTGCTATCTCTTTGTAACCTAGCCTCCCAAACTTGTTTTGTTTTTCAGATGCTTTGTAACTCCGTTTAGCTTACATTGTTGTAACCTTGCCCTATGGATTGAATTTGTAATCTGACTTACATGTCTTATGTTTTGAATTGTAACCAGCCATGGAACCTTTGTAAAAGAGCCCTGGCTCAAAGGTATTGCAATCCTAGACCTAATAAATAAAATAAATAAGCAAATAAATAAACACTGATTTCCCACAGTGACTGTGCTATTCTGTGCTGGAAGTGAGAAAACACATTTCAGCCAGGATGTGGAAAATGACAGCTGTACTGTTCATAAGGAAGTCTGAAAAATGCCAATGTTGAAAATCTGGAGTCTGTTCATAAGGAGGTCTGAAAAAATTCCAGTGTTGAAAATTTGGAGTGAAAATATTACAAATTTGTGAAGTTACAAGGGTGTATGGAAACTGCACAATGCACTTTCATAACATTCATTTTATGGACGTTTGTCACCAACTTTTCAACACAGGCATTTTAGGGCCTCTGCTCATGAACAGAGTCACTGTGAGTTTCTTAATCTATCCTGAACACTGATCTCCCACAGCAATTGCGTTATTCTGTGCCAGAAGTGTGAAAACACATTTCAGCCAGGATGTGAAAAAAGACTGCTGTACTGTTTTTAAAGAGATGTGGAAAAATGCCAGTGTTGAAAAACTGGAGTGAAAATATTACAAATTCACAAAGTTAGTAGCATGAGTAAAAGCTGCACAATGCGCATTCGTAAAGCAGTCATTTTTACGTTCGCTTGTGCGCATGCGCAAAGAACAGTTTGGGAGAGTAGCACACTTTGAGGTGTGCCTCTCCCAACCAATGCACTGCTCCCTTGAGCAGGCGTGGTGGTCCTGCACCAATGGGTGCAGAAGTTCAGTATGACAGTGGTGTTCCTCTGCTTCAAAGAAAAACACCGCTGCCATACTGACCGCCACCTCCCCTTCGCATCACGCGCTACCTCCCTCCCACGCACATTTGTCATGCCGCCTCCCCAAAGCTTTCGTGCCATGCTGGGAGCCCACCCCAGTGTGGCAAACATTGTTAGCTGACGGGAGAGCCCAATCCCCCATCGGCTCCATGGCCCCCCCAAAGCCATCCTGCTGCCATGCTGGGAGCCCACCCTAGCATGGCAAATGTTTGCCTTATTTTGCCGACGGGGGTGCACAATCCCCCATCGGCTCCTCGGCACCCCCCCAGCATAGTTTGCCGACGGGGATGCCTAATCCCCCGTCAGCTCCTCGGCCCCCCAGCCATCTTGTGCCATGCTGGGAGCCCACCTCAGTGTGGCAAACATCCACGGTGTCTTTTTAAAAAAACCTGTAAACAAAACTGTCCCATGGCGCATCTCCCAACCCCTCCCAAGCCCGCACCCACCCACTGTGCAACCAGCCTCCCACCCTCCCTCACCCATACTTACCTCCGGACTCCGGCGCATGATTTTCGGTGGACTGGGAACACGTCTGTACTCTTCAAGGCAACCGTGAACTGAGAAATGCGGTAAGCTGTATAATAAGGCTCGATAGGGGTTTCAACTGTATGCATATCTCAGTCATTTTGGAATTTTGCACCAAATTTTCAACAAGGGGTTTTGGGACCCCTTCTCTTTAATAATTTCACTGTCATGGTGTTATTCAGGCCCGAAGGGTGATTTCGCTGGCACTGCCCAGTCACTGGGCGAAATCACCCTTTGACCTTGAATGACACCATGACTGCAACATCATTCATGAGAAGGAGCCCCATAAACCCCATGCTGAAAATTAGGTGCAAAAATTCCCAAAAATAACTGTTTTATGAGCATGCATTGCGCAGTTCCTATGCAGGCTCCTAAGTTTGCCAATTTTCAATATTTTCACTCCAGATTTTCAACATTGCCATTTTGTCACACCTTTCTATGAGATGTACAGCTGTCATTTTTCACATCTCACCCAAAATGTGTTTCCGCCCATGTAGCGCACAATGGTGCAGTCGGTGTGCGAAATCAATGTATGGAACACATTAAGAAAATCACAGTGACACTGTTCATGAGCAGATGTCTTAAAATGGCTATGTTGAAAATTTGGTGAAAAAATTCCTAAAAATGACTGTTTTACGAGCGTGCATTGCGCAGTTCCTACACACGCTAGTTAGTTTGAGAATTTTCAATATTTGCACTCCAGATTTTCAATATTGCCATTTTACCACACCTCCTCATGAGCAGTACAGCTGTCATTTGTCACATCCTGCCCAAAATGTGTTTCTGCCCATGTAGCGCACAATGCCACAGTCAGTGTGCGAACTCAATGTATGGGACACATTAAGAAAATCACATGACACTGATCATGAGCAGAGGTCTTAAAATGGCTGTGCTGAAAATTTGGTGAAAAAATTCCTAAAAATGACTGTTTTACGAGCGTGCATTGTGCAGTTCCTATCGCACGTTCGTTAGTTTGCGAATTTTCAATATTTTCACTCCAGATTTTCAATATTGCCATTTTACCACAACTCCTTATGAGCACTGCAGCTGTCATTTTTCACAACTTGCACAAAACGTGTTTCTGCTCATGTAGCGTACAATGGCACAGTCGGTGTGTGAACTCACTGTGTGGGGCACATTAAGAAAATCACAGTGTCACTGTTCATTAGCAGAGGTTTTAAATTGCCAGTGTTGACAATTTAGTGAAAAAATTCCAAACAATCACTGTTTTACCAGTGTGCATTGCACAGTTCCCATGCACGCTCCTAGGTTTGCAAATTTTCAATATTTCCACTCCAGATTTTCAACATTGCCATTTTACCACACTACCTTATGAGCAGTTCAGCTGTCATTTTTCACATCCTGCCCAAAACGTGTTACAGCCTGTGTAGCGCACAATAGGGGTAACAATTTATTGTGCAAATACCAGCAATCGCACAGGGCATTAAGGTAAAGCACCATACATGCCAAACACCACTGCAAACACCTGCAAGCGAACGTTCGGCATTGACAAATGCTAATATGGAATTTTTTCACCAAATTTGCAACATAGGCTTTTTGAGAGCCCACCTCATGAACAAAGACACTGTCATTTCATTAATTGGTCCCAAAAGGTGATTCTGTGCGGTGACCGCAAAATGACCTTTCAAGACTGAATAACATCATGACAGTGAATGAATTCATGAGGAGGGGTCCCAAGAACCCCATGTTGAAAGTTTGGTGCAAAATGTCAGAAAAATGGCCGAGATATCCACATAAGTTGAAAAAAAAAACATTTATGCCATTATATAGTTTACAGGCATTTCTTCATTTCATGGTCAACTTTGAAGAGTGAAGATGTGTTCCCGGTCCACCGAAGATCACTGCACCAAGCTCCGGAGGTAAGAATGTGGTGAATGGGGGAGGTGGGGTGCACAGAGGGTGGGTGTGAGTTGGGGAGGGGCAAGAGACTCGATGAGGGACTATTTTATTTTTTTACAGGATAAAAAAAAAGACTACAGGACACTTTTGGCATGCTAGGGTGGGCTCCCAGCATGCCAACTGATTGGCTGTAGTGGAGAGACTGCAGCTGATGGGGACTGGGCACCCCCACTGGTCATACAGTGTGCTGGGGGGAGAGGGAGCAGAAGAGCTGAGGGGGATTGGGCCCCTCTCAGCACATCATGCTGACTGGGATTGGGCTACCCCATTGGGCAAATGAACTCGGGAGAGGGGTATTCCAACAGAGGGACTGGGCACCCCTGTCAGCTTTCATGGGGACCCCACGGTGGACGGCCACAGCTGGTGCCATGTTAATTGATATGTTACACCTGACAAGGCACCGCCCTGCAATGATTGGTCCCTCCCTCATTGCAGTGGCAGATTCATTTCAAGTTGGTGGCACACGGGCTGAACTAGTGTCAGCAGCAGTGTGCCACCACATTGGGGAAAGTGGGCCAAGCCTCTAAATGGTGTGGGGGCACTGACCGCCACAGTGCCACACCTCCATAACCCTGCTTCTCTCCTAAGCTATCCCATAATGTTTCTTGTGCATGAGCACAAGCAAACGTAAAAATCATAGAAAAGCTGTAGCTGCTCATGTTCTCATCATCCTGGTAGCTTATTCAGAATGCAGACTCCTTCACCTTTTGACTTTTCTCTCCACATTAGCAGGCTGACTGAGCTGCGGCTCATGGAGCAATGCTGCCACCTAGTGTGTAGTGATGCCATGTGGTACTGCGGGCCCCGTAAATACAGCTAGAGACACACAGAAACACATTCATGCTCTTGTGCCTGTAAAGGAGTCTATACGATCTTTACTCAGGATCCCCTCTTCACTAAGATACTAGCAGGAGAACAGGGAATTGAATCCTTGCCATGCTAATCTTTGGTCTGGCCCTTTAGAGCAGGGGTTCTCAAATGGTGAGGCCAGCCTCCCTTGGGAGGCCCCAACCTGTTCCAGGGGAGGCTCAAGCAAGTCTGAAAAAGTGCTGTATTTAAATTTTGAGTTTTATATATTTTGTGTGAACAGATGAAGCAAACTGAAAGAGGATAATAGTAGGTAAATCGTATGTATTTATTTACTAATAGGTGACAAGGGAAGGGAAGGTGAATGAGCCAAGGCTCATTTTAGGTATATCCGGAGAAGGGTAGGGAGTCAATACATTTCAAAAGGTAACTGCAAAACAATCAAGAAATACACAATGAACAATAGTGCAAACAAATATGAACAATAAACTAATAATGAGAGGAGGTAATAGATCAATTTGTAGCCTGATGGCAGAACAGCCCAAATACAAGGGTTGAACATAGAAGTGCTAAGAGCAACAGCAGGAAGGAGTAAAGTAATCCCTGAGAAGTTGCTTACGAGCAGGAAGGACAGGGAGAGGCAAAGTATGTAGGAAGGTTATTTCGTATAGAGAGGAAACAGAGAAAGTAGTCTGACCCATGAAGGTATTATGACTAAAGGGTAATAATGGTTCAAGAATAAAATAGCAGAGCAAGTAGGCTGGCCCTGAATGGGGGGGTTACAGTAAGCTGAATAACATTTATTTATTTTATTTATTTGTTATTCAGATAATGCCTTCAAGCACAGGAGCTCTTTTTCAAAGGTTCCACTTCAGTATAAGACAAAGAACTGAATATGAGCCAAGTACCCAAAGGGGTTTCAATTTATTCATGGTGCACTACGCAAAGTACAGTATGTTATTTTTCTTTGGGGAGGCCCAAGATTATTTAAGTTTTTGGGGAGGCTCAAAATCTTTTCCATGGATTTGGGGAGGCTCACTGTGACAAAGTCTGAGAACTATTGCTTTAGAGGATATCTGTACTGGCTGCAAGAAAGCCTGGAATTCCCTGACGAGGGGGCCACTAATGATCCTCACATGGGAGAGGAGAGAGAGAGAGAGAGAGAGAGAGACAGAGACTGCTGTGAAATGGACAGCTGAATGAAACTAAACAGTGTTTGGTTTGTAGTTGCTCTGCCAAAAACAAATGACTGTGAACATTTGTTTGGTACAGATGTAAAACAACTTTTCTTTGTTTAATTGAACTTTCTTTACTGAGATTTTTTTGTCTGAAGGTTTCCCCAAAAGTCTTGGGTTGCTACAACACGGTTACATATGGTTGACTTTAGCAGCAGGATTAAACTTCCCATTGTCTAAATAGGAATTCTATTACCCCAATGGTTGCTACACAAGCACCAGGAAGGACAGTGGGGAGGGAAAGGGTTAACCCCCTACCCAACCAACGTCCAGCCAGCTAGCCTACTGACAAGCTAGCTGGCTGATCACTTCCTGTCCTGGTCCCTCCCTCCTGTACGGGCTCTGGCCTTTGTTCTGGCCAGGCCAGAGCTCCAGCCAATGCCTACAGGGGCCAGGCTTTAGGGTGCATGTGCACCTGTCAGTGCCCGAGAGGGAGGCTCGGAGTTCATTTTTAAACACCTGGTGCAATTTCGAGTGCCTTACAGAAGAGGACAGAGTGTTCCAAAGCTTGGGGGCTTATTCACCCATTTTCATAGCACATTTAGGTATACTAAGAGAGGACTTTTATCGGCAGTTGTACGAGAGCAGGCAGCATATATTATAATTCATACTCTCCTTATTAGTTTAAACATTAATCAGTCATTCTGTAAAATAAAACAATTTCTTTTTTTCTAATAGGCCTCTGAACAGTACACTGCATGTTGTTCAGGAGTGTTTCAGTCTGTTACATAGTAACAATTTGACTCAGATATGTGGGAACCATGAGTCACACTTTAACTATTTTTTCACATTGTTACCATTTGAAAATTGTAACTACAAAATGGAACATGTAATACATAACACAGAAGAATATTATGCTACAGGTTATGAAGTAAGGTTTACTAGTTTAGTGAATGCAACAAAAACTATAGCTTTTTATAGTTAAAACCTATATAAAATGTACAAGTCTGCCTGTAGAACCAGGCCACATGGTCTCTCAAGTCTGCTTTAATGCACAGCTAGCACTCATACTGTAGCTGACCCCTCTCTGCCCCCCCTCACCTTTACCCCACACCCTGTTCCATGCCCTTTTGAAAATGTCCACCGTCCTGCAGGATACTACCTCATTGGATAGAGTGTTCCATTCCTCCACTACCCTCTCTGTGAAAAAATTCCTCCTCATCTCTCTCCAATATCTTTCACCCTCCAATCTGAGACCATGTCCACTTGTGTCCCTTCTCCTCCTCAGCTTAAATATCCCTTCTGTGCCCATTTTGTTAATCCCCTTCAAGTATCTGAAGGTCTCAATCATATCCCCCCATCCCTCCTCTCCTCTATGGTGTACACATTCATCTCAGTCAGCCTGTCCTCATAGGTTTTGCCCTCCAGCCCCTGGATCATCTTCGTTGTCATTCACTGCACCCCCTCCAGCGACCCAATGACATGTAATGAATTCCTGGCCATGTCGCTAATGAACGCAATGTCTAGAAGGTTCCAGCAAAACCTAAGAAAGAAGTGAATAGTTACATGCTATTTCTGTATAGTTTAAATCTGATTTATGTGCGATCGGGCTAATTTAATATACTTGGGGGTTGCCGCATGTAACACCTAAGATGAAGCAATAGCCAAACAGCACAGGCAGAACACTCAATTGCTAATGCGAGGAAACTGAACACTGTTGTACATATACATGCCTGAACTTTTGGATATATTGTATTTATCTGAAATAAACTGTAGTGTTCTGCCGCCTCCTTGCTGCAAGTCACTAACTCCAATCTCATTCGGCTGGATCAAGGGCTCATCATGACAGCAGTTTTCATCAACTAGGCCAAGACTGTTAACTCAGTGACCCACCTCCTCCTCCTGGATAAGCTGAGCTCTGTCAGCCTCCCAGCTTCTGCTGTCAGCTGGTTCTGTTCCAATCTCATGGGCCAACTGCAGTTGGTACGTTAAAGATGCCCTGTCCACACCACTTTCATTTCACATTGGGGTACTACAGGGATACATCATGGTTCCCATCTTTTTCATCAACTTCCTAAATGACCTTCCCTCCATCCGTGCCAACCCACATATCCATATGTATTCAGGTGACACAGTCATCAACTTCTCCAGTCCCTTAGCTTCAGCTGTGGAAGTTTAACAAAAGCATGACTGCCACAGTGTCCTATGCTGGTTCCTCTCCAACAACCCCAGGTCAATACTGAAAAACAAAATGGTGGCCAGACCTTTGGCACAGCCAGAGACAGCCCAGACCTCCCCAACTTCCCCTCCCCCCCCGGGTGACAAACCCTTGATGGGATCTCCTCCTTCAGGTACCTGACTGTTTAGATGGACAATAGGTTGGACCTTTGCCCACATCAATGCCATCTTCTCCATACTCGACCCCAACCTAGGTGCATTATATCACAACAAGGACTGCCCACATCAATGCCATCCACTCTAAACTCCATCCCAACCTTGGTGAACTATACCACAACAAGAACTGCCCACATCAATGCCATCCACTCCATACTCCACCCCAACCAAGGTGCACTATACCACAACGAGGACTGTCCACATCGATGCCATTCACTCTATACTCCACCCCAACCTAGGTGCACTATACCACAAGAAGAACTGCCCACATCAACGCCGTCCACTCTATACTCCACCCAACCAAGGTGCACTATACCACAACAAGGACTGCCCATATCGATGCCACCCACTCTATACTCCACCCCAACCTAGGTGCACTATTCAACAACAAGGATTGCCCACATCTGAGCCATCCACTCCATACTCCACCCCAACCAAGGTGCACTATACCACAACAAGGACTGCCCACTTCAATGCCATCCACTCCATACTCCATCGCAACCTAGGTGCACTATACCACAACAAAGACTGCCCACATCAATGCCATCCATGCCATACTCCACCCCAACCTAGGTACAGTATACCACAACAAGGACTGTCCACATCGATACCATCCAATCCATACTCCATCACAACCTAGGTGCACTATACCACTACAAGGACAGCCCATATCAATGCCATCCACTCCATATTCCACCCCAACCTAGGTGCACTATACCACAACAAGGACTGCCCACATCAACGCTATCCTCTACATACTCCACCCCAACCTAGGTGCACTATACCACAACAAGGACTGCCCACATCAATGCCATCCACTACATAATCCACCCCAACCTAATTACACTATACCACAACAAGGACTGCCCACATCAACGCCATCCACTCCATATTCCACCCCAACCTAGGTGCACTATACCACAATAAGGATTGCCCACATCAACACCATCCACTCAATACTCCACCCCAACCTACAACATGACTGCCACACTGTTCTACGCTGGTTCCTCTCCAACAACTCCAGGTCAATTCTGAAAAACAAAATGGTGTCCATGACCTTTGGTACCAACCAGAAACAGTCCAGACCCCCTCCCTCATCTTTACCACCCTGGGTGGCACACCCTTGATGGGATAGGGGCATATGTGGGCAGGGTGGTAGCCTGGGTAGCAAACTGGCTTCAGAACAGGACACAGAAGGTAATAGTGAATGGAACACATTCCGAAGAAATGGAGGTTAATAGTGGAGTACCTCAGGGCTCAGTACTGGGTCCAGTCCTCTTTAACATCTTTATAGGTGACATTGCAGAGTGTCTGGAGGGAAAGGTATGCATCTTTGCAGATGACGCAAAGATCTGTAACAGAGTTGATACACAAGGGTGGGTAGAAAGGATGAGAAGGGACTTGGCAAGGTTGGAGGAATGCTCAGACATATGGCAAATTAGATTCAATGCAAAGAAGTGCAAAGTAATGCACCTGAGAAACAAAAACCCAGGAGAAGACTACACAATAGCAGGGGAGGTACTAGCAACAACAAAATTGGAAACGGACCTGGGGGTAGTCATATCAGATGATCTAAAGGTTGGTAAGCAATGTGAGAAGTCAGTAAGGAGAGCTGGGGGATATTAGGATGCATAGGATGGGACATCACAAGCAGAACAAGCATTTGTCAATGCCGAATGTTTGGTTGCAGGTATTTGCAGTGGAGTTTGGCACGTATGGTGCTTTACCCTAATGCCCTGTGCGATTGCTGGTATTTGCACAATAAATTTTCAGCATGACCTTTTTGTTACCCTCATTGTGCGCTACATAGGCAGAAACACGTTTTGGGCAGGATGTGAAAAATGACAGCTGTACTGCTCATAAGGAAGTGTGGTAAAATGGCAATGTTGAAAATCTGGAGTGGAAATATTGAAAATTCGCAAACCTACGAGCATGCAAGGAACTGTCAACACACGCTTGTAAAACAGTCACTGTTAGGAATTTGTTCACCAAATTTTCAACATAGCCATTTAAGATCTCTGCTCATGAACAGTGACACTGTGATTTTCTTAATGTGTCCCATACACTGAGTTCACACAGCAACTGTGCCATGGTGCGCTACATGGGTGGAAACACGTTTTGGGCAACATGTGAAAAATGACAGCTGCACTGCTCATAAGGAGGTGTGGTAAAATGGCAATGTTGAAAATGTGGAGTGAAAATATTGAAAATTCATGAACGTACGAGCATTCATAGGAACTGCGCAACACACACACTCCTAAAACAGTCATTTTTTGGAATTTTTTCACCACATTTTCAACAGAACCATTTTAAGACCTCTGCTAATGAACAGTGTCACTGTGATTTTCTGAGACTGCGAAATCACCCTTCGGGCCCCAATAACACCATGACAGTGACATCATTCATAAGAAGGGGTTCCAAATACCCCATGTTGAAAATTTGGTGCAAAAATTCCAAAAAATGCTTGAGATATGCAATAAAGTTGAAACCCCCCTATCTAGCCCATTATACAGCTTACCTGCATTTCCTCAGTTCGCGGTCGGCTTTGAAAAGTGAAGACATGTTCCTGGTCCACAGAAGATCGTCACGCCGAGGTAAGTATGGGGTGAAGGGTGGTGTGGGGAGGCTGGGTGCGCAGTGGGTGGGTGCAGGTTGTGGGAGGGGGGACTGGGAGACTATGTGGGACCGTTTTTTCTTTACAGGTGACAAAAAAAAGACTACATGGGACGTTTCCCATGCTGGGGTGGGCTCTCAGTGTGGCAGAAGGATGGCTTGGGGGAGCAGAGGAGCAGACGGGGGATTGGGCACCCCCTCAGCAAACAACGTGGAACATTTGCCATGCTGGGTTGGGCTCCCAGCATGGCAGCAAAGACCACAGGGGCAGCGTGACACGAGGGAGTGGCGTGATGCGGGGTGGTGGAGCTGTGCTCTGCATGACAGCGGTGGTTTTCTTTGAAGCGAGGACCACCACTGTCATGCTCAGCTCCTTCACCCACTGGTACAGGACCACCATGCCTGCTCAACAGAGCAGTGAATTGAAAGGGAGAGGCACACCTCCAAAGTGTGCTGCTCTCCCAAAATGTTCCTTGCGCATGCATGCAAGCAAACGTAAAAAGGGAAGTGGTTATCCCTCTGTACAGACAGTTGGTGAGACACCATCTGGAGTACTGCATGCAGTTTTGGAGACCTCATATATGCAAGGACCTAGACAGGATGGAAGCAGTACAGAGGAGGGCAACTAAAACGGTGCAAAGTCAGCATCAGAAACCATATGAAGAGAGACAGAGAGCTTAATATGTATACCCTTGATGAAAGGAGGGACAAGGGGAACATGATAGAAATGTTCAAGTACCTGAAGGGAATCAACAAAGTCCAGGAAGGTAGCATCTTTCAGAAAAAGAGAAGTGTAAGAACAAGGGGGCACAATTTAAAGACAGAGGGTGGAGATGGCACAGGGGTAATGTGAGGAAAATCTTTTTTACAAAGAGAGTGGTGGATGCATGGAAGCACCTTCCTGGGGAGGATGTTGGGTCTAAAACAGTGGAGGAATTCAAACATACATGGGAGAGACATAAGGCAATTGTAGTGAGGGGTGGCAGGAAGTAGGCTGTTGGTTAACTAGAATCTGCAGCTTATCCAGTAGATAGGAAAATGGGCAGACTGGGTGGGCCAAGTGGTCCTTATCTGCCGTCAAAGTCTTATGTTCTTATGTAACCTAGGTGCACTATACCACAACAAGGACTGCCCACATTAGTGCCTTCCACTCCATACTCCACCCTAACCTAGGTGCACTGTACCACAACAAGGACTGCTCACATCAACACCTTCCACTATATCCCAACCTAGGTGAACTATACCACAAGGACTGTCCACATCAGTGCCATCCACTCCATACTCCAGCCCAACCCAGGTGCATTATACCACAACAAGGACTGCCCACATCAAAGTCATCCACTCCATACTCCACCCCAACCCAGGTGCATTATACCACAACAAGGACTGCCCACATCAACACCATCCACTCCATACTCCACCCCAACTTAGGTGCACTATACCACAACAAGGACTGCCCACATCAGTGCAATCCACTCCATACTCCACCCCAACCTAGGTGCACTATACCACAACAAGGACTGCCAACATCAGTGCCATCCACTCCATGCTGCACCCCAACCTAGGTGCACTGTACCACAACAAGGACTGCCCACATCAGTGCAATCCACTCCATACTCCAGCCCAACCCAGGTGCATTATACCACAACAAGGACTGCCCACATCAGTGCAATCCACTCCATACTCCACCCCAACCTAGGTGCACTATACCACAACAAGGACTGCCCACATCAGTGCCATCCACTCCATACTCCATCCCAACCCAGGTGCATTATACCACAACAAGGACTGCCCACATCAGTCATCCACTCCATACTCCATCCCAACCCAGGTGCACTATACCACAACAAGAACTGCCCACATCAGTGCCATCCACTCCATACTGCACCCCAACCTACTGTAGGTGCACTATACCACAACAAGGACTGCCCACATCAACACCATCCACTCCATACTCTATCCCAAACTAGGTGCACTATACCACAACAAGGACTGCTCACATCGATGTCATCCACTCCATACTCTATCCCAACCTAGGTACACTATACCACAACAAGGAATGCCTGCATCAGTGCCATCCACCCCAACGTAGGTGCACTATACCACAACAAGGACTGCCCACATCAACGCCATCCACTCCATACTCCACTCCAACCTAGGTACACTATACCACAACAAGAACTGCCCACATCAGTGCCATCCACTCTATACTGCACCCCAACCTACTGTAGGTGCACTATACCACAACAAGGACTGCCCACATCAACACCATCCACTCCATACTCCATCCCAACCTAGGTGCACTATACCACAACAAGGACTGCTCACATCGATGTCATCCACACCATACTCCATCCCAACCTAGGTACACTATACCACAACAAGGACTGCCCACATCAATGCCATCCACTCCATACTCCATCCCAACCTAGGTGCACTATTCCACAACAAGGACTGCCCACATCAGCACCATCCACTCCATACTCTATCCCAACCTAGGTGCACTATACCACAACAAGGAATGCCTACATCAGTGCCATCCACCCCAACGTAGGTGCACTATACCACAACAAGGACTGACCACATCAACCACATCCACCCCAACCTAGGCTCAAGAGAGGTGGCTGTGAAAGTCAGGAAGGAAAAGATAGCATTCCGGAAGTATAAGGAAACACAGAAGGAGCAGGACAGAGAGCTGTACCAGTTAAGGCAGAAAGAAGCAGGGAAGGAAGTCAGAATAGCAAAGGCCCAAACTGAGGAAAAGATAGCCAACTCAGTTAAGAAGGGGGATAAAACCTTTTACAGGTACATCAGCAGTGTAGAAAGACAAAGGAGGGATAGTGAGGCTGAATAGAATGAGCAGTGGGTGGGCAGAGGGGGACAGTGAAAAAGCAGGAATACTGAACGAATATTTCTGCTCAGTATTCACAAAAGAGGAGGGGGAAGTGCCTAATCCAATTAACAGAAGCACTCTTGATAGGGGGGTCGATCCCAGTCCTTTCACAGAAGAAAGGTTTCTGCAAGAACTCCTAAAACTGAAGGTGGACAAAGCAGGGTTTTAAATAATTGATTAGCAGTTTTTTTCTTGGGACAATGGTAACCGCACAGAAAGTATTTATATAGGTTTTCTAGAAGTGTTATGTTTGTTAAACACAGTGAGGCAAGTGCTGTGCATTTTCACAATGTTTTAGCACTTTTATGAGCAAAACGCTAATCAATTTTTGAAGTTAAATAAATCCCTGCAAAGCAATGGGTCCTGATGGAATTCACCCCAGAATTCTAAAAGAATTAAGGAAGGAACTAGTGAAACCACTGGCTACTCTTTTTAATAAATCATGGGAGGATGGTGTGGTACCCGAGGACTGGAGGAAGGCGGATGTGATTCCCCTTCACAAAAGTGGGACCAAGACAGAGGCAGGAAACTACAGACCTGTCAGTCTGACCTCTGTGGTAGGGAAAGTGATGGAGTCACTTCTGAAGGAAAGAATAGTTGAGTACCTAGAGGTCAGTGGAGCACAGGATCCAAGGCAGCATGGGTTCACAGTGGGAAGGTCATGTCAGGCCAGATCTAATAGATTTCTTTGACTGGGTGACCAAAGTAGTAGACCAGGGAGGGCTGTGGGCGTGGCCTACCTAGACTTTAGCAAGGCATTTGACACAGTCCCACAAAAGATTAATAGTCAATTAACCAGCCTGGGAGTGGGTCCCAGGGTGGTAGCATGGGTAAAACATTGGCTGGACAACAGGACACAGAAGGTAATTGTAAATGGAGTCCACTCTGAAGAAAGGTCGGTTACTAGTGGGGTACCGCAGGGTTCAGTATTGGGTCCAGTCCTTTTTAATGTCTTCATCAGTGACATTGCAGAGGGACTGGAAGGAAAAGTATGCCTTTTTGCAGATGACACAAAGATCTGCAACAGGGTTGATACACAAGGAGGCGTGGAAAGGATGAAAAGGGACTTGGCAAGGTTGGAGGAATGGTCAGACGTATGGCAGCTAGGATTCAATGCAAAAAAGTGCAAAATAATGCACCTGGGAAACAAGAACCCAGGGGAAGAATACACAATGGGTGGGGAGGTAGTAACAACAACAAAACAGGAAAGGGACCTGGGGGTAATCATATCAGATGACCTTAAGGTTAGCAAGCAATGTGAGAAGGCAGTAGGGAGGGCCGGGGGTATACTGGGATGTATAGGGAGAGGCATCAGCAGCAGAAAACAGGAAGTTGTTATCCCTCTGTACAGACAGTTGGTGAGACCCCATCTGGAATACTGTGTCCAGTTCTGGAGACCCCATCTCTGCAAGGACATAGACAGGATAGAGGCAGTCCAGAGGAGGGCAACTAAAATGGTGCAGGGTCTGCAAGAGAAGCCGTATGAGGAGAGACTAAAGGAGCTTAATATGCATACCCTTGAGGAAAGAAGGAGAGGGGACATGATAGAAACTTTCAAGTACCTCAAGGGAATCAACAAAGTCCAAGAGGGTAGCATCTTTCAGAAAAAGAGATTTGCAAGAACAAGGACACACAATTTAAAGATAGAAGGAGGGCGGTTCAGGGGCAATGTGAGGAAGTATTATTTCACAGAGAGGGTAGTGGATGCATGGAACAGCCTTCCTGAGGAAGTTGTGGGGTCTAAAACTGTGGGAGAATTCAAGAATGCATGGGACAGACACAAGGCAATTCTTGTGGTGGGCAGGAAGATAAAGGCTGTTGGTTAACTAGGATCTGCGGCCTATCCTGTAGGTAGGGTAATGGGCAGACTAGATAGGCCTAGCAGTCCTTATCTGCCGTCAAAGTCTATGTTTCTATGTTCTATGTTTCTAGGTGCACTATCCCACAACAAGGAATGCCCACATCAGTACCATCCACCCCAACATAAGTGCCCTATACCACAACAAGGACTGCCCACATCAATGCCATCCACTCCATTCTCCACCCCAACCTATGTGCACTATACCACAATGAGGGCTGCCTTTCTTCCCAGGTGAACCAGTAGCTTGCCACTAAAATGGTTCTCCCAGTGTTTGGCTATGTGGATGTGCTCTATGGCACTGCCCCCTTCTCTTCTCTTTCCAGACTGGACACCCTCTGTAATGCTTTTTCTCACTTCATTTCTAACTGCACCTCTCGCTTTCACCACTTCTCCCTTTACTCCTCACTCTCATTCCCTACTCTACCTTCACACTGCCAGTCCCACTGTGCATCCTTCATTAACAGATACTGGTTCAGGGCTTTTCCTCCTTACCTCTCCCCACTCCTGTGTCCCATCCCCCTTTGCTTCCTACTCTCTTAGCTCCAGAGACTCTCACAGTTTCTCTGTTCCCCATCCACACTCCCTGCTGGCAATCTGCTTTAGCATACTGCCTGCTCTCCCTCTGGGACACACTCCCTTCCCCTCTTCAGTGCCCTCTCCCTCTCTCCTCTTCATTAAATGCCAGCTAAATCTGCCACATTCTGCTCCTGCCAATCCACCAACTGACTGCTGCCTCTGGCAGTCTCTGCCACACCTATGCTACAGATGTGAATTTACCTGTACTGCCACTCTCTGTTCTAGACTTCATGCCACCATTAACATATTCCTTTAACCGCCAGCATTGTTGTCACTTTTTTCACACATAAATGCTGCTCATTGTTCCACCTAGTGCTATTACCTTTGTCACGGCACTTTTTCTTATTTCTCCTTTATTTTGTACTCAGTCATTGATGCTATGTCAGTTGTGTTGTTATACCCCCCAAAACACACTTTTTCTAAGTGCACCTTTCCTGCTTATCAATTTTCAATTAAATACATAAATGCATACATTAATAAATATATAACTAAATACATAAATTGTGTGCCACTCTTGCATGGAATGTATTGTCCCACTGCCCTTCACCCACCAAGATAGACAGCTCCCTTTGTAGAGTGGGTCCTACCCCAAAATAGAGACGCTCAGCATTTCCAGTCCCTAAACTCACCCCTCAAACACAAAGCTAGTCAGGAGCACTTATAGTCCTGGTCCTCACTCCCACCCCAATATAGAGCTGTGTTGTGGGCTTTATAGTCCTGGTCCCCACTCCCACCCCAATATAGAGCTGTGCTGTGGGCTTTATAGTCCTGGTCCCCACTCCCACCCCAATACAGAGCTGTGCTGTGGGCTTTATAGTCCTGGTCCCCACTCCCACCCCAATACAGAGCTGTGCTGTGGGCTTTATAGTCCTGGTCCTCACTCCCACCCCAATACAGAGCTGTGCTGTGGGCTTTATACTCCTGGTCCTCACTCCCACCCCAATATAGAGCTGTGCTGCGTGCTTTATAGTCCTGGTCCCTACTCCCACCCCAATATAGAGCTGTGCTGTGGACTTTATAGTCCTGGTCCCCACTCCACCCCAATATAGAGCTGTGCTGTGGACTTTATTGTACTGCTCCTCACTCACACCCCAATACAGAGCTGTGCTGAGGACTTTATAGTCCTTGTCCTCACTCCCACCCCAATACAGAGCTGTGCTGTGGACTTTATAGTCCTGGCCCCACTCCCACCCCAATACAGAGCTGTGCTGTGGACTTTATAGTCCTGGACCCCACTCCCACCCCAATACAGAGCTGTGCTGTGGACTTTATTGTCCTGGTCCTCACTCCCACCCCAATACAGAGCTGTGCTGTGGACTTTATAGTCCTGGTCCCCACTCCCACTCCAATACAGAGCTGTGCTGTGGGCTTTATAGTCCTGGTCCCCTCACTCCAATACAGAGCTGTGCTGTGGGCTTTATAGTCCTGGTCTCACTCCCACCCCAATACAGAGCTGTGCTGTGGACTTTATAGTCCTGCCCCCCAACACACACATAGCTGATCAGCAGCACTTACAGTTCAGCTACCCCTCACATAGCTACTAGGTGGCATTTCCAGTCCTGGATCACCACAAAAAAAATTGCTCTTTAGCACTTGTAGATCAGGCCCCACCATCCCAAACTCGGGGCCACTCAGCTATAATTGTAGATCCAATCTTCCCACCACATATCCGATTGTCAGCACTTGTAGTGCTGTTACCCTGCCACAGAGCAGCTGAGTGAAACTTACAGTCCCCTTCCCACCATAAAACTACTCAGCGGCACTTGGAGTGCTACTGGTCCACAAAAAGCTGTTTGACCACATGTTATGCCCCTTCCCCACAAAGTTGCTGGTTGGTAGTTGTAATCCCATTTCTCTCCACCAGAGATGATTTGCTGCATCTGTAACCCCAATCCTACTACCCTAATACTTTTCAGCTCACCAGTATTTCACATACTACCACCCTCCCCACCCTCCAAAGCTGCTCGGCATCAGTTCTGTTCCTTGTCCTGTGCCCCCAATCCAACCCTTACATTTGTACTCCCACTCTCATATCTCCACACCACCACAAATACAGAGCCTCTCAGAAGAACTTCTATTCTTGTACCACCAACAAAGGTACACCATTGTACTTTCTAGCCCTGTCCTACCCCATCAGTTCTGTCCCTTGTCCAATGCCCCAAATTCACCCCTTACATTTGTATTCCCACTCTCATATCTCCACACCACCATAAATACAAAGCCTCTCAGAAGAACTTCTTTTCTTGTTCCACCAACAAAGTTACACCATTGCACTTTCTAGCCCTGTACTACCCCATCAGTTCTGTTCCTTGTCCTGTGCCCCAATTCAACCCGTACATTTGTATTCTCATCTCATACCTCCACACCACCACAAATACAGAGCCTCTCAGAAGAACTTCTATTCTTGTACCACCAACAAAGCTATGCCATTGCACTTTCTAGCCCTGTCCTACCCCATCACTACAGAGCTGTTCAGACAAAACTACAATTTTTCAATCTCCCCCACATACACACAAAGCTGCTCGACTGCAGTTGTAGTCCCAGTCCCGGCCCAGTGCTCAGTGAAAGGACTGAACACATTATGGACAGCTGGAATGTAAACTGAGAGGGGGAAGGGGACTGCCAAGCTTCACGGAACTGGACATTTCAACAGAATGTAGCAGGAAGGCCTCCATCCAAACAGTGGGAAATAGAACAAAATGGATTTGTGGATACAGAAGGGGGAGTATTGGGAGCATAGTGAAAGGAAAGCAGTTAGGAGGGAGAGGGTCACAGCAAGGAGAGGGAGAAAGCAGAGGGGAAACCAGGGGTCTGGGCAGCTGGTAATGACAGCAGGGGGAGGGAAACAGGTAGTGTGGAAGGTGACATCCAGAGATGGCAGGTGTCTGAGGAAAAGATGGGCAACCTTCAGGCCATGATGATAGAGGGCCAAGTGAATCTGGAGGCAGTCACTGAGACCTGGAAGACCCCAGACCATGCCTGGAACCTGTCTGATTCCCAATACACCATCTACAGAAAGGACAGAATAAACATATGGGGGAGGGGTAGCAATATAGATTAGTGAGGGGACATCAGTCACCAGGGTCACTGATCACCAGTAAAATAGGTTGGTGGGATAAGGTACTATAGAAAAGGTAGACTCAAAGGACCAAGAAACATTTCACAAAGTACAACAGGTTGCTGTGTGGATCCTGCTTTGCAGGTCATGCAGAGTTCTGTGATATTGCACTTGATTCATGTAGGAACACTGATCTGGGTCTGGGGGTAGTGTTTAATCTTTCACATACCAATGTGGTCATCCAATCACTGAAGACTTAAGTACAGTAATCTTTGACATTTTGCAGTATTTGTTTTGATTTCAGGTTGTTTGCAGGGACTGCACTTCATGTGGAGAGATTTCTCTTGTCTGTCCTGTCAGTTGTTTAATGTGTAAACTGATGTGTCAGTGAATACAGTGGGGTGGCATGATTGACAACCAGACTCAGGGTCCATAACATATGTGCTCTGCCTTTTATTGTATGTTACCTCTCCCCATAAGCTTTTCTTGGTTATTATTGTAGCCTTTATTATTATTCTGCAGTGTGTGTTTAACATACCCCTGAGCCCTAGGCAGTGTATGAATCTTGCTCAAAGTCCTGAATTTCAACCCAAGGATCACAGAACCTTTAGGCCTGTGTTGCTGTTGTGTTTTGTGTCTGCACTGCATGTTTTTGCATATTGAATTGCTTTGTACTCCCATGACTTTGTACACTATGGCATGTAATAATAGTGATTACTTCGTACTCCCATTACTTTGTACACTATGGCATGTAATAATAGTGATTGCGTTGTACTCCCATGACTTTGTACACTATGGCATGCAATAATAGTGATTGCTTCATACTCCCATTACTTTGTACTCTATGGCATACAATAATAGTGATTGCTTTGTACTTCCATTACTTTGTGCACTATGGCATGCAATAATAGTGATTGCTTTGTACTCCCATTACTTTGTACACTATGGCATGTAATAATAGTGATTGCTTCATACTCCCATTACTTTGCACACTATGGCATGTAATAATAGTGATTGCTTCATACTCCCATTACTTTGTACACTATGGCATGTAATAATAGTAATTGCTTTGTACTCCCATTACTTTGTACACTATGGCATGTAATAATAGTGATTGCTTTGTACTCCTATTACTTTGTACACTACGGCATGCAATAATATTGATTGCTTTTCACCCAGGACCTCCTTGAAAAATCAGCTTTGCTCAGCAGAGCTTTATCGTAGCAAAGCAATAAATACAAAACATAGAAAAGCTGTGGCTGCTCATGTTCTCATCATCCTGGTAGCTTATTCAAAATTCAGGCTCCTTCACCTTTTGACATTTCTCTTCACATTCGAAGGCTGACTGAGCAGCTGCTCATGGAGCAATGCTGCCACCTAGTGTGTAGTGATGCCTTGTGGTACTGCGGGCCCCGTAAGTACAGCTAGAGAGGCATAGAAACACATTCATGCTCTTGTGCCTGTAAAGGAGTCTATACGATCTTTACTCAGGATCCCCTCTTCACTAAGATATTAGCAGGAGAACAGGGAATTGAATCCTTGCCATGTTAATCTTTGGTCCAGCCCTTTAGAAGATATCTGTACTGGCTGCAAGAAAGCCTGGAATTCCCTGACGAGGGGGCCACTAATGATCCTCACATGGGAGCCATTAAGAGGAAACAAGAAAAAGCAAAAAGGAGGATTTGGGATCTGGAGAGAGAAGAGAGAGAGAGAGAGAAGGGCTGCTGTGAAATGTGCAGCTGAATGAAACTAAACAGTGTTTGGTTTGTAGTTGCTCTGAAAAAAACAAGTGACTGTGAACATTTGTTTGGTACAGATGTAAAGAAACTTTTCTTTATTTAGTTGAACTTTCTTTGCTGGGAGGTTTTTTTTTTGATGGTTTCCCAAAAGTCTCAGCTTGCTACAACACTTACATGTGGTTGACTTTAGCAGCAGGATTAAACTTCCCCTTGTCTAAATAGGAATGGTAGCACTCCAATGGTTGCTACACAAGCAGCAGTAAGGACTGCAAGGAGGGAAAGGGTTAATCCCCCACCCACCCCACATCCAACCAACGCTAACTTGTTGGCCAAGCTAGCTGGCTGCCACTTCCTGTCCTGGTCCCTCTCTTCCCTCCTGTACTTCCCCCAGCTTCCGCCATTGTTGTGGCCTAGCCAGAGCTCTGGCCAACACCTAAAGGTGCCATAAGTCAGCCCCTGGGGCTGATCTAGGTGCCAGAGACCCAATCACTTGGCCGGAAGCCAAGTCCACCCCCAGGTTAGAAAAGAATCTCCCCTTCTAGCCAGATTGCAGTTCTGGACTGGTTGGCTGACAGTGTACAGAGCACAAGGGCATGGATGCCTTGAGGATCACCTGAGGCTTGGGTCTGCAGCTCCTTGGTGGCTGCTCCTCTGTAGCCAGAAGTCCTCCAGGTTCTTTGCCAGCAACAGGAGCAGCAGTCTTCCAGCCTGAAGGGAGTCCAGCAGTCTGTCCCACCTCCAGCAGTAGCAGTCATCCTCCAGCTCAACGTGGAACCCAGCACCCCCTTCCCCCAGCAGCAGCCAGCCCTGTAGGGTAAGTCCCATTAATTGTCTGCCCCTTGGCTAGTGGGTTTTCTTTCAGTTGCTTTTGTGGGTATCAGGGGTGTTTCTCCTGCCTGGGTGGTCCTCCTGTTTGCCCCCCCAGCTGAAAGCTTTGGGACCAGCATGGTGGATGGACCCCATCAGTCCCCTTCTGACAGGCCTTAGTGCCAGCTACAACCCAGTGGGTTGTTCCGTTTCACCTCTGTTCTTGGAATTCCTCCCACCTTTCCCCAGATCAGGCAGAGTCCAATTCTGTAATCGGCAGCAGAGAAGGGGGTGCTTGTTGATATCCTCTTTCCCACTCCCCTGCTCCACTTGCCCCCTGATCACCCGGATGGTGCACACAGTGCCACAGCAGCTGCAGGCCTGGTTTCACCGGGTGACCAGCTGTGTTGCATCAGGAGATAGGGGAGCAGTTTAGCACCTGGACCACAGCATCCCACTGCAATTTGCATCTGGGTGGAAATGCCTGCCCCTGCTCTGAGGTTCTGCCTAGCGGTGGATTAAGATACCAGAGACGGGGAAAAAGCAAGCTCCCTGGTGACCTCACCACCACCAGCTGCAATTGTCATTGCCCGTAGGCCCCTGGCCAGATGGTAAGTGGGCTGTAGGCCCAAAATTGCTTTTATTTAGTGCTGAGGGTGCCTACAAGTACAGGTAGGGGCATAGAGGAGCACAAGGGGCATAGCACCCACAAGGGTATAGCAAGAGGCACTGCATGGCATGAGTCCCAGAGAGTAGGATTGGTGCCAAATGGGTAGTCCACAACAGGGAAGACAGCTAGGAAATCAGCAGGAGTTAGAGTGGGGCTGAGGGATTCAAACCCTGATCTCCAGGTTGGCAGCTCAGGCCCTTGCACCATTGCGCTATACTGCCTCCTGATTATAGGGGGAATGCAGCTGTGGACAACACACTCAGGCCAAGTGCAGAGGGCAGGGGCTGGGAGCTAAAGGGGCATCATTGCTGTGCATAAAAAGCAGGGCGGCTCAAGCCTATTACCAATAGGACGCACCTGTGGCTGGGGCCTGCAGATCGATTAAATGGCTGGATGGATGCTGTGCGGCCTCTCCCCCTGACCCTGGCCATCAGGTAAACCCAGTTCCTGGTATAGAAAAGTAATTGGTGTGTATTTGCTGGGTTTAATGTTTGCCCAGATTGCACCCCGGGATGCTAAGTGATCCCAACTGACTGAACTCTTTGCACCGGGGTCTACTCACAATTGCAACAGGGCCTGAACTTGCCTGCCCTGCACCTCAACCAGTTGGTTCCTGCGCTGTCCTGAAAGGGATACAAACTGCCTGCTTCCCCCATCAACTGTATTGAGACACATCAGTTCTCTCTCTCTCTCTCTCTCTCTCTCTCCCCTCCAGTCTGAGCTGTTGCCATGGGGAAGTGGACAGGCTGCCCAACAATGATAGTCCCATCACCAGGCTAATTGCCCTAAAAAGACTGCAATTGCCTGCACCCCTGAGATCAGAGGTCACCCACCTTTTGGCCAAGCATCCAGTGCTTCCTGCCCAGCCTGCCAGTAACCCGCAAAGATAATGAAAGCCTGCACTAGCCAGCATAGCGGTAGTCAGGAACCCCCCTAGTCTAGTCAGCTTAGGAGCCACCCTGGTTCACGATAGTGAGGTTCACTCCAAAGTATACAATTAGAAAATTGACCAATTTTTGTTTTACTAGTTGGAAGTGGCCATAGCTCCTTTCCCTGGCTAGGCGGCAACTCATCAGGAACCTTCCAGAAAACCAGTCATCACCATTGAAGGACATTGCCTTGATCGATCCTCCATCCTCTCACTACCTGTATTCCAGCTCTGGACCAGCTCTGCATCCTCTTCATCTTCTCATCTTCATCTACATCTGTGGTCTTCAGTCCTCATGTCGCCAATGAGACTGATTGGTCACCAGGTACTGTATCCACATTTCAAAGCTAGCTAGCAACCACCTGCACTGCACCCAAAAGACTACCCATCCTACTTGGTGACTGTCAGGATCATAACTGGGGTGCCTTTCTAAGTATCCTCTGGCCAAGGTGGGTAGGTCTTGATAAAAGTATTATTATTGATGTCTGCAAACGTAGGGCACTAGGTGATCCTGTTAGTAGGTATTTGCACATTGTTAACAAATGTATGATTGTTTATTTTTATAGTTACTTCTGTTAGACCTGTGTACTGTCTCCTACTACAAAGACTGTTTGTGCAGGACAATTACTCTACCTATTTCTTTCCAGTGGAAACCAGTGGTGGCTACCCATAAAAGCTCTCTGTTTGCATCTGGAACCATTGTGCCTGGGCTCTCCTTGACCAAAAAGAGACCTAACCATCCACCGAGTTCGCCAACACAAGGGGTAAGATGGACTCAGACAAAACAGTGAAATGGCTGCCAGAACAGAAAGAGCAACAGACCCAGATGCAAAGCACAACAGTTTAAGATGCAAAGAAAACAATCATTTGTCAATGGGGAATGTTTGCTTCAGCATTGGTAGTGCAGGAGTTAGACAGATGCATAGAAGGAATGGCAGTGATGTAGTGAACCAACACTAACCCCCACCCCTACCCTGCAGAGACTGACAGCATTGGTAGTGCAGGAGTTAGACAGATGTATAGTAGGAATGGCAGTGATGTAGTGAACAAACGCCAACCCCACCCCTACCCTGCAGGGACTGACATGCATTGGAATTGCAGGAATTAGAGGGATGTGCAGTAGGAATGGCAGTGACGTAGTAAACTAACACCAAACCCTGCCCCTAACCTGCAGGGACTGACAGGCATTGGTAGCACAGGAGATAGAGAGATGTATAGTAGGAATGATAGTGAAGCAGTGAACTAACGTCAACCCCCACCCCTACCATGCAGAGACTGACAGGAGTTGGTACTGCAGAAGTTAGAAAGATGCATAGCAGGAATGGCAGTGATGTAGTGAACTAACGTCAAACTCCACCACTACCCTGCAGGGACTGAGAGGCACTGGTAGTGCAGGAGTTAGAGAGGAGCATATCAGAAATGGCTGTGCCATAGTGAACTAACACCAACCCCCAACCCTACCCTGCAGAGACTGACAGGCATTGGTAGTAGGAGTTGGGAGAGATGCATAGTAGGAACGGTGGATGGGAGGAATACAACTTCACCGAATTCCCCTGGGTAGGACTGGACGGCATTGAGAAAAAGTAGTACAAAGAAGGATGCATAGTAGGAATGGCAGTGACATAGTGAACTATCACTGCCCACACCCCTCACCCTGTTGAGATTCGGACAGTACTGGCAGTGTGTGATTTAGAGAAATGCATAGTAGGAATGGCAGTGATTTAAGGTTAACACCAAACCCCACCCTACTCCTGCAGAGACTGACAAGCCTTGGTAGTGCATGAGTTAGAGAGATGTATAGTAGGAATGGCAGTGACATAGTGAACTAACACCAACCCCAACCTCTACCCTGCAGAGACTGACAGTCACCGGTAGTACAGGAGTTAGAGAGATGCACAGCAGGAATGGCATTGATGTAGTGAACTAACACCAAACCCCGCCCCAACCCTGCAGGGACTGACAGGCATTGGTAGAGCAGGAGTTCGAGAGATGCATAGCAGGAATGGCAGTGATGTAGAACTAACGCTAACCCTCAGCCTACCCTGCAGGAACTGAGAGGCACTGTAGTGCAGGAGGAGAGATATATAGGAATGGCAGACGAGAACTAACGCCCACTCCCCACCCCTACCTCTGCAGAGACTGATGTGCATTGGTAGACAGAGTTAGAGAGGTATAGTAGGAATGGCAAGAGATGATAGTGAAATAACCCCACCCCACCCCTACCCTGCAGGGACTGACAGGGTATAGGTACTGCAGGAGTTAGAGAGATGTACAGCAGGAATGGCAGTAATGTAGAGAACTAATGCAAACCCACCCCTAGCCTGCAGAGACTGACAGGCACTGGTAGTGCAGGATTTAGAGAGATGCACAGTAGGAATGGCAGTGACGTAGTGAACTAACGCCAACTCCCACCGTACCCTGCAGGTACTGACAGGAATAGGTACTGCAGGAGTTAGAGAGATTTACAGCAGGAATGGCAGTGATTTAGTGAACTAACGTCAACCTCAACCCTACCCTGCAGGGACTGACTCGCACTCGTAGTGCAGGAGTTCGAGAGATGGATAGCAGGAATGGCAGTGAAGTAGTGAACTAATGCCAACTCCTGCCACTACCCTGCATAGACTGACCGGCACTGGTAGTGCAGGAGTTAGAGAGATGGATAGCAGGAATGGTAGTGATGTAGTGAACCAACACCAACCCCCACCCCTACCCTGCAGAGATTGACAGGAACTGGTAGTGCAGGAGTTAGCGAGATGTATAATAGGAATGGCAGTGATGTTGAGGACTAAAGTCAACCCCCAACCCTACCCTGCAGGGACTGACAGGCACGGTAGAGCAGTGTGAGTTCGAGAGATGCACAGCAGGAATGGCAGGATATGTTGTGAACCAATCCTCAAACTCCCCCTACTTCCCTGCAGGACTGACAGGCCCTGGTAGTAGTAGCAGATAGGTATATACCAAAATGGCAGTGACATAGGACCACAACACCAACCTCAACCCTACCCTGCAGATACTGACAGGCATTGGTACTGCAGGAGAGTTAGGAAAGATGTATAGTGGAATGGCAGTGATGTAGAGAATCAATCGCCAACCCCCACCCCAACTCTGCAGTGACTGACTGGCATTGTGGTAGGTGTCTGAGAAGTATAGTAGGAATGTCAGTGAAGTGGGAACTAATGCTCGCCCCCGCCGCTACACTGCAGAGACAGACAGGTACTGAAGTGCAGGAGTCAGAGAGATGACAGTAGGGAATAGCAGTGATATAGCTAACCATCCCAACCCCACCCTACACTGCAGGGACTGACGGGCATTGCGGTGCAGTAGCTAGAGAAATGGCAGAAGGAATGGCAGTGACGGGGGAACTAATGCAAACCCCACCCCAGCCTGCTAGAGACTGACAGGCACTGGTAGTGCAGGATTTAGAGATGCAATAGTAGAATGGCAGGATGAGTGAACTAACGCCAACTCCCACCGTACCCTGCAGGTACTGACAGGAATAGGTACTGCAGGAGTTAGAGAGATTTACAGCAGGAATGGCAGTGATTTAGTGAACTAACGTCAACCTCAACCCTACCCTGCAGGGACTGACTGGCACTGGTAGTGCAGGAGTTCGAGAGATGGATAGCAGGAATGGCAGTGAAGTAGTGAACTAATGCCAACTCCTGCCACTACCCTGCAGAGACTGACCGGCACTGGTAGTGCAGGAGTTAGAGAGATGGACAGAGGAATGGTAGATGAAGTGAACTAACACCAACCCCACCCCTCACCTACAGAGACGACAGGTCTCAGTGCAGGAGTTGAAGTAGATGTATAATAGGAATGGCAGGAGGTTATGGATCAAAGTCAACCCCCAACCCTACCCTGCAGGGACTGACAGGCATTGGTAGAGCAGGAGTTCGAGAGATGCATAGCAGGAATGGCAGTGATGTTGTGAACTAACTTCAAACTCCCCCACTTCCCTGCAGGGACTGACAGGCACTGGTAGTGCAGAAGTTAGATAGGAGCATATCAAAAATGGCAGTGACATAGTGGACTAACACCAACCCTCAACCCTACCCTGCAGATACTGACAGGCATTGGTACTGCAGGAGTTAGAAAGATGTATAGTGGGAATGGCAGTGATGTAGAGAACTAACGTCAACCCCCACCCCAACTCTGCAGTGACTGACTGGCATTGGTAGTGCAGGTGTCAGAGAGAAGTATAGTAGGAATGTCAGTGAAGTAGGGAACTAATGCCTGCCCCCGCCGCTACACTGCAGAGACAGACAGGCATTGGAAGTGCAGGAGTCAGAGAGATGTATAGTAGGAATGGCAGTGATATAGCGAACTAACGCCAACCCCCACCCCTACACTGCAGGGACTGACGGGCATTGGTGGTGCAGTAGTTAGAGAAATGTATAGAAGGAATGGCAGTGACGTAGGGAACTAATGCCAACTCCCACCCCTACCCTGCAGAGACTGACAGGCACTGGTAGTGCAGGAGTTAGAGAGATGTACAGCAGGAATGGCTGTGATGTAGTGAACTAACGCCAACCCCCACCCCTACCCTGCAGGGACTGACAGGCACTGGTATTGCAGAAGTTAGACTCAGAGTAGGAATGGCAGGGATGTAGAGAACTAACGCTAACACCCACCCCTACCCTGCAGAGACAGACAAACCTTGGTAGTGCAGGAGTTAAAGAGATGTATGGTAGGAATGGCAGTGACATAGTGAACAAACCCCAACTCCCACCCTACCCTGCAGATACTGACAGGCATAGGTACTGCAGGAGTTAGAGAGGAGCATATCAGGAATGGCAGTGATGTAGTGAACTAACGCCAACCCCCACCCCTACCCTGCAGGGACTGACAGGCACTGGTATTGCAGGAGTCAGAGAGATGTATAGAAGGAATGGCAGTGATGTAGTGAACTAATGCCCACGTCCACCCCTACCCTGCTGAGACTGACGATCACTGGAAGTGCAGGAGTTATGGAGATGTATAGCAGGAATGTCAGTGATGTAATACCCTACAGAGCTAGACAGGCATTGGCAGTGCAGGAGTTAGAGAGGTGTATAGTAGGAATGGCAGTGACGTAGTGAACTAACACCAACCCCCACCCTACCCTGCAGAGACTAAAAGGCATTGGTAGTGCAGGAGTTAGAGAGATGTATAGAAGGAATGGCAGTGATGTAGTGAACTAACGCCTACCATCTCCCTTACTCAAGAGTCTAACAGTCTTGGAAAAGCAGTAGTTAGAGGATGTATAGTAGGAATGGCAGTGATAGTGAATGAACACCAGCCCCACCCCTCACTCCGCAGGCAGAGACTGACAGGAATTGGCAATGCAGGAGTTAGAGAGATGCATAGTAGGAAATGGCAGGATGAAGGTACTAAAGCCTACCCCCACCCTACCCTGCAGGGACTTGACACCGGTGGTAGTGCAGGAGTTAGAGAGATGCACAGCAGGAATGGCAGTGATGTAGAGAACTAACGCCAACCCCCACCCTACCCTGCAAGACTGACAGGCACTGGTAGTGTCAGAGTTAGAGAGATGTATAGTAGGAATGGCAGTGATGTAGTGAACTAACGTCAACCTCCATCCTACCCTGCAGGGACTGACAGGCATTGGTAGTGTAGTTGTTAGAGATATGCCTAGTAGAAATGGCAGTGAAGTAGTGAACTAACACCAACCCCCACCCCTACCCCGCAGGAACTGACATGCATTGGTAGTGCAGGAGTTAGAGAGATGTATAGAAGGAAAGGCAGGGATGTAGTGAACTAACGCCTTCCCTGCCCCCACCCTGCAGAGACTGGTTTTTCCTTTCAAGTGCAGGGAGTTAGAGAGAGATGTATAGTAGGAATGGGAGAGACTCAGGAACCAACAACAGTAACCCCCACCCCTACCCTGCAGAGACTGATAGTCACCTGTAGTGGCACTGTATAGAGATGCAGGAATGGCAGGATGTAGTGAACTAACTAACCCCCACTCCTACCCTGTAGGGACTGACAGGCATTAAGCAGGTGTTAGAGAGAAGCACAGTAGGAAATTACAGATGTAGTGAACTAACGCCAACCCACCCCTACCCTGTAGAGAATGACAGGCACTAGTGTGAGGAGTTAGAGAGATGTATGTAGAATGGCAGATGTAGAACTAATGCCAACCCCCACCCCTACCCTGGAGGACTGGCAGGCATTGTAGTGTAGAGTTATAGATGCATAGAGAATGGCAGGATGTTGGGAACTAACATCATTCTCCACCCTTCCTTGTGGGGATTGACAGGCAATGGTAGTGCAGTAGAGAGAGCATATCAGAATGGCAGGACAGTGAACTAACATTAACCCCACCCTTACCCGAAGAGAGACTGACAGTCACCGAGTAGTGCAGGAGTTAGAGACATAGGAATAGAAGTGATGTATAGAACATAGAAGATAGAATTTGACGCAGATAAGGACCGCTGTCTACCTAGTCTGCCCATTTTCCTACCAATAGATAAGCTGCAGAACCTAGTTATCCAACAGCTACTTCCTTTACCCGCCTTAGACTGCCTTAGCCTGTCCCATGCATTCTGAAGTCCACCACTTGACTCCTTACCCCTCAGGGAGGCTGTTCCATGCATCCACAACCCTCAGTGAAAATATCACATTACCCTGAGGCGCCCCCTATCTTCAAATTGTGCCCCCTTGTTCTTGCATCTCTTTTCTGGAAGATGCTACCCTCTTGACTTTGTTAATTCCTTGAGGTACTTGCAGGTTTTATCATGTCCTCTCCTTCTTTCCTCAAGAGTATGAATATATTAAGCTCTTTAGTCTTCTTCTAGGTCTCTGGTGCAGACCCCACCATTTTGGTTGTCCTCCGGACAGCTCCACCTGTCTATGTCTTTGTGGAGATGGGGTTCCAGAACTGTACACAGTACTCAGATGGGTCCACCAACTGTCTGTACAGAGGGATAACAACTCTGTTTTCTACTATTGGCTCTTCTCTGCATCCCAGTATCCCTCCAGCCTTCCTTACTGCCTTCTCACATTGCTGCCCAATTTTTAGTCATCTGTGATATACCCCTGTCCCTTCCATTTACTGTCGTATCCACCCCCATTGTGTATGCTTCCCTGTTTTTGTTTCAGGTAATATCTGCACTTTTTATTGAACTGAGCTGCCACATTTGACCATTCCTCCAACCTGTCAAGTCCCTTCATCCCACTCATCCTGTGTATCAACCCTGTTGTGATCTTTGTCATCTGCAAAGAGACATACTTTTCCTTCCAGTTCCTCTGCAATGTCACTATAAGATATTAAAAGGACTGGTCCTAGTACTTGAACCCTGTGGCCCCACTAGTAACCCTCCTTTCTTCACTGTGTACCCATTTACTACCCTTTGGGCCCTGTTGTCTAGCCAATTTTTATCCAGGCTACCACCTTGGGACCCATTCAAGGCTGTCTATCTTGTGTATTAATCTTTGGGGACTGTAATGTGTCTTGTTAAAATCTAGGCAGGCCATGCCACAGCCCTCCCTGATCTACTACTTGTGTCACCCAGTCAAGAAATCATTAGATTTGTCTGACATGACCTTCCATCGTAATCCATGCTGCCTGGGCCCTGGCCCACTGGCCTCAAGGTACCAACAATTCTTCTTCTGAAGTGATTCCATCATTTCCTACCACTGAGGTCAACTAACTTTCTGAGTTTCGCTCTGTCTGTTTCTACTTTTGTGAAGAGGAACCACATCTGCCTCCTCCAGTCCTTGGGTACCACCCCATCCTCCATGATTGTTAAAGAGAGTAGTCAGTGTGTCACTAGTTCTACCTTAGTTCTTTAGAATTTTGGTGAATCTATCAGCCCTATTGTCTTGTCCACCTCAATTTTATTAGTTCATTCAGAACCTCTTCTGTAAATGGACTGGTATCAACCCCTGCCTTCAGTGTTTTTCTTGTTTGGTTTAGGTAACTCTCCTCTTCCTTTTGGGAATACTGAGCAGAAATATTCATTCAGTAACCCTGCCTTTTCACTGTCACTTTCACCCATATTCCTCTCCCTTTATTAAGCCTTTAGCACTTCCTTGGTCTTTCTTCACTCCTGTCACCATAAAGGTCTTATCCCCCTTCTTAACAGAATTGGCTATCCTTTCTTCGGTTTGGGCTTTGCTATTCTGACTACCTTCCAAGTTTCTTCTGTTTTAACTGATGTGTTCTCTGTCCTGTTCTTCTGGTTTCCTATATTTCCTGAATGCTGCCTTTCTCCTCTTAACTTTCCCATACTCTTTTGTGAACTATAGTGTTTTTTTCCTTTCATGGTTTTATTTTTTTTTTTTACAAAGGCTTGTTGCCCTGTGATGGCTGTTTTGATCTTCCCTGTTCCTCCACCCTCCTTCTTGCCTGTTTCTAGTGTTTTCTGAGGCACCTCTCATTTTTCTCAAAGTCAGCCTCCTAAAGTCTAGTACTTTGCTTTGTATGGCTTGATTGTGTTGTTGTGTTTATCGTGAACCACGTTTTGGTCACTGTTCCCGGATGGCTACCCACTCTAAATCTGAGATTCTCCATCCCCATTTGAAAGTACCAGGTTAAGATTGCTCCTCCCGAGTCGGTTCCACTAGTTGTCGAGACATGCCCTGTAGGGCATCAAGACCCTGTTTGGATGTGCCTGCAGCAAAGGTGTCTAGCTAATATCTGCATATCTAGTCCCCCATCAACAAGACTCTTTTTCCGTGGCTATTCTAAGAAAGTTTTCATTTTCTTGTCCATTCCTCCTCTGAGATGGGGTCTGTATAACCGATGCGGATTGTGGTGCCATTTCCTGTCTCCAGGGTGACCCAAAGTGCCTCATCTACTCCCTGTTACTCTTAGTTCTGTTGCTTGGCCTCTTCCTTTACATAGAGAGCTACTCCTCCTCCTTCTTTACCTCCTGTCCCTTCCAGATTGTGATCCTGGTATATGTTGACATCCCATTCATGGTTCTCTGTACCATGTTTCTGTGACTGCCACAATATCCAGGCAACCTCTTCATCAAGGCCACTAGTTCAGGAGCTTGTTACATAGACTACGGGCATTGGTACTCATCACCTCCACTTTGACAGCTTACCCCTAGCCCCATTTGTCCTTACTGCCTTTGCCTTGTTTTACATTTAACTGTTCTGCCCCTAATAACTTCTGTACCCTGGCATTTACTCACTAATCACCATGTTTGTGGGAGAGGCTCGGATTTCCTGTTCCTTTCAGTGCCTCTTGGCTAGTTTTCCTTTGCCAATGAAGCATTGAACCTCTCACCTAGGGTCCTAGCCTCCGGACAGAAGCAGACCATCGCACCAGTATAGGTCTGCATTCTCCAGGTGGCCTCGAGTCCCCAATGAAGCCGAAACCCTGAGCCCACACCAGTTTTTCAACCACTCATTGAATTCCCTGGTGAGAAGTGCCCTACATCTCCCTTTGCCATAGACAGGCAGCACTCCCGAGATGTTACCGTGCGCTATTTGTCAAGGCCCCTTCCCAACTCTACAACCCTCTGTACTGCTCTGATCCCATTCCTAGTTAACATTTGTCCTGTGACACGACATCCAGCTCCTCCCTCGTGCAGCTTCTCCCACGATCCTGAGATTCGCCTTCCGTCCGTTCGTGCGTGGGTGCCAGGAGGGCACCTTACCCTCTCCCCATCATCCCCTATTTCTACCCCTAAGATTGAGTCCCACCAGAGTTGTTTTCCTGTGGGTCCTATGCCACCTCCTTGGGTCTCTGTGAGTCCTCAGCATCCTCCATGGTCTCCACGGTGCTCATAGAGGACCATCATCCACCAGAAGAGGAATGAATTGTGAAGTGTGTGGCTGGAGGGATGCAACTCTGTTCCACCACCCTCCTCCTGAGCCCACCCTGGTCCAGCCACTCCTTCTTGGCAACCTGAGTAGTGGTATTGTTCTGGTGGTCCTTTGGGTGGAGAGGAGGTTTCACGAACTTAAAGGTCAGCCTGGAGACGGCAACCTCCTCTCAGACCAGAGGTGCAAGCAACAGGGCAGCATCGGCCCAGAATGTCTCCCGGAACATCGTCGCCCCACAGCCTTTGCACTGCACCAATTCTATCATGTCTTGTCTTTTGTGTCCCTGTACTGTTTCTCTGGATGCTTACTCTCTCCTCCTTACAACTCCCCTTTCTGTTCTGGCAGCAACTCCTATCTTCTTCAGTAGTCTCCTCTTCTTGCTCAGTATCACACTACCAGCAGCTAGGGGGAGTGATACTTTTCATTCAGGTTGACAAACCAATGTTTCTATGATCCTTTCCTTCCTACTACCAAACAGGAAGTTCCTTTGATGTTAAACCAGTGGCTATAAAAGTAGAACTGGCTTTGGTGGGTGATGGAGGGTATTCTAAGAAAAAGCTAGCAACAGAAGTTGTAATTTGACTACCTGCTTTTCAATGTCTAAACCATACCTTGTAAGCTCTTTCCTCCTACTGGTTTAGCAAAGTCACCTGATACAGTACTTACTCCTGCACAGAACTTATACTGTCTTTTCTTTTCTTTCTTTTCTTTTTAACTCTGGTAAGACCCTATTAATAAAGTTGTCTGTCTGCTTTAACTAGCTGACACTGACTCTACTGAGATATAAGTTTTAAATTGAAGAAAATTTAGCTTCTTTAGTTAGCTGGCTTGCTCTACAAGGGTGCAGAACAGGAAGTGTAGTGAACCAACGTCAACCCACATTCTACCCTGCAGAGACTGGAGCATTGGTAGTGCCGGAGTAGAGAGATGTACAGTAGGAATGGCAGTGATAGTGAACTACCAACCCCACCCTACTCTGTGGAGACTGACAGGCACTGTAGTGCAGGAGTTAGAGATATAGTAGAATGATAGTGATGTAGATACACAGCAACCCCACCCTACTCTGCAGGGACAGACAGCATTGGTAGGAGGAGTGGGAGAGAGATAGTGGAATGGCAGTGATGTAGAATTAACACCAACCCCCACCCTACCCGTAGTATCTGAGAGGCACTGGTAGTGGTGATTAGAGAGATATATAGAATGGTGTGTCAGCGTGGAACGCCCACTCCCACCCTGCCCTGCAGGACTGACCAGCATGGTAGTGCAGTAGTAAGAGGGATGCTGAATGGCAGACGAGTGAACTACCAACCCACACCCCTACCCTGCTGAGACTGACAGGCACTGCAGCAGGATGAGAAATGCATAGGAAATGGAGTGACGAAGGAACTAACACTGCCCTCCTCACCTGCAGAGACTGGTGGTTTTGTAGCAGGAGTTAGGAGATGTAGTAGGAAATGGGAGTGAGATAGTGAATAATACTAACCCCGACTTACCCTGCAGAGACTGACAGTCTCCGTAGAGCAGGAGTTCTATAGCATAGCAGGAATGACAGTGATGTAGAGACATCGCCAACCCCACCCTACCTGCAGGAACTGAGAGGTACGGTAGCAGAGTAGAGAGATAATGTAGGAATGGCAGGATGTAGTGAACTGCCCACCCCACCCCTACCCCACAGAGACTGATGTGCATTGGAGAGCAGGACTTCGAGATGGATTGTGAATCGGAGGGATGTAGTGAACTAATGCCAACCCCGTCTCACCCTGCAGAGACTTATGAGCATTGGTAGTAGATAGAGAGCGTATAGGTGGAATAACAGAGACATAGGAAATATCTCACCCCCACTGCAACCCCTGCAGGGACCGACAGGCAGTGGTAGTGCAGGAGTTAGAGAGATGTAAAGCAGAATGGGAGTGTCGAAAGGAACATAGTCAACCCCACCCTACTCTGTAGAGACTGACAGGCTACTGCAGGAGTTAGAGAGATGCATAGCAGGAATGGCAAAGATGTAGTGAACTAACATCAGAATCCACCACTACCCTGTGGGACTGAGAGGCACTGGTAGTGCAGGAGTTAGGGAGGAGCATCTGCAGGCAGTGAGATAGTGAATCAATATTAACCCCTCACCCCTACCCTGCCAGGGACTGGAGCAGCATTGGTAGTGCAGGAGTCATAGAGATGAATAGTAGGGAATGGTGGTGAGGTAGTGAATCGACGCCAAACTCGCCACTCCCTGCAGGGACTGGCAGGCCAGGTAGTGCTGGAGTTAGAGATGCATTAGAAAATGAGGATGTAGAGATGTAACGCCAGCCTCCACCACAACCCCTGCAGGGACTGACAGGCATTGGTGTGCAGTAGTAAGAGGAAGTTACAGAATGCATGACGAGTGAACTGACACCAACCCTCACCCCTACCCCTGCTGGAACTGACAGGCACTGGCAGCAGGATTTAGAGAAATGCATAGTGGGAATGGCGGTGATGAAGAGAACTAATACCAATCCCTACCCTATTCTGCAGAAATATTTTACTACACATTTGCAACATAGCCATTTTCACCTCCCCATGAAAAGTACAGCTGTCATTTTTACAGGCTGTTAGGAATATTTTGCACCTGTAGTACTAAATCCGTAGTCACTGTGCATAAGCAGCTTTTCGGCTACCAAACTGATATTCCCCCTGTTCATGAGGTGGGGTCACAAAACAAACATGTTTAAAATTGGAGTTAAAATACCAACGAATGTCTGAGGTATTAGGCTTTTCAACTAAATCGCCCAACCCTATAGAGAATGACAGGAATCAGGGGTGTGACTTGGGATTCTTGCCTGTGATGCTCATACCATTCCACACCTGCAGTCACTGAGAGGCACTGAGGTATGCCTTGGACTCTTGACCCCAAACTTCACCCCATTCTCATATCGCACCATCTCACCTTATTTCCTAATGAAATGGGGTCGCATATGACCAAAGACCCCAAGGAACCGTCACACTTGTCAGGCTCTGCAGAGTGGGGTGTGGTGAAATAGCATAGCCGTTATGCCTACTGGACAAATGCACACACCGATGCCTGTCACTCTCTGCAGGGTGGTGGTAGGGTTAGCTTCAATTCAATACTTCACTGCCATTCCTATGCAGCTCTGTAACTTCTACACTACCACTGCCAATGCCAGTAAGCAAACATTCGGCATTGACAAATGCTTATTTCTAACGTTCCCCAACTGTTTTATTGCCCTTAGGTTGCAATTCTGGTTTCTGTTATGGCCTCTAGTCTTCCCAGAATGCCCTGTGGTGTGATGTCTAATTGCCCCTGCAAGAAGCCAGGGTCTGTCGCAGCTCAGCCACAGAGAAAATACTTCTTCCAAAGAAGACACGCTGCTAGATTTTGGGTGAGTGTAATCATTATTATTTTTTGATATTGTACCTTGTTCTGCTGTGTGTGTGTGTGTATTTGAATCATATCACTCTTTATTCTCTTCCTCTCAATCACTTTCAGTTTATGCACGGTACTAAGTAGCAAAATTGAACATCACCTTATAGATTGTGACATAGCAGGACAAAGGTACTAATATAAAAATAATAGTGAATTACACTCACCAAAAATCTAGCAGTGTGACTTATCTGAAAAAGTATTATCTTTGTGGCTGAGCAGTGACAGACCCTGCTAAATCTAAGGGCATAGCTACATCATTGTCACATGAGCCAGGGTGCACCATAGGAGAAGAAAGCCAATAAACCTATTTGTGATGGAAGATCCCCAGGTGTTGTAAAACTACTACACAGCTAGAAGGCTAATTTAGGAAAAACTCCTAATAGCAGACAGAGGAAAGGACATACTAGGACTTTACATACATATCAAAACACTCTACTTAACATGTATGGTTTTGCACATTCTGGGTGGACTTCTCCTTTAAGGACCCTCATGCGTGAAATCAAAACTCACAGCATGACAGTAGTACTGGCTTTCCACGCCATGCACGCCCCTTTCACAGAAAAAAAGCATACAGTGACATGCCCAACCACGACATACTACCCAAAGCATACCTCTCAACTGTACCACACTACAGGGCAGGGGCTTCCCTAGAAATAGAATTTCAGATTATCAAAATACCTCCTGTAGGTAATTTAGTACTTGTGCCATAGGAAGCAGGAGCTAAGCAAAACAATTGGCACCATTTAACTGAGTGATTATTAGGAAATAACTAGATAATGTGCCCTAACTAGAGTAGGAATAAACAAGGAAATTTACACAAAAACAAAAGTGTTCCAAAGCTGTACCATGACAAAAGATGACTGTCCTATAAAAATCTCTAATATTAATGGAAAATCCTAATGGAGGGTTATCAGCTGGGAGGAGTGCTATGCAGAGGTACCACTAAGGAGGAAAAGGATCTGGGGTGGTGGAAATGGAAAATGAACGATACGGAGCAGTGTAGGAAAGCAGCGGCAAAGGCCAACAGGATGCTGGGATGTACTGCCAGAGGAACCTCCTCCAGGAGCAGAGAGGTGATCCTGCCTCTCTATAGGTCACTGGTCAGGCTGCACCTGGAGTGCTGTGTCCAGTACTGGTGCCTGTATCTGAAGAAGGATGTCCGATTACTGGAAGGGGTACAGTGCAGAGCACCAAAGATGATGCAGGGATTGCAGCACAGGCCATATGAGGAGAGGCTGAGTGAGCTGAATATGACTCCATCGAGGAAAGAAGGGATCGGGGGATATGACTGAGACCTAGAAGTACCAAAAAGGATAAACAAAGGCATGTACTGAAGAGATATTTAAGTTGAGAGGAACATGAGAGGACAAGGTCTTCAACTGGAGGTAGAAGAGGGAAATGAGGAGACTTTTTTTTCACAGAGAGGGTTGTGGCAGAATGGAACACTGCCGGAGGAGGTGCTATCCTGTAAGGCAGTGGGAGTTTCAAATGGGGATGGGACAGGGTGGGGGGGTAATTGTGAAGGGGGGCAGCTGCAAGATAAGGGTGCTAGCTGCACACTGGCGCAGACCTGATGGACCATGTGGTCTGTTTCTGATGGCAAGTTTGTGTGTATCAGTGGACACAAGAACTACATTTTACATTTAGAGACAGATAACTTGGCAATCGTTACATGGATTTCCACAACATTTTGCATGCACAGTCTCATGGGGTAGATCTATTGATATTCCAAGTTTCGTTCCTGGCAGATATGCAGATCCTAAGATGTGAATAGTGAACTATAAAAAAAAAAAAAAAAAAAAAGGCAGAAAATCACAGTTTTTGCCATCCTGTAGCTCCCAAATGGTTTGGAATTTTAGTTTGAAATGTTCAGGGTAGAAAGGGGCTTGGCCCACAGAAATGCTTTCACTGTTTTGGTGGAAAAAAAAAACAGTAAAATATTAGTTATTGCATTTAAAAAAAAAAATCAGGCTCTATTCATGCTTAGTTAGGCGCATCAAAATAGCTGTTTAGAGATTTTTCAAATGGGACCCCATTTTAAGTGATTTTTTTTTGTTATACTGCCATTTTGTTTTCTATTTTTCCATTTAAAAAAAATCTGATTTGGAAAACCTCACAAATGACATTCTGAGAAGCAGTCAACACATGTAGCTTGCTTATCAGGCCCCTTAGCTGGATTCAGCACTTAAAAGCAGCAGAACTATGTAAAAACAATCTATACTTTTTGACTGAGTTATTCCCTGTGCTCTGCTGAAGCATATCCCTAGTACCCTTTCTCACGGCAATGCACTATTACTGAAGTAATTTGCTGGGCAGGAGTGGAGGCCATACATACCACGACACACAGTGCAGCACAGAACAATGCTGACAAGCACATGGCAGGAGAGGAGACCATACATACCACGGCACACAGTGCAGCACAAACAATACCCCAACAGAGCACAAGGCAGGAGGTGAGAGCCATACATACCATAGCACACAATGCAACACAAACAATACTGACAAGCACAAAGAGCAAGTAAGCCCATACATACCATAACACACAGTACAACACAAACAACAATAGCAAGCACAAAAGGCAGAAGTAGAAACCATACATACCATAGCACACAATGCAACACTGAAACAATGCACACAAAGCACAGAGGCAGAAGTCCAGGAGCCAGAGCACATGCCATAGCACACAATGCAACACAGAAACAATTCAGCAAACACAAGGCAAGGTAGAAACCACATGCATACCACCAGCACACAATGCAACACAAACACCATACACATAAATACACAGGAAGGAAACCATACATACCATAGAACACAATGCAACACAAACAATCCTGACAACACAAAGCAAGGTAGAAAACCATTCATACCATAGCACACAATGCAACACAAACAATACCCCAGCAAGCACAAAGGCAGGAAGTGAAAGCCATACATACCATAGCACACAATGCAACATAGAACAATACCCCAACAAGCACAAGGCAAGTAGAGGCCATGCATACCATAGCACACATACACCACAAATAATACCGAACAAGCACAGAGGCAGGGTAGAGAAACCATGCATACCATAGCACACAGTACAACACAAGTAATACAGAGCAAGCACAGGAAGGCAGGAGTAGAGGTCATCCATGCAATGGCACACAGTGCAGCACAGAGCAATACTGACAGGCACAGGGCAGGGTGGAGGGCCATGTATGCCCTGGCACACAGTGCAACACAAAGCAATGCTGACAGGCACTACTGCAGTCCCAACCCATACCAGCACCATCTGCTTTGATTCCCTTCCCTGGTCCTAGCTCATTCACCTCTTCCTCTCTAAGGCAGTGTCTGCTGCTTCTTTCCCGACCCCCACCAGACCTATCTGATATGTTTCCCTTACCTGGTCCAAGCCCTTTAACTTCAGTCTCTCCTAGGTGACTTCTGTTGCTGCTGTCCCAACTCCACCAGCCCATTCTGCAATGATTCCATTCCCTTGTCCAAGCCTTTTCACTTCTGTTTCTCAAAGGTGGCATCTGCTGCTGCTGTCCCAACCCCCCGCAAGCCCCATCTGCAATGATTCTCTTCCGTGGCCCAAGCCCATTCACTTCTGTCTCTCCAACGTTCCTTCTGCTGCTGCTGTCTAGAACCCAGCCAGCCCATCTGCTATGATTCCCTTCCCTGGTTCAAGACCATTCACTTCTTCTCTGCGAAGATGGAATCAGCTGCGGTTGTCCTGACCCCTGGTCTAAGCTCATTCACTTCTTCTCTTCCAAGGTTGCATCTGCTGCTGTTGTCCCAACCCTCGCCAAACCAGTTTACTATGATTCTCTTCTCTGGTCCAAGCCTATTCACTTCTGTTTCTCCAAGGTGGCATCTACAGCTGCTGTCCCAACCCCCGCAAGCCTGATCTGCTATGATTCCATTCCCTTGTCCAAGCCCATTCACTTCTGTCTCTCCCAAGATTTCATCTGATGCTGTCCCAACCCCCTCAAGCTCCATCTGCTTTGATTCCCTTCCCTAGTCCATGCCCAATCACCTCTGTCCTCTATAAGGTGGCATCTGCTGCTGCTGTCCCGCCCCACATCAGCCCCATCTGCTATGATTCCTTTTGTTGGTCAAAGCCCATTCACTTCTGTCTCTCCTGGGTTACATCTGCAGCTGCATTCCAGACCCCCCACCTGCCCCATATTCTAGGAGTCCCTTCCTTGGTCCAAGCCCATTCACTTCTTCCACTTTAATGGAGGCATCTGCTGCTGCTGTCCCAACCCCTACCAGCCCCATCTGCCACAATTCCCTTGCATGGTCCAAGCTCATTCACGTCTGTCTGTCTAAGGTGGCATCTGCTACTGGTGACCCATTTCCCGCCAGCCCCACACACACACGAGAAATCCCAACAGACAACAACCAGCCATGAACAGGAAGGAAGGGATTAGTCAGAACATTACTGAATGCATGTGTATCGGACAAAGAGTGTATCTGGTCTGGCTGCTGTGGCTTCGATAAAACAAAGACCCTCTAACAAGAAGCTCCACCAAGGGTCAAAGAACAGGGAACGTAATTTAGGGAAAAAACTTCAGTCAGACAGTGGTGAAAAGCAGGCTTGGAGAACAAAGAAGACAACAAAAGCAATGAAACTATACATGTGAGTGTGTGTGTGTGTGTATATATATATATATATATATATATATATATATATATAGTTGTATAATTCAATTAACTTGTAGTTGTCCTTTAACTGTTTTTCACTGTGTCCACTAGGAAGTATAGTTTTGTTTCGTTCCTATGTCCATATTGCACAAGCAAAAATTACATACCGGAGTGATCTGGACTATTTAGAGTGGCCATTGTGTAGGAAGGCCCGAGGGTGACAGGAGTGATGGGGCTCAGCCTTTTTCTTTAGTGCACGAAAATGCATGTCCTCATTTTGCAAAGGTCCTGTTTCTTTCTGTGGTTCACTATTGCCTCACTTCTGTAATTACAGAAACACAGCGAGCTCAGACGCTGATGGAGATGGAAAGCAATTGCTTTGTCCCACATCTCATTCTGCGTGAACATGGTTAGCTCAGCCCACATTGAAAGGGGCTGCAAACTAAGATTTTAGGGCAGAAAATAAGTCATATTCCAAAAACTAAATCCAAAGTAAACTATAAAAAAAAACAGTTACTTGCTTTAGTATTCTGAGTTTTACCTTGATGTCACACACATTTGAGGCCACTATCTCAAGTGACCCAATTTACAGTGTCAAATGTTAAGGCGGACCTCAGGGAAGTCAGAAATGAGCAATTGCCAGAACGAAGGAATGCCTGGTGTGGGTTGGGGGTCAAAACGGAGTGCATACCTATACCTGGGTATTGCGGCCTGAGAATGACAGTATAGGTCATAATAAAATATCACCCTCTAACATTATTCAGATTAGTTGAACTTCGACAGGTGGCAGTTCGAGGTATTTACTTGAGGAAGTTTTAGTTAGTAAGAGGGAATACAGCATGATATTGTGCAGGTTAGGACTTTTATTCTCATTCATGTTCTGACCTTGGTTCCTGCCATTTCTGTTGCAAGACCACATCGCTCCGTCGGTGGAGCTCTGGCGCCCTCTTGTGGTAGAAAGGCAGCTCTGCGCTTATACTTTGTTTTTCATTTTTATGTTTGCTTGCGCATGTGCAAGAAACATAGTGCCATCATCGGAGATTTCGGAGGTGTGTCACCTCCTCCTCCAATTCAGGCAGCCAGCTGGCAGGCGCGGCCCCTGTAAGCCAATGCATTCTGGAGCTGTCTATGACACGCTCCAAAATGCAGTGGCATACAGTTGAAAGGGAGCTACGCTGGTGAAGCAGCGATGAAGCTGCTCACGCAGCTCCCCAGCCACAGCGTGCACGCCCCGCCACACAACGTATAGCCGGCCAGGGTGCCCAATCCCATCGGCTGCGCTGCATCGTCTCCCCACCTTCCCTAGTATTTGGTGGTACGCGGCAAGGCCCACCCAGCGTGGCAATCAATAATTTGAACAGCGGGGGTGCCCAATCCCCATCGGCTGAGCGGCCCCCAAAGTCCTTGTGCTACGCTGGGAGCCCACCCAGCGTGGCAAGCGACAATATTTTTTGCCGGCGGGGTGCCCAATCCCTGTCGGCTGAAACGCCCCAAAAGTCATTGTGCCACGCTGGAGCCCACCCCAGCATGGCAAGCGATCCAAGCGTCTTTTTTGTTTTTAACCTGTAAAAAAACTGTCCACCGAGCGTCTCGTGAGCCCCCCTCCCACATTCCGCACCCCAGCCTCCCGCACCCCCCACCCCATACTTACCTCGGACTCTGGCGCGACGATCTTGGTGGACGGGAACACGTCTGCACTCTTCAAAGGCGACCGCGAACTGAGAAATGCGGTAAGCTGTATAATGGGCTAGATAGGAGGGTTCAACTGTTGCATATCTCAGGCATTTTGGGAATTTTGCACAAATTTTCAACATGGGGTTTTGGGAGCCCTTCATGAATGATGTCACTGTCATGGCGTTATTCGAGCTCGAAGGGTGATTTCGCGCAGTGACTGCGCGGTGACTGTGAAATCACCCTTTGGGACTGAATACCACCATGTGATATTGTCATGAGAAGGGGCAAAACCCCATGTTGAAATTGGTGCAAAATCAAAAAACAAACTATTTTAACAGCTTGTCGTTGGCAGTTCCTCATGCAGGCTCGTAAGTTCAAATTTCAATATTTTCACTCCAGATTTTCAACATTACCATTTCACCACACTGTCTTATGAGTAGTACAGCTGTCATTTTTCATCTCACCCAAAATGTGTTTCCACCCTTGTGGCGCAGAATGGGCATGATCGATTATCTGAAATCAATGTAGCAGGACAAATTAAGAAAATCACAGTGACACTGTTCATGAGCAGAGGTCTTGAAATGAGCTATGTTGAAAATTTGATAGAAATCTAAAATGAGCTTTTTTGCTGAAGCGTGCGTTGCGCGGTTCTCACGCGTACTCATAGGTTTTGCAATTTTCAATATTTCCGCTCCAGATTTTCAACATTGCCATTTTCCACACCTTCTTATGGTAGTACAGCTGTCATTTCACATCTCACCCAAAACATGTTTCCACCCATATGGCGCGAATGGCGCTGATGGTTGTGTGAACTCAGTGTATGGGACACATTAAGAAAATCACAGTGTCACCGTTCACGAGCAGAGATATTAAAATGGCAATGTTGCAAATTTGGTGACAGAATTCCTAAAAATGACTGTTTTACGAGTGTGCGTTGTACAGTTCCCACGCACGTTCGTAGGTTTGCGAATTTTCAATATTTCCACTCCAGATTTCAAACATTGCCATTTTTCCACACCTCCTTATGAGCAGTACAGCTGTCATTTTTCACATCTCACCCAAAACATGTTTCCGCCCATGTAGCGCACAATGGCGCAGTCGGTGTGCAAACTCAATGTATGGGACACATTAACAAAACCACAGTGACACTGGTCACGAGCAGAGGTCTTAAAATGGCTATGTTGAATACTTGGTGAAAAAATGCCTAAAAATGACTTTTACGGGCGTGCGTTGCACAGTTCCTATGCATGCTCGTAAGTTTGCAGATTTAATATTTTCACTCTAGATTTTCAACATGTCCATTTTATTAAACTTCCTTATGAACAGTCCAGCTGCAATTTTCATATGTCTCCAAAATGTGTTATCGCACATGTAGCGCACAATGGTGCTGTTGGTGTCTAAAGCAATGTTTAGGACAGATTAAGAAACTCACAGTTACACTGTTCATGAGCAGAGGTCTTAAAATGGCTATGTTGAAAATTTGGTGACAAAAGTCCATAAAATGACTATGTTACGAGTGAGCATTGTGCAGTTTCCACGCATCCTCGTTACTTCATGACTTTGTAATATTTTCAGTCCAGATTTTCACCAGTGGCATTTTTCAGCACTTCCTTATGAAGAGTACAGCTGGCATTTTTCACAACATGGCCGAAGTGTGTTTTCACACTTTCAGTGCAGAGATGCGTGGTCGCTGTGGGAAATCATTGTTCGGCACAGATAAAGAAAATCACAGTGACACTGTTCATGATCGGAGGCACCAAAATGCCTGAGTTGACAATCTGCTATAAAATATCCCCAACCTACTTATATAACGGGAGTGCATTGCACAGTTTCTATGTACGCTCGTGACTTCACCTTTTTAAATATTTTACTACACATTTGCAACATAGCCATTTTACACCTCCCCATGAAAGAGTACAGCTGTCATTTTTACAGCCTGTTGAATATTTTTGCACCTGTGGTGCTAAATGCCGTAGTCACTGTGCATAAGCAGCTTTCGGCTACCAAACTGATATTCCCCCTGTTCCTGAGGTGGGGTCACAAACCAAACATGTTGAAAATTCGGAGTTAAAATACCAACGAATGCCTGAGGTATTAGGCTTTTCAACTAAATCACCCAACCCTATAGAGAATGACAGGAATCAGGGGTGTGACTTGGGATTCTTGCCTGTGATGCTCGTACCATTCCACACCCTGCAGTCACTGAGAGGCATCGAGGTATGCCTTGGGCTCTTCGGCCCCAGACTTCACCCCATTCTCCTATATCGCACCCATCTCACCGTATTTCCTAATGAAATGGGGTGCGCATAAGGGCCAAAGACCCCAAGGAACACGTCACACTTGTCAGTCTCTGCAGAGTGGGGTGTGGTGAAATTGCTTGGCCGTTATGCCTGACAACCCAAATGCACACCCCAATGCCTGTCACTCTCTGCAGGGTGGTGGTGGGATTGGCTTCAGTTCAATACTTCACTGCCATTCCTATTACGAAGCTCTGTAACTTCTACACTACCACTGCCAATGCCAGTAAGCAAACATTCGGCATTGACAAATGCTTGTTAGTGGGGTCCTGCATACATGGAATATGAATAGGGAAAAATCTGAAGCAAACCATACTGCCAAACCAGTTGCAGTGGTGTAAGGCTCTGAGCTACAAATCTGAAGACATGGATTTGAATCCCACAGCCCCCACTTGCATACTGAGTGACCTTGAGCAAGTTGTTTAATTTCCCTGTGCTCGCAGGTTGTACCTGTAAACAAGCTTTCAGCTTAGTGTGCCACTTCTGGTTAAACTATTGACAAAAAAAAACCTTCTAGGACCAGCCAACAGTCACCACAACAGTGCTTTAGGAGAATGGCATATACTGCATCTGCCCCCCACTCCCACACTGACAACATAAAAGAAAACCACTGCTGTCAACAGGTCTCACAAAACCACTCATTTATTAATCTTTAATGTCCACAGCTGGCACTAGCAGCATGTGCACTGAACTGAACTCTGATGTTGAGACTCTAACGCCAATTCTGTAGCTGCCAATGCCTGTCAGTTTCCTAAGAAAGGGGAACATTGTTGGAAAAAAATTCTGCTTCACAGACTGCTGCCAATGATGAAAATTAACAACAGACACTTGTTACATTGTGGCTCATTTGCCACAAACAGCAAAAGCAGTGTTTCATTTGACTTAAACAACCCCACACTGAGCACAACATCAAGTGTCTCAGTCCAAAAAGGTTCAAACAACTGCAGAGACATTAACAACCTAAATTACAGCACACAGTGCTGCCTTTTCCATCCTGTACTCATCCAATGCATTCTTATTAATTATGTGTGTGTGTGTGTTACAGCACCCATCTCACTGTATTTCCTGATGGAATGGGGGTGAGCATAAGGGCCACAGACCCCAAGGCACACCGTGACACTTGTCAGTGTCTGCAGGGTTGGGTGTGGTGAAATGGCATGGCCGTTATGCCTGATGACCCAAAGGCACACCCCAATGCCTGTCAGTCTCTGCAGGGTGGTGGCGGGGTTGGCTTCAGTTCAATACTTCACTGCCACTCCTATTATGCAGCTCTCTAACTCCTACAGTACCAATGCCAATGCCAGCAAGCAAACATTCGGCATTGACAAATGCTTGTTAGAAGAGTTGACGATCATAAGTGGCATTTTCTTTTATTCACACCCCTCCCATGTCGGGTTCCTCCCTGCTGCTGAGTAGTACCCCCACGTCAAACAGGGCCACATTTCAAACTGTCTTTTTAATGCTGTTCATTTCATGCCTGGTTCCTCCCTTCTTCTGAGTCGCACTAATTTGTCCTGTTATGGCCACTTCCGAATCCCAACCATAAACAGCGTTTTTTTTTTTTAACTTTTCAACTAGATCTGCTCCACTGTTGAGGGGCATTAAAATTACTGTGCGCATCCCTCTGGTAAAAAAGTTACATCACCCCATATTTGCACCTCCATAAAAACAAAGCCTTGTCTGTTTGAGGGGAGCTGGGTGCCAGACAGTAGATACCCACTCGTTAACCAGGTGACACACTAAGCTGGGAACACAGGGAAGTGACTTGCTTGGGGTCACACAATATACAAGTGGGGGCTGTGGGGTTCAACCCCAGGTCTCCCGCTTTGCAGCTCAGAGCCTTAAAAAGTAGGTACCTACTGTCTGGCACCCAACTCCCTTCAAACATATAATGCATGCTTACAGCCGAAAAACAGAATTCGGATAGGTCGCTTCCCGATTTCGTAGTCCTGCTGCTTTAACTTTGGGCTCCCAGGTCGAACTGTAAACAAAGCTTTCAGCCGTGTGGGCGCTACTCTGAGAAAAATAATTTGATGATCATTCTACACTGACTGATAAAAGTAGCAAAATGGTTTTCAGCTCTCCAGTGAACGATTGGTGGCTCTGAAAGAGCCTTTGGGTTTCTGTTCTGGTCTATCTCGGGTCGGCGGTTTCAGGTCTAGGCTCTCTCCCCACGGATGCGGCGTGCCAGCTGGATATCTTTGGGCATGATGGTGACCCTCTTGGCGTGGATGGCACACAGGTTAGTGTCCTCAAAGAGCCCCACCAGGTAAGCCTCGCTGGCCTCCTGCAGGGCCATGACAGCCGAACTCTGGAAGCACAGGTCCGTCTTGAAATCCTGCGTGATTTCCCGGACCAGGCACTGGAAAGGCAGCTTGCGGATGAGCAGCTCGGTAGATTTCTGGTAGCGGCAGATCTCCACAGAGCCACGGTACCGGGCGGTAGTGGAGAGGTTTCTTCACTCCTCCCGTAGCGGGCGCTTTTCCGGGCAGCCTTGGTGGCGAGCTGCTTGCGAGAAGCGCCTTCCCGGTGGTTTCTCGTGGTCTGCTTTGTTCGGGCCATCTCCTACACTGAACAAGATCTCCTTCTGTTGCAACTAAAAATCCCAATGAGGAACTGCCGCAAATCAGCTGGATTTATAGGCTATTGCCGAACACACCCCTTGGCATTGATTGGTCATATGCTAATTTCCACCCATCCTTATGTCTGATTGGTTGGTTGAAGAGTACAGACAAAGGCAAGCTGTGATGTCGGGAGAACTGTCAAGTCACTGCCGTAGCCATGGATGGGAGGGAGGATCTCAGCCTTTGATTGGTCAGTTTGAACACCATTCAACACTCACAGTGCAGTTCCTTCAAGCAGCAGTACTACGAAAAAAAAAAATGTGCGCTTTTTTTTCAGTTTATTCCCTGTGCCCTGCTAATCATATTCCTGGTACTCTTTCTCGTCGGCATTGTACTATCGCCGAGTAATTTGCTCAGTTATTCTCTGCTTTTGTTTACATTTCTGCCACCCAGCATGTTGCACTGGAACCCCCTCTACTGCCAACTGCACATTTGAATGACTTGCAGGGACATCAGGAATGGTCAGCAGAGGGTCCCTCTGCTGTTGTCAAAAGACGTGATGCGACCTGAAGAAAAAGCACAGCTGAAATTAATTAGCCGCCATATTTGCTGTAGCGCTACAACACTTCAAATAAATTGCAAATATCTAAAAAACTAAGGACGACTGGGAAAAAATATTTACTGGTATGGAAACTGGAACTTTGGCCGCATGCTTACAGCTGAAAAACAGAATTTTGATTGGTCACTTCCTGATTTCGTAGTACTGCTGCTTTCATTTTTTTCTGTCCAGCGACAGTTTGAAACATGTGGCGCCTTTTAAGCAAACCAAGCCCTGGCCATTGTAGAGCCCTGGAGCATATGATCCGTGTGTGTCGCCCTCTGCATCTGAAATAAATACATTGACCCAAGCAGATACAAAATGTGGTCGGTACTCTACTGCCACCGGGGACAGCTAGGCGATTGTGAAGCACTCCGGACACGCCCTGCCCTTATTTTTGCAGAGTGCTTCCCAATCCTGTAAAACAGAAATGAATGGAAATCCTGCAACACGTTTAATGACTCTTCCAATTCCAGAAAGCTCCGTTTTTTGTGACAGATATGTTTTAACCTGAAACACAGAAGCGCTGCCTTGCACCCTCTCCGATCGAGTCCCGTAACTCGGTGCCCCCGCTTTGTTTCCTGCGGTCCCGGACTGCGCTCCTGAGAGCAGGGACCATAAACACTCAGCAGCGCTCTGCTGGGGAGAGTTGCGTTTGGTTCCATCTAGTGGCGACAGCAGGTACTGTCCGTCCCAGGAGATGGGCTACTAACCTCTCCGAAAATCATTTCCCTTCCATTGTCCAGGTTCTGAAATTGTGAGTTATCACCTGCAAGAGCCCTATTTTATTACTATAGCATGCACCTCATACAATACCCGAAATGCTGTTGTAAGACAGGTGGGCGGGAGGATGCATGTTGTGCAGTGTTGTAACAGCAGCAGTGCTTGTTGAGCAAATAATCTTAAATCACTTTGAAGGGTAGGGCTGGGATGGAAATGCTCTGCTGTGACAGTTACTTCACTCTTTTTTCACATTCTAGCCATCACTTTGATCAATATGTGCATTATCCGAACAAACTGTTGCAATGCCAGCCCACATTTTTTAATTCAGCCTTAATTGCTACAGTCCATACACGTGCTGTGTACAGTACATCTTATCATGTACCACGCTATGCTCAATCAGATCTCCACAAAACTAGAAAGAAAGTACAGAATGGCAACACCACTCGGCATTGTCTAGCCCAGTGGTTCTCAAATGGTGAGGCCAGCCTCCCAAGGAGGCCCCAGGTTGTTCAGGAGACGCTCAGTCAAGTTTGAGAAGTTACAGTATTTTATGTTGCAGCGTTTTTGTGTGAAAGGATAAAACAAAGTAAATATGGATAATTACAGGTGAATTGCTTTACTTATGCACAAATAGGTGACCAGGAAGTTTCCATTGAGCCAAAGCGTGTTTATAGGTGTGTATTTATATGTAAATGAATGCATGGGGGAGGCATGCTGAGTGAGGCTTGTTTCTACAATAGGTATGTATGTGCAAATTAGTGACTTGGAAAGACACACTGAGTCATGGCTCAGTTCTATAGTAGGTATTTATACAGTATGTAAATTGGTGACTGGGAAAGGCAAAGAGATCCAACACGTTTTCAGATATCACCTAAGGTAAGGGTACAGGATGCTGCTTAACAACAGGGTAAGAGAGGAGAGATGAAGTGGCTAAGTTTGGTTGTTCCATATAGGGAGGAAACAGAGTAACAAGGGCCCAAGAGTAAGAAAAAAGGAGCGACAAGTAAAACCTGGGATGCCAGGTCGGGGCGGAGAGCAATAAGTTGAATAAAAAGAGAACATACTCAGTCAGCTTTATTAGTTTCACTTTATTTCTGGTGTACTGTGCAAAGTAGGATTTTTTTTTCCGTGGGGAGGCCCAAGATTTTTTTGTCAAATTTGAGGGAGGCTTGAAATCTTTTTCATGGCTTGGGGGAGGCTCACTATCACAAAGTGTGAGAACTAATGGTCTAGCCTCAAGCACATAAAGCACCTCTCATGTTGAGGCTGGCAAACTCAGGAAGCTGTAAAGACATCTAGGTGTAGCAGGTGGCACGTTGAGTCAAGGAGCATTTCCACCTGTGGAAAACTAGTTTTTAAACAATAATAAACATCCACGCCAGTCTAGATGTGTCAGAGGCATTTACAGGACTATGCCAAATGTGAAACATCACCCACATTTGTGCTGCTATTTACAAATTGCATGACAAACTCAGAGTTTTCACAGTGCACATAGGTTCCTCCAGCATAAAAACTAACGACTGGGGGAAGGGTTGGTGGAGGTGTAATATGGGTGGGGGAGCAAAGTGTTGGAAAACGCGGAGGCTGATCCAGTTCCCCAAGGAGCACAATCGAGGGGCATCTTTGTGTTCTGGGGAAACTTCACTTTTTAGTGATGAAGATCCTGCTATTGCTGTAGTGAACGTAGCAGTGAGCGGAATTAGAAGAGGTTAGTTTTTAAAGTATACCTACTGTACAGCTAGTTTTAGGCCAGTCACCTTTAAACGAATACCAAATATAATTGCACCGTTCACACCACCTAATTTATTGCAGGCACTCTATGTTCTCCTGGTATGCCACACAAGCCCCAGACAGACAGTGCCAACACAGTTCTGTAAATAAGTTTTAGTGTAAGGGATGGATGCCACACAAGCCCCAGATACAGGGGGTGCCAACGCAGTTCTGTAAATAAGTTTCAGTGTAAGGGATGGATGCCACTCAAGCCCCAGACAGACAGTGCCAACGCAGTTCTGTAAATAAGTTTCGGTGTAAGGGATGGATGCCACACAAACCCCAGACACAGGGGGTGCCAACGCAGTTCTGAAAATAAGCATGTGTGTAAAGCTGTTAATGGGGATACAAATAGGAAAGATGGAATGCTGCTCCTAATTACGGTATATGCAGGCAATCTGTTGGTTCTCCTGCCTGGTGCCCCTAGGAGCATTCCACTTCTCTTGGGCCTGCTGGCTCGAGCTTCATGCTCAGCTTAGCTGGGCGTAACCTCTACTAGCAATTGAGAACCAAGGTCAAGCTGAGACAGTTATGGCTAAAGTAAGCATTTTTGTCAGCCTGAGCAGTTAGTATAGTGTCTGAAACATTCAGCTCCTATACAGGAAACGCAGCCTGCAGTAATCAGGGCCTGGCTGGTGTTTTGGTTTGTGAGAGCCGAGCCAGATTCCTGGCTTGACTCTCACTTGGCTGTAAGTGAAAAAAAAAATTAAAAGGTTTGCTCACCTCTACTCGGGGTTCAGTCAGAATCTGAGCTTAAGGTCAAATTGTCGAAAAGAAAAAATTACTCACCTTAGTAATGTTGTTTCTTCTAATGGAGTCTTGCTATATTATGACAGTAGCAGTTTGATCCACCACTATAACTGCTCCAGAGGTGAAATGGTTAATACCATTCCAAAATAGAACTTTGAGCACGAGCTCTAAGAAGCAGCTCTATCTGTGTAATTTCAAACTTGAACTGTCAGATCTTTATGAGCAAAAACTCACTAAGGTCTGTGTGAAGCTGTACCTACACTAGCCAAATGGCTACCTAAATATTAACAACCATTGCTGGTCCCAACACCCAAGACTCAAGTCAGGGGACCAGATCTACTAACACAATTCTAACAATATGAGAATAAAACAACAGTATAATAAAACACACACACACACCAAAACCCCAAAGGGAGAAACGCTTAAAGGGCATAAAATAGTGCCCACACCAAGTTGCCCGCACCCCACCCAAGTAGAAGTTCTGAGAGGGGCAGGCTGGGGAGGTCATAATATAGCAAGACTCCATTAGAAGAAACAACATTACTAAGGTGAGTAATTTTTTCTTCAAACAACATGAAGTCTTGCTATATTATGACAGTAGCAGACTACACAGCAGTACCTCCATGGAGGAGGGGCAGAACCTACTTAGGGAATAGGCTCTGAAGAACAGCTGTGCCAAACCGAGCATCTCTCCTGGCCTGGACATCCAAGGAGTAATGCTTGTAAAAGTGTGTACCGTTTTCCAAGTAGCAACCTGGCATATCTCTAATATAGGATGTCTCTGGCAGCAGCTAGAGACGCAGCTGTACCCCTGGTAGAATGAGCCCTCATGCCAGAGGGGGGACTCTGCCCAGTTTCTGATAACAAAATTGCATACAAGAGACAATCCACCTGGCAATTGATCTCTTAGTGGCAGGTTTGCCTTTCCCAACTTCACCATAGGTAAGGAAAAGTTGGAGGGACTCGAACCTGTGACCTTTGGTACGCTCTATATAGTAACTAAGAGCTCTCTTAACGTCCAGGCTGTGCAACCTCCTCTCACCAGAAGAGGAGTGATCAGTGAAAAATACTGGAAGGGAGATAGATTGATTAAGATGGAAATCTGAAACCACCTTAGGTAAAAACTTCCTATTAGTCCTAAGGATTACCTTATCCCTGTGGAAAGAAATAAAGTCAGTTTCCACTGACAAGGCTTGCAACTCACTTATGCACCTGGCAGAAGTGATAGCCACTAGAAAAACAGTTTTCCAAGTTAGGTACTTAAGCTCTGCAGAAGACAGAGGTTCAAAAGGGGGTTGCATTAACTGGGCAATGCAAACATTAAGGTCCCAGGCGGGGGCCAGTTCCCGAAAGGGTGGATTAGTATGGAGTAATCCCTTAAAAACTTGGAAAACAGAGGGTGAGAGGAAAGAGGGGATGACTTTCCTGCTGACACAAAAGCAGATACAGCTGCCAAATGGACTCTCAGGGTAGCTGGTCTGAGACCCAAGGAATTAAGATGTACCATGTAATCTAACACAGTGGGCAAATCAGCAGATTCTGGGGAAATATTTTTCCCAGCACACCAAATGGAAAACCTTTTCCATTTAGAACTATAAGTAGCCCTAGTGGAAGGCTTTCTGGAAGCCTTTAGGATTTCAAGAACACCCGAGAGAGGTGTAATCAGCAAACTCTAACTCCTCAAGAGCCAGGCCTTGAGGTTGAGGGATTTGAGGTCCGGATACCAAACCCTTCCCTGGGCACAAGTTAACAGGTTGTGATTCCTGGGGAGGCAAAGGGGAAGATGGATTGTCAGTGACAGAAGGAGTGGGTACCAGGGCTGCCTGGCCCAATCCGGGGCAATCAGAATCACCCTGCAAGGCTGAGATCTGATTTTGACTAATACTTTGAATAGAAGAGGGAAAGGGGGGAAAGCATAAAGAAACTTCCCCTCCCAATCCAGGAGAAGGGCATCCAGGGGAACTGAGCCCAGCACTGGAGGCCTGCAACAGAACAGAGGAAGTTTGTGGTTGTCTGGGGCTGCAAAAAGATCTATCTGAGGGGTGCCCATCTGAAAAGACTATCCCAACACTTGAGGATCCAGGGACCATAGTGATGGCCTGGGAAATCCTACTGAGACATCCGCTAGGACATTGTCCTTCCCTGGAAGATGGAACTGCTATGAGGGAAGTGTTCAGGGAATAGCCAGAACCACAATTTCATTGCCTCGGTGCACAAGGCCGAGCCGAGTAGCCCCCTGTTTGTTGATGTACCACATTGTTGTGGTGTTGTCTGATTCTGACTTGTATCACCTTGTTGTGGACAGATGCAGAAAATGCTGAAGAGCTAAAAAGACAGCCTGAGTTCCAACAAATTGATGTGGAGCAGAGATTCCTGGGGGAACACACTCCCTGAGTGGGAAAGGTCCCATGTGGGCTCCCAACCCAGAAGGGAAGCATCTGTAGTGAAGTCAAATTGTGAGTAGGGGGGAATGAAGGGACCCCAATCTTAAATTGCTCTGATTCTGCCACCACTGGAGGGCTAGGATCAAGGTTTGAGTCACTGGGACCAACTTTGAAAGGGGTCTCTTCTCTGAGACCAATAGGTTCTCAAGTGAACTGAATGTCTCTCATCTGAAATCTTGCTCCCTGCATAACAGCTGTGGATGCAGCCATGTGCCCCAGGAGCTGCAGAAAGTGTCTTGCTGGTTGAGAGACCTGCAGAGTGAAGGAGGAGGCCAGAGCCACTAAATTCCTTACCCTTTCTAAGGGAAGAAAAGCTCTGGCTAGCTTTGTGTCCAATTCTGCCCCTATAAAGGTGAGTACCTGGACTGGTTCCAGAACTGACTTTAGTAGATTTAGAAAGCCCAGGGAGGTGAGAAGCTGCCGGGTGACCTGCAGGTGAGATTTACCTGTTCTGGGGACTGGCCTACAATGAGCCAATACGTCTAGATAGGGAAAAACAGCAACCTTGCCTGCCTCTTAAGTGAGCCACTGCCACTGCTAGACACTTTATGAATACCCTTGGGGCAGAGGTAAGGCCGAAGGGCATTGCTCTGAACTGGTAATGACCTGAGGGCAGTTAGAATCTGAGGTACTTTCGATGGGAGCTTCTGATTAGGACGTGGAAATAGGCATCCTTAGGTCCAGGAGGCTAGCCAGTCCCTGGCCTTAGGGAGGGTAAAATCATTGCCAGAGTTACCATTTTGAACTTGGTTTCAAAAGATGCTTGTTCAGATATCTGAGGGTCTAATATGGGCGCCATTCTCCTGTCTTTTTGGGGTGAGAAGTATCTGGAATAAAACCCCTGCCCTGGTGCAGGGGAACCCTTTCCACTGCTCTGAGAGCTAACAGGATGAGACCTCTGCTTCCAGAGCAAGGGTCTCTGAAGCACTGCAGGTAGAAAAGTCAGAACCTCAACTTGGAAACTTTTGAAGCTGAGAACCAGACCCTGGCTTACTACTTCCAGAACCCACTTGTCTGAGGTTGAAAGCCCAGTTCTGACTGAAGTAAGTCAGCCTGCCCCTACTGGTACAGGAGAACCGGTCCTGAGCACCCCATCAAGGTGCCTGCTTAGCAAGGAGCTTTTAGGCTGAGGGGTGGGAGCAGGCCTGCCACACCCCTCGATCTGCCTCTGCCTCTGAAGAAGCCCCTCTGAGCATAGACAGAGGAGACCTGGAGTCTGGTAAAAGGCCTGTGAAAAGGTCTACCCTACCCCTGGGGTATGCCTCTGAGGGTGGCTTGCCGCTCCTTAGCTGAGCACTCTCTGTAAAGTAGTCCTATATTCATCCATCTTTTCATGTAGTTCTCTGTCTGCTCCCCAAATGGAGAATTTCCCACCACCGGAGAAATCCATAGCCTTAGTTTGGGTATCCTGTGACAGACTAGTACACCTGAGCCAGACCAACCTGAAAGCTACAGATGTGGCCATGACCCTAGAGGAAACATCATTAACATCCACAGCAGCATGAAACTGAACCTGAAGCCTCAATGCCTTCAGCAGCCACCTGTTCAATTCGCTAGCCAGCTGGCCGTAGGCTTAATGGCTAATTCCATAACAGTATCCCATCTAGATTTCTGATACCTAGCTACATAAGCCATATAATTTGCCCTGAGTCCCAGAGAGGCTGCCATATACTGTTTTTTCACCATGGCATCAATCTCCTGGAATCCTTGTCAGGGATGTGAAGCCAAGGGATATTAGCTTTATCACAGGCTGCAGCCTGAACTACTAACATGACTGCATTGCTGAGAAGGAATTCTGTATCAGGACCTGACAATCTGTACCTTCTGTCCATCTTTTATCTACAGGAGTGGCACAGAATTGAATTTAAAATTTCTATTGTTTGCTACCTAAAAGACTTATGCAAAGGAATAGACAATCTCTAGCCTCTGGAATATCCATCATTTCTACAAAATCAGGCTCCTCTTGCTCATCACAGCTTCTTCCAGAGCTGGAAGCAACAACTTTTCAAAACATAAAATGAGTTATGTGTGTTTGAGGGGAGTAGGTGTTTGGAGTAGGTATTGTTTTAATTTTGTGGGTTATTTTATTAAAGTTAGTTTTCTGAATTTTAAATATTTGCTTTTGGAATTTGATGATGGCTTAGTGGCTAAATTGAATTATGGCTATGTGATGGTTGCTGGTCTCTAGGTAATTTTTCATTTTGAGATTTGTGATCTTTCTTGTTAGTTGGTATATATTTTAGGATAGTTTTGTTTTTGGGTTGTTGTAGCAGATGTTTATACTTTCTGTAGGGATTTATTAGTTTTGTTTTGTTTTGTGGATGTTTCTAGTTGGTATGATTAATTTGTATTTGGTATGTTAAGTTTCTTATTATTAGAGTTTACTTTTAGTTGTTGTGTTTTTGTATATTTTCTGGAGTGTAATGTGTTTCATGTTCTCAGTTTGGAGAGACTTGTAGACAATTTTGCCTATATGGTTGTTGTTCTATTTTTGTTTCTAGGTGACTTATGTTTTTCTGGTTTTATGTGTTTTCAATTTCTGTAGTTTTTGATATTTTCTAGAAATATAGAATTTGATGGTAGATAGTGACCATGGTTTCATTTAGTTTTGTTTATTTTTTTACTTAACAGATAAGAAAGTGTAGATTCCTACTAATTAATAGCTTATTTTTTATACTTACTAGGATGTTTTTATGCTTGTTCTATGTATTTCTTAATTTCTTGTTTTTTACTTGATCTTTTAGGGAGTGTTTGGTTTCATGTATCTATAATTTTCTTGTGAAAATATTTTTATATTACTTTCTGAGTGTTTTACATTTTCAATTGTGTTTTTGTTTCTTGTACATTTTTTGGAAGATGTATTTCTTGGATTTTTGTTGATTTCTTTAGGTACTTTGAAAGTTTTATTACGTCTTCTTTCTTTTTCTGGTGGTATGGCATAAGTTTTTAGTTTTTTTTGATATTTTCTGTGTAGATTTTGCATTTATTTTTGTTGTTCGCTTGGACAGTTTACTTGTCAATGTTTTTGTGGAAATGGGGTTTCAGAATTGCACATAGTATTTAGATGGGGTTTTACCAATTGTTTGTATAGAAGGATAATTACTTTTTTTTGCTTGTGATGTTTTCTTATGTATCCTATCTCTGGTTTCCTTACTGCTTCTTCTCACATTGCTTGCCCACCTTAGGTCATCTGATATATTTCTGATATTTTCATTGACATAAAGGCCATTCTCCACTTCCCACTTAGCACATTGGTCTCTTTCTGGAATAGTACATAGCCAGGCACTGAAGTCTCCTAGGTGTGGTTACTGGTAAACTATGTCCGCTAATGGCTACTATGTCCAGTTTAGCTCTCTGTCATTGTTGCCTTCAGGTCTGGAATCTTGTTTCCAGACTGCAGGCATTTGTGTACATGATTTTCAATTTGCTGATTTCAGTGTGTTAGTTGTTGTAAGGTCCAGCATTTCCTGCACATTGTATGTGGAGCCAGACCTTTTCCTTACCTGGTGATGCAGATGAACTACAGAGATTCTGAATTCTGTTTGATCACTAGCTGAGGAAGGAGGGTGTTCTTCACCTTGTCCTCATTTGCTAGTTTAAATATTCTGCAAAGACATAAAACTTCTTCCCCAATGCACTGACTTGACTCTTTGTCAGATGCAGTCCATGAATTTAAAGAACTTTCACTCCTAAATTGTCACCAGTTATCTATAAATCTGTGTCCTTTTTCCTGGCACCAGCCATTGAGCCACATGTTTAGAAGTCCCTGCAGCAGCCACAGAGAGGCATAGAGAGTTCCTGGAAGCCTTGCAGTAGAAATTCATCAACCAGCTGGTAATAGAACCTATTAGGGGACGGCCATACTTGACCTAGTTATGACAAATGCGGGTGATGGCTGAGACAGAAGAGCCTATAGCAAGGGAGGTGAAGAAGGGTGATAAAAGGTTTTACAGATACCTGAGCAACAGAAAGAAAGGGTAGCATGAGAATTTGAGGCTCAAGGGAGAAGGAGGGGCACTGGTGGAGGATGACCCAGAAAAGCCAATGTCCTAAATATATACTCCACATCTGTCTTCAAGGTTGGAGGAGGGGATGGGCCAAAATTGGATAATAAGGGAGGGAAGTGTAGGGAATTTACTCAAGTCCCCTCATGGAAGCAAGGGTACTGGAGGAATTGGGAAAGCTATGGACAGATACGGCGATGGGGCAGGAAGGGATCCACCTGAGGGTACTCAAAGAATTAAAAGCAGGAATTGGCAGCACCACTCACCAGGCTATTTAACCTGTCACTGCACAAGGCAAGGGTTCCTTGGGATGGGAAATGGCTGAGGTAGTAGCAATACATAAAGGGGTGAGGAGGATCTGAGAAATTACCACCGTAAGCTCTTACTCCAAGGTCGGTAAACTACCTACTTGGTACAACTGGCTACCAAACCGTAATTACCAACTGTACTACATAGGGCTCCTTCAAGCGCCATCTTCACCAACTCCTCATTGCCAGTGCCTCTCATGAGTGCTTCTCATAGCCTATTCTAGGTCCTTCCCTGCTGTTCCTTTGATGCCTCCACCCCTTCAGTCTCATTTCCCTGCTGATTCTCTAACCTTCTTACCCCCATCCTTTCCTGCTCTGGCCCCATTTTTTCTCCTCCTCTTGACCCTCCTTTTTCTTCCACCTCATACTATTCCATCTTTCTTTTTCTTCCCCTGCCCTCCTACCTTACCATGCACCTTCTTTCCCCATCCTCCTCCTCCTTCTCCCCCTCTTCCCTCTCTGACTGTGCTCCTGAGTTGCCCTATCCCACCCCTCCAACTCTTTCATTCAAAACTGACTCCTGCCTCCTCACTTGCTCCTGACTCTGTCTGTCAAGCCACTCTCCCTTTGTGATGTCAGAAAATGAATACTGAGGGTGCATGTCATTAACCTGTATGTATGCGATATGTCTATGCGTGTTTAGTACTATTTAGTGGTGCCATGTAGACAAATCAAAGCAGCTGCTAGAGTAACAGTCCCTGTTTACTGGAGCGGTCACTTTCATTGTTCCAAGTGGCAACTCTAAATAGTACTAAACATCACTGACAAACAGCACCAATCTAGATCTATGGAGCACACACAAGCAGCCTTCGTTTTCTGACATTACACAAGGCTTTGTTTTTATGGGGGGTGCAACTTTGGGGTGCTATAACTTTTTAACCAGAGGGAAGCACATAGAAGTTTTAATGCCCCTCAACAGTAGAGCAGATCTACTATTATATGTGTTTGAGGGGAGCAGGGTGTCTGACAGTAGGTACCTGCTCTTTAATGCTGACCAGTAACTGATTCACATAAGTGTTCCTATCCAGAATTCATACATGGATATGCCTTCCTATAAGAATGCCGGCCAGTTATGCAAAGAATTTCTGTGTGGCTGTGCCCCTGGTGCTTTACTGAAAACCTCACTAGGCTGCAGAATAAGGAAAAGGAACCTTGTTTACTCAGGAATAGCACACGAAGCTGAAGCTTGCTCAATGAAAACCACAGCTGCAATGTTAAACATGTGCTTCTTCACTGTAGCATATGATTGAAAGTGACATCTGATAGAGCGCCTCCTTCTACAGCAGATGCAGTGGAAAGCTTGTGGAAAACCTTAGGCATGCAAAGGAAGCTATATATGACCTGCCATCCAGGTTCCTCAACAAGTGCTCATTTAGATAGAAACATTTATTTATTTATTTCAATCTCGGAATAACCACTTGAGCTCAGAGCTCTTTTACACAGATTCCACATCAAGTAAACAATACAAATAGAGTAGGAAAGAATTACATTGGACTTGCCACCCAGACTAGACAATAGGGAAGGGAGAGGGCTGAGAACAGACATGCAGATATGAGAAGCCTAACGGTAAGTACTGGTTAGTTGTCAGAGGTAGCAGGTTAGTAGATATGGGTAAAGTGTGGGGGGAGCCCCAAGTACTAAGGGAGCAGGTGATACCAAGAGAAGAGGGAGTGGGTCAATGAGGAGGAGGGGAGTGTGTAGAGGCAGGAAGGATAGGGTGGGGAAAGGTGGCAAAAGATGGAGAAAGGTAACAGTGGAGGGGACGGGGAAGAAAGTGTCAAGATGATAGGGGGAGGGAGGAAGGGGTAGGGAGTGGAGGGGAAGAGACAATAGGGGAGGTAGGGGTAAGGGGGAGAGGTGAGTGAGAGGTGGGGGGCAGGGCTTATAGGAAGCAGTGGAAAGGGGGGGCTGTATGGTACCAGTAACTGAGGAAATGGAGGCAATGCTAGGAGCAACAGTCAACATAGAAGTTGATGGCAGATAAGGACCGCAAGGCCCTTCCAGTCTGCCCATTTCTTTTTCTACCTTCTAAATGTGCCATTGGCCTTTGCTCTGTCAATAGCCTATCTATTCATACTCATTTGTATTGCTCCCTTATGCATATTCCATGCCTGTTTGAAGCCCTGCACTGTATTCATATCAACCACTTCCAGAGGAACGCCATTCCATGCATCCACCACCCTTTCTGTGAAAAAGAACTTCATCACATTACCCCTTAATTGGCCTCCCTCTAATTTCATGCTGTGTCCTCTTGTCCTGCTATTTTTCTTATATTTAAACATGTTAGACTCTTTCACCTTGTTAATGCCCTTAAGGTGTTTGAATGTTTCGATCATATCACTTCTCTCCCTCCTTTGCTCAAGGGTATACATATTGAACTCTGTTAATCTGTCCTCATATGTTTTCTGATGCAGTCCCTGCACCATTTTGGTTGCCCTTCTCTAGACTGCCTCAGTTTGGTTAATTTCCTTGTGAAGGTGTGGCCTCCAGTGCTGCATGCAGTATTCCAGATGTGGCCTAACCAGCGTCTTGTAAAGAGGGAGTATTACCTCCCTCTTCTGACTTGTGATACCCCTACTAATACACCCTAACATCCCACTAGCCTTACCTGCTGTTTTTTTTCTCTTTTAGATATTTGTGAAGAAGACCTAAGGTCAAAACGATTTTAACTCTATTTTCTATTTTCAGCATGTATTTATTATATATATATATATATATATATATATATATACCAATAACACATACGTTTAAACGATGTAGTATGGAGTATCTGGACTAAGTCAGAGAATGACAGTATGGATATGTTGCTAAGAGAACTATTATTTCAATGGTAGACGGACAATTTGTCAAACTAAAACTAGCTTCCTGCATTCAGGGGTATGGAGGACAATGCCACACAGCAAATTATTAGGTTTTATCTAGGTTTCTATTCCAAAATTAATTATCTGACATTGGTTATTGTATTTGAAATACTATGTACTGCCTGTATTATCTTTATAAATAAAATGGTAATATAGTTCTCATTTATCTTAGAACGAGAGGTCAGCGTAAGTAGGAAATTCATTCCACTGTCCAATTCTGCATTGATTATGCTTGAGTAGGATAGTTGATAATGTTGGGAAATGGCCTTATGTAGTAAAATAAAGACCCTGTTCTGTTCCCTCAGTGTAGAGGAGTCCTCTTATTTATCTTCCTGATAAATGTAGGTCCTGACATTGTGCAAAACGAATTTTTATACTAGAACTACGATTTGACTACTAGATGTTCCAGAGTTCCATTGAATAAGTAACTTGTTAGGGGTACAGAAAAGGTAGGAACTGAGGTCAGAAAATTTAAGGAATGAATGGAGTTATTTCAGGCTTATTTCCTTACTAACAGAAATGTCTTTTTTTTTCATTTTGTGACTACCGAATTTAATCTGGAACATACAAACTAATCTGAATAATGTTTGTTTGTAAGATTCACTGTAATTTGTACTAGACATTGTAGTCCTATAATACGTCCTTGTACAAATAGATCAACACATTAATGATCGATATTTACTAAGTCACCCACTTTATAACTTGTATTGTCAGTCTCGATGCAACATTACTATCAGAGTATTTGATACATACATATTCTGCCTTGGATCCGCGAAGCTGTAAGTGTATCCACCTGGTTATGGCAGAATTAGCTGAGGAGGACCTGAAGGGACACCACGAGAAAACCTTTAAACACTTATATTCTGGTGTAATTCTGCAGTCATTCACTCCTTTGACAACCCTCCCACCCAGTAAAGACATGCTCAAGTATGACACCACCCTTTTCTGACTCCATGAGATCGCTGGTGTTGTCAGTTAATTCAACTGGTATTTCCAATATTTTGACGCTTGGAAGTCAGACAGTTGATATTAGTCCTTATAATGTTGAGACATAAACAGTGAGAAAAGCTCGTATACTAAGATAGAAACCTTTTACGGTTTAACTTGGATTCAGCTTCTTAGATGGGATGACCTTCCCAAAAATATTAATCTGAAGACATGTTTTTTGTGCAGAACCATGCCTATGGTATGGGCAATGTACTTTATCTCTGTACAATCTTCATCTCCTCAGTGTTTCTAAAATTTCAAAGAGGCACACTGAAACACATAAAAGCATAACATTTAGCAACAAACAAACAAAAATGAATACATTTATGTTGTAATTGCTGGCAAAATACTGAGTTCATCACCATGCCCTGTGTGTGTGGGGGTCCGAAATAGACTTTATTAGCTAGGAATGAACTAGGCAATTTATACTAAAAGGCAGAAGTGTTCTAAAATTACAATGACAAAATATTACTGTCCCATGAAATCTATAATACCTACTGCAAAAATATGACCGTGGACATGAACATACTTTTATTCAGAGACTAGATGGTGCATCCCTACATACCAAAAGATTAGACAACCCTACTACAAGTACAAGAATGAAATGTGAATGAGCTTGTACATCCAGCAGACCAGACCTGGTTTGATTCTCAGGATCTGCAGCTTATCCTGTAGGTAGGAATGGGCAGACTAGGTGGGCCATGGTCCTTATCCACCATCAAAGTCTATGTTTATACTGTGTGACTCTGAGCAAGTCACTTAAAGAACAGGTACCCATTGTCATACCAAGCCCCAAACATATAGAATAGCAGACTTGCTCCACTGTTGATGGGTATCAAAATGATATGTACTTCCTCTGGTTAAATGTTATAGTACCTCAAATTTGTATCCCCATAAGAACAGAGTTATGTCTGACATGCCCCCAGACCCCTTTTTGATGTCAGAAATGAATACTGAGGGCATTTCTTAACCTGTTTGTATGAGATATACTTTGTCTTTATACTATTTAGAGGTGCCATAGAATATCAAAGCAGCCCGAGTATATCTTGATTACTGGTGGCTACTTTCATTTTCTAGAATTGAAATAGACTAAAGTATTGAAAAATGGTGCCACTACAGGCTTGTATGATACACAGCCTCATGTTCTGACATTGAAGGGGGTTGTATACTGCCTTGGGGGTATGTGATATGGTCTGTTTTTATGGGTGTGATTTGGGTGCTATAACTGTTAACCAGAGGGAAGTACATGAATTTTTAATACTTCAACAGTGGAGTGGGTCCATTATCTATATGTTTGAGGGGGCTGGGTAGATGACATGGTACCTGCTCTTTAACTGCCCAATGCCCTAGGTCACCCTGAAACAGGCACTTGTGCCTACGGGTCTTACCCAGTTACCAAAGACTAAAATAAATAAATACAACAAAATAATAGAGGGATGTAGATATTACTATGCATGTTATAAGGGATGACAGGAACCATTATCACATATGGCTCATTCACTGTGCATTGTACAATGCTGAGAGAAACAATATATGTGGATAAGGCTGTATATTTATGCATCAGATCTCTTGATGTAAAATCATACTTCTTCACCCAGTGGTCAGGAATGGAAGAAACCCCAAGTACATTCTAAGGAAGAAAGAGGTGTATTGGGTAGTAAATTGATCAGGAATAATTTCTATATATAGCTTTGTTTAAAACATGGGATTATTGATTGATTAAAGAAAATGTACTTATGTTGATATATGACTGTGACTGTCCAGATTAGTTCATGTCCCAACATACAGGAAGGATATTAGCTAATGCTCTTTTTCATATTCTACAAACAACAAGAAAACTATTATTTATGTAATATTAAAAGGAAGATTTTAAATTTAAGAAAGGTTTTTTATTAAAGATAACCTGTACATGTTACATTATAGGGTGTGGTTGTCCGTGAATTTTTGTTATATTGCAACATTGCTGCTCAAACTATATATTTGTATATTATTTTATTGTTAAGATTGTTTTTAAACTGGTGAAATAATAAGAATTGGTTGATAGTATTGTATATTCATAAGCAGCTCTCAGATGAATTGCATAAAGCATATTGTTTCTTTTTTTCTTATTAACATCTTTTACTGTTCTGGCTAAACACATCATAGGAGTTTAGTTGGCCAGCTTCCTGCTCCAATTTTTTTCTAGCCTACTTAACTTCACCAGTAGTCCTGGGATCTAGTGGAGGCAGATTTTATTTGTTTGTGGCCAGGTGTTTATGATATTGAGACCATAAATAAATTGAGGTAAAGTAAACATCACCACAGATGTAAAAGAGCAGAAAATAAGTAAATGATAAATAAAAGCTAAAATGTTTTCATACTAGCGTGGCCTTCCTAAATGAATGGGTTTGAGAGCCCTTGATCATAATAACTCAAAATCCAGTTGATATGCATTTCTAACAAAACAGAACTGTTGATATTTATGATCTCAGTAGTTATAATTATGGAATGAATGTTTATAACTTGTACACTATGGCCTTATTGAATAACATTTTCTAAATAAATAAAGATTGATACTGAGATTTATGTATGTAAAAGTAGGGGCTCTGAGAACTTGGGGACATCACTGGCTATGGTGTTTACCACAGATAGGCATTCTTGTTTTGACAGCCTGTTTCTGTGGTCCAGGTAGTTCAGAATAAGACGACAGGCTCAAGGTCAAGTCAAGTAGCCTGAGGTTAATATTGTGAGTGACCAGCTAAAGTTTTGATCAGGTCCACAAACACATTTCCATAGCAAGTGTCTTTATCCATTGCTTTATAAATAGTATCTGTGAATTAATTATGGTAGGATAGTATGTGTCTTTACAAAGTTATGTTGCTCAGGGTAAATGAGGTTATATTGTTGCAGGTTGTCAACTAGTTGGTAATTATCAATTTTCTTGTGGCTTGACAAGAGCTGAAATAAGTGGATTAGCTAATAATTTTTATGATGTCTTTGCCCTTGTGGAGTGGTGCAATTGTTAATGTTTTTCCAGAGGTCTGGTACTTTTCTGGACAAGAAGGATAGTTTGAGGAGTTTGGTTAAGAGAATGCATTTTTGACTGACTAGTTTGGGGAATTTGGGATGGGTATGTCTGGGCTAGTGGATTTGCTGTTTTAGGGCAGTGAGATGTTTGTGAATTTGTATGTGACCTTTTATAGAAATATAATGTGGCTCACTAGCAATGATGCTGGGTCTAGAGAGGAGCAGCTAAGATTATGACTGATGATGGCAAGAGCTGGAACCAAATTGTAGTGCTATGTTCCTGACCTAGTAAGGTCTTCAACATCGACTACTGCCTGCTTTTCCACACTGGTGCTATAGGTCTGGACCACCTCTCTGTGCTGGTTCAATAATACCATAGATAGACTTCTTCAGGTCAAGGCCAAAGGAGCTCTCCACTTCAACTCTAAAAGAGGCATTCCATAGGGATCCATCCTGGGGACTTCTGTTTGCCATTTAAACATTATTGATGTTGGTATCAAGGAGGCCAATATTCACCTTTTCGTTGATGATACGTGTTGTACCTAAGCTACTTTGATCTGGAAGTTGCCTGTGGAGAGTCACTTATAGAATTAACTTGTTGCAGAGTCATTCGAATAAAACTCTTACTCAATGCCCAAAACAAAGGCTATGCTGTTTTCTCCGTTACCATTCAGTGAACCCTGTTGTCTCTGGCTCCTTCTATAAGCACTTTACTAGAGGGGGTTGAATTTGTTACAAAATCAAGTACTGTGGTCTGACTGTCTATGGAGTATGTTGAGATCTGCTGAAAAGTTGAGGCAGAAACTTGTTCTCTTAGAAAAACTCTGCTGACCAAAGATGCTAAGATGCAGTTAGTTAATCCATGTTTCTATCCCTAATTGATTATGTTGATCATTTATAGTCAGTGTTATGCCTCCTGTCTTATTAAACTGGACACCTTATACCATTAGAGCATTGAGTTTCATAATTGGTCTACCTATCACCACCTACCACTTCTTCTTATCTGTAGCTGTGGTGGACCTCCTTCAGTACTGAAGGAATAGAAATGTGCTGGACTTAGAGTTATATTAACAAATTACCCAATATATTTCCAACTGTTTGCCATTATATGTGTTAGGCAACTACGCACTGAGAAGCTATTCTCTGTTCATTGAATGTACCTAGGGTACAAACTTTGGGAGAGTGGCCATAGTTTTGTGTTGCCTCACTCTGGAACAACTACAGAAATCTATGAAACTGAATTTCCTGTTAGTCTTACCACCTTCAAGACCTTTGTATTATATTGTTAAGGAGCTAAAGTTTTTCCAGCATGCTTAGCATGCTGGGTTCCTACTGCTTACCTGTTCACTATAGCTCCACTTATATCATCTTTTTTCTGCTTCTCCACCACCTTCTTACCTTCAGACTCCTAACATATATGTCCCCAGCCCATTACCATAGCACCCCTCCTAGAACAGCTGCAGTACTGTACCCCTCCTCCATATCTGCTCTTCAGTTTGTATATGTCCTGACTAATGATATGCCATTATTTGTAAATGTTTAATATGGTTGTTTCAGAATGTTTTAATTCTTCCATGTCATTCTCCCTAACCTTTGTTAATCTTATACTTTAAATACTTGTTATTGCTCTGTGTATTTTTTTTTCTATTTCTGTATAATTATGTCTATTTATTATCTGTACATAAAGTGTTATTCTTGGACCTTGTATAATGCAGGTCCATTTTGTAATGAGCTTGCCAATGGTGTTCACCTTGATTGACTGATTGATTGATTTATAATTGGTCAGATTACAAATAAATAATTGAAATGGCTTCAATTTATGAGGGTCCATATGTTTATTGCTGTTGAGGTCTGGGATAGTGGTGCGGATGTGAGGAGGCATTTATTAGGAATTTATTGACTGTCAAAACTTCTTAGGGTTGTTTGTGTTAGTGTCTGTTGGGTCTTTAGGTGCTGTTTGTGACCTTATGATTATTTGTTTGTATTCATTCCTTTGGGACTTAAGGCAAAGTACTCATTCACATTTGCAATTAAAGAAATACATCTTCTGGCTCTGTATGCTTTTCAATATTGGACAGATCACTTTATACTTTATTGTGTTGCTTACATAATGAACTGGTTCAAAGCACTTTGCTCACTTATGAGGCCAGTAAGGATAATGTAATCTATTTTTCCTTCCTTGATTACTTAGCATTTTCAGACACTGCTCTGTTGCCCATAGCCTAAATCCCGCACTCTGTGCCATAGAGCCTTAATTTAGCACTAACTCTTCCTATAGAGGCTCATTGTTTCTTTATGCTGACCTTGATTGGCCTTCCTTAAACTTCATACACTTCACCTGACTGCTTTTAGAAGTCCAAGTTTCCATTGTTTAAGCTTGATACAAAATGGCCATAGATATTATTTATTATTTATTTCAGTTTAGATTACTACCTTTGAGTCCTAGACTCATTTTCAAAGTTTCCAGGTCATTGTTATACAAATATTATAAATATAACAGGTTATAGAGAATAGAAAATAGTTACACAGACATTCAAATACCAACAAATCTTATATATCCAACTATGGTTGAAAAGGATAGGTAAATAGGTTCATTTTGTAGTTCATTATTTAGTTGGTGTCTAGCTTAAGGGTTGTAGGGGTTAGTTGGGGATGCATCTTCATGGTGGAAGTGGTTTGTCAATGAGTGGGCTTCTGTCTGGGATGGGGGGTTGAGGAGATAAAAAGAGGGGTGAAAGGGAGAGGGCTGGGGCTGAAATTTGCTATTAGTGGAGGTGTTTAATTTTCTTTGTATCAAGAAGGGATCTGATCCTAGATTTGAAGGTACTAATCTGGGTGATTCTGTAAGGTTACAGATAACCTATTGTACCATTTTGTCCTTGGTACAGGATGAGTTCTATAGTTTTGTCCTTTTGAAGGAATCACCAATCTGTCTGTAGCCATGCTTCTTGTTGATTTGGTGGGAACTGCTAGCATAAAGAGGCAGCTCTGTGTAGGGGAAGCTCAAGAAGTTCTTTAAGAAGTAGGCAGGTTTGGTATTGTGCTTAAGATGAAGGGAGCCACCTATTTTGTAGAGCGGCAGGTGTGGTGTCCAGGCAGCCCCTTTGGCTGTTGACAGGCTTTATTTAGTAGTGTGTTGATCCAGTTTAGGGTAGATTTAGTGTCTGCCCTATAGATAGGCAGCCTATAATCTATGGAGGACATCACTGAACTACTGATGGCAAGTTTCAGAGCATCTGTGTCATAGATGCCCATATGTAGAAGACCCTAAGTTTTGTATTTGTTGACTAGGACTGAGTCTATGGCCAGTTAGTTAGTGTCATCAAAGGTGATGCCTAAGTATTTGAACTTTGTTATTTATTTCGTGTTTCACCATTATGGTTTGATGATCAAAGTTGCATTTTTGCTTTGGGAGGTAGAGAAGAGTAGAGTTTTCATTTTTGTATGGTTTAGTAGTAGTTTGTTTTGTGTGAACTAGATTCAAGCTTGAGGAAGCTGTCTTGAGTTCAGTGATGTAGTTGTGATCTTCCTAGGGACTGATATCACTGCATCGCAGTATAGAGAATAGCGTGTTGTACATGCAGATGGGTAGAGTTACTTGAAGAGGCTGAAAGAAGGGCCAAGAATAGTCTGTGGGACCCCAAGGGACACTTCCTAGCAGGTGATAGGGTGTCTCCAATTTTGACTCATTGTGACCTATTTGTGAGGTAGCTACTGAACCACAGTACCATGTCCAGGGATAGACCTGTTGAATGGAGGCAGTTTAGAACTAGTTTGTGGTTAACAGAGTCAAAGTCCTTCATAATTTTCTGCCCTTAAATTTGACTTTACAGACCGTTTTCTGTGTGGGCAGCATAATGTCCATGTAAGATGGACATGAAATAGAAGAACTGCAAGCCTACTGGTCCACGTAGTCATTCACATATCTGGTCCTGTGTAGTACAGTATGGTCTGCAAGCCCATTGGTCCACACTGTGAACCAATAGGCATACTGTATGCTGTCATTTGGTGGGCGGAGGGGTGCTGACACCTGCTGATGACGGTGTGCTGGGTGGCCAGGGTCCTCCGTGGGTGGGGAGGGGGGTACCACTAGACCACCAGGTTACACTTTTATTATAATGGCCCATGATCGGTCATATGGGGAAGGGAGCACTAGACCACCAGGTAATTTATAATGTTACAGACGGTCGCGATCGGGCGTACAGGGTGGCACTAGACTACCAGGAAGGGCCTTTTATTTGAGACTCAGCTTTGAGCACCAGTGTGCGGTGCATGTAGGGGTTGTGCCAGCGTATGTGCCACACATCCCTGGCTGAATACTGGGATGTACCGTATGTGCATGGGCATGCCCCCTGCATATGCGCCCCAGTGGAGTGGGAGTTGTGCAATGCAATCTGCCCATTGAATATCACGCTGGAGTGCATTGAGGGGGGTCGTGCATGGTGCAACCCCTTTGAATATCTGGGCCTTAGAGAAACATGACCCCAATGTTCCTGAGTGCACTACACTCCTGATTCCTTATTAGGGAATTTGTGCACATCCACTTTTGACCACAAGGTGGAGCCAGAGTTTATGGAATGAGTAACCTGTAAGTAAAATGTAAATAGAGGGAATGAATCACAGAAAATAAATAAATTATAAGGGAGTGTGCTATCCAGGACAATAAGTCTATATTCACTCTTATTAACTGAAACATCACCGTGTTGGCTTTTTACTATCAGTTGAACTAGCCTGAATACTGTAACATTAGACTGTTATTTACCACCCTGAAGTTCCACTGGGCACATTTGAACTAGTCTGAATAATATTAGACTGTTATTTTACTAATAAATGTTACTGTTATTCTCAGACTGCAATGTCAGTTTTAACATGCACATGTTGTTCTGTCCCGAGCATTACCAGGTTGTAGTTGTAAGGACCAGGTTATGTGGCTCAGAGCAGTACACAATATAATTCTGTGAGATACTGCACAGCTGACAAGTGGCTATGTGTAGGGCACCATGGGGAAGACCTCCAAAACAATCCAATGTCTCAGCGTAATCCTGCTGTTATTCACTCTGACCCACAACCCGGCCTCCATTCTAGCAGCTCGCCCATTTCTGACTCCCCAGAGGTCGCTGATGTTTTGAATTAAATCTTCAGCTGACACCTCCTAACATTTGGAACAATCTGGTATCCGGTCTTCATTTTTAATTACTTATTCAGTTTTTATTTACTGGGTAAGTGCACTAGATAACCATAGTGCCTATATTGAGAGACGATCAGGAAGGGTTACAACACAAAAATGAACAGCAATAACAGATGAGTATAGAGATTAACACATCAGCATCATGTACAAAATACAGTTGTCAAGTAACAATACACAGCACAAAGATATATACCATATGAGGAGAAGTTGAAGGAGCTGGACTTGTATCCTCTGGAGACAGAAGGAAGAGAGGGGACGGGATGAGTAAAGTGTGGGAGAACTTGTTTACCAGGAAGGTAGATACAAGAACTATGGGTTATGGACTGAGACTGGAGGGAAGGTTTAGCGGAAATGTTAGAAAGTATTACTTCAGAGAGAGGGAGTGGTTGATCTCTGGAACAGACTGCAAGAGGAGGTCATGAGGGCCAGTACAGTGGAGGGTTTCAAGAAGGCCTAGACAACACAATGGATTGTCAATGGGGAGGAGGGATGGGACAGACTTGATGGGCCCCAGAGAGTTCTTTTTGCACAAAACATGTCTATTGATCTATGAATATCAGAGGAAACATTTCAAAGTATCAAAGCAAAACCCATTTAAAGCAGCAGTACTAGAAGAAAAAATGCTTTTTTGACAGTTTATTCCTGTGCCCTGCTAATCATATACCTGGTACTCTTTCTCACGGCATTGTACTATCGCCAAGTAATTTGCTCAGTTATTCTCTGCTTTTGTTTACGTTTCTGCTACTAAGCATGTTGCACTGGGGGTACTGTATGTTAACTGGTAAAGATGACTTATTTTACTCCCCTCTCTTATTAACAGGGACCAGCATGGATACCTCAACTCACCTTAACAATATTAAAAATATGTTGTTGATAAGAGATTCAGTAAATACACCATAGCCTAAAGATTACTGCAATCAGCTGTGAATGAGTCTGGCAATCCAACAGACCTGGGGTTTGAGTCCCACAAGTTCCACTTGCATACTTTGTGACTCTGAGCAAATCACTTAGCAACCCCAGTGTTCCCAGGTCACCCCTGAAAACAGGCACTTGGGTGGGTCTTACCTGGTTACCAAAATAGTGAAATCACATGTCTGAGTGGCAACATTTTAACAGATGGCAGAAGGTCATGTAACTATGTTCATACAGTTTTTATGATAACACACTTAAACATCTTACAGCCATACAGGATGTGACTTTACTTATTTTATTGGATCTCGGTACAGTAACTGGCACCCACCCCCCATAAATAGAAGCATGCACTGTATATCTCCATGTAGAAAAAGGCCAAAACCTAGCTTGCTTTGTCCTACACAGGAAGCATGTTAAAAGGGATGGCCAGCTGTCGTATGTTGATAGCTGTACTGAGCATTTGGGGATTTTCTTAGCAATGACTTCAAACGTCTGTTCCGGGAGTTCCCGCTTCTACATCTTGCAGATTTATGCTCAATCTGTAATAAGATTTAGCTTTGTTTGCCCCTTACCCTTTGAGTGACATTTGTATATAGCTGTGCCTTGCAGAGTTTCCCTGTGCACGCATAGTTTACAGTCATTTACTTTACTGTTGTGTCAGAAAAACAACACCTGCACTTAAATGGAAGTATACAAGTCTTTCAGGAGAAAAGGGCTGAATTACAGACTGCTTTGTGCCTCCACAACAGAAAGCATATTAGAAAGCAATGGCCAGCTGCCACATGTTGACAGTTTTATTAAAATGTGTGTTTTCCTGCAGTCGGAAGGAGTTCAATTATCAGTTCTGGGTTTGACATGTTGAAGCACCATGCCGTCCATGCTCTGTCTGCAAAAATCTATTTTGACTACAGCAGGGTTTTATTTAACTCTAAAATTGATTAGCTTTTGCTCTTAAAATTCTAAAACATTGTGAAAATGCATAGCACTTGCCTCACTGTGTTTAACAAACATGACACTTCTAGAAAACCTATATAAATGCTTTCTGTACAGTTAGTATTGTCCCAAGAAAAAACTGCTAATCAATTATTTAAATCCCTGCTACAGAAATCCATTCCTATAATCGGTCAGCTTTCTGACAATAAACAAACATAGATGGCACAGACATGACATAAGTGATGATACCTGGACCACTGGTGCCTGCCCTCCAGCTAGCCAGGACCCTTAGCTTTGTGTGGCATGTCTGTGTCGTAGTGTTCATATTGAGCAACACTGTGTGAAGATAACTAGACCCCAGGAGCCTGCCATCCAGCAAGCCAGGACCCTCATTTATGTGTGGCTAGTCTGTGTCCTAGTGCTCATATTGAACCACACTCTGTGGCGATCACTGGACCCCAGGTGTCTGCCCACCAGCAAGTAAGGACCCTCACCTTTGAGGGTCTTGTCTTTGTCATAGTGATCATACTGAACCACATTGTTTGATCACTGGACCCAGGTGCCTGCTCTCCAGCACTCCAAGGCCCTCACCATTGTGGGGTTTGACTGTGTCATACTGCTCATATTGAGCCACACTATGTGATGGTCACTTGACCACATGTGCCTGCCCTCTAGCAAGCCAGTTCCCTCACCTTTGTACGGCTTGCCTGTGTCATAGTGCTCATACTGAACCACACTGTGTGATGTTCACTGGACTCCAGGTGCCTGCCCTCCAGCCAGACTGGACCCTCATCGTTGTGTGGCTTGTCTGTTTCATAGCGCTCATATTGAAACACACTGTGATGATCACTGGACCCCAGGTTCCTGCCCTTTAGCAATCCAGGACCCTCACCTTTATGTGGTTTGTCTGTGTCGCAGTACTCATATTGAACCTCCCTTTGTGATCATCACTGGACCCCAGGTGCCTGCCCTAAAGAAAGACAGAAGCCTCACCTTTGTGTGGCTTGTCTGGGTTATTGTGCTCAAATTAAACCACTCTCTGTGACGATAACTGGAGCCCATGTTTCTACCATCCAGCAAGCCAGGACCTTCCCCTTTGTGTTGCTAGTTAGTATCATAGTGCTCACATTGAACTATGCTGTGTGATGATCACTGAACCTCAGGTGCCTGCTGTCCATCTTTGTGTAAGACAAATGATTGACAGTTATTGTGGCAGCATGAACTGCCCCCTTCTATTTTCAATCATTCATGGGGTCTGGGGGGGCACTAGCCGAAATAGCTAATGGTGGAGTTACTGTACCGTGCTGTACTTGTAGCGGCTATTGCACAAACTACGGTACTGTCTTGTGTGCTGAAATACTATACTAGAGTGCAACAGATACCATTCATGGGGTCCGGGGTGTCATGCCAAAACAGCCAACGGTGGAGTTACTATATATGTGCTGTACTTGTAGGGCTATTGCACAAACTACGGTACTGTTTTGTGTGCTGAAATACCATACTAGAGTGCAACAGATACTATTCATGAGGTGGGGGTGGAATCACTAGCCAAAACAGCCAACGGTGGAGTTACTATACTGTGCTGTACTTAGAAGCGTTATTGCACAAACTATGGTACTGTGTTGTGTGCCAAAATACTATACTAGAGTGAAACAGATACCATTCATGGGGTCTGGGGGTGGGGTCGCTAGCTGAAATAGCTAACAGTGGAGTTACTATACTGCACATACTTGAAGTCTACTGCACAAACCACGGTACTGTGTGTCCTGAAATACTATACTAGAACAGCCTTCCTGAGGAGGTGTGGGGTCTAAAACTGTGGGAGAATCTAAGAATGCATGGGACAGTCATATGGCAATTCTTGTGGGGTAGGAAGAAATAGGCTGTTGGTTAACTAGGATCTGCATGCCTATCCTGTAGGTAGGAAATGGGCAGACTAGATGGGCCTAGTGGTCCTTATCTGTCAGCAAAGTCTATGTTTCTAGAGTGCAACAGATATTATTCATGGGGGGGTGTCTAGCCAAAACAGCTAATGGTGAAGTTACTACACTGTGCCGTATTAGTAGCAGCTATTGCACAACCACGGTGCTGTGTTGTGTGCAACAGATACCATTCATGGGATCCAGGGGGGGGGTTATAGCCAAACAGCTAACTGTGGAGTTACTATACGGTGCTGTACTTGTAGTGGCTATTGCATAAAATACGGTACTGTGTTGTGTGCTGAAATACTACACTAGAGTGCAACAGATATCATTCATGGGGTTGGGGGAGAGGGACTGTCACTAGCCAAACAGCCAATGGTGGAGTTACTATATGATGCTGTACTTGTAGCGGCTATTGCACAAACTACGGTACTGTGTTGTGTGTCAAATACTATACTAGAGTGCAACAGATAGCGTTCAGATTTTGCTGCAAGTACTTTGTTTTCCTAAAGTATTGTCACATGGGTCTTACAGCAGGCTACAGGAATGAGAACAAAGTACTTGCACAAAAATGAATGGAATTTATTAAAATGTTACATGGGATGGGAACCTCAAGTAAATAAAACTCCACCATATTGCACATTACTCCATTTTACAGAATTTTAAAGAAAATATCGACAGATTTCACAGCATTTCTAAGTGTCCCAAAACACAAGAACATTAACAACAGATCCCTCTTTTTTTTCACGAGCAGTACATCAATTGCAGTTATCAGAAGACTAAATGAAGGATGAGATGGTTAAACCAGCAAGTGGTGACAATCTGGAATACTGTACCTGAAACAATGGTTTTAAGTACCAACATGGAAGCATTTAAGAAAGCTTTGGATATTTATGTTGTTTACTGAAAATAGAATCTTCCACTGACAGAGTGGTGAGTCTCCTTGGCCAACGTTATTGACTCGTAGAATCTACTATGACATTTTGACACATTCATAACTGATTAGTGCAGAGGGAGCTGAAAGTGTCTTCCTGTCATATATGCATGCAGGCTTTCCACACTTATATGAAAAGGTGACTATTGGGAGAGCCAATGTGTGACTGCTTATTTAATTTTATTTATTTATTGAAAAGTTTCACCAGGAAGGCACACTGAACAAATAAATTGCTTGTCTCCTGGTGCATCCTGTGGGGAGGGTATTGAGTACAAGCACAATTACATTTAGCAGAAGATTTGACAGGAATGTAAAGATGCACAGATACAATAAACACATGACTACTATGTACATGAACAAGGAAGTCATTGAAGTGCTTTCTAGTGGTGAGGATAATACCACAGTGTTTTAAGAGCTATTAATCACATCAAACTAAAGTAATCCCCTCCTTATTTCCCTCTGCCCTTCCTCTTCAAACCCTCTGTCCGCCCCCTTTCCTGCATCTCACCTCAAGGGTACACACATCCCTAGCCTTGCCTATTTTTACTTCCACCCTACTATCTTCCTCCTCTCCAAGCCCTCCCTCCTCCATCCTCAGTTATCACCTCAATCTGGCCCTGTCCCATAACGCCACCCAAGTGCCCCTTTGTGCTTTTCCTCCTGTCTATTCTAGCCAGCCTGGTATTTCATCTTTGCACTTGTTTAAGAACTCTTTTTTTAACCCTTCAGAACTTTGACAAAAGAATTGTTTAAAATTCAGTCTTACTATCTTCTCCTCGCCATTAGGCCTAGTATATGTGAACATTTCTGATGTTTCATGACCAATGTTTGATCCTGCTGCATAATGTCTTTGTATTCGCCATGTGCATTTCTTTAACTACTGAACTTGTTGGTAATTCTGTGATTGAATGCTTGTTATTTGTACTGTTTCTCTGACATGAAGCCTCTGTAAAACAGCCTGTCTCAAAGGTCTTTCCAAAATCCAATTAAATAAAAAATAAACAAAATGTAGTGCAGGGGAAGGGGGGGAGAAGAAGGATGTCTGCTGACAGCAGCAGATTAGACAGATAAGCTGAATGGGGACCTTAAATCAGCAGTACTACCTAATCAGGAAGTGATCCATTACTGGTTTTGTAGCACCACAATAAATATGGCAGCAGGGTATCTAGTATTGCTGCTTTAAATCAGCAGTACTACCTAATCAGGAAGTGATCAATTACCAGTTTTGTAGCGCCACTGTAAATGTGGCAGCTGGTATCTAGTATTGCTGCTTTATACATGGCGGGCAGCAGAAATGTAATGAAAAACAAAGGAAAATGGAGCAAATTTTGAGTTATAGTACAATGCCAGTGTGAAAGAGTACCAGGTACATACTCAACAGAGCACAGGGAGTAAACTGGTTAAAGCTTAGAGTGTTTTACATTACACTATAACTGGTGCAAACAAAAGAAATTCCTTGAGATATATCAAACTGCAGTATATACTACAGTCTGAGAGTCAAATAACCATTAAAGGAATGAATGAGATGAAGGAGCATATTATGGGGCTAATGACTGGTTAGAGGGTGGGTGTGCTGAGATCACTTGCACTGTCATCTAGAACAGTGAGAATGTAATGGGGGGGGAGACCATCAGTGGGGGCTGCAGATCTGAAAAGGTCCCAACTGGACTGAACAATTAAACATCAGGTACCCACTGTCAGGTACCAAGCCCTCCTCAAACATATACAATAGCGGACCTGCTCTACTTTTGAGTGGCATTAAAAATTCCATGCGCTTCCCTCCGGTTAAAAAGTTATAGCACCATGAATTTGCTCCCTCATAAAAACAGATCCATGTCTGACACGCCCCCAGGCAGGTGCCCTAGCCCCCTTTTGTGATGTCAGAATACGAAGCCTGTGTGTGTGTTCCATAGACCTGTATTGCCACCATTTTTCAATGACTTTTCATACTATTTAGAGTTGCTATTTTGAAAAATGAAAGTGACCGCTCCAGTAAACAGGGACTGTTACTCCAGCTGCTGCTTTGATTTTTCTACATGGCACCTCTTAATAGCACTAAACGCCATCAATATATATCATATGTACAGGTTAATAAAATGCACTCTCAGGATCTGATATCAGAAATGGGGCTAGGGGCATGTCAGACATGGCTCTGTTTTTATGGGGTGCTATAACTTTTTAACTGGAAGGAAGTGCATAGAATTTGTAATGCCCTTTAACAGTGTTTCAGGTCCTCTGTTATATATGTTTGAGGGGAGCTGGGTACATGACAGTGGGTACCTGCTCTTTAGGACCACGTTGGTAACTCGCTGTGAGCCATGAGTTGAAACATCCAGTATCTGCCTGAAACCTTCCTAATACAGAGTATGTATAGTACAGATTGGCACCAGAGTTGGAGTAAGGGATCTAGTTATGGAGACTCGATCCATTCTTTTTCACAGGCATTGGCAGATTCAAATTGCTGCTCTGCTTGACCCGCACATTTCTGTCTTAAAACATAAAGGAAAGCTTCACAGTAACAGTTTGTATTCCTTCTTACTAACTGGAATGTCCATGTGTTGGATTATTTTTTTACTACTGAGACACAGTTGAACTAATTTGAATTATAAAGCCAAACCAAAAAACAACACAGCTGACAAGGAGGGCACGCTCAGCCCCTGCCGATAATAGGGTGACAAACTGGGGCTATGGGAGGGAGGGGCAGCTGGGGGTGTCAAGACAGTGGAGGTACCAGGGTGGCTGGAGCTTGGAAGCCCATGTGCACCAACACCAGGGGCCCAGGTAACAAGTCTCAGAGCTGGAAGCAGTCATGGCCAAAGTGGATTTAGACTTGGTGGGAATCACTGAGTGTTGGTGCCATGGGGGGCAGGATTGGGACATGAACATAGTGGCATATATGCTGTTTAGGAGAGACAGAGCTGAAACGAGAAGGAAGAGTGGGCTTTACATGAGGGATGGGATTAAAGCAATCAAAATACTGGACAGGTGGGGGGACACAGAGGCTTTATGGGATTCGTTGACCATGGGGAGGTGTGCGGTGGTGCATGCAGTAGTGATATATAGGCCACAGGAGCAGCAAGAAATTATGGACTACCAGATGATGGAAGAGATCCTACGGATGGCATCTAAGGGAGAGGTGCTGCTAATGGGGGACCTCAACCTGCTGGATGTGGTATGGGACACACTGTCAGCAGCCTCACCCAGAAGTAAGGAGATTCTACATTCCCTTCAAGTTGTCCTACTCAGACAGATGGTCAGGGAACCAACAAGGTATGGGGTAGTGATAGATTTGGTGCTAACAAATGTTGACAGGTTTGAGGATGTAACAGTGAGGGAAAACTTTGGTACAAGCAACCATGGTACACTGTGGTTCATGGTACACACATTGGCCACTATTAACAAAACCAAGGTGAAGGTGCTTGACTTCAGATGAGCATATTTTAGATGGATGGGGGAATATGCTTGTCAGGCACTAGAAGGAGTGGGGAAGTTAGAGGGGCTGGAGGATATGTGGGATGCAATAAAGGGAACCATTGTGAGGGCCAAAGACCTCTGAGTGAGGAGGGAGAGCAAGAACAGGAGGAAAAGGAAGCCACTGTGGTTCAGCAGGGAAGTGGAGGAAAGCATCAGAGCTAAGAGGAGAGCCTTCAGGAGATTTAAAATGGCATGGAGGAGAAGGATTGGGAAGAGTTTCAGGCAAGGCAGAGGGAGGCAGGAAGGGAGGTTGGGCATGCAAAAGTAAGGATGGAGGAGAGCACTGCCAGACGCAGTCAGAGAAAGGGGACAAGACCTTTTTAGGTAAATAGATGAGAGAAGGAAAACATATAAAGAGATACTGAGTCTGAGAAAGGAGCAGGGGAGTGGGTGGGGGGATCAGGAGAAGGCTGAACTCTAAAATAGCTATTTCTGCTCAGCATTCATGAAAGGAAGGGTATGGAAGGGGGTATCACTAGGATAGCAGAGGCTGTAGGTGAAGTGTTGGGTTTGAGTCCCTTTCAGGTAGAGGAGATCCTGAAGGAGCTTAAGGACTTGAAGGTGGACAAAGCCATGGGGACAGATGGGGTTCACCCAAGAATAGTGAGGGAGCTGAGGGGTGACTGGCTGCCCTTGGCCTCCCTATACAACAGCTGCTTAAGATCAGGAATGGTACCCAGTGATTGGAAATGGGCAGATGTAGGCCCCCTTCACAAGGGAGGTGGAGGAAGAGGTGGCAACTACAGGTCAGTCAGCTTGACATCAGTGGTTAGCAAGCTTTCAGAGAAACTGGTCAGAACAGACCTACTCAAGCTACCTGGAGGAAAAACGGTCTTCGGACCCTAGACAGTATGCATTCACCGAGGGCAGATCCTGTCAAGCGTAACTTGATAGAGCTCTTTGACTGATTCACAGGTGGTGGATGGGGGTCAGTGGACATGGCCTACCTTGATTTCAGAAAAGCATTTGATTCGGTGCTGCACAGGAGGTTATTGCACAAAATGCATTGCCTGAGGTTGGGGATGTGTTAATAAGGTTTGTGCATAATTGGTTGGAGGACAGAACACAGGAAATATTGGTCAATGGGGTACCCTTTGGGAAGTCCGTGTCATCCATGGGGTTCCCAAGGTCAGAGTTAGGCCAGTACTGTTTAATGTCTTTATAGGAGACAGAGGAGAATCTGGAAGGAAGAAGGTCTATCTGCAGATGATGCAAAGGTCTGCAATAGGGTGGACATACAGGAGGGTTGAGATGATGCGTAGCTATCTGAGGAAGTTAACATAGAATCATTGAAATCTGCCAGCAGAAAAGGACCTCATGGCCCATCTAGCCTGAATGTAGATCCCCCCTCTAGGAAGACCCCACCCCAAGAGACTGCTGTCTGCCTGCCAGGCCCATATGCACTACTCAGGCTCTTTTAAAGTTGCCTACTGTATCCACCCAATACCCATTCCAGCAGCCTGTTCCATGGCTGTACCACCCTCTCAGTAAAGAACCTCCCTGATGTCCCTCTGATTTTGTAGGTATGCTCCCTAGTGGAATTGTTCTGTCTCATTTGAAGATGCTCTTGACCTTCACCCTATTTATGCCCTTCAAGTATTTGAATGTCTCCACCATATCCCACTTCATCTCCTCCAGCATGTACAGGCCCAGTTCTCCCTGTCCTCCTCATAGACCTCCTGCAGCCCCCCCCACACCATTTTGGTTGATTTTCTTTGGACCCTTTCCAGCTCGTCCATGTTCCCTTTCAGGTACAGCCTCCAGAACTGGACCCTGTATACCATGTGCAGTCTCACCATGGTTTTGTAAAGCAGCAGGATCACGTCCCTACTCCTGTTGTAGAAACCCGCCTCTAGGCATGCTAGCATTCCTAGTGCCTTTCCTGCTGCTTCTGCATTGATCGAACTTTCAGATTTTCTGAACTAGTCATCCTGCTTTTTTTTTTCCTGTTTTGTCCTTCCAGCTATCCCCCCAAGACAGCATTTCTCTTTTGAGACATTGTGCCTCTATGTCAATCTGCATTTTTGTGTTGAACCATAGCTGCCACTTTTCTGACCACTTTTCCAGCCTGGCTAAAACCTCCTTTATATCTTACACACCCTGCTTTATCTACCCTGTTACATATTTTCATTCAAAGCATCCCTTCGTAGACCTCTCTGATGTCCCCATGTATATGCCGGGTCCTAACACAGAGCGTGGGAACCTCACGAGCCCTTGTCTCCTTGACTGTGCCCCATTCTCAAGAACCCTCTGCGTCCTTCCTCCAACCAATGCCCTATGCAGTCATGAGTTTGCTCCCACTCCCGCTGTCTACCTTGCCTGCCTGTCTCCTGGGGACAGTGTCAAATTGCCTGAATCCAGGTAGCCATGTCCACCATCTGGTCCCATATTTCGTCATTGTGTCAAAGAATTCAATCAGGTTTCGAAAAGACCTGCCACTCAGAATCCATGATTATTGTTAGGGAAGCCTCTTCGGATAATTAATCAACCTTCCTTAACCAGTGCCCATTAGTTTTTAATTTATTTATTTATTTATTTGTTAATATTTTGAGAGCACCTGAGCTACTGCTCACTTACAATGGTTCCGTGTCAATGAAGAATGTTGAGAGTTGCTTGTAAGATAAGTTACAAAATAAGATATGTAACAATACAGGTGTGATGTAGACAGCCAGCTCTAATTGGTTGTTTCCATTTTATTATATATTAAATATGTGATGTGTGTTTGCTTAAGAAATTCTGTTTATTGAACTGACACATCTCCCCAGATAAGTTCAAAGGATAGGGTATAAAGAAACTGTAGATATTCTGAGTGTAATACTTTGTCATTTGTTTCATCCCAGGAAATAAGATTAGACATTATAATCTCTGAGGAAAAACTTTGATTTAAGGTTGGTTGCAGGAAGAACTGAGAGGAGGGGTATTGAGGAGAAGTCAGACGACATTGAAGGGAGGTTGATATCTGAGCCAGGAGGACTCAGACGACTGGAGGTCCACTATACTTTCCGGGAACTTGAATTATATCAGAGACCTTGAGGTGTAGATTCCAAGGTCCAGACAGATTAAAGAAAACACTTTTATGAATACATTGACTTGGATGAAAGAAACTTTTGAGATGTATGTGTGGAGCACAACTGGTTTGTCTGGTTAACCTGAGGGAGGAAAGGCAGGAGGTCACCTATTATGTTTTTTTTTTTTTAATATTTTATTTGACATCCTATGAGATAGAATATAAATGTTGTTACACCAAGGTGGAGTTAGACCGCGAGAAGGCCGGCTCAGAACTGTGCTTACTTGGAGAGAACCTGGACAGAGAGACACACAAGACAATATTTTTGACTGAGGAAGAGAGACCATCAAGCACTAGTAAGGACCTTAGACATTAGTCTAGTTATTAATTGAACTGAACTTTACCTGTTTGTTTCAGGCTATATGTTGACATATATTTGTTCTGTATTTATATTCTGTTTTGATATTTTAAAGAGATATTTTTACAACGGAAACTGTCTGAGTGTTTTGATATTTCTTTTATTTTAAGTGTAGTCAGTTATCTGTAACACTGTGTATGGCTTATTGTATACCAAACTGAAATGGATAGAGTTCTAATGTCTTGCATAGAGTCTGTTCATTTGAGACTGGTTAGTGCTCCATAGTAAAGATATCTGCCCCTGAAGACAGAATTATCGAGCCTGATAATTGGGCAGCTAACAAGAGGTTATCAGTTATAACCTCCAGAGTTTGAGACTGAGGTGTTGAACTCACTTAAACAGACAAGAGGGTTGCTTGTTCGTTCATGTGCACAAACTATTCGCCTAGAGGTTGCACTGGAAAGAGGGCTGAGCCGTGTTAATTTGTACAGATTGGTCAGCGGTACAAAAGTTTGTGGAATAAGCTTATTGTGTTATGTGTCAGCTTGAGATCATTTGATCACTCTGGAAAAAGGCAGTGTTTATTTCAGAAGGAAACAGAACTATATCCTTGACTTACAGTTAAGTTCACCATTTTTTTTTCTAGTGCTAGCCGATTACTTAGTCGTGAAGAAATGGCTTCCTACAGCAGACACACTGTAGATTTCTTTAAAGCAGTTTGCGGGACAGGGAGTCCTCTTTGGGGTGAGTTATGTTAGAGCTCATAGAGGGCCTGACAGAGCAGGGAGTCACAGACCATGACTGAGAGACCAGACCCCGAGTGTGCAGTAGTAGCCAGTGAGTGTCCTAGCCAAGAGGAGGACAGCAGGCCAGTCAGTGAAGGATCAGCAGCAGGGGATGGTCACCTGTATCCTGAATCCAGAGAACCTAACTGCAAATTGTGCGAGGATGGAACTGGAGGCAAGCAACAAAAGAGAGGTGGATCTGAGGCGCACAACAGAGAGGCAGACTGAGGCAGAGCTACAATAGAGGAGGCAGACTATGAGAACGTGAGCACCAGCAAGAGGCAGAGGAGACGAGAGAGCAAGAATGCAGAGAGGCAGAGGAGAGGAGAGGAGAGACAGGAGCGCCAGTGGCAACGCGAACTGGAGAAGCTACGACTCCAACCAGCAGCACCAGGGCAGGTAAGTGGCTTGGGTTTAACTGGGACTGCAGGACTGGGTTACAAATTGAACTCCAAATTAATAGCCAAGTTTAAGGAAGGGGAGGATATGGATGCCTTTTTTAATTCTTTTGAAAAAGTTTGTATTCTGGCTAAAATTCCTAGAGAGTCCTGGAGCTTCCAGCTATCTCCGCTACTTATCGGAAAAGCTCGGGATGCATTGGGTCAAATGGACAATGAAGACAGCAATGATTACAGCAAGTTAAAAGCTGCACTGTTAAAAAAGTTTGAATTAACTGCTGAATCATACAGAGCTAAATTCCGTAAGCTCAGGAGAAGCCCTGATATGAGCTACAAGGAGCTAGCTACGAAACAACGTCAGTTTTTAAAACGTTGGTGGGAAGGAATTGAGGCAAACACTGTTGATAAAATTGAAAATGTGATTTTATTAGAACAGTTTTATTGGGCATGCCCAGCAGAGTTAAAAACCTGGCTAGAGGACCGAGATCCAAAAACAGTGCAAGAGGCTGCTGAACTCTCGGACCGCTATGCCAAGAGCAGACCTGCTCTGAGAGCGAATGGGACGAGTGTGGCAGCGCAGAAAGGGAAAAGCACACCTTCAGGGCAGCTAAAACCCTCACTGCCTCCACCAAAACCAGTTAGCCCCAGGTTTCAAAGAAAAGATTTCTCTGAAGTAAGAAATGTTTGTTGGTTATGTAACGAAACTGGGCACATTGCCAGACAGTGTCCAAGAAGGGCAAGCAATAATAAGCAAAGTAGTACCAGAAAGGAAGTGGGTTGTCTGTGTGTCTCTGGAAGCATGCCAGTGAACATGAGGGAACACATGCACCCAGTCATGGTAAATGGCGTGCAGACGCAGGGGTTAAGGGACACAGGGGCATCCCTGACACTGGTAAAGGGGGATCTGGTACAGCCTGGTCAGCTTATACCCAATAAATACATGACTGTACAGGACTTTGCGAGTGAAGAGAAAACATTGCCACTGGCCAGTGTTCTCCTGGACTGGGGTGAAACAGGGGGAACTGTGCAACAGGTGGCTGTAGCCAACACATTAGCAGTGGATGTGATCCTGGGTAACTATCTCCAGCAGGGGGTGGTATGTGCAGTTATCCGTACCCAAGCGGCCAGGGAAAATTGTAGTCCCCTGAGCCCCCCACAAGCCATTGGGGAAGATACTGGGAGACTGGTTCCCAGGCCTGGGTCTCCATAGGGGGAACATGATAAAAAGAGGGTAGAAATTTCCCCAGTTGCAAGTAATCACATAGCTATAGAGGGTTACTCCAAAGAGGAAGGGGTGACCTCTTATCAGAGGGTTGGGATTGACCGTGATCCTGAGGGCCCCGATGCTAGTGCTAGGGACCCTAGTTTAGTGACTGAAGGGATCTGTCCCATGCCTTGGATGTATGTGAGGGTTCCAGCTGCTCAGAGAAGTGACCCTAGTTTAGAGAAGCTGAGGGCTTGGGCAAGATTCAGACATGCACAGGAGGTGAAGGCAGACATAAGATTTATTGAGAAAATGGGCTTATGTATAGACAGGCAGTATAAACAGAGGGAGGGATGCTAGGCAGGCGCTTGTCGTCCCCAGGGATATTGTGAGCAGTTGCTCAAGGTTGCCCATGATATTCCCTTGTCTGTTCATCTGGGAATCATCGCACAATGCAGTGGTTGGCCCAGAATTTCTACTGGCCTAACTTCACCCAGCAGGTGAAGGAGTATTGCAGGTCTTGTCACCGGTGCCAAGAAATAGGAAAGGTGGGCAAGAAAACCCAAGCCGCCCTGATCACCTTGCCCATAGTGGAGGAGCCATTCCAGAGGGTGGGAATGGATATTGTGGGGCCTTTAAATACCCCAGCTCCTCAGGGAAGAGATTCATCCTGACTGTGGTGGATTATGCCACCCGGTACCCAGAGGTAGTCACCCTATCCTCTCTGAGGACAGACGAAGTGTCAGATGCCTTGCTTGGGATTTTCTCCCGTGTTGGGTTTCTGCAGGAAGTAATCACTGATCGAGGGGGTTCCTTCATGTCAGACCTAATGAAGTGTTTATGGAAGAAGTGTGGGGTGGTGCAGAGATGCACAACACCGTATCACCCCCAAGCCAATGAGCTTGTGGAACACTTCAATGGTACCCTAAAGTCAATGCTCTGGGTGTTTGCTGAACAGCATGGGAGGGACTGAGAGAAATACCTTCCCCACCTATTGTTTGCATACAGGGAGGTGCCCCAAGAGTCTACAGGATTTTCCTCCTTCGAACTCTTATCTGGACGCCAGGTACGTGGGCCCCTAGACTTGATCTGGGAGGACTGGGAAGGCAAGCATGCCACCCAGGGAACTCCCATTGTGGATTATGTCCTTAGGTTTAGGGAGAGGCTGAAGGAGCTTATGGGGACAGCCCAGCGCAACCTGGCAGCTGCCCAACAGAAACAAAAGTTGTGGTACGACCGCAGAGCCAGAGCTCACTTTGTACATGGTGGGTCAGGAAGTCATGGTCCTTATTCTGGTCCAGAAAGACAAGCTGCACGCTGAGTGGGCAGGACCGTAGAGTGGTTAGGAAGGTAAATGACATAAACTACATTGTGGAGTTACCTGACTGTAGACAGACAGAAAGGATGTACCATGTCAACATGATGAAGCAGTATGTAAATAGGGTTGCCATGGTGTTCGCAGTGTGTAGTCATGGGGAGGGGATGGAAGAAGGAGACCCCTTTTTGGACTTGCTGGAGGAAAGTAAGTGGGAGTCCTCTGTGGAGGCAGTAAAATTGTCTCCCCAGCTGACCTCAGGCCAGATCCAGAAAGTAAGGGAGGTTTTAACAGACTATGCCCCATTGTTTAGCGCCAAGCCTGGACTAACCTCCCTAGTGACACACGATGTGGAGACAGGGACACAGACGCCCATATGGTGGACAGCATATTGAGTGTCAGAGGCTGTCCAAAAGGATATTAGGAGGAAAGTGGAGGAGATGCTGGATTTAGGGGTAATCCAGAGATCCCACAGTCCCTGGGCCTCACCTGTAGTCCTTGTACCCAAGCCAGATGACTCGACCCCATTTCTGTGTGGACTGTCATGGACTGAATTCAGTCACAATGTCAGATGCCCACCTGATGCCCCGGACGGACGAACTCCTGGACAAGTTGGGGGGGTGACCTACCTTACAACCACTGACCTGACAAAGGGGTATTGGCAGGCAGAGTTGATGGTCAGATCTAGGGAGGCCTTCATCACTCCAATAGGCTTATTTGAGTTCAAAGTAATGCCTTTTGGAATGAAGAACACCCCGGCCACTTTCCAAAAGTTGGTGAACCAGGTGTTAAATGGTGCTGAGGTGTACCTGGATGACATTGCTATCTTCAGTACCAGCTGGGAGGAACACCTTTCACACCTTAGGGAAGGGCTGGGCAGAATACGAGGCCGGGCTCACTGTCAAAGCCCAGAAGTGCCTGGTGGCTATGGGAGAAGTGGCATACCTGGCATGTGGTAGGCCAAGGACAGCTCCATCCTAACCAAATCAAGATAGAGGTAATACAAGCATGGCCCAGACCAGAACTCAGAAGCAGGTCAGGAGTTTTCTCGGGACAGCAGGGTACTATTGAAAATTTGTGCCAAATTACAGTGCCCTGGCTGCTCCCGTATCTGACCTGACAAAGAAACGGATGCCCAAGAAAATTGTCTGGGGTCCAGCCTGTGAGGAAGCCTTTACCAAACTGAAGGAGGCACTGTGCAGTGCTCCTGTTTTGACAAGTCCGGACTATAGCAAAACTTTTATAGTTCAGACGGATGCCTCAGATGTGGGTATTGGGGCAGTACTAAGCCAGATATCCAGCGAAGGGAGGGACCACACCATAGCCTACCTGAGCCGAAAGCTGCTCCCCAGGGAACAAGCATACTCTACGGTGGAAAAGGATTGTCTTGCCCTAGTGTGGGCCCTAACAAAATTGGAGCCATACTTGTATGGGCAGCCTTTTGTGATGAAAGACTGACCACAACCCCTGGTTTGGTTGACGTGTGGGGAAAAACAATGGCAGACTGCTGAGATGGAGTCTTGCTTTACAAGGGTATGATTTGAAATCGTACATAGTGCTGGTGCCCAGAATCAAAACTCAGATTAAGATTAGTCTGAAGTTATTAATTGTAGAAACTGAACTTTTACCTGTTTGTTTTCAGGCTGTATGTGTTGGGATATATATTTGCTCCGTATTTATTGTTCTGTTTTGATATTTTAAAGTAAAGAGATATTTTTACAACGAAACTGTCTGGAGTGCCTTGACATTTGTTTTTATTTTAAGTGGAGCTTTTAAAGGTTATCAGTAACACTGTGTATGGGCTTATTGTATACCAAACTGGAAAATGGATAGAGTTCTCTAAAGTCTTGCATAGAGTTCTAAGGGTTCATTTGAAAGACTTGGTTGGGTGCCCATAGGCAAAGATATCTGGCCCCCGAAGACAGAATTATCTGAGCCCAATAATTGGGTACGCTAACAACAGGTTATCAGTTTTAATCTCTCCAGAGCTTGAGACTAAGGTGACTTGAACCCACAAAACAGGCAAGAGAGTTACCCTGTTCTGTTCACTGTACACAAATCATACACTCAGAGGTTGGCATTTTGGGAGTAGAGAGCTGACCGGCTGAGCGAGTTTGTGACACAGGGCAGCCAGAGGCATTGTCAGACACAATCATAAGCGTGTGATTCAGGACTTTAGAAAACACATATTATAGTAAGGTAAGGCTATACGAGTTGCAAAACAGGTACTAGATTATACAGGACACCTAGAAACATTTTTTTCAAAAATGGAAACAAATGTAAGAAACAAACTAGGACAAAGTGAGAGTGGCTAGACAGACAGAGTCAGGAGCAAGTGAATAGGCAGGAGTCAGTTTTGTATGAAAGAGTTGGAGGGTGGGATAGGGCAACTCAGGAGCATAGTCAGAGGGAAGAGGGAAGAAGGAGGAGGAGGAGGACATACCTCTCAACTTCCTGCCTCATAAATCAGGGACAAGGCTTAAAAATCAGGGACAAAGGACCAAAATCAGGACACATCTTCAAAATTGGTGATATCCACTCAAAAGCTGATAGAATAAGGGCTTAGTGTAAAATGCATTTTCTAAGGAAGAACAAGTCTGTAACATAATTAATATTTAATTCTAGTTTTCAAGGAAGGTGTGGTGATTTCTTTCTGAAGAAAGTTTTTTAGATTTGGATGATTGGATAATCAGATAAAGATGTGGTTCTGATTTAGGGTGAGTGCTGCAGGAACTACTGAAATTGTTAGGTAATTTTCTTGTTTTGTATTGGTAAAATATAGGAGAAAATGTATATGTTTAGCTTATGAGTACTTGAAGTTTGTTATGTGTGTTCTTTATCGTAATATGACTTTTTAGAGCTAATTATGGGATAGACATTGTTTTAATTAAATTTCTTTTCAGATGTATTAAAGATTTGGGATGTTGGATTCAATATAGGGATTGTTTTTATAGATTTTCTAAGTGTTTTCACTGGTGGATTATAGGTTATTTTCAAAATTTCTCCATATAGGTTTAGATGTTTATTCTAGATGGATAGAAAGTTATTTTTTCTAGGTTGGATTTAGAGAGTTGTGTGGCAGGATAAATTTCTGTAAATTTTCAGTTCTCTTGGGAGGGAGTACTTATGGGTTTGCATTGGGTTTTTATGTTTCGTTTGTTTGTCAATGAAATTGTATATGTACTGTGGAAGTGTAATATAATTCAATATGTGGATGATAGTATGTTGTTTATATGTCTTCTTATAATTTGGATGATTTATTCAGTTTTTCTAAAAGGATATATTTTACATGTGGAGAGGTGGTATTATATAAAATGGTTCTAATTACTAATAAAATTAAAGTAGTGTTGTTCTGACTAAGAGTTTAGGATAGGATAGATTTAAATTTCTCAGTTTTCATTATTCCTGAGGGAAATGTTTGTAGTTGTTTTTCTATAAAATACTTTGGATTTCACTTCAACTAGGGGTTTCATGTTATAAATAATATGTGGGACTTAAGTTTTACGTTTTGTTTCTATCATAGTTACTGCCGTTAGAGTTTCTTAGTATTTAGGTATACTTTTGCTACTTTTTAGGGGAGGTGCTTTACTACTTGAGAATTGGGATTGATGTTGGGGCCTGAGGGTTTTGTTTTTATGTTGCTTTTCTTGGGAGTTTTTGGTAGGAGTTGCTGTTGGTGTTGCTAGCTATTGTTATAAATAAAGTAATATAAATTCAAACTTTTCAATCTAAATACTTGAGCTATAATTATTACTATAATATGCCTGTCAGCCTTATTTATAGAGCTGTAGTAGTGTGGGGCTAGGAGTGTTCTATTCTGATTGGTTGCTTTTGCCAGAAAGGTTTCAGATTACAGTGTAGCCTTCACTTCTGAAATGGCAGCTGCTCTAAGAGTTGTGTTTCTTTCTACTTACAAATCGGGTGAAATAAATCAATTATCCATTATGTATTTAAAATGGAAACCAATTATGATAGATAATGAAATGGGTTGTAATATAAATCAATTATTACTACTATAACTTTAAACACGGGTGTTTGAAATCTGATGAAAATGTTGCTTGATCAAGCTCATGGACAAGCTGGATTAGTAGTTTGAGTTCTGTTTTAAATTCCATATTATGCAGAAAAGGATGTTATTAAGAATTTAATTGATTATAACTGTCATGCTATGAATTATGTATTTATGCTTCTATAAGGAGCCTGCCTCATACATTTTATAATTAAAAATGTTCATAAAATCGATAAACTAGCACAACAGGAAAGCCTGCAGTTGCTCTCTGTTAGAGGCGAGCTGGAGCGTTTTTCTGACTGGTAAAGGGACTGTGTGTTTGTCTCTTGTGCTTCATCCCTAAACATTGAATTTTCTAGCTGTAAACTGTATCCATCTCTCAAACTACCAGTCAATTAATACAGATATGTCTACAGAAATATTATTTTAATTTTTAAGAAATTGTACTTACTGTAAGTGGTTCTGTGGGACCCTGGTGTCTTAACTCTCCTGATCTCTAGTGGTTTCTTCCTTCTTTCTTTCTTCAGGACATCTTTTATTTCTGGGATTTTTGATCATGATGTAGGATTCTGATTGACTTTGGAAATATAAGAATATTATCAAGGGAAAAGATGACTAGTTAGAAGCAGTATAGTGCAGTGGGTTAAGGTTCTGAGTCTGCAGACCTGAAGACCTTGGGTTTGAAATGCTACAGCCACTCTAGGGTGCATACTGTGATCTCTGAGTAAGTTACTTAATCTCCTTGTGCTCCTCAGATACATTCTGAAACAAATCTTTGATTAGTGTGCTAGCTTACTTCCTAGTTAAACAATGTCCTTTCCTGCTCCTTATATTGAAAAACTACTGCCTAGGGTTTTGATACTATACTGTCTTGAGAAAGGGAGGGGTACTATCTCTACCTTAGCAGCATATAAGAGGTTGCAAAACACAGTACCTTAGTTTTGAGGATTAGGATTCCACTATTGACAGCATGATCTCCGATGAAGTGCAGGTTAGCTGGACTCTCCTACCTAATCACAAATTGTTGGCTACAGGATCAGAAAAGGCTTTTCTGGAAACATTTGGTTAGGCAGGCAGCACAGCAATAATATTTCTAGGTTTCAGCATGATTTGGTCCTCTAAGTGGAATTAAACTGCAATCAGTCAAGTTTTTATTTGCTTTCCAAAAGTAGTCTCCATATTTCTGTAGTATTCAACTGTGGTTGAGTGCGTAGATGACATCAAGAGTAGATGATTCTAAACAAATTTCTAAACAAATGTATTTATTATAATTCAGATTAAACTATGTGAGTTTCAGAGCTTTTTACGTAGCTTTACGTTGTGATTTTCAAATACAACAGTTAGGTGAGTTTTGTAGCAGAGTGATTGTAAGATAATAGGTATATAAATATAAATTATATAATAAAACACAATACAAGTATTGAATAAGGGAAAGGAAGTGAATATACATATGTTATGATGTTTGTGTGGAGGTACTAGTTAGCTGTCAGCAGCCAGTGTGTGTTAGAAAGATGTTGTGTGTAGGGTGGGTATAGATTATTGTTTTAGGTATATTGATAATGGGGTTTTTCTATGGTTATTCTTTGCTTTCTGTTTTTAAATTTATTGTTCTGTTTATTTGGAAGATGGCATTGCTATGGTTTGTGTTGTTCTGTACTTTGGTGTGTTGTTTCTAGACATTTCGTTGTGTGTTGTATGTGTTTTGTGTTGGTGTTACTTGTTTTGTTAGTTATGGTTTGTTGGTGTGGCATTTCCTACTTATTTGGAATTTTATTTACTTTTATGTTTAGGTTATAGGTTTATATTGTTGTTATTGTTTTGCATTTGTTTCTATATATATATATATATATATATATATATATATATATATACATACATTACTTACATATGTAGGTATATTTAGTATCATATGCCTAGTCTCTATAGTTCGTTGTACTTTCCTGCTCTGCTTCTTGTCTCTGTCTTGTACCTCTTCTTGCTGTCCTGCTCTGACTACTTGTTTCCTCTCTCCTCTCTGTTTCTGGGGTGCAAGCCTCATCCTTCTTGCTTGCTTCTTGTTATGGGCTCAGGTTTCTGTGTATGTCCCTTGTTGCTCTGCATTTGTGTGCTATTTGCTTGTTGTTGAATATCGGTGACTGTGCCACTTATTCATGGCTATGCCCCCTGCACTTGTGCATGCATTCATTAGTGTTGCGCATTGGCACACTGCAATTTGCACAGCGCATTGGCTCCTGCTGAATAGCGCTCTTTGACGCATTTCCACACTTGCGCAGGCACATCTCCATTGCGCCATGCACAACTGCTTTGAATATCCCACCCTTTAGTCTAGGGATGGTCGACTAAGTGTAGTCAACTCATTGTTAATGCCTGTCCTAGACTATGAGGATTTTTTATATGGAGGAGCCACTGGTATATTATTGAATACGTCTGATATAACGTTTCATAGATTGGCACGTTTGGTTCTGGAGGTACCCCACAGAATCCATAGATGCTTGTTATTTAATGGCTTGAATTGGCCTAAACATTTGGCCTGCTGGAATTTACATCTTAAATTTATGTGTAAAATTCAGAAACATGTGGTTCCTTCTTACATCTTTGAGATGTTTCCTATGAGAACAGTAAAAGATAATTTGAGGACAGCTTATAGTTTGCAATATTTTGTTAATAAATGTAATTTAAACATTGATAGGTCATCTGTCTCCAACAGGGGACCTGTACTGTGGAATAAAATTCCAGTAGGGCTATGTAAATCAAATTGAACTATATGCATCTCTCATTTGAATGACTGGTGTTTATGCTGGTCTAATGGTTTCTCTTAATGTTTATAATGTGATGTTTGTTGATCGCTATTTATTGTGTATTTGATGTTTGTATTGTAGTTATGTTATTTGCAATTTTTCTAAAATTTCTTTTAATTCCTTTATACTACAACTGAAGTTTGCTGCTATAAACACATGGACTTCACTGAAAATGAACAATGCTCAAATGAAGGTTTTTCCTTATTCTGCTTTATAAAAAGATTTACTACTACTACATATGTCTGCCACCTTTTGACTCAAATCTGCAGGCACTCCACTGTTTATTTTATAGAAGGAGTCCTCAGCAGCAGCTTGAGCACTCCAGCACTGCTGCGAGGAAAGGGTGAAGAATAGTCACAGCACCAACACTAGTAAGAACTCATGGACAATATAAAGCCAATTTACTGTATATATTGGAACATATGAGATGTCCTTAAAAGTTAGATTTGGACTTCATTACAGTCATACATCAAAAAGAGCTTAGGCATGAAACATTAGAATTCACAAATAGTATACAGCAGTTATAAAATAAATGGAGAAACACTCAAAGGATGTTAATGACAAAAACAGCTATCAGATGGAAACTTAAATTAAGACCAATGTCACAGTGAATCCATAAAAGAGACACCTTTGGTTCTGGAAAAATTAGACATATCAAACTTGATTGAGTTCTGCAGTGCTTTCCTAATGTTCAAATCTAATTCAACCTGAGAAACCCACTTTTGCTGCAACACCTAAACACTAGGGCTGTGTATAGGCCAAATAGTATTTTCCTAATACTACAAATAGTAGGCTTCCTGAATATTCGATGCATTTTCCGAATAGTTCACTATTTGGCCACTATTCGGGAACTACTATTCAGTAAGATTTCCAAGTCTTGCAGAGCTTTGTTGGCTAATCAAAAATGTTTCTTGAGCTCAAAGGCAAGTAATGCAAGCGTGACTTCCTCACCTGAGCTGGTAGAAGACAGGAGACAGTGGTTTCCTGAGAGCTGCTCTGCAGTACTTTTGAGATCTTAAACTTACTAAAAAGAAACTGATTTTGCTTCACAGGCTTTTTGGGTCAGTATAATTTTTTTGATCAGTGTCAGAAAGGCTATGTTTGACTTTCTGACAGATATTTTGTCCTTATTGCTGTACTAGTTACAGGAACTAGGAGGGCTGTCTCAATGCTAACACCCCTATCTCGCTGGTTGTCTGACATAGCTCCAGTGTGATTTTTTTTTGGTGGAGCATATTTTATTTTTTGTGTTTTTTTTTTTTTTTGCTGTTGTCTGTTCCAGGCTTGGTTCCCTGCTTGACTGATGAGGGTGTCTGCTAACTCCCCCTCCTGCAGGTCACTGATTATAATTTGCTGTAAATGTGCAAAATATTTGATTTTGTGAGGCTTCACCCTGCATGTGCATGCTTAATATATTTTTTTCTTGAGGTAGGGTTACACATTGTGTACAGCTGTTGTGCACACAGATTTTGAAATAAACTTCTTCCATTCTATGCCAGTCAGGCTTGACTCACTGAATTAGTATTGTTAGTCTCCTCTGGTTCTGGGGATAGATCCTGTACACATGAGGGGAAGAAGAAGAAGAATCAGCATTTATATAGCGCTTTTTATACACAGTGTATCCCAAAGCACTTTACAAGCAATGCTAGACTGGTAGTGAAGTGACTGAATGTGTGGTGGCAGCCATATCACACATCATCACCCATGCACAGCCTGGATAATACCATGAACCAGTTTATGGGAAGGGAAATGTTGGCCAGGACACCAGGAATGTTCCTTACTCTTTGCGAAGAGTGCCCTGGGTTCTTTTACTTCCACCTGGACAACACCTGGATGGGCAGTAGGGACCTCGGTTTAACATCTCATCTGAAGGATGGCACACCTCAGCAGTACAGCACCCACCAATACTGCATTTGATGCCAGGGATTTTTAGGCAAGTCCAATCCCAGTGTGGACTGAGAACTACGACCTTCTGGTCCTGAGGTGGATGTGCTACCAACTGAGCCACGCTGACTCGACTCTTTAACACACACACACACACACACACACACACACACACACACACACACACACACACACACACACACACACACACACACACACACACACACACACACACACACACACACACACACACACACACACACACACACACGCACACACACACACACGCACACACACTTCTACAGCCCACTGCACACAATTAAGCTGTGCTTATGAAATATATCCCCCTGCGAGTCTGTGCACATGCATTTTTTTGTTTGTTTGTTGTTGTTTTGTTAATTAAACCATTGCACTTAGTGGGGCAGGCTTGTCTTACTGAGTTAACTGTATGTCATCTGTCTGTTCTTGCTCGGTTCCATGTTTGACTAAATAGGTTGCCCTTATCTTCCCCTTCTTAGTAACAATGTTTTTCTTTACTGCTACTTTTTTGTGGTGCAGTATAACTGGAAAGGTTGGTGTATTACTGTAGTTCAACAAGCACGAAGTAAAGCAACACACACATAGGTACTACGTAGTAATAGTTTGTGTTTTACCCAGTAACCAGTAGTGACCTGATCCATCATGTCTTTAGCAACCTTGCAAACATGCTTGGTCCAGCCCCAGCAAAGCATCTTCACAGCTGGCCCCAAGTGGTGAGGGACAGGATGATAGACCACAAACATATAGCACATGCACACAATTACTGCTAGTGTTATCCCTGGGCTGCCAACCCCCCAAACAATCTATGTAGAACAAAGGAAGCACTCAGCGGGAGTGGGGGGGGGATTGCAGTAACAAAATACAGTTAAGAGCAGTGCAGCATAAAGTTGCCAATGCATTTGTTTGTGCTAAGGCTGAAGGATGCCAATAGAGCCCTGGTGCTTTGACCAGAACCTGGTCTTTGTCAGGGTGCATGTCGGAACGTATAAACATACTTTGAATATACAACCTTACAGAAACACACATTATAAATAAGTGAATTTAAAATGAATGAGACTGAGATGCCCTTGTAACAAAACAATCCACAACTAACATATCCAAGGATGAAACACTGCATCAAAATTACAGAACATAGTTCATACCGTGGTGCCAGACAGTACGCAGTGCAGTATCTTGCAAAATTGCTATAAAATGCTGCAGTATGCTGCAAGGAGCAGTGTAATTTAATGGCAATTAAGCCCTCCAGTCATCCAATATTTTGTGGCATGTCATTTACTGCAAAGTACTGAATTGCATCTTGTCTTGCTCCACTGTAAATTATTGATACATGATACAATTCCAGAGAAGGTGGTGAGATACACTACATAGGCAATGACATACAGGTGTCTCTCTTTATTCGATGGGCTCAAATATTGTTCTCTCTAAGCAAGCCTTTTAGTTCTTGTAGCATTGGTAATAGTACTACTACAACTAATACCATTAGCAGTACTACTACTGCTAGTGTCACCACCTGTCCATCTGTACGTTCACTGTCACATCCTGTTGTGAAGTAGTAGGGGGGAATTAGAGCATACATGCTTTGTGCAGCAAGCAGCAGACACCACCACCAGTGTCCCCACTGCTACCATTATGGCTGCTACATCCACAGCCAGTGTGCTTCCCACCATCACCAGTGCCATTCTTGCAGCAGCCACCCTTTCAGCTGTCACCACTACTGCAGCCACTGCTACCACTATTCCAATGCCCATGGCTGAAGCACCTTCTACCCTGTGTCTGTGACCATGAACACCCTCTAGTGTTGACCCAATGCAATGCTTGATATTGTTTGCAGAGTGCTATGTGTGTGTTGTGTGGATCGACTTACACCCTGATGCCTGTCAGTGGGTACAGAGTGGGGTGGAGGAATAATGGCATGAGCATTATGGCTGACGACCCTATGCCACACACCCCGATGCTTGTCATTGGGTGCAGTGTGTCGGTAATGGCTTGAGCATTATGGCTGATGACCTATGCCTTACACCCTGATGCCTGTCAGTGGGTACAGAGTGGGGGTGGGAGTAATGGCATGAGCATTATGGCTGACGACCCTATGCCACACACCCAATGCTTGTCAGTGGGTACAGGGTGGAGAAGCTGGTGAAATGGCATGAGGATTATGCCACACTCCTGATGCCTGTCATTGGGTGCAGCGTGGGGTGGGGTGTAATGGAATGAGCATTATGGCTGATGACCTATGCCACACACCCTGATGCCTGTCAGTGTGTGAAGGGTGGATGGGGGTGTAATCGAGCATTACGGCTGATGACCCTATGCCTGTCAGTGGGTGCATGGTGAATGTGGGTGTATAATGGCATGAGCATTATGGTTGATTACCCTATGCCACACATCCTGATGTCTGTCAGGGTGCAGGGTGGGGGTGTAATGACACGAGCATTGTGCAGATGGTTCTATGCCACACACCCTGATTCCTGTCAGTGGGTGTGGGGTGGAGGTGGCGGTGTAATGGCATGAGCATTATGGCCGACGACCCTATTCCACTCACCTTGATTCCTGTCAGTGGGTACTGGGTGGTTGTGGGGTTGTAATGGGATGAGCATTATGGCTGATGACCCTATGCCACACACCCAGATACCTGTAACTGGGTACAGGGTGGAGTTGGGGGTGTAATGGAATGAGCATTATGGCTGATGACCCTATGCCACACACCCTGATGCCTGTCAGTGTGTGCAGGGTGGGGTGCCACAGTTGGAGTAAGAAGCCAGGGCAGTTTTGAAAGTGAAAAACGGTTTTGGGGGAGAGTTCATTTTTGGTGTTGAGAGAAGGAGGACATCAGAAACCTGTGGGGGGAAGTTAGCACTTACCTGAGTGTGGATGCCTTTCCCTGGTTGTCTGGGTGCCTTGGCTCCTGCTCCACCACAGAAGAAGACTGCTGTATTCCTGTCAGCCTATTATTTGCAGTCAAGTCCTTGTTCAGTGGAGATGATGGCCTGAACAAAGCAGACCATGCGTAAGTCCACTAGTGGGAAGGTGCCCTTCAAGCAGCTCACCACCAAGGCTGCCCAGAAAAGCGCTCCGGCTACGGGAGGAGTGAAGAAACCTCACCGCTACTGGCCTGGCACCGTGGCTCTGTGGGAGATCCGCCGCTACCAGAAATCCACCGAGCTGCTCATTCATAAGCTGCCCTTCCAGCGCATGGTCCGGGAAATCGCTCAGGATTTCAAGACGGACCTGCACTTCCAGTGCTCTGCTGTCATGGCCCTGCAGGACTCCAGAGAGGCTTACCTGGTGGTGCTCTTTGAGGACACCAACTTGTGTGCCATTCATGCCAAGAGGGTCACCATCATGCCCAAAGATATCCAGCTGGCACGCCGCATCCGTGGGGAGAGGTCATAGACCTGCAACCACCGACCCGAGATTGACCAGAATGAAACCCACAAGGCTCCTTTCAGAGCCACCAACTACACATTGGAGAGAGCTGGACATCGTTCTGCTTTTGTGCCGTGTTCATCTGCGGTAATGCACTGATCCGACCTCCAAGAGATGGCCCCTACATGTATGGGACTTGAGTTTTTGTTTTTTTTGGGGTTGGTATTTTGCTACGGAAAACTACTAAGTATAGGAGTTCAGTAATGGCGGACATCACTGATATATTTGCAAACTAATGGGTCACACTTCAACCATATCTGTGCCACATAGACAGTGTCGCAACCCGCTGAACCGAGAACAGCTTTTTAGGAAAGTTGGCTCTGAATAGAGCCCTTGTGTTGCGATTCATTGATACTTCACCATTGTATTTCTGGGCCCTTTTATGGTTTAGGCTTTGCTGCTGCTTGGTTTTGCAGCCTTGAGCTTGGCTGCCTTCTCTTAGCCGAGCTCTTGGCTTCCTCTGGCTTGGGACGTTTAACCTTTGGGGACTTGTTGCTGCCGTGGCCACCGCTGCTGGTTTCTTTACTTTCTTGTGTGCCTTTTTTGCTGCCAGCTGCTGCCTTCTTGCGGTCCTGTGTTTGCTTTTTCCGCTTCACCACAGTTGTATAATTTGGTTCAAAGATGGTCACACACAGACTGGCCTGGCGGCTTCAATCTCCATTTTCTGGTTGTGAGAGAGTGCTCCTGTCTGCGCCTCATATCTGAGCTGCCAGGTGAGAGCAGGTGGCACCAAACGTGGTTTCAGTCCTCACAGCAGTTACAACACCTGTATAAATGTGAAGTCTTATTGCTTGCTACCAATACTTATTCCATCAGCTACTTCTGAATGCAAACTAAATTTAATAACCTAACACATTTTCCTTGATAAATTGAGATTTCTGTCTCAACCTATGCAATCGATTATTATCACATTTTAGTGTGGTTGATATTTTTGCATTTTTTCTTTTAGAACTGTTCGGTCACATCCTGGGAAGTTGTATCTGTGTGTGCCAGAGATTAGTTGTGAACCACTAGAAAATTTCATGCAGTTGTCACATAGACAGCCTGTCAGATTACGCATTAAATGGGCAGCACATAATTTACATTACCACGATTCATGAAAGAACATGAAACAGAAACATAGACTTTGACAGCAGATAAGGACTGCTTGGCCCACCTAGTCTGCCCATTTCCTACCTACAGGATAAGCTGCAGATCCTAGTTGACCAACAACCTATTTCTTCCTACCCGCCCCACAAAATTGCCTTATGTCTGTCCCATGCTTTCTTGAATTCTCTGTTTTAGACCCCACAACCTGTTCAGGAAGGCTGTTCCATGCGCCCACCACACCTCTCTGTGAAAAATACTTCCTCACATTGCCCCTGAACCACCCTCACCCATCTTTTAAATTATGTCCCATTGTTCTTGCACATCTCTTTTTCTGAAAGATGCTACCCTCTTGGATTTTGTTGATTGCACTGAGGTACTTAAAAGTTTCTATCATATCTCCCCTCTCTCTTCTTTCCTCAAGGGTAAACCTATTAAAGAGCAGGTACCTACTGTCTGGCAGTCAGCTCCTCTTAAACATATATAATGGTAGATCTGCTCTACTGTTGAGGGGCATTAAAATTACTATGCGTTCCCTCTGGTTAAAAAGTTATAGCACCCCATCTTTGCACCCTCATAAAAACAAAGCCTTGTCTGACACGCCTCCTTTTGTGATGTCAGAAAATGAATACTGAGGGTGCAGGTCATTAACCTGTATGTATGCAATGCATATGGCATTTAGTACTATTTAGAGGTGCCATGTGTTCTATTCTCGACTTTACCATGCACTGTATACCAACTGAATAAAAACAAGGACACCACGTTGGAGTTTCTAACTGCTTTACTCCATTGCTTCGCGTGCACTGTTACACCCACGTCCTCTGGCGTGGTGACGTCATTACGCATATATGACATCCCCCCTTTACTTAGATTTAAACTTGTTATACATCTTTTATTCCCTTAATCTTGCATATATTTGTTGACTGTTTTTGTATATATCTATAGGTGGTTACCTATGGTATAACTACTCAATAATGAAGTCCTTAAGTCTCTGAGGTAATTTAATTTGCCTGTGAGGCCTGTCTGTTCTTGGTGTTATAGGCCTTGTGCGATTCCTGGGTGGATTCACCCAATCTCTGTAACATAGGACTCTGCCCTCCAGTCTCCTCGGTTGGTTATTCTCATTCTTCGGTAGAGCAGTCTCCTCAGGCACGTATCTTTCACTAACGCTGTGTTCCTGCAATATCCTGCTCCGTTGGCGACTGAACAAGCGCTGGGTTTCCTCCTTGCTGATCACCGCACGCTGTATCTTACTAAAAGGTGTTACCAACTTATCCACTTGGTCTTGTTTCACAGGACTTGATCCCCAACGTCCACCTCCAATACTTGGCTTTGCTGGTTGTCAGCATAGGCTTTGTACTTCCCTATTTCATGGCGTCTCTGTCTGTCCTCTAGGTCACTCTCCAGTGTGGATATATCTGGAAGTTTCCCTTTAGTTTTCTCTTGAAAAGAAGCTCAGCCGGGCTCCGGCCCATAGTAGAGTGATCAATGGATCTGTATACAGTCACATATTTGTGTAGCTCTCGTTTCCAGTCCAGCCCTTCAGCCTGTGCAATCAGAATCCTCTTCATGAGGGAGGCATTCTGTCTCTCTACCTCACCGTTCACCTGTGCCCATTTTGGTGTCGTCCTCACATGTTGTATTCCGTTCTCCCGACAGAATCTCTGGAATTGAATCGACATAAACTGCGGACCACAGTCCGACCTGATTGTTATGGGAAGGCCATGGCGACTGAAGATGGTCTCAAACTATCAATCGCCTTTTCAGCCGCTAGGATTGCATCACGTCATATTCATAATACCTGCTGTAATAATCGACAACTACCAATATTGACTGTCCTGTGGGTAGTGGACCTAGTAAATCAGTGGCAAGATCCTGCCACGGTCCTTCAGGTAACATCGCTGGTCTCAACGGTTCTGGTACGCCTGGTCACGCTACAATCTGGCAAACATGGCATGATTTGACATATTTCTGTGCCTTGTCCATTCCTGGCCACCATACTTTGCTCCTGAGGTGCTGTTTGGTGCCCACAATACCCAAGTGTCCCTCATGGGCTAAAGTTATAGCTCTGGTGAAGTCCACGGGTAACACAATGCGCGCCCCTGAGAACTAACTGTCCAATTGTGCTCAGCTCACTTGCCACGGGGCATATGCCTTGCACTCCTCATAGCACCCCGCCTCAATGGCACTTCTCACCTCTCTCAGTTCCTCATCAATCGCCAATGCTTCCTCGACCTCTCTTGTGGTCAATGCACCCGGAGTTGCATTAACGGCTATGAACCGTATGTACTCTTCTGCTCCATGTGTGTGTGATTCCTTCATTGCCGTCTCTCCCAATAGATGAGACAAAGGGTCTGCTATGTTATATCTCCCCGGTATGTGCACAACTCGGAAGTCGTAAGGTTGTAGTCTCAATACCCAACGCTCAATCACGGCACACGGTTTTGAGTGCATGACTGTAGATAGCCTCTAGCGCCTTATGGTTAGTCATTAAATCAAATATCTTGCGCATACATATGGGTGAAGTTTCACAGGCCAAACCAATGCAAGGGCCTCACGCCTGTTTGTAGAGTACCTGCGTCGCACTCCAATAGACTCCTGCTCACATAACAGACTGGAACCATCTCTCCTGTTGTTCCTGCACCAGTACAGCTCCTATGCTCTACCGTCCCAGTGCCTGCTATCACTTTAGTGGGCACATCCTTGTTGAAGTAAGCTAACGTTGCTGCTTCGGCTAACTTGCTCTTCAGTGCTTGGAACGCCATCTTTTGCTCCAGTCCAAAATTGAATATTGTGTCCTTCTTTGTCAACTTCCGCAGAGGCTCTGTAAGTGTGGAGAACTGAGGGATAAACCTACTACTATATCCCACTAATCCAAGGAAGCTGTGAACCTCTGATGCTGTCTCAGGCTCCCTGGCCTCGACCACTGCTCTTACTCTTTCAGTCGTGGGGCCTATGCCCTTTTGCGAGAGTAACATACCCATGAAGATCAGTTTGTCCATATTGAACTGGCATTTGTCTGGATTAAGCGTCAGGCCAGAATTCGCCAATCTGTTCAGCACCTTGTGCAGCCGCCGGTCATGGCTCTCCTTGTCTGGGCCATGGACAATGATATCATCTGAAATGTTCTCCACCTCAATGCCAGCCAGTGCTGTTGCAATTTCGTGCTGATACTGCTCGCTGGCTGATGAAACTCCAAAATGAGTCTTTGTATCTGTACGTCCCATTATGCACTGCAAATGTTGTTATACCTCTTGACTCTGGTGTCAGTTCCAGTTGATGGTAGCCCCATTTAAGATCCAACTTACTGAATATGGTAGACCCGTTCATGCCTTGCAACAGTTCATCCACCGGGGATTGGGTACCTGCCACGATAATCGCTATGTTCGCTTGTCTCATGTCCAGGCACATCCTGATTTCTTTGTTTGGTTTCGCACGATCACTACCGATTCACCCATGGTGTGGCCTCAACCACCCTCTCGATTATGTCCATGTCCAGTAGTTCCTTCATTTTGGTTTCCACCTCCTCTCAGGTGAAAGAGTATTCGCCTTAATGGGCTGTGCCACAGGTACCACCTTCTCATCTACGTGCAGACTTATTTACTTTGTGTTAGCTTTCCCACATCTTGAAACAATCCAGGGTATTGTTGCCTTATCTGGCCTCCCACATCAGACACTGCTGCTACATTGACACCTAGCCTGAGTACCCCCAGTTTTACAGTGGTCTCTCTTCCCAGCAGCGGTTTGCCATGTCCACATATCACTGTGAATTTGGCCTGTGTACTACGATTGCCTATGGCTACTGTACATGTGAAGATCCCTTTTACGGCCAGTGGTTCAGTTGCTGAATATGTGTACAGTTTCTTGTCGGTCTTTGACGATCGACACTTGATTCTTTTACTCTTCAGCATTTCCCAGGTCTCCTGGTCCACAATATTTCTGGAAGCCCCTGAGTCTATTAGCATCAACAGGTCGACTCCCCCCACTGAGAACATTGTTCTGTCCGTGTCCTTTTTCCTTTATCACAAATGCATAGTCTCTGTCTGGCTTCTCTGAATCAACACATTTAACTGTATGCTTCACATTTCCTTTTGTTTTAAGCATTCTAGCAAAATGATTTCTACCTTTACATTCTTGCACGCCTGTCCTCGGCTGGGCAGGTAGGGTCTTTTGCCAGATGATCTCGTGGCCACATCGGTAACACACTTTCTCCGCTTTTATCTTTTCCTCTTCTCCTTTGGCTTTCTTCATGATGCTTTTCCTCATTTTTGAATACACGATTAACTGTTTCAGGTTTTGGGGCCTCTGAGCTCACATGCATCGCGCCATTTGCACTCTATTCTCTCACACTGTGCGGACAGCTCAAGTAATCTCGCTAATGTCAGCCCAGACCCTCCTCTAACAATTTATGGCGTCCGTATTCAGAGTTACAGTTACTTAGTATTGCATCCCTTATCTGATTATCCTTATCACCTGAAAAGTCACAATCTTTGGCTGATTGTCTCCGACGGGTGACAAATTGCTGTACGGTCTCCCTGTATTCTGTCTTAGCTGATAGAAGGCCTGCCACAAACTCAGTGTTCACTTGTGGCACGAAGTAGGCATTTAGTGCTGTTACCCAAAGCATAGTCCATTGGCTCACTGTAAACCCTAAGCCGAGAAAATATCTTGTACATCTGTCCCTGCATGATGCAGTAATAAAGCTCTCCTCCGTTGCTTTGTAGCTGCACTCACATCATCAGCTAATATCAATCTTTTCCCATCAGCAAACAGTTCAGAAGATGTGAGCCATCGTGTCCATCTCGCCCAAGCATGGCTGGTTCACTGTAACAATCAAACTTTGGAATAGCACTTTCCATTTCTCTGTTTTATTTATTCTTTTTTTTTTGTTTGGGGTTATTTTTTCAGTTCCAGATTTAACCAACACTTCACTGATCCCACCTCATCGCCATTGTTCTATTCTCGACTTTACCATGCACTGTATACCAATTGAATAAAAACAAGGACACCACGTTGGAGTTTCTAACTGCTTTACTCCATTGCTTCTCGTGCACTGTTACACCCACGTCCTCAGGCGTGGTGACATCATTACGCATATACGACACCATGTAGACAAATCAAAGCAGCTGCTGGAGTATCAGTCTCTATTTACTGGAGGGGTCACTCTCATTGTTCCAAGTGGCAATTCTAAATAGTACTAAATGTCATTGACAAATGGCACCAATATAGATCTATGGAGCACACACAAGCAGCCTTCATTTTCTGACATCAGAGGAGGACAGATGTCTGATGGATACTCAGTCCCTTCCTTGAGGCTCAGTAGGGATCAGAATGTTGCCAGAGCACGATACCCTACAATCCCAGAGGAGGAGATCTGTCTGATGGATACTCAATCCCTTCTCCAAAGCATCATTCCGGGTCAGAATGTTGCAGAACACTATACCCTAACAAGAGGTGTAATTGGAAAATATGAATTCAGTGAAATATTTTATGAAATTTGTGCATTTCGTGAAATATTTTGTAGGCACCAAATGCAAAACTCACAGGCAAAATTTCACTGCGAATGCAAAATTTATCTTGCAAATGGCAAAATTGTGCATTTAGCTGTGAAATTTCATGTTTTGAGGGTGACATTTTGCACCGAGTGAAATTTTGCAAAACGGCAGAATTTCATGAAATATTTATGCTGTGAAATTGCCGGTTTCGCTGCAATTTCCTAGTAAAATTTAATTTCACAACATCTCTACCCCTAACACCCAGAAAAGAAGAGGTGTCTGAGGGATGAGCAATACTATTCCTGAGGAATCAACAAGGTCCAAATGTTGCCAGAGTATAATGATAACAACACTACACTGCGCTGTATTTATTTTCCCCACGACAGGCATGGCACGGTAGTGACATAAAAAGAAAAATCTCAAAATCTCATATCCTGGTTCAGGAATGAAAGAAAACGAACACTGAATAGCTAGATATTTGTGCTAGAAAACATTACTGCTCACCCCAACAAGAGATCTGAGGTTCGAGCAGACTTGATAGACCATAAGGCATAATCTGCTGGCAATTAGTGTATTACAAAGCTGTACTAACAAAGACATGCTGTGCCGGCACAAGTCATCAGGAATCGGTGCACCTGCATGCAAATGGGGCCATTTGTGGGTTGCATGCATGATGACCTCATTTGCATGCCCAGCATTGAATGTCGCAGTTGGTGTACCTAAGCGCACCTGTGCTGGCGCATCCCACTGCTCCTCACTTGCTCCTTGCGCTGGTGTAGTGCCACTGTGCCATGCGTATTGTGGGTGGCCCAGTGTTACATTCAGTGGTGCTGAGCCATGGCGCAGCACTCATTGAATATCGCCCGGCCATGCCCTGGCACATTTCTGAATAGCCCACCCCATGTGACTGAGCAAGTCAATTAACCTTTTGTGCTCCCAGATCACACCTGGAAACAAGCCTCAGGTTTGTGGCTTTCCTGGTTAACCAATTTCCCTTTCAGTTTAAATAAAACTGCAAAATAAAAAAAAATACACAATTAATTGGTAAATCCGGTGGTAGCTTATGGTTTGCAGCATCTGCATATGAATAATTAAACTTCGAACGTATCATTTACCAGAAGCAAATCCTCTCATGTAAAGGCACACAACATTCTTCTCGGGTAGGATGGATTCAATGTTTAGCAAACTCGTCTCTTGAATGCTAGTTTCTTCATTGCGTGACACCCCTCTACCACTAGATGGTGGCAGGTCCGCATACTGAAATCCTGCCAAAGGAAAACAGTGCAGAGATTAGGTACAAATAACTGAAAATATATCAACAGCAGCCGTTTTCTGAGGATTAGCTGTTATTTGCAAAACAGATGCACATTGTGGATTCCAGGGTTGATATTAGACTGTTGAGACTGAGGGTTGAAATTAATTGTTATTTAACTAGCGCCCCGTCCTCAAACCAAGATGCAGAACGACTTAATCAAGTTGTCCGGCTAGATTGTGGTGCTATCCCTTGAAAATTAGAATGAATGGAATAATTGAAAGAAGGGCACTGAAACCTTGGCTTTCCATAGCAACAGAAGGAGGACAGAGATTATAACACTAAGTTAAAATATGTCATTAATCAAAATATTCACACGGTCTCATTGTTATTTCTTTCTTGCTAGAGGGCAGGCATCTGGGGTCCAGTGATAGAAACATAGAATTTGACAGCAGATAAGGACCGCTTGGCCCACCTAGTCTGCCCATTTCCCTACCTACTGGATAAGCTGCAGATCCTAGTTAACCAGCAGCCTACTTCTTCCTACCCCCACCCCCTAGAATGGCCTGATGACTGTCCCATGCATGCTTGAATTCCACCACTGTTTTTGACTCCACAGCCTCCTCTGGAAGGCCGTTCCATGCATCCACAACCCTCTAGAAAAAAATACTTCCTTAAATTACCTCTGAGCCATTTCCATCTTCAAATTGTGCCCTTTGTTCTTGCACACCTCTTTTTTTGAAAGATGCTACCCTCTTGGACTTTGATGATTCCCTTGAGGTACTTGAAAGTTTCTATCAATGTGAGAAGGCAGTAAGGAAGGCTGGGAGGATACTGGGATGCATAGGAAGAGGCATCAATAGTAGAAAACAGGAAGTTGTTATCCCTCTGTACAGACAGTTGGTGAGACCCCATCTGGAGTACTGTGTGCAGTTCTGGAGACCCCATCTCCGCAAAGACATAGACAGAGTGGAGGCTGTCCAGAGAAGGGCAACCAAAATGGTCCAGGGTCTGCACCAGAAGACATACGAAGAAAGACTAAAGGAGCTTAATATGTATACCCTTGAGGAAAGAAGGGAGAGAGGGGACATGATAGAAACTTTCAAGTACCTCAAGGAATTAACAAAGTCCAAGAGGGTAGCATCTTCCAGAAAAAGAGATGTGCAAGAACAAGGAGGCTCAATTTGAAGATAGAGGGGGGACAGCTCAGAGGTAATGTGAGGAAGTATTTTTTCACTGAGAGGGTTGTGGATGCATGGAACAGCCTCCCTGAGGAGGTCGTGGAGTCAAGAACAGTGGGGGACTTCAAGAATGCATGGGACAGGCATAAGGCAGTCCTAGTGGGGGGTAGGAGGAAGTAAGCTGTTGATTAACTAGGATCTGCAGCTTATCTGTTAGGTAGGAAAATGGGCAGACTAGGTGGGCCAAGCGGTCCTTATCTGCCATCAAATTCTATGTTTCTATGTTTCTATCATGTACTCCCTGCTCCCTCCTTTCCCCGAAGCTATACATGTCAAGCTCCTTAAGTCTCTCTTCATATGTCTTCCGGTGCAGACCCTGCACCATTTTAGTTGCCCTCCTCTGAACAGCTACCTTCCTGTCTATGTCTTTGCGGAGACTGGGTCTCCAGAACTACATGCAGTACTCCAGATGGGGTCTCACCAGCTGTCTGTACAGAGGGATAATAACGTCCTGTTTTCTACAGGTGATGCCTCTCCCTATGCATCCCAGTATCCCGCCAGCCCTCCTTGCTGCCCTCTCACATTGCTTCCCCACCTTTAGGTCATCTGATATGACTATCCCCAGGTCCCTTTCCATTTTTGTTGTTGTTAGTATCTCACCCCCATTGTGTACTCTTCCCCTGGGTTTTTGTTTCCCAGGGGATCATCACACAGTGAGGTTCAATAAGAGCATTATGACACAGACAAGCCACAAAGGTGAGGGACCCGGCTTGCTGGAGGGTAGTCACCTGAGGTCCAGTGATCATCACACAGTGTGGTTCAATATGAGCACTATGACACGGACAAGCCACGCAAAGGTGAGGGTCCTGGCTTGCTGGTGGGCAGAATCCTGGGGTCCAGTGGCCATCACGCAGTGTGGTTCAATATGAGCACAAGGACACAGACAAGCCAGACAAGGGTGAGGGTCCAGGCTTGCTGGAGTGCAAGAACCTGGGTCTTGTGATCATCACTCAGTGAGGTTCAGTATGAGCACTATGACACAGACAAGCCACGCAAAGGTGAGGGTTCTGGCTTGCTTGTGGGCAGGCACCTGGGGTCCTGTGATCATCACACAGTGTGGTTCAATATGAGCACTACGACACAGAAAAGCCACACAAAGCTGAGTGTACTGGCTTGCTGTAGGGTAGTCACCTGGGTTCCAGTGATCATCACACAGTGTGGTTCAGTATGAGCACTAAGACACAGACAAGCCACACAAAGGTCAGGGTCCTGACTGCTGGAGGGCAAGCACCTGGGGTCCAGTGATCATCAAACAGTGGGGTCAATATGAGCACAATGACACAGATAAGCCACACAAAGGTGAGCGTTCAGGCTTGCTTGTGGGCAGGCACCTGTGGTCCCATGATCATCACACAGTGTGGTTCAATATGAGCAGTATGACACAGACAAGACACACAAAGGTGAGGGTCCTGGCTTGCTTGAGGGCAGGCACCTGAGGTCCAGTGATCAATACTCAGTGAGGTTCAATAAGAGCTCTACAACCCAGACAAGTCACAAAGGTGAGGGTCAAGGCTTGCTGGAGAGTAGTCACCTAAAGTCCAGTGATCATCACATAGTGTGATTCAATTTGAGCACTATGACACAGACAAGCCACACAAAGTTGAGTGTCCAGGCTTTCTGGAGGGTAGTCACCTGGGGTCCTGCGATCATCACACAGTGTGGTTCATATGCACACTTGGATGCAGAAAAGACACACAGAGCTGGGGTCCTGCCTTGCTAGAGGGCAGGCACCTGGGGTCCAGTGATCATCACACAGTGAGGTTCAATAAGAGCACTTCAACACAGACAAGCCACACAGTTGAGGGTCCCTGCTTGCTAGAGGGTAGTCACCTGAGGTCCAGTGATCAGCACACAGTGTGGTTCAATATGAGCACTACGACACAGACAAGCCACACAAACGTGAGGGTCCTGGCTTCCTGAAGGGCAGGCACCTGGAGTCCAGTGATCATCACACAGTGTTGTTCAATATGAGCATTATGACACAGCAGTGCCACTGTGCCATGCGCAGTGCAGGTGGCCCCAGTGCCATATTCAGTGGTGCTGAGCCATGGCGCAGCACCGTTGAATATCGCCTGGGCCATGCCCTGGCACATTTCTGAATAGCCCACCCCATGTGACTGAGCAAATCAATTAACTTTTTTGTGCTCCCAGATCACACCTGGAAACAAGCCTCAGGTTTGTGTGGCTTTCCTGGTTAAACAATTTCCCCTTTCAGTTTAAATAAAACTGCAAAATAAAAAAAAATACACAATTAAGTGGTAAATCCGGTGGTAGCTTATGGTTTGCAGCATCTGCATATGAATAAGTAAACTTCGAACGTATCATTTACTAGAAGCAAATCCTCTCATGTAAAGGCACACAACATTCTTCTCGGGTAGGATGGATTCAATGTTTAGCAAACTCATCTCTTGAATGCTAATTTCTTCATTGCGTGACACCCCTCTACCACTAGATGGCGGCAGCTCTGCATACTGAAATCCTGCCAAAGGAAAACAGTGCAGAGATTCGGTACAAATAACTGAAAATATATCAACAGCAGCCGTTTTCTGGAGGATTAGCTGTTATTTGCAAAACAGATGCACACTGTGGATTCTGGGGTTGATATTAGACTGCTGGAGACTGAGGGCTGAAATTAATTGCTATTTAACTAGCGATCCCATCCTCAAACCAAGATGCAGAATGCATTTAATCAAGTTGTCCGGGCTAGGTTGTGGTGCTATCCCTTGAAAATTATAATGAATGGAATAATTGAAAGAAGGGGCACCAAAACCTTGGCTTTCTCATAGCAGCAGGAGGAGGACAGAGGTCATAACACTAAGTAAAAATATGTTATTAATCAAAAATATTCACATGGTCTCATTGTTCTTTCTTTTTTTATTTTAATGTTTCGTTCATTCATTTTTGTTGACTGGGTAAGTGCACTAGTCAAATCCTGCCTATTTTCAGGCACAACCCAGGGAAGGGGGATATAGGTGAATGCCAACTGACTTTGAACCAGATTTAAGCTGTTGGTGGTATTTTTTAGTGAATGAGGGAAATTCGGCCAGGACACCGGGGAAATTCCCCTACTCTGCTGCTGTTGGGCGTCCAGTAGGGGGACAGGCTGTCTGTGAGATGGCCACTTCGTGTAGGTCGTCGGAGGGAGAGGACGTTCCTGCAGCGGGAGAGTTTGCCTCATCTCTCGCTGTCCTTTGCAAGAGGCATGCTGTTTGCTTATGACTGAGTTGGTATCGGATGATGAATTCCACGAAGCACCATTATTTCTGGATGCTAATGACCCTTTAGCCACTGCTAAAGTTTGTGAAGACAAGGAGCTTAAAAGCGATGAAGGAAGTTTTTGCGCTCATCCACTGCAGCTTCTGCAGAGCTGAAGATTCTACACGCCCTATCATTAGAGCGAGTGTTCAGGACAGGCTTCAGCTGAGACACACCGCATTGCTCGGCCTACAAGGCTCGTGAGTCAGTTTCAACCTGTATTGTTGTTCGTTCTGCAGACGACAAGAAAAAAAACCCCGCTTCTGAATCCCCTGCTTTATTTATTGAGAAATCTAGTGTACAGAATGTATCCCAAGTAATACTTTTGAAGGATAAAGGGGAAATGCGGGATGTTTTATCTACAATTACACTAGTCCCTCTTGAGACTAAAGCACCTGTACTAGGGTGTACAGCTTGATCGGCTGGCAGTAATATCATTGATTCGAATGAGTGCCTACAGCCGTTTTCAGAAAGGCAGGAGCCTTTCAAACCTGCAGTCTTAACGCACACTCCTCGTTCTACAAGGGATGTTTCTCCATTAATAAATATGTCTTCAAAGATGGTGCCTCCTGCTAAATCGGCTCATCGGGCTGGCAGTTCTAACGTCGGTTCTGACGAGTTCCTAAAGCTGATTGTGGAAGGGCAGAAAAATCAAGAATTGCAGTAAAATTACATTCTCCTGAATATCCTGTGTTTTTTCCTCTCCTATTACCACCCTCTTAGTAAAACTGCTGGGTTTGTTTTAAGCAACCTATCATTGAGAAATCGCTAATCCTCCCAGAACTATATATCAAACTAAACTATCACCTCAGTTAGGTGTCACTGAATTTTCATTTAAGGATATGCTTGTGGTGCTGGGAGGAATGTTCAAATAAAATCTGTTCATCTAGATACCAGGCAAGTTCTTCCTTTGGACCATGTTGAAGGGCCCTGGACTACAGGGAGGGCCTTAATTGGGGCTGGTTGGAGCAGGCTCGTCTGGCACTTGGATGCCAGACCCAGAGTGGGATTCTGATTTCAAACTAACTCAAAATTCTCCTAGTGGAAACCAGGTTCTGCGGCTACCTTACATCAAGCTGCTTTCCACCACCCTAATAGCTCCTCTACACCTCATACACTGCAAACCAATGCTGTTACTAATGATTTGCCTTCTGACTCTCCAAGTTTAGAGGCCTCTAAACCATCTCAAACTAAACCTCTAATGTCAGAACTTTTTTCAGCTATCAAAAGGGAAGCAGCTCCACGCAGACATGCTGTTCGGATTCGATATAAAGGGGGTTTGGATTCCAGACCTGACAGACATTATGTTGGAAAAACTTTGATTAAGGATTCTTTGCATTTTTCTCCTAAAGATGTTTATGCTTTTATTAATATTTCAGGAGAAGATAATTTCGATATCAGTTTTCGGTCATCTCATCTGTTAGACCTATTTTGGGAAAGGTATGGCCAGGTCAAGTTTTCTCCCACATGGACCCCCTTTTTGGTTATACCTTTAACTAAACCCTTGATAAAATTTGTAACTGTGATGTTTCGGAATGAGGGGGTCCATGTGAAGATATTACTTTCTGGCTTTCACAAAAAAGTGAAGTGTTAAGTGCGCCGGAACCTATTCTGGATGCAGAGCATTTTTGGACAGGAGGGTGGAAATATAAAGTTAAGCTTCGTCAGTCAGATTCTGGTCTAGAGCATATACCTAATTCCTTTTTGTTAGGAAGAGATCGGGGAGTTTGTTTTTACATAGAAACATAGAAACATAGAAGTTGACGGCAGATAAGGACCGCAAGGCCCATCCAGTCTGCCCATTTCTTTTTCTACCTTATAAATGTGCCATCGGCCTTTGCTCTGTCAGTGGCCTATCTATTCATAGTCATTTGTATTGCTCCCTTATGCCTATCCCATGCCTGTTTGAAGCCCTGTACTGTATTCATAGCCACCACTTCTTGTGGTAAGCCATTCCATGCATCCACCACCCTTTCTGTGAAAAAGAATTTCCTCACATTCCCCCTTAATCGGCCCCCTCTAATCTCATGCTGTGTCCTCTTGTCCTGCTATTTTTCTTATATTTAAACATGTTAGACTCTTTCACCTTGTTAATGCCCTTAAGGTGTTTGAATGCCTCGATCATATCACCTCTCTCCTCCTTTGCTCAAGGGTATACATATTGAGCTCCATTAATCTGTCCTCATATGTCTTCTGATGCAGTCCCTGCACCATTTTGGTTGCCCTTCTCTGGACTGCCTCAATTTGGTTAATGTCCTTGTGAAGGTGTGGCTCCAATACTGCACGCAGTACTCCAGATGGGGCCTAACTAGTGTCTTGTACAGAGGGATTATTACCTCTCTCTACGACTTTGGATACCCCTACTAATGCACCCTAACACCCCCCTAGCCTTACCTACTACTTTAGAGGTCTGCTTGATGATTTTAGGTCATCAGTGATGATGATGCCCAAGTCTCTTTCTTCCTTTGTGACTGCTAGCAACTCCTCCCAGCCTATAGGTGGCTTCAGGGTTTCTCTTCCTATGTGCATGATTTTGCACTTCTTTGCATTAAATCCCAGTTGCCACTCTTCTGACCATTTTGCTAGTTTATCCAGATCTCTTCTCATTCTGCCCACCCCATCTGGATCATCTACTCTGTTGCAGATCTTGGTGTCATCTGCAAACAGACAAGCCTTACCCTCTAGTCCATCTGCAAGGTCACTAATGAAGATGTTGAAGAGGACTGGCCCCTGGACTGATCCCTGAGGTACCCCACTTGTGACTTGCATCTCTTCTGACTGTAAACCATTTACCACCACTCTCTGTTTTCTGCCCGTCAACCAGTTTGCCACCCAGTTGACCAACTTCTGACCCACCCCGAGCCTACCCAGCTTATTTATCAATCTTCTATGTGGAACAGTGTCAAAAGCTTTGCTGAAGTCAAGGTAGGCGACATCAACTGCTCCCCCTTGGTCCACCACTCTGGTTACCCAGTCAAAGAAATCTATGAGATTAGTTTGACAGGACCTTCCTTTTGTAAACCCATGCTGTCTTGGATCCTGTGCCCCTATGGATTCCAGGTGTTGCACTATCCTTTCCTTAAGGAGGTTTTTATGGTGGTCAGCCTCGGGCCTGCTATAGGTGTGGTTCACGAACTCACTTATCTAGTGTGTGTGATTGGCCCAGGTGTGATAACTGTGGGGAAGTGGGTCATTGCACTGTGCAATGTGCTAATCGCACACGTTGCGATTAGTGTGAGGAGTATGGCCACGTCTATCGGGATTGTTCATGGGCAGCTAAAAATAAAGAATCTTGTATAAGCCCTGAGCAGCTGATTCAAAAGGCACAAGATTTGGTACTTACCCCCCTCCCCCTTTATCGTTCCCTCCCACCCCTTCTTCTGAGATATTAGTACAAAGTACCTGAGATATTCCCTCTCCCTCTGTATTGACTTCCTCCACATCTATATGTCAACATATGGATAACTCTTCTCAGGTGGCTACCAAGTCAGAAATGGACATGGCTTCAGTAGTACCTCAGGAGTTGGTGCCTGTTAATTATTCTGATTCCGTAGTAGTAAATTTTGTAGCCCCCTCCTCCCCCTTGCAGAAGCAGAGATCTTCTAGGCATTCACAGGTTAAATCTCCCCCTGTTTCGGTCCCTATTGAATCTACTAACTCTTATGCAGCATTGTTTTCGCCTTGGGGTGACACAGATATGGAGGTTGGGGATTCAGGTTCCCAGAAATCCTCATTTTCCTCCTCTTCACTACCTATAGATAATTACAAAGGGAAGAAAAAGAAAAAAGGAAAAAATAAAAGTTTACTGTCATGAAGTTTTCTTGGGGTTCACTAAACACACATAGCCTTTTAAGATGTATTAAAAGGCAATCACTTTTTCAATATTTGCATGATTCACAGATTGATGTATGTTATCTACAAGAGACATGGATGTTCTCTATAGAACAGCTTTATACTTTTAAAAAAGACTGGCCTTGGGGACCCTCCTATTGGTCTTCTGGCACAGACAGCGATGGTGTTGGGATTCTTTTTTTCTTCTTATAATTTTCTTTTGTTAAAATTAGTTGATCTTACTCCTGGAAGAGTTTTATTGATTGATGGTAAATGGCATGGTATCAGCTATAGGTTTATTAATATCTATACTCCCAAACTAAAGCTGATAGGGTGCAGTGTATGAAGGCAGTACAACCTTATTTGTGCACATCGTTGCCTATCCTATGGGAAGGGATTTTAATTGCAGCCTTAGGGTTCGGCACAACAGACAAAAAACTTATTGTGATTCTCATACTTTAGCTTCTATAATTAAAACTGCAGGTCTCAATAACTGTTTAACTTTTTCACTCAAAGGCCCGTTTTCTCATTTCCCAAGGGTAAACTGCATTCTCTTATTGATTATATGTTTGTTTCTTCATCACTTTCAGTACAGGATTTTCAAATGAAACCTTTAGAATTTTCAGATCATTTATTGTTGGTTAGTTTATTTGATTCAGGGCATTTAGGCCATGGTAGACAAGGTAGGTGGAGATTAAATGTCTCACTCTAGATTCTCCCAGACTAGGTTTGGGGTAAAATGCTATTGCAAGCTAGACTATCAGTGTTTTTTTATATTCAGATATTGGGGCCTGGTGGATGGATACTAAATCTATATTACAGAACTGGTTTAAACATCGAGGGGTGGTCACTAAAGATTTAAACTTTATGAAGTATGTATCTTTAAGACAGCAATTGCAACGGTTAATTTCCATTTCTTATGTTTCCAAATTTGACTATTCAGCTCAAATAAAGGTACTTAAAACTTCCATGAAGGCCTTCCAGTATGATAGGGCTAAAACATTGCAAGCTATATTTACTAATGGAACTCAGAAGGCACCTATTGGGGATGCATTTGACACCTGTAAATTGTTAAGGGATTCCTCTACTATTGATTTTCTTATAACTCCTGAGGGCTCTAAAGCAACTACTGTACCTCATCTTAGGGCAGTTATTAAACAGCATTTTCAGGCTTTAGAATCTGCAATACCAATCAACATGCTGGATATTGATAATTTTTTTGATGATGTGGTTTTACCCCCTAAAACCGTGGACATTTCTTCTTTACTAGGCCCAATTACACTTGAGGAAATAGTTGTAGCCATTCACTCACTTAAACCTAATGTTTCACCAGGGTTGGATGGTTTACCCCATCACCTCTATAAAACCTTCCTTGAGGAATTTAGTCAGTGTCTTTCTTTGTTGTTTCAATTTTTTTGACACCAAGGCTGTGTTTCCTTCTTTTACTGATGGGTTACTATTGCATTTATTTAAGTCAGGAGATAGGAATGATATTAAAAATTGGAGGCCAATCACTCTTTAAATACGGATTATAAGTTGTTTACAATCATTTTAAATAATAGGCTTAGGCAGTATGCTAAACTAGTGCTATCCCCATATCAATTTTGTGGAATCCCTGATAGAAAGATTCAGTCAGCATTAATGATTGTAAGAGATACTATAGAATTTTTTTTCATCACAGAATATAGAAGGTTGCATGCTCAGTGGATTTAGAAAAGGCGCTTGATAGGTTCATCTTCCTTTCTTTTTCAGTTTTGGAAATATGGAGTTCCTAATTTGATAATACAAGTTTTGGTCTCTCTCTATGATCATACTACTGTTTACCCCTTTCTTCATGGGACAGTTATGGAAGGGTTTAGTTTACATACTAGGGTTAGGCAAGGGTGTCCTTTAAGTCCCCTGTTGTACAGTTTCTCCCTGGATCCACTTTTATGACTTATAGTACAATCTAAGTGTTGGCCGGGGGTGCAGGTTAGGAATTTACCTCCTTTTTTTGTTCAAGCGTATGCTGATGATTTGGTAGTATTTTTTTCTGATTATACTCAGTTTCATTTTTTTTGGAACTTTTTTCGGTTTTCGGTAGTCTCCAATGCAAAATTGAATTTGATGAAGACACGAGGGTTATTTATTGGAGTACTGGGTTTATCCGATGTCTATCAAAATGGGATTTGAGTTTCTTGTACACCTTTGAAAATATTGGGGCTCCTGTTTGGGCCTCAGAATTTGCCTCAGTTAAATTGGGAATTAGCTCTTAGGTAAGTGAAACTAAAATTAATAGATGGAAACAGTTGAAGTTCTCAAAGCTTAACGTATTCATGTCTTGAAACAATTTATTCTGCCTTGTTTACAATATGTAGCTATGATTTATCCTTCCTTCATTGCTTGAAACAGTTATATAGTTTATTTTTCAGATGTTATGGGAAACAGGCTAAACCCTGTTAAACGGCAATATACTTATCTGAATAAAACCAGGTTTGGGCATGTTGGATCCTGTTGTGTTTATGCATTCCCTTTTTATAAGAACTACACTTAGATCTGGATTACATCATGAAGAAACGATTTGTAAAGGATGGGTGGTTGCAGTCTTGGGTAGCTACTTTAGGAAATGGGTTTCTTTGGCCCCTAAATTGAATTCACGTGTTACCATTCCTGATTATTTTAAACCAGCAGTACAAAAATTGTTTAAATGGCAAATTACTAAAGACATGATTTTAAATAATACTACACAGTCATTATATCAGTTAATTGTTCGATCACTTTATCCTCAGGAGCCTTGTTTTAAAAACTGTCCAGCTGCTTTTAATTGCAGGGTTATTGCCCTAGCTTAATAATTCTAGATTGCCGGTTACACAATGGGACACACAGTGGCTTATAGTTTATGGGCGTTTAAACGTTCGGGGAAATGCTAAGTATAAAGCTAAGGAAGAAAGGAATTGTCCCTATCCTGACTGTATTAATTTGGAAGAATCTATGGAGCATTTTTTTCTTTATTGTTCTTATATTAAGAGTTTATGGCCTCATTTAGCAAAAACATGGAGTTTTAACTGGCTCATGAATCCATCATATGATATGTTGGTCCTTGGAATTTATCCCCAGAGTTTATCTTCTTATTGGGACAGCACTTTATTGTTATTTTTTTGTTGCATACAGTATTATTTATGGCAGGCCCGGTGCCAATGGGTGATCTATCAATGTCACATGTCATATGACTGTTATGTCAGTTTGGTTACCAATGAACTATCAAGGATTTATTTGCAGGAAAAAAAAAGTTCTCTTCCCAGACAGTTATCAAATGGTGGAAAGGGTTTTTCATTTTATCAAATTTAAATTGTAGTGAAGATGATTTTGTTTGAATATGATTTTGTATGTAAGGTGATATTTTGTGAGTGAAACTGTGTTTATTGTATGTATATTTGAGATACTTTTCTTATGTTTTTTCAATAAAAACTCCCTACTCTTTTCGATAAGTGCCATAGGATCTTTAACATCCACCTGAACTACCACCAATACAGGCAGATGGGACCTCGGTTTAACGTCTCATCCGAAGATGTATTTTATACAGATCTTTACTATTCATATAAGTTGTGCACACAGTTTTACAATGTCAGATGCTGGCACTGGAATTCAAACTGAACAATCAGATACTGGGATTCGCCCCACCCTCCGCCCTGCCCTTCAAGAATCTGTGATTGACAGTAATTCTGTGCCTGAAACGGCCTTTTTCTTTCCTCAGTTCCCAATCAGGTCCGAGTGCAGTGATGTCATCCTGGCTCCACCCACCCTCAAGGATGTGCTCTATGCACTCAAACAGCAGGGCCACACACTCTACGGTTTGGGAGGATAAATTGGCTGTTAACAGATGAGGGACAAAACACAAAAGGCCCTCGGAAAGTGCTGCAGTTCTCACTGCCTTTTTTCTTTTTTCATATCTGCGAGATAGAATTGATTTAGGGTGTCAGAGAATTTTAAAAGCCGTTTTCACATGTTAGAACAAAATAATATCCAATTGGTGTGTTTTCTGGACTGCACTTAAAAATAAATTTGTATTTGGTTGATTTGCTGTTGATCTGAAAAATGGCATCACTTCATGGTTTACATTGCATGACACCAAACTTATTTTTTAAATTCTTGTTGAAGATACAGAATGATATTCCCATCTGGAGCTCGTCTCTGGTGGTCTCCCCCCCCCATATAAGATGCTTTCCACAAGACGAATTCCGTACAGTGAATTGTAAAACTACTTGAAACAAAAAAACATTATTTCCCCTGAAAGAGGCTGCTTGAGCCACGTAGTCAGCCGTAACCTGTTTTTTCAAACTTGCGTGATGGATTAACATTTTAGACGTGGTTCTAAGCTGGAGTAAATGTCAATAAGCTATACATGGACAACATGCTTTCTGGAATAGTCATGTCTCACTGCATTGATGCTGCCCATTTCCCTACCTATTGGATAAGCTGCAGATCCTAGTAAACCAACAGCCTACTTCTTCCTACACCACAATAATTGCCTTATGTCTGTCCCATGCATTCTTGCATTCCCCCACTGTTTTTTTTGACCCCACAACCTCCTCAGGAAGACCGTTCCATGTATCCACCAACATCTCCATGAAAAAATTCTTCCTCACATTGCCCCTGAGCCATCCCCCTTTTATTTTCAAATTGTGTCCCCTTGTTCTTGCACATCTCTGTCTGAAATATGCTACCCTCTTAGACGTTGTTGATCCCTTGAGGTACTTCAAAGTTTCTATCATGTCCCCTTCTGCCTCCTTTCCTCAAGGGAATACATATTAAGTCCCTTAGTCTCTCTTCATATGACTTCTGTTGCAGACACGCATCATTTTAGTTGCTCTCTCTGGACTGCCTCCATTCTATCTATGCCCTTGAAAAGATGGGGTCTCCAGAACTGCACACAGTTACTCCAGATGGGGTCTCACCAACTGTCTGTACAGAGGAATAACAATGTCCTGTTTTCTACTGGTGATGCCGCCCTGTATATATCCCAGTATCCCCAGCCGTCCCTACTGCCTTCTCACATTGCTTGCTAACCTTTAAAGCAGCAATACTACGAGAAAAACCCTGGCTTTTTGACAGTTTATTCCTAGTGCCCTGCTAATCATATACCTGGTACTCTTTCTCACCGGCATTGTACTACCACTGAATAATTTGCTCAGTTATTCTCCGCTTTTGCTTACATGTCTACCACTAAGCATGTTGCACTGGAACCCCCTCTGCTGCCAACTGCACATATGAATGACTTGCAGGGACATCAGGAATGGTCACAGAGGGACTCTCTGCTGTAGACAAAAGACATGATGTAATCTGTAGAAAAGCACACAGAAAACTAGCCAGCTGCCATATTTGTTGTAGTGCTACAACCATTCAAATAAATTGCAAATATCTACAAAATTAAAAATGACTGGAAAAAAACATTTACATTTATGGAAACTGGAACTTTGGCCTCATGCTTACTGCCAAAAAATAGAATTTTGATAACTCACTGCCTGATTTCGTAGTACTGCTGCTTTAAGTCATCTGCTATGACTACTCCCAGGTCTCTTTCCATTTTTATGTTTCCTTGCATGCATGCACAAGAAACATTATGTGGCAGCTTAGGAGAGAAGGGGTTATGGAGGTGCAGCACTGTGGTGGCCAATGCAGGCCCACTGTGCTGATGACACTGGTTCTCCAGAACTGTCCCCAACCTGAAATGATTTGGCTGCTGCCATCAGGGGCTGCCTCGTCATTGCAGTGTCAGCCATTCATCTCTGTGTTGGGTCTGAATACAAGCTGAGGGTGCGATGGCAAGCATCTCTGATTGTTGCTGCCACTCCACGTGCTGCTTCATTTCCTTATTCCTGCCTACCTGCCTTAGGGGCCTGAGAATGCAGTGCTTAATAAGGTCCACTGGGTACTCAAGGCACAGCTTGGCTAGTGGCAGTGGCAGGTTTAAAAGTTGAGGAGCCTGGGGAGGGTTATGTGTTCTTGTTGGGGGTGTGGGTGTATGGGAGGGTTTAATTGTGGGCTTCTTATGGGGGCTAGGTGGTGGGTGGGCCACAGCAGCAATGGGTGGGTAGATTTTTGTGTTACACACCCGAATGCAGAGATGAATATAACATCCTTAGAACTCTTTAGAAGATGGCCAAGGAGGTGAGTTTTGCAACGTGGAATGTCAAGGGATCAGGAAAAATCTAAACAATACCAGATTCTCAAACACTTAAGTCTTTACGCACCCAGGTTACATTTTACAGGAATCGCACCATTAGAAACAGAAGGCTTACAAATGAGGAGGCAACAAGTGGGGATGGTCTATGAGGCTAAGGCTCCTCAAACAGCTGTGGGGTTATGATCATTATTAACAGGGGCATTCCTTTGTCTCAACTCATACTATTAGGGATCCCGAGGGCAGGTTCGCTTTAGTTATAGGTACCTCTGGTCAATACCTCTCATGTAAGCAGCATATATGGTCCTAATGCTGATGACCCCGCTCACTTCATGAGACTCAGAAATTTAATCCTGCCTTTCCTTCCCATAAGGATTATCCTGGGGGCGACTTTAATCAAGTTGTAGATTCAAACCTTGACAGGTCAGGTGGTACATCGGGGGCCTCCCCAGGTCAGAGGGCTTTTAGAGAATTATTTGATCAATGCAGGCTCTGTGATGTCTGGCATGTCCTAAATCCTGATTTCAAGGAGTTCACATTCAGGTCTTTGGTACGCAGCTCACAGTCCCGTATTGACTGCATACTCATTTCTCAGACTCTCTTGCCTGGGGTTAGGTTCTCATCGATACAGCCTAGCCCCATCTCTGACCACTCTTTGGTGCTGTGTGACCTGACAATTCAGGATGTGTCAAAGAGAGAAACAAGATGGAAGCTTAATGATCAATTGCTTAAAGACTCTAATTATTGCAATACCATAAGGGAGCATATTGAGGCCTTTTTCTGTCCAACCCTTTAAACCGTGCAAAACCAGATATTATATGAGGGGCCAAGGCTTACATGAGAGGTGTTCTTATTAGCCTCTTGGCAGCCAGGAAAAGAGTTAGGGAGAGAGAATTACTGTTCTTGTTATCCCAAATTCGGGTTCTCGAATCCAATGTTTCGGTTAATTCTTCAGATGAGGACAAGGTGAGGCTCTTAGGGTTGAGAGACAAATATTTAGAACTACTCCAGGAAAAGGTGGAGTTAGCTATCATACACACTAGAACTAGTTCTACTGACCAAGGTGAGAAGGCAGGGTGCCTTTTGACACTTTGTATTAAACAACAAGAATCAGTGAGATTCATCCCTTCTATCAAGGCTTATGTTGATGGGTCTCTGAAAACATCTCCCACTGAGATAGTTCAAGAGTTCGCAGCATATTACAAATCGCTTTACGGGGATATAGAGCACCCCCCCCAGTGCAGTAAGCATGGAGAATTACCTGATAGAATCACATCTACCCTCCCTCCAAGTACAGTACACAGATTTTCTGGTCTCTCCTATAACTCAAGAGGAAATCGCCGAGGTTATCAAAGGTTTGCCCTCGGATAAAACTCCTGGGCCTGATGGATTTTCTTCTCTTTTCTATAAAACATTTCAACAACTTTTATTGCCAATACTTAATAGTTTATTTCAGCATATTTTATCTGGGACAGAGGTCGATTGCCATCTCTTTGAAGCCTTGATAATGCTTCTTCCCAAGCCAGACAAGGACCCTGAGCTCATTCAGAGTTATAGGCCTATATCCCTTTTAAATCAGGATATCAAGATTCTCTCAAAGATTTTAGCTAACAGGTTATCCATAGTGCTCCCTGCATTAATAGGTATGAATCAGGTAGGTTTCAAGAAGGGACGCCTCGTGGATCATCTGTGTTCGTTATCCATGTCTTCGGCATCCAGAGATGCTGACTTTCCTGCAGGTTTGGTCTTTGGAGCGAGAAGGCATTTGACCGGTGAATTGGAGTTTTCTTCAAGGTATTGAGTGCCTTTAAATTTCCTCCAGTATTCATTTCCTGGTTGTCAGATTATATAAATCCCCATAGCAAGAATCTCAGCTAATGGTGCCTTCTCAAACTACTTCTCACTTCATTCAGGTACTAGGCAGGGTTGCCCCTATCGCCTCTCTTGTTCAACTTATATCTGGAACCCCTCATCCAAAACATTCTCCAGAATACCTCTATACAAGGTATCAGAGTTGGGCATAATGAGATTAAACTCACTGCGTATGCAGATGATTTGCTGATACATCTCTCCCATCCGGTTTCTTCAATACCACCCTTACTGAATGAAATAACCAAGTTTAGTGCGCTATCCAGTTATAAGTTGAATGCTAGTAAATCCTTATTTTTCCCATTAAATCACAAGGTCTTTAAGGATGATATTTGCCCCCTAGGTTTAGGTTGGACTCCTAGAGCAATTAAATATCTGGGCATAAAGCTATCCCAAAACCCCTTAATGTGGGTCAAAGATAATCTGGACTCTCTCTCACAGGTTATTATTCATGACCTTGACAGATGGTCTAAACTTCCAATATCATTATGGAGCAGGATTAATATTATTAAGATGAATGTATTTCCTAAAATTTATTACCCTTTATCCCTTCTCAACTCTTTTATTCCCATACGCTGGTTTAAGAAACTGCACAGTACATTTACCAGATTTATCTGAGCAGATAAATATCCCCAGTTGGCCTACCATAAACTAGCTGCCCCAAAACCTGAGGGGGGGCTGAGGATTCCCCATATGGCATTATACTACTGGGCAAGTCATCTAGCAAAAAGTCGGAGATGGGTATCCCCAGGCCCTGAAATGACAAAGCCAGTATGGTTAAAAATTGAGTTAGATGCAGTTAAAGCCAAACGCCTGGATCCCTTAAACTTATTTTACCTCGAGCTGTCCCATGTAAAGATGTCTGACTGCACCACAATAAGCATCTCTTTAAGAGTTTATGCACAATTATGTTTATTTCTTCATTATTCCCCTCAGACTGATTTAGCTCAGTCTATTTGGAATTCCCCATCTTTTACTTTTAATGGGAAGTGGATTCCCCGCAACTGGTTACCCCAATTAGGCGATGAAAACTGATTTCCTTTGGTAGATGGGGAAGGGCACTGGTTGTCCCCACGTGGAATTATTGACAAATTCCTTATCCCGGTATCATCTCACTTTAAAGTCATGCAGTTAAGACACCTTCTCACTGTAGCTCCGGGGAACGCTCCTACCTCCCAGAAGGTATCAGCTTTGATTCCTGAAATCTCCTATTGTCTGCATCATCAGGCCTAGTATCTAAGCTATACAGGGTGCTGCACTATAAAAATATGGGGACACCTTTGGACCTACTAGTTTCTGGAACTCACTCCTCCCTCAATATCAGTTGGACTGGCAATCCCCATGGAGATCTTGTCATAAGTACGTTTCCCAAGGTAGACTGCGTCTCATGCAATATCACATTTTACACAACATGTATTGTACCCCTATTAAATTAAACAAATGGGGCTTCTCGAACTCTAGTACATGTACCAAGTGCTTGCAAGAAGAGGGTACCCTCCTGCATATGTTCTGGTCCTGTCCCAAAGTTTCTTCCTTATGGAATTCAATTAAGAAGTCTCTTGATCCCCTACTGGGCCTACAGGAGTATTTTATTCTGAAGGTGTGCCTTCTAGGGGATATGTCCCTGGTCAGTGTTAGAACTAGGAAATACCATATTTCTATGGTCGCGCTCTCAGTTAAGAAACTCATACTACGTCATTGAAAGGAGCAATCGGCTCCTTCCTTCCAGGAATGGTTACATGAAATCATTGCTAATCTTCGAACAGAGAAGGCAGTTGCAAGTCTTCATAATAGATTAGCAGCATATAGTAAGATATTTATTTAAGATAGTTGCTGCTGTAAGGGTGGAGTGGGATGAAAGGGGCGGAAATGGGTGGTTCTCACTGTTCAAGTGCTACGTTACACCCTGACTTGCTGTAACTACCCTTTATAATGGAAATGTATTAATAAAGTTTAAATTATAAAAAAAAGTAGAGGAGCCCAGCACTGTGTCCTAACTACTTTCTAGACAGAAGTGCCAAGCTGTTAGAAGAACAAGTGGTACAGAGGCGGAGTAATTGTGGGCTAGCCTGGAGATTTTGAGAAGACCCCACATGAGTCAGAGCCCAGAGTGACAGCAGCAGCTGCAGCCCACACAGAAGCAGCTGGAGCCCAAATAGCAAAGAGACCAGTTCACTGTCTGGCAGTAGTTGAAGACAAGGCTATCTACTCTTTAAAAAAAAAAAAGAGCTGCAATCACTTATCACTGTTGCCTTGTTTGCTGCAGCTAGTTCTTGGCATGTCTGGTCACGGCAAGGGAGTTTGTTTAATAAGACATGGACCCACGCGTGTGGGCACCCACACACCAGAATTTTAGAGGTGTCTTATTATCATTACCAAAGTCCTAATATGAATATATTTTATCTTTACAGGGAAGCCACCTGTGACATGGGAGGAGCCACAGCAATAATGGAGGGTAAAAAGGAACAGGCACCTTAACACTTTGTGGGGATGGTTATAGTGGCCCAGAAAATGGAAAATGGGTATGCTGGCATCCAAACTCATACTCACTGTGTTATAATTCCATATAACATGTGTTGGCAGCAGATAGTGTTCTGACTGGGTTGGCAGCAGCAGGTGGGCAGACACCTGGGGTCCAGTGATCATCACAGTGTGGTTCAATATGAGCAGTAGGACACAGGCAAGCCGCACAAAGGTGGGGGTCCTGGCATGCTGGATGGCAGGCACCTGGGGTCCTGTGATCATCACACAGTATGGTTCAATATGAGCACTATGACATAGACAACCACACAAAGCTGAGGGTTCTGCCTTGCTAGAGGACAGTCACCAGGAGTCCCGTGATCATCACACAGTGTGGTTCAATATCAGCAGTACTGACACAGACAAGCCATACAAAGCTGAGGGTCCTGGCTTTCTGAGGGCAGGCACCGTGGTCCATTGATCATCACCCAGTGTTGTTCAATTTGAGCACTATGAAACAGATAAGCAAAACAAAGGTGAGTGTCCTAGCTTGCTGGAGGGCAAGCACCTGGGGTCCAGTGAATATCATACAGTGTTTTTCAATGTGAGCACTATGACACAGACAAGCCAATCAAAGCTGAGGCTCCTGCCTTGCTAGAGGGTAGGCACCTGTGGTCCAGTGATCACCACACAGTGAGGTTCAATATGAGCACTATGACACAGACAAGCCACAAAGGTGAGGTTCCTGGCTTGCAGGAGGGTAATCACCTGAGGTCCAGTGATCATCACACAGTGTGGTTAAATATTCGCACTAGGGCACAGACAAGCCATACAAATGTGTGGGTCTTGGCTTCCTGGAGGGCAGGCACCTGGGGTCCTGTGATCATCACACAGTGTGGTTCAATATGAGCACTATGACACAGACAAGCCACACAAAGCTGAGGGTCCTGATTGCTGGAGGGCAGGCACCAGGGGTCCTTTGATCATCACCCAGTGTTGCTCAAAATGAGCACTATGAAACAGACAAGAAAAACAAAGGTGAGCATCCCAGCTTGCTGGAGGGCAAGCACCTGGGGTCCAGTGATCATCACTCAGTGTGTTTCAATATGAGCACTATGACACAGACAAGCCACACAAAGGTGAGGGTCCTGGCTTGCTGGAGGGCAAGTACCTGGGGTACAGTGATCATCAGACAGTGTGGTTCAATATGAGCACTATGACACAGACAAGTCACACAAAGCTGAGGGTCGGGCCTTGCTAGAGTTCAGGCACCTGGGATCCAGTGATCATCACACAGCGTGGTTCAATATGAGCACTATGACACAGACAAGCCACACAAAGTTGAGGGTTCAGGCTTGCTGGAGGGCAGAAACATTTGTTCCAGTGATCATCACACTGTATGCTTCAATATGAGCACTATGACACTGACAAGCTACACAAAGGAGAGGGTCACGACCAGCTGGAGGGCAGGCACCTGGGGTCCAGTGACCATCACACTGTGTGGTTCAATATGAGCACTATGACACTGACAAGCCACACAAAGGTGAGGGTCCTGGCTTGCTGGAGGGCAGGAACATGGGTTCCAGTGATCATCACGCAGTGTGGTTCAATATGAGCACTATGACATAGACAACCACACAAAGCTGAGGGTTCTGCCTTGCTAGAGGGCAGTCACCAGGAGTCCAGTGATCATCACACAGTGTGGTTCAATATGCGCTCTAACTCTGTGACTCTGACAAGCCACACAAAGGTAAGGGTCCTGGCTTGCTGGAGGGCAGGAACATGGGTTCCAGTGATCATCACACAGTGTGGTTCAAGAGGAGCACTATGACATAGACAACCACACAAAGCTGAGGGTTCTGCCTTGCTAGAGGGCAGTCACCAGGAGTCCAGTGATCATCACACAGTGTGGTTCAATATGCGCTCTAGCTCTGTGACTCTGACAAGCCACACAAAGGTAAGGGTCCTGGATTGCTGGAGGGCAAGCACCTCAGGTCCAGTGATCATCACACAGTGTGGTTCAATATGAGCACTATGACACAGACAAGCCACACAAAGGTGAGGGTCCTGGCTTGCTTGAGGGCAGCCACCTGTGGTCCCATGATCATCAACACAGTGTTTTTCAATATGAGTACTATGACACAGACAAGCCACACAAAGCTGAGGGTCCTGCCTTGCTAGACGGCAGGCCCCTGGGGTCCAGGGATCATCACACAGTGTTGTTCAATGTGAGCACTACAACACAGACAACCACACAAAGCTGAGGGTTCTGCCTTGCTAGAGGTCAGGCACCAGGAGTCCAGTGATCATCACACAGTGTTGTTCAGAATGAGAACTACGACACAGACAATCCACACAAAGCTGAGGGTCCTGGCTTGCTATAGGTCATTCACATGGGGTTCAGTGATCATCAAACAGTGTGGTTCAATATGAGCACTACGACACAGAAAATCCACACAAAGCTGAGGGTCCTGGCTTGCTGGAGGGCAGGTACCTGGGGTCCAGTGATAATCACACAGTCTGGTTCAATTTGAGAACAACAACACAGACAAGCCACAAAGCAGAACATCCCTGTTGACTGGATGGCAGGCACATAGAGTCCAGTGATCATCATACAGTGTTATCCAATGTGAGCACTATGACACAGAAAAGCCACTCAAAGCTGAGGGTCCTGCCTTGCTAGAGAGCAGGTGCCTGGGGTCCAGTGATCATCACACAGTGAGGTTCAATATGAGCACTACGACACAGACAAGCCACAAAGGTGAGGTTCCTGGCTTGCTGGAGGGCAGTCACCTGGGGTCCAGTGATCATCACACAGTGTGGTTCAATATTCGCACTAGGGCACAGACAAGCCATACAAAGGTGAGGGTCCTGGCTTCCTGGAGGGCAGGCACCAGGGGTCCAGTGATCATCACACAGTGTCGTTCAACATGAGCACTACGACACAGACAAGACACACAAATGTGAGCATCCTGGCTTGCTGGTGGGGAATCACCCTGGGGTCTACTGATCATCACACAGTGTGGTTCAATAAGAGCACTATGACACAGACAAAACACACAAAGGTGAGGGTCCTGGCTTGCCTGTGGGCAGGCACCTGGGGTCCAGTGATCATCACACAGTGTCTTTCAATATGAGCACTATGACACAGGCAAGCCACAGAAAGCTGAGTGTCCTGCCTTGCTAGAGTGCAGGCACCAAGGGTCCAGTGATCATCACACAGTGAGGTTCAATATGAGCTCTACGACACAGACAAACCACACAAAGGTGAGGGTCCTGCAGTACTGGTGGGCAGGCACCTGGATTCTAGTGATATTCAAACAGTGTGGCTCATTATGAGCACTAGGAAACAGATAAGTCACACATAGATGGGAGTCCTGGCTTACTGGATGGCAGGCATCAGGGGTCCAGTGATCATCACTCAGGAAAAGGACCTGGGGTAGTCATATCAGATGATCTAAAGGTGGGCAAGCAATGTGAAAGGGCAGCAAGGAGGGCTGGGGGGATACTGGGATGCATAGGGAGAGGCATCACCAGTAGAAAACAGGAAGTTATTATCCCTCTGTACAGACAGCTGGTGAGACCCCATCTGGAGCACTGTGTGCAGTTCTGGAGACCCAATCTCCGCAAAGACATAGACAGGATGGAAGCTGTCCAGAGGAGGGCAACTAAAATGGTACAGAGCCTGCACCGGAAGACAATGAGGAGAGACTTAAGGAGCTTAATATGTATAGCCTCGAGGAAAGGAGGGAGAGGGGGGACATGATAGAAACTTTCAAGTACCTCAAGGGAATCGACAAAGTCCAAGAGCGTAGCATCTTTCAAAAAAAGAGGTGTGCAAGAACAAGGGGGCACAATTTGAAGATAGAGGGGGTGGCTCAGAGGTAATTTAAGGAAGAATTTTTTCACAGGGAGGGTTGTGGATGCATGGAACAGCCTTCCGGAGGAGGTTGTGGAGTCAAAAACAGTGGTGGAATTCAAGCATGCATGGGACAGTTATAAGGCAATTCTAGGGGTTGGGGGTAGGAAGAAGAAGGCTGCTGGTTAACTAGGAACTGCAGCTTATCCATTAGGTAGGGAAATGGGCAGACTGGGTGGGCCAAGCAGTCCTTGTCTGCCATCAAATTCTATGTTTCTATGTTGCTCAATATGAGCACTATGACACAGACAAGTAAAACAAAGTTGAGGGTCCTGGCTTCCTGGAGGGAAGGAACATGGGTTCCAATGATCATCCCACAGTGTGACTCAATATGAGCACTATGACATAGACAAACCACAGAAAGTTGAGGGTCCTGGACTGCTGTAGGGCAAGCACCTGGGGTCCAGTGATCATCACACAGTGTGGTTCAATATGAGCAGTATGACACAGACAAGACACACAAAGTTGAGGGTCCTGCCTTGCTAGAGGGCAGGCACCTGGGGTCCAGAGATCATCACACAGTGTCATTCAATATCAGCACTAAGACACAGACAAGCCACACAAAGCTTAGGGTTCTGTCTTGCTAGAGGGCAGGCACCTGGGGTCCAGTGATCATCACACAATCTGGTTGAATATGAGAACAACAACACAGACAAGCCACAAAGGACAATGTCCCAGTTGACTGGAGGGCAGGCACCTAGGGTCCAGTGATCATCACACAGGTTTTTCAAAGTGAGCACTATGACACAGACAAGTCACTCAAAGCTGAGGGTCCTGCCTTTCTAGAGGGCAGGCGCCTGTGGTCCAGTGATCATCACACAGTGAGGTTCAATATGAGCACTACGACACAGACAAGCCACAAAGGAGAGGGTTCTGGCTTCCTGGAGGGCAGGCACCACGGGTCCAGTGATCTTCAGACAGTGTCATTCACTAAGAGCACTACAACACAACCAAGACACACAAATGAGAGGGTCCTGGCTTGCTGCTGGGCAATCACCCTAGGGTCCACTGATCATCACACAGTGTGGTTCAATATGAACACTATAACAGACAAGACACACAAAGGTGAGCATCCTGGCTTTATTCTGGGCAGGCACATGGGGTTCAGTGATCATCACACAGTATAGTTCAGAATGAGCAGTACGACACAGACAAATCCCACAGAGGTGAGGGTCATGGAGTGCTGGAGGACAGGCACCTGGATTCCAGTAAACATCAAACAGTGTGGTTCAATATGAGCACTATGACACAGACAAGCCACACAAAGTTGAGGATCCAGGCTTGCTGGAGGGCAGAAACATTTGTTCCAGTGACCATCACACAGTGTGGTTCAATATGAGCACTATGACACTGACAAGCCACACAAAGGTTAGGGTCCTGGCTTGCTGGAGGGCAGGAACAGGGGTTCCAGTGATCATCAAACAGTGTGGTTCAATATGAGCACTAGGACACTGACAAGCCACACAAAGGTGAGGGTCCTGGCTTGCTGGAGGGCAGGCACCTGGAGTCCAGTGACCATCACACAGTGTGGTTCAATATGAGCTCTATGATGACACAGACAAGACACACAAAGGTGAGGGTCCTGGCTTGCTGGTGGCAGTCACCTGGGGTCCAGTAATCATCACACAGTGTGGTTCAATATGAGCACTATGACACAGACAAGACACACAAAGGTGAGGGTCATGGATTGCTTGTGGGCAGGCACCTGTGGTCCCGTGATCATTACACAGTGTGGTTCAGTATGAGTACTATGACAAAGACAAGCCACACAAAGCTGAGGGTCCTGCCTTGCTAGAGGGCAGGTACCTGGGGTCCAGTGACCATCACACAGTGTCGTTCAATATGAGCACTATGACTCAGACAAGCCAAACAAAGCTAAGGTTTCAGGCTGGCTGGACGGCAGGCACCTGGGTTCCAGTGATCATCACACAGTGTGGTTCAATATGAGCACTATGGCACTGACAAGCAACACAAAGGTGAGGGTCCTGGCTTCCTGAAGGGCAGGAACATGGGTTCCAGTGATCATCCCAAAGTATGGTTTAATATGAGCACTATGACACAGACAAGCCACACAAAGGTGAGGGTCTTGGAGTGCTGGAGGTCAGGCACCTGGAGTCCAGTGATCATCAAGCAGTGTGGTTCAGTATGAGCACTATGACACAGACAAGCCACGCAAAGCTGAGGTTCCTGGCTTGCTGGACGGCAGGCACCAGGGGCCCAGTGATCATCAAGCTGTGTGGTTCAGTATGAGCACTACGAAAAAGACAAGCCACGCAAAGGAGAGGGTCCTGGCTTACTGGAGGGAAGGCACCTGGGGTCCAGTGACCGTCACACAGTAATTCAATATAAGCACTATGACACAGACATGCCACACAAAGCTGAGGATCCAGGCTTGCTGGAGGGCAGAAACATTTGAAACATAGAAACATAGACTTTGACAGCAGATAAGGACCACTAGGCCCATCTAGTCTGCCCATTTCCCTACCTACAGGATAGGCTGCAGATCCTATTTAACCAACAGCCTATATCTTCCTGCCCCCCACAAGAATTGCCTTATGTCTGTCCCATGCATTCTTGAATTCTCCCACAGTTTTAGACTTCACAACTTCCTCAGGAAGGCTGTTCCATGAATCCACTACCCTCTCTGTGAAATAATATTTCCTCACATTGCCCCTTAACCGCCTTCCTTCTATCTTTAAATTGTGTCCCCTTGTTCTTGCAAGTCTCTTTTCTGAAAGATGCTACCCTCTTGGACTTTGTTGATTCCCTTGAGGTACTTGAAAGTTTCTATCATGTCCCCCCTCTCCCTTCTTTCCTCAAGGGTATACATATTAAGCTCCTTTAGTCTCTCCTCATACGGCTTCTCTTGCAGACCCTGCACCATTTTAGTTGCCCTCCTCTGGACTGCCTCTATCCTGTCTATGTCCTTGTGGAGATGGGGTCTCCTGAACTGGACACAGTATTCCAGATGGGGTCTCACCAACTGTCTGTACAGAGGAATAACAACTTCCTGTTTTCTGCTGCTGATGCCTCTCCCTATACATCCCAGTATACCCCGGCCCTCCCTACTGCCTTCTCACATTGCTTGCTAACCTTAAGATCATCTGATATGATTACCCCCAGGTCCCTTTCCTGTTTTGTTGTTGTTACTACCTCCCCACCCATTGTGTATTCTTCCCCTGGGTTCTTGTTTCCCAGGTGCATTATTTTGCACTTTTTTGCATTGAATCCTAGCTGCCATAAATCTGACCATTCCTCCAACCTTGCCAAGTCCCTTTTCATCCTTTCCACGCCTCCTTGTGTATCAACCCTGTTGCAGATCTTTGTGTCATCTGCAAAAGGCATACTTTCCTTCCAGTCCCTCTGCAATGCCACTGATGAAGACATTAAAAGGACTGGACCAATACTGAACTCCTCGGTACCCCACTAGTAACCACCCTTTCTTCAGAGTGGACCCATTTACAATTACCTTCTGTGTCCTGTTGTCCAGCCAATGTTTTACCTAGGCTACCACCCTGGGACCCACTCCCAGGCTGGTTAATTTGACCAATAATCGTTTATGTGGGACTGTGTCAAATGCCTTGCTAAAGTCTAGGTAGGCCATGTCCACAGCCCCTCCCTGGTCTACTACTTTGGTCACCCAGTCAAAGAAATCTATTAGATTCTGTCTGATATGACCTTCCCGCTGTGAACCCATGCTGCCTTGGATCCTGTGCTCCACTGACCTCTAGGTACTCAACTATTCTTTCCTTCAGAAGTGACTCCATCACTTTCCCTACCACAGAGGTCAGACTGACAGGTCTGTAGTTTCCTGCCTCTGTCTTGGTCCCACTTTTGTGAAGGGGATCACATCCGCCTTCCTCCAGTCCTCGGGTACCACACCATCCTCCCATGATTTATTAAAAAGAGTAGCCAGTGGTTTCACTAGTTCCTTCCTTAATTCTTTTAGAATTCTGGGGTGAATTCCATCAGGACCCATTGCTTTGTCCACCTTCAGTTTTAGGAGTTCTTGCAGAACCCTTTCTTCTGTGAAAGGACTGGGATCGATCCCCCTATCAAGAGTGCTTCTGTTAATTGGATTAGGCACTTCCCCCTCCTCTTTTGTGAATACTGAGCAGAAATATTCATTCAGTATTCCTGCTTTTTCACTGTCCCCTTCTGCCCACCCACAGTTTATTCTATCCAGCCTCACTATCCCTCCCTTTGTCTTTCTACGATCGCTGATGTACCTATAAAAGGTTTTATCCCCCTTCTTAACTGAGTTGGCTATCTTTTCCTCAGTTTGGGCCATTGCTATTCTGACTTCCCTCCCTGCTTCTTTCTGCCTTAACAGGTACAGCTCTCTGTCCTGCTCCTTCTGTGTTTCCTTATAGTTCTGGAATGCTATCTTTTTCTTCCTGACTTTCACAGCCACCTCTCTTGAGAACCATAGTGGCTTTTTCTTTCGTTATGATTTGTTTATTTGCTTCACACAAAGGCTTGTTGCCTCTGTGATGGCAATTTTGATAATTCCCCATTGTTGCTCCACACCTCCTTCTAGCCTGTTTGCTAGTGCTTTTCTGAGGCACTCTCCCATCTTGTCAAAGTCAGCCTCCTAAAGTCCAGTACCCTCACTTTGTTGGCTTGACTCTGTAGCTGAGTTTAACGGAACCACACTGTTTGATGGTCACTTGTCCCCAGATGGCAACCCACTTCAGATCTGAGATCCTCTCACTGCCCCCGCTTGAGAGTACGAGGTCTAAGATTTCTCCTCACAGTAGGTTCCGAAACTAGCTGTTCTAATGCCTGCCACCTGTAGGGCGTCAAGAATGGCCCCTGTTCTGGATGTTGCTGCAGCAAATGTGCTCCAGTTAACATCTGGCATATTCAGGTCTCCCATCAACAGTATCTCCTTTCTCTGCCATTCTAAGAATGCCTTCCATCATATCCTTGTCCATTCCTTCCCCCTGACATGGGGGTCTGTACACAACCCCTGTGCGGATTGTGGTGCCCTTTCCAGTCTCCAAGGTGACCCACAGTGCCTCCTCTCCTCCCGGTTTACTCTTCTGTTCAGTTGCTTTTATCCCTTCCTTTACATAGAGAGCTACTCCTCCCCCTCTTCTCCCCTGCCTGTCTCTCCTGTAGGTTATGTACCCTGGTATGTTAACATCCCAGTCATGGTTCTCTGTGTACCATGTTTCTGTGACTGCTACGATGTCCAGGCATCCCTCTTCCATTAAGGCCACCAGCTCAGGGAGCTTGTTGCCCAGACTACAGGCATTGGTACTCATTACCCTTCATTTCCTGATGGCCTTACCCCCTTTTGCCCCATCCCTGTCCTTCTTGCCTTTGTCACTTTCTCCATTTACCACTGCCCTTATCCCTATCGACACTTCCATGTTGGTGTTTGCCACACTTACTACCGTGATTATTTGGGGGGGCTAGGATTTTCCTGCTCCTTTCCAGTGCCTCCCCCCTTGGCTAGTTTAAAAGCTTGCCAATGAAGCATTTAAACCTATCACCTAGGATCCTGGTTCCCTCCCGGACAGATGCAGCCCATCATGCCAGTATAGGCTTGCATCACTCCAAGTGGACCCCCAGTCCCCAATGAAGCCAAATCCCTGAGCTCCACACCAGTTTTTCAACAACTGATTGAATCCTATGGTACGGAACACCCTAGCCTCTCCTATGCCATAGATGGTAGCACCTCCGAGAAGGTTACCGTACGTGCTACTTGACTAAGGCCCCTCCCCAATTCCACAAACTCTTCCTGCACTTCTCTAATCCCTTTCTTAGCCAGGTCATTTGTCCCTAAGTGGACAATGACATCCAGATCCCTCCCCTGTGCAGCTGCTCCGGCAATCCTGAGGATTCGCTCCCTGTCCCTCCAAGCCATGGCGCCAGGCAGGAACCTTACCTCCCTCTCCCCTTCCTTTCCCAGTTCTACCTTCCTAACAATGGAGTCCCCCACCAGGAGTTGTTTCCTTCCCCTGCAGGGTCCCCTGCCACCCTCCTGTGGGTCTCCTTTGTGGAGGTTCCCAGCATCCTCCTTGGTCTCCACTGTAGGCGCCTCCATAGAGGAACCACACTTTGCCAGAATGGCATAGGAATTGTGGAGAGGTACAACTGGAGGGATGTGCCTCTGTTCCACCACCCTCACCCTCCCTGAGCCCACTGTGGTCCAACCGCTCCTCTTTCTTGGCAACCTCTGAGGCAACGGCAGTGGCACTGGTGGTCCCTGGATGGAAGAGGAGGTCCCACAAATCCTGGCCAACTCAGCCTGGAGATGAGCAACCTCCTCCCTCAGCCCAGAGAGGTGCCTGCAGATGGGACAACACCGCATCCTCCAGAACATCTCCCGGAAGACTGCTGCTCCACAGCCACTGCACTGCACCACTCCAATCATGTCTTATTTCTGGCCCCTTAACTGTTTGCAATCCTTACTCTTTCCTCTGTTTTTTTTCTCTCTCTCCTTACTTTCTGCCTGTGTGCCCTTTAAGCTCCTGATTGTCCTGTTCTTAGACAAGAATATCCTATATTTCTCATTAGACCGCTTACTTGTTCAGAGGCAGACCTCCAGCAGCTGGAGGGGGCCGGAGAGCTACTCTAAAAACTTGTAGGATGGTGGGTCGTTGGTGGTTCTGTGATCACTCACTTCCTGCCCCTAAACAGGAAGTTCCTGTTGTCAGTCAAATCCTGTGCCTATAAAAATAGAACTAGCTTTGGGTGGGGGTGCAGGGGAGGGAAGGAGGGCAATATAGTCCCAGTAAAGAAGTTCAGTCACACAGCAGTCCTTTCTCCTGGAGTCTTCTGCCAAGCTATTAGCAGAATCTTTCTAAGACAGTCTTTAAATGTAGCTTCCTTCTAGCTAAGCCACCCCCTACTTACCAGATCTTTCTACAAGTAATTTAAACCTCACAACAGTTAAGTCCTTTCAGTCACCTGCGATTTACACCTAGATGACTTTTCAGTTACCCATTCAGTTCAGTTAGCCCAAACACACACTTTTTTTTGTTTTGTTTTGTATGTTAGTTTTTTTACCCTAAATTAAAGGTCTAAATACAAAAGTTCTTCTACTTTAGTCCCAGCAGAGAAGTTCAGTCACACAGCAGTCCTTTCTCCTGGAGTCTTCTGCCAGTGCCTTCTGTTCCAGTGATCATCCCACAGTGTGGTTCAATATGAGCTCTAGGATGACACAGACTAGACACACAAAGGTGAGGGTCATGGCTTGCTTGTGGGCAGGCAGCTGTGGTCCCGTGATCATTATGCAGTGTGGTTCAGTATGAGTACTATGACACAGACAAGCCACACAAAGCTGAGGGTCCTGGAGTGCTTGAGAGCAGGTACCTGGGGTCCAGTGATCATCACACAGTGTGGTTCAATATGAGCACTACGACAAAGACAAGACACTCAAAGGTGAGGGTCCTTGCTTGCTGGTGGGCAGGCACCTGTGGTCCCGTGATCATTACCCAGTGTGGTTCAGTATGAGTACTATGACACAGACAAGCCACACAAAGCTGAGGGTCCTGCCTTGCTAGAGGGCAGGTACCCGGGGTCCAGTGACCATCACACAGTGTCGTTCAATATGAGCACTATGACTCAGACAAGCCAAACAAAACTAAGGTTCCTGGCTTGCTGCAGGGCAGGCCCAAGGGTCCCATGATCATCACACAGTGTTGCTCAATATGAGTACTGTGACACAGACAAGTAACACAAAGATGAGGGTCCTGGCTTGCTTGATGGCAAGCACCTCGGGTCCAGTGATCACCACTCAGTGTGCTTCAATATGAGCACTATGACACAAAAACCACCCAAAGGTGAGGTTCCAGGCTGGCTGGATGGCAGGCACCTGGGTTCCAGTGATCATCACACAGTGTGGTTCAATATGAGCACTACGACAAAGACAAGACACTCAAAGGTGAGGGTCCTTGCTTGCTGGTGGGCAGGCTCCTGGGGTCCAGTGATCGTAACACAGTGTCATTCAATATGAGAACTACGACTCAGACAAGCCAAACATAGCTAAGGGTCCTGGCTTGCTGCAAGGCAGGCACCGGGGTCCCATGATCATCACACAGTGTTGCTCAATATGAGTACTATGACACAGACAAGCAACACAAAGATGAGGGTCCTGGCTTGCTTGATGGCAAGAACCTCGGGTCCAGTGATCACCACTCAGTGTGCTTCACTATGAGCACTATGACAAAGACAAACCACACAAAGGAGAGGTTCCCGGCTGGCTGGACGGCAGGCACCTGGGGTCCAGTGATCATCACACAGTGTGGTTCAATATGAGCACTATGACACTGACAAGCAACACAAAGGTGAGCATCCTGGCTCGCTGGACGGCTGGAACATGGGTTCCAGTTATCATCACACAGTGTGGTTTAATATGAGCAGAATGACCCAGACAATCCACACAAAGGTGAGGCTTCTGGCTTGCTGGAGGGCAGGCACCCGGGGTCCAGTGATGATCACAAGGTGTGGTTCAATATGAGCACTGCAACACAGACAAACCAGACAAAGGTGAGGGTCCTTGCTTGCTGGTGGGCAGTCACCTGGGGTCCAGTGATCATCACACAGTGTGGTTCAATATGAGCACTATGACACAGACAAGCCACACAAAGCAGAGGGTCCTGGCTTGCTGGAAGTCAGGCACCGGGGGTCCAGTGATCATCTCCCAGTGTTGCTCAAGATGAGCACTATGACACAGACAAGTAAAACAAAGTTGAGGGTCCTGGCTTCCTGAAGGGCAGGAACATGGGTTCCAGTGATCATCCCACAGTGTGGTTCAAAATGAGCACTATTACACTGACAAGCCACATAAAGGTGAGGGTCCTGGCTTGCTTTTGTGTAGGCACCTGTGGTCGCGTGATCATCAGACAGTGTGGTTCAATATGAGCACTATGATGTAGACAAGTTAAACAAAGTTGAGGGTCCTGGCTTCCTGAAGGGCAGGAAAATGGGTTCCAGTGATCATCCCACAGTGTGGTTCAAAATAAGCACTATTACACTGACAAGCCACATAAAGGTGAGGGTCCTGGCTTGCTGGAGAGCAGGAACATGGGTTCCAGTGATCATCACACAGTGTGTTTCAATATGAGCACTACGACTCCAACAAGCCACACAAATCTGAGGGTCCTGCCTTGCTAGAGGGCAGGCCCCTGGAGTCCAGGGATCATCACACAGAGTGGTTCAACATGAGCACTATGACACAGAAAAGCCACACAAAGGTGAGGCTCCAGGTTGGCTGAATGGCAGGCACCTACGGTCCAGTGATCATCATAAAGTGTGGTTCAATATGAGCACAACGGCACAGACAAACCACACAAAAGTGAGGGTCCTGGATTGCTGGAGGGCAGGCACCTGGTGTCCAGTGATCATCACATAATGTGGTTCAATATGGGCACTACGACAAAGACAAGACACACAAAGCTGAGGGTTTTGGCTTGCTGGTGGGCAGGCACCCAGGGTCCAGTAATCATTACACAGTGTGGTTCTATATGAGCCCTACAACACAGACAAGCCACATAAAGTTGAGGGCCCTGGCTTGATGGAGGGCAGGCACAAGGGTCCAGTGATCATCACACAGTGTTTCTCAATATCAGCACTATGACATAGACAAGCAACACCAAGGAGAGGGTCCGGGCTTGCTGGAGAGTAGCACCTGGGGTCCAGTGATCACCACTCAGTGTGGTTCAATATGACCACTATGACACAGACAAGCCACACACTGGTGAGGGTCCTGGATGGCTGAAGGGCAGGTACCTGGGGTCCAGTGATCATCACAAAGTGTGGTACAATATGAGCACCATGAGACTGACAAGCCACACAAATTTGAGGGTCCTGGCTTGCTGGAGTGCAGGAACATGGGTTCCAGTGATCATAACACAGTGTGGTTCAATATGAGTACTATGACACAGACAAGCCACACAGAGGTGAGGGTCCTGGCTTGCTGGAGGGCAGGAACCTGGGGTCCAGTGACCATCACACAGTGTGGTTCAATACGAGCACTATGACACAGACAAGACACACAAAGGTGAGGGTCCTGCCTTGCTAGAGGGCAGGCACCTGAGGTCCAGTGATCATCACACCGTGTGGTTAAATGTGAGCACTATGACACAGGCAAGCCACAGAAAGCTGTGTGTCCAGGTCTGCTGAAGGGTAGTCACCTGGGGGTCCAGTGATCATCACACAGCGTGGTTCAATATGCGCACTAGGACACAGATTAGCCATACAAAGGTGAGGGTCCTGTCTTCCTGGAGGGCAGGCACCTGGGGTCCACTGATCATCACACATTGTGGTTCAATATGAGCACTATGATGCAGACAAGACACAAAGGTGAGGGTCCTGGCTTTCTTCTGGGTAGGCACCTGGGGATCCAGTGATCATCACACATTGTGGTTCAATATGAGCACTATGACACAGGCAAGCCACAGAAAGCTGAGGGTCCTGCCTTGCTAGAGGGCAGGCACCAAGGATCCAGTGATCATCACAAAGTGTGGTTCATTATGAGCAGTACAACACAGACAAACCCCACAAAGGTGAGGGTCTTGGAGTGCTGGAGGTCAGGCACCTGGAGTCCAGTGATCATCAAACAGTGTGGTTCAGTATGAGCACTACAACACAGACAAGCCACACAAATCTGAGTTTCCTGGCTTGGTGGGGGGCAGTCACCTATGGTCATGTGATCATTGCACAGCATGGTTCAATACGAGCACTGTGACAAGAGACAAGCCACAAAAAGGTGAGGGTCCTGGCTTGCTGGAGGGCAGGAACATGGTTCCAGGGATCATCACACAGTGTTTAACAATATGAGCACTATGACTCAGACAAGATACACAAAGCTGAGGGTCCTGCCTTGCTAGAGGGCAGGCACCTGGGGTCCATGGATCTTCATACAGTGTGGTTCAATATGAGCACTATGACACAAACAACCAGACAAAACTGAGAGTTCTGCCTTGCTAGAGGGCAGGCACCTGGGGTCCAGTGATCATTACACAGTGTGTTTCAATATGAGCACTATGACACAGACAAGCCACAAAAAGGTGAGTGTCCTGGCTTGCTGGTGGCAGTCACCTGGGGTCCAGTAATCATCACACAGTGTGGTTCAATATGCGCACTATGACACAGACAAGACACACAAAGGTGAGAGTCCTGGCTTGCTGGCAGCAGTCACCTGGGGTCCAGTAATCATCACACAGTGTGGTTCAATATGAGCACTATGACACAGACAAGACACACAAAAGTGAGGGTCCTTGCTTGCTGGAGGGTAGTCACCTTGGATCCAGTGATCATCACACCGTGTATCTCAATATGCGCACTATGATGCAGACAAGCCACACAAAGGTGAGGGTCCTGGCTTGCTGGCGGCAGTCACCTGGGGTCCAGTGATCATCACACACTGTGGTTCAATATGAACGCTATGACAGACAAGCCACTCAAAGGTGAGGGTTCCAGTTGCTGGACGGTAGTCACCTGGGTCAAGTGATCATCACACAATGTGATTCAATATGTGTACTATGACACAGACAAGCCACACAAATGTTAGGGTCCTGGCTTGCTGGAGGGCTGGCACCTGTGTCCAGTAATCATCACACAGTGTTGTTTCAAAATGAGCACTATGACACAGATCAGCTACACAAAGGTGAGGGTCCCAGTTGGCTGAAGGGCAGGCACCTTGGTCCTGTGATCATTCACACAGTGTGGTTCAATATGAGCACTACGACAAAGACAAGACACACAAAGGTGAGGGTCCTGGCTTGCTGGTGAGCAGGCACCTGGGGTCCAGTGATGATCACACAGTGTGGTTCAATATGAGCACTAGGACACAGACAAACCACACAAAAGTGATGGTCCTGAATTGCTGGAGGGCAGGCACCTGGGGTCCAGTGGTCATCTCACAGTATGGTTCAATATGAGCACTACGACCAAGACAAGACACACAAAGCTGATGGTCCTGGCTTGTTGGTGGGCAGGCACCTTGGGTCTAATGATCATCACACAGTGTTGTTCAATATGAGCACTACGACCAAGACAAGACACACAAAGGTGAGGGTCTTGGCTTGGCTTGCTTGTGGGCAGGCACTTGTGGTCCCGTGATCATCACACAGTGTGGTTCAATATGAGCACTATGACACAGACAACCACACAAAGCTGAGGGTTCTGCCTTGCTAGAGGGCAGGCACCTGGGGTCCAGTGATCATCACACAGTGTGTTTCAATATGAGCACTACGACACAGACAAGCCACAAAAAGGTGAGTGTCCTGGCTTTGCTGAAGGGTAGTCACCTGGGGTCCAGTGATCATTAAACAGTGTGGTTCAATATGCGCACTATGATGCAGACAAGCCACATACAGGTGAGGGTCCTGGTTCCTGGAGGGCAGGCACCTGGGGGTCCAGTGATCATCACACAGTGTGGTTCAATATGCGCACTATGACACAGACAAGACACACAAAGGTGAGGGTCATGGCTTGCTTGTGGGCAAGAACCTGTGGTCCCGTGATCATTACACAGTGTGGTTCAGTATGAGTACTATGACACAGACAAGCCACACAATGCTGAGGGTCCTGCCTTGCTAGAGGGCAGGTACCCGGGGTCCAGTGATCATCACACAGTATGGCTCAACATGAGCACTTCGACACAGACAAACCACACAAAGGTGAGGGTCCTTGAGTAGTGAAGGCAGGCACCTGGGGTCCAGTGATCATCAAACAGTGTGGTTCAATATGAGCACTGGGACAAAGACAAGACACTCAAAGGTGAGGGTCCTTGCTTGCTGGTGGGCAGGCTCCTGGGGTCCAGTGGTCGTAACACAGTGTCGTTCAATATGAGCACTATGACTCAGACAAGCCAAACAAAGCTAAGGGTCCTGGCTTGCTGCAGGGCAGGCACCGGGGTCCCATGATCATCACACAGTGTTGCTCAATATGAGTACTATGACACAGAGAAGCTACACAAAGGTGAGGTTCCCGGCTGGCTGGACGGCAGGCACCTGGGGTCCGGTGATCATCACACAGTGTGGTTCAATATGAGCACTATGACACTGACAAGCAACACAAAGGTGAGGGTCCTGGCTTGCTGGACGGAAGGAACATGGGTTCCAGTTATCATCACACAGTGTGGTTTAATATGAGCAGAATGACCAAGACTAGCCACTCAAAGGTGAGACTTCTGGCTTGCTGGAGGTCAGGCACCCGAGGTCCAGTGATGATCACAAAGTGTGGTTTAATATGATCACTGCAACATAGACAAACCACACAAAGGTGAGGGTCCTGGAATTCCTGAGGGCAGGCACCTGGGGTCCAGTGATCATCACACAGTGTGGTTCATTAAGAGCACTACGACAAAGACAAGCCACACAAAGGTGGGGGTCCTTGCTTGCTGGAGGGCAGGCACCTGGGCTCCAGTGATCATCTCTCATTATGGTTCAATGTCAGCACTATGACACAAACAAGCCACACAAAGGAGAGGGTCCCGGCTGGCTGGAGGGCAGGCACCTGGGGTCCAGTGACCACCACATAGTGTGGTTCAAAATGAGCACTATGACACAGGCAAGCCACACAAAGGTGAGGTTCCCCGCTTTCTGGTTGGCAGGCACCTGGGGTCCAGTGATCATCACTCAGTGTGGTTCAGTATGAGCACTTTGACAAAGGCAAGCAGTTCAAAGGTGAGGGAACTGGCTTGCTGGAGGGCAGGATCCTGTGGCCAAGAGACCATCACATAGTGTGGTTCAGTATGAGCACTATGACACAGACAAGACACACAAAGGTCAGGGTCCTGGCTTGCTTCTGGGCAGGCACCAGGGTTCCAGTGATCATCACACAGTCTGGTTCATTAGGAGCACTACAACACAGACAAACCACCCAAAGATGAGGGTCCTGGAGTGCTGGAGGGCAGACACCTAGGGTCCAGTGATCATCACAAAGTGTGGTTCAATATGAGCACTATGACACAGACAAGCCACACAAAACTGAGGTTCCCGGCTTGCTGGAGGGCAGGCACATGGGGTCCAGTGATCATCACACAGTGTGTCTCAATATGCGCAGTATGACACAGACAAGCCACACAAAGGTGAGGGTCCCAGTTGCAGGAGGGTAGTCACCTGGGTCCAGTGATCATCGCACAGTGTGGCTCAATATGCGCACTATGACACAGACAAGCTACACAAAGGTGAGGGTCCCAGTTGCTGGAGTGTAGTCCCTGGGTCCAGTGATCATCACACAATGTGGTTCAATATGCGCACTATGACACAGACAAGCCACACAAAGGTTAGGGTCCTGGCTTGCTGAAGGGCAGGCACCTGGGGTCCAGTGATCATAACACAGTGTGGTTTCAAAATGAGCACTATGACACAGACAAGCTACACAAAGGTGAGGGTCCCGGTTGGCAGAACGGCATGCACCTGGGGTCCAGTGATCATCACACAGTGTGGTTCAATATGAGCACTAGGACACAGACAAACCACACTAAGGTGATGGTCCTGGATTGCTGGAGGGCAGGCACCTGTGGTCCCGTGATCATCACACATTGTGATTCAATATGAGCACTATGACCAGGGCCCCAATTTTTCTGTGGCACATCAGAGCAAAGGTCTGTGGTCTCATTTGCCGCAGTACTTCTGCGGCACTCAACACTAATTTCAGCGGCAATTCTGCGGCACATTTTTACCCTTAATTTTTTTCCTTTTTTTTTTTTTTTTTCCATATCTGACACTATGCACGCTTATAACACAGACATATTATGGGCATTTGTAACCAAATTTTCAACTTTTCCAGTTTAAGACCTCTGCTCATGAACTGTATCACTGTGATTTTCTTAATCTGTCCCGAACATTGATTTCACACTCCGACCGCACCATTGTGCGCTACATGTACAAAAACACATTTCGATGAGATGAGAAAAATGACAGTAGTACTGTTCATAAGGAGGTGTGGTAAAATGGCAATACTGAAAATCTGGAGTGAAAATATTAAAAATGCTTGAAGTTACAAGCGTGCGTCAGTACTGTGCAATGCATGCTCATAAAACAGTCATTTTTGGAAATATTTTCACCAAATTTTCAACATAGGGTTTTTGGGAGCCTACCTCATGAACTGTGACAGTGTCATTTCATTAATCATTCTGGAAAGGTGGTTCCGCGCAGTGACTGCGGAAACACCTTTCGGGACCGATTAACGAAATAACAGTGTCACAGTTCATGAGTTGGGGCCCCAAAAACCCCATGTTGAAACTTTGGTGAAAAAATTCCCAGAAATGGCTGAAGATATGCACTAAAGTTAAAAAAATCCATTTATGCCATTATACAGCTTACCGGCATTTCTTCAGTTCGCGGTCGTCTTTGAAGAGTGCAGAGTGTTCCCGGTCCACCTAAGATCATCACACTGAGCACCGGAGGTTAGTATGGGAAGAGGTGGAGGTGTGGGGATGTGGGTACGCAGAGGGTGGGTGCGGGTTGGGGGAGGGGGCAAAAGAATCAATGAGGGAAGTTTTTTTTTTTTGTATCAGGTATTTTTTTTTTGTTTAGATTCAACAAGGGACTTTTGCCACGCTGGGGTGGGATCCCAGCATGGCACCAGGCAGCTTGGGGGGGATCTGATGCCAACAGGGGATTGGGGACCCCCGTCTATAAAGGAAGCTTTTGCCACACTGGGGTGGGCTCCCAGCATGGCACCAGTCAGCTGGGGGGGGACAGTGAAGACAGGGATTGGGCACCCCAGTCGGCAAAGGACGTTGTTCCTCGGGCGTCCATGAATTCCACGGGTGACGGCAAATTCCACTGATATTTCCGTGGGTTGCCACACCCGTGGAATCGCGGAAACTCGGGGCCCTGCTTATGGCTATTGACCATATGCCACACACCCCGATGCCTGTCAGTGGGTGGGTGTGTAATGGCATGAGCATTATGGCTGATGACAATGTGGCACACACCCCGATGCCTGTCAGTGGGTGCAGGGTGGAGGTGGGGGGTGTAATGGCATGAGTATTATGGCTGATGACCCTATGCCACACACCCCATTGCCTGTCAGTGGGTACAGGGAGAGGGTGGGTGTGTAATGGCATGAGCATTATGAATGATGACCCTGTGCCTCACATCCCGGTGCCTGTCAGTGGGTACAGTGTTTAGGTGAGGTTGCAATGGCATCATCATTATGGCTGATGACCCAATGCCACACACCACGATGCCTGTCAGTGGGTTCAGGGTGGGGGTGGATTCCAATGGCATGAGCATTATGGCTGATGACACTATGCCACACTCTCAATGCCTGTCAGTGGGTGCAGTGTGAAAATGGGGGAGTAATGGCATGAGCATTATGGCTGAAGACCCTATGCCACACACCTCGATGCCTGTCAGTGGGTGCAGAGTGGAGGTGGGGTGTAATGGCATGAGAATTATAGCTGAAGACCCTAAGCCACACATCCCAATGCCTGTCAGTGGGTGTAGGGTGAAGGTGGGTGTGTAATGGCATGAGCATTATGGCTGATGACCCTATGCCACACATCCCGATGCCTGTCAGTGGGTGCAGGGTGGAGGTGGGGTGTAATGGGATGAGCATTACGGCTGATGACCCAATGGCACACACTCCACTGCCTGTCTGGGGGTGTGATGTGGGGGTGTAATGGCATGAGCATTACGGCTGATGACCCTATAACACACACCCTGATACCTGTCAGTGGGAACAGGGTAGAGGTGGGGGTGTGATGGCATGAGTATTATGGCTAATGACCCTATGCCACACACCCTAATACCTGTCAGTGGGTAGAGGGTGGAGGTGGGGTTCTAATGGCAAGAGCTTTATTGCTGACGACCCTATGCCACACACCCCGATGCCTGTAAATGGGTGCAGGGTTGGGGTGGGTGTGTAATGGCATGAGTATTATGGCTGACAACCCAATGCCCCACACCCCGATGCTTGTCAGTGGGGGCAGGGCGGCAGCGGGAGTGTAATGGCATGAGCATTATGGCTGATGATCTTATGCCACACACCCCGATGCCTGTCAGTCTGTAGAGGGGGGTCGTCGGGGTGTAGTGGCATGAGCATTATGGCTGACGACCCAATGCCACACACCCAGATGCCTGTAAGTGGGTGCAGGGTTGGGGTGGGTGTGTAATGGCATGAGCATTATGGCTGATGACCCTGTGCCACACATCCCGGTGCATGTCAGTGGCTACAGGGTGTAGGTGAGGGTGTAATGGCATGAGTATTATGACTGACGACCCAATGCCCCACACCCGATGCCAGTCAGTGGGAGCAGAGTGGAGGTGGGGGTGTAATGGCATGAGCATTATGGCTGACGACCCTATGCCACACACCCCGAGGTGTGTCAGTCTGTAGAGGGTGGGGTCAGAGTGTGATGGCATGAGCATTATGGCTGATGACCCTATACTACACAACTCAATGCCTGTCGGTGGGTGCATGGTTGAAGTGGGGGTGTAATGGCATGAGAATTTATTTTGCTGATGACCTTATGCCACACAACCCAATGCCTGTCAGTGGGTGCAGGGTGGAGGTCGGGGTGTAATGGCATGAGCATTATGGCTGATGACCCTATGCCACACACCTTGATGCCTTTCAGTGGGTGTAGGGTGGAGGTGGGTGTGTAATGGCATTGGCATTATGGCTTATGACACTATTCCACACACCTCGATGTCTGTCAGTTGTTGCATGGTGGAGGTGGGGGTGGAATGGGATGAACACTAAGGCTGACGACTCTATTCCACACACCCGATGCCAGTCATTGGGTGCAGTGTGGTGTGTAATGGCATGAGCATTGTGGCTCATGACCCTATGCACACATCCTGATGCCTGTTAGTGGGTGCAGGGAGGAGGTGTGGGAGTAATGGCATGAGTAGAAAGGATGACGGACATGGAAGGGGGGAATGGAGGAAAGGAGCGGTCAGAGTGCTCCTGTTGGGGGATTCTATGATCAGGGGTATCAAATGGGATAGGGAGGGAGAAGCCTGGCCAGTTAGAACAAGATGCTTCCCTGGACTAACGGTGCACAGGGCTAAGCACGAGGTATATCAGCTGGCAAAGGATTGTGGGGGTTCCCCGGACATACTGGTCCACCTGGGTACAAATGACATTGAGGGGAAATAGCGAGCTAGAGATACAGGCAAGATTCATGGAGCTTGCCAAAGTCTGTCTTGACATAGGATGCACAGTTTCCTTCTCAGAAATCGTGCGGTGCCAAGGGCTAGTGGGGAACACAAAAGGAAGATTAGAGAGATAAACCAGTGGCTCAGGGAGTAGTGTGAGGCCAGAGGGTATGGGTTGATGGGGGATTGGGGGGAGACCTGGGAGGATAAGGAGCTGTCTGCTAGAGATAGACTCCATCTCAATTTGGAGGGGAGGGGAATCCTTAAGTTGAAAATAGAGGGTTCATTGGTGAAAAGTGGGTATAAACTTGTGAAGGGGGAGGGATGGGAAAAAGGCTGTCAGGGGTGCCGACTCTGTCTCCACCCCCTGGGAAACTGGAGGATTGCGGGAAAGGCCGACTGGTAAAGTGCAGACCAGGGAAACAGAATCCCCATGGGAACACGAGCAGGGAAGTGGAAGTATAGGAAAGGGTGGAAGGTAGTCCTGCTAAATGCCAGGAGCTTGGGCAATAAAATGCCTGAGCTCCAGGCAATGCTAACTGAGGAGCAGTGGAAGTGGCAGTGGTCACTGAGACCTGGGCCACTGCAGGACACGACTGGGACCTGAACCTGGAGGTTACACTCATGTTCAGGAAGGACAGGGGGGGAAGGGAGGAGGGTAGCAATGATAGTCAAAACTGCATTGGCATAGGGAGTAGAGGAGGCAGGAGGAACCATGGAGGCAATTTGGGTCAACTTGATAACAAGGTGGGCAGGACAGTAAAAATAGGAGTGGTGTATAGACCCCCTGCCCTGGCAGAGGAGCTGGAGGAGAGTCTGGTGGCAGATGTTGGGAGACACTGCAGACTGGGCAGAGGAACGGTGGTGGTGTTGGGGGACTTAAACATGCCAGGAACAGACTGGGAGACTATGACATCCTCTGTGACCAGGGAACAGAGGTTGTTGGATGTCTTTCAAGATGCGTTCCTAACTCAGCAGGTGGGGGAACCAACCAGGGAGGCGCGGGTACTGGATGTGGTCCTGGCAGACAGTGTCCAGATTGGGGGCCTGGAGGTAAGGGACCCGTTGGTGGGGAGGTGACCATGCCACGGTCTGGTTCTGCCTGGACCTAGGAGGGGTAGAAGGCTGCACAAAGACGGAGATAACTGACTTCAGGGGGACGGATTTTAAGGAAATGGGAAGGATCCTTAAGGAGCATTTGGATAGAAACATAGAAACATAGATTTTGACGGCAGATAAGGACCGCTTGGCCCACCCAGTCTGCCCATTTCCCTACCTAATGGATAAGCTGCAGATCCTAGTTAACCAGCAGCCTACTTCTTCCTACCCCAACCCCCTAGAATTGCCTTATGAGATTGGGTCAGACATGGACACTGATAGTAGGTGGGAAATCATCAGGAGAGGGGTGCAGGATGCTACCAGCACCTGTGCAAGAGTAAGACAAAAATGTGGTAGGGCCTGAAAACCCTGCTGGTGGACCAGGGAGGTCCAGGAGGTGGTGCGGGGAAAGAAGGCAGCCTATAGGCAATTCAAATGCTCAAGGAGTGAAAGGGATCAAGGGGAGTATGAGCTGATGGCTAGAAGGGCCACTAGGGTGGTGAGGGCGGCAAAGGCAAGGAAGGAGCAGACCCTGGCCAGGGAAATTAGGAGAGGGAACAAGGGGTTCTTTAGATACATTGGGGAAAACAAAGGGTGAAGGGGCAGATTAGCAGGATTAAAACAGGGGAGAGATGGGCACAAGACCCGGCGGAGCAGGCTGAGGTACTTAATGAGTACTTCACCTCAGTTTTCACCAAGGAAAATGGGGGTGCTGCATCATACATGGGAGGAGACAGAGATACTGGGGGGGGCCCTTACTGATCAGCGGGTCTGGGGAGGGGAGGCATCACTGGCAGGAGGGGAGGCTAAGCAGGGAGAAGAGGTAGCGGAAGTGGAAATCACAGCAGAGAGAGTGAGGGAAGCCCTCAGGTCCCTTAAGATGGAGAAAGCAGGGTCACGTGATGGCATCTGGCTAGATAGCAGCTGGGATACTGAGCTTCCCCCGCTGGCCACCTTTTTGAGCATTTTAACATAGCATCTTGCCTTTTTTCCGGACAAATTCGCATAATAATCGTTTGGGGAAAGTTCCTGCTAATACCTAGTGACTGCTGTCGGAAGGAAAATCGTTTGCAGGCTTGCGATGGAAGTGGATGGGAGGCAGCCTCAGTCAGGCATACACCCCTGCATCCCCAGAGAAGGCCTCCAAGAAACAAAGGAACCAGGACCCTGCCAAGGGAGAGCGGAGTGGGGACAGAGTGCAGCAGGCTACCCTGCTATCGGAGGATAGGTTCCTCCAAGAACTCACTCCCTTAAAGGATATTCTGACAGAATTAGCTGGGGAGCTTAAATCTCTGTGCAGCGACCTTTCCTCAGTCTCCACCAGAGTTACTGACATGGAGGCCAGAGTAACTTCGTCGGAGTTGTGGAGGTCCAGAACCGAAACGGAGATCACTGAATTGAGGCAACAAATAAAAAAGCTGCAGGCCAAAACCGAGGATTTGGAAGGGCATAACCGCCGAAACAATCTTTTAATCATGGGCCTACCCGAGTTGGAGGAAGGCCCAGACATCATGGCTTTTCTACAGAAATTTTTGTGCAAAGTAGTGGGACCATCGCCTATTAGATCTTCCTATCATTTAGAGCAGGCACATCGCTCCCTGAGGCCTAGGCCGGCAGCCGGTTCCCCCCCACATCCTATCATTATTAAATTCTTGAGTTATGTGGAGAGACACCACGTTTATACGAAGTCCCGTGAACTGAAAGACATCCTGTGGGGATCATCTAGGATCAGGATTACACAAGATCTTCCTAAAGAGACCCGAGAGAAAAGAGCGGCCTATCATCCGGTGGTACAGAAACTGATAGCGGCATCTATACCTTTTAAAATGATTTACCCAGCGACTTTAAAAGTTACCATTAATGGTGCTACTACAAGCTTTAATTCCCCTGAGGCTGCCCGTAAGGACTTGGAGATCAAGCTGCCAGACTTATTTAAAGCACATGGCTGAGAAACCCTACATGTCCCCATCTGAAGAGTCGAGCTTTACATCTGGCTGGACTTAAACTGTTTTTATCGTGTATAAATTTAAAAAAACGATGCTTACTTAGCGGTGGCTGTGCGCTGCCTTCTCATTTTCCCTTCTCCTCTGGTCTCCTCCTTCTGTCCCTGTCGCTTTCTGGTCTTTTGGTCTTTCCTTTGGTCCCCTTGTTCTGGATCTTCTGGCTTGGTTTGGGTTGTGGTGGGTGAGTTCTGGTTTGGCCGTTCCCCCACCATTCTCGGCCATGTACCCTTCCGACGGAACTCTATTTCGGTAGTTGTTGTTTCAGGTGGGGACTTCCTGGGAGGCGGACCTTGCTGGTCCCTCTGCCTTTGGTCTCCCTGGAAACAGCGGCCCTGGATGGATCCGTTAACAATACGGCCTGCATGGGGATCTGTTTGACTTTGCTGGCTCTCTGGATTTTCACTTTCCTGTGACCCGCAGTGACTCGGGTAGGATTTTTCTTTCCTTCCTTCTCGCCTGGTTCTATTAGTGGGGACGTTGGGGAGGCCGCTCACGGATCTAGTCTGGAATATGTTTTTTTTTTGTAGCTGGGTGGTTGTGCTGCTACCCAAATTTCTTCACCTGATTGTCCCCTTCCCTTCTCTTCTACTTATTCTGCTTCTTATATCAGCAATGGATCTCTGGGGGTGGCTGGGGGGTTCGGGCTCGGTGGGCTTGCTCGCTGGATGTGGAATCGCGAGCCATACATGGGGGGGTCGGCCAACCTCCCCCGGGGCTGGCGCTTTGGGGGAGTGTGATCCTGGTATTTTTGGTTGGCATTCTCCTGGGAGTGTCCCTGATTTTACCTGTCTGTTGGCTTTGGTGCCTGGCTCTGGGGGTTTGGAGGTTCGCACTGGGGGTTTGGGGGCTCGAGCTTTTGGATGTTTGGCTATTTTTTGGGTTACCCTGGCTCGGCTTACCCGATGTAAATACTTATTTTTGATTTGTATGGGATATTGGTTGTGGGGGGCAGGGTTGGTTGTTGTTAGGAGGATCGAGCTTTAAATACTCCATATCATTGGGACTGTTGGTTGTTGGGGTGGGGGATGGGGGTTGCTTTCTAGAATTGGTTTCTATTTGCCTTCTGGTCTCTGGGTCTTGGGGGGTGGGGATTGGGACCAGTAATAGATGACCCAGATGTTTTACATGGTTTCTGGTTTGTTGTAAGAGTTATTGCTGGGGTGGTTTGACTGGGGTGCACCTTGCATCTATATACTATGATGACTTTGTCTGGATGTCTATTGATTTCATTATGTTTTAAAATGGCTATGAATATTATCAAAATAGCGTCTTGGAACATTAGAGGGCTTAGGGATCGGGTCAATCGGTTACAGGCCTTTAACCACTGTTCACTCCTTCACATTGATATCTTATTTTACAAGAGACACATTTATGCCATGATGAAGCTAGGCTGCTCTCCCGATCTGGTTTTTCCCAATCTTACCTTGCCGGAAATTCTTGCTTCAGTAAAGGAGTTGCAGTTCTCATCAAAAAACATGTATTGTTTATGAAAGAATTGACTGTCTCAGACCCAGAGGGGAGGTTTGTCCTGGTGAAAGGTATTTTGAACGGCGATAGGGTCGTACTTGGTTCTGTTTATGGCCCAGTTGGGGGGAACCCCGCTTTCTTCATGACTCTGGCTGATAAGTTGGCTGGTTTTCTTCCTGCTCAACTTATACTGGGGGGGGGATTGGAATGTGCCTTTTTCATCCACCTTAGACAGGGAACCGCAAGATAAACGCCCATCTTCCCCGGCTCAGCGGGCTTTCTGGGACCTGACATCGATGCTTGGTCTATCTGACCCCTGGCGGCTCGCTAACCCTTCTTGACGTGCCTTTTCCTTTTACTCTCAATCACATGGCACTAAGTCAAGGTTAGATATGACTTTAGTCAGCCCTCCCTTCCTCCCGAATATCTCTTTGTCTGGTATTGAGCCGATAATTGTGTCGGATCATGCTGTAGTTGGATCGATTGTCCTTAGACCCTGACTACTCTCGTGACTCTATGTGGCTAAACACACAGTTGTTAAAGGATCACCAACGTTTCAGAAATTAGTTCCGGTTTCTTTTTCTGGCTGATAATCTAAATTCCACTCCTAGGGTTGATATGATTTGAGGGCCTGAAGTGTTATCTTAGGGTGAACTCATTAAGATGGCTTCCTTCAGGAAGAAGACACGGATGGCGAGGTCCTTGGCTCTGATGAATAAATTAAGGGAGTTAGAAGCTAATTATTCTGCAACTTCTTCTGTATCAGATCTTAAGGAGCTTTTGCTAACTAGGAATGAATACTTGGACCTCTTGAAGGAAAAAAATGAATATTGTTTGATGAAAACCCAGGCCAAGTATTTTGATTTTGGTGAAAAAGCCAGTAAACTGCTGGCCTTATGTCTGCACACACTAGAGAGCTCAAGGATCATCCCTTCTTTGTCTTCTCCATCTGGTAGTATAGTCTCCTCACCTAGAGACATTGCGCGTATCTTCAAAGATTACTACTCAGACCTCTATAGCTACTCCTCGTCACCCCACCCTATCTCGGCTGTTAAGGAGTATATTAGAGGAATAGATAGCCTTCTAGTTCCTATTTCAGCTGAGGAAATAAGCAGCACCATTGCTTCCTTGGTTCCAGATAAGGCACCGGGGCCGGATGGCTTCCTGGCAAACTTTTATAAAGTATTTGCTAAAGACCTGATACCTATCCTTCTCAAACTATATAATTATCTACCGGTCTCTTCTGAGCTTGATCCTGCCCTGTTTGAGGCTACAATAGTTCTAATCGCGAAAGCGGACAAAACCCTCACTGATCCGCTAATTACCATCCCATTTCTCTCAAAATTATGATATTAAAATCTTAGCTAAAATACTCGCTGAAAGGATCAAGAAGGTCTGGTTGGGGCTGCTGGGCCCCGAGCAGGCCGGCTTTGTTCCGGGGAGGTCGTCGGCAGATCACTTGAGAACTCTGTCACATATCTCCCAGTACGCCCAAACTGCTACATGCCCAGTTGCCCTGATCTCTCTTGACGCCGAGAAAGCGTTTGACTGGGTTGATTGGTCCTATTTGTGGGCAGTAATGGAAGAGATGGGTTTTCCGGCTTCCTTTTTGACTATGATTCAGACATTTTACAATTGCCCCTCTGCTAGGATCTATTGCAACGGGGTTTTATCTCCCTCTTTTCGTCTTTTCGCTGGTACCAGGCAAGGTTGCCCTCTTTCTCCCTTACTATTTAATTTATTTTTGGAACCCCTGCTGATTAAGCTCAAGTCGTCTCCTCAGGTGAGAGGTATTATGCTTCAGCAATGTGAATTAGTTCTCTGCATATGCAGATGATGTCTTGCTGCATCTAACGGACCCAGTAACATCCTTAGAGGCGGCTCTTGTTTGGTTCCTTCTCTGTTACAAACTGAATATCTGTAAATGTGAGATTTACCCTTTAAATCACTATGCAAACAAGCAAGATTTTCTTTCCTTCGGGATGAGATGGACCCCAGATCAATCAAGTATTTAGGAATCCATTTTTCCACGGACCTTTCCTTGCTGAAAAAACTAAATTTGGATAGAGTTAGAGACTTGATTAGTCAGGATCTACAGCGTTGGTTAGCTCTCCCTATCTCGCTCTGGGGTCGAGTCAATATTATTAAAATGAATATACTTCCTGAATCTTTTACCCAATGAACCTGACCAATCTCTGGATCCCCCTTTCTTTCTTCCAGCAGCTTCATCGCCTGTTTTCCAGTTTTATCTGGCGGGGGAAGGGAGCCCGACGCTCTTATGCCAACTTGTCGCTCCCTAAGGACAGGGGTGGTTTGCAACTGCCTAATCTCCTGCTGTACTATTGGCCGGCCCACCTTTCTAAGTTGGGAAGGTGGTTCTCCGCAGGTACAGAGAACTCCGGTCCAATTTGGCTTCAACTGGAGCGGGCTTTTCTCTCTGAACTTGGACTGGATATATCCGCCTTGTTTTATTTGCCCCTGAAGGCTATTTCACAGTTGATTCCGGACAACACGGTGGCCGGCTCTCTTAAGGCATGGGTACAGAGTCTTAAGTCCTTTCGGATTTCCAGTGAACTGGACTTGGGACAGCCAGTGGTCTTAAATCCTAATGTTAGATTGGGGAATTCTTGGATAGTGCCAAACTGGCTCCCGCAATTTAAAGAGGCTAAAGTGGAGCAGCTGTTTGACCAAGATTTGCTCCTTACGTCAGATGAGATTCTAAAGAAATTTGATATACCAAGCAAAGGAATTTTAAGGTCTTCCAACTTGCACTTAGTGAGTACTAAATTCGGCACCACTTTTAGGCAATCGGTTGTGCAACCTTTTTTATCTAATATTATCAGTCTTGCTTCCCAGCCCCACTCTATCTCATTAATCTATTCTTATCTTTCGAACTTTGATTTGCATGAGGATGTTGAGGGCTCATCGGTCTGGACAAATCTTCTTCCTGATGTGGTCCCGGTCTGGACCAATATTTGGCGCAGCTTGCATAGATACCACACCCAGGATAGATTGCGATTAATACAGTATTATATTGTGAATAACCTTTACTATACCCCCGTTAAACTCTTTCAGCGCAAAATGGTTTCTGGTTCGGACTGTTTCAGGTGCTCATAAGCGGAGGGCAATTGAATTCATATTTTCTGGGAATGCTCCAAAGTGGCCCCATTGTGGTCCCTGATCCGGGAGAATTTGGATCCCCTTCTGGGTCTGAGTAGTTTTTTTTGCCCGGAAATCTGTGTCTTGGGTGATTTTTCTTATATAAATAGTGTGGAGCGCCGATATCATATGGCTTTAGTGTCCATGGCGGTTAAGAAACTGGTTCTAAGACACTGGAAGGACCAGTTGGTCTTATCATAGCAGACTGGTTGAAGGAGTTGATGTCGTTTCTCCAATCTGAAAATCTGATTGCCAGTTTTAAGGACCGTATGGATTTGTTCCATAAAAGATGGGGTAAACTCCAAACTTTGTGTTTGCATTAATATTAAGGCCTGGTGACCCGACCCTTTGCCCTCATACAGTATCTATTCCTGTACCGTTGCGATTCTAGATTTCTCCTTTCTGTTTTATATGACCTATGTGGTTTAAAGTTATGATACTTTGTTCCAGGTACATAGCGATATCCAGATTTAAGAGGTTTTCTTTTAGGTTCTTTGCTGGTGCACCCATTTGGGTTCGGGGAGGGGTGGGGTTCTTTGTTGGAATATATGTGTCAAGAATTACATGTCTTGCTGGTTTTGTGAATAATTTGGGGGTGTTTTTGGGAGGTTATCGGGATCTTTCTTTTGGGGAGGGGGATCTGGGAGGGAGGGGAGTGGCTTTGGTTGTACGATATATATGCTACTCATCTGTCTATTTGTGTTTGGTTTTTGGGGGTTGTTTTGTTTGTTTTTTCTGTTTTTCCTGTTTGTATGTTGAAACTAATAAACTTTAAATTTCAAAAAAAAAGATGGAGAAAGCACAGGGCTGGATAAATTACATCCCAGAGTGCTGAAGGAACTTATGGATGTCCTGGCGAAAACCCCTGGGCGGAGTTTTCACCATCTCTCTGAGGACAGGTGGGTGCCCCAGGACTGGAAGGTGGTGCATATAGTGCCTAACCACAAGGGGGGCTCAAGGGAGGTGTCAGGGAACTACAGGCCTGTCAGCCTAACATCGGTGGTGGGCAAGGTGATGGAGGGCATTGTCAAGGTGAGGCTAGGGGGGACCTGGAAAAGTCAGGGTGCCTGGACAATAGACAGCATGGATTTGTCCTGGGGAAATCATGTCAGACAAACCTTGTGGAGTTCTATGACTGGGTGACAAGTGCCTTGGACCTGGGTAGACCAGTGGACATCCTCTTTCTAGACTTCAGCAAGGCATTTGACTCTGTTCCTCACGTGGGTCTGTTGGATAAGCTGGGAGAAATGAGGGTGGGGAGCCAGATGATCAGATGGATAGGCAATTGGCTCCAGGACTGGACCCAAAGGGTCGTAGTTGGCGGGATAGTCTCATCCCCAAGGAGGGTCATTAGTGGGGTCCCACGGGGATCAGTCCTTGGGCCCCTCCTGTTCAATGCCTACGTCTCTGACATAAGGACAGGAATCAGGAGTGAGATGAGTCTCTTTTCGGATGACTCAAAACTGGGGGTGGTGGTGGATGGGGAGGAGGGAGGGTGGCCCTAGAGGGGGACCTGGAGGCTCTGGAAAGATGGTCTAGAAAGTGGAAGCTGAGGTTCAATACAGGGAAATGCAAGGTACTCCACCTGGGGGCCAGAAACCCTGTCCAAGTGTACACCCTGGGGGGGAATGCTACAAGTCTCGATGGCTGAGAGGGACCAGGGGGTGGTGGTGGATGTCAAGATGAACAACTCGGAGACTTGTAGGAGGGCAGCAGCCAAAGGCCAACAGGATGCTGGGATGCATCGCTAGGGGGATCACCTCCAGAAGGAGGGAAGTGATACTCCCTTTGTATAACTGCTTGGTGAGGCCGCACCTTGAGTACTGCGTGCAGTTTTGGAGGCCACACTTAAAGAGGGACATTAAACTCCTGGAGAGGGTTCAGAGGAGGGCAACCAAAATGTTTTGGGGCTTGGGGGACAGGACCTATGAGAAGAGGCTTGAAGAGCTAAATATGTACGCATTGGAAGAGAGAAGGGACCAGGAGGACATGATAGAGGTCTTCAGGTACATGAAGAGGGTAAATAGGGGAGGAACAGTCAGGGTGCTTCGAAGGAAGGAGGAGGGGGCCACTAGAGGGCATGGGGGGAAGCTGGAGGAGGGAAGATTCAGGGGAGAAAGGAGGAGGTGCTACTTCACTGAGAGGGTGGTGAAGCCATGGAATGCACTGCCTAGGGGGCTGGTGGAGGCAGAGATGGTGGAGGGGTTCAAGAGTGGGTGGGACAGGTACAGGGGAAGGGTTCTGGAAGCAAAACCCAATGCAGCAAGAATATCCAGAACTGGGAAGGGAGAAGCCAGAGAAGGCGAGGGAGACAGCATGGTCAGCCCCCAGGGTGGGGGCTGACCAAACGAGCTGACACGAAAGACCATTAGGCCTATTCTGCTGGCATTTTAGTATGTAAGTATGTTAGTATTATGGCCGACGACCTTATATCACACACCCCAATGCCTGTCAGTGGGAGTAGTGTGGGCGGGAAATGGCAAGAGCATTATGGCTGATGACCCTATGCCACACACCCCGATAGCTGTCAGTGGGTACAGGGTGGAGGTGGGGTGTAATAGCATGAGCATTATGGCTGATGACCCTATGCCACACACCCCCCTATGCCTGTTAGTTAGTTCAGATTGGGGAAGGGGAATAATGGCATGAGCACTTTTTTGCGCATGACCCTATGACACACACCCCGATACCTGTCAGTGGGTACAGGGTGGAGGTGGGGGTGTAATGGCATAAGCATTATGGCAGATGACCCTATGCCACACACTTCAATGCCTTTCAGTGGGTGTAGGTTGGAGGTGGGGATTTAATGGCATCGGCATTATGACTGATGACCCTATACCACACAGCTCGATGCCTGTCAGTTGTATGGTGGAGGTGGGGGTGTAATGGGATGAGCATCATGGCTGACGACCCAGTGGCACACACCCGCTGCCTGTCAGTGGAGTGCGGTGTAGTGGTGTAATTTCATTGAGCATTATGGCTGTTGACCCTATGCCACACACCGGTGCCTGTCAGTGGGTGCAGGTTGGAGTGGGTGTAATGGCATGAGCATTATGTTCACACTCTATACCACACACACCGATGCCTGTCAGTGGGTTCAGAGTGGAGGTGCGGTCTGTAATGTCATGAGCATTAAGGCTGATGATCCTGTGCCACACACCCCGATGCCTGTCAGTGTTACAAGGTGGAGGTGGGGGTGTAAAGGCATGAGCATTATGGCTGATGACCCTATGCCACACACCTCGATGCCTTTCAGTGGGTGTAGAGTGGAGGTAGGGGTGTAATGGCATCAGCATTATGGTTGATGACACTATACCACACAGCTCGATGCCTGACAGTTGTATGGTGGAGGTGGGGGTGTAATGGGATGAGCATTATGGCTGACGACCCAGTGGCACACACCCCGCTGCCTGTCAGTGGGTGCGGTGTGGTGATGTAATGTCATGAGCATTATGTCTGGTGACTCTATGCCACACACCCCGATACCTGTCAGTGGGTTCAGAGTGGAGGTGCAGTCTGTAATGGCATGAGCATTATGTCTGGTGACTCTATGCCACACACACACTGATGCCTGTCAGTGGGTTCGGAGTGGAGGTGGGAGTGTAATGGCATGAGCATTATGACTGTTGACCCAAAGCCACACACCCCGATGCATGTCAGTGAGTGCAGGGTGGAAGTGGGGTGTAATCGCGTTAGCATTATGGCTGACACCCCTATACCACACACCCCGGTGCCTGTCAGTGGGTGCAGCGTGGAGGTGGGAGTGTAATGGCATGAGCATTATGACTGTTGACCCAAAGCCACACACCGCGATGCATGTCAGTGAGTGCAGGGTGGAAGTGGGGTGTAATCGCATTAGCATTATGGCTGACACCCCTATACCACACATCCCGATGCCAGTAAGTGGGTGCAGGGTGGAGGTGGGGGTGTAATGGCATGAGCATTATGGCTGACACCCCTATACCACACACCCCGGTGCCTGTCAGTGGGTGCAGTGTGGGGGTGTAATGGCAAGAGCATTATGACTGTTGACCCAAAGCCACACACCGCGATGCCTGTCAGTGAGTGCAGGGTGGAAGTGGGGTGTAATAGTGTTAGCATTATGGCTGACACCCCTATACCACACACCCCGGTGCCTGTCAGTGGGTGCAGGTTGGGGGTGTAATGGCAAAAGCATTATGGCGGTGGACACAATGCCACACACCCCGATACCTGTCAGTGGCTACAGCGTGGAAGTGGAGATGTAATGGCTTGAGCATTATGGCTGATGACCCGATGCCGTACACCCCAATGCCATGAGCGTTATGGCTGCTAAAACTATATCACATGCCCCGATACCTGTCAGTGGGTTCAGGGTCGGGGTGGAGTGTAATTGAATGAGTATTATGCCTGATGACCCACTGTCACACACCCTGATACCTGTCAGTTGGTACAGGGTGGAAGTGGGAGTGTAATGGCATGTGCATTATGGCTAATGACCCTATGCCACACATCCCAATGCCTGTCATTGGGTGTCTGGTGGAGGTGTGGGAATAATGGCATAGGCATTATGGCTGGACGACCTTATGCCACACCCCTGATGCCTGTCATTGGGAGCAGTGTGGGCGGTAACAGGATGAGCATTATGGCTGATGACCTTATGCCACACACCCCGATACCATTCAGTGGGTGCAGGGTGGAGGTGGGGGTGTAAAGGCATGAGCATTATGGCTGATGACAATATACCGCACACCTTGATGCCTTCCAGTGGGAGTAGGGTGGAGGTGGGGGTGTAATGGCATCAACATTAAGGCTGATAACACTATACCACACAGCTCGATGCCTGTCAGTTGGTGCAGGGTGGAGGTGGGTGTGTAATGGCATGAGTATTATGTCTGATGACCCGATGGCACACACCCCACTGCCTGTCACTGGGTACAGGGAGGAGGTGGGGTTGTAATGGCACGAACACTATGGCTGACGACCCTATGCCACACACCTCGATGCCTGTCAGAGGGAGTATGGTAGATGTGGGGGTGTAATGGCATGAGCATTATGGCTGACGATCTTATGCCACACACCCCGATGCGTGTCAGTTTGTAGAGGTTGGGGGTCGTGTAATGGCATGAGCATTGTGGCTGATGACCTATACTACACAACTCAATGCCTGTCGGTGGGTGCAGGGTTGAGGTGGGAGTGTAATGGCATCGGCATTATGGCTTATGACCCTATTCCACACACACCGATGCCTGTTAGTGGGTACAGGGAGGAGGTGTGGGTGTAATGCCATGAGCATTATGGCTGATGCCACTATACCACACACCCCGATGCCTGTCAGTAGGTGCAATGTGGGGGTGCAATGGCAAGAGCCTTATGCGTGATGACACAATGCCACACACCCCGATACTTGTCAGTGGGTACAGGGTGGAGGCGGGGGTGTAATGGCATGAGCATTATGGCTGATGACCTGATGCCCTACACCCCGATGCCATGAGTGTTATGGCTCATAACCATATATCACACGCCCCGATGCCTGTCAGTGGGTTCAGGGTCAGGGTGGAGTGTAATATCAAGAGTATTATGTCTGACAACCCTATGCCACACACCCCGATACCTGTCATTGGGAGCAGTGTGGGCATGTAAAGGGATGAGCATTATGGCTGATGACCTTATGCCACTCATCCCGATGCCAGTAAGTGGGTGCAGGGTGGGGGTGTAATGGCATGAGCATTATGGCTGATGACCCTATGCCGCACACCTCGATGACTGTCAGTGGTGCAAAGTGGAGGTGGGGGTCTAGCGGCATAAGCATTATTCCTGATAACCCTATGCACAGGGCTTTGGCTTCATTGGGGACTGGGGGTCCACCTGGAGAGATGAAGGTCTATACTGACATGATGGTCTGCATCTGTCCAGGAAGGGAAACATGCTCCTAGGTGACAGGTTTAAAGGCTTCCTTGGCAAGCTTTTAATCTAGCCAAGGGGGGAGGTGCTGATAGGAAACAGGAAAGTTCAAGCCTCCCCACAAAGCATGGCAGGTAGTAGGGTAAACACTGAGATACAGAGCTTGACAGAGGGCAGGACAGGGGTAAATGGAAAAATGGAAAAGGGCAATAAGAGCAGGGATGGGGTAAAAAGGATAAAGCCAACATTAAATGGAGGCAATGAGTACCAATGCCCGTAGTCTTGAAACAAGCTTCCAGAGCTAGTAGCCCTGATGGAAGTGGAACACTTGGATATTGTGGCAGTCACAGAAACATGGTACACGGAGAACCATGACTGGGATGTCAACATACCAGGGTACACAATCTACAGAAGGGACAGGGAGGGTAAAAGAGGAGGTGGAGTAGCTATCTACATAAGGGAAGGGATCAAAGTAACAGAACTAAAAGATAAAGGGGGAGGACAAGAGGAACTCTGGGTCACATTGGAGACAGGGAATGGCATCACAATCCGCACAGGGGTTGTATACAGACCCCCGTCTCAAGGGAAGGAAATGGACAAGAAAATGATAGAGGGCATTCTCAAAATGGCTGAAAAAGGGGAGATACTGTTGATGGGGGACCTGAATATGCCAGATGTTAACTGGGCAACATGGACTGCAGCAACATCCAAGAGCAGGGTCATTCTTGATGCCCTACAGGGAGCATGCCTTAGACAGCTAGTGGTGGAACCCACTTGGGAGGGAGCAATATTAGACCTGGTACTCTCAAATGGAGAGAGGATCACAAACTTAGAAGTCAGTAGACACCTGGGAACAAGCGACCACTGCACAGTGTGCTTCACAATAAACACAACCATGGAGACAAGCCATACAAGTACAAGGATACTGGACTTTAGAAGGGCTGACTTTGGCAAAATGGGTGAATACCTGAGAATGCATTAGCAAATGGGCAGAAAGGAGGGGTGGAAGAACAATGGAGAAAAATCAAAACTGCCATCATGGAGGCAACAAGCCTTTAGTGAAACAAATAAAGAAAACAAAGTGGAATAAAAAACCACTATGGCTCTCAAAAGAAGTGTCAGGAAGGTTAAGGAGAAAAGGCTGCATTCAAAAGTATAAGGAATCACAGACGGAACATGACGGGAACTGTATCAATTAAAGCAGAAAGAAGTGGGAAGGCAGTCAGAAAAGCAAAGGCCCAAACTGAGGAAAGGATAGCCAACTCAGTTAAGAAGGATAAAAACCTTTATAGGTACATTAGGGAACATAGAAAGGTTAGGGAGGGATAGTGAAGATTAATAAAGGAGAGGAGTGAGCAGAGGGAGACAGTGAAAGGGCAGAGATAATGAATGAATACTTTGTCAGTATTCACAAAAAAGAAGAGGAGGAGTTACCTAAAACAAACAGTAGAAGCACTCTGGATAGTGGGGTTGATACCAGTCCATTTAAAGAAGAAAGAGTACTGAAAGAACTACAAAACTCAAGGTGGACAAAGCAATGGGCCTGGCGAGATTCATCCTAGAATCCTAAAAGAGCTAAGGGAGGACCTAGTGACACCACTAACCACACTTTTAACAAATCATGGGAAGATGGGGTGGTACCTGAGGACTGGAGGAGGGCAGATGTGATTCCCTTCACAAAAGTGGGAGCAAGGCAGAAGCAGGAAACTACAGACCTGTTAGTTTGACCTCAGTGGTGGGGAAAATGATGGAATCACTTCTGAAAGAAAGAATTGTTGAGTACCTAGAGGCCAGCGGGGCACTGGACCCAAAGCAGCATGGATTCACAGCAGGAAGGTCATGTCAGACAAATCTAATCAATTTCTTTGACTGGGTGACCAAAGTAATAGACCAGGGAGGGCTGTGGATATAGCCTACCTAGACTTTAACAAGGCATTTGACACAGTCTTGCATAAGATTAATAATCAAGTTAGCCAGCCTGGGAGTGGGTCCCAGGGTGGCAGTCTGGGTAGAAAACTGGCTGCACAACAGGACACAGAAGGTAATAGTGAATGGAACACATTCTGAAGAAAGGGGGGTTACTAGTGGAGTACCTCAGGGCTCAGTACTGGGTCCAGTCCTCTTTAACATCTTTATAGGTGACATTGCAGAGGGTCTGGAAGGAAAGGTATGCCTCTTTGCGGATGACATAAAGATCTGTAACAGAGTTGATACACAAGGGGGGTAGAAAGGATGAGAAGGGACTTGGCAAGGTTGGAGGAATGGTCAGACATATCTCTACCTGCTTCAGCTAAATCATTTTATTTTAAGGCGGTTACTTGGAATCAAGTTTTCAAACTCCTCAATGCCATCTCGGACAACACCAGCCCTGGTTCTGATACACTGGAACCTCGTCTACTAAATATGGCAGCTCGCTTCATATCCCGTCCAATAGCCAGAATCTTCACCCTATCCCTCTCCACCGGCACTGTCCCTGAAATCTGGAAGGCTGCCAGAATCACTCCTGTGTTCAAAAAAGGGAGCAAGAATGATACGTCAAACTATAGACCAATTGCTATCCTATCAGTTCTTTGCAAAATTCTTGAAAAAATAGTATCCACACAGGTCACAGAATTCATTGAAACCTCTAATGTGCTCTGCGAAGCACAGCATGGCTTCAGGAAACACCACAGCACCATGACTGCGCTGGCGAAATTCACCTCTGATGTACTCACCAATATGGACAAAGGGCAGCTAACAGGGGCTGTGTTCATTGACCTTACAAAAGTGTTTGACCTTGTAGATCACCCATTGCTGCTTGCCTCCCTCAGAAACCTGGGCTTCTCATACCCTGTAACAACTTGGTTCAGCAGTTACCTCGCCAACAGGTCTCAAGCAGTTAAATTTAACTCGGCTATCTCTGACAGCACAGTGATCAATATTGGTGTTCCGCAGGGCTCCATACTTGGACCTCTCCTCTTCACATTATTCATTAACAACCTCCCCAATGTAATAATCTCTGGCAACTCACTTCTTTATGCAGATGACCTAGTTATCTATGCCCACTCAGACAATGCTACCAACCTTAATACTGCCCTGACTTCAGACTTCCACTTGGTACAACACTGGCTAAATACTCATCGCCTAGTACTCAACTCTAACAAAACTAAAGCTATGCTCTTTGGGTCACTCCATAAACTAAGAACCTGTTCATCTCCACTCAATATTCTTGATATAAATGGGATCCCTCTGGAGACTGTAAGCTCGTTCCGTTATTTGGGTATACAGCTTGACCAAAACCTTGACTTGAATCAGCATATCCAGGAAACCTGTAAAGCTGTCAACTGTAAACTGGGGGCCGCCTACAGGCCAAACTACCTGCTCACTCCCTCCGCCAAACTGGCCATTGCCAGGGGAATCTTATTACCTACCCTGTCCTATTGTGCTCCCATCCTAACTATGGCTAGCAAAACTGTACTGCAAAAATGGGACACTACCTTTAACAATGTCTGTAGATATGACGCAAAAGCACCACGCCTGAAGCACCACTGTCAGCTTTATAAAGATTTAGGCTGGCTGTCCCCCTCCTCCACAAGGCAATATTATCTCTGCAGCCTCTCTGACTCTATCATTAGAGTGTTGAAACCAGCATCTCTATCTAAACTGCTGCAGCCGGTGATACCTTTGAGGGACCTGAGATCATCAGACAAATCTCTGCTAACTGTTCCCTTGCCCGACAAACAAGGTACTGGGGCATTCAATTATGCTCCCCCACTTGTGGAACTCGCTGCCCTTGGACTTAAGGAGTGCCCCTTCACACCCAGCTTTCAAGCAAAGACTAAGGTCACACCTTGCCTCGATGGACCAATGCACGTGTTTTGATCCCACTTAAAATCCTTAGTCCCTGTCTAGACCACCTCTGTGTTCCCTTGCAAATGTTTTACTTTCTACCCCTAAGTCTTATTCTCTGTATAGTCACTAGTTTATATTTGCCCGCACTTACGTACTGTACAAATACATCCTGTATGGATACTCAGCCCTGTAACATCAGGTTTATTATTCTCTATAATGCCTAGTCACTTTATAAACAAGTATATTTGGTACTTCACTTATAATGGGCTTACCAATTGTTTTTTGTTATGATGTGCTTGCCTAGCAATTTGCTCTACTTTTTCTTGTACTTTACATGTAGTATGTATTACTCAATTGTCACCATTGTTGTCTCCCTGGTTTTGCACTGCGAACAAATTATGTCACTGATTGTATGTGATTACTGTCCTCCCTTCCGCCCCCTCCCTCTTGCTCCCAACCTCTCCGGCTCCCCTTCCTATCCTGCTCCCCTGTGCTCCCATACCTCTAGCTACCTGGCCTTCTCACTCTTACAGCCCTCGGTTACACTCGTGTCTCCTCTACCCTTCCACTCCTGTATGCTCCTTTACCCCCTCTGCCTTGCCGCTTTCAGTTCCTTAGCATCGGGTTTAACTAGCACCTCCTCCCACTAATAGCCGCTCACTTCCTCTGGTTCTCCCTCTCCTACTCATGCTCCCCGACCCCTTACCTTGCTGCTTTCCAGCTCCATTGCTTCGGTCTCCTTTTGTGCCTCTCCCCGTAATAGCCGTCGTTACTCCTTACTCTCCCTCCCACTCTCGCCTGCTCTCTGGCCTCTCCGCGACTGGCTGTTTTAGCCCCACAGCTTGGTCGTTTTCCAAGTTTCTTTCCTACTTTTTTACTGTATCCCCTACCTCTTCTAATGCCATGTCTTTCGGCTCCTTTGATCTGGATCTCACTTGCTCCTTACTCCACTAAACTCGTAATTCGCTCCCAGGCTGGCCATTTCCCCCTTATTGTCTGGTCTCGCTCTTAACGCTGCTACCCAGGAGTGTTCCCCTGACTGACCTTTACCCCTCCTCTTAGACCATGCCCTCTGCCTCCCCTGCTTACCCACGTCCCTTGAGCTGATCACCCCTAACCATCTGCCCTTCTCACTGCTCTCTTCCCCCTCCTTCCCATTCTAAGCCACCCCTCCATCCCCCTCTGTCCTCCTTCTACCTTTATGTACTGCCCTCACACCCCCTCCATCCCCCTCTGTCCTCCTTCTACCTTTATGTACTGCCCTCACCCCTTCCCTTCTCCTACCTATCACCTTTCCCCTCTTTTCGCGTCCAGCCGTAACACTCCCCCACTTGCCGACCTCTCCTTTCTCCCTTGCCGTCTCTCGGTTCCACCAGCCCAGATGCAGGTTGTAATCTTGTACCGCTAAAGCCGTATTCGCCGTCTCCCTTCTGTGTTAGTTTTTTCCCTCCTGTCTTACCCATTACATCCCCTGGGAGCTCTACTACCCCCCTTCTCCTACTCTCCCTCACTTACCCTTCTGCCCCTTACCCCTTCCCCCCCCCCTTATTTTTTATAATGTATGCATACCTGTTCTTGTTCCAATGAATCTCGCTTGTATGTGTAAATCTATACTGTATCATTTGTACTGTAACTGTACCTCCCGGGTCATGCCTGAAAATAGTCACCTGCTGGCTAGTGCACTTACCCGGTTAACAAAAACTAAATAAATAAAAACTTGGATTCAATGCAAAGAAGTGCAAAGTAATGCACCTGGGAAATAAAAATCCAGGAGAAGAGTACACAATAGCAGGGGAGGTACTAACAACAACAATAATGGAAAGGGATCTGGGTGTAGTCATATCGGATTATCTAAAGGTGGGTATGCAATGTGAGAAGTCAGTGAGGAGAGCCGGGGGATACTGGAATGCATGGGAAAGGGCATCACAAGTAGAAAAAGGGAAGTGGTTATCCCTCTATACAGACAGTTGGTGAGACCCCATCTGGAGTACTGCGTGCAGTTTTGGAGACCTCATCTATGCAAGGACATAGACAGGATGGAAGCAGTCCAGAGGAGGGCAACTAAAATGGTGCAGGGTCTACATCAGAAACTATATGAAGAGAGACTGAGAGAGCTTAATATGTATACCCTTGATGAAAGGAGGGACGGGGGACATGATAGAAACTTTTAAGTACCTCAAGGGAATCAACAAAGTCCAGGAGGGTAGCATCTTTCAGAAAAAGAGATGTGTAAGAACAAGGGGGCACAATTTAAAGTTAGAGGGGGACGGCTCAGGAGTAATGTGAGGAAATTCTTTTTCACGGAGAGAGTGGTGGACGCATGGAACCGCCTTCCTGGAGAGGTTGTGGGGTCTAAAACAGTGGAGGAATTCAAACATGCATGGGACAGACATAAGGCAATTATAGTGGGGGGTTGCAGGAAATAGGCTGTTGGTTAACTAGAATCTGCAGCTTATCCAGTAGGTAGGGAAATGGGCAGACTGGGTGGGCCAAGTGGTCCTTATCTGCCATCAAAGCCTATGTTTCTATGCCACACACCCCTATGCATGTCAGTCGGTTCAGGGTGGGGGTGGGGTGTAATGACATGGGCATTATGGCTGATGACCCAATGCCACACACCCCGAAACCTATCAGTCTGTTCAGAGAAGAGGTGCGGGTGTAATGGCATGAGCTTTATGGCTGACGACCCTATGCCACACACCGTGATGCCAGTGAGTAGGTGCAATTTGGAGGTGGGTGTGTAATGGCATGAGCATTATGTCTGGTGAGCCTATGCCACCCACACACCGATGCCTGTCAGTGGGTTCAGAGTGGAGGTGGGGGTGTAATGGCATGAGCATTATGGCTATTGACCCAAATCCACACACCATGATGCATGTCAGTGAGGGCAGGGTGGAGATGGGGGGTGTAATGGCATGAGCATTATGGCTGATGTCCCTATGCCACACACCCCGGTGCCTGTCAGTGGGTGCAGTGTGGGGGTGGAGTGTAATTGCATGAGCACTATGGCTGATGACCCAATGCCACACACCTTGATACCTGTCAGTTGGTACAGGGTGGGGTGGGGGTGTAATGGCAAGAACATTAAGGCTGACTACCTTATGCCACACACCCCGATGCCTGTGATTGGGAGCACTGAGGGCGTGTAATGGCATGAGCACTACGGCTGATGACCCTATGCCACACACTACGATTCTTGCCAGTGGTGCAAGATGGAGATGGGGTGTAATGGCATGAGCATTATGGCTGACGACCTCATGCCACACACCCCGATGACTTTCAGTCTGTACAGGGTGGGGGTCGGGATGTAATGGCATTATCATTATGGCTGACGACCCTATGCTACACAACTCAATGCCTGTTGGTGGGTGCAGGGTTGAGGTCGGGGTGTTATGGCATGAGCGTTATGGCTGATGACCATATGCCACACACCTCAATGCCTTTCAGTGGGTGTAGGGTGGAGGTGGGGGAGAAATGGCATCAGCATTATGGTTGATGACACTATACCACACACCCCGATGCATGTCAGTGAGTGCAGGGTGGAGGTGGGGGGTGTAATGGGATGAGCATTATGGCTGATGACCCAATGGTGCACACCCCGCTGCTTGTCAGTGGGGGCAGTGTGGGGGTGTAATGGCATGAGCATTATGGCTGATGACCCTATGCCACACACCCTGATACCTTTCAGTGGGTGTAGAGTGGAGGTGGGGGTGTAATGCCATCAGCATTATGGCTGCTTACCCGATGCCACACACCCCGATGCCTGTCAGTGGGTTCAGGTTGTGGGTGGATTGTAATGGCATGATCATTATGGCTGATGACTCTATGTCACACACCTCGATGCCTGTCAGTGGATCCAGGATGATAGTGGGGGAGTAATGGCATGAGCATTATGGCTGACGACCCTATGCTGCACATCACGATGCCTGTCTTTGGGTGCAGTGTGGGCATGTAATGGCATGAGCATTATTCCTGATAATCCTATGCCACACACCCCAATGCATGTCAGTGTGTTCATGGTGGGGGTGGGGTGTAATGACATGGTCATTATGGCTGACGACCCTATGCCACACACAACGATACCTGCCAGTGGGTGCAGTGAGGGGTGGAGTGTAATGGCATTAGCATTATGGCTGTTGACCCTATGCCATACACCCCAATGCCTGTCAATGGGTGCAGTGTGGGGGAGTAATGGCATGAGCATGCTGGATGATGACCCTATGCCACACACCATGATTCCTGTTAGTGGCTACAGGGTGGCGGTGGGGGTCTAATGGCATGAGAATTATGGCTGATGACCCTATGCCACACACCTCGATGCCTGTCAGTGGATGTAGGGTGGATGGGTAATGGCATGAGCATTATGGCTCATCACCCTATGCCACACACCCTGATATCTGTCAGTGGGCGCAGGATGTAGGTGGGGGTGTAATGGTATGAACTCAATGGCTGACGTCCCAATGCCACACACCCCGATGACTGTCTGTGGGTGCAGGGTGGAGGTGGGGTGTAATGGCATGAGCATTCTGGCTTATGACCCTATGCCACACACCCTGATGCCTGTCAGTGTGTTCAGGTTGGGGGTGGGTGTAATGACATGGGCATTATGGCTAATCTCCCAATGCCACACAAACCGATAACTGTCAGTGGGAGCAGTGTGGAGTGTAATGGGATGAGCATTATGCCTGATAATCCTATGCCACACACCCCAATGCATGTCAGTGTGTTCATGGTGGGGGTGGGGTGTAATGACATGGTCATTATGGCTGACGACCCTATGCCACACACAACGATACCTGCCAGTGGGTGCAGTGAGGTGTGGAGTGTAATGGGATGAGCATTATGCCTGATAACTCTATGTCACAAACCCCGATGCCTGTCAGTGGGTATGGATGGAGGTGGGGGTATAATGGCATAAGCATTTTGGCAGATAACCCTATACCACACACCCCAACACTTGTCAGTGGGTTCATGGTGGGGGTGGAGTGTAATGGCATGAGCATTATGGCTGATGACCCTATGCCACACACCCCAAAGCCTGTCACTGTGTGCAGTGTGGGAGTGTAATGGCATGAGCATTATGGCTGATGACCCTGTGCCGCACTCCCCGATGCCTGTCAATGGGTGCAGGTTGGGGGTGGGGTGTAATGACATGGGCATTATGGCTGATGACCCAATGCCACACACCCTGATACCTGCTAGTGGGTGCAGTGTGGGGTGGAGTGTAATGGCATGAGCATTATGGCTGACGACCCTATGCCACAAACCCCGATGCCTTTCAATGGGTGCAGTGTGGGGGAGTAATGACATGACCATTCTGGCTGATGATCCTATGCCTTACACCACGATTCCTGTCAGTGGCTACAGGGTGGTGGTGGGGGTCTAATGACATAAGCATTATGGCTGATGAGCCTATGCCACACACCTCGATGCCTATCAGTGGTGCAAGGTAGAGGGGAGGTGTAGTGGCATGAGCATTATTCCTGATAACCCTAAGCCACATACCCCGATGCCTGTCAGTAGGTTCAGGGTGGTGGTGGAGTATAATAGCATGAGCATTATGGCTGACGACCCTATACCACACACCCTGATGCCTGTCACTGTGTGCAGTGTGGGCGACTAATGGCATGAGCATTATGGCTGATGACCCTATGCCACACACCCCGATGCCTGTCACTGTGTGCAGTGTGGGCGTGTAATGGCATGAGCATTATGGCTGATGACCCTGTGCCACACACCCCGATACCTGTCAGTGGGTTCAGAGGGGGAGTTTGTGTGTAATGGCAAGAGCATTATGTTTGATAACCCTATGGCACACACCCCTATGCCAGTCAGTGGGTTCAGAGTGGGGGAGGGGAGCAATGGCATGAACATTTTTTGCTGATGACCCTATGACACACACCCCGATACCTGTCAGTGGGTACAGGGCGGAGGTGGGGTGTAATGGCATGAGCATTATGGCTGATGACCCTATTCCACATGCCCCGATGCATATCAATGGGTGCAGTGTGGGGTGGAATGGCATAAGCATTATGGCTAATGACCCTAAGCCACACACCGCAATGCCTGTCAGTGAGAGCAGGGTGGAAGTGGGGTGTAATGGCATTAGCATTATGGCTGACTCCCATACCACACACCCCGGTGCCTGTCAGTGGGTGCAGGGTGGAAGTGGGGTGTAATGGTATGAGCATTATGGCTGACGACCCTGTGCCACTCATCCCGATGCCAGTAAGTGGGTGCAGGGTGGAGGTGGGTGTAATGGCATGAGCATTGTGGCTGATGACACTATGCCACAAACATTGATGCCTGTCAGTGGGTGCAGGTGGAGGTGGGGAGTGTAATGGCATGAGCATTATGGCTATTGACCAAAGCCACACACCCCGATGCATGTCAGTGAGTGCAGGGTGGAAGTGGGGTGTAATGGCGTTAGCATTATGGCTGACACCCCTATACCACACACCCCGGTGCCTGTGAGTGGGGTGCAGTGTGAAGGTGTAATGGCAAGAGCATTATGGCAGATGACCCTATGCCACACACCCCGATACCTGTCAGTGGCTACAGGGTGGAGGTGGCGGTGTAATGGCATGAGCATTATGGCTGATGACCCGATTCCGTACACCCCAGTGCCATGAGCTTTATGGCTGATAAACATATATCACGCCCGATACCTGTCAGTGGGTTCAGTTTTGGGGTGGAGTGTAATTGCATGAGAATTATGGCTGATGACCCTATGCCTCACACCCTGATACCTGTCAGTTGGTGGAGGTGGGGGTGTAATGGCACTGGCATTATGGCTGACGACCTTATGCCACACACCCCGATGCCTGTCATTGGGTGCAGTGTGGGGGTGTAATGGGATGAGCATTATGGCTAATGACCCTATGCCTCACACCCCCGATACCAGTCAGTGGGTACAGGGTGGAAGTGGGGTTGTAATGGCATGAACACTATGGGTGATGACCCTATGCCACTCATCCCGATGCCAGTTAGTGGGTGCAGGGTGGAGGTGGTGTGTAATGGCATGAGCATTCTGGCTGATGACCCTATGCCACACACCCCGATGCATGTCAGTGGGTTCAGAGTGGGGGTGGGGTGTAATGACATGGGCATTATGGCTGATGGCCCAATGCCACACACCCCAATACCTGCCAGTGGGTGCAGTGTGGGGTGGAGAGTAATAGCATGAGCATTATGGCTGACGACCCTATGCCACACACCCCGATGCCTGTCAATGGGTGCAGTGTGGGGGAGTAGTGGCATGAGCATTCTGGCTGATGACCCAATGCCTTACACCACGATTCCTGTCTGTGGCTACAGGGTGTTGGTGGGTGGTGTAATGGCATGAGCATTAAGGCTGATGACCCTATGCCACACCCCCCCGATGCCTGTCAGTGGGTGGAGGGTCTAGGTGTGGGTGTAATGGACTAAGCTTTATGGTGGACGACCCCATGCCACAAACCCCAATAGCTGTCAGTGGGTACAGGGGTGAGGTGGGAGAGTAATGGCATTAGAATTTGTTTGCTGATGACCCTATGCCACACACCCCAGTGGCTCTCAGGGGTGCATGGTGGAGGTCGGGGTGTAGGGCATGAGCATTATGACTGATGACCCAATGCCACACACCCGATGCCTGTCAGTGGGTGCAGTGTGGGCATGTAATGGCATGAGCATTATGGCTGATGACCCATGCACTCCCGATGCAATGAGCATTATGGCTGATGACCCTGTGCCACACCTCGATGCCAGTAAGTGGGTGCAGGGTGGAGGTGGGAGTGTAATGGCATGAGCATTATGGCTGGCGTCCCTATGCCACACACCTCGATGCCTGTCAGTGGATGCAGGGTGGAAGTGGGGAGTAATGGCTTGAGCATTATGGCTGCGAACCTATGCCACACCCTGATACCTGTCTGTGGGTTCAGAGTGGGGTGGGGTGTAATGGAATGCGCATTATGGCTGATGACCCTATCTCACTCTCCCCGATACCTGTCAGTGGGAACAGGGTGGAGGTGGGGTGCATAGCATGAACATTACGACTGATGACCCTATGCCACACCTTGATTCCTGTGAGTTAGTGCAGATTAGAGGTGGGGTGTAATGGCATGAGCATTATGGCTGTCGACCCTATGACACACACTCTGATGTCAGTCAGTCGAGCAGGGTGTTGGTGGGTGGTGTAATGTGATGAGCATTACGGCTGACAACCCGATGGCACATATCCCGCTGCCTGTCAGTGGGTGCGGTGTGGTGGTGTAATGGCATGAGCATTATGTCTGGCGACCCTATGCCACACACCCCGATGCCTGTCATTGGGTGCAGGGTTGCGGTGGGGATGTAATGGGATGAGCATTATGGCTGATGACCCTATGCCACACACCCCGATGCCCGTCATTGGGAGCAGTGTGGGCGTGTAATGGCATGAGCATTATGGCTGATGACCCAATGCCACACACCCCGATACCTGTCAGTGGGTACAGGGTGGAGGTGGGGGTGTAATGGCATGAACACTATGGCTGACGACTCTGTCACACACCACGATTCCTCTCAGTGGTGGAAGGTGGAGGTGGGGGTGTAGTTGCATAAGCATTATTCCAGATAACCCTATGACACACTCCCGGATGCATGTCAGCGGATTCTGGGTGAGGGTGGGGTGTAAGGGCATGGGCATTATGGCTGTTGACCCAATGCCACATACCCCGATACCTGTCAGTGGATGTAATGTGGGGTGTAATGGGATGAGCATTATGGCTGATGACCCTATGCCATACTCCCCAACATCTGTCAGTGGGTTCAGGGTGGGGGTGGAGTGTAATGGCATGAGCATTATGGCTGATGACCCTATGCCTCACACCCCGATGCCTGTCATTGGGTGCAGTGTGGGCGTGTAACGGCATGAGCATTATGGCTGATGACCCTATGCCACACACCCCGATACCTGTCAGTGGGTTCAGAGTGGAGGTTGGTGTGTAATGGCATGAGCATTACGGCTGATAACCTATGGCACACACCCCTATGCCTGTCAGTGTGTTCAGAGTGGGGAAGGGGAGTAATGGCATGAGCATGTTTTCTTGATGACCCTATGACACACGCCCCGATACCTGTCAGAGGGTACAGGGTGGAGGTAGACATGTAATGGCATGAGCATTTTGGCTGATGACCCTGTGCCACACACCCTGATACCTGTCAGAGGGTTCATGGAGGAGGTGGTGGTGCATAGCATAGGCATTATGGCTGATGACCCTATGCCACACACCCTGATTCCTGTGAGTGGGTGCAGGTTGGAGGTGGGGGTGTAATGGCATGAGCATTATGGCTGTCGACCCTATGCCACACACTCTGATGTCAGTCAGTGGTGCAGGGTGTTGGTGGGTGGTGTAATGGCATGAGCATTATGGCTGATGACCCTGTGCCACACACCCCGATGCCTGTCAGCGGGTGCAGAGTCTAGGTGGGGGTGTAATGTAATAAGCTTTATGGCTGATGACCCCATGCCACACACCCCAATAGCTGTCAGTGGGTACAGGGTTGAAGTGGGAGAGTAATCGCATGAGCATTTGTTTGCAGATGACTCTATACCACACACCCCAGTGGCTGTCAGTGGTTGCATGGTGGGGGTGGGTGTGTAATGGCATGAGCATTATGCCTGGTGACCCTATGCCACACACACACCGATGCCTGTCAGTGGGTGCAGGGAGGGGCGTGGGGGTGTAATGGCATGAGCATTATGGCTGTTGACCAACACACACCTGATGCATGTCAGTGGGTACAGGGTTGCGATGGGGTGTAATGGCAAAGCATTATGGCTGACGACCATATGCCATACACCCGATGCCTGTCAGTCTGTACAGGTTGGGGTCAGGGTGTAATGGCATGAGCATTATGGCTGTCGACCCTATGCCACACACTCTGATGCCTGTCGTTGGTTGCAGTGTGGGGGTGTAATGGCATGAGCATTATTTATTTATTTTATTTATTTATTTACTTATTTATTTGAACATCAGTTTAACAACCTTTGAGCCAGAGGCTCATTTACAAAGGTACCTCGTCACAGAGAGGACAAAACAGTGCAAGCAACAAACATCAGGGCAGGCAAAAAATCAGAGTACATTTAAGAATCAGGCAAAAATACAGGCATATGTCAAACACAGTATACAACAGGCTTACATGTGAGCTTACAGAGTAGACAATATCCAGTAGTTACATGGAGATTGATTCAGTGGGCAGATAAAGGTGAGGCTGGGCGGGAGACATCAGAAGAGGAGTGAGGGGACGATAGTGCGCTTACAGAGTAGACAATATACAGTAGTTACATGGAGATTGATTCAGTGGGCAGATAAAGGTAAGGCTGGGTGGGAGACATCAGAAGAGGAGTGAGGGAAGATAGTGCGCTTACAGAGTAGACAATATACAGTAGTTACATGGAGATTGATTCAGTGAGCAGATAAAGGTAAGGCTGGGCGGGAGACATCAGAAGAGGAGTGTGGGGAAGATAGTGCGCTTACAGAGTAGACAATATACAGTAGTTACATGGAGATTGATTCAGTGGGCAGATAAAGGTAAGGCTGGGTGGAGACATCAGAAGAGGTTGGGAAGATAGTGCTCTTACAGAGTAGACAATACAGAAGTTACACGGAGATTGATTCAGTGAGCAGATAAAGGTGAGGCTGGGTGGGAGACATCAGAAGAGGAGTGTGGGGACGATAGTGCGCTTTACAGAGTAGACAATATACAGTAGTTACATGGAGATTGATTCAGTGGGCAGATAAAAGTGAGGCTGGGCGGGAGACATCAGAAGAGGAGTGAGGGGACGATAGTGCGCTTACAGAGTAGACAATATACAGTAGTTACATGGAGATTGATTCAGTGAGCAGATAAAGGTAAGGCTGGGCGGGAGACATCAGAAGAGGAGTGTGGGGAAGATAGTGCTCTTACAGAGTAGACAATATACAGTAGTTACATGGAGATTGATTCAGTGAGCAGATAAAGGTGAGGCTGGGTGGGAGACATCAGAAGAGGAGTGTGGGGACGATAGTGCGCTTTACAGAGTAGACAATATACAGTAGTTACATGGAGATTGATTCAGTGGGCAGATAAAAGTGAGGCTGGGCGGGAGACATCAGAAGAGGAGTGAGGGGACGATAGTACGCTTACAGAGTAGACAATATACAGTAGTTACATGGAGATTGATTCAGTGGGCAGATAAAGGTGAGGCTGGGTGGGAGACATCAGAACGAGGAGTGTGGGGACGATAGTAGCAAGTAAAGGTGGAGCTGGACAGAAGGTCAGAGAGCGGCTCAGCGAGCTTTGTCTGGAAGGATAGGAGGAGGCTTAGAGGCGGTACAGCTGCGTGTTGAGAGCAGGTGATTTCTAAGGCTAGTTTTAAAATAAGATAACGAGGCGGCATTAGTGATTCCGGCGGGGAGGGCGTTATACCAACAGGGGGCTCTGTAGGGGTAAGCCCTTTGACTTTGCGAGGTTCTGGCCCTCGGTATAACCAGTGCAGTTTTGCGGGATATACGGGTATGCACTGTAGGGTTTGCTCAGTGGATAGTGGTTGACAGACCCGGAGGGGATAGCCCAAGGAGTGATTTTTTTGTTAGGAGGCAGGTTTAGTATTTGAGGCGCTCATCTAGGTTGAGTAGATTAGCCGTGGTGTAAAGAAGGCAAGTGTGAGTTAGACTAGGAGCCCCAGTTATGAGCCTGCAGGCCTTGTTTAAGGTGAGGCGGATCTTGTGCAGGGCAGTCTGGTCTGCTGCACCATACACAGGTAAGCCATAGTCTACCAGAGATAGAACAGAGGATGTTACTGCAAGTCGGAGGGGCATCCGTGGGGAGGCAGTTTTTATGACGATAGAGGATACCCAGCCGAGTGTTAGAGGCTGAGGCAAGGGCAGAGATGTGGGCATGAAAAGAGAGGGCAGGGTCAAAGGTTATACCTAGGTATTTATAAGAGTGAACTAGCTCAATAGGGAGTTTAGAGGAGGAGTGGACTGCGAGAGGATACAGTTGGTACAGGGTGGAGGTGGGGGTGTAATGGCATGAGCATCATGGCTGATGATCATATGCCACACACCCTGATATCTGTCAGCATTCTGAAAGAAAGAATTGTTCAGTACCTAGAGGCCAGCGGGGCACAGGACGCAAAGCAGCATGGATTTACAGCAGGAAGGTCATGTGAGACGAATCTAATCAATTTCTTTGACTGGGTGACCAAAGTAATAGACCAGGGAGGGGCTGTGGGTTAGGCCTACCTAGACTTTAGCAAGGCTTTTGTCACAGTCCCACACAAAAGATTAATAATCAAGTTAGCCAGCCTGGGAGTGGGTCCCAGGGTGGTAGCCTGGTTAGCAAACTGGCTGCACAACAGGACACAGTAGGTAATAGTGAATGGAACACATTCCAAAGAAAGGGGGGTTACTAGTGGAGTACCTTGGGGCTCAGTACTGGGTCCAGTCCTCTTTAACTTCTTTATAGGTGACATTGCAGAAGGTCTGGAAGGAAAGGTATGCCTCTTTGCAGATGACACAAAGATCTGTAACAGAGTTGATACACAAGGGGGGGTAGAAAGGATGAGAAGGGACTTGGCAAGATTGGAGGAATGGTCAGACATATGGCAACTTAGATTCAATGCAAAGAAGTGCAAAGTAATGCATCTAGAAACATAGAATTTGACGGCAGATAAGGACCGCTTGGCCCATCCAGTCTGCCCATTTCCCTACCTAATGGATAAGCCTCAGATCCTAGTTAACCAGCAGCCTACTTCTTTCAACCCCCACCCCCTAGAATTGCCTTATGGCTGTCCCATGCATGCTTGAATTCAACCACTGTGTTTGACTCCACAACCTCCTCCGGAAGGCCGTTCCATGCATCCACAACCCTCTCTGTGAAAAAATACTTCCTTACGTTACCTCTGAGCGGCCCCCCCATCTTCAAATTGTGTCCCCTTGTTCTTGCACACCTCTTTTTTTGAAAGATGCTACCCTCTTGGACTTTGTTGATTCCCTTGAGCTACTTGAACGTTTCTATCATGTCCCCCCTCTCCCTCCTTTCCTCGAGGCTATACATATTAAGCTCCTTTAGTCTCTCTTCATATGTCTTCCGGTGCAGACCTTGCACCATTTTAGTATCCCTCCTCTGGACAGCTTACATTTTGTCTATGTCCTTGCGGAGACTGGGTCTCCAGAACTGCACAAAGTACTCCAGATGGGGTCTCACCGGCTGTCTGTACAGAGGGATAACAACTTCCTGTTTTCTACTGGTGATGCCTCTCCCTATGCCTCCCAGTATCCCCCCAGCCCTCCTTACTGCCCTCTCACATTGCTTGCCACCTTTAGGTCATCTGATATGACTACCCCCAGGTCCCTTTCCATTTTTGTTGTTGTTAGTATCTCACCCCCCATTGTGTACTCTTCCCCTGGGTTTTTGTTTCCCAGGTGCATTACCTTGCACTTCTTAGCATTAAATCTAAGCTGGCATACATTTGGCCATTCCTCTAACCTTGCCAAGTCCCTTCTCATCCTTTCCACCCCACCTTGTGTATCAACTCTGTTGCAGATCTTTGTGTTTTCTGCAAAGAGACGTACTATTCCTTCCAGTTCCTCTGCAATGTCGCTTATAAAGACATTGAAGAGGACTGGTCCTAATACTGAACCCTGCAGCACCCCACTAGTAACCCCCCTTTCTTCAGAGTGGACTCCATTTACTATTACTCTCTGTGTCCTATTCTCCAGCCAATTCTTTACCCAGGCTATCGTCTTGGGACCCACTCCCTGGCTGGCTAACTTGTATATTAATCTTTTGTGTGGGACTTAGTCAAATGTCTTGCTAAAGTCTAGGTAGGCCATGTCCACAGCCCCTCCCTGATCTACTACTTTGGTCACCCAGTCAAAGAAATCTATTAGATTCGTCTGGCATGACCTTCCTGCTGTGAATCCATGCTGCCTTGGGTCCTGTGCCCCTCTGGCCTCTAGGTAGAGCAACAGGGAGCAACAGGTTGATTATTAATGATGGCGGCAGTGTTGAGCCAGCCATTACAGCAGTTTTTGTAGCACTGTTATACTTATCTTTTTATTCTTTTAATTCTTTTTATGTTTAGTAGTGCGTTTATATAGTTTTGTTTTCGATATTTTTTGAGATTGGTTGTGACTCTTTCCCTGTGCCTACGTGGGATTGTGAGATCTGGACGGAAGATCGGCCTTAATGTTATTTTTCTTGGACTGGCCTCTGGATATCGGAATTGATGAAGGTGGAAAGTCATGAAGTGAAATCGGCCCGCAAAAGCATTGGGGAGGCTAGTACCTTGCTAATTCTCGGGGGTCGCAGGGGGACCGTGTGATCTGGAGTGTAATTGGCATTTCAGCCCCCGTTGGTGTGGAGCACTGGCATCAGTGAAAGGTCATTGGAGCGGAACCGTTGTGGAATTCGATTAGTACCTGCAGTGGGGAGACCGTGAGTAAAAGCACTGTGTGACCAGTGGTTGCCTGCCGCTCAGACTAACTTTAAACGCCAGTGGACCTTGTCGGGGATTTTGCTGAGTTCTGTGAATGTTGAACTTTGGACTACTGAAGACTGAGGGCAGTCCTGGGGTGAAGGGGTTCCCTGTCTTCCACCGGTCTTAGTGCTATTCCTGGTCATGGCTTCTACGACCAAACGGGTATTGTCTGGGTCTGCCCCAGGAAGCTGGGGGTGTTACCCAGAGCTTTCCTAAGGGGCCTCGTGGCTGGTCATGTTGGCCTGCTTTGAGGCCACTGTAGCTGCGGGTCGTGGGTAGTCTGATCGGGGCTTGTTTGTGGCAGTGGGAGGGGATTCCCTTTCTCTTCAGCCTGCTACAGCTTGCGTTCTGGCCTTTTTATCAGGGATACAAATACCAAGAACTGGTTCCCCTCCTTTTGCTGGATTGAATTGTGACTCCCCGGTGGTGAGAGGACCTGGGGTTTACAAACTCTTCTATGACTTATCTTGTACATATGAGGATTTATTAACCCTCTTGGAGCTGGATTAAGAAATATTTTTTCAATTATAAGTAGGGAGTGACTGGTAATCTGATTGCTCTTGAAGAATTTGTTGTTAGTGGAGCCTTGTTTGGCTTCCGTCTGATTTGTATATCATTTTGGACTTTCGGAGCAGATTATCTGGATTTAGGAAGGACAAGTATTAATGTTCTAATAGAGCTAACCCCTGCTTTATGTATTGGGAAGGCCTGGATGGGTCCCTGGGTTTTTATATTTTAGTTATAATTTTAAATGTTATTGTCAGACCTTTTTTCTGACCGGAACCTACTCGCTGGATTCAAATATTTTTATTTTATAACCGTGCAGTGAGAGTGCCCGGTTATTGGAGGCTCGGGAGTGGAGTCCCTGCTTCTCACAGTTATTGTATGATTTAGTTCCATACAGGAGAGTGCCGGGCTATGTCAGCTTGCAGTGTGAGTGCTTGTCCTCTCAGCCAATTTATTTATTTATTTGTTTATTTATTGTTTATTTATTTTAATTTTTTCCGGAAAGTGGGTTCCATTTGAGAAATTCTGGATTGTCAAATTATTTGGGTTTGAGATTTTGTCTTTTTGGGTTGTTTAATTTGGTGGGTTAATTGCTATTTTAATTTAGGGGTGGGATTTTTAGTTCTGGTTAGAGTAAGAGATCATTATCTTGCCTTATGTTGAAGGACAGGGATATTTATTATTACCCCCCCCCGTCGTGTGCTATTCATCCTCCACCCTTCATGCCCTTCGCCCCTTTTCCCCCCTCCCTTAGCTTTTTCAGTCTATCAGTGCTGTCGGGTCTTGAGAATTGCCCGTAGGAGGAGGGAGGGGTGGAGGGCATGGACAGGGAGGATGGTCGAGGGAGCACTCGATCGATTGTTAACTGAAGACGCTCTGGGGCGCAAATGGAGGTCAGAACGGGGTTTCTGTTTGACCCCATACCCAAGGGCACCATAATTAGTAATGATGGGCCAGTAGCCAGGGCTTCCCAGGGGATCTGTCCAACTCGGGCGGTGTTATGCAATGCCAGATCCATTGTGAACAAGACTGCTATTATGGCTGACTTGGTGAGTACAGTGGATCTGGCTTCCATCACCGAGACCTGGCTGGATGGTCATGCTGGCCCATTCTTGAGGTGGCAGTTCCAGCCGGGTATTCTGTGATTCACCGTCCGAGATTTGACCGCAGGGGTGGGGGAGTTGCGGTCTGTTTCAAGACCGAACTGGGTCTTATCAGTGTGCCAGTTGAGGAGACCAGATCATTCGAATGTGTCATAGTGGCAGGTGGGGGTTATAGACCGGCCCTCGTCTACCATCCACCCGGAGATAGGAAGCCATTCCTTAAGGAAGTGGCAGACTTCATCGTTGACCTGGTATTGGAGTCCCCCAGGTTGATGGTGCTGGGCGACTTCAATGCCTGGATCAACGATGAACTCGCAATTTGGACAACACCTCCTCCAATTGATGAATTCATTGGGCCTCTCACAGGTGGTTACCTCTGCCACTCACAAATGTGGCCATTCCCTTGACCTGGTCTTCCTCCTGGGGATGGAGGCCTCTGGCGTGGGGGTGGAACCTGTCGGATGGTCTGACCATCACACTGTGAGATTCAATTTTGGCACCCCTCTGCGTAGACCAACCCCTGTGGAGATGGTCAAGTACTGCCCTTTACGGGATGTGACTCCCAATGGTCTAGCTGCGGCACTTGACCTATCAGAATTCCATGGGATATGCATGGATCCAGAGATTTTGGTCCTGGCCTATAATAAGGCCATTACCTCTGCTCTGGATTCCATTGCTCCATTTCGTGTGTGTCCTCTCTCCCTTCACCCTCGGTTCCCATGGTTTGATGGGGACCTGAGGGAGATGCGGCATTTAGGACGCAGGTTAGAGAGATGTTGGCAGAAATCCCGCTTGAATGCCGACTATCTTAGACTGTGAGAACATTTTCAACTCTATCAGTCAGCAATTACCCATAAGAAGGCAGTGTTCCTGTCCGGGGGAAATTGCTGCCACACAGAACCGACTGGCTCAGCTCTTTCGAACCATGGACAGACTGTGCAACCCAGCCTGTCTACAGGTTCGTAGAGCTTTTTCACAATCTCAGTGTGATGAGCTTGCTCGCTTCTTTGCCGATAAGGTGGAAGACATTAGGGCTGAGATCCGTGAAACACTCTCTATGGGAAGGGCCGTGGACCAGTCCTTGGTCGCTTTCCCTCCTCGTTCCTGGAATCTCTTCAAAAGGCTGGATATCGAAGATGTTATGAGGATTGTCCAAGGTAAGCGCACTACATCGTGTAGTTTAGATCCGGGCCCCACAGCATTGATTATGGGCTGTGGAGAGATTATCGTTCCCGGTTTTAGTGAGGATAGTCTGGTGCTCCTTAGACTCTGGTGAATATCCCAGCTCCCTGAAGGAGGCTGTGGTGACACCTGTGTTGAAGAAGGCTTCTTTGGACCGTGACTCCCTCACTAACTACAGACCTATCTCAAACCTTCCCTTTGTTGGGAAGGTAATTGACAAAGTAGTGGCTACTCAGATGGACAACCATTTGTCCATCCATAGCATCTACGATCCTCTCCAATCCGGTTTTAGAAAGAGGCATAGCACTGAGACTGCACTGGTTCGGGTGCTCAATGATCTCCTGATGGCGAGAGACCAGAAAAAATGGTCCATTTGGTCCTGTTGGTTTGTCATCAGCATTTGACACTGTAGACCACGGGTACTGCTGAGCATCTGGAAAACATCTGTGGGCTTTCGGTTGGGTCCACAGATGGTTTACATCTTTCCTCACTGGTAGAACACAGAGAGTGATGTCGGGGGTATTTTCCTCCGACCCTATCTCTCTGTCCTGTGAGGTGCCTCAGGGCTTGGTGCTGTCCCCCATGTTGTTTGTGGTGTACATGCTTCCCCTTGGAGACATTGTAAGATGGAATGGGCTGGAGTTTCATTGTTATGCTGATGATACTCAGCTCTACCTGTCTTTTGCACCCGACCAGAATGGAGCACTCTCAGTGTTTAATAACTGTCTCAATGAAATCCAAGGATGGATGAGGTCCAGCTGGCTGAAGCTGAATTCTGGAAAGACGGAGGTGATGTTCGTGGATCCTGGTCACTGGATAGGGGGGAGGGGGACAGACCATCCCTCAGGTGTATTCCTGGGGGCAGTTGAGCTTCCTATCTCTGAACAGGTGCGCGACCTAGGGGTAATTCTTGATGATCAGCTGACACTGCGTGCGCAAGTGTCGGCTGTCATTATGCTATCCTTTTACCATCTTAGGAATATCGCTAGGATCAAGCACCTTGTTCCATCCGGAGACCTGCCCACGTTGATCCATGCCTCTGTGACCTCACGCTTGGACTACTGCAATTCCCTTTACTTTGGGCTTCCAGGGGTTGATGTCCGCTGCTTGCAGCTGGTGCAGAACTCCGCAGTCCAGTTGTTAACTGAGCATCTCTTCCTCCCATATTACGGTGCTGCGGGGTCTGTACTGGCTGCCGGTTCAGTGGTGGATTCTCAAAGTCGGCTTTGCTGACTTACAAAGCCTCTGCAGGTCTGGGCCCTGACTACCTGAAAGAGCTTCTGGTTCCTTACATCCCGGAGCGACCGCTCCGCTCAGTCAACGAGGGGTTGCTAGAGTTTCCAAGGGTAGTTTTGAAATCTTCCAGTGCTCGGGCTTTTGCATTTGCAGCACCGACCCTTTGGAATTCTCTACCCCGTTGGATTAGAGAGTGCAAGACGGTGGGGGTCTTTAAAAAAGCTTTGAAATCTTTTCTGTGGAGAAAAGCGTTTGGGGAGGATATTGAATCGATCTGATTTTATTATTTATTATGTGGATGTTATTACTTATTTTATTTAATTTTATGATATGTTATTTGGATGTATTTTAAAGCCTGTTCTGCGCCTTGATTTTTTGAAAGGCGCAAAAAAATAAAGATTATTATTATTATTATAGGTACTCGACAATTCTTTCCTTCAGAAGTGATTCCATCATTTTCCCTATCACTGAGGTTAAACTTACTGGTCTGTATTTTCCCGCTTCTGCCCTGCTCCCACTTTTGTGAAGGGGAATCACATCTGCCCTCCTCCAGTCCTCAGGTACCACCCCATCCTCCCAAGATTTCTTAAAGAGTGTAGTCAGTGGTGTCACTAGTTCTACCCTTAGTTATTTTAGAATTCTGGGATGAATCCCATCAGGCCCCACTGCTTTGTCACCTTCAGTTTTAGAGTTCTTTCAGAACCCTTCTTCTGTAAATGGGCTGGTATCAACTTCTGTATCCAGAGTGTTTCTATTGTTTGTTTTAGGTACCTTCCCATCTTCATTTATAAATACTGAGCAAAAATATTTGTTTAGTATCTCTGCCTTTTCACAGTCACCCGCTGCCCACCCCTCCCTTTATTAAGCCTCACTATCCCTCCCTTAGTCTTCCTTCACTCCCTGATGTACCTAAAAGAGGTTTTACCCCCCTTCTTAACTGAGTTGGCTATCTTTTCCTCAGTTTGGGCCTTTGCTGTTCTGACTGCCTTCCCAGCCTCCTTTTGCTTTATTTAATTAAAAATTTTTATTACTTTTTACCATTGCGATAAAATAACATGTACATTTACAATAACATGATTTACTGAACGTGCAAATTCTCTTGTCAACAAGAATGGTTCTGTAAACATAGCACATTCTGATGGTATGACAATAACAAACAATAAAGAAAAAAAAATTCCCCCCATACCGCCTCTCTCTCCCCCTCCCTATCCCTAAATTGTAAATCATCAAGTCAAGTAGCAATAATTAAAGAGGTTTCTGCTTCAGAGTCAATGGTACTTAGTATTACGGCTTCAGGTCAAGAAGTGTTCCAAAGAACCCCAAAGCGTATATAATGTTCTCGCTATCCCGCATAGAAGCAATGTGCTTTTCAAGTTGCAATGCTTGCGTGCATTCCCTATGCCACTCCATAAGAGTAGGAACCTTGTCCGACGCCCAATGTCAAGAATTAACAACTTCATAACAGCAGAGACCAGAGAGACACGTGCCCACCAAACTTTAGGGCTGGCCTTGAGGAAAGCAAGCAATAAACATACTTGGGGTATCCATTTTACTGAACCAAGGATAGGGTCTAACATATTCCCATAGTCCTCCAGAGACTACGGATCTCGGGCATATCCATAATAAGTGATATAGGGTTCCTCTTCTTTTGCACCTCAACAACAAGGTGAACTAAGTGCGCCTTCTAAATAGGTGAGTAGGGTTAAGTATAGATGATGCAGTATATTGAAATGTATCAGTCGAAGCCTATCTTGTTTAATATATCTGTATCGTTCAGCAAAGTGTTTTCAAAACTCGAGAGTCACTTATTGTTCAAAACTTTTTTACCAATAACCAGAGGGGAGCCTATGATCCCATTCCTGGAGGAGCTTGGAACCTTGGGACTGCATGTGGTTGCCTGCTGCATTCATGAATCAACATTGATTTCTCCTGATCCATCAATGAAACCACTGAAAATATCTGATTTAAAACCCTGTTAGCTGTAACCATTGAAATAATCTGCATCCGTTGAGACCCAAGCTTTTTGAGAGCCTCAAATGGACGTGGGCCAGTCTGATCGCATAAATTGGATACTGTCATATTACTTATTTGGGGCCAAAAAGCTGCAGGTGTAGGAGTGCCCATAATTTAATTTGGAGATCGTCCAAATAGGTTGACGCCGAGAGCCACCAGCGGACGCCTAAAAGTTGCAGCTGGTGATAAGCCCTGATTGACCAACCTAACAGCTTATTTTGAAAAATCTAGGTATAGAGGCCCAAGGGTAAACAGTAGAGCATATAAGGAGCTTTTGACCGTCTTAGCCAAACTCCATTCAATATCTAGCAAGGGGCAAATATTCAACCTGTCCCGTTCTTTGGTCCATAAGGTCAGCTACACATATGCTGAGCAAGGTAGTACTTAAAAGGGAAGGAGGCTAGACGCCTTTATGTTTGGGAGCTGACAGCTTAAATATGATCGACGAGATGTTTTGCCTTGCCACAAGAAGGAGTTAAAATCTTCTGTACTTTGCAAACCAATCCTTGAAAGGTAGAATCTAGCATATCTAATGGATAAAGTATCTTTGGGAGGACAATCATTTTTAGAAGATTTAGTCTGCCCACAAAGAAAGGAAATTAAGCTCCATCTCTTGAGATCATCTGTGATCTCTTGAATTAAATTTTAAATTCTCCTTAACCATAGACACAAAATTAGGCTAATATTTATACCTAGAAATGTTATAAATTTAGTTTCCCAGCCCAGTCTAAACCCTGTAGGTCTGTTTTCCTAGTGTAATAATTTTAAGGAAAGACTTTTGTTTAGTATAATTCAATTTGTAAAAATATTCTAGAAAAACTATTAATTTCTTCTAAAATGGGTGGGGCCGTGGCTGGATTCTCAAAGTGCAATAGCACATCATCGGCATATGCCGAACATATAAAACTAGAATCGTCAATTTGTATACCTTTTAATGAGGGTTATTATTCAGCCTAACGGACAAAGGCTCTAGATACAGATTAAATAATGAAGGGGATAACGGACAGCCCTGTCTAGTGCCTCTCTCCAGTTTGAAAACCGGTGACAACATCCCATTACATTTCACTCTCGCCGACGGGGAAGAATACAAAATTTTAATCCAACCAATAAAGTTGTGAGGTATACCAAAAGTCGAGAGAGTAGCGAACAGAAAAGGCCAGGACACCCAATCAAACGCTTTTTCAGCGTCAAGTGATAGGAGAGCTGCAGGAACTTTCGATTCTTTGGCCTTACCAATGAGATACATTAATTTTCTCATGTGATCATGGGAAAGTCTCCCTTTCATGAATCCTACTTGTTCCCTACATATTAGGCGATCCATAACTTTTGATAATCTATTAGCAAGGATTTTTGCCAATATTTTAATGTCAGTATTAAGGAGGGATATTGGTTGATAACTATCTAAACCAGTGGGATCCTTCCAGGCTTTAAAATCAGGGATATTGTGGCCTCTAAGAAGCTTGGATGGAGATGCCAAAGTTGAACCAGTACTTGAAAGTATCCAACAAAATTGGCGAGATATCAGGAGAAAGATTTTATAAAATTACTCGTGAATCCGTCAGGACCTGGGGATTTATCAGGAAGTAACTGCTGAATAACCTGATGAATCTCGAGTTATAATTGTAGATCCAGGCCTCGCTTCGCTTCTGATAACCTTGTAAGTTAGATGCACTAAGAATGCTGCAATTTCCGAGTCCGAGGACCTGGAATCTGGATCCTGGGCGATGGTTTTGAAAATATTCCCAAATATCTTTGGTATTTCTCGGTCTGTACATATCTGATTTCCTGACTAGCCCGTACACCCACAATATGTTGAGATGAATCCAGTTGTTTACCAAAATGCAAGGAGTTTACTGGCCTTTCACCTATATCCAAATATTGAAGTTTCGCTCGAGAGAGAGCAATTCTGTTTGTTGGAAGACCATTCCATGTACCGAGCCTGTAATTTGTGTAACTCAGCCCACTCAGAATCAGACGATCTCCGAGATAAACTATGTTCTAACTTAATTGAGGATAAAACAGAGCACAACTTATCTGTCCGCTCTTGTTTCTTCCTCGACTTAATTTAATTAATTCATTTTAATGAGCATTTTAGAGCTGCCCATATAAGTCAGTATGGACCATAGAGCCTTTATTCTCCACTAGAAAGTGGCCTATAAAGTCCTGTATGGTCCCTAATGATGATTGTTCTTTTAATAATTGAGAATTTAACCTCCATTGCATTGCCCTACGAATCTCTGGATAGGGCCTATAAATTATACTGACCGGGGCATGATCTGAAATTACCCTTGCAGAGATATCCGCCAAAAACATATTGGAGACTGCCAAGGAACTAACTAGAATATAGTCAATTCTTGAATATGAATTATGCACCGGAGAATAAAAGGAGTACTGTCTCATATCTGGATTGAATATACGCCAGATGTCAACCAAGGCTGATTTATAGATAAAGTCTTTTAAGGCCCCTTTGCTGCAGATAGGCCCCACGCCTATCCTGAGACCTATCTAGGTCATTTGAAGCCAAGTTCCAATCTCTTCAAGAATGGTGATTTTATTGCTATCTTGGTCCATTTTATCAAAAGATTCATGAAAAGGAAGGAGAATCACTATTAGGACCATAGATCGAGCCCAAAATCACCGGGTTGGGAAGCTAAAATGGCATGTACAAAAACATAACGACCTTCGGATCCCAACATTGGCACTAATTTAAAAGCATCCCTTTAGCAACTATTACAACCCCAGCTCTTTAGTTGAAGATCCAGCTCCAAGACTTGGGCTACCACGTTCTTCTGAAATAATGAAGATCCACTTTTAGATGGGTCTCCTGGAGAACGCAATTTGCGCTAAATAGGAGAGATGTTTTAATACCACCTGCCTCTTGACCCATCCTTGGCTCCTTTGACATTCCAACTAACCAATTTATAAGGTGAGCACATAATGACCTCTTAAACTATGATGAAGATTAATGTAAATAATTGTTGGGATATACCAGTGTAAAATTTTTTGACAGTTATAAGCACCCAGAAGTCTAAGAGAAACCCACCTCTTTCTGGACCTGGAAACTTGAAAGCCCCTTCTCCCATCCCTCCCTTACCACCCACCCAACAAGGCCACCCCACTCCCACACTTAAAACATACCTGAACATTTCCCCTCCCCTATAGACACAAACCCCAGTTCACTAGAACTGCACTCATAACAAACATGCCACATGATATACATCCGGGCAACCCAAAACATATCACCACCGGTCACCACCAGAGCCCCCCACCCTCGCCTACAGAAAACATTTTTGTACGTGAATCTGATCTTATTATGAGAACTTCCCAATCCCAGTTAAGCATTCTCTGTTGAAAAAAAGGGGCTGGAAAAGCCCCCCTTTTTCCCTTTTGCACTCTTGATTTATATAACAAGTGTCTTATCTTCGTAAGAGTCCACATGGCCCATGCTTGATATAACTTCAGAGGCTCATCCATGACTTCTTGAGAAATGTCCAACCTAATACACACACAAAAAAAAAAAGCCACATCTTCTCTGTATTCAGAAGGTTAAGTCTAAAGTGTTCAAAGTTTTAACATCCAGATTGGTCAGCAAGTGAGACGATCTTTACTTAAAGAGATCCGAAATAACTGTTGGAACTCCTGTAGATTTCATTTAAAGAGATCTGGTAACAACTGCTGCAACCCTGTAGCGCCTGCTGATGTGAGTCGAAGGACAGCCATTTACCACCATGAGAGACCATTAATACTGCAGGGTATTTTACTTTGTAAGGCTTAGAAGCTGCAATGAGTTTAGAGACAATAGGGTGTAACTCTTGTCTTCTGATCCTCACAGAATGGGGCAGATCCTGTATGATCCAAATTTTTTTACCTTCCCATAGGAGCTCCTTCATCTCTCTGGCCTTTTCCAGGACATGTTGTTTATCTAGAAAATTAAGGAACCTCAGGATTAGAGGCCTGGGGGGTTGCCCTTGAGCAGGAGGAGGGCATAAGGCTCGATGCGCTCTTTCTATAATGTAATCACCCCGGGAGAACCTGCGACTTTGTAGCAAAATTTTTGCATAAAAGCAATTGGTGTGGCACCTTCCTCTTTCTCTGGAATACCAATAATCACTAAATTGTTCCTTCTGCTGCGCCTCCAGATCCTCCATTTTTCTTCCAATTTCTTAATTCTCCTTTTGGCCAGAACTAATTCAGCATCTGCTCCTGCCTGCCTTGTTTCTAATGAAATTACTTTAGCCTCTGTGTCCCCCATCCTTCTTGCAAGAGAATCCACTGATTTCTTGATATCTTGCATATCCTCTGCCAGTGCTTTTATTGAGGTTTGTAGCGGCTGCATTATCTCTAAAAATGTCGCTTCTGTGAGCGGAGTATCTAGAATAGGCAGCTGGGAAAGGCTTGTGGCCTGCTGCTTCGCTTGTTTCGCAGCCTGTTGTTTTTCCGGCGTTCGGGGGGTCGAGTGTTTTGCTCGCGACTTTTTGACAAAATTATCCATCCTCGTAGAATATAACAGGCAAGACGATGGTTGGGAACCTCACCCGCTAGTGTCGGGAGGATTGTTTTACCGCAAACGAGGAGTAAATCTGTAAATTAAGCAGACGTGTGACGGAGCTCCGGTGAAGTGCGACCGAGCGCTCAGGCTGCCATCACGTGACCCCTCCTTTTGCTTTAACTGATACAGTTCTCTGTCCTGCTCCTTCTGTAATTCCTTGTACTTTCTGAATGCTTTCTCTTTCTCTTGAACCTTCACTGCCACCTCATTTGAGAACCATAGTGGTTTCTTACATTATTTTGTTTTGTTTATTTGCTTCACACAAAGGCTTGTTACCTCTGTGATGGCAGTTTTTATTATTCCCCATTGTTCTTCCACCCCTCCTTCCTGCCCATTTGCTAGTGCTAGTGCTGGGAAATAAAAATCCAGGAGAAGAGTACACATAGCAGGGGAGGTACTAATGACAACAATAATAGAAAGGGATCTGGGTGTAGTCATATCAGAAGACCTAAAGGTGGGTAAGCAATGTGAGAAGTCAATAAGGACAGCCAGGGTGATACTGGGATGCATAGGAAGGGGCATCACAAGTAGAAAAAGGGAAGTGGTTATCCCTCTGTACAGACAGTTGGTGAGACCCCATCTGGAGTACTGCGTGCAGTTTTGGAGACCTCATCTACGCAAGGACATAGACAGGATGGAAGCAGTCCAGAGGAGGGCAACCAAAATGGTGCATGGTCTACATCAGAAACCATATGGAAAGAGACTGAGACAGCTTAGTACGTATACCCTTGATGAAAGGAGGGACAGGGGGGACATGATAGAAACTTTTAAGTAACTCAAGGGAATCAACAAAGTCCAGGAGGGTAGCATCTTTCAGAAAAAGAGATGTGTAAGAACAAGGGGGCACAATTTAAAGTTAGAGGGCTGATGGCTCAGGGGTAATGTGAGGAAATTCTTTTTCAGAAGAGAGAGTGGTGGACGCATGGAACCGCCTTTCTGGAGAGATTGTGGGGTCTAAAACAGTGGGGGAATTCAAACATGCATGGGATAGACATGAGGCAATTATAGTGGGGGGTTGCAGGAAGTAGGCTGTTGGTTAACTAGAATCTGCAGCTTATCCAGTAGGTAGGGAAATGGGCAGACTGGGTGGGCCAAGTGGTCCTTCTCTGCCATCAAAGACTATGTTTCTATGTTTCTGTGTTATGGCTGATGACCCGATGCAACACACCCGATGTCATGAGCATTATGGCTGATAACCCTATGCACACACCCTGATACCTGTCAGTGGGGACAGGTGGGGTGAGTGTAATGGCATGAGCATTATGGCTGATGACCCTATGCCACACACCCTGATACCTGTCAGTGGGGACAGGGTGGGGGTGGAGTGTAATGGCATGAGCATTATGGCTGATGACCCTATGCCACACACCCTGATACCTGTCAGTGGGGACAGGGTGGGGGAGTGTAATGGCATGAGCATTATGGCTGATGACCCTATGCCACATACCCTGATACCTGTCAGTGGGGACAGGGTGGGGGTGTAATGGCATGAGCATTATGGCTGATGACCCTATGCCACACACCCTGATGCCTGTCAGTGGGTTCAGGGTTGTGGTGGGGTGTAATGGCATGAGCATTATGGCTAATGACCCTATGCCTTACACCCCAATGCCTTGCTGTGGGTACAGGGTGAAGGTGTTGGTGAAATGGCATGAGGATTATGCCACACACCCTGATGCCTGTCATTAGGTGCAGCGTGGGGGTAGGGTGGAATGGAAAGAGCATTATGGCTGATTACCCTATGCCACACACCCCGATGCCTGTCAGTGGGTGCAGGGTGGATGTGGGGGTGTAATGGCATGAGCATTGTGGCTGATGACCCTAAGCCTGTCAGTGGGTGCAGGGTGGATGTGGGTGTAATGGCATGAGCATTGTGCTGATGATTCTATGCCACACACCCTGATTCCTGTCAGTGGGTGTGGGGTGGAGGTGGCGGTGTAATGGCATGAGCATTATGGCCGACGACCCTATTCCACACACCCTGATGCCTGTCAGCGGGTACTGGGTGGTTGTGTGGTTGTAATGGGATAAGCATTATGGCTGATGACCCTATGCCACACACCCCGAAACCTGTCAATGGCTGCAGGATGGAGGTGGGGGTGTAATGGCTTGAGCATTATGGCTGATGACCCTATTCCACATACCCAGATACCTGTCATTGTGTACAGGGTGGAGTTGGGGGTGTAATGGAATGAGCATTATGGCTGATGACCCAATGTCACACACCCCGATACCTTGCAGTGTGTGCAGGGTGGGGTTTCACAGTTGGAATAAGAAGCCTGGGCAGTTTTGAAAGTGAAAAATATTTTTGGAAGAGAGTTCATTTTTGGTGTTGAGAGAAGGAGGACATCAGAAACCTGAGGGGGAAAGTTGGCATTTACCTGAGTGTGGATGCCTTTCCCTGGTTGTCTGGGCGCCTCGGCTCTTTATCCAGGCTGTGTGGGTGATGATGTGCGATATGGCCACCACCACGCTTTCAGTCACTTCACTACCAGTCTAGCATTGCTTGTAAAGCGCTTTGGATGTATGAAAAGCGCTATATAAATGCTGATTCTTCTTTGTCCTGCTCCACCATAGAAGAAGACTGTTGTTGTATTCCTGTCATCCTATTATTTGCGGTCAAGTCCATCAGTTCCCCGAGGAGGCAGTATGGCGCAGTAATTTAAGGCCCTGAGCTGCAAATCTGGAGACCTGGGTTTGAATTCCACAGCCCCCACTTGCATACTGTGTGACACTGAGCAAGTCACTTAACTTCCTCGTGCTCCCAGGTTTCACCTGCAAACAAGCTTTCAGCTAAGTGTGTCTCACCTGGTAAAAAAAATTGGTAAAAAAAAAGGTCCTGCCCCTGTGTTCAGTGTGGGCTCTATTCAGCCCATTTATTGTTTCAGTCCCTGTTGCCTGTAATTCCGGTCCCTCTTTGGCAGCAAAGGAAGAGCCGCATCAAGCAAGAAGGAGCCTCCCTGTGTCGGGAAGTCCTGAAAGGTCCCCCGCCATCCTGCATGCTGCCTGAAAGCCTTCCCTCTGCAGAGAATCCTCCCATCTCCCGATCCAGCCTTCTCACATCCTGCTCTGGTGTGGTAAGTGAGCAACAGAACAGGGAAGTGTGCTGGCTGCCAGAACTTCTGATATTTTATTTTAAAAAACAAGAAAAGGAACTATGTGTAGTGCTCTGGTGCTATCGAAGGGGAAGAGACAGCCCAGGGCCTAGGTCTTATCTGTATTAATTTATTCTGGTCATAGTGACACCCATAGGCAGGGTCCTGGAGTAACCTGTTCGGGAAAAGGTATGTTTATTAAAATAAGAGGCGGAGCTGAGGTGGGGCAGTCCTGTAACAGACAGTAGGCCCAGGTAAATTTAAAGGGGACTAGTCAAGAAAGGTCCAGGTATTGAAATGTGCTTACCCAAGAAGGTCTACCAGGAAAGGGGCCCAGGTATTTCAGGCCCATATGTTTTAAAAGGGAAAGCCAGCCCAGTTCTTAAAGGGGCTTGTTCAGATGGACTCCAGAGTGTTTAAAGGGGCTTATAAAGTGTGGCCCGGTATTTAAAAGGAGCTAATCCAGGAAAAGGCCCAGGGTTTAAAAAGGGACCCACACAAGGCAGGCCCAGTTATTCATTTAAAGGGGCAAGCTTAGGCCCACTGCTAATTAGAAGGGCAAGTTAGGCCCATGGCTAGCCATTTACATTTCCAAGGTGTTAGAGGGGGTTTGCAGTATTAGGTACCCCCTTTTGGTTAAGGAGTCTAGGTAACTTTACGGAACCACAGTAACAGGAGAAACCCAATTTAGTCAGAGGGACCCCTGTTAGTTTAGGTTCACCAGTGCTAGGGTTCACCAAGAAAAGTGATTTGCTTGTATATCTGCTGTGGTCAGGACATTGAGACTGATCTATCGACCACTGACATAAGAACTACGACTTGATTGGCATTGCTAATTTTGCTACGTACATTTACTGTGCTAGAAGTACTGCTTTGTGGTCAGCATTTTGTGTACAAGGAATGCGAATTAGTCTTCATCTAGTTCCTCGAGTCACTTCACCATTTACAGTTCACCCTAACACAGACCATGGGTTACATCAGGGACAAGTTGAGACCATCGAGGTTGGTCAGAAGAGGGCCGGTGCCATAGCAGTTCAGCCCAACACAGACCGTAGGTCACACTGGGGACAAGTTGAGACCATCGAGGGTGGTCAGAAGAGGATGGGCGCCATAGCAGTTCAGCCCAACACAGACCATGGGTCACACCGGGGACAAGTTGAGACCATCGAGGGTGGTCAGAAGAGGGCCGGCGCCATAGCAGTTCAGCCCAACACAGACCGTAGGTCACACTGGGGACAAGTTGAGACCATTGAGGGTGACCAGAAGAGGGCTGGCGCTGTAGCAGTACACCCCAATGCAGACAGTGGGTCACACTGGAGATAAATTGAGACCATCAAGGGTGGTCAAAAGAGGGCCGCCGCCATAGCAGTTCACCCCAAAGCAGACAGCAGGTCATGTCGGGAACAAGTTGAGGCCATCAAGGGTGGCCAGAATAGGGCCGGCGCCATAGCAGTTTACCCCAACACAGACAGCAGGTTACATCGTGGACAAGTTAAGACCATTGAGTGTGGTCAGAAGAGGGCCAACGCGGTAGCAGTTGCCCCACCACATACATTCTTGGCCTCTGGGTCAAGAATTTGGCATGCCCCGTGCTTGTGATGTGCTGCTTCTTCTGGCTGTCAACCCTGAGACTCTTTTGTCTCTTGTTGAAACTTCCCTTTTTCTTAGAACCGTTATTTTGTCCTACCTTCTCTTCCTGTGTAGTATAGGTTCTCTCCCTAACCCCTTATGTTTATTATTGTTCTAAAAAGAGTTCAGTAAACTGTTGTTGTAACTGACTTTTACCATGTCCGTCTCTTTTCTGCTGATCACCTAGTGGTACCCACTTAGGGGAACAGAGCCTCCTCCCCTTTATTCCAGCTCTTACTAAACTTTCCAGTGCTGGCGCTGACTGGCCTGTGTTTAAATTGGGGTCAGTCACCTGGCTGTTGGGTAGAACAACTCAAGGATGCCCTTACCCTGCTCCTTGGCTAATTGGCTTTTGATTTTCAGGCAGGGCCGGTTACAGCACATTTCCAGGTCATTTGCCTGTGCTATCTTGTCAGCTTTATATAGTTCTTCAGGCAGATAGAAACATAGAAATATAGACTTTGACAGCAGATAAGGACCACTTAGCCCACCCAGTCTCCCCATTTTCCTACCTATTGGATAAGCTGCAGATTCTAGTTAACCAACAGCCTACTTCCTGCAACCCCCCACTATAGAAACATAGACTTTGACGGCAGATAAGGACCACTTGGCCCACCCAGTCTGCCCATTTCCCTACCTAGTGGATAAGCTGCAGATTCTAGTTAACCAACAGCCTACTTCCTGCCACCCCCCACTACAATTGCCTTGTGTCTGTCCCATGCATGTTTGAATTCCCCCACTGTTTTAGCCCCAACAACCTCCCCAGGAAGGCAGTTCCACGCATCCACCACTCTCTCTGTGAAAAAAGATTTCCTCACATTACCCCTGAGCCATCCCCCCTCTATCTTTAAATTGTGTCCCCTTGTTCTTACACATCTCTTTTTCTGAAAGATGCTACCCTCCTGGACTTTGTTGATTCCCTTGAGGTACTTGAATGTTTCTATCATGTCCCCCCTGTCCCTCCTTTCATCAAGGGTATACATACTAAGCTGTCTCAGTCTCTTTCCATATGGTTTCTGATGTAGACCCTGCACCATTTTGGTTGCCCTCCTCTGGACTGCTTCCATCCTGTCTATGTCCTTACATAGATGAGGTCTCCAAAACTGCACACAGTACTCCAGATGAGATCTCATCAACTGTCTGTACAGAGGGATAACCACTTCCCTTTTTCTACTTGTGATGCCCCTCCCTATGCATCCCAGTATCCCCCTGGCTGTCCTTGCTGACTTATCACATTGCTTACCCACCTTTAGGTCTTCTGATATGACTACACCCAGATCCCTTTCCATTATTGTTGTTGTTAGTACCTCCCCTGCTGTTGTGTACTCTTCTCCTGGATTTTTATTTCCCAGGTGCATTACTTTGCACTTCTTTGCATTGAATCTTAGTTGTCATATGTCTGACCATTCCTCCAACCTTGCCAAATCCCTTCTCATCCTTTCTACCCCCCCTTATGTATCAACTCTGTTACAGATCTTTGTGTTATCTGCAAAGAGGCATACACCCAGAAACTGGTTTATTTTTTATTCAGATTAATTAACCTGTCTGAGGAAAGACCAGGGTACTAAAAAATCCAACATGGTGAAATTCCAGTTAGTAAGAGGGGTTGCAGCCTGTTACTGTGCTTGTTAGCAACCTGCAGTTTAGGGACTTCATTCTCATTCATTCATTTTCTGTGCTCGCATTCCTGTTTCTGTGTTCGCTATCAGGTTGTGCGTTCCGTGGAGCTCTGGTGCCATCTTGTGGTCGAAAGCGGCTCTGCACAGTGTAGAAAGAATTCCTTTTGCAACAGCACGATGTACAAAAAAATATCTGTGCTTTTTTGTCAGTTTATTCCCTGTGCTCTGCGGAGCATGTACCTGGTACTCTTTCCCAACGGCATTGCATTATTCCCTCGTACTTTGCTCAGTTATCCTATGTTTTGGTTTACATTTCTATCACCTGATACATTGACAGCCTCAACCCTCTTGGGCAATGTTACAGCCTGTAAGATCCTATCTGTCTGCTTCTTCTTTCCCAACCCTGTGTTTTTTGTTTTTTTCTTATTGTTAGCTCCTTTTCTGTGTCACCCTAACTCCCACCTTCACTCCCTGGTTACCCCCACTGACACCATCATGGTGTTTTGCTTCCCACTCCCTAACTGTTGCCACCTGGCCTCACCCCTGCCGCCACTACATGCCCTCGTCGGCTTGTACTGTGTACCTCTCCTTACTCACCCTCTTGCGTCCCCCTCCCCACCATTCCTATGCCCCTCCAAGCTCCTTCAATCAATAATTATGTTCAAGGATGCATCAAAAACACACTGTAACTATAGCTGCATGTGTTTAACCTGTATATACTGTACTGCAGTTGCTATACTTTTTAGTTGCATACCCTTCATGGTCTTGCTTAGTGGCTCCTTTTAATACTCTATTTTGTGTGTATTATAGACTTCCTGTTTATAATTACTGCTCTATGTAAATACTATTTAAGTGTGAATTCATTTTTTATGTATTGTTTACCCAATTATTACTGTGTATTCCTTTGTATGTATTGTTAACCAATCCTTTCCAGGTCCATCTTGAAAATGAGCATTGCTCAATGATGTTCATGTGGTTAAATAAAGATTTTGATTGATTGATTGGTTGAGTAGTACTAGATAGCAGCCCCATATTTTTGTGGTGCTACAACGGTTATAACAGATCACTGCCTGGTTAAATAATGATATTGATTGATTGCGTAGTACTAGATAGCAGCCCACATATTTTTGGGGTGCTACAAGATTGTAACGGATCACTTCCTGGTTAGGTAGTACTGCTGCTTTCAGGTGAGGAATTCGCTAGGAAAGAATCAGACTTCTTATGTACCCTAGGAATCCCGGGATGCTAAAACACTGAACTGAGGGAGCAGAAAAGGTCTCTATTTACTGCATACCTTTCACAATGGTATCAAGTATCCTACTTAGTACTTGATATAGAAATTAGAAATATAACATTTTGATATGGATTTTGTTTCCATTCCTATGTAAATTTCTAAGAAGACAAATATAAATAATCTTTCTGGAATGTGTAGTACGGTAGGGGCTGCACACACCCATTGGCTCACGCTGTGAACCAATGGACATGCAGCCCTACCGAGGTATCAGTCAGTGGGCGGCAGGGTGGCAGGCAGGCAGGTGGGGTGCTGCCACCCACCGGCTGACCGAGAGGGGAGCGGGGCGGTGGAGCTCAGTGGGCAGGTGGGGGGGTACTACTAGACCACCGGGGATATTGGAATTAGTTATTTTTTCACAAATGCCCACGATCGGGCAGGTAGCAGTCCACTGGACCACCAGGGATATAGGATGAAGTATTTATACAAATGCCCGCGATCGGGACAGATAGAGGTCCACTGGACCACCAGGGATATAGGACATATTATTTTTTGTTTGCACTACAAATGCCCGCGATCGAGCTGCATGGGGTGTCGGTCCCCGACGACTGCTGCCTGGCAGGGTGCCAGGCGCAAGTCGTCAGGGATCAGCGCACCTGCATGCAAATGGGACCATAATTTTATTTAGCTTTTGTTAACTGGGAAAGTGCACTAGCCATAAAATGACTATTTTCAGGCACAACCTGGGAGAGTACAGACATGCAGAAACTTAACAGGATAACAAATTATAAGTGCTTTACATACAATGAGTTAGAGAGGATACAATATATCTGAACATACAAAGTAAAGCGCTTTACATACAATGAGTTAAAGTGGATACAATATATCAGAGACATACAGAGTAGACCATTCATAAGTTCATAGGTGCCTATCTATGCAATGAATAGAGAGGACCTTGGACAAAAAATTTTCAGGTGGCACATCATATGAACAGAAACAAGGTACACAAAAACAAAAACAGGTAATACAAAAGGAAGAAATAACTATTGAGAGCAGGGGTGTCATTAAGGAAAAGGTCAGTAATCGAGGAAGAGGGGAGCAAGCCATGAAATTAGATTATATGAGTGTATGTAAGTGTAAGGGAGATGCCTGCAGTGCAAGATTGTATATAGGCAGGGAAAGGGAGCCGGGACAGGCTGAGGCAGTAAGAGGGTTATATAGAGGTGAGGAAATACTATTGTATGGCCATGGACATGCAAATGGCCTCATGTGTGCCTTGCATACATTATGACCCCATTTGCATGTCAAGTTTTGAATATCGCAGTTGCTGTGCATGGTGCAATGAAACTTGCGCTAGTGCAACTCCACGCTCCACTCTGACCACTTGCGCTGGTGCAGTGCCACTGCGCCATGCACACTGGGGGTGGCCAGGGTGCAATATTCAAAGCTGCTGAACCATGGCGCAGCTCCTTTGAATATCGCTTAGTCCACACCCCTGCGCAGCCAAGTTGAGCTGCGCCCAAGCTTGCGCCATAGCCGGGCGCAGTTTGCGTATCTGGGCCCATATGTTTTTAGCAAAAATATGTTTCTGACTTTCTTAGACTTATACTCAAGGTATTTCTAATTTTCTCAGATATTTTTAAATAAACATTAATGCTGGTTTTGTAATTAATGACTCACATCATTAAAGATGGCCACCACTGTCAATTTCTAAAAATCTTTGCTGAGCTTAATGGCTGAATTTAGGTGTCAGATTGATAATGTGGAAGTATTAAGATTGTGCTACCATACATTTCTAATGGTGACAACACAACAATCATGTCAGGGAAGGGGAGTGGTAACTTTAAAAAGCTTCAAAATCTCATATCTTTGTTCAGAAATAAAGAAAATGAGAAGAACAATTAGCATATTGCTATTACTGCTAGAAAAAACAAAACCTGCAAATGAAAATTAAATGCTAACTAAAAAATACTTTCTGTGCCACAGATCATCTGTCCAGATTTCCTATAGGTTCCGCTAAGTTAAAAAGATTTTTTAAACAAAACTTAGCAGTTGCGGTAGGTTCCAGAACCAATAGGAATCGAAGGAACTGAACCGATGTCCAAAAAAGCAAACCAAGATTAGCGGTTCAGTAACAATAAAAGTGGTTACAAAAAATAAAGTTTTAAACTAAAATGAAATAAAACAAATGGGGGGTTTTAGTGTGAAAACCCTGATAGACCTCAAAACTAACCCAGTTCACTCACAGTTAAACCAAACGGAAAGGAACCGGCAAAACTACCAAATAATAACTAAACTAAGTTTAGCCTAGAAGTTAGAGTAATGAGCTGTGAATGAGCTTGATACATCCAGCAGACCAGAAATGGGTTTGATTCTCACAACCTCCACTTGCATACTGTGTGACTCTGAGCAAGTCACTTAACCACCCAGTGATCCCAGGTCGCCACTGAAAACAGGCACTTGTGCCTGTTGGGCCTTACCTGGTTACCAACGACTACAATAAAATAATTGAAATAAATAAAATACAGAAAACAATAATTATAACTAAGGCAGCAAAACAATAGAAAAAATATACTAACATACTAAAATGCCAGCAGAATAGGCCTAACAGTCTTTCGCATCTGCTCATTTGGTCAGCCCCCACCCTGGGAGCTGACCTTGCTGCTACCCTCACCTTCTCTGGCTTCTCCCTTCCCAGTTCCAGATATTCTTGCTGCATTGGATTTTGCTTCCAGAACCCTTCCCCTGCACCAATCTCACCCCCTCTTGAACCCCTCCACCATCTCTGCCTCCACCAGCCCCCTGGGCAGCGCATTCCATGGCTCCACAACCCTCTCAGTGAAGTAGCACCTCCTTTCTCCCCTGAATCTTCCCCCTCCAGCTTCCACCCATGCCCTCTAGTTGCCCCTCCTCCTCCTCCTTCTTTCAAAGCACCCTGACTGCTCCTCCCCTAGTTACCACCTTCATGTAGCTGAAGACCTCTATCATGTCCCCCCAGTCCCTTCTCTCTTCCAATGTGTACATATTTAACTCTTCAAGCCTCTCCCCATAGGTCTTTACCCCCAGGCCCCAAATCATTTTGGTTGCCCTCCTCTGGACCCTCTCCAGGAGTTTAATGTCCTTCTTTAAGTGCGGCTTCCAAAACTGCATGCAGTACTTGAGGTTTGGCCTCACCAAGCAGTTATATAGAGGGAGTATCACTTCCCTCCTTCAGGAGGTTATCCCCCTAGCAATGCATCCCAGCATCCTGTTGGCCTTGGCTGCTGCCCTCCTACAAGTCTCTGAGTTGTTCATCTTGACATCCACCACCACCCCCAGGTCCCTCTCAGCCATCGAGACTTGTAGCACCCCCCTCCCCCAGGGTGAACACTTGGCCCGGGTTTCTGGCCCCCAGGTGCAGTACCTTGCATTTCCCTGCATTGAACCTCAGCTTCCACTTTGTAGACCATCTTTCCAGAGCCTCCAGGTCCCCCTGTAGGGCCACCCTCCCCTCCACCCCATCCACCACTGCCCCCAGTTTTGAGTCATCTGCAAAGAGACTCATCTCACTCCTGACACCTGTCCTTATGTCAGAGACATAGGCATTGAACAGGAGGGGCCCAAGGACTGATCCCTGTGGGACCCTACTTATGACCCTCCTTGGGGATGAGACTATCCCACCAACTACGACCCTCTGGGTCTGGTCCTGGAGCCAATTGCCTATCCATCTGACCATCTGGTTCCCCATCCCCATTTCTCCCAGCTTATCCAACAGGCCCTCATGAGGAACAGAGTCAAATGCCAAACTGAAGTCTAGAAAGAGGATGTCCACTGGTCTACCCAGGTCCAAGGCACTAGTCACCCAGTTATAGAACTCCACCAGGTTTGTCTGACACGATGAATCCATGCTGTCTATCGTCCAGGCACCCTGACTTATCCAGGTCCCCCCCAGCCTCTCCTTGACAATGTCCTCCATCACCTTGCCCACCACCGATGTCAGGCTGACAGGCCTGTAGTTCCCTGACACCTCCCTTGATCCCCCCTTGTGGATAGGCACTATATGCGCCACCTTCCAGTCCTGGGACACCCACCCTGTCCTCAGAGAGATGGTGAAAAGCTCCGCCAGGAGTTTCGCCAGGACATCCGCAAGTTCTTTCAGCACTCTGGGATGTAATTTATCCGGCCCTGGTGCTTTCTCCGTCTTAAGGGACCTGAGGGCTTCCCTCACTCTCTCTGCTGTGATTTCCACCTCCACAACCTATTCTCCCTGCTTAACCTTCCACCTCTTGCCAGTGATGCCTCCCCCTCTCCCCAGACCAGCCGATCGTTAATGGTCCCCCCTCCTCAGTATCACTGTCTCCTCCCATGTATGATGCAGAACCCCCATTTTCCTTGGTGAAAACTGAGGTGAAGTGCTCATTTAGTACCTCAGCCTGCTCCCCCGGGTCTTGTGCCCATCTCTCCCCTGTTTTAATCCTGCTAATCTGCCCCTTCACCCTTTGTTTTCCCCAATGTAACTAAAGAACCCCTTGTTCCCTCTCCTAATTTCCCTGGCCAGGGTCTGCTCCTTCCTTGCCTTAGCTGCTCTCACCACCCTAGTGGCCCTTCTAGCCATCAGCTCATACGCCCCTTGATTCCTTTCACTCCTTGAGCATTTGAATTGCCTATAGGCTGCCTTCTTTCCTCGCACCACCTCCTGGACCTCCCTGGTCCACTAGCAGGGTTTTCAGACCCTACCGCATTTTTGTCTTACTTTTGCACAGGTGCTGGTAGCATCCTGCACCCCTCTCCTGATGAGTTCCCACCTACTGTCAGCATCCATGTTTGACCCAATCACATTCAAATGCTCCTTAAGGATCTTTCCCATTTCCTTAAAATCTGCCCCCCTGAAGTCAGTTGCTTCCATCTTTGTGCAGCCTTCTACCCCTCCTAGGTCCAGGCAGAACCAGACCTTGGCATGGTCACTCCCCGCCAATGGGTCCCTTACCTCCAGGCCCCCAATCTGGTCACTGTCTGCCAGAACCACATCCAGTACCCACGCCTCCCTGGTCAGTTCCCCCACCTGCTGAGTTAGGAATGTGTCCTGAAAGACATCCAACAAACTCTGATCCCTGGTCAGCGAGGATGTCATAGTCTCCCAGTCTGTTCCTGGCATGCTTAAGTCCCCCAACACCACAACTCTTCCCCTGCCCAATCTGCAGTGTCTCCCAACATCTGCCACCAGACTCTCCTCCAGCTCCTCCGCCAGTGCAGTGGGTCTATACACCACTCCTATTTTTACTCTCTTGCCCCCCCCTTGTTATCAAGGTGACCCAAATTGCCTCCACAGTTCCCTTCACCTCCTCTACTCCCCCATGCCAATGCAGTTTTTGACTATTATTGCTAATCCTCCTCCCCTTCCCTCCCCCTGTCCTTCCTGAACATAGAGTAACCTTCCAGGTTCAGGTCCCAGCCATGTCCTGCGGTGGCCCAGGTCTCAGTGACTGCTGCCACATCCACCGCTCCCTCAGTTAGCATCACCTGGATCTCAGGCATTTTACTGCCCAAGCTCCTGGTGTTTAGCAGGACTACATTCCACCCTTTCCCTATACTTCCATTTCCCCTGCTGGTGTTCCCATGCGGATTCTGTTTTCCCCTGGTCTGCACTTTACCAGTCAGCCTTTTCCCACATTCGTCCAGCTCTCCAGGGGGGTAGAGACAGAGTCCCTCCTTTATCGGACCCCTCTCGACAGCCTTTTCTTCCATCCCTCCCCCTTCACAAGTCTAAACCCCACTTTTCACCAATGAACCCCTCTATTTTCAACTTAAGGATTCCCCTCCCCTCCAAATTGAGATGGAGCCTATCTCTAGCATACAGCTCCTTATCCTGCCAGGTTTCTTCCCAATCCCCCATCAACCCATACCCTCTGGCCTCACACCACTCCCTGAGCCACTGGTTTATCTCCCTAATTTTCCTTTTGTGTTCCCCACTAGCTCTTGGCACTGGCAGGATTTCCAAGAAGGAAATTGTACATCCTATGTCTTGACAGACCCTGGCAAACTCCCTGAACCTTGCCTGTATCTCTAGCTCACTATTTCCCTCAATGTCATTTGTACCCAGGTGTACCAGTATGTCCGGGGAACCCCCACAATCCTTTGCCAGCTGATATACCTCGTGCTTGGCCCTGTGCACCTTTAGTCCAGGGAAGCACTTTGTTCTAACTGACCAAGCTTTTCCCTCCCTATCCCATTTGATACCCCTGATCATAGAATCCCCCAACAGGAGCACTCTGACCGCTCCTTTTCCTCCATTTCCCCCCCTTCCATGTCCCTCATCCTTTCTACCGGCCCCTCCACCCAGCCGCCTCCTTGTTCCTCCCCCCATCTGGGTACCACATGCCCCTCCTTATTTACCCCGCCACCCCTTCCCCTCCAATCCTATGCCTCTCCTCCTCCTGAGTATCCTTCTGTACCTCACTAACTCCCCCCTCACTGCTCGTGACTGGTCCTTCTCCGCCATCCGCTAAATTAGCCTGGCTCATCCTCCCTTTCTTCCTGTCTCCGTTTAGTCCCTCCTTGCTTGTTGTGCTCCCCTGGCCTAAACCCTCAGCTCCCTTTACTGTATCCTCCTTGTACTTCTGGTCCTTCTCCTTGCACTTTCCTCCTTCTTCCTGCTGCTCTGACCCACTGCTCCCCCCATTTTCCTGCATTCCATGTTCACCCCATTCCTCCTGCTATCCAGCCCGCCTCCTGCCCCCCTTTCCATCTCTAAACACCCCTGTCATGACTACATCACCCCCCTCATCCTCAAGCAGAAGAAAATTGCAGTGGTTACTGATCATAAGGTCCGATCCACCTCCCCGCCTTGCTTCCTTCTATCCAGCCCCAGCCATCTGCCTACTTCCCTGAGAATGTTGTCCCCTGGCCCCCCTTTGTGATGGTCCCCAGTTACCTGCCTGCTTCCTTGGTAGTGTTCTCCTTTTGGACCCCCTCTGCCAGGGTCTCTATGTGACCCCAGAGTATTCTCCTGCACTCCTTTCCCTATGCCCCACCCCCTGTGCTTGGTGCAACCCCATGGGAGATCCCCTTCCCTCTTCCTCAACCATACCTCCCCCTTCCCCCAGCTGTCTCTTAATCCCCACAACCTCCTCCCTAAACTGTGCCAGCTGGTAGCATACTGGGCAGCCACCGAACTTCCAAGCCCAGTCCAGTATCATGACTGCCCCACACCCTGTGCACCCCACCACCCTCCCAAAGATGCCGGCCTTAATGATGTGTGGTCCCATCCCCCTCCAAGTAGGTTTCCTTGGGTGAGCCACCAGGTTCCCCACTAGTCCAAAATACACCCCTACTGACTAATCAGGTCACCCACTAATCCTAGATACAGTCCCACAGTAACCCTGTTACTAGGTGCAATACAACACAGTAAACTTATAAGGGAAGTGAACAACTCCTTAAGTTCCTCTCTCCCAGCCTTTAAATCCAACCCCCAATAGCTAGAACTACATGAGCTGCACCTGCAGCCTTTTCCTCCAATTGCAGGGCAGGTGTTCCCCTATAAATAAGCAGAGCTCTGGGGAGGGAGGGATGGGGGAGGGTGGGATTAGGGCCTACACCCAACTCTCGAGAGAGTGTATCAGCCCTGTGTCTGCCCCTCCAAGCCCTGCAACTAAAGAACAAGCCCCAAGCAAATCCCACCTAATAGGTTTTAAATCAGAAGAAATAGGCCTCCACCAGTGCGGCCTGTTAGACAGTGAAACATCCAACAAATGAGCCCACTTACAGCCACCAAACCAGTTTTCAAACTTCTAACAGCCCCAAAAACAATATCCTGCTAGCCCCTTAGAAGCAAGAAAGAAAAGAAATAACCTTCTACCAAGTAAAATCCACAAGAAACCCTGTAAAAATAACAAGAAGCAGCTACTGTATTGGAACACACTACTCCTGTCCCCTTCTAGTTCCTTCAAAATATCAAAACAGCAGATTGAAGAGTGACACTCTGAGCGACCAGACTTTTCAGGCAGAGAGTGAAATCTGAGGCATTTAGAACACTGGCAGTTAGTATAGTGCAGCATTTGAGAAGTTGTCACGTGCAAAGAATTCCTTCATTTGCATGTGTTTTATTCTCTCCAGGCAGTCCTACCTAGAAGGCTTACCACAGAAAATTATGAATACCTGAGTATTTATGGGGTTAAAAAGAAACGTTTCAACATTCAATAGCATGCAATTTTGTGTGTTTGCAACTTTCTTTAGATGTGGTGGGTGGCCCTTAAAAAGGCCCTTGTGTTTCCTACTGCATGCTGCTCCCCTGCAGGCTCCTTTACTTTGTGCTGGTGTACTCAGTGATGGCCTTGGTGTCCTCAGGCATGGTGTGCTTGGCCAGGTGCCCTAACTAGGGACACAGGGCTGTTTCCTACTGCATGCTGCTCCCCTGCAGGCTCCTTTACTTTGTGCTGGTGTACTCAGTGATGGCCTTGGTGTCCTCAGGCATGGTGTGCTTGGCCAGGTGCCCTGACTAGGGACACAGGGCTGTTTCCTACTGCATGCTGCTCCCCTGCAGGCTCCTTTACTTTGTGATGGTGTACTCAGTAATGGCCTCGGTGTCCTCAGGCATGGTGTGCTTGGCCAGGTGCCCTGACTAGGGACACAGCGCTGTTTCTACTGCATGCTGCTCCCCTGCAGGCTCCTTAATTTGTGCTGGTGTACTCAGTGATATCCTTGGTGTCCGCAGGCATGGCGTGCTTGGCCAGGTGCCCTGACTAGGGACACAAGGCTGTTTTCTGGGTGTTCGGGTATTGGGTGGTGGAGGAAATAGATGCTGGTAAATTCTGGCTGATGCAAAGAGTTTTACAGGAGAACAAGAAGAGCTTTGATAGTGCTGGTGACTAATTTTGTCAGGAAGGATGCAGGGAGTGCAAGCAGCAGATGGTGGTGGAAAGGAAGGCCAGCTTCTGGTTGATAAGGAGTTGTCAGGAAGGTGTTTTTTGTTATTGCTGTAGCTGCTGGAGGGGGTTGGATGATATGATACGATAGAGAGGCTGTTGGGAATGCAGTCAATAGTTGGCAGTACATAGAAAATCCTGTGACTTCTGTCTGATGCAGAGTTATCTGAAGTACAAGCTGGGTTTAAGGCAGGGTGTTGCCACAGTTGCAAGAGGAGCCTAATGTGGGTGCACACATTAACTGGCAGCAGAGGTGAATGGTGGTTGCAGAATGTAATGACAAAATCCCATATTTTATAGTCTACTTCCAGGCAAAATTAAGCTGAATGCAGAGACTGAGTGTGATCTTGAATGGTCTGCGAGATGCTTACGTGGCTCCCCTGTACTGTACACAAGTCTTCCAAACACACAAATGCAGTCTTGTTAAAGCAGCAGTACTACGAAATCCGGAAGAGAGCTATCAAAATTCTGTTTTTTTCATCTCTAAGCATGTGGCCAAACTTCCAGTTTCCATACCTGTAAATGTTTTTTTTTTCAGTCATCTTTAGTTTTTTAGAAATTTGCAATTTATTTGAATTGTTGTAGCACTACAACAAATATGGTGGCTGACTAATTTTCAGCTGCGCTTTTTCTACCGGTCACATCACGTCTTTTGACAACAGCAGAGGGACCCTCTACTGACCATTCCTGATGTCCCTGCAAGTCATTCACATGTGCAGTTGGCAGCAGAGGGGGTTCCAGTGCAGCATGCTTACTGGCAGAACTGTAAACACAAGCAGAGAATAACTGAGCAAGTTACTCGGTGATAGTACAATGCCGGTGAGAAAGAGTACCAGGTATATGATTAGCAGGGTACAGGGAATAAACTGTCAAAAAAGCACAATTTTATTTCCATAGTACCTGCTGCTTTAAAGTGTAAGAGACAGCGGCAGCATGAACAAATAACAAGCCAAAACACTCACCTACTCTTGGCAAGAAAAGTAATACATATTCTGTCTCCTAGTGTTTTGCAACCTATGGCACAGGTCACTGCCTCCTGTTGTTTACAAAAGGAAGTGGTCTGCAAAGCAAAGATCAGCCCTATTATAAATAGCAGACATCAAGTTAGTTTAGCTTCTTTATGTTACTGTTTAATTGGATAATAAGGCTTAAACTGTGTTCAGATATACCCCTGAAATTAACAGGAAAGATTTCAATCAATGAGAAAGAAAGAAAACCTGCATAGCTTGAAACCCTTCTGTTATAACATGAGCCACTGCGAGTTCTTCTGTGTTAATGTGTGGACTACAAGACTGCAGTGCTTACTCAGTTGCTATTGCGTTTGAGGCAGCTGGGTACTTGACAGTAGGTACCTGTTTTAAGAATTGCAATACTTGAACTAAGATCCCATTGTGTTATGGAGAAAGCAAGAGAAAGAAGGAGGAAACCACTTTGGTTCTCAAAACAGTAACAGAAAAGGTCAGGAGCTAATAGACTGGCCTTTAGGAAATATAAGGGAACATAGCTGGATGAAGATAGGAGGCATACCAAACCTCCCTGTTGAGGCAGGGAAGGCCGTGGTGCAGGCAGAGTCCCAAACCAAGGGAACACTAGCATGGATAGTAGAGGAAGCAGACAAGACTTCTATAGAGACATTAGTGAAAGGAGAAAGTGCAGAGGGGGTATTGTTAAGATCAGTGATAAGGGGTGGTGTGTGTGGAGGAGTACCAAGGAAATGCATCTATCCTAAATAAATACTTCTTGGTATTTACTGAGGAGGGAGGTAGGGCAGGTTCCACAGCTCAGCACCTGAAGCCACTCATAGATTGGGAGGGAAGTTACTGGCAATCACAAGAGAAGAATGCGACATAGGCATCATCATCGCAGATAAACTGAAATCAACCAAGCAGACCAGTAAAAGCAGTAGAGGAGGCTAGAGGGACGCTGGGGTGTATTACTAGGAGCATGACAAGTTATAACAGGGAAGAAATAATCCCTCTTTACAAGACACTGCTTATGCCCCATCTGGAGTACTGTGTGCAGTACTGGGCTGCACCTGCACAAGACCAATAACAATATGAGGCATTCCAGAGAAGGGCAACCAAAATGATGCAGGGACTGCATCAGAAAACATATGAGGACAGATTAACGGAGCTCAGTATGTATACCCTACAGCAAAAGAGGGAGGGAGAGAGGTGATATGATCAAAACAATCAAACATCTTAAGGGCACTAAAAAGGTGAAAGAACATGATTCAATGTAAGAAAAATAGCACGGCAAGAGGACACAGCATGAGATTAGAGGGAGGCCAATTAAGGGGTAATGGGAGGAAGTTCTTTTTCACAGAAAGGGTAGTGGATGGATGGAATAGCCTACCTCAGGAAGTGGTGGATATGAATACAGTGCAAGGCTTCAAACAGGCAGGGATAGGCATAAGAGAGCTGGACACAGATTAGTAGGAATAGAAAGGCTGTTTACAGAGTAAAGGTATGGCACATTCATAAGGTAGAAGTAATGGGAAGACTGGATGGGCCTTTGCAGTCGTTATCTGCAGTTCACATGCCTATAATGTTTCTGAGAGATGGAGAGCGGGAGCAGGGTCTGCTGTGAAATGACATCTGAGCTGAATGTATCTAAACAGTGTTTTGGTTTGTAATTGCTCTGTCAAACAAGTAGCTGGAAAACATTCTTTGGTGCAGAAGTAAAGTAACTTTTCTTTGTTTCACTGAATTTTGTTTATCAGGCGTTGCAGGATTAAACTTCCTTGTCTAAATAGGGATAATATGGTCTCAGACAAAACATTGAAATGGCTGGCAGAACAGAAAGAGCAGTAGACCCAGATGCAAGTACAACAGGCCAAGTTGCAAAGAAAAATAAAGAAACCGTGAGCAGGTGATTTTATGGAAAAGTGCATCAGAACAAATGAACTGCAGTGCAACAAAGTATGTACTTTTATTTATGTATCTGTAATAAGCACCCACCACCATGTAACGGAAACACAGAAATATTTCAGGAAAATGCTCTAGCTCCACCAAGCCTACTTGTCTCAGATAGATAGCATAACAGAACGAGAGGCTGGTTTGTATCATGTTTATTCGCTTATTTGTTTACTTATTTTTGTTAGAAACTGTGCTGCACTTCAGCATGTGCTTTCATGAATTATGTGTTTCAGCTGTTACAGTATACTAGAGACTTGTTTTTTGTTTGTAATATTCCTTTCAATGATTTACAATGCATTTGGCAGTCCATCTAAAAAGCCTGTACAGAAATATTTTGCCTGTTCCCATTAACCTCTCAGTCACTATGTTATGGCACAATACTGTTTACCATTTAAACAGACTGTGATGCTACAGTGTTAATTGTCTGGTGTTACAAGAGAGTCAGTTGCATTGTGATGATTTCGTTGAAATTAGTTGGAATTATCTACAATACAGCAGCAGGGAAAGTTTAAAAAGAGACAGAAACAAGAAGGAAAATGCAAATAACAAGAAAATAATGAAGTTAAAACATAACTAGTGTGAATCTACTGTTTACATCTTATTATAATAGAGGAATTGAGCTGATCTTTAACTTCAGAATAACTTCACATTTAAATTGAGTTTCACCCATTGCTGCAGCAGGTTCAATATTTGATATCGCCTTAGCCTTACTACTGACTTACTCTTCGTAATTACATTTGTGGTTTACAGTGTCCTTCCTCACATGCACAGTTTGATGTCATTTACCATTTGTGTAAAGGACAATCCCTGCAAGTAAACAGCAAGCCTCGGTTTTAAAGTGATGTTTCTGTCAACATCTGCCAATAAATAGATACATAGATACATAGATACATAGACAGTGTCAGCAGATAAGGGTCTATGGCCCACCCAGTCTGCCCATTTGAGCTTGTAAGTTCAGTTTGTTTTCCTAGAAGTCTGTTTCCTTACCCTGACCTCTAGAATTTTTATGTTCTATCCCATGCATTCTTAAATCCTGTGATTGTTTCAGCCCCCACCACTTCCTCTGGCAGGGTGTTCCGCTTGTCCACCACCCATTCTGTGAAGATATTCTTTTCTGTTTCCTCTGAATCATCCTCCTCCAACTTCATCCATGCCCTCAGTCTGGAACATCTTTTTCGGGATAAAAATAGTGTTTTCCTGCACCCTGTTCCTCCCTGTAAGATACTTGTATGTCTCTATCATATCCCTCTCCTTCTCTCCTCCAGGGAGCACATGTTCAGTTCCTTCAACCTGTCTTCTTGGGACTTGTGATGCAATCCATGCACCATCTTTGTTGCCCCTCTGAACCTTCTGTTCCTGTCTATGTCCTTATGTAGGTATGGTCTCTAGAACTGTACACTGTACTATAGGTGGGCCTCACTTAGTGTCTTGTATAGCTGAATTATGACCTCCCTTTTCCTGCTGGTGATGCCTCGCCTATACATCCCAGCATCCTATTTGCTTTACCTGCTGCCTTGTCACTGTTTCCTCCCTTGAGGTCATCAGAGATAGATAACTCCAAGATCCCTTTCCTGCTTGGTGCATGCTATATCCTCACCCCCAACTGATATATTGTTGCCAGGGTTTTTGTTTTCTGCATTATCTTGCACTTCTTTGCATTGAATTTCAACTGCCAAACCCTGACCATTCTTCAAGTTTCTGCAGGTCGCTTTCATTCTGTTCTACACCTCTGGTGTGTCTACTCTACATGAGCTTTGTGTCATCAGCTAACAGTGAAATTTCTGGCTTCTAGATCCTGCGCAATGTCACTGATGAAGATGTTGAATAGGACCAGTCCCAGACTGAGATTCCCTGTGGTACTCCACTGGTCTCCTTCCTCTGTGGAGTGATAGCCATTTACACCACCCATAAATAAGGAACCTCTAAGAAACTCATGTAACTAGAAGAAAGCCACTTTTTACAGTTGCTCGTCGATGCTATGATTGAACTGTGACCCTGCATGCTGCACTAAGTTGGAGATTTGATCGATTGGACCAAAACGAAATTCTCAACACACAAGCCCCCGCCTCCCAATGCCCTTCTTCAGCTGCACTTACAAAAGCTGCGATTCCTGCCCCCTGCAGCGCTCCGTGTCACCACTAGATGGTGCCATGCTCCATGTACTGAAAGGCTGTCCCAGGGCAGGGAAACGGTGCGCGCTGATCCGCAGAGAGTCCAGCCCGGAACGGAGCATGTATCGAACCGTGGCATTTACTGGGGGTGGCATGGTGGAGTTTTGGGGTTACACAAGGCTGTAGCGGGCATCACACTACTGGGAGCTCAGTACCAACATGGCACTGCTAGTGTTTATTATATGGAAATGCTGAATTCTCGCCCCTGACCGTAATGTGGAACTTCTAAAATGAAATGTCGTCCTCCATTACCATTTTGGAACTGAATGGAACAATTGCAGAAAGCGATGTTTATGCAAATTAGTCAAATGAATTACGGGTTGCTGACAGAAAGGAGGTAGGAGCAGCTTTACTTTACATAAGGAATTTGGAAGGTGGAGGATGTCATTATAAAAAAACAGTAAATATTTACAAGCTTAGTAGTTTTGGTCAATGTATCCCATTCTGATGTTTCCTATAAAATAGTTTCTACATGCTTTAAATAATGACGGGTTCGCGCTGTTATTTAAACGGACCAATCAGAGAGTGAGATTCGCTTCCCTACAGTCCCGCGCTACAAGATGAGTCAGTGATTGACAGACGTTTGTTGTCCCACCTCGCTTTTCTGTGCTCCCTGTTCTCAGTCAGGTCCGGCATGGAGTGATGTTATTCAGGCCCCGCCCCTGCCACAACCCTATAAATACTGTCTGCGCCGTTCTGAATTTTATTCTGTTTTAGCCGGTTTGAACCATTGTGAGTGTTGATCATGTCAGGCGGGGAAAGGCGGGAAAGGGCTCGTAAAGGAGGCGCCAAGAGACATCGCAGGTGCTGTGGGACAACATCCAGGGTATCACCAAATCTTTATATTCGCCTGGCTTGCGTTTGGTGGGGTGAAGCGGATTTCAGGGCTGATCTATGAGGAGACCCGGGTGCTGAAGGTTTTCCTGGAGAATGTGATCCGGGATGCCGTCACCTACACCGAGCACGCCAAGAGAAAGACCGTCACCGCCATGGACGTGGTGTATGCGCTCAAACGACAAGGCAGGACTCTGTAGGTTTTGGAGGATAAAATAACGATCAGTATGGAAGAAAAACCAAAGGTCCTTTTAAAAGCAGCAGTACTATGGAACTTAGGAAGTGACCAATCAAAATTCTGTTTTTCAGCCAAGCATGCGTCAAAGTTCCAGTTTCCATGCTAGTAAATATTTTTTCCCAATCGTCCTTTTTAGTTTTTAGATATTTGCAATTTATTTTGAAGTGTTGTGGCGGCATGTACAATCGGGCGGTTGATTAATTTCAGCTGCGCTTTTTCTTCGATCGTATCACGTCTTTTGACAACAGCAGAGGGACCCTCTGCTGACCATTCCTGATGTCCTGCAAGTCATTCAAATGTGCATTTGGCAGTAGAGGGGTTCCAGTGCAACATGCTGGGTGGCGGAAATGTAAACAAAAAGCAGAGAATAACTGAGCAAATTACTCGGTGATAGTACAAAGCCCGGCGAGAAAGAGTACCAGGTATATATGATTAGCAGGGCACAGAGGAATAAACTGTCAAAAAGCACACATTTTTTTTTCGTAGTACTGCTGCTTTAAGGCCACCCACAATAACCTTAGAGGAGATGTGATTATCAGTGTAGTGAGTTTCTGTATAAAATCAGTCTGATTGCAAGACGTGTGTGGAGTAGCGGTGAGTACTGAGGTCGGTGGGAGGAGGTTTTGCCACAAACAGCTGAATTTTGAAACAGTGCCGTATTTTTTACTCGGCGCACTCGCTTCCCGGAGTGTCCCCTAAAGTAAGTAAATGCCTATTTATTTTTGGATAGCTGACTGATTATAGGAATGGATTTCTGTAGTCAAAACAGATTTTTGTATATTGCAGACTGAGCATGGATGGCATGGTGCTGCAACATGTCAAACCCGGACCCGACAATTGAAGTCATTGCCGACTTCAGGAAACACACAAACTTAATAAAACTATCAACGCCTGTTCTGGCAACACTGGACCTCTAGCAGTTGCTGGGGGAAAGGATTGAGCATCCATCAGACAGCTCTCCTGTTTTGTTGTGAGGTGTGTAGTGCTCTGGCAACAGTCTGACACTTAGCATGCCTAGGGTGGGAGGGCTACAGCATCTTTCTGAGCACCTGTTGTTGAGTTGAGGGGTTGCACCCTGGCAGCATTCTGATCCTTAGTGGTGCGGGGGTGCTTTTTCATTGCTTTAATTTCATTTTTTTTTTTAACCAGGTAGTGGGCTGGGAACAGCCCTTTTTCCATCATGCCTGACTCTTAACAACACAAACAATACAATATTATTTACATTTACACATGGTCACGTACATTTTCACTGTTTAAAAAAGTAAACAACCTGTGCTTGAAGTGCAGTGAGCTGTGTTGCTTTTTGTTAAATGGGCAAATTAATTTAGTGGGGGTGCATAGCAAGACAATGCTTTTCTCGTTTGCGGTTTGCATTTTATCTAGGAACATTATGGCCTCAATGACCCACTAATTCTTGTGATTCCTCACTTTTTGCTGGTACTAATACATTCGAGAGTACTAAAGGGATCAGCATAGTTCTCGCCACTCAAAAACAAAGTTTCCTACTTGACGGTTAAAGAGCAGGTACCTACTGTCAGACACCCTGCTCCCCTCAAACACATAATCAGTAGATCTGCTTTCTGTTGAGGGGCATTAAAACCTCGCTTCCCTCTGGTTAAAAAGTTATAGCACCCCAAAAGTTGCACCCCCATAAAACAAAGCCTTGTCTGACACGCCTCCTTTGTGATGTCAGAAAATGAATACAGAGGTGCAGGTCATTAACCTGTATGCATGTTATATGACTATGGTGTTTGAAGTACTATTTAGAGGTGCCATGTAGACAAATCAAAGCAGCCGCTGGAGTTCTGGTCCCTGTGTTTACTGAGCAGTCACTTTCAGTTTTCCAGGTGGCAACTCTAAATAGTACTATACCATTAACAAATGGCACCAATATAGAGCTATGGAGCACACACAAGCAACCTTCATTTTCTGACGTCACACAAGGCTTTGTTTTTATGGGGGTGCAACTTTGGGGTGCTATAACTTTTTAACCAGAGGGAAGTGCATAGAATTTTGAATGCCCCTCAACAGTAGAGCAGGTCTACTATTATATGTGTTAGAGGGGAGCAGGGTGTCTGACAGTAGGTACCTGCTCTTTAACAAACATTACAAAAATACAAGGTTTACAGAGAACAAAAAAAAAGAAAAAGCATTGAAGCATATACACAGGCAGTAATAGTAAAATGTTAACATACACATCAAATTAGTACATATTAACAGATAGACTGATTAGATAAGAGGGAGTTGGGGGGAAGAGGTGTCTGAGGGATAAGCAATACTATTCCCGAGGAACCAATAAGGGTCCAAATGTTTCCAGGGTATAATAACAGCACTACACTGCCGTTGTATTTATTTTCCCCATGACAGGCATGGCATGGGAGTGGTGACATACAAAAAAAAAAGTGTCAGGGTAGAGAAGTTGTGAAATTAAATTTTGCTGGCGGAATTGCAGCGAAGCCGGCAATTTCACAGCATGAAATGTTTCATGAAATTCTGCCCTGCTCCCGCTCAGGGAGCTCATAGGTTGGGACAGGTGGGGCGGGATCCTGGCATTGCAGCAGAGGGACACAATTGATGGGTAGAAGCAGTCCCCCAGTGTGCGCGCTTTCTCCTGGCATTACAGCAGAGGAACAACTGACTGACAGAGACATAGCTCTCAACTGTCCCTGATTTTGCCTCATATTTTCCCTCTGTCCCTCATAAAATTTGTGTTCTAGTGACAGAACAGTGAGGATTAAAGGCTCAAAATAATGTCTAACATTAAGGTTAGACTTGTTCTTCAGAAAATGCATCTTAACACAAATCCCTTTATTCTATCAGCTTTCTGAGTGAATACTACTAGATTTTGATGTGTCCCTGATTTGGGGTCTTTGTCCCTGATTTTTTTAAGCCTTGTCCCTGATTCATGAAGCAAGAGATGGAGAAAGTGACAAAGGCAAGAAGGACAGGGATGGGGCAAAAGGGGGTAAGGCCATCAGGAAATGGAGGGTAATGAGTACCAATGCCCGTAGTCTGGGCAACAAGCTCCCTGAGCTGGTGGCCTTAATGGAAGAGGGATGCCTGGATATCGTAGCAGTCACAGAAACATGGTACACAGAGAACCATGACTGGGATGTTAACATACCAGGGTACATAACCTACAGGAGAGACAGGCAGGGGAGAAGAGGGGAGGAGTAGCTCTCTATGTAAGGAAGGATAAAGGCAACTGAACAAAAGAGTAAACAGGGAGGAAGGAGGCACTGTGGGTCACCTTGAGACTGGAAAGGGCACCACAATCCTCTTAGGGGTTGTGGTACAGACCCTGCTGTCAGGGGAAGGAATGGACAAGGACATGATGGAAGGCATTCTTAGAATGGCAGAGAAAGGGAGATACTGTTGATGGGAGACCTGAATATGCCAGATGTTAATCTGGAGCACATTGGCTGCAGCCACATCCAAGAGCAGGGCCATTCTTGATGCCCTACAGGTGGCAGGCATTAGACAGCTAGTTTGGAACCCACTTCGTGAGGGAGCAATCTTAGACCTCTGCATCTCAAGCGGGGGCAGTGAGAGGGATCTCAGATCTAGAAGTGGGTTGCCATCTGGGGACAAGTGACCATCAAACAGTGTGGTTCATGTTAAACTCGGCTACAGAGTCAAGCCATACAAAAGTGAGGGTACTGGACTTTAGGAGGGCTGACTTTGGCAAGATGGGAGAGTGCCTCAGAAAAGCAGTAGCAAACAGGCTAGAAGGAGGGATGGAGTAACAATGGGGAAACATCAAAACTGCCATCACAGAGGCAACAAGCCTTTGTGTGAAGCAAATAAACAAATCAAAATGAAAGAAAAAGCCACTATGGTTCTCAAGAGAGGTGGCTGTGAAAGTCAGGAAGAAAAGATAGCATTCTGGAAGTATAAGGAAACACAGAAGGAGCAGGACAGAGAACTGTACCAGTTAAGGCAGAAAGAAGCAGGGAGGGAAGTCAGAATAGCAAAGGCCCAAACTGAGGAAAAGATAGCCAACTCAGTTAAGAAGGGGGATAAAACCTTTTATAGGTACATCAGGGAGCGTAGAAAGATAAAGGGAGGGATAGTGAGGCTAAATAGAATGAACAGTGGGTGGGCAGAGGGGGACAGTGAAAAAGCATGAATACTGAATGAATATTTCTGCTCAGTACTCACAAAAGAGGAGGGGGAAGTGCCTAATCCAATTAACAGAAGCACTCTTGATAGGGGGGTCGATCCCAGTCCTTTCACAGAAGAAAGGGTTCTGCAAGAACGCCTAAAACTGAAGGTGGACAAAGCAATGGGTCCTGATGGAATTCACCCCAGAATTCTAAAAGAATTAAGGAAGGAACTAGTGAAACCACTGGCTACTCTTTTAATAAATCATGGGAGGATGGTGTGGTACCCGAGGACTGGAGGAAGGCGGATGTGATTCCCTCTTCACAAAGTGGGACCAAGACAGAGGCAGGAAACTACAGACCTGTCAGTCTGACCTCTTGGTAGGGAAAGTGATGGAGTCACTCTGAAGGAAAGAACAGTTGAGTACCGAGAGGTCAGTGGAGCACAGGATCCAAGGCAGCATGGGTTCACAGCGGGAAGGTCATGTCAGACGAATCTAATAGATTTCTTTGACTGGGTGACCAAAGTAGTAGACCAGGAAGGGGCTGTGGACATGACCTACCTAGACTTTAGCAAGGCATTTGACACAGTCTCACACAAAAGATTGATAGTCAAATTAACCAGCCAGGGAGTGGGTCCCAGGGTGGTAGCCTGGGTAAAACATTGGCTGGACAACAGGACACAGAAGGTAATTGTAAATGGAGTCCACTCTGAAGAAAGGGCGGTTACTAGTGGGGTACCGCAGGGTTCAGTATTGGGTCCAGTCCTTTTTAATGTCTTCATCAGTGACATTGCAGAGGGACTAGAAGGAAAAGTATGCCTTTTTGCAGATGACACAAAGATCTGCAACAGGGTTGATACACAAGGAGGCGGAAAGGATGAAAAGGAACTTGCAAGGTTGGAGGAATGGTCAAACGTATGGCAGCTAGGATTCAATGCAAAAAGTGCAAAATAATGCACCTGGGAAACAAGAACCCAGGAGAAGAATACACAATGGGTGGGGAGGTAGTAACAACAACAAAACAGGAAAGGGACCTGGGGGTAATCATATCAGATGACCTTAAGGTTGGAAGCAATGTGAGAAGGCAGTAGGGGAGGGCCGGGTATACTGGGATGTAGTGGAGAGGCATCAGCAGCAGAAAACAGGAAGTTGTTATCCTCTGTACAGACAGTTGGTGAGACCCCATCTGGAATACTGTGTCCAGTTCTGGAGACCCCATCTCCGCAAGGACATAGACAGGATAGAAGCAGTCCAGAGGAGGGCAACTAAAATGGTGCAGGGTCTGCAAGAGAAGCCGTATGAGGAGAGATTAAAGGAGCTTAATATGTATACCCTTGAGGAAAGAAGGGAGAGGGGGGACATGATAGAAACTTTCAAGTACCTCAAGGGAATCAACAAAGTCCAAGAGGGTAGCATCTTTCAGAAAATGAGACTTGCAAGAACAAGAGGACACAATTTAAAGATAGAAGGAGGGCAGTTCAGGGGCAATGTGAGGAAGTATTATTTCACAGAGAGGGTAGTGGATGCATGGAACAGCCTTCCTGAGGAAGTTTGGGGTCTAAAACTGTGGGAGAATTCAAGAATGCATGGGACAGACATAGAACAATTTTGGGAGGGGCAGGAAGATATAGGCTGTTGGTTAACTAGGATCTGCGGCTCATCCTGTAGGTAGGGAAATGGGCAGACTAGATGTAGTGGTCCTTATCTGCCATCAAAGTCTATGTTTCTATGTTTCTATGAGATTGAGAGGTAGAGGTGATGTGAGAGGCAGCCCCCAGTGCACTCTCTCAGTAGAGGGCGATAACTGATGGACAGAGCAGTCCGTGAGGTGTGCTGTCCTGGCTCTTCCAGAGTGAGACAACTGATGGACAGAGGCAGTCCGCAGGGTGTGCTGTCCTGGCTCTGCAGCAGAGGGAGACAACTGATGGACAGAGGCAGTCCGCAGAGTGTGCTGTCCTGGCTCTACAGCAGAGGCTGATAACGATGAACAGAGGCAGTCCACAGGGTGTGCTGTCCTGACTCTACAGCAGAGGGCTATAACTGATGGACAGAGGCAGTCTGCAGGGTGTGCTGTCCTGGCTCTTCAGCAGAGGGCGATAACTGATGGACAGAGGCATCCCTAGTGCATGTTTGCCTGGCTCTACAGCAGAGGGAGATAACTGATGGACAGAGGCAGTCCGCAGGGTGTGCTGTCCTGGCTCTTTAGCAGAGAGCAATAACTGATGGACAGAGGCAGTCCGCAGGGTGTGCTGTCCTGGCTCTTCAGCAGAGGAAGACAACTGATGGACAGAGGCATCCCTAGTGCATGTTTGCCTGGCTCTACAGCAGAGGGAGATAACTGATGGACAGAGGCAGTCCGCAGGGTGTGCTGTCCTGGCTCTACAGCAGAGGGAGATAACTGATGGACAGAGACAGTCCACAGGGTGTGCTGTCCTGGCTCTTCAGCAGAGGGCGATAACTGATGGACAGAGGCAGTCCGCAGGGTGTACTTTCCTGGCTCTACAGCAGAGGGCGATAACTGATGGATAGAGGCAGTCCGCAGGGTGTGCTGTCCTGGCTCTACAGCAGTGGGAGACAACTGATGGACAGAGGCATCCCTAGTGCATGCTTGCCTGGCTCTACAGCAGAGGGAGATAACTGATGGACAGAGGCAGTCCGCACGGTGTGCTGTCCTGGCTCTTCAGCAGTGGGAGACAACTGATGGACAGAGGCATCCCTAGTGCATGCTTGCCTGGCTCTACAGCAGAGGGAGATAACTGATGGACAGAGGCGTTCCTGAGCACGTGCTCTCCTGGCATTACAGCAGAGGGAGATAACTGATGAACAGAGGCATTCCCCAGCGGATGCTGTCTTGGCTCTACAGCGGAGGGAGATAACTGACAGACAGTGGCAGCCCCAGCACATGCTCTCTCGGCTTTACAGAAGACAGAGATAACTGAGGGACAGAGGTGTTCCCCAGTGCACACTCTCTTGGCTTTACAGCAGAGGGAGATAACTGATGGACAGAGGCAGTCCCCAGTGTGCACTCTTCTGGGATTACAGCAGAAGGAGATAACTGACAGACAGAGGCATGCTCTCTTGGTGTTACAGTAGAGGGAGATAACTGATGGACAGAGGCAGTCCCCAGCATGTCCTCCATAGTTTGCAAAAGTCTGCGCTGCCCATTGATTAATTGGTTTCAAGTGATGATGGTCGCAGCTAATGCTACTCACTCACTGATCCACACCATAACTACTTCACAGTGCATCAGCCATCCTAATAAGTTACTGGTTTGTGAGGTGGCAAAAAAATGTTAAATATGCACGGAGGATACAGTATCGTGCAGGACCCATCTGAGAATGTAGTCTAGAGTAATGAGCTGTGGAAGAGCTTGGTGCATCCAGCATACCTGGGTTTGATGCCCACAGACTCTGCTTCCACTGTGGGACTGAGTAAGTCAGTTAATCCCTGAGTCACCCCTCAAGAGACATTTGTTCCTTGTGGATCTTATTTGCTTACTAGAGAATAAAAAAAGTTTACCCCATTTTTACACGGGCACTTCAGTCAACTGCAAGTAAATCAATTCACATTTTTCAACTGACTGAAAGAGAGCCTTCTATAGTGACTTTTCCTGTGGCAGAGCAGGAAGGGGTGGCCACAAGATGAGCTCATTTATAGGGGCACTAGTAATTTAACTTGTTATAACAAGTTATACAAAAACAAAACACAAAATCAAACCATTACTTGCATTTTCTTCCTTCTAATTACTCTGATTAGGTTATAAACGCAGCAACTTATCCGGAATGGATATCATTAACTGCAGGTACTGTGGAACACTTTTCAGAAGGACAGTCTTACAGGATTTAGGACACTGTCCTACATGCTGGGCCATTGGAGATCTTAGGTCTCAGCTCTGGGCAGCATGGGCAGAGATTGAGTACCTCAAATTTCATATTCAAGAGGAAATACATGATAAGAACCACCTGCCATTTCTCCAACATCCAATAGAAAAACCTCTACCGCAGAGGGTAGTTGGTCCAGAAGGTTGTCAGATGGTTGGGAGGGGCAAATTGGGTGCCCCATCACTCTCTGCTCTCCAACATATTACCTCCAAAACCTTATAAACACTGCCTCTATCTCTGAAATCAAACAAAGGGGCCAAGGACACTGCAGAGCAGGAGCTAGCACATCAAAACTCACCCAAATCAGGAACCAAAACAAAAAAAGCAAAAAGGAAATCCAAAAAAACTTCTGATCATAGGAGACTCCATGATTCGGGGAGTTGATACCCATCTCCAGCCAGGGGTAATGGTCAGATGTCTCCCAGGTACATCAGCATGGAGAGACACTGACCACATTGTTCAGGAAGTAGGGGAAAACATTGATGTCCTAGTACACATCGGGACTAATGATCTCACCAGTCGGTCAGTTGTGGAGACCAAGGAACACCTGACCAGGCTGGGTGACAAACTATCATCCATTTTGTCCAGCATCTCCTTCTCTGAGATCCCGCCAGTCTGGGAGAGGGGGGCAGTTGGATGGAAGGTCAGAGAAGGGGAGATAGGGGAGCTAAACATGTGGCTCAAGGGCTGGTGCCAGGAAAAAGGACACAGATTTGTAGGGAACTGGCAACAGTTCTGGGAGCGAAAGTTCTTTAAATTTGATGGACTGCATCTGACTAAGGAGTCAGTGCATTGGGGCAGAAGTTTGACGTCTTTGCAGAATATTTAAACTAGCAAATGGGGAGAGGGGTGCAGCACCCCATACGAGGAATGGGAACAACACCTCTCCCCCCTCAGCTAGTGGTCAAACAGGGATTCAGCATGTTTGCAGTTCATTTGCATCACCAGGTAAGAAAAAAGGTCTGTCTCCCCATACAACGCATAGGGGAAATGCCAAACCTCACCCAAAAACTAACACACCAAAATCTGGCCAATGGAAAATCATGTACACAGATGCTCACAGCCTGGGAAATAAGATCCCAGACCTTCAGACAATAATGTCAGAGGCTAAACTGGACATAGTAGCAATTAGTGAGATGTGGTTTACCAGTAACCACACTTGAGATACTTCAGTACCTGGCTATGTACTGTTCAGAAGAGACCGAGGTGCAAAAGGGTGGGGGGGTGGAGTGGCCCTGTATATCAATGAAAATATCAAAACTACAGAAATTCAGAATACACATTATGAGCCAGAAGAACTGTGGGTCACCCTGGAAACAGGAAATGGGACAGTCATAAGAATCGGGGTTGTCTACAGGACCCCAGACCAGGGGGAGGCCATAGACACATTACTGTTAGAAGATGAACAAAACATGACAGCTAAAGCAGAGGTTCTGATAATGGGAGACTTCAACATGCCGGATAAAGATTGGTCAATACCAGCAGGAACATCTTCCAGAACTAGACACATGGTGGATTCCCTGCAGGGGGAGGGCCTCAAACAACTGGTACAACAACCCACAAGAGACAGGGCTATCCTAGATCTAGTACTGACTAACAGGGAAGGGATCACAGATCTCCAGGTAGAAGGTCACCTGGGGGCCAGTGACCATCACATGATGTGGTTCAGTTTGGCCACTATTTATTCTATTTATTGTTTAGTTATTGAAAATGTTTCACCAGGAAAGGCACGCTGAGGAAAAAGATGCTCGTCTCACGGTGCGACCTGGTGGGAGGGTTACAGAGGAGGCAGGTATACACACAGTAGATGAGTTTAGCAGAATGCAATACAGACAATTTACATCGATTGGAGGTATTACAAATGAGCTTTTTACATAAGGAGAGGAATACAGAACAATGAACAGTATCGATCGGGTAAATAGGGCATAGGTAAAGGCAAGGTAAGAGCAGTATAACCATTGCACAACAGGGACAGGGTAAACACGTCATAGGTATACATATCAAGAGTACAGACATGGTAGGAGCAAAGCATAGCAAACCATACAAACATGTCAAGGGTATACATATCAAGTGTACAGTCATGGTTGGAGCAAAGCAGAGCAAACACTACAGGGGATGGGTGAACATACAATGGATACTCTAAAGGGAACTACATTAGTTACGTAAGTGCCATTAGCTTACTAGTGTGACAGGTCAGAATTTGAGTGCCTGTGCAGCCATGAGCTGCAGTGGGAAGCACAGGGGCCTGTTGGAGTTGGGGGGGGATAGTATGCTTAGGAGAGTGGGGGGTAGATATAGGTGATGTGGGAGGGAGGGCGAATGGTATTGGTGCTGAGGGTGAGGAGGGGTAGATGGGGGGAAGAGGGAGGTTTAAGGAGAAGAAAGGGGGAGTAAGCGTGAGTGTAAGGGCGTGGAGCAGTATATAAGCCAGCGAATCTGGCTATTGCCAGGCCGCTGGTCAGGATCTGGGAGGTAGCTGGGGGAGAGGTAAAAGGTGGGAGGAGTTCAGGGGCAGTAGCAATTTGTTGCGAGAAAGTTAGTGAGGGCAGAGGATAGGGAGTATTTGGATGATGAGTGGCGGATCTGAGCAGGTAGGCCGTTCCAGAGTTTGGGGAAGAGGTAGGAGAAGGCCGATTGGCCGGTGGTGGTCTTTTAGTGGGGATGGATAGTAGCCTTGTGTCGGTGGATCTGAGGGTGTGAGTGGGGGTAGGTGGGGAAGATAGGGATGATGCTAGGTAGGGTGGGAGGGAGCCAAGCCAGAAGTTAGAAGCAAATTTGACAGTGTGGAGTAGGCGCCGGTTGCTCAGGGTTGGCAGGGCCGGTGAACGGTAGAGCTCGCAGTGATGTGAGCGAGGGGGGGCATCGAGGGCCAAGCGGCCGAACGGATTAAAGAGGGGGTCCAGTCTGGCTAGAGTGGTCTTTGAGGTGGAGCTATAGACTACGTCATGGTAGTCGAAGGTGGGTAGAATCATTTTCAGGACTAGATCACGTCTGATGGGTAGCGAGAGGGAGGAGCGTTTCCTATAGAGGGCCCAGAGTTTAGGGCACAGTTTGGAAGTGATGGCATCTACATGTGTGGTAACGGAGAGGTGGCAATCAAGCCAAACCCCTAGATACCTAAAGGCGGGCACTTCTTCGATGATAGTATTGTTTAAGGTATGGAAGATCAATGGATGGGTGAGTTTGGAAAGACGCTGCCTTGTGCCAAAAGTCATAGAGATGGTTTTCTTGGGATTTAGGGAGAGTTGATTGGGTGCAAGTAGTGAAATAGGAGTTAAACTTGGCAGCTACCTTCTGGGAGTCGGTGAGGAGTGCCCCTTGGATGAGGAGAAGAGGTGGAGGGTTTGCTGTTTGAGGGGTGAAGAGGGAGTTAATGACTTTCCAGAATTTAGACAGATTCTCAAGATTTGCGTTTAGGGTGTTGTTGAAATATTCGGCCTTGGCAAGATGGATGGCTTGATCTAAATCATCCCATTCCAAGGCAAAAATATGGGACTTCAGAGGAGCTGACTTTGATAAGATGGCCAACAGCGTTAAGCTAGCCCTGGCAAAAAGAAACACAGGTGAGGGGGTACAGGCAAAGTGGGCAAGCATTAAGGATGCAATACTTGAAGCAACATCCCACTGTGTTAGACAGAAAAGAAAGTGCAAAAGAAGAAGGAAGCCACTTTGGTTCTCAAATACAGTAGCAGAAAAGGTCAGAGCCAAAAGGCTGGCCTTCAGGAAATATAAGGGAACACAGCAGGATGACGATAGGAAGGCATACCAAACTGCCCTAAGGGAAGCAGGGAAGGCAAAGTCCCAAACTGAAGAAACACTAGCACGAACAGTAAAAGAAGGTGACAAGACTTTCTATAGATACATTAGTGAAAGGAGAAAGTCCAGAGGGGGTATTGCTAAGCTCAATGGAGAAAAGGGGGCACGTGAGGAGGATGACCGTGTAAAAGCATCTATCCTAAATAGATACTTTTGCTCAGTATTTACTGAAGAGAAGGTAGGTCAGGGCCCACAGCTCAGCACCATGGACACAGGGGGGAGGAAGGTGAGCACTACTCCCTTCACAAAAGAAAGGGTCCTACAAGAGCTTGTTAAGCTCAAGATGGATAAGGCAATAGGACCTGATGGCATACATCTCAGGGTACTTAAGGAGCTAAGGTTGGAACTAGCAGAGCCATTATCAGAACTGTTTAGTGAGTCTCTGAGCACAGGAGAGGTCCCAGAAGATTGGAGAAGGGTTCATGTGATCCTGCTCCACAAGAGTGGTAGCAGGGAGGAGGCAGGGAACTACAGACCAGTCAGTCTTACCTCAGTAGTGGGCATGATTATGGAGGCACTCCTTAAGGAAAGGATAGTGCAACACCTGGAATCCATAGGGGCACAGGATCCAAGACAGCATGGGTTTACAAAAGGAAGGTCCTGTCAAACTAATCTCATAGATTTCTTTGACTGGGTAACCAGAGTGGTGGACAAAGGGGGAGCAGTTGATGTTGCCTACCTTGGCTTCAGCAAAGCTTTGACACTGTTCCACATAGAAGATGGATAAATAAGCTGGGTAGGCTCAGGGTGGGTCAGAAGTTGGTCAACTGGATGGCAAACTGGTTGACAGGCAGAAAACAGAGAGTGGTGGTAAATTGTATTCAGTCAGAAGAGATGCAAGTCACAAGTGGGGTACCTCAGGGATCATTCCTGGGGCCAGTCCTCTTCAATATCTTCATTAGTGACCTTGCAGATGGACTAGAAGGTAAGGCTTGTCTGTTTGCAGATGACACCAAGATCTGCAACAGAGTAGATGATCCTGATGGGGTTGGCAGAATGAAAAGAGATCTGGATAAACTAGCAAAATGGTCAGAAGAGTGGCAACTGGGATTTAAGGCAAAGAAGTGCAAGATCATGCACATAGGGAAGAGAAACCCTGAAGCCACCTATAGGCTGGGAGGGGAGTTGCTGGCAGTCACAAGGGAAGAAAGAGACTTGGGCATCATCATCACTGATGGCCTGAAATCATCCAAGCAGACCTCTAAAGCAGTAGGTAAGGCTAGGGGGATGTTTATTTATTTATTTATTTATTTATTTATTCATTAGAACATCAGTTTAACAACCTTTGAGCCAGAGGCTCATTTACAAAGTTACCTCGTCACAGAGAGGACAAAACAGTTCAAGCAACAAACATCAGGGCAGACAAAAAATCAGAGTACAGTTAAGAATCAGGCAAAAATACAGGCATATGTCAAACACAGTATACAACAGGCTTACATGTGGGCTTACAGAGTAGACAATAAACAGTAGTTACATGGAGATTGATTCAGTGAGCAGATAAAGGTAAGGCTGGGTGGGAGACATCAGAAGAGGAGTGTGGGGACGATAGTGCGCTTACAGAGTAGACAATATACAGTAGTTACATGGAGATTGATTCAGTGAGCAGATAAAGGTGAGGCTGGGCGGGAGACATCAGAAGAGGAGTGTGGGGACGATAGTGCGCTTACAGAGTAGACAATATACAGTAGTTACATGGAGATTGATTCAGTGAGCAGATAAAGGTGAGGCTGGGCGGGAGACATCAGAAGAGGAGTGTGGGGACAATAGTAGCAAGTAAAGGTAGAGCTGGACAGAAGGTCAGAGAGCGGCTCAGCGAGCTTTGTCTGGGAGGATAGGAGGAGACTTAGAGGCGGTACAGCTGCGTGTTGAGAGCAGGTGATTTCTAAGGCTAGTTTTAAAATAAGATAATGAGGCGGCATTAGTGATTCCGGCGGGGAAGGCGTTATACCAACAGGGGGCTCTGTAGGGGTAAGCCCTTTGACCTTGCGAGGTTCTCGCCCTCGGTATAACCAGTGCAGTTTTGCGGGATATACGGGTATGCACTGTAGGGTTTGCTCTGTGGATAGTGGTTGACAGACCCGGTGGGGATAGCCCAAGGAGTGATTTTTTTGTTAGGAGGCAGGTTTGGCATTTGAGGTGCTCATCTAGGTTGAGTAGATTAGCCATGGTGTAAAGAAGGCAAGTGTGGGTCAGACTAGGAGCCCCAGTTATGAGCCTGCAGGCCTTGTTTAAGGTGAGGCGGATCTTATGCAGGGCAGTCTGGTCTGCTGCACCATACACAGGTAAGCCATAGTCTACCAGAGATAGAACAGAGGATGTGACTGCAAGTCGAAGGGCATTCGTGGGGAGGCAGTTTTTATGATGATAGAGGATAGAGGGTGTATTAGTAGGGGTATGACAAGTCGTAAGAGGGAGGTAATAATCCCTCTTTACAAGACACTGTTAGGCCCCATCTGGAGTACTGTGTGCAGTACTGGAGGCCACACCTTCACAAGGACATTAACCAAATTGAGGCAGTCCAGAGAAGGGCAACCAAAATGGTGCAGGGACTGCATCAAAAGACATATGAGGACAGATTAACAGAGCTCAATATGTATACCCTTGAGCAAAGGCGGGAGAGAGGTGATATGATTGAGACATTCAAACACCTTAAGGGCATTAACAAGGTGAAAGAGTCTAACACGTTTCAATATAAGAAAAATAGCAGGACAAGAGGACACAGCATGAGATTAGAGGAAGGCCAATTAAGGGGGAATGTGAGGAAATTCTTTATCACATAAAGGGTGGTGGATGCATGGAATGGCCTCACTGAGGAAGTGGTGGCTATGAATACAATGCAGGGCTTCAAACAGGCATGGGATAGGCATAAGGGAGCAATACAGATGAGTATGAATAGATAGGCCACTGACAGAGCAAAGGCCGATGGCACATTTATAAGGCAGAAAAATAAATGGTTGGCAGAGGTCACGTGATGGCAGCCTAGGAAGAGCAGCTCATCTGACCAGCTCCATTCTCAGCCTGTTTTAACAACCCTCAATGTCAATAAAATTGTGCCTTTTTGCAGGGTATCTACTTGTGAAGTGTTAGAGTTGCTGCAGAATATCGCAATATCTCCCAAAAATGGAAGCCTTCATCAAAAAGCAAACAGCGAAACATACACCGCCTCCCTCTCCGGAGAAAGAACAGACTGTGAAGTGCCCTCACCAGGGACCCAACAAATCCAACTCGGGGCCCTCTGCGCTAACAGAGGAAAAGTTTTTAGAAATCATTGCCCCGCTGCAATCCTCAGTCGATGAGATCTCGTCGGAAATCCAATGTTTCAAAGCAGCTTTGGAATCAGTAAACATGAGAGTGGGGGATAACGAGATCAAAATTAAATCCCTGGAACTCAAGGTGGACAAACACAACCTGTAGAAAGGGCCTTCCTCAACAAACGAATCAAGAAGATCAAGGGAAAGCTCGAAGACCTGGAGGGTCGGAGCAGAAGAAATAACTTAATTATATTCGGAATCCCTGAGAAAAAGGAGAGCTCAGCGCCCATTCAATTCGTCCAGAAGCTTTTCAAAAAGGTTGCGGGTCCACCTCCAAATGGCAGCTATATGATTGAAAGGGCTCACAGATCACTTCGCCCCTCCCGGTGCTTTGCCGCGACCGATTATCTGTAAACTACTGAACTATTTGGACAAACAACATATTTTGAGCAAAGTTAAATCACTGCAAGAAATTACCTGGGAGGGTAAAAAGATTAGAATTGCTCATGACCTTCCTCATTCTGTGAGGCTCAAGCGACAAAGTTTACATCCCAGTGTCTCTAAGCTGATAGCAGCCGGTGTTCAATTTAGGGTCAGATACCCAGCTTTGCTCCAAGTTAAATTAAAAGACCAGTGGCATTCCTATGAATCGGTGGAAACAGCACAAGCTGAACTTAAAAGTGCCCTGCCAGAATTATTTAAGTGAAGCTTTAGTGGTATATTTGGATTGGTCAGAGCATTAGGCTGTCAAGCCGAAAAAAGTGCCACATGGAGGAGCACACACAGGAGAGATGCTGACTTCCTAATAATGTTTTTTCTCAATTTGTGATTTATCTTCCCCTTCTTCATGATCACGACGACACTATGATCACTAATGTGCCCCCAGCTGGCCGATCTCTCCTCTAATGGATGTGGACTGATTTGTATCCAAAACTGAGTTAAGGACGTGGGATTTCACCTATCCGGAGAGTCCTGCACTCGTACACCTTTTACCTAATGCAGTTGGCTGAGTGTGCCAACGAATAGAGAGAGCAGCCAAGAGACAGCGCATTGGGGCTTCAACCCTATTACTAATACCAAGCTTGTGAGGATGAATGTCCACACTTAATCGGGTCATTAGCATTCCGGTGATGCAAAATCAGCGACTACTAGAACTGGATCAAGAAATCCACAGAGACAGTGGCGTACTCTGCTAATCCAGGGAGATCACATCAATTCACAAATGATGACCGGTTGGGTACATGATTTGTTTAGCTTACTTATAATTTTACTATAGTTTTTGCAGTTCTGAGAGTAAATAGTAGTGACGCTCTCAGCTAGAGACACTGAGAACACTGCGGTAACGCGGGACTTTACCTATGCTCACTTTAAATTCACAAGCTTCCAATGACCTGGGGAAGGTCTATATATGACTGATTTAGTTAAAGGTTAATTTTGAAAAGCAATATTAGGTGTGTCTTATTTGACCTTTGCTTAATTATTGCGCTCTGTTAATAAGTGTTTTGCCACAGGCTATTGGATACATGTAGTGTGCCTACCTTCCCACTAGAGGGAGTTGTAGACTAAGGAAACGTTTTGTTTTACTATTTTAATAGAGCATGGTGATTATGCTTCAAATGAGGCGGAGAGTATAATGGAAGGCAGCCGTCTCTATGTTTTGTTGGGAGCAATTTTCTTGTATTACAGTTTATTGTTTTTTTTTAATCGGTTAATTTTGTGAGGGTTCAGATTATTAAGATTAATATTCATCAACTAGATTGGGAACTGGGCTAGGGGATGGTCTGCCAAATGCTTGGGTTGGTAGTATCATCACATGACGTTGTGAAGTGATAGTACAGTTATTAGAACTGGGGGTGATCACAGAATTTATGGGGGGATGGGTGGGGGTGGGGTAGGGAGGGTTGGGAGATACAGCATTCACACGCCAATATTTTGGGATGACTTGGATATGTGGTTAATAATACCTTATACATTAGGGGAAGATCATAAAGGGATGTTACCTTTCTTACTGGGAGAATGATGACGAGAGGTATGAATCTTGTAAGTTGGAATATTAAGGGTGCTAGGGATAGATGCAAAAGGCAAGTAGTACTGAAACACCTATTGACTCTCAATTCTGATGTTGTATGTTTGCAAGAAACACATCTTCATAGAGAAGATACCCAGTTATTTGTCAAATATTGGGTGGGCCAAGCGTTTGAGGCCGGCATCTCCTCAAACAAAGGCAGAGTAGCCATATTATTCCATAAGAGGACCCCCTTCCAGCTAGAGAAGGAGATATGGGATATACACGGCCGATATATCTTCCTAGTTGGAACCCTAGTCTCTCAAAAGGTAGTTGTTGGATCAATCTATGGCCCTAATACAGATTCCCCACAGTTCTTTACACAAATACTGGATGTCTTAAACAGTTATACATCATTTAAATTGCTAATAGGAGGGGACTGGAATATTACACCGCACCTGTATCTAGATAGAACCGATAATAAACGTGTGGGGTTCTGTCCCGTACAGAGAGCCCTGAGAGAAGTAATGGACAGTTTAGGCCTCATTGATGTTTGGAGATTGACCAATAGGGATACGCGGCAATACACTTTTTTCTCTATCCCACTTAAATCATGCTCTAGAATTGACTACTTTCTAGTCAGCATTGATGCCCTTCCCTTGATCTCAGATGCTAGAATTAATACCAGAGTTATATCTGACCACTCCCCAGTCTCTGTTCAGTTTGTACCAACTCACGGTATTATGAGGGATTTTAGGTGGAAATTTAATAACCAATTACTACAGATATCCTTTACTCAGGAACAAATAAAGAATTTCATATCACATTTTCGAGCCAACAATTTAAACTCAGTCCTGAACATAGATATCGTCTGGATAGCTCTAAAATGTGAGCTCAGGGGTGAATGCATTCGGATATCTGCAACTAGGGTTAAGAAATCCAAGATGCACTTAAAGGAAATCACGAACGCTGTTAGAGCCCTGGAAAATAATATCACAAAACATTCAGTTGAGGCTGACTGGGTTAAATTGCACCAACTACAAGCCCAATACTCAGCAATAATGATGGAAGGCGGAGCTAGCACTACATAGAACTAATTTAAAGTATTTAGAGTCTGGGGAGAGGGCTGGCAAATTACTTGCTCTTAGATTAAAGCAGTTAGATTCCAATCGATTTATGGCTGCAATACAAAGGGTTGGAGGGGATACTGTAATGAGAGAGCCAAGGGAAATTGCTGCCATTTTTAGGGAATACTTTTAACAAGTTTACTCTACTGAATTAAAGGATAGACCTACCCTTGCGGAAATCCATGAGTTTTTAGGTTCGTTTTCCCTGGCTAAGATATCAAACTCCGAGGTGAACCAGTTAGGATCCCCAATTCAAGAGTCAGAGGTGAAATTAGTGATTTCCCAACTAGCTGGGGATAAATCTCTGGGGCCTGATGGTCTAACTACCAATTTTTACAAAGTTTACGTGGATATAATTTGCCCTATCATAACCAAAGTATATAACTTCTGGTTCAGAGAAGGTATCTTGGAGCCAACATTTTTAGAAGCCCTTATTACTCTTATTCCTAAACCAGGACAGGATCCTGTTCTGCCAGGCAGTTATCGTCCAATATCGCTGCTGAATGTCGACATCAAAATACTAGCTAAAATATTAGCTAATCGACTTGGTCCGCTAATGAGTAACCTGGTCAGTGGTGTACAGGTGGGATTCATGAGTGGTAGATTGTCTAGTGACCATCTACGTAAGATCCATCATTTAATTGTACATGCCCAAGGCTTACAATATCCAGTTGCGCTATTGGCACTGGATGCCGAAAAGGCATTCGACCGAGTGTCCTGGGATTTTCTTTTTGCAATACTTGTCAACTTTGGTTTGCCTAAAGAATTTCTAAATTGGGTCCAGATTCTATACAGGACGCCCACAGCTCGAATATGATGCAATGACATATTGTCAGCTCCCTTCCCACTGGCATGTGGCACAAGACAAGGGTGCCCATTATCCCCACTCTTGTTTAATTTATATCTTGAACCCCTGATTCATAGGCTAATGGCTTCACAAGAGATCAAGGGAATTAAAATGGGGTAGCAGGCGATACCTCACTTCCACCTATGCAGATGATTTGCTTATGCATCTAGAAGAGCGGAAGCAGGCATACCTGCAATACTACATGAAATAACAACATTTTCCAGAGTCTCCAACTACAAAATCAACATGTCTAAGACAAAGCTTTTCCCATTGAATAACAGATGCTACCCTAATATAGCAAGGGAGCTTGGTCTGTCTTGGGAGCCAAAAATGTTGACATGCCTCGGTGTTAAGATCACCAGAGAGATAAGCTCAATGATTAGGGTGAATCTCCATAGCCTTGTTAAAACTATCAAACAGGATATAACCAGATGGAATCTTATGCCCCTGTCATTATGGGCTAGAACAGAAATGGTTAAAATGAATATACTACCTAGGATCTTCTATCCCTTAAATATGTTGGGATGCTACTTGCCTAGATCTTGGTTTGAGAACCTACAAAAGATACTTCATGTTTTTCTGTGGAAAGGGAAAGCAGTAAGGAGAGCGTACCAGAAACTTACAGGCCTAAAGAGGTCAGGAGGCCTTGCCCTACCTTCCTTTTTCAAATATTACATTGCCTCACATATAAGCAAAATAGTCCAATGAAATAAACCAAACACGCTATTGACCTCGCACCCTTACGTGCCTCCTTGGATCTTTATTGAGAGAGACTTAGCTCTTAAACATTCGATATCATTAAACACAATTGCATATATCACTATCAAACTTCTCCCCAGGCCATTAAAAGACACCCCTATTGGGTGGTCGCTAAAAGGTCTGCAGCAGGCCCAGAAACTCCTCAGGGTCAATTGGCAGAATTCGTTACAGCAAACTTTGACACAGAATATTCATTTCTTAATACAGCGGGCTCCAATCCCGCCTAGGTTCTGGAGACCGCTGGAGGGACTAAAGTTGGGAGATTTGGCCACTCAGGGAAAATTAATAACATACGAGTATGTCTGTACCAAATTCCCAGAATTAAAAGGACATAATTTCAAGTTTCGACAAGTCTCTGACTCAATAAGCCCCACTTTCATAAAAAGGAGGCATGGGTAGAAAATAGAGTTGAGTTATTATTATTACTTAAAGTAGCTGACTAACCCCACTCTATCTCTAATATCTACAGAGTATTGCGAAGGCTAGATGATAACCTTCCTTCTGGTGTTAGCTACTACTGGATGCAAAGATTAGGGATGACAGATGATAAGAGTACATGGAAACGCATATGGCTACATAACCACAAAAATATTAGACGACAGATATAAGCTTCAGCAGTTTTACATTATGTACAACATGTATTATACTCCTGTGAAACTTTACAGAATGGGTAAATTAGCACACCCCTTATGTATTAGATGTGGAGCTAAGTAGAGCGATATCTATCATGTACTATGGGAGTGTGCTAAGATTCAACCCTTCTGGAAGGCAAGTTGTGCTTCACTATCACGGGTTACAGGTTTGGAGGATTTTTTTATACCTGAAATCTGTCTGATGAATAATTTTCACACTGGTATGACCAAACAGCAGAAATTGTACATGGACATAATATCAGCTACGGTGAAAGCTGTCATCCTGAGGCACTGGAAGGATACTATTACCCCGTCAACCATAGAATGGTACAAAGAAATTATGCTTGCATTACAGGTACATAGATACATAGACAGTGTCGGCAGATAAGGGCCTATGGCCCACCTAGTCTGCCCATTTGAGCTTGTAAGTTCAGTTTGTTTTCCTAGAAGTCTATTTCCCCTTACCCCTGACCTCTAGAATTCCTTTATGTCTCTCCCATGCAGTCTTAAATCCCGTGATTGTTTCAGCCCCCACCACTTCCTCTGGCAGGGTGTTCCACTTGTCCACCACCCGTTCTGTGAAGAAATTCTTTCTCATGTTTCCTCTGAATCGTCCTCCCTCCAACTTCATCCCATGCCCTCTAGTCCTGAAACATCTTTTTCGCTTAAAAATAGTGTTTTCCTGCACCCTGTTCCTCCCTGTAAGATACTTGTATGTCTCTATCATATCCCCTCTCTCCTCCTCTCCTCCAGGGAGTACATGTTCAGTTCCTTCAACCTGTTTTCATAGGACTTGTGATGCAATCCATGCACCATCTTTGTTGCCCTCCTCTGAACCTTCTCTACCCTGTCTATGTCCTTACATAGGTATGGTTTCCAGAACTGTACACTGTACTCCAGGTGGGGCCTCACTAGTGTCTTGTATAGCGGAATTATGACCTCCCTTTTCCTGCTGGTGATGCCCCTGCCTATACATCCCAGCATCCTATTTGCTTTACCTGATGCCTTGTCACACTGTTTCCCTACCTTGAGGTCATCAGAGATGACAACCCCAAGATCCCTTTCCTGCTTGGCATGCTATATCCTCACCCCCCAACTGATATATTGTGCCAGGGTTTTGTGCCCCATATGCATTATCTTGCACTTCTTTGCATTGAATTTCAACTGCCAAACCCCTGACCATTCTTCAAGTTTCTGCAGGTCCCTTCTCATTCTGTCTACACCCTCTGGTGTGTCTACTCTGTTACAGAGCTTTGTGTCATCAGCGAACAGTGAAATTCTGCCTTCTAGATCCTGTGCAATGTCACTGATGAAGATGTTGAATAGGACCGGTCCCAGCACTGATCCCTGTGGTACCCCACTGGTCACTCTTCCCTCTGTGGAGTGACAGCCATTTACCACCACCCTCTGTGTCCTGCCACCCAGCCAGTTACCTACCCACCACACTACTGTCCTGCCCACACCCATATTCCCCAGTTTGTGTAATAGTCTTCTATGTGGCACAGTGTCAAAGGCCTTGCTGAAGTCCAGATAGGCCATGTCCACTGCCCTCCCGATCCACCTCCCTAGTCACCCAGTCAAAAATTCAATGAGGTTGGTCTGACATGACCTTCCCTGTGAAACCATGCTGCCTTGGGTCCTGTAGTCCATTGACAACCAGATGTTCCACCAATCTCTCCTTCAGTAGTGCTTCCATGATCTTCCCCACTACCGAGGTGAGGCTGACTGGTCTGTAGTTCCCTGCTTCCTCTTTGTTCCCACTTTTGTATAAGGGGACTACATCTGCTGTCCTCCAGTCTTTGGGTACCTCCCCTGTTTCCAGTGATTGGCTGAACAGGATAGCCAGAGGTTCAGCCACCACCTCTCTTAGTTCTTTAAGGACCCTGGGGTGCACCCCATCTGGCCCCATTGCTTTATCAGCTCTTATTACTTCCAGTTCCTTCAGGACCCTTTCTCGTGTAAAGGGACTTGTGTCCATTTCTGCACCATTCTCACCCCTTGTAGGTAGAGTCACATATAGCCAGGATGAGCAAGAAGGCCCAATCATACGACTCCATGTGGGGTTCACTAGACACTGCCTCGCTTCATGGCATACTGAGAACTATTTATAGGAATTATCCCCTTATTGGATACACTTATCTATCCTTGTCTCCCTTTCAATGAAGATCCCTAATGACACCTTGTTTGGCGTGTGGATGCTGTCTTAATAATGGGTGGTGGGTGGGGGGTTTGGGGCAGAATACTGATTTTTACACTTGGTTATCTTAGTTATGTATGCTTCAATAATACAGGACGGTTATTATGCTAATATGTTAAAGTCACATTTATCTTGTAAATGCCTGCCGGCACAATGTTACTAAATGCATATGTTGTCAATATGTAAATAAAGTAAACTGAATTAAATTAAAAAAGAAATGGTCAGACTGGATGGGCCTTGCGGTCCTTATCTGCCATCAACTTCTATGTTTCTATGTACTTCCTTCGACCCCCCTTTATGGATTGGCACCACATGCGCCTCACGCCAGTCCCTAGGTACTGTCCCTGTCTCAAGAGACCTATTGAAGAGCTCCACCAGGGGTGCAGCAAGTACATCTGCCAACTCCCATAGCACCCTCGGATGAATGCCGTCCGGCCCAGGAGATTTATTTCTTCAGGGCTTGCCACACCCATTCAGTGGAGATAGCTTCATCCCTCCCCCCACTGGTCTTTCTATCCTTGTCCTGTTGTGAAACCCAGGGGTGCCTCTCCCTCCCCTATGCTCCCTTTCTGTTACTCCCCTGGTCCCACTCAATTTTGCTTCTATCTCCTTCCTGCCTTGCTTTGCAAATATCCCATCCCCCTCCCTAGTTCCATTTTGGTCCACTTTTTTTTCAAACTTTAAAATTTCTGTTTTGAGTCCCATTGCATAAAGAATCTCCTTTTGGCACATTATAATTAGTTTATATGCATTTCCAAGCCAGGAATATTGTAAAGGGCTCCATTCCTATGGTAAGAAACTACAGAGCTGTTCCCCTGCAGCCTGCCGCACATAGTTTACATTTAGAGTTTGGCTGTTGCTCTGTTGGCTCCATAAATTTTTTGATTAATTTTGAACAAAATTCTGATCACCAGAACTTTCTCAGGCAAGAGATTAAATGAGGGAGAAAAAATAACATACTGGGACGCTTTGGAGACCAGGGAATTAGTGTAGAGACAGCCGCTCAGGTGAGCTGTAGCAAAGCTCTGTCTTTCTCTCTCACTCTCAAAGTTAGCGTGATGTGGCACAGTACATTAAAACTTGTCAAAAGTGCAGAAGCACTCTGTATAATGTTTTCTAAATCCCCTTGAATGAACTAAGGAATGTTTACAATTCTATGCATACTGTAAGGCTAAAAATGAGCAAATTGAGCTCACACATTTATTTCATATATTTTTAATAGTCTTTTCCCTGTAACCTATGTACATTTAAAATACAGCTGAATTAGTGTGTTCACTGCTATAAACTAGACACTAGGGCCTGGATATTCAGACTGTTCCAGGCTGTGGCACAAGCCTGGGTGCAGCACAACATGGCTGCACAGGGGCATTGACAGGGTGATAGTCAACGGAGCTGCGCCATGGCACAGCAGTGTTGGATATCGCACCCTGGCCACCCGCAGTGTGCATGACACAGTGGCACTGCACCAGCACAAGTGGCCAGAGTGGAGCAGTGGGATGCGCTAGCACAAATTCCGTTGTGCACATGCAAATGGGGCCATAATGCATGCAAGGCACAAATGGGGCCATTTGCATGTCATTATAGCCCCATTTACAAGCAGGTGCACCAGTCCCCAGCGACTTGTGCCTGGCGCCCTGCCTGGCTGCAGCCGTTGGGGACTGACACCCCCTGCACAGCATGGCAATGTGCCCCACTGCCCGATTGTGGGCATATGTAGAATTAAATAATTGCCCAATATCCCTGATGGTACAGTGGACCACTCGCAGCCCAATCGCGGGCATAAGTAAAATTAAAAGCATTCCTATATCCCTGGAGGTCCAGTGGACCACTCGCAGCCCAATCGCGGGCATAAGTAAAATTAAAAGCATTCCTATATCCCTGGTGGTCCAGTAGGCCACTCGCTGCCTGATCGCGGGCATCAGTACAACATAATGCCACACCACACCACACCAACCCTGGTGGTCTAGCGGTACCCCCCCCACCCGCCCACTGAGCCCCACCACCCCAACCCCTGTGTCAGCGGTGGGCAGCAGCTCCACCACTTGCCGCCCCACTGCCTATGAACTGACACTTCATGGTAGGGCTGTACACCCATTGGTCCACAGCGTGCACCAATGGGTGTGCAGCCTATACCGTACTACACAGTCCAGATATGTGAATGGATCCATTCACATATCTGGACTGTGTAGTATGGTATGGGCTGCATGCCCATTGGCTCACGCTGTGGACCAATTGGCGTACAGCCAGGGCCAGATTAAGGTTCCATGGGGCCCTAGGCCTGAGTAAAATCGGCTGCCCCCTTTGTGAAGGCCACGTCCTCTTTGAGTTAGCTACACCTATTCTAGTAGCTAGATTATGAGTTTCTGAAGGAGGTGGTATCCTGAAAAAGAGTGGACAGTTTTAAGAGAGGTTGGGACAGGGTAAGGGGAAGGTTGCAGGCAGAGAGGGGAAGAGGTGGGAGAGAGATATCTGAGAGTGGTCAAAGGGAATATGGGGACATTTCCCTCTATAAACGCAATGGGAACTGCACACTCAAGCAGACTGCATAGACCACAAGGCCTTTATCTGCTGGAACATTTGTATGTTCGCATGTTCAGTATTAAGTCAAATTGCACACTCTGCTGTAATAGCGAACACAGATTCCTCTGCATGACAAAACCTGCTGCGGTTAATCTTGTCTCACTCCACAATTACAGAAAGCCATGGATTGTGATGATCCATGAATACAGCCACCAGTTCAGCAAACATTTACTGCCCAGTTTGTCTGCAACCACCAGATTACAAATGCACCTATAACTCCTACTGCCCGCCACACGTAACAAGATTGAGCACTTCTTTGTATCCTCAGTAATAGGGCTGCTTGGAACTGCAGAATCAGAAGTGGATTTACTGGACTCGGATCCTTTTTTTTGTATTATAATTCAGCATTGCTAGCTTAAAATCCCAATACTGAAAACGTGAAATGGGAACTGGATTCTGATTATTCATCAAAGGCCCTTTATGGAGGCAGTACAGCATAGTGGTTAAGGGCATTGATCTGCAAACCTGGAGACCTGGGTTTGAATCCCATCAGCTTCCGCTTGTATACTGTGTGACCCTAAGCAAGACACTTAATTTCCTTGTGCTCCCAGGTCACACCTGGAAATAAGCACTGGCTTAGTGTACTTTTCTTGGTTAAACAATTTGCCCTCCTCCTCTCACCTACCTCCACATTGCAATATAAAAACAGTCTGATGTGGATTTCTAGCCTTGTTAAGTCTCAGCTGACTTGGAATAAATCAATTTTGGAGTCAGACATTCTTAAATTCTATTACATTCCTAACAGATTGGAATCAGGCAATTTCCAGGCAACACTGATCAGTAAGTAACCTTAGTTATTTCTTTACAATAATACAGAAATAAAGCCTTTTCTCATACCCAGCCCACTGTTCAAGCTACTTATAAAATTCCTGTTTCACCAAACGTGGTGATCTCATTGCTTTTCTCCTGAAAAGTCCTTCTACAGTCTTTATTCAAATGACAGTTATATGTTTTAAGGGAGACTGACTTAATGGGTAACTAAACATAAAGCCTCAAACATTGCAACATAGCACATGGCATAACAACAGGAACTGACTCCTAGTGCCCCACCCTGCCTAGATCATTAAGTCCCTGCCAGTTTAGCTAGTTTTTGTCACTGCCTGGTGGAAACCTTTAAAATTAAAAAAGCAAAAATCTCAGTTTGGCCCTGGCCCACAGGCCCAAACTTCCCAACAGTCTACAGCAGGTCAGGATAAATAGACTAGACAAGTAATCGCATCAGAAGAACAGTCCTCTCCACTCCATGCAATTTTAGGCACTGCCCAGTGCCAGGCAATTAGGAAAATCCAGTTGTAGAAATGAAATGAAAAGTTTGGATCTTGGACCTGGGTTCAAATCCCAGTAGGAGCACACTTTTCCTTTCATTTCTACAATTGGATGATCAGTACAACAGTGCAACAGTGCACAGTAATGCATGGCAGCGAATAAGTAAATCATTTCTAGTGCTAAATCTTCACAACCCCCTCCCCAGTTCCCATGCTTGCTGCATGCTCATGCACTGCTCTAGACAGTCGGCAAACTCGTTTGACTCATTGCAAGCACTTCACTGAGCTCCCAACACAGACAGCATCAGTGAGGAAAAAAAATGAAAGTCTGCCAGCTCTAAAATGAAATGCCTGTGCCCCCAGCAGAGCTGATGCCCCCTGGCTTCCAATGACCACAACAGCACACAGTACAGATATATGGTAGGGTACACATCAGGCTGGCATTAAATCTATAGATGTCTGTTTTGTTTACACAAAAAATGCTTCCTTTCAAGCCAAACACTTACTTTTTTAATAAATATTTTCCCCAAATCCGAAAATCCCAAGCAGTTTAGTTCATTGTAATACTACTACTTATGTGATGACTGTCTAGCTGAGTTGTAGCCGCTGGACAGAGACAGACTTGGAAGCGAGGACTGGATGGACTGGAGTCGGTTGGATATCAAGACTTAGCGGGAGGAGCGAAGAGACAGGACTATGATGAGGGCTCTTGTAAAGCTGGCAGCAGCCTGAGTTAGCAAGGCAATGGGCAGGCGTCCCTCTCTAAGGGCAGGCTGGCTGGTGGCAATGGCAGTCCGGCACAAGTTCACAGCTGGTTCTGAGTGACTCGTTGATGACGGGGCCGGAGGGGAGTCGGTCGGTGATCAGTCGCTGGGCTGCTGTGGGCTGGCTGGCAGTGGCACTCCTGGCTGTTCCTGGTGGCACCTCCATGGTTGCAGGTCAGAACGGAACAGGTCGGGTGTTGCCGCTTTCTTCTTAAGCGGCAGCAGCGTTGCAGAGAGATTAACCAACCTGTCCTAACAAACAGTTAGATGGCTGTAGTTCTGGCTGGTGGCCTGGGACCCACAGGTTTGGGTGGCCAGCAGTGTGCAGTGGCATTATGGGCTATTCCGGTGGCACACACTAACTTGGCTACCGCTACCAAACTGCAACCGAAGCAGAGAGTTTGAATGGACCAACATACCTCAACCTGCTAATAAAGAAGTTAGTTTTAAGCAAGCACTCAGGTCGATAAGTAAAACTCAGTAGTACAATTCACAATACTGTACTGCTGGCAGTGGCAAGTGATGATTGGAGAGCATGGTGGGCTGTGTGTCCTGCAAGCAAGCAAGGAGAGGCAAACCATGGGACTATGGCGGCAAGGGGAACGAGGCATAATTCAGCAATTGAAAGAGAAACAACTACCAATCACTATCTGCATAGAGCACCACCTGACCACCGACAGCAACTGGAGTGCGCCAAATGTGTTACTTTGTTTCCCCTAGTCTGTCTGAGTCACTGTGCAAGTCACTGTCTGTCTGGCATATCTACTGGTGCAGGTGCAATTAAAGAGATAGTGTTTGATAACTGACTACGTGTGCCTGCTGGTCTGCGTTGCCGAGTCCCTCCCGCAGTCCTCCCTTGACCCCCCCCAGAAAAAATGCACTTTCTGTGGCTTTCATATTTCCGGTCTACAGTGATTAAAAGAAACATCCAGCATAACAGAATGATGATAAATGAATGGGGACCCTCTAGCTGATGAGGCCCTAGGCCTGGGCCTATTGTGCCTATGCCTTAATCCGGCCCTGCGTACAGCCCTACCTTACAGTGTCAGTCGGCAAGCGGAGGGGCAGCAAGTGGGTGGGGAGCTGCCACCCGCCACTGATCGGGGGGAGTGGGGTGGTGGGGCTTAGTGGGCAGGTGGGGAAGGGGTACCGCTAGACCACCAGGGCTGGTGTGGGGTGGCATTATGTTGTACTGACACCCGTGATCGGGCTGTGAGCAGTCCACTGGACCACGAGGGATATAGTAATGCTTTTAATTTAACATATGCCCACAATCTGGCTGTGAGTGGTCCACTGGACCACCAGGGATAATGGACAGTATTTTAATACTTAAGCCCCTGATCCATCTTGGGGGGGGCACCACCACGAAGGAGCAGCTGAAACTCGGGTGGCCACCCACATGCCGTGTTGCTCCCTGCAATATGGCAGCTCACCTATGGGTGGCCAGCTGTTGTTCCTTTTTTGGGGGGCTCACCTGTGTGCAGCGCAAGTAGGGGTTGTGCATGCATGGGCTCAGCACGTCCCGGGCTGAATATCAGGATGTGCGGAGTATGCATGGGCATGCCCCCCCCATTTGCTCTGCATACATTACTGATATTTTTTTGAAAGCTAGAGTGAGGAATCTTAAGCACTTAGAGAAAAAATAAAGGTCAGCACAAGTAGGGCAACATTTGGGATGTGTAAAAGGAACATGACTCCCCCCAAACAATTATTTCTAAGATTTTACAACCAGTTCATAACGTGAAGGAAAATAGTAAGTCTCTGAATGCACAGGGCTAGTATTAGCAACACTGTTGTCTGTTTCTGTGTCCATTGTTGGATGTCAAGTGAAGTTAATGCTACAGACAGTATTAGCGGATAGATTTACCTCCCAGTTCCCCTAGCTAGTGTGATTCAGAGACAGCTCATCCTCCCATGTAGCAGACTCACAAGCTGCCTCCATTCAGTCTGAAAAGTATTTGAAGGATGGGGAGTAGCAGTGTTTGAAGAGAAATGTTCAGTATGGTTTTAAAGTCAAAGTTGTACCACTGGCCCAGGGATCTAGTTGGGGGCAGGGAAAATTAAAGAGACCATGGCTTTGCTATACTGAGGCAGTCTTTTCTAGTTTCGTGTCAAAGAAGGATCTATGGCAGCTTTGAAAAGATTGCAGGCAGGAGTAGTACAGTAGTTAGCCCGGCTAGTGCCTTAGCCAGGAGATGCAGCAGTTCTGGTGTTTTACCACCCTGAACACATGGGGTAAAATAACAGCAGCGGAGATGCCTATTTGAATTTGTGTTACTTAGTTGCTCAGCATTATTCGGCAGCTGCTCTGAAAAAAGACGACATAAGCATGGATTGGCACAATAGTGATTGTTCTGCATTCTTAGGTCACAGGACCTGCTCTGCTGGAAGTGAATGAAAAGGTGCATGTGTAGTAGTAAACCACAATGATCTGTAGTGAGCAGGCCACAGACTGTTGCTGGTTGCCAGGTTCGATCCCATGACTTACCAGAAGAGATGGTAGTGTACAACAGCACAACAATTTTTCATTATTATGATTATTGTTTTTCTGTGTTGTGGATGAAGTGTGCTGCTTCAGAAATAATGTAAGGTGGTTTTGGGAGGGTAAGGGTGAGAGGGAAGGTTGGCCAGTGATCTGACTGTAACAGCTTTCAACATACTATTGGATAGCGATGCACAGTTTGTAAAACTGGTACAATGCGTACAGGATATTTAGGGCATATTAATGACACCAACAGTGACAAAGTGCATAGTGAGAAGCAGAATAAAGTTTCAAAGACCACTTGTTTTCAACATAGAAACATAGAAATGTAGAATTTGATGACAGATAAGGACTGCTTGGCCCACCCAGTCTGCCCATTTCCCTACCTAATGGATAAGCTGCAGATCCTAGTTAACCAACAGCCTACTTCTTTTTACCCCCACCCCCTAGAATTGCCTTATGACTGTACCATGCATGCTTTTATTCCACCATTGTTTTTGACTCCACAGCCTCCTCTGGAAGGCCGTTCCATGCATCCACAACCCTCTCTGTGAAAAATACTTCCTTACATTACCTCTGAGCTGCCCACCCATCTTCAAATTGTGCCCCCTTGTTCTTGCACACCTCTTTTTCTGAAAGATGCTACCCTCTTGGACTTTGTTGATTCCCTTGAGGTACTTGAAAGTTTCTATCATGTCCCCCCTCTCCCTCCTTTCCTCAAGGCTATACATATTAAGCTCCTTAGGTCTCTCTTCATATGTCTTCCGGTGCAGACCCTGCACCATTTTAGTTGCCCTCCTCTGGACAGCTTCCATCCTGTTTATGTCTTTGCGGAGACTGGGTCTCCAGAACTGCATGCAGCACTCCAGATGAGGTCTTACCAGCTGTCTGTACAGAGGGATAACAACTTCCTGTCTCTCTCGATGCATCCCAGTATCCTCACAGCCCTCCTTACTGCCCTCTCACATTGCTTGCCCACCTTTAGGTCATGTGATATGACTACCCCCAGGTCCCTTTCCATTTTTGTTGTTGTTAGTATCTCACCCCCCATTGTGTACTCTTCCCCTGGGTTTTTGTTTCCCAAGTACATTACCTTGCACATCCTAGCATTAAATCTAAGCTGCCAAATGGGTTGAATGTCAGAATTCTACAGGTTTTCAGAAAGACACCTACATAAAAATAAATAAATAAAATGTCCTGGGAATGCCACAAACGCACTACCAGTAAAATGAAATAATAAGATCAAAATCATTAACCAGACATAATTGTCTGTAATTAGGTATTGCAACAGAAATAATAAGAAGAGTAAAGAGCATCACAGTGAAACAGAAGCTGCAGGAGGGCTGCATTGCTGAGAATACTGCACTCTAGTGTTTATTACTGCTGTACTTCAATGACAATACTGGGAAGCACCTTTAGGCTGCCATTAGATAACGTGTATGTGCAATCCATTAACTAGGAGCTGCAGTAAACGATCCGTTTCTTTATATAGTGGGGTCCTTTACAACTCACCAATGTACAGTCATTGATTGTAGTCTGCAAATCCGTACCCTGCTGTGGGGGAAAATGCTAAAGGTACTGAGGACCAATGTTTAAAAGACTTGCCACAACTTTTTTATGTTGAATCATTCTGTAGCACCTGCTAGGTAACTGGCAGTCAAGCTTGATACATTGTATCCAAAGCATTTCAGTTTGCAACAGTGTATTTGTTTATAAATGGCATACTGTGACAATGTATCACCATTTATGCTGTAGTTGTAGCAACTCTCTTTTCATGGCCTGGATATTCAGTCGTAACAATAAATCGCTGTGTGTGTACTTTCTCACACATGGACAGCACAATGCTGCTTAAGGGCACATGTGAAACTGTTCAGTTGCATGCTAACATGCTGGTACAGTGCAGAGATTCAGAGACAATACAACTGCATGTACCATTCACAGTATTGCAGGTTAATATTACTGCACAATGCTGCTTAAGGGCACGTGTGAAACTGTTCAGTTGCATGTTAACATGCTGGTACAGTGCAGAGATTTAGAGACAACACAACTGCATGTAAACTTCACAGTATTGCAGGTTAATATTGCAGCACAATGCTGTATAAGAACACATGTGAAATTGTTCATTTGCATGTTAACATGCTGGTACATTGCAGAGATTTAGAGACAATACAACTGCATGTATATGTCACAGTATCGCAGGTTAATATTGCAGCACAATGCTGCATAAGGGCACATGTGAAACTGTTCAGTTGCATATTAACATGCAGGTACAGTGCAGAGATTTAGGGACAATACAACTGCATGTAAACTTCACAGTATTGCAGGTTAATATTGCAGCACAATGCTGCATAAGGGCATGTGTGAAACTGTTCAGTTGCATGTTAACATGCTGGTACAGTGCAGAGATTTAGAGACAACACAACTGCATGTAAACTTCACAGTATTGCAGGTTAATATTGCAGCACAATGCTGCATAAGGGCATGTGTGAAACTGTTCAGTTGCATGTTAACATGCTGGTACAGTGCAGAGATTTAGAGACAACACAACTGCATGTAAACTTCACAGTATTGCAGGTTAATATTGCAGCACAATGCTGCATAAGGGCACATGTGAAACTGTTCAGTTGCATGCTAACATGCTGGTACAGTGCAGAGATTCAGAGACAATACAACTGCATGTAAACTTCACAGTATTGCAGGTTAATATTGCAGCACAATGCTGCATAAGGGCATGTGAAACTGTTCAGTTGCATGTTAACATGCAGGTACAGTGCAGAGATTTAGAGACAAAACAACTGCATGTAAACGTCACAGTATCACAGGTTAATATTGCAGCACAATGCTGCATAAGGGCACGTGTGAAACTGTTCAGTTGCATGCTAACATGTTGGTACAGTGCAGAGATTCAGAGCTGATACAACTGCATGTACACTTCACAGTATTGCAGTTTAATATTGCAGCACAATGCTGCATAAGGGCACGTGTGAAACTGTTCAGTTGCATGCTAGCATACTGGTACAGTGCAGAGATTTAGAGACAATACAACTGAGTTTGTATTATTTTTAGCTTTACCATTTCTTTAGTGCTGCTCTAATACACGTTCTTGTGCTCCGTGTGTTTTTTGCGGTTGTTTTTACTGCTTGTTGCCTCTCGTTATTTTGGTGGTTCTATTGGTGCAGTGGAGCATATCGGCTTTCTAGGAGCTGTATACTGACTTAACATAGCACTGAGCCAAGGAGTTCTGTGGTTCATTTTCCGGGCATGTGCCTGGTTACCTGGACCCTTGGACTTGCTGGCTGCTGTTGCTTATTGGACTTCTGTGGAATTGTACCTCTGAGGTCCTGACTGTGTTGCTGGAGGAAGAGTTTGGAGTTTCCTGCTACAAGAGTGCTGCAAGAATGCCGAGAAAACAGTTGGTGCTGTTCTGGATTTTCATGAGTAGTGGGGAATGATTTATTCATCGGTGTCCTCGTCTCTTGGGATTTTTTGTTCTTGCTCAGACTGTTCTTCCAATTATTTTTGAGTATCCAGTATCATTTGGGGAAGCAGGGTTACAGTAGTGTGTTGGGTTGTGGGAGGCCCTTACCCCCCCCTTATGCCTGGGTGACCTTGGGTCATGCTGCCTTGGACTGAGCAGGAGCAGCTTCATTTTCTCCCTAGGGAGTTAGGGGTTAGTGCGTAACTCCAAAGTTACCCAGGGGTCAGCCTTATTAGGCTGGCCTCAGGATTTCTGAAGCTGTGGGTCTTGGGTGGTATAATAGAACCCGATTAGGCAGTTTTGGTGTGTGTGTGGGGGAGCCTTCATCCCCTGTGGTTTGACCTGTGTATATTTGTGGCCTTTGTCTGGGACCTCTCTGCTTCCTCTCAGGGACTTGCAACGAGACTGTATGTTTTTGTTTTTGAATGTGCAAAGTGGATTGCTTTGACTTTGGTATATTGGAGTACCATTTGACTTTTGCCGGATTCTGTGTTTATTCTATGAGGGAGAGTGTGTGCAGTGAGAGGGTCCCACCACCCTTCTGTACTCGGACTCTGTGCAATTTTAAGCATCATTGACAGTGAGAGTGCCCAAACTGCAAATGGACCATTTATACTTTTGTCTTTGAGGGTTTTAGTCCTAATGGTAGTGAGAGGACCATTGGGATGAACATTTATTATTTTTGATTTATATATCTGTTTAACTGCATTATTTTATTTTAATTTGTGTTCGATTTATTTTTCCTCCTCAGAGCTGTGAGAGGGTCCTGGGGTGGGGATGTTTTGTTTGTTTGTGTTGTTTGTTTTGGGTTGGGTTTTTAGAGTTGTGTCCTTTAAAAGATGTAATTATGGGTGGGTTTTAGTTGTTTGTATTTTAGGGTTATTTATTTTACTAGGTAATTCAGGATTTTATTGAGGTGTCTGTTCCTCAGTTTGTTTCCAGTTTGTGCTATGTGTTGGTTAGCCCCTTCCCGTCTTGCGTTATTCGTCCTCTGATCTCCGTTCCCTCTGCCCTTTTTCCCCTCCCCCCTCCCATTTTCCATCTACCAGCACTGTCGGGTGCTTGGTATTGTATGTTTGAGGGATCGGGGTGGGTCTGGTGGGGGGCACGGACATTGGAGGGTGAGTGAACGGACCTTTCATATAGGGCTGGTTAAGTCCAGGAAGATGCCCTGGGGCAAAATGAAGCTTGGAATGTGGTGTTCCATGTCTATCCCCCATACCAAAGGGCACCATTTGTTTTGATGGGCAAGTATTCAGGACAGCTCAGGAGCCCTGTCCAACTCAGACGGTGTTGTGCAATGCGAGATCTGTTAAAAACAAGTCTGCTGTTATTGCTGACTTTGTTGGAACAGCTGATCTGGCTTGCATCACCGAGACCTGGCTGGATGGAAATGCCGGTCCCATTTTGGAGGCAGCATTTCCAGCCGAGTACTCGGTGATTTATGGGATGTGTGCCCTGGAGACCTGATGGCGGTGCTGAACATCTCAGAGTTTCCTGCTGCCAGCATGAGTCTGGAGTTGATTGTTCTGGCTTATCAGGCCATTTCCTCAGCTCTCAACTCAATTGCTCCTGTCTGTGTTCATCCCCTTCCCCTCCGCCCTCGGGCCCCTTGGTTTGACAGGTCTTTGAGGGAGTTGCGGCATGTGGGACGATGGTTAGAATGTCATTGGTGGAAATCTGCTCTAGAAGTTGACTTCTAGTTTGGAGTGGCATTATCAGCTCTACCAATCGAGATCTCCTGTAAGAAGGCAGAGTTCCTGTCAGGGAGATTGCTGTTGCTCAGAATCATCGGCTCAGCTTTTCAGAACTGTGGATAGGTTGGGCAACCCAACCTGTCTACCGCTTCGGCGTGCTTTTTCACAAAAGGAGTGTGATGAGATCACTTGATTCTTTGCAAATAAGGTTGCCAACATCAGATCGGAGATCTGTCTTACCCACTCTATAGGGGATGCTGTTAGTCAGTGTTCAGTCGCGGTACCTCAAGTCTCCTGGAGTTCCTTTGACCTGCCGAAGTTCGAGGATGTTATGCGGATTGTCCAGGGGTTGCACCCTATGTGCTGTAGTTTAGATCCGGGTCCAGCCTCCCTGATTTTGGGATGTGTTGAGATTGTGGGCCTGTTTCTGGCTCAAATATTCTGCTGCTCCTTAGAATTGGGTGAGTTCCCAAACTCCTTGAAAGAGGCGGTGGTGACTCCCCTCTTGAAGAAAACTTCACTGGACTCAGATATTTTTGCTAACTACAGACCTATCTCTAACCTTCTCTTCATTGGGAAGGTTATTGAGAAGATAGTGGCAAACCAACTGGAGGACCATTTGACCATCCATAATATCTACGAACCTCTCCAGTCTGGTTTTTGTAAGAGGCATAGCACTGATAGTGCTCTGATTCGGGTGCTCAATGATCTCTTGATGGCGAGAGATCAGAGAAACCATTCTATTCTGGTGCTCCTTGATACCTCTTCAGCTTTTGACACTGTAGACCACAGGGTTTTGATCAAGTGCCTGAGGTCCATCTGTTGACTGTTGGGTACAGTGCTCGGATGGTTTACATCTTTCCTATCTGGGAGAACACAGAGTTGCTTCGGGGATTTTTTCCTCTGACCCTTTCTCTCTGCCCTGTGGGGTTTCTCAGGGCTCAGTGCTCTCCTTCATGTTGTCTGCAGTGCACATGCTGCCCCTCGGAGACATTGTAAGATGGTGTGGGCTGAGGTTTCACTGCTATGCTGTCGATACCCAGCTCTACCTTTCTTTTGCCCCCCGACCAGGCTAGTGCTTTCTGTTATTTAATAACTGCCTTGCTGAAATCCATGATTGGATGAATTCAGGCTGGTTAAAGTTGAACACAGGTAAGACTGAGGTTATGGTTGTGGACCCAGGTCACAGGATAGAGGGGTTGCAGACTGGTCAGCCCTCTGGTTTATTTCTGGGGGGTGATCAGATCCTTACCTCTGAATGGGTGTGTAACCTGGGAGTGGTGCTGGATGATGGGCTGACTCTCTGTTGTCAGGTGTCAGCAGTCATAAAGTCTGCATTTTACCCTCTGAGGAACATTGCCAGGGTGAAACACCTCATTCCATCTAGCGATTTACCTGTGTTGGTCCACGCTGCCTTCATGATCTCTTGCCTTGACTATTGCAATTCCCGGTATCTGGGGCTTCCTGGGGTTGTTATCCACCACTTGCAGCCAGTGCAGAATGCTGCAGCCAGATTGTTGACAGGGGTGTCAGGCAGGACACATATTACCCCTGTACTGCGCGATCTGCACTGGCTGCTGATACAGTGGTGGATCACCTTTAAAGTAAGGCTTTTGACCTACAAAGCCCTGCCCCGAATACTTGAAAGAGCTTCTGATTCCTTACAGCCCTGTACATCAGCTCCATTCAGCTGACGAGGGGTTGCTGGAGGTTCCGAGGGTTATTTTAAAATCTTCTGGGGCCCAGGCTTTTATGTTTATAGCCCCAGCCTTCTGGAATTCTCTGCCCCGTCAGCTTCAGGAAAGCACGACCATGGGGAGTTTCAAATGGGAACCAAAGACTCATCTGTGGAGACAAGTGTTTATGGGTTAGTGATTGTATTATTAGGATTTTAAACATGTATTTAATTCTGTGATTTTATTGTTCATCTGTACAGTGCCTTAGTGTTTGAAAGGCGCATTATAAATGAAGTGTTATTATTATTATTATGTTTCAAACAGCAATTTAGCTCTTGACTATAGGTATATATATTATTACAAAAAGTTTGCAAGCTCAACCCCAGTATTTACAATACAGTTTAGTGAAATTAGTGGGTGGCTCCTGGTGTGTGACCAAACAGAAACATATGGTTAAGGTACCAGGGCACTACTCCCCATTTTGATGCATCAAAGCCTGCACTTTTCTCAAATTAACTCCTATGTTCTTACTTTTCATACTCATCATTCAGCTGAGCCAAGATTCAGTCTGCAGCTGCTTCTAAATCCTAGTTCACTGGCCTAACCTTAGCCCACTGCTTCCTCTTACTTACCTAGAAATTAACTGCCTTGATACTCCAAAACAAGCACTTTCTACCTCTTTTCCTGTACTTGTGTTTTTCTGTGTTATTGTCATTTTTATGCAACATGTTAATGCTTGCCCATAATTCTGTACTTTAATGTGTACTGTTTTTTCTTTTTTGATTATGCAATCTGGAACTACCTGTCTGTGTCAAAGGACCTCCTTGTGAATGAGCTTGCTAAATGGAGTTTTCCTACTATAAACTTGAACTTGAAGCCTTCCCACTTCGGGAAAGTGACTACCTGCCACTTCTTGTAATTACTGAGCTCCCTATTAAAGCAGCAGTACTACGAAATCAGTAAGTGAGTTATCAAAATTCTGTTTTTTGGCTGTAAGCATGCAGCCAAAGTTCCAGTTTCCATACCTGTAAATGTTTTTTCCAGTCATTTTTAGTTTTTTAGATATTTGCAATTTATTTGAATGGTTGTAGCGCTACAACAAATATGGCAGCTGACTACTTTTCAGCTGCACTTTTTCTGCAGGTCACGTCAGTTCTTTTGACAACAGCAGAGGGACCCTCTGCTGACCATTTCCAATGTCTCTGCAAGTCATTCACATGTGCAGTTGGCAGCAGAGAGGGTTCCAGTGCAACATGCTTAGTGGCAGAAATACAAACAAAAGCAGAGAATAACTGAGTAAATTACTCGCGATGGTACAATGCCAGTGAGAAAGACTACCAGGTATATGATTAGCAGGGCACAGGGAATAAACTGTCAAAAAAGCACAGGGTTTTTTTTTTCATAGTACTGCTGCTTTAAAGTAATGAAGCCAGGAGAGTGACCTCTTCAAAAATATAGAGAAAGCAAGAAGACCTCAACTCTGATAAGGCAAGTTAAAATGTGATGCTTTTTACCTGACCGTTGGAGGTGGTCACTTTGCCGAAGTGGTCAGGCTTAATCATGGTTCAACTGGATGATGAGAACCAACAGCCCCTCTGAAAAATATGAAAAGTAAGAACATTGGAGTTAATTTGAAAAAAGTGCAGACTTTGATGCAGCACAATTGTGTGTGTGTGTGGGGGGGGGGAAGTACCCTGGTACATGAACGATAAGTATATATATTATTAAAAATATATTAATTTAATTTTCTCATGTATGTGTCCAACTTTGAGTGGAATGTTGCATTTTACAAATTATAGCCCAGATATTCGAAGGGGATGCACCCTGCACAACTGAGTTGTGCTGGCGCGTCTCCAAAGTGCGCCCCTGGGCCATATTCAAAGGTGAGGGGAGCCATACAGCTCCGGATGAGATGCAGCACAAAGGTAATGTTTACAGTGCATCCAGAGGGGGCGTCCCCTGCATATGCAGCACACTGCAGTATTCAGCCAAGGTGTGAGGCACAGCTGCCTGCACATCTCGGAGACGTGACACACAAAGCTATTCCTGGCAAACCAGATGTAAGTCGTAGCCACCCGGGGCAGGCTGCCATATTGCACAGCACAACACAGCAGTCTCCAGCCCCTGGGTGGCTAGACCCCCTTCCCAATCCCTGAACATGTCAAATTATCAGCTTTCCAATATTCCTGGTAGTCTAGTGGCCCCCCTCCCATCTCCGATCGTATTGCACAATAAATGTTCACCCTTAACCCCTGGTAGTTCAGTGGTACCCCCTCCCAGGCCCGATCGTATTGTACAATAAATGTTCACCCTTAACCCCTGGTAGTTCAGTGGTACCCCCTCCCAGTCCCGATCGTATTGTACAATAAATGTTCACCCTTAACCCTGGTAGTTCAGTGGTACTTCTCCCAGCCCGATCAGATTGCACAATAAATTTCACTTCTTAACCCTGGTTCAGTGGTACCCCTCCCGCCCCGATCAGACAGCACAATGAATGTTCACCCTAACCCCTGGTAGTCAGTGGCATCTCCCCAGCCCCGATCGGACAGTACAATGAATGTTCACCCTAACCCCTGGTAGTTCAGTGGCACCCTCCCATCCTTGATGGTATTGCACAATAAATGTTCACCCTAACCCTGGTAGTTCAGTGGCACCTCCAGCCCCGTTCGATTGCACAATAAGATGTTCACTCCTAACCCCTGGTAGTTCAGTGGCACCCTCCCAGCCCCGATCTGTACACAATGAATGTTCACCCTAACCCCTGGTAGTCTAGTGGCACCCCCCACCTCGATCGATTGCACAATGAATGTTCACTTAACCCTGTATTCAGTGGTACCTCCCAGCCCCGATCGACTGTACAATGAATGTTCACCCTTAACCCTGGTAGTTCAGTACCCTCCCAGCCTGATCGACTGTCCAATAAGTGTTCACCTAACCCTGGTAGTCAGTTAGTTCAGTGGTACCTCCCAGCCCCGATCTGACACAATGAATGTTCACCCTAACCCTGGTAGTTCAGTGGCACCTCCCACCCCCATCAGACAGGCTAAATGTTCACCCTAACCCTGGAGTTCAGTGGTACACCCTCCCATCCTCGATTGTGTTGTGCTATAAATGTTCACCTTAACCCTGGTAGTCTAGTGGCACCCTCCCACCCCGATCATATGCTCACACTGTTTACCCTAACTCTGGTAGTTAGTGCACCCTGCCATCCCGATCATACAGAATAAATGTTCACCCTAACCCTGGTAGTCTGGTACCCCTCCCAGCCTGATCAGACAGTACAATTAATGTTCACCTAACCCCTGGTAGTTCAGGGTACCCTCCCAGCTCCCGATCGACAGTACAATAAATGTTCATCCTAACCCCTGTGTTCAGTGGTAACCCCCTCCCATCCCCGATGTATTGTAAATGTTCACCCTTAACCCTGGTAGTCCAGTGGTACCCCCTCTAGCCCTGCTCCTGTAATGAATAATTATCTATATCTCCGTAGTCTAGCAGCCCCATCCCATACCACTTGATTGTGACATTCTATTCCAAATCTCACCTTGTAGCCCATTGGTACCCTCCTGTACCCAAACATGACTGTGTTGAAAAACACAATCCCAAACCTGCCCTGTAGTCTAGTGAACCTACCAAGTGAGAGACCTCCACTATCTCCAGCATGACTATAGCGGAGCAGCACAACCGACCCACCATATTGCATTGACAGAGCTGTCGTGAATGATGGCACAGTACTACAGGCTACGAAGCTGAAAGAAGGCTATAGCACACTGCAAGCCCATTGTCGCAGTGTTGACCAGTCCTGTGGTGTTTACTGTTGTCAGGACAGCTCTGTCGATGCAGATGGTGTAGCGGTGGGCAGCGCCCACCGCTGCTTGGCAATGCTAGCGGAATGGTTCCTGTGGGGGGTCCATGCTGTCGTATATTCTGGCTCATTTGAAAAGCTCTGTGGTTTGCTGATTGCTTGTTATGACCTGGAGGAGGTAATAATCTTCTTAGTACCGGTTAGGCCCCATCTGGGAGTACTGCATGTTGTACTGAGACTACACCTCATATGGGTTTAACCAAATTGAGGCAGTCCAGAGAAGTGGGACCAAAGGTTACAGGATTTTCACACACTATTGTATAATTGTTAGAAACATTTAGGGTGTGGTATATCATGGATATTTACATCTGGTGGTTGGGCAAGGCTACAGCTGCGGGCCCAACCATCTGAGAAGTGATGATATCCTATGATATACCACACCCTGGAGTGACTTACTGTTATTATGAACTCATCAAGTTTTATAAATAAAATAAAAGAAACCGTTTTAAACGTTGAATTAGTTTGGTGGTGAGAAGTATTTTATATAGCTCAGACAGACAGCAAGGAGGTTGATGTGCTTGAGCTTTTTTTTTTGCCATGGTGATGTAGCTGATATTATCATCGTTTCAAAGAGCTCTGCCAATCAGATTCCTCTATTTATGTTCCTCAGTTTATAATCCTGTTTAAACAATGTCTCTTTCCTTATTCTGCAGCCTAGTGAAGTTTCTATTAATCTATTGGTATAGTCACACAGAAATGTTTACATAAGGGGTCAGTATTAAGGGAAGGCACGTGAATTATTTATACTAACATCTAGATCAGTTACTGGTCAGCTTAATACTTGTTTTGTTGTTATTGGATCAACTGTTTGAGACCATTTCATTCTGCAGTGTAGTGAAAAGCAGTAGTACTACCTAACCTGCTTTCAATGTGGCAGGTGGCAGAAATGTTAACAAAACAAAGGACAAGGAGCAGATTTTGCAATAGTACAACGCCCAAAAGATATTAGGAACAAGTTCAAAAACCACTGGAATATACTGTTAAAAAGTCAGATTTTTTTTTTACATTGCACTGCTACTAGTTTCAGTACAAATATATCTGTACAGTCATACTCAAAGGGCTTTTGGAAACAGACATCTAATCTAATGTTAATTCCCCTGTGATGGTATTTTTGAAATATTGGAAACTGTTTTATCTTCTGACTGGCATCCCAATGTGTCTCTCCACCCTCTCTGATGCCAGGTTGTCCCATGGAACTGAGGAGTTATTCTATTGTGGAGTGTTACACCATCTATGTGACATGCGGCACCAAATATATTTATTGTATGCACTGCAGCTGACAGGGAACCTCATCTGAAGAAACAAAATCTTGTATTTAATTGATTTGTTATGCCTGTCTTATTTATGCTGTTTATTTTAATTTTCAGATAGTGGACTATTATAGCATCGCTATCTGTAGTCAAAATAAGTTATTTTTCTACTAAGTACATTGCAGGACTGAAGGAGGTGAGGCCTTTTGCATTATTTAAGATCTGCAACAAGGATGATACACAAGAAGCATGGAAAAGGATGAGAAGGGACTTGGGGTTGGTGGTGGTCAGAAGTATGGCCACTTGATTTAATGCAAGAAGTGTACGCACCTGGGAAACAAAACCCAGTTTATACAATGGTTGGGTGGCAACAACAAAATGGAAAGGGACCTGGGGGTAATCATATCAGATGATTTGAAGAGCAGGTACTTCGCCGCCCTCCTCGTGTGTATAGTATCTCCTTGTTGTTGAGGGCATTAAACATTTATGCACTTTTCTGTTGTGTTATAGATCTCAACTGACCCCCATAAAACAAAGCATGTCTGATATGCCTTTTGTGATGTCAGAAATGAATGCGTTGTGTGTGCTCCATAGATCTATTGGTGCCTTTCAATGATGTTTTACTATTTGTTGCCACTGAACAATGAAAGTGACTGTCTATAAACAGGATGGTAACTCCAGTGGCTGCTTTGATTTTTCTACATGCACCTCTAAATAGTACTAAACACCATAGACATATTGCATACATAGAGTGTTAATGACCCACCTCAGTATTCATTTTCTGACATCACAAAAGGAGGCGGTCAGCAGGGCTTTGTTTTTATGGGGTGCAACTTTGGATGCTATAACTTTTAACCAGGGAAGATGAATTTTACTCCTTAACAATAGGTTGTCTCTTTATTGTATGTTTGAGGGAGGTTCGATAGTAGGTACTGTTTTGCTGTTAGGCGTGTGTCACAAGGCAGTAGGAGGCTGAGGGATACTGGAATATATAGGAGAGGCACCAGCAGAAAAGATAAAATTGATAGTGATAAGGACTGTTTCCCACCCAGTCTGCCCATTTCTTACCTAATGATGTCTGTGATTCTAGCTAACCAACAGCCACTTCTTCCAACCTCCACTTCTGGAATTGCTTTGTCTGTCCCATGCATTTTGAATTCCACTGTTTTGATCACAGCTCTGGTGCTGTCCATGCATCCACAACCTCTGCATGAAAAAACTTCCTCAACTACCTGAGCCATCCCCCTGTTCTGCACACCTCTTTTCTGAAAGATGCTACCCTGTACTTGTTGATTCCTTATGTATTTGAAAGAATCATGTCCTCTCCCTTTCTTCGAGGCTATGTATACTAGGATCCAAGCTATCTTGTTATGTCTTCTGCAGACCCTGCACCATTTTAGTTGCCTCCTCTGGTCTGCTCCATCCTGTCTACATTCGAGATTGGGTCTCACAACTGCACGTGCAGTACCCAGATGGGTCTCACCAGTTGTCTGTACAGAGGATAACAACTTTTTTTTTTACTGGTGATGCCTCCCTATGCATCCCAGCATCCCACCAGTCCTACTTACTGCCCTCTCACATTGTTTGCTCACCTTAGGTCATCTGATGACTACCTCAGGTCCTTTTCCATTTTTGTTAGTATCTCACCCCACCCCAATGTGTGTACTTTTCCTGTTTTTGTTTTCCAGGCATTATTTGCACTTAGCATTGAATCTGTGCTATATCCTCTAACTTGCAAGTCCCTTCTCATCCTTTCCACCCCACTTTGTGTATCAACTCTGTTGCAGATCTTGTGTTGTCTTCAACGAGACATACTTTTCTTCCAGTCTCTCTGCAATGTCGCTATAAAGATATTAAAGAGGAACAGTCCTAGTACTGAACCCTGCGGTACCCCACTAGTAACCCCCCTTTCTTCAGAGTGAACTCCATTTACTATTACCCTCTGTGTCCTGTTCTCTGGCCATTTTTTTTTTTATACAGGAAGTTGTTATCCCTCTGTACAGACCGCTGGTGAGACCCCATCTGGAGTACTGTGTCCAGTTCTGGAGAACCTGTCTCCACAAGGACATAGACAGGACGGAGGCAGTCCAAAGGAGGGCAACTAAATGGTAGGGATTTCAGGAGAAGTCATATGAGGAGATTGTAAAGAGTTAGAGTAGGTACTATTAAACAGCATCTATTTCTCAAACATATATTAAAGATCTGCTCTTCGTCGGGGGTACAACTACTATGCACTTCCCTGTTAAAAAGCGCACCCTATTCTGCAACCCCATAAAACAAAGCCTTGTCTGACACCTCTTTGTGATGTCAGAAAATGAAGGCTGCTTTGGTGTGCTCCATAGATCTATATTGGTTCCATTTGTCAATGACGTTAGTACTGTTTAGAATTGCCACTTGAAACAATGAAAGTGACCCTCCAGTAAATAGGGACTGCTATCCAGCAGCTGCTTTGATTTGTCTACATGGCACCTCTAAATAGTATTAAATGCCATGCATTGCATACATATAGTAATGACATGCACCTCAGTATTCATTTTCTGACATCACAAAGGAGGCGGTCAGATATGGCTTTGTTTTTTATGGGGTGCAACATGGGGTGCTATAACCTTTAACCAGAAGGAAGGCATAGTAATTTTAATGCCCTCAACAGTAGAGCAGATTCACTGCTATATATGTTTAAGGGGAGCTGGCTGCCAGACAGTAGGTACCTGCCTTTAATAGGTTTACCCTTGAGGAAAGAAGAGAGGGGATATGATAGAAACTTTGGCACCTTTCAGTGCAATCAACAAAGTCCAAGAAGGTAGCATCTTCAGAAAAGAGATGTGCAAGAACAATGGGACATAATTTAAAGATGGGGGTGGGTTGGGTGGTTCAGGGACAATGGTGAAGTATTTTTTTCACAGAGAGGGTGATGGACACATGGAACAGCCTTCCTGAATAGGTTGTGGGGTCTAAAACTGAGAGAATTCAAGAATGCATGGGACAGACATAAGGCAATTTTTGTGGGGCGGGGTAGGAAGAAATAGGTTGTTGGTCAACTAGGATCTGCAGCTTATCCTGTAGGTAGGAAAATGGGCAGACTAGTTGGGCCAAGCAGTCCTTATCTGCTGTCAGTCTATGTTTCTGTTTCATGTTCTTTCATGAATCGTGGTAATGTAAATGATGTGCTACCCATTTAATGCGTAATCTGACAGGCTGTCTATGTGACAACTGCATGAAATTTTCTAGTGGTTCACAACTAGTCTTTGGCACACACCAGATACAACTTCCCAGGATGTGACCGAACAGTTCTAAAAAGAAAAAAATGCAAAAAATATCAACCACATTAAAATGTGATAATAATCGGTGCATAGGTTGAGACAGAAATCTCAATTTATCAAGGAAAATGTGTTAGGTTATTAAATTTAGTTTGCATTCAGAAGTAGCTGGTGGAATAAGTATTGGTAGCAAGCAATAAGACTTCACATTTATACAGGAGTTGTGACTGCTGCGAGGACTGGTAACCACGTTTGGTGCCACACTGCTCTCACCTAGCAGCTGATATGAGGCGCAGACAGGAGCACTCTCTCGCAACCAGAAATTGGAGATTGAAGCCACCAGGACAGTCTGTGGTAGCGGCCGTCTTGCAACCAAATTATACAACTGTGGTGAGCCTGAAAGCAACACAGGACTGCTACAAGAAGGCAGCAGCTGGCAGCAAGAAAAAGGCACACAAGAAAGTAAAGAAACCAGCAGCGTGGCCAACCACAGCAACGAGTCCCCAAAAGGTTAAACATGCCAAGCCAGAGGCAGCCAAGAGCCCGGCTAAAGCAGGCGCAGCCAAGCCAAGGTCATGCAAACCCGAGCAGCAGCAAAGCCTAAACTGTAAAAGGGCCCAGAAATACAGTGGTGAAGCATCAATGAATCACAACACAAGGGCTCTTTTCAGAGCCAACTTTCATAAAAAGCTGTTCTTGGTTCAGCAGGTTGTGACACTGTCACCGGGGCACAGATATGGTTGAAGTGTGACCCATTAGTTTGTAATTATATCAGTGATGTCCACCATTACTGGGCTCCTATACTTAGTAGTTTTCTGTAGCAAAATACCGAGCTTCCCCCCCCCCCAATAAAAACCTCAAGTCCCATACATGTAGGGGCCATCTCTTGGAGGTTGGATCAGTGCATTACCGCAGATGAACACGGCACAAAAGCAGAACGATGACCAGCTCTCTCCAATGTGTAGTTGGTGGCTCTGAAAAGAGCCTTTGTGTTTCATTCTGGTCTATCTTGGGTCGACAGTTGCAGGTCTATGCCATCTCCCCATGGATGCAGCGTGACAGCTGGATATCTTTGGGCATGACGGTGACCCTCTTGGCATGAATGGCACACAAGTTGGTGTCCTCAAAGAGCCCCACCAGGTAAGCCTCATTGGCCTCCTGCAGGGCCATGACAGCTGAGTTCTGCAAGTACAGGTCTGTCTTGAAATCCTGAGTGATTTCCCGGACCAGGCGCTAGAAGGGCAGCTTACGAATGAGCAGCTCAGCAGATTTCTGGTAGCAGTGGATCTCCTGCAGAGCCACAGTGCCGGGCCAGTAGCGGTGAGGTTTCTTCACTCCTCCCATAGTCGAAGCACTTTTCCAGGCAGCCTTGGTGGTGAGCTGCTTGCGGGGCGCCTTCCCACCAGTGGACTTAGCGCGGTCTGCTTTGTTCAGGCCATCTTCTCCACTGAACAAGGTCTCCGTCTGTTGTCAACTAAAAATCCAAATAATATCCTGCAGCAAATAAACTGAATTTATAGGCCATTGCGAACACACCCCTTGGCACTGATTGGTCATATGCTAATTTTCATCCGCCCTTATGTCTGATTGGTTGGAGAGTGCAGCATACCGAACTCTTTATTGCGATAGGTCAACTGATCAGTGTGTTCTCTATAATTAGCTTTTGCACAGTCGTATAAATGTCAGAATTAAAGCAAGGATAGTATGAATGTGCTGATGCATTGTGGTCTGGGGTGAAAGAACTCACCCGGGTCTCAACTGCTGGACTGCCCATCCCTGCCCGGTACCCATCCTTTACCAACACTCTCATTCCAGTCTTTTTTCTCCTTGCTCTCTTGAATTGTTTCCCCAGAATGTCCTTTGGGTAAATTTTCTTGAAGTATTACTTGGCTCACAAACCGCAACATATTGTGCAGTTGGAAGATACAGGTTTCTGGATTTCTTTTGTTCCACTGATCAGTTTGTGCTTTTCAGGTTAATGACTGGGTTTCAGTGCATGGAGCGCTGGTGCCATCTAGTGGCCACAAGCGGCACTGCCCTTTGTTGTGAGGTGCTGTGAGGGGGAGCTTATGGAAACCAGACAGTGTTTTACACAAACTACAATACAAACCCCAAAGGGTCTTAAAATCTTAGATTTAAAGCACCAGTCATGAAAATGGACTGAAACAAATCATTCTGCATATGTGCACATTTTAGATTTGTCTTTACAAATTTTATCAGGGATGCAAACGTGTTGCTTGTTAATCTCCATAGACTCAGTGACCAACTTCCACGTCCCCTGTAATCGAGGTCAGGACTGAGAGGTAATGTTCCCACCGCAGAAACCACAACAGCTGATATATAACAAATCAGGCAGTGCTGTCAGCCTACGTTTATGGCAGTGAGCGATTTTAAAGATCAATGGGCAATATGTTTGTCTGGTCTATGTTTTATGATGTGTGTAATGGCATGTAATACACCTCGAATATGTAAGCACACTAGCAATGTCTGTTTTTTTGTTGTTACAGTTTACAGTTTTACAGTGTTTATATACCAAACTCGTCAGATCCCCTCTCAGTCCGTAGTCAGGCAGAACCTGGAAAGTATGTCTATTATAGAGGTCATGACGCCAGTTGTTTTCACTTTGGTTCTGTTTGATGACTTTGTTGTCTTTAGAGAGAGTACAAGCTGATTGGAAGCAAGCACGCTGGAGTGTGAGCTGAACTGACAGCTCAGACACTGACCCATTGACATTCTTGGCTGGCTGGATCAAAATGTTAAACAACATCTCTTGCCGACTCCATTTCTATAAATTACACTAATCCCCGGCGAACAGCCTATTCAGCAGTTCTATCACTTAGGTAAGAGCAATAACTCTTTTTGTTAACTTCAGTCTCTAAGGGTGCATGTCACCGACTCCTGCCAGAGAAAGTTAAACCATGAGCCTGAGTCAAAAACAATTCTGTTTAATAAAACCATCATAATAAAAAAAAAAGAATTTTGGTAAATTACAGAATGATATTCGCTTTGCTACTAGCTATGAAAATCTATTGATTATATTTTTAAGAATTTAAAATTTCTTATAGTGCCTATCTATAGTGGGTATTATGTTCAGACTTTTGATCCAATTTGTTATTCTCAAAATAATATTTTCTCACTGGAATCTAATTTGCCTATTAGTTCTTAATTTATAAAATAAAAGGGTGGTAATTTCTAACAATATTTAAGTCTCTTTTAAATAAATTGTGAGGTAAGGACAAACTTATTGAATTAGTAATTATAAAACTAAGAATTTTTGTTAATGTCTCTACTTCCTTTATCTAAATTGAAAAATAGGTCTCTTATAATAAATGTTCCTAAATTCGCCGGAGTATGTTAATAGTCTCAGTGGTAATGAGAGCTCAAAATCATCTTCGTATTTTTCTTTCTGTAAAGGCTGATCTCCAATAACAAAATATATTCAGGTTAAAGATTTAAATAGTTCTGAAGATCTACTTTCAGCCTCTTCCAGCGCATTCTGCTGTTAAATATTTTTTTCCAGATTGCAGTCGCACTATAAGAGTAGTAGGGTATAGGAGCCAAATTTTATCTCTCAGTAAATAAAGCTTTTTCTTGATGTCGTTATACTTCTTTTGCTTTTCACGGACACCACAAGTAAATCTTGAAAGAACTACAATGAGGCTCTCTGCTCACTGCAGAGGTTTTTTCTGCCTAGCAGCTAAAAGGACATGCGGGTTTTTTCCTTGTAGTTGAGAAACTTCATAATTATAATCTCGAGGCCTGGCCTCGTGGTGGGATTCTCCCAAGAGCTCGATGGGCTCTTTCTAGATTGTACCTTTCACTAAAAGGCTAAGGGCCTAATATTTTCAACAACAATTCCTGAATAAAGGAGACGTAGTCTGGGCCTTCTAGCTTCTTTCAGGGAGCCCTGCCAAAATAAGGTTGTTCCTCCGGTTTCTAGCTTCTTGATCTTCCAGTCTCTTTCTAATTTCTTTACTTTTTTCCGGACTATCCCTATCTCCTGTTCCATTGTTTAGACTTTCCTCCTCGTGGAGGAGATTCGAACTTCCACGCTGTTTGGTCTCTTTGAGCTAGTGAATGTAAGGCTGGCTTTTACCTCCGCGAAATCCACCACCAGACCTTTGCAGAAGAAATTTAATTTTAATGTCGCTAGGGTGTACACCTGAGCTTCCTCATTAGGGCAGATCCTCACCCTGTTCCAGGTTAGTGGGTGACTGAGGCTTAGGCCGCTCGAGTTGCTGGGGCTCGCCCCTGCCAGTGGTTCCACCTGCTCGGCTTCCATCCTCAAACTGACTCTGGGCCAGGCCTGCACAGGACACCTCATGGACATACTCTTTGTCACCCAAATAACCACTGCGATTCCACACAGCCCGATAGGAGTAGGACAGACAATGTCAGCCAAACTTAGAAGCTACTCAATGAATGCGATTTACCAGTGTGGGGTACTTTTTAACTAAAGACTTTATCGCTATGGGCCTCGGAGAAGTTGCGCGGTGTTTTTGGTATCGGATTGGTGTGATTTTGTGGCGTTTTAGTGGTGTAGACGGAAGTAGTGGGGTATGTTTTTTGCAGATGATATAAAGATTAAAAATGGGATGATACAAGTGTGGGAGAGGATGTAGTGTGAAATTGGGGTTGTGGGGTAAGTTGTTTGGGTTATGGAAGAGCTGAGTATAAGTAAGGTGTAGTAATGTATTTGGGAAATAAAATTTAGGGAAGAGTGTCAAAGGGAGAGGGGTATTAATAACAATAAAATGAAAAGGGATTAGTGGTAAGTATTAGATGACTTAAAGGTAGTGAGTAATGTGAGAAGGGTGTAGGTGAGGGTTGGGGGATTGGTAGATTTAGTAGGTGTGATGGGTAGAGATTTATATGTTTACTTGAGTTTTGGTTTGTTCAATTATTTGCTTGGACTTGCTGTTTTTCTTTGCATATTTTGTGGTTGTTCTATGTTTTTAAATTTTCTACTGTTTTTCTGTAATGACTATTTAGGAGTTTGTTTGTTTCTACTACTTTTTGAAATAATATTTTAATGTTATTTTGAAGTGTTTTCTCTCTTTTGTGTTATTTTCTACTATTTTGCTGGAAGATGTTTACTGGTACTTTGTTTATACTTTTAAGTGTATTTAGTGTTTTGATTGTTCTTTCCTTCTTTCTGTTTAGGGAGTATATGTTTAGATTTTCAAATTTTTTCATAGGATAGGTAGTTTAAATTTTTTGGCTACTTTTTGTTGTTTCTTCTGAATTAGTTTCAGTTTTCTATATTCTTTTTGAGGTATGGTTTCAGAATTGGACTTTGGTTTCTAAATGTGGTTTAACACTAGATGGGTGTATCAGGGTATTATGGATTTTTGTTTTGGCTGGTGGGTTTTCTTGTGATGTATTCCTAGTATTTTACTATTTTGAAGCATTGTTTACTGCTATTGTTTTTCTTTTTTGTGTTCTTTGATAGTAGTGATTTTGTGTTCTTTGTTTTATTATTTAGATTTTGTTTTATATAGTATTTTGTTTCTTGTTTTGGAAGCTGTGTATGGATGTATACTTTTGGATGAATGGAAAGTTTATTTTTGACTATGTTTCAAGTTTTAAATTTCTTGTATTTTTTTATTTTTCTTGAGTGTTTGTCTTTGTTGTAGATGGTTATTTTTTGTAAATAGATTTCATACTTTTCATGTTTTCATAATGTTTCTTATAAATAGATATATTAGGGGTTTCTAACATTGATTCTTGAGGGATTTGCTTGTGATTTTTGTGTTTTAATGCATTTTATTTATTTTTGGATTTCATTTCCTGTTTTGTGTTTTCATTTACTTAATTACTTTCTGTTTGAGTTTTAGGTTTGGATATTTTATATAGTAGTTTCTTGTGGAGTATGGAGTGTGTATTTTTTGAAATCTAGGTAAATTATTTGGCCATTTTCTTGATTCAGGATATTGGATGTATAGGGGAGAGATATACCAGTAGAAAATAGGAAGTTGTTATGTTTTGTAGAGACAGTTGGTGAGACTTTTATTTGGAGTATTGTGTGTAGTTTTTAAGATTTTGCGTAAGAATATAGACAGGATGGAGGCAGTTTAGAGAAGGGTAATTAAATGGTGTAGGGTTTGCAGCAGAAGCTATGAAGAGAGATTAAAGGAGCTTAATATGTATATCTCGAGGAAAGAAGGGAGAGGTGCGATGTCATAGAAATTTTTAAGTAGTTATTTATTTATTTGTTTTTGTTTACTGGTAAGTATATTAGACAAATTAAGTGTTTATTTTTTAGTTATGACTTGGAGGGTTATTAATGGTATATAATGTGAAATATTGAAAAAATAGGGTAATATATATTAGAATTGTGTACATTGATAACATTATGAATTAGGAAATATAGGTTATTATAAGAGGTAATAAATAGTAAAGTATAGGTATGGGCGATAGGTGTTCTAGATGTACCTGGTAGATTAATAAGGTATATACATTCAGATTGCCAAATTAGGTATAAAGGAGTAATAGGTTTGAAGGCTAGATTAGGGAGGTAGAAAGATAGTGGGACAGGTGTACTTTAAGGGAATTAACAAAGTCAAAGAGGATAGTATTTTTCAGAAAAGACATGTGCAAGAACAAGGTAAATTTGAAGATAGAGGGGGATGGGTTAAATATAAGGGAAGTATTTTTTTCTATGGAAAGGGTGGTGGATATAGAGAAGGCTTCTTGGAAGCTATAAATATAGAAATATAGAAGTTGATGGTAGATAAGGACTGGTAAGTTTATCTAGTTTTGTTTATTTTTTTTTACTTTATAATGTGTTATCGGTTTTTGTTTGTTAATGGGTTTATTTGTTTATATTATTTGTATTGTTTTATGTTTATTCTATGTATGGTTGAAGTTTCTGTACTGTTTCTATATTTGCTTACTTTGAGGTAGGTTGCTCTATGTATCTACTACTTTTTCTATGAAAAGAATTTCTCATATTACTTCTTAATTGACTTCTAATTCTATGCTGTGTCTTTCTTGTCCTGCTAGTTTTCTTATATTGAAATATGTTAGACTTTTCACTTTTGTTAATGCTCTTAAGGTGTTTGAATGATTCAATCATATCACCTTTCTCCTCTTGCTCTAGGGTATACTTATTAAGCTTCTGTTAATTATTCCTCATATGTTTTCTGATGCAGTCTCTGCAACCATTTTGGTTGAATCTTCTGAATTGCTTAAGTTTGTTAATGTCTCTTGTGAAGGTGTGACTTCTAGTATTGTATGTAGTACTTCAGATGGGGCTTTAACTAGTGTCTGTGTAAAGCGGGATTATTACCTCTTCCAACTTGTGATACTTCTACTAATACACCTTAACATCTCCCACCTTACTCTACTGCTTTAGTGGTCTGCTTTGATGATTTCAGGTCATTAGTGATGATGATGCCCAAGTCTTTCTTCCTTGTGACTACTAGCAACTCTTCCTGGCTTTATAGGTGGCTTCAGGGTTTCTCTCTATGTGCATGATCTTGCACTTCTTTGCATTAAACCCCAGTTGCCACCCTTCTGACCATTTTGCTAGTTTATTCAGATCTCTTTCTCATTCTGCCCACCCCATCTGGATCATCTACTCTGTTGCAGATCTTGGTGTCATCTGCAAACAGACAAGCTCTTACCTCTAGTCCATCTGCAAGGTCACTAATGAAGATGTTGAAGAGGACTGGCCCAGGACTGATCCCTGAGGTACCCTATTTGTGACTTGTATCTCTTCTGACTGTATACCATTTACCACCACTTCTGTTTTCTGCCCATCAACCAGTTTGCTACCCAGCTGACCAACTTCTGACCTACTTCTTGAGCCTACCCAGCTTATTAATCAATCTTCTATGTGGAACAGTATTGAACGCTTTGAAGTCAAGGTTGGGATATCAACTGCTCCCTTGGTCCACCACTTGGTTACCCAGTCAAAGAAATCTATGAGATTAGTTTGACAGGACCTTCCTTTGTAAACCCATGCTGTCTTGGATCCTATGCTCCTATGGATTCCAGGTGTTGTACTATCCTTTCTTAAGGAGTGCCTCCATAATCTTGCCCACCACTGAGGTAAGACTGACTGGTCTGTAGTTCTCTGCCAACACTCTTGTGGAGGAGATTATCATGAGCCCTTCTCCAGTCTTCTGGGACCTCTCCTGTGCTCAGAGACTCACTAAACAGTTGTGATAATGGCTCTGCTAGTTCCACCTTTAGCTCCTTTAGTACCCTGGGATGTATGCCATCGTGGGGTTAAAACAGTGGGTAATTCAAGAATGCATGGGACAGACATAGGGCAATTCTGATGGGGGTTAGATGAAATAGGCTGTTGGCTAACTAGGATCTGCACCTTATCCAATAGGTAGGGAAATGGGCAGACTGTGTGGGCTAAGCAGTCCTTATCTGCCATCAAAATCTATGTTTTGTGTTATTATATTTATATTAGTAGAGTACTGGTCTCAGTTTATAGAGTGCCTCTTTTGAAGGGGGAGTTATGGAGTGTGAGAACAAGATATAGGAAGTATTTTGCAATGAAACAATACATATAAAATAAGGGTAGTTCATAATGTCATGTTTTATAATGGTTTACTTTTGTATGTTTTAGTACTCTTAGGACTGTGTCCGATCATGGAAGCTGTATATGGTGTGTCACAAAGATTCGTTGTAGCAAACCGCTTTGGAAATATTATATGCAGCTTTGTACATAAATAATAGTTTATCAGATTATGCATTAAATGAATAGCACATAATTTGTCACCATAAATCATATTCTCTGAACTGGCTGACAAAAGTGTAAATAAGTAATTAACCTATTTAATTTTGACTACAGAAATCCATGCCTATAATCAGTCCACTTCCTGAAAATAAATATAGATGACACAGGTATAACAAAATACAAAGAAATACATGTTTGATTATTTTTTGTAAAATGGAGTTTACTGCTTCCTACATCAACTGTCAGACTACAGTACAAATTATTTATTTTGTGCCATGCCACATTCGCCACTAGATGGCGCCAACGCTCCATGAATAGAATAGCCTCCTCAATCAAGTTCTAAGGGAGAGCCTGGCATTCGAAGAGAAAGGGTGCAAAGAGAGAGAAATCCTGGGATGCCAGATGGTGAAAGGGATTTCTAATAGTTCAACCTGTTGATACCTAGTAACATCAGAGGAAAGAAGAAATTACTCACTTTAGTAATTATGTTTCTTCTAATGGAGTCTTGCTGTATTCTGACTATTGTAGTTAGCCCCAGCACTCAAACTGTGCCGGAGGGAAGAGGGTTAATTTTCTATGCAGAGCATAGAACGTTGAGCTTGAGTTTGGTTCAAACCTCTGTCTGCTGCACTTAGAAGCACACAACCATCAGATTCTTACGAGCTAATACTAACTACTATGTGGAAACTGTAAATTTTTTACTAGCCATATGGCAACCAAATATTTTGATCTCCAAAAGACTCAAGTCAAGAAATCAAAACCAGGTAGTGAACAACTTAAAACTGTTAAATTAATAATATAATCTACTTCTCTCAAAAAGAGGGAGGTCCAAATGCACCCCTGGGGTGCAATACTGCACCTGCAGCCCACTTCTCAAAACAGGTTCTGAGAGGGGAGGTGGGAGGGAGGCCAGAATACAGCAAGACTCCATTAGAAAAACATAATTACTAAGATGAGTAATTTTTTCCTCAAACCACATGAAGTCTTGCTGTATTCTGACTATTGCAGACTACTAAGCAGTACCTCCATGGAGGAGGAAATCAAACCTAATTTGGGAATAGGCTCTGCAGTATTGCTGTACCAAACTGAGCATCACTCCTAGCCTGGATGTCCAGGGAGTAATGTTTAGTAAATGTATAGACTGTTTTCCAGGTGGCTGCTTTACATATCTCTAGTAAAGGAATATCACTGGATGCAGCCAGGGAAGCAACTGTACTCTAGTAGAATGAGCCCTCAGACCTGAGGGAGGTATTTTGCCTAGCTTCTCATAGCAGAATTGAATACAAGAGACAATCCATATGGCAATAGTTCTTTAGTGGCAGGTTCCCTTCCCATAAGTGAGAAACAACTGAGGGAGTCAAACCTGTGAGCCTTAGTACGCTCAATATAGCAACTAAGGGCTCTTTAACATCCAAACTGTGTAAACATCTTTCTCCTGAAGAAGCATGATCAGTGAAGAACGAGGAGAGACATAGATTGGTTCAGATGAAAATCTGAAACCACTTTAGGTAAAAACCTCCTGTTAGTTCTAAGGACCACCTTATTTCTATGGAATGAGATAAAATCAGGCTCCACTGACAGAGCTTGAAATTCACTGATACACCTGGCAGAGGTAATAGCTACCAGGAACACAGTTTTCCAAGTCAAGTACTTAAGCTCTGCTGAAGACAAAGGCTCAAAGGGGTTGTATATGCTGAGCAATGCAAACATTAAGATCCCAAGTAGGGGTAGGATCCCTAAAAGGGGATTGGCATGAAGCAATCCCTTGAAAATTTATAGAACACAGGATGAGATGACTGTGAGGAAGGCTTTCCCACTGACAGAAAAGCAGAAACAGCTGACAAATGTACTTTGAGAGTAGCTGATCTGAGGCCTAGGGTTATTAAGATGAACCTATAATCCAGAACTGTAGACAATTCAGCAGTGTCTGGGGATATATATTTCTGGGAACACCAAATGCTAATTTTTTCCATTTGGAGTTGTAAGTTTTTCTGGTGGCAGGTTTTTGAGAGGCTTTGAGAATATCCAGAACCCCTTTGGGACAGATGCAAATCTGCATACTCTAATCCTTCAACAGCCATGCCTTTGAGATTGAGAGACCAAGATTGGGGTACCAAATCCTCCCTGAGAGGAGGTTAACAGGTTGTAATTTCTGGGAAGAGATGGGGAAGATGGACTGCTGGGGGTGGATTGCAATAGGGGGTACCAAGGCTGCCTGGCCCAGTCTGGAGCAATCAGAATCACTTTACAGGGTTGTGACCTTTATCTTGACCAGAACTTTGAACAGTAGAGGAAAAGGAGGGAAGGCATATATAATTTCCTCTCAGTTCAAAATCAGAGGATCCAGAGGGACTGAGCCAAGACTGGGGGTCTGCAACAAAACAGAGGAATTTGGTGATTGTCTGGGGCTGCAAAGAGATCTATCTCTGAGGCCCCACCTTGAAAAAAATCACTTTTCAACACTAGAGGTCCAGGGACCATTTGTGATTGGCCCTGGGAGATCCTGCTCAATGCATCTGCTAGCACATTGTCCTTCCCTGGAAGGGTGGACTACTATCAGAGAGGTCTGCAGAGAATAAGCTTGGGGCCACAATTTCATGGCTTCTATGCACAAGGTCATAGACTGAGTGCCTCCCTGCTTGTTGATGTACCACATGGTGGTGGTGGTGTCTGTCCTGACCTGAACCACCTTGTTCTGCACTGACTGAGAGAAAGCTTGCAAGGCAAGAAAGACTGCCCTGAGTTCCAAGGAGATTGACATGAAGAAGAGATTCCTGAGGGGACCATAGTCCCTGGGCTGTGAGAGCCCCCCAGATGGGCTCCCCACCCCAATAGAGAAGCATCTGTGGTTAAGACCACAGAGGAGACTGAGTGATGAATGGGACCTTTTCTTAGGGTTGCTCTGATCCTGCCACCATTGGAGAACCTGGATCAGAGTCTGAGTCACTGAACTAGTTTGTTAGAGAATCTTTCTTCTGATACCAAAAGGCCCTCTGGTGAAACTGAATGTCCCTCATCTGAAATCTGGCCCCTTGGACCACTGGTGCAGAAGCTGCCATGGGCTCAGAAGTTGAAGGAAGTGCCTTGCTGGCTGAGAGACCAGAAGGTGGAATGAAGAAGCCGGCTCATAATAGCCCTTGCCCTTTCCAGGGGAAGAAAAGCTCTTGTTTTGACTGTATCCAACTCTGCACCTATGAAGGTGAGGAGCTGTGAAGGCTCTGAGAACTGACTTGGGAAGATTGAGTAAGGAATCCTAAGGAAATTAGCACTTGCTGAGTCACTAGCAGGTCAGACTTGACTTGGTCTGGGGACTGACCCACAATGAACTAGTCATCCAGGTATGGAAATATGGAAATATTCTTCCTTCTTAAAGCAGCAGTACTATGTAAATCAGGAGGTGACTTATCAAAATTCTGTTTTTTGCTGTAAGCATGCAGCCAAAGTTCCAGTTTCCATACCTGTAAATGTTTTTTTCCACTGCATCTTTAGTTTTTCACATATTTTGTAATTGATTTGAAGTGTTGTAGTGCTATACAATATGGCTGCTGACTAATTTTCAGCTGCGCTTTTCTACAGGTCATATCATGTCTTTTGAAAACAGTATAGGGACCCTCTGCTGACCATTCCTGATGTCCCTGCAACTCATATAAGATGTATAGTTAGCAGCACAGGGGGTTCCAGTGCAACATGCTTAGTGGCAGAAATGTAAACAAAGCAGAGAATAACTTGAGTAAATTACTTTACTATAGTACAATGCCGTGAGAAAGAGTACCAGGTATACAATTAGCAGGACACAGGGAATAAAACTCAAAAAGTGCAATTTATTTTTTTCTTAGTACTGTTGCTTTAAAAAGGCCACTACTACTGCTAGGCATTTTGTGAATACCCTGGAGCCGATGTCGTGGGTCAAGGGCATAGCTTTGAACTGATAATGGCCTGAAGGCAATTCAACCTGAGGTACTTTCTGTGGGAGAACCTGGTGGAATGTGAAAGTAGGTATCTTTTAAGTCCAGGGAGGCTAGCCAGTCCCCTGGCCTTAGAGAGGGAAGGATTGTTCCTGAGTCACCATTTTGAATTTTGGTTTTAAAGATGTTTGTTGAGGTATCTTAAGTCTAAGATGGGTCACCACTCCCTATCTTTTTGGGATAAGGAAGTACTCTGGAGGCTACAGACTTTGCCCCTGTGCAATGTAGGAACTCTCTCTACAGCATTTAGAGCCAATAGAGAAAAAAAACCTTGCCTCTAAGGCAATGGTTTTGGAGTTGCTTGCAGGTGGAAAAGATCTGGCTGTCAGCTTTGGAAATTTCTTGAAGCTGAGAACTGTGCCTTGGCTTACCTCACCTCCAGGACCCACTTGTCTGAGGTAACAGACATCCAGTCCTTGATAAAGTAAGCCAGCCTGCCTCCTACAGGAAATGGTGTCGCACTCCAGGCTGCCACATCAGGGTGTCTGCTTGCAGGAGCCTGAGGTTGAGGGGCGGATGCAGCCCTGCTTATCCTCCTTCTGCCTCTCCTCTGAAGAACCCTCTGAGGAAAAGAAGAGGCCTGTGGTCGGTATAAAGGCCTAGTGAAAAGGCCTGCCCTTGCCCCCCTAGTTTGTTGCCTTTGAGGAGTTGCATGCCTTTTCCTTGGCCTGTGCTCCTATGGGTGGTCCTACACTCATCCATTTTTTTTTCATGTAATTCTCTGTCTGTTCCTAAACAGAGAATTACCTACCATGGGGGAAATTCATGACCTTAGCCTGGGTGTCCTGTGAGAGACTGGTACATCTGAGCCAAGCCATTCATCCAAAGAGCCACAAATGTAATCATGACTCTAGAAACACATCATTGAGTCCATAGCAGCATGGAATTGTACCTTAGATGCCCTTGGTCCCATCAGCAGCCACCTCCTCCAGCTCCTTGGCCAGCTGGGGGAAGCCTGCTTAGCCAGTGCCAGTACAGTGTCCCACCTGACTTCTGGTACCTGGCTGTATTAGGCTATATAATTAGCCTGCTCTGAGTCCCCAAGGCAGATGCCATGTACTGTTTCTTTTGCCATGGCATCCAGCCTTCCTAGAGTCTTTATCTGGGGTGTGTGTAGCCAAGGGTACATTAGCCTTTATCACAGGCTGCAGCCAGCACAACCCCAACATGGCTGCATTGTTGATACAAGTACTCTGTACCTGAACCTGATAAGGTGTATCTTTGTCCATCTTTCTGGTTGAGATAGAGAGGAAAATTTGAGTTTATAAAATCTTTTGTGTCTGTTTTCTCAAAAGACTTATGAAGGGAATAGATGTCTCTTGGACTCTGGAATGTCCATCATCTCTACATAGTCAGGTTCCTCTTGTTCCTCCAATGGCTTCCTCATAGGAGCTGAAGAGTTTCTGCCACTTTCCTATAAAACATGTAGTGGGAAGGGAACCAGAAAGCCTAGGAGGGGAAACACCAGAAGGCCTGTCTGGGGAGATGTCCAGTTCAATGTCAGTTGCTGCTGTCTGAACCACTGTAAGTCCCATCTGCTGTGATTCCTTCCCTGATCCAAGCCCATTCACTTCTTCCCTGTAATGGTGGACATCTGCTGCTGCTGTCCCTAAACCCCACCAGCCCCATCTGCTATGATTCCCTGCCTGGTCCAAGCCCATTCACTTCTGTCTCTCGAGTTACACGGTAGCTGCTGCCCAACACCTGAAAGCCCTAACTGCTCTGATTCCCTCTCCTTATCCCACTCCCACCACTTCTTCCCCTGCTGGCATCTACTCTGCTGTCCCGACTCATCAGCCAGCCCCATCTCCCATGATTCCCTTGCCTGATCCAAGGCCCTCTTCACTTCTGTCTCTCCAAAGTGGTATCTGCTGCTGGTGTCCCAGCCCCGTCAGCCCCATCTGCATTGACTGTCTTCCTGGTCCAAGCCCAATATCTTCTGTCCCTCCAGTGGCATCTGCTGCTGCTGTTCATACTCTCTACTAGCCCCATCTGTTATGATTCCTTCCGAGGTCCAAAACCCATTCACTTCTGTCTCTATAAGTAGCAGTATCTGCTGCTGCTTCCTGACCCCTGCCAGGCCCTATTCATTATGAGTCCCTAACCTGGTCCAAGCTCCTTCTTTACCTCTGTCTCTCCTAGTTTGCATCCGTTGCTTCTGTCCCAATCCCCACCAGTTTCATCCAGATGATTCATTTGCATGGTCGGGCCCATTCACTCTGTCTCACTGTTGGCATCCCAGCTGCTGTCCCAAACCCCAGCGAACTCCATCTGCTAAGATTCTCTCCTGGTCGAAGTCCATCCACTCTGTCTCTGTTGGCATCTGCTGCTACTGTCCCAATTCTGCAAACCAAACTGCTTCATTCCCTTCCCTCGTCCAAGCCCTTTCACTTGTCTCTCCAGGGGCATTTGCTGCTGCTGTCCCATCCCGAAAGCACCCATCAGCTATGTTTCCCTCTTGTCCAAGCCCACCACTTCTTCCCTCCACCATGGCATCTGCTGCTTGTTCCAACCCCGCCAGACCAATCTGCTACGATTCCCTTCCTGGTCCAAAGCTATCCTTCCCTTCTTCCTGTTGGCACTGTTGCTGCTGTCTGAACCACTGCAAGTCCCATCTGCTGTGATCTCCTTCCTGATCCGAGCTCATTCACTTTTCCCTGTAATGGTGACATCTGCTGCTTCTGTCCCAAACCCCACCAGCCCCATCTGGGTATGATTCCTTGCCTGGTGCAAGCCCATTCACTTCTGTCTCTTGAAGGTTGCACTTGCAGCTGCTGCCCAACACCTGCAAGCCCCAACTGCTCTGATTCCCATCCCTGATCCTACTAATCTACTTCTTCCCTCTAATTTGGCATCCACTTCTGTTCCTGAATATAATCCAGTCCCATCTGCCATGATGTCCTTGCCTGGTCCAAGCCCTTTCACTTCTGTCTCCCAGTGGCATCTGCTGCTGGTGTCCCAGCCCTGTCAGCCCCATCCACTTTGAATTCCTTCCTGGTCCAAGCCCAATAACTTGTCCCTCCACTGTAGGCATCTGCTGTTGGTGTCCTGACCCCAACCAGTCTCTATCTGCTATGATCTCTTCCCTGGTCCAAGTCCATTCACTGCGTCCCTTTATAATGTGTCATTTGCTGCTGCTGTCCTAATTCCAACCCTGTCTGCTAAGATTCCTTTCCTGGTCCAAGCCCTTCACTCTGTCCTCCAATGTGGAATTTGTTGCTGTTGTCCCAACTCCGGAGCTCCCATCTAGCTATGGTTCTCTTCCTGCTCCAAGCACACCACCCTTTTCTCCAAGGCAGCATTCAAGCGTTGGTGGTCTGCCCCGCCCAGCACCATCTGCTGTAATTCCCTTCACTGGTCCAAGCACCCCACTCTGTCCCCTCCAGGCGATTAGCTGTTGCTGTCCCACCCCCGTCCAGCCCCATCTACCATAATCCCTTCCCTGGTCAAAGCCCATTCACTTCTGTCTCTAGGGTTAAATCTGCTGCCCTGTCCCAACCCCCACAAGCTCCAACTACTATAATTCCCCTTCCCCGGTCAAACCCATTCACTTCTTCCCCTAGGTGGCATCTGCTACAGCTGTCCTAACTCCCGCTTATCCTATCTGCTGTTATTCCCTTCCCTAGTCAAAGCCCATTCATCTTGCTCTCTACTGTGGCATATACTGTTACAGTTCTGATGCCCACCAGACCCATCTGTTATGATTCCCTCTCTGGTCGGCTCTGTTCACTTGTCTCCTCCTGGTAACATCTGCTGCTGGTGTGACAAGACCTACTAGCTGCATCTGCTATGATTCCCTTCCTTGGAAGAAGCCCATTCACTTCTTGCCCTCCATGGTGGCATCTGCTGCTGCAGTCATGACCCCGCAACCCCCATGTGCTAAGATTCCCTTCCATGGCCCAAGCAAATTCACTACTGTCTCTCCAAAGTGGCATCTGCTCCTGGTGTCCTGGACTCGCCAGCCCCATCTGCTATGATTCCCATCCCTGGTCCATGACCATTCACTTCTTCCCCTATAAAGATGGCAACTGCTGCTGGTGTCCCAACCCATGCCAGCCCTATCTACTATGGTTCACTTCCCTGAGCCAAGGCTTTTCACTTGTCTCTCCAAGTGAATTCTACTGCTGTTGTCCCAACCCCTAAGCTCCATCTGCTATGGTTCCCTTCTGTAATCCAAGCCCTTTCACTTGCTCTGCTCCATGATGATGATTAGCTGTTGCTGTCCCCACCCCGTCCAGCCCAATCACTATAATCCTTCCCTTCTGGTCGGCCTGTTCACTCTGTCCTCCTGATACATCTGCTGCTGGTGATAAGACCCACAAGCCCCATCTCGCCATGATTCCTCCTTGGCAAGGCCCATTCAATTTCTTCCTCTCCAACATGGCATCTGTTGCTGCAGTTCTGACCCCTGCAACCCCATGTGCTATGATTCCTTCCCTGGCCCAAGCACATTCACTTGTCTCTCCAAAGTGGCAATGCTCCTGTGTCCTGACTCACCAGCCCAATCTGCTATGATTCCCTTCCCTGGTCCAAGACCATGCACTTGTATGTCAAAGTTGGCATCTAGTGTCATTGTTCCAAACCCAGCAAACCATATCTAGCAGGGATTCCCTTCCCCAGTCCAAACCCATTCACTAGTCCTCTATGGCATTTGCTGTGCTGTCCCATCCCACAAGCAACTGGCCTGCTATGATTCCTTCCCTTGTTCTAGCTCCATTCACTTCTTCCCTCCAGGATGGTATCTGCTGCTGCAGTCCCAATGACTGCAAGCCCTGGCCTGCTCATGATTCCCTCTCTGGTCTGAGACCATTCACTTTTCCCCATAAAGATGGCATCTCAGTTGTCTGTCCAACCACAGCCAGACATATCTGCTGTGATTCCCTCCTGGTCCAAGCCTATTAACTTCTTCCCAACCAAGTGACATCTGTTTGCAGTCCCAACCCCCACAAACCCCATCTGCTATGATTCCCTTCCTTGGTCAAAGACCTTTCACTCTGTCTCTAAGCAGCATTATTGTTGGTGTCCGGGCCCATTAGCCCCATCTGCTATAATTCCCTTCACTGGTCTAAGCTCATTCACTCCAGTCTCCTGCTGCAGCATCTGCTGCTGCCCCAACCAACACCTGCCCACATGCTATGATTCCTTCCCTGGTCCAAGCCCATTCACTCCTTCCCCATAGAGATTGCATCTGCTGCTGCTGTCCCAACCCCCACCAGCACCACTCTGCTACGATTCCCTCTCACTGGTCCAAGCCCATTCACTTCGTCTCCTATGAGTCATCTGCTGCTGCTGCGTTGTTCCAACCACAGCAAACCCCATCTGTTGTGATTCACTTTCCTGGTCTAAGCCCATTCACTTCTTCCCCTACAAAGGGGGCATCTGCTGCTGCTGTCCTAACCCCCACCAACCCCATCTGCTATGATTCCCTTGAATGGCCCAAGCAAATTCACTTCTGTTTCTCCAAGGTGGCATCTGCTGCTGCTTTCCCAGCCACCGGAAGCCCCATCTGCTATGATTCCCTTCCCTTGTCCAAGCCCATTCACTTCTTCCCCTCCAACATGGTATCTGCTGCTGGTGTCCCGGCCCCCACCATCCCCATATGCTATGATTCTGTTCCCTGGTCCAAACCCAATCACTTCTGCCCCCGCTAAGGTTGCATGTGCTGCTGCTGTCCTGACCCCCCCAACCCCATCTGCTATGATTCCCTTATCTTGTTCCAAGCCCATTTACTTCTTCCCCTCCAAGATGGCATCTGCTGCTGCTGGCCCAACCATCCTCAGCCCCATCTGTTATGATTCCCTTCTGCGGTCCAAGCCCATTAAATTCCTCCCCTATAATGGTAGCATCTGCTACTTCTGTCCCAACCCCCACCAGCCCCATCTGCTACAGTTCCCTTCCCTAGTCCAAGCCCACTCTACTTCTTCCTCCATAGAGCATCTGTGTGCTGTCCCAGCCACTGGAAGCCCATCAGCTGTGATTCCCTTCCTGGTCAAAGCCCATTCACTTCTGTCTCCATGGAGGCATCTGCTTGCTGTCCCAGCCACTGAAAGTCCCATCTGCTATGATTCCCTCCCTAGTTCATGCCCATTCACTGGGTTTCTCCAGAGGATCTGCTGCTGGTGTCCCAGCACCCACCAGTCTGATCTTCAATGATTCTCTTCCTGGTTCAAGCCCCTTCACTCTGTCTCCAAGGTATCTTCTGATGCTGTGCCAACCCCGATGTCCCATCCACTATGGTTCCCTTCCTGGTCCAAGCCCATTCACTTATCCCTCCTGTTGGCATCCACAGCTTTCTGTCACAACTCCTGCCTGCTCCATCTGCTATGATTCCCTCTCTAGTCCAAGCCCATTACCTCTGTCTTTCCTCGTTACATCTGCTGCTGCTGTCCCAAGATCCACAAGTCCCATCTGCTGTGATTCCTTCCTTGGTACAAGCCCATTCACTTCTTCCTCCAAGGATGTGTCTGTTGCTTCTGTCCTGACCCCTGCCAGTCCTATCTGATATGATCTCTTACCTGGTCCAAGCCCTTAACTCTGTCTCCTAGGTGGCATCTGCTGCTGCTGTCCCAACCCCACCAGCCCCATCTGCAATGATTCCATCTCCTTGTCCAAGCCCTTTCACTCTGTCTCTCCAAGGTGGCATCTACTGCTACTGTCCCAACCCCTGCAAGCCACGCCTGCTATGATTCTCTTACGTGGTCCAAGCCCATTCACTTCTGTCTCTCCAAGGTTTCATCTGCTGCTGCTGCTGCCCAGACCCAAGCCAGCCCATCTGCTATGATTTACCTCCCTGGTCCAAGACCATTCACTTCTTCTCTGCGAAGATGGCATCTGCTGCGGTTGTCCCAACCCCTGAAAGTCCCATCTGCTATGATTCCTTTCCCTGGTACAAGCTCATTCACTTTTTCTCTGTCAAGATGGCATCTGCTGCTATTGTTCTGACCCTCACCAGTCCAGTTTGCTATGATTCCTTCTCTGGTCCTAGCCCTGCTCACTTCTGTCTCTCCAGTGGCATCTGCAGCTGCTGTCCCAACCCCTCAAGCCACATCTGCTATGATTCGCTCCCTTGTCCAACCCATTCACTCCTGTCTCTCCAAGATTTCATCTGCTGCTGCATTCCAGACACCCACTAGCCCCATCTTCACGGTTCCCTCCTGGTCCAAGCCCATTCACATCTTCCCCTATAAAGCTGGCATCTGCTGCTGCTGTCCCAACCACCTCAAGCCCCACGTGCTATGGTTCCCTTCCCTGGTCCAAGTCCTTCACTTCTTCTGTCCAAGGTGCCATCTGCTGCTGCTGTCCGAACACCCACAAGCCCCATCTGTTGTGATTTCCTTCCCTGGTCCAATCCCATTCACGTCTGTCTCTCCAAGGTTTCATCTACTGCTGCATTCCAGACACCCACCAGCCCTATCTTCTACGATTTCCTTCCTTTGTCCAGCCAGTTCACATCTTCCCTATAGAGGTGGCATCTGCTGCTGCTGTCCCAACCCCAGCAGCCCCATCTGCTACAGTCTCTTGCCTTGTCCAAGCCCATTCACTCTGTCTGTCTACATGCATCTGCTACTGAGACCTGGCCCTGCCAGCCCCATCAGCTGTGATTCCTCCTGGTCAAAGCCCATTCACTTCTGTCTCCAGGAGGCATCTGCTGCTGCTGTCCCAGCCACTGAAAGTCCCATCTGCATAATTCCCTTCCCTAGTTCATGCCCATTCACTTCGGTTTCTCACAGGCATCTGCTGCTGGTGTCCCAGCACCCACCAGTCTGATCTGCAATGAATCTCTTCCTGGTCCATGCCCTTCACTTGTCTCTCCAGGTGGCATCTTCTGATGCTGTGCCAACCCCACATGCCCCATCTACTATGGTTCCTTCCTGGTCCAAGCCCATTCACTTCATCCTCCAGTTGGCATCCGCAGCTTCTGTCACAACTCCTGCCTGCTCCATCTGCTATGATTCCTTCTCTGGTCCAAGCCCATTACCTTCTGTCTTTCCTCAGTTACATCTGCTGCTGCTGTCCCAAGATCCACAAGTCCCATCTGCTGTGATTCCCTTCCTTGGTACAAGCCCATTCACTTCTTCCCCTCCAAGGTGGAATTTGCTGCTGCTGCTGACCCGACCCCCGCAAGCCCATCTGCTATGATTCCCTTCCCTTTTCCAAGCCCTTTCACTTCTGTCTCTCCTAGGTGGCATCTGCTGCTGCTGTCCCAACCATCCCAAACCCCAGCTACTATGATTCAATTCCGAGGTCCAAGCCCGTTCAATTCTTCACCTGTAAAGGTGGCATTTGCTGCTGCTCTCACAACCCCTGCCAGCCCCATCTGCTTCAATTCCCTTACCTAGTCCAAGCCCATTCATTTCTTCCTCTCAACTGGCATCTGTTGCTGCTGTCCCAACCACCGCTAGCCCCATCTGCTGTGATTCCTCCCTAGTCCAAGACCATTTACTTCTTCCCTTATAAACGTGCATCCGCTGTTTCTATCCCAAACTCTGTCAACCCCATCTGCTATGATTCCTTTCCTGGTTCATGCCCATTCACTCTGTCTCCTGGCATCTGCTGCTGCTGTCCCAGCCACCGGAAGTCCTGTCTGCTATGATTCCTCTCTAGTCCAAGTCCATTCACTTCTGTATCTCCAAGGTCATCTACTGCTACTGTCCCAACCCCTGCAAGCCGCTCTCTGCTATGATTCTCTTACGTGGTCCAAGCCCATTCACTTCTGTCTCTCCAAGGTTTCATCTGCTGCTGCTGCTGCCCAGACCCAAGCCAGCCCATCTGCTATGATTTACTTCCCTGGTCCAAGACCATTCACTTCTTCTCTGCGAAGATGGCATCTGCTGCGGTTGTCCCAACCCCTGAAAGTCCCATCTGCTATGATTCCTTTCCCTGGTACAAGCTCATTCACTTCTTCTCTGTCAAGATGGCATCTGCCGCTATTGTTCTGACCCTCACCAGTCCAGTTTGCTATGATTCCCTTCTCTGGTCCTAGCCCGTTCACTTCTGTCTCTCCAAGGTGGCATCTGCAGCTGCTGTCCCAACCCCCTCAAGCCACATCTGCTATGATTCGCTTCCCTTGTCCAACCCATTCACTCCTGTCTCTCCAAGATTTCATCTGCTGCTGCATTCCAGACACCCACTAGCCCCATCTTCTATGGTTCCCTTCCTTGGTCCAAGCCCATTCACATCTTCCCCTATAAAGCTGGCATCTGCTGCTGCTGTCCCAACCACCTCAAGCCCCATGTGCTATGGTTCCCTTCCCTGGTCCAAGTCCTTCACTTCTTCCTCTCCAAGGTGCCATCTGCTGCTGCTGTCCGAACACCCACAAGCCCCATCTGTTGTGATTTCCTTCCCTGGTTCAATCCCATTCACGTCTGTCTCTCCAAGGTTTCATCTACTGCTGCATTCCAGACACCCACCAGCCCTATCTTCTACGATTTCCTTCCTTTGTCCAAGCCAGTTCACATCTTCCCCTATAAGGTGGCATCTGCTGCTGCTGTCCCAACCCCAGCAGCCCCATCTGCTACAGTTCCCTTGCCTGGTCCAAGCCCATTCACTTCTGTCTGTCTAAGGTGGCATCTGCTACTGGTGACCCGGCTCCTGCCAGCCCCATCAGCTGTGATTCCCTTCCCTGGTCAAAGCCCATTCACTTCTGTCTCTCCAAGGAGGCATCTGCTGCTGCTGTCCCAGCCACTGAAAGTCCCATCTGCTATGATTCCCTTCCCTAGTTCATGCCCATTCACTTCGGTTTCTCCAAGGTGGCATCTGCTGCTGGTGTCCCAGCACCCACCAGTCTGATCTGCAATGAATCTCTTCCCTGGTCCAAGCCCTTTCACTTCTGTCTCTCCAAGGTGGCATCTTCTGATGCTGTGCCAACCCCTGCATGCCCCATCTACTATGGTTCCCTTCCCTGGTCCAAGCCCATTCACTTCATCCCCTCCAAGTTGGCATCCGCAGCTTCTGTCACAACTCCTGCCTGCTCCATCTGCTATGATTCCCTTCTCTGGTCCAAGCCCATTACCTTCTGTCTTTCCTCGGTTACATCTGCTGCTGCTGTCCCAAGATCCACAAGTCCCATCTGCTGTGATTCCCTTCCCTGGTCCAAGCCCATTCACTTCTTCCCCTCCAAGGTGGAATTTGCTGCTGCTGCTGACCCGACCCCGCAAGCCCATCTGCTATGATTCCTTCCTTCTCCAAGCCCTTTCACTCTGTCTCCTAGGTGGCATCTGCTGCTGCTGTCCCAACCATCCCAAACCCCAGCTACTATGATTCAATTCGTGGTCCAAGCCCGTTCAATTCTTCACCTGTAAGGTGGCATTTGCTGCTGCTCTCACAACCCCTGCCAGCCCCATCTGCTTCAATTCCTTCCCTAGTCCAAGCCCATTCATTTCTTCCCCTCTCAACTGGCATCTGCTGCTGCTGTCCCAACCACCGCTAGCCCCATCTGCTGTGATTCCCCTTCCTAGTCCAAGACCATTCACTTCTTCCCTTATAAACGTGGCATCCGCTGCTTCTATCCCAAACTCTGTCAACCCCATCTGCTATGATTCCTTTCCCTGGTTCATGCCCATTCACTTCTGTCTCTCCAAGGTGGCATCTGCTGCTGCTGTCCCAGCCACCGGAAGTCCTGTCTGCTATGATTCCCTTCTCTAGTCCAAGTCCATTCACTTCTGTATCTCCAAAGTGTCATTTTCAGCCAGTGTCCTGGCCCCCACCAGCCACTTCTGCTATGATTCTCTTCCATGGTCCAAGCCCAATCACTTGTTCCATCCATGTGGCATCTGTTGCTGTTGTTCTGACCCCACCAGCCCAATCTGCTATGATTCCTTCCTGGTCGAAGCCCTTTCACTTTGTCTTTTCTGGTAACATCTGCTGCTGCTGTCCCAAATTCCACCAGCCCCATCTGCTATGATTCCTTCCCTGGTCCATGTCCATTCACTCTGTCTCTCCAGTGGATCTGCTGCTGCTGTTCCAGCCACAGGAAGTCCCATCTAGTATGCTTCCATTCCCTATTTAGCTCCATTCACTTGTCTCTCTCCAAGCGGGATCTGCTGCTGGTGTCCGGATCCACACCAGCCGCTTCTGCTATGACTCCTTCCCTGGTTGAAGCCCATTCACTTCTGTCTCCTGGCTTACATTTGCTGCTGCTGTCCCAAGACCGCAGTCCCATCTACTATGATTCCCTCCTTAGTCCAGGCCCATTCACTTCTTCCTCCAAGGTGGCATCTGCTGCTGCTGTCCTGATGCCCCTAAGCCCCATCTGCTATCATTCTTTTCCTGGTCAAAGCCCATTCACTTTGTCTTCCAAGGTGGCATCTCTGCTGTTTCCAACCCCCACAAGCCCCATCTGCATTGATTCCTCCTGGTCCAAGGCTTTTCACTTATCTCTCTCCAGTGAGACTCTGCTGCTGTGCCAACCCATGCATGCCCCATCTGCTACAATTCCCTCTCTTGTCCTAGCCCATTCATCTCTTCCCTCTAAGGCAGCTGCCTGCTGCTTCTGTCCTGACCCCTGCCAGTCCTATCTGATATGATTCTCTTACCTGGTCCAAGCCCTTAACTCTGTCCTCCTAGGTGGCATCTGCTGCTGCTGTCCCAACCCCCACCAGCCCCATCTGCAATGATTCCATTCCCTTGTCCAAGCCCTTTCACTTCTGTCTCTCCAAGGTGGCATCTACTGCTACTGTCCCAACCCCTGCAAGCCGCGTCTGCTATGATTCTCTTACGTGGTCCAAGCCCATTCACTTCTGTCTCTCCAAGGTTTCATCTGCTGCTGCTGCTGCCCAGACCCAAGCCAGCCCATCTGCTATGATTTACTTCCCTGGTCCAAGACCATTCACTTCTTCTCCGCGAAGATGGCATCTGCTGCGGTTGTCCCAACCCCTGAAAGTCCCATCTGCTATGATTCCTTTCCCTGGTACAAGCTTATTCACTTCTTCTCTGTCAAGATGGCATCTGCTGCTGTTGTCCTGACCCTCACCAGTCCAGTTTGCTATGATTCCCTTCTCTGGTCCTAGCCTGTTCACTTCTGTCTCCAGGTGGCATCTGCAGCTGCTGTCCCAACCCCCTCAAGCCACATCTGCTATGATTCGCTTCCCTTGTCCAACCCATTCACTCCTGTCTCTCCAAGATTTCATCTGCTGCTGCATTCCAGACACCCACTAGCCCCATCTTCTATGGTTCCCTTCCTTGGTCCAAGCCCATTCACATCTTCCCCTATAAAGCTGGCATCTGCTGCTGCTGTCCCAACCTCCTCAAGCCCCATGTGCTATGGTTCCCTTCCCTGGTCCAAGTCCTTCACTTCTTCCTCTCCAAGGTGCCATCTGCTGCTGCTGTCCGAACACCCACAAGCCCCATCTGTTGTGATTTCCTTCCCTGGTCCAATCCCATTCACGTCTGTCTCTCCAAGGTTTCATCTACTGCTGCATTCCAGACAACCACCAGCCCTATCTTCTACGATTTCCTTCCTCGGTCCAAGCCCGTTCACATCTTCCCCTATAAAGGTCGCATCTGCTGCTGCTGTCCCAACCCCCACCAGCCCCATCTGCTACAGTTCCCTTGCCTTGTCCAAGCCCATTCACTTCTGTCTGTCTAAGGTGGCATCTGCTACTGGTGACCCGGCTCCTGCCAGCCCCATCTGCTTTGATTCCCTTCTCTGGTCCAAGCCTTATCACTTCTGTCCCCTCCAAGGTGGCATCTGCTGCTACTGTCCCTACCCCCACCAGTCCCATCTGCTAGAGTCCCTTCCCTGGTCGAAGCCCATTCACTTCTGTCTCTCCAGGGTTACATCTGCTGCTGCTGTCCCAAACCCCGCAAGCCCTAGCTGCTATGATTCCCTTCCCTGGGCCAACCCCATTCACTTCTTCCCCTAGGTGGCATCTGCTACTTCTGTCTCAACCCCCACTAGCCCCATCTGCTATGATTTCCATCCCTGATCCAAGCCCATTCATTTCTGTCTCTCCAAGGTGGCACCTGCTGCTGCTGTCCAGACCCCCGCCAGCCCAATCTGCAATGATTCGCTACCCAGGTCCAAGCCTTATCACTTCTGTCTCTCCAAGGTAGCGTCTGCTGCTGCTGTCCCAACCCGTGGCAACCCCATCTGCTATGATTCCTTTCCCTGGTAAAAGCCCATTCGCTTCTGTCTCTCCAAGGTGGCTTTTGCTGCTACTTTTCCAAGCCCTGCAATCCCCATCTGCTGTGATTCATTATCCTGGTCCAAGCCCATTCACTTCTTCCTCTCCATGGTGGAATCTGCAGCTGCTGTTCCGACACAAATGCCAGCTCCATCTGCTATGATTCCCCTCCCTGGTCCAAGCCCATTCACTTCTTCCCCTCCAAAGTGGCATCCGATGCTGTTGTCTTGACCCCCACTAGCCCCATCTGCTATGATTCCATTTCCTGGTAGAAGCCCTTTTAATTCTGTCTCTCCAAGGTGGCATCGGCTGCTGTTGTCAAAACCCCCGCATGCTCCATCTGCTATGATTCCCTTCCATGGTTGAAGCCCTTTCACTTCTGTCTCACCAATCAGGCATCTGCTGCTGCTGTCTAAAACCCCTCAGACCCCATCTGATATGATTCTCATTCCCTGGTCGAAGCCCATTCACTTCTCTCCCTCCAAAATGGCATCTGCTGTGGCCCCAACCCCAGCCAGCACCATCTGCTATGATTCTGTTCCCTGACCCAAGCCAATTCACTTCTCTCTCTCCTAGTTGGCATCTGCTGCTGCTGTCCCAAATCCCACAAACCCCATCTGCTATGATTCCTTTTCTATTCCAAGCCCATTCACTTCCTCCTCTCTAAGGTGGCATCTGCTGCTGCTCTCCCAACCACTGCAAACCCCATCTACTATGAATCCCTTCCCTGGTCCAAGCCCATTCACTTCTCTCTCCCTCTAAGGTTTCATCTGCAACTGCTGTCCAGACCCCCACCAGCCCCATCTGCTAAGATTTCCTTCCCTGGTCCAAGCCCATTCACTGCTTCCCTTATAAACTTGGCATCTGCTGCTGCTGTCCTAATTCCTGCCAGCCCCGTCTCCTATGATTCCCTTCTCTGGTCCAAGACCATTCACTTCTATCTCTCCAAGGTGGCATCTGTTGCTGCAGTCCTGGCCCCCACCAGCTCCATCTGCTATGATTCCCTTCCCCTGGTAGAAGCCCATTCACTTCTGTCTCTCCTGTGTTACATCTGCTTCTGCTGTCCCATGTCCTACAAGCCCCATCTGCTATAATTCCCTTCCCTGGTCCAAAACCATTCACTTCTTGTCCTCAAAGATGACTTCTGCTGCGGTTTTCCCAACCCCTGCAAGCCCCATCTGCTATGATTCCCTTCCCTGGTCCAAGCTCATTCACTTCTTCTCCTCCAAGGTGGCTTCTGCTGCTCTTGTCCCAACCCCCTCAAGCCCCATTTGCTATGATTCCCTTCCCTTGTCCAAGCACATTCACTTCTGTCTCTCCAAGGTGACATCTGCTGCTGCTGCTGTCCCAACCCCCTCCAGGCCCATCACCTGAGATTCCTTCCTGGTCCAAGTCCATTCACTACTGTCTCTCCAAAATTCCATTTGCTGCCACATTCCAGACCCCACCAGCCCCATCTTCTATGATTCAGTTCCTTGGTCAAAGCCCATTCACTTCTTCCTCTAGAAACATGGCATCTGCTGCTGCTGTCCCAATTCCCACCAGCCCCATCTGCTACAATTCCCTTCCATGGTCCAAGCTTTTTCACTTCTGTCTCACCAAGTTGGCATCAACTGCTGCTGTCCTAAACCCCGCAGACCCCATCTACTATGTTTCCCTTCCCTGGCCCAAACCCATTCACTTCTGTCTCTCCAAGTTGGCATCTGCAGCTGCTGTCCCGTCCCCTGCAAGAGCCTTCTGCTATGATTCCCTTCCCTTGTTGAAGCCCATTCTAGTCTGTCTTTCCAAGGTAGCATCTGTTGCTGGTGTCCCAACCACTGCAAGCCCCATATGCCATGGTTCCCTTCCCTGGTCCATGCACCACATCATCCTCCTTGGTGGCATCTGCTGCTCAGTTCAATTTCACCTGCTCCATCTGTTATTATTCCTTAACTTTTCCAAGCCCATTAACTTGTCCTGCATGGCAGGCATCAACTGCTGCTGCCCCAACCCCACAAGCCCTATCTGCAATGATTACCTTCCCGTAGAAGCCTTTAATTTGTCTCTCCAAGGTAGCATCGGCTGCTGTTGTCAAAACCCCCGCATGCTCCATCTGCTATGATTCCCTTCCATGGTAGAAGCCCTTTCACTTCTGTCTCACCATGCTGGCATCTGCTGCTGCTGTTCCAAACTCTGCAGACCCCATCTGTTATGATTCCCTTACCTGGTCCAAGCCCATTTGCTTCTATCCCTCCAAGGTGGCATCTGCGGCTGCTGCCCCAGACTCTGCAAGAGCCTTCTGCTCTGATTCCCTTCCCTGGTCCAAACTCATTCACTTCTTCTCTTCCAAGGTGGCATCTGCTGCTGTTGTCCCAACACCCTCAAGCCCCATTTGCTATGACTCCCTTCCTTTGTCCAAGCACATTCACTTCTGTCTCTGCAAGGTGGCATCTGCTGCTGCTGTCCCAACCCCCTCAAGGCCCGTCTCCTGTGATTCCCTTTCCTGCTCCAAGCCCATTCACTACTGTCTCTCCATGATTTCATCTCCTGCTACATTCCAGACCACCACCAGCCCCATCTTCTATGATTCAGTTCCTTGGTCCAAGCCCATTCACTTCTTCCCCTAGAAAAGTGGCATCTGCTGCTGCTGTCCCAATTCCTGCCAGCCTCATCTGCTAAAATTCCCTTCCATGGTCCAAGCCCATTCACTTATGTCTCAGCAAGTTGGCATCAACTGCCGCTGTCCCAAACCCTGCAAACCACATGTACTATGATTCTGTTCCCTGACCCAAACCCATTCACTTTTGTCTCTCCAAGTTGGCATCTGCTGCTGCTGTCCCAAACTACTCAAACCGCATCCACTATGATTCCCTTACCTGGTCCAAGCCCATTCACTTCTTTCCCTCCAAGGTGGCATCTGCAGCTGTTGTCCTGACCCTGCAAGAGCCTCTGCTATGATTCCTTCCTTGTTGAAGCTCATTCTAGTCTGTCTCTCCAAGGTGGCATCTGTTGCTGGTGTCCCAACCACTATAAGCCCCAAATGCTATGGTTCCTTTCCTGGTCAAAGCAAATTCATATCATCCTCCTTGGTGGCATCCTGCTGCTGCCAACCCTCACCTGCTCTATCTGCTATGATTCCTTCACTTCTAAGCCCATTCACTTCTGTCCCTGCAAGGTGGCATCTACTGCTGCTGTCCCAAACCCTGCAAACCCCATCTACTATGATTCTGTTCCCTGATCCAAACCCATTCACTTCTGTCTCTCCACGTTGGCATCTGCTGCTGCTGTCTCAAACCATGCAAACTGCATCCGCTATGATTCCCTCACATGGCCCAAGCCCATTCACTTCTTCCCCTCCAAGGTCACATCTGCGGCTGCTGTCCTGACCCCTGAAAGCCCCATCTGCTATGATTGCCGTCATGAGTCGAGGCCCATTCACGTCTGTATCTCCAAGGTGGCTTTCTGTTGGTGTCCTGGCACTTGACAGCCCCATCTGCTGTGATTCTCTTCCATGGTCCAAGCCGATCACCTCTGTCCCTTCCAGGTGGCGCCTGCTGCTGCTGTCCCAACCCCCACCAGCCCCATCTGTTGTTTCTTTGCTGGTCGAAGCCCATTCACTTCTGTCTCTCTTGGTTATATTCTGCTGCTGTCCCAAGACCCACAAGCCCCATCTGCTATGATTCTCTTCCTGGTACAAACCCATTCACTTCTTCCTTCCAAGATGGTATCTGCTGCTGCTGTCCCAACCTCCACAAGCCCCATCTGCAATGATTTCATTCCTGGCCCAAGCCCATTTAGTTCTGTTCTCCAAGGAGGCATCTGCTGCTGCCCCACCCCAAGCCAGCCCCATCTGCTATGGTTCTGTTCCCTGGCCCAAGCCCATTCACTTGTGTCTCCAAGGTGGCATCTGCTGCTGTCCCACCCCAAGCCAGCCCCATCTGCTATGATTCCGCTCCTGGTCCAAGCCCATTCACTTCTATCTCCAAGGTGGCATCTGCTGCTGGTGTCCTGGCCCTGCCATCCCCATTTGCTATGATTCTTCCTGGTCCAAGCCCAATCACTTTTGTACCCTCCAAGGTTGCATGTGCTGCTGCTGTCCTGACCACCCCTCCCACCCCATCTGATATGATTCCCTCCCTGGTCAAAGCCCACTCACTTCTGTCTCTCTTGGGTTACATCTGCTGCTGCTGTCCCAAGACCCTGAAGCCCCATCTGCTATGGTTCCCTTTCCTGGCACAAGCCCATTCACTTCTGTCTCTCCAAGGTGGTATCTGCTGCTGCCCCAGCCCCCGCCATCTCCATCTGCTATGATTCCCTTCCCTTGTAAAAGCCCATTCACTTCTTCTCCTCCAGGATGGCATCTACAGCTGCTGTCCCAACCATCCCTAGCCCTGTCTGCTATGATTCCCTTCCGTGGCCCAAGCCCATTCAATTCTTTCCCTATAAAAGTGGCATCTGCTACTTCTGTCCCAACCCCTACCAGCATCATCTGCTACAATTCCCTTCCCTAGTCCAAGCCAATTCACTTCTTCCCCTCTAAGTTGGCATCTGCTGCTGCTGCTGTCCCAACCACCACAAGCCCATCTGCTGTGATTCCCTTCCCTGGTCCAAGCTCATTCACTTCTGTCTCTCCAAGGTAGCATCTGTTGCTGCAGTCACAGCCACTGGAAGTCCTATCTTCAATGATTCCCTTCCCTGGTTCAAGCAATTTCGCTTCTGTCATTTCTAGCAGCATCTACTGCTGCTGTGTCAACCCCCACATGCCCCATCTTCCATGGTTCCCTTCCCTGGTATAAGCCCATTAACTTCCTCACCTCTAAGGTGGCATCCACTGCTAGTGTCCCAACCTCAGCAAACCCCATCTACTATGATTCCCTTCCCTGGTCCAAGACCATTCACTTCTTCCCCAATTAAGGTGGCATCTGCTGCTGCTATCCCAACCCCCGCCTGCCCCATCTGCTATGATTCCCTTCCCTAGTCACAGCCAATTCACTTCTCTCTCCAGGTTTCATCTGCAGCTGCTGTCCAGATCCCCGACAGCCCCATCTGCTATGATTTCCTGCAGTGGTCCAAGCCTATTCACTGCTTCCCTATAAACCTGGCATATGCTACTGTTGTCCCAATTCCCACCAGCCCCTGCCTCCAATGATTCCATTCCTTGGTCCAAGCCCATTCACTCTATCTCTCCAAGGTGGCATCTGTTGCTTGCTGTCCCAACCCCGACCAGCCCCATCTGCTCTGATTCCTTCCCTGGTCGAATCCCATTCACTTCTGTCTCTCCTGGATTACATCGGCTTTGCAGTCCCAAGACCTGCAAGTCCCATCTGCTATGATTCTCTTCCCTGGTCCAAGCTCATTCACTTCTTCTCCTCCTAGGTGGCATCTGCTGCTGCTGTCCAAACCCCTCAAGGCCCATCTGCTATGATTCCTTCCTGGTCCAAGCCCATTCACTACTGTTTCTCCAAGATTTAATCTGCTGCTGCATTCCAGACCCTCACCAGCCCCATCTTCTATGATTCAGTTCCTTGGTCGAAACCCATTCACTTCTTCCCCAATAAATGTGCCATCTGCCACTGCTGTCCCAATTCCTGCCAGCCTCATCTGCTAAAATTTCCTTCCATGGTCCAAGCCCATTCTCTTCTGTCTCACCAATTTGGTATCTACTGCTGATGTCCCAAACCCCGCAAACCCCATCTGCAATGATTCCGCTCCCTGGCCCAAACCAATTGAATTCTGTCTCTCTAAGTTGGCATCTGCTGCTGCTGTCTCAAACTATGCAAACCGATCCGCAATGATTCCCTTACTTGGTCCACGCCCATTCAATTCTTCCCTCCAAGTGGCACCATGGCTGCTGTCCCGATCCCTGCAAGAGCCTTCTACATGATTCCTTCCTTGTCGGCTCCATTCATGTCTGTCTCCAAGGTAGCATTTGTTGCTCCACCACAAGCCAGCCCCATCTGCTATGATTCCGTTCCCTGGCCCAAGACCATTCACTTCTGTCTCTCCAAGGTAGCATCTAATGCTGCCCCACCACAAGCCATCCCCATATGCTATGATTCTCTTCCCTGGTCCAAGCCCATTCACTTCATCCCCTCCAAGGAGGCATCTGCTGCTGCTTTCCTAACCCCCACCTGCTCCATCTAATATGATTCCCTTCCATTTTTCAAGCCCATTAAGTTTGTCCAGGCAAGGTGGCATCTGCTGCTGCCCCAACCCCTGCAAGTCCCATCTGTAATGATTCTCTTCCCTGGTAGAAGCCCTTTTAATTCTGTCTCTCCAAGGTGGCATCTGCTGCTGCTGTCAAAACCCCAGCAAGCTCCATCTGCTATGATTCTCTTCCGTGATCGGCGTCTGCTCACTTTGTCTCACCTGTTGGCAACTGCTGCTGCTGTCCCAAACTCCGTAGACTCCATCTGCTATGATTCTCTCACCCTGGTCGAGCCCATTCACTTCTGTCTCTCCAAATTGGTATCTTCTGTGACCCCAAGCCCAGCCAGCACCATCTGCTGTGATACTGTTCCCTGGTCCAAGCTCATTCACTTCTGTCTCTCCCAGTTGGCATCTGCTGCTGATGCTGTCCCAAATACCACAAACCCCATCTGCTGTGATTCCCTTTCCTGGTCCAAGCCCATTCACCTCTGTCTCTCCAAGGTGGCAAATGCTGCTGCTGTCCCATCACACTGCAAGCACCATCTGGTATGATTCCCTTCCCTTGTCCAAGCCCAATCAGTTCTTCCCTTCCAAGATGGCATCTGCTGCAGCTGTCACAAACACCATAAGCCCCATCTGCTATGATTACCTTAAGTGGTCCAAACCAATTCACTTCTTCCCCTATAAAGGTGGCATCTGCTGCTGCTGTCCCAACCCCCGCCTGCCACATCTGCTATGATTCCCTTCTGTGGCACAAGCACATTCACTTTCTCCCCTCTAAGGTGGCATCTGATGCTGCTATCCCAATCCCCGCCAGCCCCACCTGCTATGATTCCCTTTCCTGGTCCAAGCCCATTCACTTCTCTCTCTCTCTAAGGTTTCATCTGCAACTGCTGTCCAGACCCCCGCCAGCCCCATCAACTATGATTTCCTTCCCTGGTCCAAGCCCATTCACTGCTTTCCGTATAAACGTGGTATCTGCTGCTGCTGTCCCAATTCCTGCCAGACCCATCTAGTAGGATTCCCTTTCCTGGTCCAAGCCCATTCACTTTATCTTCTCTGGTGGCATCTGTTGCTGCTGTCCCAAGACCTGCAAGCCCCATCTACATGTTTCCTTCCAAGACCATTCACTTCTTCTCCTTGAAGATGACATCTGCTGCACTTGTCCCAACCCCTGCAAGCCCCATCTGCTATGATTCTCTCCTGATCCAAGCTCATTTACTTTCTCCTCCAAGTTGCCATCTGCTGCTGTTGTCCTAACCTCCTCAAGCCCCATCTCTTATGATTCCCTTCCTTGTCCAAGCCCATTCACTTGTTTCTCCAAGGTGGCATCTGCTGCTTGCTGTTCCAACCCCTCAAGGCCCATCTGCTATGATTCCTTCCTGGTCCAAGCCCATTCACTACTGTCACTCCAAGATTTCATCTGCTGCTACATTCCAGACCCCCACCAGCCCCATCTTCTATGATTCAGTTTCTTGGTCAAAGCCCATTCACTTCTTCCCCATAAATGTAGCATATGCTGCTGCTGTCCAGATTATTACCAGCCTCATCTGCTAAAATTCCTCCACATGACCAAGCCCATTCACTCTGTCTCACCAGTTGGCATCTACTGCTGCTGTCCCAAACCCAGCAAACCCCATCTACCATGATTCCATTCCCTAACTCAACCCCATTCACTTGTCTCTCTGTTGGCATCTGCTGCTGCTGTCCCAAACTACACAACTGCATCTGCTATGATTCCCTTACCTGGTCCAAGCCTTTCACTTCTTCCTTCCAAGGTGGCATCTGCAGACGATGTCCCAACCCCTGCAAGAGCCTTCTGCTATGATTCCCATCCCTGCTAGCTCCATTCACATCTGTCTCTCCAAGGTGGCATCTGTTGCTGGTGTACCAGCCCCCGGCAGCCCCAGCTGCTGTGACTCTCTTCCCTGGTCGAAGCCCATTCACTTCTGTCTCTCCTGGGTTACATCTGCTGCTGCTGTCCCAAAACCTGCAAGTCCCATCTGCTATGATTCTCTTCCCTGGTACAAACCCATTCACTTCTTCCCGCCAAGGTGGCATCTGCTGCTGCTGTCCCAACCCTTGCAAGCCCCATCTGCTAGGATTCCCTTCCCTGGCCCAAGCCCATTCTCCTCTGTCTCTCCTAGGTGGCATCTGCTGCTGCCCAACCCTGCCAGCTCCATCTGCTGTGATTCCATTCCTGGTCCAAGCCCATTCACTTCTATCTTCCAAGGAGGCATCTACTGCTGGTGTCCTGGCCCCGCCATCCCCATATGCTATGATTCTCTTCCTGGTCAAAGCCCATTCACTCATCACCTCCAGGTATCCACTGCTGCTGTCCCAACCCCTGCCTGCTACATCTGCTATGATTCCCTTCCTCTTCAAGCCCATTAAGTTCTGTCCCTGCAAAGTGGCATCTGCTGCTGCTGCCCCAACCCTTGCAAGTCCCATATGCAATGATTCCCTTTACTGGTAGAAGCCCTTTAATTTGTCTCCAGTGGCATCTGCTGTTGCTGCCAAACCCAAGCATGCTCCATCTGCTATGATTCCTTCCATGGTCGAAGCCCATTCACTTTGTCTCACCTGTTGGCATCTGCTGCTGTTGTCCCAAACCCTGCAGACTCCATCTGCTATGATTCTCTTCCCTGGTCGAAGCCTCATTCACTTCGTATCTCCAAAGTGGTATCTTCTGCAGCCCCAACCCAGCCAGCTCCATCTGCTATGATACTGTTTCCTGGTCCAAGCCCATTCACTTCTGTCTCTCCTAGTTGGCATCTGCTGCTGTCCCATCCCCTGCAAGCACCATGTGGTATGATTCCTTCCTGTCCAAGCCCAATCAGTTCTTCCTCTAAGATGGCATCTGCTGCTGCTGCTGTCCCAAACACCGTAAGCTCCCATCTGCTATGATTACCTTTGGCGTCCAAACCAATTCACATCTTCCCTATAAAGGTGGCATCTGCTGCTGCTGTCCCAACCCCCACCAGCCACATCTGCTAGGATACTCTTCCCTGGTACAAACCCATTCACTTCCTCCCTCTAAGGTGGCACTGCTGCTGCTGTCCCAACCACTGCAAGCCCCATCTGCTATGATTCCTCCCTGGTCCAAGCCCATTCACTTCTTCCCCATTAAGGTGCCATCTGCTGCTGTTATCCCTGACCCCCACCTGCCCCATCTGCTATGATTCCCTTCCCGACCAAGCCCATTCACTTCTGTGTTCTCCAAGGTTTCATCTGCTACTGCTGTCCAGACCCTCACCAGCCCCATCTGCTATGATTTCCTTCCTGGTCCAAACTATTCACTGCTTCCCTTATAAACGTGACATCTGCTGCTGCTGTCCCAATCCCCACCAGCCCCATCTGCTATGATTCCATTCCTGGTCCAAGCCCATTCACTTCTAACTCTCTGTTGGCATCTGTTGCTGCTGTCCTGACCCCCACCAGCCCCATCTGCTATGATTCCTTCCTGGTTGAAGCCTGTTCATTTGTCTCCCTGGTTACATCTGCTGCTGCTGTCCCAAGACCTGCAAGCCCCATCTGCTATGATTCCCTTCCTTGTCCAAGACTATTCCCTTATTTTCCTTGAAGAGACATCTGCTGCGTTGTCCCAACCCCTGCAAGTCCCATCTGTTATGATTCCTTCCTGGTCCAAGCTCATTCACTTCTTCTCCTCCAGGTTTCATCTGCTGCTGTTGTCTCGACCCTCTCAAGCCCCATCTGCTATGATTCCCTTAACTGGTCCAAGCCCATTCACTACTGTCTCTCCAAGATTTCATCTGCTGCTGCATTCCAGTCCCCCTCCAGCCCCATCTTCTATGGATCAGTTCCTTGGTCCAAGCCCATTCACTTCTTCTCCTATAAACATGATATTTACACAGATACACAGATACACAGAAATGTGACGGCAGAGAAAGGCACCACGGCCCATCTAGTCTGCCCAACACCCTACCTCCCCCCTTCTGTTATGCTTCCACCCTATTTTCCCAACCCCTTAAATCTATCCCAAGCCCTCATGAGCCCCTCCACCATTTCAGCTGTCACTACTTCCTCCGGCAGCTTGTTCCAGGCCTCCACCACCTTCTCTGTGAAAAACTGCCCCCTGATATTACCTCCGTATTGCCCACCTTCCACTTTGAGGCTATGTCCTCTCATGTTCACTCCCTTCTTCAATTTGAACAAGCTGCTACCCTCTACCTTATTTATTCCCTTCAGATACTTACAGGTCTCAATCATGTCCCCCCTCTCCCTCCTAGTCTCCAGAGGGTACAAATCCAGCCCTCTCAATCTTCTCTCATAGGGTACATCCTGCATCCCTCGTATCATTTTGGTTGCCCTTCTCTGCACCCTCTCCATTAGCTCAACATTGCTTCATAGGTGAGGCCTCCAGAACTGCACCCCATACTCCAGATGTAGCCTAACCATGGTACTGTATAATGGCATTAGCACCTCCCTCTTCCTGCTATTAAAACCCCTCACAATGCAGACCAGCATTCCATTTGCCTTTCCCACCACCCTGCTGCACTAGCTGCCACCTTAAGGTCATGTGATATCATATCTCCCAGGTCCCTTAAGGTCATTCTCCCATGCACCTCTCCAGTAGTGCAATGCCCTTGGTCTTTCCTTAGCCCAGTAGCATCCTGGTCACCTCCCATGCACCTTCCTCAGCAATGCAATGCCCTTCTGTAAGTAGGGATGGCAAAACTGCATGCAGTATTCAAGATGTGGTCCAACCAGGTAATTGTATAGTGGTAGGAGCACCTCACTACTCCTTGAGGTTCTCCCCCTGGCTGTGCATCCCAGCATTTTATTTGCTTGTGCCACCACCCTTCTGCACTGCTTGGAGTTGTTCATTTTGGCATCCACCACTACCCAGAGGTCTTTCTCCCCCCTCGAAACCTGCAGCGTCTCCTCCCCAAAGAGTATACATAAGTCATATTCAGCTATTTGTTTATTCAGGGTTTGTGCAGTTATGTGCTATGAAGTTTTACCTTGCACAGCAGACATTGTATTTGTTTGAGAGCACTCTACTCTTCACACTGATGTTTCCCTAACAGTGGTATCTACTTCATATTATTGGGTCAGCAGTTTAACACAGCAGTGCAGGCCTGAAACACTGCAGCATACCACAAATACCTGAGAAAGGAGCATGATGCAGAAGGAGGAGGGGATTTGTATTGATCAAATCTGGAGCACTGTCCGTGAGACAGTTTATTTATTTATTAGTTAAGCAAAAATGCCCGACAGGGTGTGTAGATGTGATAATGACGCGCCTCAGATGGTTGGGCACGAGGCCGCAGGCCAAGAGCATCCAACAACTGAGGTGTGACGTTATCCCAAATGACACACACCCTGGAGGGCATTATTGCTATTTTACAATGGCTTGTTGTTATACAGAATAAAAAAATAATTTTAAAGATGTTTTTGTGTGGAAAAATATTTTTGGTTTTTTAAGAGAAGATGAAACAATCAATCAAATGCTCCATAAAATGCTCATCTGCAGGTTCACAGTGAGGCTGAGACTAGAGCCGTGATGTTGTACTGGGATAACAGCACAGGGCCAGCCCAAGAATGACCAATCAGAGTCCAGCATTTTTCTTGCTTAGTATAATAGTGTTTCATAAATGAATCTGTATGTGCTGTGACTCTGTAACATTGTTTTGCATTTGCAGATCCCTCATCAATAGCTGTTACTGCTGACCCAGTGGTCCCCTGCAGAGTATGGTGACAATGGCATTGGGTCAGCAGTTTAGCACAGCAGGGTAGCCAGAGACATTGCAGCATCACGTGGTCATCTTTCTTCAGACTGCAAGAGTAAATGCTGTGGATTATTGCCAGAAACTAGCTGAGAGTAGAATTACTGTATATTAAACAGTGAGTCAAGACTGATTTTTGACAACTGTCATTCTTTGCATTTTACCACCACTCCAGCTTTCTATTCCATTGCCCCCCAAAAAAAAGTAACAATAATGGGTTCACATTTGCTGTTACAGAATTGGTGGGTAACTAAATTCATTGACTTAAAAAAAAAAAAAGCAGAACTTGATCTGTCTTACCCAACATGTGGGACTGCCTTTATTTGAACTGGTTTGAAAACAGAACACAGACAGTAACAGTAGTAGGGACTGCCTGCTCTGTGGGTTATACTGTGGGTGCTACAGGCTCGGATTGGGCCAAAGTGTTGTTTCTTTATATATCACTGACCTTAATGCAGACATTAGCAATACTGCAAACAAATTTCCAGATAATATCAAATTAGGGGCTAGATGGAACACTTACGCAGTAAACAGAAATGAGAGATTACCAAAAAATTGTAGACTGCTCAATAAGAAATAAAATGCCTTTAGCATTAGTAAATGCACAGTTATGCACTTGGGTAAAGCAAATATATTACAAACTTAAACATTAAATGGCAAAATCTAAATGCCACAAGTCAGGAAAGACTGTGCATCGCCATTTAATAGGTGTCAGTGGTTCAGCAGGTAGCTCACTAGCCGCTGAGGCCGGGAGATCAGAAGCCTGTGGGTTCTACCTGCACACCAGTCACTTGGGTTAAATCCCAATACTGACACTGTAGTGCAGCATAAGGGGGATGCTGAACTCAAGGGGTGCCGTCTTTCAAATGTCCTAAACCGAAGTCCCATCTACCTGTTCTGGTTGTAGTTGAGGTGGATGTTAAAGATCACATGGCAGTTCTCGAAAAGAGAAGAGGAATTTCACCAGTGCCCTGGCCAAATTTCCCCCCATTCACTGAAAATGCCACCAACAGCTTAATCTGGTTCAAGGTCATGACATACATCTGTTTCCTCCTCAGGCTGTGCCTGAAAACAGGCAGAATTTGTCTAGTGCACTACCTGACAGGCTCAATTGCCTTGTCCATCTTGAGTTTTAGGAGTTATTTTAAGAATCTTTCTTCTGAGAATGGACTGGTATCCCCTCCAATCCAGAGTACTACTATTGTTTGGTTTAGGTACATCCCCCTTCTCTGTTTGTTCAGTATCTCTTACTTTTCACTGTGACACTCTGCCCACCTCCCATGCCTTTATTAAGTCTCACTATCCCTCCCTTGGTCTTTCTTCACTCACGTATCTACCTGTAAAAGGTTTTATCCCCCTTCTTAACTGAGTTTGCTTTCCTTTCATTGGTTTGGGCCTTTGCTGTTCTGACTGCCTTCCCAACTTCCTTCTGCTTAAACTGATAGTTCTCTGTCCTGCTCCGTCTGTGATTCCTTATACTTTCTGAAGGCTATCTTCTTCTGAACCATCCTTATATCTCTTTGAGAATCATAGTGTTTTTTCCTTTGTTTTATTTATTTGTTTACATAGAAACATAGAAACATAGAATTTGACTGGCAGATAAGGACCGCTTGGCCCACCCAGTCTGCTCCATTTCCTACCTAATGGATAAGCTGCAGATCCTAGTTAACCAGCAGCCTACTTTTTCCTACCCCCAACCCCTAGAATTGTCTTATGACTGTCCCATGCATGCTTGAATTCCACCACTGTTTTTGACTCCACAACCTCCTCCGGAAGGCCATTCCATGCATCCACAACCCTCTCTGTGAAAAAATACTTCCTTAAATTACCTCTGAGCCACCTCCCATCTTCAAATTGTGCCCCTTTGTTCTTGCACACCTCTTTTTTTGAAAGATGCTACCCTCTTGGACTTCGTTGATTCCCTTGAGGTATTTGAAAGTTTCTATCATGTCCCCCCCCTTTCCTCGAGGCTATACATATTAAGCTCCTTAAGTCTCTCTTCATATGTCTTCCGCTGCAGACCCTGTACCATTTTAGTTGCCCTCCTCTGGACAGCTTCCATCCTGTCTATGTCTTTGTGGAGATTGGGACTCAGAACTGCAAGTAGTACTCCAGATGGGGTCTCACCAGCTGTCTGTACAGAGGGATAATAACTTCCTGTTTTCTACTGGTGATGCTCTCCCATGCATCCCAGTATCCCCCAGCCTCCTTGCTGCCCTCTCACATTGCTTGCCAACCTTTAGGTCATCTGATATGAATACCCCAGGTCCCTTTCCATTTTTGTTGTAGTTAGTATCTCACCCCCCATTGTGTACTCTTCCTCTGGGTTTTTGTTTCCCAGGTGCATTACCTTGCACTTCTTAGCATAGAATCTAAGCTGCCATACATTTGACCATTCCTCTAACCTTACCAAGTCCCTTCTCATCCTTTCCACCCCACCTTGTGCAACAACTCTGTTGCAGATCTTTGTGTCATCTGCAAAGAGACATTCTTTTCCTTCCAGTCCCTCTGCAATGTCACTTATAAAGACATTGAAGAGGACTGGTCCTAATACTGAACCCTGCGGTACCCAACTAATAACCCCCCTTTCTTCAGAGTGGACTCCATTTACTATTACTCTCTGTGTCCTATTCTCCAGCTAATTCTTTACCCAGGCTGTCAACTTGGGACCCACCCCAGGCTTGCTAACTTGTATATTAATCTTTTGTGTGGACTGTGTCAAATGCCTTGCTAAAGTCTAGGTAGGCCATGTCCACAGCCCTCCCTGATCTACTACTTTGGTCACCCAGTCAAAGAAATCGATCAGATTTGTCTGGCATGACCTTCCTGCTGTGAATCCATGCTGCCTTGGGTCCTGTGCCCCTCTGGCCTCTAGATACTCGACAATTCTTTCCTTCAGAAGTGATTCCATAAGTTTCCCTACCACTGAGGTTAAACTAACAGGTCTGTAGTTTCCTGCTTCTGCCTTGCTCCCACTTTTGTGAAGGAGAATCACATCTGCCCTCCTCCAGTCCTTGGGTACCACTCCATCCTCCCATGATTTGTTAAAGAGGGTAGTCAGTGGTGTCACTAGTTCGACCCTTAGTTCTTTTAGAATTCTGGGATGAATTCCATCAGGCCCCATTGCTTTGTCCACCTTCAGTTTTAAGAGTTCTTTCAGAACCCTTTCTTCTGTAAATGGGCTGGTATCAACTTCTGTATCCAGAGTGTTTCTACTGTTTGTTTTAGGTACCTCCCCCTCTTCCTTCATAAATACTGAGCAAAAATATTTGTATAGTATCTCTGCATTTTCACAGTCACCCTCTGCCCACCCTCCCTACCCTTGTTGCCCTCACTATCCTCACTTGGTCTTCCTTCACTCCTGATGTACCTATAAAAGGTTTTATCCTTCTTAACTGAGTTGGCTATCTTTTCCTCGGTTTGGGCCTTTGCTGTTCTGACTGACTTCCCAGCTTCCTTTTGCTTTTAACTGATACAGTTCTCTGTCCTGCTCCTTCTGTGATTCCTTGTATTTCCTGAATGCTTTTTTCTCTTGAACCTTCACTCACATCCTTTGAGAACCATAGTGGTTTCTACATTGTTTTGTTTTGTTTATTTACTTCACACAAAGGCTTGTTACCTCTGTGATGGCAGTTTTATTATTCCTCATTGTTCTTCCACCCCTTACAGTTTTGATTTTCTCCCATTGTTCCTCCACCCTTGTTCCTTCCCTTTGTTCGGGCATTCTTCAGCATTCTCCCATTCTGCCAAAGTCAACCTCTGAAAGTGCAGTACCTTGAATTTGTATGGCTTGACTCTACAGTCATGATTACATGGCTGACTTTGCTCTTCTGTGAATGTTGCAAGCCTGCCTGAATGCAAAGATGCCCAGCATCTGCATCTACACAGTCCATCTCAGTGATGGTGCAAGATAAGCTGAGAGGGTCTGCGAGTCAAAGGCAGTCTTTGCAAAGGGAAAAGAAGCCCTCATGGTCTGGTGCATGGAAGTGAGCATGCAACCTGTCCACATTGCCACTTAAACTGCTCACTCCTGAGTGCATTCCCAGACTTTCTGGGACTGTGGACCACATCAGGACGGCATGCTGCAATGATCCCATTATGTCCACATGGCGATATTTACACTACAGTAACCTGAGTGCTCGGGTTGTTGTGGTGCAAATGAAACAATGTAAACATAGTTTATGATTGTGTTTATTGTGAACCAAACTGTTTTGTGGTAGCTTGTTCACAAATGGTTACCCACTTCTAAATCTGATCCTCTCACCTTCCCCATTTGAGAGTATTATTTTGACACCAGTACCTTTCAATTTCTTTTGTTTTGGGGATCTCACCACCACAGTCAAAATTGTCACCCTTTGTGGACTGTACCTGCACCCACAACTCTTCAGTTCTCCAAGTCTTCACCCTGTGCAGATTATTCCTTCTAAATGTACAGCCCAACTCCCTCAGCTTTCCCCACATACCTGTCCCTTCTTTGTAATTTATGCCTGGTGATGTGGAGGTCCCTGTCATGGTTCAGCATTTGCCGAGGTCTCTGTGATGGCTGCCATGTCCACCTTTTTCCAGCCATCAGCACTTGTAATTCAACAATTTTGTTCCCTGATTCCATGCATTCATGGATACCACCTTCCACTGTAACTCCTTCCTCTGTTCTCCCCTAGTGTATCTGTCTCTACCTCTGTCTTTTTAACCCAGAAAGTAAACTGTTACTTGCAAGGTCACTATCTGTTCTCAGATACTGCAATAAACTTGCTATCTTAGTCCATAGCCTACCCCCAATCCCTATCATCATTATTTTGCTCCTCCTTGTCTGCCCACCCCTTCCACCAGAAACTCCCTGCACCTTACTCCTACTTTAGTGCCCCATCCCCACCCTACAGACCAATCCCATTAAAACCTTCATTGATGGGGGCTGCTTGTCCCTACCTCCTTTTGACTAAGGTTGCTGTGACCCTTGCTACCCTCTTACCAGTTTTAATTAGAGAGAGGTGCTACCCATATAATCTCATAACTTTCTCTTCCACACCCAGGTGCCTTCCTACAAAAACATAGCCTATCCAGTACATGCAGAGCCTCACTTTCCCAGGTTCCTGACCAACTTCCCATACAAATGTAACTCTTCTCCATTTATCATTGTCTCATTATACATTGCAATCTGCAATCTGCCTTTTCCTGGTTGAACTAGCCCTGGGTACTGGAAGCTCTTCAGAGAAGGCCACAGATCTAGCCACATCATAGCATATTTTCCCCTCCTCCCAAAATCTTTCTTGAACCACCCCCGCCTTGCATCTGGCAAAGCTGTTCATTCCTAGGTGTACAATTACAGTGTCACCTACCAGGATGAGGCATGTTGACAAAGATTTTTGCAGCACTGTTAATGCAGTAAACTTCCATGGGTGGTGGAGGAAACTGTGTTAAAACAGGCCTTCTTTTTGTTTGTTTCAGGGAGAGATGCAGCTGTTAGTCTTTCATTCAGTCTGTACAGGATGGTATTGCATTGAAGGAATGGTGTTTAACAGTAGTAACTGCAATTCACAAGAAAGGTAAAAGAGATGAATCCAAGAACTATAGACCAATTAGTCTCACATCTGTGGTTGGTAAAATCATGGAGAAATTACTGCAAAGATGAATTAATGACCATTTGATAACAAATGGGTTAATAGATCATAGTCAGCATGAATTTGTTCCTGGGAAATAATGCTTAACAAAGCAACTCAATTTCTTTGAGCCAATAAGCTTGGCACTTGATAAGGGCATTCCCAGTGATGTGATTCATCTCAATTTCACAAAGGTATTTGATAATGTATCCCATTCTGTATTAATATGTGAACTTTTAAAGATTGAACTATCACCCAATATAATAAGCTGGATCAGCTCCTGGTTGGATAATAGATATCAAAAGGTTGCAGTGAAAGGGAATTACTCCTCCTGGATTGTGTAACCAGTGGCACCCCGAAAGGAATCAGTCTTGGGACTTACCATTTTTAATATCTTAGTTGCAACTATGCCAGTCTTGGACAGAGTATTGCTTGCCAGATATGCAGATGACTGCAAGATGGGGCCTCTGGACCATAATGAACAAGGTTAATATACAAACCCAGATTTATTGATGGAATGGGGGCACACTGTGCAGATGCAATGTAACTTAGATAAGTGCAAGGGAATGCACATTGGGAAGAACAACCCATGTTACAGTTATCACTTAGGATATTCCTTACTGCAGTCTGCATCTGAAAAGAAAGATCTCGGCACTACAATAACTAATGATCTTAACTTTGACAAAAACAGTACTTTAAAGGTAAACAAGTGCCATAAAATGACCGGTTTCATTTTGGTAAATATAAAGAGTAGCGAGCAAGAGGTACTAATGCCATTATAGTCTAGCCTGGTGCGACCACATCTGGAGTATTGCTCCCAGTTTAAAAAGTCCCATTCTATCAGAAGTTGTAAACTGGTTGAAGGTGTCCAGAGAAAATACACCAAAAAATAAGAAACCAAGAGAATCTGGACTACACTACAAGATTAAGAAATCTATAGCTATACTCTGTAGGTTATAGACAAGTCCGTGGGGACCTATGCTTTACATATAAAGCATTAAAAGATAGTTATTTAGGTGTGACTGTAGGTCTGACTTTGAATAACACTACAGCCAATACAAGAAACAATGGACTTAAAATCACAGGGGAGTTCATAAAAACTACTAAGAGAAGTAAATTCTTTGCTCAGAGGATCGTTGGAATATGGAATAGTTTGCCTGCACATATAGTATCCAATCCAACAATGGACACTTTTTTAAACTACACTGGATCTTCACATGGGGAACAATAAATATATAGATACCACCCATAAAAAGGTGGCACGTTCTTAGAAGGGCTTCTAGCCTATTGAACTTTGTACACATTCTATGATTCACTGGATGGCATCTAAAAAGGCTGAAAATCAATCTCCCAGCAGACGGGTGTCTAATCAGGAGAATCACACTTAGCCAAAGCTTGTTTCCAGATGCAAACTGGGAGCACAAGGAAGTTAAGTGACTTGCTCAGGGTCACACAGTATGCAAGTGGCAGAGGTGGGATTCAAACCCAGGTCTTCAGGTTTGCAGCTCAGAGTCTTAAACCACTGCACCATACTGCCTCCTAATAAGACACTCTAGTACACAATACTGCAACTGTATACTGTACAGATGGTCAATAAACTGAGACCCATTAATATAGACATGTTCTCCTGCACTGACGTTGTCCTCCCAACAAAGCCAGTGACCGGACTGTCTCCAACTCATTATTAAAATCACTAACTAACTAATTGTCAATCCATGGACTGGACCACGATTTAAAACAAAACAAATGTGCCCTTCTCCTCTGCAGCTCCCTCTCAACAGAACCACAGACTGGAGTTCTTTTCACTCATTAATAATAAAAGCAACAAAAATAATAAATAAATATATTAATGAAAATTAACACCAACAAATCCACATGTTCAAATATCTGGTATCCTGTTGGACACTGCTCTCACCTTTATACTGCATGTCTCCTGTGTCACCAAATCCTGTACCAGAAACTTGGCCTCCTTTATCACATCCATCCCTTTCTTTCCTCTGCCTCCTGCCGAAGATAGCTACTGTGTCTCTCCTGCCACTCCTAATGTATGGTGCTCCATTCCTGCTCTCTGCAAATTCCTCCTCCTGACCCTTGTCACCCAGGCTATCATAGGGTGGGGAGGATTGCTCTGGGGGCAAATGCCTGCTCTAACCACTGCAAAGTCCTCTCCTCTCTGGACTGGCTACCCTATGAGGCAAAACTGAAGTATTCCACCCTGAGCTTCATGTTCAAGCTTGTCCATAAATTCACACCCCCTTGCCTCCGTGAGACTATATGACTAAGACAAGCTCCCTGCACCCTACGATCTGCCTCACTCCCACTTCTCATTACTCTGAAACTATGTCTATCCACTGCTCATAGATCTTTCTCTTTTGCGGCAACACCAGACTGGAATTCCCTCCCCACTTCTGTCCTCTCCTGCTCCTCTCTCTCCATTTTTCAGTCCAATCTGTATGCCTCGCCTTCAGTCACTGCATCCTGCTCCTGCTTCCACTGATGAGTCACCCTTCCTTCCCCTTTATCCCTGCCCTCGCTGAACTCTGTGCTTCTCCACCAGCTACATACATGTGTTCTGCCCCATCCCTCTTCCTCATTGTCTGTCCCCTCCCTTCCCCGCTTCTTCCTTTAGCTCTTAGTTGCTATTCTAAGTTTATTGAATATATCTTTGATATTTTTATTGTTTTTGAAGCACTTATTCCTTGTTTGACTAATGTTTGTAAATACCTGTATGCTGTATCTCTATATTTTGTTACCATTGTCAATGCTGTACCTCAATGTCTGCCATTGTACTTGCTGTAGCTCCTTATCTGCCACTGCATTTTGTATCAATGTATTCTTGCAATTGTCTCTGCTATTTTACCAAGACCCTGGGTTGACCCTGAAAAGGGACTGTATTGTCTCAGTGGACTTACCCGGTCACCAAAACTCAAATAAATATAAATAAATAAATTAATATTTCAGCACACCCTGTCCTATGTTCCCACAGTAAACCATTATTGCATGCTGTTTCCATATACTGGTGTTGGGGCAGCACCTTAAGGCATTCAGCTTAGGTGTACTCAAGTAAAACAGACATATTTGTATAAGACACAGCAGGTTACTAAATTGTTGAAATGGTTCTCTTTGATGACTGAAACAATGATACATTTGAGTTGCAAATCACAGATACCCTAAATATTGTACATTGTTGCAAGGGTTCCTTCTCAAAATAACTTTATGTTGCATATAGAAACACAGAAATACAGAAACATGTCAGCAGAAAAGGATCGCCTGGCCCACCAAGTCTGCCTAAGGAGCCTAGCAGAAGGCTAGACTTCCACACAGTGTATCATCTTTCTGTGCCTAATAGAAGTATAGAATTGAAGACCCACCTTTAATATTGCTTTAAGGATTTCTGTTGATTTGATTTATTATATTTATTGTCATATTTATTTGTACAGGCGCTTTGATTTAAGAAAAGCGCCTTTAAAAATAAAGTTGAAATTGAAATTGAATTGAAAATTAATAGAATAGATGTGGCACATTGCTAGGCTGCTTGACAACAATTGTATACCATTAACGGGCTGCATTTTCTGACTTTTTTTGTAGAACATATATACTTGGGGTATTTTTGGGGGAGTTGTTTTGAGAAATGTTCATTTGCTAAGCTGAGGATAGGCATATATTAAAAACATGCCAGCTATGATCATATTCCAGTCCTTGTTTTTGTGTACCATGACTCAGTCATGGCAACCAGATCCAGGTCTGCCTTTTAACATAAGGAATTTTATCTGTAAGGTGCCTTACATTGGCACAGATGACTCCTACAATAGTGTTCACTCTTTCTGAACCCTTTCCTGCATTTTTATTTGTATCTGTTTTACAGCATGAAAATTCAATCTCACTGTCTGCACACTACAGGAGAACCTGCAGCTGCTCATGTTATTAATTGAATCAGTTTCAGGCAGTGCAGGTTTTCTTTTCCTCATTGATGTAAAACTTTTTGTAACAAATGTTTAGAGGCAGTATAGTGTAGAGGTTTAAGGCTCTCAGCTGCAAATCTGGAGACCAGTTGTTTAATCCCACTGCCCCGCCCCACAAATGCGGTCCTTGATCTCTCATCCCCCGTGTTAGCTAGCAGTAATCCAGGGGAACTGGTGTCGGCTTATAATATGGCCGTTACGGTGGCCCTGGATTCTATTGCTCCTGATCGTGAGTGCCCCTATCCCTTCACCCCAGGTCCCCCTGGTTTGATGGGACACTGAGGGAGTTGAGGAGACAGGGGTGAAGGTTAGAGCATTGCTGGCACAAGTCCGCCCTTGATGCTGACTGTCTTAGATTGATGGAACATTATTCTGTCTATCAATCTGCAATCACCCATAAGAAGGCAGAATTTCTGTCCAGGGAGATTGCAGCTGCACAGAATCGACTGGCTCAGTTGTTTCAGACAGTGGACAGACTGTGCAACCCAGCCTGTCTACAAGTCCGGAGAGCCTTTTCGCAAATGGAGTGCTAGGAGCTTGCTCGGTTCTTTGCAAATAAGGTGGATGACATCAGGGCGGGCTTGCGCCCAGCAATCTCTAAGGGTGAAGTTGTGGAACAATGCAGAGCTCACAATGCCTAGTTTTTCTTGGGGTTCATTTTGCCAACCGGAGGTCATGGATATTATGAGGATCATCCATAGTGTGCGGCCTGCGAGCTGTAGTTTAGATCCTGGACCAACTCCCATAATTTTGGGTTGTCTTGAGATCATTGGCCCAATTATGGTGCAGATAGTCTGGTGTCTTAGAGTCAGGTGAGTTTCCTAACTCCTGAAAGAAGCAGTGGTTACACCTTTACTGAAGAAAGTTACTTTGGACCCAGACTGCTTTTCAAACTACAGACCTATCTCTAACCTTCCTTTTGGGAAGGTTATTGAGAAGGTAGTGGCAGCCCAATTGAAGACCATTTAACCATCCATAATATCTACAAATCCTTCCAGTCCAGTTTTCAGAAAAGACATAGCACCAAGACTGTGCTGGTTCGGGTCTTAATGATCTTCTGAGGGGTGGATCGAAGAAATGTTCTATTCTAGTTCTTCTTGATCTCGTCAGCTTTTGACACTGTGGATCACCTGGTGTTGTTAGCATGCCTGAGGCAAATATGTGTATGTCAGGAACAGTTTTAAAATGGTTCGCCTCATTCCTTACCAGAGATCACAGAGAGTTGTGTCGGGGTTCATTCCTCCGCCCCAACTTCTTTGTTGTGTGGGGTGCCTCATGGTTCAGTGCTGGCACCCATGTTATTCGCAGTGTATATGCTGCCCCTCGGAGACATTATAAGATGGTATGGGCTGAGGTTTCACTGCTATGCAGATGACACCCAGCTATACCTGTCTTTTGCGCCTGACCAGGATGGAGCTCTCTCGGCATTTAACAACTGTCTGGAAGAGATCCGAGGATGGATGGATTCTAGTTGGTTGAAGCTGAACTCAGAGAGGACAGAGGTATTGGTGGTGGACCCTGGTGGACAGATAATGAGGCCAAAAGATGGCTCGCCTCTGGAATTTTTCTTGACGGCGTGTCACTTCCGACCTCCGAACGGGTGCGCAACCTGGGATTGTCCTAGATGACAGGCTGACCTTTCAATCTCAAATGTCGGCCATTGTCAGGACATCCTTTATCACCTTAGGAACATTGCCATAGAAACATAGGAACATTGCCATAGAAACTTAGAAACATAGACTTTGACGGCAGATAAGGACCGCTAGGCCCATCTGGTCTGCCCATTTCTCTACCTACAGGATAGGCCGTAGATACTAGTTAACCAACAGCCTATTTCTTCCTACCACCCACAAGAATTGCCTTATGTCTGTCCCATGCATTCTTGAATTCTCCCACAATTTTAGACCCCATAACCTCCTCAGGAAGGCTGTTCCATGCATCCACTACCTCTCTGTGAAATAATACTTCCTCACATTGTCCCTGAATCACCCTCCTTCTATCTTTAAATTGTGTCCCCTTGTTCTTGCAAGTCTTTTTCTGAAAGATGCTACCCTCTGGACTTTGTTGATTCCACTGAGGTACTTAAAAGTTTCTATCATGTCCCCTCTCCTTCTTTCCTCAAGGGTATACATATTAGCTTCTTTAGTCTCCTCATACGGCTTCTCTTGCAGACCCTGCACCATTTTAGTTGCCCTCCTGACTGCCTCTATCCTGTCCATGTCCTTGCAGAGATGGGGTCTCCAGAACTGGACACAGTACTCAAATGGGGTCTCACCAACTGTCTGTACAGAGGGATAACAACTTCCTGTTTTCTGCTGCTGATGCCTCTCCCTATGCATCCCAGTATACCCCAGCCCTCCCTACTGCCTTCTCACATTGCTTGCTAACCTTAAGGTCATCTGATATGATTACCCCCAGGTCCCTTTCTTTTTTGTTGTTGTTACTACCTCCCCCCCATTGTGTATTCTTCCCCTGGGTTCTTGTTTCCCAGGTGCATTATTTTGCACTTCTTTGCATTGAATCCTAGCTGCCATACTCTGACCATTCCTCCAACCTTGCCAAGTCCCTTTTCATCCTTTCCACGCCTCCTTGTGTATCAACCCTGTTGCAGATCTTTGTGTCATCTGCAAAAGGCATATTTTCTTCCAGTCCCTCTGCAATGTCACTGATGAAGACATTGAAGAGGACTGGTCCTAATACTGAACCTGCTGCACCCCACTAGTAACCCCCTCTTCAGAGTGGACTCCATTTACAATTACCTTCTGTGTCCTGTTGTCCAGCCAATGTTTTACCCAGGCTACCACCCTGGGACCCACTCCCAGGCTGGTTAATTTGACTATTAATCTTTTGTGTGGGACTGTGTCAAATGCCTTGCTAAAGTCTAGGTAGGCCATGTCCACAGCCCCTCCCTGGTCTACTACTTTGGTCACCCAGTCAAAGAAATCTATTAGATTCGTCTGACATGACCTTCCCGCTGTGATGCCAGGGTGCGTCATCTTGTTCCATCTGACTCTTTACCAACGTTGGTCCACGCCCTTGTGTCCTCTTGGTTGGACTACTGCAACGCCCTTTACTTTGGGCTTTCTGGGGTTGAAATATGACACCTTCAGCTGGTGCAGAACGCTGCAGCCAGGGTGTTGACTGGGACAAGGAGATCCAGCCATATCACCCCGGTGCTGCGCGAACTGCACTGGCTTCCTATACGGTGGCGGATCACCGTTAAAGTCATTTTATTGACTAATAAAGTCCTTCATGATCAGGGTCCGACCTATCTGAAAGAACTTCTGGTGCCTTACTGCCCCGGCCGATCGCTACGCTCAGCTGACGAGGGGTTGTTAGAGATTTCAAGAGTGAGTTTAAAAACTTCTGGTAGTAGAGTTTTTTCCTATGTAGCTCCAACTCTTTGAATTTCACCGCCAGTTAAGGGAGTGCACCTCCTGAGGTATTTAAGAAATATTTGAAAACCTACTTGTGGCGGAGCACCTTCTTGGATGATTAGTTGATATTTGAGTGTTAATATTATTTTTGGATAGTATGGATGGTTTTATTGTAGGTTTTTAATATGTGATGTTGTTATGTATTTATTGTATTTATATGTTTTATGTGATATTTTATATTGTGTTTTTTGATTTGTAAAGCGCTTTGAAATCTTGAAAAGCACTTTAAAAATAAAGTTATTATTATTATTATTATTATAGTTCCTGACATCTCAACCTGACTGACTGGGGCAAATCTTGAGCTATTCTCACTCATTTTCCTTCCCATAAGACCTCCTGTAATGTTTTCACCCAGGGCCAAGATGTGCTGCATGTCCAGAAAATTAAGTAGTTTAAAAATAATAGGCCTGGGTGGAGAACCGGGTGGTGCAGGCGGACGCAGCACTTGGTGAGCTATCTCTACTACATATGTAGTGCCATTTGGAGAAGGGCCTACAATCTTCTCACAAAATTTCTAGATAAAAAGAATAGGTGAAGAGACCTCTTCCTGTTCTGGGATACCGATCACCAGGAGATTATTCCTACGGCTTCTCCCCTCCAGATCTTTAAGTTTCTCCTCCGATTTTTTAAGTCTCCGCTGTATTAGGGTTTGGTCTATGGATGACTTATCTTGTTTTTTTTCCATAGAAATTATGCGGGCTTCCAAATTGCCGACTCTTGTTGCAAGGGCATCTGTAGCTATTTTTATTTCATGCAGCTCTTCCATAATATTAGTGATTGATTCCTGCATTGGTTTCATGATTTCCAGAAAGTGTTCTTCAGTTAATGGATTGGTCACAGTAGTAGCTTTTGTGTTTGCTGTTTAGGCCACTTTGGAGCCTTGTCCTTCTCAGGAGACGGTGGTGGAGAGTATCTTGGCAGTGCTTTGCGCATGTAAACTTCCATTGTTGGAAGTTAGTAGAAGCCAGCTGGTGTTTAGACGCTGGGTCAGACAGAAATTACTTGTCAAGTCCTTTGAAGAGATGATTTAGCAGTGGGTTTTTGTGGGCTCAGAATGGAGTGAAAGGAGTCTGCTGCTTGCTGTCTAGGCTGCCATCCCATGACTCCAGCAGTACTGAATTCTGCATCTAGGGTACTGAGTGTGATACAGGAATATATTTTCAGGGAATAGGTTCCAGGGAAAAACTAAAGCTTAGTTGATATATTGGAAGCTTGCCTATTATGGCTCTGTAGGCCAACATATTAGCATTTTCAGTCTTCTAGTGTTTAACTCAATTATGTCTTGGGCATTCAGAAGACCAACATGTGGCTGTCTGTCTGTGTTTGTCTCTGTCACCAGTTTAGTTTTTGTGATTTTATGTGTTTCTGCTTGGAGGAACTGGACCATTCTTGGACATGACATCTATGAACATTTCCTGACTGAGAACATGTAAAACATCACCACCAGATATTAGCATTCTCATCATAAATCAACTCTTTGGAAGCCATCAAAAGCAAAAAAAGGTCAGTAAATCTGTTATACGCTCTGAGTTGTAAAGTGCTGCATTGAATCCATGTTTCCATCTGACTTGTTCCTTTAAAGATCTGTGCTTGTCTCTGAGGTCTGTTCACAATCATTTTGGAGAACAAAGGAATACACTAACAAAGGATTGTTATATCCTGGATATGTCCCAGGCCAGTGTTCATCACCTTCAGGAATTTAATACATTCTGGTCTTTGATCTACAGTAACAACAGTTTACTGGTCCACAGTATCAAAAGCTAAGAAAGTCCTGCACTCAAGTGCAATTGAAACTCAGAACAATATTTTCATTCAATCCAAGGTTTTATTTTAAGGGTTTTAACTTATAAAGCATTTAGCTCCTACAATCAGCAAACCTCAATCGAATTTCTCTCAGCGCTCACCAATAGAATGGTCTTCTCAGGGGTGGAGGATGTATATGAAATGAAAATATTGGCCTCTGTTATTGAATGATCCGATTCTAAAACAGAATTGGGTGATTCCCCAGAATATCCTTTTCTAGAGCTGAGAATTTGAAGGACAAATTTGTCAAAAGCAGGAGCTAAACATTTTGTTATAGTTGAAACCTTAAAATAAAACCTTGGATTGAATGAAAATATTGTTCTGGTTTCAATTGTACTTGGAGTGCAGGACTTCCTTGGCTTTTTGTTTAGTATGGAGCAAGATTAGAACCCTTTAGCCCTGCACCCAGCTCTACTCTTGCTGAGCACACAGTGTTTTGAGTAACTGGTCCACAGTACCATTATTTGACTTCTGGTACCTTGACATATTCTTCTACCTGATCCCAGGAGCTGCACTGATAAACATCTGACCATGTTTTTCTCACTGCTCATCAGCTTCCCTCAGAGGAAAAAGTGCTTTGCTCCTGTGTGACAATCATGTACCATCTACTTCATTCTCTTGTCCTACTGTTGCTGCTTCTATCAGGAATGTGCACCCCAACCCTGGACCCACCCCACTAGGCTGCCTAAACACAATGGGCAACTCACATTGTCTCTTTAAACATCAACAGTCTCCTATCCAAGTTCTCCCAATTCCAGGCTTGGGTACAGGTGACTAACCAGACATTATTGCACTCACAGAAACCTGGCTTTCCCGAAAATCCTGGATGCATCAATCTCCCCGACGGCTGCAACCCTTCCAGGCAAGATAGAATCACTAAACATGGGGAGGGTGCCTAGTCTATACCAAATCCAGAAAAAGGTACAGGCCCTGACTCCAGCCTATGCACAAATAGAGGTCCAAATCCTGAATCTTAAGCTGCATAGGTCAACAGAACAAAACACTGCTGCTCTCACAGTATACATACCACCTGGGCACTAAACTACCGGACTAAACTAGTTGCAGACAACCTGCAGCAGTCAGGTACTAATTTGAGAAGATTGTTTAGGTGACCTTAACATAAACTGGCACTCTAAAGGAGACAAGAGCCAGGATCTAATATCCAGCCTATTCTTAACCCAGATGGTAACCAATAACACTTGGGTCAATTCAAAACAGGGAGCAGCCTCCTTATAGACTGGCTCTTTCCACACATCCAGAGCATATATCAGATGTCACCATCCTGCCTGACAGCCTCAGTGATCACTCCCAGTGAAGTGCACTTGGACAAACACTTCACCAAAGGCCCACCTAAGGTGTCCAAAATTTGCTGCCTGAGGTCGGGCTACTTTGCCCATTGTAAGCAGTACTTATCAAGCTGGAATGGTCTCTTTGGCAGGAGATATTGATTGTAACTAGGCTGTGAATTATTTCATAATGAACTTCAACCGTGCTTGTGATATTTTTGCTCTGTACAAAACAAAGAAAGTCAGGAGTACTCCAATCCATGGCTCACTAACCCCTGATCAGTTTAATGAAGAATAGAGGCAATCTCTGGCACATTGCAAAATCATCTGGAACTCCTGCATCATTCATTGCATAAGGGTAAAGAAATGCCTGCACCAAGCTCATTTGGCAAGCAAAGCTTCCTACTATAAGGACCTCTTAAGCAAGAGCTGGGGCTCGGTAGGGAATTTGGAACCCATTAAATTCCTAACAGGAGAGACCCCTAAGGCCCCACTCAATCTATACTAGTATTCATGAGGGTCCTACAGGAACCCATTGACATCACAAATGAGCTCAACCATGCTTTCACAGACCTATCTGGAGTACTCCCTGCTGACTACTTTAAAGATCAGCTTGGGCAACAACACCTCTACTGACCCTCTTAACTCCTACAAAGGATGCAATACCATCATCTATTTTAAGCAGGTCACCAAGTCTGAAACCACCAAGCACATTGAAAGGGTTCTGGCAAGACCAGGATGAGGGTCTAATCTAGTGGATAAGTGAAACTCGTGGGCCTTCTTCTAAATGAACTGGTCATTCCCACTTGATGGTGTTTAATGTATCTCTAAGAATGGGGTGTTTCCAAACTGTGAAGTTAGCCAATGTCACATCTGTCTTTAATGTTGGGAACAAAACTCTAACGTCCAACTACAGACCAATATCCATTCTACCACCTCTCTAAAGCACTTGAAAGAATGGCCTTGGAGCAGCTTACAGAGTATCTTGATAAATATAACCTACTTTGCACACAGCAGCATGGGTTCCAAAAGCACTCCACACTCTACCGCCTTTGTTGATTAATCTTCCCAGCTTTATGATGCCTTAGATAATGGGGCAGTTGGATCGGTCTCTCATCAATCTTATGAAGGCCTTTGATTCTGTTAACCACAAACTAGTTCTAAACTGCTCCATTCAACAGGTCTATCCTGGACATGGTACTGTGGTTCAGAAGCTACCCACAAACAGGTTACAATGAGTAAAATTGAGACACCTCATCACCTGCTAGGGAAGTGTCCCTTGGGTCCCACAGGGCTCTATTCTTGGCCCACTGCTTTTCAGCCTCTTCATTAACTCTGCACCATCTGCATGTACAGCATTGCATCTTCTCTATGCTGATGATGCAGTGATATCGGTCCCTTGGAAAGATCACACAACTACACACAACTGAACTCCAAGACAGCTCCTCAAGCTTGAACTCTGGTTCACACAAAACAAACTACTACTAAACCATACAAAATGAAAAATCTACTCTTCTACCTCCCAAAGCAAAAGGAAATACTCAGCCTTTGCTCATCCAGAACCATAATGGTGGAACACTGAAATAAGTAACAAAGTTCAAATACTTGGGCATCACCTTGATAAAACACTAACCTCTCTGGCCATATAGACTCAGTCTTCAGGTCAACAACACAAAACTTGGGGTCTTCTACGCCATGGGCACTCTATGACACCAGATGCTCTGAAACTTGCCATCAGTAGTTCAGTGATGTCCTCCATAGATTAGTGGGTGCTTATCTATGGGCAGACACTAAATCTGCCCTAAACTGATGATCAGCACACTACTAAATAAAGCCTGTCAATCAGCCATAGGCTGCCCTGGACACCCACACCTGCACGCCTACACCGAAAATGGGTGGCTCCTCATCTTAAAGTCACAATACCAAACCTGCCTACTTTAAAAAGTGCTTCTTGGCTTCTCCCCTGCACTGAGCTGCTCCTCTTTATGCTAGCAGTTCCACCAAATCAACAAGAAGCATGGCTACAGACAGATTGGTGATTCCTTCAAAAGGATGAACTGCCTCAGAACTCCATCCGTACCAAGGACCAAAATGGTACAATGAGTTATCTGCTAACCTTACAGAATCACCCAAGATTAGTACCTTCAAATCTGGGATCAGATCCTTCTTGAACAAAAAGAATTGTGCTTGCCTGCACTAATATGCCAGAATTTTAGCTACCCAGCCCTCTCCCTTTTCACCCTCTTTTATCTCCTCAACCCCCATCCCCAAACAGTTTCCACTTGGCTGACAAACCACTTCCACTCATGACGATGCTATCCTGGCTGGACCCTCACAACCTTTAGGTCTAGACTTGACCAACTAAATAGTGAACTACAAGGCTGAACCCTATTTACCCTATCCTTTTCAACCGTTAGTTGGATATATAAGATTTTGCTGGTATTTGAATGTCTTGTAACTGTTTTCTGTTCTCTGTAAACACTGTTATATTTGTAATGTTTGTATAACAATGACCTGGAAACTTGAAAATGAGTCTGGGACTCAAAGGTATTAATCCTAAACTGAAATACTAAAATAAATAAATAAATAAATAAATACCTCTGTGATATTTTTTTATCAAGCTCAGTAATGGAAAACTTGGACTCTAAAAGCAGTCCAGGTGTGAGAGTGAACAAGTTTTATAGGAAGGCCAATCAAGGTCAGCATAAAGAGAGACAATGATGAGCACTATAGGAAGAGTTAGTGCTAAATCTATGGGCTCTATGGCACAGAGTGCTGAGTTTGGAAACATGGGCAACAGAGCAGTGTCTGAGAGAATGCTACCATAATCCAGGAGAGGAAGAAATAGATTGCATTAGCCTTATTTTGGCCTCATAAGTGAGCGTGGCTAGACCAGTTCATTATGTACAGCACAATAAAGCATAGGCAGTGATCTGTACCATATGTGAAAAGCACAGAGCCAGAAGATGTATTTTTTAATTGCCAAATGTGAATGAGTGCTTTGCCTTAGAGGTCCCAAAGGAATGAATGCAAACAAATAATCCTTAAGGTCACAAAACAGCACCTAAAGACCCAACAGACACTGAACTGAAACAACCCTAAGAAGTTTTGACAGTCAGTAATTCTCATTAAATGCCTCCTCACATCCCGAGACCACTATCCTTAGACCTCAGTCAAGCAAACATATGGACCTCCAAAAATCGGAAGCCATTTCAATTATTTATTTTGTGATCTGACCAATTATAAATCAATCAATCAATCAATCAAGGTGAACACCATTGAGCAGGCTCATTTACAAGGTGGACCTGTATACAAGGTCAAGAATAACACTTTATGTACAGATAACAAATAGACATAATTATACAGAAATATAAAAGAAAATACACAGAGCAATAACAAGTATTTCAGGTATAGGGTTAACAAGGTTAGGGAGAATGGCATGAAGAAGGGAATTAAACATTCTGAAGCAGCCCATATTAAAATATTTGCAAATAGCATGGCATATCATTGGTCAGACATATACAAACTGAAGAGGCAGATATGGAGGGAGGGGTACAGTACTGCAGCTGTTCTAGGAGGGGTGCTATGGTAGATGGCTTGGGACATATATGTTAGGAGTCTCAGGTAAAAAGGTGGTGGAGCAGGAGAAAAGGTGATATAGGTGGAGATATAGTGGCAGGTACAGTAGGAACTCCTAGCACGTTAAGCATGCTGGAAAGAGCTGCAAGCTCTCAACAGCCTTGGCATACAAGGTCTTGAAGGTGGTAGACTAACAGGAGATTCAGTTTCATAGATTTCTGTAGTTTGTTCCAGAGTGAGGGCAACACAAAGCTCATGGCACACTCCCAAAGTTTGTATTTGCCCTAGGTACATTCAGTAGAAGTCAGAGAATATTTCAGTGCGTGAGTTGCTCAACACATATAATGGCAAACAGTTGGAAATATATTGGGGTAATTTGTTGGTAATAACTCTGTAAGTCCAGCGTAGCTGCATTTCTATTCCTTCTGTACTGAAGGGAGGTCCACCCCACAGCTACAGATAAGGAGCAGTGTGGGTGGTGATAGGTAGACCAGTTATGAATTCCTAGGCTCTGTGGTATAAGTTGCTAGTTTAATAAGATATAGGCATTACACTGACTATAAAATGAAATCAGCATAATCAATTAGGATAGAAACGTGATTGAACTAACTGCATCTTGGCATCTTTGTCAGCAGGCAGTTTTTCTAAAGAAGAGAACAAGTCTCTGCCTCAACTTTTTCAGCAGATCCTCAACATGCTCCATGAAGAGAGAGGCTGTGGTCTAGCCAGACCCCAGGTACTTGAATTTTGTAACAAATTCCAACCTCCTCCTAGTAAAGTGCTTATGGGAGGTAAGGAGCCAGAGACAGCAGGTTCATTCGAATGAGTAGCCGGAGAAACAGCATAGCTTTTGTTTTTTTGGCATTGAGTAAGAGTTTTTATTCAGGAGCTGACTCTGCAACAAGTTGAATTCTGTCGGTGAATCTCCAGGCAGCTTCCAGAGTTGGGTGGCTTAGGTACAACACCGTATCATCAAGCTTAAAAGGTGAATATTGGCCTCTTGATACCAACATCAATACCGCTTATATAAATGGCAAACAAGAGAGTCTCCAGGATGGATCCTCTGAATGCCTCTTTAGAGGTTGGAGTGGAGATTCCCTTGGCCTTGACCTGCTGAAGTCTATCTGTAAGGTAATTATTGAACCAGCACAGAGAGGTCGGGTCCAGACCTATCACTTTAGTGGAAAGAAGCAGGTAGTGGTCGACAGTGTTGAAGACCTTGCTAAGGTCCAGGAACATGGCACGCATAATTTTTGTTTTCCAGCTCTTGTGGCCAGTCATCAGTCATAAATCTTATGACTGCTCCTCTCACAGACCCAGTATCATAGCTAGTGGCCACATTGGCCCCATTTCTATATAAAAGGGCCATACCACAAATTCCACAAACATCTCACTGCCCTAAAACTGACAAATCCACTGGCCCAGACATACCCATCCCAAATTCCCGAGACTAGTCAGTCCAAAATTGCATTTCTCTTTAACCAAACCTCAAACTATCCTTCTTGTCCAGAAAAGTGCCAGACCTCTGAAAACATTAACAATTGTACCACTCCACAAGGGCAAAGAGACATCCCTTGAAAAATTATTGGCTACATCCCACTTATTTCAGCTCTTGTCAAGCCACAAGAGAAATGTTACATTGCCAACTAGTTGACAACCTGCAGCAATATAACCTCATTTGCCCTGAGCAACATGGCTTTTGTAAAGGGCACAGCACTGTCACTGCCATGATTAATTCACAGATGCTATTTATAAAGCAATGGATAAGGCCTTCGTTATTGGAAATGTGTTTGTGGACTCTGATCAAGGCTTTTGAGCTGGTTACACAAAGTATTAACCTCCAGGCTACTTGAACTTGACCTTGAGCCCCTGTACTCTCTTGTTCACAGACTACCTGACCACAGGAAACAGGCTGTCAAAACAGGAATGCCCATCTGTGGTAAACACCATAGCCAGTGATGTCCCCAGGGTTTTCAGGCCCCTTCTTTTCCCACATACATAAAATCTCTAGTATCAATCTTTATTTATTTAGAAAACGTTATTCCAATGAGGCCATAGTGTTGGTATACAAAGTTATAAAACATTCATTCCATAAAATTATAACTACTGGGATCATAAATATCAACTGATTACTGTTTTGTTAGAAATGCATATCAACTGGATTTTGTGTTATTATGCTCCAAAGGGTTCTCTGAAACCCATTCCATTTAGGCAGGCCTCACGCTGAGTATGGAAACATTTTTTTATCTTTTATTTATCATTTACTTATTTTCTGCTCTTTACATCTGTGGTGATGTTTACTTTACTTAATTTGTTTATGTGGTCTCACATCATAAGCCACCCTGAGCCACAAACAGATAAAACTCTTGCCCTTCCACTAGATCCCAGGACTACTGGTGAAGGTAAGGGCTACAGAAAGAATTGAGCAGAAGTCATGGTCAGCTAAACTCCTGTGATGTTTGCCAGAATAATAAAGATGTTAATGAGAAAAAAGGAAACAATGTGCTTTATGCAATCTATCTGAGAGGCTGCTTATGAATGTACAGTATTATCAACCAATCTTATTATTTCAGCAGTTTAAAACAATCTTCCAACTTATTAAAATAATGTAAAATATATAGTTTGAGAGCAGCAATGTTGCAATACTTCTTCAAATTCACCGGACAACTGCACCTCGTATAATGTAACATATGTGCAGGTTATCTTTACATAAAAGTTTTTCTTTGAAATTTAAACCCCATCTTCCCTTTTTAATATTGCATAACCCTTATTAGTTTTTTTTGTTGTTTGTAGAATATAGAAAAGAGGCATTAGCTAATATCCTTCCTGTATGTTGGGACATGTGAACTAATTTTGCACAGTCACTGGTCATATGTCCAACATAAGTACACATTTTCCTTTATCAATCAATAATCCCATGTTTTAAACAAAGCTATATGATCTGAAATTGTTTCTGATCAATTTACTACCCAATACACACCTCTTTCTTCCTTAGAATGTACTTGGGGTTTCTTCCATTCTGACCACTGGGTGTAGAAGTATGAATTTTACATCAAAGAGATCTGATGCATAAATATACAGCCTTCTCCACAGATATTGTTTCTCTCCAGATGTTGTACAATGCACAGTGAATGAGCCATGGTAATGGTTCCTGTCATCCCTTATAACATGCACTGGTAATATCTACATCCACTCTATTATTATTTTTGTTGTATTTATTTTATTTTAGTCTTTGGTAACTGGGTAAGACCCACTAGGCACAAGTGCCTGTTTTCAGGGGAGACCTGGGAGCATTGGGTGTTAGAAGAGCTTAGGTATCTAGTGTCATGTACCAGCCCCCTCAAACATATAGAATATTGATTTGTCCACTGTTGAGGGTATTAAAAATTTCATGTGCTTCCCTCTGGTTAACAAGTTATAGCACTCCTTGAATCTGCACCCCATAAAAACAGAGCCATGTCTGACATGCCCCTCAGGCAGGTACTACCAGCCCTTTTGTAATGTCAGAACATAAAGGCTGTGTGTGTGTTCCATAGGCCTGTATTGGCACCATTTTTAATGACTGTTAGTCATATTTAGAATTGCTATGAAAAATGAAAGTGGCCACTCCAGTAATCAGGGACTATTACTCCAGGGGCTGCTTTAATATTCCTACATGGCACCTCTAAATAGTACTAAAAGACATAGATATATCTCATACATACAGGTTAATAAATGCACCCTCAGTATTCATTTTCTGACATCACAAAAGGGGTCTGGGGGCATGTCAGACATGGCTCTGCTCTTATGGGGTGCAAATTTGGGGTACTATAACTTTTTAACCAGAGGGAAGTGCATATCATTTTTAATACCCCTCAACAGTGGAGCAGGTCTGCTATTCTATATGTTTGAGGGGGGCTTGGTGCATGACAATGGGTACCTGTTCTTTAAGTGACTTGCTCAGAGTCACACAGTATAGAAACATAGACTTTGATGGCGGATAAGGACCACTTGGCCCACTCTTAGTCTGCTCATTTCCTTACCTACAGGATAAGCTGCAGATCCTGTGAGAATCAAACCCAGGTCTGGTCTGCTGGATGTACCAAGCTCATTCACATTTCATTACTTGTACTTGTAGTAGTGGTTGTCTAATTTTGGTAATGAGGGATGCACCATCCTAGTCTCTAAATAAAGTATGTTTCACTGTGACCACTGGTCATATTTTGCAGTAGGTATTATAGATTTCAGGACAGTAATATTTTGTCATTGTACAATTTTAGAGCACTTCTGCCTTTTAGTGTAAATTGCCTAATTCATTCCCTAGCTAATAAAGTCTCTATTTCTAGGACCCCCCACACACACACACACGGGACATGGGTGACTGAAGTGATGATACTCAGTATTTTGCTTGTGATCACAACATAAATGTATTCATTTTTGTTTGTCTGTTGCTAAATGTTATGCTTTTTATGTGTCTCAATTGTGCCTCTTTTGGTAATTTTAGAAACACTGAGGAGATGAAGATTGTACAGAGATGGAAAGTACATTGCTTTACCTCTACATCCATACTGCATGGGCATGGTTTCTATGCACACAAAAACATGTCTTCAGATTAATATTTTGGGAGAAGGTCATCCACATCTAAGAAGCTGAATCCAAGTTAAACCGTAAAAAGAGTTTCCTATCTTAGTATACGCAAGCTTTGTCTCACTGTTTTATGTCTCAACATTATAAGGACTAGTATCCTAGACTGTCCGACTTTCAGCTGCCAAAATGTTGGGAGATACCAGTTGAAGAATTGATTGACAACAGCAGCGTATCTCATGTAGTCAGTAGTGTGAATTGTCATACTTGGAGGCATGTCTTTACTGGGTGGGGGAGGGTTGTCAAAGGAGAGTGAATGACTGCAGAATTACACCAGAATATGAGGTGTTTTGAAGGTTTTCCATGGTGTCCTTTTCAAGGTCACTCCTCAGCTGAATTCTGAACCATAACCAGGTGCATACACTTCCAGCTTATGGATGTCCAAGGCAGAATATGTATATGTCAAATATCTGATAAGTAATGTTGCACCCTGAGACTGACAATACAAGTTATACAAAGTGGGTGACTTAGTAAGTATCAAATCATTAATTGTGTTGATCTATTTGTACAAGGACACGTATTGTAGGACTACAATGTCTAGTACAAATTACAGTGAGATGTTACAAGCAAACATTGTTCAGATTAGTTCGTATGTTCCAGATTAAATTCGGGGAGTCACAAAATAAAAAAAAAAGACATTCCTGTTAGTAAGGGGAAATACAGCCTGTGAAATAACTCCATTCTCATTCCTTAATTTTCTGACCTCGGTTCCTGCCTTTTCTGTGCCCCTAGCAAGTTGCTCGTTCTGTGGAGCTCTGGAGCCATCTAGTGGTCAAATGCGTAGTTGCTCAGTGCAGCCAAAATTCATTTTGCACAATGTCAGGACACGCATTTGTCAGGAAGGAATTGCCCAGGGACTCCTCTACACTGAGGGAGCAGAACAGGGCCTTTATTTTACTGCATAAGGCCATTTCACTTTATCAACTATCCTACTCAAGCACTTAATCAATGCAGAATTGGACAGTGGAATGAATTTCCTGTTCATGCTGACCTCTCGTTCTAAGATAAATGAGAGACTATATTACCATTTTTATTTGTAAAGGTAGTGCAGGCAGTACTGTAGTATTTCAGAAATACAGTAGACAATGGTCAGATAATTAATTTTTGGAATGGGAACCCTAGATAAAAGCCTTGTAATTGCAACATTTGCTGTGTGGCATTGTCCTCCGTATCCTGAATGCAGGGAGGCCTAGTTTTAGTTTGACAAATAGTCCATTCTCCCTGGTCTAACCTGCATTGAAATGATAGTTCTCTTAGCAACATATCCGCTACTGTCATTCTCTGACTTGGTGCTGATACTCTATACCTGCATAGTTTTAAACTTTGCTGTGTTATTGGATATATATAAATATATATATATAGTTATATTAAATGCATGCTGAAAATAGAAAATAGAGTTAAAAATCTACGTTTTGTCCTTAGGTCTTCTTCAGGAAATATCTAAAAGAGAAAAAAAAAACAAGTTAGTGCAGAGGAGAGGTAAAATGAGAGAGATATATATGTGGAGAAAGAAGACAGGGGGAGGTAAGGAGGAGAAGTGATAAATGGTAAGATTAAGAGAGAATCTGTAAACAAAAAGGTGATGATGGAAAGATAAAGCATAATGGGAGAAAGAGCTTGGGAAGTTCTAGGTGGAGACTAATTAACAGGGCCTTGTAAGAAGGCTGAAAGGTGACAAATGTGTGAAGGAGACAGAAATAGAGACATATGGTGAAAATGAAAAATAAATGAGTACAAAAACAAATTGACTTTAGGAAAAAAGGGATGGCTGAAAGATGTTAGGGAAAATAAGTCTATCATTTAAACCAGAGGGCTGCTGGGAGCTATATGGATGATCAGCTTGCTTCCATTTTTTTCTCATGGTCAGGATCCCGAAGCCCTGCTGAAGGACACAAACAGAAAGGTCATTGACATTGTGGTCCCTGGAGATAAAGTGGGATAGAAACATAGAAACATAGACTTTGATGGCAGATAAGGACCGCTAGGCCCATCTAGTCTGCCCATTTCCCTACCTACAGGATAGGCCACAGATCCTAGTTAACCAACAGCCTATATCTTCCTGCCCCCCACAAGAATTGCCTTATGTCTGTCCCATGCATTCTTGAATTCTCCCACAGTTTTAGACCCCACAACTTCCTCAGGAAGGCTGTTCCATGCATCCACTACCCTCTCTGTGAAATGTTACTTCCTCACATTGCCCCTGAACTACCCTCTATCTTTAAATCGTGTCCCCTTGTTCTTGCAAGTCTCTTTTTCTGAAAGATGCTACCCTCTTGGACTTTGTTGATTCCCTTGAGGTACTTAAAAGTTTCTATCATGTTCCCCCCTCTCCCTTCTTTCCACAAGGGTATACATATTAAGCTCCTTTAGTATCTCCTCATACGGCTTCTCTTGCAGACCCAGCACCATTTTAGTTGCCCTCCTCTGGACTGCCTCTATCCTGTCTATGTCCTTGAGGAGATGGGGTCTCCAGAACTGGACACAGTATTCCAGATGGGGTCTCACCAACTGTCTGTACAGAGGGATAACAACTTCCTGTTTTCTGCTGCTGATGCCTCTCCCTATACATCCCAGTATACCCCCGGCCCTCCCTACTGCCTTCTCACATTGCTCCATACAATGGATACAATGGGTTTAGCAGTTTCACCATTCCTGACTGCTCTGTAATGTTCCCTGAAATGGTCAGCAAGACGCCTACCAGTTTCTCCGATGTAAATAGCTGAACACTTCCTGCAAAGAATACAATACACCACATTAGTGGAGGTGCATGAGAACTCCTTGGTGATGTTGAAAACACCTGTAGGCCCCGAATCTCAGTCACACTGGAAATAAATTTGCAGGTGTAGCAGCCCTGTTGCAAGGTTTGGTACCTGGGGGAGGAACTGTTAGAGTGGGTAGGCTCTTTTAACCAGGAGATTCCACAGGTTAGGTGGCCAGTAGGAGGCAATAGGTGGTTCTGTAAAGGAAGCACCAATGTTAGGGTCAGTTTGCAAAATGGGAAAGTACTAGTGATGATCCTGTGAAGAGAAGGTGTGCTCTGATGGAAAGGAAGAACTAGTGGAATTTGCTGTTGTTCTTGTGTGACAGTATCTCTCCTCTGGGGGTCAAGGTTATGGGGCATGTTACTGACCCGGGAGAGTGCTCTGTCCACTGTGCTTTTAGGGTATCCCCTGTTGATAAAAAAATATGCATTATTTGGGACTGCTCAGCAAAATCATCCTCTTCACTGCATAACCTGCGAAGTCTAAGAAACTGTGAATAAGGCAGGCCATTCTTGACATGTTTAGGATGGAAGGAGCTATGGAGGAGGAAACTGTGAGAGTCAGTGGGTTTGTAATAGACTGATGTCTTCAGACCAGTGTTCTGGACTGAAAGCTGGATATCCAGAAAAGGCAGTGTAGAGGAGGATACTTCAACAGTGTACTGAAGGGAAGGATGGGCCGTGGTGAACTTGTCAAGGAAGACTTGGAGGGTCTCCCTGGAGCAGGAGGTGGCCCCACACAGTCATCAATGTAGCGTTTGTAGAGTTCAGGCACAGTCCCTGTGAATGACAGAAAAAAACGTTCCTCCACCCAACCCACAAACAGATTGGCAAAGCTGGGACCCATCTTGGTACCCATGGCAACTCCATTGACCTGCTGAAAAAAACTGTTATTAAAAGAAAAAGCATTGAGTGTATATACATATATATATATATATATATATATATATATATATATATATATAATTGTTTTACTCGGGTGCTATTGTATATATCCGCTCTTTTGTACTTGGCATTATTATTCTGTGCTGTACTTATTAATGTTATTCTGTCCCTGTATGGGTGTTTTATCGTCCGTCGGTCACACCTAGAAACGAGATTGGGCTCAGTGTTCCCTTCTCATTTACAAACTAATAACAAAAGCTAGCAGCTCAGGCTCTTGTCAAGAGTTGTATACAGTTAGGGGTGCTGTGCTGACTTTTCTGTAGAACATATATACTTGGTATTTGGGGTACGAATCCCATTGTGACTGTCATCACTAGCTCCGCCATCCCACCCATACCTCTCAACTGCTATGAATTTTGCATAGCGCAGATTTTTCACTCAGAGTTACCCTTGCTCCACATAGGTTTACTGCTGTTCTTAATAGTGTTAGAGCTATTTCTGGATGTACAAACTATTAAATCATTTAACTAAGTAAATAGAAACATTCCTTATCACTAACTATATGAGGCCCAGTATCTGTAGACATTTTATCCCTTAAAATAAGAACGTGCTCCACATTCTGGCCATTTGCTATGATTTTTGTAGGTCAGTGATATCATTTTTAATATTGAGAGGTATGATCGCACCACCCTCGGAGTTACTGTACTTCCATCTGCAGCACCACAATCCTAATCCCCTCCTGCACCTATCCTCCCTTTCCCCACCCCTCTCCTGTCACAGTCACCATCTCCCCATGCTAGTCCCTCCCCTTCCCTTCTAGCTAACCAAATACCACACTATCTCATTGCTCGTGGCACTTGGGCTACCCCTGCACACACTGCATCTTTCTAAGCACCCTGGCTGCTGACAACTGACTGGTATCAGCATTGAGCATCATAACCTGTATGTATATTCAAGCCTGCTTTCCTCGTTCAATGCTTGTATTGTGTTTCATTATATAATTGCTGTTGTATATCCTGTTATCTTGCATCCTCTGTACAAACTCACCTAACTGTTGTGTTGAAAATCCTGACCTAGAACCTGCATAAAGAGCTCTGAGCTCAAATGGTTTAATCTGAGATTGTAATAAATAAATAAATACATTTGTTTGGGGGTTGTTTTGAGATCATCTACTCTTGGTGTCATCTGCGGCACTCAGCCACAGCTGAGTGCTACAGAAATGTGGAGACTGCTTTTGGAAAGAAAATAAAAACTTCACTGATTGCAATTTAATTCCACTTGGGACCGAATCATGTTGAAGCCTAGAAATGTTACTGCTGTGCTGCCTGCCTAACCAAATGTTTTCCAGAAAAGCCTTTCTGATCCTGTGGCCAACAGTTGTGTTAGGTGGGTAGGTCCAGCTAACCTGCACTTCATCGGAGATCATGCTGTCAATGGTGGAATCCCTAATCTTCAAAACTAAGGTACTGTGTTTTGTAACCTCTTATGTGCTGCTAAGGCGAGATAGTACCCCTTCCCTTTCCCAGAGACAGTATAGCATCAAAACCCCTTAGACCGGTAGTTTTCAGTATAAGGGAAGGGAAAGGGAACATTATTTAACCAGGAGTAGATAGCAGACTAATCCAAAGTTTGTTTCCAGCTGTGACCTGGGAACACAAGGGAGTTAAATGACTTGCTCAGGATCACACAGTATGCACCTAGGCAGCTGTGGTATTCAAACCCAAGATCTTCAGGGCTTAGAACATTAACACACTGTGCTATACTGCTTCTAACCCAGTCATCTTTTTCTTTGATAATGTTTTTGTACTTCCAATGCCAATCCGAATCCTACATCATGATTTGCTGAAGAAAGAAAAGGAAGGAAGGAAACCACTGGGGGATCAGGAAGTTGAGATACCACGGGTCACATAGGGAGCATTGACAGCAATTACTGATTTGTTAAAAGTTAAAATAATATTTCTCTAGACATATCTATGTTAATTGACTGGTGGTTGAGAGTGGATACAGTTTACAGCTAGAATGAATTCAAGTTTAGGGATGAGGCACAAGAGACAAACATGCAGTCCCTTTACCAGTAAGGAAAACATCTGGTTGTCAATGGACTACAGGATGCAAGGCAGCATGGTTTCACCAAGGGAGGTCATGTCAGACCAACCTCATTGAATTTTTTGACTGGGTGACTAGGGAGGGCAGTGGACATGGCCTATCTGGACTTCAGCAAGGCCTTTGACACTGTGCCACATAGAAGACTATTACACAAACTGGGGAATATGGATGTGGGCAGGAGTAGTGTGGTGGGTAGGTAACTGGCTGGGTGGCAGGACACAGAGGGTGGTGATAAATGGCTGTCACTCCACAGAGGAAGAGTGACCAGTGGGGTACCACAGGATCAGTGCTGGGACCGGTCCTATTCAACATCTTCATCAGTGACATTGTGCAGGACCTAGAAGGCAGAATTTCACTGTTCACTGATGACAAAAGCTCTGTAACAGAGTAGACACACCAGAGGGTGTAGACAGAATGAGAAGGGACCTGCAGAAACTTGAAGAATGTTCAGGGGTTTGGCAGTTGAAATTCAATGCAAAGAAGTGCAAGATAATGCATATAGGGCACAAAAACCCTGGCACAATATATCAGTTGGGGGGTGAGGATATAGCATGCACCAAGCAGGAAAGGGATTGTGGGGTTATCATCTCTGATTACTTCAAGGCAGGGAAACAGTGTGACAAGGCAGCAGGTAAAGCAAATAGGATGTTGGGATGCATAGGCAGGGGCATCACCAGCAGGAAAGGGGAGGTCATGATTCCACTATACAAGACACTAGTGAGGCCCCACCTGGAGTACAGTGTACTGTTCTGGATACCTTACCTACGTAAGGACATAGACAGGGTAGAGAAGGTTCAGAGGAGGGCAACAAAGATGGTGCATGGATTGCATCACAAGTCCTATGAGGACAGGTTGAAGGAAATGAATATGTACTCCTTGGAGGAGAGAGGGGAGAAGGGATATGATGCAGACATACAAGTATCTTACAGGGAGGAACAGGGTGCAGGAATACACTATTTGTAAGCAAAAAAGATGTTCCAGGACTAGAGGGCATGGCATGAAGTTGGAGGGAGGACAATTCAGAGGAAACATGAGGAAGAATTTCTTCACAGAATGGGTGGTGGACAAGTGGAACACCCTGACAGAGGAAGTGGTGGGGGCTGAAACAATCATGGGACTTAAGAATGCATGGGATAGACATAAAGGAATTCTGGAGGTCAGGGGTAAGGGGCAACAGACTTCTAGGAAAACATAAACTGAACTTACAAGTTCAAATGGGCAGACTGGGTGGGCCATAGGCCCTTATCTGCCGATAATGTCTATGTATCTATGTAAAACGCTCCAGATCGCCTCTAACAGGAGCAACTGCAGGCTTTCCTGTTGTGTTAGTCTACCGATTTTGTGAGCATTTTTAATTACAAAGCGTATGAGGCAGGCACCTTATAGAACCATAAACGCATAATTCACATCATGACAGTTATAATCAAGTTAAATTCTTAATAACGTCCTTATCTGCATAATATGGAATTTAAAACAGAAATCATAAACTACTAATCCAGCTTGTCCAGCGAAACAATCAAGCAGCCTTTCCATTAGTTTTAAAAGCCCATGTTTAAAGTTAAGGTAAGAATAATTGATTTATGTTACAACCCATTTAATTATCTGTCATAATTGGTTTGCATTTTAAATACATAATGGATAATTGATTTACTTTCACCCGATTTGTAAAAGAAAGAAACACAACTCTTGAGCAGCTGCCATTTCAGAGGCAGAGGCTACGCTGTAGTACAATCCTTTCAGGCAAAGAGCTGACCAATCACAGATAGAGAACACTCCCTAGCGCCGCCCACTGCCAGAGCACTATAAATACGGCTGACCGTGGCGTTGTATCAATAATTTCAGTTCAGTTTCGGATTGCTGGTGTCCAGTTTGTATTGCTCTCTGTAACGATGGCTGAAACAGCACCCGCGGCGCCAGCAGCAGCTCCTGCCAAGGCTCCCAAGAAGAAGGCGGCAGCAAAAGCGAAACCCTCCGGGCCCAGCGTGGCCGATCTGATCCTCAAGGCGGTGGGCGCCTCTAAAGAGCGGCACGAGGGTGTCCCTGCCGGCGCTGAAGAAAGCTCTGGCGGCCAGCAGCTACGATGTGAGAAGAACAAGGCTCGAGTGCAGTGTCCCTCGAGTCTAGTGGGCAAAGGCAGACTAGGTGCAGATCAAGGGCTCCTATAAAGTGAACAAGAAGGAGCTGCTGCCTCCAGCAATCCAGGAGACTCACCTTTGTTTGGTTTGTCTGTGTGTAGTGCATATTGAACCACACTGTGTGATGACTGGACCCCAGGTACCTGCCCTCAAGCCATCCAGGTCCCTCACGTTTTTTGCGACGTCTGTCCACATTCTCATGTTAAACACACTGTGTGATGATTACTGGACACTAGGTACCAGCCCTGTACAATAGGACCCTCCTTTGTGAGTCTTGTCACTGTCTAGTGTGCATATTAAACCACTGTGTGATGATCACTGGACCCCATATTATACCATCCCAAGCGAGGAACCTCAGCTTTGTGGCTTCTCTGTCACAGTATTCATATTGAACCACTCTGTGTGATGATCACTGGACCCCAGGTGCCTGCACTCTATCAAGGCAGGACTCTCAACTTTGTGAGGCGTGTCTGCGTCATAGTGCTCATACTGAAACACTCAGTGTGATGATCACTGGATCCCAGGTGCCTGCCCTCAGCAATCATGGACCCTCACCCCTGTGTGGCTTGTCTTTGTCATAGTGCTCATACTGAACCACACTGTGTGATGAGCACTGGACCCCAGGTGCCTGCCCTCCAGCCAGTGGGTACCCTCACCTTTGTGTGGCTTGCCTGTGTTGTGCTCATATTGAACCAAACTATGTGATGATCACTGGACCCCAGGTGCCTGCAATCCAGCCAGCCAGGACCCTCACCTTTGAGTGGCTTGTCTGTGTCAGAGTACTCTTATTAAAAGACACTATGTGATGGTCACTGGACCACAGTTGCCTGCCATCTAGTAAACCATTTCCCTCACCTTTTGATGGCTTGTCATTGTCATAGTGTTCAAACTGTACCACACTGTGTGATGATCACTGGATGCCAGCTAACTATCTTCCAGCTGGCCAGGACCCTCAGCTTTGTGTGGCTTGTCTGGGTCGTAGTGCACATATTGAACCACACTGTGTGATGATCACTTGACCCCAGGTGGTTGCCCGCCATTATTCAAAACCCTCACCTTTTGTGACATCTCTGTGTCATAGTGCGTCATATTGCACCACACTGTGTGGTGGTCACTGGACCCCAGGTGCTTGACCTCCAGCAAGCCAGGACCCTCACCTTTGTGTGGCTTGTCTGTGTCATTGTGCTCATGAAAAAAACACTCTGTGCGATAATCACTCAACACATATTCTGCCTTCTCAACCAGGACCCTCACCTTTGTGTTGCTTATCAGTGTCATAGTGCTCATATTGAACCACATGTGATGATCACTGCAGGTGCTGTCCTCCCACACAAGCCATATCAGCTTTGTGGGTTGCCTGTGTGTCATAGTGCTCATATTGAACCACACTATGGGATGGTCACTTACCCCCAGGTGCCTGCCCTCCAGCCAGCGGGGACCCTCACCTTTGTATGTCTTGCCTGTGTTGTTGTGCTCATATTGAACCAAACTGTGTGATGATCACTGGACCCCAGGTGCCTACCCTCCAGCAAGCCAGGACCCTCACCTTTGTGTGGCTTGTCCATGTCATTGTGCTCATATTAAACCACACTGTGTGATGATCACTCAAACTCATGTTTCTGCCATCTAGCAAGCCAGGACCCTCACCTTTGTGTTGCTTGTCAGTGTCATAGAGCTCATATTGAACCACACTGTGTGATGATCACTGCACCCCAGGTACCTGAACTCCAGCCAGCCGGGAACCTCACCTTTGTGTGGCTTGTCTGTGTCATAGTGCTCATATTGAAACACACTGAGTGGTGATCACTGGACCCCAGGTGACTGCCCTCCAGCAAGCCAGAACCCTCACCTTTGTGTTGCTTGTCAGTGTCATAGTGCTCATATTGAACCACACTGTGTGATGATCATGGGACCACAGGTGCCTGCCCACAAGCAAGCCAGGACCCTTACCTTTGTGTGTCTAGTCTGTTTCATACTGCTCATGTTGAACCCCACTGTTTGATAATCACTGGACCCCAGGTGCTTGCCCTCCAGCTATCCAGGACTCTGACCTTTGTGTGGCTTGTCTGTGTCTTAGTGCTCATATTGAACCACAATATTGATGATCACTGGACCCAGGTGTCTACCAACAAGCCCAGAACCCTCACCTTTATGTGGCTTGTCTGTGCCATAGTGCTCATATTGAACCACTCTGTGTGATGATCATGGGACCACAGGTGCCTGCCCACAAGCAAGCCAGGACCCTCACCTTTGTGTGTCTTGTCTGTGTCATACTTCTCATATTGAACCCCACTGTTTGATAATCACTGGACCCCAGGTGCTTGCCCTCCAGCTATCCAGGACTCTGACCTTCGTGTGGTTTGTCTGTGTCTTAGTGCTCATATTGAACTGCACTGTGTGATGATCCCTAGACCCACGGGGTCTGCCCTCTAGCAAGACAGAACCCTCACCTTTATGTGGCTTGTCAGTGTCTTAGTGCTCATATTGAACCACACTGTGTGATCATCTCTGGAACCTAGGTGACTACCCTACAGCAAGCCAGGACACTCAGCTTTGTGTAGCTTGTTAGTGTCGCAGTGCTCATATTGAACAACACTGTGTGATGATCACAGGACCCCAGTGCCTGCCCACAAGCAAGCCAGAACCCTCACCTTCCAGGGCTTGTCTATGTCATAGTGCTCATCTGAACCTCACTGGTGATGATCACAGACCCACGTTCTTGCACTCCAGCAAGCCTGGACCCTCTGTGTGGCTTGTCAGTGTCATAGTACTGATATTGAATCACACTTAATAGTGATCACTGGACCCAGTGCCACCACTCCAGCCAGCTGGGACCCTCACCATTATGTGGCTTGTCTGTCTCATAGTGCTCATATTGACAACGCTGTGTGATCACTGGACCCAGGTACTACTCTACACATATCCCTCAGCTGTGGAGCAGGTCAGCTATATATATATTTGAGAAGGTGGGTTCCTACTCTTTAACTCATTATCTTTCTCCCAATCAAACGCCAAAGTTGATGGCGAAAGACCAAGACCCATCAGTCTCCCATTCTTGTTCTACCTTATAAATGTGCCACCGACCTTTGCTCTATCAATAACCTATTCATACTCATCTCTATTGCTCCCTTAACCTATCCTTACTTGTTTGGCCACACTGTATTCATACCACCACTTCGGGTGACCTCCCAGACCGGGCAATAATGTCAGAGATAAACTGGATATAGTAGCAGTAGTGAGACAGGTCTCCAGTAACACATGAGACTTCAGTACCTGGCTATATTGGGCAGAAGAAACGAGGGTGCAAGGGAGGAGGAGTGGCCTGTGTTAATAGAAAATATCAAGCTGAAATTCAGAATACACATGGAATCAAAAAGAACAGTACCCTGGAAACGAAATAGGACAGTAAGAACTGAGGTTGTCTGAGCACCCAGACCAAGGGAGACATAGACATTACTGTTAAAAGATACAAACATGACAGCTAAAGGAGGTTCTGATAATGGGAGCTTCAACATGCCAGATACAGAGTGGTAATACCAGCAAGACATCTGCCAGAACTAGACTCATAGTTCCACAGAGGGCCTCAAACAACTGGTACAACAACCCAGAGACAGAGGCTATCCTAGATCTAGTATGACTAACAAGAGGATCACAGATCTCAGGTGAAGGTCACCTGGGGCCAGTGACCATCATGGTATAGTTCAATTTGGCTACTACATCTAAATATCCCATTCCAAGGCAAAAAATATGGGACTGGAGCAGCTGACTTTGATAAGATGGCCAACAGGTTAAATAGCCCTGGCAAAAGAAACACAGGTGAGGGGTACAGGCAAAATGGGCAACGTGGATACAATACTTGAAGCAACATCCCATTGTTGAACAGAAAAGGAAGTGCAAAGAAAACCACTTTGGTTCTCAAATACAGTAGCGAAAGGTCAGAGCCAAAGGCTGCCTTCAGGAAATATAAAGGAACAGCGGGATGAAGATAGGAGGCATAAACTGCCTAAGGAAGCAGGTAAGGCAATACATGAGACAAAGTCCCAAACTGAGAAACATAGCATGAACAGTAAAGAAGGTGACAAGACTTTCTATGATACATGAGTGAAAGGAAAAGTCAGAGGGGTACTGAAAAACTGTGGAAAAGGGCATGTGAGAGGGACCTGTAAAGGCATCTATCCTAAATGATCTTTTGCTCAGTATTTACTGAAGAGAAGGTAGGGCAGGGCCACAGCTCAACATCATGGACACAGGGAGGTGAGCTACTCACTTCACAAAAAAAGGGTCCAAGGCACTAAGCTCAGGGGTGGATAGGCAATGGGACTGATGGCACATCCCAGGGTGCTTAAGGGCTAAGGAAGACTAGCAGGCCATTAAATTGTGAGGTCTCTGAGCACAGGAGGTCCCAGAGACTGGAGAAGGGCAAGCACGATCCCTCCACAGAGTGGGGAGGGAGGCAAGAGACTACAGACCAGTCAGTCTTACCTCAGTAGTGAGCAAGATTATGGAGCATTCTTAAGGAAAGGATAGTGCAACACCTGGAATCCATAGGGGCACGGATCCAAACAGCATGGGTTTACAAAGGAAGGTCCACAAACTAATCTCATAGTTTCTTGACTGGGTAACCAGTAGTGGACCAAGGGGGCAGTTGATGTTGCTACCTTGACAGCAAAACTTTGACACTGTTCCTAAAGATTGATAAATAGCAAGGTAGGCTGAGGTGAGTCAGTTGGTCAACGGTGCAAACTGGTTGACGGGCAGAAAACAAGTGGTGGTAAATGGCATACAGTCAGAGGATACAAGTCACAAATGGGGCTACCTCAGGGATCAGTTCTGGGGCCAATCCTCTTAAATCTTCATTAGTGACCTTGCAGATGGACTAGAGGTAAGGCTTGTCTGTTTACGTGAACCAAGATCTGCAACAGGTAGATGATCAGAAGGTGGGCAGAATGAGAAGAATCTGAATAAACCAGCAGAATAGTCAGAAGGTAACAGGTTTAATGCAAAGAAGTGCAAAATCATGCACTGGGAAGAGAAACCCTGAAGCCACCTGGGCTGGGAGGGGAGTTGCTAGCAGTCACAAAGAAAAAAAAGACTTGGGCATCTCATCACTGATGACACAAAATCATCAACAGACCTCTAAGAAGCAGTGAGGCTGAGGGGTGTTGGTGTATTAGTAGAAGTATCCAAGTCGTAAGAGAAAATCCCTCTGCCAAGACACTAGTTAGGCCCAGCTGAGTACTGCATGCAGTATTGGGCACACCTTCACAAGGACGAAGCCAAATTGAGGCAGTCCAGAAGACACCAAAATGGTGCAGGACTGCATCAGAGACATATGAGGACAGTGCGAACTCAATACATACCCTTGAGCAAGGAGGGAGAGGTGATATGTCAGGCAGCAAACACCTTAAGGCATAAACAAGGTGAGCGGTCTAACATGTTTAAATAAAAGAAAAATAGCAGAACAGGACCAGCAGAAAGGTAGAGGCCGATTAAGAGAGGTGAAATTCTTTCTACAGAAAAGTGGTGGATCACGGAAGAAAACCACGAAATGGTGGCTATGAATACAGTGCGGCTTCAAACAGCATGGGATAGGCACAAGGGCAATACAAATGACTATAAGAGATGGGTCACTAGGACAAGGCCGATGGCACATTTAAAAGGTAGAAAAGAAATGGGCAGCTGGATGGGCCTTGCGGTCCTTATCTGCCGTCAACTTCTATGTTTCTATTCCATGCATCCACCACCCTTTATGTAAAAAGGAATTTCCTCACATTACCCCTTAATCTGCCACCCTCTAATTTCATGCTGTGTCCTCTTGTCCTGCTATTTTTCTTATACTGAAACATGTTAGACTCTTTCATCTTGTTAATACCCATAAAGCAGCAGTACTACGAAAAAGAAAACTGCACTTTTTAGACAGTTTATTCCCTGGTCCCAGCTAATCATATACCTGGTACTTTTCCCTGGCATTGTATTATCACAGAGTAATTTGCTCAGTTATCTTCTGTTCCTTTATTTCTGTCACCAAGCATGTTGCCTGGAACCCCCCTATGCCAACTGCACATTTGTATGACTTGCGGGGACATTGGGAATAGTGGCAGAGGTCCCTCTGCTGAGACAAAAGACATGATGTGACCTGAGGAAAGTGCAGAAATTTGTCAAAGTGCAGCTGAAAATGAGTCAGCCATCATAGTTAATGATACAACATTCAAATAAATTAAATATCTAAAAAAACACTAAGATACTGAAAACAATACGCATATGCAAGATACCGGAACTTTAGCAGCATGCATACAGTCAAAAGCAAATTTTGATAGATTACTTCCTGATTTGGTACTACTGCTTCAAGTATTTGAGATATTTCCATCATATCACAACACACACACCCGCCTCCTCCTCACTGCAGAGACATGGTAACATTAGAAACAAATTGTATCACACAGCTGGGGAAGAGGTTAGTTAGTGTAAGTGTTACCATGAGGCCCTAGCCCAGGTTAAGAGCAGTACCTACATCAAAACCCGGCTCCCCTCAAACATATCTAATGGTCTTCTATACTGAGGACATAAAAAATCCTATGCTTCCCTCTGGTTAAAAGTTATAGCACCCAAATTTACCCTATAAAACAAGCCTTATCTGACACACCTCATTTGCGATGTCAGAAATGATCTGAGGTGCATGTCGAAACCTGTATATATACGATGTCTATGGCATTTAATACTATTTAAAGGTGCCATGTAAAAATCAAAGCAGTCGCTGAAGTAACAGTCCTGTTTACGGGCGGTCACTCATTATTCAGTGGCAACTCTAAATAGTACTATCATTGACAAATGCAATAATATAGATCTATGGAGCACATAAGCAGCCTTCATCTCTGACACACAAAAAGAGGTTGGGACCTGCCTGGGGGTATAGACAGAACTTTTTAAGGGGGGTGCAATTCAGGTGCTATAGCCTTTGACCTGTGGGAAGCAAGTATAATTCCATACCCTCAACAGTGGAGCAGATCCTAATATATATTTGAAGGCTGGGTACCAGTAGGTATCCCACCTACCGTGATTGTTCGGGGGCGAGGTTTTCCTGCTCTTCAGTACCTCCCCTTAGCTAGTTAAAAGCTTGCCAATAAGCATTCAAACATATCCCTAGGATCTGGTTCCCCTCCCGGACAGGACGGCACATCATGCCAGTATTGACTTTCATACTCAGTGGACTGATCACAATGAGCCAAATCCTGAAACCCACAGTTTTCAACCAGTTGAATCCCAGAAACAAGTGGGTCACCTGGAAACGAAATGGGACTGCTAAGAACCCAGGGGTTGTCTACACCCCCAGACCAGGGGAGGACATAGACATTACTGTTAGAACATATACAAACATGATAGCTAAAGGGAGTTCTGATAATGGGAGATTTCAACATGCCAGATACAGATTGGTCAATAGCGGAACATCATAGAACTAGACAAGATGGATGCCCTGCAGAAGGAAGACGAACAACATCCCACAAGACAGACTATCTAGATCTAAAACTGACTAACAGGGGAAAGGATCACAGAACTTCAGTGGAAGTCACCTGGGAGCCAGGACCATCATGGTATGGTTCAGTTGGCCACTACAACTAAATCATCCTCCAAGGCAAAAATATGGGACTTCAGAGGAGCTGAGATAGATGGCCAACAGAGTTAAGCTAGCCCTGGCAAAAGAAATACAGTTGAGAGGTAGGCAAAACTCTGGTGGGACTCAATCATTAGGGGTAGAAATGGGGAGGAAGGGAGAGGAGGTAGGTGCCTTCCTGGTGCCACGGCTTGGAGGGACAGAAGCGATCTCAGGATCGTGGGAGGAGCTGCACAAGGGAGAGCTGGATGGCATCCACCTAGGGACAAATGACCTGGCTAGGAATAGGATCAGAGCAGTGCAGAGGAGTATGAGAGTTGGGAAGGGCCTTAGACAAGTAGCGCACGGTAACCTTCCGGAGTGCTGCCTGTAACCCAGGAGACTGGACACTTCTCTGCAGGAAATTCAATGAGTGGTTGAAAAACGGTGGAGCTCAGGGTTTCTTCATTGGGGACTGAGGAGCCACCTGGAGGGATGCAGACCTATACTGGTGCGTGGTCTGCATCTGTCAGGGGAGACAGGATCTAAGTGAAGTTCATCTTCAGTGGCAAGCATTTAAAAAATAGAGTGGGAGGCACTGATAAGGAGCAGAATCTGAGCCTCCCCACAAAACATAGTGATTAGTGAGGTAAACACAAGGTACAGAAGTTATTAAGGAGCAGAACAAGTTAAATGTAAAAAGCCAAGGCAGTAAGGACAGAAATGGGGCTAAAGGGCTAAGTTATCAAAAGTGGAGGTTATAGTACCAATGCCCATAGTCTATGTAACAAACTCCCTGAACTAGTGGCTGATGGAAGAGATTGCCTGGATATTGTGGCAGTCAAGAAACATGGTACACAGACAACCATGACTGGGATGTCAACATACAGGATACACAATCTGGGAGGACAGGGAGGGTAAAAGGAGGAGTAGCTCTCTGTGGAAGGGATCAAAGCAACAGAACTAAAGAGTAAACAGGAACAGATGGGGCACTTTGGGTCACCTTGAGACAGGAAATGGCACCACAATCTGCATGGGGTTATAGACAGACCCCATCTCAGAAGGGAATGGACGAAAATGATGAAGGCTTTCTTAGAATGGCATAAAGGGAGATATTGATGGGGACCTGAATATGCAGATGTTAACTGGAGCACCTTTGCTGCAGGACATCCAAACAGTCATTCTTGATGCCCTACAGGGCATGCATCAGACAGCTAATATTGGAATCACTTGGAGGGCAATCTTAGACTGGGACTCAAATGGGGAGAAGAATCTGATTTAGAAGTGGGTAGCCATCTGGGAACAACGACCCCAAACAATGTGTTCCGTAACACAGCCATAATCAAGCTATACAAAGCAAGTACTGGACTTTAGGAGGGCTGACTTTGGGAAAATGAGAGAGTGCCTCAGAAAAGCACTAGCAAACGGCAAGAAGAAGGGTGGAGGAACAATGAGGGTGATCAAAACAGCCATCACAGAGCAACAAACCTTTATGTAACAAATCAATAAAACCAACGAAGAAAAAAAACAACTATGGTTCTCAAAGAGGTGGCAGGAGTTAAGAAAGGACAGCATTCAGAAATAAAAGGAAACCCAGAAGGAGCAGGACAGAGAACTTTATTAGTTGAGCAGAAAGAGGCTGGGAGGCAGTCAGAATAGCAAAGCCCAAACAAAGGAAAGGATAGCCAATTCTGTTAAGAAGGGATAAGACCATTATAGTACATTAGGGAATGGAAGACCAAGGAGGGATACTGAAGCTTAATAAAGGAGAGGAATGTGGGTAGAGGTGACAGTGAAAAACAGGATACTGAACGAATATTTCTGTTCAGTATTTACAAAAGAAGAGGAGGGTACCTAACCAAACAAGAAAACACTCTGAAGGCGTAGGTCATACCAGTCCATTACAGAAGAAAAGGTTCTGAAAGAACTAATAAAATTGAAGATGGACAAAACAATGGGACTGATGGATTACCCAAAATTCTAAAAACTAAAGGTAGAACTAGTGACACATGACTACTCTCTTTAACAAATCATGGGAGGATGGGGTGGTACCGAGGACTGGAGGAGAGCAGATGTGATTCCTCTTCTAAAGTGGAGCAGGACAGAGGCAGAAACTATAGACCAGTTGGTTTGACCTCTGTGGTAGGGAAAATGTGGAATCACTTCACAAGGAAAAAATTGTTGATCCTAGAGGCCAGTGGGCACAGGACCCAAGGCATGGGTTCACAGTGGGGTCATGTCAGACAAATCTAATAGATTTCCTTTGACTGGGTGACCAAACTAGTAGACCAGGGGAGCACCAGCGGACATGGCCTACCTAGATTTTAACAAGGCATTTGATACAGTCCACACAAAGATTAATACCACAGTTAGCCAGCCCAGGTGGGTCCCAGGTGGGAGCCTGGATAAAAATTGGCTGAACAACAGGACGCAAGGGTAGTAGTAAAGGGAGTCCACAGTGAAGAAAAGGAGGTTACTAGCGGGGTACCACGAGGTTCAGTACTGGGACCAGTCCTTTTAATGTCTTTATAAGTGACATACAGAGAACTGGAAGGAAAAGTATGTCTTTGCAGATGACACAAAGATGCAAGGTTGATACACAGATACAAAGAAAGGATGAAGGGACTTGGCAAGGTTGGAGGAATGGTCAAATATATGGCAGCTCAGATTCAATGCAAAAGAAGTGAGTAATACACATAGGAAACAAACCAGAGAAGCATACAAATGGGGGTGAGATACTGACAACAGTAAAAATAGAAAGGACCTGGGGGTAATGATATCAGATGACCTAAGGTGGCAAGCAATGTGAAGGCAATAAGGAAGGCTGAGAATACTGGGATGCATGGAAGAGGCATCAATAGTAGAAACAAAGTTGTTATCCTCTGTCAGACACTTGGTGAGACCCATCTGGAGTACTGTGTGCAGTTCGAGACCCATCTCAAAGACATAGACAGAGTGGGCTGTCAGGAGGAGCAACAAAATGGTGCAGGGCCTAAAAGACACCTAAAGAAAGACTAAGGAGCTTAATATATATACCCTTGAAGAAGAAGGAGGGCATGATAGAAACTTTCAAGTACATCAAGGGGTAACAAAGTCAAGAGGTAGCATCTTCAGATAAAGAGATGTGCAAGAACAAGGGGCACAATTTAAAGATAGAGGACGGTTCAGGGTAATGTGAAATGTTTTTCACTGGGGTTGTGGATCATAGACAACCTCCTGAGGATAGTAGAGTCAAGCAATGGGGACTTCAAATACATGGACAGGCATAAGGCATCTAGTAGAAGTGAGAGGAAGTAAGCTGTTGGTTAACTAGGATCACAGCTATCTGTTAGGCAGGAAAATGGGAAGACTAGGTGGGCCAGAGTCCTTGCTCAATCAAGTTATGTTTCTATGTTTCTATTAAATTGTAATTTACATTCAAGAACTGTGAATAAGTATTGGTAGTAAATAAGCGTTTCACATTTATACATAAGTTGTGATTACTGTGAGGACTGGGAAACCACGCTTGGGTCAGTTTTCTCTCACCTGGCAGCTCAGATATGAGCGATGAGAGTTTGAAATATTGATGGTTTGATCTTATGGACTGGCATCCCAATGTTTCATCCGATTCTCATCTGGACTGGCATCCCATTTCTGTCAATTCTCTTTAGATCACACTCTCCATGGAACTTGAGGAGGCTATTCTATCCATGGGTTAGCGCATCTAGTAGTGACATGTCTGGTGCAACAAAATAGATTGAATTATGACAATACATGAAACCTATCTGAAAACAAACAAAATTTTAATTATTGATGTACTTTTTTACTGTGTCATTGTTTATTTCCTGACGAGACTGGTTATAGGCATCGATCGTATCCATAGTCAAAACTAGTTATGTATACTTCTGGCAGCGCAGCCCGAATTCCATGTTCTTCCATGACTAGTGATAATGTAAATTATTGCTGCCCATTTAATGCATAATCTGACAAGCTATCAATTATGCTGAACACTACGATTTTTTCAGTGGTTAGCTGGCGATCTCTAGGACACACCATGTACAACTATGAGGTCTGACACAACATTATCACATTTATACACAAGTTGTGACTGCTGTGAGGACTGGAAACACGTTTGGTGTAAGCTGCCCTCCCCTGGCAGCTCAGATATAGTGCTGACAGGGCGCCCTCGTAGCCAGAACATGGAGACTGACCACGGGACAGTCTGTGTAGCCGTCTTTCAGCAAATTATACAACTGTGGTGAAGCCGAAAAAGACAAAAACAGGACCCGCGCAGAAGGCAGCAGAAAAAGGCACAAGTAAAAAACTAGGTGACAATGGCAATGAATATCCGAAGGTTAAGCGTGCCAACCAGGGCAGCCAGAGCCCGACTAAGCGAGAGGCAGCCAAGCAAGGTTGTGAAACCTGAAACACCAGCAGCCAAGCCAGTAAAGACTCAAAACACAATCAAAAGCAACAATAGTGGCAACACAAAGGTTTCAGAGCTAACACATTTAAAAGCTGCTATTCTCTGGTTAGCGGGTTGGAAAAGTCACTACCACAGATCTGGTTGATGCGTGATGCTAAACACATCGATGGCGATGTTAGCTCGATACTGAGCTCCATGCTTGATCAACCCAGAAAACAGGCGCGTGCACAAAGAGAAATACCTGGTTACAAAGAAAAAAAATTCAAAACCAAATATCAACCTCCCACAGACTAAAATAATACACCCTCCTCGATCCAGAGTCATACATACAGATGACATCTCTTGGTCGGATTAGTACATACCAAAACCAACACACAGAAATAATCAAAAAACAGAACGATGTCCAGCCCTTCCTAAAGGGTAGTTGGTAGCTCTTAAAAAAGCTTTGGGTCTCTGTTCTGGTCGATATCGGTGGCGGTTTCAGGTCAAACTCTCTCCCCACGGATGCGGCGTGCCAGCTGGATAACTTTGGGCATGATGGTGACCCTCTTGGCGTGGATAGCACAGGTTAGTGTCTCAAAGGCCCACCAGGTAAGCCTCGCTGGCCTCCTGCAGAACCATGACAGCAGACTCTGGAAGCATAGTCAGTCTTGAAATCCTGGTGATTTCCTGGACCAGGCGCTGGATGGGCAGTCAGTAATTTCTGGTAGCGGATTCTGCAGAGCCACAATGCGGGCCAGTAGCAGTGGTTCTTCCCTCCCCAGTAGCGGAGCACTTTTCAAGGCAACAACAGTGGCAGCTGCTGAGGCACCTTCCCCCAGTGGACTTCAGTGGGTCTGCTTTGTTTAGCCATCTCCACTGAACAAGGTCTGTGGTTGCTAACTAAAAATCAAATGATAAACTGGTGCAAATGAGCTGTATTTATGGTATTGTTGAACACACACCGCACTGATTGGTCTTGCTAAGTTTCATCTACCATATGTCTGATTGGTTGAAGTGCAGAATCCGAACTCTTTTCTGATAGGTCCACTAGTCAGTGTGTCTTCTAGAACAGTGATATAAATACCAGAATTAAAGCAAGGTGGTAAGAACAGGCTATGAATGATCCTGGTAGATCATCGGACCTCAGACTTTATTCCCACAACCGTCACTTGCATACTGTGTGGCTGAACAAGTCAGCAACCTCAAGTGGTTCGGATCACGCGAAAACATCTGTCCCATACAAAGCTAGCTTAGCTGGTATCAAAAGGATGAAACAAAAAAATACGAAAATGATGAAACGTGATTTTGGAAGCGTAACACATCTCATGGGGCACACATACCACACACACTGTGAAGGGATATGACACAACACATACCCCAGTACACTACAGCGAAGGATATGGTGCTAACACATACAGCACACTACTGTGAAGGATATGGTGCAACACATACCCATACCTACTGTGAGGATATGGTACTAACACATACCCCACACACTATGTGAAGGGATATGATGCTAACACACACAGCACACTACTGTGAAGGATATGGTGCTAACACTCCCAGTACTACTATGAGGATATGGTGCTAACACATACCACAGCACACTACTGTGAAGGAGATATGGTGCTAACACACACAGTACACTACTGTGAAGGGATAGGTGTAACACATACCACAGCACACTACTATGAAGGGATATGGTACCACATACCGCAGCACACTACCGCAAAGGGACATGGTGCCACCACAGCCCACTCAGCACACTACTGTGAAACATAGTGCTAACGCATACCCAACACACTACTGTGATGGTATATAGTGCTAACACACATTGCCTGTCTCCTCTTAACCTCCACAATCACTGTTTGTAACACTCTGTTCCCATTAAAACAGACTGAGATGCTACATAATTGTCTGCTTACAAGGAAGAGTCAGATGCATTATGAAAGACTCATGAAATAACACTGATTATCTACAATATTTAGTAAACAAACAGTGGAGAAAGTTTAAAAAAAAAGAAAAATAAGGGAAAAATCTAAATAAAATATTCAGTTAAAAACATAATTAATGTAAATCTGGTTTACACTTCTTATTATAATAAAATTGGCTGTTCTGTAACTTCATAATAACTATTTAAAAATCGTTTACCCATTGCCACAACAGGTTCAATATTTAAACACATAGCCTTAATACTCACTCCATAATTATTTGTGGTTTACAGTTCCCTCTCAAATGCAGTTTTATCTAATTTACCAGTTGTGTAAAGACAATCCCTGCAAAATGAGCAAACCTCAGTTTTAGTATGTTTCTGTCAACATCTGCCAATAAATAAGTGAATCTCTAAAGACTCTTTAACAGAAAGCCACTTTTGTACAGCTTATCGATACTAAGTTGGAACTGTGACCCCTGCATACTGCACAAAGTTGGCGCCGGCCCATGTACTGAAAAGCTGTCCCAGGCAGGAAACGGTGCGCTGATCCAGAGAGTCCAGCCCAGCAGACATGTGAACAATGGTTTACTGGGAGGGCATGGTGATTTGAGGTTACCAAGGCTGTAGCTAACATCACACTACTGAGACTCAGTACCAACATGGCACTGCTAGTGTTTATGATAGCCAAATGCTAATTCCGCCCCGACCGTAATGTAGAACTCCAAAAACGAAATATTCCGTCTCCGTTATGCCATTTGGAACTGAATGGAACAGTTGCGAAAGCGATGTTTATGCAAATTAGTCAAAAGAATTACATGGGGTTGTGACGAAAGGGGTAGGAACAGCTATTTTTCATAAGGAATTCTGGAAAATTATAAGTATAAAACAAGCATTGTCAATACGAATGTTTGCTTGCTGGCATTAGCAGTGGTAATGTAAAGTTGGAAGCGGCGTAATGGAATGGCAGTGAAGTACTGAACTGAAACCAACCCACCACCACCTGCAGAGTGACAGGCATTGGGGTGTGCATTTGGGTCATCAGGCATAATGGCATTGCCATTCACACCACCCGCAGACACTGACAAGTGTCATAGTGTTCATAAGGTACTTGGCCTGGCCACCCATTTCATTAGGAAATGCGGTGAGATGGGTGCGATATAGGAGAATGGAGTGAACTTTGGGGCTGAAGATCCAGGCATACCTCGACCTCTCACTGGCTGCAGGTGTGAATGGTATGACATTACAGGCAGAATCCCAAGTCACACCTGATGCCTGTCAAACCTCTACAGGGTTGGGCGTTATGGTTGAACCCTAATACCTCAGGAACCGTTGGTATTTTCTCAAATTTTCAACATGTTTTTTTGTGACCCCACCTATGAACAGAGATATCAGTTTGTTAACTGGCTACTTATGCACAAGTACGGCATTTAGCACCACAGGTGCAAAACATTCGAACAGGATGTAAAGCCTTACGCATTCATGGGGGTAAAAAATGGCAATGTTGCAAATCTGCAGTACAAATATTTAAAAGTGAAGTCATGGCATACATAGAAACTATGAACGCACACCATATATAGTAGGTTGGGATATTTACAGAGTTCAACTCAGGCATTTGGTGCCTCCGATCGCCGAACAGTGTCACTGTGATTTTCTTTATCTGTGCGAACAATGATTCCCACAGCGACCATGCATCTCAGCACTGAAAGTAATGAAAACACTTCAACCATGTTGTGAAAATGACAGCAGCTGTTCACAAAGAGTGTGAAAAATACACTGGTGAAAATCTGGACTGAAAATATTACAAAGTCAGGAACTTACGGTGCATGAAAGCGCATTGCTCACTGTAACCATCATTATGGACTTTTGTCACCAAATTTTCAACATAGCCATTTGAGCTCTGCTCATGAACAATGTAACTGTATTTTTAATCTGTCTAAACATTGCTTCACCAACAGCACCATTGTCGCTACATGTCTCGAAAAAACACATTTAGGCGACATATGAAAATGGCAGCTGGACTGTTCATAAGGAAGTGTAATAAAATGGAAGGCTGAAAATCTGGGTGAAATATTAAATTTGCAAACTACGAGCATGCATAGGAACTGCATGCGCTCGTAAAACAGTCATTTTAAAATTTTTCACCAAATTTTCAACATAAGATTCCAAACCTCTGTATGAACAGTGTCCTGTGATTTCTTAATGTGTCCATACATTGATTTTGCACATACTACGCATTTGCACCATGAATGAAGAACATTTTAGGCAAGATGTGAAAATGACTATACTGCTCATGAGGTGTGGTAAAATGGCAATGACCAAATCTGGAGTGAAAATATTGAAAATTCACGAACTTACAGTGTGGGAACTGCACAATACCCTCATAAAACAGTCATTTTAGAATTTTTTTCACAAAATTTTCAAGCATAGCCATTTAAGACTTTGTTCATGAACAGTGTCACTGTGACTTTCTTAATTTATCGTACATTGATTACGCACCGACTGTGCTGTCTGCATCATGGCGGAAACACGTTTGGGTGAGATGTGAAAAATGACAGCTATACACTCATAAGAAGGTGTGATAAAATGGCAATATTACAAATCTGGGTGAAAATATTGAAAATTCGCGACCTTACAGTATACGTAGGAACTGCAATGCACCCTCGTAAAACAGGCATTTAGAATTTTTACCCAAATTTTCAACATGCCTTTAAAGACCTGCTCATGAACAGTATCACTGTGATTTTCTTATTGTCCCTACATTGATTTAGCACACGACTGCCATTCTACGATACATGGGTGGAAACAATTTTGGGTGAGATGTGAAAAATGACAGCTGTACTACTCATAAGAAGGTGTGGTAAAATGGTAATGTTGAAATCTGGAGTGTATTGAAATGTCAAAAACTACGAGCCTGCATAGGAACTATAACCTGTAAAACAGTCTTTGGGAATTTGGCACAAATTTTCCAACATGGTATTTTTGGGACCCCTTATCATGAAGATGTCACTGTCATGGTGGTATTCAGGCCTGAAGGGTGATTTCACAGTCCTGCACAGTCACTGCGAAATCACCCTGAACAATACCATGTTTCAATGACCTGTGGAAAGTCCGTATGTTAATTGGTCGTCAAAATACCGAGATAACAATAAGTTGAAACCCCTATGCAACCCATTATACAGCTTACGGCATTTCATTAGTTAGCGGTCAGCTTTGAAAATGCAGACGTGTTCCAGTCCACGAAGATAAATGCGCCAGTCACGAGTAAGTATGGGGTGAGGGTGTGGGGGCTGAGTGCAGTGGGTGAGTGCGGGTTGTGGGGCGTTGGGAGATCCGCCCGGCAGGACGTTTTATTTTACAGGTCTTAAAATAAAAGGCGTTGTGGGGCGTTGCCACACAGGATGGCCCCAGCGTGGCACAAACAGAGGAACCGTTCAACCCGGCGAGTTGGGCACCCCGTCGGCAAATAAAAAAAAAATCTGGCACCGTTTGCCGCTGGGTGGGCTCAAAGCGTGGCACAGGACTGGGGGCGTTGCCCGTGAGTTAGTACCCGTCGGCTATATACTAAAGTAATGGTCCGCAAAGTCTGTGGCTGGGGCGATGGCGTGACAGCCGCTATCGCTGCTCACTCCGCATAGCTCCCTTTCAACTGCATGCACTGCATTTGGGAGCGTATAACAGCTTCAAGGCATTAACTACAGGAGCAGCCTGCCAGCAGTGCCTGAATGGGAGGAGGTGACACCTCGAAATCTCCATTCATGGCACTATGTTTCTTGCACATACGTGCAAGCAAACATAAAGAACTCATCGTGAAATTTATTTAAAATCCGTATTGAAAATGAATGCAGCAGCCCTTTTTCCCCATACAATGAAATATCAAGTTCTCATTTAGCTTACACTTTTTACCTAGTCATTCTAATGCTGCACAAGCAACATTTGTCAATTTATGATCTACTTTTCATACAGAATAAACATGCCTGTTATGAACTAGTAGTTACCATCACCTTCAACTTCAACAGTTTTTTGAGTCTCCAGCTGCAAATATTAAAGACTAAGTGAATCTGTATGATTATGCTTATCAGACAAGCAGCACCAAACTATCCTGTCTGTGAGACAGTCCTGAACCTAATTATCCCTCCCAGATATGAGCCAACTATCTCAACTGTCCTGCTATCTTGTCTTCTGGCTGACTTTACACTGGAATCTGGAACAATGAATAGTGATAAATTTTACTCTCTTTTAAAGAAAACATTAGTAAAAGATTATTCATCAGTACATACTCCTCCATTATATGAATGCTACAAACCATTATTAAACGTGAACAGTGTCAGTAACATTGATTTGCAACACTGAGTTCTCAAAATATATTTTCATATAATTTTATTTATTGAAATTGTAGAAAGACAGGCTAATCTTGATTCATCAGTAACAAACACATGTAGTACGAAAGCAAATAAACCACCACAACAAAACTAAAACGATAAACAAATTTGAAAATGCCCAAGTAACAGGAACTAGTAAAGTCACTTTATTGAGTGCTATCTTGAGCCTCGATTGTCTCTAGAATACAGTCACAGCATCTACTCCTAGATAGACAGCAAGTGCAGGTAGCAAGATGATAGGAGGATAGATGACACACACAAAGTAATAGTGAAGTTTAGTCCACCACTGTCCAAACAGAAGCGGTGCTCCATTCGACACCACCACCAACAGCCATACAGTCAGTGTTAAAAAAACAATCAGTCAAACACAACACCACTCTATAGTGTCACAGTCTGACCGGCCTTAACAAATTTCTTCTCTGTAGGCGGGCTCAGTTGGAGAGTTGGAGCTTGGGGTTGACTCCGTGAGAACACACAGTCACCTCAGGGCTCACGACTAGTCACAGGTTCAGGCAGCTTGCTACCTCTGGCATCCGGCAGCTCAGCTCAGTAGGTGTGGGACAGGTGGCCTGGGTACTACTCAGGGCATCAGCAGTCAATTCTTCAGACAAACAGTTCAGCAGAAATCACAAAGCAAATGGCGTGGAGTGGAAAGTGGATGGCATTGATCTCTCCGAAAGTCCAAGCGGTGTTCGTTCCACAAGTCTTTGGGTTCTTAACGCGATCCTTTACCTCCATTATCCTACATCTGCAGTACTGCTCTCAAAGTCTGGTTCACACTTCTTCCACTTGCAGTCATATCAACTTCAGAGCAAGATGTTTCTTGAACTGAAAAAGCACAATGCGCTGCAATACTGAGGCATTTAAACACAGCACCCATTCTCACGCATCTCTTACTGACACATTAACCAGTCACTGAAGTGCAGCGATATGTGGACCTGATTGAAAAATTCGGGTACAACGTACTGAATTTCTCTACCCCCCCCCCGCCTTCAAAGGTTAAGTTGTGGGCAGAAAGCCAAAAAAAAAAAAAAAAAAAGGAAGCAGAAAAGGGACTGGGATCACACACAGGTTGATTGTTTACTACCCCTGCTGTTTTTGCATATCAGTGCCTATGCATGGCAGCAGATCTAGTTAACCAACAGCTACTTCCACCAACTACCAAAATTGCCTTATGACTGTCCCATACATTCTGAATTCCCCCACTGTTTTACCACGATGGCATACATCTAGGGTACTAAAGACAAAGGTGGAACTAGCAGAGCCATTATCAGAACCATTTAAAGTCTTTGAGCAGGGAGGTCAGAAGCTGGAGAAAGCTCATGATCCTCACAAGAGTGTTGGCAGAACTAGACCAGTCTTACCTCAGTATGGGCAAGATTATAGAGCTCCTTAAGGAAAGGATAATGAACACTTGGAATCCATGGAGCCAGGATCCCAAGACAGGTTTACAAAAGAAGTCCTGTCAAACTAATCTCATAATTTCTTGACTGGGCAACCAAAGTAGTGGACCAGGGGAGCATGATTTGCATACCTTGACTAGCAAAGGTTTGATACTGTTCACAGAAGATTGATAATAAACTGGGTAGGCTCGGGGTGGAGTTAATCCATGGGTGCCAAATGGTTGACGGGCGAAAACAGAGTGGTAGTAAGCAATGCACATCAGAAGAGATCCAAGTCACAAGTAGAATACCTCAGGGATCAAATGCCTACCATGTTGACAGCAACAGTAAAGACAGGCAGAAATGCAGGTGCCTATTTCCTGTGGATCCCAGAAAATGGAAATGATCACTTCTGCATAGGTAGTGCAGCTTTAAAGAACCGTTGCATTTCGGTGTGCTGCTCCCCTCGGACTCTTTGCAACTGGTGTACTCGGTGATGGCCTTGGTGCCCTCGAACCGGCGTGCTTGGCCAGCTCCACGCAGCAGCAGCCGCAGGCAGTCTGAATCTTCTGGGAGTAGCGGTCAAACACTTGTAGTAGGAGACCAAGTGAGCTTGACCATGATGCACTCGAAGATGTCATTCACAAACAAGTTCATGATGCTCATGGCCTTGGAAGACAGCCTGTGTCAAGATTACCTGTTTCATCACTTGATAGTTGAATAACTCCTTTGCGACTCTTTGATCGCCTTGCTGTCCGTTTGGTGGCTTCTTCACCCACCTCTTGGAGCCCTTCTTGGACGCTGAGTGACGGTTCAGGCATTGTAAATGAGTCAGACAATAACACTAAATGAAATGATTAGAAGAAGGCCCGACCTATAGAGGCATGTTGACTCCACCCCAGGCCTCCACCAATCATGAATGGTATACAAATAGAGACTTGTGAGTTCAGTTTCATTAGCTTTTTCATCATTACAGCCAACTATAGTTTCTCTTTGCAAGCTCTCTTCCAATTCTCGTTCCACTAATACACTCGACATACTAATTTCAGCCTGTATACATTTCAATTGTGTAACAAAAAAGCGACTACAGACACTGAGCCACAGTCTCCAACAACAGATCCATTTCAACAGTTTTGAAACAGGAGAGTCTTTAAGACAGACTTAGTAATTAGTTAACACAAACACTCGCTCTTAGGTACATTCAGTGGATTCAGGACACCATCCCGGTAGCACTATGCTAGCTGGGATCATCACAGTTCTCAAGTCAAGAGGAACACCAGGTGCTGTAACCATGAACAAGGCCGAGGCACTAAGCGCCCTCTGAGGCAGGATCTGGGTGCAGGCAGGAAGGGACACAACTAGCACGCACCCAGAGTAGGGCTCATTTGAAAAACTCGCTGTTAAACAGATTAGTTGGTTGTCAATGGCAACTACACGTGATCAATCCAAAATAACAGAAGGTAAAACAACACCTATATGAATCAGGGTTACTGGTCAGCATTTGCATTTTATTTGTTCTCTTATTAGATCAGTTGTTGAGTCAGTTTGTTCTGCAGTGTAGAACATTTCAATAATAAATCTACATGGGCACGATCACGAACTGCTTTACAAAACAAAACTTTGATCTAATGTTACTTCCAAACTACATGATCTTGCATTCTATTAAAGATCTCCCGCTAGCCAGTTGCAGTTCTGGATGGTTAGCTGACAGTACCCAGAGCACAAGGGCATGGATACTTGAGGCTCACCTGAGGCTCTGGTCAGCAACTCATGGTGGCTGCTCTCCTTAGCCAGGCCCTCCGGTTCTTCGCCAGCAACAGGGCAGCAATCTTCCAGCCTGAAGAGTGCAGCAATCTCCACCTCAGCTGAGCGGTCATCCTCTAGCTCAGCGGAATCCAGCCCCACCCCAGCAGCCAGCCATGGGTAAGTCCCAATAATTGTGCCCTGGGCTAGTGGGACTTTCTCAGTTACTTTTGGGTATCAGGGGTGTTTCTCCTGCCTGGCGGTCTCTATTTGTCCCCCAGCTACAAGCTTTGGGGCCCAACATAGTCGATGGACCCATCAGTCCCTTGTGACGGCCAGGTAGAGTACACAGCCAGTGGGTTGTATTTCACACCTCTCCCTTGGATGTTTGGTTTCTCTCTCACCTCCTTCTTCCTTCATGTAAGTTTCCCAGTGTTGGTGGAATTCACACCTTCTCAGAACAGGCTTAGTCTGGTTCAGAATCGCAACAGCGAGGGGTGCGTTGGTATCCTCTTCCACACTCTGCACTTGCCTCCTGATCCCAGGTGGCACCTTTCCCCATAGCTGGGCCTGGATTTCACCGGCAGCCAGCAGTGTTGCATCAGGGTGGTTTAACACCTGGATGGCAGTGTCCACTGCAACTTGTGTCAAGCAGAAACACCACCCTCTCAGTTTAGCCCAACAGCAGATTGGTACCAGAGACACTGGGGAAAAAGCCTGCTCCCCATGACCTCCTAAACACCAGCTGCAATTGTCTTTCCCAGTATAACTAGGCCCAGATGGTAAGAGGGGCTGTAAGCCCAAAATTACTTTTCTAGCACTGGAGCACCTACAAGTACAGGCATGTAATGGGGGCACAAGGTGCATAGCACCCACAAAGGGTATAGCAAGACACACCATGTGGCATGAGCCCCAGGGAGTAGGATTGGTGCCAAACAGGCCCTCCATGACAGGGAAAGCAGCTAGGAAATCAGCAGGAGTTGGAGGGCTGAGTTCAAACCCCAATCTCAGGTTGGCAGCTCAGACCCTTGCACCATTGTGCTCTGCCTCCTGGATTATGGGACTGCAACTGGGACAGCCTCAGGCCAGAGTGCAGGGTAGGGCCAGGAGCCAAGGCATCCATTGCTGTGCATAAAGGCAGGGCTAGCTCCATGCCTGTGCCAGTAGGACTACTTGCTGGTGGCTGCTGGGACCTGCAGATTGATTAAATGGCCGGTGGATGCTGTGCTCTTGCCCTGGCCATCAAAGTAAACCCAGTCCTAATACAGAAAAGTTATTGTTGTGTATTTTCTGTGTTTAATGTCTGCCAAATTCCCGGGATGCTAAGTGACCCCAACTGACCCGAACTATTTGCACCATGGCCTGCTCACAATTGCAATAGGGCTTGAACTTGCCTGCCCTACATCTTGACCAGTTGCTTCCACTGTCCTGAGAACCGAACTGCCTGCCCCCTGCACTTGATTGAGACACACAGTTCTCTCTCTCACCTCAGTCTGACCTGCCATGAGAGTGAAGAGCTGCCAACAGCAGAGTCGCATCACAGCTAATTACCTAAGAGACTGCAGTTGCCTGTACTGAGGTCAGGGTCACCCTGCAGACTAAGCATCCCGCCCCACAGCCTGCCAGCAACCCCAAAGATGACTAAGCCTGCACTGGCCAGCATAGCGGAAGTCAGTAACCCCCCCCAGTCTAGTCGGGTTAGGAGCCACCCCAGCTCACAGTAGTGAGGTTCCCTCCAAATTACGTAATTAGGAAATTGCCCTGTTTTTGTTTTACTATTTCAAGGTGGCCATAGCTACCTTCCCTAGCTATGTGGCAACTCATCAGAAGTCTTCCAGAAGAACTGCCATCGCCATCGAAGGACATAGCATTGACCGTCCCCCATCCTCTCATCACCTGCATCTTCAGCTCAGACCAGCCTGCATACTCTTCATCTTCTCATCTTCATCTCCAATCTTGTGGTCTCCATCTACCACAGCCAATGAGGCGGTCCTCAGGTACTGTACCCCATTCTTCAAGCTAGCTATAGCCACCACCTGGCTGCACCAAAAAGACTCATCCTCCAACAGGACTGTCAGACACAACTGAGGTGCCTTTCTAAATATCCTTGGCTAAGGTGGTTAGGTCTTGATAAAGTATTGTTACTGATGTCAGCAGACGTAGGGCACTAGGAGACCCTGTTAGAGGTATTTCACACATTTATTTTTGTAGTTACTGTTGTTAGACCTGTATAATTGTCTCTATAAACAACACTATTTCATATAAGCAATCACTAACCTATTACTTCCCAATGGAACCAGTGAATACTAATGCTGGTCTAATTGATGCTTCAAGCATCATACTATATATCTGATTAGTACTCTGAGACACATATAAAACTTTGTCTGATGGGCAAGTAACTGAACCCCTGTTTGGCAAGTTTGTGCCAAACACAATATTCAAAAAGGGTAGTGCATGGTGATGAGTTGCACCCAAAAAAAATAAAATAAAAATGCATAAAGTCAGGAAGGGGGCAGGGCAGGAATCCTGGTGCAGTGCAATATTTAGTGTGGGCCACTACACAAAGACAGGGAGAGGAATTCTGATGCAGTGCAATATTCAATGTGGTGATACACCAAGGGAGGACAGGGACGAAATCCTGGGCAGTGCAATGTCAGTGTTGCTAACAAAGGAGAACAGGGACAGGAAACATGGTGCAGTGCAATATTCAGTATGGTAGCACTACAAAGGGAGGACATGGACAGGAATCCTGGTGCAGTGCAATGTTCATAGGTAGTACCACACAAACGGAGCAGGGACAGGAATCCTGGTGCAGTGCAATATTGCATGGAATCACACACACAAAGGGAGGGACAGGGCAGGATCCTGGAGCAGTGCAATGTTCGATGGTAGCACTACGGGAGGGACAGGGACAGATCTGGTGCAGTGCAATATTCAGTGTGGTAGCACTACAAAAGGAGGCAGGACAGGAATCCTGGGCAGTGCAATATTCAGCATGGAATCACTATACAAGGGAGGACAGGGCGGAATCTGGTGCAGTGCAATATTCGTGTGGTAGCTACACAGAGGGAGGAAGTAGGGGCAGGAATCCTGGTGCAGTACAATCACTGTGGCAGCTACACAAAGGAGGGACAAGGACAGAATCTGGTGCAGTGCAATGATGTGGTAATACTACACAAAGGGAGAACAGGACAGGAATCCTGGGCAGTGCATATTCAGTGTGGTAGCACTACACAAGGGAGGACAGGACAGGAATCCTGGGCATGTAATATTCAGTGTGGTAGCACACACAAGGGAGACGGGACAGGGAATCCTGGTGCAGTGCAATATTCAGTGCAGAAGCACTACACAAAAGGAGAAGCAGGCAGGAATCCTGGAGCAGTGCAATATTCAGTGTGGCAGCACTACAAGAGGACAGGGACAGGAATCCTGGTGCAGTACAATATTCAGTGTGGTAGCACTACACAAGGGAGGACTGGGACAGGAATCCTGGTGCAATATTCAATGCGAATAGCACAAAAGAGGAGAAGCAGAAGCAGGAATCGGTGCAGTGCAATATTCAGTGTAGTAGCACTACACAAGGGAGGGACAGGACGGAATCCTGGAGCAGTGCAATATTCAGTGTGGTAGCACCACAAGAGGGACAGGGACGAACCTGGAGCAGTGTAATATTCAGTGTGGTAGCACTACACAAAGGGAGGGACAGGGACAGGATCTGGAGCAGTGCGCTCAAGTGTGGCACTACACAAGGAGGGACAGGGACGAATCCTGGTGCAGTGCAATATTCATGTGTGCTACAAAGGGAGGACGGGACAGATCCTGGTGCAGTGCAATATTCAGTGCAGTAGCACACACAGAGGAGAAGCAGGGGCAGGAATCCTGAACAGTGCAATATTCAGTGTGGACTACAAAGGGAGGAGCAGGGACAGGTCTGGACGTGCAATACAGTGTGTAGCACACGAGGAGGACAGGGGCAGAAATCCTGGTGCAGTGCAATATTCAGTGTGGTAGCACTACAAAAGAGGGACAGGGACAGGAATCCTTGTACAGTACAATATTCAGTGTGGTAACACTACAAAGGGAGAGACTGGGACAAGAATCCTGGAGCAGTGCAATATCCAGTCGGCAGCACTACACAAGGAGGAACAGGCAGAATCTAGTGCAGTGCAATATTCAGTGCAGTAGCACTACACAAGAGGAGAAACAGGGCAGGAATCCTGGTGCAGTGCAATATTCAGTGTGGCAGCACTACACAAAGGGAGGGACAGGGACAGGTCCTGGACAGTGCAATACCAGTGTGGTAACACACACAAGGAGGGACAGGGACAGGAATCCTGGTGCAGTGCAATATTCAGTGTGCTTCCACAAAGGGAGGACAGGGCAGAATCCTGGTGCAGTGCATATTCAGTGTGGTAACTACAAAGGGAGGACTGGGACAGGAATCTGTGCAGTGCAATATTCAGTGTGACACTACACAAAGGGAGGGGCAGAATCCTGGTGCAGTGCAATATTCAGTGTGGCAACACTACAAGGAGGACAGGGACAGGAATCCTGGTGCGACACTGTCTATCACTAGCCATAGAGAGGAGAGAGAGAGAGAGAAGAAACTGCTATGAAATGTACAGCTGAATAAGCTGAACAGTGTTTAGTTTGTGTTGCTCTACAAAAACAAATGACTGTGAAGATTTGTTTAAATACAGATGTAAAGCAACATTTCTTTGTTTAATTGAACTTTCTTTGCTGGGAGTTTTTTTGAAGGTTTCCCCAAAAAGTCCCGGCTTGCTACAACACACATACATGAGGTTGACTAGCGTCGGATTAAACTTCCCTTTGTCTAAATAGGAATAGTAGCACCCAATGGTTGCTACAAAGCAGCAGGAAGGACAGCAAGAAAGGTTAATCCCCACCACACAGTCAGCTAGCTTGAGTCAAGCTAGCCACTCCCTCCACTCTGGTCCGCCTCTCCACCTTCCCCTCCGGTACTCCCCGGCGGCCTTTGGTGTGGCCAGGCAGGCTCCACCAACACTAAAGGTGCCATAAGTCAGCCTGGGGCTGATCAAAGCCCAACCCAATCATTTGGCCAGCCAAGTCACCCCAGAAGAAAAGGTCTCCTTCTAGCCAGATTGCAGTTCTGGACTGGTTGGCTGACAGTGTGCAAACACAAGAGCAGATGTAGAGGCTCACCTGAGACTTGGGTCTGCAGCTCACTGGAAACAGCTGCTCCTCTGTAGCCAGGAGTCCTCCAGGGTCTTTGCCAGCAACAGGGCAGCTATCTTCCAGCCTGAAGGGGTCAGCAGTCTGTCCCACCTCAGCAGTACGAGTCATCCTCCAGCTCAGCGTAAGGAATCAGCAGCCACCCCAGCAGCAGCCAGCCCTAAGGGTAAATCATTAATTGTCTGCCCCTGGGCTAGTGGGTTTTCTCTCAGTTGCTTTTGTGGGTATCAGGAGATGTTTCTCCTGCCTGGGTGGTCTCCTATTTGTCCCCCAGCTGCAAGCATTGGGAACCAGCATGGATGATGGACCCCATCAGTCCCTTTCAGCAGGCCTTAGTGCCAGCTACAATGCAGTGCGTTGTTCCGTTTCACCTCTGTTGTTGGAAGTTTGGTTTCTCTCTCCCTCCCTTCTCCTTCTGTGCAAGTTCCCCCAACTTCTGTGGAATCCTCCCACCTTTCCCAGACCAGGTGGTGAGTCTGGTTCTGCAATTGGCGGCAGAAATGGGGGTGCTTGTCGATATCCTCTTTCCCTCCCTGCTCCACTTGCCTCCTGATCACCAGGACGGGCGCACACAGTGCCACAGCAGGTGCGGACCTGGTTACACTGGCCGACAGTGTTGCATTGGGAGGGGAGCAGTTAACACCTGGACCATAGTATCCCACTGCAATTTGCATCTGAGTGGAAATGCCCACCCTTATCTGAGCTACTGCCTAGTGGCAGATTAAGGTAACGGAGGCAGGGAAAAAGCAAGCTCCTGGTGACCTCCCACCACCACAAGCTGCAATTGTCTTTGCCCGTGGACCCTGGGCAGATGGTAGAGTGGGCTGTAAGCCCAAAATTGCTGTTGCTGAGGGGTGCCTACGGTACAGGTAAGGCATGGGGTGCACAAGGGACATATCACCCACAAGGGTATAGCAAGAGGCACCGCGTGGCATGAGCCCCAGGGAGTAGGACTGGTGCCAAACAGGCACTCCATGACAGGGAAAGAAGCTAGGAAATCAGAAGGAGTTAGAGTGGGGCTGAGGGATTCAAACCCTGATCTCCAGATTGGCAGCTCAGACCCTTGCACCATTGTGCTATACTGCCTCCTGGATTATAGGGAGAATGCAGCTGTGGACAGCACACTCAGGCCAAGAGTGCAGGGGTGGGGCCAGGAGCTAAAGGGGCATCCATTGCTGTGCATAAAAGGCAGGGCTAGCTCCATGCCCTGTACCAGTAGGACTGCTTGCTGGTGGCTGCTGGGGCCTGCAGATTAATTAAATGGCCAGGTGGATGCCGTGCTGCCTCTCACCCTGACCCTGGCCATCAGGTAAACCCAGTCCCTGGTACAGAAAAGTAATTGTTGTGTATTTGCTGTGTTTAATGTTTGCCCAGATTCAATCAATCAATCAATCAAATCTTTATTTATCCAGGGGAACATCATTGAGCAATGCTCATTTCAAAGATGGACCTGGTAGGGATCAAGACACAATTTGTATGACATATAACATACAAAGAATACACAACTTTGAAAGGATAGCAAATGAATACCAGAACAACAACTCCAAGACAGAGTGCTTTGAAACGGACTAATAACAAGAAAAAATATATATATTACATATATACATGATTCATAACAGCCAACTTGTTAATGGAGATACTTAGAAACTTACACTTTTGGTGAAGGTTAAATGTGCCAGAAATTATTAGAAAGTTTTTGAGCTCGGGTGATGAGCTGTATGGACATCTGGAAGATATATCTACAGGAAATAGATTTGTAGGAGGCAAATACCGCTACAAGCAGTGACAGGGGGGACGAAAGTGTATACAGAATGTTGTGGCCAGGGTGGTGAAGGGAAGGACTGGAAAAGGTCGTGTCAAGAGGATCAATAGGTAGGTCAAGGGGAGGGGGATGGACTGGGAAGTAAAAAACTGAAAGTATAAGGAGACTAAGTATATAATGCTTAGAAGGAAAGTTGTAGTAAAGGTTAACGAAATGTGAAAACAGCTGCTCGTAAGGGTGCTGAGGAGCTACATGAATAGTCGTCCAGCTGGTAGGAAAGATGGAGGGTTAGTCTAATGTTGACGGAAACAGTTACATTTTTTCTTTGAATATTTTGTTGTATAGATATTTAAAGGCTGTAATAGATATGAGCTTGTTCACTTTCAGTGTCTTTTGCATTGTGTTCCATAAATTAGATAACACACCTAACTAACAGCATGTCTGCCATGTCGAAGTGGAACTTAGGCACTTTAAGAGTAATGAAGTTCAGCTACTTCAATGCATAATTACTTGATGAGGCTTAGAAACTGCAGTCTGAGATATATTTTGGGAAGCTGCTGATATTGCTCTGTAAGTCCATGGTAATGCATTCCTATCCCTTCTATATTGAGTGAGGGCCAACCAACTGCGGAGTAGAGGAAGCAGTGGTAGGACTATATAAATAAGTCTGTGATAAACCTCAGAGCTCTATGGTATAGTGTATCTAACTTGTTCAAGCATACCGTGGGGCAGTGATTGTATAGGAAGTCAGCGTAGTCTAAAACTGAGAGGAATCTGGCCTGGACCATCTTCTTTTGAATCACTTGAAAAGAAGTGCCTTATTCTATAGTAAAGTCCAAGTCTTTAGTCTAGCTTTTAGTAGCTCTTCAGATGTTCTAGATAGTCTAATCTACTATCTAGCCCATACCCCCAAGTATTTGAATTTTGTGACATATTAAGAGATTTTCACCAAGTGCAGTGGATAGTTTAGGAGATCGACTGGGATTGAGTATTTTGCCTGCACCTGTGGGGAAAAGAACATTGCCTTAGTTTTTTGCATTCAATAGTAGTTTTTTCCAGCAGCTGGAGTTGCAGTAGGTCGAATTCTGCTTGTAGTTCTTTGCAGGCTGTTGTAGGAGAAGGGTGACTGATATACAGTACTGTATCATCAGCAAACAGGTGTACAGTGGCTTTGGTAAGATTTGTGTCAATGCTATTGATATATATGGCAAGAGGATAGGGCCAAGAATAGATCCTTGTGGTACTCCTCTTTGTAGTGGTCTGAGTGGGGATATATCTCCTTCGACCTTTACCTGCTGGGTTCTTCCTGTAAGATAGTTGTTAAACCATCTAATGGAATTAGTGTCCAGTCCAATAAGACCTTAGTGAGGAGAGGAGCAGTCATGGTCAACCATGTCAAAGGCCTTACTTAGGTCTAAGAAGACAGCACATACACAATTTTTATCCAATTCAAGTTGCCAATCATTGGTGACTTTTGCAAGAGCTATTATGGTGCTGTGGTTTGCTCTGAAACCAGATTGTGCTGGGTTTAGAAGATTGTTGGCTTCTAGATATTCTCTTAGCTAGGTGCTCACAATTTTTCAAGTAGTTTAGACAGCACAGTAAGAATGGAAATTGGTCTGTAGTTATTAAGGTCTGTGGGATCCCCGGCTTCAGAAGTGGGAATCACTTGAAGCGGTTTCAGATTGATGGGATGACTCAGACGGCAGGAGAAAGGTTAAACAGATGTGTTACTGGCACTAATACATGTATGGCAATTTTTAAGAAGTATCAGTCAGGAGTCTGCGCCTGCACTCTTTTTATGTCAATTGTAAGATTAGTTCCTCAACTTGCTTCAGCGTGGCTGGAGTGAAGGAGAAAATGGAGTCAAATCACCCTGCCATCAATATTCTTGATCCTAGATGTACTCTCATTTGGTTGGCTGGAGAGAGTGAATGCTAGCCAACAGTTGTAAAATGATTATTAAGCTTCCATACTCAATTTTGTCACTGATGGCTCTGTTTCACATGTAGTTTTGTTGGGAGTGAGTTACTAGACATAGCCAGTTATATCTTTATAGTATTCCAAAACATGAGGGGCTGTGAGTATGAGGAGTCTAATTCAGCAATGTAATATGCAGCTTTTGTGTCTCATACTTTCTTGGTGCAAGATTCTGGCTTTTCTGAATTGCTCCAATCAAGAGGCTAATTTAGTTTTCGAGACTTTTTCCAATGCTTGTCCCTTCGAGAAGGGTGGTTAAGGTCAGAAGTAAACCAACGACAGGTTTATATTTTAATACGTGGATTTGAGACTGGTGCATGAATGTTTAGAGCATTTCATGATGATGTCATTTAAAACACCATATGCAATCTCCATTGTGTTAAACTAGATAAATTCTTCCGCATCTTAAGAATGATAATATAAGTCCAGGTATGCCTCAATGTTGAAGTTCTTACATGATCTCCTCAACAAGAATTTTGTGGGTGATGAAATTCATATGCTGACCTAATTGCCGTCAATAGAACAATGATCACTAACATCGCTTGAACAGAACTCCAGCGAGGTGAAAAAAGTGGAGTTTACTCACTAATAGTACATCAAAAAGCGTACTATTTTTTGGGTTCTTTTGTTTATTCTAGTAGGTTCATTTATAAGCTGTGTAAGCCCATGCATGTATAGAATGAAATTAGAGGTGTAGCTGCCTTAGAAAGCCAGTTTAAGTTTAAATCACCTATAATTATGGTTCCTCCATTCCCTTGTTTAATCAAGTCACCCAAGTAGGACAGTATCTTGAGGCCAGCTGAGGGAGGTATGTAACAGCCAATCAGCTGCAGTGAGGTATTTTGTGAAAGGGTTATTTTAAGGATAGGCATCAAATTCTTTGTGCCATAGAGTAAGAGGCAAGAGAAATTGCAGATAAGTTAGCCTTTACATATATTGCTACCCCTCCTCCTCTTGTCCGTCTATCAGCTCTGAATGTTTGGTGGTTAAGTAAGTTTATATCTCTGTCGGCTGTATCAGGTCTAAGCCATGTCTCAGAAACTACCAGGATGTCGGGTAGTGGTGGCTAACCCAGGCTTGGAGCAATGTGATTTTTAAAGGCTACATGCATTAATATGAAGAAGGCTTAGTCCTTTAATCTTTGCTAGTTCTGAAGGTGCAGTGATAGTCCTGGTAGCCCAGGGTTAAGTTCCACATTCCTGAGCATATTAGTAGTAAGACCAGTAGTTTCATAGTTGCCGCCAGAGATAGGGTATAAGTTCTTATGGATGCCTTTTTATTTCTTTTTTAACTGTCAAATTCTTATTTGCCATCCAGATTCGGTTTTCATCCTCTTGTAAAGGAAAGGATTAAAACTTTAGCTGAGAATAATTCGATCTTGTTCTGTATACAGTTGGAGACAGACACCAAACAAATGCAATACGACTGTAACCCTCCGTAATAAAGAATAAATGGGTAGCATCGTATCAATGGAAGGTCATAGGTACATATCCAATCTCTTAGGGCTGCTGTAGAAGGTGCAGCAGAATGAGAATAATGGTATCTGCACTCTGCTTGGCATCTGTGGATGTCTGCATCTTTACTTAGTTCAGGTAATAGTAGTAGTATAAGGAGGCTCCAAAGAAAGTTCCTCATTATGAAGGTGATCAGAGATTTTGTAGGTAATATCTTATGATTTGCTCACAGTAGTTGCATGTGTCATAGATTATAAAGGTGGTATACTTAGCTCATACTGGTGCCTACTCAGATATTAGAGTAGGGTGTTTAATCTAGCAATGAGATGGAGGTTCGTAAACAGTGAGATACAAGAATTTTTGGACATCGAATAAAGGCGGAGAGATAAGATGGCAAGACCAGTGCCTTATCATATGCTAAGTGGAAACCCAGCTAGTTGTGGCATCAGAATAGATAGCATAGGTCATAATCTGGTAATCGACAGTGTAGTATCAATGGGGAATATAAAGAAAGGCTATAGGTTTAAAAGGGCCGCGGACGAAGTTTTAATAACGTTGGAGGAAAGATGTCTATTTAAGAAAGTCTAAAAGAGGGGAAGAAGCGGTGGGCATAAAAGTGCGGCTTTGCCGTACCTTCCCATGGAGGGTCTCTCGGCTCTGTGGAGCTGAGCGCTGGCTGGAGATGCCGCCCGCCCGCTGGCGAAGACTGGCCTCGGCGCTCGGTGCGGGCGCAAGGGTCCTCCTCTGGGGAGACAAGAAGAGCAGGTAGAATTTAAAGGATTTTACAGCTCAGGCACAGGCAGAGCAGCAGGGGCAACAAAATTAACATTAGAAGGCTAAGGATGAGGTAGAGGCGTGGCGTCTGGCTATGCACATAAACACAGGAAAGGCTATAATTACTTTTTTTTACAAGCAACACCTCTCTGGTTTCCCCTCCCCACAATTACAGTGTTCAGCTCTTTTTTGTGGAAATTTGTACATACCCTAAGTGAAACTTTCCCTTACATAAAAGCAAATCTAGCAAGCAAGAAACCAGAGCAGCGGGGACCAATGGATACGAGCCGTGGGTTCGATTGGTTGCGACTTTGCCATACACTTCCCGGAGGTCTCTCCGGCTCTGTGGGAGCTGAGCGGCTGGAATGCGCCCGCCCAGCTGGCGAGCTGGCCTCGGTGCTCGTGCGGGGCGCTCAGCAAGGTCCTCCTCTTCCCGGAGGTCTCTCCGGCTCTGTGGAGCTGAGCACCGGCTGGAGATGCTGCCCACCCACTGGAAAGACTGGCCTCGGGCTCGGTGCGGGGGCGCTCAGCAAAGTCCTCCTCTTCCTGGAGGGTCTCTCGGCTCTGTGGGAGCTGGCGCCGCTGGAGATGCCACCCGCCCGCTGGCGGAAGACTGGCCTCGGCGCCAGTAAGGGGGCGCACCTCCAGGATGCTAAGTGACCCAAGCTCAATTGAACTATTTGCACCGGGGTCTACTCACAATTGCAACAGGGCCTGAACTTGCCTGCCCTGCACCTCGACCAGTAGGTTCCTGCACTGTCCTGAAAGAGGACCGAACTGCTTGGCCCCCCACCAACTGCATTGAGACACATCAGTTCTCTCTCTCCACTCCCAGTCTGAGCTGTTGCAATGGGGAAGTAGACAGGCTGCCCAACAGTGATAGCCCCATCACCCGGCTAATTGCCTTAAGAAGACTGCAATTGCCTGTGCCCCAAGGTCAGAGGTCACCCACCTTTCAGCTAAGCATCCATTGCCTCCCACTCAGCCTGCCAGCAAGCCCCGAAGATGATGAAAGCCTGCTCTAGCCAGCATGGTGGTAGTCAGTAACCCCACCAGTCTAGTCAGCTTAGGAGCCACCCTAGCTCATGATAGTGAGGTTCCCTCCAAGGTATGCAATTAGAAAAATGCCCATTTTTGCTTTACTTGTTTGAGGTGGCCATAGCTCCCTTCACTGGCTGGGCGGCAACTCATCAGGAGCCTTCAGAAGACCCGTCATCACCATTGAAGGACATTGCCTCAACGATCCTCCATCCTCTCACCACCATCTCCAGCTCTGGACCAGCCTGCATCCTCTTCATCTTCTAATCTTCATCTCCATCTTGGTCTTCCAGCCTCATGCTGGCCAGCAACGAGACCGATTAAGTTTGCTCAGGTACTGTGCACCCCATTCTTCAAAAGCTAGCTAGCCACCACCTGCACTGCACCGAAAAGACTGCTCCTCCTACAGGACTGTCAGACTATAACTGGGGTGCCTTTCTAAGTATCCTTAGCCAAGGTGGTTGGGTCTTGATAAAGTATTATTATTGATGTCTGCAGATGTAAGGGCACATTAGGCGATCCTGTTAGAGGTATTTCATTACACTGTTAACAAATGTACGATTATTTATTTTTATAGTTACTGCTGTTTGACCTGTGTAATTGTCTCCTACTATAAAGACTGTTTTGTGCAGGACAATCCTCTAACCTATTACTTGCCAGTGGAACTAGTGGCTACCCATAAAACTATCTGTTTGCAGTTGGAACCATTATGCCTGCCTCTCCCTTGACAAAAGAGATGAACCACTGACCCGAGTTCAGCCAGCACAAGGGGTAGAAGACACTCAGACAAAATAGTGAAATGGCAGCAGAACAGGAAGAGCAACAGACCCAGATGCAAAAACACAACAGTTTAAGGTGCAAAGAAAACAAGCATTTGTCAATGCCAATGTTTGCTTGAAGTATTGGTAGTGCAGGAGTAGAGAGATGTACAGTAGGAATGGCAGTGGTAGTGAACTAATGCCAACCCCACCCCTACTCTGCAGGGACTGACAAGCTTTGGTAGTGAAGGAGTTAGAGATGCATAGAAGGAATGGCAGTGATGTAGTGAACTAACGCCAACCCCACCCCTACCCCTGCAGAGACGACAGGCATTGGTGATGCAGGAGTTAGAAGATGCATAGTAGGAATGGCAGTGATGCAGTGAACTAATGCCAACCCCACTCCCTACCCTGCAGAGACTGACAGGCATCAGTACAGGAGTTAGAAGAGTTGCATAGCAGGAATGGGCAGTGATGTAGTGAACTAACATCAACCTCCACCCCTACCTGCAGAGACTGACAGGCACTGGTGGTGCAGGAGTTAGAGATCATAGCAGGAATGGTAGTGATGTAGTGAACTAACGTCAACCCCACCTACCCTGCAGAGACTGACAGGCATTGGTAGTGCGGATTTGAGAGATGTATAGTAGGAATGGCAGTGATGTAGTGAACTAACGCCAACCCCCACCCCTACCCTGCAGAGACTGACAAGCATCGGTAGTGCAGGAGTTAGAAGTGAACTAATGCCAACCCCCACCCCTTCCCTGCAGAGACTGACAGGCATTGGTAGTGCAGGAGTTAGAGAGATGCATAGTAGGAATGGCAGTGATGTAGTGAACTAATGCAACCCCACCCCTACCCTGCAGAGACTGACAGGCATTGGTAGTGCAGGAGTTAGAGAGATGTATAGCAGGAATGGCAGTGATGTAGAGAACTAATGCCAACCCCCACCCCTACCCTGCAGGGACTGACAGGCACTGGTAGTGCAGGAGTTAGAGAGATGCATAGTAGGAATGGCAGTGATGTAGTGAACTAGCCAACCCCCACCCCTATCCTGACAGGCATTGGTAGTGCAGGAGTTAGAGAGATGCACAGTAGGAATGGCAGTGACAAAGTGAACCAACGCCAACCCCCACCCCTACCCTGCAGAGACTGACAGGCATTGGTAGTGCAGGAGTTAGAGAGATGCATAGTAGGAATGGCAGTGATGTAGTGAACTAACGCCAACCACCACCCTTACCTGCAGGGACTGACAGGCATTGGTAGTGCAGGAGTTAGAGAGATGCATAGTAGGAATGGCAGTGATGTAGTGAACTAATTCCAACCCCCACCCCTTCCCTGCAGAGACTGACAGGCATTAGTAGTGCAGGAGTTAGAGAGATGTATAGTAGGAATGGCAGTGACGTAGTGAACTAACACCAACCCCCACCCTACCCTGCAGGGACTGACAGGCACTGGTAGTGCAGGAGTTAGAGAGATGCATAGTAGGAATGGCAGTGACATAGTGAACTAATGCAAACCCCACCCTTCCTGCAGAGACTGACAGGCATTGGTAGAGCAGGAGTTAGACAGATGCATAGGAAGATGGCGATGGTAGTGAACTAAAGCCAACCCCACCCGTACCCTGCAGAGACTGACAGGCATTGGTAGTGCAGGAGTTAGAGAGGTGACATGCAGGAATGGCAGTGATGCAGTGAACTAACGTCCACCCCACCCCTACCCCTGCAGAGACTGATAGGCATTGGTAGTGCAGGGAGTTTTGAGATGCATAGTAGGAATGACAGTGATGGAGAGAACTAGTGCCAACCCTTACCCCTACCCTGCAGGGACTGACAGGCACTGGTAATGCAGGAGTTAGAGATGCATAGTAGGTATGGCAGTGACGCAGTGAACCAATGCCAACCCCACCACTACCCTGTGAGACTGACAGGCACTGGTAGTGCAGGAGTTAGAGATGCATAGCAGGAATGGCAGTGATGTAGTGAACTAACATCAACCCCACCCCTACCCTGCAGAGAGACTGCAGGCTTAGTGAGTGCAGGAGTTAAAGAGATACATAGCAGGAATGGCAGTGATGTAGTGAACTAACATCAACCCCAACCCCTACCCTGCAGAGACTGGCAGGCATTGGTAGTGCAGGAGTTAGAGAGATGCATATCAGGAATGGCAGTGACATAGTGAACTAACGCCAACCCCCACCCCTACCCTGCAGAGACTGAGAAGCATTGGTAGAGTAGGAGTTAGAGAGATGCATAGTAGGAATGGCAGTGAGGTAGAGAACTAACGCCAACCCCCACCCCTACCCTGCAGAGACTGACAGGCATTGGTAGTGCAGGAGTTAGACAGACGCATAGCAGGAATGGCAGCGAAGTAGTGAACTAACACCAACCCTCACCCCTACCCTGCAGAGACTGACTGACTTTGGGGTGTGCCTTTGGGTCTATTTATTTAGTTATTTATTTATTTATTTATTTATTTATTTATGTGGTATTCAGAAAATAACCTTTGAGTCAAGGCTCTTTTACAAAGGTTCCACGTCATGTGAACAGAGTATAGACTTCAGTTAAGAAGGTTACAGAGTTTTAGGACATTTGAGACACTGAACAGCACAACAATCAGGAAAAGGTTACAGAGTTTCTTATACATTTAAAACACTATACAGCATAGGGACAGCAACGTAGTTGGTTACAAGTGCAGGTAAGGTGCAGAAGGCACTAGAGGTTAGGTTAGGTTGGGCAGAGGGTCAGTAAGGACAGGATTTTGGTAGGGAGGAGGGGGACCTCTGGTAAAAGTGCTCAAGGTGTGGGGCTGAGGCCAGGGTCATGAGACCCATTCTGGCGTGGAGATGGGGAGGGGTATACAGGGCAGCCCTTACAGTGATTCAGAGGCATTGTCAAGGAGCATGTGGGAGGTGGGGAGGGGAGGGTGTACAGGAGCAGCCCTTATAGTGATTCAGAGGCATTGTCAAGGAGCATGTGGGAGGGGTGGGAAGGGTATACAGGAGCCGCCCTTACAGTGATCAGAGGCATTGTCAAGGAGCATGTGGGAGGGTGGGAGGGAGGGTGTACAGGAGCAGCCCCTACAGTGATTCAGAGGCATTGTCAAGGAGCATGTGGGAGGGTTGGGAGGAGGGTGTGCAAGGAGCAGCCCTTTACAGTGATTCAGAGGCATTGTCAAGGAGCATGTGGGAGGGTGGGAGGGGTGTACAGGAGCAGCCCTTAGAGTGATTCAGAAGCATTGTCAAGGAGCATGTGGGAGGGTGGGGAGGGGAGGGGTGTACGAGGCAGCCCTTATAGTGATTCAGAGGCATTGTCAAGGAGCATGTGGGAGGTGGCTTCTGTCTTGTGCTGAGAATAGTTGCTGTTAGCAGAGGGTGAGAATAATGCTCACGCCATTCCACCTCACCCCACCCTGCAGAGGTGACAGGTGTCACGGTGTGCCTTGAGGGTCTTGGCTGTTATGCTCACCCCATTCCATAAGGAAATAAGGTGAGATGGGTGCAGTACAGGAGAATGGGTGAATATTAGGCCAAAGACCTAACATGCACCTCAATGCCGTGAGCGGTTGCAGGGTGGGGTGGAATGGAGTGAGCATTATGGCCAAGAACCCCAAGCCACATCCTCAATGCCTGTCAGTCTGTCTATCATAATCCTGTCTCAGAATAATCCAATCTCCCCAAAACTGGCCAAAAAGCAGATTATAAATATACAAAAGTGAGGCAGAGTGACATAATGAATACTATCAATGAACAACTTCAGTTGTCAGTCCATATGTTCTGTCCGTAACATCACTCACTCCAACTTCAGTCCTCATAGTCTTTATTTATTTATTTAAATCTAGGATTACATGATACCTTTGAGCCGAGACTCTTTTACAAAGGTTTCACATCAGAAGAACGGACAAGACATTTTATGAAATTACAGAGTAAGACAGTCATAATGCCTAGTAGTTATAACAACTTGATTTCAAGTACAAGTAACCGAAATATTACAATATCAGTAGGAGGTGTATTTCAACAAAGTGAGGAAAGGAGAGGTGGGGTAGAATAGAGTATTGCAGCCTAGAGGGCTTTGTCAGGACGGAGTATTTGAGTATAAGGTTTAACAAGAGAAAGAGTAGGGGATAGACCAGTGTGAAGAGAAGGGTTAGCATGAACAGCGGTGGGTATGGGAGCTGCCAAAATGATGGTGCTCAGCCAAGGCAGTCACAGGTACTAGAAGGTACCAGAGATTTGTGGAGCTTCTTTTTGAAGGTGCCCAGAGTTTGCAAGGCATTGACTTCACTGGCAAGGTTATTGAGCCAGCTGGGGGCCCTGTAAGAGAAAGACATTTGACCCTGAGTGGTACGACAATGAGCAGGGACACTGGTTTACCGGGATTGAGAAAGGGTATATTCCATTTTGCACATTGTAAAAAATGGTATTGTCACCGGTGTCTGCTAAGCCAAAATCCGGTTTTACCGGTATTTGGTTCTGTGTACTTTATTTAACAATTTTTAACTCTGCTAACATGCATTTTAGCAATTTTGACCTCCACTATTGCACATCCTTCCATCCTTGTACCAATTTAAAGTTATTTTAGGTACAAGATGTGATGGCAACAGCAACACTACAGCCCCCATCATTATGGTGTGATTGAAGCAGCACTACCCCCCCATTCCCTCCAGGCGTGGCAGCACCAACAGTACTCAGACTATCCCTCTGGTGTGATGGCAGCAGCAACAGCACTATGACCTCCCCCCTCAGGTGTGACAGTAGCAGCAGCACTGCGGCCCCATCCTTAGATGTGATGACAGCAGTACTACATTCCCCATCCACCAGTGGTGATGGCAGAAGCACTACAGCCCCACCCCTTCGGTGTGATGGTCAGTAGCAACAATGCAGTCCACATCCCTCTGGGGTGATGGCAGTAGTGACAGCATTATGATCCCTTTGTTCAACACACACCCACATGCACAAGTTACAAAATAACTTGGTCTCTTTGCTTGCTAGAACTCAGATGTGAATTAATCTGAACCATCACACCGCTAAGGTGGACTACCTTTGTTTTTTTCTATCTATAATTTAACTGCATGAATTGGATTTCTGCCTGTGACACCACTGACCAGGATTAGGGAACATACTTGGGTGTTGGGGGGGCCAGCTGGTGGGTGAATGCTTGAGTGTCAAACAACCACTCACCTTCTCCTAGGAGGGAGGGTGGGTCACGACTCAGCATTTTCTGTCCCCTGGTGGAGGCCAGAGGCAAGACAACACATTGGCCTTCACTGCGGGAGGGAGCGTGATGAACGTCAGCTTGTGCCTTGACATCATGTGGCCTGTCATGCTCCCAAGAAAATGGGAAAGCACCTTCTGACAAACCGAAGGATGGCTGCTGGTCCCTCCATAAGTCGGAAGCCCCAGAAATGTGTCCATTCCACCCTGTCATGCCCAGGATATACAGGAAGCTCTTTGGGGCAATTCTCTCCCTGGTAGCTCCTACAGGGTAGGGGCCCACTCAATAAAGGGTTACTTTGGGTTACCTGGTAGCACAGCAGTAAGGGACAGTGGATGGTGGTTGTGACTCAACAGCGGTGGTAGGGGGACTTGGCAGGCCTGAAGGAGTGGATGGCCAGGGGTTAGGAGGAACAAAAAAAAAAAATGCTTGAATTTGCTTCTTTGAAATAAAGTGTCTTCACTTAAAAAATTCACAAGTGATTAGTGGAGGACCTTCAAATGGATTCAAGCATCTCCCAGACATGTGGATGCTTTTTTTCACTTGGTGTCCATGAAAGGGTGTCTCCCAGTTTTCATGTCTGAGCTCAGATGTGAATTGAGCACCACTCTGCCCACCAGCATCATACAGCCCCTGGGGTCCTACCTTTGTATGTCATTGAATGTGCTTTCAACATCCACTGGCCAAACATAAGTACACTTAAATACTTCAGTTTGCTTTTTGTTGAAACAGTCTATCAGAAAACTTTTGCTACCACAGAGACTGAAACAGCAGGTGGAGAAAAGGTGCACATGATCTAATTCACCTAAATGGGGTGCTGACTGTGAAGTCTTTTCATAAGTATAAGGCAGCTTTTTCCTTGTGAACATACTTTCATTCAGACTAGTTTTCATTCAAACAACTGAGGATTTTGGATGGCCCGCTGATTATAAACTTCAATAAGCTAGTTGGTAACAGTGATCCTGCATTTAGTAATCTACAACCTAGATTCTCATATGCAAAGAATAAAATAAAAACCTGACTAAAATCTAAAAGTAAGCTTACAAAATACATAAAATGTAGATGAACATTTATTTTTACCTACACAAAATCATTGCAGCCCAAGTAAAACTCAAGGAAATTACATGGTACCCTGACTACTATTCTATGATGTAGAACTAAACATATATTGGTATTTTTTTTATATTCTTTGCAAACCAGGTAAGGCCCACTAGGCAGAACTGCCTGTTTTCAGGAGTGACCGAGAAGCACTGGGGAGGTTAAGTGACTTGTTTGGAATCTCACAGCATGTGGGTGGAGGGTGTGGGAATCAAACCCAAGTCTGCTGGATGTACCCAGTTCAATTACTGTTTGTTATTCTAACCACTAGGCTATACTGCCAGCTATAATAACACCCATATACAATGTTTTAATATATAATTTTAATAATAGTGCACAGTACCTACAGTACAAATTATGAACATTAAACACTTTACAACATTTTACTAAAACTGAGTTATTCACCACTCGATCTGCTTTATTTTTCTTACACCAAAGTGGGTGAAATAGTTGACAGAGCACTGTAAATAGCTTCTGATCAGGCTTCATTATTCTACATCCAGAAACAGATAACATTTGTTTATTCTGGATTTATTTAATATTGATTTTCTGTGGCTCACTAAATAGAATCTAGCACTGCATGAGGCAGATGTTTTTACATTTTGGAAGAGGCAACACATCTTATCCATTTAGGATTCGTATTAGAAACAGAAGTCTTTCTTCATATTTAAAACATATTCAAGTGTCAGTGTATTCATTTTGTAGTTTATGCTGACTAATATATGCTGTAGAAAACAGTAAAGGATTTATTGTGAAGCACTCAGGATCTATAGTAGAACTCCTGTAATTTTCCAGCAAGTTTTGCAAAAAAACTCTGCAATTTCAGGTTACTTTTCCTGCAATTCTCCAGTGGCCCTGCCCATGTGCACTGATACTTGTAGACTCTTAGGCACATACTACAAGAAAACTGTGGTTTCAGGAAGGAAAGCAGTCCTCAGGTGATGGAGATGTAGGTGGGAAGCATGGTGGTTAAACTGAATGGCTGATTACGACAAAGCAGTGCGGATGATTTCTTTACTGACTCTATAAGCAGCAAAGTAGAAAGAATGCAAAGCACAGCAGCATTTATTTTAAGATGCTGAAATCTGGGTCGGCCTGCTAGTACTGTGGTAGCACTACTGCTTGCAATGCCAGCGACCCAGGGTTGGAAGCGAACTTGGGATGCTGGAGGTCTGGCCAGGGGAGTAGGATAGAGCACCCGGAGGACTACTCTCCTCCTCCGGGGAGGGTGGTCTGCAGGTTCTGCTGCTTACCACCTGTGTGACCATGGGTGGTGGTGCAATGGTGCTGCAGAGTGATCAGGAGGGGAGGACGCTAGCCAGGATCTGGAGCAGTGGCATGTCTCTATGTGACCTACCTCCTTGGATCTCCTCTAGTGCTGGTACCCTCAGGGCAGAGACCAGAAAACCAGGAATAATCACCCACCTCGGCCACTGGCAGAAGGGACCCAGGTGCCCCAGACTTCATAACCAGGCTCCATGAGGGGACCCACTGGGCTACTCGACACACACTAAGGGGTGTGAGGGGTGATCTGGGGTCCCCTCCTTCCCACCTGGAGGGTACAACCCAGGCAGGATAGGAGCAGGTCCACAGAAGCTCCTGAGCATTACCTGGGGTGAAGCTAGGGGATACCAGCCTAGAGATCTCTGAAAGTGGAGACTGATGCTGTGAAGGGGACATAGAAAGAGAAAATAAAAAAAATTTAAAAAGATGCTGAAATCTTAGAGATTCTATGCAGTGACATGCAATTTCCGTGAGGCACCGGTACAAGAATTCAAATTCCGCATACCAAGCAGGATTCCGTGATTGCTACCGGTGTTACCGGTAAAAATGGAAAACCAGGGTCCCTGACAATGAGGGATTCACATTAACTGTGGTTTTGAGCTCCTGGTGTTGCAGTTGTTTACTCTGGTTTTAAGAAGCGAGCAGACTGCTGGGGGGGGCAATGCCCATCATTATTTTCTTGGCTGTGATGCAGGTTTGATACTGAATTCAGTTTTTTAATTGAAGCCATCCCGTTTGGGAGTAGAGATCGCAGGTATGGGTGAGACAGTGAGCTCCAGTGGTGAGACGACATGCTTTATTCAGGGAGGTGGCAATTTGTTTGAGTGTGGAGGTAATGGCAGAGCCATAGGCTACAAGTCCACAGTCAATAACACTCACAATTGAGCTTTGAACAACAATAGACAATGCTTCAGAGGTTAGGTGTTTTTGGTAACTGTACAGTACACCCAGTCTGAAGTTGGCCATCTTGGCGACATTACTGATATGGGTGGCATAGGAGAGTCTGGAGTCAAGGGTGATGCCAATATATTTGAAAGTATCAACTTGATCAATGGTGGCTCCAAGATTGGTGTTGACTGTGAGGTGGTACTGTTTATTTTTGTTCTGCGAGCTGCTGAAGAGCATGGTCTTAGTTTTTTCTGATTTAGTAACAGCTTGTGTTGCAAGAGCCAGTTTTCAATAGATGTGAAACCCCACTGGAGGTTACTTTGCAGTTCTACAGGATCGTGATGAGAGGCAAGGATAATGGCATCGTCTGCATAGAGTATTATCTTTTCTGGACTTGAGTTTGGAATTGCATTCAGGAATAGGCTAAAGAGGAGGGGGCCTAGGACAGACCCTTGTGGAACACCAGAAAGGACTGGTCTGGCATCAGACAGTGTTTCAGTTATTTTTACTCTTGTGTCCAGTTGCCTAGATAGCTATTGAACCAGTCGAATGAGCCAGGTGAGAGTCCAACCTTCTGAAGTTGGACAAGTAGGAGATGGTGGTTGACAGTATCTTAGGGCTTAGTTAGATAGATGAACACAACCCCAGTTAGTTTACCATTATCCAATGAGCAGTGAATGGCTCTGGTGAATTCGAGTAATGCTGTAGAAGTGCTGTGACTCTTTTTAAAGCCGTGTTGTTGCTTGCAAAGGATGTTGTGAATGTCTAGGAATTCTGTGAGCTGGTTGGCCACAATATGTTCAAGGGCCTTAGAGAGAGGAGGTAGAATGGAGATTGGGCGGAAATTTTCATGGGCATTTTTTTCACCACTTTTGAATATAGGGGTCACAGTGGCCAGCTTCCATTTGCCCAGGAATTGGCTGCGGCTGAGGGAGAGGTTGAAGATCTTGGTCAGTAGTCTGAGTACTTCTTCAAGGGTTTGGGATAGAAGTTTGAGGTCAAGAGAGTCGCTGCTGGATCTAGACTTCGCGATAGCTTTTGTGACATAGCTACGGACCTGGTGTATCTTGACCAATTTAAAATAGAAAGGAGGGTGGTTTGAGGAGGCAGAGGAGATAGAGTGCACTGGAGTATCATCTTTGCTAAAGAAATCAGAGGAAGTACAGAACTAAGGTCAGTGAAAGCAGTATTGAACATATCTGCAATAATTTTCGGATCAAGTGTGGTAACCCGTCTATACAGAGCATGGATGGGGGACTTTGACTGCTTCCGTAACTTCTTTAATGTTGTTCAGAAGTCTCTTCCATTTCCCCATGAATTTGTGACAGCGCTCTTAAAATAGGCAGATTTTGATTGCTGGATGGCTTTGGTACAGTCATTCCGAGAACGTTTATAGTTACAGGTGTCAATTTGCCTCCCAGAGTTTCTAGCTAGTTCCCATAGTTGATCCTTTTCTTTTAGGCACCTTAGGAGGTCTCCTGTGAGCCATGGGTTAGAGATAGCATTCATTTTACGCTTTTTGAGCAGAGCGAATTTGTTGCAGGCACCATTAAAGGTAATGATAAAGTGGTCAAGGGCGATGTTTACATTTGTTGCATTAAAAATTGGTGACCAGTCCAGTTGAAGAGTGAGTTTTAAGGTAATTGAGATGGCCATGGGGCAAGACTCTGCTGGTTATGGTTCTTGGGGGTGGCTTGCTGAATTTATTTGTCCAGGTACAACTGATGGGAGTGGTCACTGATTATGTCAGGGTGGACAGCAGTGTTGGAGATCCGGGTGAGGTGATTGGTAAGTATCCAATCCAGAAGAGTGCTGGTGCCCATTTTAAAGTTTTTCCTGGTTGGAGAATCAACCATCTGGGTGGGGTTTGCCACTGCTATAGAGTCCCTGTAGGCTGCAGCCTCTGCAGAAGGCCAGTTTATATTAAAGTCCCCAATAAGGATAGACTCAGAGTCCAGCAGGAGAGACCTGACAAAGTCCAGGGCTAAATTCAGGCCAGATCCTTGTTCTTTTGGAGGAATGCAGATTGTGATCACTGTAAGGGTTTGTTGTGAGTGCCAAGGAGAATTTTATAAGGAAATATGTGCAGCACTGGTTTGGGAGCAGTGCTAACGTGGTAACCCACATAGGTATTCTTTAGGTATACTGTGCATCCACCACCTCTTTTAGCAGAAAAACAATGATTCCAGGGAGGGCTAAGGCATGATTTGGGACAGATGGAAGAGCCAGGTTTCAACAATACCTAGAATGTCTGGACAGTGTTGATTAGCAAAGGTCTGAAGGGCATTGAGTTTGTGTGGAGACTACAGATATTGAGTGACATGATAGAGAGGGCCCTGTATGCTTTTGTGGTTTGCAGCCTTAGTGGGTGTTGGGCCAGGATTAGGTGAACATTGCCAGATAAAGCAGAAGAAGAAGCACTAGTTTCATGGTACACAGGCGTAATTCCCTGTTTATGCAATTTTGCCTTCATGCCTGGCGTGCACGCTGCTCACTAGTGTGAGTCAGAGGGTGATAGTGTGAGTTAAGGATAAAAGCAGTATGAGAGGAAAATGGGGGAAGCCAAGGAGCAAAGGTGGGAGAGGGTGGCTCCATGTGGGAAGTCTGATCCCAGTGCAGAGGGCTAGATTCCAGAGCTAGGGTACCTAGATGTTTGTACATAGGATCAAGTAGGTAGTAGTTTGGGAGGGAGGGGAAGCAGGCGCTGAGAGGGTGAAGAAGAGGAAAGAGGAGAATAAGGAAGAGGAGAGGGGAGCACAGAGTATGTGTATGGAGTATGGTAGCCTATCAGTGAGGGTGGCGATTGAGAGATAGAACGGTGATGGGAAAGGTGAAAAGGAAGGGCAGGAGTGGTTAGTGTGATGGGGAAAGAATGCAAGGAATGCTGCAGAGGTGAAAAACAGATTCTGTGAGACTGAGGTATCAGGACAGAGAATGGGCTGGTAGAAGGGGAGGATGAGGAAGGGGAGGGCCAGAAATAGGCACTCAATAAGAGAAAAGTAAAGGGGAGGGGCAGGAAAAGGGGCATGGGAATGGCCTATTTAATTAGGGCTGGGGGTGGGGGAGGAGGGGCGGGCATATAATTTCAGCTGCAACCACTACAAGTCTCTGGGCGCAGCAGCCCCAAGTCGGAAGGCTCCAGCAGACCAATGTCTGCTGAGAAGAAATCAAAAGGGTCCAATCAGGTCACACTGTAGATGGTGGCAGCCAATGGTAGCAGCCCACAATAGCCCGGGTGTGTCCAGAGGTCTTACTGGCTTTCCTCATTGTCAGGGCAGCCAGGAGGCATGCAGCAGGTCGGCCGAGAGTGCCGAGCTGCGGCCGGACCAGCGGAGGGCTCAGTAGCACAAGAGATGTAGTCAGGTGCCTCCTGTTCCAATCTTGTTTGAAATTCAGTCCCCCTGGAATTTTTTGTAGTTTCTTACCTCCTCAGAAACGTAGTCTCCTCAGGCTGATGGTGCAGATAACCTCTGCTGCTGTCTGGACCCACCCTGGTCCAACTCCGGCTGCAGGTGGCAATCTGCGCTGCGGCGGGCTGAGCCTTTTAAAAAAAAATTCAATGATTTCAGCTCTTTATCAGAAGTTGTTCCAATCTCACAGCTCATTCTGATCCTCTTGGAGACTGCCCCCATCCCAAAGGAACCACTACCTGGGCTAACCGTGTCATCCGTGAACTGAAGCAGCCTACTGTGCTGGAGACTCCGACTTTAAGATCATTGATGATGATTTTGAAGTGCAGTGGCCCCAGCCCTGATCTCACAAGGATGTCAAGTACCCCCCCCAGATAGACTGCCCACCTCAACCCTATAGATGCCCCAGAACATCTATCCTCCCTCCCTTCATGTGGTGCAAGTTGGAGTGCTGCAGGATGGGAGGCACTGGAATGCAACCCCAGGGAACAGTAAGAAGCAGCAAAGCTAACAGGGCAACAATGGAGGGGCTGGAGGGGGGCAACAACGGAGGGGCTGGAGGGGGGCAACAATGGAGGGGCTGGAGGGGGGCAACAACGGAGGGGCTGGAGGGGGGCAACAATGGAGGGGCTGGAGGGGGGCAACAATGGAGGGGCTGGAGATGGGTTAACAGAAGGAAAAGCCTCCAGCTCAGTGGTGCCGGCAGAATTTTTATTGTTTATTTAGTATTTGTTGACCGGGTAAGTGTACTAGACAAATTCTGCCTATTTTCAGGCACGACCTGGGGGAGGATATACAGATGAATACTAACTGACTTTTCACCAGATTCAGCTGCTGGTGTTTTTTTTTAATTTTTAGTGAATGGGTAGAAATTTGGCCAAGGCACCGGGGAAATTCCCCTACTGCTCAGTAGGGGGAGCTGCTCTCCCGGACTGCTGTCCAAGATGGCTGCTCTGCAGGATGGTGGTCAGCATCAAGCAGACATGGAACTGGAAACTCTGGGAAATGCACAGCCAAGTTCTGTTGTTCCTGGATTATTGGATGGCCAAGGTACTTCCCAGACTGGAGAGGGAGTGAGAGACGAGGTTTCGATGGTTGCTGTAGGCTGTCATATGGTCTCTGAACTGGAGTGATCGGAGATGGATTTATTGGTTCACGGTGTCGCTACTGAAGCTGTGACCATGTCTTCACCTGAACAGGGTGTTTCAGACTTGGAGGAGCCGGATTGCTGAAGATTCTGGATGCAGAGGAGAGAGCATTTTTATTTCGTAAATGCAACTCCAGAAAGCGTCTGCAGAATTTAAATCGCGGGTAAGGGGCTGCGGCCTGTTATGTCTTCCCCCATGGGTACACCTGTTAAACAAACTGCATTATTGCAGTCTTGGGAGGAGACCATGGAGCAGGAGGAATGTTAAAATTTACTGCTTATTGCTCAACAGCATGTAGATGTTGCGTCGGGAACGGCTAACGGATGCGGTGTGCAGCCTGACCTAGGTCATGCTGAGGTTACATCGGAGACTTGGGTCGTTGGAGAGAAGCCATGGTCAGTAGATGAGGCTCTCCTTAATGCAGGATGGGAGAAGGCAGCCGATTCAGGTCAGTGGGTTGCAGGGAGTTCCCCTATTTGCATGCCTTCAGTCAATGGAGTTTCTAAAGATTTGGCACTAGAATTGCCTGAGGAACTGAAACTCAGAATCCGGTATTACAGATGGTTTGTTCTGCTCAGCCTGATGATATCCTTGCCTGTGCTACTGCATCTGTGGCACTACATAGCGTGGAGTTGCCCAAACTGCAGAGGCTCCTGAATTTAGCCCCGAGGGCTGCTCCTCATTCTTATTCTTCTTTATTTAAGCTGCCGATTTTTCCTGCTAAAAGGCACAATGCGGTCCATCTGTCTTATACTGGTGGACTGCAGGACTCTCCTGATAGATTATTTGTAGCAAAGACCTTATTAAAAGACTCAATAAAGTTTTTTACTACTGAAATTTATGCCCTGATACATGTTTCAGGGGAAACTACATTTGATGCGAGTTTCAAGTCGTGATTGGAACATTTTTGGATGAAGTATTCTCAATTAAAGACTTCTCCTTTACGGGCACCCTTTATTGCGATACCCCTCTCTAAACCAGCACAGAAAGTTATCACAGTACTATTTCGGAATGAGGGTGTTAGTGTGAATGACTTGATTTACTGGTTAAAGCAAAGATGTACTGTTATAGAGGATTCAGAGGCCATTCGAGAGCCAGAGAACATTTGGACTGGGGGTGGAGGGTTAAGGTTCTGCTTAAAACCTCAGATACAGGAGTGTTACATCTGCCTAACTCCTTTTTTCTGAGATGGGATCGTGGTATCTTGTTTTACACAGGGCAACCTAAGATGTGTTACCGTTGTGGGTCTGAGACGCATATTAGTAGTGTTTGTGATCAGGCGAGGTGTAATGTTTGTGGGGAGTTGGGGCATCTGGGATCTGACTGTACGAATGAATGTAAATGTAACCTATGTGATGCTTTGGGTCACACTTTCCAGAATTGCAAGTGGGCAGCGCACAATCTTCCTGATAGGGCTGCGGGGATGAGCAGTGTTTGCTCATTACCCTGACACAAAAGAAAACCTTAGGTAACAAAAAGGGTCTCTTGGATATGAAGCAAACTGTGGTGACTACCTCTGGGGCTACGCATACTTCAGCTGTTGAGGGGCTTAGAGCTGACACAGGGAAGGTTGCTGGTCTGGTTGAAGAGTCTTTGTCTCAGTAAATGACTGATGCACATGAAGGGTCTCTGATGGTGGTGGATAGGAATCTGAAGTGGCCTCTACTTCTGCGATGGAGGTACCTGAGAATCTTATGTCCCCCCCTTCACAGCCTTTTGACAAGTCAGTGGGCTGGACACATAATTCTAACATCATACAAGGGCCTCTGTAATGAGAAAACAAGGGATTTGTATTCCTGTACCTACTAGTAATAAATTTAATATATTACAACCTGATCAAACTGGTGAAGAGTCAGATGATTCTTCAGTTGCCTCTTCATTACCAGAGGTTACTTCAGATTCCGAGCTGCCTCAATCAGTTAAGGGTACTCAGAAAAGGAAAGCGAACTTAAAAAGGCAGAATGTTAGTTGGGGTAAATATAACTGATTGTTTTAACGTATGCTTATTCCCTTTACCTGTTATACCCTCAATGTTAATAGCATTAAGAGGGTTAGTAAGCGTAGGATTTTTTTCTTTTCTGAAAACTGTATCCTTTGGCATTTATTTCATACAGGATGTAAGATTTCATACTCTGAAAGAGTTGCAATTGGCCACTAGAGAGTGGTATGTGGGGCCTTCTTATTGTCCTTCGGACAGGAAACCTGTTCAGGAGTAGGGATTTTGTTTTGGTTACCTGAATGTAAATTATTGAAAGTGTATGATTTCCTGCTGGGTAGGGCCCTTGTTCTGGATGTTGTGACACAGGGGGAGCTCTTTCATTGATTACTTTATGTGTACCCCAAACTAAGGAGCTGGATGTGCTTTATTGAAAAGGATTCAGCCAGTGTTGTTCACATCCCACCACCTGAGACTGGCTGGAGAGTTCAATTCTCCTCTGGTTGTAAAGTCCTTTAAAGCTTATTGTGACTCTAATCTTTGGAACAAATTGATTACCCAGACGCTTTGAAGGGTGCTTAGTATGCATACATGAATAAGCATGTGTCAACTTTTCAAAAGGATCCCCGACTTCTATAATGGACTATGTTTTCTTCTAGTAATCTACCTATTTTAAGGGCAGGAATTTTCCTGTTGAATTTACAGATCATAGGATAGCGAGGATTACACCAGGGAACCCTTTGCTAGTTAGGAGGGGACCTGGGTTTTGGAAAATGAATATTTCATTTTGTCTGATGTATTGTTTGCAACTTCTAAAGATTTTATTATTTCTAGGAAGTCAGTTGTAACAAAAGCATGTACCATTGTAGGCAAGTCCCGGACGGAACCAAGTGCTTAATCCTGGAGATATTCCTAAAATGATAAAAGGAAACCTTGATGACGGCCGACACCTGAGCTCGTAAAGTCAGGCTGTCATCAAGCATTACACCCAGGTTTTGCACCAGTTCAGAGGATAGGATCTGAGAGCCCCCAAGAAAAAGTCCAGAGGGATGATCAGTCCACAACCCCTCTATCCGGCGACCCGGGTCCACTACCATCACCTCCATCTTTCCAGCGTTCAACTTTAACCAGCTCGAATTCATCCAGTCCTGGATTTCAACAAGGCAGGAATTAAATACAGAGACAGCTCTATCCTGGTCAGGGCAAAAGACAGGTAGAGCTGGGTAACATCAGCATAGCAGTGTCTCCAAAAGGCAGCATATACTCTGCAAACAACATGGGGGACAGCACTGAACCCTGAGGTACCCCACATGGCAGGGAGAATGGGTCTGAGGAAAAATTCCCGGACACCACTCTCTGACTCATGCCAGTGAGGAAAGACGTAAACCACCTGACGACTGTATCTGTCAGTCCACAGATGGATCCCAGACATCCAAGCAGCACCCCATGGTCTACAGTGTCGAAGGCTGGACAGAGATCAAGGAGCATCAAGATAGAGTGGCTTCTCCGATCTCTCACCATCAGGAGATCATTGAGCACCTGAACTAGCGCATGGTGAAACATGTCACTGAACAGTAAATTAGGACGGCTATTGGTACTTTAGATAATAATACAACTCCGGGCCAGATGGTCTGACCTTGGAATTTTATAATACGTGTATTTCAGATTTGGTAGGTGTTTTGTGTGCGGTGTTTAATACAATTCTGGATGGACAAGAGGTGGCCCCACAGTTTGGTCATTCAGTTCAATTGTTTGTGTTTAAAAAAGGGGACAGGCATCTTTTACACAACTGGCGTCCACTGAGTCTTATGAATTCTGATCTGAAAATTTTAATGAAAATGTTGCAGAGTTGTCTCGGATGGTGGCTCCCTTCCTCATTGACCCTTGTCAGGTTTGTATGGTAAAAGGACAGAAAATAATGTATACTCTACTGTTGAGAAGTGGTTTCTCAAGGACAGAGGATGTACTGCGTGGATATTTGCTGAGCCTGGATCAGGAACAGGCATATGACAAGTTTCACATCTATATCTCAAAATGGTACTAGATCATTATGGTATACCCAGTCTTTTCTGACTGGATCATGAATTGTATTCTATTGCCTCCTCCCGTCCTTTAATTAATGGACATGTGGGAAGACCTGTACAAATTGCTCAAGGAGCCTGACTAGGATGCCCCATGAGTCCTATTTTGTATATTTTTAGTCTGGATCCCATGCTCCACTTGATTAGACAACATCCTGAGATTAGCAGTATCCACCTTCCTGGGGTATTTACCCTAACTAAAATGTTAGCTTATGCAGATGACGTCTGTCTCCTGGTAGCAGATAAAGAATCGGCTGACTGTGCTTTAGGGGTAATTCAGCATTGTTCGCAACTTACAGGGTCTGCTTTGAATATAAAAAAAGTTGTGGATATATATTGAGCCCTAGTGCTGCTCCCTTGGGTTAAATTCAGCAAATTCATATGTCAGATGAGTGTATTACAATCCTGGGTATAACATTTGGGTCTGGTGACATGGCACGGGATAATTGGGGGAAGGTATTGGATAGCAGTGCAGAAAGTCAAAATTTGGAAAACTGGCAACAAACAAAAAAAATTGTGTGGATTACTAAAACATTTTATTTTGCCCTGTTAACATATGTTGGTGTGGTATTTCCTTCCCGAGTTCAATGGATGTCACCATTTTGAACCAGACCTTCCAACTGATATGGGGGAGTAGTCTGAACCCAATTAAGAGGGAGGTCCTTTATAGGGCCATTAGGGAGGGAGGTTTACAGTTACTAAACCCGATTAGTTATCTACATAGTCTCTTTTCATTTAACACGGAATCAGCTTTTATCCTACTAGGTGAGGTGCAGTGGAAACAGGTGACGGCTCTCTGGGTGGATCCATTGTTACAAATGTGGACACAGGGTTCTCTAGTTACATGGAAGCGGGAGCTTTGGCCTTTGTTTGTTGTGCATGGTTTGGAAGATCGTCACTGGAAGATGGCGAAGGCACATCTTTCTGTGCCGAACAGGAAGATGTTGTATTTAACAATTCAAGAGGGTCTCACCAGATTCCAGTGGCATATCCTTCTCTGAGCTGTAGTGTCCATCCTTTATTGGAAACCTATTTGGTTGATGAGGACTCCACCATGGATGTGGGATGTGCTGTGGTTGAGCACACATGGCCATCTTGGGGTTAAGGGTAATGCAAAGCACAAATGTCTTGCAGACAGGTTCTGCCCCAGGGAGCAGTGTCAGCACCTGATAGAAACACAGGAGCATTTCTTCATGCTCTGTCCGTATGCTGTGGACCCATGGTTGGAACATGATTATAAATGGGGGGGGATGGTCAAAGGTTACTTATGTCAGTATCCTTACAGGTTCTATACAGCTTTCTCTGAATATTGATGCAGGAACGATCCGCCTTCTATTTACATGTATTAAGTTTTGACGTGGCAGGTTCGTTTGCAAATTTGTTCTACAGCAAAAGTACATCTCTCCCATATTCTGGTATGTATGATTGAAAAGGAAATTGTTCTTAATGCAAACTTTGATAAGGAAAAGATGTCTTGGGAACAGTGGAAGATGGAAGAGTGTACCACTGCAGACTAAGATTTAAGAATATGCTGAAGTATGCACGGGTATAAGGTGTACACAGTGTGATATACTCTTGGGGGTATTAGTGTGTTTTTCTCTACACACTGGTATGGTGGATATTATTCCTGAAGAATGATCCAGTTCCTGGTGGTCCCCCTTTAATTTTGAAATAATGTTTAAATTATTGTGTTTTTTTTGTCCCCTGTTACATTTCTTTTCTTTTATGTATTGTTCAAGACCAAGAGGGTTGCTCCATTTATTTGTCTTTGACTCATGTGTATTTTATGATGTGGACTGTGAAACAATTATTTTTTTGGAGCATTTTGTAGTCATGTACTCTAAGTATTGCTGTATATTGTTTAATGTTCCAGTTTTGTACTTATTTTTGTAATAAAACTTCTACTCTTTTGGAGAAGTGCCATGGGATCTTTAACATCCACCTGAACAGGCAGATGGGACCTTGGTTTATAGACTCATCTGGAAAAAGGCACCTCAGGAGTGCAGCACCCCTCTCATGCAGCACTACAGTGTCAGTATTAGGATTTAACCCAAGTGCCTGGTGTGGGACTAGAACCCATAGCTTTCTGATCTCCCAACCTCAGAGGTGAGTGTGCTACCTGCTGAGCCACTGACACTGAATTCATTGTGCTACTGCAAGAAACCTGGGGTTGTTGCTGTAGTAACCAGATCCCCCATATCTGGAAGAGCCACGGTGAGGAGGCAGTTGCAGAGTGCCTAGACATCCTGCTAAAACATGCACAACCCTTGTTCACAGAACTGCATGCAGACCCATAAAGGAACCCCACTCCCTGGTATGTAAGTGGAGACCCCACAGCAGGAATAAGGAAATCAGCAGAAGTGTCTAGCATCAGCTGTAGGGTGGTATTTTATGGGTCCTCCAGGGGTTCGGATCCTCTGCCTCAGCAGGAAGCTGGCTGTGGGCAGAATGTAGTAGAACTGCAAGGAATAACCTGTAGGGGGCAAAAGACAAAAAAAAAAAAAAGAAATGGATGGAGCCCCAACCGTGCAACTTTTTTTAACTAGAGTATATGCTGAGGCAAGAGTGTTACACAGCAGTAAATAGTGACCCACATTAACGTATGTACTAGTTCAACCTTTGCCTCAGTAAACATGGCTGCAGAGTAAATACACATGGTCATGGGGCACAGCATGATGCTGACTGAGTCACGTGGTGCAGTGTATTGATACAAGTAAGCAATAACCCACAACAGGGTGTGCGGTTATTGGGGATTAATTAACACCCTGGGACACCGGCATAGCCGAGGGAGAGAAGAAAGTGCCTTAGTCCTCTACATCAAATGGGGCAGATAAAATATATGTTTTTTTTTTGGATACTTCTTCTTTACTTCTCCTACTGCTGTACCAGAGCCGCCCCATCAGGAGTCGCCAGTGAAGCCTGACCCTGCCACCATCTTACCTGCTGGTTGGGTACCTCCATCGTGTAGCAGATTGCTCCAGGGTGGGGGCGGGGTGGGGCAGAACACACCTGTACCTTCAAGTCTCATCGGCCCCAAGGCAACTGGCAGATGGTGGCACATCGGGACTAGACTCAGCGCTCCATCTTCCTGGCTTTGGAGGGTGTTTTTCCTTTTTTTGTGCTGATGTTGTGTGCCCTGACATCAAGGCGTGAGTGCCGACATCTGCAACGTCCAACCCCTGGACCGGATTGGTCGGCAGGCCTCTACCTGTGGCCAATCATACTCCTGAGGTGCTGATGTGCTGTCAGGCCCTCAGCCTCCGCCAGGGGTCAGCACATGCTGGATTGGATCCCGTTCCTCCCCCTGGAGAAGGCGAGTGGTCGTCTGATGCTCCAGACTTTCTCCCGCCGCAGCCAGAGTCCGCTCCTGAACCCAGGTCACTGGCGTGGTGCAAGGCGCAGATAAAATATTTGTTATTCTAAAAGACATTGGTAAGCATGTGATACACTTCAGTCTAAATGCTGAATGTTCAAGGTGATGCACTTAATGAAAATAAAGTCACCTACAGAACACTAGACAGGGTGAAGGGCAGGTTGGCCACAACAGCTGAAGAGAGAGATCTAGGATCCATCAGCGGCTCCCTCAAGTAAAGCAACCAATGCAATCTAGGTTAATGCACCAGTGGTGATGGGGCCCAATGACAGCTTTCATCACACTGTCAGTCATGCTTGCATAATAAACAGGAGTTCATTTTGTCTCACCGTGTCTGGTGTATTTATTTATTTATTTATCACCACTGTAGCTCTTTCAAAACCCTCTGCATATCAGCGTGGCCCCCTGCAGAGGAAGGGAAGATATAAATTGGTCACACTGTGTTTCAAATTTTGTACACCATTCCCTTAAGTCATATGTCAGTCTTTCCATAGGTAAAACATTTAAAACCAGGTTATGTCACATTTCATAAGAGGGCTTTTGCTGATAGACCCGGGTATTTATTATGCAATTCCCCATAAGGAGGAGTAGAATATGTGCTACTCAGGGATAAGGATCCCAGTCATCTCCCCCAGGTACTCTTAAAATGTAGAATTTGTTGGTAGAAAAAAACTGGTAGGTCTATGCAGTCTATTTTTATACCTAGTATTACTCCCAAGACCATATTTGGTCACACTGTGTCTTTCCCGTCTCCCTGACCCCTACTTATTATGTCCATGTGCCTGTCCTATGCATGCTTGAAGGCCCTCACTGTCTCTGCCCCACCACCTCCTCTGGCAGGCTGTTCCCAGCAGGCACCACCCTTTCTGAGAAGACTTATTGCCTCCATCCTCTTCTCCACCCCAGAGTCACTGCATGCCCTGTGTTCTGGTGTTCCTCCTCCTCTGAAAGAGACTCTCCTGACTCATAGAAACATAGAATTTGATGGCAGATAAGGACTGGCCCACCCAGTCTGCCCATTTCCCTACCTACTGGATAAGCTGCAGATCCTAGTTAACCAGCAGCCTACTTCTTCCTACCCCACCCGCTAGAATGGCCTTATGACTGTCCCATGCATGCTTGAATTCCACCACTGTTTTTGACTCCACAACCTCCTCCGAAGGCCGTTCCATGCATCCACAACCCTCTCTGTGAAAAAATACTTCCTTACATTACCTCTGAGCCGCCTCCCCTCTATCTTCAAATTGTGCCCCCTTGTTCTTGCACACCTCCTTTTTTGAAAGATGCTACCCTCTTGGACTTTGTTGATTCCCTTGAGGTACTTGAATGTTTCTATCATGTCCCCTCTCCTCCTTTCCTCGAGGCTATACATATTAAGCTCCTTTAGTCTCTTCATATGTCTTCCAGTGCAGACCCTGCACCATTTTAGTTGCCCTCCTCTGGACAGCTTCCATCCTGTCTATGTCTTTGTGGAGATTGGGTCTCCAGAACTGCATGCAGTACTCAGATGGGGTCTGACCAGCTGTCTGTACAGAGGGATAATAACTTCCTGTTTTCTACTGGTGATGCCTCTCCCTATGCATCCCAGTATCCCTCAACCCTCCTTGCTGCCCTCTCACATTGCTTGCCCACCTTTAGGTCATCTGATATGACTACCCCAGGTCCCTTTCCATTTTTGTTGTTGTTAGTATCTCACCCCCCATTGTGTACTCTTCCCCTGGGTTTTTGTTTCCCAGGTGCATTACCTTGCACTTCTTAGCATTGAATCTAAGCTGCCATACATTTGACCATTCCTCTAACCTTGCCAAGTCCCTTCTTATCCTTTCCACCCCACCTTGTGCATCAACTCTGTTGCAGATCTTTGTGTCATCTGCAAAAGACATACTTTTCCTTCCAGTCCCTCTGCAATGTAACATAAAGACATTGAAGAGGACCGACCTAATACTGAACCCTGCGGTACCCCACAAGTAACCCCCTTTCTTCTGAGTGGACTCCATTTACTGTTACTCTCTGTCTCTATTCTCCAGCCAATTCTTTACCCAGGCTGTCATATTGGGACCCTCCCAGGCTGGCGAACTTGTATATTAATCTTTGTATGGGACTGTGTCAAATGCCTTGCTAAAGTCTAGGTAGGCCATGTCCACAGCCCCTCCCTGATCTACTACTTTGATAACTGAGTCAAATAAATCTATCAGATTCATCTGGCATGACCTCCGCTGTGAATCCATGCTGCCAGGGTCCTGTGCCCCTCTGGCCTCTAGATACTCAACAATTCTTTCCTTCAAGTGATTCCATCATTTTCCTATCACTGAGGTTAAACTAACAGGTCTGTAGTTTCCTGCTTCTGTCTTAATCCCACTTTTGTGAAGGAAATCACATCTGCCCTCCTCCAGTCCTCGGGTACCACCCATCCTCCCTGATTTGTTAAAGAGGGTAGTCAGTGGTGTCACTAGTTCTACCCTTAGTTCTTTTAGAATTCTGGGATGAATCCCATCAGGCCCCATTGCTTTGTCCACCTTCAGTTTTAAGAGTTCTTTCAGAACCCTTTCTTCTGTAAATGGGCTGGTATCAACTTCTGTATCCAGAGTGTTTCTACTGTTTGTTTTAGGTACCTCCCCCTCTTCATTCGTAAATACTGAGCAAAAATATTTGTTTAGTATCTCTGCCTTTTCACAGTCTCCTCTGCCCACCCTCCTCCCTTTATTAAGCCTCACTATCCTCCCTTGGTCTTCCTTTGCTCCCTGATGTACCTATAAAAGGTTTTATTCCCCTTCTTAACTGAGTTGGCTATCTTTTCCTCGGTTTGGGCCTTTGCTGTTCTGACTGCCTTCCCAGCTTCCTTTTGCTTTAACTGATACAGTTCTCTGTCCTGCTCCTTCTGCGATTCCTTGTAATTCCTGAATGCTTTCTTTTTCTCTTGAACCTTCACTGACACTTCCTTTGAGAACCATAGTGGTTTCTTACATCGTTTTGTTTTGTTTATTTGCTTCACACAAAGGCTCATTACCTCTGTGATGGCAGTTTTTATTATTCCTCATTGTTCTTCCACCCCTCCTTCCTGCCCATTTGCTATTGCATTCCTTAGGCACTCACCCATTTTGGCAAAGTCAGCCCTCCTAAAGTCCAGTACTTTTGCCTTTGTATGGCTTGACTCTATTGCTGTGTTTACTGTGAACCATACTGTTCGATGGTCGCTAGTTCCCAGATGGCTACTCACTTCTACATCTGTGATCCTCTCTCCATCTCCATTTGAGAGAACCTGGTCTAAGATTGCTCCCTCTCGAGTGGGCTCCAATACTAGTTGTCTAAGGCATGTCCCCTGTAGGGCATCTAGAATAACCCCACTCTTCGAAGTGGCTGCTGCAACTGCACTCTAGTTAACATCTGGCATATTCAGATCACCCATCAGCAATATCTCCCCTTTTTCGGCCATTCTAAGTATACTTTCTATCATTTCCTTGTCCATTTCCTCCCCCTGAGAAGGGGGTCTGTATACAACCCCTGTGCAGATTGTGGTGCCATTACCTGTCTCCAAATTTAACCACAGTACTTTTCTACTCCCTGTTTACCCTTTTGTTCTGTTGCTTTGATTCCTTCCCTTATGTGAGCTACTCCTCCTCCTCTTTTACCCTCCCTGTCCCTCCTGTAGATAGTGTATCCTGGTATGTTTACGTCCCAGTCATGGTTTTGTGTGTACCATGTTTCTGTGACTGCCATGATATCCAGATGTTCCTCCTCCATCAAGGCCACTAATTCAGGAAGCTTGTTTCCCAGACTATGGGCATTGGTACTCATTGCCCTCCATTTTTTGATGGCTTTACGTTCTGTTGCAGCATCCCCCACTGATCTTTCTACCTCGGTCTTTTTCTCATTTAGTACCCTGTTTTGCAGGGAGAGGCTGGGATTTTCCTGCTGCTTATCAGTGCCTCCCCCTTTGACTAGTTTAAAAGCTTGCCAATGAAGCATTTAAACCGATTGCTCAAAAGACTGATTCCCTTCCTGGACAGATGCAGACCATCCTGCCAGTATAGGCTGGTGTCCTCCAGGTGGAACCCAGTCCCCAATGAAGCCAAACCCTGTGCTCCACACCATTTTTTCAACCATTCATTAAAATGCATGGTGCAAAGTACCCTCACCTCACTCATGCTATTGACAGGCAGCACCTCAGAGAAGGATACTGTGTTTGCTACTTGTCTTAGGCCCCTCCCTAACTCTACAAAGTCCTCCTGCACTGCTCTTATCTCATGATGAGCCAAGTCATTTGTCCATAGGTGGACAATGACGTCCAGCTCAGACTCCCGTGCAGCTGTTCTCGTGATCCTGAGGATGTGCTTCCTGTCCCTCCAAGCCATGGCACCGGGCAGGCACCTTACTTCAATTTTCCCTGCTCCCCCCAGTTTTATCCCCCTAATAAATGAGTCCCCCACCAGGAGCTGCTTTCTTTCCTTGTGGTGTCCTCTGCCTCCTTCCTGTGGGCCTCCCTTGTGACAGTTGTCCTCAGCCTCCTTAGTCTCCTCTGTGGGTGGATCCATAGGGGAGCTATGCTCCCCCAGAATGGTGTATGGATTGTGGAGTGGAACAACTGACTGGGTGTGCCTCTGTTCCACCATCCTCACCCTCCCTGAGCCCACTGTGGTCCAATTTGACTCCCCACTTGTACCTTGTTAACTCCTATGATGTGCTTATAGGTTTCAATCATGTCCCCTCTCCTTAAGGGAGTACATGTGAGTTCTCATTGCCTCTCATTGTAAGGTTTTCACAATCCAACACCATTCTGGTACTCTCCTCTGGAATGCTTCCACTCTGTCAATGTCCTTGCAGAGATGTGGCATACCATTGATAAAATACCAACTCCTTCTTGCTAGAAATCTCCCTCACTGTGCACCTCGGCATCTCACTAGCATTGCAAACAGCCCTGTTGCACTGGTCTGCCAACTTGAGATCAGATAGAGTTACTCCAAGGTCCCTTTATTGTTTGGATAACTGTAATACCCACCTCCAGTCTTGTACACAGCCACCAGGCTTCCTACCCCAGGTGTATGACTTCAGACTTGTTGGTATTGAAACCCAGTTACCACTCATAAACCCTCCCCTAGTTTCCCCAGATTACATACCATTCTCTCCATCCCTTTCTGGGAATCAACCCGTATACAGATTTCTGTGTCATCCACAAACACTCACATCTTTCCGTCTAATTCCTCAGCAATGTCACTTATGAAGACTTTGAAAAGGACAGGACTCAGTACTGATCCTGGGGGTATGCCATTGGTCACTATCCTGCCCCCTAAGTGACTTTCATTACAACACTGTCTGTCTCAGACTCTTCAACAAATTTGATACCCAGCTTACAATTTTCTCCCCAACCCCACGGGTGTTCAGATCCAAACTTTTAGGACTTGACCAGCCATGACTGTAGCTGAATTTTCCCCTGCCCCTATTTATTACAATCAATTCAGCTCTCTTTTTCTACTTGTCCTTCGAAGAAATGTTACTTGGCCCAGACAGGGGCAACAGGATTTGCACACTGCTGCTGACCCCCGTTGCTAAGTTTCTTTATTAGACTCTTGGGTGGCACATTGGGAAAAGACTTACTGAAACCCAGATAGGCCACATCCACTGCCTTCAGCTGATCCCTCCATGGTCACCCAGTCAGAAATCGAGATTTGTTGGACATTATGCCCCCTGGAAACCATGCTGCTGGGGGTCCTGCAGCCAATCCCCCCCCCAGGTACTCCATCAGTAGGGTATCCAATAATTTCCACACCACTGGCATGTGAGAATGAATGGCCTGTAACTGCTACCCTCCTTCCTACTGCTGCTCTTGTGCATAGAGACCACACTGGCCCTCATCCAGTGCTCAGGAACCAACACATCTCCATCTCCAATGAGATGCTGAGTAGTGTTGCTAGAGCGATGGAATTCATGTATTGACTATTGCACAGCACATTCCACCACACACCCCCCCACTACCAGCCATCAACTGACCGGATATCAACAATATGATACAGACTTTGCCACCCATACACACACACAGTGAACGTTGACATTATCTAATGCACCACTTTCTGCCCCTTACTGGTATCAACAAAATGTTGAGGACCGTGACACACACATCCTTGAAGAGAAACAGCTATTACACAGCTACTGCCCACCATCAAAACAGCAGTTCAAGTATAAGACAAATTTTGACATGTATGCATCTCACACTGCAAACACACACAGAAGAAGCTTTCATGGCAGGTTGACAATGACATTCCACTCTCCACATCACAGCTGGAGAATTACAGTATTGGCGATTTACAAAGCATTGCAGATTAGGCATTCAACACATGCTGCGTGTCTGCACACACACACACACACACATCTGTAACAACTATAGAGCACTGAGCCTTGCATACATCCCCACCTAACAGCTAGCTTACCTTCATGCATTAAAACAACTGATGTGGTTTATGGCTGGTCCAGTGGCATAGAGGGATGAGATGCTATGTGCATTACCCCCTGCCATGCTGGAAAACCAAGTCCGGTAACAAACTCAGGATGCTGGGTGTCATCTGGGAAGGGGGAACTGAGCATCCATCAGATAGCTCTCCTCTCCTGAAGTGGGGATGCATGCTGACTCAACCCTTGACTGTCCCAATTGGAGGCCTCGGGGTAGCACCAGAAACTATAGTGACAGCTGGCCCAACAGCGCAGCAGAAAGATTCGTAGCTGTGATGCTGGTGAGCTGGGTTTGAAACGGACTCGGGCATTGGAGGGCCAGCTGGGGAAGCGTCTTGAGCATCAATGACTGCTCCCGCTCCTCCCAGGGAGGGAGGACTGTGGCCCAACATTTGTGGACTCCTGGCAGTGGCGGAGAAACAGCAATATGGCGGGCCTCGTTGCCTAAGGAGCTTGATGGATGGTGGCATATACCTGACGTCAGTGGCACGTCATGCTCCCATGTGGAGAAAACCAACATACCGGATGAAGGTCACCGGCCCCGTCACTGCAAAAAGTCCTAGAAAGCTGGACCACTTAAGCAGCACCCCGGGCCAATCGTAGAGTGTGCAGGCCACCCCCACTGGCACTTTCCCCTTGGAGGGGAGGACCCATCTGAAAAAAAGGGTTATGCTGGGTTACCCCGGGGTAGGCTACAATCTGAGGTGGTGGCTGATGGCTGGGATGAGTGCTGGCGGTGTCCATGGTGGCCCCAAGGAGAGGCTGGTCGGAGGAGGGAGGAGCAAAAAAAAGAAACTATAGTGACATTGAACTGTCGTTCAGTAGCATGTGTGCATGTCCACGGTAGGCGCTTCGCTACCACTCAGGATCCAAGGGAAGAATTGTCAGTGCAGGCTTCACAAAGCCCTGCCTGTCTACCTACCTCTGTCCCGAACCACTTGGGTCACCAGCCAAATTCAGGATGTGAGTCACAGAGTGTGGGGAGAACTGCCCATCGCCATGCCAGCCCTGCAACAGGAGGCAATCCATGCAGCACTTTAGGCTCAGTGGGTCCAGGAGAGGTGCGGGCAGGGATGAAAGCCTGCCTGCATTGAATGCCAAGCCAGAAAGATTGAAGGTAAGAAAACAAAAATGTTGCTGCAATATGTATCACCCCAATAAACACACACATGCACACACACACACATGCACAAACACATTCACACATTCACACACACACACACACACACACACACACACACACACATATGCAGTAGTGGGAGCTGCCGCAGAGTTACAGTAAACTCACCAGCTATTGGTGGCCATTGTTTTGATTGTCAGATCACTGCTGTTAGCGTAGCGTAAAGCTATAAATACAGCGTAATTTCATCACGTCCTGTTAATTTTGGTTTTGTCCATTTATTTGAGTTGGAGGACTCTCCCTGTCACCTTGTTTTGCTTTGTTTTTAAAGGGGGTTGTGGGGGGCAAAACACCCCAATGCAAATAAGCTAATAAAAAATAACTGAAAGGCTGATTTGTCCAAGTAGCGTAACTTGAGCTCTACGCCAACAGCGTAGGTCTTATAATCGACACAGTAGCCAAATAGGTAATATGTCGAGAGTCTCTTACCTGAGTAATATGGAGCCAGAGGTAGGAATCTTGAAGGGTCGGTGTCTGTCAGACCTGTAAAATAAATTACAGGAAAGGGATCACAAAGGACTCATAGTTCTTGGGGAGCAAAAAGGAAGGATATAGCAGGTTAAATGCAGAGTGATACTTATCTGATGGAGAAGGAGTCAGTATCCTTTCATATCTGTTAAAGTAAAGAGGAAAACAGGTTAACATGGAGAAAATACAGTGGCGAGAGCATAGACAGAACATGGAGAGATATGAATCTGATACACTCTATGACGGGGGAAAGGTTTAGTGAGTGAAATGATTATAAAGGAATACGTTTGGGAGTGCTTCAGGTCGGTGGACTTTGTGGATGCAATAAATCGTGTGATGGGGCACTCAGAGAGTCTGGCAGGGTGCAAAAATCAACGTGGATGTGAGGTGAGGGCCCAGTCTAATAGGGTGCGTGTGGCTGAGTGATCTGGGTTTAGTCTAGTTGAGTAGTTGGGTTAGGGTTAGTGATTCTACCTTTGAGCATGTTTTGGAGTTAGTGGGAGAGAGCCAGTCCAGGTTTGTAACAACCAGAATATCTAGTACCCTGGAGGAGGAGTGAGTGGTAATGTTTGTCATGAGTTCGGTTAATGTACTGTAGATGCAGAGAAGCCAGGGCAGCAATATGTGCCCGTTATGAATACAGGGAGTGCATATGGAAGGGAGAAGCTTGATAAGGAGGAGTTTGTATTGAGGGGGGAGGACAGGTTGGTAGATAAGTACATGCAGTAGCTACACCTCTGTCTTTTCTGGGTCAATCTTGCTGCATAATTTTGTGAGAGAGCATAGTTTCTGAGGGAACTAAAACATCTGGGAGTATGTCTTGTATGAGTGGCAGGAGGAGGTTATTACATAGAGACACAGAAGGTGATGGCAGAAGGGATCTCGAGGTCCATCTAGTCTGCCCATGTTTAAGTTTTCTACCCTCCCTCTTTGCCTTTATGGAGCCAAAGTCCTCTGTGTCTATCCATGCTGCCATGAAGCCCCTAAATGTTTCTGCCCCACAGCCTCAGAGAGTAGGCTGTTCCAGGTGTCAACCACCGGTAAAGAAGAACTTCCTAACATTCATCCTGAATTCCACCCCTTCAGTCTCAAGGCATGTACCCTGGTTCTGTTTTCCTTGAACTGAAAGAGTCCCTACACCAGTACTTTATTTCGCCCTTGATGCATCTGAAGGTTTCAATCATATCCTCTCTCTCTCTCCCCTGTTTCAGTGAGTACATGTTTAGTTCTTTAAACCTTTCCTCATATGGCATTTGGTGCAATCCTTCAATCATTTCTGACACTCTTCTTTGTACTGCTTCCTTCCAGTCCCTGTCCTTTCAGAGATGGGTTCCCCAAACTGGACACTGTATTTCAGATGGGGCCTGCCCAGTGCCCTGTAGTGACAATACCACCTTCCTCTTTCTGCTCGTGATACCCCTCCTGTGCATTCCAGCATGCAACTGGCTGTTAAGCTACCTTCTCACACTGCCTCCATTGTTTCTGGGAGATGGCTTCGGATATTAAGGAGTGTGATTTTTAGTTCTTTTGGGAGGTGTGTGGGGAGGGAGGGAGGTCCAGTGTTGAGTTCAGTATCACCAGCTGTGATGATCAGTAGTAGGGTGATCACTAGTTTAGGCAGTATGTGTGTCCATTCTAAAGATGTAGGACATGGAGGGGTGATTTGGGGTGTATATCTGAGTGTGAACTTGGACAATGTAAGGTAGCAAGCAGGGTAGCAGGGTGGGGTGTATGAATGTGCAAGGTGGCCAAGGTTTGATGGATGGGCAGAAGGAGAGAAGTCAGGTGAGAGTTGGGGATTTGTTAGCTGACAGGTGAGAGGTGGGTGCGGAGGGAAAGTGGAGGGGAAAGAATAAGGAGGGAGGAGAGCTACACTGTAATAATGTAAAATGTTATTTGGTACATTGTAGCCCACAATGCCACAGCAGCAGCAGGCGGGTGGGTGTGGGGAGGGTGGGATACAGCACAGTATTGCAGCAGCAGCCCAGGATGATGGGATACACCACAATGCCACAGCAGCAGCAGGTGGGTGGGTGTGGGGAGGGTGGGATACAGCGCAGTGTTGCAGCAGCAGCACAGGATGATGGGATACACCACAATGCCACAGCAGCAGCAGGCGGGTGGGTGCGGAGGGGAAAGTGGAGGGGGGAGAAAGAATAAGGAGGGGAGGAGAGCTACACTGTAATAATGTAAAATGTTATTTGGTACATTGTAGCCCACAATGCCACAGCAGCAGCAGGCAGGTGGGTGTGGGAGGTGGGATACACCACAATGCCACAGCAGCAGCAGGCGGGTGGGTGGGGAGGGTGGGATACAGCGCAGTATTCAGCAGCAGCCCAGGATGATAGGATACACCACAATGCCACAGCAGCAGGTGGGCGGGTGGGTGTGGGGAGGTGGGATACATCACAATGCCACAGCAGCAGGCAGGTGGGTGTGGGGAGGATGGGATACACCACAATGCCACAGCAGCAGCAGGCGGGTGGGTGTGGGCAGGGTGGGATACAGCGCAGTGTTGCAGCAGCGGCCCAGGATGATGGGATACACCACAATGCCACAGCAGCAGCAGCCGGGTGGGTGCAGAGGGGAAAGTGGAGGGGGGAGAAAGAATAAGGAGGGGAGGAGAGCTACACTGTAATAATGTAAAATGTTATTTGGTACATTGTAGCCCACAATGCCACAGCAGCAGCAGGCGGCTGGGTGTGGGGAGGGTGGGATACAGAGCAGTGTTGCAGCAGCAGCCCAGGTTGATGGGATACACCACAATGCCACAGCAGCAGCAGCGGGTGGGTGTGGGGAGGTGGGATACAGCACAGTGTTGCAGCAGCAGCCCAGGATGATGGGATACACCACAATGCCACAGCAGCAGCAGGCGGGTGGGTGTGGGGAGGTGGGATACAGCGCAGTGTTGCAGCAGCAGCACAGGATGATAGGATACACCACAATGCCACAGCAGCAGCAGGCGGGTGGGTGTGGGAGGGTGGGATACACCACAATGCCACAGCAGCAGCAGGCGGGTGGGTGTGGGGAGGTGGGATTCAGTGCAGAGTTGCAGCAGCAGCCCAGGATGATGGGATACACCACAATGCCACAGCAGCAGCAGGCGGGTGGGTGCGGAGGAAAGTGGAGGTAGAAAGAATAAGGAGGAGGAGGCTTCACTGTATTAATGTAAAATGTTATTTGGTACATTGTAGCAATGCTACAGCAGCAGCAGGCGGAGGGTGTGGGAGGGTGGATAAACCACAATGCCACAGCAGCAGCAGGCGGGATGTGTGGGAGGCTGGGATACAGCGCAGTGTTGCAGCAGCAGCACAGGTTGATGGGATACACCACAATGCCACAGCAGCAGCAGGCAGGTGGTGTGGGGAGGAGGATACAGCGCAGTGTTGCAGCAGCAGCCCAGGATGATGGGATACACCACAATGCCACAGCAGCAGCAGGCGGGTGGGTGTGGGGAGGTGGGATACAGCGCAGTGTTGCAGCAGCAGCACAGGATGATGGGATACACCACAATGCCACAGGAGCAGCAGGCGGGTGGGTGTGGGGAGGAAAGAGGAGGGGAGAAAGAATAAGGAGGAGAAGAGCACACCGCAACGTAATGTAAAATGTTATTTGGTACATTGTAGCCCACAATGCCACAGCAGCAGCAGGCGGGTCGGTGTGGGAGGTGGTATACAGCGCAGTGTTGCAGCAGTAGCACTGGATGATAGGATACACCACAATGCCACAGCAGCAGGCAGGTGGTGTGTGGGGAGGGTGGGATACAGAGCAGTGTTGCAGCACATGTTGATGGATACACCACAATGCCACAGCAGCAGGAGGGTGGGAAGGAGGGGAAAGTGGAGGGGAGAAAGAATAAGGAGGAGGAGAGCACACTGTAATAATGTAAAATGTTATTTGGCACATTGTAGCCCACAATGCCACAGCAGCAGCAGCCAGGTGGGTGTGGGGAGGGTGGGATACACCACAATGCCCAGCAGCAGCAGGTGGGTGGGTGGAGGAAAGAGTGGAGGGGAGAAAAGAATAAGAAGGGGAGGAGGCTCCACTGTAATAATGTAAAATGTTATTTGGTACATTGTAGCCCACAATGCCACAGCAGCAGCAGGGTGGGTGTGGGGGAGGTGGGATACAGAGCAGTGTTGCAGCAGCAGCACAGGATGATGGATACACCACAATGCCTTTGTAGTAGCAGGCGGGTGGGTGTGGGGAGGTGGGTACTGGCGCAGTGTTGCAGCAGCAGCCAGCAGTGATGGGATACACCACAATGCCACTGCAGCAGCTGCTGGGTGGGTGTTGGGAGGGTGGGATACACCACAATGCCACAGCAGCAGCAGGAGGGTGGGTGTGGGGAGGGTGGGATACAGCGCAGTATTGCAGCAGCAGCCCAGGATGATGGGATACACCACAATGCCACAGCAGCAGGCAGGCGGTGGGTGTGGGGAGGTGGGATACATCACAATGCCACAGCAGCAGGCGGTGGGTGTGGGGAGGATGGGATACACCACAATGCCACAGCAGCAGCAGGCGGGTGGGTGTGGGGAGGGTGGGATACAGCGCAGTGTTGCAGCAGCAGCCCAGGATGATGGGATACACCACAATGCCACAGCAGCAGCAGCTGGGTGGGTGCGGAGGGGAAAGTGGAGGGGAGAAAGAATAAGGAGGGGAGGAGAGCTACTGTAATAATGTAAAATGTTATTTGTACATTGTAGCCTACAATGCCACTGCAGCAGCAGGTGGGTGGGTGTGGGAGGGTGGATACAGCACAGTGTTGCAGCAGCAGCACAGGATGAAAGGATACACCACAATGCCACAGCAGCAGCAGGCGGGTGGTGTGGGAGGGTGGGATACAGCGCAGTATTGCAGCAGCAGCCCAGGATGATGGATACATACAATGCCACAGCAGCAGCAGCCAGGTGGGTGCGGAGAGGGAAAGTGGAGGGAGAAAGAATAGGGAGGGAGGAGAGCTACACTGTAATAATGTAAAATGTTATTTGGTACATTGTAGCCCACAATGCCACAGCAGCAGCAGGCGGGTGGGTTCGGGAAGGGTGGGATACACCACAATGCCACAGCAGCAGCAGGCGGGTGAGTGTGGGGAGGGTGGGATACACCACAATGCAACAGCAGCAGCAGTTGGGTGGGTGTGGGGAGAGTGGGATACAGTGCAGTGTTGCAGCAGTAGCACAGGTTGATGGGATACACCACAATGCCACAGCAGCAGCAAGCGGGTGGGTGTGTGGAGGGTGGGATACAGCGCAGTGTTGCAGCAGTGGTCCAGGATGATGGGATACACCACAATGCCACAGCAGCAGCTGAAGGGTGGGTGTGGAAAGGGCGGGATACAGCGCAGTGTTGCAGCAGCAGCACAGGTTGATGGATACACACAATGCCACAGCAACAGTAGGCGGGTGGGTGTGGGAGGTGGGATACAGCGCAGTGTTGCAGCAGCAGCCCAGGATGATGGGATACCACAATGCCACAGCAGCAGCAGCGGTGGGTCTGAAGGGAAAGTGGAGGGAGAAAGAATAAGGAGGGAGGCTACACTGCAATAATGTAAAATGTTATTTGGTACATTGTAGCGCACAATGCCACAGCAGCAGAGCGGGTGGGTTGGGGAGGTTGGGATACACCACAATGCCACAGCAGCAGCAGGCGGGTGAGTGTGGGAGGTGGGAAACACCACAATGCCACAGCAGCAGCAGGTGGGTGGGTGTGGGGAGAGTGGGATACAGCAGTGTTGCAGCAGTAGCAGTCGGGTGGGTGTGGGAGGGTGGGATATAGCACAGTGTTGCAACAGCAGCCCAGGATGATGGGATACACCACAATGCCACAGCAGCAGCAGCCAGGTGGGAGTGGGGAGGTTGGGATACAGTGCAGTGTTGCAGCAGCAGCCAAGGATGCTGGGATACACCACAATGCCACAGCAGCAGGTGGGTGGGTGTGGGGAGGGTGGGATACAGGCGCAGTGTAGCAGCAGCAGCCTAGGATGATGGGATACCACAATGCCACAGCAGCAGCAGCGGGTGGGTGTGGGAGGGTGGGATACAGCACAGTGTTGCAGCAGCAGCACAGGATGATGGGATACACCACAATGCCAAAGCAGCAGCAGCCGGGTGGGTGTGGGGAGGTGGGATACATCACAATGCCACAGCAGCAGGCGGGTGGGTGTGGGGAGGTGGAATAGATCACAGTGTTGCAGCAGCAGCAGGATGATGGGATACACCACAATGCACAGCAGCAGCAGGCGGGTGAGTGCGGAGGGAAAGTGGAGGGAGAAAGAATAAGGAGGGAGGTGAGCTACACTGTAATAATGTAAATGTTATTTGGTACATTGTAGCCCACAATGCCACAGCAGCAGCAGCAGGCGGGTGGGTGGGAGGGTGGGATACTGCTAGTGTTGCAACAGCAGCCCAGGATGATGGGATACACCACAATGCAACAGCAGCAGCAGGCGGGTGGGTGTGGGAGGGTGGGATACAGTGCAGTGTTGCAGCAGCACCAGGATGATGGGATACACCACAATGCCACAGCAGCAGCAGCCGGTGGGTGTGGGAGGTGGGATACAGCACAGTGTTGCAGCAGCAGCCCAGGATGATGGGATACACATAATGCCACAGCTGCAGCAGCAGGTGGGTGGGTGTGGGGAGGTGGGATACACCACAATGCCACAGCAGCAGCAGGCAGGCGGGTGTGGGGAGGGTGGGATACAGCGCAGTGTTGCAGCAGCAGCCAAGATGATGGGATACACGCAATGCCACAGTAGCAGCAGGCGGGTGGGTGTGGGGAGGGTGGGATAAAGCGCAGTGTTGCAGCAGCAGCCAGGAGGATGGGATACACCACAATGCCACAGCAGCAGCAGGCGGGTGGGTGTGGAGAGGTGGGATACACCACAATGCCACAGCAGCAGCAGGCGGGTGGGTGTGGGAGGGTGGGATACAGCGCAGTGTTGCAGCAGCAGCACAGGTTGATGGGATACACCACAATGCCACAGCAGCAGCAGGCGGGTGGGTGTGGGAGGTGGGATACAGCGCAGTGTTGCAGCAGTAGCCCAGGATGATGGGATACACCACAATGCCACAGCAGCAGCTGCAGGTGGGTGTGGAAAGGTGGGATACAGCGCAGTGTTGCAGCAGCAGCACAGGTTGATGGGATACACCACAATGCCACAGCAACAGTAGGCGGGTGGGTGTGGGAGGGTGGGATACAGGCGCAGTGTTGCAGCAGCAGCCCAGGATGATGGGATACACCACAATGCCACAGCAGCAGCAGGTGGGTGGGTGTGGGGATGGTGGGATACAGCACAGTATTGCAGCAGCAGCCCAGGATGATGGGATACACCACAATGCCACAGCAGCAGGTGGGCGGGTGGGTGTGGGGAGGTGGGATACATCACAAAGCCACAGCAGCAGGCGGGTGGGTGTGGGGAGGGTGGGATACACCACAATGCCACAGCAGCAGCAGGCGGGTGGGTGTGGGGAGGGTGGGATTCAGTGCAGTGTTGCAGCAGCAGCCCAGGATGATGGGATACACCACAATGCCACAGCAGCAGCAGTCGGGTGGGTGCGGAGGGGAAAGTGGAGGGGGTAGAAAGAATAAGGAGGGGAGGAGAGCTACACTGTAATAATGTAAAATCTTATTTGGTACATTAAAGCCCACAATGCCACAGCAGCAGCAGGTGGGTGGGTGTGGGGAGGGTGGGATACAGCGCAGTGTTGCAGCAGCAGCACAGGATGATAGGATACACCACAATGCCACAGCAGCAGCAGTCGGGTGGGTGTGGGAAGGGTGGGATACAGCGCAGTGTTGCAGCAGCAGCCCAGGATGATGGGATACACCACATTGCCACAGCAGCAGCAGCGGGTGGGTGCGGAGTGGAAAGTGGAGGGAGAAAGAATAGGGAGGAGAGCTACACTGTAATAATGTAAAATGTTATTTGGTACATTTGTAGCCCACAATGCCACAGCAGCAGGCGGGTGGGTGTGGGAGGGTGGGATACACCACAATGCCACAGCAGCAGCAGGCGGGTGGGTGTGGGGAGGTGGGATACAGCAGGTGTTGCAGCAGCAGCCCATTATGATGGGATACACCACAATGCCACAGCAGCAGCAGGTGGGTGGGTGTGGGGAGGGTGGGATACAGCGCAGTGTTGCAGCAGCAGCCCAGGATGATGGGATACACCACAATGCCACAGCAGCAGCAGCCGGGTGGGTGTGGAGGGGAAAGTGGAGGGGGAGAAAGAATAAGGAGGGGAGGAGAGCTACTAATAATGTAAAATGTTATTTGGTACATTGTGCCTACAATGCCACAGCAGCCGGAGGTGGGTGGGTGTGGGGAGTGTGGGATACAGCGCAGTGTTGCACAGCAGCAGCCCAGGTTGATGGGATACACCACAATGCCACAGCAGCAGCAGCCGGGTGGGTGAGGGGAGGGTGGGATACAGCACAGTGTTGCAGCAGCAGCCCAGGATGATGGGATACACCACAATGCCACAGCAGCAGCAGGCGGGTGGGTGTGGGGAGGGTGGGATACAGCGCATTGTTGCAGCAGCAGCCCAGGATGATGGGATACACCACAATGCCACAGCAGCAGCAGGCGGTTGGGTGTGGCGAGGGTGGGAAACAGCACAGTGTTGCAGCACCAGCCCAGGATGATGGGATACACCACAATGCCACAGCAGCAGCAGGCGGGTGGGTGTGGGGAGGGTGGGATACAGCGCAGTGTTGCAGCAGCAGCCCAGGTTGATGGGATACACCACAATGCCACAGCAGCAGCAGGCGGGTGGGTGTGGGGAGGGTGGGATACAGCACAGTGTTGCAGCAGCAGCACAGGTTGATGGGATACACCACAATGCCACAGTAGCAGCAGCAGGCGGGTGGGTGTGACGGAAGGGAAAGTGGAGGGGGGAGAAAGAATAAGGAGGGGAGGAGAGCTACACTGTAATAATGTAAAATGTTATTTGGTACATTGTAGCCCACAATGCCACAACAGCAGCAGGCAGGTGGGTGTGGGGAGGGTGGGATACAGCACAGTGTTTCAGCACCAGCCCAGGATGATGGGATACACCACAATGCCACAGCAGCAGCTGCTGGGTGGGTGTGGGGAGGGTGGGATACAGCGCAGTGTTGCAGCAGCAGCCCAGGATGATGGGATACACACAATGCCACAGCACCAGCAGGCGGGTGGGTCGGAGGGAAAGTGGAGGGAGAAAGAATCTGGAGGGAGGAGAGCTACACTGTAATAATGTAAAATGTTATTTGGTACATTGTAGCCCACAATGCCACAACAGCAGCAGGTGGGTGGGTGTGGGGAGGTGGGATACAGCACAGTGCCACAGCAGCAGCACCCGGGTGGGTCACGGAGGGAAGATGGAGGAGAAAGAATAAGGAGGAGAGAGCTACACTGTAATAATGTAAAATGTTATTTGGTACATTGTAGCCCACAATGCCACAACAGCAGCAGGCGGGTGGGTGTGGGAGGTGGGATACACCACAATGCCACAGCAGCAGCAGGCGGGTGGGTGTAGGGGAGGGAGAGAACAAGGGAGTGAGGCACACTGCAGCATGTAGTGTTGATGAGATACATCCCAATGCCACAGCAGCAGCAGGCGGGTGGGTGTGGGGAGGTGGGATACTAGCGCAGTGTTGCAGCAACAGGCCAGGATGATGGGATACACCACAATGCCACAGCAGCAGGCGGGTGGGAGCGGAGGGGAAAGTGGAGGGGAGAAAGAATAAGAAGGGAGGAGAGCTACACTGTAATAATGTAAATGTTATTTGGTACATTGTAGCCCTGATGCCACAACAGCACAGGTGGGGTGGGTGCGGAGGGAAAGTGTTGGGGGAGAAAGAATAAGGAGGAGGAGGCTAAACTGTAATAATGTAAAATGTTATTTGGTACATTGTAGCCCATAATGCCACAGCAGCAGCAGGCAGGTGTGTGCGGGGAGGGTGGGATACACCACAATGCCACAGCAGCAGCAGGCGGTGGGTGAGGGAGGGAAAGTGGAGGGAGAAAGAATAAGGGGAGGAGGCTACACTGTAATAATGTAAAATGTTATTTGGTACATTGTAGCCTACAATGCCACAGCAGTAGCAGGCGGTGGGTGTGGGAGGTGGGATACACCACAATGCCACAGCAGCAGCAGCCGGTTTGGGGAGGGAAAGTGGAGGGGGAGAAAGAATAAGGAGGAGGAGAGCTACACTGTAATAATGTAAAATGTTATTTGTGTACATTGTAGCCCACAATGCCACAGCAGCAGCAGCGGTGGGTGTGGGAGGGTGGGATACAGCGCAGTGTTGCAGCAGCAGCCCAGATGATGGGATACACCACAATGCCACAGCAGCAGCAGCGGGTGGTGTGGGGAGGGAAAGTGGACGGGGAGAAAGAATAAGGAGGAGGAGAGCTACACTGAATAATGTAAAATGTTATTTGGTACATTAGCAGCCTACATGCCACAGCAGCAGCAGGCGGGTGGTGTGGGAGGGTGGGATACACCACAATGCCACAGCAGCAGCAGCGGTGGGTGTGCGGAGGAAAGTGGAGGGAAGAAAAGGAGGGAGGAGGCTACACTGTAATAATGTAAAATGTTATTTGGTACATTGTAGCCCACAATGCCACAGCAGCAGCAGGCGGGTGGGTGTGGGGAGGGTGGGATACAGCGCAGTGTTGCAACAGCAGCACAGGTTGATGGGATACACCACAATGCCACAGCAGCAGCAGGCGGGTGGGTGTTGGGAGGGGAAAGTGGAGGGGGGAGAAAGAATAAGGAGGGGAGGAGAGCTACACTGTAATAATGTAAAATGTTCTTTGGTACATTGTAGCCCACAATGCCACAGCAGCAGCAGGCGGGTGGGTGTGGGAGGGTGGGATACAGCGCAGTGTTCAGCAGCAGCAGCGGGTGGGTGTGGAGGGAAAGTGGAGGAGAAAGAATAAGGAGGGAGGAGAGCTACACTGTAATAATGTAAATGTTATTTGGTACATTTAGCAGCCCTAATGCCACAACAGCAGCAGGCGGGTGGGTGTGGGGAGGAGGGATAGGCAGTGTTGCAGCAGTAGCAGCTGGGTGGGTGTGGGGAGGAGGGATACAGCACAGTGTTGCAGCAGCAGCCAGGATGATGGGATACACCACAATGCCACAGCAGCAGCCGGGTGGGAGTGGGGAGGGTGGGATACAGTGCAGTGTTGCAGCAGCAGCCCAGGATGCTGGGATACACCACAATGCCACAGCAGCAGCAGGCGGTGGGTGTGGGGAGGGTGGGATACAGGCGCAGTGTTGCAGCAGCAGCCAGGATGATGGGATACACCACAATGCCACAGCAGTAGCAACCGGGTGGGTGTGGGAGGTGGGATACAACACAGTGTTGCAGCAGCGGAACAGGATGATGGGATACACCACAATGCCAAAGCAGCAGCAGCCGGGTGGGTGGGGGAGGGTGGGATACATCACAATGCCACAGCAGCAGGCGGGCGGGTGGTGTGGGAGGGGTGGGATACATCACAATGCCACAGCAACAGGTGGAGTGGGTGTGGGGGAGGTGGGATACAGCACAGTGTTGCAGCAGCAGCCCAGGATGATAGGATACACCACAATGCCACAGCAGCAGCAGGCGGGTGGGTCACGGAGGAAAGTGGAGGGGAGAAAGAATGGGAGGAGGAGGCTTCACTGTAATAATGTAAAATGTTATTTGGTACATGGTAGCCCACAATGCCACAGCAGCAGCAGAGTGGTGGGTGTGGGAGGGTGGGATACACCACAATGCCACAGCAGCAGCAGGCGGTTGGTGCGGAGGAAAGTGGAGGGGAGTAAGAATAAGGAGGAGGAGAGCTACACTGTAATAATGTAAAATGTTATTTGGTACATTGTAGCCCACAATGCCACAGCAGCAGGCGGGCGGGTGCAGGAGGAGAGTGGAGGAGAAAGAATAAGGAGGGAGGAGAGCTACACTGTAATAATGTAAAATGTTATTTTGTACATTGTAGCCCACAATGCCACAACAGCAGCAGGCAGAGTGGGTGTGGGGAGGGGTGGGATTCAAGCAGTGATGCAGCAACAGCCAGGATGATGGATACACCACAATGCCACAGCAGCAGCCGGGTGGGTGTGGGGAGGGTGGGATACAGTGCAGTGTTGCAGCAGCAGCACAGGATGATGGGATACACCACAATGCCACAGCAGCAGCAGCCGGGTGGGTGTGTGGAGGGTGGGATACAGCACAGTGTTGCAGCAGCAGCACAGGTTGATGGGATCACAATGACACAGCAGCAGCTGCTGGGTGCGTGTGGGGAGGTTGGGATACAGCACAGTGATGCAGCAGCAGCCCAGGGGTGATGGGATACACCACAATGCCACAGCAGCAGCAGCTGGCTGGGTGTGGGGAGGAGGGTGGGATACAGCACAGTGTTGCAGCAGCAGCACAGGTTGAAGGATCACCACAATGCCAGCAGCAGCTGCAGGGTGGGTGTGGAGAGGGTGGGATACAGTGCAGTGTTGCAGCAGCAGCACAGGATAATGGGATACACAACAATGCCACAGCAGCAGCAGCCGGGTGGGTGTGGGGAGGGTGGGATACAGCACAGTGTTGCAGCAGCAGCCTAGGATGATGGGATACATCACAATGCCACAGCAGCAGCAGCCGGGTGGGAGTGGGGAGGGTGGGATACAGCACAGTGTTGCAGCAGCAGCTCAGGATGATGGGATACACCACAATGCCACAGCAGCAGCTGCCGGGTGGGTGTGGGAGGGTGGGATACAGCGCAGTGTTGCAGCAGCAGCACAGGATGATGGGATACATCAGGAATGCCACAGCAGCAGCAACCCGTATGGGTGTGGGAGGGTGGGATACAGCACAGTGTTGCAGCAGCAGCACAGGATGATGGGATACACCACAATGCCATAGCAGCAGCAGCTGCGGTGGGTGTGGGAGGGTGGGATACAGGCGCAGTGTTGCAGCAGCAGCCTAGGATGATGGGATACACCACAATGCCACAGCAGCAGCAGCGGGTGGGTGTGGGAGGGTGGGATACAAGCACAGTGTTGCAGCAGCAGCCCAGGATGATGGGATACACCACAATGCCAAAGCAGCAGCAGCCAGGTGGGTGTGGGAGGGTGGGATACATCACAATGCCACAGCAGCCGGAGGCGGGTGGTGTGGCGAGTGGGATACATCAGAATGCCACAGCAGCACCTGCTGGGTGGGTGTGGGGAGGTGGGATACAGCACAGTGTTGCAGCAGCAGCCCAGGATGATGGGATACACCACAATGCACAGCAGCAGCAGCAGGTGGGTGTGGAGGGTGGGATACAGCGCAGTGTTGCAGCAGCAGCAGGTTGATGGGATACACCACAATGCCATGGCAGCTGCTGGGTGGGTGTGGAGAGGGTGGGATACAGCACAGTGTTGCAGCAGCAGCCCAGGATCATGGGATACACCACAATGCCAGAGCAGCAGCTGCTGGGTGGGAGTGGGGAGGGTAGGATACAGCACAATGTTGCAGCAGCAGCCCAGGATGATGGGATACACCTCAATGCCACAGCAGCAGCAGCCGGGTGGGTGTTGGGAGGGTGGGATACAGCACAGTGTTGCAGCAGCAGCCCAGGATGATGGGATACACCACAATGCCACAGCAGCACCTGCTGGGTGGGTGTGGGAGGGTGGGATACAGCACAGAGTTGCAGCAGCAGCCCAGGTTGATGGGATACACCACAATGCCACAGCAGCAGCAGCCGGGTGGGTGTGGGGAGGGTGGGATACAGCACAGTGTTGCAGCAGCAGCCCAGGATGATGGGATACACCACAATGCCACAGCAGCAGCTGCTGGGTGGGTGTGGGGAGGGTGGGATACAGCGCAGTGTTGCAGCAGCAGCCCAGGTTGATGGAATACACCACAATGCCACAGCAGCAGCAGCCGGGTGGGTGTGGGGAGGGTGGAACACAGCACAGTGTTGCAGCAGCAGCCCTGGACGATGGGATACACCACAATGCTGCGGCATCAGCAGCGGGTGGGTGTGGAGGGTGGGATATAGCACAGTGTTGCAGCACCAGCCCAGGTTGATGGGATACTCACAATGCCACTGCAGCAGCAGCCGGGTGGGTGTGGGAGGGTGGGATACAGCACAGTGTTGCAGCAGCAGCCCAGGATGATGGGATACACCACAGATACACAGCAGCAGCCAGGTGGGTGTGGGAGGGTGGGATACAGCACAGATGTTGTAGCAGCAGCCAAGGATGATGGGATACACTGCAAGGCAAGAGCAGCAGCTGCTGGGTGGGTGTGGGGAGGGTGGGATACGGCACAGTGTTGCAGCAGCAGCCCAGGATGATAGGATACACCACAATACCAGAGCAGCAGCTGCTGGGTGGGTGTGGAGAGGGTGGGATACAGCACAGTGTTGCAGCAGTAGCTCAGGTTGATGGGATACACCACAATGCCAGAGCAGCAGCTGCTGGGTGGAGTGTGGGAGGAGGGATACAGCACAGTGTTGCAGCAGCAGCAGGTTGATGGATACACCACAATGCCAGAGCAGCAGCTGCTGGGTGGGTGTGGGAGGGTGGGATACTGCACAGTGTTGCAGCAGCAGCCCAGGATGATGGGATACACCACAATGCCAGAGCAGCAGCTGCTGGGTGGGTGTGGAGAGGGTGGGATACAGCACAGAGTTGCAGCAGCAGCTCAGGTTGATGGGATACACCACAATGCCAGAGCAGCAGCTGAGGCGGGTGTGGGGAGGGTGGGATACAGCACAGTGTTGCAGCAGCAGCCCAGGATGATGGGATACACCACAATGCCACAGCAGCAGCAGCCGGGTGGGTGTGGGGAGGGTGGGATACAGCACAGTGTTGCAGCAGCAGCCCAGGATGATGGGATACACCACAATGCCACAGCAGCAGCAGCCAGGTGGGTGTGGGGAGATTGGGACACAGCACAGTGTTTCAGCACCAGACCAGGATGATGGGATACACCACAATGCCGCAGCAGTTGCAGCCGGGCGGGAGTGGGGAGGGTGGGATACAGCGCAGTGTTGTAGCAGCATCCCAGGTTGATGAGATACACCACAATGCCACAGCAGCAGCAGCCGGGTGGGTGTGGAGAGGGTGGGAAACAGCACAGTGTTGCAGCAGCAGCCCAGGATGATGGGATACACCACAATGCCAGCAGCAGCAGCCGGGTGGGTGTGGGAAGGGTGGGATACAGCACAATGTTGCAACAGCAGCCAAGGTTGAAGGGATACACTGCAATGCAAGAGCAACAGCTGCTGGGTGGGTGTGGGGAGGGTGGGATACAGCACAGTGTTGCAGCAGCAGCCCAGGATGATGGGATACACCACAATACCAGAACAGCAGCTGCTCGGTGGGTGTGGAGAGGTGGGATACAGCACAGTGTTGCAGCAGCAACCCAGGTTGAAGGGATACACCGCAATGCCAGAGCAGCAGCTGCTGGGTGGGTGTGGGGAGGGTGGGATACTGCACAGTGTTGCAGCAGCAGCCCAGGATGATGGGATACACCACAATGCCAGAGCAGCAGCTGCTGGGTGGGTGTGGAGAGGCTGGGATACAGCACAGTGTTGCAGCAGCAGCTCAGGTTGATGGGATACACCAGAATGCCAGAGCAGCAGCTGCTGGGCGGGTGTGGGGAGGGTGGGATACAGCACAGTGTTGCAGCAGCAGCCCAGGATGATGGGATACACCACAATGCCACAGCAGCAGCAGCCGGTTGGGTGTGGGAAGGGTGGGATACAGCGCAGTGTTGCAGCAGCAGCCCAGGATGATGGGATACACCACAATGCCACAGCAGCAGCCGCCAGGTGGGTGTGGGGAGATTGGGACACAGCACAGTGTTTCAGCACCAGCCCAGGATGATGGGATACACCACAATGCCGCAGCAGTAGCAGCCGGGCGGGAGTGGGGAGGGTGGGATACAGCGCAGTGTTGCAGCAGCATCCCAGGTTGATGAGATACACCACAATGCCACAGCAGCAGTAGCCGGGTGGGTGTGGAGAGGGTGGGAAACAGCACAGTGTTGCAGCAGCAGCCCAGGATGATGGGATACACCACAATGCCACAGCAGCACCTGCTGGGTGGGTGTGGGGAGAGTGGGACACTGCAGTGTTGCAGCACCAGCCTGGATGATGGGATACATCACAATGCCACAGCAGCAGCAGCTGGGCGGGTGTGGGGTGGGTGGGATACAACTCAGCGTTGCAGCAGCAGCCCAGGATGATGGGATACACCACAAAGCCATAGCAGCAGCAGCCGGGTGGGAGTGGGAAGGGTGGGAAACAGTGCAGTGTTGCAGCAGCATCCCAGGATGCTGGGATACATCACAATGCCACAGCAGCTGCAGCTGGGCAGGTGTGGGGAGGGTGGGATACAGCACAGTGTTGCAGCAGCAGCCCAGGATGATGGGATACACCACAATGTCACAGCAGCAGCAGCCGGGTGGGTGTGGGGAGGGTGGGATACAGCACAGTGTTGCAGCAGCAGCCCAGGATGATGGGATACACCACAATGCCACAGCAGCAGCATAGCTGGGTGGGTGTGGGGAGGGTGGGATACAGCAAAAGTGTTGCAGCAGCAGCCCAGGATGATGGGATACACCACAATGCCACAGCAGCAGCAGCAGCAGCCGGGTGGGAGTGGGGAGGGTAGGATACAGCACAGTGTTGCAGTAGCAGCCCAGGTTGATGGGATACATCACAATGCTGCAGCAACAGCAGCGGGTGGGTGGGGATGGTGGGATACAGCACAGTGTTGCAGCAGCAGCACAGGTTGATGGGATACACCACAATGCCACAGCAGCAGCAGCCGGGTGGGTCTGGGGAGGGTGGTATACAGCACAGTGTTGCAGCAGCAGCCCAGGTTGATGGGATACATCACAATGCCAAAGCAGCAACAGCCGGGTGGGTGTGGGAAGGGTGGAACACAGCAGAGTGTTGCAGCAGCAGCCCAGGATGATGGGATACACCACAATGCCACAGCAGCTGCTGCGTGGGTGTGGGAAGGGTGGAACACAGCACAGTGTTGCAGCAGCAGCCCAGGATGATGGGATACACCGCAATGCCACAGCAGCAGCAGCTGGGATGGTGTGGGAAGGGTGGGATACAGCACAGTGTTGCAGCAGCAGCCCAGGATGATGGGATACACCACAATGCCACAGCAGCAGCTGCTGGGTGGGTGTGGGGAGGTGGGATTCAGCACAGTGTTGCAGCAGTATTGGGATGATGGGATACACCACAGTACAGCAGCAATGTAGCAGCAGCCGGGTGGGAGTGCGGAGGGTAGGAAACAGCACAGTGTTGCAGCAGCAGCCCAGGTTGATGGGATACATCACAATGCCACAGCAGTAGCAGCTGGGTGGGTCTGGGGATGGTGGGATACAGCACAGTGTTGCAGCAGCAGCACAGATTGATGGGATACACCACAATGCCACAGCAGCAGCAGCCGGGCGGGTGGGGGGAGGGTGGGACACAGCACAGTGTTGCAGCACCAGCCCAGGATGATGGGATACACCACAATGCCACAGCAGCAGCAGGGCGGGTGGGAGTGGGGAGGGTGGGATACAGTGCAGTGTTGCAGCAGCATCCCAGGATGCTGGGATACATCACATGCCACAGCAGCAGCAGCTGGGCAGGGTGGGGGAGGTGGGATACAGCACAGTGTTGCAGCAGCAGCCCAGGATGATGGGATACACACAATGTCACAGCAGCAGCAGCCGGGTGGGTGTGGGAGGGTGGGATACAGCACAGTGTTGCAGCAGTAGCCCAGGATGATGGAATACACACAATGCCACAGCTGCAGCTGCTGGGTGGGTGTGGGGAGGTGGGATACAGACAGTGTTGCAGCAGCAGCCCAGGATAATGGGATACACCACAATGCCACAGCAGCAGCAGCCAGGTGGGAGTGGAGGAGGGTAGGAACACAGCACAGTGTTGCAGCAGCAGCCCAGGTTGATGGGATACACCACAATGCCACAGCAACAGCAGCCGGTGGGTGTGGGATGGTGGGATACAGCACAGTGTTGCAGCAGCAGCCCAGGATGATGGGATACCTCAATGCCACAGCAGCACCTGCTGGGTGGGTGTGGGGAGAGTGGGACACTGTAGTGTTGCAGCACCAGCCAGGATGATGGAATACACCACAATGCCACAGCAGCAGCAGGAGCCGGGTGGGAGTGGGGAGGGTGGGATACAGTGCAGTGTTGCAGCAGCATCCCTGTATGCTGGGATACATCACAATGCCACAGCAGCTGCAGCTGGGCAGGTGTGGGGAGGGTGGGATACAGCACAGTGTTGCAGCAGCAGCCCAGGATGATGGGATACACCACAATGTCACAGCAGCAGCATCCGGGTGGGTGTGGTGAGGGTGGGATACAGCACAGTGTTGCAGCAGCAGCCCAGGATGATGGGATACACCACAATGCCACAGTAGCAGCAGTAGCTGGGTGGGTGTGGGGAGGGTGGGATACAGCACAGTGTTGCAGCAGCAGCCCAGGATGATGGGATACACCACAATGCCACAGCAGCAGCAGCCGGGTGGGTGTGGGGAGGGTGGGATACAGCACAATGTTGCAGCAGCAGCCAAGGTTGATGGGATACACTGCAATGCAAGAGCAGCAGCTGCTGGGTGGGTGTGGGGAGGGTGGGATACAGCACAGTGTTGCAGCAGCAGCCCAGGATGATAGGATACACCACAATACCAGAGCAGCAGCTGCTGGGTGGGTGTGGAGAGGGTGGGATACAGCACAGTGTTGCAGCAGTAGCTCAGGTTGATGGGATACACCACAATGCCAGAGCAGCAGCTGACTGGGTGGAATGGGTGGAGGAGGATACAACACAGTGTTGCAGCAGCAACCCAGGTTGAAGGATACACCGCAATGCCAGAGCAGCAGCTGCTGGTTACGGTGTGTGGGGAGGTGGGATACTGCACAGTGTTGCAGCAGCATCCAGGATGATGGGATACACCACAATGCCAGAGCAGCAGCTGCTGAGTGGGTGTGGGAGGGTGGGATACAGCACAGGTTGCAGCAGCAGCTCAGGTTGATGGGATACCCCACAATGCCAGAGCAGCAGCTGCTAGGCAGGTGTGGGGAGGGAGGATACAGCACAGTGTTGCAGCAGTAGCCAGGATGATGGGATACACCACAATGCCACAGCAGCAGCAGCCGAATTGGGTGTGGGGAGGGTGGGATACAACACAGTGTTGCAGCAGCAGCAGGATGATGGGATACACCACAATGCCACAGCAGCAGCCCAGGTGGGTGTGTGGGGAGGTGGGACACAGCACAGTGTTTCAGCACCAGACCAGGATGATGGGATACACCACAATGCCACAGCAGCAGCAGCGGGAGGGTGTGGGGAGGATGGGATGGCACAATGTTGCAACAGCAGCCAAGGTTGAAGGGAGACACTGCAATACAAGAGCAACAGCTGCTGGGTGGGGTGGGAGGTGGGATACAGCACAGGTGTTGCAGCAGCAGCCCAGGATGATGGGATACACCAATGGACCAGAGCAGCAGCTGCTGGGTGGGTGTGGAGAGGGTGGGATACAGCACAGTGTTGCAGCAGCAACCCAGTTGAAGGATACACCGCAATGCCAGAGCAAGCTGCTGGGTGGGTGTGGGGAGGGTGGGATACTGCACAGTGTTGCAGCAGCAGCCCAGGATGATGGGATACACCACCACGCCAGAGCAGCTGCTGCTGGGTGGGTGGAGAGGTGGGATACAGCACAGTGTTGCAGCAGCAGTCAGGTTGATGGGATACACCACAATGCTGAGCAGCAGCAGCTGGGCGGGTGTGTGGGAGGGTGGGATACAGCACAGTGTTGCAGCAGCAGCCCAGGATGATGGGATACACCACAATGCCACAGCAGCAGCAGCCGGGTGGGTGGGAGGGTGGGATACAGCGCAGTGTTGCAGCAGCAGCCCAGGATGATGGGACACACCACAATGCACAGCAGCAGCCGCCCAGGTGGGTGTGGGAGGTGGGACACAGCACAGTGTTTTCAGCACCAGCCCAGGATGATGGGATACACCACAATTCCGCAGCAGGAGCAGCAGCCGGGTGGGAGTGGGGAGGGTAGGATACAGTGCAGTGTTGCAGCAACATCCCAGGATGCTGGGATGCATCCACAATGCCGCAGCTGCAGCTGCACTGGGCAGGTGTGAGGGAGGAATTGAGATACATCATAGTGTTGCAGCAGCAGCCCGGATGATGGGATACTCCACAATGTCACAGCAGAAGCAGCCGGGTGGGTGTGGGGAGGGTGGGATACAGCACAGTGTTGCAGCAGCAGCCCAGGATGAGGAGACTACACAACCAGGCAGCAGCTGCTGGGTGGGTGTGGAGAGGGTGGGATACAGCACAGTGTTGCAGCAGTAGCTCAGGTTGATGGGATACACCACAATGCCAGAGCAGCAGCTGCTGGGTGGGTGTGGAGAGGGAGGGATACAGCACAGTGTTGCAGCAGCAACCCAGGTTGAAGGGATACACCGCAATGCCAGAGCAGCAGCTGCTGGGTGGGTGTGGGGAGGGTGGGATACTGCACAGTGTTGCAGCAGCAGCCCAGGATGATGGGATACACCACAATGCCAGAGCAGCAGCTGCTGGGTGGGTGTGGAGAGGGTGGGATACAGCACAGAGTTGCAGCAGCAGCTCAGGTTGATGGGATACACCACAATGCCAGAGCAGCAGCTGCTAGGCAGGTGTGGGAGGGTGAGATACAGCACAGTGTTGCAGCAGCCAGGATGATGGGATACACCACAATGCCACAGCAGCAGCAGCCAGGTGTGGTGTGGGGGAGGTGGGATACAGCACAGTGTTGCAGCAGCAGACCAGGATGATGGGATACACCACAATGCCACAGCAGCAGCAGCAGCCAGGTGGGTGTGGGAGATTGGGACACAGCACAGTGTTTCAGCACCAGACCAGGATGATGGGATACACCACAATGCCGGCAGCAGCAGCCGGGCGGGAGTGGGGAGGGTGGATACAGCGCAGTGTTGCAGCAGCATCCCAGGTTGATGAGGATACACCACAATGCCACGCAGCAGCGAGAGTGGGTGTGGAGAGGGTGGGAAACAGCACAGTGTTGGCAGCAGCAGCCCAGGATGATGGATACACCCCAATGTAGCAGCAGCAGCCGGGTGGGTGTGGGAGGGTGGGATACAGCACAATGTTGCAACAGCAGCCAAGGTTGAAGGGATACACTGCAATGCAAGAGCAACAGCTGCTGGGTGGTGTGTGGGAGGGGTGGGATACAGCACAGTGTTGCAGCAGCAGCCCAGGATGATGGGATACACCACATACCAGAACATGGCAGCTGCGGTGGTGTGGAGAGGGTGAGATACAGCACAGTGTTGCAGCAGCAGCAGAGTTGAAGGGATACACACAATGCCAGAGCAGCTGCTGGGTGGGTGTGGGAGGTGGGATACTGCACATGTTGCAGCAGCAGCCCAGGATGATGGGATACACCACAATGCAGGCAGCAGCCGCTGGGTGGGTGTGGAGAGGTGGGATACAGCACAGTGTTGCAGCAGCAGCACAGGTTGATGGGATACACCAGAATGCCAGAGCAGCAGCTGCTGGGCTGGTGTGGGAGGGTGGGATACAGCACAGTGTTGCAGCAGCAGCCCAGGATGATGGGATACACCACAATGCCACAGCAGCAGCAGCCGGGTTGGGTGTGGGGAGGGTGGGATACAGCGCAGTGTTGCAGCAGCAGCCCAGGATGATGGGATACACCACAATGCCACAGCAGCAGCATGGTGGGTGTGGGAGATTGGACACAGCACAGTGTTTCAGCACCAGCCCAGGATGATGGGATACCACAATGCCGCAGCAGTAGCAGCCGGGCGGGAGTGGGGAGGGTGGGATACAGCGCAGTGTTGCAGCAGCATCCCAGGTTGATGAGATACACCACAATGCCACAGCAGCAGTAGCCGGGTGGGTGTGGAGAGGGTGGGAAACAGCACAGTGTTGCAGCAGCAGCCCAGGATGATGGGATACACCACAATGCCACAGCAGCACCTGCTGGGTGAGTGTGGGGAGAGTGGGACACTGCAGTGTTGCAGCACCAGCCTGGATGATGGGATACATCACAATGCCACAGCAGCAGCAGCTGGGCGGTGTGGGGTGGGTGGGATACAACTCAGCGTTGCAGCAGCAGCCCAGGATGATGGGATACACCACAAAGCCGCCTAGCAGCAGCAGCCGGGTGGGAGTGGGGAGGGTGGGAAACAGTGCAGTGTTGCAGCAGCATCCCAGGATGCTGGGATACATCACAATGCCACAGCAGCTGCAGCCGGGCAGGTGTGGGAGGGTGGATACAGCACAGTGTTGCAGCAGCAGCCCAGGATGATGGGATACACACAATGTCACAGCAGCATTGGCAGCGGTGGGTGTGGGAGGGTGGGATACAGCACAGTGTTGCAGCAGCAGCCCAGGATGATGGGATACACCACAATGCCACTGTAGCAGTAGCTGGGTGGGTGTGGGGAGGTGGGATACAGCAAAGTGTTGCAGCAGCAGCCCAGGATGATGGGATACACCACAATGCCACAGCAGCAGCAGCAGCAGCCGGGTGGGAGTGGGGAGGGTAGGATACAGCACAGTGTTGCAGTAGCAGCCCAGGTTGATGGGATACATCACAATGCTGCAGCAACAGCAGCCGGGTGGGTGTGGGGATGGTGGGATACAGCACAGTGTTGCAGCAGCAGCACAGGTTGATGGGATACACCACAATGCCACAGCAGCAGCAGCCGGGTGGGTCTGGGAGGGTGGTGATACAGCACAGTGTTGCAGCAGCAGCCCAGGTTGATGGGATACATCACAATGCCCAAGCAGCAGCAGCCGGTGGGTGTGGGAGGTGGAACACAGCAGAGTGTTGCAGCAGCAGCCCAGGATGATGGGATACACCACAATGCCACAGCAGCTGCTGCGTGGGTGTGGGGAGGGTGGACCACAGCACAGTGCTGCAGCAGCCCAGGATGATGGGATACACCGCATTGCCACAGCAGCAGCAGCTGGGATGGTGTGGGGAGGGTGGACTACAGCACAGTGTTGCAGCAGCCCAGGATGATGGGATACACCACAATGCCACAGCAGCAGCAGCCTGGTGGGTGTGGGGAGGGTGGGATTCAGCACAGTGCTTGCAGCAGTAGCCCAGGATGATGGGATACCCACAATGCGCAGCAGCAGCAGCAGCAGCCGGGTGGGAGTCGGAGGTGAAACAGCACAGTGTTGCAGCAGCAGCCAGGTTGATGGGATACATTCACAATGCCACGGCAGTAGCAGCTGGGTGGGTCTGGGGATGGTGGGATACAGCACAGTGTTGCAGCAGCAGCACGGATTGATGGGATACACCACAATGCCACAGCAGCAGCAGCCGGGTGGGTGGGTGTGGGGAGATTGGGACACAGCACAGTGTTGCAGCACCAGCCCAGGATGATGGGATACACCACAATGCCACAGCAGCAGCAGGAGCCGGGTGGGAGTGGGGAGGGTGGGATACAGTGCAGTGTTGCAGCAGCATCCCAGGATGCTGGGATACATCACAATGCCACAGCAGCAGCAGCTGGGCAGGTGTGGGGAGGGTGGGATACAGCACAGTGTTGCAGCAGCAGCCCAGGATGATAGGATACACCACAATGTCACAGCAGCAGCAGCCGGGTGGGTGTGGGGAGGGTGGGATACAGCACAGTGTTGCAGCAGTAGCCCAGGATGATGGAATACACCACAATGCCACAGCTGCAGCTGCTGGGTGGGTGTGGGAAGGGTGGGATACAGCACAGTGTTGCAGCAGCAGCCCAGGATAATGGGATACACCACAATGCCACAGCAGCAGCAGGTGGGAGTGGGGAGGGTAGGATACAGCACAGTGTTGCAGCAGCAGCCCAGGTTGATGGGATACATCACAATGCCACAGCAACAGCAGCCGGGTGGGTGTGGGGATGGTGGGATACAGCACAGTGTTGCAGCAGCAGCCCAGGATGATGGGATACACCTCAATGCCACAGCAGCACCTGCTGGGTGGGTGTGGGGAGAGTGGGACACTGTAGTGTTGCAGCACCAGCCAGGATGATGGAATACACCACAAAGCCACAGCAGCAGCAGGAGCCGGGTGGGAGTGGGGAGGGTGGGATACAGTGCAGTGTTGCAGCAGCATCCCTGTATGCTGGGATACATCACAATGCCACAGCAGCTGCAGCTGGGCAGGTGTGGGGAGGGTGGGATACAGCACAGTGTTGCAGCAGCCCAGGATGATGGGATACACCACAATGTCACAGCAGCAGCATCCGGTGGGTGTGGGAGGGGGGATACAGCACAGTGTTGCAGCAGCAGCCCAGGATGATGGGATACACCACAATGCCACAGTAGCAGCAGTAGCTGGGTGGGTGTGGGGAGTGGGATACAGCACAGTGTTGCAGCAGCAGCCCAGGATGATGGGATACACCACATGCCACAGCAGCAGCAGCTGGAGATTGTGGGGAGGGTGGGATACAGCACAATGTTGCAGCAGCAGCCAAGGTTGATGGGATACACTGCAATGCAAGAGCAGCAGCTGCTGGGTGGGTGTGGGAAGGGTGGGATACAGCACAGTGTTGCAGCAGCAGCCCAGGATGATAGGATACACCACAATACCAGAGCAGCAGCTGCTGGGTGGGTGTGGAGAGGTTGGGATACAGCACAGTGTTGCAGCAGTAGCTCAGGTTGATGGGATACACCACAATGCCAGAGCAGCAGCTGCTGGGTGGGTGTGGAGAGGAAGGGATACAGCACAGTGTTGCAGCAGCAACCCAGGTTGAAGGGATACACCGCAATGCCAGAGCAGCAGCTGCTGGTTGGGTGTGGGGAGGGTGGGATACTGCACAGTGTTGCAGCAGCATCCCAGGATGATGGATACACCAATGCCAGAGCAGCAGCTGCTGGGTGGGTGTGGAGAGGGTGGGATACAGCACAGAGTTGCAGCAGCAGCTCAGGTTGATGGGATACACCACAATGCCAGAGCAGCTAGCTGCAGGCAGGTGTGGGAGGTGGGGACCAGCACAGTGTTGCAGCAGTAGCCCAGGATGATGGGATACACCACAATGCCACAGCAGCAGCAGCGGCGGGTGGGTGGGAGGGTGGGATACAGCACAGTGTTGCAGCAGCAGCCCAGGATGATGGGATACACCACATGACCTACAACAGCAGCAGCCAGGTGGGTGTGGGGAAGGTGGGACACAACAGCACAGTGTTTCAGCACCAGACCAGGATGGGATACACTAATCCACAGCAGCAGCGGCGCGGGAGGGTGTGGGAGGGTGGGATACAGCACAATGTTGCAACAGCAGCAAGGTTGAAGGATACACTGCAATGCAGAGCAACAGCTGCTGGGTGGGTGTGGGGAGGGTGGGATACAGCACAGTGTTGCAGCAGCAGCCCAGGATGATGGGATACACCACAATACCAGAGCAGCAGCTGCTGGGTGGGTGTGGAGAGGGTGGGATACAGCACAGTGTTGCAGCAGCAACCCAGGTTGAAGGGATACACCGCAATGCCAGAGCAGCAGCTGCTGGGTGGGTGTGGGGAGGGTGGGATACTGCACAGTGTTGCAGCAGCAGCCCAGGATGATGGGATACACCACAATGCCAGAGCAGCAGCTGCTGGGTGGGTGTGGAGAGGGTGGGATACAGCACAGTGTTGCAGCAGCAGCTCAGGTTGATGGGATACACCACAATGCCAGAGCAGCAGCTGCTGGGCGGGTGTGGGGAGGGTGGGATACAGCACAGTGTTGCAGCAGCAGCCCAGGATGATGGGATACACCACAATGCCACAGCAGCAGCAGCCGGGTGGGTGTGGGGAGGGTGGGATACAGCGCAGTGTTGCAGCAGCAGCCCAGGATGATGGGATACACCACAATGCCACAGCAGCAGCCGCCAGGTGGGTGTGGGGAGATTGGGACACAGCACAGTGTTTCAGCACCAGCCCAGGATGATGGGATACACCACAATTCCGCAGCAGGAGCAGCCGGGTGGGAGTGGGGAGGGTGGGATACAGTGCAGTGTTGCAGCAGCATCCCAGGATGCTGGGATACATCACAATGCCACGGCAGCTGCAGCTGGGCAGGTGTGGGGAGGGTGGGATACATCATAGTGTTGCAGCAGCAGCCCAGGATGATGGGATACTCCACAATGTCACAGCAGAAGCAGCCGGGTGGGTGTGGGGAGGGTGGAATACAGCACAGTGTTGCAGCAGCAGCCCAGGATGATGGGATACACCACAATGCCACAGTAGCAGCAGTAGCTGGGTTTGTGGGAGGGTGGGATACAGCACAGTGTTGCAGCAGCAGCCCAGGATGATGGAATACACCACAATGCCACAGCAGCAGCAAGCCGGGTGGGAGTGGGAGGTAGGATACAGCACAGTGTAAGCAGCAGCCCAGGTTGATGGGATACATCACTAATGCCGCAGCAACAGCAGCCGGGTGGGTGTGGGATGGTGGGATACAGCACAGTGTTGCAGCAGCAGCACAGGTTGATGGGATACACCACAATGCCACAGCAGCAGCAGCCGGGTGGGTGGGGAGGGTGGGATACAGCACAGTGTTGCAGCAGCAGCCCAGGTTGATGGGATACATCACAATGCCAAAGCAGCAACAGCCGGGTGGGTGTGGGGAGGGTGGAACACAGCAGAGTGTTGCAGCAGCAGCCCAGGATGATGGGATACACCACAATGCCACAGCAGCTGCTGCGTGGGTGTGGGGAGGGTGGAACACAGCACAGTGTTGCAGCAGCAGCCCAGGATGATGGGATACACCGCAATGCCACAGCAGCAGCAGCTGGGATGGTGTGGGGAGGGTGGGATACAGCACAGTGTTGCAGCAGCAGCCCAGGATGATGGGATACACCACAATGCCACAGCAGCAGCTGCTGGGTGGGTGTGGGGAGGGTGGGATACAGCACAGTGTTGCAGCAGCAGCCCAGGATGATGGGATACACCACAATGCAGCAGCAGTAGCAGCAGCAGCCGGGTGGGAGTGGGGAGGGTAGGAAACAGCACAGTGTTGCAGCAGCAGCCCAGGTTGATGGGATACATCACAATGCCACAGCAGTAGCAGTTGGGTGGGTCTGGGGATGGTGGGATACAGCACAGTGTTGCAGCAGCATCACAGATTGATGGGATACACCACAATGCCACAGCAGCAGCAGCGGTGGGTGGGTGTGGGAGATTGGGCACAGCACAGTGTTGCAGCACCAGCCCAGGATGATGGGATACAGCACAATGCCACAGCAGCAGCAGGGGCCGGGTGGAGTGGGGAGGGTGGGATACAGTGCAGTGTTGCAGCAGCATCCCAGGATGAGGGGATACATCACATGCCACAGCAGCAGCAGCTGGGCAGGTGTGGGGAGGGTGGATACAGCACAGTGTTGCAGCAGCAGCCCAGGATGATAGGATACACACAATGTCACAGCAGCAGCAGCCGGGTGGGTGTGGGAGGTGGGATACAGCACAGTGATGCAGCAGTAGCCCAGGATGATACACCACAAATGCCACAGCTTCAGCTGCTGGGTGGGTGTGGGAGGGTGGGAGACAGCACAGTGTTGCAGCAGCAGCCCAGGATATGGATACACCACAATGCCACAGCAGCAGCAGTTGGGTGGGAGTGGGAGGGTAGGATACAAGCACAGTGTTGCAGCAGCAGCCCAGGTTGATGGGATACATCACAATGCCACAGCAACAGCAGCCGGGTGGGTGTGGGGATGGTGGGATACAGCACAGTGTTGCAGCAGCAGCCCAGGTTAATGGAATACATCACAATGCCACAGCAGCACCAGCCGGGTGGGTGTGGGGAGGGTGGAACACAGCACAGTGTTGCAGCAGCAGCCCAGGATGATGGGATACACCACAATGCCACAGCAGCTGCTGCGTGGGTGTGGGGAGGGTGGACCACAGCACAGTTTTGCAGCAGCAGCCCAGGATGATGGGATACACGCATATGCCACTGCAGCAGCAGCTGGGATAGTGTGAGGGAGGGGGGATACAGCACAGTGTTGCAGCAGCAGCCCAGGATGATGGGATACACCACAATGCCACAGCAGCAGCAGCCGGGTGGGTGTGGGAGGGTGGGACTACAGCACAGGTTTGCAGCAACAGCCAGGATGATGGGATACACCACAATGCAACCGTAGCAGCAGCCGGGTGGAGTGGGGAGGGTAGGATACAGCACAGTGTTGCAGCTGCAGCCCAGGTTGATGGGATACATCACAATGCCACAGCAGCAGCAGCTGGGTGGGTCTGGGGATGGTGGGATACAGCACAGTGTTGCAGCAGCAGCACAGATTGATGGGATACACCACAATGCCACAGCAGCAGGAGCCGGGTGGGTGCTTGTGGGGAGATTGGGACACAGCACAGTGTTGCAGCACCAGCCCAGGATGATGGGATACACCACAATGCCACAGCAGCAGCTGCTGGGTGGGTGTGGGGAGGGTGGGATAAAGCACAGTGTTGCAGCAGCAGCCCAGGATGATGGGATACACCACAATGCAGCAGCAGCAGCAGCAGCCGGGTGGGAATGGGGAGGGTAGGATACAGCACAGTGTTGCAGCAGCAGCCCAGGTTGATGGGATACATCACAATGCCACAGCAGCAACAGCCGGGTGGGTGTGGGGAGGGTGGAACACAGCAGAGTGTTGCAGCAGCAGCCCAGGATGATGGGATACACCACAATGCCACAGCAGCTGCTGCGTGGGTGTGGGGAGGGTGGAACACAGCACAGTGTTGCAGCAGCAGCCCAGGATGATGGGATACACCACAATGCCACAGCAGCAGCAGCTGGGATGGTGTGGGAAGGGTGGGATACAGCACAGTGTTGCAGCAGCAGCCCAGGATGATGGGATACACCACAATGCCACAGAAGCAGCTGCTGGGTGGGTGTGGGGAGGGTGCGATACAGCACAGTGTTGCAGCAGCAGCCCAGGATGATGGGATACACCACAATGCAGCAGCAGTAGCAGCAGCAGCCGGGTGGGAGTGGGGAGGGTAGGAAACAGCACAGTGTTGCAGCAGCAGCCCAGGTTGATGGGATACATCACAATGCCACAGCAGTAGCAGCTGGGTGGGTCTGGGGATGGTGGGACACAGCACAGTGTTGCAGCACCAGCCCAGGATGATGGGATACACCACAATGCCACAGCAGCAGCAGGAGCCAGGTGGGAGTGGGAAGGGTGGGATACAGTGCAGTGTTGCAGCAGCATCCCAGGATGCTGGGATACATCACAATGCCCAGCAGCAGCAGCTGGGAAGGTGTGGGAGGGTGGGATACAGCACAGTGTTGCAGCAACAGCCAGGATGGGATACACCACAATGCATCACAGCAGCAGCCGGGTGGGTGTGGGAGGGTGGATACAGCACAGTGTTGCAGCAGCAGCCCAGGATGATGGGATACACCACAATGCCACCAGCAGCAGTAGCTGGGTGGGTGTGGGAGGGTGGGATACAGCAAGTGTTGCAGCAGCAGCCCAGGATGATGGGATACACCACAATGCCACAGCAGCAGCAGCAGCAGCCGGGTGGGAGTGGGGAGGGTAGGATACAGCACAGTGTTGCAGTAGCAGCCCAGGTTGATGGGATACATCACAATGCTGCAGCAACAGCAGCCGGGTGGGTGTGGGGATGGTGGGATACAGCACAGTGTTGCAGCAGCAGCACAGGTTGATGGGATACACCACAATGCCACAGCAGCAGCAGCCAGGTGGGTCTGGGGAGGGTGGTATACAGCACAGTGTTGCAGCAGCAGCCCAGGTTGATGGGATACATCACAATGCCAAAGCAGCAACAGCCGGGTGGGTGTGGGGAGGGTGGAACACAGCAGAGTGTTGCAGCAGCAGCCAGGATGATGGGATACCACAATGCCACAGCAGCTGCTGCTGTGGAGTTGTGTGGGGAGGTGGAGACACAGCACAGTGTTACAGCAGCAGCCCAGGATGATGGGATACACATGATGCCACAGCAGCAACACAGCTGGGATGGTGTGGGGGAGGTGGGATACAGCACAGTGTTGCAGCAGCAGCCCAGGATGATGGGATACACCACAATGCCACAGCAGCAGCTGCTGGGTGGGTGTGGGAAGGGTGGGATACAGCACAGTGTTGCAGCAGTAGCCCAGGATGATGGGATACACCACAATGCAGCAGCAGTAGCAGCAGCAGCCGGGTGGGAGTGCGGAGGGTAGGAAACAGCACAGTGTTGCAGCAGCAGCCCAGGTTGATGGGATACATCACAATGCCACAGCAGTAGCAGCTGGGTGGGTCTGGGGATGGTGGGATACAGCACAGTGTTGCAGCAGCAGCACAGATTGATGGGATACACCACAATGCCACAGCAGCAGCAGCCGGGTGGGTGGGTGTGGGGAGATTGGGACACAGCACAGTGTTGCAGCAGCGCCAGGATGATGGGATACACCACAATGCCACAGCAGCAGCAGGCGTGGTGGGAGTGGGGAGGGTGGGATACAGTACAGTGTTGCAGCAACATCCCAGGATGCTGGGATCACCACAATGCCACAGCAGCAGCAGCTGGGCAGGTGTGGGAGGTGGGATACAGCACAGTGTTGCAGCAGCAGCCCAGGATGAGGATACACCACAATGCCACAGCAGCAGCAGCTGGGCGAGGTGTGGGAGGGTGGATACAGCACAGTGTTGCAGCAGTAGCCCAGGATGATGGAATACACCACAATGCCACAGCAGCAGCTGCTGGGTGGGTGTGGGGAGGGTGGGATACAGCACAGTGTTGCAGCAGCAGCCCAGGATAATGGGATACACCACAATGCCACAGCAGCAGCAGCCGGGTGGGAGTGGGGAGGGTAGGATACAGCACAGTGTTGCAGCAGCAGCCCAGGTTGATGGGATACATCACAATGCCACAGCAACAGCAGCCGGGTGGGTGTGGGGATGGTGGGATACAGCACAGTGTTGCAGCAGCAGCCCAGGATGATGGGATACACCACAATGCCACAGCAGCACCTGCTGGGTGGGTGTGGGGAGAGTGGGACACTGTAGTGTTGCAGCACCAGCCAGGATGATGGAATACACCACAATGCCGCAGCAGCAGCGAGTGGGAGTGGGAGGGTGGGGATACAGCGCAGTGTTGCAGCAGCATCCAAGGATGCTGGGATACATCACAATGCCACAGCAGCAGCAGCTGGGCAGGTGTGGGGAGGGTGGGATACAGCACAGTGTTGCAGCAGCAGCCCAGGATGATGGGATACACCACAATGTCACAGCAGCAGCAGCCGGGTGGGTGTGGGAGGGTGGGATACAGCACAGTGTTGCAGCAGCAGCCCAGGATGATGGGATACACCACAATGCCACAGCAGCAGCAGCTGGGTGGGTGTGGGGAGGGTGGGATACAGCACAGTGTTGCAGCAGCAGCCCAGGATGATGGGATACACCACAATGCCACAGCAGCAGCAGCCGGGTGGGTGTGGGGAGAGTGGGATACAGCACAGTGTTGCAGCAGCAGCCCAGGATGATGGGATACACCACAATGCAACAGCAGCAGCTGCCGGGTGGGTGTGGGGAGGGTGGGATACAGCACAGTGTTGCAGCAGCAGCCCAGGATGATGGGATACACCACAATGCCACAGCAGCAGCAGCTGGGTGGGTGTGGAGATGAGGATACAGCACAGTGTTGCAGCAGCAGCTCAGGTTGATGGGATACACCACAATGCCAGAGCAGCAACAGCTGGGTGGGTGTGGAGAGGAGGAACACAGCACAGTGTTGCAGCAGCAACCCAGGATGAAGGATACACCACAATGCCAGAGCAGCAGCTGCTGGTGGGTGTGTGGGAGGTGGATACAGCACAGTGTTGCAGCAGCAGCCCAGGATGATGGGATACACCAGCAATGCCACAGCAGCAGCAGCTGGGATGGTGTGGAGAGGTGGGATACAGCACAGTGTTGCAGCAGCAGCCAGGTTGATGGGATACCACAATGCCAGAGAAGCAGATGCTGGCTGGGTGTGGGAGGTGGGATACAGCACAGTGTTGCAGCAGCAGCCCAGGATGATGGGATACACCACAATGCCAGCAGCAGCAGCAGCCGGGTGGGAGTGGGAGGTGGGATACAGCACAGTGTTGCAGCAGCAGCCCAGGTTGATGGGATACACCACAATGCCACAGCAAGCAGCTGGGTGGGTGTGGGGAGAGTGGGACACAGCCAGTGTTGCAGCACCAGCCAGGATGATGGGATACACCACAATGCCACAGCAGCAGCAGCGGGAGGGTGTGGGGAGGTGGGATACAGCACAATGTTGCAGCAGCAGCCCAGGATGAATGGATACACTCCAATGCCAGAGCAGCAGCAGCTGGGTGGGTGTGGGGAGGTGGGATACAGCACAGTGTTGCAGCAGCAGCCCAGGATGATGGGATACACCACAATGCCACAGCAGCAGCAGCCGGTGGGTGTGGGGAGGTGGGATACAGCACAGTGTTGCAGCAGCAGCCCAGGATGAAGGATACACCACAATGCCACAGCAGCAGCTGCTGGGTGGGTGTGGGGAGGGTGGGATACAGCACAGTGTTGCAGCAGCAGCCCAGGATGATGGGATACACCACAATGCCACAGCAGCAGCAGCTGGATTGGGTGTGGAGAGGTGGGATACAGCACAGTGTTGCAGCAGCAGCCCAGGTTGATGGGATACACCACAATGCCCAGCAGCAGCAGCGGCTGGGTGTGGGATGGAGGTGGGATACAGCACAGTGTTGCAGCAGCAGCCCAGGATGATGGGATACACCACAATGCACACAGCAGCAGCCGGTGGGTGTGGGAGGGTGGGATACAGCACAGTGTTGCAGCAGCAGCCCAGGATGATGGGATACACCACAATGCCACAGCAGCAGCCTGGGTGGGTGTGGGAGATTGGACACAGCACAGTGTTTCAGCAGCAGCCCAGGATGATGGGATACACCACAATGCCACAGCAGCAGCAGCCGGGTGGGTGTGGAGGGTGGGATACAGCACAGTGTTGCAGCAGCAGCCCAGGATGATGGGATACATCACAATGCCACAGCAGCAGCAGCCGGGCAGGTGTGGGGAGGGTGGGATACAGCACAGTGTTGCAGCAGCAGCCCAGGATGATGGGATACACCACAATGCCACAGCAGCAGCAGCCGGGTGGGTGTGGGGAGGGTGGAATACAGCACAGTGTTGCAGCAGCAGCCCAGGATGATGGATACACCACAATGCCACAGCAGCAGCAGGCTGGGTGGGTGTGGGAGGGTGGGATACAACACAGTGTTGCAGCAGCAGCCCAGGATGATGGGATACACCACAATGCCACAGCAGCAGCAGCTGCCGGGTGGGTGTGGGGAGAGTGGGATACAGCACAGTGTTGCAGCAGCAGCCAGGATGATGGGATACACCACAATGCCACAGCAAGCAGCAGCCGGGTGGGTGTGGGATGGTGGGATACAGCACAGTGTTGCAGCAACCCAGGTTGATGGGATACACCACAATGCCACAGCAGCAGCAGCGGGTGGGTGTGGGAGGGTGGGATACAGCACAGTGTTGCAGCAGCAGCCCAGGATGATGGGATACACCACAATGCCACAGCAGCAGCAGCTGGGTGGGTGTGGGGAGGGTGGGATACAGCACAGTGTTGCAGCAGCAGCCCAGGATGATGGGATACACCACAATGCCACAGCAGCAGCAGCTGGGTGGGTGTGGGGAGGGTGGGACACAGCACAGTGTTGCAGCAGCAGCCCAGGATGATGGGATACATCACAATGCCACAGCAGCAGCAGCTGGGATGGTGGGGAGGGTGGGATACAGCACAGTGTTGCAGCAGCAGCCAGGATGATGGGATACACCACAATGCCACAGCAGCAGCAGCTGGGTGGGTGTGGGAGGTGGGATACAGCACAGTGTTGCAGCAGCAGCCCAGGATGATGGGATACACCACAATGCCACAGCAGCAGCTGCTGGGTGGGTGTGGGGAGGTGGGACACAGCACAGTGTTGCAGCAGCACCCAGGATGATGGGATCATCACAATGCCACAGCAGCAGCAGCAGGTGGGTGTGGGAGGTGGGATACAGCACAGTGTTGCAGCAGCAGCACAGGTTGATGGGATACACACAATGCCACAGCAGCAGCAGCTGGGTGGGTGTGGGGAGGTGGGATACAGCACAGTGTTGCAGCACCAGCCCAGGATGATGGGATACACCACAATGCCACAGCAGCAGCAGCCGGGTGGGTGTGGGAGGGTGGGATACAGCACAGTGTTGCAGCAGCAGCCCAGGATGATGGGATACATCACAATGCCACAGCAGCAGCTGGGCAGGTGTGGGAGGGTGGGATACAGCACAGTGTTGCAGCAGCAGCCCAGGTTGATGGGATACACCACAATGCCACAGCAGCAGCAGCCGGGTGGGTGTGGGAGGTGGGATACAGCACAGTGTTGCAGCAGCAGCCCAGGATGATGGGATACACCACAATGCCACAGTAGCAGCATAGCTGGGTGGGTGTGGGAGGGGGATACAGCACAGTGTTGCAGCAGCAGCCCAGGATGATGGGATACACCACAATGCCACAGCAGCAGCATTCGGGTGGGAGTGGGAGGTGGGGATACAGCACAGTGTTGCAGCAGCAGCCCAGGTTGTTGGGATACATCACAATGCCACAGCAACAGCAGCCAGGTGGGTGTGGGGATGGTGGGATACAGCACAGTGTTGCAGCAGCAGCCCAGGTTGATGGGATACACCACAATGCCACAGCAGCAGCAGCCGGGTGGGTGTGGGGAGGGTGGGATACAGCACAGTGTTGCAGCAGCAGCCCAGGTTGATGGGATACATCACAATGCCACAGCAGCAGCAGCTGGGTGGTGTGGGGAGGTGGATACAGCACAGTGTTGCAGCAGCAGCCAGGATGATGGGATACACCCAATCCACAGCAGCAGCAGCTGGAGTGGTGTGGGGAGGGTGGGATACAGCACAGTGTTGCAGCAGCAGCCCAGGATGATGGGATACACCACAATGCCACAGCAGCAGCAGCTAGGTGGGTGTGGGGAGGGTGGGATACAGCACAGTGTTGCAGCAGCAGCCCAGGATGATGGGATACACCACAATGCCACAGCAGCAGCAGCCGGGTGGGTGTGGGGAGGGTGGGATACAGCACAGTGTTGCAGCAGCAGCCCAGGATGATGGGATACACCACAATGCCACAGCAGCAGCAGCGCGTGGGTCTGGGGATGGTGGGATACAGCACAGTGTTGCAGCAGCAGCCCAGGATGATGGGATACACCACAATGCCACAGCAGCAGCAGCTGGGTGGGTGTGGGAGATTGGGATACAGCACAGTGTTGCAGCACCAGCCCAGGATGATGGGATACACCACAATGCCACAGCAGCAGCAGCCGGGTGGGTGTGGGAGGGTAGGATACAGCACAGTGTTGCAGCAGCAGCCCAGGATGATGGGATACACCACAATGCCACAGCAGCAGCAGCCGGGTGGGTGTGGGAGGGTGGGATACAGCACAGTGTTGCAGCAGCAGCCCAGGATGATGGGATACACCACAATGCCACAGCAGCAGCAGGCGGGTGGGTGTGGGAGGGTGGATACAGCGCAGTGTTGCAGCAGCAGCCCAGGATGATGGGATACACCACAATGCCACAGCAGCAGCAGGCGGGTGGGTGTGGAGGGTGGGATACAGCACAGTGTTGCAGCAGCAGCCCAGGATGATGGGATACAACACAATGCCACAGCAGCAGCAGCTGGGTGGTGTGGGGAGGGTGGGATACAGCACAGTGTTGCAGCAGCAGCCCAGGATGATGGGATACACCACAATGCCACAGAAGCAGCTGCTGGGTGGGTGTGGGGAGGGTGGGATACAGCACAGTGTTGCAGCAGCAGCCCAGGATGATGGGATACACCACAATGCCACAGCAGCAGCAGCCGGGTGGGTGTGGGAGGTGGGATACAGCACAGTGTTGCAGCAGCAGCCCAGGATGATGGGATACATCACAATGCCACAGCAGCAGCAGCTGGGTGGGTGTGGGGAGGTGGGACACAGCACAGTGTTGCAGCAGCAGCCCAGGATGATGGGATACACCACAATGCCACAGCAGCAGCAGGAGCGGGTGGGTGTGGGGAGGGTGGGATACAGCACAGTGTTGCAGCAGCATCCCAGGATGATGGGATACACCACAATGCCACAGCAGCAGCAGCTGGGAGGTGTGGGGAGGGTGGGATACAGCACAGTGTTGCAGCAGCAGCCCAGGATGATGGGATACACCACAATGTCACAGCAGCAGCAGCCGGGTGGGTGTGGGAAGGGTGGGATACAGCACAGTGTTGCAGCAGCAGCCCAGGATGATGGGATACACCACAATGCCACAGCAGCAGCAGCTGGGTGGGTGTGGGAGGGTGGGATACAGCACAGTGTTGCAGCAGCAGCCCAGGATGATGGGATACACCACAATGCCACAGCAGCAGCAGCCGGGTGGGAGTGGGGAGGGTAGGATACAGCACAGTGTTGCAGCAGCAGCCCAGGTTGATGGGATACATCACAATGCCACAGCAACAGCAGCTGGGTGGGTGTGGGGATGGTGGGATACAGCACAGTGTTGCAGCAGCAGCCCAGGTTGATGGGATACACCACAATGCCACAGCAGCGCAGCAGGTGGGTGGGTGTGAGAGGTGGGATACAGCACAGTGTTGCAGCAGCAGCCCAGGATGATGGGATACACCACAATGCCACAGCAGCAGCTGCTGGGTGGGTGTGGGAGGGTGGGATACAGCACAGTGTTGCAGCAGCAGCCCAGGATGATGGGATACACCACAATGCCAGCAGCAGCAGCCGGGTGGGTGTGGGAGGTGGATACAGCACAGTGTTGCAGCAGCAGCCCAGGATGATGGGATACATCACAATGCCACAGCAGCAGCTGGGTGGGTGTGGGGAGGTGGGATACAGCACAGTGTTGCAGCAGCAGCCAGGATGATGGGATACACCACAATGCCACAGCAGCAGCAGCTGGGTGGGTGTGGGGAGGTGGGATACAGCACAGTGTTGCAGCAGCAGCCCAGGATGATGGGATACACCACAATGCCACGCAGCAGCAGCCTGGGTGGGTGTGGGAGGTGGGATACAGCACAGTGTTGCAGCAGCAGCCCAGGATGATGGGATACACCACAATGCCACAGCAGCAGCAGCCGGGTGGGTGTGGGGAGGTGGGATACAGCACAGTGTTGCAGCAGCCCAGGATGATGGGATACACCACAATGCCACAGCAGCAGCAGCCGGGTGGGTGTGGGGAGGGTGGGATACAGCACAGTGTTGCAGCAGCAGCCCAGGATGATGGGATACACCACAATGTCACAGCAGCAGCAGCGGGTGGGTGTGGGAGGGTGGATACAGCACAGTGTTGCAGCAGCAGCCCAGGATGATGGGATACACCACAATGCCACAGCAGCAGCAGCAGCGGGTGGGTGTGGGGAGGGTAGGATACAGCACAGTGTTGCAGCAGCAGCCCAGGTTGATGGGATACATCACAATGCCACAGCAGCAGCAGCCGGGTGGGTGTGGGGAGGTGGGATACAGCACAGTGTTGCAGCAGCAGCCAGGATGATGGGATACACCACAATGCCACAGCAGCACAGCCGGGTGGGTGTGGGGAGGTGGATACAGCACAGTGTTGCAGCAGCAGCCCAGGATGATGGGATACATCACAATGCCACAGCAGCAGCAGCCGGGTGGGTGTGGGGAGGGTGGGATACAGCACAGTGCATGCAGCAGCACAGGATGATGGGATACACCACAATGCCACAGCAGCAGCAGCTGGGTGGGTGTGGGGAGGGTGGGATACAGCACAGTGTTGCAGCAGCAGCCCAGGATGATGGGATACACCACAATGCCACAGTAGCAGCAGTAGCTGGGTGGGTGTGGGGAGGGTGGGATACAGCACAGTGTTGCAGCAGCAGCCCAGGATGATGGGATACACCACAATGCCACAGCAGCAGCAGCAGCAGCCGGGTGGGAGTGGGGAGGGTAGGATACAGCACAGTGTTGCAGCAGCAGCCCAGGTTGATGGGATACATCCACAATGCCACAGCAGCAGCAGCCGGGTGGGTGTGGGGATGGTGGGATACAGCACAGTGTTGCAGCAGCAGCACAGGTTGATGGGATACACCACAATGCCACAGCAGCAGCAGCGGGTGGGTGTGGGGAGGTGGGATACAGCACAGTGTTGCAGCAGCAGCCCAGGTTGATGGGATACATCACAATGCCACAGCAGCAGCAGCTGGTGGGTGTGGGAGGGTGGGATACAGCACAGTGTTGCAGCAGCAGCCCAGGATGATGGGATACACCACAATGCCACAGCAGCAGCAGCCGGGTGGGTGTGGGGAGGGTGGGATACAGCACAGTGTTGCAGCAGTAGCCCAGGATGATGGGATACACCACAATGCCACAGCAGCAGCTGCTGGGTGGGTGTGGGGAGGGTGGGATACAGCACAGTGTTGCAGCAGCAGCCCAGGATAATGGGATACACCACAATGCCACAGCAGCAGCAGCCGGGTGGGAGTGGGGAGGGTAGGATACAGCACAGTGTTGCAGCAGCAGCCCAGGTTGATGGGATACATCACAATGCCACAGCAACAGCAGCCGGGTGGGTGTGGGGATGGTGGGATACAGCACAGTGTTGCAGCAGCAGCAAGGATGATGGGATACACCACAATGCCACAGCAGCAGCAGCCGGGTGGGTGTGGGGAGAGTGGGACACAGCACAGTGTTGCAGCAGCAGCCCAGGATGATGGGATACACCACAATGCCACAGCAGCAGCAGCAGCCGGGTGGGTGTGGGAGAGTGGGACACAGCACAGTGTTGCAGCAGCAGCCCAGGATGATGGGATACACCACAATGCCACAGCAGCAGCAGCCGGGATGGTGTGGGGAGGGTGGGATACAGCACAGTGTTGCAGCAGCAGCCCAGGATGATGGGATACACCACAATGCCACAGCAGCAGCAGCCGGGTGGGTGTGGGGAGGGTGGGATACAGCACAGTGTTGCAGCAGCAGCCCAGGATGATGGGATACACCACAATGCCACAGTAGCAGCAGTAGCTGGGTGGGTGTGGGGAGGGTGGGATACAGCACAGTGTTGCAGCAGCAGCCCAGGATGATGGGATACACCACAATGCCACAGCAGCAGCAGCAGCAGCCGGGTGGGAGTGGGGAGGGTAGGATACAGCACAGTGTTGCAGCAGCAGCCCAGGTTGATGGGATACATCACAATGCCACAGCAGCAGCAGCCGGGTGGGTGTGGGGAGGGTGGGATACAGCACAGTGTTGCAGCAGCAGCCCAGGTTGATGGGATACATCACAATGCCACAGCAGCAGCAGCTGGGTGGGTGTGGGGAGTGTGGGATACAGCACAGTGTTGCAGCAGCAGCCCAGGTTGATGGGATACACCACAATGCCACAGCAGCAGCAGCCGGGTGGGTGTGGGGAGTGTGGAACACAGCACAGTGCAGCAGCAGCCCAGGATGATGGGATACACCACAATGCCACAGCAGCAGCTGCCGGGTGGTGTGGGAGGTGGGACACAGCACAGTGTTGCAGCAGCAGCCCAGGATGATGGGATACAGCACAATGCCACAGCAGCAGCAGCTGGGTGGGTGTGGGAGGGTGGGATACAGCACAGTGTTGCAGCAGCAGCCCAGGATGATGGGATACACCACAATGCCACAGCAGCAGCAGCGGGTGGGTGGGGGGAGGTGGGATACAGCACAGTGTTGCAGCAGCAGCCCAGGATGATGGGATACACCACAATGCCACAGCAGCAGCTGCTGGGTGGGTGTGGGGAGGGTGGGATACAGCACAGTGTTGCAGCAGCAGCCCAGGTTGATGGGATACACCACAATGCCACAGCAGCAGCAGCGGGTGGATGTGGTGAGGGTGGATACAGCACAGTGTTGCAGCAGCAGCCCAGGTTGATGGGATACATATCAATGCCACAGCAACAGCAGCCGGGTGGGTGTGGGGATGTTGGGATACAGCACAGTGTTGCAGCAGCAGCACAGGTTGATGGGATACACCACAATGCCACAGCAGCAGCAGCTGGGTGGATGTGGGGAGGGTGGGACACAGCATAGTGTTGCAGCAGCAGGCCAGGATGATGGGATACACCACAATGCCACAGCAGCAGCAGCTGGGTGGGTGTGGGGAGGGTGGGACACAGCACAGTGTTGCAGCAGCAGCCAGGATGATGGGATACACCACAATGCCACAGCAGCAGCCATGGGTGAACAATCAGGCCAGTTTGCCTAAAGAAAATGCAGCGTAGCTCGGAATGGCAGGTGTGTACTTGTGAAGCATGGAGTTTCTGTACCTTGAATAGTTCTTCTCTTGTGGTCAGGGCAGCCATTGGAGTGGGGTGGGGGAGGGCTGTGCATGAGCTACCCTCTCAACCTCCCAAGGAGAACCTGGTGGATTAAAGTATAAAGGTGAGTTGGGCAATCAGAGAGTGAGGTCACGTGCAACTGTGTTTGAATAACAAAACATTCCTGCCAAGACAATCTGGGATGGGTTTGGGGTGAGGGGACAGAGATCATTTAGATGATAGATGGCAGACTGGGGGAGGTAGAGATGCCAGAGTACTTGAGACTGCAAAGGAGAAAGGTGGGATTATACAATGGCAAGAAAGAATCCTGACTTCTGATTGGTCAGTTGGCCATCACAGCAGGGATGTTATTCTGGCATAACATCCCTGCTGATGATGAGATTGAGATTGATGATTGTTTGCATCTTCTCTTAAAAAAATTATTTGTAACCACCCAAAAAAATTCTTTATTTTTTTCTGTATAAATAATTAAGCCATTGTATAATAGGAATAATGCCCTCCAGGGTGGGTGTTATGCTGGGATAACATTCCTTCTCGGGTGATGGATGCCCTCGGCCAGTGGCCTCGGGCCCAACCACCTGAGGTAGGATGTTATCCCAGAACCTCCTATCAAACGATATTCCTTTATTATTCTAACTAAACAGGAGCACTGTGTGAATTTGAGGCACTTGGTAGATTCAGAACTTAGAGAGGCAGCATGAGGTCACAAACAACAGCTGTATGACACATAACAATGTGAATTAAATAATAATAATTTAAAAATCCCTGCTCTCTAAATGTGCCAGTCCTGTAAATAAGTACAAGTAAAACCATTGCTCTTAGTCGCGCAGTCCTTGCTATAAGGCCCGTAACTTAATGTGAATTACATCACGCCTCTCAACTGCCTTAAATAAGGCATGTCGGCTCATCACTGGTGCTCACCGTCTCACACACACATGTGACCTGTACACTCAGACCGGCTGGCTCCAACTATCAAACCGCATAAAGTTTATCACCTGCTCCATGGCGAAAAAAATCTACCTTGGCCTTGCACCTTCTGGAGTCTCAACTCTATTACAACACCGAATTAACAAATGGTGCCTTAGGAGATCCACGCTACAGCTACTGAAAGTCCCCAACTGTCACACTTCACAGGGACAACACTCTTTTGCTTATTGAGCACCACTCTGGTTCAATGGCCTCAGCCAAACCATCTCCTCTGCCCCAACAATTGGTATGTTTAAAACTAGGCTCTGGGACTATCTCACTACCAACAGCTCCTGTGACTGCCCAACTTAACCTTGTTTCTCCACTTCTTTCCTGCTCTCGTGGTCCCCCCCCCCTCCTCACTGGATTCTACTCTCACATCTTGGTATACCCAATGCTGCACTTTTCTCCCTCTCCCCACCCTTCCTACATTCCTTCCCCCCCACTTCCCTTCCCTATGACTCTGGCACTTCTTATCTGTTGTCTATTTTCTCTGACAAATGCCACTGGCTGCCTTGTTACAATGCTACCCTTGAATTGTATTAATCTGTACTCTGTTTGCAATGTCCACATTGTTGTAATGTCTGTCTTGATGTTCCCCATAATTTGTATTTCTCTGACGTGGAACTTTTGTAAAAGAGCTAAGGCTCAAAGGTATCTGTAATCCTAGACTTGATAAATAATAAAAAAAAAATATCGCGACTCTTCCACCTCAACTTGAAAAAATAGTCATGGGTGACTTCAGTATAAACTGGCTGTCCACAAAAGTGGCCCCTTATACTAATGATGCCTCAGCGCTCAACCTCACTCAGGTTGTCACCTCACCCACCAGAACAAATCCCCGCGCAGGAACCTCCTCCCTCCTGGATCTGGTCTTCACAAACCGCCCGCACCGAATTACCAACACCCAAGTACTCCCCAGTGCTCTAAGCGACCACTCTCCTATGCTCTGCTCCTGGTCTTGCAGGGCACCTAACCCCCTCCCCCAAAATTACCATACAGCGCACCCTTGGCCCTGGCAAACTCACCCAAGGAAACTGGTACTGGACACCCCTCGTTAACACCCCAGACCCCGATCAGGTGCTATATCTATTTACCTCCACTTTCAATAGGATCTGTGATAAATTCGCCCCCTTACCAAGGTCCCCTGGTTCTCTGATCGCCTTCTGGGCCTAATGAAACCGTGTGACTCCCTTTGGCATATTGCTAATGAAACCAAACAGCCAGCTGACATACAGCGCTTCAGGGAGGCTCGTAACAAATCGCGTGGTCCCTCCGCACCGCAAAGCGGACTATTAAAGCGTCCTAACTTCCACAATATTAAGGAACTCTGTGGCAAATCCCAAAACCAGCCCCAGACCAATTAGAAATAGATGGTGACATCGCCACACCCCCGCATAGCCTCAGCCTAAACTCCTCTTTAACCAATCTCAGCCATATTCTCCCCCTAACTTTTCGATCCTCCATCGACCGGACCCACCCCTCTCCCCTTGCCCCCCTTTAGCCTAAGTCCTGTCCCTGCAGAGGCCAGACCCTACCTAGACAAAGCCCTTAGCCACTCAACAAACAACAGTGGCCCCTTGATCTGAAACCTCTTTGCCTTACTCTCCAGGAAGTCCTCCTACCTCTCACTCCATACCTAAATCACTCCCTCTGTCAAGGAAATTTCCCTCCCAATGGAAGCTGGCCAACATCACCCCTATCTTTAAGAGTGGGGACCGCACCTCCCCCAACAACTACCATCCCATATCCATTCCCCCCCCCAAATCCTTAGAATGAATTGTCATCGACCAAATCACTGACCACTTGACTAAATACAAACTTCTCTGCTACCAACAACATGGTTTCCGTAAGGGTCATAGTACCACCATTGCCCTCCTTGCTTTCACCTCACATGTCCACTCCGCCCTGGATCGCGGTCACCTCACAGGTGCCATCTTCATGGATCTCTCTAAAGCCTTTGACACTGTCAACCACGCCCTTCTCCTAAACACGCTCTCCTCCAGTGGCTTCTCCAATGATACTTTAAAATGGTTCGCCAGTTACCTGTCGGATAGAACACAACAGGTAAAGGTTGGCACTGTCTTGTCCCTGCCTCCGGTCCATTCTGGAGTACCGCAGGGATCAATTCTTGGCCCCTTACATTTCAGCCTATTCCTAAACTCCCTCCTGTCGGCCGTCCCCAGTAACCTGCTCCTCTATGCAGATGCAGTACTCTTCACCTCCGACTCCAACCCACTTAATCTCCACCAAACACTCCAACATAGATTCCACGAAGCAGAACATTGGTTCTCCAACCAGTGGCTAACTATCAACTACAAGAAAACTAAAGTCATGATCTTCTCCCACCCTCAGAACCCTCGCAAGAACCACTGTCCACCATTTCTCACTATCAACCACACCCTCCTTGAGCAAGTTAGCTACTTTAAATACCTAGGGGTCACTCTGGAGCAGCCCTCAGCTATAAACAACACATTCTCCTCCTTGCATCGACCCTAAACTCGAGACTAGGTGTGCTTTATAGACAGACATTGCCTCACCCCAGAAGCCCTACTGCTTGCCGTCAGCTCCTCCATCCTTGCCCTCCTTGACTATGGTATTACCATATACTGTGCTGCCCCAACTCAGTACTAAACAGTCTCCGCCTTGTACTCAACAAAGCCTGCCGCCTCATCTTAGGCTGTAATCACCACACCCACACCTGCACACTTTACAACTCTTCAAAATGGCTTAACCTTGATAGCAGAATCTGGTATCGTACATGCCTAACAACTAAGAAGATCCTCCTAGGACTCGCCCCTCCCTCCCTCCCTCGCTCTTCTCTATTATCCACCCAGCTGACTCAGCCAGATCCATGAGAAACTCGAACAAGCAGTAGCTATGGGTTCCCCGCCCTCATACTGCCCAACTTCAAAGGACTTTCTGCTACCAAGCCCCTAATCTGATGAACTCTCTCCCTATCCAAATAGCAAACGAAACGAGGCTAGGTCCCTTCAAAACTAGGCTGCAGGAACTCCTCCAAGACTCTAATGTATGTGATTGCACCTGTCACTATCCTGCATCTTGCTGTCCCACCATCTCCCATAACTATCCCTGTTCCTGGTGCAAATACTATCCTAACCCTCTACCAACTATCAGCCAGTTACAGACGACTCTGCAACTGTTTGGCTGTGCTTTACTGTGACCCTCTACTATACTAACCAAATCCCCCGTCCTGATCTACCCTGTACCTCATGTTATGAATTTGTAATGTAATCCTTCGTTATTTAAATATCCTGTACTGCCATCTCTGTTTATCAATTGTTTGTACTGTCCCTGTTGTATGACGTGGAACCACTGTAAATGAGTCTCTGACTCAAAGGTCTTTCTGAATATTTCACAAAAAACAATAAACAAACAACTAACAGATCGGCTCTTTCATAGCTCTGAGTCCTGCAGTTCAATTGATAAAAATGATCTATTCTGGGGCTGCTGGCAGTGCGAGTCCCCTCAATAAAAGTAAAGATGCCAGGCGATGCTCACTACTCCCAGCCTGTACGGAGCTCAGGCTGCGACCTGCTGCTGGCAGTGCGAGTCCCCGCAATAAAAGTAAAGATGCCAGGCGATGCTCACTACTCCCAGCCCATACGGAGCTCAGGCTGCGGCCTGCTGCTGGTAGTGCGAGTCCCTGCAATAAAAGTAAAGATGCCAGGCGATGCTCACTACTCCTAGTCCATACGGAGCTCAGGCTGTGACCTGCTGCTGGCAGTGCGAGTCCCCGCAATAAAAGTAAACATGCCAGGCGATGCTCACTACTCCCAGCCCATATGGAGCTCAGGCTGCGGCCTGCTGCTGGCAGTGCGAGTCCCCGCAATAAAAGTAAAGATGCCAGGCGATGCTCACTACTCCCAGCCCGTACGGAGCTCAGGCTGCGGCCTGCTGCTGGTAGTGCGAGTCACCGCAATAAAAGTAAAGATGCCAGGTGATGCTCACTACTCCCAGTCTGTACGGAGCTCAGGCTGTGACCTGCTGTGTGTGGGAGTCCCCACAATAAAAGTAAAGATGCCAGGTGATGCTCACTACTCCCAGCCCATATGGAGCTCAGGCTGCGGCCTGCTGCTGGCAGTGCGAGTCCCAGCAATAAAAGTAAAGATGCCAGGCGATGCTCACTACTCCCAGCCCGTACGGAGCTCAGGCTGCGGCCTGCTGCTGGTAGTGCGAGTCACCGCAATAAAAGTAAAGATGCCAGGTGATGCTCACTACTCCCAGTCTGTACGGAGCTCAGGCTGCGACCTGCTGTGTGTGTGAGTCCCTGCAATAAAAGTAAAGATGCCAGGCGATGCTCACTACTCCCAGCCCATATGGAGCTCAGGCTGCGGCCTGCTGCTGGCAGTGCGAGTCCCCGCAATAAAAGTAAAGATGCCAGGTGATGCTCACTACTCCCAGTCTGTCAGACTCAGGCTGCGGCCTGCTGTGTGGGAGTCCCCGCAATAAAAGTAAAGATGCCAGGCGATGCTCACTACTCCCAGCCCGTACGGAGCTCAGGCTGTGACCTGCTGTGTGTGGGAGTCCCCGCAATAAAAGTAAAGATGCCAGGTGATGCTTAGAAGACCCTCAGGACAAGGGGAACGGTATAGGTGTACCTCCCTCTATCTACCCGAGCCAATAAAAGTAAAGATGCCAGGCGATGCTCACTACTCCCAGCCCGTACGGAGCTCAGGCTGCGACCTACTGCTGGTAATGCGAGTCCCGCAATAAAAGTAAAGATGCCAGGCGATGCTCACTACTCCCAGCCCGTACGGAGCTCAGGCTGCGGCCTGCTGCTGGTAGTGCGAGTCACCGCAATAAAAGTAAAGATGCCAGGTGATGCTCACTACTCCCAGTCTGTACGGAGCTCAGGCTGTGACCTGCTGTGTGTGGGAGTCCCCGCAATAAAAGTAAAGATGCCAGGTGATGCTCACTACTCCCAGCCTGTACAGAGCTCAGGCTGTGACCTGCTGCTGGTAGTGCGAGTCCCCGCAATAAAAGTGAAGATGCCAGGTGATGCTCACTACTCCCAGCACGTACGGAGCTCAGGCTGCAACCTGCTGCTGGTAGTGCGAGTCCCCGCAATAAAAGTGAAGATGCCAGGTGATGCTCACTACTCCCAGCCCGTACAGAGCTCAGGCTGCGACCTGCTGCTGGTAGTGCGAGTCACCGCAATAAAAGTAAAGATGCCAGGTGATGCTCACTACTCCTAGTCCATGCAGACATTGTTGTCTAGACCCGCCAGTCTGCCGTTCTGTTATGATTTCTTTCCTGTCCAAGCCTATTACTACTCTTATAAACGTGGCTGTGTTGCTGTTGTCCCAGTTCCCACCAGCCCCATCTCCTGTGATCTTCCTGTCCAAGCCTATTCCTTCTATCTTCTCCAAGGTGGCAACTGTTGCTGCTTCCATCACTACCAGCCCCCATCTGATATGATTCCTCTGGTTGAACCTCATTCACTTTCTCCAGGGTTCACCTGCTTCTGCTGTCTCAAGACCCTAACCCCATCTGCTGTGTTTCCCTTCCTGGTCCAAAACTATTCACTTCTTTGAAGATGACATCTGCTGCAGTTGTCCCAACCCCCGCAGATTGCCTCCATGTCCAAGTCATCACTTCTTCTCCTCCAAGGTGGATCTGCTGTTGTCCTAACCTCAAGCCCCATTTATGGGATTCCTCTGTTGTCTGCCCATTCACTTGTCTCTCCAAGGTGGCATCTGCTGCTGTTGTCCCAACCCCTCAAGGCCCATCTTCCTATGATTCTCCTGGTCCAGTTTTTAACTTGTCTCTCCAAGGTGGTGTGTTGCTGCAGTGCCAACCAACGATGTTCTATCTGCTGTGGTCTTCCCTTGTCCAGTCCCATTCACTCTTCCCTCCATGGTGGTATCCGTTGCTGTCCCAACCTGCCAGCACCATCTGCTACGATTCCTTCCTGGTCTTACTCATTCACCTCTTCCCCATGCAGCTTGCTGTTTCTCCCAACTACCAGCCCTATCTGATTTATTACTCTATTTGTCCAAACCCTTTAATTTGTCTCGTAGGTGTCATCTACTGTTGCTGTCCCAACCTGCACCAGCCCCATCTGCAATGATTCCATTCCCCTGTCCAAGCCCCTTCACTTGTCTTTCCAACGTGGCATCTGCTGCTGTCCTGCTCCCCAAGCTCCGTCTGCTGTGATCTCTCTTCAGGAACCAAGCCCATTCGCCTGTCTGTCCAAGGTGGCATCTGCAGCTGCTGTCCCAAGCCTTCTTCAAGCTCTATCTGCGATCTCTCCCTTGTCCAAGCCTATTCACTTCTGTCTCTAAGGTGGTATCTGCTATTGTCCCAACCCCCCTGCCCCATTTCCAAGGTGATTCTCTCCTGGTCTAAGCCTTTTATTTTCTGTCTCCATGGGTACTCTGCTAGGTGTCAACCCACGCATGCCCCATCTGCTATGGTTCCTTCCCTGTCCAGTCCCATTCACTTTTTCCCTCCAAGGAGGCATCTGTTGCTGTTGTCCCAATCCCCTGCTTAGCACCATCTGCTACGCTTCTCTCCTCCTTGGTCTTAGCTCATTCACCTCTTCCCCTAAGTCAGCTTTGCTGCTTCTCTCCAACCATCACCAGCCCCAACTGATTTGATTTCTCATTCTGTCCAAGCCCTTTAACATCTGTTCTTCTAGCTGGCATCTACTGCTGCTGTCCCAACCTGCACCTGTTCCCATCTGCATGACTCCATTCCCTTGTCCAAGCCCTTTAACTCTGTCTTTCCAAGGTGGCATTGCAGCTGCTGTCCCAAGCCCTTCCAAGCCCCATCTGCTATGATTCCCTTCCCTTGTCCAAGCCCATTCACTTCTTGTCTCTCAAGGTGGCATCTGATACTGTCCCAACTCCCCCAAGCCCCATCAGCTTTGATTCCTCTCCTTGGTCGGCTCATTCACTTCTGTCTCTCCAAGATTTCCATGTGCTGCTGCTGCTCCAGTCCCCCACCTGCCCCATCTTCTATGATTCCTTTCCTTGGTCCAAGCACTTTCACATCTTCCCCATAAAGGTGGCATCTGCTGCTGTTGCTACCCCTCAAGCCCCAACTGTGCTATGGTTCCCTTCCTGGTCCAAGTCCTTCACTTCTTCTTCTCCAAGGTGCCATCTGCTGCTGCTTTCCGAACTCCCACAAGCCCCATCTTTTATGATTTCCTTCCTGGTCCAAGATCATTCATGTCTGTCTCTCCAAGGTTTCATCTGCTGCTGCATTCCAGACACCCACCAGCCCCACCTTCTATGATTCCCTTCCTTGGTCCAAGCCCATTCACTTGTTCCCCTATAAAGGTGGCATCTGCTGCTGCTGTCCAAACTCCCACCATCCCCATCTGCTACAATTCCCTTGCCTGGTCCAAGCCCATTCACGCCTGTCTCGTCTAAAGTGGTGATCTGCTGACTGGTGACCCAGCCCCATCTGTTTTGATTCCCTTCTCTGGTCCAAGCCCTGTTCACTTGTCCCCTCCAAGGTGGCATCTGCTGCTGCTTTCCCTCCACCCACCAGCCCCATCTGCTATGATTCCCTTCCCTGGTCAAAGCCCATTCACTTCTGTCTCTCCAGGGTTACATCTGCTGCTGCTGTCCTAACCCCTGCAAGCCCCAGCTGCTATGATTCCCTTCCCTTGGCCAACCCCATTCACTTCTTCCCTCTAAGGTGGCATCTGCTACTGCTGTCTCAACCCCTCAAGCCCCATCTGCTATGATTTCCATCCCTGATCCAAGCCCATTCACTTCTGGCTCTCCAAGATGGCACCTGCAGCTGTTGTCCGGACCCTGCCAGCCCAATCATGTGTGATTCGCTACCCATGTCCAAGCCTTATCAATTCTGTCTCTCCAAGGTAGCATCTGCTGCTGCTGTCCCAGCCCCTGCTGGCCCCAATTACTATGATTCCTTTCCCTAGTAAATGCTCATTCACTTCTGTCTCTCCAAGGTAGCGTCGGCTGCTGCTGTCCCGACTACTGCCAGCCCCATCGGCTATGATTCTCTTCCCTGGTAAAAGCTTAATCGCTTCTGTCTCTCCAAGGTGGCTTTTGTTGCTACTGTTCAAAGCCCTGCAGTCCCCATCTGCTGTGATTCATTTTCCTGGTCCAAGCCTATTCACTTCTTCCACTACATGGTGGAATCTGCAACTTCTGTCCCAACATCAGCCAGCCCCATCTGCTATGATTCCTTCCCTGGTCCAAGCCCATTCTTCTTCTTCCCTCCAAGTGGCATCTGATGCTGTTATCTTGACCCCCGTGAGCCCATCTGTCTTTGATTCATGTTCCTGATCCAAGCCCATTCTCTTCTTCCCTTCTAGGTGGCATCTGGTGCTGCTGTCCCTACCCCCCACCTGCTCCATCTGCTATAATTCCTTCCCTTCTCCATGGCCCATTCACTTCTGTGCCTGCAAGGCATCTGTTGCCATGTCTCTAATCCCTACAAGACCCATCTGCATGATCCCTTTACTGGTAGAAGCCCTTTAATTCTGTCTTCCAGGGTGGCATCTGATGCTGCTGTCAAACCCCTGCTTGCTCCATCTGCCTGATTCCTTCCGTGGTTGGAAGCCCTTTCGCTTCATTGAAGCTCAAACTGGCATCTGTATTGAAACCTAAACTCTGCAGACCCACTCTGTTATGATCTCTCTTCCTGGTCGAAGCCCATACAATTTGTCTCCAAAGTGGTATCTGCTGTGGCCACAACCCCAGCCAGCACCACCTCCTATGATTCTGTTCGCTGGCCCTAGCCCATTCACTTCTGTCTCTCCTAGTTGGCATCTGCTGCTGCTGTCCAAAATCCCACAAACCCCATCTGCTATAATTCCCTTTCCAGTTCCAAGCCCATTCACCTCTGTCTCTCCAAGGTGGCATCTGCTGTTGCTGTCCCATCCCTCTGCAAGCACCATCTGCTATGATTCCCTTCCCTTGTCCAAGCCCAATCAGTTCTTCCTCTAAAATAACATCTCCTGCTGTCCCCAATGCAGTGGGCACCATCTGCTATGGATTACCTTGGCTGTCAAACCAATTCACTTCTTCCCTATAAAGTTGGCATCTGCTGCTGCTGTCTCAACCCCCGCCAGCCATCTGCTATGATTCCCTTCCCTGGTCCAGGGCCACTTCATCCTCCTCTGAGGTGGCATTCTGCTGCTGTCCCAACTACCACAAACACCATCTACTATGATTCCTTTTAATTGTCCATTCCATTTCACTCCCTCTCGTCAGAAGATTTCATCTGCAACTGTTGTCCAGACCTCCGCTAGCCCCATCTGCTATGATTTCCTTCCTGTCCAAGCCCATCTCACTACTTCCTTATAAACGGAGCATGTGCAGCTGTTGTCCCAGTTCCCACCAGCCCCATCTCCTATGATTCCCTTCCCTGGTCCAACTTCCATTCACTTCTATCTCTCCATGTGGCAACTGTTGCTGCTGTCCTGACCACCACCAGCCCCATCTGATATGATTCCTTCCTTGCTGAACCCCATTCACTTCTGTCTCTCCAGGGTTACACCTGCTTCTGCTGTCTCAAGACCTGCTAACCCCATCTGCTGTTTCCCTTCCTGGTCCAAAACTATTCACTTCTCATCGAAGATGACATCTGCTGTAGTTGTCCCAACCCCTGCTAGTGATTGCCTCCATGGTCCAAGCTCATTCCACTTCTTCTCCTCCAAGGTGGCATCTGCTGCTGTTGTCCCAACCCCCTCAAGCCCCATTTGCTATGATTCCCTTCTGTTGTCCAAGCCCATTCACTTCTGTCTCTCCAAGGTGGCATCTGCTGCTGTTGTCCCAACCCCCTCAAGGCCCATCTCCTATGATTCCCTTCCCTGGTCCAAGCCTTTTAACTTCTGTCTCTCCAAGGTGGTATCTGCTGCTGCAGTGCCAACCAACGCATGCCCCATCTGCTATGGTTCCCTTCCCTTGTCCAGTCCCATTCACTTCTTCCCCTCCATGGTGGCATCCGTTGCTGCTGTCCCAACCCCTGCCAGCACCATCTGCTATGATTCTCCTGGTCTTAGCTCATCCTCCTTCTCTAAGGCAGCTTCTGCTGCTTCTCTCCCAACCATCACCAGCCCTATCTGATTTGATTACCTTACCTGGTCCAAACCCTTTAACTTCTGTCTCTCCTAGGTAAGTCCTACTGCTGCTGTCCCAACCTGCACCAGCCCCATCTGCAATGATTCCATTCCCCTGTCCAAGCCCCTTCACTTCTGTCTTTCCAACGTGGCATCTGCTGCTGCTGTCCCAGCTCCCTCAAGCTCTGTCTGCTGTGATTCTCTTCTGTGGTCCAAGCCCATTCGCTTCTGTCTGTCCAAGGTGGCATCTGCAGCTGCTGTCCCAAGCTCTTCAAGCCCCATCTGCTATGATTCCCTTCCCGTGTCCAAGCCCATTCACTTCTGTCTCTCTAAGGTGGCATCTGCTGCTATTGTCCCAACCCCCTCAAGCCCCATTTGCTATGATTCCCTTCCCTGGTCCAAGCCTTTTAATTTCTGTCTCTCCAAGGTGGTATCTGCTGCCACAGTGCCAACCCACGCATGCCCCATCTGCTATGGTTCTTTCCCTTTGTCCAGTCCCATTCACTTCTTCCTCTCCAAGGAGGGCATCTGTTGCTGCTGTCCCACCCCTGACAGCACCCATCTGCTACTTATCTCCTTCCTGGTCTTAGCTCATTCACCTTTTCCCTCTAAGTCAGCTTTCTCTGCTGCTTCTCCAACCATCACCAGTTCCTAACTGATTTGATTCCCTTACCTGGTCCAAGCCCTTTAACATCTGTCTCTTCTAGCTGGCATCTACTGCTGCTGTCCCAACCTGCACCAGCCCATCTGCATGACTCATTCCCTTGTCCAAGCCCTTTAATTCTGTCTTTTCCATACAGGCATCTGGCAGCTGCTGTCCCAAGCTCTTCAAGCCCCATCTGCTATGATTCCTTCCTTGTCCAAGCCTCCATTCACTCTCTGTCTCTCCAAGGTGGCATCTGATACTGTCCCAACCCCTTCAAGCCCCATCAGCTTTGATTCCTTCCTTGGTCGAATCCCATTCACTTCTGTCTCTCCAAGATTTCATGTGCTGCTACGTTCCAGTCCCCCACCAGCCCCATCTTCTATGATTCCTTTCCTTGGTCCAAGCACTTTCACATCTTCCCCTATAAAGGTGGCATCTGCTGCTGCTGTCGCAACCCCCTCAAGCCCCACGGCTATGCGTTTCCTCCTGGTCCAAGTCCCTCACTTCTTCCTCCAAGGTGCCATCTGCTGCTGTCCAAACTCCACAAGCCCCAACTGTTATGATTTCTTCCCTGGTCCAAGACCATTCATGTCTGTCTCTCCAAGGTTTCATCTGCTGCTGCATTCCAGACACCCACCAGCCCCATCTTCTATGATTCCCTTCCTTGGTCCAAGCCCATTCACTTGTTCCCCTATAAAGGTGGCATCTGCTGCTTCTGTCCAAACTCCCACCATCCCCATCTGCTACAATTCCCTTGCCTGGTCCATGCCCATTCACTTCTCTCTGTCTAAGGTGCCATCTGCTACTGTTGACCCAGCTACTGCCAGCCCCATCTGCTTTGATTCCCTTCTCTGGTCCAAGCCCTGTCACTTCTGTCCCCTCAAAGGGTTCATCTGCTGCTGCTGTCCCTACCCCCACCAGCCCCATCTGCTATGATTCCCTTCCCTGGTTGAAGCCCATTCACTTCTGTCTCTCCAGGGTTACATCTGCTGCTGCTGCTGTCCTAACCCCCGCAAGCCCCAGCTGCTATGATTCCCTTCCCTGGGCCAACCCCATTCACTTCTTCACCATAAGGTTGCATCTGCTACTGCTGTCTCAACCCCCACAAGCCCCATCTGCTATAAGTTCCATCCCTGATCGGAGCCCATTCACTTCTGTCTCTCCAAGGTGGCACCTGCTGCTGCTGTCCGGACCCCTGCCAGCCCGATCTGCGATGATTCTCTTCCCTTGTAAAAGTCTATTCGCTTCTGACTCTCCAAGGTGGCTTTTGCTGCTACTGTTCCAAGCCCTGCAAACCCCATCTGCTGTGATTCATTTTTCTGGTCCAAGCCTTTCACTTCTTCCTCTACATGGTGGAATCTGCAACTTCTGTCCCAACATCAGCCAGCCCCATTTGCTATGATTCCCTTCCTTGGTCCAAGCCCATTCACTTCTGTCTCTCCAGGGTTACATCTGCTTCTGCTGTCCCAAGACCTGCTAGCCCCATCTGCTATGATTTCCTTCCCTGGTCCAAAACCATTCACTTCTCCTCTAAGATGACATCTGGTGCGGTTGTCCAAACCCCTGCTATGATTCCCTTCCTTGTCCAAGCTCATTCACTTCTTCTCCTCCAAGGTAGCATCTGCTGCTGTTGTCCCAACCCCATCAAGCCCCATTTGCTATGATTCCCTTCCCTTGTCCAAGCCCATTCACTTCTGTCTCTCCAAGGTGGCATCTGCTGCTGTTGTCCCAACTCCCTCAAGGCCCTTCTCCTATGATTCTCTTCCCTGGCCCAAGCCCATTCACTGCTTTTGCTCCAAGATTTCATCTGCTGCTACATTAAAGACCCCCGTCAGCCCCATCTTCTATGACTTAGTTCCTTGGTCCAAGCCTATTCACTTCTTCCCCTAGAAACGTGGCATCTGCTGCTGCTGTCCCAATTCCTGCCAGCCCCATCTGCTTAAATTCCCTTCCATGGTCCAAGCCCATTCACTTCTTTCTCACCAAGTTGGCATCAACTGCTGCTGTCCCAAACCCCACAAACCCCATCTACTATGATTCAGTTTCCTGGCCCAAACCCATTCACTTCTGCCTCTCCAAGTTGGCATCTGCTACTGGTGTCCCAAACTACCCAAACCGCATCCGCTATGATTCCCTTACCTGGTCCAATCCCATTCACTTCTTCCCCTCCAAGGTGGCATCTGTGCTGCTGTCCCAACCCCTGCAAGTGCCTACTGCTATGATTCCCTTCTCTTGTTGATGCACATTCTAGACTGTCTCTCCAAGGTGGCATCTGTTGCTAGTGTCCAGCCCCTGGCAGCACATCTGCTGTGATTCTCATCCCTGGTCCAAGCCCATTCAGTTCTATCTCTCCAAGGAGGCATCTGCTGCTAGTGTCCCAGCCCCCGTCATCCCCATATGGTATGATTCTCTTCCCTAGTACAAGCCCATTCACTTCATCCCCTCTCAAGGTGGCATCCGCTGCTGCTCTCCCAAACCCCCACCTGCACCATCTGCTGTGATTTCCTTCTGTTTATCAAGCCCATTAAGTTCTGTCCCTGCAAGGTGGCATCTGCTGCTGCTGCCCAATCTCCTACAAGTCCCATCTGCAATGATTCCCTTCCCTGGTAGAAGCCCTTTTAATTCTGTCTCTCCAAGGTGGCATCTGCTGCTGCTGTCAAAATCCCAGCATGCTCCATCTGCTACGATTCTCTTCCTTGGTCGAAGCCCATTCACTTCTGTCTCTCCAAAGTGGTATCTTCTGCGGCCCCAAGCCCAGTCAGAACCATCTGCTATGATACTGTTTCCTGGTCCAAGCTCATTCACTTCTTCTCCTCCAAGGTGGCATCTGCTGCTGTTGTCCCAACCCCCTCAAGCCCCATTTGCTTCGACTCCCTTCCCTTGTCCAAGCCCATTCACTTCTGTCTCTCCAAGGTGGCATCTGCTGCTGTTGTCCCAACTCCCTCAAGGCCCATCTCCTATGATTCTCTTCCTGGTCCAAGCCCATTCACTACTGTCTCTCCAAGTTTTCATCTGCTGCTACATTAAAGACCCCCACCTGCCCCATCTTCTATGATTCATGTCCTGGTCCAAGCCCATTCACTTCTTCCCCTAGAAACGTGGCATCTGCTGCTGCTGTCCCAATTCCACCAGCCCCATCTGCTTAAATTCACTTCATGGTCCAAGCCTATTCACTTTTTCTCACCAGTTGGCATCAACTGCTGCTGTCCCAAACCCCACAATCCCCATCTACAATGATTCCGCTTTCCTGGCCCAAACCCATTCACTTCTGCCCTCAAGTTGGCATCTGCTGCTGTCCCAAACTACCCAAACCACATCCGCTTATGATTTCTTTACCTGGTCCAATCCCATTCATCTCTCTCCTCCAAGGTGGCATCTGTGGCTGCTGTCCCAACCCCTGCAAGTGTCTACTGCTATGATTCACTTTGTTGAAGCACATTCTAGTCTGTCTCTCCAAGGTGGCATCTGTTGCTAGTGTCTCGGCCCCTGGCAGCCCATCTGCTGTGATTCTCATCCCTGGTCCAAGCCCATTCAATTCTATCTCTCCAAGGAGGCATCTGCTGCTGGTGTCCCAGCCCCCATCATCAGCATATGGTATGATTCTCTTCCCTGGTACAAACCCATTCACTTCATCCCCTCTCAAGGTGGCATCTGCTGCTGCTCTCCCAAACCCCCACCTGCTCCATCTGCTGTGATTCCCTTCTGTTCTTCAAGCCCATTAAGTTCTGTCCCTGCAAAGTGGCATCTGCTGCTGCTGCCCAATCCCCCAGAAGTCCCATCTGCAATGATTCCCTTCCCTGGTAGAAGTCCTTTTAATTCTATCTCTCCAAGGTGGCATCTGCTGCTGCTGTCAAAATCCCAGCATGTTCCATCTGCTACGATTCTCTTCCTTGGTCAAAGCCCATTCACTTCTGTCTCTCCAAAGTGATATCTTCTGTGGCCCCAAGCCCAGCCAGCACCATCTGCTATGATACTGTTTCCTGGTCCACCATTCACTTCTGTCTCTCCTAGTTGGCATCTGCTACTGTTGTCCCAAATCCCACAAACCCCATCTGCTATGATTCCCTTCCTTTGTCCAAGTCCATTCACCTCTGTTGCTCCATGGCGGCATCTACTGCTGCTGTCCCATCCCCCTGTACGCACCATCTGGTATGATCCCCTTCCCTTTTCCAAGCCCAGTCAGTTCTTCCCCTCCAAGATGGCATCTGGTGCTGCTGTCCCAAACACGGTAAGCTCCATCTGCTATGATTACCTTCAGTGGTCCAAACCAATTCACTTCTTCCCCTATAAAGGTGGCATCTGCTGCTGCTGTCCCAACCTCCACCAGCCACATCTGCTATGATTCCCTTCCCTGGTCCAAGCCCATTCACTTCCTCCCCTCTAAGGTAGCATCTTCTGCTGCTGTCCCAACCACTGCAAGCCCCATCTACTATGATTCCCTTCCCTGTCCCAAGCCCTTTACTTCTTCCCCCATTGAGGTGGCATCTGCTGCTGTTACCCCAACCCCCGCTTGCCCCATCTGTTATGATTCCCTTCCCTGGGACAAGCCCATTCACTTCTGTCTCTCCAAGGTTTCATCTGCTACTGCTGTCCAGACCCCCGCCAGCCCCATCTGCTATGATTTCCTTCCCTCGTCCAAGCACATTCACTGCTTCCCTTATAAATGTGGCATCTGCTGCTGCTGTCCCAATCCCCGCCAGCCTCTGTCTCACTATGATTCCTTCGCTGGTCCAAGCCCATTCACTCTTAGGTATCAGCGTGGCTCATGCTGGTTGCACATATGCCTCTGGACCAGAAGGTCGTGGGTTCTCATCCCACACCAGGATTGGACTTGCACCTAAAAATCGCAGGCATCCGAGTGCAGTATTGGGGGGTGCTGTACTGCTGGGGTGTGCTGTCCTTCAGATGAGATGTTAAACTGAGGTCCCTTCTGTCCATCCTGGTGTTGTCCTCATGGGTGTCTAGGTGGAAGTAAAAGAACCCAGGGCACTCTTCGCAAAGAGCAAGGAACATTCTCGGTGTCCTGGCCAACATGCCCTTTCCCATAAACCAGTTCATGCAATTGTCCAGGCTGTGTGTGGGTGATGATGTGCAATATGGCTGCCACCACTCATTCAGTCACTTCATTACCAGTCTAGCACTGCTTGTAAAAGAGCTTTGGGATACTGTGTATGAAAAGCGCTATATAAATGACAAAGAACCCCTGTGCGTAAACACTGAGGCAAGGGTTATCCCATAGGGCATTTGGCTGGGAAGCCAAGATTCAAGAAAATACAAAATCACACATGCCCCCACAATGCAAAGCATCATGGGCTGCACATGCAAATCACCACAGAACGTTATGCTGGTCCAACTTACAGAATTGCATGGTGCCAAAGGCCTCTCACAGTTTGCAAAGGTGCTAACAGAAGACATAGACATATGTTTCGGTCCTACCAGGACTCATCAGTATCTCTGCCTGTTTGACACCCCAGTGCAATGGACCAGCTACCCCTAAGGCAGTGTGCCTGGATATATCGTGAGAACCCATTAAAATAAAAAACATTTAAAGACAAAGAACCTCTGTGCGTAAACACTGAGGCAAGGGTTACCCCAAAGGGCATTTGGCTGGGAAGCCAAGTTTCAAGAAAATACAAAATCACACATGCCCCCACAATGCAAAGCATCATGGGCTGCACATGCAAATCACCACAGAATGTTATGCTGGTCCAACTTTAAGCAGAAGTCTTTTAAATGTTTTTTTATTTTAATGGGTTCACCACGATATATCCCAGGCACACTGCCTTAGGGGTAGCTGGTCCATTTCACTGGGGTGTCAAACAGACGAGGCATACTGATGAGTCCTGGTAGGACGAAACATGTGTCTATGTCTTCTGTTAGCACCCTTTGCAAACTGTGTGAGAGGCCTTTCGGCACCATGCAATTCTGCTTAAAGTTGGACCAGCATAACATTCTGTGGTGATTTGCATGTGCAGCCCATGATGCTTTGCATTGTGGGGGCACGTGAGATTTTGTATTTGCTATATAAATGCTCATTCTTCTTCTTCTTCTTCTATCTTTCCAACGTGGCATCTGCTGCTGCTGTCCCGACCCCCACCTGCCCCATCTGCTATGATTCACTTCCCTGGTTGAAGCCCGTTCACTTCTGTCTCTCCTGGGTTATATCTGCCACTGCTGTCCCAAGACCCACAAGCCCCATCTGCTATGATTCTCTTCCCTGGTACAAACCCATCTACTCTTCCCTCCAAGGTGGTATCTGTTGTTGCTGTTCCCGACCCCACAAGCTCCATCTACTAATGATTCCCATTCCCTGCCCAAAGCCCATTCACTTCTTCCTCCAAGGTGGTATCTGTTGCTGCTGTTCCGACCCCACAAGCTCCATCTGCTGTGATTCCGTACTCTGGCCCAAGACCATTCACTTCTATCTCTCAAGGTGGCATCTGCTGCTGGTGTCCTGGCCCCGCCATCCTCATTTGCTATGATTCTCTCCCTGGTCCAAGTCCAATCACTTTGTTCCTCCAAGGTTGTCATGTGCTGCTGCTGTCCCAACCACCCTCCCACCTCATCTGCTATACTCCCACCCTGGTCAAAGCCCACTCACTTCTGTCTCTCTTGGTTACATCAGCTGCTGCTGTCCCGACCCTCCCTGCCCAATCTGCTATGATTCCTCCTCTCATGGTCAAAGCCTACTCACTTCTGTCTCTCCTGGGTTATCACTGCTGCTGCTGTTTCCAAGACCTTAAAGCCCCATCTGTTATGGTTCCTTCCTGGCACAAGCCCATTCACTTCTGTCTCTCTCTCTCTCTCTAAGGTGGATCTGCTGCCACAACCCCCACCATTCCCACAAAGCATTTAGCTCCTACAATCAGCAAACCTCAATCGATTTCTCCCTACGCTCGACCAATAGAATGGTCTTCTCAGGGGTGGAGGGATGTATATGAAATGAAAATATTGTGCCTTGTTATTGAAATGATCTGATTCTAAAACAGAATTGGGTGATCTCCCCAGAATATCCTTTTCTAGAGCTGAGAATTTGAAGGACAAATTTGTCAAAAGCAGGAGCTGAACTTTTGTTATAGTTGAAACCCTTAAAAATAAAACCTGGATTGAATGAAAATATTGTTCTGGTTTCAGTTGCACTTGAGTGCAGGACTTTCTTTGGCTTTTTGATTTTGTATGGAACAAGATTAGCTACCCCTTTAGCCCTGCACCCAGCTCTACTCTTGCTGAGCACACAGTGTTTTGGAGTAACTGGTCCACAGTACCATTATTTGACTCCTGGTACCTTGGACATATTCTTCTACCTGATCCCAGTATCTGCACTGATAAACATCTGACCATGTTTTCTCACTGCTCATCAAGCCTCCCCCTCAAGGAAAAAGTGCTCTTGTTCCTGTGTGACAATCATGTACCATCTACTTCATTCTCTTGTCCTACTGTTGCTGCTTCTATCAGGGAATGTGCACCCCAACCCTGACCCACCCCTAATTAGGCTGCCTAAACACAATGGGCAACCCACTATTGTCTCTTTTAAACATCAACAGTCTCCTATCCAAGTTCTCCCAATTCCAGGCTTGGGTACAGGTGACTAACCCAGACATTATTGCACCACAAGACCCGGCTTTCCCGAAATCCTGGATGCATCAATCTCCCTCGACGGATGCAACTCCTTCAGGCAAGATAGAATCACTAAACATGGGGAGGGTGCTAGTCTATACCAACCAGAATAAAGATACAGGCCTTGACTCCAGCCTATGCACAAAAGAGGTCCAAATCCTGAATCTTAAGCTACATAGGTCAACAGAACAAAACACTGCTGCCTCTACAGTATACATACATACCACCTGGGCACCAAAACTACCGGACTAAAACTAGTTGCAGACAACTCGCAGCAGTCAGGTACTAATTTGGAGAAGATTGTTATAGGTGACCTATGATAACCTGGCACTCCCCAGAGACAAGAGCTAGGATCTAATATCCAGCCTATTCTTAACCCAGATGGTAAACCGATAACACTTAGTCAATTACAAAACAGGGAGCAGCTCCCTTATAGACTGGCTCCTTCCACACATCCAGAGCATATATCAGATGTCACCATCCTGCCTGACAGCTTCAGTGATCACCCCAGTGAAGTGCACTTGGACAAACACCTCACCAAAGGCCCACCTAAGGTGTCCAAAATTTGCTGCCTGAGGTCAGGCTACTTGCCCATTGTAAGCAGTACCTATCACAGTTGGAATGGTCTCCTTGTGTAGATATTGATGGTAACTAGGCTGTGAATTATTTCATAATGAACTTCAACTGTGCTTGTGATATTTTTGCTCTGTACAAAACAAAGTCAGGAGTACCTCCAATCCATGGCTCACTAACCCCTGATCAGTTTAATGAAGAACAGAGGCAACTCTGCACATTGCAAAAATCATCTGGAACTCCTGCATCATTCATTGCATATAGGGTAGCTAGGAAATGCCTGCACTAAGCTCATTTGGCAAGCAAAAGCTTCCTACTATAAGGACCTCTTAAGAAGAGCTGGGGCTCTGTAGGGAATCTTGGAACCCATTAACCTCTCAACAGGAGAGACCCCTAAGGCCCCACCCAATCTATACTAGTAACAAGGGAGCGTCCCCTACAGGAGCCCATTGACATCACAAATGAGCTCAACCATGCTTTCACAGATCTATCTGGAGTACTTCCTGCTGACTACTTTAAAGATCAGCTTGGGCAACAACACCCCACTACCCCCTCTTAACCCTACAAAGGATGCAATACCATCATTCTACTTTAAGCAGGTCACCAAGTCTGAAACCACCACGCACATTAAAAGGGTTCTGGCAAGACCAGGATGAGGGCTAATCTAGTGGATATGAAACTCATGGGCTTCTTCTAAATGAACTGGCCGTCCCCACTTGATGGTGTTTAATGCATCTCTAAGAATGGGGTGTCCAAAACTGTGAAGTTAGCCAATGTCACGCCTGTCTTTAATGCTGGGAACAAAACTCTAATGTCCAACTACAGACCAATATCCATTCTACTACCCTCTAAAAACACTTGAAAGAATGGCCTTGAGCAGCCTTACAGAGTATCTTGATAAATATAACCTACTTGCACACAGCAGCATGGGTTCCAAAAGCACTCCACACTTTACTGCCTCTTGTTGATTAATCTTCCCAGCTTTACAGATGCCTTAGATAATGGAGGAGCTGGATCTGTCTCATCAATCTTATGAAGGCCTTTGACTCTGTTAACCACTTAACTAGTTCCTAAACTGCCCATTCAACAGGTCTATCCCTGGACATGGTAATGTGGTTCAGTAGCTACCTCACAAACAGGTCACAATGAGTCAAAACTGAGACACCCTATCACCTGCTAGGGAAGTGTCCCTTTGGGGTCCCACAGGGCTCTCATTCCTTGACCCACTGCTTTTCAGCCTCTTCATTAACTCTGCACCATCTGCATGTACAGCACGCACTATTCTCTATGCTGACGATGCAGTGATATCGGTCCCTGGAAAGATCATAACCACATCACAACTGAACTCCAAGACAGCTTCCCAGCTTGAACTGGTTCACACACAAACAAACTACTACTAAACCATACAAAAATGAAAATCTACTCTTCTCACCTCCCAAAGCAAAAGGAAATACCAGCCTTTGCTCATCCAGAACCATAATGGTGAAACACTCTAAATAAGTAACAAAGTTCAAATACTTTGGGCATCACCTTGACTAAACACTAACCTTCTCAGCAAATATAGACTCAGTCTTCAGGTCAACAAATACAAAACTTGGGGTCTTCACCGCCATGGCACTCTATGATACCAGATGCTCTGAAACTGCCATCAGTAGTTCAGTGATGTCCTCCATAGATTATGGGCTGCTCATCTATGGGGCAGACACCTAATCCGCCCTAAACTGATCAGCACACTACTAAATATAGCCTGTCAACCTAGCCATAGGGCTGCCCTGACATCCCACACCTGCACGCCTACACTCGAAAATGGTGGCTCTCACTTCTTCTTAAAGCACAATACCAAACCTGCCTACTTCTTAAAAGTGCTTTGGCTTCCCTGCACTGAGCTGGCCTCTTTATGCTAGCAGTTCCCACCAAATCAACAAGAAGCATGGCTACAGACAGATTAGTGATTCCTCAAAAGGACAAAACTCGTCTAGAACTCCATCCTGTACCAAGGACCAAAATGGTACAATGAGTTATCTGCTAACCTTACAGAGTCACCCAAGATTAGTACCTTCAAATCTGGGATCAGATCCCTTCTTGACACAAAAAAGAATTGCACTTGCCTGCACTAATATGGCAGAATTTCAGCTACCCAGCCCTCTCCCTTCACCCCTCTTTTTATCTCCTCAACCCCCCATCCCCGAACGAAGCCCACTCAGCTGACAAACCACTTCCACCATGAAGATGCCATCCCTGGCTGAACCCCTACAACCCTTAGGCTAGACTGACCAACTAAATAGTGAACTACAAGGCTGAACCCTATTTACCCTATCCTTTTCAACCATTAGTTGGATATATAAGATTTTGTTGGTATTTGAATGTCTGTGTAACTGTTTTTGTTCCTCTGTAAACACTGTTATATTTGTAATGTTTGTATAACAATGACCTGAAACTTTGAAAATGAGACTGGGACCTGTGCTGCATTAATCCAAAACTGAAATAAAATAAATAAATAAATATCTTGTATTATTTTGTATCAAGCTCAAGTTAATGGAAAACTTGGACTCTAAAAGCAGTCCAGGTGGGCTAGTGTAAATGAGTTTTAAGGAAGGCCAATCACTGTCAAAGTAAAAGAAGTAATGATGAGCACCATAGAAGAGTTAGTGCTAAATCTATAGTCTTTGGCACAGAGTGCCAGTTTGGAAACATGGGCAACAGAGCTGTGTCTGTAGAGAATGCTACCATAATCCAGGAGAAGAAGAAATATAGATTGCATTAGCCTTATGTTAGCCTCATAAGTGAGCAAGTGCTTTGGTAGACCAAAGCATTATGTAAGTGCACAATAAGTATAGACAGTGCTCTGTACCATATATTGAAAAGCATACAGAGCCAGAAGATGTATTTCTTTAATTGCCAAATGTGAATGAGTGCTTTGCCTTAGAGGTCCCAAAGGAATGAATGCAAACAAATAATCCTTAAGGTCACAAAACAGCACCTAAAGACTCAACAGACACTGAACTGAAACAACCCTAAGAAGTTTTGACAGTCAGTAATTCCTCATTAAATGCCTCCTCATCCTGCACCACTATCCTTAGACCTCAACGGGCAATAAATATAAGGACCCTCCATAAATTGGAAGCCATTTCAATTATTTATTTTAGTGATCTGACCAATTATAAATCAATCAATCAATCAATCAGTCAAGGTGAATACCATTGAGCAGGCTCATTTACAAGGTGGACCTGCATTATACAAGGTCAAGAATAACACTGTTATGTACAGATAATAAATAGACATAATTGTGATAGAAATAGAAAATAATACACAGAGCAATAACAAGTATTTCAGGTATAGGTTAATAAGGTTAGAGAATGGTAGAGAAGGGGAATTAAACATTCTGAACAGCTCAGCATATTAAATATTTGCAAATAGCATGGTATATCATTGGTCAGGACATATACAAACTTAAGAGGCAGATATGGAGGGAGGGGTACAGTACTGCAGCTGTTCTAGGAGGGTGCTATGGTAGATGGGCTGGGGACATATATGTTAGGAGTCTGAAGGTGCAAGAAAGTGGTGAGTAGCAGAAAAAAGGCAAGATATAGGTGGAGACATAGTGGGCAGGTAAGCAGTAGGAACCCTAGCATGCTAAGCATGCTGGAAAGAGCTAAAAGCTCCTAACAGCCTTGGCATACAAGGTCTTGAAGGTGGTAAGACTAATAGGAGATTCAGTTTCTAGATTTCGTGGTTTGTTCCAGAGTGAGGGCAACACAGCCCATGTGCACTCTCCCAAAGTTTGTATTTGCCCTAGGTAATATCTAGTAGAAGCAGAGAATACCTTCTCAGTGAGTTTCCTATCACATATAATGGCAAACAGTTGGAAATATATTGGGGTAATTTGTTGGTAATAACCTGTAAGTCCAGCGAAACTGATTTAATCCTTCTGTACTGAAGGAGGTCCACCCCACATACAAGGAGCAGTGTGGGTGGTGATAGGTAGACTGCCATGAATCTCAAGGCTCTGTGGTATAAGGCTTAAATAAAAGACAGGAGGTACAACACTGACTATAAATGAAAACAGCATAATCAATTAGGGATAGAAACGTGGATTGAACTAACTGCATCTTGGTATCTTTTGTCAGCAGGCAGTTTTTCTAAAGAAGAGATAATGCTTCGCCTCAACTTTTTCAGCAGATCCTCAACATGCTCCATGAAGGAGAGTCTGTGGTCTAGCCAGACCCCAGGTACTTGAATTTTGTAACAAATTCCAATCTCCTCCCAGTAAAGTGCTTATCGGAGGTAAGGAGCCAGAGACAGCAGGGTTCACCGAATGAGTAGTCAGAGAAAACAGCATAGCTTGTTTTTTGGCATTGAGTAAGAGTTTTTATTCAGGAGCTGATTTGGCAACAAGTTGAATTCTGTCTGTGAATCTCCACAGGCAGCTTCAAGAGTTGCGGTTTAGGTACAACAATCGTATCATCAGCTTAAAAGGTGAATATTGGCCTCCTTGATACCAACATCACATGTTTATATAAATGGCAAAAAGAGAGTCCCCAGGATGGATCCCTGTGAATGCCTCTTTAGAGGTTGAGGAGAGGTTCCCTTGGCCTTGACCTGCCAGTCTATCTGTAAGGTAATTATTGAACCAGCACAGAGAGGTCGGGTCCAGACCTATCACTTTAGTGTGGAGAAGCAGGCAGTGGTCGACAGTGTTGAAGACCTTGCTAAGGTCCAGGAACATGGCACGCATAATTTTTTTTTTCTGTTTTGTATGAAATATCAGTCATCAACTTATGACTGCTCCTCTCACAGACCCAGCATCATTGCTAGTGAGCCACATTGGCCCCATTTCATATATGCAAGGGTCACATCACCAAATTCCATGTAAACATCTCACTCTGCCCTAAAACTGACAACCACTGGCCCAGACATACCCATCCCTAAATTCCCAGACTAGTCAGTCCAAAATTCCATTTCTCTTAACCAAACTCCTCAAACTATCCTTCTTGTCCAGAAAAGTGCCAGACCTTCTGAAAAATATTAACACTGTACCACTCCACAGGGCAAGAGACATCCCTTGAAAATTATTGGCTAATCCTATTTTATTTCAGCTCTTGTCAAGCCACAAGAGAAAATTGTTAATTGTTGGAACTAGTTGACACCCTGCAGCAATATAACCTATTTTGCCCTGAGCAACACGGCTTTGTAAAGGGTACAGCACTATCACTGCTCATGATTAATTCACAGATGCTATTTATAAAGCAATGGATAAGGGCTTTATATTGAAATGTGTTTGTGGACCTGATCAAGGCTTTTTGAGCTGGTCACCACAAAGTATTAACTTCCAGGCTACTTGAACTGACCTTGAGCCCCTGTACTTGCCTTTGTTCACAGACCACCTGGACCACAGGAAACAGGCTGTCAAACAGGGAATGCCCTATCTGTGGTAACACACCATAGCTAGTGATGTCCCCTCAGGGTTCTCATGCCCCTTCTTCTTTCCCTACATACATAAATCTCAGTACCAATCTTTATTTATTTAGAAAACGTTATTCCAATGAGGCCATAGTGATGTTGTTAAAGTTATAAACATTCATTCCATAAAATTTATAACTACTGGGGATCATAAATATCAACCTGATTACTGTTTTGTTAGAAATGCATATCAACTGATTTTTTGGGTTATTCTGCAAAGGGCTCTGAAACCCATTCCATTTAGGCAGGCTTCACGCTGAGTATGGAAAACATTTTTTTAGCTCTTTATTTATCATTTACTTATTTTCTGCTCTTTTTTATCTGTGGTGATGTTTACTTTATTCAATTTGTTTATGTGGTCTCAATATCATAAGTTTTTCACCCTGAGCCACAAACAGATAAAAATCCCTTGCCTTCCACTAGATCCCAGTACTACTGGTGAAGGTAAGTGGGTTAGCAGAAAGAATTGAGCAGGAAGCTGGCCAGCTAAACTCCTGTGATGTGTTTGGCCAGAACATAAGATAAGTTAATGAGAAAAAAGGAAATCAATGTGCTTTTATGCAATTCATCTGAGAGGCTGCTTTATGAATGTATTGGTACTATCAATCCAATTCTTATTATTTTAGCAGTTTAAAACAATCTTCCAACTTATTAAAATAATGTACAAATATATAGTTTGAGATAGCAATGTTGCACATATTCTTCAAATTCATTCGACAACCGCACCTGTATAATGTAACATATGTGCAGGTTATCTTTTACATAAAAAAGCTTCTTTCTTGAAATTTAAACCCCATCTTCCCTTTTTAATATTGCATACCTCTTATTAGTTTTTCTTGTTGTTTGTAGAATATAGAAGAGGCATTCGCTTATTATCCTTTCCTAGAATGTTGGGGACATGTGGAACCAATTTGTATAGTCACCGGTCATATGTCCAAATATAAGTACACATTTTCCTTTATCAATCAATAATTCCATGTTTTAAACAAAGCTATATGATCTGGAATTATTCCTGATCAATTTACTACCCAATACATTACCTCTTTCTTCCCTTTAGAATGTACTTCCTGGGGTTTTCTTCCATTTCGATTCATTGGGTGTGTGAAGTATGAATTTTATACTCATATATTCGATGGTACATATACAGCCTTCTCCACAGATATTGTTTTCTCCAGATGTTGTATAATGCACAGTGAATGAGCCATATGTGATAATGGTTCCTGTCATCCCTTATAACATGCACTGGTAATATCTGCATCCACTATATTATTTTTTTGTTGTATTTATTTTATTTTAGTCTTTGGTAACTGGGTAAGACCACTAGGCACTAGTGCCTGCTTTCAGGGTGACCTGGGAGCATTGGCAAAAGAAGAGCAGTACTCCAGTGTCATACTAGTTTCTCAAACATATAGAGACACCCAGCCCACGTTGAGGGCATTAAAATTATACTTCCTCTGGTTACTGTTATAGCACCCCTAATCTGCACCCCAAAATAGAGCCATGTCTGACATGCCCCAGGCAGGTATACCAGCCCCCTTTTGTAATGTCAGAACATAAGGCTGTGTGTTCCATAGGCCTGTATTACAATTCATTTTCAATGACTGTTAGTCATATTTAGAATTACTACTTGAAAAATGAAAGTGGCCACTCAGTAATCTGTGGACCAATACCCAGGGGCTGCTTGATAGTCTTTACATGGCACCTCTAAATAGTACTAAAATATAGATATCTCATAATATTAATAGGAAGTTAATAAATGCACCTCAGTATCATTTTCTGACATCACGTAAAGGGGTCTGGGGCATGTCAGACATGTCTCTGTTCTTATGGGGGTGCAAATTTGGGGGTACTATAACTTTTTAACCAGAGGGAAGTGTACATCATTTTTTAATACCTCTAGCAGTGGGAGCAGGTCTGCTATTCTATATGTTTGAGGGGGGCTTGGTGTATGATACCGGGTACTGTTCTCAAGTGACTTGCTCAGAGTCACATTGTGAATAGAAACATAGACTTTGATGGCGGATAAGACCACTTGCCCACCTAGTCTTCGCCCATTTCCTACCTACAGGATAAGCTGAGATCCTGTGAGAATCAAACCCAGGTCTGGTCTGCTGGATGTACCAAGCTCGTTCACATTTCATTACTTGTACTTGTAGTAGTGTGGTTGTCTAATCTTTTGGTATGTAGGGATGCACTATCCTAGTCTCTGAATAAAATGTGTTTCACTGTGTCCACTGGTCATATTTTTGTAGTAGGTATTATAGATTTTCTAGGACAGTAATATTTTGTCATTGTACAATTTTAGAGCACTTTGCCTTTTAGTGTAAATTGCCTAGTTCATTCCTAGCTAATAAAGTCTCTATTTCTAGGACCCCCCACATACAATAAGGGGCATGGGTGACTGAAGTGATGATACTCAGTATTTTGCTTGTGATTACAAATATAAATGTATTCATTTTTGTTTGTTTGTTGCTAAATGTTATGTTTTTTATGTGTTTCAATTGTGCTTCCTGGTAATTTTAGAAACACTGAGGAGATGAAGATTGTACAGAGATGGAAAGTACATTGTTTTTACCCTACATCCATACTGTGTGGTCATGGTTCTGCGACACAAAAATATGTCTTCAGATTAATATTTTGGGAGAAGGTCATCCACATCTAAGAAGCTGTATCCAAGTTAAACCGTAAAAAGAGTTTCCTATCTTAGTATACCGAGCTTTGTCTCACTGTTTTATGTCTCAACATTATAAGGACTAGTATCCCAGACTGTCCAACTTTCAGCGGCAAATGTTGGGAGATACCAGTTGAAGAATTGATTGACACAGCAGCGATCTCATGAGTCAGAAAAGGTGAATTGTCATAATTTGTATATAGTGCTGCTCCTTACTTCTGGGTGGGGAGGGTTGTCAAAGGGGAGTAATGACTGCAGAATTACACCAGAATATGAGGTGTTTTAAAGGTTTTCTCCGGTGGTGTCCTTTTTCAGGTCACTCCTCAGCTGAATTCTGAACCATAACCAGGTGGATACACTTACAGCTTATGGATGTCCAAGGCAGAATATGTATATGTCAAATACTCTGATAAGTAATTAAGCATCTTTAGACTGACAAATACAAGGTATAAAAGTGGGTGACTTAGTAAGTATCAAATCATTAATTGTATTGATCTAGTTGTATAATACATTATTGTAGGACTGACAATCGTCTAGTACAAATTACAGTGAGATGTTATCAAGCAAACATTGTTCAGATTAGTTTGTATGTCCCAGATTACATCCGGAGTAGTCACAAAATTAAAAATAGACATTTCTGTTAGTAAGGGAAATACAGCCTGTGAAATAACTCATTCTCATTCCTTAATTTCTGACCTGTTCCTGCCTCTTTCTGTGCCCTCTAGTGTTGCTTGTTCCGTGGAGCCTGGTTTACTCCAGTGGTCAAATGCGTAGTTGCTCAGTGTAGTCAAATTGTTTGCCAAATGTCAGGACACGTATTTGTCAGGAAAGAATCGCCCAGGGACCTCTACACTGAGGGAGCAGAATATGGTCTTTATTTTACTGCATAAGGCCATTTCACAACATTATCAACTATCCTACTCAAGCACTTAATCAATGCAGAATTGACAATGGATGAATTTCCTGCCCATGCTGACCTCTCTGCTCTAAGATAAATGAGAGATTTGTGACATCATTTTTATTTGTGTTGGGTAGTGCAGGTAGTACTGTAGTATTTCATAAATACAGTAGACAATGGTCGATAATTAATTTTGGAATGGGAACCCTAGAGATAAAGCTTTGTAATTGCAACATTTGCTGTGTGGTATTGTCCTCCGATCCTGAATGCAGGGAGGCCTAGTTTTAGCTTGACAATAGTCCATTCTCTCATTCAATCCTGGGTATTGAAATGATAGTCTTTCTCAGCAAATATATCCACAGCTGTCATTCTCTGACTTGGTATGATACCCATACCTGCATTGTTTTAAACATTGCTGTGTTATTGGTATATATATATATATATATATATATATATAGTTATATTAAATGCATGCTGAAAATAGAGTTAAAAATTCACATTTTGACCTTAGGTCTTTTCAGGAAATATCTAAAGAGAAAAAAAACAAGTAGAGGAGAGGTGAAATGAGAGATATATATGAGAAAGAAGATGGGGAGGCTATGGGAGAAGAATGATAAATGGTAAGATTAAGAGAGAATCTGTAAACAAAAAGGTGATGATGGGAAAGATAAAACATAATGGAGAGAAAGAGTTGGGAAGTTCCCCAGGTGAGACTAATTAACAGGGCTTGTAAGAAGGCTGAGAAGTGACAAATGTATGAGACAGAAATAGAGACATATGGTGAAACTGGAAACAATGAGTACAAAACAAATTGACTTTAGGGAAAAAAAGGGATGGCTGAAGACGTTAGTGGAAAATAAGCTCTATCATTTAAACCAGAGGGCTGCTGGGAGCCATGTAGATGATCAGCTTGGCTTCCATGTTTTTCTATGGTCAGATCCTGAAGCCCTGCTGAAGGACACAGACAGAAAGGTCATTGACATTGTGGTCCCTGGAGATAAAGTGATACAATGGTTTAGTAGTTTCACCATTCCTGACTGCTCGTAATGTTCCCCTGAAACGGCCAGCAAGATGCCCAACACAGTTTCTCCTGATGTAAAGGCCAATTACTCGTAAAGAATACAACACACCACATTAGTGGAGGCATGAGAACTCCTGGTGATGTAAAACACCTGAGGCCCCTAATCTCAGTCACACTGGAAACAAATTTGCAGGTGTAGCAGCGAGCCTGTTGCAAGGTTTGTACCTGGGGAGGAACTGTTAGAGTGGGTAGGCTGCTTTAACCAGGAGATCCCACAGGTTAGGTGGCCAGTGGTAGGAGGCAATAGGTGGTTCTGTATAGAAGCACCAATGTTAGGGCTGTTTGCAAATGGGAAAGTTATTAGGTGATGATCCTGTGAAGAGAAGGTGTGTTTGATGGAAAGGAAGAACTAGTGAATTCACTGTTGTTCTTGTGTGACAGCATCCTCCCATGGGGTCAAGGTTTATGGGGCATGTTACTGACCCGGGAGAGTGCTCTGTCCACTGTGCTTTTAGGGTATCCCCTGTTGATGAAAAACTATGCATTATTTGGGACTGCTCAGCAAACTCATCCTCTCACTGCATAACCTGGTAAGTCTAAGAAACTGTGAATAAGGCAGGCTATTCTTGACATGTTTAGGATGGAAGGAGCTATGGAGGAGGAAACTGTGAGATGCCGGGGTTTTGTAATAGACTGATGTCTTCTGTACCAGTGTTCTGGACTGAGGGCTGATATCCAGTAAAAGACAGTGTAGCGGAGGATACTTCAACAGTGTACTGAAGGAAATGGATGGGCCGTGGTGAACTTGTCAAGGAAGACTTGGAGGGTCTCCTGGAGCAGGAGGTGGCCCCACACAGTCATCAATGTATCTTTAGAGTTCAGGCACAGTCCCTGTGAATGACAGAAAAACGCCTCCACCCAAACTCTACAAACAGATTGGCAAAGTTGGACCCATCTTGGCACCCATGGCAATTCCATTGACCTGCTGAAAAAAACTGTTATTAAAAGAAAAATCATTGAGTGTATGTATATATATATATATATATATATATATATAAAATTGTTTTACTCTGGTGCTATTGTTTATATCCGCCTTTTTGTACTTGGCATTATTATTCTGTGCTGTACTTATTAATGTTATTCTGTCCCTGTATGGGTAAGTTTTATCGTGGCTTCACCTAGAAACTAGATTGGGCTCAGTGTTCTCTTCCCATTTACAATCACAATAAAAGCTGTAGCTCAGGCTCTTTGTCAAGAGTTGTATATAGTCAGGGCGCATGCTGGACTTTTCTGTAGAACATATACTTGGGGTATTTGGGGAACGAATCTCATTGTGACTGTGTTTATCCTATTCTCCGCCTATCCCACCCATACCTCTCAACTCAGGGTGGATTTTGCATATAGCGCCATGATTTTCTTTACTCAGAGTTACTTTGCTCCACATAGGTTTACTGGTGTTCTTGCTAATATTAGAGCTATTTCGATGTACAAACTATTAAATCATTTAACTAAGTAAATAGAACATTCTTTATCACTAACTATATGGGGCCCAGTATCTGTAGACATTTTATCCCTTAAAATAAGAACGTCCTCCATATTCTGGCCATTTGCTATGATTTTTGTAGGTCAGTGATATCATTTTTAATATTGAGAGGTATGATCTCACCACCTCAGAGTTACTGTACTTCCATCTGCAGCACCACACCCTAATCCTCCTCCTGGAGCCTATCCTCCTTTTCCCACCCCTCTCCTGTCACAGTCACCATCTACCTCCATGCTAGTCCCTCCCCTTCTGCTAAACCAAATACCACAGACTATCTCGTTGCTCGTGGGTACTTGGGGTCTCCACACACAGCATCTTCTAAGCAATCTATTGCTGACAACTGACTGGTATCAGCATTGAGCATCATAACCTGTATGTGTATTCAAGCCTGCTTTCCTGCTCAATACTTGTATTGTGTTTCATTATACAATTCGTTAGAGCATCCTGTTATCTTGCAATCCTTCAAACTCACCTAACTGTTGAAAACCCTGATGTAGAACTTGCATAAGGAGCTCTGAGCTCAAATGTTTAATCTGAGATTGTACAAAATAAATAAATACATTTGTTTGAGGAGGAGGGATTGTTTTGAGATCATCTACTTTTGATAAGATTCGTAGCACTTAGCCACAGCTGAGTGCTACAGAAATGTGGAGTCTGCTTTTGGAAAGAAATATAAACTGACTGATTGCAGTTTAATTCACTTGGGACCGAATCATGTTGAAGCTTAGAAATGTTATTGTTGTAAAGGCTTGCCTAACCAAAATGTTTTCTCTAGAAAAGCCTTTTCTGATCCTGTGGCCAATAGCTGCTAGGTGTGGGAGGTCCAGCTAACCTGCCTTCATCGGAGATCATGCTGTCACGGTGGAATCCCAATCTTCAAAACTAAGGTTTGTGTTTTGTAACATCTTATGTGCTAAGATGAGATATTCCTCCCTTCCCAGAGACAGTAGTAGCATCAAACCCCTTAGACCGGTAGTTTTCAGTATAAGGGAAAGGAAAAGGGAACATTGTTTAACCAGGAGAGATACTACACTAATCTGAAAGTTTGTTTCTTAGATGTGTCTGGGAACACACGGGAGTTAAGTGACTTGCCTAGATCACAAAGTATGCAATTTAGGTGGCTGTGCTATTCAAACTCAGATCTTCAGGGTTAGAACATTAACTCACTCAGCAGCTTTGTTTCTAACCCAGTCATCTTTTTCTTTTGATAATGTTTTTATACTTCCAATGCCAATCAGAATCCTAGGATCATGATTTGCTGAAGAAAGAAAAGGAAAGAAGCAAACCACTGGTGGATCAGGGTTGAGAGACCACTGGTCACATAGGGAGCACTGCCAGAATATTGATTTGTTAAAAGTTAAAATAATAAATAAAAGACATAGACAGGATGGAAGCTGTCCAGAGGAGGGGCAACTAAATGTTGCAGGGTCTACACCGGAAGACATATGTAGAGAGACTAAAGAAGCTTAATATGTATAGCCTCGAGGAAAGGAGGGAGAAGGGGGACATGATAGAAACTTCTGGCACTTCAAGTGTCTCAAAGTCCAAGAGGGTAGCATCTTCAAAAAGAGGTGTGCAAGAACAGGAGAACAATTTGAAGATAGAGGTGGGTGGCTCAGAGGTAATTTGGTAAAGTATTTTTCACAGAGAGGGTTGTGGGATGGTTGGAACGGCTCTTGGAGGAGGTTGTGAGTCAAAAATAGTGGTGAATCTTAGCATGCATGGACAGTCATAAGGCAATTCTAGGGATGGGGGTAGAAAGTAGCCTGCTGGTTAATCTAGATCTGCAGCTTATCCAGTAGGAAATGGCAGACTGGGGGTAAGCGTCCTTATCTGCCATCAAATTTCTGTTTCATGTTTTATATGTAATATTTCTCCAGACATATCTATGTACTTACTGTGATTTAGGTGAATACAGTTAAGCAGAAGGAATTAAGTTTATTGATGAGGCACTAAGACAAACACGAGTCCCTTTACCTGTAAAACACTTGTCTACCTCTAGCAGGAGCACTGCAGGCTTTCCCATGTTAGTTTATTGATTTCAAGAACAGTTTCAATTAAAGGTATGAGGCAACTTATAATCCATAATGCATAATTCACATCATACAGTTATAATTGGTTATCTGTTAAATTTTATAACTTCTTTATCTGTATGTTGGAATTTAAAACAGAAATCATAAACTACTAACCAGCTTTCCAGCAAAACAAGCAGCCTTCCATTAGTTTTGGGTGCTTGTGTTTAAAGTTATGTAGGAATAATTGATCTATTTTACAACCCATTAATTATCTATCATAATTGGTTTCATTAAATACAATGGATAATTGATTTACTTTCACCTGGATTTGTAAGGAAAGAAACATGTAGGGTTACTGGGTGTACAATCCTTCCGTAAGGAGCTGACCAATCACATAAAGACACTTAGCCCCGCCCACTGCAAGAGCACTATAAATAAGGGGCTGAGCAACAGTATTGTACTAATAATTACAGTTCAGTTTTGGATTATTCAAGTTTGTATTGCTGCTCTGTAACTATGGCTAAACAGCATCATGGTCGCAGCAGCTCCTGCTATTCCAAGAAGAAGATCAGCAAAAGTGAAACCTCCAGCCTGAAGTACGGGCCGATCTGATCCTCAAAGCAGTGGGTGCCTCTAAAGAGGGTACGGGTGTTCCGCTGCACTGAAGAAGGTTCTGGTCGTGGTACGATGTGGAGAAGAACAAGGCTCGAAAAGGAAATGTCCCTCTGGAGTCTGGTGGGCAAAGGCAGACTGAGCAGAGATCAAGGGCCCTAAAGTGAACAAGAAGGAGCTTGAGCAAGGAGGCAGCTAAGAAAGCCGTAGCAGCCAAAGAAAACCGCAGCAGCCAAGAACCAAAATGTGGCAGCAGGAGGGGAGGTAAAATTCTAAAGAAAGTGAAGAAACCAGTAGCGATGGTTAAAAGGGCAAGAGCCCCAAAAGGCTAAACTCAAGCCAAAGAAGGCAAGAGCCCAGCTAAACCAAAGCAGCTGCTCAAGGTTGTGGAATCCAGCAGAAAGTTAAGGAGGCAAAGTCCAAAGTAAAGGACCACCAGGAACACAGAATCAGAATTGTGTGCTTTTTCTGAGTCACCCACCTTTCATCAAAAGCTGTACTGTTGTTAACTTTGAATTTCCGTGATCTGTTTTGATATTCTGTTGTGTGTATCTGTATTTGGTAATGAGTGGTTTTATTATGCCTTGTGCAAGGCATTGGAGCTCCAGAATGGTACTAAGAAATAAACTGCTTTTCCTGGTTTTATCCTGGGCTCTGGGGCATGGTTGGTTACTGCAGAGCTTAGTATACTGTACCACTGTGGATGCCTCTCCCCTTTAAACTATAGTCCATATGTATTGCCATTGGCACTGGATATTGGACCAATGGGTGATCTCGAGGAGCACACCGGTGTTAGGAGATTGCTTATTTATTGTATTGTTGACCTGCAAGGCACTAGAAAACATTGCCTTTTAGGCATGATCCAGGGAGGGGACGCCAATGAATGGGTTGTTGAAAATGATCTGTCTCCTGTGATTCATCTCCTAAGTAACTGGTTCACAGTACATTGTGGGAACTACCAGTGGTACTTTCATCGATTCCTGGTCCTCACACATGCATTGTAGTTCTCCGAATTGTGCCTACAGAATATTTGAGACTGTGCCTGCTCCATAGGGACTGATCAGAAAGGTGTTGAGTACTGTCGCCATGGCTGGATTACTTTGCTGAAGTCAAGTGTTGTTAAGACCACCAATACCACGTTGTCCAGACCCGATTCTGGCCATCGACATTGTCCTGCTTCCCATTCCATAACCCAGTTTGAACCTAAGTATTTCATTTATTTTTTTTACATCACACAAAACAAACCAGTTGATTAGCAAATGGAACTTCAGCAGGAGAATATGAAATCCAAATGTTGTGCCATAACTGCTGATCATTTTAAAACAATATATATCTAGGACATGTTTAATCGTCTGAAGCTATATGAAATTACATCTAGTTACCCATTCAAGATTTTTTTTATCTTTGCATAACACTTTGCATTACAGTAAATTCTAAATAAATGCACAAAACATAGAATGATCTGCAGCCTTCTGGTGTGTGGTTGGTGGTTCTAAAGAGTTTCGGCTTGTTATTTGACCATTCAGGTCGGCAGTTTCAGGTCTAAGTTCTCTCCCCACGGGATGCATGCCAGCTGGATATCTTGGGCATATAGTGACCTCTTGGTATGGATGGTAATACAGGTTGTTGTCCTCAAAGAGTTCCACTGAGGTAAGCCTGGCTTGTGGCTGAGCAGCTCTCAAGTTACAGTGGGCAGTAAATCAAGCAAGATATATGATTTAGGGTACAATACTACACAATAGTCTAACATGGTTATAACTATGGTTTTATTAAAGATACTCTCATCCTTATCCAGTTGGGTAACTGTCAACAACTGAGAGACAGGAGGGAGCAATCCAGAGGATAGTCTGATTAGGTTGGGTATGCCAGGAGAGAGGTTTTACCAGTTTATTAGATCCGTTGATTATTGGGGAGGGGTATGAGGGTTTACTATGAGGTGCTAGCAGTTGTTGCAGCTCAGTTTTAAAGGATCCTGCTCTGTGTATCCAGAAGAGTTGTTGGAGGAATTCATCCATAGTGCCTTATACTGAAGGATACAACTATTAACTGACCTTTGAGACCCTCGAGATATTTGTAAGTCTGCCTTTATAGTTTTGACAAGAGGCGTGTAATATGAGCACTAGCCTTGTGTGAAATTAGTATAGCTGCTGGATTTGCTTTGCATAGATCCGATTGAATAAATGGTTGGAAAAAAAAAAAAGTTGTTGACCCTAACCCCCCCAACACACACGACACGTAGCATCCCAACAGACAACAACCAACCATGAACAGAAGGAAGGGATTTAGTCAGAAATATCATTGAATGTATGTGTGTACTGGGACAAAGAGGTATCTGGTCCACAAGTTGTGGCTTCAATTAAAACAGACCCTCTAACAAGAAGCTCCACCGAGGGCCATAGAACAGGGAACGAATTTAGGAAAAACTCAGTCAGACAGTGGTAAGCAGGTTGGAGAAGAAGACAACAAAGTAATGAAACTATACATATGTGTGTGTAGATATATATATATATATATAATTAAATTAACCTGTAGTTAACCTTTAACTGTTTTTACTGTGTCCACTAGGAAGTATAGTTTTGTTTTGTTCCTATGTGTCCATATTGCACAAGCAAAAATTACATACCGGAGGATTTGGACTATTTAGTGTCCATAGTTAGGAAGGCCCCGGGGTGATAGAAGATGCTACTTTTCTTTAGGACACTAAATGGTCCTCATTTTTGCAAAAGGCTTGTTTTCTGTGGTTCACTATTGCTCACTGTACTTACAGAAACACAGCGAGTCTAGACGCCTGAGGAGACAAGCACCGCTTTGTCCCAATATCCATTCTGCATGAACATGGTTGGCTCAGCCTACTGTATGGGTCTGCAAACCAAAATTTTAGGCAGAATAGTATTCCAAGAAACTAAATCCAAAGTAAACTATTAAAAAACGTTACTAGCTTAGTATTCTGAGTTTTACCTTGATGTCTCATTATGTTACATTATGAGGCCACTATCTCAGATTGCCCCAAATTATATGTCAAATGGACTGACCTCAGGGAAGTCAGAACAAGTGTTGAATGAGGTATGCCAGGGTTGGGAGTCAAACAGAGTGTATAACTATACCTGTATTGCAGTCTGAGACACAGTGTTATAAAAATATCACCCCATTATTCGATAGTTGAACTCACAGGGTAGTTCATGTATTTACTAAGGAAGTTTTGCTAATAAGAGGAACATATATATATTGCAGGTTAGAAGCAAACTGCAGGTTAGACTTTATTCTTTCATGTTCTGACTTGGTTCCTATTGTTTCTGTTGCAACACTACTTGCCTGTCCGTGGCACTCTGTTGTAAAATGTGCCTGCACCGCCGACTAGAGTCGTTTTGTGCAATCCGTGAGACGAATTCAAGGAAGAATCATTTATGCATTTGTATAACGCCACTTACTGAGAGAATGAACTTGTTTTTCGTTTCAGGTTATGTAATGACTTTTTTTGCCGTGTAACTACCTATCAATATCATACCAGTGCTTGATATATTAATATGTGATTTGACGTGAAGTAGATTCTGTTTCCAATCTGAGGTCAAATTCAAAATAGAAATAGAAATAATGACTTAAAGAGAATGCCCAGAAAGCGCCCCGTGAATGTAACAGGTTATATACTAGTTGTTCACAAATCTATAGCATTCTGATTATGCTGTGGGAATAACGCCTGTAAAGAGAGCCGAGTCCCCCAACGCTTTTATAGTATGATGCCATATATTGGGATTTGCTAGGGCTTTGTCTTCCTAATTTCTTGCAATGTTAACACTGGCTTTAAACACACCATCGTTATATATATATATATATATATATATATATATATATGAGTGTGTGTATTATGCATGTATATCTCCCGCTCCATCTACCTGTTTCCCCTTGCCCTCTCCTTTCCTCTCCCCAAGGCTCTGACTTTATCCTCCTCTCTCTCTCTCTCTCCCCTTGTGCCCCAGCTTACCCTCTACCCTCTGACAATGGCTCTAGTTTGCATACCCCTTCCTCTCACCTGCAGTGCTTATTTCCAAGATTGCCTTTATTGTTGTGCTGCTACCTAACATGGCACATTTTGAATTATTGGATTTCCTTGCTCTGTCCATACTTGTTGTTTTGTAACTATGTATTATTATGTTGACCTTTGTATGTGTATACCTCTCATCTTCCGACGTGAACTTTTAAACGAAAGGTTCTTGCTCAAAGGTATTGTAATTGTAGATTTCACAAAATAAAAAAATAGAGGTGTGTGTTCTTTAAGAATGTAAATAGTATTGCATTGTTCTCGCTTCCTCCCTATTATGCCATGCTTTTGTAATTGTTTATGTTGTTACCCCATGTATTTAGGTAAACAGACATCGGATCTAATGCTGCTTTTCCATCAATTCCAGGATAAAATAATGATTTTTACATTATTGCAGAATTTATCTATTGGTAAATGACCTAAAAATAAGAATTTAAGGAAGTTTACTTTTCATTGGTTGAGAATAACACCAATCAGAGTAAAACTATTTGTATCTTGTACAGTCATTTATCCTTTGTCATCATTTAGAGTTTGTATGTAAATTTTAGAGATCGTAAGGCCCAATCTGCCAGCTCAGGTGTGGCCTTCAGCTATTGCACCCACCTAATCAGAACTAGGGGTAGAAATGCATGCTCAGGTAAGCCATGGTGTACATTTGTTTAAAGGCAACATTTGCCCTCCTCCAGGGCATCATTGCTCCACCTTCTGATGCCAAAGTATGATTTTGGTGCTCTAATCACAATGCTATATGAATACAGCAGCTGAGTTCTGCTTTTGTTTTCTCTCATGCTTAACCCAGCAGTGGTCTATACAATTTTTGAGCAACATACAGGATACAGCTGGGGAAACAGGGTGAGGAGACGGCCAAAAGCAAGGTTCTATTGTACAAAGATGGTGTACACACTTCATATCCAGCTTCACACCTGCAACTTCCTGCCATTTCAATCAGAGACAAAGGATAATAATCAGGGACACGCATTAAACATTTTGCTCTACAGCCTAGAGGTTAGAAGTAATGAGCTGTGAATGAGCTTGGTACATCCAGCAGATCTGGGTTTGACTCCCATCCTCCACTTGCATACTGTGTGACTCTAGGTAAATCCTTAACCACTCAGTGCTCCCGGGTTGCCTCTGAAAACAGGCATTTCTGCCCAGTGGGCCTTACCTGGTTACCAAAAGAATAAAATATAAAAAATGTTGGATAGCCATTCAGGAACTGGTCAAATAAGTGACAGTGTAAAATTCATTTTCTAAAGAACACAACTGTAATTTTAATGTCTGATATCATTTTGTGTTTACAATTCCTAGTGTTTAGTCATGGAAATACAAATTTTAGGAGGGACAGAGGAACATTTTGAGGCAAAATCAGGGACATCCGCCAGTATCAGAGACAGTTGAGTGGTATGCATTTCAGCACTCCATGTTTTATAAAGCCAGTCTTCTGATTTATGATGGGAGGACTGGTGATTCAAAGCAGCAGTACTACCCAACCAGGAAGTGAGCCGTTACAGCTGTTGTAGCGCCACAGAACATATGGCGGCCGCTATCTAGTCAATGGAGTGGGGGACAGAAATGTAAACCAACACAAGGATAACAAAGCAAATTACTCAGTAAGAACATTGCCAGTGGGAATGAGTACCAGGTACATGCTCAGCAGAGCACAGGTAATAAAAGTCGAAAAAAGTGCAGATTGTTTTACATAGTACTGCTGATTTAACGGGAGATCTGTGAGGAGATGGGAGGGAGGACGCCGGACAGCTCGCTGCACAAAACACAAACTGAAGACTTGTTTTACCCACAGCTCACTCCATGGGGCGTTGGCGCCATCTAATAGCCAAGCAGGGCACCACATTTCACAGAAACAAGTCTGGATTTGCAAATAATTGCAGGACATTAGCATGAAGTAATAGCCCTAAGTGTGGAACCGATGATGGCAACAATGCAGGTTAATGTCATTCAGAAACACTGTCAAAGAAGTCCCCGCCCATGTGGTCCATTTCTATGCTGTATAGGAGTCCTGTCATGTTACATTTTTTTTTTCTTATGTTGATGTTGTTAGTCAAGGTTCATTGGACTGGCCACCCATTTTGTTTCTGTTAGTCTCTATGTCTATACAGCATAAATGTAGTTATCAGCTGTTCTGCCAAGTATGAATTAGGTTATTCATTTAATAACCTGGTGCAGAATTATTTTTGGTAAAACCCTATTTTAAGAAGTCAAAAAGTAATTGTGCTCAGAGTAGACAAAAGTTATTTTCCTAAGCTTATTGTGGGAAAAAAGTTATAAAAACAAATACAACAGAATAAGCGGTAGCACAGCCGAGAGAAATAGCACGATAGAAGCGCAGCTCTGAAAGCAAGTATAGATCTATATCATCCCCCTGCATTGGAGGCCTGCAGACTACTCCAGCATGGATGGTCGTTTTGTTCCCTGACTCCAAAGTGACCCAAAATGCCTTTGCTTCTATCCTGGATCCTTCAGCCTCCATAGCTTTAATCCCTTTCTTCACATACATAGCAACCCCTCCTCCCTTCCCTATCCTTTCTAAAAAGTGTAGACCCCGGTATGGCTGCATCCCAGTCATGGTTCCCTGCGTACCATGTCTCCGTAATAGCCACAATGTCCGGGTGTGTGTCTCCCATCAGTGCCATTATGGCTGGGATTTTGTTTCCCAGACTGCAAGCATTTGTGCACATGACCTTCCACTCTGTACCCCCTTACTGTTCCTTGTTTATTGGTCTTTGCCCTGTGCTGCATTAGTGATGTACCTTCTGTTCTCTCCCCCATTGTAACTATGGCAGTTTTACAGTTAGATGTTGTGCTAGTTATCCGGTCCTCACTGCTTTCAGTTATTTCCTTTTGGGAGGGGGTGCTATGATAATCCCCTTGACTGTCTATGCCTCCCCCCATTGGCAAGTTTAATGATCACCAAGGATGCACTTAAAGCAGCAGTAGTACCTAAACAGAAATGATCATCCACCTTGTAGCACCACAAGTATGGCAGCTGCTATCTAGTACTACTGCTGTCAATGCAGCAGGTGGCAGAAATGTTAACAAACACAAAGGATAGCTGAGCAGATTACAGGGTGATAGTACATTGCCAGCAGGAAAGAATACTATGTACATGCTCAGCAGTGCAGGAATACACGGTCAAAAGAGCACATTTTTTAATTTATTTTTTAATTGCACTGCTGCTTAAACTTGTCACAGAGGATACCTTTGCCTCCCTGGATAGATGCAGACTATCTGGAGAATAGTTCTTCATCCCACCAGGTGAGGTTCCAGTCCTCAATGAAGCCATACCCCACCCTCTGCACCACTTCTTCAGCCATTTGTGAATTCAATGATGCAGATGTCCTCCTCCCTTCCCCTTATCGTGGACAGGAAGCACCTCCCAGAAAGTGACAGAGACTGCTACTTGCCCCAGACTCCTCCCCAGCTCCATGAACTCTTCCTTCATCTACCCCCTCTAGCCATATATCTGTTGCAATTTGATTGCGATTCATTTTGGATGGCTCCATCAAAATATAAACAGCAGTACTATGTAAAAAATCTGTGCTTTTCGACTGTTTATTCCCTGTGCTCTGCTGGCATGTATCTGGTACTCTTTCCCACCGGTAATATATGATCACTGAGTAATTTGCTCAGTTATTCAGATTTTCTGCAGTGCTACAACGGCTCACGTCCTGGTTTGGTAGTACTGCTGCTATAAATAATTGTTGATGCTACTCAAATATAGGTAGGCCTGTAAGGGGAGACAGCACAGAAAAACACCACCTTCATTTGCAGAACCACACTTCTGAAAACTCAAATTGAAAGAAAAAAAAATTCACAGCTGACAGTACCCCTTTCAATCAGTTGAAAAGCGTGAACTGATTCACTTGCAATCGACTGAAGTGGCTATGCAAAAAGAGAGGTAAACTTTTTATTCTCTGGTAAGTAGGCAAGACCCACAAGGTACAAGTGCCTCTTTTGAGGGCGATCCGGGTTGGGGGAGGAGGGAACAACTGACTTGCTCAGAGTCCCACAGTATGTAAGTGGAGTCTGTGGGAATCAAACCCAGGTTTGCTGGAAGCTGCTGCACATTGCTTATTCACAGCTCTCTACTCTAGGCTATATTCTCAGTCAGGACCTGCTGTGCTGTATGCTCCACATATCTAATACACATTTACTGAATTGTTATATATTTATGTTCGCGGCACAATGGATTATAGCTCCGAATCCCAAATTTAATGTATGGATTGCACATTTCACACAACTTTTCAAATAATGTGACGGCAAATACAGCTGTAAATTAAGACAGTTGAGTCGTGTCGAATATGTGAAAAACCCACAAAACACGTGTACAATGTAGATAGCGATATCACACAAGAGCTGAAGGATCGAGCAGAGAAATGTTAGCGTTTTAACCGCCTCACAAGCCAGTAACTTATTGTGTGGCTGATGCATTCTGAACCTTTGGATCAGTGAGCAGCAGCAGCCGCGACCATCTGTCACCATTTGGAACCAAGTAATCGATGGGTAGCGCAGACTTTTTAAAAATATGGAGCGCGCACTCCAGACTGCCGCAGCCAATCCCTACCCTCAAACCATCAAATGGAGCGCAAGAGCTTTTGCAAACGATGGAGCGCGCATTGCAGACTGCTGCAGCCAATCTCTGCCCTCAAACCATCAATGGAGCAGGAAGCTTTTACAAACTGTGGAGCACACACTGCAAACTGCTGCAGCCAATCTCTGCCCTCAAACCATCAATGCAGCATAAGCTTTTAGAAATGGTGGCGCACTGCAGACTGCTGCAGCTAATCCCTGCCCTCAAACCATCAATGGAGCGCGACAGCTTGTACAAACTGTGGAGCGTGCGCTGGGGACCATCTCTGCCCATCAGTTGTCTCCCTGTTGCAACACCGGGATCCCGCCCCTCGGATTTCTCCCCGCCTGTCCCGACCCATGTGCCCCGATTTTTTGCAACCGAATGTGCGTCGTGTACCTTACAATACTGCAACTGCAAAATTCCCCAGTACACGTTTAGTTTTATGAAATCTCAATCGCCACCCCTCACAAACTGCAGTCAACCCTATATCTTAATATTAAATATAAGAAACGATTCAATCCAGCTCCGTCACAGGTTGTGTGTGGCTCTGAAAAGAGTCGTTGGGTTTGTTCTTTCAAGGGTAAGTCCGTTCTCGGTTGTATTTATTTTCCTTTGGCAGATTTCTTGGTTTTCTTGGGCAGCAGCACAGCCTGGATGTTGGGCAGTACTCCTCCCTGAGCAATGGTCACCCCTCCCAACAACCGGTTGAGCTCCTCATTGTTGCGGACAGCCAGTTGCAGGTGCCGCGGGATAATGCGGGTCTTCTTGTTATCCCGGGCTGCATTACCTGCCAGTTCCAAGATTTCAGCAGTTAGGTACTCGAGCACAACAGCCAAATAGACCGGCGCGCCGGTCCCAACACGTTCCGCATAGTTTCCCTTCCGTAGCAGCCTGTGAACACGGCCGACGAGAAATTGCAGACCGGCCCTAGAAGGCGAGTCTTGGCCTTGGCGCGGGCTTTTCTGCACGTCCAGACATTTTTTTCTGAAATCTCTTCCTGATCAAATGAAAACACCATTTGGTTTGAAACAGTGCCATTTATTCCTTTCTGGTTGTAACCGCCCCTGAGTTGTGATTGGTGGATGCAATAACTAGCCAATCACAACAAGAAAAATACCGGCCCAATAGAATTAGAGCTTTATGATCTCAAAATTAGCATATGCTTTCTAATTGGTAGCTTGGAAAGGGCTCGGCTAACGGGAACATAGGGAGTGCATTTTTTACTCTGATTGGTGGTCATGCTCAACCACTAAAAAGTAAGCTATGTTTTTTTTTCAAAGTTTGGCGACAGTTTGAAATCCTCGCGCGCTTTTCAGATGGAACAATTCCGGAGCCGCTCCTTATAACAACTGTCGGTACATAGAAACATAGAATTTGACGGCAGATAAGGACCACTTGGCCCACCCAGTCTGCCCATTTCCCTACCTGATAGATAAGCTGCAGATCGTAGTTAACCAGCAGCCTACTTCTTCCTACCCCAACCCCCTAGCATTGCCTTATGACTGTCCCATGCATGCTTGAATTCCACCACTGCTTTTGACACCACAACCTCCTCTGGAAGGCCGTTCCATACATCCACAACCCTCTCTGTGAAAAAATACTTCCTTAAATTACCTCTGAGCCACCCCCCTTCCATCTTCAAATTGTGCCCCCTTGTTCTTGCACACCTCTTCTTTTGAAAGATGCTACCCTCTTGGACTTTGTTGATTCCCTAGAGGTACTTGAAAGTTTCTATCATGTCCCCCCTCTCCCTCCTTTCCTCGAGGCTATACATAGTAAGCTCCTTAAGTCTCTCTTCATATGTCTTCTGGTGCAGACCCTGCACCATTTTAGTTGCCCTCCTCTGGACAGCTTCCATCCTGTCTATGTCTTTGTGGAATTGGGTCTCAGAACTGCGCAGTACTCAGATGGGTCTCACCAGCTGTCTGTACAGAGGGATAATAACTTCTTGTTTTCTACTGGTGATGCCTCTCCTATGCATCCCAGTATCCCCCAACCCTCCTTGCTGCCCTCTCACATTGCTTGCCCACCTTTAGGTCATCTGATATGACTACCCCCAGGTCCCTTTCCATTTTGTTGTTGTTAGTATCTCACCCCATCATGTACTCTTCCCCTGGGTTTTTGTTTCCGGTTGCATTACCTTGCACTTCTTAGCATTGAATCTAAGCTGCCATACATTTGACCATTCCTCTAACCTTGCCAAGTCCCTTCTCATCCTTTCCACCCTACCTTGTGCATCAACTCTGTTGCAGATCTTTGTGTCATCTGCAAAGAGACATACTTTCCTTCAGTCCCTCTGCAATGTCGCCTATAAAGACATTGAAGAGGACCGGTCCTAATACTGAACCCTGCGGTACCCCACTACTAACCCCCCTTTTTTCAGAGTGGACTCAATTTACTATTACTCTCTGTGTCCTATTCTCCAGCCAATTCTTTACCCAGCTGTCATCTTGGGACCCACTCCCAGGCTGGCTAACTTGTATATTAATCTTTTGTGTGGGACTGTCTCAAATGCCTTGCTAAAGTCTAGGTAGGCTATGTCCACAGCACCTCCCTGATCAGCTACTTTGGTCACCCAGTCAAAGAAATCTATCAGATTTGTCTGGCATGACCTTCCCGCTGTGAATCCATGCTGCCTTGGGTCCTGTGCCCCTCTGGCCTCTAGATACTCAACAATTCTTTCCTTCAAGTGATTCCATCATTTTCCCTACCACTGAGGTTAAACTAACAGGTCTGTAGTTTCCTGCTTCTGCCTTGCTCCCACTTTTGTGAAGGAATCACATCTGCCCTCCTCCAGTCCTCAGGTACCACCCCATCCTCCCATGATTTGTTAAAGAGGGTAGTCAGTGGTGTCACTAGTTCTACCTTAGTTCTTTTAGAATTCTGGGATGAATCCCATCAGGCCCCATTGCTTTGTCCACCTTCAGTTTTAAGAGCTCTTTCAGAACCCTTTCTTCTGTAAATGGGCTGGTAACAACTTCTGTATCCAGAGTGTTTCTACTGTTTCTTTTAGGTACCTCCCCTCTTCCTTTGTAAATACTGAGCAAAAATATTTGTTTAGTATCTCTGTCTTTTCACAGTCTCCCTCTGCCCACCCTCCTTCCCCTTTATTAAGCCTCACTATCCCTCCCTTGGTCTTCCTTCACTCCCTGATGTACCTATAAAAGGTTTTATCCCCCTTCTTAACTGAGTTGGCTATCTTTTCCTCGGTTTGGGCCTTTGCTGTTCTGACTGCCTTTCCAGCTTCCTTTTGCTTTAACTGATACAGTTCTCTGTCCTGTTCCTTCTGCGATTCCTTGTACTTCCTGAATGCTTTCTTTTTCTCTTGAACCTTCACTGCCACTTCCTTTGAGAACCATAGTGGTTTCTTACCTCGTTTCATTTTATTTGTTTTACACAAAGGCTTGTTACCTCTGTGATGGCAGTTTTTATTATTCCCCATTGTTCTTCCACCCCTCCTTCCTGCCCATTTGCTAGTGCATTCCTTAGGCACTCACCCATTTGGGCAAAGTCAGCCCTCCTAAAATCCAGTACTTTTGCCTTTGTATGGCTTGACTCTATTGCTGTGTTTATTGTGAGCCATACTGTTTGATGGTCGCTAGTTCCCAGATGGCTACTCACTTCTACATCTGTGATCCTCTCTTCATCTCCATTTGAGAGAACCAGATCTCAGATTGCTCCCTCTCGAGTGGGCTCCAATACTAGTTGTCTAAGGCATGCCCCCCGTAGGGCATCTAGAATAACCCCACTCTTAGAAGTGGCTGCTGCAACTGCACTCCAGTTAACATCTGGCATATTCAGATCACCCATCAGCAATATCTCCCTTTATCTGCCATTCTAAGTATACTTTCTATTATACTTTCTATCATTTCTCATCACAGAAGCCTTGCATGCACTTCTTGTGGTGCCGTCCAGTCGAGTCTGACCGAGAGGAACACAGGGGTGGGTAGCCGTAAAAATCAACATGGGCAAAATCGGTCCATAGTATGAAGCACAACCTGCCTGTTATTGTGCGGTTAGTGAACTGCAGTTTAGGAAAACCATTCTTATTCCTTCATTTTCTGCGGCTGGGTTCTTGCCGTTTCTGTTTCACTAACCGGTTGCTCGTTCCATGGAGCTCTGGCTACGTGGTTCTTGTCAGATTAGATTAAGCAATTCCTTTTGCAGAATTTCCGGAGAGAAGTTGCTAGCAAGGAATCCGTTTTAACGCACCTAAAATTCAGAGCACTTAAACACGCACTGATGGGGCAGACTGGGGTGCATTTACTACATATCTTTCCCAAGCGCTATCAATCACCCACTTAGAACTTGGTATGTAAATATAACATTCTGCTCTGGAAATGGATTTCGTTTCTACTTCTGCATCAATTTTGAAGAAGCAAATAGAAATAATAATTTTAAGATAATAGTTTCTGCTCTGAAAGTCTTTTATTACTAGGTTCTGAGATATCGTAGTTTTGCATTTTATTTGTACAATGAGGCCCAGATATTCAAAGGGTTCGCCATGCTAACAGTGTTCTGCATGCAAGTCAAAAATCGCCATTCTGCGATATTCAGCAGGAGGCAGTTCGCCACTGACAACAGGTTGCGCCAAAGAGCAATGCAAATGAATGCATGCTCAACAGGAGGAGGAACCATGCATAGACCGCCAACCCAATATTCAGTCGGGTTGTGCAGAGTTGTCATGCACAACCCAACCTCGCCTGCACAACCTTGAGCCAAAAAAATCAAGTTGAGGGCCACCCACAGGTGAGCTGCTGTATGCAGGGCGCAACACAGCAGCTGCCACCTGGCTGGCTAACTCGTCCTGTGCCTCCCCACCAGCCCGATCGCGGGCAGAGCGTAAAACAACCCCCGCCCACATCTCCCAAAGCCCGATCCTGGGCATACAGTAACATCCCCACACACATATCTCCCGAAGCCCGATTGCGGGCATAAGGTTATCAACCCCCAACATCTCCCGAAGCCCAATCGCGCATAACCTGTATCAACCCCACCAGTGTCCGATCGCGGGCAGAATGTAAAAACCCACCCCAACCGAATATCTCCCTGGTGGTCCAGTGGACCGTAATGCCGATCGCGGGCAGAATGTCAAGTTACAACCCCTCCCCAAACATCTCCCTGGAGTCTAGTGTCCCCCCACCCACCCACGAAGCCCTGTGTTCATTCACAAATCTGGACTGTCATATGCGGTATGGGCTGCACCCATTGGCTGTGCTCTGCACCAATGGGCGTGCAGCCCTACCGATCAGTCGATGAGGGCGGGGCGGCGGCAGGTGGGATGCTGCCGCCGCTGGCTGCGGGGGGTGGGGTGGAGGAGCTTCGTGGGTGGGTGGGGACACTAGACACCAAGGAGATGCTTGGGGGAGGGTTGTAACTGACATTCTGCCTGCGATAGGGCATTACGGTCCACTGGACCACCAGGGAGATATTTGGGTTGGGGTGGTGGGCTTTACATTCTGCCAGCGATCGGGCACTAGTGGGGGTTTGATACAGGTTATGCCTCGATCGGGCTTCAGAGATGTGGGGGGTTGATACAGGTTATGCCCGTGATCGGGCTTCGGGAGATATGTGTGTGTGTGGGGGGATGTTACTGTATGCCGCGATCGGGCCGGGAGATATGTGGGGGGCATGTTACTGTATGCCCATGATCGGGCCGGGGCTGTGTGTGGTGGGAGGATGTATACACTGATGCTGCCGTGATCAGGCTGCAGGTGCGTGGGTCCCGAACGGCTGCTGCCTGGCAGAGCGACCAGGCGCAAGTCCTCGGGGATCGGCGCACCTACATGCTAATGGCATGCAAATGGGACCATAAATAGATGCAAATGGCCCCTCCTGCGCCTTGCATAAATTATGGCCCCATTTGCATGTCACCTTTTGAATATCGGAAATTTGCACATGGCGCAATGGTACTAGCGCCACCGCAAGTTTAATGCTCAACTCTGGCAACTTGTGGTGGCGCAAGTTTCACTGTGCCATGCGCAGTGGCTGTGGCTGGGGGGTGATATTCAAAGGAGTTGCTCAATAGCGCAACTCCTTTGAATAACGCCCTACCTACCTAAACTATTTTGAGCAGCGCAGGGGCTTGCGCCTCAGAATGGCGCAGTTTGAATATCTGGGCCTGAATGTATAACACGCTATACTATTTTATAAATCTATAGGCACTGTTGGTAATGGGATAATGAGCTTTGATAACAATGGTGTCTGTTTCTGCAAAGAGAGTTGCGATCTCCAACTCGTGTCTAAATCAAATGAAGTAATGTGCCAGTTATATTGGGGCTCACTGGAGCTGGGAGGAGTAGCGATCATTAATAAAGCGACTTGAAATTTCAATACTGGTTGCAGGCATGCTCGCCGTACCCAGTAGATCATTGGAGATGAGGCAAAACTGAATGCAATCTGGGGTATTTGTATTTATAAATTCAAAGTTTATTAGAAACATAGACTTTGACAGCAGATAGGGACGCTTAGCCCACTTGTCTGCCCATTTCCCTACCTAGAAAATAAGCTGCAGATCCTATTTAACCAACAGCCTAGTTCTTTCTACCCCCACAAAATTGCCTTATGCCTGTCCCATGCATTCTTGAATTCTCCCAGTTTTAGACCCACAACCTCCTCAAGAAGGCTGTTCCAGCCATCCACCACCCTCCCTCGAAAAATACTTCCTCATATTGCCCTAGGGCGTCCCACCTCGATCTTCAGATTGTGTCCCCTTGTTCTTGACATCTCTTTTCTGAAAGATGCTACCCTCTTGCACTTTAATTTTCACCACCAAAATCAACTGAAAGACATCTAGCATTGATTAGGAACAAAAAAATGTAGCCCATTTTAGTTGCACTGCTGCTTTAAGAGCAATAGCAGATCACCACGTGGCAAAATTGATAAAAATGCGATAATAAAACGGAGTTTGGTTGCTCAAGAAAACCCATATCCACATAATAAAAGGGGGTTGTAAACTGCGGGTTCAGACCGGAGTCCTTGGGTAAAGGAAGCATAGACGGAATATCTCCCCAAAAAAAAATTAAGAACGGTGCAGTTGGCCTCCTTCCTATAATTCTCAAACTTCAATCACTCCGTTTACCATCGGAGTACAAAAACAGCTCATCGCACTTACTGCTGATATAGATTTCCAATATACAATTAAATGCATTCCATAACAAATAAACATAAGCCAGCTCTTTTATTGGGAGTGTGGGTGGCCCTGAAAAGGGCCTTTGGTTTCAGTATCTCTCGGTAGCTGCCGCGCTTTATTTGCCTTTGGCAGGTTTCTCAGTTTTTTTGGGCAGCAGTACCGCTTGGATGTTGGGCAGCACTCCTCCCTGAGCGATGGTCACTCCTCCCAGCAACTTGTTGAGCTCCTCATCGTTGCGGACAGCCAGCTGTAGGTGCCTCGGGATGATGCGCGTCTTCTTGTTGTCTCGGGCTGCGTTACCAGCCAGCTCTAAGATTTCGGCCGTCAGGTACTCAAGAACAGCGGCCAGATGGACGGGCTCCGGCCCCAACCCGTTCATAAGTTTCCCTTGCGCAGCAACCTGTATACCAGCCAGCGGGGAACTGCGAGACCGGCCGAGAGGAGCGAGTCTTGGCCTTACGCGCTTTTCCTCCAGTCTTTCCACCACGCCCAGACATTACTGCTTCTTCTTAATAACACAATTGTAAGCAATTCTGATGGTCGCCGAAACAGGGTCTTTTATTCTCTTTGGTTTGTCACCGCCCCCATAGAACCGATTGGTGGATGCAATAATTAACCAATCACCATGAAGAGGAAAAAATCTGACTCAACAGATTGGACTTCCTACGATCTCTAAATTTGCATGCAAATTTTCATTGGTGAAAAAGAAGGGGCGTCACTCTACCGAAATAGAAAAATATGTTTCCCTCTGATAGGTGGTTATGCTCAACCAATGAGAAGTACTTTTTTTTTTTTAATTATTTGCAGCTCATTCCTCCAGGAGATGAATATGGTGGTTTCAATTTTCTGTTTGGACTTTCTCTCGTAGTAAAAACATTTAGCTCAAATGTCTTGTGCGATTTTTAAGCCTCTCTGCTTTATCGGTGATCCGATTGGCATGCTCCCTACAGAAGTTCAGCTCAACTGCTGGCGCCTGCTATCAAGCGTGTGAAAGTGCCGTGGATCGCTGGCATCAATAAGCCCAATTTCACATTACACTGCAAGGACGGACCCCCTATCCTAAATCAGAGCCACCCCCCCTTTCATAAAAAGCTGTAGTCCCTCACCAACAGCGCTACGCTGGTACAGCTCATTTATTGATCTGCCGTTCGTTGTGCGGAGGGCACTACTGATCGGATTATATTTCAGCCGATGGTGTTCTCTATAGTGGGGCACATTACATCCCGGTCCCCGACCTCGATTACAGGGAGTGTGGATATAAGGGGGTTAACAAGCAGGAGACAGTGTGAAGCAGGTCCCTTAATTCGGTTATGAGGGGCTTCAGCGAGGTTAGCCCCACAGAATAGCAGCATCGCCCTTTGTAGCTGGTTGGCGGGCTCCGTGTGCCAAGCAGCCTGTCAATCTCACCGGGAAAAGGCGCTCGGAAACAGATCCCCAACTGCACAATATGCAAGTCACCGCTCAAAGTAAAGAAAGAAAATGACCAGAAGCTAATTTTTATAAAGCGATTAAGTTATTGCACCGACTTTCAGCAAATTATCCGCTGTTCAATATGAGGTGGGGCATCCATAAAGTCTGAACCTGCGCTCGCCAACACAACTGAATGGAGAAGTCTTGCATCTGAACTGATAATTTTCCCAAATACACCAAGCGACCAGACGCACGCTTTTTATCCGTTCATGAGCACAATTATAGCCGCCCTAACAGCAAGAAATGTCGGCTGATCACACAGGATGGTAATCGTTCTGTGCATCACCGGTAAAACGTAACACAAAATTCTTACAAAGGGCGCAAAACATTTTTGTGAAACTATTCCGTTACAGCACCCACAATTTCGTAAGATTATCTGCTGTTCAATAGGACATACTGATCGGTCACTGGGGCATCTATAAGGTTTGAACTGGAGCACGCAAACAACTGAATGGACAAGTCTTGTATTTGAACTGATCATTTTCCTAAATACACTGAGCACCTCCCCCAAAAAACTTTGTATCCATTGATCAGCCTCAATTATAGCGGTCTACCGAGATGGTGATCATTCTGTGCATCACTGGTAAAATGTAACAAAATACAAACGGCGCAAAGCAATGCGTTTCAGCTCTCGCTAGTGAGTGGTTGGTGGCTCTGAAAAGAGCCTTTGGGTTTCTGTTATTTGATCTATCCCGGGTCGGCGGTTCCGGATTTATGCTCTCTCCCCGCGGATGCGGCGTGCCAGCTGGATATCTTTGGGCATGATGGTGACCCTCTTGGCGTGAATAGCACACAAGTTGGTATCCTCAAAGAGCCCCACCAAATAAGCCTCACTAGCCTCTTGCAAGGCCATGACAGCCGAGCTCTGGAAGCGCAGGTCCGTCTTGAAATCCTGCGCGATTTCCCGGACCAGGCGCTGGAAAGGCAGCTTGCGGATAAGCAGCTCAGTAGATTTCTGATAGCGGCGGATCTCCCGCAGAGCCACGGTGCCGGGCCGGTAGCGGTGAGGTTTCTTCACTCCTCCCGTAGCCGGAGCGCTTTTCCGGGCAGCCTTGGTAGCGAGCTGCTTGCGGGGTGCCTTCCCGCCAGTGGATTTACGCGCGGTCTGCTTTGTCCGGGCCATCTTATTCCGAGTAAAGACACAGTTTTCTGCTGCAATAACGAACTAGAATACCGACCTGTGGAAAATGTGCGTATTTTATAGGCTGTGGAGGACACGCCCCTGGGTACTGATTGGTCACTTTTTATTTCTACCAACTTGTCCATTTGACTGGAGACTACAGGATGCTAATCCTTCATTTCGACGTGTCCCACATGATTACTATGTTCTGTGGAATTAGAATAGGAAACAAAACATGTTTCTCACGAAGAGTTCTCTGCCTACATGAGCCCCCCAGCTGATTATGGACGGAAAGCAGACAGGCAAACTGGGATGTCAGGAAGCTGTCAATCACTGCTTTAGCTGCGGAAGGCGGATCTCAACTTCTGATTGGTCCGTTTGAACACCATTGAAAAACTCAGACTCTAGCGCTTTCATTTTTGTCCGCTGACAGTTTGAAACACTTGGCGCTTTTCAAGCAAACCGAGCCCTGGTCATTGTAGAGCACTGTATCATATGATCTCTGTGGTTCGCCCCTGCATCTGAAATAAATACATTAGCAAGCAGATATAAAATGTGGTCTGTACTCTACCACGGGGACAACTAGGCGATTGTGAAGCACTCCGGACAAGTCTTGCCCTTATTTTTGCAGAGTGCTTCACAATCGTGTAAAACAGACACAAATGGAAATCCTGCAACATGTTTAATGACTCTTCCAATTCCAGAAAGCTCCGTTTTTTGTGAAAGATATTTTTTAACCTGAAACACAGAAACGCTGCCTTGCACCCTCTCCGATCGAGTCCCGTAACTCGGTGCCCATGCTTTGTTTCCTGCTGTCACGGACTGCGCTCCTGAGAGCAGAGATCTTAAAGAGCAGGTACCTACTGTCAGACACCCTGCTCCCCTCAAACACACATAATAGTACATCTGCTTTACTGTTGAGGGGCATTAAAAATTCTATGCGCTTCCCTCTGGTTAAAAAGTTATAGCACCCCAAAGTTGCACCCCCATAAAAACAAAGCCTTGTCTGACACACCTCCTTTGTGATGTCAGAAAATGAATACAGAGGGTGCAGGTCATTAACCTGTATGCATGTGATATGTCTATGGTGTTTAGTACTATTTAGAGGTGCCATGTAGACAAATCAAAGCAGCCGCTGGAGTTACGGTCCCTGTTTACTGGAGCAGTCACTTTCATTTTTCCAGGTGGCAACTCTAAATAGTACTAAACTTCATTGACAAATGGGACCAATATAGAGCTATGGAGCACACACAAGCAGCCTTCATTTTCTGGCGTCACACAAGGCTTTGTTCTTATGGGGTGCAACTTTGGGGTGCTATAACTTTTTAACCAGAGAGCGCATATAATTTTAATGCCCTCAACAGTAGAGCAGATCTACTGTTATGTGTTAGAGGGAGCAGGGTGTCTGACAGTAGGTACCTGCTCTTTAAAAACTCAACAGCCCTCTGCTGGGAGAGTTGCCGTTTGGTTCCATCTAGTGGCGACAGCAGGTACTGTCCGTCCCAGGAGATGGGTTACTAACCTCTCTGAAAATCATTTTCCTCCAATTGTCCGGGTTCTTTGGCGGATGCCTCACAGAAAGTGTGAGTTATCATCACCTGCAAGAGTCCTATTTTGTTACTATAACGTGCACGTATAAAATACCCAAATGCTGTTGTAAGACAGGTGGGCAGGAGGATGCCTGTTGTGCAATATTGTAATAGCAGCAGTGCTTGTTGATCAGATAATCTTAAAGAGCAGGTACCTACTGTCAGACACCCTGCTCCCCTCAAACACACATAATAGTACATCTGCTTTACTGTTGAGGGGCATTAAAAATTCTACGCACTTCCCTCTGGTTAAAAAGTTATAGCACCCCAAAGTTGCACCCCCATAAAAACAAAGCCTTGTCTGACACGCCTCCTTTGTGATGTCAGAAAGGAATACTGAGAGTGCAGGTCATTACTCTATGCATGTGATATGTCTATGGTGTTTAGTACTATTTAGTGGTGCCATGTAGACAAAGCAAAGCTGCTGGAGTTACAGCCCCTGTTTACTGGAGCAGTCACTTTCATTTTCCAGGTGGCAACTCTAAATAGTACAAGCGTAATTGACAAATGGCACCAATATAGGCTATGGAGCACACACAAGCAGCCTTAATTTTCTGACATCACACAAGGCTTTGTTTTACAGGGTGCAACTTTGGGGTGCTATAACTTTTAACCAGAGAAGCTACTATAATTTTACATGCCCTCAACAATAAAGCAGATCTACTATTATATGTGTTTGAGGGAGCAGGGTGTCTGACAGTAGTACCTGCTCTTTAAATCACGATGAAGGATAGGGATGGAAATGCTCCACTGTGACAATTACTTCACAGTTTCTTTCACATTCTAGTCATCACTTTGATCAATATGTGCATTATCTGATCAAACTGTTGCCATGACAGCCCATTTTTAATTCAGCCTTAATCGCTACAGTCCATACATGTGCTGTGTGCAGTACCTCTCATCATGCACCCACGCTATGCTCAGTCAGAGCTCAACAAAACTAGAAAGAAAGTACATTATGGCAACACCACTTGGCATTGTCTAGCCTCAAGCATATAAAGCACAGTCTCATGTTGAGGTTGGCAAAATCAGGAAGCTGCAAAGACACCTAGGTGTAGCAGGTGGCACATTGAGCCAAGGAGCATTTCCACACGTGGAAAAAATATTTTTTAAAACAATGCTAGACATCCAATCCAGTCTGGATGTGTCAGAGGCATTTACAGGACTCTACTAAGTGTAAAACATCACCCACATTTTGTGCCGCTATTTACAAATTGCATGACAATCAGTAGGCGCAGTTTTGACAGTGCACATAGTTTTTATGTTGGCGGAACCTAATGATTGGGGGAAGGGTTACTGGAGGTGTCGTATCAGTGGGGGAGCAAAGTGTTGGAAAACGTAGAGGCTGAGCCAGTTTCCCAAAGAGCAAATCGAGGGGCACTTTTGTGTTTTGGGGAAACTCCACTTTTTAGTGATGAAGAGCCTGCTATTGCTGTAGTGAATGCAGCAGTGAGCAGTAATTAGTAGTAACTTTTTATAGCATCAGTGAGAGGTTAATGTTTAAAGTATACCTACTGTACAGCTACTTTTAGACCAGTCACCTTTAAAACAATACCAAATATATCTGCACTGTTCACCACCTAATTCATTGCAGGCACTCTATGTTCTCCTGGTATGCCACACAAGCCCCAGACAGACAGTGCCAATGCAGTTCTGTAAATAAGTTTAGGCGTAAGGGATGGATGCCACACAAATCCCAGACACAGGGGATGCCAACTCAGTTCTATAAATAAGCATGTGTGTAAAGCTGTTAATGGGGATAAAAACAGGAATAATGGAATACTGCTCCTAATTACAGTATATGCAGGCAGTCTATTGGTCCTCCTGCCTGATGCCACTAGGAGAATTCCACTTCTCTGGGGCCTGTTGGCTCGAGCTTAGTGCCTAGCTCAGCATGGCTTAGCATAAAAACTATGTGCACTGTCAATTAGCAATTGAGAGATAAGGTCAAGCAGAGCAAGTCATGGTCAAAGTAAGCAGTTTGCCAGCCTGAGCAGTTAGTGTAGTATCTGAAACATTCAACTCCTATGTAGAAAAACAGCCTGCAGTAGCCAGGGCCCGGCTGGTGTTTTGGTTCGTAGAGACAAGCCAGACCCTGGCTTGGCTCTCACCAACTCTATGTGAAAAAAAAGTGGCACCCACCTCTACTCAGGTTTCAATTAGAATCTAAGCTGAAGGTCAAATTGTCTAAAACTGTGGTGTTACTTCTTAGCAACCTCTGTCCCCAACTCCTCTTCTCCACTCTAGGACCAAAGTGGTCCCTCACTTCAGCACCAGCTACCTTGGCATCTGCAGTGCACCGTCAATATCTCTGATATGCAAAATTAACCTGTCTCCATTACTGATCCAACTGTAGGAAGCACGTGAGGATGAATAGCACAGCCAATATTAATTCTTTATTTAGATATCACACCTCATTGGATAAAATTATATTGGTGCTTTGTTTAGATTTGAATTGTTCAGTTCAGACAAGTTGCTCCACAGTCCCTACAAACTCAGTCAAATCAAAGCCCATTTGTCATTTATCTTTCTCTTTTTTTGTGGCAGCTGCCTGTGCTTCCCCACTCACACAGCCTTTTCAGTTCACAGGTCCACCAACCTCCCACAAAGTTCTTCTCTAACTTCTCTGCCTTCTCTCACCCTCCCCCACACATAATTAATTCTTCAGTATATACTTCCTGACCTCCTTTTACTTTTCCTGCTGGAATTAAATTAGCTCTCAAATCCAATATTTTGGGTAGTGCTACCACTGTACTGATTGGCCAGCCCCTGTTTGGAGCAGTATCAGTGAGTGCAGTATTCTGGGTAGTGCTGTCACTGTATGGATGGGTCAGCTCCAGTTTAGAGCAGTATCAGTGGGTGCAGTATTTTGGGTAGTGCTACCACTGTACCAATGGGCCAACCCCAGTTTAGAGCAGTATCAGTGAGTGCAGTATTTTGGGTAGTGTTGTCACTGTATAGATGGGTTAGCCCCAGTTGGAACAACATCAGTGAGTGTGGTATTTTGTGTAGTGCTACCACTGTACCAATGGACCAACCCTAGGTTAGAGCAGTATCAGTAAGTGCAGTATTTTGGGTAGTGCTGTCTCTGTATGGATGGATCAGCCTTAGTTTGGAGCAGCATCAGTGAGTTGGTATTTTGGGTAGTGCTACCACTGTATGGATGGATGGACAGATGGGCCAACCCCAGTTTAGAGCAGTAGCATTGAGTGCGGTATTTTGGGCACTGCTTCCTCTGTACCAATGGGCCAGCCCCAGTTTGTAGCACTGTCAGTGAGTGTGGTATTTTGTGTATTGCTTTGTGGATTGTGTATTGCTACCACTGTACGATGGGCTAGCCACAGTTTGAAGAACCAGATGGATGCAGTTCCAAACTGAAATTTGGCATCAGTAGGAAAAGTTAGAAAAAACTGTAAATGTATTGATGAGAATTTCAATAGTTTTTATAACAGTATGGAAAGGCAACACATATCGCATAGCCTGGACTGCCAACAGAATTAGAACTCGAGGAATTCTGGATTGATATATCAGTCTGCAGTGCAGCAAGGATCACCCACCTTATCTAAGAAGAATTGTAAAGGAGCAAATTGTGTTGCTTTTTTTTCTGTGTGTTTTTTTTTTCTTCAACTTTCTTTATGCACCTACCTAACTGGGGCATCTCTTGGGGATTCATGCTCTGCTCATCGGTTCAACAAACATCTGAACCACACTCCTGTCAGTCAGGACCCTGGGCTATCCAACCCCAAGAAAAGGCCACAAGTCCCAAAGGAGAGTTGAGAGTTGTGGCTGACCTTGGGTGTGTGGCGGGGCAACTGATGGTCTCATCACCTCACCTGGCGGTAGTTTTTTCATTTTTTCCCTATTGGCTAGGAAGTCACTCGCATCAGCGCGTGCATGCTTGCTCCTGAGCACACTCACAGGTGCGATACCCAACCAATCCCTTCTCTTTCTGGTTCCCAACTGCTATGGCCCCCGGACGCCACCAGAGGCCACTAGACTGAGGGAACGTACAAGCCCCTCACCCCAGGGAGGGAGAGCTTTCCTCCAGATGCTCAATCCCTCCCTTCCCCCTGCCTTAGAAAGATTCTGCTAGAAGCTTGGCAGAAGACACCAGGAGGAAGGAATGCAGTGTGACTGGACTTCACTACTGGGACTAAATAAGTAGAACTCTTGCACTTGGACCTTTAATTTAGGGTAAAAAAACAAACTAACAAGCAAAACAAAAATAAAATAGTGTGTTTGTCTGAGTTAACTGAACTGAATGGTTATTTGAACAGTTATCTAGGTGTAAATCTCAGGTGACTGAAAGGCAGTGATGAAAGTGAGCAGGAATGCACAGGAACTCAGTTCTTGTATCTTTTTTGCAGCAGGAACGGAGTTCCTGTACTTCTTCCCACTGACACTGGAAAACCAGCAACATAATGACAGTTTCTGGACCTGTGAACTGAAATCAGGGTTTCCATAACAACATTTGACTTGTACAGAAGTGCTATTTTCCTAAATATACTTCAATATCTCTAAGAGAATCTACTAGTGTCTAAACAGATAGATGCATCTTCACACAGCTATCCTTCAGATTGAGGATCTTCATTCTGCATTTCATATTTGTCAATGCCTGAGTTCCTGTACTTCTTGTCTGCCACTTGCACCACTGCTGAAAGGGCTTGATTGCTGAGCAGTTTAAATTATTTGTAGAAAGATCTAGTAAGTAGGAGAGTGAGCAGCTAGAAGGAAGCTAAATTTAAAGACTGCCTTAGAAATATTGTGCTAGAAGCTTGGCAGAAGACACCAGGAGGAAGGAGTGCTGTGTGACTGGACTTCTCTAATGTGACTATATTGTCCTCCTTCCTTCCCCTCCAAGCTAGTCCTACTTTTATAGGCACAGGATTTGACTGACAACAGGAACTTCCTGTTTGGGAGCAGGAAGTGAGTGATCACAGAGCCACCAAAGACCCACCATCCTAGAAGGACAAGAGTAGCTCTCCAGCCCCCCTCTAGCAGCTGGAGGTCTGCCTCTGAGCAAGTAAGGGGCCTACTGAGAAATATAGGATCTTCTGTCTCAGAACAGGACAATCAGGAGCTTAAATGGCATAGAGGCAGAAAGTAAGTAGAGAGAGAAGGAAAAAAAAACAGAGTAAACAGTAAGGATTCCAAACAACAGTTATGGGGCCAGAAATAAGACATGATGGGAGTGGTGTAGTGCCGTGGCTGTGGCGCAGCAGTCTTCTGGGAGACGTTCTGGAGGATACGGTGTTGTCCCATCTGCAGACACCTCTCTGGGCTGAGGGGGAGGAGGTTGCTCATCTCCAGGCTGAGTTGGCCAGGATTTGTGGGACCTCCTCTTCCATCCAGGGACCACCAGTGCCACTGCTGTTGCCTCAGAGGTTGCCAAGAAGAGGACTGGTTGGACCACAGTGGGTACAGGGAGGTTGAAGGTGGTGGAACAGAGGTGCATCCCTCCAGTTGTACCTCTCCACAATTCCTATGCCATTCTGGCAAAGTGTGGTTCCTCTATGGAGCAGCCACAGTGAAGACCAAGGAGGATGCTGGGAACCTCCACAAAGCAGACCCACAGGAGGGTGGCATGGGACCCCACAGGGAAGGAAGCAACTCCTGGTGGGGACTCCATTGTTAGAACGGTTGAAGTGGTGAGGAAGAGGAGGAGAGGGAGGTAAGGTGTCTGTCTGGCACTATGGCTTGGAGGGACAGGGAGAAAATCCCAGGATTGCCAGAGCAACTGCACAGGGGAGGGAGCTGGATGTTATTGTCCACCTAGGGACAAATGACTTGGCTAAGAAAGGGATTAGAGCAGTGCAGGAAGAGTTTGTGGAGCTAGGGAGGGGTCTTAGACAAGTAGCATGCACGGTAACCTTCTCGGAGGTGCTGCCCATCTGTGGTGTAGGAGAGGATAAGGTGTTCCGCATCATGGGATTCAATCAGTGGTTGAAAACATGGTGCAGAGCTCAGGGATTTGGCCTCATTGGGGACTAGGGGTCCATCTGGAGTGATGCAAGCCTATACTGCCATGATGGGCTGCATCTGTCCGGAAGGGGAACCAGGATCCTAGGGGATAGGTTTAAATTCTTCATTGGCAAGCATTTAAACTAGCCAAGGGGGGAGGCACTGGAAAGGAGCAGGGAAATCCTAGCCCCCAAAAAAATCACAGTAGTAAGTGTGGTAAATACCAACATAGAGGTGTCGATAGGGAGAAGGGCAGGGGTAAATGGGGAAAGTGACAAAGGCAAGAAGGACAGGAATGGGGCAAAAAGGATCAAGGCCATCAGGAAATGGAGGGTAATGAGTACCAATACCCGTAGTCTGGGCAACTAGCTCCCTGAACTGGTGGCCTTGATGGAAGTGGGATGCCTGGATATTGTAGCAGTCACAGAAACATGGTACACAGAGAACCATGACTGGGATGTTAACATACCAGGGTACATAACCTACAGGAGAGACAGGCAGGGGAGAAGAGGGGGAGGAGTAGCTCTCTATGTAAAGGAAGGATAAAAGCAACTGAAAAAAGGTAAAAGGGAGGAGAGGAGGCACTGTGGGTCACCTTGGAGACTGGAAAAGGCACCACAATTCACACAGGGGTTGTGTACAGACCCCATGTCAGGGGAAGGAATGGACAAGGATATGATGGAAGGCATTCTTAGGATGGCAGAGAAAGGGAGATACTGTTGATGGGAGACCTGAATATTCCAGATGTTAACTGAAACACATTGCTGCAGCCACATCCAGAACAGGACCATTCTCGATGCCCTACGGGTGTGCAGGCCTCAGACAGCTAGTTTGGATCTACTCATGGAGGGCAATCTTAGACCTCATACTCTCAAATGGGAGCAGTGAGAGGATCTCAGATCTAGAAGTGGGTTGCCATCCAGAAACAAGTGACCATCAAACAGTGTGGTTCACATTAAATTCACCACAGAGTCAAGCCATACAAAAGTGAGTACTGGACTTCAGGAGGCTGACTTTGTCAAGATGGGAGAGTGCCCCAGAAAAGCACTGCAAACAGGCTAGAAGGAGGGATGGGCAGCAATGGGGAATCATCAAAACTGCCATCACAGAGCAACAAAGCCTTTGTGTGAAACAAACAAACAATTCAAAATGAAAGAAAAAGCCACTATGGTTCTCAAAAGAGGTGGCTGGGAAAGTCGGGAAAAGATAGCATTCAGGATGTATAGTAAACACAGAAGGAGTAGGACAGAGGCTGACCAGTTAAGGCAGAAGGAGCAGGGAGGGAAGTCAAAATAGCAAAGGCCCAAACTGAAGAAAGATTGCCAACTCAGTTAAGAGAGGGATAAAACCTTTATAGCTATATCAGAGAGCGTAGAAAGACAAAGGGAGGATAGTGAGGCTGAATAGAATCAACAGTGGGTGCGCAGAGGGGGACAGTGAAAGGCAGGGATACTGAACGAATATTTCCCTCAGTATTCACAAAGAGGAGGGAAGTGCCTAATCCAATTAACAGAAGCACTCTTGATAGAGGGTCAATCCCAGTCCTTTCACAGAAGAAAGGGTTCTGCAAGAACTCCTAAAACAGGTGGACAAAGCAATGGGGCCTGATGGAATTCACCCAGAATTCTAAAAGAACTAAGGGGGGAACTAGTGAAACCACTGACTACTCTTTTTAACAAATCATAGGAGGATGGTGTAGTACCCGAGGACTGGAGGAAGGCAGATGTGATTCCCCTTTACAAAAGTGGGGCCAAGACAGAGGCAGGAAACTACAGACCTGTCAGTTTGACCTCTGTGGTAGGGAAAGTGATGGAGTCACTTCTGAAGGAAAAGAATTTGAGTACCTAGGGGTCAGTGGGTACAGGACCCAAGGCAGCATGGGTTCACAGTGGGAAGGTCATGTCAGATGAATCTATTGGATTTCTTTGATTGGGTGACCAAAGTAGTAGACCAGGGAGGGCTGTGGACGTGGCCTACCTAGACTTTGCAAGGCATTTGACACAGTCCACACAAAGATTAATAGTCAATACAACCTGGAGTGGGTCCCAGGGTGGTAGCCTAGATAAAACATTGGCTGGTTAACAGGACACAGAAGGTAATTGTAAATGGAGTGCACTCTGTAGAAGAGGGTTACTAGTGGGGTACCGCGGGGTTCAGTATTGGGTCAGTCCTTTTTAATGTCTTCATCAGTGACATTGCAGAGGGACTGGAAGAGAAAAGTATGCCTCTTTGCAGAAGACACAAGATTTGCAACAAGGTTGATACACAGGAGGTGTGGAAAGGATGAGAATGGACTTGGCAGGTTGGAGGCATGGTCAGAAATATGGCAGCTAGTATTCAATGCAAAGAAGTGCAAAACAATGCCTGGAAACAGAACCGAGGAAGATTACACAATGGGGGAGGGTAGTAACAACCACAATAAAGGAAAGAGACCTGGTGGTAATCATATCACAGGACCTTAAGGTTAGCAAACAATCTGAGAAGGCAGTAGGGAGGGCTGGGGGGATACTGGGATGCATAGAGAGAGGCATCACCAGCAGAAAACAGGAAGCTGTTATCCCTCTGTACAGACAGTTGGTGAGTTCTCATCTGGAGCACTGTGTCCAGTTCTGGAGACCTCATCTCTGCAAGGACCTAGACAGGATAGAGGCAGTCCAGAGGAGGGCAACTAAAATGGTGCAGGGTCTGCAAGAGAAGCCGAATGAGGAGAGACTAAAGGAGCTTAATATATATACCCTTGAGGAAAACAGGGAGAGGGGACATGATAGACACTTTTAAGTACCTCGGTGGAATCAACAAAGTCCAAGAGGTAGCATCTTTCAGAAAAGAGGCGTTGCAAGAACAAGGGCACAATTTAAAGATAGAGGGTGGCAGTTCAGGGCAATGTGAGAGTATTTTTTCACAGAGAGGGTAGTGGATGCATGGAACAGCCTTCCTGAGGAGGTTGTGGGGTCTAAAACTGTGGGAGAATTCAAGAATGCATGGGACAGACATAAGGCAATTCTTGTGGGGGGTAGGAAGAAATAGGCTGTTGGTTAACTAGGATCTGCGGCCTATCCTGTAGTTAGGGAAATGGGCAGACTAGGTGGGCCAAGCGGTCCTTATCTGCCATCAAAGTCTTTGTTTCTATGTTTCCCCAGCCACCCCCCAGCATCCTGGACTCATTCCCGAACCCAGATCACTGGCATGGCACGGTGTGGCGTCAATGCCTCAACCCTCAGCACCACTGGGCGGCTGTTTCTGTGTTTTAAAGCAGCATCCTGGATAATCAGGAAGTGATTTATCAAATTTCTGCTTTTCAGCTGTAAAGCCTGCGGCCATAGTTCCAGTTTCCATATCTTTAAATATTTTTAGGCCAACTTTACTTTTCTACATATTTACAATTAGCTTGATTTGTTGTAGCTCTACAATACAAATGGTGGCTGTCTAAATTTGAGCTGTCTCCCCATTCTATAAGCATCATGTCTTTTGGTTACTGCAGTGGGATCCTGTGGTGAACTGTCCCAATGTCCCTGTGTAGTATTGCCAGTCATGTGCAGTTGGCAGCAGAAGGGGTTCCAGTGCAACATGCTGCGTGGCAGAAATGTAAACAAAGCAAAAGGAAAACTGAGCAAATTACTCAGTGATAATACAATGCTGGCAAGAACGAGTACCAGGGAAATGCTCAGCAGAGCACATGGAATAAACTGTTGAAAAAGTGCAGATTTTTTTTTACATTACAATGCTGCTCTGAAAGTGCTAACGGGTCACCCCTGAAAACTGTCTCTTGTTACTAGTGTGCCTCCCCTGATTATCCAAGAATGACCCCCCCAACAAATAAAACAAAGCTAAAGGATTAAACACAATTTTCAGAGGTAACACAGCTCCTGGGACAGACATGGAGTTCTAATAATGAGTTAGTTAGTTAGTAGATACCATCTCTGTCCTGAGGATCACAATCCCGACAACAGGAAACAAAGCCTTCTCATCAGGTTATTATGGGACTCGATCAGAGAAGGTGGAAATATATTGTTTCATTTTTTCCAAGCTGAGGAAAGATGTTTGCACACAGAAGCAGATCTCCATGGAATCTGAAGCCGAATGTAAATGTGCTGTTTGATTGTCCTTTGCGGTTTACACTGAGTACATTATATGTCCCTGATGGTGGTTGTTAAACAGTACTAACCACTACATTTTATCTCTCAGATTCAGATTTTGGTGGGACGGCATCACAGAAAGCATACAGCCCTCCGGACATACAGTTGTTATGAGAGGCTTCCCAGGATTGGTTGATTTCAAAAGTGCATGAGCATTTCAAACTGTAAATGGACATTGGAAAAAATATGTAATTAGAGATTTGTGAACGGGTGTTCAAAATGACTAATCAGAAGCTGTGATCCACCCCTACCCTGAAACCCCCCCTCTTGTGTAAGACAGTGACTGACAGCTGGTGTGACATCACAACCCGCACATTACTGTACTGTGACCTAGATTTAGTCTGTCAAAGTAAATAGATTTGACAAAGTTTGCAATCCTACACAAATAAGAAAATATTTTGCCTTCAATAAATCATAATTTCCATGCTCACAGTTCATAGAAAAGGTGGGCTATCAAGGCATTTTACAGCACTACCAACTACCCTACTCAGTACCCGATAAACATAGAATTTTGATAGCGAAATGAATTTCATGGCAACTTCACCTCTACTTCTACGATGCACTGAAATAAAGAAAAAGCTAAATAAAGAGAATAAGTTACTGTATGTACAATGTATTCTCTACATGCTATACTGCAGTATTTCACAAACCTAGACAGCGTTAGGATAACTGGTGAACAAAGCGATGCTTGGTAAACCCTCCTGGTAATTATACTACAGCTCATTCAAGAAAAAAATGTATTCTGACCTAGTATTATGGGACACTTTGTTTATAGAGGTGTTCTTTGGGCTAGCCTGCAACTCAATTCCATTACAGAGAATAAAAAAAAAACAGGAAACATTTTGCCTTTCAATAAAATACAATTTCTGTGCTCACAGCTCTCTTTGGATCAGGTAGGTGGCCCTCTGCTATTGTCAAAAGATGTGATGCGACCCGAAGAAAAAGCGCAGCTGAAATTAATCAGCCGCCATATTTGTTGTAGGGCTACAACACTTCAAATAAATTGCAAATATCTAAAAAACGAAAGACGACTGGAAAATAAACATTTACAGGTATGGAAACTGGAACTTTGGCCGCATGCTTACAGCCGAAAAACAGAATTTTGATAAGTCACTTCCTCATTTCGTAGTGCTGCTGCTTTAAAAGGACCATTGTGTTTTCCGATATGTGGCAGCTCCAGTTTCTGTTGGTTACCAGGGCACTGGTGGGCACTGCAGTTGGCAGCTAGGGCATCTGTAGAAACCTGCATGGAAAGCATGCACCCCTGCCTCTTGGGGTATTTGAACAAATGATGAATGCCATGTTTCTGAAATAAAAATGCCATTCCCATTTTATTTATTTACAGGAGATGGCTCTGCTTTACCTGGTTCCGGGGGGGGTGGCTCTTCTTCTTCTTCTTCTGGCAGGAGAAGCAGGGTCACCCGAGCTAGGAGTAGGCCTCTCTGAGCCAGAAGAAGCATGGTCATCTCCCCGAGCTAGGAGAAGCAGGGCCACTTCCCCCCCAGCCAGGAGAAGCAGGGCCACCCCCTCCCTGAGCCAGAAGAAACAGGGCCACCCCCGCCCCAAGCCAGGAGAAGCAGGGCCACCACCCCCAGCCAAGAGAAGCAGGGCCATCTCCCTCCAGCCAGGAGAAACATGGCCACCCCCGCCCCAAGCTAGGAGAAGCAGGGCCACTTCCCCCCCAGCCAGGAGAAGCAGGGCCACCCCACCCCAAGCCAGAAGAAACAGGGCCATCACCCCCAGCCAGGAGAAGCAGAGCCATCCCTCCTGAGCCAAGAGAAGCAGAGCCACCCCCCACCCAATCAAGGAGAAGCAAGGCCACCACCCCCAGCCAGGAAAAGCAGGGCCATCTCTCCCCAGCCAGGAGATGCAGGGCCACCACCCCCAGTCAGGAAAAGCAAGGCCACCACCCCCAGCCAGGAGAAGCAGGGTCATCCCTCCTGAGCCAAGAAAGCAGGGCCACCCCACCTGAGCCAGAGCAGAGCCACCACTCCCAGCCAGGAAAGCAGGGCCATCCCCACCCCAATCAAGGAGAAGCAGGGCCACCACCCCAGTCAGGAGAAGCAGGGCTATCCCCTGAGCTAGAAGAAAGCAGGGTCATGCTGCCCTTTCCAACAAGTATCCACCTCCCACACTGGTCCCCATTGTTTGTCCACCCATCAGAAGATAGAGGACCATGAGTTCTCTCTGTCCCTCGAGTCCCTGCCCTCCCCACAGTACTGAGACATTTTCAAATAAACCCAGCCACTTACCTTAACAAAAAGGCACAAGCAGTCAGGGCCCTGTCTCTGGTTCTTCAGGCAACTTCTCTCATCTGTTGTTGCTGCTGGCTGGACTTTTACTCGAGGGGCTATCTCTGTGCTGCAGCTACTGGCTGGGCAGGGTGGCCAGCTGCTGCTGCTCTCTCCCATTATAGACCAGACCATGCTCTAGTCTTTTGTGAAACAAGCCAACAGAGTAAACCTGTTTTTAAGGTTGGCTGTTGCTGTTTTGGGGGGTTCTTCTGTGCTGCTATCTGCAAGCAATGCCAATACAGTTCTGTTTTTAGCAGGAGCAGCCGGCGGTCAGTTCCTGAATGAGGCAGGTGAAAGTGAGGCAGCATCTGATTTTTTTACTACGGTAGTCCTTGGACTCATCAGCCACACCATTTTGTGATCCTGTGGTGGTTTCAATCATGGACTGGTGCTAACTCTGCTTGCTCAGCAGACAGCTACTGCGGTGTGTCCAAGAGCACCCTGAGGGTGGGATGGGATTGCGCAGGCTGCAGTGCAGACCTGGGAGGACCGACCACCAGAATAGCTGGCTGTTAGAGGCAGAGGTGGTAAATGCAGAAGGAGCTGTGTTGAGCAGCAGCACAGCCAATTAGCTGTATTGGTGTACTGACATCAGATAATAAAGCAGCAAAAAGTCGCACCACTCGGGAGACCTAAATAAAGGCAATATACGCTTTATTATATAAAATAACACCGCTACACCGCTACGACCACAACAGGTGTGTAAAAAGCAAGGTAACCTCTACCGGTTTCGCTCAGTTAGCGTCATCAGGAGCCTGATGTTGCTAACTGAACAACCATGCACTTCCTACACCTGTATAATAGATGTGTTTATTATTATTAAATTATTGGGTCTGCACTCTTTTACTGTGGAGCTGTTTTGTTTGCTGTTTGTACTGACATCAGACATAGTGCGCGTCGGTGTCACAGCAGCAGAAGTCTTGACTCTGACCACAAACTAACAAAAACAGAGCCAGGGACTGTATTGCAGAATTTAAGTGCCACACAGTCCACGGGATGGGAGTCAGTGGTTGGTGCATGGATGGTGGAGGATAGTGGAGCACTCAACATCAACATTGGAAGTTGTGACATGAATGATTTGGGACCTGGGTGCAGCTGGCAGCAAGTAAGAAAGTTTTAAGCTGCAACATGCAGCATTGTAGCAGGGACTCAGAGCACCAGGGCATGCACTGGGGCACACATTTTTTGACTAGGGCACGTGCCCTGTTGTGTCCTGGTATAGCATCACGTATGTTTTCAATATGTGCCACTCCCCTTTAATTTGCACTGGTGTACTTGGTGATGGCCTTGGTGCCCTCAGACACGGCATGCTTGGCCAGCTCCTATGGCAGCAGCAGGTGCATGGCAGTCTGGATCTCCCAGGAAGTGATGGTCAAGGACTTGGTGTAGTGAACCAGGTGAGAGGCTTCAGATGCGATGCGCTCGAAGATGTAATTCACAAATGAGTTCATGATGCTCATGTCTTTGGAAGAGATGCCCATGTCTGGGTGAACCTGTTTCAGCACTTTGTACATGTAGATCGAATAACTCTATTTGTGGCTGTTTTGGCGCTTCTTGATGTATTTTTTCACGGTCTTCTTCACAAATTTCTTGGAGCCCTTCTTGGGTGCTGCTGGCTTGGCAATTTCTGGCATCATGAACAAACTTTTCGAACACTCTGTGTGATAATGCCAATGAAAGAGGCTCAGAGATATATAGCATCTATGTAACTCCCACCCACAAGTCTCCACCAATGATAAATGGCATGCAAATAATGGCTGTGAAGTTCAGTTTTCATTTGCCAATAATTCCCACCTGTCAGAGGCCAGATATGTTTTTACACTATGTGCAATTGGGCCCTTCTCCCTTTCTACCAAACCTGCTATGGAAAGGAACAAGAAAGTGATACTGAGACACCCAGATGCTGAGAATGTTGTAATTGATGCTAAGAGTATTGATGAACAATACAGCCCAATGTCACGGCTTTAGTAATTAGCTAACTTATGAACTCTGCAGTTTACCTTTTGCTGGATCACAAGGCACACCATCCTGAGTACCACTACTATGACCAGGGATCATATCTCTGCATTTTTCAAAAAGCCTGAGAGGAACATCAAGTGTTGTAGCCATGAAGAAATGGACCAAGAATTGGTGAGCAGTCCACCGTTACAGGGCCGAGATCTCAGGATTAAGGGATGGGTGTCTGAGGCAGACACAGCTAAAGGGATTGATTGATGACTGGTTGATTATAAAATGGAAGTTTACTACTACTAACAGTCAAAATAAAGCGAAAAGAAGGCTCAAAATATATGAAGGAATTCCAGAAGTAACACCTACTGGAATCAGCTACTGGTCAGCGTCATTGTTTTTATTTGTGCTATCATTGCATTGGTTGTTTGAGCCCAGATCATTCTGTACCACATGTATTGAAATGTATATCTGAGTCACAGTCACGCAGAATTGTGGTAATGTTAATTCTCCCCCGATTTCACCTTTTGGCATCCCAGCATACCTCTCAACCTCCTGCCTTATAAATCAGGGACAAGGCTTAAACAAATAAGGGACAAAAGACCAAAATCAGGGACACATCTTCAAAATTAGAGTTATCCACCCAGAAAGCTGGTAGAATATGGGGCTTAGTGCAAAATGCATTTTCTAAAGAAGAACAAGTCTGTAACTTTAATGCTTGACATTGTTTTGTGCTTACAGTCCCCTCTGTTTAGCCACAAAAACACAAATTTTAGGAGGGACAGAGTCACATTTTGAGGCAAAATCAGGGTTGTCCCTGAAAATCAGGGACATTTGAGAGGTATGCATCCCAGTGCTTCTTTCTGTCTGTCCCTTCTCTTCGGATGTCAGGCTCTCCCTTAGAATGTGATTGCAGGAGGCTATTCTCTTTGTGGAGCATTTGCGCCATCTAGCAGTCAAATGTGGCACTGCATTATATATTAGATAACTATACAAAAACGACCGAGCGAGGTTGTTATTGTAATTATAAGGCTACTCCAGCAGCACTTAATTTTAAATGTTTAAAAAGTAGCTACTAACTTTCTTTTGTTTTCCAAACTGGCAATTTTCAATTCACATTTAAATAGTGATTTGTGTGAAGGGCTCCTCAAGACTACTAAACATCTGGATCAGTCATTAAAGCAGCAGTACTACAAAAAATATTTGTGCTTTTGACAGTTTATTCCCTGTGCCTTGCTAATCATATACCTGGTACTCTTTCTCCATGGCATTGTACTATAGCTGGTAATTTGCTCAGTTATTCTCTGTATATTTCATGTCTGCCCCAGCATGTTGCACTGGAACCTCCTTTGCTGCCAACTGCACATGTAAATGACTTGCGGAACATCAGGAATGGTCAGCAGAGATCCCTCTGCTGTTGTCAAAAGATGTGATGTGATCTGAAAGAAAAAGCGCAGCTGAAATTAATCAACGCCATATTTGTTGCAACACTACAACACTTCAAAAATTTCAAATATCTAAAAACTAAAGATGACTGAAAAATATTTTACAGGTATGGAAACTGGAACTTTGGCCACATGCTTACAGCTGAAAACAAATTTTGATTGCTCACTTACTGATTTCATGAGTACTGCTGCTTTAACTGGCCATTGTGACCAGCCCAGTAACCAGACAGAGTGTGAAGGTCTCATTACTGTTCTATTAGCCTTATAATATGTGGTATACAGTGGCATCAAAAATGCAGCAACCTGATTGCCTGGCACCTTTCCTTAGTAAACCTAGCATCACCCCTGGGAAGGTGCCAGTCACCATCAACCACATCTAAACTCCCCTGAAATCACTCTGCAGTATTACCTAATCAGGAAGTGATCCATTACCAGTGTTGTGGCGCTACAGTAGATATAGCAGCTGCCTCGATTGCCTATCTAATCTGCTGCTTTCAACATACAGAGGCGACAGAAAAGTAAAAAACACAAAGAAATCTGAGGCAAATTACAGGGAGATAGTACACTGCCATCAGGAAAGATTACCAGGGACATGCTCAACAGAGCACTGGGAATAAACTGTCGAAAAGTGCGATTTTACATTGTACTGCTGCTTTAAACTCAGGACTCACAAAGACAGCAACTCTTACTGTCATGCCCAACCATAACAAAAAAAAAAACGTACTTTTAAAACAAACTGACTTTCAGATCAATAACCAACAGTCCACAAATGTAACACAAATAGCACAAAACTTTCTAATGAACAAAATTCACAAATCCTTTGGAAACTCTGACAAAAACAAAATTCACTCTGAAACCCTGCTCTGACAACTACGTATTCTACATTTGCCCTCAACTAGCAACCTGGCAGCAGTTTGTTCAAAAACTCCACCATGTCCGTTCAAATAAGAATCACATTCTTTAAAATATTGCCTGTGTTGTGGCCCTATAGCTTCTATGTTGTTTCTTCACCCTCAGTCAGGAGATGCAAAGATGGGTCCATCCAGACCAAGTAATTCCCTACCTAGCTAGAGCAGTTGTGCTGCTGCCTGCGCAGTAGCTTGATCAACTAATACTGATGATCCGGTCCCAAGCGAAGGGCAGCAGCAGCACGTATACGCATAGCAGTAACCCGGTGACAACGCTGTTGAGGTCATCTTAGATCGAACAGTGGCACAGGTGCAGAGGTTGGGAATCGATCACCTCAAATGAATCGTGGAATGAGCTGCAGTAGCTTTTGAAGGTACTGACCAGTTGTTATAGATCTACGAGGCCTTCAGCATTCGGTGGGTATTGCTGTCAGATGGGGAAGCTTCAGGAGACCCCATCATTAAAACGGGAAGGGGTATCTATTTGGAAGTGGAACCAGTCAGACTGAGGGAAGAAAGGGGTAATTGAGAAATGTTGCTGTAGTGCCACCTAACACTTCCAGCAACATACAGAAATTGTAATAGCTTTCTTTATGAGGTTGGTTGGGCACGGATTGCCATTTTAGCACTGATAATGGCAAATGATCCAAAGTGACTGGATAGTTGGAGTCTGTAATAGCATCTGTCAAATTTCACACTGCTGGCATACAATGTGCATTTATTTTTTGCTGGAACTGCAATTTCTATTGACTTAAGTTAACAGCACAGCCCATTGAAATCATTATAAGAGAACTATTTTGGAGGATTGTAATAATATAAGCACTGTTTTCCTTATTTAAAATAAAATACACAAACAAAATCAACACCAAAGACAAAAAAGCAATATTTATTCATTTTATAATCACAATATCCCACTTGAGGGTGTGGGTGATGCCAGGATTTACCACATACTGATGGTATATTGCAAATACGTCTAGGTCAAATATTTAATCATTAAAATCATAACCTGAAACACGTATGTGTGCCTGTAAGTAGTGTATTCGAGGACAGTGACAAGCGGACACAACAGCATGTAATGGGGAAGAGAGAAGTAAACTAAGATCATTAAGGCTGCAGCTCTGAAAATTTCCAGGTCCACTGTCCCCACCCAAGTTACTTCCCATTTGGATTGTAGTTTTATTTTAAGTGATCTTCTAAGTTTCAAGTTTAGGTTATGTCTTCAAGAAATGGTAACTGATTCGATACTAATCTCCTCAGCCATCCATAGTGAAGCACTGTAGCCGTTTACATAAATATTCTTAAAAACTAAATATGACACGGCTGAACTCTGATAAGTTTTATTGTTTCTATTGGTATCCAGTGAGAATAGTGACTGTAAAAAGTGACTGCTAAAACAATGACTCATTTACAGTGCTATCCTTATAGGCTACCCATAAAGTAGTGACCTATCTCAAGGTGATGGTAGCGTAGGGACGGAAGGGAGGAATAGCCAGGGGAGAGGAGGGTTGGGGAAAGGGTTTGTGATGGGGTGGTGTGTCTGCTGCAGCTGAGCTAGCAGTGTGGTGTGGCAGTGGCGTGACTAGCTCTGGCCGACAGGTACTGGGTTTGGGGCTCAGGACTGGGTGAAACATTTGACACTGCCTGCTGTGGCTGTTTGTTTTCATATGGTGTCACCCTTACGATATGCACCCCCTGAAGTTGGTAATCATAATCAGGGGGTGAGGAACACCCAGTATCAACATTTACTTTAACTCTGGATGTCTTCTCAGCATGTATACCGATTTGCTTTTTGGTGATATACACTTGCCATAATAAGCGATAAGCTGTTTTGTGATTGCTATTGTGGCATGGAACCATTCCATCACCTATACTTATCCCAACAAGTTCCCAAGTCAATAACTGGCCATATCTCACCTACTGACCCAAATCAGCTCTGTCCTCCAGTCTTTCTAGTCAAATTTATGGCTGCCTGGGACCAAGATGCCCCCTTTGGGAAAACCAAGGCTGTGACTCCCGCGTCCTTGAATCCCTCCCATGCCTGACAAAAGTTAGCATTCAGAAGGTGTAGAAGACACAGAAGAGGGTGAAGAAGCTGTATCTGGAGAAACAGAAGGAGGCAGGGAAATCAGTTAGAACGACAAAGATGCAAACAGAGAGAAAATAGTTAAGAAAGTAAAGAAAAGGGACAAGACTTTGTTTAGGTATGTAAGCAACAAGAGAAAGACCAGCGGATGGATTGTAAGACTAAGAGGAGGGAAGGGGAGAACTGTTTGAAGTGCGGCCAAGAAAAGTAGACATCTTGAACAAATATTTTGTTCAGTGTTCATAGAAGAAAGGAAGGAGGGCCACAGAAAATTGATGGAGCATCGGAGGAAGGACGGTGACCAGTGGGGTGCCTCAGGAATCTGTGCTGGGACCCGTCCTCTTCAATGTCTTTATTAGTGACATTACAGAGGGGCTGGAGGAAAGGTCTGCCTGTTTGCAGAATACACTAAAATCTGGAATAGGAGTAAACACTTTCGAGGCGGAGAATGACAGTGCATCTGAAAATGTTACAGAGTGAGTCAAGGGATGGCGACTGCAGCTTCAATGCAAAAAAATGCAAAATCATGCACTGACACAGATACCAGGAGGAGGTACTAAATAGGAATAGAGGTATTGACCACCAAACAGGAAAGAGACCTGGGCGTTATCATATCTAATGACCTAAAGGTGGCTGAGCAGTGTGACAGGGTGGTCAGGAAGCTAGTGGGATGCCAGGTTGCAGGGAGGGGGCTCACCAGCACAAAGATGGGAAGTGGTATTACCCTGTGTGACATCACTGGTGAGCTCCACCTAGCTACTGTGTCCAGTTCTGGAGACCTCATCTCTGGAAGGACATAAAGTGGAAGAAGTCAGAGGAGATCAACCAAAAATGTTGCTTAGTCTGCATCAAAAGCCCTCTGAGGAAGACTGAAGGACACTGGAGGAATGCAGAGGCTGAGGGTGATCTGACAGAAATGTTCAAATACCTTAATGGAATAAATAAGGTTCAAGAGAATAATCTTTCAGAAAAAAAAATGCTTGAGTAAGAACAAGGAGTCATGCCAGGAAGCTGGAAGGGGTTGACTCAGGAAGATGTGAAGTACTCTTTCACTGAGAGGTTGCTGGATGCCTGGAACAGCCTCCCGATGGTGGTGGTGGGAGAAAAAATTTGAGGGGTTCAAGAAAGCAAGAGATTATCATAGGAACCTTAGTAATAAGACAAGAGGATAAGCCAGAGAATCATGTAGGGTCTGTGGTGTTACAGTAGAGAAAGGGAAAAATGGGCAGACTAGGTGGACCAAGTGGTCCTATCTGCCATCAAATGTTATGTTTCTATTATTCAGGATCAGGGTTACTGATAATCATTCTGTTATCTCCTGGGTAACTAAGAACAGAACAGGATACTCAGCAAGGGACAGCTGTCTGAAAAAGCAACATTTATTATTCTTCCTGAGTTTATCCTGACAAATCCATTTTGATCCTGGTTAATAGGGAGGGGTAAAGGAACATATCCCCCCAGCCTGAACCTGAACATACTAACCTCTTATTTATTTTTGTATTTATTGAAATGTTTCACCAGGAAGGCACACTGAACAAGTTGTTCGTCTCCCGGTGTGACCTGGGGGAGGAGGTACAGGGAGTAAACACATAATATAAATACAGACAGACATTTCACAGGTATCACTATATACAATATGACAGTAACCTTTGGTGCAAAGGTTGTAAACTTGCACCAAAGGGGCAAAAGTTGCATCCTAAACAGAAATGACCCCTTCCCTTTGCCAGTGGGTCAAAATAGATGCATCAGCTCTGTAAAGGAAGGGAACATGAACTGTTCACAATCTGCCATTCTTATGTTTTAACCCTGTAAGTTCCTCTTTAGACTCACATACTTTTTTTATATAATTATAAGGTTTTAATTAGGTGGTTTCTTTAACCTTACAGTAACAGCCCTGTGGGAGATGTGTGTGGGGTTTCATGTAACTGTGATGCCCGCGATCGGGCTGGTGGGGGCACAGGGACCGAGTTGAGGGCCAGCCAGGGTGGCAGCTGCTGTGTTGCGCCTGCAATACAGCAGCTCACCTGTGGGTGGCCCTCAACTTGATCCTTTTTTTGGCTCAAGGTTGTGCAGGCGCTGGTTGGTTGCAGATGTAACCTCTGCACAACCCGACTGAATATCAGGTCTGCAGGTTATGCATGGTTCCTCCCCCTCCTGTTGAGCATGCATTCATTTGCATTGCTCTTTTGCGCAACCTGTTGCCAGTGGAGCAACTACCTCCTGCTGAATATCGCAGAATGGCGCAATGTAGGACTTGCGCATGCGCAACCCTGTAGCGCATGGAGCAACCCTTTTGAATATCTGGGCCAGTGTGGTTAGCCACAGCTTGATTGTTAATGATAAAAAATATAAAAGCTCTTAAAAGGTGCCTATGTAGACTTAATAGGGGGGTCAGGCTGATCTCTGTATTACTGACAGCAATGGGTAAGCCTAGTATGCCATTTAAAAGAGCTTTTCATGGCTTTCAAACTATGAAACTTGCCCAATAAGAAACATGATAGTAACAGAATGTGACAGCAGATAAGATCCACCTACCTACTAGCTGAACTACCTGGCCAGCTGCTTAGTTTGATTTGGTTTTGGAAGGGTGGAGTTACAAAGTGTGAGAACAAGATATAGGAAACATTTTGCAATGAAACAATACATATAAACTAAGGGTTAGTTCATAATGCCATGTTTTATAATGGTTTACTTTTGTATGTTTTAGAACTGTGTCAGATCAGGGGAAGTTGTATATGGTGCGTGGTAGCAAACCACTGGCACAAATAGACGCAGCTTTCTACATCAATAACAGTTTATCAGATTATGCATTAAATGAACAGCACGTAATTTACCACCATAAATCATATTCTGTGAACTGGCGGACAGGAGTGTTAATAACCAATTTATTTTTGAGTACTGAAATCAGTCCACTCTCCGAAAATAAAGAACATAGAAGACACAGGCAAAATAAAATACAAAGAAATGCATGTTTGGTTATTTCTTTGTGTGTGTGTAAAATGAAGGTTACCGCTTCATACACTGACTGTCAAATAGGTTTATTGTATTTGGTGCCGCGCCGCATGTCGCCACTAGATGGCGCCAACGCTCCACGGATAGGATAGTCTCCCGCAATCCAGTTCTAAGGGAGAGCTTAGCATTGGAAGAGAAAGGGGCGCAAAGAGAGAGAGAAATGCTGGTATGCCAGATGGTGAAACAGATTTCTAATATTCAGCCTGTTGATGTCAGTAACATCAGGGAAATGAACCATTAGATCAGAAAAGTTGTGTTTTGTATAGCAGTTATGTGCGACTGTGCCTCAGGTTGATCTATATATTGAAAAAAAGCTCTACACTTCAGAATAAACTGGGCTCAAACAACTGATTCAATGGCAGGATAAATAAAAATATGAATGCTGACTAGTAACTGATTCATGCAAGTGTTGTTTTGCCTCCATTATTTCTGGATCTGATCAACAGCAATCGGTTGCCATTTGATAACCAGGCAATCAGCGAAGAGCGCGGGCTTTTTCAAACGAGCCTTACTGTTGGGAGCGCGCGCGGCTGTGTCCCTCCCTCCCGCCGCTGTAACCCCGAGACCCCGGCCCTCGGAGGGCAGAGCGCTCAGCGCCTCTCGGTTCCTGTGTTCGTGGTTAGGACACCCGGTGTTCTCTCGGGCTTTCTGACAAACGCCGAGATGATCCCCGGCGTGTAGCATACCGCTACCATACCTCTCAATCTCCTTCCTCAAAAATCAGGGACACGTCTTCAAAATTGGTGGTATCCACTCATGAAGCTGGTAGAATAAGGGGTTTTGTGTAAAATGCATTTTCTAAGGAAGAACAAGTCTGTAATTTTAATGTTTGACATTATGTTGTGCTTACAACTCCCACTGTTTGGTCATGGGAACACGATTTCTAGGAGGGACACAGTAACATTTTGAAGCAAAATCAGGGACAGTTGAGAGGTATGAGCGCTACTCGGGAAGGTGTGCCTTGCAATCCGCCAGAATGTGAACTGCAGAGCTGGCAGTGTTTGTAAGGGAACTAATACTGCAGCTCTGGCATTCGGAGACCATGCCTCGCAACTCTATACTCATACATCGGGGACAAAGACCCCAAATCAGGGACACGTCTTAAAAACGGATACTATTTACTTAGAAAGCTGACAGCATAAGGGGATTCTGTAGGATGCATTTTCTGAAGACGAACAAGTCTCCAGAAAGGGAGGCGAATTTTGAGTCAAAATCAGGGACAGTTGAGAGGAATGTCAAACAAAGACTCCGGTTTCAAAACTATCGAAATTAATATTTTGTCCGAGACTGGGTAGCTCAGAGTTTGTAGTCGCTTCTTTTTCTTACGCAACTGAAATAGTAGACAGGCTAGAAATCAGCATGTCACGTGCTATTGGTGGAATGAGAAACTATAGCTGGCATCTGATAGGTGGACTAAAGAGCAAATGAAAACGGAACTTCTCAAGCCTCTATTTGCATGCCATTCGTGATTGGTGGAGGCCTGTGGGTGGAGCTAAACATATGCTATATAAGTTGGAGCCCTTTTTTCGTTTATTATTATTTTCAACGTTACTATTTGATTTGTATATTTATAATGCCTGAACCCGCCAAACCAGCAGCGCCCAAGAAGGGCTCCAAGAAAGTGGTGAAGAAGCCCACCAAAAAGGATGGCAAGAAGCGCAGAAAGAGCCGCAAGGAGAGTTACTCGATCTACGTGTACAAAGTGATGAAACAGGTTCACCCGGACACGGGCATCTCTTCTAAGGCCATGAGCATCATGAACTCGTTTGTGAACGACATCTTCGAGCGCATCGCGGCCGAAGCCTCCCGCCTGGCTCACTACAACAAGCGCTCGACCATCACTTCCCGGGAGATCCAGACTGCCGTGCGGCTGCTGCTGCCAGGGGAGCTGGCCAAGCACGCCGTGTCTGAGGGCACCAAGGCGGTCACCAAGTACACCAGCGCCAAGTAAAGGGGCCGCAGGGAGGGGCAGCACACATCGGTAACCCAACGGCCCTTTTAAGGGCCACCCACCTTCTCTAAAGAGAACTGTAAGTGCAGAAATTGTGATTGCTGACATTTTCCTTTCTTGTGTTTCCACTTTATTTAATGGAATTGCACGCTTGGCATAAATGAAGCGGTATAGCTCAGGTGGAACTGTAAGCAGTATTTTGAGTGATTATTTTGTCTTTAAATGGACTTGCAGTTTTGCTAAGTACAGTTTTCATAACCAAGTAGTTAAGTGTGTTAAAACTAGCTGAGAACTTATTTATGAGGTGGGTCAAATGGCCAATAAGGTGGGGATGAATGTGGTTTGCTAAGGATCGCTACTGTTCCCAAAAGTTATCATCCCAACACTATAGGTCTGTGAAATACTAGAGGATGGCGTGCAGTACGTTTATTTTACAGATACAAGCAAAGTATTCTTTTCCTTTGATATTTTATGTGTTATGGAACCGCTTTCGGCCACAAGGTTGCGCAAGAGCTCACAGAACGAGTAACATGGGGTTAATTTGTTTCAAACATTTTATTTGTCCAAATATATTGCACAAACGCCCTAAATTATCAGATTAGGTACAAAGGCAGTATTAACAACTTGGGACAGTAATTTTCAGGACGACTTAAATGTATTTAAAACTAATAGCGATCAGGCGGTTCACGAAATAGGCTCAGAATCTACATTGGGAGCACATGGGTGAAATTAAAATTGAGGGCATTTACTTTAGGGGACACTCCGGGAAGAGGGAAACTAAACCACAAATGTAATTGCGAAAGTAAGTCAGTAGTAAGGCTCAGGTGTATCAAATACTGAAACTGCTGCGGCAATGGGTGAAACTGAATTTAAATGTGAAGTTATTATGAAATTAAATATCAGCTCAATTATCTAGTATAATTAGACGCTTAAACAGTATATTCACACCAATTATGTTTTAACTTCATTGTTTTCTTATTTGCCTATTCCTTCTTGTTTCTCTCTTTTAAACTTTCCCCTGCTGTTGGTTTATTGTAGATAATTCAGCAGTTATTTCACCGAGTCTTTCACAATGCAACTGATTCACCCTTGTAACCAGTCAATTAACATCACAGTCTGTTTAGGTGAACAGTGCTGTGCCATAAACATAGTGACTGTGAGGTTAACAGGGAACAGGCAAACTATCTCTGTACAGGACTGCTGAAGTGCATTGTAAATCATTGAAAGGAATATTACAAATGAAACAAAAAGTGTCTAGTATACTGTAGCAGCTGAAACATATAATTCAGGAAAGCACATGCTGAAGTGCAGCAGTTTCACAAATAAATAAGTAAATAAATGAATAAACATGTACATTCCAGCCTCTCGTTCTGTTATGTTATCTATCTAGGAACAAGTAGGCTTGGTGGTGGACTAGGCATTTTCCTTGAATATTTCTGTGTTTCCGTTTACATGGTGGTGGGTGCTTATTACAAATAAATAAATAAAAAAGTACTTATTTGTTGCACTGCAGTTCATTTGTTCTGATGCACTCATGTGTTTGATTGTATCCGTGCATTTTTACATTCCTGTCAAATCTTCTGCTAAATAAAATAGTGCTTGTACTCCAATACCCTACCCCCGGGATGCACCAGGAGACGAGCAACTTGTTTGTTCAGTGTGCCTTTCCTGGTGAACTTTTCAATAAATAAATAAAATTAAATAAGCAGTCACACATTGGCTCTCCCAACAGTCACCTTTTTCATATAAGTGTGGAGAGCCTGCATGCATACACTGACAGGGAGACACTTTCAGCACCCTCTGCACTAATCAGTTATAAATGTGTCAAAATGCCACAGTAGGTTACGAGTCAATAGCATTGGCCCCAAGGAGACTCACCACTCTATCAGCGGAAGATTCTGCTGTCAGTGAACCATATAAATATCCAGAGAATGCATGGTCACAAGTGGGGTCCCACAGGGATCAGTGTTGGGGCCCCTACTATTTAATCTATTTGTAGGGAACACTGTGGAGGGCCTGGAAGGGGGTTTGAGTCTGTTTGCTGATAATACTAAAATCTCCAATACAGTAGACACTCAGGAAGGGATAGTAAGAGTGCAGAGATTTGGGGAGGCTCAAGGCAGCGTTCATTCAACACAAAAAAGTGTAGAATCATGCATCTTGGTTACAGGAACCAGAGGGCAGGGTACTGTATGGGGGCAGAGATCTGGAGGTAACAGAGCATGAAAAGTATCTAGGCATCACTATATCAGGGGACCTGAAGGTGGAAAGGCCCTGTGGGAGAGCAATGGCTAGAGGCAGCAGAATGCTGGGATACATCAGAAGGGGGACTACCAGTAGAAAAAAGGAAGGCCATACTGCCCTTGTACACCAATCTTGTTAGACTGCATTGGGAATCTGGAGTCCAGTTCTGAGTCCATACCTCAAGGAGGCGGGCGAGTTCAGAGAAGAGCAATGCAGATGGTAAAGGGCTCAGCCTCCTGTCTTATGAAGAAAGGTTGAGAGATTTGAACATGTACTCCCTGGAACAGAGGAGGGAGAGGGGAACATGATTGAGACCTTCAAGAACCTTAAGGGTATAAACCGGGAGCCAGTGGAAAGCATCTTCCAGCTGAAGGGAAATGAGAGGATGAGGGGCATGGTTTGTAGGTGAAGGGGGAGAAGTTCAAGGGTAATATTAGGAAGTACTATTTCACAGAGAGGGTGGTGGATAAGTGGAATAGGCTCCCAGAGTGGTGGTTGGAGAAGCAGCAGTGGAAGGCTTCAAAAAGGCATGGGACAGCCACAGGGGAGTGTTAAGGGTGGAGGGTACATGTCCTAGCAGATAGCTAGACAAAATGGGAAAACTGGGTGGGCCTGTTGGTTCATTTCATCTTTGCTGAAGTCAAGGTAGGTGACATCAACTGCTCCCCCTTGGTCCACCATTCTGGTTACCCAGTTAAAGAAATCTATGAGATTAGTTTGACAGAACCTTCCTTTTGTAAACCCATGCTGTCTTGGATCCTGTGCTCCTATGTATTCCAGGTGTTGCACTATCCTTTTCTTAAGGAGTACCTCCATAATCTTGCCCACTACTGAGGTAAGACTGACTGGTCTGTAGTTCCCTGCTACCAGTCTTGTGGAGCGGGATCACATGAGCTCTTCTCCAGTCTTCAGGGACCCCTTCTGTGCTCAGAGACTCACTAAACAGTTCTGATAATGGCTCTGCTAGTTCCACCCTTAGCTCCTTTAGTACCCTGGGATGTATGCCATCAGGTCCCATTGCCTTGTCCACCCTGAGCTTATCGAGCTCTTGTGGGACCCTTTCTTTTGTGAAGGGACTAGTGCCTACCTCCCTCCCTCCTGTGTCCATGGTGTTGAGCTGTGGGCCCTGCTCTACCTTCTCTTCAGTAAATACTAAGCAGAAGTATCTATTTAGGATAGATGCTTTTACATGGTCCTCCTCCTCACATGCCCCCTCTGGACTTTCTCCTTTCACCAATGTATCTAGAGAAAGTCTTGTCACCTTCTTTTACTGTCTGTGCTAGTGTTTCCTCAGTTTGGTCCTTTGCCTGCCTTACTGCCTTCCCTGCTTCCCTTAGGGAAGTTTGGTATGCCTCTCTATCTTCATCCTGCTGCGTTCCCTTATATTTCCTAAAGGCCAGCCTTTTGGCTCTGACCTTTTCTGCTACTGTTTTTGAGAACCAAAGTGGTTTCCTTCTTTTACACTTCCTTTTCTCTCTAACACAATGTGATGTTGCTTCAAGTATTACTTCCTTAATGCTTGCCCACTTTGCCTGTACCCCTTCACCTGTATTTCTTTTTGTCAGGGCTAGCTTAACACTGTTGGCCATCTTATCAAAATCAGCTCCTCTGAAGTCTCATATTTTTGCCTCAGGATGGGATGATTTAGTTGTAGTGGCCAAACTGAACCATACCATGCGATGGTCACTGGCCCCCAGGTGACCTTCCACCTGAAGTTCTGTGATCCTTTCCCTGTTAGTCAGTACTAGATCTAGGATAGCCCTGTCTCTTGTGGGATGTTGTAACAGTTGTTCAAGTTCCTCCCCTGCAGGGCATCCATCTTGTCTAACATAGAAACATAGACTTTGATGGCAGATAAGGACCGCTAGGCCCATCTAGTCTGCCCATTGCCCTACCTACAGGAAGGCCAGCAGATCCTAGTTAACCAACAGCCTATTTCTTCCTACCCCCCACAAGAATTGCCTTATGTCTGTCCCATGCATTCTTGAATTCTCCCACAGTTTTAGACCCCACAACCTCCTCAGGAAGGCTGTTCCATGCATCCACTACCCTCTCTGTGAAATAATACTTCCTCACATTGCCCCTGAACCGCCCTCCTTCTATCTTTAAATTGTGTCCCCTTGTTCTTGCAAGTCTCTTGTTCTGAAAGATGCTACCCTCTTGGACCTTGTTGATTCCACTGAGGTACTTAAACGTTTCTATCATGTCTCCCCTCTCCCTTCTTTCCTCAAGGGTATACATATTAAGCTCCTTTAGTCTCTCCTCATACAGCTTCTCTTGCAGACCATGCACCATTTTAGTTGCCCTCCTCTGGACTGCCTCTATCCTGTCTATGTCCTTGTGGAGATGGGGTCTCCAGAACTGGACACTGTACTCTGTAGTTCTGGCAGATGTTCCTGCTGGTATTGACCAATCTGTATTGGCATGTTGAAATCTCCCATTATCAGAACCTCCCCTTTAGCTGTCATGTTTTGTATATCTTCTAACAGTAATGTGTCTATGTCCTACTCCTGGTCTGGGGGTCTGTAGACAACCCCCAGTTCTTATGGCTGTCCCATTTCCTGTTTCCAGGGTGACCCACAGTTCTTCTGGCTCCTTATGTGCATTCTGAATTTCTGTAGCTTTGATATTTTCATTGACTTACAGGGCCACTCCACTCCCCCTTTTTTGCAACTCGGTCTCTTCTGAACAGTACATAGGCAGGTACTGAAGTCTCCCAAATGTGGTTACTGGTAAACCATGTCTCGCTAATTGCTGCTATGTCCTGTTTAGTCTCTGTCATTATTGCCTGCAGGTATGGGATCTTGTTTCCCAGACTGCAAGCATTTGAGTACATGATTTTCCATTGGCCAGGTTTCAGTGTGTTAGTTGTTGGGTGAGGTCTGGCGTTTCCCCTGTGCATTGTATGGGGAGCTGGACATTTTTCCTTACTTGGTGATGCAAATTAACTACAAACATGCTGAACTCCTGTGTGACCACTAGCTGGGGGGTGTTCTTCCCATTCACCGTATGGGGTGCTGCATTTGCTGGTTTAAATTAAAGACACAACTGACCTGCTGGCAAGATTGTTAGTCCCTATGTGTACCAGGATGTCAATGTTTTCCCCTGTTTTGTGAACAATTTTAACAATGTCAGTTCAGTCGGTCAGTTGTGGAGACCAAGGAAGACCTGACTAGGCTGGGTGACAAACTATTATCTATTTCGTCCGGCATCTCCTTCTCTGAGATCCTGCCAGTCTGGGAGAGGGGAGCAGATGGACGGAAGGTCAGAGAAGGGGAGATAGGGGAGCTAAACACATGGCTCAAGGACTGGTGCCAGGAAAAAGGACACAGATTTGTAGGGAACTGGCAACAGTTTTTGGATTTCCTATTTGCTTTTTTTGTTTTGGTTCCTGTTTTGGACGAGTTTTGTTGTGCTAGCTCCTGTGCTGCAGTGTCCTGCTCTGCAGTGTCCTCTGCCCCTTTGTTTGATTTCAGAAATAAAGGCAGATACTTCTTTGTAGTGTTTATATGATTTTTCGAGGCAATATGTTGGCGAGCACTGAGTGATGGGGCACCCAATTTGCCCCTCCTAACCACATGCCAACTTACTGGACCAACTACCCTCTGTGGTCGAGATGCTCCTGTTCGATGTTGGGGAAATGGTGGGTTGTTCTTATAATATGATTCCTCTTGAATATGAAATTTGAGGCACGCAATAGAAACATAGAATCATAGAAGTTGACGGCAGATAAGGACCGCAAGGCCCATCCAGTCTGCCCATTTCTTTTTCTACCTTATAAATGTGCCATCGGCCTTTGCTCTGTCAGTGGCCTATCTATTCATAGTCATTTGTATTGCTCCCTTATGCCTATCCCATGCCTGTTTGAAGCCCTGCACTGTATTCATAGCTACCACTTCTTGTGGTAAGCCATTCCATGCATCCACCACCCTTTCTGTGAAAAAGAATTTCCTCACATTCCCCCTTAATTGGCCCCCTCTAATCTCATGCTGTGTCCTCTTGTCCTGCTATTTTTCTTATATTTAAACATGTTAGACTCTTTCACCTTGTTTATGCCCTTAAGGTGTTTGAATGCCTCGATCATATCACTCTCTCCCTCCTTTGCTCAAGGGTATACATATTGAGCTCTGTTAATCTGTCCTCATATGTCTTCTGATGCAGTCCCTGCACCATTTTGGTTGCCCTTCTCTGGACTGCCTCAATTTGGTTAATGTCCTTGTGAAGGTGTGGCCTCCAATACTGCACGCAGTACTCCAGATGGGGCCTAACCAGTGTCTTGTACAGAGGATTATTACCTCCCTCTTACGACTTGTGATACCCCTACTAATACACCCTAACACCCCCCTAGCCTTACCTACTGCTTTAGAGGTCTGCTTGGATGTTTTTAGGTCATCAGTGATGATGATGCCCAAGTCTCTTTCTTCCTTTGTGACTGCTAGCAACTCCTCCCAGCCTATAGGTGGCTTCAGGGTTCTCTTCCCTATGTGCATGATTTTGCACTTCTTTGCATTAAATCCAGTTGCCACTCTTCTGACCATTCTGCTAGTTTATCAGATCTCTTCTCATTCTTACCCCATCTGGATCATCTACTCTGTTGCAGATCTTGATGTCATCTGCAAACAGACAAGCCTTACCCTCTAGTCCATCTGCAAGGTCACTAATGAAGATGTTGAAGAGGACTGGCCCCAGGACTGATCCCTGAGGTACCCCACTTGTGACTTGCATCTCTTCAGACTGTATACCATTTACCACCACTCTCTGTTTTCTGCCGTCAACCAGTTTGCACCCAGTTGACCAACTTCTGGCCCACCCCGAGCCTACCCAGCTTATTTATCAATCTTCTATGTGGAACAGTGTCAAAAGCTTTGCTGAAGTCAAGGTAGGTGACATCAACTGCTCCCCCTTGGTTCACCACTCTGGTTACCCAGTCAACGAAATCTATGAGATAAGTTTGACAGGACCTTCCTTTTGTAAACCCATGCTGTCTTGGATCCTGTGCCCCTATGGATTCCAGGTGTTGCACTATCCTTTCCTTAAGGAGTGCCTCCATAATCTTGCCCACTACTCCACAATCTCTGCCCATGCTGCCTGGAGCTGAGCTCTAAGATCTCCAGTGGCCCAGCATGTAGGGCAGTGTCTTAAATCCTGTAAAACTGCCTTTCTGAAAAGTGTTCCACAGTATCTGCAGTTAAGGATATCCATTCCAGATAATTTGCAGGGTTTATAACCTGGTCAGAGGAATTAGAAGAAAGAAAATGCAAGCAAAGTTTGATTTTTTTTTTGTAGAACTTGTTATAACAAGTAAAATTACTAGTGCCCCTGTAAATGAGGTCATCATGTGGATACCCCACTGATCCTCCCCGTTCTGCTTTGCCACAGAAAATGTCACGACTGTGCTACCCTATAAAAGGAGTGCAGTGTGGGGTGGCTGGGCCCTTCCCCTGCCAAAAAAGAAGAACCACGGACGAAAGAAACAAGGAGGTAAGAGTAGAAACAATCAGTCAGCAACAAATGCAGTAACCCTGAAAGCTTATCCTAATGCTAGATAAAACTGTAAATCATGTAAAGCACCACCTGTAATAATTTCACCTGGGAGGGGAGGAGTTGGAGGCCTCAATAGGGGAAAAAGACCTAGGGGATGTTGGGATGCATCGTAAGGGGGATCACCTCTAGGAGCAAGGAAGTGATTCTGCTGCTGTACAATGGACTGGTTAGACCACACCTTGAGTAATGTACAGTACCGGAGACCACACTTGAAGAGGGACATACAGCTCCTGGAGAGGGTACAGAGGAGGGCAACTAAGATGATACAAGGGCTAGGGGATTTGACGTGTGAGGACAGACTTGAGGAGCTCTGCCTGTTTTCATTGGAGGAGAGGATAGATGGAGGGACACGATTGAGGTCTTCAAGTACCTCAAGGGAATAAATAGGGTAAACATGGAGGGAATCTTTAGACTAAAGCAGGGAGGTATCACCAGAGGGCATGGTTTGAAGATGGAAGGGTGAGGAGGGAAAAGGGGAGGTTTTCCACTGAGAGGGTGGTGGACCCTTGGAATGCACTGCCTGGTGACCTGGTTTAGAGATCCACAGTGGAGGGCTTCAAGAGAGGGTGGGACAGACACAGAAAGTGGATGTATCAGATGATGGCCTGTCCCTGGGGGGTGAGGATGGATGATAGGGGTTTCTGGAACACAAGGGGGGGGCCTCTGCACCCAACTAGGGATCTGAGGTTCGAGCAGACTCGATAGACTGTAAGGCCTAATCTGCTGGCAAATAGTATGTTAGTATATATCCTGTAAGAAACACTTCACTACAGAGAAAAATAAAGCAGTAACAAAAGATATACCTTGTAAAAGACAATTTGAATCAGAAGATTACAGCAGTAATCTGTAGGCATACCCTGTAATAATGCAGCAGAAGGTATACCCAGCAACAACAATTTGAATCAAAGAAAAATAAAGCAATAAAATGTTAGCAACAAACAGTAACAATCCATGTGAGTACAAAATAAAAACAACAACACAGTAAATCTGCCTAGCCAAAAAAAAATCTTAATCCTTTCCCTTTCCCGTAAGGTTCTTTGTTCTGTCCTTTCAAGCAAGCTAGAAGGAAAGAGCTCAGGTGAAGCTAGGTGCCTTGGCCAGCAAATCTAGTCTTCCACTTGAGGTGAGACAGGAGAGAAAAAGGATATTCTTGTATCTTGTGGTTCCCTGTTACTAAGAAAAGCTCTGGATCCAAGAATATCCGTGTTGTGTATGACTGCTCATACATAGATACATAGACAGTGTCGGCAGATAAGGGCCTATGGCCAACCCAGTCTGCCCATTTGAGCTTGTAAGTTCAGTTTGTTTTCCTAGAAGTCTGTTGCCCCTTGCCCCTGACCTCCAGTATTCCTTTATGTCTAACCCATGCATTCTTAAATCCTGTGATTTTCAGCCCCCACCACTTCCTCTGGCAGGGTGTTCCACTTGTCCGCCACCTGTTCTGTGAAGAAATCCTTCCTCATGTTTCCTCTGAATCATCCTCCCTCCAACTTCATCCCATGCCCTCTAGTCCGGAACATCTTTTTCGCTTAAAAATAGTGTATTCCTGCATCCTGTTCCTCCCTGTGAGATACTTGTATGTCTCTATCATATCCCCTCTCATGGGTCATGGATCCTGGTTGTCGGGAGGTGGGTTTGCTGACAGGATCACCTTCGGGTCTTTGGCTTGGGGGGGGCCCAGTTAGCTACCTCAGACTGGGTACAGAACCTGGGCATTATTTTTGATGACTGCCTGACCCTTAAACATCAGGTGTCTACTGTTGTCAAAACCTTTTTCTACCATCTGAGGAATATAGCCTGGTTGAAGCACCTGGTTCCTGCTGAAGACTTCTTAAAGAGCATGTCCCCCTCAAACATATATAATAGGGGACCTGCTCCACTGTTGAGGGGTATGGAAACTTATACATGCTTTCCCACAGGTAAATGGTTATAACACCCTGAATTTGCACCCCCTTAAAAACAGAGCCATGTCTGACACACCCCCAGGCAGGTACCCCAACCTCCTTTTGTGATGTCAGAAGACGAAGGCTGCTTGTGTGTGCTCCATAGATCTATATTGGTGCCATTTGTCAATGATGTTTAGTACTATTTAGAGTTGCCACTTGGAACAATGAAAGTGACTGCTCCAGTAAACAGGGACTGCAATTCCAGCAACTGCTTTGATTTTCTACATGGCACCTCTAGATAGTATTAAACGCCATAGACATGACACATATATACAGGTTTCTGACATGCACCCTCAGTATTCATTTTCTGACATCGCAAAATGAGGCATGTCAGACAAGGCTTTGTTTTTATAGGGGGGCAAATTTGGGGTGCTATAACCTTTTAACCAGAGGGAAGTGCATAGAATTTTTAATGCCCCTCAACAGTATAGCAGATCTGCTATTATATATGTTTGAGGGGAGCTGGGTGCCTGACAGTAGGTACCTGCTCTTTAACCCTGGGCTCAGGACCCTCACGGCAACACTTGCCACTCCAACTAACCTCTTCCCCAGATGTCAGTGATAAAATTTGCTGCTAACATTACTCTGTTATCTCTGCAGTTGAGGAAGAAGAGGCAGGTGTTTGTGTGTTGTGTGATCTGACTGAAACATTCAAACACTTTAAAGCAGTACTACTAAATCAGGAAGTAATCTATCAAAATTCTGCTTTTTGACTGTAAGCATGCTGCTAAAGTTCCAGCTTCCATACCTGTACATATTGTTTTCAGTCATCTTTAGTTTTTAGATATTTGCAATTTATTTGAATTGTTGTAGCACTACATTAAATATGGTGGCTGACTCATTTTCAGCTGCACTTTGACAAATTTTCAGCTGCACTTTTCCTTCAGGTCATATCACGTCTTTTAACTACAGCAGAGGGACCCTCTGCCGACCATTCCCAATGTCCCTGCAAGTCATACAAATGTGCAGCTGGCAGCAGAGGGGGTTCCAGGGCAACACGCTTGGTGACAGAAATGTAAAGGAAGCAGAAGATAACGGAGCAAATTACTCTGTGATAATACAATGCCAGTGGGAAAGAGTACCAGGCAAGGTGGGACGAATCAGTCTGTGAGCTGGTGGTCAGTTTGGTGACCAGCTTTCAAAATCTGATAGCCAAACCAATATCTGTAGTGGCCATTCTTTTTAAGGGCTCAAAAATCACTTTGTAGGCAAGTAGCCATGTTGACTAATAACTTTCAAAATCAGGTAGCCAAACCAAATATTTAAGTAGCCATTGGCCACCTGGCTACCCTATTTGTCCCACCCTGGTAACAGGTATATGATTAGCAGGGCACAGGGAATAAACTGTCTAAAAAGTGCAGTTTTCTTTTTTGTAGTATTGCTGCTTTAAGGGTATTAACAAGATGAAAGAGTCTAACATGTTTCAATATAAGAAAAATAGCAGGACAAGAGGACACAGCATGAAATTAGAGGGAGGCACATTAAGGGGTAATGTGAAGAAATTCTTTTTTACAAAAATGGTGCTGGATGCATGGAATGGCCTACCTAAGGAAATGGTGGATATGAATACGTTGCAAGACTTCAAACAGGCAAGGGATAGGGATTAGGGAGCAATACAGATGACTATGAATATATAGGCCATTGACAGAGCAAAGGACAATGGCACATTTATATGGTAGAACAAGAAATGGGTAGACTGGATGGGTCTTGTGGCCTTATCTGCCATCAACTTCTATGCATGTTGGACTGGGAGACAAGGCAGAATGAGTTAAAGAACAGGTGCCCAATCCCCCTCAAACATATATAATAGCTGACCTGCTCCACTGTTGAGGGGTATATGGGAGTGCAGGCACCTGGGGTCCAGTGATCATCACACAGCGTTGTTCAATATGAGCACTATGACACAGACAAGCCACACAAAGGTGAGGGTCCTGGATTGCTGGAGGGCAGGCACCTGGGGTCCAGTGATCACCAGTAAGTGTGGTTCAAAATGAGCACTATGACACAGACAAGCCACACAAAGGTGAGGGTCCTGGCTTGTTTGTGGGCAGGCACCTGTGGCCCCATGATCATCACACAGTGTGGTTCAAAATGAGCACTATGACTCAGGTAAGACACACATAGCTGAGGATCCAGCCTTGCTAGAGGGCAGACAGCTGGGGTCCGTAGATAATCACACAGTGTCGTTCAATATGAGCACTACGACACAGACAACACACACAAATGTGAGGGTGATGGCTTGCTTCTGAGAAGGCACCTGGGGTCCAGTAATCATCACACAGTGTTGCTCAATATGAGCACTATGATACAGAAAAGCCACAGAAAGCTGAGGGTCCTGGAGTGCTGGTGTGCATGCATCTGGGGTCCAGTGATCATCAAACGGTGGGGTTCAATATGAGCAGTATGACACAGACAAGACACACAAATGTGAGGGTCCTGGCTTGCTTTTTGGCAGGCACCTGTGGTCCCATGATCATCAGACAGTGTGGTTCAATATGAGCACTATGACACAGACAAGCCACACAAAGGTGAGGGTCCTTGCTTAATGGTGGGCAGGCACCTGGGGTCCAGTGATCATCCCACAGTGTGGTTCAATATGAGCAATACGAGATGGACAAGCCACTCAAAGCTGAGGGTCCTGGCTTGCTTAAGGGCAGGCACCAGGGTTCCAGTGATCATCACTCAGTGTGGTTTAATATGAGCACAATGACACAGGCAAGCAAGTGTGGTTCTACATGAGCACTATGACACAGACAAGCCATACAAAGGAGGGTCCTGGCTTGCTGGAGGGTAAGCACCTGGGGTCCAGTGATCATCACTCTGTGTGGTTTAATCTGTGCACTTTGACTCAGACAAGCCACACAAAGGTGAGGGTCCTGGCTTGATTTTGGGTAGGCACCTGTGGTCCTGTGATTATCAGACATTATGGTTCAATATGAGAACTATGACACAGACAAGCCACACAAAGCTGAGGGTCCTGGCTTGTTGGACAGCAGACATCTGGTATCCAGTGATCATCACACAGTGTGGTTCAATATGAGCACTTTGACACACACAAGCCACACAAAGCTGAGTGTTCTGGCTTGCTGGAGGGTAGTCACCTGGGATCCAGTGATCTTCAAACAGTGTGGATCGATATGCGCACTATGACGTAGACAAGCCACACAAAGGTGATGGTCCTGGCTTCCTGGAGGGCAGGTACCTGGGGGTCCAGTGATCATCACACAGTGTGGTTCAATATGCGCACTATGACACAGACAAGACACACAAAGGTGTGGGTCCTCGCTTGCTTCTAGGCAGGCACCAGGGGTCCAGTGATCATCACTCAGAGTGGTTCAATAGGAGCACTACGACACAGACAAACCACCCAAAGGTGAGGGTCCTGGATTGCTGGTGGGCGGACACCGGGGGTCCAGTGAGCATCACACAGTGTGGTTTAATATGAGCACTACGACAGAGACCAGCCACACAAAACTGAGGGTCCTGGCTTACTTGGGTGTAGTCACCTGGGGTCCAGTGATCATCACACAGTGTGGTTCAATATGCGCACTATGACACAGACAAGCCACACAAAGCTGAGGGTCCTGACTTGCTACAGTTCCAGCACCTGTGATCCAGAGATCATCACATAGAGTGATTCACTATGAGCACTACGACACAGATAAGCCACACAAAGGTGAGGGTCCTTTCATGCTGGAGGGCAGGAACATGGGTTCCAGTGATCATAACACAGTGTGGTTCAATATGAGCACTTTGACTCAGACAAGCCACACAAAGGTGAGGGCCCAGGCTTGCTGGTGGGCAGAAACCTGGGGTCCAGTGACATTACACAGTGTGCTTCAAATTGAGCACTATGACACAGACAAGCCACTCAAAGGTGAGGGTCCAGGCCTGCTGGAGTGCAAGAACCTGGGGTCTTGTGATCATCACTCAGTGAGGTTCAGTATGAGCCCTATGACACAGACAAGCCATGCAAGGTTGAGGGTCCTGGATTGCTTATGGGCAGGCACCATGGGTCCTTTGATCATCACACTGTGTGGTTCAATACGAGCACTATGACACAGACAAGCCACACAAACTGAGTGTCCTGGCTTGCTGTAGGGTAGTCACCTGGGTTCCAGTGATCATCACACAGTTTGGTTCTATATGAGCACTAAGACACAGACAAGCCACACAAAGGTTGGGGTCCTGGACTGCTGGAGGGCAAGCACCTCAGGTTCAGTGATCATCAAACGGTGGGGTTCAATATGAGCAGTATGACACAGACAAGACACACAAATGTGAGGGTCCTGGCTTGCTTGTGGGCAGGGACCTGTGGTCCCATGATCATCAGACAGTGTGGTTCAATATGAGCACTATGACACAGACAAGCCACACAAAGCTGAGGGTCCTACCTTGCTAGAGTTCATGCACCTGTCATCCAGTGATCATCACATAGTGTGATTCAATATGAGCACTACGACACAGACAAGCCACAAAGGAGAATATCCCGGTTGACTGGTGGGCAGGCACCTAGGGTCCAGAGATCATCTTACAGTGTGGCTCAGTGTGAGCACTATGACACAGACAGGTCACTCAAATCCGAGAGTCCTGCCTTGCTAGAGTGCAGGCACCTGGGGTCTAGTGATCATCAAACAGTGAGGTTCAGAATGAGCACTACGACACAGACAAGCCACAAAGGTGAGGGTCCTGGTTTGCCGGAGGGTAGTCACCTGAGGTCCTGTGATCATCACACAGTGTGGTTAAATATGAGCACTATGACACAGACAATCCACACAAAGATGAATGTCCAGGCTTGCTGGAGGGTAGTCACCAGGGGTGCAGTGATCATCACAAAGCGTTGTTCAATATGAGCACTATGGCACAGACAAGTGATACAAAGGTGAGGGTCCTGGCTTCCTGGAGGGCAGGCACCTGGGGTTCAGTGATCATCACACAGTGTCATTCAATATGAGCACTACGACACAGCCAAGACACACAAATGTGAGTGTTCTGGCTTGCTGGTGGGCAATCACCCTAGGGTCCACTGATTATCACACAGTGTAGTTTAATATGAGTACTATGACACAGACAAGACACACAAAGGTGAAGGACCTGGCTTGCTTCGGGTCAGTCACCTGGGGTCCAGTGATCACCACACAGTGTGGTTCAATATGAGCAGAATGACACAGACAAACCCCACAAAAGTGAGGGTTTTGGATTGCTGGAGGGCAGGCACCTGGAGTCCAGTGATCATCAAACAGTGTGGTTCAGTATGAGCACTATGACAAAGACAATGCACACAAAGGTGAGAGTCCTTGCTTGCTGATGGGCAGACACCTGGGGTCCAATGATCATCACATAGTGTGGTTCAATATGAGCATTAGAACACAGACAAGCTACACTTAGATGAGCGTCCGGTTTCTGGATGGGAGGCACCTATGGTAAAGTGATCATCACATAGTGTGATTCAATATGAGCACTAGGAAACAGGCAAGCCACACAAAGGTGGGGATCCTGGATTGCTGGAGGGCAGGTACCTGTGGTCCAGTGATCATCACACACTGTGGTTAAATATGAGCATTATGACACTGACAAGACACACAAATGTGATGGTCCTGACTTGCTGGTGGGTAATCACCCTGGGGTCAACTGATCATCACACAGTGATGCTCAATATGAGCACTATGACACAGACAACAAACACAAATGTGAAGGTGATGGCTTGCTTCTGGGAAGGCACCTGGGGTCCTGTGATCATCACACCGTGTGGTTCAATACGAGCACTACGACGCAGACAAGGCACACAAACTGAGTGTCCTGGCTTGCTGTGCGGTTGTCGCCTGGGTTCCAGTGATCATCACACAGTGTGGTTCTATATGAGAACTAAGACACAGACAAGCCACTCAAAGGTCAGGGTCCTGTACTGCTGGAGGGCAACCACCTGGGGTCCCATGATCATCACTCAGTGTGGCTCAATACGAGCGCTATGACACAGACAGGACTCACAAAGCCTAGGGTCCTGCCTTCCTAAAGGGCAGGCACCTGGGGTCCAGAGATCATCACACAGTGTCATTCACTATGAGTACTATGACATAGACAAGACACACAAAGCTTACGGTCCTGCCTTGCTAAAGGGCAGGCACCTCAGGTCCAGTGATCATCACACAGTGTCATTCAATATGAGAACTATGACTCTGACAAGCCACTAAGGAGAATGTCCCGGTTGACTGGATGGCAGGCACCAAGGGTCCAGTGATCATCTTACAGTGTGGTTCAATGTGAGTACTATGACACAGACAGGCCACTCAAAGCTGAGGGTCGTGCCTTGCTAGAGTGCAGGAGCCAGGGGATGAGTGATCATCACACAGTGAGGTTCAGAATGAGCACTATGACACAGACAAGCCACAAAGGTGAGGGTCCTGGCTTGCCAGAATGTAGTTACCTGAGGTCCTGTGATCATCACACAGTATGGTTAAATATGAGCACTAAGACACAGACAAGCCACACAAAGCTGACTGTCCAGGCTTGCTGGAGGGTAGTCACCTGCGGTCCATTGATCATCACACAGTGTGGTTCAATATGCGCTCTAGGACACAGACTAGCCATACATAGGCCAGGGTCCTGACTTCCTGGATGGCAGGCACTTCGGGTCCTGGGATCATCACCTAGTGTTGCTCATTCAAACACCATGAAGTCTTGCTATATTAGGACTTATTGCAGTTAGCCACTGCACTTGAACTGCCCCGGAGAGGAAAGAGTTAACTCCAGAGAATCTGGAGTTCTAAAGCGCGAAGGCGCTATACCAAAGCTCTATCTGGGCAGTTTCAAATGAAACTGTCAGATTCTTTACTCTGCTTCACTGAACAGTCGCTCCAGAGATCAGCTCCTTCAGCTCGGTTCATTTCTCGGTCAAGCGAGTATTTTCGGTTCATTTGAACCGGCAAAAAGTAATTATTTTACCGCATTTCGGTTAAAGCTCTATCTGGTAAACCGTAAGTACAAAATGTAAAGTCTGTGTGGAAATTTAGTTATCGGTTAGGTTTTGAACCGATCAGTTTGCTTATTTTAACATTTTAAAGTTTTGGGCTTTTAGAGTGCGGTACCCGGTTCTTATTGGTTCTAAAAAAACCTTGATTTTAAATAGGGTTTTCAAATACCGATAAAGCAGTTAGGAACCGATAAAGTTGTCTTACCTGCACGGCCATAAAAAGGGCAAGTTTTTGGTTAGACTGGCATTATGTCTGAGAAACCCAAAAAGAAAAACCGGGCCCACTGGGTTTCAACACTGTGATGCTGTGGGGAAGCCTTTGCCAAGGCTGACCCACACACCACTTGAGTTTATTGTCTGGGGGCTGACCACCTCCTGTCAGACTGCCAGGTGTTTAAAATTTCCCTGCAGCCACCCTGAAAAGAGATAGGGCCAGCTCAGGGAACTATTGGCCAAAAGTCCGCTGACCCGGATGGCCAGCCCGGTCCAGTACCCACTGGACCAGAGGGAGTGCCCTCTGACCAGGGCTAGACTTCCTCGGGCAAAAGGATGTTTCAGAGGAACCAGTTTAAAAAAAAAAAAAAATGAATATGACAGAGAAATCAGTAGGTTTGGAGTCCAAGATTGTCTCTCCAACTGCTGCAGAAGTAGTTGAGCCATACAGATTGTCCAGTTACTGTTTCTAGGTCCTGTCGAACCATCTACAGTTGGTAAAAGGTGGCTCGTTCAGTTCCAGTGGTTCAGGTTTATGATGTTGAGGAATTGTTATGAACCACAGGAGTGGGAGGAGGAAATTTGATCAATACATGTGTGGCTGGTAGGGTCTGGACATGCCCACTTAAGCGGACATTTTCTCCAGACAGACTTTTAGAATCTCCTCCTTTTCTGTCTAAGTCCTTTTCTCAGTTTATGTTTTACAAAAAGCTTGCAGAATCCCCCCAGCTTCCTTTAGAGGAGGCTATGGATGAGTAAAGGGGAGCCTGATTATGTAGAAATGATGGGCTAGTAGGTTGTCTTTCCTTTGCATAAGTCATTTAGGAAGTAAACAACAAAGATTTTATAAGATTCCTCTTTCTGTCCCTCCTGTAAGATAACAAAATGGACAGAAGGTGTATTTCGTCAGGCTCTGTTACAGACTTCCTCACTGAGCAGTGTAGTCATGTAGGTGTGGTACAAGCTGCAGCCTGTGTCAAGGCTAGTTCCCCTGGCCTCACATCCTCCTGAATAGGATTCCAGGAGGATTGATGCCATGACAAGAAAACAGTATATGGCAGCTTCTGTGGGACTCAGACAGGCAAGTTGTGTGGCTTATGTGGCTAGATTTGGAAATCTAGGTGGGGACTGTATTGCAGTTAGCCAAGCAGGCCCATGGCCAGCTGGCTAGCGTGGTTGGAACAGGTGGCTGCTAATGGCACTGAAGCCTCTAAGTTCAAGTTCATACTGCTGTTGGTGTTAATCTTGTTTTCTCTAGGGTCATGACCACTTCTGTAGCTTTCCGTAGGTTGGCATGGCTCAGATGCACTAATCTGTCCCAAGATACTCTGTCAAAGTCTATGGATTTGTTTCTTGTTGTGGTAATTCTCTGTTTGAGGAACAAACAGAAAGCTATATGAAAACAGGGATGATTACCTACAAAGTGCCCAGGTAGAGGCTCAGGCCTCCTTCTGCTTTCGCCAGAGAGGGGTCTCTTCAGAGGCAGAGATAGACGGGCACAAGTAAACCGTCCCCTCCCTTAGCCTAAGACTATTGCCAAGCAGGCACCTGATGGGGTGCCCAGGACCATTCTCCTATACCAGTGGGCAGGTTGGTTTTTATTTCAGCCAGGATGGGTGTCCCTAACTCTGACAAGTGGGTTCTGGAAGTAATAGGTCTGGTTCTCAGCTTCAAACAGTTTCCAAAGATGAGAGCCAGACAGGTCCCTGCAAATCCTTGGAATCCTTGCTTTGGGAGCAGAGGTTTCTTCTCCTCTGAACTGCAAAGCAGTAGAAGGGTCCCTCCTTGCCACTGGGGCAAGGGGCTGTACTCATGATACTTTCTTACCCTATAGAAGGCAGGAGATTGGCGGCCCATCTCAGATTTAAGGTACCTGAACAAGCATCTTTTGAAAACAAAGTTAAAATGTTAACTCTGGCTGAGGCCAGGGACTGCTAGCTTTCCTGGACCTCAAGGATGCCTATTTTTCATGTTTTGATCAGGCCTTCTCACCGAAAGTACCTCAGGTTACCCTCAGGCCACTACCAGTTCAGGGCAATGCCCTTCGACCTTACCTCTCGCCAAGGGTATTGAAATTCTAGCTGTGGTAGTGGCTCTTTAAGAAGGCAAGGATTGCTTTTGTCTTTTCCTGGATGACTGGCTCTAGTGGGTCAGTCTCCAGATCAAGTAAAATCCCACTTGCAAGTCACCCAGCAGCTTCTCACCTTTCTGGGATTCCTGCTGAATTTACCAAAGTCAGTTCTCGAACCAGTTCAGGTACTAACTTTCATGGGGCAGAGTTGAACACAAAGTTAGCCAGGGCATTTCTCCCCTCTGAAAGGGTAGGCAGTCTCTTGCCCTGGCATCTTCCATTACTCTGCAGTCTCTTGACCAGCATAGCATTTGCTACAACTACTAGGGCACATGGCTGCTTCCACAGCTGTAGTGCAGGGAGCAAGATTCCAGATGAGGGACAATTAGTTCCATCTGAGGGCCTATTGGTCCCAAAGGAGGATTCCTTTCCAAATTGGTTCTAGTGACCCAATCCCTGATCCTGGCCTTACACTGGTGGCAGGATCAAAGCAATCTAAACTAGGGTCCTCCTCATTCCCTCACCACGGATGCTCCTGTGTTAGGGTGAGGAGCTGCTCAGGTGACCTGTCCACGAGGGAGTGTGGTCTCCCTAGAATCTCTGCTCCACATCAATTTTGGAACTCAGAGCTGTCTTCTAGCTCTTAAGAGTTTTCAGCTTCTGTCCAGAACAAGGTAGTTCAAGTCAGGACAGACAACACCACAATAATGTGGTACATCAACAGGCAGGGGCACTTGGTCATCAGCCTGTGCACTGAAGCAATGAAGTGGTGGTCTCTGGCTTACTCCTGAACACCTCCTGATAGCAGTTCACCTCCCAGGGAAGGACAATGCCCTGGCAGATGCCCTCAGCAGGATTCTCAGGGCCATCACGATTGGGATCTGAATCCTCAGGTGCTGGGTTCAGTCCTTGCCAGATGGGGCTCATTTTCAGATAGATCTTTTCGCAGCCCCAGATAACCACTAACTTTCTCTGTTTTGTTGAGGCCTCCAGTGCTGGGATCAGCCCCTGGATGCTTTTCACTTGGATTGGAAAGGAAGTTTCTGTACACCTTTCCTCCTTTTTCCTTTCTTTCAGGGTACTAGTAAAATCAGATCTCAGCCCTGCAAAGTGATTCTGATTGTTCCAAACTGGGCCAGACAGCCCTGGTACCCATTGTCTCTGCCCTTGACAGTCCACCCTACCTGAGCTTGCCCAGAGTCCACGACTTACTGGCCTTTGCACAAGGAGAGTGTGTATCCGAACCTCAAATTCCTCCTTCTCAAGGCAGCTCTTGAGGAGTTAGAATTTGCTGATTTACACCTTTTTCAAGGTGTCACGAATATTTTAAAGGCTTCAAGGAAGCTTTTTCACTGGGGCCACTTACAATTCTAAGTGGAACAGGTTTTCAGTCTGGTGCGCTGAGAAGCAGATTATACCACAGTCTGCTTATCTGCCCATTTTCTGGACTTTTTGGTCCATTTTAAATTCCTTAGGTCTTGGGCCAGCTACCTTAAGGGTTCCTCTGGCAGCTGTCTCTATTTTTTCTGCAAGCAGGAAGCCTGCTTCCTTTCTTCTCAACCTGTGTTTTCCAAGTTTTTAAGGGGTTGCTTTCACCAACCCTCCTTTTGGGAACCAGCTCCTGCATGGAGCCTGAATGTTTGCATTGCTCAGTTAATGCAAACCCCTTTGAACCTCTGTCCCAGCAGACTCAAGCTTCTCACTTGGAAAATGTTTTTTCTGGTGGTTTACTTCTGCCAGGCGCATAAGTGAACTACAGGCCCTGGCAGTGGAAGAAGATTTTCTCTCCCCACAGGGATAAGACAGTCCCTAGGACTAACAGGGTTTGTCCCTAAGTGGTTTCAGGTTCCACCTGAACCAACCCATCTCTCTCCCAGGATTTTTCACTGAGCATTCTTCCTCAGGTGAGAGGAGACTGCACAGCTTGGACGTCAAAGAGCCTTATGCTACTATTTGTAACACACCAAGGGTCACAGGTTCGAATCCCTCCAACTCTTCCTTACCTAGGCGAGGGTTGGCAAGAGACCTGCCACTAAGAGGACAATTGCAAGGTGGATTGTCTCTTGTATCCATTTTGTTATCAAAGACTAGGTAGGAGAGGCCCCCTCAGGACTGAGGGCTCACTCCCACCAGTGTACAGCTGCATCTCTAGCGGCTGCTAGAGATATTCCCATTCTGGAAATCTGTCGAGCTGTTACTTGGAAGACAGTTCACACTTTTACAAGTATTATTCCTGGATTTCTGTCCAGGAGATGCTCGTTTTGGCACAGCTGTGCTTCAGAGCCTATTTCCTAAGTAGGGTTCTGACCCTCCTCCATGGAGGTACTGCTCTGTAATCTGCAATAAGTCCTAATATAGCAAGACTTCATGGTGTTTGAAGAAAAAATTACTCACCTTAGTAATTGCTTTTCTTCTCATGGAGTCTTGCTATATTAGGACCACCCCCCCAACCTGCCCCTCTCAGAACTTCTACTGGGGTGGGAGTGGCAAATTAGTGCAAGCACTGTGTCATGCCATTGTAGTTCTTCCCTTCACCCTCTTTTATTTAGGGTTAGGGAACTAGGGTTTTCTGTGTTGAGTGATTTGTTGGCCCCCTTCCTGGACTTGAGCCTTTGGGGGAAGGGGGGTCCTAATAGTGCTGTCAGGGGGGAAAACTAATAATACCATTATTCATTCTTATTATTGTTATTGTTGTTCCTATTGTTGTTTATATTGTTGCTATTACTACTAGTAGGTAGCCATTTGGCTAGTGTAGAGCTTTCCACACAGACTTGTTGCTTAGTGTTAGCTTCGTAAAGATCTGACAGTTTCATTTGAAACTGCCCAGATAGAGCTTTGGTATAGCGCCCTCGCGCTTTAGAACTCCAGATTCTCTGGAGTTAACTCTTTCCTCTCCGGGGCAGTTCAAGTGCAGTGGCTAACTGCAATAAGTCCTAATATAGCAAGACTCCATGAGAAGAAAAGCAATTACTAAGGTGAGTAATTTTTTCATATGAGCACTATGACACAGACAAGCCACACAAAGGTGAGGGTCCTGGCTTGCTGGAGAGCAAGCACCTGGGGACCAGTGACCATCACTCAGTATGGTTCAATATGAGCAGTATGACACAGACAAGACCAACAAAGGTGAGGGTCCTGGCTTGCTTGTGGGCAGGCACCTGTGGTCCCATGATCATCACGCAGGGTTTTTCAATATGAGTACTATGACACAGACAATACACATAATGCTGCAGGTCCTGGCTCTTGGGGCAGGCACTCGTGGTCCCGCTATCATCACACAGTGTGGTTCAGTATAAACACTATGACACAGACAACCACACAAAGCTGACAGCTCTGCCTTGCTAGAGGGAGGAACCAGGGATCCAGTAATCATCACACAGCGTGGTTCAATACAAGCAGCATGACACAGAATAGACACACAAAGGTGAGGGTCCTGGCTTGCTTGTGGGCAGGCACCTGTGGTCCCATGATCATCACACAGTGTGGTTCAGTATCAGCATTATGACATAGACAAGCCACACAAAGCTGAGGGTCCAGGCTTGCTAGAGTGCAGATAACTGTGATCCAGTGATCATCACATAGTGTGATTCAATATGGGCACTATGACACAGACAAGCCACACAAAGGTGTGGGTCCTCGCTTGCTTCTAGGCAGGCACCAGGGGTCCAGTGACCATCACTCAGAGTGGTTCAATTGGAGCACTACGACACAGACAAACCACCCAAAGGTGAGGGTCCTGGATTGCTGGTGGGCAGACACCGGGTGTCCAGTGATCATCACACAGTGTGGTTCAATATGAGCACTACGACACAGACAAGACACACAAAACTGAGGGTCCTGGCTTGCTTGGGTGTAGTCACCTGGGGTCCAGTGATCATCACACAGTGTGGTTCAATATGCACACTATGACACAGACAAGCCACACAAAGCTGAGGGTCCTGACTTGCTACAGTTCCGGCACCTGTGATCCAGAGATCATCACATAGAGAGATTCATGATGAGCACTACGACACAGACAAGCAACACAAAGGTGAGGGTCCTGGCATGCTGGAGGGCAGGAACATGGGTTCCAGTGATCATAACACAGTGTGGTTCAATATGAGCACCTTGACTCAGACAAGCCACACAAAGGTGAGGGCCCAGTCTTGCTGGTGGGCAGAAACCTGGGGTCCAGTGACAGTACACAGCATGCTTCAAATTGAGCACTATGACACAGACAAGCCACTCAATGGTGAGGGTCCAGGCTTGCTGGAGTGCAAGAACCTGAGGTCTTGTGATCATCACTCAGTGAGGTTCAGTATGAGCCCTATGACACAGACAAGCCACACAAGGTTGACAGTCCTGGCTTGCTTATGGGCAGGCACCATGGGTCCTTTGATCATCACACAGTGTGGTTCAATATGAGCACTATGACACAGACAAGCCACACAAAGGTTGGGGTCCTGGACTGCTGGAGGGCAAGCACCTTGGGTCCAGTGATCGTCAAACAGTGGGGTTCAATATGAGCAGTATGACACAGACAAGACACACAAATGTGAGGGTCCTGGCTTGCTTTTTGGCAGGCACCTGTGGTCACATGATCATCAGACAGTGTGGTTCAATATGAGCACTATGACACAGACAAGCCACACAAAGCTGAGGGTCCTACCTTGCTAGAGTTCAGGCACCTGTCATCCAGTGATCATCACATAGTGTGATTCAATATGAGCACTACGACACAGACAAGCCACAAAGAAGAATATCCCGGTTGACTGGTGGGCAGGCACCTAGGGTCCAGAGATCATCTTACAGTGTGGTTCAGTGTGAGCACTATGACACAGACAGGCCACTCAAATCTGAGGGTCCTGCCTTGCTAGAGTGCAGGCACCTGGGGTCTAGTGATCATCACACAGTGAGGTTCAGAATGAGCACTACGACACAGACAAGCCACAAAGGTGAGGGTCCTGGTTTGCCGGAGGGTAGTCACCTGAGGTCCTGTGATCATCACACAGTGTGGTTAAATATGAGCACTATGAAACAGACAAACCACACAAAGATGAGTGTCCAGGCTTGCTGGAGGGTAGTCACCAGGGGTGCAGTGATCATCACAAAGTGTTGTTCAATATAAGCACTATGGCACAGACAAGTGATACAAAGGTTTGGGTCCTGGCTTCCTGGAGGGCAGGCACCTGGGGTTCAGTGATCATCACACAGTGTCATTCAATATGAGCACTACGACACAGCCAAGACACACAAATGTGAGTGTTCTGGCTTGCTGGTGAGCAATCACCCTAGGGTCCACTGATTATCACACAGTGTGGTTTAATATAGTACTATGACACAGACAAGACACACAAAGGTGAGGACCGGCACTTCGGGTCAGTCACCTGGGTCAGTGATCATCACACAGTGTGGTTCAATATGAGCAGAATGACAAGGACGAACCCCACAAAGGTGAGGGTTTTGGATTGCTGGAGGGCAGGCACCTGGAATCCAGTGATCATTAAACAGTGTGGTTCAGGATGAGCACTACAAAAAAGACAAGGCACACAAAGGTGAGAGTCCTTGCTTGCTGATGGGCAGACACCTGGGGTCCAATGATCATCACATAGTGTGGTTCAATATGAGCATTAGAACACAGACAAGCCACACTTAGATGAGCTTCTGGTTTCTGGATGGGAGGCACCTGTGGTAGAGTGATCATCACATAGTGTGATTCAATATGAGCACTAGGAAACAGGCAAGCCACACAAAGGTGGGGATCCTGGATTGCTGGAGGGGAGGAACCTGTGGTCCAGTGATCATCACACACTGTGGTTAAATATGAGCACTGTGACACTGACAAGCTGTACAAAGCTGAGGGAACTGGCTTGCTGGAGGGCAGGCACCAGGGGTCCAGTGATCATCACCCAGTGTTGCTCAATGTGAGCACTTTGACACTAACAAGCAAAACAAAGGAGAGGGTCCTAGCTTGGTGGAGGGCAAGCACCTGGGGTCCAGTGATCCTCATTCAGTGTGGTTCAATACGAGCACTATGACACAGACAAGCCACACAAAGGTGAGGGTTCTGGCTTGCTTTTTTGGGCAGGCACGTGTGGTCCCATGATCATCAGACAGTGTGGGTCAATAAGAGCATTACGACACAGACCAGCCACACAAAGTTGAGGGTCCCAGATGGCTGGAGGGCATGCACCTGAGTACAGTGATCATCACACAGTGTGGTTCAATATGAGCACTACGACACAGACAAGACACAGAAAGCTGCAGGTCCTGGCTTGCTTGTGGGCAGGCACTTGCAGTCCCATAATCATCACACAGTGCAGTTCAACGTGAGCACTATGACACCAACAACTAAACAGAGCTGAGGGTTCTGCTTGCCAGAGAGGCGAGACACCAGGGTCCAGTGATCATAAAACTGTGGCTCAATATGAGCACTATGACACGGACAAGCCACACAAAGGTGAGGGTCCAGGCTTGCTTGTGGGTTGGCAGCTGGGGTCCTGTGATCATCACCCTGTGTGTTTCAATATTAGCACTAAGACACTGACAAGCCACACAAAGGTGGGGGTCCTGGACTGCAGGAGGAAAGCACTAGGGGTGCAATGATCATCACACAGTGTGGTTCCATATGAGCAGTATGACAGACATGTTACACAAAGGAGAGGGTCCTGGATTGCTTGTGGGCAGGCACCTGTTGTCCTATGATCATCACACAGTGTGGTTCAATTTGAGCACTACGGCACAGATAAGACACACAAAGGTGAGGATTCTGCCTTGCTAGAGGGCAGGCAGCTGGGATCCCTAGATCATCACACAGTGTCGTTCAATATGAGCACTACGACACAGACAAGATACACATATGTGAGGGACTTGGCTTGCTGGAGGGCAATCACCTGGGGTCCAGTGATCATCACACAGTGTGATTCATTTTCAGCTCTATGGCACTGACAAGACACACAAAGGTGAGGGTCCTGGCTCACTTCAGGGCAGGCACTTGGGGTCCAGTGATCCACACACAGTGTGGTTCAATATGAACACTATGACACTGACAAGCCACATAATGGTGAGGGTCCTGGCTCGCTGGAGGGCAGGCACCTGGGGTACAGTGATCATCACACAGTGTGGTTCAGTATGAGCACTATGACACAGACAAGCCATACAAAGGTGAGGGTCCTGGCTTGCTTTTTGGGCAGGCACGTGTGGTCCCATGATCATTAGGCAGTGTCAGTCAATAAGAGCACTACGACACAGACCAGCCACACAAAGTTGAGGGTCCCGGATGGCTCGAGGGCATGCACCTGGGGTCCAGAGATCATCACACAGTGTGGTTCAATATGAGCTCTATGACACTGACAAGCCACACAAAGTGAGGGTCCTGAACTGCTGGAGGGCAGAAACATGGGTTTCAGTGATCATCACACAGTGTGGTTCAGTATGAGCTCTATGACACAGACAAGCCACACAAAGTGAGGGTCCTGAACTGCTGGAGGACAAGCACCTGGGGTCCAGTGATCATCACACAGTGTTTTTCAATATGAGCATGATGACACAGGCAAGCCACACAAAAGTGACGGTTCTGCTTTGCATGAGTGCAGGCACCAAGGGTCCAGTGATCATCACACAGTGTGGTTCAATATGAGTTCTACGACACTGAAAGCTGCAGGCCCTGGCTTGCTTGTGGGCAGGCACTTGCAGTCTCGTAATCATCACACAGTGTGGTTCAACATGAACACTATGGCACCAACAACTACACAGAGCTGAGGGTTCTGCCTTGCTAGAGGGCAGACACTAGGGGTCCAGTGATCATCAAACTGTGCATCAATATGAGCACTATGACACAGACAAGCCACGCAAAGGTGTAGGTCCAGGTTTGCTTGCGAGTTGGCAGCTGGGGTCGTGAGATCATCACCCAGTGTGTTTCAATATAAGCACTAAGACACAGACAAGCCACACAAAGGTGGGGGTCCTGGACTGCTGGAGGAAAGCACTAGGGGTTCAATGATCATCACACAGTGTGGTTCCATATGAGCAGTATGACAGACAAGACAAACAAAGGAGAGGGTCCTGGATTGCTTCTGGGCAGGCACCTGTTGTCCTGTGATCATCACACAGTGTGGTTCAATATGAGCATTACAGCACAGATAAGACACACAAAGCTGAGGAGCCTGCCTTGCTAGATGGCAGGTGGCTGGGGTCTCTAGATAATCACACAGTGTCATTCAATATGAGCACTACGACACAGACCAGGCACAAATATGTGAGGGACCTGGCTTGCTAGTGGGCAATCACCTGGGGTCCAGTGATCATCACACAGTGTGATTCAATATGAGCAGACACACAAAGGTGAGGGTCCTGGCTCACTTCGGAGCAGGCACAATGGGTCCAGTGTTCATCACACAGTGTGGTTCATTATGAGCACTATGACACAGGCAAGACACAGAAAGCTGAGGGTCCTGCCTTGCTAGAGGGCAGGCACCAGGGTCCAGTGATCATCACACAGTGTGGTTCAATATGATCAGAAAAACACAGACAAACCCCCAATAGGTGAGGGTCTTGGAGTGCTTTTGGGCAGGCAGCTGTGGTCCCATGATCATCAGACAGTGTGGTTCAGTATGCGAACTAGGACTCAGATAAGCCACACAAAGCTGAGGATCCTGGCATCACAGAGGGCAGGCACCTGGGGTCCAGTGATCATCACACAGTGTCATTCAATATGAGCACTATGACACAGACAAGACACACAAATGTGAGGGTCCTGACTTGCTGGGGGGCAGTCATCCTGGGGTCAACTGATCATCATGCAGTGATGTTCAATATGAGCACTATGACATAGACAACACACACAAAGGTGTGGGTGATGGCTTGCTTCTGGGCAGGCACCTGGGGTCCAGTGATCATCACACAGTTTTGTTCAGTATGAGCACTATGACACAGGAAAGCCACAGAAAGCTGAGGGTCCAGCATTGCTGGAGGGCATGCACAAAGGGTCAAGTAATCATCACACAATGTGGTTCAGTATGCAAACTAGAACACAGACAAACCACACAAAGGAGAGGGTCACGGCAGACTGGAGGGCAGTTACCTGGGGTCCAGTGATCATCACACAGTGTCATTCAATATGAGCACTATGACACAGACAGGCCACACTAAGCTGAGTGTCCAGGCTTGCTGGAGGGTAGTCACCTAGGGTCCAGTGATCATCACACAGTGTGGTTCAATATGCGAACTAGGACACTGACAAACCACACAAAGGTGAGTGTCCTGGAGTGCTGGTTGGCAGGCACCTGTGGTCCAGTGATCATCACACAGTGTGGTTCAATAGAGCACTATGACACAGACAAGTAAAACAAAGGTGAGGGTCCTGGCTTCCTGGAGGGCAGGAACATGGGTTCCAGAGATCATCCCACAGTGTGGTTCAACATGAGCACTATGACACAGACAAGCCACACAAAGGTGAGGGTCCTGGCTTGCTGGAGGGCAAGCACCTGGAGTTCAGTGATCATCAAACAGTGTGGTTCAATATGAGCACTACGACAAAGACAAGACACACACAAAGGTGAGGGGCCTAGCTTGCTGATGGGCAGGCTCCTGGGGTCCAGTAGTCATCACACAGTATGGGTCAATATGAGGCCTGCGCCACAGACAGGCCACACAAAGGTGGGGTTAATGGCTTGCTGGAGGGCAAGCACCTGGGGTCCAGTGATCATTACACAGTGTGGTTCTATATGAGCACTATGACACAGACAAGCCACACAAAGCTGAGGGTCCTGGCTTGCCGGAGAGCAGGCACCAGTGGTCCAGGGATCAGCACCACATGTTGCACAATTTGAGCACTATGACACAGACAAGCCACACAAAGGTGAGGGTCCTGGCTTGCTGGAGGGCAAGCACCTGGGGTCAAGTGATCATCACTCAGTGTGGTCCAATGTGAGCGCTATGACACAGACAAGCCACACAAAGTTGAAGGTCCTGGCTTGCTTTTGGGTAGGCACCTGTGTTTGCGTGATCATCTGACATTGTGGTTCAATATGAGCACTACAACACAGACAAGACGCACAAAGCTGAGGGTCTTGGCTTGCTTCTGGGAAGGCACTTGTGGTCCCATGATCATCCCACTGGGTGGTTCAATAGAAGCACTATGACACAGTCAAGACTCACAATGGTGAGGGTACCTGCTTGCTGGTGGGCAGGCACTTGGGGTCGAGTGATCATCACACAGTGTGGGTCAATATGAACACTCGGACGCAGTCAAGCAACACACAGATGAGGGACCTGGCTTGCTGGATGGCAGGGTCCTAGGGTCCAGTGATCATCATAAAGTGTTGCTCAATATGAGCACTATGACACACACAAGCAAAACTAAGGTGAGGGTCACAGCTTCCTGGAGGGCAGGAACATGGGTTCCAGTGATTATTCCTCAATGTGGTTCAATAGGAGCACTATGACAGAGACAAGCCATGCAAAGGAGGGTCCTAGCTTGCTGGAGGGCATGCACCTAGGGTCCAGTGATCATCACTCAGTGTGGATCAATATGAGCACTACGACACAGACAAGCCACACAAATGTGAGGGTCCTGGCTTGATTTTGGGTGGGCACCTGTGGTCCCATGATCATCAGACATTGTGGTTCTATATGAGAACTATGACTCAGACAAGACACACAAACCTGAGGGTCTTGGTTTGCTTCTGAGAAGGCACTTGTGGTCCCGGGATCATCAGACAGGGTAGTTCAATATGAGCACTGACACAGAGAAGACTCACAATGGTGAGGGAACTTGCTGGCTGGTGGTCAGAAACCTGGGGTCCAGTGATCGTCACTCAGTGTGGTTCAATATGAGCACTACGACACAGACAAGACACACAAATGTGAGGATCCTGACTTGCTGGTGGGAAATCACTCTGGGGTCTACTGATCATCAAGCAGTGATGTTTAATATAAGCACTATGACACAGACAACACACACAAAGGTGAGGGTGATGGGTTGCTGCTATGTATCACCTGGGATCCAGTGATCATCTGACAGTGTTGTTCAATATGAGCACTTTGACACAGGAAAGCCACAGAAATCTGCGGGTCCTGCATTGCTGCAGGGCAAGCACAAAGTGTCCAGTGATCATCACACAGTGTGGTTCAATAAGCGAACTAGGACACAGACAAACCACACAAAAGTAAAGGTCCTGGAGTGCTGGTGGGTAGGCACCTGGGGTCCAGTGATTATCACACAGCGTGGTTCAATATGAGCACTATGACACAGTCAAGTAAAACAAAGGTGAGGGTCCTGGCTTCCTGGAGGGCAGGAACACAGGTTGCAGAGATCATCCCACAGTGTGGTTCAATATGAGCACTATGACACAGACAAGACACACAAAGGTGAGGGTCCTGGCTTGGTGGAGGGCAAGCACCTGGAGTCCAGTGATTATCACACAGTATGGGTCAATATGAGGCCTCCGCCACAGACAGGCCACACAAAGGTGGGGTTAATGGCTTGCTGGAGGGCAAGCACCTGGGGTCCAGTGATCATTACACAGTGTGGTTCTATATGAGCACTATGACACAGACAAGCCACACAAAGCTGAGGGTCCTGGATTGCTGGAGAGCAGGCACCAGTGGTCCAGGGATCAGCACCACATGTTGCACAATTTGAGCACTATGACACAGACAAGCCACACAAAGGTGAGGGTCCTGGCTTGCTGGAGGGCAAGCACCTGGGGTCCAGTGATCATCACTCAGTGTGGTCAATGTGCGCTATGACACAGACAAAGCCACACAAAGTTGAAGGTCCTGGCTTGCTTTTGGTGAGGCACCTGTGTTCGCGTGATCATCTGACATTGTGTTTCAATATGAGCACTACAACACAGACAAGATGCACAAAGCTGAGGGTCTTGGCTTGTTTCTGGGAAGGCACTTGTGGTCCCATGATCATCCCACTGGGTGGTTCAATAGAAGCACTATGACACAGTCAAGACTCACAATGGTGAGGGTACTTGCTTGCTGGTGGGCAGGCACTTGGGGTCAAGTGATCATCACACAGTGTGGGTCAATATGAACACTCAGACACAGTCAAGCAACACACAGATGAGGGACCTGACTTGCTGGATGGCAGGCTTCTAGGGTCCAGTGATCATCATAGAGTGTTGCTCAATATGAGCCCTATGACGCACACAAGCAAAACAAAGGTGATGGTCACGGCTTCATGGAGGACAGGAACATGGGTTCCAGTGATTATTCCTCAATGTGGTTCAATCTGAGCACTATGACAGAGACAAGCCACGCAAAGCCACGCAAAGGAGGGTCCTGGCTTGCTGGAGGGCAAGCACCTGGGGTCCAGTGATCATCACTCAGTGTGGATCAATATGAGCACTACGACACAGACAAGTCACACAAATGTGAGGGTCCTGGCTTGATTTTGGGTAGGCACCTGTGGTCCCATGATCATCAGACATTGTGGTTCTATAAGGAACTATGACTCAGACAAGACACACAAACCTGAGGGTCTTGGCTTGCTTCTGAGAAGGCACTTGTGGTCCCGGGATCATCAGACAGGGTAGTTCAATATGAGCACTGACACAGAGAAGACTCACAATGGTGAGGGAACTTGCTGGCTGGTGGTCAGGAACCTGGGGTCCAGTGATCATCACTCAGTGTGGTTCAATATGAGCACTATGACACAGACAAGACACACAAATGTGAGGATCCTGACTTGCTGGTGGGCAATCACTCTGGGGTCTACTGATCATCAAGCAGTGATGTTTAATATAAGCACTATGACACAGACAACACACACAAAGGTGAGGATGATGGTTTGCTTCTATGTATCACCTGGGAGCCAGTGATCATCAGACAGTTTTGTTCAATATGAGCACTTTGACACAGGAAAGCCACAGAAATCTGCGGGTCCTGCATTGCTGCAGGGCAAGCACAAACTGTCCAGTGATCATCACACAGTGTGGTTCAATAAGCGAACTAGGACACAGACAAACCACACAAAAGTAAAGGTCCTGGAGTGTTGGTGGGTAGGCACCTGGGGTTCAGTGATTATCACACAGCGTGGTTCAATATGAGCACTATGACACAGTCAAGTAAAACAAAGGTGAGGGTCCTGGCTTCGTGGAGGGCAGGAACATGGGTTCCAGAGATCATCCCACAGTGTGGTTCAATATGAGCACTATGACATAGACAAACCCCAAAAAGGTGAGGGTCCTGGCTTGCTGGTGGGCAAGCACCTGGAGTTCAGTGATCGTCAAACTGTGGTTCAATACGAGCACTACGACAAAGACAAGACACACACAAAGGTGAGGGGCCTAGCTTGCTGGTGGGCAGGCACCTGGGGTCCAGTGATAATCACACAGTGCTGGTCAGTATGAGGCCTACGACACAGACAAGCCACACAAAGGAGGGGTTAATGGCTTGCTGCAGGGCAAGCACCTGGAGTCCAGTGATCACTGCACAGTGTGGTTCAATATGAACACTATGACACAGACAAGCCACACAAAGCTGAGGGTCCTGGCTTGCTGGAGATCAGGCACCAGTGGTCCAGGGATCATCACCGCGTGTTGCTCAATTTGAGCACTATGACACAGACAAGCCACTCAAAGGTGAGGGTCCTGGCTTGCTTTTGGGCAGGCACCTGTGTTTGCGTGATCATCAGTGTGGTTCAATATGAGCACTACAGCACAGACAAGACACACAAAGCTTAGGGTCTTGGCTTGCTTTTGAGAAGGCACTTGTGGTCCCATGATCATCCCACTGGTGGTTCAATGTGAGTTCTATGACACAGACAAGACTCACAATGGTGAGGGGACTTGCTTGCTGGTGGGCAGGCACCTGGGGTCGAGTGATCATCACACAGTGTGGTTCAATATGAGCGCTAGGACACAGTCAAGCCACTCACAGATGAGGGTCCTGGCTTGCTGGATGGCAGGCTCCTAGGGTCAGTGATCATCATAGAGTGTTGCTCAATATGAGCACTATGGCCTTACACTAAGCAAAACAAAGGTGATGGTCCACGGCTTCCTGGAGGGCAGGAACATGGGTCCAGTGATCATCCCTCAGTAATGTGTTCAATATGAGCACTATGACGAGACAAGCCACGCAAAGGGGGTCCTGGCTTGCTGGAAGGAAGCATCTGTGGTCCCATGATCATCAGACAGTGTGGTTCTAATGAGAACTATGACTCAGACAAGACACACAAACCTGAGGTTTTGGCTTGCTTCTGAGAAGGCACTTGTGGTCCCAGGATCATCATACAGGGTAGTTCAATATGAGCACTATGACACTAGAAGACTCATAATAGTGAGGAAATTTCTGGCTGGTGGGCAGGTACCTGCGGTGATCATCACTCAGTGTGGTTCAATATAAGCACTACGACACAGACAAGACACACCAAGCTGCGGGTCCTGGCTTGCTTTTGGGCAGGCACTTGTGGTCCCGTGATCTTCAGACAGAGTGGTTCAATATGAACACTATGACACAGACAACCACACAAAGCTGGCGTTCTGCCTTGCAAGAGGGCAGGCACCAGGGGTCCACTGATCATCTCATAGTGTGGTTCAGTAAGAGAACTGTGACTCAGACAAGCCACACAAAGCTGAGGGACCTGGCATGCTGGAGGGTAGTCACCTAGGGTCCAGTGATCATCAAACTGTGGTTCAAAATATGTACTATGACACGGACAAGCCACACAAAGGTGAGGGTCCTGGCTTGCTTGTGGGCAGGGACCTGAGGTGCTGTGATCATCACCCAGTGTGTTTCAATATGAGCACTAAGACTCAGACAAGCCACACAAACATGAGGGTCCTGGACTTCTGGAGGGAAGTACTATGGGTCCAGTGATCATCACACAGTCTGGTTCCATATGAGCACTTCGACACAGACAAGCCACACAAAGCTGAGTGTCCAGGCTTCCTGGAGGGTAGTCACCTAGGGTCGAGTGATCACCACACAGTGTTGTTCAATATGAGCACTATGACACAGACAAGAGATACATAGGTGAGGGTCCTGGCTCCCTGGAGTGCAGGCAACTGGGGTCCAGTGATCATCACACAGTGTGGTTCAATATGCGCTCCAGGACACAGACTAGCCATCCATAGGTCAGGGTCCTGGTTTCCTGGAGGGCAAGCACCTGGGGTCCAGGGATCATCACTGAGTGTTGCTCAATATGTGCACTATGACATAGACAAGCCACACAAAGGTGAGATTCCTAGCTTGCTGGAGGGCAAACACCTGTGGTCCAGTGATCATCACTCAGTGTCGTTCAGTATGAGCACAATGACACTAACAAGCCACGAAGGTGAGGTCCTGGCTTGCTTTTGGGCAGGCACCTGTGGTCCCATGAACATGGCAGTGTTTTCAATATAGTACTATAACACAGACAAGCCACACAAAGCTGGGGTCCTGCTTTGCTAGAGGCAGGCACCAGTGGTCCAGTGATCATCACACTGTGTGGTTCAATATGAGCACTATGACACAGACAGGCCACACAAAGTTCAGGGTCCCGGATGGCTGGAGGGCAGGCACTTGGGTGCAGTGATCATCACGCATTGTGGTTCAACATGAGCACTATGACACTGACAGGTCACATAATGGAGAGGGTCCTGGCTCACTGGAGGGCAGGAACATGGGTTCCAGTGATCATCCCACAGTGTGGTTCAAAATGAACATTAAGACACTTACAAGCCACACAAAGATGAGGGTCCTGGCTTACTGGATGGCTGGCACTTGGGGTACAGTCATCATCACACAGTGTGATTCAATATCAGCACTATGACACAGATAAGCCACACAAAGGCGAGTGTTCTGGCTTGCTTTTGGGCAGGCACCTGTGGTCCCATGATCATCACGCAGTGTTTTTCTATATGAGTACTATGACACAGACAAGCCACACAAAGCTGAGGGTCCTGCTTTGCTAGATGGCAGGCACCAGGGGTCCAGTGATCATCACACAGTGTGGTTCAATATGAGCACTACGACACAGACAAGACACAGAAAGCTGCAGGCCCTGGCTTGCTTGTATTCAGGCACTTGCGGTCCCGTAATCATCACACAGTGTGGTTCTTCGTGAACACTATGACACCGACAACTACACAGAGCTAAGGGTTCTGCCTTGCTAGAGGGCAGACACCAGGGGTCCAGTGATCATCAAACTGTGGTTCAATATGAGCACTATGACATGGACAAGCCATACAAAGGTGAGGGTCTTGGCTTGCTTGTGGGCTGGCACCTGGGGTCCTGTGATCATCACCCAGTGTGTTTCAATATTAGCACTAAGACACAGACAAGCCACACAAAGGTGAGGGTACTGGACTGCTGGAGGGAAGCACTAAGGGTCCAATGATCATCACACAGTGTGGTTCCATATGAGCAGTATGACAGACAAGACACACAAAGGAGAGGGCCCTGGATTGCTTCTGGGCAGGCACCTGTCGTCCTATGATCATCAAACAGTGTGGTTCAATATGCACTCCAGGACACAGACTAGCCATACATAGGTCAGGGTCCTGGCTTCCTGGAGGGCAGGCACCTGGGGTCCAGGGATCATCACTGAGTGTTGCTCAATATGTGCACTATGAAACAGACAAGCCACACAAAGGTGAGAGTCCTGGCTTGCTGGAAGGCAAGCACCTGGGGTCCAGTGATCATCATTCAGTATGGCTCAGTATGAGCACAATGACACTGACAAGCCACTCAAAGGTGAGGATCCTGGCTTGCTTCTGGGCTGGCACCTGTGGTCCCATGAACAAGACGCAGTGTTTTTCATTATGAGTACTATGACACAGACAAGCCACACAAAGCTGAGGGTACTGCTTTGCTAGAGGGCAGGCACCAGGTGTCCAGTGATCATCACACTGTGTGGTTCAATATGAGCACTACGACACAGACAGGCCACACATAGTTCAGGGCCCCGGATGACTGGAGGGCAGGCACTTGGGTGCAGTGATCATCCCACAGTGTGGTTCAAAATGAGCGTAAAGACACTTACAAGCCACACAAAGATGAGGGTCCTGGCTTGCTGGAGGGCGGGCATCTGGGGTACAGTTATCATCACACAGTGTGGTTCAGTATGAGCACTATGACACAGATAAGCCACACAAAGGTGAGTGTCCTGGCTTGCTTTTGGGCAGGCACCTGTGGTCCCATGATCATCATGCAGTGTTTTTCAATATGAGTACTATGACACAGACAAGCCACACAAAGCTGAGGCCCTGCTTTGCTAGAGGGCAGGCACCTGGGGTCCAGTGATCATCACACAGTGTGGTTCAATATGAGCACTATGACACAGACAAGACACAGAAAGCTGCAGGTCCTGGCTTGCTTGTGGGCAGGCACTTGTGATCCCGTAATCATCACACAGTGTGGTTCAACGTGAACACTATGACACCAACAACTACACAGAGCTAAGTGTTCTGCTTGCTAGAGGGCAGACACCAGGGGTCCAGTGATCATCAAACTGTGGTTCAATATGAGCACTATGACACGGACAAGCCATACAAAGGTGAGGGTCCTGGCTTGCTTGTGGGCTGGCACCTGGGGTCCTGTGATCATCACCTAGTGTGTTTCAATATTAGCACTAAGACACAGACAAGCCACACAAAGGTGAGGGTACTGGACTGCTGCAGGGAAGCACTAAGGGTCCAATGATCATCACACAGTGTGGTTCCATATGTGATATAACAGACAAGACACACAAGGAGAGGGGTCCTGGATTGCTTATGGGCAGGCACCTGTCGTCCTATGATCATCACACAGTGTGGTTCAATATGAGCACTACAACACTGATAAGAACACACTAAGTGGAGGATCCTGCCTTGCTAGAGGGCAGGCAGCTAAGTCCTAGATCATCACACAGTGTCATTGTAACATGAGCACTCTGACACAGACAAGACACACTACATAGAGGACCTGGCTTGCTGGTGGGCAATCACCAGGGTCCAGTGATCATCACACAGTGTGATTCAGTTTCAGCACTATGGCACTGACAAGACACACATTGGTGAGGGTCCTGGCTCGCTTTGGGGCTGGCACATGTGGTCCAGTGTTCATCACACAGTGTGGTTCATTAAGAGCACTATGTCACAGACAAGACACAGAAAGCTGAGGCTCCTGCCTTGCTAGAGGGCAGGCACCAGGGTCCAGTGATCATCACACAGTGTGGTTCAATATGAGCTGAAAAACACAGACAAACCCCCAAAAGGTGAGGGTCTTGGAGTGCTTTTGGGCAGGCAGCTGTGGTCCCATGATCATCAGACAGTGTGGTTCAATATGCGTACTAGGACACAGATAAGCCACGTAAAGCTGAGGATCCTGGCTTCATGGAGGGCAGGCACCTGGGGTCCAGTGATCATCACACAATGTGGTTCAATAAGCAAACTAGGACACAGACAAATCACACAAAGGTGAGGATCACGGCAGGCTGGAGGGCAGATACCTGGGTTCCAGTGATCATCACACAGTATCATTCAATTTGAGCACTATGACACAGACAGGCCACACTAAGCTGAGTGTCCTGGCTTGCTGGAGTGTAGTCACCTAGGGTCTAGTGATCACCACACAGTGTGGTTCAATATGCGAACTAGAACACAGATAAGCCACACGAAGGTGAGGGTCCTGGCTTCCTGGAAGGCAGGCACCTGGGGTCCAGTGATCATCACACAGTGTCATTCAATATGAGCACTACGACACAGAAGAGACACACAAATGTGAGGGTCCTGACTTGCTGGTGAGCAATCACCCTGGGGTCTACTGATCATCACGCAGTAATGTTCAATATGAGCACTATGACACAGACAACACACACAACGGTGAGGGTGATGGTTTGCTTCTATGTATCACCTGGGGTCCAGTGATCATCACACAGTGTTGTTCAATATGAGCACTGCGACACAGGCAAACTACAGAAAGCTGAGGGTCCTGCATTGCTAGAGGGAAAGCAGGAAAGGTCCAGTGATCATCAAACAGTGTGGTTCAATAAGAGCACTATGACACAGACAAGTAAAACAAAGGTGAGGGTCCTGGCTTCCTGGACAGCAGGAACATGGGTTCCAGAGATCATCCCACAGTGTGGTTCAATATGAGCACTATAACACAGACAAGCCACACAAAGCTGAGGGTCTGGTCTTGCTAGAGTTCAGGCACCTGTGATCCAGTGATCATCACATAGTGTGATTCAATATGAGCACTTCAACAAAGACAAGCCACTCAAAGTTCAGGGTCCCGGATGGCTGGAGGGCAAGCACCTGGGTGCAGTGATCATCACACAGTGTGGTTCCACATGAGCACTATAACACTGACAGGCCACATAATGGTGAGGTTCCTGGCTCGCTGGAGGGCAGAAACATGGGTTCCAGTGATCATCCCATGGTGTGGTTCAATATGAACACTAAGACACTTACAAGCCACACAAAGGTGAGGGTCCTGGCTTGCTGGAGGGCTGGCACCTGGGGTACAGTGATCATCACACAGTGTCATTCAATATGAGCACTATGACACAGATAAGCCACACAAAGGTGAGGTCCTGGCTTGCTTGTGGGCAGGCACCTGTGGTCCCATGATCATCATGCAGTGTTTTTCAATATGAGTACTATGACACAGACAAACCACACAAAGCTTAGGGTCCTGCTTTGCTAGAGGGCAGGCACCAGGGGTCCAGTGATCATCACACAGTGTGGTTCAATATGAGCACTACGGCACCGACAAGCTACACAAAGTTCAGGGTCCCGGATGGCTGGAGGGCAGGCACCTGGGTGCAGTGATCATCACACAGTGTGGTTCAACATGAGCACTATGACACTGACAGGCCACATAATGGAGAGGGTCCTAGCTCGCTGGAGGGCAAGAACCTGGGTTCCAGTGATCATCACACAGTGTGGTTCTATATGAGCACTAAGACACTTACAAGCCACACAAAGGTGAGGGTCCTGGCTTCCTGGAGGGCTGGCACCTGGGGTACAGCGATCATCACACAGTGTGGTTCAATATGAGCACTATGACACATAAACCACACAAAGGTGAGGGTCCTGGCTTGCTTGTGGGCAGGCACCTGTGGTCCCATGATCATCATGCAGTGTTTTTTAATATGAGTACTATGACACAGATAAGCCACACAAAGCTGAGGGTCCTGCTTTGCTAGAGGGCAGGCACCAGGGGTCCAGTGATCATCACACAGTGTGGTTCAATTTGAGCACTACAACACAGATGAGACACACAAAGCTGCAGATCCTGGCTTGCTTGTGGGCAGGCACTTGCAGTCCCGTGATTATCACACAGTGTGGTTCAATATGAACACTATGACACAGACAACTTCACAGAGCTGAGGGCTCTGCCTTGCTAGAGGGCAGGCACCTGGGGTCCAGTGATCATCACTAAGTATGGTTCAGTATGAGCACAATGACACAGACAAGCCACACAAAGGTGAGGGTCCTGGCTTGCTTCGGGACAGGCTCCTGGGGTCCAGTGATCTTCACACAGTGTGGTTCAATATGAGCACTGTGACATAGGCAAGACACAGAAAGCTGAGGGTCCTGCCTTGCTATAAGGCAGGCACCAAGGGTCCAGTGATCATTACACTGTGTGGTTCAATATGAGCAGTATGACACAGACAAACCCCACAAAGGTGAGGGTCCTGGCTTGCTGGTGGGCAGACACCTGGGGTCCATTGATCATCACACAGTGTGGTTCTATATGAGCACTAGGACACACACAAGCCACACATAGATGAGGGTCTGGCTTGCTGGATGGCAGGCACCTGGGGTAGAGTGATCATCACACAGTGTGGTTCAATATGAGCACTATGAAACAGGCAACTTCACAGAGCTGAGCGTTCTGCCTTGCTAGAGGGCAGACACCAGGGGTCCAGTAATCATTACACAGTGTGGTTCAGTATGAGAACTGTGACACAGAGAAGCCACACAAAGCTGAGGGTCCTGGGTTGCTGGAGGGTAGTCACCTGGGGTCCAGTGATCATCAAATTGTGGTTCAATATGAGCACTATGACATGGACAAGCCACACAATGGTGAAGGTCCTGGCTTGCTTGTGGGCAGGCACCAGGGGCCCTGTGATCATCACCCAGTGTGTTTCAATATTAACACTAAGACACAGACAAGCCACAAAAAGGTGAGGGTCCTGGACTGCTGGAGAGAAGCACTAGGGCTCCAGTGATCATCACACAGTCTGGTTCCATATGAGCATTATGACACAGACAAGATACGCAAAAGTGAGGGTCCTGGCTAGCTTGTGGGCAGGCACCTGTGGTCCCATGAACATCACACAGTGTGGTACAAAATGAGCACTGTGACACAGATAAGACACACAAAGCTGAGGATCCTGCCTTGTTAGAGGGCAGGCAGCTGGGATCAGAAGATTATCACACAGTCTCATTCAATATGAGCTCTACATGACAAGACACACACAATGTGAGGGTCCTGGCATGCTGGTGGCAATCAGCTGGTGTCCAGTGATCACCACTCAGTGTGGTTCAATATCAGCACTATGAGCACAGAAAAAGCCTCTCAATTTGAGGTCCTGTCCTGCTAGAGGAAGGCACCTGTGGTCCATTGATCATCACACAGTGAGGTTCAATATGAGCACTATGACACTGACAAGCCACACAAAGCTGAGTGTCCAGGCTTGCTGGAGGGTAGTCACCTAGGGTCCAGTGATCATCACACAGTGTGGTTCAATAAGTGAACTAGGACACAGATAAGTCTCACAAAGGTGAGGATCCTGGCTTCCTGGAGGGCCTGCACCCGGGGTCCAGTGATCATCACACAGTGTTGTTCAATATGAGCACTACGACACAGACAAGACACACAAATGTGAGGGTACTGACTTGCTGGTGGGCAATCACCCTGGGGTCTACTGATCATCATGCAGTGTTGTTCAATATGAGCACTACGACACAGACAAGACACACAAATGTGAGGGTACTGACTTGCTGGTGGGCAATCACCCTGGGGTCTACTGATCATCATGCAGTGATGTTCAATATGAGCACTATGACACAGACAACACACACAAAGGTGTGGGTAATGGCTTGCCTTTATCCCTGAACCAAGAGACTGGATTTTTTTTTCATTCATAATTTATGATCTTTCGGCTGGGACAGGGTAGGCTCCCCTCCTTTGCATTCCACTGAAGCCCACCATCCCCAACCACTCCAGGACTTACAAGCTAGCCCAAGTACTCCCACAGTTTTCTCCTGTGGTGTGGTTGAGAGATGAAGGTCCCCCTGCTGAACTACAATATTCAGTTTCAGCTGCTGGCATCCTGGTGGTATGGTGGATGAGAGATCATCGTGCAGGGCTTCATGAATGTCTGCCCTGCTGTCATTTTCTACTCTTTTCTTTCCATGTCCCACTGATGGGGTGCACACATAGGTGTGCATGTGTGAGGCACATGAACACCATAGAGTTCCACAGTATCTCCCACTTCTGCCACTTCCATCCTACATCACCACCAGGCCTTCACCGGGTAGCAATCTTTCAGTGAAGCCAGTAGTCCTTCCTCCCCAGGAGAGGTGACCAGTCCCAGGTATGATCAAACCTCTCCCTCGCTGGCCAATCTCTGGCATTCTGTGGTCAGGAACACAATTACCAGCATTGCACGAAGTGTGATGTCCAGCACTCCAACCTCAGTGGCAGGTCAGCAAAGATGCAGGATTTGTAAGTTTTAAAGATTCTGCTCCACACCATGCCTGGCATGACAAATAGTAATGGTCTTGGTACTGTGCTGTTTACCATCAGAAACATGTGGTAGCACCATCCTAATGCAGCTACAGTATGAATTTAACATATTCATTCAACAAATAACCTCAGCCAAGAGTTTTTTTTGTAAATATATTTTATTAATATTTTTCACAAATGGGAACTGCACACATGCTACAGTACAATCAACAGCATGTGAGACATTATAGATATTACCTGAGTGTTTGATAGCAGCAGATCAGCCTTAGACAAACAATAAGCAGTCTTATGGCATCAGCTTTAACAACTAGAAATACATTTTTGCTAAAAAAAAGAAATCTATATAATGAATTGCTGATGTTTTAAAGCCAAAATATTCTAACAAACCTTTCTGTGCCATCTAATTTGAAGATGTGCGGACTGACTTGCAGAGTTCCCTAACTTGGCAGACCAGATAGTGGCAAACAAGATTAACATTCATTATTTTGTTAACACAAAGTTACAGTACAGCGTGGGCCTGAGGAAGTGGTGTGGCCATGAACCCATCACCCTCCCGTATGTGTGAAACAAGAATAAAAGCACAATAAGTGCAAACAAGGTTTGGAGTCAATGATGTTTTGTTACCATGTGACTCTCCATACTATACGCACTTTGCCTGTTGTTGTGATAATTGCTTGCATCCTGTCTGTTGTTACCATTACCTGTGAACATGTTGTATACTGCTGTTGATTGTAAACTTTCTGGTGTTGCATCACCCTTGTTATAACCATCTCGGGCTGTACCTGAAACAGTCAGTTTCTGCCTAGTGTACCTACCTGGTTAACAAAAACTAAATAAATAAACTCTCCTTATGGCTCTTTCATGGGCTCTTTTGTTGTTCTTTTTCAAGGGTTTCTCATAGCAGCAGCACTGCCTAATCAGGAGTGATCGGTTCTAGTTGTTGTAGATTTACAGAAGACATGACAGCTGACTATTTGTTACTGCTGCTGTCAACATGGCAGGTGGCGAAATATAAACAAAAACAAAGGGAGATGGAGCAAATTACTGGGTGAAGGCACAGTGCCATGGGAAAGATTACCAGGTACATGTTCAACAGAGCACAGGAAATAAACTGTCAAAAGTGCAATTGTCACGTACTCCTGCTGCTTTCACAACTCTCTTTGAACCCTTCCTCAGTGCTGGTTGTTGAGTTCAGGCACACTTAGAATAATCAATTACATGATCTCTGAGGAAAGTGCCTGGTGAGGAAGGCTTTGACTTCAGTAGAAAATGTAGAACCCACCTGTAGGTCTCCACCAGTCTTGGCTCATATGCAGATAGGGACTTAATGTAATTACAGTAACTTGTTCACTGGATAGTTCATTTTCACCAGTCAGATCCCGAGTACAGTTTTCTACAATCTATTCTTTAATCCACCAATATATGTAAATCTAGTTGTGAAATTACCATCTTCACCTCGCATTTCAATTGGGTTAGACATCATTCCGCTAGTGACTGCAAGGCTATGCTTCATGGTGATTAATGTAATGAAATTCCATTTTCAAGACTTGAAATTCTGGTAACTGCAGTGGTGATTGTTCTAATTTCTGCATTTTACTGACCTAAGACCTATGCAGAGCATATGGAAATGCGTGATTGGTGGCCACATGCACAGTGTGCAAAATTGCTGAATTCAGCCAGGATATGCAAATGGCCTCATTGCACATTCCAAGCCCATTCTCCACATCCTCAGCTCATTACTGGAATATATTTGGGCCATTTGCATACCCCAGGCATGGGCAGTGCCAGCTTTGCAGGGCTGCCCCACCAACCCACAAAGGTGAACAGGAGGCACTGCCACCTATCAGGCAGGTGTGATGGAATGGCTGTGCGTGAGTGGGTGGACTGCATTGGCCGGGGTACAGTGCTATTACCCATAGCAATGTACAGGGCCAGACTGGGGTACATGGGACCCACCTGGACAAGCAACAGGGGAAGGCACAGGGTGACAGTCTGATTGGTATACCACATGCATAGAAACATAGAATTTGATGGCAGATAAGGACTGCTTGGCCCACCTACTCTGCCCATTTCCCTACCTATCAGATAAGCTGCAGATCCCAGTTAACCAACAGCCTACTTCCTCCTACCCCCCCCCTAGAATTGCCTTATGTCTGTATCATGCATTCTTGAATTCCCCCACTGTTTTTGACTCTACAACCTCCTTAGGAAGGCTGTTCCATGCATCTACATCCCTCTCTGTGAAGAAATACTTCCTCGCATTACCTCTGAGCTGTCTCCCCTCTATCTTCAAATTGTGCACCCTTGTTCTTGCACATCTCTTTTTTTTTAAGATACTACTCTCTTGGACCTTGTTGATTCCCTTCAGGTATTTGAAAGTTTCTATCATGTCTCCCCTCTCCCTGCTTTCCTCAAGGCTATACATCTTAAGCTCCTTTAGACTTTCTTCATAAGTCTTCTGGTGCAGACCCTGCACCATTTTAGTTGCCCTCCTCTGGACATCCTCCACCCTGTCTATGTCTTTGCAGAGATATGTGATACACCAGCTTCCATGTGGAGCATACAGTCACATGCAGTGCCCCACACACCCCTGTATGAGAGGACCATGGTAATAACTGCAAGGAATGGCAGTGTGCAGAGGGTGACCAGGTATCTGAGTGGGTGCGTCCCACCTGTGTGCACCTATGATGTACCACAGTGGGTGTGCCACAGGTCAGTTCCTTAGCCTGTGACAGGCTGCCACTCCTACCTCCAGGCTACGTGGACACCATTGCCCCAGACATCACCCTAGGTGCATGCCACCACCTGGCAGTGCCTTGCAGGCCACATGGGTGCAGGCCATGGCCCTGGTACATGTGCTGTAGTGTGGCCATCTGTTCCGCTGGTGTACTAGGGGGGCACCTGATAGCACTGGCATGTGGCAGCTGGGTGTCAACATCCTGGGTGCATTGTGGGAGATGGCTCTCTCAGTGGTGCCCATGGAGTGCCAGCACCTGTGGCTTTGGGTACTTCCGTCCTGGCATGACTGCTGTGTATGGGTGCCTGGAGCATGTCCTGGTGCACCTCCAAGGCTGTCTCAGAATGGCCTGTCTGCAGTTCTGCGGCCTTCATGTGGGTGGCTGGCCAGTTTAGGCCATCCTTTTGTCTGCGTGGCTTTGCACAGTGCATTTCTTCGATGCACAGCAGATGTACCACGTATTTTGGCTGAATATATGTTTGCACTGCATATTCATGTACCCACCCCCATTATTTGCATGGCATACATTATCTCTGCGCAATTGCACATTCGGAAATGTGTGACTCATCTCTCCCTTTCGAATATCATGATTCCTGACATTTTCTGAGATGACCATGCATCTCCATTTTGGGCAACAAATCTCCTTTAGATATATTGGCCAAGTTCTGTAAATTTACTAATCTGCTATAAAATGCCAAAATTGATGAAATCCTTTTATCTACAGGTGTGTAGGTGGTCCAAATTCCAGAATGTTACCAGGATTTCTGATGAAAAAGAATACTAGTGTTCTTAAGGAATGGTTAGCAAGGTTACTATCTCTAACTAATTACAACTCAGGTGGTGGTTACATATCAAAAAGTATTACAAAGGCTGTTTAGATTACATATAGAATAACTAACCCACCTTCTTTGAGAAGGAACCACTTCTCAACACTAAGTAATATCACTGACTAGGGATGCAGTGAATTTAAATTTCACAGGCGAAGTGGCCAAATTCCCCTGGAGGAGCAATCTGCAAAAGTTTTCCGCATTAGGTGAAATTTCACCTCCCATGGGCAAAATTTCACCATTCCACCAGGCAAATTTCATCACTCTGCCAGGTGAAATTTGCATTCTGCTGAAATGGGCAGAATTTCACAGATTACTCCTTGAGTGAATTTCGCTCACTTTGCCCACCACCATCACTGAAATCAGTGGCATGAGAGCAAAGCTGCAGTGCCTTTCTGATGTCAGTGATCTAAAGGTGTTAGAACAGTTCATTCTCAATGGGAGGAGTTACATTTTATAATACAATGTAATTTGTTTCAACATTTCTTCTTACCTGTAAACACAATACTCCTGAAGCTTTTGCCACTGATACAGTAAGAATGGTGATTCAGGTTGCAATGGCAAATCTGAATCGGTGAGCTATGCTTTCAGCATTCCATGAAAGCTTGACTCATACTTATACGATGCTGAATGTGTTACTGCTGTTGTCTTTGGCAGCAGATCAAACTTTGCTCTTCAAATTCCAAATGTTAAGAACAACAGGTTCTACAGTCCCAAACATGAAGAACAAGGATTAGAAAATACCAGGATAACATGCTTAGAGTGTATTATAATTGTAATTCTTTAGCTGATACCTGGAGACTCTTTATTTGTTAAACATGTTTGGATGTGGAAATATCAATGGGAAAAGCCACACTAAGGCCAAGATTAGCTGATCTAGGGTTGGTCTGCAGTCCTCCATCTGCCATGTGCACAACTGCTCCAGAAGTGAAACAACACAGAATGTGTTGGGGTGAGAGTCCCGGTGTATCTGGATGCTGCCCTCGAGTACACGACTAACAAAATCATGGAGCTGGCTGGCAGTGTGACCTACAACAAGAAGACTCACATCATTCCATGTTTGACCGCCAGATGGTGCCAGCACTCCGTGTACAGGGAAATCAGTAAATTAAGCAGGAAAAGGCACCAACTACGCTCAGAAAAAAGAAATTCCATTATCCAGGGTTGGCGTTACAGGGTTCTTGCCAGGGCTTGGCCCCTAGCTCTGAAGAGATCCAGCTCTGAAGTACATTTGCGGGGGGATAATAAAGAGATGAGGATAAGGTGCTGAGGACATTACATGTTGCATCAGTAACAGTGAGAGTGAAATGGAGACTATCAGGACTCTGTCTCTGAAACTTCCCAACCAGACTGCCAAGTTAATACCAACTGAGTAAGTCACTGCCAACTTTTAAGGGGCACTGTTGGCTTTGCCCTTCATTTTTACAAAAAGAGCAGTATGTCTCTTGGCACACACACAAAAAGAACACCCCTATAGATATAAAAAATTAGGCCTTTTACCTTTTTTTCCCTTCATTTTTGCATAAATATCTTTTGGTTGGTCCAACGCTAAACCTCCACAAACCAGAAGCACATCCAGGTTGGGACCATGTGTCTGCCACAAGTGTGGTTCTGAATTATGATTTTGTCATAAACAGACAGTACCATTTTTATAGTAGGAGTCCCTCAGGGATCTGTCTTAGGGCAGTGCTGTTAATATCATATTGCAGCATTGATACAAAAAAAATGGCAATTGGATTTATTAAATATACTGGATGCAAATTGGAGGACTGTTAACAACCTTGAATCCATATCCATTTTCAGATAACCCAAATCATATATCAGATTGCATAACCCTACAAATTGAAATTCCACATCAATAAATGTAAGGCCATGCATTCTCAAAGCACAACATATGTGCCATCTATTATACTGGATAAGAACCACACTCCTGGAAGGATATTACACTAGAGAGAGATCCAGTGTCATTGTTAACAATAATTGAAATTTACAGAACACCTAAATTTCAATGTCAAAAAAAGGTTAGATTGGTAACTGAATATTTAGAAACATTAAAAGCAGAACCATCACACATGATCCTCTTATACTCCAGTATTATAAGAGCTACATCTTGATTATTGTTCCTCATTTTAAAGCCCCAACACAGATGGGTGATAAAGTATCTAGAGAAGGTCCAAAGAGGTTTGTCAAGTAATATAAAGGGCATGGGCTATCTATCTTATGAAGAAAGACTTAAACGGCTCAATTTGTATAGTATGGAATATAGATCTATACGTGGGGATCTCTGTTTAGCTTTATAAAGCAACCAGAGATGAATATTTGTTAAAACATTACATCTTGAAATGGAACACTACTTACAGTCCAAACTCACTGCGATAATTTAAAAACTGTATTTTATCTATCAATCTAACTACTAAAAAGAACTAACTTCTTACTCAACGTAATAGTCCTTTTCAATTTGGAATTCTGTGCCCATGATTTAGTGAATTGTATAAATTTGACCCAATCTAAAGCTCAATCTAGATATATATATGAAGGACTCTAAGCTCTGTAACCACTTAGCCTTAAGTGGCAGCTGACTCCATATTTGGCTTGTCCTCGATCATGTAAATTACCTATGAACCTATGAACCTATGTATGCGGGTGTGCTCTTCTAAGAGGTCATCTGCCTGATCGGCATGCTGTCCCTCACAGTGCTCATGGCCCTGATGGGCAGCACCCCTTGAGGGTGGGCGCTGCACACCAGGGCCAGGCCTGGGCATGTCCACAGGTGGTGCACTGATGCTGCCCCCTGACACTCCCCCAGCGGCCATTGGTCGATTGCTGACACTGCCCTCCGCCGCCACTCTCCAGAGCTCAATGCCAGCCACTGCTAATGGCTGCAACAGCCCCACTGTCCTGACACACACCAGTGCTGCCCCACTGGTGCAGAGCAGGCACAGGCTGGGACTGTGATATCAGGCTTCCACGGTGGCACCACCCATGGCCATGCCATGATGTCACCTGCTGTGTTGGCCATCCTGCAGTCCAACATGTATCACTGTCCATGAAGTGAGCTCCATCATCATCAGTGATGGATCTAGCACCAGCCTAGTCTCAGCAATCGCTGGCATCCATGGATGCTGGCACTCTGGGACACGAGGAAGGCCTCTTTCACACCTGCTCCACCAACATCAGTCCGGATGTCCAAAATGGGTCCACTGTTGCCTGACCCTTGTTTGCCCGTAGGAGGTGGATGGGCCTCCTCACGCCCATGGTACCACAATCAGTGGACAAGCCTACCACCGCTGACCCACATAGATGCTCAGGGATCTGTAAGGGAACACAGTAGCATTAATTGCATCTGCCCCCACCCTGTCTCCCTCATTGACAGACCAGGGCCTTCGATGCAGTGCATGGGCTACCACCCATCTAATCCACCACCGGAATACCCTCGATGGCAATAATGTTGGTATGGTGCCAGCAACCTCGCTCTTCTTGTGGGGGTCAGGTGTTGCAGTCCAGCTGTCCCCACCGATCGCAGACCGTGCTGCCCTGAGTGGCAGCCACCACCTTGTCCTTAATCCTCCACCTGTCCATGCCCATCTTCTTTTTCCCTTCTAGATCGCTGGTGGCTGCCATGCAGGTTGGTGTACGCCACCTCTTCCATGCAGCAGCATGGGCCTGTAGTGTTCCCGCCATCCACTGAGCAGTGGCTCCTGGTTGGTGGGCCTCCGACAGGACATCTGTTTCTGCTTTGGTGAAGTTAGGCCTCCTCTTCCTCCCATGTCTCCTGTTCTCTCCTCCACCTCTCATGACCTCATTATTCATCCTGTGATACTGACAGTGTTACCTGGACTGTGCAGTCCTGCGCATGTCCCACTCACCACAGTCCATTACTCTTCACAGTATGCAACTCACCGCCAATAGACTGCAGTAACCGACTAACAGTGCAGCCCAATGTCACATTTCTATAACGCATACAAATGAGGGGGCTCACGGTGATGGGCTGTGTATTCTGTTATTGAATGGGTTGATTAGCTGATTCATGCCGATGAATATCGCTTTGGCGGCGCATTGTGTTAGTCTATTCAGGAGGGCTTTCTGGGGTATGCACAGTATAGACCGTACTTGGTGTGATGACACAGACACCTGCAGTGCTGCTGGTGTGCTGTGCATGGAGACAATGGGGCATACCACATTGTGCCAGTGGTGCTTCTCACTGTTCACATATATGGCGCGCTGCTTGTAGGGCACTGGGGCCACAGCTTGGTAGGTCGTTACAGAGTTGCACAGACACCCACTCATTATGCATTGAGTTCCAATCGCACTGTGGCTGTCTGCACGAGGACCCTTCCCCTGTGCCCACTTTGTCTCCGGGCCATGCATCTTCTTGGTTCTAGCATCGCTGTTCAGTGACAGGGCGAGCAGGGAATGGCAGCCTGTACCGCCATATCTGCACATGTTGGACCATGCAAATCTGTCTGCCATTGACCCAACTAGCTGTAGCCAACGAGGAGGCTGCTGTGTGGAGTCAGGTTGAACTGCCCAGCGGCTATTGGTGCCCCATGCTGGAGCACTGCAGTGATGGCCTGGAGGGCTAAGAGTGCTAGGGGAGATGTATGTGTGGAGGAGGCTACGAAATCGGGTTGATGTCCTGTGCAAAGTCACCACTGGCATGGAGACCTCTGTAGGGATCTGGGCTGCCCACCTGCGAGAACACATGCCAGGAAGGGCCCAGCCGGGCCAGGTAGAGTCCCATCCATACACTGTTAACGCCCACAGGTCTACAGTTGCATGCCGCACATGGAGGGCCATCCAGTGTTGGCAGGGTGGGTATTGGGTGGGGGGTGTGGTATGGCTGTGTGACTGTACAATGAGGGTGGGGGACTGTTACTGATTTATTGATGTTCTCCATGTTTGCACTTGGCCCAGAAGAGCACCGTGGGCAGAGAGGAGACCGCCAGAGGACCAGCAGGCCGGGGATGGTGGAGGCCGCGAATAGACCAATCTGATGATGATGGAGGTTTTACATCTGTGATTATTACTGCATGTTGTAACACGGCGGTAGTGGGGATGGCTATCATTTATTGATACTACTGCCATGCACGTAACTTGTTGCGTGGGCATTGTCCAGTGGCTAGTGTCTGGAGTGCATCAATGGTGGTCCAGCGTGCACTGTACATGATGTGCCACCGCTTTACACTGCTGTAGCATGTTCGCTTGGTGGTGTTGTGTGGGATGTGTGGTGGGTGTGCGTGGTGAAGATGGCTGTGGGTGTGGTAGGTAGGTTCAGGATGCAGTTACTGTGGTGGTCACACACCATCATAGGGCGCAATGGCTGCATGCTATGATAATGGGTGGGTGCAGGGGAGCATCACGATGGATCTGCCCCTGTCCTAGGTGGATAACACTGGATGGCCTTGGAACAGGGCACATGGAGCTTCTGCAGCTGGCACTGGGTGTCTCTAGCACTGTTGGAGTGCATGGAGTGGTACTGGGGTCTGGAGGAGAAGCACTTGGAGGCACCACAGAGTGGAGAGCTGGCATAGGTGTTCCATGACCCCTGGACATATAACCCCTGGACCCATTTCATAATCCCCTCTTCCCCTCTCCCCATTTGTATACACCCCTGCCCCATGCCTGCCCCCACCTGGTTTGTGGCCTTTCCACCCTGTATATTTTTACATATGTTTGAGAGTTGTTATTTTTAATACATACATTTTGTTGGTGATAGCTGTGGTGGTCTCTGATTTTGCAGTGGCTGCTGCGGTGCTCAGCTGCAGTGGTGTACATGGCCAGGGTGGTGCAAGCATGGATGCAGTGTGTGTCCTGAAGGGAACCTACTAAGTGGTGAGCGGGGATCGTCAAATCGTCTGTGGTTGTGTGTGTTGTTGTGCACTGATGCCGTGTGCAGTGGTCCACAGTGCATGCACTGTGTGCATGGCACCCTGTCAGACCATCCATGGCCTGCAGCTGACACCCTTGCATGTCTGTAATATGCATGGTTCTGCTGGCATGTCAGTGGTAGCTGTCCATGCTGGACAACCACTCGTACCGCACAATGCCAGGTTGCTCCCATCACACCAGCCACATGAGGCACCTGCACCTCTAATTGATACGCCTAGAGGGTAAGTGCCAATTCCAGGACAGCTAATGCTTAGGTATAGATTATTAATACTTAGGCTAAGGGCATCACTGACAAGAGTAGATGTCAGGATATGAATGGTTATTGTTGTAATCTACTTTGCTTGCTAATGCATATATTTTACCAGTGTATTGTCTGTCTATTTTATTTGTCAGATGCCAAGACACCTGTCCTTGAAGTAATTATAATATGTAAGGCAACATTGCCATCCTTCGTGATGTGCACCACTACACTTAGTTAGTAATATTCTGTATAAGAACTTTTGTTCTAAAACTGATGATTTTACAGAATTATATAATGCTATGTTGGACCGTGGAGCCACCTCTAATTTAGCCAATAGGGGTCATTCTGTAACTAGAAATGTTTCGGGTCTTTGGCAACCTAGTAATTAATATAGAACAGCAATGTTATGCACAGGTTTTTTACACCCTCGGACACCTGAGATTCCAAGAGACTGCTGTGAGAAACTGAGGTGTAGGAACGCTAGCATTGGCTTCCCCGCCATTGGTAAGAACTGCTTAGGCAACTGTGATGATCCCTTTATAGTAATAAAACTTGTTTACTCTAACGCAAATCAACATGTGTGATTGTTTGCATTCCCATATCGTCAAAATCTGAAAGGAGGTTTAGACCTCTTGACAAATTGGCAAACCGTTGTAGGTGATATTTGGTGTTTGTGGTTTTCACTTGTTGCTTAAAATTCTTCCTTTCCTATTGTAGATTGTAGGTGTACATTCCCTGTATCACCTCTCTGTTTAAAACTGTTTGTGCCACTTGCAAAGTCTGGTTGACTTTTGGTGTTCAATGCCATCTCAACCCACCCATAGCAGTTTGAATTGCAAGCCTATAACCAATAGTAGAAGTTGGCTGTGTTTAAAGTGCTCGTGCTGTGGATCGATACACAGCACGCTGACTTTTCACAGTTTGAATTTTCGCCCTCCCACATAATGGCCACAGTATCAGATATATCTGCGAGAACTGAGACCGATGTTCTAACTTCCTTGCCTCCTGGAGGATGGGCTGATCTCGTGACCGGACGCAGCAAAGTCAATCTGAAGATCCTGTACTGGGATTTCAAACTCCAGCACCAGAGATGCATAACAACTGTCAGTTTCACGCATAAGAGTTGATGGTTGCCACTTCACGCTGTTTTGGAAGCCTCCTAAGTGAGGTTTTGAACCCTTGATCTGCAGATTTTGTCTCTAAGCAAGAGATGGGTTTGCAGGAAGCAGAATGCATCAGACTCGAGCAGAACTTGAGTTCAACTCCAAACTCATGGAATGAAAAGGATTTACTATTGCATCATTCAGCCCAGACTGGGGAACAAGAACTATGTATGTTGAAGCAGGAGGGAAAGTTTGAGACAGGATAAGAGTCAGGTTGTGCAAATGAATGATTTGGTTGAGTGCTGTAAATGTTCAGTTGAGTGATGACATGGGTGAGTTTCCGGATGAAATCAACCAGGTATGTAATGATTTAGAGGTAGCCTATAGGACAATCGTGAATTGAGAGTCACATCGAGTCTTTGCAGAAGCAAAAGCAAGATGAGGTTGATATGGATGTTGCAAGTGTGAATCATGATGAATGAGAACTAAGATGGCAACATCTGCTCATCAGTAAGAGGTTCTGGCTGGACATGTGCAGCAATGGAGGCGAGCCCTGCCTTCACCTGGCTATCAGAGGGGAGTATCTGACGCATGACATCTCACAATACAATGCCCAGTCACGCCCTACTATGGCCCAGACTCCCCACCCAGCCATCCACAGCACGGCGGGTCCCCACTCCAACTCCCCAGGTCACACGCCGACGACGCCATGACGCCATCATGGGAAATGCCAACATGGCGGCACCCATGATGGGGTTGAGCAGGCTCAGGTTTGTCCCCAAGCGCTCCCGGTAGCCGTTATTAATGTGGAAGACAGGCAAGAGATAGAAACCATGATTGAAACTGCGATAGGCAATATTCCCTTCCTGAGAGGAGTAAAAGGCTATTAAAACCCAGATTAGGCAGCTTTTCCAAGAAGTGGCACTCAGGAAGGTATTGTCCATACTACGCTGAAGCTGCAGCTCGTGGCAGCCCTGGATGGCTCAAGACAATCTACTCTGCCTGATAGACCCACTAATCTCCCTACAAATGACCTACCCTGTTCAGCAAATTGCTGACAGTATCGGCTTGAGGAGCCCGTCCGACAACCTCAGCTGTCATTTGGAAAGGTACATTCTAAATGCAAGATGCTCGGCCTCACTGCAGAATATCAGGTCCAAATACTATGCCAGACCATCGATCCTGGTTTGTTGGCCAAACTCCCCGGGCTGTTCGGCCAGGATGGGAACCAAGTACTTTGATGAGGTTGCAGCTGAGCTCTATTTCTGCTCACAGTCCAGGTGTTGTAGGAGTGATGCTTGCATATCCTGTGAAGCAGAATGCAAAAGAAAGTCCAGCTATTCTACCACCAGAGACTCTGATGGCCTACCAAGCAGGAAAGCACCTGGCACAAGAAGTTGCAGATGTAGATCTTTATTGAATATAAGACCTTGTTCCTAGAATATGATTCCAGCAGTAAGAGAAGTGTAGAACCAACCACCTACCCAAACACGGACAGGTTTGCCAATATTCTTCAGAAAACTGAGAGGGTGTACCAACTGTATATCTGTGATTTGGGCTCCGGTTCCAAAAAGGTAGCTGCCGTGGAACCTGCTTCGGGGACCACGACACACTACACAATGGAAGGGCAAGCTGAACGCCAACAGACTCAGCATACACCAGCCCCTCCAGCTAGTAACCAACACCCCTAACAGGCCCAACAACAACCACACCAACAACAGCAATGGGGTGGGAACTGGAATTGGCACAAGGACAGGAAGCATAAGGGTAGAGGTAAACCACAACAGAGAATGGGTCCCCATAGGGAGATAGCTGAAGAGAATCAGAAATTTAGAGAGCTCCTGGGACAAGTGCACTTGTGGCAGATGCTGTCCCTGCTCAGACTCTCTTGCGCGGACAACCGCAGCCCAGGCCACAACCGCCATGGAGACACCGGTGGTGTAGGCCCTCAGGCCCATACAGGCCTGGAACCCAGAAGCTCCTCCCTATTTAGCATCAGTGCAGCATGGTGAAGTTATTCACACAAGTCAGGTCCAACCTCTGCATGCTTCGCAATATGGATTGACAATTACAGGCCTCAGTCGGTATTGTAAACAAGCTGGTCTTGATACAAACAGAAGACCCTGCACCAAGGTTCGAGGTCGGGGCTGCCATCTAGTAGTCTTACTAGATACAGGTGAAGCTGTATCTGTGCTACATGATGAACACCCGACACATCTCCCTGGTCTACCGGATGGAAGACCAACATGTCAGGAGTTGATGGTACTAGGCTGCCTGCATACCGCTTCTACCCTACCGGTAGAGTTAGGCCATTTGAAAGCTTTGCATACCTTCCAACTCATGGTACTGCATGATCATCCTAGCATCATAGGGATTGACTTCCTTGCACCACATGGCTGTGTGGTGGACCTAGCTAATATGTTATTGATACAGATTCAGGGTCAATACCATACCATTTTGATTCCTGACTCACACGTTGTGGCAACGATATCTGCCAAAGACAAAGAGTATGACATCATAGGTTTGTTCAAGAATCATGAATTTTTCCCAAAACTCCTACCTATTCTGCAATGACATTTAGAAGCATTCGCAGTTAATAAACACAACTGTGGTAGAATGCATACCTTCATTGAAGTGCCAGGCCCAGCACATGAGAGGCAAAGGCAATATCCTTTCCCAACTGAGGCCTTGCCTTCCCTTAGAGAAACGATCAAGTCACTTCAAGCAAGGAGTAATCAGAACTTGTGTTTCCACTGCCAACTCCCACTGTGTGACCTGAGAAGAAACCCACAGGTACCTGGAGGCTTACTATTGTCTACAGGAAACTGAATCAGGTCACTCCCAGTTGTTCCTCAACTATTGCATCAGCACCAGATGTGCTTTGACTTCAACCCTGACCAGAAATGGTTCAGTGCCCTGACATCTCCAATGGTTTTGGTCATTGCCATTGGCCCTTAAGAGTCAATATAGTTTGTCTTCACCTTAGGGAAGACAGTACACCTGGACTTGTTGGCCCAAGGATTCCATAACAGTCCATCCCTCTTCCATCTCCACATGATGGATGCCCTCGAGAGAGATTCTCTAACCCCTAATGTCTCCTACAGTATGTGGACGACCTGTTGTTGGCCACAGCCACGCAGGAACATCATCTGGATCTCTTGGACGAACTATTGACTCTCATTCAGAGAGCAGGTTTAAAATGCAACCCAGCAAAAGCACAGTTGTGTCAGAAAGAAGTACTTTTTCTTGGTCTGAAGATAACTGATCAAGGTCAAGCCCTACCTGGAAGAAGGTACAGGGACTGCAAGACTTTTATTTATTTATTTAGCTTTTGCAACCAGTACATTAAACAAGTAATATGCCTATTTTCAGGAACGACCCGGGAGAATACAACAATGGGAACAGAGAGGTACAGTAAAACACAGATCATCATTACAGTACAGGAACACTTTATACACATTGGGAGCATTATAAAAGAGAGAACAGGTCAAATACAACAGTAGATCAGTTTAGCATGAATTACATTAGAGTAGATGTCATGCTAAGTTAATATGAGGTAAAACTTCAGTCAGTGCACGGGGTATGAATATAGAGCAGGGATACAGGTTTTGGCAGGAGGTCCCCGTGGAGCAACCTAGGATCCAGTGGACAGGCACCACACACTAGGGGGCTCTGGGCACGTGACGCTGGAGGAGTTTCAGGACTCCCACAGGGATTACACGGAAGACTGATGTGTGGAGGCCGAGCGGATGGACTCAGGAAGAGAGTTCCAGAGTCTAGGAGCACACACGGCAAAGTCCCCTGGCCACCCATTTGGTCCGGAACGGGGAACCTTTAGCTTCCCAGGCCTGGGACCTAAGTTGATATGGGGATGGATCAGCTGGAGGAAGGCCGGGCCAGTCCCAGGGGGTTCTGTTCTCAGCACTTTGCCCACAAGGCACCCTGGCCCAAAGTCTAGGTATTTGGCTGGGGAGAGCCAGTGAAGCTTTCGTATAGCTCACAGTGGTGAGTGAGTCGAGGGCAGCCAGGGCAAAGCAACATAGCATTGTTGTGACGATGTACCACCTCGCGTGAGTTTTAGGGAGCGCCGAATAGGTGCATTCCATAACTGAGAGTAGGAAGGAGGACTCCTCGCCAGGGCCAGACGGGCCGCAGGGGTGAGGTCGATCTGGCCCCTGCAGGGCCAGTCCCAGTTTACTGTTTGCTGCTCTACAGACATTGAGAATGTGACTCCCAGATCAAGTTGAGGGTCAAGCAACACCCTGCTGGTACTTGACTGAGGGCACTGTTGGGAGGGAAGTACCATCCGGATTTTACTAATACAGGGGCTGGTATGACTTTGAGTTGGCAGCTGAGCCAAAAAGCATGGCCTGAGTTTTTTTCAGGTTCAATACTAGTTTGTGCTTAGTTACCCAGGTCAGGACGTAGTTGAAGCTCTCAGTCAAGTGCATGTTGAGAGTGGCGATGTCCCTGGAGTGGGATAAAATAACCAGGTCATCTGCATACAGAGTGGCTTGGCAGTTAGTAACTGCCTCGGGAGTCAATTAATGAAGAGGAGAAGAGAAGGGGCCCAGGATCGAGCCCTGGGGGACGCCAGAGGTGACCAGTAGGGGTTCAGATAGGACTTTGTTGAAACAGGTCCTCTGATGCTCTTCCTTTCAGGTAGTCCGACAGCCAAGCCATAGCAGGGGAGAGGCCAAGTGCCCCAACTGTGTACAGAGCAGCTTGTGGTCGCAAGTTCAAATGCCTTGGACAGATCAATAAATATGGCACCAGACAGTTTGCCTCTAGTCCATGGTGGCCCTAATGCTAGCTGAGACAGAGACCAGGGCTGTGGTGGTACTATGCCCTTTACTGAACTGCTGGGCCGGGAACAAATAGTTTATTCTCCTGTATGTACTCTGAGAGCTGCCCCGCCACTACTTTTTCCAGGAGCTTGCTGAGGAGGATAGGATCGTGATAGGACGATAGTTGTCTCGGAATTTTGGGATTACCTTGTTTCAAGACAGGGACTACCTGCCTCCTTCCAGATATCAGGTATGATCCCTGTAGTAAGTGAAAGTTAAAGATATGAGCTACTGGGGAGTAATAAGGAAGGCCCCAAGTTTTAGTAGCTTAGGTTCCATGTTGTCGAGGCCTGGGCAGCATGATTGGGAGAGGCCAGAGAGAAGACCGCTATGGCTTTTACTGACACAGTTCTGAGGTAGAACTGTTGATGAGGGGATGGTCACCTGCCCAATGGGAATGGGAGAGAAGGAGGCCCCCCCGTCTGGTGGGAAGAGTGTGGAGAAGACTGATAGGTCAGAAAAGTGGGAGTTTAAGGAGTTGGCGATGGTGAGAGGGTTGTTGCAGGATACCCCTCCAATTAACATATCGGAGACCCCCAGGTGAGAGGACCCGTAGACCAGGGATTTAATGTTACTCCAGAACAGCCTAGGGTCTCTGGCTGAGCTGAGTAGAGCCGACTTACAGAAGTTGCTTTTGGCAATTCTGATGGCCTTTTTGCATTTGTTTCTAAGGTGCCTGTATTGCTGAAATAGAGTAAGATCGCGGGAGCCTTTGAAATGGGACCAGCACTTGTCTCTAGCCCTCATTAGGGCCAGGAGACTCCCATGCAACCAGGGGTAGCTCGCCTCACCTCCCGGAGTGATCTTCGGGCATGCTTATCTTGTAGGGCACTGAAGGTAGCAAGAAAGTGGGAAGCTGCCACTGAAGGGTCAGTGGATCTAAATACCCCGCCCAGTCAGTTAGTCTTAGGTCTGCAAGAAACGCCAGGATCGAACCTGGAGAAGTTTCGATTTGTAGGATTTGTGTGGAATTTTAGGGAGGAATTTTCCAGACACAGAAAACAGGGAATGGTCGGAGATGGAATCGGATAATACACCAGCTGATGAGATCCTATCAGGGCGGTTTGAGAGGATCCAGTCCAACAGGGAGTTTGTGGATCCATTTTCGAATGCCTGCTTGGTTCCTGCATAATTTGAGTCAGGGCAAGATTGGCAAGTAGGGGTTCAAACTGTTTCACATTTCCACCGGACCAGTTGAGGTTGACATCCCCAGAATAATGATTTGCTGTCCCCAATGCAGGGGCCGACGGTGTTCAGGAGGTGGGTCAGCCCTGGGAGGCCACCTTGGGAGGATTATATGTGCAAGCTACATGCAATCTTAGCATTCCCAGGCACGAGCAGTACATGCAGTAGTTCACATGGGGAAGAGGGGATGGCTGAGGACTGACTAGGGAGACTTTTAGGTGGTCTCTGTGATAGATCATAATGCCACCCCTCTTATTCCGGGTCTGTCCTGTCTTATGAACTCGCACCGGGAAGTACACAAGCTTGAGTCTGGTACAGTGGGTTTGAGCCAAGTCTCAGTCACTCCAAGGACATCTGGTCTGTGTAAGGTGACCCATGACACTAGCTCATCATGATTTGGAAGCAGACTCCTTATGTTGAGATGCGCTAATTTGAGACCTTTGCCCAGTCCCCATATCGGGGAAATGGGGGCTGCCAGATTTGTTGGGCCAGGGTTCGTTTCGATATCTCCGGCCAGTAGTATTATGAGGGAGAGCCAGAGAAGATACCGCCACAGAGCAGTCAGCCCAGAGGAAGGTAAACGATTCTGTACCTCTTAACCCTGGTGAAGTGCATTAGACACCTTAGGTTAAGACACCAGATGAGGGTATGGGGTTATTGGAAGACATTGCTAGTGCATTTGAGAACAAGAAGTCAGGCTCATTAAAATGGGGAGGCTGCACCCAGCAGTCCTCTGTATGGGAGCGCAAGGGTGATCGCTTGGAGCAAGGCAAGACCCAATGTGGTCCGGCTCACATTGCCATTACCCTACTGTGTGGCAACTCTTCAAGGTTTCTAGGTATGGTGAACTATTTGAGAGATTTTATTTGTGATTTTGCTCAGAAAGCTGCTCCTCTGTATGAGTTACTCAAAAAGGATATACCATGGACTTGGGGCCCTATACACACCCAGGCTGTGACGTCACTGAAGCAGGCCTTGGCCTCCGCCCCAGCTCTGGTTAACCCCAATCCAGCATTACCATTCCATCTGGAGTGTGCCACCTCTGACATTGCCATGTCTGCAGTGCTGGCCCAGAAGGTGCATGGCACCTTGAGACCCATTGCATATGCCTCACAGCTCTTGACCCCAGTGGAACAGAAGCATGGCCTTTGTGAAAGGAACCTTCTAGCCACCTACTGGGCTGTCAAGCACTTCCTGTATATCACTGAGTACTCACCACTGATCATTAATACTAACCACACACCAACTACCTTTTACCTCAGACAGAGTGAACGATGGATCAGTATCTAACACTCAGGCTGACACACTGGTCACTTCTTCTTCAGGACAGGGACATACAGGTCCACCCACCAAAGTTCCATCTATGCTAGCTCATGGTCTCCTTTTCAGGAGAACCCCACAACTGTGCACTACAGTCACCTGACCTTCGGATCCAGGTCCTTTCTTCCCTGCTATGCCACAAGTACTCGAGAGTACCTCTTTGTGCCGTGTCTTTACTGATGGTTCAGCATCCTACTATCATGGAGAACAGATTGCAGGGATGGGTATTTTGGTGATCTACCCTTGTGGGAACACTGTTAAGATATCTAAACGCTGTAGTGTAGCTTCATCACAGTATGCAGAGCTGGCAGCGGTGGCCTGTGCCCTTGAGTTCATCCAACATGGAACCCAGGATACCATCATCTTTACAGACTCTAATTGGGTTTGTTGTTCCCTTACAGAATTTCTTCCCTTCTGGCAGAACTCCTTCCTCTTTTCTGATGGCAGTCCAGTGAAGTATAAAGAATTGGTAATATACATACATGCACTGGCACAGAAATTTGCACACAAACTCTATGTGCACAAAGTTAAAACCCACTCTCTTCATGACCCCTATCATGCCTTCAATGACACAGCAGACACCCTTGCTAAGGAAGGGGCCCAAGGGGGGCATCTGGATGATGGAACATCCAGAGGCTAATGCAGATGTACACATTGCAGCACTCAAAAAGAAATATGAATCTTTTTCTCCCTTGGACCTCTCTGCAGCCCAACAGCTGGACACTGAACTCAAAGAGGTGTTCAGGTTCCTTGACAAAGGTACTGAAGAAAAACTTCCTTACACACAATCTTTACCAGAGGCATGCAGGTAAGTTACGCCTGTCACCAGATGACAAGCTCATTTGGTTCCAACCAGATGACTCTCCCACCAAGTTGTGGGTTGTTCTCAGACACCTAAGATCTGAGTTCTTGCACCAAGTATATGACACTCCTACTGGTGGACACCAGGGAGCAGAGAATACCCTCCAACAACTCAAGACAACTGCCTGGTGGCTGGGTATCACCAAAGATGTTAAACAGTACATAGACAATTGTCTTGTTTGTGCGAAAAACAACCCCATCCCGACCAAACAAAATGCCAAACTTTTACCACAAAGACATTCTGGCCCTTGGCATGCCATCCAAATTGATTTCATTGGCCCTCTGACAAATACCAGCAGAAACAATAAGTATGCTCTTGTGGTAACTGATCTTTTCTCGAAGTGGGTGGAGGCTTTCCCCACTAAGACATGTACAGCGAAGACTACTGCCAAAATCCTGGTGGAACAGATTTTCTCCAGGTGGGGCCTACCCCTTAAGGTAGACTCTGACAAAGGAACCAGTTTTACAGGTGAGTTGATGAAAGAATCCCTTGAACTCCTTGGAGTTCAGCAGAAGTTCCACATACCCTACCATCCTCAATCTTCAGGTCAAGTAGAAAGAGCCAACAGATGAATTAAGCAAATGCTTTCCAGATTCATCGAGGACAATCCCAAAACCTGGGATTCCCAATTGTCTTTACTCCTTATGGCAATTAGGGGTACCCGCTCAGCCACCACCCAGCTACACCCTTTGAGGTGATGACTGGTAGACAGATGAGATTACCTGAACACCTGTTGTTTGACCTGCACACCCCTACTGCAGACCGTGTGTCTGTGGATCAATATGTGGAAAAACTCAGAAAAGACCTCATACACACACTTGTACGCTGAAAATTGCATGGGCAAAGCCCAGCAACAATCCAAAATGCAATTTGACAAACATGCACAAGAAGTGGATTGGCAGGTTGGAGATCAGGTAATGGTACTCCTATTTGCACATCCCACCCATTCCTTCTCCAACAAGTGGGAAGGCCCATACCCTATTGTCAACAAGCTCAGTCCGGCAGTCTATCAAATTAGACTCCTTCACAACAACAAACTGACTGACAAATGGTTACATGCAAGCCAGCTGAAACTGTATAAAGGAGCTTAACTTACTTTTCCTCACCCCATTGGGTGGAATTGTACTAACAAACTAATCTTTGATCTTCCTTTTCAGATGCACTGACAAGATAGCTATCTTGTTCCTTTATTTGCTCCTCTCAGGAGTGATCCCTGCATCAAGACACGGCACGGACCTCCTACAACAACTCGACCCTCCAGCACCTCCTTCAGAGGAGTTTCCATCAAAATACCAGATACCATGATCACTGTCCAGGAAGGTCCGATGCCCTCACTGCCTCGGTTATTGCTCTGATAAATCTACCCTTCAAATTGAGTGGCAAACCACATCACAAGGACAATTCTCCCTGTCCAAACTCTCCAAAGGAACTTTTCAGGGTTGGCCCAATGCTAAATTATCCCCAAATGGTTCACTGTCCTTGTTACAAACTGCATAAGACATTCTGGTTTGTACAATATAACTGCCTTAATAGATCCTTCTTACTGTAATTCTTTGTCCAAAGATTCCGCTCATGATTTTGTGCTATACACCACATGGCTTCTGCGGCCATGTACCTCTCTATTGTCGCCTACTGATAAACAGCTTTGAATGTCCAAGCACAACCCTGGTCCCTGTAGTGGTCTCACAGCCACTGCCCTCCCAGGTTCTTTAATTAATAATTTACAACTTATGCATGTACCTGTTTTGTTTAATCTTACCTACTGGAATATGAAAGAGTTTAGTATGTGTCATAACACTAATACTTCAGCATTTTATAGTGCACTATTGCTTGATAGTTTAGCTGCATTTCAAATTCGTACACAGAATCCTTTTACTGGTGTCTGTTCAACTGAACATAGAGGCAACTTCAGGAGGAAGACTCCTCTGGTAATTTCAATCATAAACGTAACTAACGTGAAGTTGACAGTTCTGATGTCACAGGTGCAACAGGTACTGTCACAGGTCTTTTTGGTACGGCTATGCCTATCTGGAATAAAGCTGACATTGCTGCTATCAAAAGTCATTCTGCTAAGTTCTCCACTGGCTTGCTTAATAATGTTTTACCTCCTTTATTGCATGGTGTGGATGGCCTTAGTCAGGAAGAAAGATACACTGCAAACAACATGCATGACATTGCCAAGGCATTCACTGATTCTAAAGATAAGATTAACGCACTCATACAGCAGAATAACAGAGAAACAGATAAACAATACATTGCTAGGGAAATACTCTGCTCTGCTCTGCTTATGGCTTCTACATTATCACTACCATCAACAACCTCTTCCGTAATTTAGAATCTGGAAGAATTCCTGACATATCTAGGTACACCGTAGACAGCTAATGCTTAGGTATAGATTATATTAATACTTAGGGCTAAGGGCATCTACCGTACAAGAATAGATGTCAGGATATGAATGCATATTGTAATCCACTTTGCTTGCTAATGCACATATATTTTACCATGTATTTTCTGTCTATTTCTTATTTGTCAGATGCCAAGACACCTGTCCTTGAAGTATTTATAATATGTAAGGCAACATTGCCATCCTTCGGTGATGTGCACCACTACACTTAGTTATGTAAGACTCTGTATAAGAACTTCTTTGTTCTAAAACTGATGTCTTTACAGAATTATATAATGTTATGTTGGACCGTGGAGCCACCTCTAATTTAGCCAATAGGGGTCATCTTTGTAACTAGAAATGTTTCTATCTTTTGGTAACCATAGTAATTATCATAGGTATATAATGTTATGCACAGGCTTTACACCTCTGAGACCCGAGAGATCCCAAGAGACTACAGAGAAACCTCGAGGTGTAGGGAACGCTTAGCATTGGCTCCCGGTTCGTATTGGTAAGAACTGCTTAGGGCAACTGTGATTTATCCCTTTTGTAGTAATAAACTTGCTTATTACTCTAATGCAACGTGTTTGTGATTACTTGCATTCCCAATATCGTCAAGAATCTGAAAGTGAGGTTTAGACCTCTTGACAAAAGTATGGTGCACGTCTGCCTCCGGTGGCACTGTGGCCTTCGCTGTTGTTGTACCCCCTCCATGCTGTCACTTGTGTCTGTTGCAGGGGGTGTGCTTCACTGTCTGTCACTTGTGCTCCGGCTGCATGCTGGTGGCATACAGCTTCATAGTGCCTGCTCAGGGTGGCTGGCACACCTGTGCCATGTAGGGGTGCTGGCCATGTGTACACGGCTACCATGGCCACACACCAGTTGCTTGGTTGACCTGCTACTGTGTCCCTGTGTTGGTGTGCCCTTGGTATGGGAGGCTGTTTGTCCATGTACTGTGTTGCATCCCGTGTGGTGCATGCTTCCATGCAACACTTGTGTGTCTGTGCTGGCTGTTGTGGTCAGTGCTGGGACAGGATGTGTCCTTGGGAGGGTGTGCAGGGTGCTGTACCACTGGTGGTGGGGTCCAGGGCATACCCTGTCGCGTAGCTGGGGTACCTCGTGGTCATGTCTCAGTCTCTGCTGTACCTGGGGACATGAAGGTGGCACTGTGTATGCAGTTGTTGCATCACTGTCTGCTGCCACCCACTGCAGGGGTGCACACGTGGGCTGCCTTGTATGGCTCCATGGTGCACAGGGCTGGCATTGTCACAGTGGGGGTGGTGGCATGCATAGGGTGTCCTGCACTGTGGTGCTACTCCTGGGCAGGGTGTGGGTGATCATGGTGCAGGGTGTGCTCTGCATTGGTGGGATGGTGTGACATGGAGTGGTTGGCCCTCCTTGTGTGCCAGTCACAGCTTGCCAGGGGGTGTGCTGAGGCACCATGCCCCGACTGTGGGTTGGTTGCTGGTATCCATGGGCCGGTGGTTATTGCAGCTCTCCACAGGTTGTGCAGTGCATGGAGTGTGGGGGGTGATGTCTGTTTTGCTGTGTGCTCCTCTGCCTGTCTGTGGCATGTGTGGTGGGCCCCTGTATCCTGTCCCTGCGCATCCCTGGTCGTGCTGTTGCACTGCTGCCCTGCTCCACGGGGCATCCCTGGTTGCACTATGGCACATCTGGACCGCTCCACTGAGCATCCCTGGTTGCGCTATGGTGCATCTGAAATGCACAACTGCACATCCTGGTTGCGCTTATGGCACAGGTGGCATAATATTCAGCTGCAGTGCTGCCACAGGTGCATCTTGACCTGCACAGTTTTTGAATATCATGCCTCTTGTGCATGGGCGCAGTGGACTTGTGCTTGCTCCTGCTGTTGCGCACTTTTTGGGCGCAGTTTGAATATCCGGGCCGATGTGTCCACTTACAGATGGTATGTTGTGCTGCATTTTAAAGGAGCTGGAAGGTGTTTAAAAACTTTTTTCTTCTGAAAAGATTTGGCATGGAGATATGTATAAATTTGTTGGTTTAAAAGGTTGTCAGTGTTACAAGACAGGCAGGAGGCAGCACATATATCTAAAACACTTAACAGTTTTCTAGTGAAACTATGGGCATTACCTCAGCAAATTGGTGTCAAATAATGTCAGTCTTATTTTGTGTTAAGTATTTATTTTTGTGTATGTGTATGTGTGTGTATTGTCTTGGCCCGCAGTTTTATTTTGTGCTCTTTTGTTATTAAAAGATACTTTAATATCAGTAGAGTTCAATGACACTACAAAAATAGCTGGGTTTGAGCAACCCTTGCATGCACACTGTGTGACCTTTTGCACATTATTTGAACTTCTTGTGTTTCAACATTTTATGTTACTACCAGTTCAAACTTGATATGTATTCCCTACTTAAAGCACAACTTTTCACATAAAATGTATGTTTTCATGAAAGCACACCAAGAGTGAACCATACAATTTGACTTTTTATTACAGAACTGGCATTCTAAGTAAAAAGGAGCAAACGTTGTTGTGTTTTTTTTTTCCTTCTGGGCTTGCAGCCAACACAGGCAATGTTCAAAGCCTTCCTCCATAAACATTTGGTTGTAAGTACAACTCCTTTGTTCCTTGACAGTATCATGTGATTCCTATACTATGCAAGGCACTCGAGCTGGAAGGGAGAATTATTCATCACCTCACCATACATTCTTTTATATATATATATATATATATACATACATACACAATACACTGTTAAAAAGGACTATTACAGCTGTTTTTGAGAGTTTACCATCTACAGTTAAAAACAATGATTTTTGTTTTTATGTGTGACCATGGTGTAATCATTTTTTTTCCTTTTAAATGCATTTCTAAGAGATCGTACATCGGTATTACCATCAATCTGGATCTTTTCTAAACTCATCTGACATTTTGTCATGCTTAGGATAAGGGAACCCAAGGATGCTTGGCTTCTTTTATCCTATGAAAATAATCTTGTTTTATTTTTAGACTTGTGTATGTTTGTTTTTGTTTTTGTTGTTTGTCTGTGTGTTTCTTCTCTTTCTTCTAGAGAAAAAGAAGTTCACCATCTTTATAGTAAGGTATGAAACTTACTAAACTAGTTGCATATAATATTGTTATAATTTGAAGTGTGCTAGGTGGGGACGGCAATGGGGCCACCCCATTACCATTTATCCAGTGCACATTTTTTTAAGGTGTTGCACGACTGGTTACTGATATTGCCAGACCATTTCTGGTTCAATATCCATGTCACCATCCACAGCTAACATTGTTATTGCTACAGTAGTCGAGCTGTCTCTTCCACCAGTAGGAGCGGGGGCATACTATCCTTCCTTCCAGTGCAATACCCACAAAGTTGCAAGGTACATCACTGTCTCCCAAGGGGTAAATAAAGAAAACATGTATTTGCCAATAATTATTTCTTTATTTACAAGTTTTGAAAAGACCAATGTACTTTGACAGTGTAACCTAGCTCAATCCCTCTGCTTTTTCCACTGCAAACAATTAAACCTCATACCTATCGTTGGTACATGGGCTTCTGCCCTCAGCAAGTAATCAGTTAAGCTGGAGAGGGGATTGTGTATGTATTCCCACACATAGTCATGTCTTTTAAATATCTTTTCAGCTTCCTGATCCTGTCAGACAAATATAAAACAACTTTCCATAGCCTTACAGCAATGGATGCATTTTTACCAAGGACTGCAATGTATAAACTTAAACTGTACCACACATCCTCTGCAACTAATTCCATGGTTATGTTCAACAAGTAAATTCACAATACTCTTAACATTCCTGGACTCTGAACTAAGATTACAAGCAACTCACTCTTCATAGGATTCCTCACAAGATATGGGAAAATCTCTGGCTCACTGTATATGGCAGGTTAAACATTAGCGGTAATGCTAAACATAAAATAGTTGAAGAAAGAAATTGCCCATATATGAATTGTATTTCAATACTTGAAACCATGGAACATTTTTTGTTAGAATGTTCATATGTTATAGCTGTATGGGACTTTCTGGCTACAAAATGGAAGATGGACTGGTTAAAATGTTTAGACTATGTTATTTTAATTGTAGGGAAATATGGGGTGGGGTTAGCAAAATATCACTCTGATACCCTTTCTATTTTCCTTTGCTGTATTAAATTTTACATTTGGCAGGCAAGGTGCCAATGGGTACTACATCAAAAGAAAATGTCTTTCAACTGTCTTAGCAATTTAGTCTCAATTGAAATGTTGAATGTCCATAAGATAGATTGTTCTGTGAGTTCTGCTCAACAGGTTGCACATTGGTGGAGTGGCTTCACTTATTTTATTAAACACAATAGCAAAAGTTGGGCTTTGGCTAGAACGGTGTATTTGATTGATTAATAGTTTTTCTTCCCTTTTACCCTGATGTTTTCATTATAGACAGTCACCTGGGTGTCCATTAACATTATTGATTTGTTATGTTTTAACTGCTCCTTTCTTTATCTGTACCATAGCCATACCTTTCCTTAGCAGTCCCTCCGGCCTGGTGGTTCCGGCGTCGGTGTCTGCTGCCGACCCGCCCTACTGCGAGACTGGCCCCGCGCCGACCGTGAGCACTTAGCAAGGGTCCTCTTCTGAGGAAAAAAGACAGAGCACAGCAGATTAAATGCTTTGCAATGGCAAGCGTCAGCAGTGCAGCAGGGGGGTGAAAATTAGCACTTTAAAGGCAATGATAATGATATTGAGAATGAAAATGCAGGCCATATTGCCCACGATTGAGTACAGTGGTTTGTGTAGAAAGACCAAGAATCCCTCTAGTGGCAGGTCTGTATAACCTGCTAATGGAAAACTAGCCACTTAAAAAAAAAAATGATTTGGGAAGATTGAGGATGAATCCTAGGGAACTGAGCAGCTTCTGAGAAACTTCCAGAGCTGACTTGACTTAGTCTGAGGACTGGCCTACAATGAGCCAGTCATCCAGATAAGGGAAGATTGAGATACCCTGCCTTCTGAGGAAGGCCACTACTACTGCAAGACACTTTGCAAATACCTTTGGAGCTGAAGTGAGGCTGAAGGGCATGGCTCTGAATTGGTAATAGCCTGAGGGCAACTCGAACCTGAGGTACCTTCTAAAGGAGCACCTGATAGGAATGTGGAAATAGGCATCCTTGAGGTCCAGGGATGCTAGCCAATCCCCTGGCCTCAGAGAGGGGAGGATTACTCCCAGAGTCACCATTTTGAACTTTGGTTTTGTGATATGTTTGTTCAGATATCTCAAGTCTATGACGGGTCACCACTCCCCTGTTTTTTTGGAGGTAAGGAAGTACCTGGAGTACAGCCCTTTGCCCCTGTGTTGTGGAGGAACTTGTTCCACAGCTTTGAGAGCTAGCAGGGAAGAAACCTCTGCCTCTAAGGCAATGGTCTCTGATGCTGATGCAGGAGGAAAAAACCTGACTCTTATTTTTGGAAATCTCTTTAAACTGAGAGCCAGGCTCTGGCTTACTACCTCCAGGACCCACTTGTCTGAAGTAACAGACTTTCAGGCCTGGAAATAGTAAGCCAGCCTGCCTCCTACTGGTATAGGGGAGGCAACCCGAACTGACACATCAGGGTGTTTGTTTGGCAGGAGCCTTGAACTGGGAAGAGGATGCAGCCCTGCTCATCCCCCTCCTACCTCTCCCTTGGAAGAACCCCCTCTGTGGGAAGGAAGAGGAGGCCTGGGCTTGGTAAAAAGGCCGGTATAAAGACCTGCCCCTACCCCTAGACTGCTGCCTCTGAGGAGTAGCTTGCCTCTCTTTGGCCTGTGCACTCATGCAGGTGGTTCTGTATTCATCCATTTTCTTCATGTAAGCCTCTGTCTGCTCCCCAAACAGAGAATTACCAACCACAGGGAAATCCATGGCCTTAGCCGGGGTATCCTGAGACAGGCTAGTACATCTGAGACAAGCAAATCTCCTGAGAGGCACAGATGTAGCCATGACTCTAGATGCCACATAATTAGAGTCGACAGCAGCATGAAATTGCACTTTTGATGCCTCTATTCCATCAGCAGCCACCTCCTCCGGCTCTTTGGCTAGCTGGGGGAGAGGCCTTCTTTGTTAGTTCCATTACCGTGTCCCACCTGGACTTCTGGTACCTAGCTGTATAGGCCATGTAGGTTGCCTGCCTGAGTCCCAAGGAAGATGCCAAGTACTGTTTTTTGCCATGGCATCCACCTTCCTGGAATCTTTCTCTGGAGTGTGAGCCAAAGGAATGTTAGCTCTGTAATAGGTTGCAGCCTGCACTACCCCAACATGGCTGCAATGGTTGAACAAAAATTCCACACCTGAGCCTGACAGAGTGTATCTCCTGTACATTTTCTTATCCACAGGAGGTAAAGAGTTAGGCATTTGCAAAATGTTCCTTGTCTGTTTCCCCAAGGGCTTGTGAGGAGGGATAGACAGCCTTTTGGACTCTGGGACGTCCATCATTTCTATATAGTCAGGCTTTTCTTCTTCATCAGCAGCTTCCACCACTGGAAGCTGGAGAGTTTCAGCCACTTTTCTATAAAACAGAAAATGGGAAGGGGACTCAGAAAGCCTGGGAGGGGAGACATTGGAAGGCCTGCCTTGGGAGATGTCAGGCCTCATCGGCTCATCTAGGCCTCCAAATTCAGTATCCTCGAAATACTCTTCCTCCTCTTTGTCTCCTCCTATTTCACATCATAAAACAATTCCAGATCATAATTCAATGGAGTTGGGTCCAACCGAACCGACCGCTTAGTCGGAGGGATCGGTTCGGAAGGAACCGGACGAATCGACTGCACAATGCTTATCGCTTTGACTATTTCAGTGGCAGTTGGAACTTGCGGTTTAGGATCTGAACCAGGCAACCTCCTTTTTCTTTTTGACAGAACCAACCCCTCAGAGTTGGATCTCCTTTTGCCCGAGGATGTATCGCCCGTGTTGGCAGGCATCCCCTCAGTTTCGGTCGGAACCGAACCGGGCTGGCCATCCGATTCAGCAGACTTCTCAGCCTCCCTTTCCTTCAGCCTACTTAATCTCTTATCTAAAGTGGCTTTGGGAAAGTTTTTACATATTTGGCAGTCTAATCTGAGGTGGTCAAACCCCAGACAATAAACATAAATAAGGTGGGGATCAGCTTTAGCAAAAGCCTCCCCACACTCAGTACAGTGTTGAAACCTAGTGGGACCGGTTTTCTTCTTGGGTTTCTCAGACGAGCCTTAACCTACAAATTACCCTTAACAGCTTTTAAGCCAGGTAATACACCCTTATTGGTTACCAACCATGTCACGGGCTGTGGAAAAAACGAAGAAAATCTAATTTTTTTGAAACAGATAAGAACTGGACACCATTACTAAAATCCCAGAAAAACAGAAATAAGAGATTGTTTCGGTTCCCAACCAGACTGACCAATAGGAAACCAAAGAAAAACAATTTCTACAGGAAAATTCAGAAACAATTCACTATCTATCTACTTACGCTACCATGTACCGAAGACAAAGATCTGATACCAAGAAAACAAGAAAATCGGTTGAACAAACTGACCGATACAAACTTTACCAAACCGAAGCGAAGGATAAATCTCCGGAGCGACTTCACAGGCAGAGTAAAGAATCTGACGGTTACACTGAGATGTACCAGAGACAGAGGTTTGAAAACCGAGCTCGAGCACAACGTTCTATGCCCTGGCATAGAATTAATCCCTTACTGTCTGGAGTAGTTCAAGTGCTGAGGCTAACTGCATATAGTCAGAATACAGCAAGATTTCAGGTTGTTTGAAACACTTCTTCCACTGGTTGTGAGGGCTGGGTGGCTGCCCGGGAAAGGCTGCAACTGGTAGCAATGTTTTATTTGAGTTTTGTATTTTTTACAGTTTATTCACTCTGGATAGCCCAACTGAAATGTAATAACTCATTTTTAGTGGTCTTTTTATTATGTCCATTTCTGCAGCTGTATGTACTGGAAACATAGATGCTGTCAGCAGAAAAGGAACTTTAGGCCCATCAAGTCTGCCCCTTATCCCTGCCTATTCCATCACCACTGATCCTAGTTGACTGTAGGTGTCTCTCTCTTTCTCTCTCTCTCCCCCCTGTTCCCCCTTCCTAATATGCCCCTATGACTATCCAATGCATGCTTGAAGCTCCCCACAGTTTTTGCCCCACTAGTTCCTTTGGCAGGCCATTCCAGTCATCCACCACCCTTTCTGTGAAGACATATTTCAGTAAATCTCTCCTAAACTTCCTCCCTTAGCTTCATTGAATGCCCCCTTGTTCTAATGCCTTCCTTTCTCTGAAATAGACCCTCCACTTACACCTTGTTCACTCCTGTGCGGTACTTTAGGTTTCATCATGTCCCCTCTCGCCTCTTCTCTTCTCTTTCAGGGAGGACATGTTGAGTTCCTACAGCTTTACCTCATATAGTTTCTTGTGCCTCCACCTTACCATTTGGTTGCCTTCCTCTGTAATGCCTCCACTCTTTCAGTGTCTCTGAAGAGGTGCTGCCTCCAGAATGGGACACAGTACTCCAGATGGGCTCTTACCAGTGAGCAATACAATGGCAGCACCACCTCCCTCCTCCTCCTCCTCCTGCTAGAAATCCCTCTTCCAATGCATCCCAGCATCCTGCCATCCTTTCCCCATTGCTTTGTTACACTGCCCAACTACACTGCAGTCATCAGATATGATGGCACCATGGTCTCCTTCTTTGAGGTCATCAGATATGATGACCCTGGGAGGCGATAACCACAAATGAGATGACTGCCTAAATACTTCTCTCAGCAGCTAAGGGGGAAAAAATTCTGACTAAACCCAGCGTAGGAGATCTTTGTTGACTTGCTTAACAGCGTTAAAGCAGGGTGAATGTGTCGGGCTAGTAGTTTTGTGCAAGAGAATTGCTGAACTTACTTCAAACTGCTAATTTTAGCACATCGAAATCAGCCTTCCTAATCTAGTGCTGGGCCTGACTCTCAACATGACCTGCTACGCCACTGCATCAGGGAAGAGCTCCCGCATGGAGCAAATGTTCACACAAATCTTAACTCAAAGGAACAACTTACAATCGCCTAATGCGACTACCCAAGCGTTAAAAGGAATCGGTTGGACCGGCCCGGTGGCGCTGAGGGTTGAGGCGCTGGACACCACACCTTGCATCACACCGGCGACCCGGGTTCGGGAATAAGCCCGGGTCATCGGGGGTCGGCAGGGGAGGACTAAGATTGAGCATCCATGGACAGCTGTCTTAGTCCTGGGGCGGGTTAGGGGATCTTCCGCTACACTGGTAACCCCTGACGGAGGCTGGGAGCACTGCAGTGCATGACACAGAAGGCATAGGGATTGGGGCAGCAGCAGACATCTTCCGGGTGCATGCGGGAGTGTGCGCACTACGGGTGGGACATCATTGCATGTCCATGCCTCAAGGGAGGAAACCTAAGAAAAATCCCTCTGCCCTCGGGTGAGGTGACGGCGATCTCTGGCAAGCCAACCCACCACACGCCCAACACCGGCTGACTCTCTGGTTCTCCTTCAGGTCTGGGTGCCTCTCCGTGGGGTCAGGAGAGCCCCAGATCTCACATACCCGATGTAGCTCCCAGAGCAGCCAGTTCAGGTGGGCAGTTGAGTGTGGCGGTTGTCAAGAGAGACCCTGAGAGATGCCCCAAGGACAGGGTGTAGAAATAGAATATACAAAAAAAAAAGGAATCGAAGTCCGTCTATTTCACATTGAGTGGAGACTGGGATCGCAAGATGCAGCTATACAGGCTCTATCGCAAATATGCAGGAGCAGCAAAATGATTCGCCTCCTCCAGGAAAAAGTTGAATTGTAACTCACTCCTTGTACCATAACTCTGGCGGTTTTGCAATAAGGCTCCATTGAGTCTCGGTTGGACAATCAGTGAATCACCCCTAGTGTTCAGTGACAGTTAATCTAATCCGTTGGAAAGGCTAATTACTAATTAAAAACTTGAGAAAAATACATCTACTTTCAGGAGTTTTATGTTACATTTTCATCAGTATTTCAGTCAAGGTAAAAATGTTCCTGAATAGATGGTAGCAGTAAGGACTGCTCCTGATGTTATCCCTGAGGGGAAGTCTCGTCACTGCTGCCTTGCATCTAGGTTGGACTGAGAATCTAAACACTTTCATGTTTCAAGACAGGGTTGCTTCTGCAGATCATTGTCTTTCATTGCTGAATGTTCTTCCCTTTCCCGATGGACTTCGGCCATGGTTCATGCAGTCTTGTAAATGCGTATACCTCTGTCACTCTCTAGGCAATGTATACTACAGTAGGCATCTATTATGAGGATGCGCTAGTTTGGTAATATGGTAATGTACATAGATAACACTCATTTGAAGAACATTTATGTTGCCTCTCCAGGGTCAGTGAGCTGTTTTCCTTTCTTTATTTTTCAAAATATATGATTACAGCTATCTGGCATGAAGCAGAGTTTTCTCCTCTAGCAATACAGGCACAAGGAAAGATTCAAATGAATCACAAGAGATAGTTTATCCTGCCACAGTTTGCAATAGCGCTGATGCTGGTTCTAATAGTGGCTGTTGTCTAGCATGATTCAATTTTATGAAAGGTTTTTGAAAATGTATCTCCTGGTAGAAAAACTGGATATGCATACCTTGTAAAGATTAATAGAAGACAGATAAAAAGTCAGTAGCCAATCACAATTCTTTTCTCTCTAACTCTCTGTAAAAGTCCACCTACATTGTCATTAACTATGTGCTTGTTTTGTTTGTGATTGTCTTGGTGTGAAATGTACAAAACATACTATCATATGTAAATATTTTCCTTTTCTCTGGAAGTTGTCACTGAACACAAATCTGTAAATTTTACTTCATCCCATTTTAAATTTCTTCTAGTATGGTGCCTATCACTCTCAGCATTGTTGCACAGGTGACTGCATGAAGCTCCAATAACAATTGCCTGGTATCCACTTCAGTGTGATCCTTCTTCTCAGATCACAGTACAACCTTTATAATGCAATACGTAAGAGTGGTGCCAGTATTCTTGGACCTTGCAGAACAAACAGTGTTAAAGAGATGGATGAATCATTAAAGAAAATTCCTCCTGAGTTGTACTATGATTTGAATAGTATTTCCATAATAATAACTGTAACAGTAAGAGAAAATAGTCGTTGCTCAGTTAATCACAGCTTTTATAAGACCTCATTGCTGAAGAATATGGGTGATTTTTATTGGTCTCACTTCTGATTGGGAAGAATGAGAAGTGATACTTTCCACCAATTGAAAATGACTAATTTGCATATCTGTGCTATGCTAACTGGGAAACAAATGTTTTTCCTTGAAGTTGAATTTTATCTTTCTAAACTGCTGCAACTAAATAAATTCTTTTCACACCCAACATAAAAACTCAATTGGTGAGATAAACAGTGCAACAATTTGAAATTCTCTCACCATCATTAAAAAGAACACCCTAGAGGCAGGGTTTATATACCGATTGACTCTTCTGAATAGTTTGGATGTGAGGGTGATTTGGCTGAGATATCTGTATTCCCCATTGATCGCTAGGTTTGATTCGGCTGATCTGGATAGGCAGGTGTATCCATTCTCCTTCATCACTCCATGTGTTTCTCCTGAAGCTCAGCGCTCAGTTGAAGAGGACCTTCTTTCCATTAAAATAGTGTGAATCCTTGGTCAAGGTATAGAGTTGCACTTCATCAGGACCACCAAACAAGTCCATTTGTGGGAAGTGTAGGAAATTAAAGCTCTGGGACTATCAGGCACATCCAAGTTAGGCACTGCAAGTGGCAGTCTGCCTTCATTTGACCTTTCGTCCTTTAAAGTTCAATACTTTATAAGTTTGTGTATAATGATTTCTTACTGTTGCTAATAATGTTCAGCAAAATGTGTGCGCTTTATTCCAGCACTGTAGCCACCTGCTAAATTGTAGCAGTCACACCTGTACCACTGCTTTATAAGAATCTTTTATTGCAGTGAACCAATCTTTGAACAAATCAATAAATAGATAAAAAAAAATATTTCTTATTGGTAACTGTTACAGATGCGATGTTTCTAACAGCAACATCAAAATATACTATTATAGGGACTCAGCTCAGCCCAGAGAAGATACAGATGTGTGGGACTCTGACTGCTTGCATGATCCTTGCTGGCAATTTGCTGTGCTGATGTGGAAAAGGGTCTTTGGCTAAAAGGTGTTAACCTGAAACTAATAAATAAATAAATTAATAAATATCACACATACTGTACAATTCTCCTGTAGGAAACCTACTAATTAACAAAAGAAAGCAGAAAACTACACTACTTCCAAAATAAAACATATTAGCTATGTAGCTTTAAAAATTAAAAGTACATACTGTTTTCTTTTTGAAGATCTAGCACTTTAACCACTGTATTAAATTATATGTAAATGCATCATAACCTTCATGCTTTACATACACCTATATCATCAAGTATACAGCTGGATTTAAAAATCATTTAGGCAAGTGCATTTTAAGTATCCTGCAGAAATAAAGAATGTATTTCACAGTACATGTTCTCTACTCTTTTCCATTGTCCTATAAAACACACCTATACCATAACTCTGGCGGTTTTGCAATAAGGCTCCATTGAGTCTCGGTTGGACAATCAGTGAATCACCCTAGTGTTCAGTGACAGTTAATCTAATCCGTTGGAAAGGCTAATTACTAATTAAAACTTGAGAAAATACATCTACTTTCAGGAGTTTTATGTTACATTTTCATCAGTATTTCAGTCAAGGTAAAATGTTCCTGAATAGATGGTAGCAGTAAGGACTGCTCTGATGTTATCCCTGAGGGAAGTCCGTCACTGCTGCCTTGCATCTAGGTTGGACTGAGAATCTAAACACTTTCATGTTTCAAGACAGGGTTGCTTCTGCAGATCATTGTCTTTCATTGCTGAATGTTCTTCCCTTTCCCGATGGACTTCGGCCATGGTTCATGCAGTCTTGTAAATGCGTATACCTCTGTCACTCTCTAGGCAATGTATACTACAGTAGGCATCTATTATGAGGATGCGCTAGTTTGGTAATATGGTAATGTACATAGATAACACTCATTTGAAGAACATTTATGTTGCCTCTCCAGGGTCAGTGAGCTGTTTTCCTTTATTTTTCAAAATATATGATTACAGCTATCTGGCATGAAGCAGAGTTTTCTCCTCTAGCAATACAGGCACAAGGAAAGATTCCAAATGAATCACAAGAGATAGTTTATCCTGCCACAGTTTGCAATAGCGCTGATGCTGGTTCTAATAGTGGCTGTTGTCTAGCATGATTCAATTTTTTATGAAAGGTTTTTTTGAAAATGTATCTCCTGGTAGAAAAACTGGATATGCATACCTTGTAAAGATTAATAGAAGACAGATAAAAAGTCAGTAGCCAATCACAATTCTTTCTCTCTCTAACTCTCTGTAAAAGTCCACCTACATTGTCATTAACTATGTGCTTGTTTTGTTTGTGATTGTCTTGGTGTGAAAATGTACAAAACATACTATCATATGTAAATATTTTCCTTTTCTCTGGAAGTTGTCACTGAACACAAATCTGTAAATTTTTTACTTCATCCCATTTTAAATTTCTTCTAGTATGGTGCCTATCACTCTCAGCATTGTTGCACAGGTGACTGCATGAAGCTCCAATAACAATTGCCTGGTATCCACTTCAGTGTGATCCCTTCTTCTCAGATCACAGTACAACCTTTTATAATGCAATACGTAAGAGTGGTGCCAGTATTCTTGGACCTTGCAGAACAAACAGTGTTAAAGAGATGGATGTGAATCATTAAAGAAAATTCCTCCTGAGTTGTACTATGATTTGAATAGTATTTCCATAATAATAACTGTAACAGTAAGAGAAAATAGTGCGTTTGCTCAGTTAATCACAGCTTTTATAAGACCTCATTGCTGAAGAATATGGGTGATTTTTATTGGTCTCACTTCTGATTGGGAAGAATGAGAAGTGATACTTTCCACCAATTGAAAAGACTAATTTGCATATCTGTGCTATGCTAACTGGGAAACAAATGTTTTTTCCTTGAAGTTGAATTTTATCTTTCTAAACTGCTGCAACTAAATAAATTCTTTTCACACCCAACATAAAAACCCAATTGGTGAGATAAACAGTGCAACAATTTGAAATTCTCTCACCATCATTAAAAAGAACACCCTAGAGGCAGGGTTTATATACCGATTGACTCTTCTGAATAGTTTGGATGTGAGGGTGATTTGGCTGAGATATCTGTATTCTCATTGATCGCTAGGTTTTATTTGGCTGATCTGGATAGGCAAGTGTATCCATTCTCCTTCATCACTCCATGTGTGTTTCTCCTGAAGCTCAGCGCCAGTTAAGAGGACCTTCTTCCATTAAAATAGTGTGAATCCTTGGTCAAGGGTTGCACTTCTCTACTAGGACCACCAAACAAGTCCATTTGTGGGAAGTGGAAATTAAAGCTCTGGGACTATCAGGCACATCCAAGTTAGGCACTGCAAGTGGCAGTCTGCCTTCATTTTGACCTTTCGTCCTTTAAAGTTCAATACTTTATAAGTTTCGTATAATGATTTCTTACTGTTGCTAATAATGTTCAGCAAAATGTGTGCGCTTTATTCAGCACTGTAGCCACCTGCTAAATTGTAGCAGTCACACCTGTACCACTGCTTTATAAGAATCTTTATTGCAGTGAACCAATCCTTTGAACAAATCAATAAATAGATAAAAAAATATTTTTATTGGTAACTGTTACAGATGCGATGTTTCCTAACAGCAACATCAAAATATACTATTATAAGGGACTCCAGCTCAGCCCAGAGAAGATACAGATGTGGGGACTCTGACTGCTTGCATGATCCTTGCTGGCAATTTGCTGTTGATGTGGAAAGGGTCTTTGGCTAAAAGGTGTTAACCTGAAACTAATAAATAAATAAATTAATAAATATCACACATACTGTACAATTCTCCTGTAGGAAACCTACTAATTAACAAAGAAAGCAGAAAACTACACTACTTCCAAAATAAAACATATTAGCTATGTAGCTTTAAAAATTAAAAGTACATACTGTTTTCTTTTTGAAGATCTAGCACTTTAACCACTGTATTAAATTATATGTAAATGCATCATAACCTTCATGCTTTACATACACCTATATCATCAAGTATACAGCTGGATTTAAAAATCATTTAGGCAAGTGCATTTTAAGTATCCTGCAGAAATAAAGAATGTATTTCACAGTACATGTTCTCTACTCTTTTCCATTGTCCTATAAAACACACCTATACCATAACTCTGGCGGTTTTGCAATAAGGCTCCATTGAGTCTCGGTTGGACAATCAGTGAATCACCCTAGTGTTCAGTGACAGTTAATCTAATCCGTTGGAAAGGCTAATTACTAATTAAAAACTTGAGAAAATACATCTACTTTCAGGGTTTTATGTTACATTTTCATCAGTATTTCAGTCAAGGTAAAAATGTTCCTGAATAGATGGTAGCAGTAGGACTGCTCCTGATGTTATCCCTGAGGGAAGTCTCGTCACTGCTGCCTTGCATCTAGGTTGGACTGAGAATCTAAACACTTTCATGTTTCAAGACAGGGTTGCTTCTGCAGATCATTGTCTTTCATTGCTGAATGTTCTTCCCTTTCCCGATGGACTTCGGCCATGGTTCATGCAGTCTTGTAAATGCGTATACCTCTGTCACTCTCTAGGCAATGTATACTACAGTAGGCATCTATTATGAGGATGCGCTAGTTTGGTAATATGGTAATGTACATAGATAACACTCATTTGAAGAACATTTATGTTGCCTCTCCAGGGTCAGTGAGCTGTTTTCCTTTCTTTATTTTTCAAAATATATGATTACAGCTATCTGGCATGAAGCAGCATTTTCTCCTCTAGCAATACAGGCACAAGGAAAGATTCCAAATGAATCACAAGAGATAGTTTATCCTGCCACAGTTTGCAATAGCGCTGATGCTGGTTCTAATAGTGGCTGTTGTCTAGCATGATTCAATTTTTATGAAAGGTTTTTGAAAATGTATCTCCTGGTAGAAAACTGGATATGCATACCTTGTAAAGATTAATAGAAGACAGATAAAAAGTCAGTAGCCAATCACAATTCTTTTCTCTCTCTAACTCTCTGTAAAGTCCACCTACATTGTCATTAACTATGTGCTTGTTTTGTTTGTGATTGTCTTGGTGTGAAAATGTACAAAACATACTATCATATGTAAATATTTTCCTTTTCTCTGGAAGTTGTCACTGAACACAAATCTGTAAATTTTACTTCATCCCATTTAAATTTCTTCTAGTATGGTGCCTATCACTCCAGCATTGTTGCACAGGTGACTGCATGAAGCTCCAATAACAATTGCCTGGTATCCACTTCAGTGTGATCCCTTCTTCTCAGATCACAGTACAACCTTTTATAATGCAATACGTAAGAGTGGTGCCAGTATTCTTGGACCTTGCAGAACAAACAGTGTTAAAGAGATGGATGTGAATCATTAAAGAAAATTCCTCCTGAGTTGTACTATGATTTGAATAGTATTTCCATAATAATAACTGTAACAGTAAGAGAAAATAGTGCGTTTGCTCAGTTAATCACAGCTTTTATAAGACCTCATTGCTGAAGAATATGGGTGATTTTTATTGGTCTCACTTCTGATTGGGAAGAATGAGAAGTGATACTTTCCACCAATTGAAAATGACTAATTTGCATATCTGTGCTATGCTAACTGGGAAACAAATGTTTTTTCCTTGAAGTTGAATTTTATCTTTCTAAACTGCTGCAACTAAATAAATTCTTTTCACACCCAACATAAAAACTCAATTGGTGAGATAAACAGTGCAACAATTTGAAATTCTCTCACCATCATTAAAAAGAACACCCTAGAGGCAGGGTTTATATACCGATTGACTCTTCTGAATAGTTTGGATGTGAGGGTGATTTGGCTGAGATATCTGTATTCCCCATTGATCGCTAGGTTTGATTCGGCTGATCTGGATAGGCAGGTGTATCCATTCTCCTTCATCACTCCATGTGTGTTTCTCCTGAAGCTCAGCGCCAGTTGAAGAGGACCTTCTTCTCCATTAAAATAGTGTGAATCCTTGGTCAAGGGTTGCACTTCTCTACTAGGACCACCAAACAAGTCCATTTGTGGGAAGTGTAGGAAATTAAAGCTCTGGGACTATCAGGCACATCCAAGTTAGGCACTGCAAGTGGCAGTCTGCCTTCATTTTGACCTTCGTCCTTTAAAGTTCAATACTTTATAAGTTTCGTGTATAATGATTTCTTACTGTTGCTAATAATGTTCAGCAAAATGTGTGCGCTATTCAGCACTGTAGCCACCTGCTAAATTGTAGCAGTCACACCTGTACCACTGCTTTATAAGAATCTTTTATTGCAGTGAACCAATCCTTTGAACAAATCAATAAATAGATAAAAAAAAAATATTTCTTATTGGTAACTGTTACAGATGCGATGTTTCCTAACAGCAACATCAAAATATACTATTATAAGGGACTCCAGCTCAGCCCAGAGAAGATACAGATGTGTGGGACTCTGACTGCTTGCATGATCCTTGCTGGCAATTTGCTGTGCTGATGTGGAAAAGGGTCTTTGGCTAAAAGGTGTTAACCTGAAACTAATAAATAAATAAATTAATAAATATCACACATACTGTACAATTCTCCTGTAGGAAACCTACTAATTAACAAAAGAAAGCAGAAAACTACACTACTTCCAAAATAAAACATATTAGCTATGTAGCTTTAAAAATTAAAAGTACATACTGTTTTCTTTTTGAAGATCTAGCACTTTAACCACTGTATTAAATTATATGTAAATGCATCATAACCTTCATGCTTTACATACACCTATATCATCAAGTATACAGCTGGATTTAAAAATCATTTAGGCAAGTGCATTTTAAGTATCCTGCAGAAATAAAGAATGTATTTCACAGTACATGTTCTCTACTCTTTTCCATTGTCCTATAAAACACACCTATACCATAACTCTGGCGGTTTTGCAATAAGGCTCCATTGAGTCTCGGTTGGACAATCAGTGAATCACCCCTAGTGTTCAGTGACAGTTAATCTAATCCGTTGGAAAGGCTAATTACTAATTAAAAACTTGAGAAAAATACATCTACTTTCAGGAGTTTTATGTTACATTTTCATCAGTATTTCAGTCAAGGTAAAATGTTCCTGAATAGATGGTAGCAGTAAGGACTGTCCCTGATGTTATCCCTGAGGGAAGTCTCGTCACTGCTGCCTTGCATCTAGGTTGGACTGAGAATCTAAACACTTTCATGTTTCAAGACAGGGTTGCTTCTCAGATCATTGTCTTTCATTGCTGAATGTTCTTCCTTTCCGATGGACTTCGCCATGGTTCATGCAGTCTTGTAAATGCGTATACCTCTGTCACTCTCTAGGCAATGTATACTACAGTAGGCATCTATTATGAGGATCGCTAGTTTGGTAATATGGTAATGTACATAGATAACACTCATTTGAAGAACATTTATGTTGCCTCTCCAGGGTCAGTGAGCTGTTTTCCTTTCTTTATTTTCAAAATATATGATTACAGCTATCTGGCATGAAGCAGAGTTTCTCCTCTAGTAATACAGGCACAAGGAAAGATTCCAAATGAATCACAAGAGATAGTTTATCCTGCCACAGTTTGCAATAGCGTGATGCTGGTTCTAATAGTGGCTGTTGTCTAGCATGATTCAATTTTTTATGAAAGGTTTTTTGAAAATGTATCTCCTGGTAGAAAAACTGGATATGCATACCTTGTAAAGATTAATAGAAGACAGATAAAAAGTCAGTAGCCAATCACAATTCTTTCTCTCTCTAACTCTCTGTAAAAGTCCACCTACATTGTCATTAACTATGTGCTTGTTTTGTTTGTGATTGTCTTGGTGTGAAAATGTACAAAACATACTATCATATGTAAATATTTTCCTTTTCTCTGGAAGTTGTCACTGAACACAAATCTGTAAATTTTTACTTCATCCCATTTTAAATTTCTTCTAGTATGGTGCCTATCACTCTCAGCATTGTTGCACAGGTGACTGCATGAAGCTCCAATAACAATTGCCTGGTATCCACTTCAGTGTGATCCCTTCTTCTCAGATCACAGTACAACCTTTATAATGCAATACGTAAGAGTGGTGCCAGTATTCTTGGACCTTGCAGAACAAACAGTGTTAAAGAGATGGATGTGAATCATTAAAGAAAATTCTCCTGAGTTGTACTATGATTTGAATAGTATTTCCATAATAATAACTGTAACAGTAAGAGAAAATAGTGTTTGCTCAGTTAATCACAGCTTTTATAAGACCTCATTGCTGAAGAATATGGGTGATTTTTATTGGTCTCACTTCTGATTGGGAAGAATGAGAAGTGATACTTTCCACCAATTGAAAATGACTAATTTGCATATCTGTGCTATGCTAACTGGGAAACAAATGTTTTTCCTGAAGTTGAATTTTATCTTTCTAAACTGCTGCAACTAAATAAATTCTTTTCACCCAACATAAAAACTCAATTGGTGAGATAAACAGTGCAACAATTTGAAATTCTCTCACCATCATTAAAAAGAACACCCTAGAGGCAGGGTTTATATACCGATTGACTCTTCTGAATAGTTTGGATGTGAGGGTGATTTGGCTGAGATATCTGTATTCCCCATTGATCGCTAGGTTTGATTCGGCTGATCTGGATAGGCAGGTGTATCCATTCTCCTTCATCACTCCATGTGTGTTTCTCCTGAAGCTCAGCTCTCAGTTGAAGAGGACCTTCTTCTCCATTAAAATAGTGTGAATCCTTGGTCAAGGGTTGCACTTCTCTACTAGGACCACCAAACAAGTCCATTTGTGGGAAGTGTAGGAAATTAAAGCTCTGGGACTATAGGCACATGCAAGTGGCAGTCTGCCTTCATTTTGACCTTTCGTCCTTTAAAGTTCAATACTTTATAAGTTTCGTGTATAATGATTTCTTACTGTTGCTAATAATGTTCAGCAAAATGTGTGCGCTTTATTCAGCACTGTAGCCACCTGCTAAATTGTAGCAGTCACACCTGTACCACTGCTTTATAAGAATCTTTTATTGCAGTGAACCAATCCTTTGAACAAATCAATAAATAGATAAAAAAATATTTCTTATTGGTAACTGTTACAGATGCGATGTTTCCTAACAGCAACATCAAAATATACTATTATAAGGGACTCCAGCTCAGCCCAGAGAAGATACAGATGTGTGGGACTCTGACTGCTTGCATGATCCTTGCTGGCAATTTGCTGTGCTGATGTGGAAAGGGTCTTTGGCTAAAGGTGTTAACCTGAAACTAATAAATAAATAAATTAATAAATATCACACATACTGTACAATTCTCCTGTAGGAAACCTACTAATTAACAAAAGAAAGCAGAAAACTACACTACTTCCAAAATAAAACATATTAGCTATGTAGCTTTAAAAATTAAAAGTACATACTGTTTTCTTTTGAAGATCTAGCACTAACCACTGTATTAAATTATATGTAAATGCATCATAACCTTCATGCTTTACATACACCTATATCATCAAGTATACAGCTGGATTTAAAAAATCATTTAGGCAAGTGCATTTTAAGTATCCTGCAGAAATAAAGAATGTATTTCACAGTACATGTTCTCTCTTTTCCATTGTCCTATAAAACACACCTATACCATAACTCTGGCGGTTTTGCAATAAGGCTCCATTGAGTCTCGGTTGGACAATCAGTGAATCACCCCTAGTGTTCAGTGACAGTTAATCTAATCCGTTGGAAAGGCTAATTACTAATTAAAAACTTGAGAAAATACATCTACTTTCAGGAGTTTTATGTTACATTTTCATCAGTATTTCAGTCAAGGTAAAAATGTTCCTGAATAGATGGTAGCAGTAAGGACTGCTCCTGATGTTATCCCTGAGGGGAAGTCTCGTCACTGCTGCCTTGCATCTAGGTTGGACTGAGAATCTAAACACTTTCATGTTTCAAGACAGGGTTGCTTCTGCAGATCATTGTCTTTCATTGCTGAATGTTCTTCCTTTCCGATGGACTTCGCCATGGTTCATGCAGTCTTGTAAATGCGTATACCTCTGTCACTCTCTAGGCAATGTATACTACAGTAGGCATCTATTATGAGGATCGCTAGTTTGGTAATATGGTAATGTACATAGATAACACTCATTTGAAGAACATTTATGTTGCCTCTCCAGGGTCAGTGAGCTGTTTTCCTTTCTTTATTTTTCAAAATATATGATTACAGCTATCTGGCATGAAGCAGAGTTTTCTCCTCTAGCAATACAGGGCACAAGGAAAGATTCCAAATGAATCACAAGAGATAGTTTATCCTGCCACAGTTTGCAATAGCGCTGATGCTGGTTCTAATAGTGGCTGTTGTCTAGCATGATTCAATTTTTATGAAAGGTTTTTGAAAATGTATCTCCTGGTAGAAAAACTGGATATGCATACCTGTAAAGATTAATAGAAGACAGATAAAAAGTCAGTAGCCAATCACAATTCTTTCTCTCTAACTCTCTGTAAAGTCCACCTACATTGTCATTAACTATGTGCTTGTTTTGTTTGTGATTGTCTTGGTGTGAAAATGTACAAAACATACTATCATATGTAAATATTTTCCTTTTCTCTGGAAGTTGTCACTGAACACAAATCTGTAAATTTTTACTTCATCCCATTTTAAATTTCTTCTAGTATGGTGCCTATCACTCTCAGCATTGTTGCACAGGTGACTGCATGAAGCTCCAATAACAATTGCCTGGTATCCACTTCAGTGTGATCCCTTCTTCTCAGATCACAGTACAACCTTTTATAATGCAATACGAAGAGTGGTGCCAGTATTCTTGGACCTTGCAGAACAAACAGTGTTAAAGAGATGGATGTGAATCATTAAAGAAAATTCCTCCTGAGTTGTACTATGATTTGAATAGTATTTCCATAATAATAACTGTAACAGTAAGAGAAAATAGTGCGTTGCTCAGTTAATCACAGCTTTTATAAGACCTCATTGCTGAAGAATATGGGTGATTTTATTGGTCTCACTTCTGATTGGGAAGAATGAGAAGTGATACTTTCCACCAATTGAAAATGACTAATTTGCATATCTGTGCTATGCTAACTGGGAAACAAATGTTTTTCCTTGAAGTTGAATTTATCTTTCTAAACTGCTGCAACTAAATAAATTCTTTTCACACCCAACATAAAAACTCAATTGGTAGATAAACAGTGCAACAATTTGAAATTCTCTCACCATCATTAAAAGAACACCCTAGAGGCAGGGTTTATATACCGATTGACTCTTCTGAATAGTTTGGATGTGAGGGTGATTTGGCTGAGATATCTGTATTCCCATTGATCGCTAGGTTTGATTCGGCTGATCTGGATAGGCAGGTGTATCCATTCTCCTTCATCACTCCATGTGTTTCTCCTGAAGCTCACGCCAGTTGAAGAGGACCTTCTTCTCCATTAAATAGTGTGAATCCTTGGTCAAGGGTTGCACTTCTACTAGGACCACCAAACAAGTCCATTTGTGGGAAGTGTAGGAAATTAAAGCTCTGGGACTATTAGGCACTGCAAGTGGCAGTCTGCCTTCATTTTGACCTTTCGTCCTTTAAAGTTCAATACTTTATAAGTTTCGGTATAATGATTTCTTACTGTTGCTAATAATGTTCAGCAAAATGTGCGCTTTATTCAGCACTGTAGCCACTGCTAAATTGTAGCAGTCACACCTGTACCACTGCTTATAAGAATCTTTTATTGCAGTGAACCAATCCTTTGAACAAATCAATAAATAGATAAAAAAATATTTTTATTGGTAACTGTTACAGATGCGATGTTTCCTAACAGCAACATCAAAATATACTATTATAAGGGACTCCAGCTCAGCCCAGAGAAGATACAGATGTGTGGGACTCTGACTGCTTGCATGATCCTTGCTGGCAATTTGCTGTGCTGATGTGGAAAAGGGTCTTTGGCTAAAAGGTGTTAACCTGAAACTAATAAATAAATAAATTAATAAATATCACACATACTGTACAATTCTCCTGTAGGAAACCTACTAATTAACAAAAGAAAGCAGAAAACTACACTACTTCCAAAATAAAACATATTAGCTATGTAGCTTTAAAAATTAAAAGTACATACTGTTTTCTTTTTGAAGATCTAGCACTTTAACCACTGTATTAAATTATATGTAAATGCATCATAACCTTCATGCTTTACATACACCTATATCATCAAGTATACAGCTGGATTTAAAAAAATCATTTAGGCAAGTGCATTTTTAAGTATCCTGCAGAAATAAAGAATGTATTTCACAGTACATGTTCTCTACTCTTTTCCATTGTCCTATAAAACACACCTATACCATAACTCTGGCGGTTTTGCAATAAGGCTCCATTGAGTCTCGGTTGGACAATCAGTGAATCACCCCTAGTGTTCAGTGACAGTTAATCTAATCCGTTGGAAAGGCTAATTACTAATTAAAACTTGAGAAAAATACATCTACTTTCAGGAGTTTTATGTTACATTTTCATCAGTATTTCAGTCAAGGTAAAAATGTTCCTGAATAGATGGTAGCAGTAAGGACTGCTCCTGATGTTATCCCTGAGGGGAAGTCTCGTCACTGCTGCCTTGCATCTAGGTTGGACTGAGAATCTAAACACTTTCATGTTTCAAGACAGGGTTGCTTCTGCAGATCATTGTCTTTCATTGCTGAATGTTCTTCCCTTTCCCGATGGACTTCGGCCATGGTTCATGCAGTCTTGTAAATGCGTATACCTCTGTCACTCTCTAGGCAATGTATACTACAGTAGGCATCTATTATGAGGATGCGCTAGTTTGGTAATATGGTAATGTACATAGATAACACTCATTTGAAGAACATTTATGTTGCCTCTCCAGGGTCAGTGAGCTGTTTCCTTTCTTATTTTTCAAAATATATGATTACAGCTATCTGGCATGAAGCAGAGTTTTCTCCTCTAGCAATACAGGCACAAGGAAAGATTCCAAATGAATCACAAGAGATAGTTTATCCTGCCACAGTTTGCAATAGCGCTGATGCTGGTTCTAATAGTGGCTGTTGTCTAGCATGATTCAATTTTTATGAAAGGTTTTTGAAAATGTATCTCCTGGTAGAAAAACTGGATATGCATACCTTGTAAAGATTAATAGAAGACAGATAAAAAGTCAGTAGCCAATCACAATTTTCTCTCTAACTCTCTGTAAAGTCCACCTACATTGTCATTAACTATGTGCTTGTTTTGTTTGTGATTGTCTTGTGTGAAAATGTACAAAACATACTATCATATGAATATTTTCCTTTTCTCTGGAAGTTGTCACTGAACACAAATCTGTAAATTTTTACTTCATCCCATTTTAAATTTCTTCTAGTATGGTGCCTATCACTCTCAGCATTGTTGCACAGGTGACTGCATGAAGCTCCAATAACAATTGCCTGGTATCCACTTCAGTGTGATCCCTTCTTCTCAGATCACAGTACAACCTTTTATAATGCAATACATAAGAGTGGTGCCAGTATTCTTGGACCTTGCAGAACAAACAGTGTTAAAGAGATGGATGTGAATCATTAAAGAAAATTCCTCCTGAGTTGTACTATGATTTGAATAGAATTTCCATAATAATAACTGTAACAGTAAGAGAAAATAGTGCGTTTGCTCAGTTAATCACAGCTTTTATAAGACCTCATTGCTGAAGAATATGGGTGATTTTTATTGGTCTCACTTCTGATTGGGAAGAATGAGAAGTGATACTTTCCACCAATTGAAAAAGACTAATTTGCATATCTGTGCTATGCTAACTGGGAAACAAATGTTTTTTCCTTGAAGTTGAATTTTATCTTTCTAAACTGCTGCAACTAAATAAATTCTTTTCACACCCAACATAAAAACTCAATTGGTGAGATAAACAGTGCAACAATTTGAAATTCTCTCACCATCATTAAAAAGAACACCCTAGAGGCAGGGTTTATATACCGATTGACTCTTCTGAATAGTTTGGATGTGAGGGTGATTTGGCTGAGATATCTGTATTCCCCATTGATCGCTAGGTTTGATTCGGCTGATCTGGATAGGCAGGTGTATCCATTCTCCTTCATCACTCCATGTGTGTTCTCCTGAAGCTCAGCGCTCAGTTGAAGAGGACCTTCTTCTCCATTAAAATAGTGTGAATCCTTGGTCAAGGGTTGCACTTCTCTACTAGGACCACCAAACAAGTCCATTGTGGGAAGTGTAGGAAATTAAAGCTCTGGGACTATCAGGACATCATTAGGCACTGCAAGTGGCAGTCTGCCTTCATTTTGACCTTCGTCCTTTAAAGTTCAATACTTATAAGTTTCGTATAATGATTTCTTACTGTTGCTAATAATGTTCAGCAAAATGTGTGCTTTATTCAGCACTGTAGCCACCTGCTAAATTGTAGCAGTCACACCTGTACCACTGCTTTATAAGAATCTTTTATTGCAGTGAACCAATCCTTTGAACAAATCAATAAATAGATAAAAAAATATTTCTTATTGGTAACTGTTACAGATGCGATGTTTCCTAACAGCAACATCAAAATATACTATTATAAGGGACCCAGCTCAGCCCAGAGAAGATACAGAGTGTGGGACTCTGACTGCTTGCATGATCCTTGCTGGCAATTTGCTGTGCTGATGTGGAAAGGGTCTTTGGCTAAAGGTGTTAACCTGAAACTAATAAATAAATAAATTAATAAATATCACACATACTGTACAATTCTCCTGTAGGAAACCTACTAATTAACAAAAGAAAGCAGAAAACTACACTACTTCCAAAATAAAACATATTAGCTATGTAGCTTTAAAAATTAAAAGTACATACTGTTTTCTTTTTGAAGATCTAGCACTTTAACCACTGTATTAAATTATATGTAAATGTCATCATAACCTTCATGCTTTACATACACCTATATCATCAAGTATACAGCTGGATTTAAAAAATCATTTAGGCAAGTGCATTTTAAGTATCCTGCAGAAATAAAGAATGTATTTCACAGTACATGTTCTCTACTTTTTCCATTGTCCTATAAAACACACCTATACCATAACTCTGGCGGTTTTGCAATAAGGCTCCATTGAGTCTCGGTTGGACAATCAGTGAATCACCCCAGTGTTCAGTGACAGTTAATCTAATCCGTTGGAAAGGCTAATTACTAATTAAAAACTTGAGAAAATACATCTACTTTCAGGAGTTTTATGTTACATTTTCATCAGTATTTCAGTCAAGGTAAAATGTTCCTGAATAGATGGTAGCAGTAAGGACTGCTCCTGATGTTATCCCTGAGGGAAGTCTCGTCACTGCTGCCTTGCATCTAGGTTGGACTGAGAATCTAAACACTTTCATGTTTCAAGACAGGGTTGCTTCTGCAGATCATTGTCTTTCATTGCTGAATGTTCTTCCTTTCCGATGGACTTGACCATGGTTCATGCAGTCTTGTAAATGCGTATACCTCTGTCACTCTCTAGGCAATGTATACTACAGTAGGCATCTATTATGAGGATCGCTAGTTTGGTAATATGGTAATGTACATAGATAACACTCATTTGAAGAACATTTATGTTGCTCTCCAGGGTCAGTGAGCTGTTTTCCTTTCTTTATTTTCAAAATATATGATTACAGCTATCTGGCATGAAGCAGAGTTTTCTCCTCTAGCAATACAGGCACAAGGAAAGATTCCAAATGAATCACAAGAGATAGTTTATCCTGCCACAGTTTGCAATAGCGCTGATGCTGGTTCTAATAGTGGCTGTCTAGCATGATTCAATTTTTATGAAAGGTTTTTGAAAATGTATCTCCTGGTAGAAAACTGGATATGCATACCTTGTAAAGATTAATAGAAGACAGATAAAAAGTCAGTAGCCAATCACAATTCTTTCTCTCTCTAACTCTCTGTAAAGTCCACCTACATTGTCATTAACTATGTGCTTGTTTTGTTTGTGATTGTCTTGGTGTGAAAATGTACAAACATACTATCATATGTAAATATTTTCCTTTTCTCTGGAAGTTGTCACTGAACACAAATCTGTAAATTTTACTTCATCCCATTTTAAATTTCTTCTAGTATGGTGCCTATCACTCTCAGCATTGTTGCACAGGTGACTGCATGAAGCTCAATAACAATTGCCTGGTATCCACTTCAGTGTGATCCCTTCTTCTCAGATCACAGTACAACCTTTTATAATGCAATACGTAAGAGTGGTGCCAGTATTCTTGGACCTTGCAGAACAAACAGTGTTAAAGAGATGGATGTGAATCATTAAAGAAAATTCCTCCTGAGTTGTACTATGATTTGAATAGTATTTCCATAATAATAACTGTAACAGTAAGAGAAAATAGTGCGTTTGCTCAGTTAATCACAGCTTTTATAAGACCTCATTGCTGAAGAATATGGGTGATTTTTATTGGTCTCACTTCTGATTGGGAAGAATGAGAAGTGATACTTTCCACCAATTGAAAATGACTAATTTGCATATCTGTGCTATGCTAACTGGGAAACAAATGTTTTTTCCTTGAAGTTGAATTTTATCTTTCTAAACTGCTGCAACTAAATAAATTCTTTTCACACCCAACATAAAAACTCAATTGGTGAGATAAACAGTGCAACAATTTGAAATTCTCTCACCATCATTAAAAGAACACCCTAGAGGCAGGGTTTATATACCGATTGACTCTTCTGAATAGTTTGGATGTGAGGGTGATTTGGCTGAGATATCTGTATTCCCCATTGATCGCTAGGTTTGATTCGGCTGATCTGGATAGGCAGGTGTATCCATTCTCCTTCATCACTCCATGTGTTTCTCCTGAAGCTCAGCGCTCAGTTGAAGAGGACCTTCTTCTCCATTAAAATAGTGTGAATCCTTGGTCAAGGGTTGCATTCACTTCTACTAGGACCACCAAACAAGTCCATTTGTGGGAAGTGTAGGAAATTAAAGCTCTGGGACTATCAGGCACATCCAAGTTAGGCACTGCAAGTGGCAGTCTGCCTTCATTTTGACCTTCGTCCTTTAAAGTTCAATACTTTATAAGTTTCGTATAATGATTTCTTACTGTTGCTAATAATGTTCAGCAAAATGTGTGCGCTTTATTCAGCACTGTAGCCACCTGCTAAATTGTAGCAGTCACACCTGTACCACTGCTTTATAAGAATCTTTTATTGCAGTGAACCAATCCTTTGAACAAATCAATAAATAGATAAAAAAATATTTCTTATTGGTAACTGTTACAGATGCGATGTTTCTAACAGCAACATCAAAATATACTATTATAAGGGACTCCAGCTCAGCCCAGAGAAGATACAGATGTGTGGGACTCTGACTGCTTGCATGATCCTTGCTGGCAATTTGCTGTGCTGATGTGGAAAAGGTCTTTGGCTAAAGGTGTTAACCTGAAACTAATAAATAAATAAATTAATAAATATCACATACTGTACAATTCTCCTGTAGGAAACCTACTAATTAACAAAAGAAAGCAGAAAACTACACTACTTCCAAAATAAAACATATTAGCTATGTATAAAAATTAAAAGTACATACTGTTTTCTTTTGAAGATCTAGCACTTTAACCACTGTATTAAATTATATGTAAATGCATCATAACCTTCATGCTTTACATACACCTATATCATCAAGTATACAGCTGATTTAAAAATCATTTAGGCAAGTCATTTTTAAGTATCCTGCAGAAATAAAGAATGTATTTCACAGTACATGTTCTCTCTCTTTCCATTGTCCTATAAAACACACCTATACCATAACTTTGGCGGTTTTGCAATAAGGCTCCATTGAGTCTCGGTTGGACAATCAGTGAATCACCCCTAGTGTTCAGTGACAGTTAATCTAATCCGTTGGAAAGGCTAATTACTAATTAAAAACTTGAGAAAATACATCTACTTTCAGGAGTTTTATGTTACATTTTCATCAGTATTTCAGTCAAGGTAAAAATGTTCCTGAATAGATGGTAGCAGTAAGGACTGCTCCTGATGTTATCCCTGAGGGGAAGTCTCGTCACTGCTGCCTTGCATCTAGGTTGGACTGAGAATCTAAACACTTTCATGTTTCAAGACAGGGTTGCTTCTGCAGATCATTGTCTTTCATTGCTGAATGTTCTTCCCTTTCCCGATGGACTTCGGCCATGGTTCATGCAGTCTTGTAAATGCGTATACCTCTGTCACTCTCTAGGCAATGTATACTACAGTAGGCATCTATTATGAGGATGCGCTAGTTTGGTAATATGGTAATGTACATAGATAACACTCATTTGAAGAACATTTATGTTGCCTCTCCAGGGTCAGTGAGCTGTTTTCTTTCTTTATTTTCAAAATATATGATTACAGCTATCTGGCATGAAGCAGAGTTTTCTCCTCTAGCAATACAGGCACAAGGAAAGATTCCAAATGAATCACAAGAGATAGTTTATCCTGCCACAGTTTGCAATAGCGCTGATGCTGGTTCTAATAGTGGCTGTTGTCTAGCATGATTCAATTTTTATGAAAGGTTTTTGAAAATGTATCTCCTGGTAGAAAAACTGGATATGCATACCTTGTAAAGATTAATAGAAGACAGATAAAAGTCAGTAGCCAATCACAATTCTTTCTCTCTCTAACTCTCTGTAAAGTCCACCTACATTGTCATTAACTATGTGCTTGTTTTGTTTGTGATTGTCTTGTGTGAAAATGTACAAACATACTATCATATGTAAATATTTTCCTTTCTCTGGAAGTTGTCACTGAACACAAATCTGTAAATTTTACTTCATCCCATTTTAAATTTCTTCTAGTATGGTGCCTATCACTCTCAGCATTGTTGCACAGGTGACTGCATGAAGCTCAATAACAATTGCCTGGTATCCACTTCAGTGTGATCCCTTCTTCTCAGATCACAGTACAACCTTTATAATGCAATACGTAAGAGTGGTGCCAGTATTCTTGGACCTTGCAGAACAAACAGTGTTAAAGAGATGGATGTGAATCATTAAAGAAAATTCCTCCTGAGTTGTACTATGATTTGAATAGTATTTCCATAATAATAACTGTAACAGTAAGAGAAAATAGTGCGTTTGCTCAGTTAATCACAGCTTTTATTGCTGAAGAATATGGGTGATTTTTGTTGGTCTCACTTCTGATTGGGAAGAATGAGAAGTGATACTTTCCACCAATTGAAAATGACTAATTTGCATATCTGTGCTATGCTAACTGGGAAACAAAAGTTTTTTCCTTGAAGTTGAATTTTATCTTTCTAAACTGCTGCAACTAAATAAATTCTTTTCACACCCAACATAAAAACCCAATTAGTGAGATAAACAGTGCAACAATTTGAAATTCTCTCACCATCATTAAAAAGAACACCCTAGAGGCAGGGTTTATATACCGATTGACTCTTCTGAATAGTTTGGATGTGAGGGTGATTTGGCTGAGATATCTGTATTCCCCATTGATCGCTAGGTTTGATTCGGCTGATCTGGATAGGCAGGTGTATCCATTCTCCTTCATCACTCCATGTGTGTTTCTCCTGAAGCTCAGCGCTCAGTTGAAGAGGACCTTCTTCTCCATTAAAATAGTGTGAATCCTTGGTCAAGGGTTGCACTTCTCACTAGGACCACCAAACAAGTCCATTTGTGGGAAGTGTAGGAAATTAAAGCTCTGGGACTATCAGGCACATCCAAGTTAGGCACTGCAAGTGGCAGTCTGCCTTCATTTTGACCTTTCGTCCTTTAAAGTTCAATACTTTATAAGTTTCGTGTATAATGATTTCTTACTGTTGCTAATAATGTTCAGCAAATGTGCGCTTTATTCAGCACTGTAGCCACTCAGCTAAATTGTAGCAGTCACACCTGTACCGCTGCTTTATAAGAATCTTTTATTGCAGTGAACCAATCCTTGAACAAATCAATAAATAGATAAAAAAATATTTCTTATTGGTAACTGTTACAGATGCGATGTTTCCTAACAGCAACATCAAAATATACTATTATAAGGACTCCAGCTCAGCCCAGAGAAGATACAGATGTGTGGGACTCTGACTGCTTGCATGATCCTTGCTGGCAATTTGCTGTGCTGATGTGGAAAAGGGTCTTTGGCTAAAGGTGTTAACCTGAAACTAATAAATAAATAAATTAATAAATATCACACATACTGTACAATTCTCCTGTAGAAACCTACTAATTAACAAAGAAAGCAGAAACTACACTACTTCCAAAATAAAACATATTAGCTATGTAGCTTTAAAAATTAAAAGTACATACTGTTTTTTTTTGAAGATCTAGCACTAACCACTGTATTAAATTATATGTAATGCATCATAACCTTCATGCTTTACATACACCTATATCATCAAGTATACAGCTGGATTTAAAAATCATTTAGGCAAGTTCATTTTAAGTATCCTGCAGAAATAAAGAATGTATTTCACAGTACATGTTCTCTACTCTTTTCCATTGTCCTATAAACACACCTATACCATAACTCTGGCGGTTTTGCAATAAGGCTCCATTGAGTCTCGGTTGGACAATCAGTGAATCACCCCTAGTGTTCAGTGACAGTTAATCTAATCCGTTGGAAAGGCTAATTACTAATTAAAAACTTGAGAAAATACATCTACTTTCAGGAGTTTTATGTTACATTTTCATCAGTATTTCAGTCAAGGTAAAAATGTTCCTGAATAGATGGTAGCAGTAAGGACTGCTCCTGATGTTATCCCTGAGGGGAAGTCTCGTCACTGCTGCCTTGCATCTAGGTTGGACTGAGAATCTAAACACTTTCATGTTTCAAGACAGGGTTGCTTCTGCAGATCATTGTCTTTCATTGCTGAATGTTCTTCCCTTTCCCGATGGACTTCGGCCATGGTTCATGCAGTCTTGTAAATGCGTATACCTCTGTCACTCTCTAGGCAATGTATACTACAGTAGGCATCTATTATGAGGATGCGCTAGTTTGGTAATATGGTAATGTACATAGATAACACTCATTTGAAGAACATTTATGTTGCCTCTCCAGGGTCAGTGAGCTGTTTTCCTTTCTTTATTTTTCAAAATATATGATTACAGCTATCTGGCATGAAGCAGAGTTTTCTCCTCTAGCAATACAGGCACAAGGAAAGATTCCAAATGAATCACAAGAGATAGTTTATCCTGCCACAGTTTGCAATAGCGCTGATGCTGGTTCTAATAGTGGCTGTTGTCTAGCATGATTCAATTTTTTATGAAGGTTTTTGAAAATGTATCTCCTGGTAGGAAAAACTGGATATGCATACCTTGTAAAGATTAATAGAAGACAGATAAAAAGTCAGTAGCCAATCACAATTCTTTCTCTCTCTAACTCTCTGTAAAGTCCACCTACATTGTCATTAACTATGTGCTTGTTTTGTTTGTGATTGTCTTGGTGTGAAAATGTACAAAACATACTATCATATGTAAATATTTTCCTTTCTCTGGAAGTTGTCACTGAACACAAATCTGTAAATTTTACTTCATCCCATTTTAAATTTCTTCTAGTATGGTGCCTATCACTCTCAGCATTGTTGCACAGGTGACTGCATGAAGCTCAATAACAATTGCCTGGTATCCACTTCAGTGTGATCCCTTCTTCTCAGATCACAGTACAACCTTTTATAATGCAATACGTAAGAGTGGTGCCAGTATTCTTGGACCTTGCAGAACAAACAGTGTTAAAGAGATGGATGTGAATCATTAAAGAAAATTCCTCCTGAGTTGTACTATGATTTGAATAGTATTTCCATAATAATAACTGTAACAGTAAGAGAAAATAGTGCGTTTGCTCAGTTAATCACAGCTTTTATAAGACCTCATTGCTGAAGAATATGGGTGATTTTTATTGGTCTCACTTCTGATTGGGAAGAATGAGAAGTGATACTTTCCACCAATTGAAAATGACTAATTTGCATATCTGTGCTATGCTAACTGGGAAACAAATGTTTTTTCCTTGAAGTTGAATTTTATCTTTCTAAACTGCTGCAACTAAATAAATTCTTTTCACACCCAACATAAAAACTCAATTGGTGAGATAAACAGTGCAACAATTTGAAATTTCTCACCATCATTAAAAAGAACACCTAGAGGCAGGGTTTATATACCGATTGACTCTTCTGAATAGTTTGGATGTGAGGGTGATTTGGCTGAGATATCTGTATTCCTATTGATCGCTAGGTTTGATTCGGCTGATCTGGATAGGCAGGTGTATCCATTCTCCTTCATCACTCCATGTGTGTTTCTCCTGAAGCTCAGCGCTCAGTTGAAGAGGACCTTCTTCTCCATTAAAATAGTGTGAATCCTTGGTCAAGGGTTGCACTTCTCTACTAGGACCACCAAACAAGTCCATTTGTGGGAAGTGTAGGGAAATTAAAGCTCTGGGACTATCAGGCACATCCAAGTTAGGCACTGCAAGTGGCAGTCTGCCTTCATTTTGACCTTTCGTCCTTTAAAGTTCAATACTTTATAAGTTTCGTGTATAATGATTTCTTACTGTTGCTAATAATGTTCAGCAAAATGTGTGCGCTTTATTCAGCACTGTAGCCACCTGCTAAATTGTAGCAGTCACACCTGTACCACTGTTTATAAGAATCTTTTATTGCAGTGAACCAATCCTTTGAACAAATCAATAAATAGATAAAAAAAAATATTTCTTATTGGTAACTGTTACAGATGCGATGTTTCCTAACAGCAACATCAAAATATACTATTATAAGGGACTCCAGCTCAGCCCAGAGAAGATACAGATGTGTGGGACTCTGACTGCTTGCATGATCCTTGCTGGCAATTTGCTGTGCTGATGTGGAAAAGGGTCTTTGGCTAAAAGGTGTTAACCTGAAACTAATAAATAAATAAATTAATAAATATCACACATACTGTACAATTCTCCTGTAGGAAACCTACTAATTAACAAAAGAAAGCAGAAAAACTACACTACTTCCAAAATAAAACATATTAGCTATGTAGCTTTAAAAATTAAAAGTACATACTGTTTTCTTTTTGAAGATCTAGCACTTTAACCACTGTATTAAATTATATGTAAATGCATCATAACCTTCATGCTTTACATACACCTATATCATCAAGTATACAGCTGGATTTAAAAAAAAATCATTTAGGCAAGTGCATTTTTAAGTATCCTGCAGAAATAAAGAATGTATTTCACAGTACATGTTCTCTACTCTTTTCCATTGTCCTATAAAACACACCTATACCATAACTTTGGCGGTTTTGCAATAAGGCTCCATTGAGTCTCGGTTGGACAATCAGTGAATCACCCCTAGTGTTCAGTGACAGTTAATCTAATCCGTTGGAAAGGCTAATTACTAATTAAAAACTTGAGAAAATACATCTACTTTCAGGAGTTTTATGTTACATTTTCATCAGTATTTCAGTCAAGGTAAAAATGTTCCTGAATAGATGGTAGCAGTAAGGACTGCTCCTGATGTTATCCCTGAGGGGAAGTCTCGTCACTGCTGCCTTGCATCTAGGTTGGACTGAGAATCTAAACACTTTCATGTTTCAAGACAGGGTTGCTTCTTGCAGATCATTGTCTTTCATTGCTGAATGTTCTTCCCTTTCCCGATGGACTTCGGCCATGGTTCATGCAGTCTTGTAAATGCGTATACCTCTGTCACTCTCTAGGCAATGTATACTACAGTAGGCATCTATTATGAGGATGCGCTAGTTTGGTAATATGGTAATGTACATAGATAACACTCATTTGAAGAACATTTATGTTGCCTCTCCAGGGTCAGTGAGCTGTTTTCCTTTCTTTATTTTTCAAAATATATGATTACAGCTATCTGGCATGAAGCAGAGTTTTCTCCTCTAGCAATACAGGCACAAGGAAAGATTCCAAATGAATCACAAGAGATAGTTTATCCTGCCACAGTTTGCAATAGCGCTGATGCTGGTCTAATAGTGGCTGTTGTCTAGCATGATTCAATTTTTATGAAAGGTTTTTGAAAATGTATCTCCTGGTAGAAAAACTGGATATGCATACCTTGTAAAGATTAATAGAAGACAGATAAAAAGTCAGTAGCCAATCACAATTTTTCTCTCTAACTCTCTGTAAAGTCCACCTACATTGTCATTAACTATGTGCTTGTTTTGTTTGTGATTGTTCTTGGTGAAAATGTACAAAACATACTATCATATGTAAATATTTTCCTTTCTCTGGAAGTTGTCACTGAACACAAATCTGTAAATTTTACTTCATCCCATTTTAAATTTCTTCTAGTATGGTGCCTATCACTCTCAGCATTGTTGCACAGGTGACTGCATGAAGCTCAATAACAATTGCCTGGTATCCACTTCAGTGTGATCCCTTCTTCTCAGATCACAGTACAACCTTTTATAATGCAATACGTAAGAGTGGTGCCAGTATTCTTGGACCTTGCAGAACAAACAGTGTTAAAGAGATGATGTGAATCATTAAAGAAAATTCCTCCTGAGTTGTACTATGATTTGAATAGTATTTCCATAATAATAACTGTAACAGTAAGAGAAAATAGTGCGTTTGCTCAGTTAATCACAGCTTTTATAAGACCTCATTGCTGAAGAATATGGGTGATTTTATTGGTCTCACTTTGATTGGGAAGAATGAGAAGTGATACTTTCCACCAATTGAAAAGACTAATTTGCATATCTGTGCTATGCTAACTGGGAAACAAAAGTTTTTTCCTTGAAGTTGAATTTTATCTTTCTAAACTGCTGCAACTAAATAAATTCTTTTCACACCCAACATAAAAACCCAATTAGTGAGATAAACAGTGCAACAATTTGAAATTCTCTCACCATCATTAAAAAGAACACCCTAGAGGCAGGGTTTATATACCGATTGACTCTTCTGAATAGTTTGGATGTGAGGGTGATTTGGCTGAGATATCTGTATTCCCATTGATCGCTAGGTTTGATTCGGCTGATCTGGATAGGCAGGTGTATCCATTCTCCTTCATCACTCCATGTGTTGCTCCTGAAGCTCAGCGCCAGTTGAAGAGGACCTTCTTCCATTAAAATAGTGTGAATCCTTGGTCAAGGGTTGCACTTCTCACTAGGACCACCAAACAAGTCCATTTGTGGAAGTGTAGGAAATTAAAGCTCTGGGACTATCAGGCACATCCAAGTTAGGCACTGCAAGTGGCAGTCTGCCTTCATTTTGACCTTTCGTCCTTTAAAGTTCAATACTTTATAAGTTTCGTATAATGATTTCTTACTGTTGCTAATAATGTTCAGCAAAATGTGTGCGCTTTATTCAGCACTGTAGCCACCTGCTAAATTGTAGCAGTCACACCTGTACCACTGCTTTATAAGAATCTTTTATTGCAGTGAACCAATCCTTTGAACAAATCAATAAATAGATAAAAAATATTTCTTATTGGTAACTGTTACAGATGCGATGTTTCCTAACAGCAACATCAAAATATACTATTATAAGGGACTCCAGCTCAGCCCAGAGAAGATACAGATGTGTGGGACTCTGACTGCTTGCATGATCCTTGCTGGCAATTTGCTGTGCTGATGTGGAAAAGGGTCTTTGGCTAAAGGTGTTAACCTGAAACTAATAATAAATAAATTAATAAATATCACACATACTGTACAATTCTCCTGTAGGAACCTACTAATTAACAAAAGAAAGCAGAAACTACACTACTTCAAAATAAAACATATTAGCTATGTAGTTTTAAAATTAAAAGTACATACTGTTTTCTTTTGAAGATCTAGCACTTTAACCACTGTATTAAATTATATGTAAATGCATCATAACCTTCATTTTTACATACACCTATATCATCAAGTATACAGCTGGATTTAAAAAATCATTTAGGCAAGTGCATTTTTAAGTATCCTGCAGAAATAAAGAATGTATTTCACAGTACATGTTCTCTACTTTTCCATTGTCCTATAAAACACACCTATACCATAACTCTGGCGGTTTGCAATAAGGCTCCATTGAGTCTCGGTTGGACAATCAGTGAATCACCCCTAGTGTTCAGTGACAGTTAATCTAATCCGTTGGAAAGGCTAATTACTAATTAAAACTTGAGAAAATACATCTACTTTCAGGAGTTTTATGTTACATTTTCATCAGTATTTCAGTCAAGGTAAAATGTTCCTGAATAGATGGTAGCAGTAGGGACTGCTCCTGATGTTATCCCTGAGGGAAGTCTCGTCACTGCTGCCTTGCATCTAGGTTGACTGAGAATCTAAACACTTTCATGTTTCAAGACAGGGTTGCTTCTGCAGATCATTGTCTTTCATTGCTGAATGTTCTTCCTTTCCGATGGACTTCGCCATGGTTCATGCAGTCTTGTAAATGCGTATACCTCTGTCACTCTCTAGGCAATGTATACTACAGTAGGCATCTATTATGAGGATGCGCTAGTTTGGTAATATGGTAATGTACATAGATAACACTCATTTGAAGAACATTTATGTTGCCTCTCCAGGGTCAGTGAGCTGTTTTCCTTTCTTTATTTTTCAAAATATATGATTACAGCTATCTGGCATGAAGCAGAGTTTTCTCCTCTAGCAATACAGGCACAAGGAAAGATTCCAAATGAATACAAGAGATAGTTTATCCTGCCACAGTTTGCAATAGCGCTGATGCTGGTTCTAATAGTGGCTGTTGTCTAGCATGATTCAATTTTTATGAAAGGTTTTTGAAAATGTATCTCCTGGTAGAAAAACTGGATATGCATACCTTGTAAAGATTAATAGAAGACAGATAAAAGTCAGTAGCCAATCACAATTCTTTCTCTCTCTAACTCTCTGTAAAGTCCACCCACATTGTCATTAACTATGTGCTTGTTTTGTTTGTGATTGTCTTGGTGAAAATGTACAAAACATACTATCATATGTAAATATTTTCCTTTTCTCTGGAAGTTGTCACTGAACACAAATCTGTAAATTTTACTTCATCCCATTTTAAATTTCTTCTAGTATGGTGCCTATCACTCTCAGCATTGTTGCACAGGTGACTGCATGAAGCTCAATAACAATTGCCTGGTATCCACTTCAGTGTGATCCTTCTTCTCAGATCACAGTACAACCTTTTATAATGCAATACGTAAGAGTGGTGCCAGTATTCTTGGACCTTGCAGAACAAACAGTGTTAAAGAGATGGATGTGAATCATTAAAGAAAATTCCTCCTGAGTTGTACTATGATTTGAATAGTATTTCCATAATAATAACTGTAACAGTAAGAGAAAACAGTGCGTTTGCTCAGTTAATCACAGCTTTTATTGCTGAAGAATATGGGTGATTTTTGTTGGTCTCACTTCTGATTGGGAAGAATGAGAAGTGATACTTTCCACCAATTGAAAATGACTAATTTGCATATCTGTGCTATGCTAACTGGGAAACAAAAGTTTTTCCTTGAAGTTGAATTTTATCTTTCTAAACTGCTGCAACTAAATAAATTCTTTTCACACCCAACATAAAAACCCAATTAGTGAGATAAACAGTGCAACAATTTGAAATTCTCTCACCATCATTAAAAGAACACCCTAGAGGCAGGGTTTATATACCGATTGACTCTTCTGAATAGTTTGGATGTGAGGGTGATTTGGCTGAGATATCTGTATTCCCATTGATCGCTAGGTTTGATTCGGCTGATCTGTATAGGCAGGTGTATCCATTCTCCTTCATAACTCCATGTGTGTTTCTCCTGAAGCTCAATACTCCGTTGAAGAGGACCTCCTTCTCCACTAAAATAGTGTGAATCCTTGGTCAAGGGTTGCACTTCTCACTAGGACCACCAAACAAGTCCATTTGTGGAAGTGTAGGAAATTAAAGCTCTGGGACTATCAGGCACTGCCAGTGGCAGTCTGCCTTCATTTTGACCTTCGTCCTTTAAAGTTCAATACTTTATAAGTTTCGTGTATAATGATTTCTTACTGTTGCTAATAATGTTCAGCAAAATGTGTGCGCTTTATTCAGCACTGTAGCCACCTGCTAAATTGTAGCAGTCACACCTGTACCACTGCTTTATAAGAATCTTTTATTGCAGTGAACCAATCCTTTGAACAAATCAATAAATAGATAAAAAAATATTTTTATTGGTAACTGTTACAGATGCGATGTTTCCTAACAGCAACATCAAAATATACTATTATAAGGGACTCCAGCTCAGCCCAGAGAAGATACAGATGTGTGGGACTCTGACTGCTTGCATGATCCTTGCTGGCAATTTGCTGTGCTGATGTGGAAAAGGGTCTTTGGCTAAAAGGTGTTAACCTGAAACTAATAAATAAATAAATTAATAAATATCACACATACTGTACAATTCTCCTGTAGGAAACCTACTAATTAACAAAAGAAAGCAGAAAACTACACTACTTCCAAAATAAAACATATTAGCTATGTAGCTTTAAAAATTAAAAGTACATACTGTTTTCTTTTTGAAGATCTAGCACTTTAACCACTGTATTAAATTATATGTAAATGCATCATAACCTTCATGCTTTACATACACCTATATCATCAAGTATACAGCTGGATTTAAAAAAATCATTTAGGCAAGTGCATTTTTAAGTATCCTGCAGAAATAAAGAATGTATTTCACAGTACATGTTCTCTACTCTTTTCCATTGTCCTATAAAACACACCTATACCATAACTCTGGCGGTTTTGCAATAAGGCTCCATTGAGTCTCGGTTGGACAATCAGTGAATCACCCCTAGTGTTCAGTGACAGTTAATCTAATCCGTTGGAAAGGCTAATTACTAATTAAAAACTTGAGAAAAATACATCTACTTTCAGGAGTTTTATGTTACATTTTCATCAGTATTTCAATCAAGGTAAAATGTTCCTGAATAGATGGTAGCAGTGGACTGCTCCTGATGTTATCCCTGAGGGAAGTCTCGTCACTGCTGCCTTGCATCTAGGTTGGACTGAGAATCTAAACACTTTCATGTTTCAAGACAGGGTTGCTTCTGCAGATCATTGTCTTTCATTGCTGAATGTTCTTCCCTTTCCGATGGACTTCGCCATGGTTCATGCAGTCTTGTAAATGCGTATACCTCTGTCACCTCTAGGCAATGTATACTACAGTAGGCATCTATTATGAGGATGCGCTAGTTTGGTAATATGGTAATGTACATAGATAACACTCATTTGAAGAACATTTATGTTGCCTCCAGGGTCAGTGAGCTGTTTTCCTTTCTTTATTTTTCAAAATATATGATTACAGCTATCTGGCATGAAGCAGAGTTTTCTCCTCTAGCAATACAGGCACAAGGAAAGATTCCAAATGAATCACAAGAGATAGTTTATCCTGCCACAGTTTGCAATAGCGCTGATGCTGGTTCTAATAGTGGCTGTTGTCTAGCATGATTCAATTTTTATGAAAGGTTTTTGAAAATGTATCTCCTGGTAGAAAAACTGGATATGCATACCTTGTAAAGATTAATAGAAGACAGATAAAAGTCAGTAGCCAATCACAATTCTTTCTCTCTAACTCTCTGTAAAGTCCACCTACATTGTCATTAACTATGTGCTTGTTTTGTTTGTGATTGTCTTGGTGTGAAAATGTACAAAACATACTATCATATGTAAATATTTTCCTTTTCTCTGGAAGTTGTCACTGAACACAAATCTGTAAATTTTACTTCATCCCATTTTAAATTTCTTCTAGTATGGTGCCTATCACTCTCAGCATTGTTGCACAGGTGACTGCATGAAGCTCAATAACAATTGCCTGGTATCCACTTCAGTGTGATCCCTTCTTCTCAGATCACAGTACAACCTTTTATAATGCAATACGTAAGAGTGGTGCCAGTATTCTTGGACCTTGCAGAACAAACAGTGTTAAAGAGATGGATGTGAATCATTAAAGAAAATTCCTCCTGAGTTGTACTATGATTTGAATAGTATTTCCATAATAATAACTGTAACAGTAAGAGAAAATAGTGCGTTTGCTCAGTTAATCACAGCTTTTATAAGACCTCATTGCTGAAGAATATGGGTGATTTTTATTGGTCTCACTTCTGATTGGGAAGAATGAGAAGTGATACTTTCCACCAATTGAAAAGACTAATTTGCATATCTGTGCTATGCTAACTGGGAAACAAATGTTTTTTCCTTGAAGTTGAATTTTATCTTTCTAAACTGCTGCAACTAAATAAATTCTTTTCACACCCAACATAAAAACTCAATTGGTGAGATAAACAGTGCAACAATTTGAAATTCTCTCACCATCATTAAAAGAACACCCTAGAGGCAGGGTTTATATACCGATTGACTCTTCTGAATAGTTTGGATGTGAGGTGATTTGGTGAGATATCTGTATTCCCCATTGATCGCTAGGTTTGATTCGGCTGATCTGGATAGGCAGGTGTATCCATTCTCCTTCATCACTCCATGTGTGTTTCTCCTGAAGCTCAGCGCTCAGTTGAAGAGGACCTTCTTCTCCATTAAAATAGTGTGAATCCTTGGTCAAGGGTTGCACTTCTCACTAGGACCACCAAACAAGTCCATTTGTGGAAGTAGGAAATTAAAGCTCTGGGACTATCAGGCACATCCAAGTTAGGCACTGCAAGTGGCAGTCTGCCTTCATTTTGACCTTCGTCCTTTAAAGTTCAATACTTTATAAGTTTGTATAATGATTTCTTACTGTTGCTAATAATGTTCAGCAAAATGTGTGCGCTTTATTCAGCACTGTAGCCACCTGCTAAATTGTAGCAGTCACACCTGTACCACTGCTTTATAAGAATCTTTTATTGCAGTGAACCAATCCTTTGAACAAATCAATAAATAGATAAAAAAAATATTTCTTATTGGTAACTGTTACACGATGTTTCCTAACAGCAACATCAAAATATACTATTATAAGGGACTCCAGCTCAGCCCAGAGAAGATACAGATGTGTGGGACTCTGACTGCTTGCATGATCCTTGCTGGCAATTTGCTGTGCTGATGTGGAAAAGGGTCTTTGGCTAAAGGTGTTAACCTGAAACTAATAAATAAATAAATTAATAAATATCACACATACTGTACAATTCTCCTGTAGGAAACCTACTAATTAACAAAAAGCAGAAAACTACACTACTTCCAAAATAAAACATATTAGCTATGTAGCTTTAAAAATTAAAAGTACATACTGTTTTCTTTTGAAGATCTAGCACTAACCACTGTATTAAATTATATGTAAATGCATCATAACCTTCATGCTTTACATACACCTATATCATCAAGTATACAGCTGGATTTAAAAATCATTTAGGCAAGTGCATTTTTAAGTATCCTGCAGAAATAAAGAATGTATTTCACAGTACATGTTCTCTACTCTTTTCATTGTCCTATAAAACACACCTACCATAACTCTGGCGGTTTTGCAATAAGGCTCCATTGAGTCTCGGTTGGACAATCAGTGAATCACCCTAGTGTTCAGTGACAGTTAATCTAATCCGTTGGAAAGGCTAATTACTAATTAAAAACTTGAGAAAATACATCTACTTTCAGGAGTTTTATGTTACATTTTCATCAGTATTTCAGTCAAGGTAAAATGTTCCTGAATAGATGGTAGCAGTAAGGACTGCTCCTGATGTTATCCCTGAGGGAAGTCTCGTCACTGCTGCCTTGCATCTAGGTTGGACTGAGAATCTAAACACTTTCATGTTTCAAGACAGGGTTGCTTCTGCAGATCATTGTCTTTCATTGCTGAATGTTCTTCCCTTTCCGATGGACTTGACCATGGTTCATGCAGTCTTGTCGTCGTATACCTCTGTCACTCTCTAGGCAATGTATACTACAGTAGGCATCTATTATGAGGATGCGCTAGTTTGGTAATATGGTAATGTACATAGATAACACTCATTTGAAGAACATTTATGTTGCCTCCAGGGTCAGTGAGCTGTTTTCCTTTCTTTATTTTTCAAAATATATGATTACAGCTATCTGGCATGAAGCAGAGTTTTCTCCTCTAGCAATACAGGCACAAGGAAAGATTCCAAATGAATCACAAGAGATAGTTTATCCTGCCACAGTTTGCAATAGCGCTGATGCTGGTTCTAATAGTGGCTGTTGTCTAGCATGATTCAATTTTTTATGAAAGGTTTTTTGAAAATGTATCTCCTGGTAGAAAAACTGGATATGCATACCTTGTAAAGATTAATAGAAGACAGATAAAAGTCAGTAGCCAATCACAATTCTTTCTCTCTCTAACTCTCTGTAAAGTCCACCTACATTGTCATTAACTATGTGCTTGTTTTGTTTGTGATTGTCTTGGTGTGAAAATGTACAAAACATACTATCATATGTAAATATTTTCCTTTTCTCTGGAAGTTGTCACTGAACACAAATCTGTAAATTTTACTTCATCCCATTTTAAATTTCTTCTAGTATGGTGCCTATCACTCTCAGCATTGTTGCACAGGTGACTGCATGAAGCTCAATAACAATTGCCTGGTATCCACTTCAGTGTGATCCCTTCTTCTCAGATCACAGTACAACCTTTTATAATGCAATACGTAGAAGTGGTGCCAGTATTCTTGGACCTTGCAGAACAAACAGTGTTAAAGAGATGGATGTGAATCATTAAAGAAAATTCCTCCTGAGTTGTACTATGATTTGAATAGTATTTCCATAATAATAACTGTAACAGTAAGAGAAAATAGTGCGTTGCTCAGTTAATCACAGCTTTTATAAGACCTCATTGCTGAAGAATATGGGTGATTTTTATTGGTCTCACTTCTGATTGGGAAGAATGAGAAGTGATACTTCCACCAATTGAAAAATGACTAATTTGCATATCTGTGCTATGCTAACTGGGAAACAAATGTTTTCTTGAAGTTGAATTTTATCTTTCTAAACTGCTGCAACTAAATAAATTCTTTTCACACCCAACATAAAAACTCAATTGGTGAGATAAACAGTGCAACAATTTGAAATTCTCTCACCATCATTAAAAAGAACACCCTAGAGGCAGGGTTTATATACCGATTGACTCTGCTGAATAGTTTGGATGTGAGGGTGATTTGGCTGAGATATCTGTATTCCCCATTGATCGCTAGGTTTGATTCGGCTGATCTGGATAGGCAGGTGTATCCATTCTCCTTCATCACTCCATGTGTGTTTCTCCTGAAGCTCAGCGCTCAGTTGAAGAGGACCTTCTTCTCCATTAAAATAGTGTGAATCCTTGGTCAAGGTTGCACTTCTCACTAGGACCACCAAACAAGTCCATTTGTGGGAAGTGTAGGAAATTAAAGCTCTGGGACTATCAGGCACATCCAAGTTAGGCACTGCAAGTGGCAGTCTGCCTTCATTTTGACCTTTCGTCCTTTAAAGTTCAATACTTTATAAGTTTCGTATAATGATTTCTTACTGTTGCTAATAATGTTCAGCAAAAGTGTGCTTTTATTCAGCACTGTAGCCACCTGCTAAATTGTAGCAGTCACACCTGTACCACTGCTTTATAAGAATCTTTTATTGCAGTGAACCAATCCTTTGAACAAATCAATAAATAGATAAAAAAATATATTTCTTATTGGTAACTGTTACAGATGCGATGTTTCCTAACAGCAACATCAAAATATACTATTATAAGGACTCCAGCTCAGCCCAGAGAAGATACAGATGTGTGGGACTCTGACTGCTTGCATGATCCTTGCTGGCAATTTGCTGTGCTGATGTGGAAAAGGGTCTTTGGCTAAAGGTGTTAACCTGAAACTAATAAATAAATAAATTAATAAATATCACACATACTGTACAATTCTCCTGTAGGAAACCTACTAATTAACAAAGAAAGCAGAAAACTACACTACTTCCAAAATAAAACATATTAGCTATGTAGCTTTAAAATTAAAAGTACATACTGTTTTCTTTTGAAGATCTAGCACTTTAACCACTGTATTAAATTATATGTAAATGCATCATAACCTTCATGCTTTACATACACCTATATCATCAAGTATACAGCTGGATTTAAAAAATCATTTAGGCAAGTGCATTTTAAGTATCCTGCAGAAATAAAGAATGTATTTCAGAGTACATGTTCTCTACTCTTTTCCATTGTCCTATAAAACACACCTATACCATAACTCTGGCGGTTTTGCAATAAGGCTCCATTGAGTCTCGGTTGGACAATCAGTGAATCATAGAAACATAGAAACATAGAAGTTGACGGCAGATAAGGACCGCAAGGCCCATCCAGTCTGCCCATTTCTTTTTCTACCTTATAAATGTGCCATCGGCCTTTGCGATGTCAGTGACCTATCTATTCATAGTCATTTGTATTGCTCCCTTATGCCTATCCCATGCCTGTTTGAAGCCCTGCACTGTATTCATAGCCACTACTTCTTGTGGTAAGCCATTCCATGCATCTACCACCCTTTCTGTGAAAAAGAATTTCCTCACATTTCCCCTTAATCGGCCTCCTCTAATCTCATACTGTGTCCTCTTGTCCTGCTATTTTTCTTATATTTAAACATGTTAGACTCTTTCACCTTGTTTATGCCCTTAAGGTGTTTAAATGTCTCGATCATATCACCTCTCTCCCTCCTTTGCTCAATTCTTTCTCTCTCTCTAACTCTCTGTAAAAGAATCACCCCTAGTGTTCAGTGACAGTTAATCTAATCCGTTGGAAAGGCTAATTACTAATTAAAAACTTGAGAAAAATACATCTACTTTCAGGAGTTTTATGTTACATTTTCATCAGTATTTCAGTCAAGGTAAAATGTTCCTGAATAGATGGTAGCAGTAAGGACTGCTCTGATGTTATCCCTGAGGGAAGTCTCGTCACTGCTGCCTTGCATCTAGGTTGGACTGAGAATCTAAACACTTTCATGTTTCAAGACAGGGTTGCTTCTGCAGATCATTGTCTTTCATTGCTGAATGTTCTTCCTTTCCCGATGGACTTGGCCATGGTTCATGCAGTCTTGTAAATCGTATACCTCTGTCACTCTCTAGGCAATGTATACTACAGTAGGCATCTATTATGAGGATGCGCTAGTTTGGTAATATGGTAATGTACATAGATAACACTCATTTGAAGAACATTTATGTTGCCTCTCCAGGGTCAGTGAGCTGTTTTCCTTTCTTTATTTTCAAAATATATGATTACAGCTATCTGGCATGAAGCAGAGTTTTCTCCTCTAGCAATACAGGCACAAGGAAAGATTCCAAATGAATCACAAGAGATAGTTTATCCTGCCACAGTTTGCAATAGCGCTGATGCTGGTTCTAATAGTGGCTGTTGTTGTCTAGCATGATTCAATTTTTATGAAAGGTTTTTTGAAAATGTATCTCCTGGTAGAAAAACTGGATATGCATACCTTGTAAAGATTAATAGAAGACAGATAAAAAGTCAGTAGCCAATCACAATTCTTTCTCTCTAACTCTCTGTAAAGTCCACCTACATTGTCATTAACTATGTGCTTGTTTTGTTTGTGATTGTCTTGGTGTGAAATGTACAAAACATACTATCATATGTAAATATTTTCCTTTTCTCTGGAAGTTGTCACTGAACACAAATCTGTAAATTTTTACTTCATCCCATTTTAAATTTCTTCTAGTATGGTGCCTATCACTCTCAGCATTGTTGCACAGGTGACTGCATGAAGCTCCAATAACAATTGCCTGGTATCCACTTCAGTGTGATCCCTTCTTCTCAGATCACAGTACAACCTTTTATAATGCAATACGTAAGAGTGGTGCCAGTATTCTTGGACCTTGCAGAACAAACAGTGTTAAAGAGATGGATGTGAATCATTAAAGAAAATTCCTCCTGAGTTGTACTATGATTTGAATAGTATTTCCATAATAATAACTGTAACAGTAAGAGAAAATAGTGCGTTTGCTCAGTTAATCACAGCTTTTATAAGACCTCATTGCTGAAGAATATGGGTGATTTTATTGGTCTCACTTCTGATTGGGAAGAATGAGAAGTGATACTTTCCACCAATTGAAAATGACTAATTTGCATATCTGTGCTATGCTAACTGGGAAACAAATGTTTTTCCTTGAAGTTGAATTTTATCTTTCTAAACTGCTGCAACTAAATAAATTCTTTTCACACCCAACATAAAAACTCAATTGGTGAGATAAACAGTGCAACAATTTGAAATTCTCTCACCATCATTAAAAGAACACCCTAGAGGCAGGGTTTATATACCGATTGACTCTTCTGAATAGTTTGATGTGAGGTGATTTGGCTGAGATATCTGTATTCCCCATTGATCGCTAGGTTTGATTCGGCTGATCTGGATAGGCAGGTGTATCCATTCTCCTTCATCACTCCATGTGTCTCCTGAAGCTCAGCGCTCAGTTGAAGAGGACCTTCTTCTCCATTAAAATAGTGTGAATCCTTGGTCAAGGGTTGCACTTCTCTACTAGGACCACCAAACAAGTCCATTTGTGGGAAGTGTAGGGAAATTAAAGCTCTGGAACTATCAGGCACATCCAAGTTAGGCACTGCAAGTGGCAGTCTGCCTTCATTTTGACCTTTCGTCCTTTAAAGTTCAATACTTTATAAGTTTCGTGTATAATGATTTCTTACTGTTGCTAATAATGTTCAGCAAAATGTGTGCGCTTTATTCAGCACTGTAGCCACCTTGCTAAATTGTAGCAGTCACACCTGTACCACTGCTTTATAAGAATCTTTTATTGCAGTGAACCAATCCTTTGAACAAATCAATAAATAGATAAAAAATATTTCTTATTGGTAACTGTTACAGATGCGATGTTTCCTAACAGCAACATCAAAATATACTATTATAAGGGACTCCAGCTCAGCCCAGAGAAGATACAGATGTATGGGACTCTGACTGCTTGCATGATCCTTGCTGGCAATTTGCTGTGCTGATGTGGAAAGGGTCTTTGGCTAAAGGTGTTAACCTGAAACTAATAAATAAATAAATTAATAAATATCACACATACTGTACAATTCTCCTGTAGGAAACCTACTAATTAACAAAAGAAAGCAGAAAACTACACTACTTCCAAAATAAAACATATTAGCTATGTAGCTTTAAAAATTAAAAGTACATACTGTTTTCTTTTTGAAGATCTAGCACTTTAACCACTGTATTAAATTATATGTAAATGCATCATAACCTTCATGCTTTACATACACCTATATCATCAAGTATACAGCTGGATTTAAAAAAATCATTTAGGCAAGTGCATTTTTAAGTATCCTGCAGAAATAAAGAATGTATTTCACAGTACATGTTCTCTACTCTTTTCCATTGTCCTATAAAACACACCTATACCATAACTCTGGCGGTTTTGCAATAAGGCTCCATTGAGTCTCGGTTGGACAATCAGTGAATCACCCCTAGTGTTCAGTGACAGTTAATCTAATCCGTTGGAAAGGCTAATTACTAATTAAAAACTTGAGAAAAATACATCTACTTTCAGGAGTTTTATGTTACATTTTCATCAGTATTTCAGTCAAGGTAAAAATGTTCCTGAATAGATGGTAGCAGTAAGGACTGCTCCTGATGTTATCCCTGAGGGGAAGTCTCGTCACTGCTGCCTTGCATCTAGGTTGGACTGAGAATCTAAACACTTTCATGTTTCAAGACAGGGTTGCTTCTGCAGATCATTGTCTTTCATTGCTGAATGTTCTTCCCTTTCCCGATGGACTTCGGCCATGGTTCATGCAGTCTTGTAAATGCGTATACCTCTGTCACTCTCTAGGCAATGTATACTACAGTAGGCATCTATTATGAGGATGCGTTAGTTTGGTAATATGGTAATGTACATAGATAACACTCATTTGAAGAACATTTATGTTGCCTCTCCAGGGTCAGTGAGCTGTTTTCCTTTCTTTATTTTTCAAATATATGATTACAGCTATCTGGCATGAAGCAGAGTTTTCTCCTCTAGCAATACAGGCACAAGGAAAGATTCCAAATGAATCACAAGAGATAGTTTATCCTGCCACAGTTTGCAATAGCGCTGATGCTGGTTCTAATAGTGGCTGTTGTCTAGCATGATTCAATTTTTATGAAAGGTTTTTGAAAATGTATCTCCTGGTAGAAAAACTGGATATGCATACCTTGTAAAGATTAATAGAAGACAGATAAAAAGTCAGTAGCCAATCACAATTCTTTCTCTCTAACTCTCTGTAAAAGTCCACCTACATTGTCATTAACTATGTGCTTGTTTTGTTTGTGATTGTCTTGGTGTGAAAATGTACAAAACATACTATCATATGTAAATATTTTCCTTTTCTCTGGAAGTTGTCACTGAACACAAATCTGTAAATTTTTACTTCATCCCATTTTAAATTTCTTCTAGTATGGTGCCTATCACTCTCAGCATTGCTGCACAGGTGACTGCATGAAGCTCCAATAACAATTGCCTGGTATCCACTTCAGTGTGATCCCTTCTTCTCAGATCACAGTACAACCTTTTATAATGCAATACGTAAGAGTGGTGCCAGTATTCTTGGACCTTGCAGAACAAACAGTGTTAAAGAGATGGATGTGAATCATTAAAGAAAATTCCTCCTGAGTTGTACTATGATTTGAATAGTATTTCCATAATAATAACTGTAACAGTAAGAGAAAATAGTGCGTTTGCTCAGTTAATCACAGCTTTTATAAGACCTCATTGCTGAAGAATATGGGTGATTTTATTGGTCTCACTTCTGATTGGGAAGAATGAGAAGTGATACTTTCCACCAATTGAAAAGACTAATTTGCATATCTGTGCTATGCTAACTGGGAAACAAATGTTTTTCCTTGAAGTTGAATTTTATCTTTCTAAACTGCTGCAACTAAATAAATTCTTTTCACACCCAACATAAAAACTCAATTGGTGAGATAAACAGTGCAACAATTTGAAATTCTCTCACCATCATTAAAAAGAACACCCTAGAGGCAGGGTTTATATACCGATTGACTCTTCTGAATAGTTTGGATGTGAGGGTGATTTGGCTGAGATATCTGTATTCCCCATTGATCGCTAGGTTTGATTCGGCTGATCTGGATAGGCAGGTGTATCCATTCTCCTTCATCACTCCATGTGTGTTTCTCCTGAAGCTCAGCGCTCAGTTGAAGAGGACCTTCTTCTCCATTAAAATAGTGTGAATCCTTGGTCAAGGGTTGCACTTCTCTACTAGGACCACCAAACAAGTCCATTTGTGGGAAGTGTAGGGAAATTAAAGCTCTGGGACTATTAGGCACTGCAAGTGACAGTCTGCCTTCATTTTGACCTTTCGTCCTTTAAAGTTCAATACTTTATAAGTTTCGGTATAATGATTTCTTACTGTTGCTAATAATGTTCAGCAAAATGTGTGCGCTTTATTCAGCACTGTAGCCACCTGCTAAATTGTAGCAGTCACACCTGTACCACTGCTTTATAAGAATCTTTTATTGCAGTGAACCAATCCTTTGAACAAATCAATAAATAGATAAAAAAAAATATTTCTTATTGGTAACTGTTACAGATGCGATGTTTCCTAACAGCAACATCAAAATATACTATTATAAGGGACTCCAGCTCAGCCCAGAGAAGATACAGATGTGTGGGACTCTGACTGCTTGCATGATCCTTGCTGGCAATTTGCTGTGCTGATGTGGAAAAGGGTCTTTGGCTAAAAGGTGTTAACCTGAAACTAATAAATAAATAAATTAATAAATATCACACATACTGTACAAAATTCTCCTGTAGAAACCTACTAATTAACAAAAGAAAGCGAAAACTACACTACTTCAAAATAAAACATATTAGCTATGTAGCTTTAAAAATTAAAAGTACATACTGTTTTCTTTTGAAGATCTAACACTTTAACCACTGTATTAAATTATATGTAAATGCATCATAACCTTCATGCTTTACATACACCTATATCATCAAGTATACAGCTGGATTTAAAAAATCATTTAGCAAGTGCATTTTTAAGTATCCTGCAGAAATAAAGAATGTATTTCACAGTACATGTTCTCTACTCTTTCCATTGTCCTATAAAACACACCTATACCATAACTCTGGCGGTTTTGCAATAAGGCTCCATTGAGTCTCGGTTGGACAATCAGTGAATCACCCTAGTGTTCAGTGACAGTTAATCTAATCCGTTGGAAAGGCTAATTACTAATTAAAAACTTGAGAAAATACATCTACTTTCAGGAGTTTTATGTTACATTTTCATCAGTATTTCAGTCAAGGTAAAAATGTTCCTGAATAGATGGTAGCAATAGGACTGCTCCTGATGTTATCCCTGAGGAAGTCTCGTCACTGCTGCCTTGCATCTAGGTTGGACTGAGAATCTAAACACTTTCATGTTTCAAGACAGGGTTGCTTCTGCAGATCATTGTCTTTCATTGCTGAATGTTCTTCCCTTTCCGATGGACTTGACCATGGTTCATGCAGTCTTGTCATCGTATACCTCTGTCACTCTCTAGGCAATGTATACTACAGTAGGCATCTATTATGAGGATCGCTAGTTTGGTAATATGGTAATGTACATAGATAACACTCATTTTGAAGAACATTTATGTTGCCTCTCCAGGGTCAGTGAGCTGTTTTCCTTTCTTTATTTTTCAAAATATATGATTACAGCTATCTGGCATGAAGCAGAGTTTTCTCCTCTAGCAATACAGGCTGAAGGAAAGATTCAAATGAATCACAAGAGATAGTTTATCCTGCCACAGTTTGCAATAGCGCTGATGCTGGTTCTAATAGTGGCTGTTGTCTAGCATGATTCAATTTTTTATGAAAGGTTTTTTGAAAATGTATCTCCTGGTAGAAAAACTGGATATGCATACCTTGTAAAGATTAATAGAAGACAGATAAAAAGTCAGTAGCCAATCACAATTCTTTCTCTCTCTAACTCTCTGTAAAAGTCCACCTACATTGTCATTAACTATGTGCTTGTTTTGTTTGTGATTGTCTTGGTGTGAAAATGTACAAAACATACTATCATATGTAAATATTTTCCTTTTCTCTGGAAGTTGTCACTGAACACAAATCTGTAAATTTTTACTTCATCCCATTTTAAATTTCTTCTAGTATGGTGCCTATCACTCTCAGCATTGTTGCTAGGTGACTGCATGAAGCTCCAATAACAATTGCCTGGCATCCACTTCAGTGTGATCCCTTCTTCTCAGATCACAGTACAACCTTTTATAATGCAATACGTAAGAGTGGTGCCAGTATTCTTGGACCTTGCAGAACAAACAGTGTTAAAGAGATGGATGTGAATCATTAAAGAAAATTCCTCCTGAGTTGTACTATGATTTGAATAGTATTTCCATAATAATAACTGTAACAGTAAGAGAAAATAGTGCGTTTGCTCAGTTAATCACAGCTTTTATAAGACCTCATTGCTGAAGAATATGGGTGATTTTATTGGTCTCACTTCTGATTGGGAAGAATGAGAAGTGATACTTTCCACCAATTGAAAATGACTAATTTGCATATCTGTGCTATGCTAACTGGGAAACAAATGTTTTTCCTTGAAGTTGAATTTTATCTTTCTAAACTGCTGCAACTAAATAAATTCTTTTCACACCCAACATAAAAACTCAATTGGTGAGATAAACAGTGCAACAATTTGAAATTCTCTCACCATCATTAAAAGAACACCCTAGAGGCAGGGTTTATATACCGATTGACTCTTCTGAATAGTTTGGATGTGAGGGTGATTTGGCTGAGATATCTGTATTCCCCATTGATCGCTAGGTTTGATTGGCTGATCTGGATAGGCAGGTGTATCCATTCTCCTTCATCACTCCATGTGTGTTTCTCCTGAAGCTCAGCGCTCAGTTGAAGGACCTTCTTCTCCATTAAAATAGTGTGAATCCTTGGTCAAGGGTTGCACTTCTCTACTAGGACCACCAAACAAGTCCATTTGTGGGAAGTGTAGGAAATTAAAGCTCTGGGACTATCAGGCACATCCAAGTTAGGCACTGCAAGTGGCAGTCTGCCTTCATTTTGACCTTTCGTCCTTAAAGTTCAATACTTTATAAGTTTAGTGTATAATGATTTCTTACTGTTGCTAATAATGTTCAGCAAAATGATGCGCTTTATTCAGCACTGTAGCCACCTGCTAAATTGTAGCAGTCACACCTGTACCACTGCTTTATAAGAATCTTTTATTGCAGTGAACCAATCCTTTGAACAAATCAATAAATAGATAAAAAAAATATTTCTTATTGGTAACTGTTACAGATGCGATGTTTCCTAACAGCAACATCAAAATATACTATTATAAGGGACTCCAGCTCAGCCCAGAGAAGATACAGATGTGTGGGACTCTGACTGCTTGCATGATCCTTGCTGGCAATTTGCTGTGCTGATGTGGAAAAGGGTCTTTGGCTAAAGGTGTTAACCTGAAACTAATAAATAAATAAATTAATAAATATCACACATACTGTACAATTCTCCTGTAGAAACCTACTAATTAACAAAAGAAAGCAGAAAACTACACTACTTCCAAAATAAAACATATTAGCTATGTAGCTTTAAAAATTAAAAGTACATACTGTTTTCTTTTTGAAGATCTAGCACTTTAACCACTATATTAAATTATATGTAAATGCATCATAACCTTCATGCTTTACATACACCTATATCATGAAGTATACACCTGGATTTAAAAAAATCATTTAGGCAAGTGCATTTTTAAGTTTCCTGCAGAAATAAAGAATGTATTTCACAGTACATGTTCTCTACTCTTTTCCATTGTCCTATAAAACACACCTATACCATAACTCTGGCGGTTTGCAATAAGGCTCCATTGAGTCTCGGTTGGACAATCAGTGAATCACCCTAGTGTTCAGTGACAGTTAATCTAATCCGTTGGAAAGGCTAATTACTAATTAAAAACTTGAGAAAATACATCTACTTTCAGGAGTTTTATGTTACATTTTCATCAGTATTTCAGTCAAGGTAAAAATGTTCCTGAATAGATGGTAGCAGTAGGACTGCTCTGATGTTATCCCTGAGGGAAGTCTGTCACTGCTGCCTTGCATCTAGGTTGGACTGAGAATCTAAACACTTTCATGTTTCAAGACAGGGTTGCTTCTGCAGATCATTGTCTTTCATTGCTGAATGTTCTTCCCTTTCCGATGGACTTGGCCATGGTTCATGCAGTCTTGTACGTCGTATACCTCTGTCACTCTCTAGGCAATGTATACTACAGTAGGCATCTATTATGAGGATCGCTAGTTTGGTAATATGGTAATGTACATAGATAACACTCATTTGAAGAACATTTATGTTGCCTCTCCAGGGTCAGTGAGCTGTTTTCCTTTCTTTATTTTTCAAATATATGATTACAGCTATCTGGCATGAAGCAGAGTTTTCTCCTCTAGCAATACAGGCACAAGGAAAGATTCCAAATGAATCACAAGAGATAGTTTATCCTGCCACAGTTTGCAATAAGCGCTGATGCTGGTTCTAATAGTGGCTGTTGTCTAGCATGATTCAATTTTTATGAAAGGTTTTTGAAAATGTATCTCCTGGTAGAAAAACTGGATATGCATACCTTGTAAAGATTAATAGAAGACAGATAAAAGTCAGTAGCCAATCACAATTCTTTCTCTCTAACTCTCTGTAAAGTCCACCTACATTGTCATTAACTATGTGCTTGTTTTGTTTGTGATTGTCTTGGTGTGAAAATGTACAAAACATACTATCATATGTAAATATTTTCCTTTTCTCTGGAAGTTGTCACTGAACACAAATCTGTAAATTTTACTTCATCCCATTTAAATTTCTTCTAGTATGGTGCCTATCACTCTCAGCATTGTTGCACAGGTGACTGCATGAAGCTCCAATAACAATTGCCTGGTATCCACTTCAGTGTGATCCCTTCTTCTCAGATCACAGTACAACCTTTATAATGCAATACAAGAGTGGTGCCAGTATTCTTGGACCTTGCAGAACAAACAGTGTTAAAGAGATGGATGTGAATCATTAAAGAAAATTCCTCCTGAGTTGTACTATGATTTGAATAGTATTTCCATAATAATAACTGTAACAGTAAGAGAAAATAGTGCGTTTGCTCAGTTAATCACAGCTTTTATAAGACCTCATTGCTGAAGAATATGGGTGATTTTATTGGTCTCACTTCTGATTGGGAAGAATGAAGTGATACTTTCCACCAATTGAAAAAGACTAATTTGCATATCTGTGCTATGCTAACTGGGAAACAAATGTTTTTCCTTGAAGTTGAATTTTATCTTTCTAAACTGCTGCAACTAAATAAATTCTTTTCACACCCAACATAAAAACTCAATTGGTGAGATAAACAGTGCAACAATTTGAAATTCTCTCACCATCATTAAAAAGAACACCCTAGAGCAGGGTTTATATACCGATTGACTCTTCTGAATAGTTTGGATGTGAGGGTGATTTGGCTGAGATATCTGTATTCCCCATTGATCGCTAGGTTTGATTCGCTGATCTGGATAGGCAGGTGTATCCATTCTCCTTCATCACTCCATGTGTGTTTCTCCTGAAGCTCAGCGCTCAGTTGAAGAGGACCTTCTTCTCCATTAAAATAGTGTGAATCCTTGGTCAAGGGTTGCACTTCTCTACTAGGACCACCAAACAAGTCCATTTGTGGAAGTGTAGGAAATTAAAGCTCTGGGACTATCAGGCACATCCAAGTTAGGCACTGCAAGTGGCAGTCTGCCTTCATTTTGACCTTTAAGTCCTTTAAAGTTCAATACTTTATAAGTTTAGTGTATAATGATTTCTTACTGTTGCTAATAATGTTCAGCAAAATGTGTGCGCTTTATTCAGCACTGTAGCCACCTGCTAAATTGTAGCAGTCACACCTGTACCACTGCTTTATAAGAATCTTTTATTGCAGTGAACCAATCCTTTGAACAAATCAATAAATAGATAAAAAAAAATATTTCTTATTGGTAACTGTTACAGATGCGATGTTTCCTAACAGCAACATCAAAATATACTATTATAGGGACTCAGCTCAGCCCAGAGAAGATACAGATGTGTGGGACTCTGACTGCTTGCATGATCCTTGCTGGCAATTTGCTGTGCTGATGTGGAAAAGGGTCTTTGGCTAAAAGGTGTTAACCTGAAACTAATAAATAAATAAATTAATAAATATCACACATACTGTACAATTCTCCTGTAGGAAACCTACTAATTAACAAAAGAAAGCAGAAAACTACACTACTTCCAAAATAAAACATATTAGCTATGTAGCTTTAAAAATTAAAAGTACATACTGTTTTCTTTTTGAAGATCTAGCACTTTAACCACTGTATTAAATTATATGTAAATGCATCATAACCTTCATGCTTTACATACCACTATCATCAAGTATACAGCTGGATTTAAAAATCATTTAGGCAAGTGCATTTTTAAGTATCCTGCAGAAATAAAGAATGTATTCACAGTACATGTTCTCTACTCTTTCCATTGTCCTATAAAACACACCTATACCATAACTCTGGCGGTTTTGCAATAAGGCTCCATTGAGTCTCGGTTGGACAATCAGTGAATCACCCCTAGTGTTCAGTGACAGTTAATCTAATCCGTTGGAAAGGCTAATTACTAATTAAAAACTTGAGAAAAATACATCTACTTTCAGGAGTTTTATGTTACATTTTCATCAGTATTTCAGTCAAGGTAAAAATGTTCCTGAATAGATGGTAGCAGTAAGGACTGCTCCTGATGTTATCCCTGAGGGGAAGTCTCGTCACTGCTGCCTTGCATCTAGGTTGGACTGAGAATCTAAACACTTTCATGTTTCAAGACAGGGTTGCTTCTGCAGATCATTGTCTTTCATTGCTGAATGTTCTTCCCTTTCCCGATGGACTTCGGCCATGGTTCATGCAGTCTTGTAAATCGTATACCTCTGTCACTCTCTAGGCAATGTATACTACAGTAGGCATCTATTATGAGGATCGCTATGTTTGGTAATATGGTAATGTACATAGATAACACTCATTTGAAGAACATTTATGTTGCCTCTCCAGGGTCAGTGAGCTGTTTTCCTTTCTTTATTTTTCAAAATATATGATTACAGCTATCTGGCATGAAGCAGAGTTTTCTCCTCTAGCAATACAGGCACAAGGAAAGATTCAAATGAATCACAAGAGATAGTTTATCCTGCCACAGTTTGCAATAGCGCTGATGCTGGTTCTAATAGTGGCTGTTGTCTAGCATGATTCAATTTTTATGAAAGGTTTTTGAAAATGTATCTCCTGGTAGAAAAACTGGATATGCATACCTTTAAAGATTAATAGAAGACAGATAAAAAGTCAGTAGCCAATCACAATTCTTTCTCTCTAACTCTCTGTAAAGTCCACCTACATTGTCATTAACTATGTGCTTGTTTTGTTTGTGATTGTCTTGGTGTGAAAATGTACAAAACATACTATCATATGTAAATATTTTCCTTTTCTCTGGAAGTTGTCACTGAACACAAATCTGTAAATTTTACTTCATCCCATTTTAAATTTCTTCTAGTATGGTGCCTATCACTCTCAGCATTGTTGCACAGGTGACTGCATGAAGCTCAATAACAATTGCCTGGTATCCACTTCAGTGTGATCCCTTCTTCTCAGATCACAGTACAACCTTTTATAATGCAATACGTAAGAGTGGTGCCGTATTCTTGGACCTTGCAGAACAAACAGTGTTAAAGAGATGGATGTGAATCATTAAAGAAAATTCCTCCTGAGTTGTACTATGATTTGAATAGTATTTCCATAATAATAACTGTAACAGTAAGAGAAAATAGTGCGTTTGCTCAGTTAATCACAGCTTTCATTGCTGAAGAATATGGGTGATTTTTATTGGTCTCACTTCTGATTGGGAAGAATGAGAAGTGATACTTTCCACCAATTGAAAATGACTAATTTGCATATCTGTGCTATGCTAACTGGGAAACAAATGTTTTTTCCTTGAAGTTGAATTTTATCTTTCTAAACTGCTGCAACTAAATAAATTCTTTTCACACCCAACATAAAAACTCAATTGGTGAGATAAACAGTGCAACAATTTGAAATTCTCTCACCATCATTAAAAAGAACACCCTAGAGGCAGGGTTTATATACCGATTGACTCTTCTGAATAGTTTGGATGTGAGGGTGATTTGGCTGAGATATCTGTATTCCCCATTGATCGCTAGGTTTGATTCGGCTGATCTGGATAGGCAGGTGTATCCATTCTCCTTCATCACTCCATGTGTGTTCTCCTGAAGCTCAGCGCTCAGTTGAAGAGGACCTTCTTCTCCATTAAAATAGTGTGAATCCTTGGTCAAGGGTTGCACTTCTCTACTAGGACCACCAAACAAGTCCATTTGTGGGAAGTGTAGGAAATTAAAGCTCTGGGACTATCAGGCACATCAAGTTAGGCACTGCAAGTGGCAGTCTGCCTTCATTTTGACCTTTCGTCCTTTAAAGTTCAATACTTTATAAGTTTCGTGTATAATGATTTCTTACTGTTGCTAATAATGTTCAGCAAAATGTGTGCGCTTTATTCAGCACTGTAGCCACCTGCTAAATTGTAGCAGTCACACCTGTACCACTGCTTTATAAGAATCTTTTATTGCAGTGAACCAATCCTTTGAACAAATCAATAAATAGATAAAAAAAAAATATTTCTTATTGGTAACTGTTACAGATGCGATGTTTCCTAACAGCAACATCAAAATATACTATTATAAGGGACTCCAGCTCAGCCCAGAGAAGATACAGATGTGTGGGACTCTGACTGCTTGCATGATCCTTGCTGGCAATTTGCTGTGCTGATGTGGAAAAGGGTCTTTGGCTAAAAGGTGTTAACCTGAAACTAATAAATAAATAAATTAATAAATATCACACATACTGTACAATTCTCCTGTAGGAAACCTACTAATTAACAAAAGAAAGCAGAAAACTACACTACTTCCAAAATAAAACATATTAGCTATGTAGCTTTAAAAATTAAAAGTACATACTGTTTTCTTTTGAAGATCTAACACTAACCACTGTATTAAATTATATGTAAATGCATCATAACCTTCATGCTTTACATACACCTATATCATGAAGTATACACCTGGATTTAAAAAAATCATTTAGGCAAGTGCATTTTTAAGTATCCTGCAGAAATAAAGAATGTATTTCACAGTACATGTTCTCTACTCTTTTCCATTGTCCTATAAAACACACCTATACCATAACTTTGGCGGTTTTGCAATAAGGCTCCATTGAGTCTCGGTTGGACAATAAGTGAATCACCCCTAGTGTTCGGTGACAGTTAATCTAATCCGTTGGAAAGGCTAATTACTAATTAAAAACTTGAGAAAATACATCTACTTTCAGGAGTTTTATGTTACATTTTCATCAGTATTTCAGTCAAGGTAAAATGTTCCTGAATAGATGGTAGCAGTAAGGACTGCTCCTGATGTTATCCCTGAGGGAAGTCTCGTCACTGCTGCCTTGCATCTAGGTTGGACTGAGAATCTAAACACTTTCATGTTTCAAGACAGGGTTGCTTCTGCAGATCATTGTCTTTCATTGCTGAATGTTCTTCCTTTCGATGGACTTGGCCATGGTTCATGCAGTCTTGTAGTCGTATACCTCTGTCACTCTCTAGGCAATGTATACTACAGTAGGCATCTATTATGAGGATCGCTAGTTTGGTAATATGGTAATGTACATAATAACACTCATTTGAAGAACATTTATGTTGCCTCTCCAGGGTCAGTGAGCTGTTTTCCTTTCTTTATTTTTCAAAATATATGATTACAGCTATCTGGCATGAAGCAGAGTTTTCTCCTCTAGCAATACAGGCACAAGGAAAGATTCCAAATGAATCACAAGAGATAGTTTATCCTGCCACAGTTTGCAATAAGCGCTGATGCTGGTTCTAATAGTGGCTGTTGTCTAGCATGATTCAATTTTTTATGAAAGGTTTTTGAAATGTATCTCCTGGTAGAAAAACTGGATATGCATACCTTGTAAAGATTAATAGAAGACAGATAAAAAGTCAGTAGCCAATCACAATTCTTTCTCTCTCTAACTCTCTGTAAAAGTCCACCTACATTGTCATTAACTATGTGCTTGTTTTGTTTGTGATTGTCTTGGTGTGAAAATGTACAAAACATACTATCATATGTAAATATTTTCCTTTTCTCTGGAAGTTGTCACTGAACACAAATCTGTAAATTTTTACTTCATCCCATTTTAAATTTCTTCTAGTATGGTGCCTATCACTCTCAGCATTGTTGCACAGGTGACTGCATGAAGCTCCAATAACAATTGCCTGGTATCCACTTCAGTGTGATCCCTTCTTCTCAGATCACAGTACAACCTTTTATAATGCAATACGTAGAGTGGTGCCAGTATTCTTGGACCTTGCAGAACAAACAGTGTTAAAGAGATGGATGTGAATCATTAAAGAAAATTCCTCCTGAGTTGTACTATGATTTGAATAGTATTTCCATAATAATAACTGTAACAGTAAGAGAAAATAGTGCGTTTGCTCAGTTAATCACAGCTTTTATAAGACCTCATTGCTGAAGAATATGGGTGATTTTATTGGTCTCACTTCTGATTGGGAAGAATGAGAAGTGATACTTTCCACCAATTGAAAAGACTAATTTGCATATCTGTGCTATGCTAACTGGGAAACAAATGTTTTTCCTTGAAGTTGAATTTTATCTTTCTAAACTGCTGCAACTAAATAAATTCTTTTCACCCAACATAAAAACTCAATTGGTGAGATAAACAGTGCAACAATTTGAAATTCTCTCACCATCATTAAAAAGAACACCCTAGAGGCAGGGTTTATATACCGATTGACTCTTCTGAATAGTTTGGATGTGAGGGTGATTTGGCTGAGATATCTGTATTCCCCATTGATCGCTAGGTTTGATTCGGCTGATCTGGATAGGCAGGTGTATCCATTCTCCTTCATCACTCCATGTGTGTTTCTCCTGAAGCTCAGCGCTCAGTTGAAGAGGACCTTCTTCTCCATTAAAATAGTGTGAATCCTTGGTCAAGGGTTGCACTTCTCTACTAGGACCACCAAACAAGTCCATTTGTGGGAAGTGTAGGGAAATTAAAGCTCTGGGACTATCAGGCACATCAAGTTAGGCACTGCAAGTGGCAGTCTGCCTTCATTTGACCTTTAGTCCTTTAAAGTTCAATACTTTATAAGTTTCGTGTATAATGATTTCTTACTGTTGCTAATAATGTTCAGCAAAATGTGTGCGCTTTATTCAGCACTGTAGCCACCTGCTAAATTGTAGCAGTCACACCTGTACCACTGCTTTATAAGAATCTTTTATTGCAGTGAACCAATCCTTTGAACAAATCAATAAATAGATAAAAAAAAAATATTTCTTATTGGTAACTGTTACAGATGCGATGTTTCCTAACAGCAACATCAAAATATACTATTATAAGGGACTCCAGCTCAGCCCAGAGAAGATACAGATGTGTGGGACTCTGACTGCTTGCATGATCCTTGCTGGCAATTTGCTGTGCTGATGTGGAAAAGGGTCTTTGGCTAAAAGGTGTTAACCTGAAACTAATAAATAAATAAATTAATAAATATCACACATACTGTACAATTCTCCTGTGAAACCTACTAATTAACAAAAGAAAGCAGAAAACTACACTACTTCCAAAATAAAACATATTAGCTATGTAGCTTTAAAAATTAAAAGTACATACTGTTTTCTTTTTGAAGATCTAACACTAACCACTGTATTAAATTATATGTAAATGCATCATAACCTTCATGCTTTACATACACCTATATCATCAAGTATACAGCTGGATTAAAAAAATCATTTAGGCAAGTGCATTTTAGTATCCTGCAGAAATAAAGAATGTATTTCACAGTACATGTTCTCTACTCTTTTCCATTGTCCTATAAACACACCTATACCATAACTCTGGCGGTTTTGCAATAAGGCTCCATTGAGTCTCGGTTGGACAATCAGTGAATCACCCTAGTGTTCAGTGACAGTTAATCTAATCCGTTGGAAAGGCTAATTACTAATTAAGAACTTGAGAAAAATACATCTACTTTCAGGAGTTTTATGTTACATTTTCATCAGTATTTCAGTCAAGGTAAAAATGTTCCTGAATAGATGGTAGCAGTAAGGACTGCTCCTGATGTTATCCCTGAGGGGAAGTCTCGTCACTGCTGCCTTGCATCTAGGTTGGACTGAGAATCTAAACACTTTCATGTTTCAAGACAGGGTTGCTTCTGCAGATCATTGTCTTTCATTGCTGAATGTTCTTCCCTTTCCCGATGGACTTGACCATGGTTCATGCAGTCTTGTCGTCGTATACCTCTGTCACTCTCTAGGCAATGTATACTACAGTAGGCATCTATTATGAGGATCGCTAGTTTGGTAATATGGTAATGTACATAGATAACACTCATTTGAAGAACATTTATGTTGCCTCTCCAGGGTCAGTGAGCTGTTTTCCTTTCTTTATTTTCAAAATATATGATTACAGCTATCTGGCATGAAGCAGAGTTTTCTCCTCTAGCAATACAGGCACAAGGAAAGATTCCAAATGAATCACAAGAGATAGTTTATCCTGCCACAGTTTGCAATAGCGCTGATGCTGGTTCTAATAGTGGCTGTTGTCTAGCATGATTCAATTTTTATGAAAGGTTTTTGAAAATGTATCTCCTGGTAGAAAAACTGGATATGCATACCTTGTAAAGATTAATAGAAGACAGATAAAAAGTCAGTAGCCAATCACAATTCTTTCTCTCTCTAACTCTCTGTAAAAGTCCACCTACATTGTCATTAACTATGTGCTTGTTTTGTTTGTGATTGTCTTGGTGTGAAAATGTACAAAACATACTATCATATGTAAATATTTTCCTTTTCTCTGGAAGTTGTCACTGAACACAAATCTGTAAATTTTTACTTCATCCCATTTTAAATTTCTTCTAGTATGGTGCCTATCACTCTCAGCATTGTTGCACAGGTGACTGCATGAAGCTCCAATAACAATTGCCTGGTATCCACTTCAGTGTGATCCTTCTTCTCAGATCACAGTACAACCTTTTATAATGCAATACGTAAGAGTGGTGCCAGTATTCTTGGACCTTGCAGAACAAACAGTGTTAAAGAGATGGATGTGAATCATTAAAGAAAATTCCTCCTGAGTTGTACTATGATTTGAATAGTATTTCCATAATAATAACTGTAACAGTAAGAGAAAATAGTGCGTTTGCTCAGTTAATCACAGCTTTTATAAGACCTCATTGCTGAAGAATATGGGTGATTTTTATTGGTCTCACTTCTGATTGGGAAGAATGAGAAGTGATACTTCCACCAATTGAAAAGACTAATTTGCATATCTGTGCTATGCTAACTGGGAAACAAATGTTTTTCCTTGAAGTTGAATTTTATCTTTCTAAACTGCTGCAACTAAATAAATTCTTTTCACACCCAACATAAAAACTCAATTGGTGAGATAAACAGTGCAACAATTTGAAATTCTCTCACCATCATTAAAAAGAACACCCTAGAGGCAGGGTTTATATACCGATTGACTCTTCTGAATAGTTTGGATGTGAGGTGATTTGGCTGAGATATCTGTATTCCCCATTGATCGCTAGGTTTGATTCGGCTGATCTGGATAGGCAGGTGTATCCATTCTCCTTCATCACTCCATGTGTGTTTCTCCTGAAGCTCAGCGCTCAGTTGAAGGGACCTTCTTCTCCATTAAAATAGTGTGAATCCTTGGTCAAGGGTTGCACTTCTCTACTAGGACCACCAAACAAGTCCATTTGTGGGAAGTGTAGGAAATTAAAGCTCTGGGACTATCAGGCACATCCAAGTTAGGCACTGCAAGTGGCAGTCTGCCTTCATTTTGACCTTTACGTCCTTTAAAGTTCAATACTTTATAAGTTTCGTGTATAATGATTTCTTACTGTTGCTAATAATGTTCAGCAAAATGTTGCGCTTTATTCAGCACTGTAGCCACCTGCTAAATTGTAGCAGTCACACCTGTACCACTGCTTTATAAGAATCTTTTATTGCAGTGAACCAATCCTTTGAACAAATCAATAAATAGATAAAAAAAATATTTCTTATTGGTAACTGTTACAGATGCGATGTTTCCTAACAGCAACATCAAAATATACTATTATAAGGGACTCCAGCTCAGCCCAGAGAAGATACAGATGTGTGGGACTCTGACTGCTTGCATGATCCTTGCTGGCAATTTGCTGTGCTGATGTGGAAAGGGTCTTTGGCTAAAGGTGTTAACCTGAAACTAATAAATAAATAAATTAATAAATATCACACATACTGTACAATTCTCCTGTGGAAACCTACTAATTAACAAAGAAAGCGAAAACTACACTACTTCCAAAATAAAACATATTAGCTATGTAGCTTTAAAATTAAAAGTACATACTGTTTTCTTTTGAAGATCTAGCACTTAACCACTGTATTAAATTATATGTAAATGCATCATAACCTTCATGCTTTACATACACCTATATCATCAAGTATACAGCTGGATTTAAAAAATCATTTAGGCAAGTGCATTTTTAAGTATCCTGCAGAAATAAAGAATGTATTCACAGTACATGTTCTCTACTCTTTTCCATTGTCCTATAAAACACCCTATACCATAACTCTGGCGGTTTGCAATAAGGCTCCATTGAGTCTCGGTTGGACAATCAGTGAATCACCCTAGTGTTCAGTGACAGTTAATCTAATCCGTTGGAAAGGCTAATTACTAATTAAAAACTTGAGAAAATACATCTACTTTCAGGAGTTTTATGTTACATTTCATCAGTATTTCAGTCAAGGTAAAAATGTTCCTGAATAGATGGTAGCAGTAAGGACTGCTCCTGATGTTATCCTGAGGAAGTCTCGTCACTGCTGCCTTGCATCTAGGTTGGACTGAGAATCTAAACACTTTCATGTTTCAAGACAGGGTTGCTTCTGCAGATCATTGTCTTTCATTGCTGAATGTTCTTCCCTTTCCGATGGACTTGACCATGGTTCATGCAGTCTTGTAAATCGTATACCTCTGTCACTCTCTAGGCAATGTATACTACAGTAGGCATCTATTATGAGGATGCGCTAGTTTGGTAATATGGTAATGTACATAGATAACACTCATTTGAAGAACATTTATGTTGCCTCTCCAGGGTCAGTGAGCTGTTTTCCTTTCTTTATTTTCAAAATATATGATTACAGCTATCTGGCATGAAGCAGAGTTTTCTCCTCTAGCAATACAGGCACAAGGAAAGATTCAAATGAATCACAAGAGATAGTTTATCCTGCCACAGTTTGCAATAAGCGCTGATGCTGGTTCTAATAGTGGCTGTTGTCTAGCATGATTCAATTTTTTATGAAAGGTTTTTTGAAAATGTATCTCCTGGTAGAAAAACTGGATATGCATACCTTGTAAAGATTAATAGAAGACAGATAAAAAGTCAGTAGCCAATCACAATTCTTTCTCTCTCTAACTCTCTGTAAAAGTCCACCTACATTGTCATTAACTATGTGCTTGTTTTGTTTGTGATTGTCTTGGTGTGAAAATGTACAAAACATACTATCATATGTAAATATTTTCCTTTTCTCTGGAAGTTGTCACTGAACACAAATCTGTAAATTTTTACTTCATCCCATTTTAAATTTCTTCTAGTATGGTGCCTATCACTCTCAGCATTGTTGCACAGGTGACTGCATGAAGCTCAATAACAATTGCCTGGTATCCACTTCAGTGTGATCCCTTCTTCTCAGATCACAGTACAACCTTTTATAATGCAATACGTAAGGTGGTGCCAGTATTCTTGGACCTTGCAGAACAAACAGTGTTAAAGAGATGGATGTGAATCATTAAAGAAAATTCCTCCTGAGTTGTACTATGATTTGAATAGTATTTCCATAATAATAACTGTAACAGTAAGAGAAAATAGTGCGTTTGCTCAGTTAATCACAGCTTTTATAAGACCTCATTGCTGAAGAATATGGGTGATTTTATTGGTCTCACTTCTGATTGGGAAGAATGAGAAGTGATACTTTCACCAATTGAAAATGACTAATTTGCATATCTGTGCTATGCTAACTGGGAAACAAATGTTTTTCCTTGAAGTTGAATTTTATCTTTCTAAACTGCTGCAACTAAATAAATTCTTTTCACACCCAACATAAAAACTCAATTGGTGAGATAAACAGTGCAACAATTTGAAATTCTCTCACCATCATTAAAAAGAACACCCTAGAGGCAGGGTTTATATACCGATTGACTCTTCTGAATAGTTTGGATGTGAGGGTGATTTGGCTGAGATATCTGTATTCCCCATTGATCGCTAGGTTTGATTCGGCTGATCTGGATAGGCAGGTGTATCCATTCTCCTTCATCACTCCATGTGTGTTTCTCCTGAAGCTCAGCGCTCAGTTGAAGAGGACCTTCTTCTCCATTAAAATAGTGTGAATCCTTGGTCAAGGTTGCACTTCTCTACTAGGACCACCAAACAAGTCCATTTGTGGGAAGTGTAGGGAAATTAAAGCTCTGGGACTATCAGGCACATCCAAGTTAGGCACTGCAAGTGGCAGTCTGCCTTCATTTGACCTTCGTCCTTTAAGTTCAATACTTTATAAGTTTCGTGTATAATGATTTCTTACTGTTGCTAATAATGTTCAGCAAAATGTGTCGCTTTATTCAGCACTGTAGCCACTGCTAAATTGTAGCAGTCACACCTGTACCACTGCTTTATAAGAATCTTTTATTGCAGTGAACCAATCCTTTGAACAAATCAATAAATAGATAAAAAAAATATTTCTTATTGGTAACTGTTACAGATGCGATGTTTCCTAACAGCAACATCAAAATATACTATTATAAGGGACTCCAGCTCAGCCCAGAAAGATACAGATGTGGGACTCTGACTGCTTGCATGATCCTTGCTGGCAATTTGCTGTGCTGATGTGGAAAAGGTCTTTGGCTAAAGGTGTTAACCTGAAACTAATAAATAAATAAATTAATAAATATCACACATACTGTACAATTCTCCTGTAGAAACCTACTAATTAACAAAAGCGAAAACTACACTACTTCCAAAATAAAACATATTAGCTATGTAGCTTTAAAAATTAAAAGTACATACTGTTTCTTTTTGAAGATCTAGCACTAACCACTGTATTAAATTATATGTAAATGCATCATAACCTTCATGCTTTACATACACCTATATCATCAAGTATACAGCTGGATTTAAAAAAATCATTTGGCAAGTGCATTTTAAGTATCCTGCAGAAATAAAGAATGTATTTCACAGTACATGTTCTCTACTCTTTCCATTGTCCTATAAAACACACCTATACCATAACTCTGGCGTTTTGCAATAAGGCTCCATTGAGTCTCGGTTGGACAATCAGTGAATCACCCTAGTGTTCAGTGACAGTTAATCTAATCCGTTGGAAAGGCTAATTACTAATTAAAACTTGAGAAAATACATCTACTTTCAGGAGTTTTATGTTACATTTTCATCAGTATTTCAGTCAAGGTAAAATGTTCCTGAATAGATGGTAGCAGTAAGGACTGCTCTGATGTTATCCCTGAGGAGTCTCGTCACTGCTGCCTTGCATCTAGGTTGGACTGAGAATCTAAACACTTTCATGTTTCAAGACAGGGTTGCTTCTGCAGATCATTGTCTTTCATTGCTGAATGTTCTTCCCTTTCCGATGGACTTGACCATGGTTCATGCAGTCTTGTAAATACGTATACCTCTGTCACTCTCTAGGCAATGTATACTACAGTAGGCATCTATTATGAGGATGCGCTTAGTTTGGTAATATGGTAATGTACATAGATAACACTCATTTGAAGAACATTTATGTTGCCTCTCCAGGGTCAGTGAGCTGTTTTCCTTTCTTTATTTTTCAAAATATATGATTACAGCTATCTGGCATGAAGCAGAGTTTTCTCCTCTAGCAATACAGGCACAAGGAAAGATTCCAAATGAATCACAAGAGATAGTTTATCCTGCCACAGTTTGCAATAGCGCTGATGCTGGTTCTAATAGTGGCTGTTGTCTAGCATGATTCAATTTTTATGAAGGTTTTTGAAAATGTATCTCCTGGTAGAAAAACTGGATATACATACCTTGTAAAGATTAATAGAAGACAGATAAAAGTCAGTAGCCAATCACAATTCTTTCTCTCTCTAACTCTCTGTAAAGTCCACCTACATTGTCATTAACTATGTGCTTGTTTTGTTTGTGATTGTCTTGGTGTGAAAATGTACAAAACATACTATCATATGTAAATATTTTCCTTTTCTCTGGAAGTTGTCACTGAACACAAATCTGTAAATTTTACTTCATCCCATTTAAATTTCTTCTAGTATGGTGCCTATCACTCTCAGCATTGTTGCACAGGTGACTGCATGGCTCAATAACAATTGCCTGGTATCCACTTCAGTGTGATCCTTCTTCTCAGATCACAGTACAACCTTTTATAATGCAATACGTAAGAGTGGTGCCAGTATTCTTGGACCTTGCAGAACAAACAGTGTTAAAGAGATGGATGTGAATCATTAAAGAAAATTCCTCCTGAGTTGTACTATGATTTGAATAGTATTTCCATAATAATAACTGTAACAGTAAGAGAAAATAGTGCGTTTGCTCAGTAATCACAGCTTTTATAAGACCTCATTGCTGAAGAATATGGGTGATTTTATTGGTCTCACTTCTGATTGGGAAGAATGAGAAGTGATACTTTCCACCAATTGAAAAGACTAATTTGCATATCTGTGCTATGCTAACTGGGAAACAAATGTTTTTCCTTGAAGTTGAATTTTATCTTTCTAAACTGCTGCAACTAAATAAATTCTTTACACCCAACATAAAAACTCAATTGGTGAGATAAACAGTGCAACAATTTGAAATTCTCTCACCATCATTAAAAGAACACCCTAGAGGCAGGGTTTATATACCGATTGACTCTTCTGAATAGTTTGGATGTGAGGTGATTTGGCTGAGATATCTGTATTCCCCATTGATCGCTAGGTTTGATTCGGCTGATCTGGATAGGCAGGTGTATCCATTCTCCTTCATCACTCCATGTGTGTTTCTCCTGAAGCTCAGCGCTCAGTTGAAGAGGACCTTCTTCTCCATTAAAATAGTGTGAATCCTTGGTCAAGGGTTGCACTTCTCACTAGGACCACCAAACAAGTCCATTTGTGGAAGTGTAGGAAATTAAAGCTCTGGGACTATCAGGCACATCCAAGTTAGGCACTGCAAGTGGCAGTCTGCCTTCATTTGACCTTTAGATCTTTAAAGTTCAATACTTTATAAGTTTCGTGTATAATGATTCTTACTGTTGCTAATAATGTTCAGCAAAATGTGCGCTTTATTCAGCACTGTAGCCACCTAGCTAAATTGCAGCAGTCACACCTGTACCGCTGCTTTATAAGAATCTTTTATTGCAGTGAACCAATCCTTTGAACAAATCAATAAATAGATAAAAAAAAGATATTTCTTATTGGTAACAGTTACAGATGCCATGTTTCCTAACAGCAACATCAAAATATACTATTATAAGGGACTCCAGCTCAGCCCAGAGAAGATACAGATGTGTGGGACTCTGACTGCTTGCATGATCCTTGCTGGCAATTTGCTGTGCTGATGTGGAAAAGGGTCTTTGGCTAAAGGTGTTAACCTGAAACTAATAAATAAATAAATTAATAAATATCACACATACTGTACAATTCTCCTGTAGAAACCTACTAATTAACAAAAAGCAAACTACACTACTTCAAAATAAAACATATTAGCTATGTAGCTTTAAAAATTAAAAGTACATACTGTTTTCTTTTGAAGATCTAGCACTTTAACCACTGTATTAAATTATATGTAAATGCATCATAACCTTCATGCTTTACATACACCTATATCATCAAGTATACAGCTGGATTTAAAAAATCATTTAGGCAAGTGCATTTTAAGTATCCTGCAGAAATAAAGAATGTATTTCACAGTACATGTTCTCTACTCTTTTCCATTGTCCTATAAACACACCTATACCATAACTCTGGCGGTTTTGCAATAAGGCTCCATTGAGTCTCGGTTGGACAATCAGTGAATCACCCTAGTGTTCAGTGACAGTTAATCTAATCCGTTGGAAAGGCTAATTACTAATTAAAAACTTGAGAAAATACATCTACTTTCAGGAGTTTTATGTTACATTTTCATCAGTATTTCAGTCAAGGTAAAATGTTCCTGAATAGATGGTAGCAGTAAGGACTGCTCCTGATGTTATCCCTGAGGAAGTCTCGTCACTGCTGCCTTGCATCTAGGTTGGACTGAGAATCTAAACACTTTCATGTTTCAAGACAGGGTTGCTTCTGCAGATCATTGTCTTTCATTGCTGAATGTTCTTCCCTTTCCGATGGACTTGACCATGGTTCATGCAGTCTTGTAATCGTATACCTCTGTCACTCTCTAGGCAATGTATACTACAGTAGGCATCTATTATGAGGATGCGCTAGTTTGGTAATATGGTAATGTACATAGATAACACTCATTTGAAGAACATTTATGTTGCCTCTCCAGGGTCAGTGAGCTGTTTTCCTTTCTTTAGTTTTCAAAATATATGATTACAGCTATCTGGCATGAAGCAGAGTTTTCTCCTCTAGCAATACAGGCACAAGGAAAGATTCCAAATGAATCACAAGAGATAGTTTATCCTGCCACAGTTTGCAATAGCGCTGATGCTGGTTCTAATAGTGGCTGTTGTCTAGCATGATTCAATTTTTTATGAAAGGTTTTTTGAAAATGTATCTCCTGGTAGAAAAACTGGATATGCATACCTTGTAAAGATTAATAGAAGACAGATAAAAGTCAGTAGCCAATCACAATTCTTTCTCTCTCTAACTCTCTGTAAAGTCCACCTACATTGTCATTAACTATGTGCTTGTTTTGTTTGTGATTGTCTTGGTGTGAAATGTACAAAACATACTATCATATGTAAATATTTTCCTTTTCTCTGGAAGTTGTCACTGAACACAAATCTGTAAATTTTACTTCATCCCATTTTAAATTTCTTCTAGTATGGTGCCTATCACTCTCAGCATTGTTGCACAGGTGACTGCATGAGCTCAATAACAATTGCCTGGTATCCACTTCAGTGTGATCCTTCTTCTCAGATCACAGTACAACCTTTTATAATGCAATACGTAAGAGTGGTGCCAGTATTCTTGGACCTTGCAGAACAAACAGTGTTAAAGAGATGGATGTGAATCATTAAAGAAAATTCCTCCTGAGTTGTACTATGATTTGAATAGTATTTCCATAATAATAACTGTAACAGTAAGAGAAAATAGTGCGTTTGCTCAGCTAATCACAGCTTTTATAAGACCTCATTGCTGAAGAATATGGGTGATTTTATTGGTCTCACTTCTGATTGGGAAGAATGAGAAGTGATACTTTCCAATTGAAAAGACTAATTTGCATATCTGTGCTATGCTAACTGGGAAACAAATGTTTTTCCTTGAAGTTGAATTTTATCTTTCTAAACTGCTGCAACTAAATAAATTCTTTTCACACCCAACATAAAAACCCAATTAGTGAGATAAACAGTGCAACAATTTGAAATTCTCTCACCATCATTAAAAAGAACACCCTAGAGGCAGGGTTTATATACCGATTGACTCTTCTGAATAGTTTGGATGTGAGGGTGATTTGGCTGAGATATCTGTATTCCCATTGATCGCTAGGTTTGATTTGGCTGATCTGGATAGGCAAGTGTATCCATTCTCCTTCATAACTCCATGTGTGTTTCTCCTGAAGCTCAGCGCTCAGTTGAAGGGACCTTCTTCTCCATTAAAATAGTGTGAATCCTTGGTCAAGGGTTGCACTTCTCTACTAGGACCACCAAACAAGTCCATTTGTGGGAAGTGTAGGGAAATTAAAGCTCTGGGACTATCAGGCACATCCAAGTTAGGCACTGCAAGTGGCAGTCTGCCTTCATTTTGACCTTTCGTCCTTTAAAGTTCAATACTTTATAAGTTTCGTGTATAATGATTTCTTACTGTTGCTAATAATGTTCAGCAAAATGTGTGCGCTTTATTCAGCACTGTAGCCACCTGCTAAATTGTAGCAGTCACACCTGTACCACTGCTTTATAAGAATCTTTTATTGCAGTGAACCAATCCTTTGAACAAATCAATAAATAGATAAAAAAAATATTTCTTATTGGTAACTGTTACAGATGCGATGTTTCCTAACAGCAACATCAAAATATACTATTATAAGGGACTCCAGCTCAGCCCAGAGAAGATACAGATGTGTGGGACTCTGACTGCTTGCATGATCCTTGCTGGCAATTTGCTGTGCTGATGTGGAAAAGGGTCTTTGGCTAAAAGGTGTTAACCTGAAACTAATAAATAAATAAATTAATAAATATCACACATACTGTACAATTCTCCTGTAGGAAACCTACTAATTAACAAAAGAAAGCAGAAAACTACACTACTTCCAAAATAAAACATATTAGCTATGTAGCTTTAAAATTAAAAGTACATACTGTTTTCTTTTTGAAGATCTAGCACTTTAACCACTGTATTAAATTATATGTAAATGCATCATAACCTTCATGCTTTACATACACCTATATCATCAAGTATACAGCTGGATTTAAAAAAATCATTTAGGCAAGTGCATTTTTAAGTATCCTGCAGAAATAAAGAATGTATTTCACAGTACATGTTCTCTACTCTTTTCCATTGTCCTATAAAACACACCTATACCATAACTCTGGCGGTTTTGCAATAAGGCTCCATTGAGTCTCGGTTGGACAATCAGTGAATCACCCCTAGTGTTCAGTGACAGTTAATCTAATCCGTTGGAAAGGCTAATTACTAATTAAAAACTTGAGAAAAAATACATCTACTTTCAGGAGTTTTATGTTACATTTTCATCAGTATTTCAGTCAAGGTAAAAATGTTCCTGAATAGATGGTAGCAGTAAGGACTGCTCCTGATGTTATCCCTGAGGGGAAGTCTCGTCACTGCTGCCTTGCATCTAGGTTGGACTGAGAATCTAAACACTTTCATGTTTCAAGACAGGGTTGCTTCTGCAGATCATTGTCTTTCATTGCTGAATGTTCTTCCCTTTCCCGATGGACTTCGGCCATGGTTCATGCAGTCTTGTAAATGCGGTATACCTCTGTCACTCTCTAGGCAATGTATACTACAGTAGGCATCTATTATGAGGATGCGCTAGTTTGGTAATATGGTAATGTACATAGATAACACTCATTTGAAGAACATTTATGTTGCCTCTCCAGGGTCAGTGAGCTGTTTTCCTTTCTTTATTTTTCAAAATATATGATTACAGCTATCTGGCATGAAGCAGAGTTTTCTCCTCTAGCAATACAGGCACAAGGAAAGATTCCAAATGAATCACAAGAGATAGTTTATCCTGCCACAGTTTGCAATAAGCGCTGATGCTGGTTCTAATAGTGGCTGTTGTCTAGCATGATTCAATTTTTTATGAAGGTTTTTGAAAATGTATCTCCTGGTAGAAAAACTGGATATCATACCTTGTAAAGATTAATAGAAGACAGATAAAAGTCAGTAGCCAATCACAATTCTTTCTCTCTCTAACTCTCTGTAAAGTCCACCTACATTGTCATTAACTATGTGCTTGTTTTGTTTGTGATTGTCTTGGTGTGAAAATGTACAAAACATACTATCATATGTAAATATTTTCCTTTTCTCTGGAAGTTGTCACTGAACACAAATCTGTAAATTTTACTTCATCCCATTTTAAATTTCTTCTAGTATGGTGCCTATCACTCTCAGCATTGTTGCACAGGTGACTGCATGAAGCTCAATAACAATTGCCTGGTATCCACTTCAGTGTGATCCCTTCTTCTCAGATCACAGTACAACCTTTTATAATGCAATACGTAAAGTGGTGCCAGTATTCTTGGACCTTGCAGAACAAACAGTGTTAAAGAGATGGATGTGAATCATTAAAGAAAATTCCTCCTGAGTTGTACTATGATTTGAATAGTATTTCCATAATAATAACTGTAACAGTAAGAGAAAATAGTGCGTTGCTCAGTTAATCACAGCTTTTATAAGACCTCATTGCTGAAGAATATGGGTGATTTTATTGGTCTCACTTCTGATTGGGAAGAATGAAAGTGATACTTTCCACCAATTGAAAATGACTAATTTGCATATCTGTGCTATGCTAACTGGAAACAAATGTTTTTTCCTTGAAGTTGAATTTTATCTTTCTAAACTGCTGCAACTAAATAAATTCTTTTCACCCAACATAAAAACTCAATTGGTGAGATAAACAGTGCAACAATTTGAAATTCTCTCACCATCATTAAAAAGAACACCCTAGAGGCAGGGTTTATATACCGATTGACTCTTCTGAATAGTTTGGATGTGAGGGTGATTTGGCTGAGATATCTGTATTCCCCATTGATCGCTAGGTTTGATTCGGCTGATCTGGATAGGCAGGTGTATCCATTCTCCTTCATCACTCCATGTGTGTTTCTCCTGGCGCTCAGTTGAAGAGGACCTTCTTCTCCATTAAAATAGTGTGAATCCTTGGTCAAGGTTGCACTTCTCTACTAGGACCACCAAACAAGTCCATTTGTGGGAAGTGTAGGGAAATTAAAGCTCTGGGACTATCAGGCACATCCAAGTTAGGCACTGCAAGTGGCAGTCTGCCTTCATTTTGACCTTTCGTCCTTTAAAGTTCAATACTTTATAAGTTTCGTGTATAATGATTTCTTACTGTTGCTAATAATGTTCAGCAAAATGTGTGCGCTTTATTCAGCACTGTAGCCACCTGCTAAATTGTAGCAGTCACACCTGTACCACTGCTTTATAAGAATCTTTTATTGCAGTGAACCAATCCTTTGAACAAATCAATAAATAGATAAAAAAAATATTTCTTATTGGTAACTGTTACAGATGCGATGTTTCCTAACAGCAACATCAAAATATATTATTATAAGGGACTCCAGCTCAGCCCAGAGAAGATACAGATGTGTGGGACTCTGACTGCTTGCATGATCCTTGCTGGCAATTTGCTGTGCTGATGTGGAAAAGGGTCTTTGGCTAAAGGTGTTAACCTGAAACTAATAAATAAATAAATTAATAAATATCACACATACTGTACAATTCTCCTGTAGAAACCTACTAATTAACAAAGAAAGCGAAAACTACTACTTCAAAATAAAACATATTAGCTATGTAGCTTTAAAAATTAAAAGTACATACTGTTTTCTTTTGAAGATCTAGCACTTAACCACTGTATTAAATTATATGTAAATGCATCATAACCTTCATGCTTTACATACACCTATATCATCAAGTATACAGCTGGATTTAAAAATCATTTAGGCAAGTGCATTTTAAGTATCCTGCAGAAATAAAGAATGTATTCACAGTACATGTTCTCTACTTTTCCATTGTCCTATAAAACACACCTATACCATAACTCTGGCGGTTTTGCAATAAGGCTCCATTGAGTCTCGGTTGGACAATCAGTGAATCACCCTAGTGTTCAGTGACAGTTAATCTAATCCGTTGGAAAGGCTAATTACTAATTAAAAACTTGAGAAAATACATCTACTTTCAGGAGTTTTATGTTACATTTTCATCAGTATTTCAGTCAAGGTAAAAATGTTCCTGAATAGATGGTAGCAGTAAGGACTGCTCCTGATGTTATCCCTGAGGGGAAGTCTCGTCACTGCTGCCTTGCATCTAGGTTGGACTGAGAATCTAAACACTTTCATGTTTCAAGACAGGGTTGCTTCTGCAGATCATTGTCTTTCATTGCTGAATGTTCTTCCCTTTCCCGATGGACTTGACCATGGTTCATGCAGTCTTGTAAATCGTATACCTCTGTCACTCTCTAGGCAATGTATACTACAGTAGGCATCTATTATGAGGATCGCTAGTTTGGTAATATGGTAATGTACATAGATAACACTCATTTGAAGAACATTTATGTTGCCTCTCCAGGGTCAGTGAGCTGTTTTCCTTTCTTTATTTTTCAAAATATATGATTACAGCTATCTGGCATGAAGCAGAGTTTTCTCCTCTAGCAATACAGGCACAAAGAAAGATTCCAAATGAATCACAAGAGATAGTTTATCCTGCCACAGTTTGCAATAGCGCTGATGCTGGTTCTAATAGTGGCTGTTGTCTAGCATGATTCAATTTTTTATGAAAGGTTTTTTGAAAATGTATCTCCTGGTAGAAAAACTGGATATGCATACCTTGTAAAGATTAATAGAAGACAGATAAAAAGTCAGTAGCCAATCACAATTCTTTCTCTCTCTAACTCTCTGTAAAAGTCCACCTACATTGTCATTAACTATGTGCTTGTTTTGTTTGTGATTGTCTTGGTGTGAAAATGTACAAAACATACTATCATAACACACCACAACACCCTATCAACACCACCACCACACCACACCACCACACGCCAAAACAGCCCCACCACAAAAAAAAACCACCACTACCGCCAATACATTTTCCTTACTAGTCATGTACAGTAAGCCCAGAGATATCCTCCAACAAAAGAATTGACAAAATAAATGCTGTACATGTGCCAATATATCAAAATATACATTTTTGTGTCAGCTTTAACTTTTTGTCTTTGGTTTAAGTTGAGTGGCCACCATTGTTACTACTTAACCTGCAGTTTCTACTTAACGTGGATTATGCCTACTTAATGAGTATCAGCTATACTTAGTTACCCCTGAATGAATCATGGCCACCCACCACCTCCCCCATCTGTCTAGCTCTGGCAATCCACTGCCTCCTCTCTCTCTCTCAATCAAACCCAGTTCTCTCCCATCCATTACATTTTACTCACACCCAACTACCCTGATATAACCTATGGTTTTGCTTCTGCTAACAAATTGCTCTGAATACAGTGCAATCACTGGCCTAATTTGATCCTGGCAAATTACACCCTATCCCACCCCTCATCTCCCAATTAACTAATATTTCTCTCCTTTGCCCCCTCCCCAAATCTGCCTGGTCCCATCCCTGTCTCCTCTCCTCAGTGTCCAGAGACCACCTTTTATTAGTACTATCTTAACCTGCCTTGCCAACATCTCCTTTTCTGCCTACACATCCCTTTACATCCTGGATCCTGACTATCATACTCTCCTGTAGGACTATCATAACAATATATGGGACAATGTCATCCTTCTGACTGCAAATCTAAATATTATTGCCTGTAACCTTTGTAATCATCTCCTGCACTTTTTATAGCCCTTATTGTATGTTATGTATACTGTTTATTTCATAACCACGCAGTATATTGGACCATGTAATGTTCCATTTGTCTTTCTCTAATCTGTGATGTGGAGCCTTTGTAAAAGAGTCTCTGGCTCAAAGGTGTTAATTCCAATAATTAAATAAATAAATAAATTGTTCACCTTCCATCTATATGAATACACTTTGGCATGATCACCAAAATTTAACTTTTCCATAGCAATAGTAACTGAGGATAGTGTCTGAAAGATTGGTTGAGTCTAAGCTTGAAGGGAGTTTTGAGCTACAGTATGAAGACTCATAACGCCAGCACTAATGCACCTGCTCTGGATCGCGGCTCCATTTTTCAAGTATAGTTTTTAGCATTTCTAGTGCATATTTGCTTTACAGAGAGACAGCTACAAGTTTAGACTCAGCCACTCTTTCAGACACTAGACACTTGCTATATGGAAATGCTAAAACTCATTCATGTACTGTATGAGTTTTGCGGTCATACTGAAGCGCATTCACATACTGTAGGTGACAGGGCTTCCAGGAGGAACAATGGTGGCCCACCAACTTGATCTCAGTAATAAAAGTGGGTACAACTGACACAAAATATTATATTTTGACGTATTTGCACAAGTACAGCACCTACTTGGCAGTTCTGTTGATAGAGGATAACTGAGGACACGTCACTAGAATTACCACTTCATATTTAACAACTCTGCCTCTTATATAATCATCCTTGACTGTAAATAAAATTCTCAGTAAAGAAACTGGATCATTAGTTAAGCATTTTATTAAGTACTGGACTAAGCTTTTCTTCCTGGCTTTATTATACCAGATAACATAAACATTATATGCTCTAAATCTTCTTTAGAGCTGTTATCCTAAAAACGTTGTTTATCTTTATAATTAGATTTGCTGAATCTAGCTCTCATTATATTAGATTTGAACATACCAAGCTTATATTTTACATAGGTTTTCCTTTCTAGAGGATTTTCCAAGATGTCCAAGTAATATCTATAGTTGTGTTTGCATTCACTATCTCTTCTCCAATCTGCAATTTCTGAGTGTAATTTCTGCTGGAAATCCTTTATTCTATAAAAATCTACTCTTATTACTAATATATGATTTATATTTGCTACTGATGATAATGTTTCTAGTTGTGTATCTTGAAAGAGCCTCTAATCCATGTGAGGTCAACAGTTTCATAATTTTATCCAGTCACATAGATGTTTTACAGCCCGTGTGTTCCGTATAGCTTTTTTCTCCTCTAAACATTTTGTGACTAATCTATTTTCATGTAGTCTGGTTAATTTTATCCAATACTATATTTTTATGTAGTCTGTCAATGCCTGCAGATTTTCTAGCCCAAGGTCCACTCTGACATAACAAATAGGGGTGATTTATTGAAACCTAAGGCTGCTCTTAAGACTTGAATAGCAGGTTTTTCAGGTTTCGACAGATGACCTAGCCAGGATCTCAGCACCATATAAAATCTGATAGTTGTATTTAACTCTTACTGCTTGTAGTAATGATCTTATAGTGAATCCTCCGTAAAGATGGTTAAATCTTTTAAGTGCTAAGACTGATGCTTTAGCCTTTGTTGTATTTTTGTCATATTGAGCTTTCCATGACAGAGTACTTGGAAAAAAGACCTAAATAACAGTATGACTTTATCAACTCTAATGGCATAGTAGCTATTTTCACTTGCATTTGGAGTTATTTTCATCAAATATTACTATTTTACTTTTCTCTATGTTTACTTTTAACTGCATTTTTGAGAATTTGCTTAGTATATTATGTTTTTCTGTAAACCACTGGAAGCTAGGGTTTAACAAGACTAGATTGTCTGCAAATGCTAAGGCAGGGCATGCTTGGAAGTTTATTTTGGTGAGTCATTCTAATTTCTCAAATCCTTGTAACATTTCATCTATATAAATTGAAAATAACATGGGTGCTAGGCTACATCCTTGTCTGACCCTTTGTTAGTACTAAATTCATAGGAATAATGATTGGTTGGCCCCACTTAGATGCTTTCCCATGTATCAGTATAAAGATTTCTTATTGTGTGAATTAAGACGGGACAAAATACCCATTCCTTCTAACACCCCACAGTGTACTTCTATTTATCATATCAAATGTGATGCTAAAGTCTATGAAGGCAGCAAATACTTTTGTCCCTTAAGTCTAACATACTTCTCTATGAGATGCTGCAGAACAAAGGAATTGTCCGTTGTGTAGTAACTTTCTCTAAAACCAGCCTGTAAGACTGAAATATCCCTACATTTTTAAGTTGTAGTTTTAATCTATCCAAAAGGCTTCTAGCAAAACTTTTGCTAAAATGTCAATCAAACTTATGGGCCTGTACATTTGGGGATTATATCTATTGTCCTTTTTATGTAATGGAATAATTACAACTCGTTTCCATGATCTGGGGGGTAAAAGCTGTCTTTAATACATTTGATAAAAAGAATAAGCTATATTAATTGACCATGTTTCTGCAATACATGTGTAGACTTCTGCAGGGATTTTGTTTGGGCCTGGGGCTTTCTTTAGTTTTAATGCTTTGATAGCACTAAACACTTCCTGAGGACTAACGTGGAAATTCATTTAAACCATATGCCATTATTCTATGTCCTGACTTGAGGTTATGTCTTGAATCAAAATAATATTTCAAAGTATTGTACCCATGTTTCTTGAGATATATACAAATCAATTTCATTTTGTAACCCTTGGTTTCACTGACTAATGGGGACCAAAACAATTGATAGTCTTTACATGTGATAGCTGTCAACATATGTGTCCAATTGCCCATGATGTTAGCTCTTTTTATTATTATTCAAAGCCTCTATGTTTTCTTTCTTCTATAAATGCTGGCCTACTTTCCATGTCTCCTAATTTTGGCTCTTCTAACATAAGTCATTTTTTCTTCTCTTACATTCTAAATCGAGCCATCACTTATTCATTTGGAATTCTTTATCATGTAATTTCCTCGTGTAGAAACCCTCATTTCTGTAAAGAAGTTTTCAAGTTCACATACTGTACTGTAAGTCAAACATAGATGTATTATTTTGTAGTTTGCAGCTCAAAATAGTAAACAATAATTAACTTTTTGCACCATTTCTTCTATCGAATCATTCCAGCGTACACATTTAAGGTATCTAATTTCTAAACAAGGAAGGAAAAGAGTTACAAGATTTCGTCTTAGCTCAATTAAATCTTTTTTTAACCAAAAGAAAGTGGTCACTTTCACATCTATTTAAAATTAATAGATGGGAACAGAATTAACAGGTCCATTCAAGATGGCAAGTTGTATGACAGACAAACCTTATGTTGTTACATACATTGGGGCACCCATATTGTCTCCTTTAAATCTACCATATAATGTGAACATTTGGTTATTTTTCACTACTTTGATTAAATATCTTCCAGTATGGTTTATTTTCCTATGAGTGGTTTACATACTGCAATTACTCACTTCAGGAAACTACCAATTCAGCAGAGTTTCATTAACAATTCCATCAAATGGACCAATTCTTGCATTTAAGTCTTCCAATATTAAAAGGTTTGCTTCTGGCCAATTTAGCTGGGCTTCAGAGATTTCTGTATGTATGGCTTTCAATACATTATTAAAGTAATTCTGCAATTTAGTAGGTGGAATATAAATATTAATAATAATTAATGAAATCTCCTTCATCCTAAGTCTAATACCGAAATAGGCATCTGATTCTTTTTTTTTTCCACTAGGCCAAAAGTTCCACTTTGACAAAATCATAAAACCACCTGTTATTCTGCCAATTCTCTTTTCTTTTCCTGTTCTCTGCATTACTTGATATTCATTTAAATTGTGCATTCTACAATTATCATTACAGGTCTCCACAGGCAAATAATTATGAAATTTGTAATAAAAGTAATCCAGTCCAGTTCATATAAATATAATTTAAGTCTCCCACCTTGTAAGACATAATAAATAATCATATGCTCCATTGTTCATCAGAATCAAATAAAATATCCATGTTAGAGGTATCTTCCATTTCAGGAATTACCAGTTAGTTATCATAACCACTAAAGTTAAAAATCTATTTATACAGTAGTTGTTATCTGACTGATAGAACGTTTATCTCCTGTTTTCATGTGCTGGTTCCTCTATGGGCCTACATGAAACAAACTTGTCATAATTCAAGAAAACATGATCCACCAGATAGTAGCCTAAGCTTTCCAAAATTGGATTTTGCCCATACCTCTATTGGCAATAAGTCTATTTTTAAGTAGTATGTCAATCTAATCTCTCCCTCTAGGTTTTCATGTCTAAAACCTCTAGAACCCCATTATTCACAACCTAACTTTCAGAATATGACTCAAAAATACATTGTACAGTGCTTAACATCCAGTTGTTTTCCTGTATAATTTGGAATAACCAAACAGAGTAATAGTGACTGGTTTAAATTAATTTGTCTCATTATTAGATACTGGAATGGTTTTCCTGAATCCTAAGTGCTACCTTTAGGTTAAATGTTTCAATAACAACTGTTACTCCATATATAGCAAATTATTCTGGGATTTATCCCATATACATCAACATATCTGTACAAAGGTATTTTCTGAGACTCTTCTTATCTTGTAACAGCCTGAATGTCATCCTCCTAAAAACTAGCCCTGTCTCTGCTCTTAACAGGTCCACAGTCGTGTCTTTCAGCATGGTTAAATGTTCATTCTCCATTCTACTCCATCCATAAAGTCTAATGTAAGCTAGATTACTAATGTTTATATTCATCTTTTCTGGGTCTTCTGATGATTTTACCCTTGCTTCTCTGAAGCTCCCATCTAATGTATTAATAAATGTTGCTTTATTTTTACAGTCAGATCTATTGTGGATTCAATCTTGGAACACTTTTCAACCACTACTATATTATTTTCTTTCATTTCTACCTTTTCTTTTATGGTATGACAGTGTAGCCTTTCTTTTCTTTTTGGCCCTAATATCTTTAGTGTCCTTCTGAATTGGCTCTTATGACTATCCCTTTCCATCTTTATCTTTTCTTCTTTTTATTCCCTTTCCCTTATTTTATTTAGTATTTTATTTTCTACTGAAAATAAAAGAAAGAAATCAATCTTACTGCTACACTACTATATTAATTACTAAAAAGTGAAAACTGAAAGCATAAGCACAAAATTATAGACAGAAATATATAAGAAGAAATTATAGACAAGAAAGGTAAAAGAAACATGCAAACTTAGAAAATATATAAAAAGTATAGACAAGAAAACATAAAATTATAGAACAAAAGTAAACCAAAAATACAAACAAGAAAATTAAGAAAATTTACAAACAAGAAACAAGAAAAATAATATCCAAAGACAATGTAAAAATCATAAGCAAAACAAAAATACCAAACAATAAATAAGAAAATTTATATAAAAAGCAAAGAAAAATATTAGAAAACATAAAAAGTATTAGTAAGAAAAACCAAAACCAAAATTTATAGAAAGAAATACAAAATATAAACAGAAAAAATTATAATTAAAACATCATCAAAAATTATTAACAAGAAAAATTAAAACTGAAAATATAAATAATATATACATAAAACATAAAGAAAGTATAAACAAAAATGCAAAGCCGTAATGTGTAAAACTAAATATTTATAAACAAGAAAAATAAGAAATATGCAAAATAAAACATTAAACAAGAAAATATAAAAAATATAAACAGAAAATAAAATATCATAAACAAGAAATATATAAAAATTATAAACAGAAACATATAAAATTAGTAAATGCATCAAAATTATAAAATAAAACATAAAAACATAAACAAAACAAAACAAAACAGAAAAATAAAAGGTACCAAACTGAAAACAATAAAAATCATAAACTTAAAAAATAATAAAAGCATTATAAACAAGAAAAACAAGAAAGGTATAAACAGAAAGAAATAAAATATATAAATGAAAATATAAAATAACAATAAAAACATAAAACAAAAAATAAGAAATTACTAAACAAAAAGTAAAAAAATTTAACAAGAAAACACAAATTATAAACAAAAATATAAAAGAAACCAAAACAAGAAAATAGAAAAGCCATCAAGAAAATATATAAAAACATAAACAGAAAGCAAAAAATAAACTAAAACATAAAATTAAAATACAGAAAAATAGAAAGTACAGCAAAAAAAAGCAAAGAAACAAAAACAGGAGGGTGGAAATAGATGTTATAGGAAGATGGTGTAGGGAGAAGTTAAGACAGTTAAGATATGTAAGAACAAGTTATGGCCAGGAGAGGTTAAGGAGAAATTATGGTCAGGAGGGAGTAAAACATTATGGGCAGGAGAGATACACAAGGAAAAAGTTATATGCAGGAGGGTGTAAGGGGACGTTATGAACAGGATGGCATAAGGAAACATTATGAGCAAGAGGGCATAAGGAGAAGTAATCACAGGGAAGATATGTAAGGAGAGTTATGGGCCAGAGATTAAAGAAGTCATTGGCAGGAGGATTTGTAAGTAGGTGTTATGGGCAGGAGTAGAGTAAGGAGAAGTTTATGGTCAGGAGAGAGTATGGAGACTTTATGGGCAGGGGAGTGTAAGGAGTATTTATGGGTAAGAGAACATAAAGAGAAGTTGTGCAGGAGAGATACAATATGTAAGAAGTTATGGGCAACAGAGCATATAGACAGGTTATGGGTTGGAGGTCGTAAGGAGAAGTTATGGACAGAATGGAGTAAGGGAAGTTTATGGGCAGGACAGATATGTAAGAAGAAGTTATCGGCAGGAGGGAGTAAGGAGGGGTTATGAGCAGGAGGGTATAAGAAAATTTAGAGCAAGAGGGCATAAGGAGAAGTTATAGGCAGGAGGATTAAGTAGACATTAATGGGCAGGGAGAGCAAGGAGAAGTTATGAACAGGAGGTAGTAAGGAGAAGTTTAGAGATGGGGCAAAGTTTTAATTTACCTGTGAAGTTGGTGAAGTATTGATTGCCAACTTCATACTCCACAAAAGTTACAGATTAATGTGAAGTTGGAGTTTGCCCTGCAGCTAAATTTCATGGATTGTGGTGAATTTGTGAATTAATTCATGGTGCAAAGAGTTCCAGCTTCACCCATCTCTATAAACTATATTGTAGTGGTGTGGTAGCACCACTTTAGTGTGGGTTGGTAGGCTGTTTAATGTTAAACCCCTAACTTTGCACTTTAATAACTTTGCCCCATTCAGCATGGTTTTGGGGACAAGGTTGCTTGGTATGCCAAGTTTCATTTAGATCGGATGGTGGATTTTAAGATCCATATACTGAAAACATGTAAAATCTGGGGTTTAGATGTTTTTTTCTTCCTCTCTAGTGTCCAGATGGTTTTAAATTTTGATCTGACATTTTCAGGGTACAAAGGGCACGATGGTAGTGATCAGAGCTATATGCACATCCATTTCATTTTCTGTTAAATCATTCAGAAAAACATATACTGGAGCATGAATGCTTAGTGCTTTGGTGTGCAGGTTTTTTTGAAATTTCTTACAAAGGGCTTGCCCCAGAATTGTGTCTTTTGTTGGTTCTATGAAGACCTGTTCATCCAGTCCAAACTTATAAGGACTTGAAATTTAGGTTCTAAGAATGCTCAGTATGGTCTTTTGATAGTTGTTTCATACAAAAGAAGAATGTGGACATACAAAATAGGATTCCCCTTCATAAGGGTGGTAATCCTGTTTCAAGAGTAAAAATTCTTCTTTCATAAATGTAATAACTGACGCTGTAACAGATCAAACTGATGTGTAGTGAATAGTAATTATAGGAAATACAGGCTCTGTGTGGGCTTTTTGTCTGGCACTGTAATACACCTTTAATACTGGAGCCCTGGGACCATATAAGGAATAGGAAGAGAGCTTGTAGTTCTTTGTGCTAAATCTGAACTACAACTACCCTATTTTAGTTTATTTTAAATCTTTTATTTTTCCTGGGTGTTCTAGTGATCCACATAGCAGCCAGAATACTAGGCAGCTATTTTGGTAACTTTCAAATCGTAAGCGTCTCGAGGGACAAGGAGCTTTTCTTCCGGTGGTTTCCCCTACCACTCCACCGCAAGCGGAGCGAGCCGGCAGAGCGCGGCTCACGCTGCAGAGACATGCGCTACAGGTCTGCTGTGTCCGCCAGACACTGGGAGCACTGGGGACTAACTATTTAGATAAAACTCAACAGTATATATTATCTACTTTAGTGGTAGTTTAAAAATCTGTTGGTGAGTAACTTAATTACAAGCATGGCTTATACAAGACAAAGAAAGATGAAAGGCAGAACAACATGTCGGGAATGCCTGATGTTTACAGAAGAAGTTTCTAACTCTGAATTTACATGTGATAAGTGTATTAAAATCTCTGCTTACTTAAAGAGGTTCAAGAGTTGAAACGAGGTTACAAACGACAAAGATATTTCCAGGTTGGAGGATTATATTAATGAGGCTGTTTGTGACATTAGTAATAGACAATCCCTGGTTGCAAATAACATTGAGCATTATGAATATTCAAATGGGGCAAAGGAAGATACTGATGTAAACTTTTATGATAAGGATGAAGGATGTCAGCCCAAACCTCCTATAGACTTAAATAATAGATTTGAGTGTCTTAATACTATTCCATCTGATGCTCTGGACGTATCATCTAATTGTGAATTATTTGAAGATCCTGCCAATTACTAAAAGCACCTGTAGCACACAGCAAATGGGAACACTCCATGCCCTTCTGAAACATTTGATTCCAATGAAGTAGCAAGCAGTAAATGCAGTACTTCCAATATAGAATTAGGATTCTTGTAATGTAAACATAACTGAGCCCATAAGTACTATTGGTACTGCTACAATAAGGGAACTAAGAGCATCTAATCCCATGGAACAAGATATTTTGATCATTGGGGATTCAATTATTAGGGATATTGATACTTTAGTGTGTTCTAATAGAAAAGAACATACTACAGTTAGTTCACTGTCTGGAGCTAAACTACAAAATGTTGTGGGCTTAATGGAGGGACTATATGAAAATACAGTTACCCCTTGGTCATCCTTCATGTGGGAGCTAATGATGTAGGGAAAACAAATTGGTACTGTATGCAAAGGGTTACAAGTATATTGTCGATTCAGTTATAAAATATGGAGGGAAATTATCATATCTGGTATTCTTCCTATGCACAGCCCTAATGATTATAGAAATAGACAGATTGTTGATATTAATTGCAAAATTAGACAATTTTGTGTTGAATCAGGGTTGGTTTCATGGATAATGCACGAACATTTTACAGAACTTTTATTTAAAAAGGATGGAATTCACTTAAATTATGCAGGAGTAAGGGTTATGAGTAAAAAGTTTTGGAGGTCATGAGGTTTCATTTAAACTGGCACAGGGAGGACACAGTTGAAAGTAACTTAATAGGTTCTTATCATCTACTCAAAATACCCCTGGATGGAATGTAATCTTTTAAATGCCCGCAGCTTGCAGAACAAATATGACGAGTTCAACATTTTGCTGCATAAAATAAAAATACATATTGCCCTCATTACAGAGACATGGTGGAATGAAATGACAGTTGGGAAAAAGACATTGAGGGCTACAAGCTGTATTCCCATTGTAGAAAATATCGAAGGGGTGGTAATTTATGTTCAAGAAGATATACCTTTCAGAAGATATCAAATGGGATACAGGTAAACTTGAACCCTATGGGTTAAATTGTTGCTCACTAATAGTCCCAAAATTATTTTGGGACTTATTTATAGGCCCCCATCCATGTCACAGGAAGATGATAAGGCCTTGTTGGATATTTTTGGAAAACTTGACCCTACCGACAGGCTATTGATTACTGGGGACTTTAACTTACCCAATATAGACTGGGGTAAAGGCTTAGGTTGATCTCCTCTTGAGAGGCAGTGTATTGATGTTATGGATCATGGGGATTTAAACAGATGTACTTAACAATACAAGGGGCAACAATATTCTGGATTTGTTGTTCACTAACATGGGTGAGACAATCAATTTAGTTGAAATAAGTGTACCCTGGGAAACAGTGACCATAGTTCGGTCTTATTTAATATTAGTGAATCCCAAATGTCCAAACCCACTGGAACAACTACAATGTATAACTTTGATAAGGCAGAATTTCATAAAATGAAAATTAAATTAAGTTGTTGGATTGGGAAACTGATTTTGTTAATAAGCCTATACACAATATGTGGGAATCCCTTAAACTAAAATCGATAAACTTAACCACTGAGTTTATCCTCGTTATTAAAAATACAATAGTACTAGGCTTTGAAACCTATTTGGCTTACATACAATAAAAAAATTAATTAATAAGAAAAATAGATTATATAAAAACAAAAATATCTAAATCACCAAAATACATGTCGAATACAAAGAATGCCTCATGAAAATAAAGATAAATATCAGGAAAGCCAAAGCCCAATGTGAGGTCAACTCATGGATAGGGTAAAGGATAATAAAAACTTTTTTCATTTATCAATAAACAGAGGAGGGCCCCAGTAATATAGGACCATTTACTACCGAGTCAGGACTTATTTCTTCTAACCAACAAATGGCTACCATCCAGAATCATTATTTTTGTTCAGTATATGATACCAATGATGCAGATTCACATGAAACTACTAGATCTCCAGTACCTGGTTCAATTATTTTTAACCCTAATACTGTATATAAACATTTGGCTAGCCTTGATGTCAACAAATGCCCAGGACCAGATGGAATGCACCCAGGATTTTGAAGAAGTTGGAGAGGAATTGGCTCAACCAATAACTTATCTTTTCCAAGCATCTATGGATATGGGATTGGTTCCTAGGGATTGGAGATTAGCTAATGTTGTGCCTATCCTAAAAAGGGTCTAGAACTTTGCCCGAAAACTTTAGACCAATTAGCCTGACTTCAATATTGGGAAAAATAATGGAGGGATTAATCGAGGAAATCATAATAGAACAACAGGAGAGACAGGATATAATTGACCTTAAACAACATGGATTCACCAAAATAGATCATGTCAGACAAATTTATTGTCTTTCTATGAAAATGTGAATCGGAAATGGATGTGGAAACTCTGTGGATGTAGTTTTCCTTGATTTCGCAGGCTTTTGATAAACTACCCACAACAAATTACTGACAGTCTTGAGAGCCATCAATTTGCCTAGTAATATTTGTAAATGGGTTTCAAACTGGATTCAGGATAGAAGGCAGAAAGTGGTCATTAATGGAGAATATTCTGATTGGGTTCCTGTAACTAGTGGGGTCCCTCAGGGCTCTGTCTTGGGCCCTTGTTTATTTAATATATACATCGCTTCATTAGCAATAGTAAGTAAGTAAGTAAAATTTTATTTATATTAAGTGCCCTTCCCAAGCTCAGGGCTTTTATAATAAAACAAGTAAAATCAAATTTCAAACAATAAATCAAACAACCATACAATACACTTACTCATTATGTTCCAACAAATGCCAAGGCAAAAAGGAAAGTTTTAATTGTTTTTAAAACTTTCAACAGTTTACATTCTCGTATCTGACGAGGTAGAGAATTCCACAGGGTTGGTGCCATATAGGCAAAGATCTACCTCCTGACATCTTTAGATGTACCCTGGGAATCTCTAGCAATCCCTCATCAGAGGAAGCGAAGAGAAGCGGGCAGGACAGTAAGGCACCAATAGCTCTTTCAGGTAGTGGGTCCCAAATCATATAGGGCCTTAAAGGTCAATAATGCGACCTTGAAGGTGATCCTCCACTGTACTGGCAGCCAGTGCAAATCATGCAGCACAGGTGTTATATGGCTAGATCGTGAAACTCCATCAACAACCTGGCCATCGCGTTCTGCACCAGCTGCAAGCGTGGATATCCACCGCAGCCCTGGATAGAGTGCATTGCAGTAATCAAAACGGCTGGTAACAAAGGCGTGGACCAAAGGGAAGATCTTCCTGCGGAACCAACTGTTTCACCCGGGCAATATTCCTCAGATGATAAAGGCAGATTTGACTACGGCCGACACTTGCAGCTTCATAGTCAGGCCAAAATTACTCCCAGGTTGCAAGATTACCACAGAGGCCAGAAGTTGGCCCCCAAGATATAAACCCGAGGGTTTCTGTCCAAGCCCTGTTATCCTCCCTCCAAGGTCCACAACCAACACCTCAGTTTTCCCTGGATTCAACCTAAGCCAACTAGCGCTCATCCAATCCTGAATCTCCAGAAGGCAGTTGTTAAAAATAGTGATGGAATCCGACTCTGATCAGGCATAAAGACAGGTAGAGTTGAGAATCATCAGCATAACAATGAAAACTCAACCCATACCATCTTATAATGTCCCCAGTGGAAACATATATACATGAATAACATAGGGGATAGCACCGACCCCTACTGATACCCCACAGGGCAGATAGTGAGGCCGAGGGTGTTAACTCCCGATACCACTTTCTGAGATCTGCCCTCCAAAAGATCGAAACCAACTGTGGACTGCTCCCCTCAGACCACAGAAAACCACAGGGTCGAGCAATACCCCATGACCCACGGTGTCAAATGCTGCTGAGAGATCTAAGAGAACCAAGATGGAACAGGTCCTCTGATCTCTTGCCATCAGGAGGTCATTCAATACCCGAACAAGAGCCGCCTCTGTACTGTGCCGCTTCCTGAAGCCGGATTGGAGAGGGTCATAGATATTGTGGATAGACAAATGAGACAAATGAGAAACAATAACAGTTGGATGTACAAATTTGCAGATGACTGCAGATTGGGCTTAGTGGTTAATGATGTTCAACAAAAGCTACCCTACAGCATGCCTTGGATTTAATATATAATTGACAATTTTAAATAAGTTAGAATTAAACAAAAATAAATGTAAGGTAATGCACTTTGGTAAGAATAATAAGCAAGAACTATATCTTTGGATAATAACACCTTGGGGAAGTAACAGAGAAAGGGATTTGGTATTACAGTTACTAACGATATGAAATTTAGATTACACTGTAGGAACCAAATTAGGAAGGCAATCCAAAACCTTAATTGCATACTCAAACATATTGTAAGTAGGGATAAAAGGGTATTGATCCCACTCTACAGTGCATTAGTGAGACCTCACCTTGAATAATGTGCCCAGGTTTGGTCACCTCAAAATAAGGCAGATATTTTATCAATAGAAGGGTTCAGAGAAAACTAACTAGGCAAAAAAAAGGAATAAAGAACAAAAGTTATTATGAAAGATTACTCAGTCTAAATCTTTATTCATTATCCTATCGTAGATTAAGGGCGATTTGTGTTTTTATATAAAACATGAATGATGTAGATTTAATGGGGGAAATGGGGCTCACAAGAAACCTTGGAAGAACTAGTATTAGAAACATGCTAAACAACTATATCAACTAGCATGGGAGCACAATTTTCGGAAACAATGGCATAGTTGTAGAGTTGTGGGTTCTGGAATACCTTGCCAATAGAACTGGTAGATAGTACTACTATGAATGAATTTAAGAATGGATCGACCATCACTTTGGTAATAGAACATTTTTAATTTAATTATGCTTGGCAAGCCTTATAAGGTAGAATACTATCTTCTGGCTTGTAATTACCTATGATACCTATGATACCTATGATATAGTGACCATCTTGTTTCCATTATTTTCAAAAGCAACTTTGAAAACCTATAAAAATCATATCCTGCAGGGGTACCAACACATATATCTTGCTAGACAGGCTCTCATTAGTTGGATTCTGTAGTTAATTTCTTGAAAAGGGCTGAGAAATATGTTCTTAAAACATTTTAAAATCTTTTGTGGGACAGTTTTCTTGTTTTCAATCAATATTTGGAGTTAATGGACTATATATATGTGTGTGTGTGTGTATATATATATATATATATATATATATATATATATATAAAAGAAAGGTCTTAATAAGTATTACAACAGTAACACATAATACCCTCCAAAATAATTTGGGGCCTTATAAAACATGAAAGTGTAAAATTAAAATTCCTATATGATAACATTGTGACTTTAACATGCTTTACCTCCAATATTTGGATTTAAGGAACAATCTATACATAGATACATAGACACTGTCAGCAGATAAAGGCCTAAGGCCCACCCAGTCTGGCCATTTGAGCTTGTAAGTTCCTTTATGTTTTCCCAGAAGTCTGTTGCCACTTATCCCGACCTCCAGAATTCCTTAAGTCAGCCCATGCATTCTTAACCCATGATTGTTTAGCCCCACCACTCCTTTGGCAGGGTGTTCCACTTGTCTACCACCCTTTCTGTGAAGAAATTCTTCCTCATGTTTCCTCTGAATTATTCTCCTCCAACTTCATCCCATGCCCTCTAGTCCTGCAACATCTTTTCACTGGAAAATAATGCATTCATACACCCTGTTCCTCCTTGTAAGGTACTTGTATATCTCTATCATTTCCTCCTCTCCTCCAGGGAGTATATATTCAAGTTCTTCAAGCTGTCCTCATAAAACTTGTGATGTAATCCCTGTGCCATCTTTGTTGTCCTTCTCCAGATCAAAGAAAATTCTCAATGAGTAATACAAGACTAAGGGCCAGATATTGAAACTTTAGCCAGGCAAAAACATTTTTGCACAGGTTTAGTGCGGGATTAGCACTGGTCTGCTATATTCAAAAGGCCAAATAGCATGGGCAAACTGCATTAGCGCCAGGCAAAATCATAATGTATGCAAGGGCAAACTGACATGAATACAGGCACAATGTTATATTCAGTGACTAGCACTGCACAAAGTGGTTTTAGTGTGACTTAGCACAACACTTAGTGTGTGCACATTACCATCCAGGAAAAGCTTGTCTTAACCCTGGGCAATTAGCTTTGTGTGACACTTTGGCTTTGCTCGGTATTTGTGTGGCTTTGTGTGGCATTGCACGACCCTAACAAATAAATGGGACACACAGACAAAGCCAAACATAGAGGAAACATGTTGCTAACTGATGGCATCACAATGATGCCATCATCTGCCACCAGTCCCAGCCATGCCAGGCAGGAAGTGGTGACCCTGCCACCAGTGGATAGCATGGCAGTGTGGCCATACAGAACACACCTCGCGGACCACTCTTCTGGGACACCAACAGATGCCAGCACACACATGCAGCACTGTGGGAATGGAGGATGTTGGGAAAGTGTATGGGTGGCCAGTCTGTGCCACAGACCAGGTGAGGCCACAAGGCTGGGACACATAATGCAATGCACATGGGCCAGTATTGGGAATACCCCAACACCATTGTGCCTTTATGATATTATATCCCCCCTGGCCACATACTGCACAGCTGTACAACTGCCACAGCACATAAAGCAGGACATGTATCTGTCACTGTGAGCATCCCATGCCAGAGGTGCAGCATCTGTGGGTCACACAACAGCGTAACAGTAATGTCCACTGTCAGTAAACACCTGCAGGTTGGGCCTCTCACTGTGTATAGTGCAGACATCATCACTGCCCTACACACCATAGGCATTGCTGTGTCCACACACTACTGGCCCCTTGCTACTGTAGTGTCTGCTGTGCACTGTAGCATGACCTACAGTGTGACAGTTGCATGCAGCACCACCACCACCATCTATGCCTATGCTGTGTTGTCCCAGTACAGCTGCAGGCAAGCAGCATGTAAAGTACAGTGTTCAAAACTGTATAATATTCCGAAACTGTTTACTGGGCTAACACATTTGCGAGAGGTTTAGCACAGGGCTAAACCATTAGCCCGGTGCAAACTGCATGCAAATCATGGCATAATGAGGTGCTAATCAGGATGTTTGCCCAGAGACTACCTAAGTAGGCTCATTTGCATGTCACTTTTGAATATGCACAGTTTAGCACCAGGCAAATGTTTTTGCTCTGGGCTAAAGGTTTAGCCCTACGCTAAACCCGTGCAAATGTTTTAGCACTGCGCAAACAGTTCGGGGAATATTTTAAAGTTTTGCACACTGTACTTTCACATATGCTACTGCCTGCAGCTGTACTGGTCCACATTTGCTGGCCACATAGTTCACCTCTATCTGCCTTCACATCTCTATGCACTGTGTTACTGTTGTGGTTTGCACTTCCTGGTTGCCATATTCAGAGCTGTCTTATTTCAGGGCTGAGTTTGCCCTGCACTCCCATCCTAGTCTGCCCAGCCTCATTCCCATGCTATATTCAGAAGCTGTTTGCCCTGGGCTATTCTTTTGAATATGGCTTGTTTTGTGCCCAGTGGACAGTGCTAATTTAGCCCCAGGAAAAGTTTTGAATATCTGGCCCCAAACCTCTAAGAAATACCAACTGAAAATAGACATATAAAAATATAAAATTACAAAATGTAAATTCCATAACATTGCAACTTTAACAAGTTGTAACTCTATCAGTCTTTGGAGTTAAGGCACAAACAGGGTATACACCACTCCAAAATTACCTCTCAACTTCAGCATGGTGCCAGATCCATGATGAAATTCTGATCATCATCAAAAGACATGTATCAAAGGTGTATCTCCTTTGAGACTACAGACTTAGCAACTTTAAAACCAAAGCAACAAAAATCTAATAAGTTATGGCTAAAAAGACACTCTTCACAATATGCAATCAACTGCCTAGAGTTAAGAGTCACAGATAATATATTTTTTCTTTGAAGTGGTCCCCACCAAATAAAAATTACAACAAAGGAGATAAATAGCTTTTCTGGAGGAATTAAAGCGCACCCAGATACATGTGTGCATCAGTGTAGGCATGGGCAGCAAGGCCATCTGTGTACCACAAAATGAGCTGTGTCAAGGTGCTAAGGGCTCCTCAATTGGGATACTCAAAACTCACCCAGAGGGTGAATTTCTAAGTTTCATTAGACCAGGGTTGGTCTAAGGGTACTTAGAAATTTGCCCTCTGGGTGAGTTTAGCACTTTGCTGCAATGTGCCACAGTCCCCACACCAGCTCTATTCTCCCTTAGATTTAATAAATCCCTGGTAGTCTAGCAGTCCCCCAGCACCAGTTGCCTGTTATAATATTTAATAAAATCCATAGTAGTCTAGTGCCCCCAGCTCCAGTCACCCATTATAATTATTAAAAATCCCTGGTAGTCTAGTGTCCCCAAGCTCTGATCGCCCACTATAATATTTAATGAAGTCCCTGGTATTCTAGCTGCCTCTTTCCCAAACCCTGATCCCCCATAATGTTTTGCTTCATTATCCTGGCAGTCTAGCACCCCTCCAGTCCACTCTCCCATTATGATATTTAGTAGTATGCATAATATACTAGTTATATACCCTAGTGGTCTAGCAGATGCCCCCAACCCTGAACCACCATTAAAAGATATGCTGAAATTGCTGGTGGTCTAGTGGACTCCCACCCTGCAGTGCCCTACAACCCTTCTCCCTCAACTCATAACTGAGCCAGCTACTGACACAGCCAACCACTCACCACCATGGCCAGCCATCAACTGCACTCTGAATGAGCACGTACTGTATGTAGTATGCACTAAGTGATTGACAGCAGCTGATAAGTGTGGTAGGGCACTATGGGGTTTGGGGGTCCACTAGACCAGCAGGAATTTCAGCATTTCTTTTAATGGTGGTGGTGAGGATGGGCTGTGCCAGTCACCACCTTGGTTATGGGTTGGGGAGTAGGTGGCAGGGCACTGCAGGGTGGGGGTTCCACTAAACCACAAGGAATTTCAGCATATCATTTAACGGTGGATCAAAGCTGGGACAGTCAGCTAAACCACCATGGCATATAACTAGTATATTATACATGCTATTAAATATCATAATGGGAGATTGGGACTTGGGTGGGTTGTTAGACTACCTGGAATAATAACACATTAAGGGGATATGGGCTGGGGGCTGCTAATCTTGCAGGGATAATGAAATAAAACATTACAGGGATTGGGGCTCGGGAGGCTGTCAGACTACCAGAGATAATTAATTAAAACATTATGGAGGATCAGGATTTGGGGGTGGTCCGCTAGACCAACAGAGAATGTTAGGGCACATTGCCACATGGACACCTACGGCTGTGACAACCTGTCCAGGTGTTCCCTCTGCTTGGTGCACTGCTATGTTTGCCACAAGCTGAAGGATGTTATCACCAGGACCCTACCCAATCGAGGATTGGGTGCAGGATCCCTGGCACACTGGCAATTGATGCAAGCCACTTTTGGCACAGCTTGTACCAACTTTTGATAATTGAACTCATTGAGTTTGAAACCATGTGCTCCAGGATGAAACTTCTGCTATAGCTGATAATTTGAATGGGTGTGAAGTTAGCATTGTCTCTTGTATGTGCACTCAGAGCTGTTGAACATGCCATAAGTTGAAAGAAGTGAGACACACCATGAGCCTGGAGAAAAACAGACCAGACAAACCACAACTACCTTATTTTATTGTGTTAAACAAGGAAGGAAGGAAGGAAGGCAGAGATTAAGTAGGGTTTGTGGTGATACTGTTGGAAGGAAAAATGGAAGACTGAGTGGGTCAAGTGGTTCTTATTTGCTGTCAAATTCTATGTTTCTGTGTTTCTCAGTAGGCATAGCGCTGTTTGTTCTTGCTGAATAAGAACAGGAAAGTAGTGTTTATTGGGGAAGGTTAGCTGTGCTCCTTGTATACAGCTGCTTTTACTGTATAGCAGTGTTATATCTCCTTTAAGAGAGTCAGTCAGGGCTCATTATCTGTAAAGTGCTTCAGTCAAGAAACTATATGTTGAGTCTATGTATGCTGTCAGCTTGAGTAGAGAGTTGTTCCCACCAGCTGCTTCTTTGCTGCATTAGCCGTAGTCTGGTTGATGGTCAGGGAAATGTCCACAGTGCACCAACCACTGGCACCAGTGTGCAATGAGTGATGTGATATGCTCTCACAATACATCATCAGATCACAACCAGCCACCCAGCAATTTCATTGCCTGAGGCAGTGTCCTGCCACGTACACAGCCATTCCCATCCATCCTGGAGGGAAGGTCATTAGTACTCAGGTTGTGTCTGTTTTGAGGAAAGTTATTGCTGATTGCTTTTACAGTTTGCTATCCTATGAGTGTGTATTATAGTGTTGGTTCCCAGCTTTAGTATACCTACTTTTCATAAGTCACTCAACAGTAAGGTTTATATTGTTGATTTGATTGAGTGCACCACCACAAGGTCAAAGAAGCACAGAAATAGGGGCTGCCATCATGCAACCCTGGGTACCTACACAGTGCCGTAGCAGGTAGGGAACCCAGCTAAATCAGTGTAGCATACAATATAGGACAATGGTATATAGAGGGTGGCCTAACAGTACAGAAAGGCCCATTTCACCAGGGCAGGTGGGTTAAGTAAGTGATAATTCATCACAGGGCATAGGTTATGCTGGGATTTACCAGTGCGTAGTATGGTGAGTTACAAGGCTGCAGGCCAAGTGACTTAAACCACACCAGAAGTGGAACATCCCGTATAAACCAAACCCTGGAGTGGATTGCTGTGATTATTAAAATGAAGATTTAAAAACATATATTCTGTATTAAATTTTTAAATATTTTATAGAAATATTGTTCTGCTCTACATAAAATAGTTCCTTGTTTCTGGGAAGTGCATGCTTGAAGAACCTGTCTCATCCTTCAAACATAATACAAATGTGGCTAAACATTAAATGCAGAACTGGGGACAGATCCTAGTATGGGTGTTTAGTTAGTAGATATGTTTTGCTGCAATAAACATTTGCATATGTTCCAGTTATAACATTTTAAACAGCTGGGCTCCTGATGGAGGAATGTTGTGGCCTTTTGAACTAATAGCATATTAATGCATTAACTCACAGCAAAAAAAACATTATTTTGTTGTGTTTTCTAACTTTTATTATATTTTTACTTTTTATTTTGTTTATGTTCTAATGGCGAGCTGTTCTAATTAGGGTGATGTTTCTTTAAATATTTAATGGAGACTTACGGGTTTTATTGGTAAAACCCCATTAATTTTATATACAGAAACTGTTAAATGCTTGCATCAGCTAAGAGAGTATAACAAGCCCTGTTTTATAGGGTCTTTTTTTTTACTGGGGTAATGTTATAATATTGAGCGATATATAATTTATGTAATGAGTACATAAACTGGCTGAAATTTATACATGCCTTCAGGATTTGATGGCATATTCCTTATTCTGAAGGCTAAAACAATCAACATATATTAGGATAATTAGAACACTGGATGTTTGTATTTAATGGGTCCGGTTTGCCATTTCACTTATGGTTTGGGGTTAGTCTAGTCAAACCAGGTGGTTTCAACAATCTTATCAGTGACATGGAGAGGTAACCTTCAGATTTACAGCTAGTTACATTCATGTCTGCTAAGTATGGAATTTTGGGTCTAACAAGTACTAGTGGTCCAGATGTGTACACTTGGACAGGACCCAAGATACCCCACATTTTGTTGGCACAATGATTTCTCAGAATCCTAAATCCCAAAAGTGAGGTAAACCCAGCCATAACTGATTTAGATGGAACATCCCCTGGCTATGTAGCTAGGGTGGATTAGTACGTAGAACCTAAAATAGTGCAGTGGTGCCTTGTGGTAAAAGGAACCTAAAGAGAATTTCACCACTGTTGACATGGAGAGGGGTTGATACGGGTATAGCCCTGGTGAACTACATTAGGAATACAAGTTAGAGGTAATCCTAGATAATACCTGAAATGTGCTAAGTGGAATTGGTGACAGGTGTGCTCTGATGGAGGGACCAGCACTTGAAAAATGGGAATCTTGTTGTATTTTCTCTTGATTCTATCAGTTTTTCCCAGCTAGATAATGTGAAAGGCCCACATGGACTTATTTATTTACTATTACCACCAAATGTGTATCCTAGTAGGAATCTAACATAACAATGAGGTTAGCTGTGATATATAGCTCAGGAATCATGAACTGAAATTATATTCTGAAGTGGACAAGTCAAATGAATAGATATTGATTTGATCTTGCTGGTCTACATTAAATATTTATTATGCTGCTGATTGATATATATACTATGATATTTGCCCTAAGCATTATTTTCTGTTTATAATGTGCAGCTTTAGCTGGCCCGGTGGTGCTGAGGGCTGAGGCGCTGGATGCCTTACCTCACGGTACACTGGTGACCTGGGTTCAGGAACAAGCCTGGGCCATTGGAGGTCAGTGGGGAGGAGGCCAGAGCTGGATGGAGCTGCCAACAGGCAAGTTTTCCTCTCCGGAGAGGTACAAGGGCTTCCTCCGGCTGATGTCTGCCACCTGGTGGAGGCTGGGGCAGCACGGACCAGGAGAAGCCAGGCACTGGGCCTGGGGTGGGAGGAAAGGGGCCATTACTGGGGCTGTGGGACTAATGCGTGCCTCCACATGCATGCATACCCACTCCTGGGGCCCTGGGGTAAAAGGAGAAAAATGTCGGTGGCAGGATGGCGACTGACTTCCCACAGGCTCCACTCCCAGGCCAGGTGTAGGTAAGCCCTGGTAATTCTGGGTGATAGGGCTGAAGGGGTTGGTCAGATGGGGCTGTCAGGGGCAACAAAAAATGTTAAATGATAAAAGAATTATGTGCAGCTTTTATTTAAATCAATGATATGAGTGTCTTTTTTCTTTTATAACATTGTAATAACCCAGGATTGACCAACAGTGCAATATGTATATATTTTTAACCACCCATTTTATATAGTGAGAAATTTTATGTATATTTTCTAAGTCCTTTTTGTTGGATTATTGTAAAATGTCTGTTTCTGTTTGTTTTGTAATGACTTTACATCGAATGAATAAACTGTTACTTTGTTGGACATAAATTTAGTTGCCCTAATCTCACAACTATACTCCAATAACTGGGCTAAAATAAGATTAGGGAGAATGGGTAGACTATCAGCATCTTTAAAATTAATAGGGGTGTAAGACAGGGATGTGTGATGGCCCCTTTTATTTTCTCTTTATACAGAGAAAATGTTAGCTGATTCTGAATCTTCTAATTCAGATTCCCAAAAATCTTGTCTCTTCCTGCCCCTCCAGGCTTATGGGACGACATTGTCCTTATTTCACTTACTAAATCAGGATTACAGAAGAAGTTAAATTTTATCTAAAGTACATCATCTGACCTAAAATTAAAATAAATCTGAATAAAACTAATGTCGTAATATTCAGTTCCAGAAAAAAAAGATTAAACTTATTGGCTTGTGTGCAAAGAGAAACTAGAAGTAGTAACAAGTTATGTCTAGCTGGGAATCCTCTTTCAAGAAATTTGTAATTGGACCCTACATATTGAAATGTTATTAGAAAAATTAGAAAGACTGTCACCAGGCTCATTTGATTTAACATAAAATATGGTAGCATGACCATAGAACCATTAGTACAGGTGATCAGGGCAAAGTTTGACACCCAACTTCTTTATTGTTCTGACATTTGGGACTATCAGAATCTAAACAGATTAATGTCCTCTATATAAATTCCTTCATACAATTCTAAAGCTTGGATTCTTGCCCAGCAGCATACATAAAATCTGAACTGGGGATAGTTAATATACAGTAGGGGCCCTGACTGAAATAGGAAAAGTCAATTATTGGATTAGACTGAGTAAACAAAATAACTCTACCTTAGCAAATCTCTTTTAAAAGAAAACATATAATTTAGGCTACAGAAATGGTTATTGGTTTACCACTCTCTTGGCTATACTAAAAACATAAAATCTTAAACTTGAAACATGCAGTTGATAAGGGTATTACACTTACTATAAGGTATAACAAATACATCACTAAAAGAATAACAAATAATTGGAACTGATTAGATTTAAAGTTAGTTAAAAACTCCCACTATTCAAATGGTTTCCTCAAAATAACTATTATTTTGAGTGTAAACCCCACTTAGAAATATTAACTGATCCAACGCTAGATCTACTGTTTCCAACTACAAATTTGAGCAATGTCTGAGTAACATGCTATTATATCATTATAAAAAAATGGTCTCCAGTCAGGACAGTGTGATTGTAGCCATAGAGGTGAGGAAAATCTATTATATATACTATGGTACTGCTCTTGGTATGACAGCCAAAGAGCCTATTGGTTGAGTCCCTTTCTAAATAGCATGCATCAGATGGACAAATTAACCCTCACAAATATATTGTTTCACTCTGAGGATGTTTGGTCTGTTGAAAGATTAGCAAAATGTTTGTCTGTAATTAACAGAATAAGAAAACAAATAATTGTAACTTAAACCTGGGTGGTTTCTTACAGATATGTCGGGCAGGATTTACAAAGGGAGCCAAAATTCCACAGCTGTGGAAAAAGCCTTGCAGCACTGTCAAAATGTAGTTGCAGCATATTCACAAAGAAAATTTCCGAATTGCAGAAAATCACAAAACAGGCAAGCTGCAAAATTGTGTAAGTGCTGAAAATCTAAACATTTTTCCAGAGCTGCTGAAAATTCACAAGTGCAGATCTGCAGCTGAGGAAAAGGCTCAGAAGGCACAACAGGTGATCCATATTTACTGGAGCAGCAGACTTTGACAGTCTTGTCATAGATGCAGCAGAAAGTACTCACAGAGAGACCAGCAGCCAGCCCCTCGACTGGGACCACTGCAGCACCAGTGGTACCAGCAGGACCATGTAACTAATGGTGGAACTGATGGTTGTGTCTCTCCCTGGATGTTTATGTTGCCTGCTTCAGTAGCACTCACTGCAGGCTGTTACCAGCTCTGCCTCTACTGTCTGTGGGGCCCTTTATGGGCTGTACTGGGTCTAGTGGTTGTGGTTTGTTGCCTTTCAATGAAAATGTGTACTAATTTTGTTGTAACAACTTACACTACTATACACCCACTGGTTTGCTGTTGCTTGGTGACTGAACCTGCACTATAATTGTATCTCAATTGCTGGTACACTGCATTTTGCTCAGGGAGAGTTGCGCCTCACTTTATGAAAACACTGGCTGAGAATAACCTTTAAGGAGATATTACATACTTTTCAATGGCTTTTTCCCCTCCGGAACTTCTGCAGCTGCACTTTTTCCGCAGTCCCCAGTGTATTTTTTCCACAGCTACAGATTTTTGTGTATACTACTCAACACAATTTCTGCTTTTTGTTTTCTCTACTGTGGAACATTTGGGGACTTGCTGATGGTTTTGGACCTTCATAGTGTTTTGAGAATCCAGCCTGTCTTTTTTACTATTTATATGTAAAGCATGTACAATATAAAATTTCAGCTTAAACTATTTTTTTCAAATTTGTATTGCAGTATTATTTATTGTATCACACTTTCTATGCTTTTATGTATCTATTTGTGAATGTTGCACTGTGAATATATTGTACTTGTAAAGGGTTTTAGCTACACAATAAAATAATTGATTAATAGTAAACGTTACTTCAGCCCAAGTCTAACGGGGGGTGGCAGACCACATGTAAGCATTAATTCCTGAGACAGGAGGGCATTTCCAGGAATTACTGCATGGTTGGAGTGCACAAGGTCGCACGCTGGAGCACTTCCCACCACCCAACCATGCATTATTTCCTGGGAAATGCCTCCTGTTGAGGGATTAATGCACTTGTAACATGGCAAGTGCAAAGTGGAATTCTCACATTGGTGATGCAAGTACCGGAACTAGTGACATCTTTAATGATGGTTTCGTGGACTGTGAAAAAACAGTACTGCCGCCCACATGCAGCCACTTCCCGTAATACTCGTGTGAGGTTTTCTTACCTTTGAAATGTAGCCATGCATAGCAAGGCAATTTATGCATGGCTACATTCCAGTCATGTTACCTGTTTACTCCAACCATTGTGTAGTATTCACAGGTACTGTTAATGCCGTGTTACAATTCTCTTTAACTGACTATCTCTACATCCTACTCATTGCCATTCACTGCTTACTGTTACTAACAGCAGCTGCCAACTACTCATGCCTCCTTCTCACTGTGACTCCACTATGTCTTGTCTTCTTTCTATCTCTCTGTATGTCTCTCTCCATCTATCTGTCTCTGACTCTCTCTCTCACTAATGGCAGCTGTTGGCTGATAAACTGGTGTCTCAAAGTAAACTAAGATAAATAAAATGGTAGTAATTAGCTTTTATGGGTTCAGAAACAGAGACAGGATTACAAATAAATTGTCGATTGCCAACTTAAGCATGGTTTAAAATTCCCTTTTGTCAGAATGGCCAGTATAAACTTGCTTGCACACAACAGTGCCACACAATGACACAAAGATAGAACAGAGACTAATTTTTATTTTACACTTAATTTTTTATTTATTTTTGATAACTGGGTAGGTGCACTATACATAGAAATGCTCATTTTCAAGCAAGACCCAGGAGGTTACAAGTCAGATTGCCAAAACAAAACTATATGATATAGAGGATATACAGGACACATTTACAGCAGTCTGATACAAAAGTGGCAAAAGTGCACATCAAGTAAGAGGAAACTACAGTAGAAATAACAAAGAAAAATGTACATTTCCAGAAATATTCATTTGATAAACTGTTAAGTAATGGCAATAACAGCTTTACAACTAAACAAGAGAGTACATTTTAATACAAAAATGCACTAATTTGTACGTAATTACATATGAGATGGCTACATACAGGCAGAGAATACCTTATGTAGCCAATTCAATTGCATTTAGCTGTACAGGTAGGGGAGAGGAGAAGGTAGAAATCGCACTGCTGATTGTAGAGCATAGAATGTGGTAGCAGCAGCAGGTGTGAAGAAAAGCCTCTGGAGCAGATTGAACCATAAGGAGGGTTGGTGAAACAAGGCATAGTTATAAGTGCAAAGAGGAGTACTTAGGGTAGTCAGAGGGATGGTTGAGGTGAGTAGAAAGGAAAGAAGAGAGGATCATGGAAGATGAAAGCAGTTACAGGGATATACTTTACAACACTTTTTGTTTTCAAATATAATTTATTTTGTTTTTAAAATTGATAACTATCTTCAAGGTTTTTTTTTTTTAACGAGAAATATTTTATAAGAACCATAATATACTCCAGGGAATTGTTTGGCATGGGTTATTGCCCTTCCCAGTGCTGAAGGCACTTTAGCAAGCACCTCATGCCCTCACTATGCAACAGGGCATGCACTAGCCTGTGATGTTCAATGACCTATTGTGTCTTATTGCTTACATCATGGCTCAGAAATAATACAATTTTGTGGTTATATTTGTGCAGTTTCCTCATGCAATATTCACAGCATACTGCACAATAGCATGTTAATTTATTGTTAAGACAGACTTTCATGTGGGATAACTAAATGAACAACACAGTGTCACAGCACAAGTATCCCTATATGTACCTGACATAAAATAACTGTTACAGGAAGTGTGATCTATAAAATGGTTGCCTAATTGGGAACAAGGAGGTTACTAGCTGCTCTAAACCAAAACCAGTATGTTCTCATTGTGACCTTGTGCACATCAGGTGACTTCCAGGGTAAGAGACCATCAGACTACTGAAATGAGTAGTAATGGGTACACACATTGTGTTTGATGTTGCATATCAGCTGGCCTGTGTTGGCACACATTAGATGTGGGTTCAATACTGCGTCTCTGATGGATGGGTTTCACTGTGTGATGTCATATACAGATTATTGCCTTTGATTTGCCAAGCTGTGATAATCTCTATGATAATTTGTCTTGTGTTTGCAAATGTACAAAGCCATTTGTTCTCTCTTAAAATATGGTTGTTGCTCAGCACTAGTAGTCTTTAGTGCCTTTATGTGGCTTTAAATATACAGTACAGTACAGTACAGTAGTATTGTGAGATGTATTTATGAATCCACCTTTGACATTAGCATGTGTGCAATCCCTGATTATTGCTGGGTTACATTTTATTATGCTTGAAAAATTGGCCACAATTGCCAATGCCAGTTTTGCACAATTTTCAAAAAATATGTGTAAATCCCAAATAGTTTTGCTTTTTCATTTTCCCTAAATTGCTACTTTTTTCCAGCTTGTAAATTTTTAAAATGTAAATTCTTACAAATGCATAATTTCACCAAATTATGTCACTGGGTGACCCCCAAAAAAAAATCCCAATTTTGACCTACAAATATAAAACTACTAGTACAATTTGCCTGTACAATAAAAACTGGTGCTCCTGCTATAGGTGCATTTCAGTTCTGATGCTTGGGACTGACAGCACTGCATATGTACTTCACTGCTACATATGATGCACGACCTCCTAAGGATGGAGCACTTGTAATGCTACTGTCTGATCACTTAAAACCAAAACTGTTTTTTTTTCTAATACTGTATTCACCTGACAGCACAATTCTCCATACAGCTTAGGCTGGTGCTATGGCTAAGTGATCAGTTTCAGTACTGACACCTGAGAATTACAGCACTGCATTTGTGTACTGCTACTCTACATGAAGCAGGACCCCTGCTCGAGTAATGCTTTGTACTGCTACTGGCTGATAATAAAAGTAACCCCACTGTTTAAACTGATGCTTAAGTTTTCCTTTATACAGCATATACAGCTGTTGGCATGATTTTCCTGTACAGTTTCTGCTTACATGTCAGGAGAAACAATTACTTCCACTTGCTCCTGTCTGGTGCTTGGACTGTCACAGGAAGTGGAGGAGCTACTTGACTGTTAACAGAGTCAAACAAAACTCTCTACTGCCTTTTCATTTCTTTTAATTAATCTTTAAAAATTGCACAGACCTTTGCTCTCTTGATTGGGACACACTCACAATGATGAATGGTGTTGGGGGCTGGCATATAGTAAATAGCACAAAAAAAAGCTGAAATGTTGACAACAAAGTCTCCTACATAGTAGCCACAGTACAACAAGCTCACTATAAGTGCTACATGCAGAACTATTGATGCCACAGTACTACAAATGCCATGTGACAAAAGCCAATGACATCATCAGCTAGAAGGCAGAAGGACTATTTTACCTCAAATTAACATCATGCTTTGAGTTTTTAGATATATACATGTTTTTAGGGTAAGAAAAATATTGTACATAAAGAAACCCATTTTATAAGCACAGTAAGACATGATAGGTGTATTGAACAGATATTACTACACTTCCAGGGGCTGAAGGCACTTGGTACCTTACTACACCCCTGGGGTGGTAATATATGTTCAATGCACATCCCATTGTGTCTTATTGCTTACTTCATCCCAAGGTACAGCAAAAACAAGTATAGTTTGCCCTCCCAACCTTCTAAAGACCATTCTATATTAAGTCTAACATAGTAATGTTTTAAAACATTTCAAAATTTTCCCAAATTCAGTGCTCGACCCCAACATCACCTCCACATGCAGAGACCTACCAGTAAAATTTGATAAGAACTTATCATCTGACATGCTATCCTGCAATTCACATATTCATGGCTGTCTGTTAAACTACAAAGAGTTACAGATTCTAACAGGATCAGTGAATGATGGCGGTACCTGACCACAGGAAGCCTGCACACAACCCAAAAAAGAAGATGCACCATTACTCCACCACATGGCTTGTGCCTCTGATCTGCAGTCTTAGCAAATGTAATCCCTGAAAATTAGAATTATTATATGGCATGTTGTCAAAAACAGTCCCAGTCTAGCCAAGATACTTAAAGTCCCAGTCTAGCCCTGATGGCCTGTGATACACCAAAGAACAGAACTTGATTGGTAATCATGTCTAATGGTATGCTGAGAAGTCCATGGAGCAAGGGGGACAAATCACACCCTCAAAGGCATTGATACAGTGCTAAAATAGAAAGTCATAATAAAATCAAATAATTTTGTTAAGCAAAGCACTGCAGATCATAGAATTTGTCAGTGTTCAGTTCTACTCATGAACTCAGGGAAGAAAGGTGTATTCATTCATAAGGCCATTTAGCTCCTGCTTCCTCCACAAAATCACTGTCTTCTGTCCTAGTCATCTCAGCTTCATTCCTACAGATTAGGGTCTATGTGATAATGGCGAATGCCTAAAGCGATCACTCGTATCGCACAGAGTGCCAAAAACATTTTCCGGACTCTGACAACCCCGCAAGACAGGACAATGGTGCCAGAAGAGTTTTTTCATGCCCCACACCCCCTACTTAAGATTCTCAACTCTGGGAGGTGCATGTCCTGGGGGTAAAGCATTAAAATAATAAAGGTTCGGACTGGGCACAATAAAATCGCACCGGCGCCGGACCAGGAACCCAGTACTCACCCACCCCAACCACTAGCCAACCTCGATGCCACGATGCAGCTCGGCCATCCACAGCAGCGGCCACCCCTTACAGCCCTCTGCCTCCTACCAACCCATGCTCACCATGCTCGCCCCCCCACGCACACATACACATACCGACATCCTGTTGCCCAGTTCACCCACCCTCATCCGGTCGCCCAATCCTCCCATCGCCTTGAGGATTGTGCCAGGAAGGAGTTGCTGTTATGGACTGTGCCCTTCCTCATGCGCTCACATCATGGGTTATCACAGATTAGTCTGGTTGCTTCATTAGGATCATCGAAGAGATACAATGCCTATTTAGTCAAGCTTTAATTTTGCTGGAACCATGAGTTGATGCTGCAGTTTCAGGGTGTGCAGAGTATTACGCATCCTGTCAAAGGCCTTGTGGCACTGCCTTGTGGTATATGAAAAGTCAGGGAATAAGGAGAGATGAGAGTCCCTGTATTACAGGTTTCTTTTCTGTTTAGCTAGGTCCATGATGTTATCTTGAACTCCCATACCATTGTATGCTAATAGAAAGGTTTACTGCCCCATGTTGACTGTCATGTCCCTCTTGGGGATAATCTGAAATATATTTTCCAATGCAAAGGCTGGGTCCTCTTCTAAAAGCTCTAAAATCTATGGAAGTATGGTCACTATGATGTTGAGGGGCTCCTCACCTTCCACTTGTTCTGGCAAACCAATCAGTTTTATGTTTTCTTCTGTTGACTGGTTATCCACAGTCTCCAGCCTTTGCCTGAAAAGAGTGTTCTCTTTAACCAGCTTTGCTGTGCCATCTATGACTTTAGCACTGAATTGTTCACTCTCTGTACCATTTGCTTCACATTGTCGATTCTTTGTTTAAGAGTGTACACCCAATAGGTCTGGGTGTTCTCAGTGATACCTAGGCCAATTCAGTACTACTACTTCCTGCAGCTCCATTTTTCAGTGGCAGCCTAGAATCTTGTGTCTTACTTGGTCTTGACAAAACAAAAAGTCATTTGTGGGTGATGCATTCTTTGGTTTGCCCATAGTAACATTGTGGATGTCTCACAACAACAGCAAGTGTGGTCCTCAACATTTGAGCAAAATCACTAGTTAAATGAAAAAGTAGGCTATAAACCTTGGGAACTCTGAAAGAAGCATCAGCTCTGTCTGCTAAGCCACATGCCCATGCCCCTCATGTACTAAATAGTCATGTTCAGAAAGAGCTGATCCTTCATTCTTTACATTTTTTTGCTATGGCAAAATTTAAACTTTCAAAATACTCCACATAAACTGATGGTACTGCAAAATAACACTAAAAATGGTTTGCCAATTCATATCTGGCAGATTCTAAATTTTAAAAAACGTTCAATGTTTGTTTTTCAAGGATTGATCTATATTGCAGCTCTGTGTGTCTAATTGTTATTGGATAACCACCGTTGGATCATACTCAGTGTGAACAAACCAGGAATCATGGGGGAAATGTTCCTTCTCTCAATAAAAGGGCTATTTGGTAACATTGCAAAAGTTTTTTTCTTATGTGAATGTTGCACACTTTCAAAAGAGCACATATTTTAAAATCCTAAATCTGTAAAATTGTGCAATCTCATTCATTTGCACCAAAAGCCACATAGCGCTCATGACGTGTTTTCAGATTGCAAGATTATATCTATCTATAACCTCCCTAGTATCATTCAACTTGTGCAAAATAAAAGAGAATGCACATTTATTACAAAAACACAGTGCTATATGCAAAAAATTGTGCTTCTAAAGAGACTGTGCTCAAGTCACAAAATTGTGTGAAAATTCATAAAATGTATACAATTATGCAAAATGGCATGAAACAGATTTTAGACTTTTACCAGTACTATCCTTGATTTTTCAATTCAAAGCACACTGCTTTATGGTGCACAAACCTAGGATTCCAATATAGCAATTTAATCCCTAACTATGGACCCAATCTAGGAGCAAAGCACAGTTTGCTCAGACCAAAAGCAATATATGCCATGAAAACTGCTTGAATACTGTATGTTGGTTGTTGTGTGTTTTTTCAAGTTTATTGCAGGAAAGACTCTGTTGACCAAGCTCATTCACAAGGAGGTCCTGAGGCACATACAGATGCAGTTCACAATTACATAGACAGGAGATATAAAGTGTAGAACAACAAAGAATAATTATATAATACAAGAGGTATACACAATAGAAGTCTTACAGTGTTAACTGCTGTGTGCATGGTGTGACCACGTTTTAAACTACAAATTGTATGATATACCATTTGACTGTGTATTTTATTGAAGTTTGAATCTACTCTATGTCAGTCCTTGAGCCTTAGCAGTCACAGCACTCTAGGTAGAGGAGTAGTAGTTTTCTGGCTTGTACCCAGAACTACAACTCGGCAGAATTACCTTATTTTTTCCTTTCAACAACTGGGCAGCATCAGTTTGTTTTTTCTTTTAAACTGATACATTGCTTCTGGGGTGCTTTTTAATTTGAAAAAAGGGCTTTGTAGAGACTTGGGGTAGTGAGGACAGAAAGTCATCTCCCGCTACTTCGGGTGCTCTACAATATATAAACAAGCCCTGCGGCGTGAGCAGGTGAGCCTGAACAGGCAGCATATGCTACGCGCTAAAGAAGGCCAAGATCGCCATCGCAAAGGCACGCTTCTGTGCGTGTTTTATGTGTTTGGCCTTTTGGAGTTTTCTCCTATCCGGATACATAAAGGTGTGAGTTTTGTTTATCTTTCAGTATATTTGATAGATAAAGTATGGTTCTAAGTTATTAGCATTAGATATTTTAAAGTCATATAAAATGATTTCCTCAATTATTACCGTGGATAGGCACACAGGTTACAAATGTGTCAATTGTTTTATGTTTAGCTTCTCTCTTGACCAAATTTCTAATGGAAGTTTTGAATGTGCCAAATGTATAAAAATAAAAACTAGAAGAAGAAATAAAACTATTTGATGAACGCTTAAAATACTTGAGTTTAGCCAGCTTGAAACTAGGAAAGGCTTCAAATGCCCAGTGTTACAATTGGTACCTTGCAGATTCCCAAAATAAAACGGAAAACCAAGAAGTTAGGAAACAAACAAAAGAAAAGACTTAGCCATGAATTAAATCCGTAGCTACAGAAGATGAATGGTTTACTGCCCAGGCTACAAAATTACTAAAAGGAAGAAAAGCAGGAGAATTTTTGTTGCCCGTATCAAATAGTTTTGATCCTTTAACACTACTTCCTGATCCACAAGATGTTAATGTGGATTCAGTAATGGAAACTAATATTCATTCTGGGGAACTAGCCAACACATATCATCACTGGTACCTATATTAATTCCTAAAACCACATTAGTAGCTGAAAGTGGTCAAAATGATTTATTGTATTTTAACCAGGAAATATTTGTAAATTCAGAGTCAAGTCTGATGGAATCAAACATTAATAGTCACAATCAAATATTTGTTTTGGGAGACTCCATTATATCTAATCTTGATCGACAAATATAACATCAATAAATCAACCCTGCATCTGTCCTGTTTTAGAGGAGCTAAGATACAGGATATCACAAAGATGACCAAAATATACTTCATAATGGTGGAGATGACCCTCAGTGATTATACATTCGGGCATAAACAATATCAAATATCAAAGTGAACAACAAATAAAGTAGGCCTATGTAGGATTAACAAACTTACTGGTAAAACTTGGGCAAAAATAATTTTCTCAGAAATACTACCTGTTTTTGGAGCTGATGATTTTATTATCAGTAAAATCAAACACATTAACAATTGGTTGAGGCATTGGTGCTAAAACAGAATTGAATGTGTCTTACAAACTGGGAACTCTTTCTTCATAAAAAGATCTCTATGCCTTTGATGGTCTTCGTCTTAAACAAAAGAGGATCAAAATGTTAGGAAATATCATCAATACAGCCATTACTGATACTTTAAACTATTAAAGGGTGGGGACTTAATGACTCTTTGAGTTGTAAACAAATTCAACTTGACACTAAAAATTTTCCTATACAATGTGAAACTAGTTCAGATAAATTAAAAATGAATCTAAATGTGCTACTTCTAAATGCTAGAAGTCTTATAAATAAGATCAGTGAACTGCACGTTCTATTACAAACCAAAAACATAGATATTTGTGGTGCAACTGAGACTTGGTTCTCAGATGACCAATGGGGTCAAGAAATCCCTGGTTATATATTGCATAAAAAGAAATAGAGAATTATCTAGAGGAGGAGGGTTGTCTTCTTTATAAAGGAATTTTATGACTGTATTGAAATTAATCTGGATATACCAGATCCTTTAGGTATTGAAATAATGTGGGTAAGAATAAACTCAAACATTGAACCACTAACATTTGGAATATGCTACAGACCACCATCTTTGGATACTAATAAGAATGAATCTTGTGTGTATTATTTACACAATATTAATTTACCTGATAATATCATATAATCGGGCAATTTTAATTTCCCAGGGATAAATTGGAAAACTCTTATTGGGACCACTTAGCATGAAAAATGCTTTCATGAAACAACTTTATTCTAGGAGTGGATCAAATAGTATTAGAACCCACTATACAAAAACATTTTCTTGATTTAATTTTACTAACATTAAACAGTATTATAACAATCCAATTATTCTCGAACCTTTAGGTGATTCTGATCATTATATGCTTTATTGGGAAATAAATTGTTCCATTAATGACAGCAAGGAATTACTAAGATGAAAAATTATAATAATGCAAATTTTGAGAAGATAAAAACTCATCTCTCAAAATGGAACTGGAAGCAGGAATTTGATCAGTTATCAGTGGAAGCTATTTGGGATAATATAAACACTAAACTTCAATTTTGTATAAATAGCTGGGTGCCCAATAGAAAAAAATACATAAATATAAGGCAAAACCCAGTATGGTTTAATAATGATACAAAAATTCTATAATAAGAAAGAAAGGGCATTTAATAAATATAAAAAGAACAAAACAGATACAAATTGGAATAGGTTTAAATCTAAACCAAACAAAGTATAAGATAAGAAATGCAAAAAGGAGTTTGAAACAAATTTGGTCAGACAAAAGGACAATAAAAAAGTGTCTTTAATTATATTGGTTCATTAAAATTCTCAAATTAGGGTTGGCCTTTGTTGATTAATGACATATTAATATCGGATGAACAAGGTATGGCTAATGCATTTAATAAACAGTTTTCGAGTGTATTCAAACATAATGATAATTTGGACCCATTTGATGATTTAAATATAAATCACAATATCAACTTTACACCTACAGAGGTTCTTTCTGCTTTGATGTCTTTAAAACCTCTTCTTCTGTGGGTGTTGATAATATTCCTTTGTACTACTTAAAGAAATAGCATCAGAGTTGGTTGATGATTTGACTTTTCTATTCAATAAATCTATATCACAAGAACAGTCCCTAAGGAGTGGAAACTTGCTCAAGTAATCCCAATTCATAAAATGGGTCTAAATTTAACCCTAAACAGTATAGGCCAATTAGTTTAACATCAAGTATAGGGCAAATTATGGAAAAACTCCTCCTACATAAGATTGAGGAACATATTATAATAAATGGTTTCAGTGACATATTTCAATATGGATTTAAAAGGGTATATCTTGTCAAGATAACTTGATAAATTTTTGAACCAGTAAGTTCAGCTTTGGATATGGGCTTTCCAGTGGATTTCATATTCTTGGATTATGAAAAGTGTCGATACCATCTCACATAGGGTGATAATTGATTGTTTAGTAAAACATCAAATATGTAACAATATAATTAAATGGATTGCATCTTGGTTAACTGGAAGACAGCAAAAGTCAGTATTCATGGTTATAACTCTCTGTGGAGTGAGGTGACCAGTGGCGTGCACAGGGTTCTGTGCTGGGGTCTGTTCTGTTTAATATTGTTATTTCCAGTATGACAACATCTAACTGTGTATGGTTAAATAAATATGCAGAGGATGCTAAATTGGGCTGTATTGTTAATAATTCTACATCTGTACAAAATCTCCACATGAATTTTAAATGATATATCTAATTGGGCTATTCAAAATAATTTGTCCTTAAATATATCTAAATGCAAACTTATGCATTTTGGTAAAATAACCAATGTCTCATTATGTAATAAATAATGTACCATTGATCAAAGTTTCTTCTGAAAAGATTTGGGTATTGTTATAAGCAATGATTTAAAATTTACGGATCATAACAATTTGACAGTTAAAAATGTCATTATCTAATAAATTGCATTTTCAAAAATCTAAAAGTAGAGATGCAGATGTACTTATTCCATTATACAGCAGCTTGATTAGATCTAAATTTGATTATTGCTCTTCTTTTTGTGCTCCTACCTTGATAAAGGATAAGATCATTAAAGAAAAGGTACAACGGAGATATACAAAGAATATTAACAATCTAAAACAGCTTCCCTATGTAGACAGACTTAAAAACTAAATCTTTACTCTTTGGAATATAGGTCAATCAGAGGTGACTTGTGTTTAATTTATCATGCAACAAGAGACGAGACCCTATTTGAAACTTTATGCTTAGAGTGGGCAACCCCATTAACTCTACACGATCACACAACATCAAAATTAAGACATTTCTTGTAAAACAAAAAGGAAAACCTTCATAACACAGAGAATAATCCTGTATGGAACTCTTTGCTGCAGGAAGTTGTAAATAGTCAAAATTTTAATACTGTATGTTTAAAGAAAATTGGACAATTACATGGGTGACTATAAATATTATTACCACCCAAGTTAATGGGTGGTCAAGTTATAATGGGCTTGTCCTCAACTTTGTATTCTACCTATGAACCTATAAGTCCTTATGCTATATATGCAGTACATTCCAGTTTTAACCTTGCCCTAAATTATGCAACACATTTCGCTTAATAAATAGAGGGCCAGTTGGTACCTAGGAAGTTGACTTGGCTGTTGGGAGCCTAGAAGCACATTCATATGTCTTTTAATTTAGAGATAGCTAGTGTTTTGTAGGAGTTAATTGATATGATGCTGGTTAGCTTCAGCATAGCTTGTAGTTGGTTCCAAATGTTTGGGAGGCATATGAGACAGCTCTTTGGCCAGCTGTGGTATGTGTCCTGGGAACATCTAATAGGATAAGGTTGGATTTCCTTAGGGAGTAGGCGCTATGCGAGATGTGTATGAGAGACATTAAATAGACAGCCAGTTTGTGGAGTAATAATTTGAGGGTCCAAATGCCAGCATGCAGGAGGCATCTGGTAGCAAGAGAGGCCCACCCAACTGCTGCATAAAGATCACAGTGGTGGGTCCTGTACACAGAGTTAGTAATGAAGCAAAGAGCACGGTGATAGAGTACGTCCAGTTAAGATAAGCTCAAGGTTGGGGAGGAGACAAAGATAATATCTCCGTAGTCAAGCAAGGAAGGAATGTTGCTTGGACAAATCTTTGTGGGTCGCAAGAGAAAGAGGTCCTATTTCTAAAGAAGAAACCCAAGCGTGCTTTAAGCCTCTTTGATAGATCCTCGATGTCTGAAGGAAAGCTTGTTGTCTATCCACATACCTAGATATTTAAATTTAGGTACGACTTCCAGGGTTCACCTAGGAGGTAACTATGATGTATTTAGGTGGGGTAGGTAGGCACCAGACAAGGCAAGTCTCGAGAAAATCATTGTCTTGGTTTTTTTGGCATTTAAGAGAAGCTTGGCATTGATAAGGTTGCTTTCTAACTGGATAAAGTCAGCTTGGAGTGCTTCCATGACTTCAGTTAAGGACAAGCCTGATGCATACAAAACCGTATCGTCCATAAAGAAATGTATGCTAGAGTTCTTCATGTGGCAGTCAAGGTTGTTGATGTACAGGGAAAAAGATTGGTCCAAGGATGGAGTCTTGAGGACTTCTCTGGCAATTGGAAGGGGGCAGATAGTAGGCCATCAGCTTTGACTTTTGCATCTTTCCGTGAGACAACTGTTAAACCACTGTAAGGTAAGTGGAGTGGCACCTATGTAGGCAAGACAGGTCATGGATCCAGTCATTAGAGACTTTAGCCAAGGTTGAGATGGTACTGTGCTTCGACCTGAAGCCAGATTGGGCTGGGTTTAGGAGTGTGCTTCAAGGTGATTTTTAGTTGGTTGTATATAAGTTTTCCAGCACTTGGAAAGAACGGGCAAGATAGAGATAGGACAGTAGTTGTTTAAGTCACAAGGATCTCCTGATTTGAAGAGGAGGAAGAACATGGGCAGATTTCAGCAGGATGGAACAGTGGCTGTGGTTACAGAGAGGTTGAAGATGTGAAGGATGGAGTCTGTGAGCTGGGCATAGCCTAACCACAAGAGAAATTATTCAAGGCCATTGCTCCCTGCACTTTTCTTGGTGTCAAGGCTAAGAATTATGTCTTCGACTTCTTTGTAGCTAAACAGGCACAACTGGAAGGAATGAGGTGGAGTAGCATTGTAGAATCTGGGCTAGTGAAAAAGCAGGAATACTGAACAAATATTTCTGCTCAGTATTCACAAAAGAGGAGGGAAGTGCCTAATCCAATTAACAGAAGCACTCTTGATAGGGGTCGATCCCAGTCCTTTCACAGAAGAAAGGTTCTGCAAGAACTCCTAAAACTGAAGGTGGACAAAGCAATGGGTCCTGATGGAATTCACCCCAGAATTCTAAAAGAATTAAGGAAGGAACTAGTGAAACCACTGGTTACTCTTTTTAATAAATCATGGGAGTATGGTTGGTACCGAGGACTGGAGGAAGGTGGATGTGATTCCCTTCACAAAAGTGGGACCAAGACAGAAGCAGGAAACTACAGACCTGTCAGTCTGACCTCTGAAAGTGATGGAGTCACTTCTGAAGGAAAGAATAGTTGAGTACCTAGAGGTCAGTGGAGCACAGGATCCAAGGCAGCATGGGTTCACAGTGGGAAGGTCATGTCAGATGAATCTAATAGATTTCTTTGACTGGGTGACCAAAGTAGTAGACCAGGGAGGGGCTGTGGACATGGCCTACCTAGACTTTAGCAAGGCATTTGACACAGTCTCACACAAAGATTGATAGTCAAATTAACCAGCCTGGGAGTGGGTCCCAGGGTAGTAGCCTGGGTAAAACATTGGCTGGACAACAGGACACAGAAGGTAATTGTAAATGGAGTCCACTCTGAAGAAAGAGGCGGTTACTAGTGGGGTACCGCGAGGGTTCAGTATTGGGTCCAGTCCTTTTAATGTCTTCATCAGTGACATTGCAGAGGACTGGAAGGAAAAGTATGCCTTTTGCAGATGACACAAAGATCTTCAACAGGGTTGATACACAAGGAGGTGTGGAAAGGATGAAAAGGACTTGGCAAGGTTGGAGGAATGGTCAGACGTATGGCAGCTAGGATTCAATGCAAAAAGTGCAAAATAATGCACCTGGGAAACAAGAACCCAGGGAAGAATACACAATGGGTGTGGAGGTAGTAACAACAACAAAACAGGAAAGGGAACTGGGGGTAATCATATCAGATGACCTTAAGGTTAGCAAGCAATGTGAGAAGGCAGTAGGAGGGCAGGGGTATACTGGGATGTATAGGAGAGGCATCAGCAGCAGAAAACAGGAAGTTGTTATCCTCTGTACAGACAGTTGGTGAGACCCCATCTGGAATACTGTGTCCAGTTCTGGAGACCCCATCTCCGCAAGGACATAGACAGGATAGAGGCAATCCAGAGGAGGGCAACTAAAATGGTGCAGGGTCTGCAAGAGAAGCCGGATGAGGAGAGACTAAAGGAGCTTAATATGTATACCCTTGAGGAAAGAAGGAGAGGGGGACATGATAGAAACTTTCAAGTACCTCAAGGGAATCAACAAAGTCCAAGAGGGTAGCATCTTTCAGAAAAAGAGACTTGCAAGAACAAGTGGACACAATTTAAAGATAGAAGGAAGGTGTTCAGGGCAATGTGAGGAAGTATTATTTCACAGAGAGGGTAGTGGATGCATGGAACAGCCTTCCTGAGGAAGTTGTGAGGGTCTAACACTGTGGGAGAATTCAAGAATGCATGGGACAGACATAAGGCAATTCTTGTGGGGGCAGGAAGATATAGGCTGTTGGTTGACTAGGATCTGCGGCCTATCCTGTAGGTAGGAAAATGGGCAGACTAGATGGGCCCTAAGCGGTCCTTATCTGCCGTCAGAGTCTATGTTTCTATGTTTCTATGTTAGTGTTGCTATTCACTCGGCTAGCGTATGGGGAGGAGTCAAATGCTATCCCGGCAGTGGCAAAGTGAAGGTTAAGTTCTTGAGGATTCGCAGTTTATTTTAACCATCCTGTCCCTTGGCCAGAATCTTGGTGGGAAGGAGGAAGCAGCAGGATGGTCTTCAATGGATCTCAGTGTCTTCCAGATTTTTGGGAGTTCCTTTGGCCTGCTCCAGAGTGGAGACGTAGAAGTTTACTTAGTAGCATGTACACTTTAACACAGACATTTCTGGCAGTTCTAAATGCCTGCCAGTCTGCTGGGTTCTTTGTGTGCCTGTCCCTAGCCCATAGCTTGTCTCTATTGGTAAGTACAGATTTGGGCTCTTGGGTGAACCACGGATGTGAGATTTTCCGCACCCTCAGTTTAATAAGAGGAGCATGCTTGTTAATTAGGGTGGTGAGGTTGTCATTTAGGACAGAGACAGTGGCATCAGCAGATTTGGCAAGATATAGGTCTTGACACCTGATCGTAGCTAGATCGGTTAGGAAGTTTACTGAGTTGAATTTACGGAATGAGCGTTTCATTCTGAATTTAGGGTGCTGCTGGGTTTTAGATTGGAATCTTGTACATACAGTGATATTGTGGTCACTCATGTCGTTATGGAAAACTGCAGAATGTGAAATTTTATGGGGATGTGAAGTTAAGATGACATCTAAGAGTGAGCTGTTGGCAGAGTTAGAAGCATTAATTCTTGTGGGTTCAGTTACTATCTGTGTAAGACCCAGCTCATCACAGATGGCTTTTAGGGAGTGGGATTTAGCAGTGAGCCAATCCATATTGAAGTCCCCTAAGATTATTGTTTCCGTGTTAGCAGCCAAAGTTATGGATTTCAACAAGTTAAGAATTTCTGTGTTCTGACGGGGTCTATAGCCACCAATGATTGTGATGCATTCTGAGGATGAAAGATGAAGTTTAAGTGAGACAATCTCGTATTTCTTGGGCTTAGTTTTACAGGAAATGCTGCTAACATCAAATTTTGATTTAGGCGTATACAACCCCCCCTCAAAATCCCTATCAGCCTAAAGAGCTTGAGCCTGGTATAGTAATTTGCGGATCAGTGTTGGTCTTTTTAGCCATGACTCGTAATTATAATCAGATCTGGTCAGTGTGGGCTGCCCAAACTTGAAGATGATCAAGTTTTTGAGCAGGCTTAGAATATTGACCATCAGTTTCATCCAGGAGCAGCTGCAAACTCCGACGAGAGTGATTTGAGTTGGGGGACCTGGATTTACCTGGATTTGTGTACTCTGCTTTAGAAAAGTTAAAACATTAGCAACATCATACACTGTGCTTGAGGCAGTGAATGATTACATTGTATATTATGCCTGACATTACTGGATTATTATAAATAAAACACAGTGGGCTGGATATTCCAGTGATTAGCACGGTGCTAACAGAGTTAGAGCTGTACTAACTACGCTTTGCACTTGAGAAACACTGAAAGGGTAAAAGGCCCATTGTAAGGCACAGTTACTGTGACTCTAACATGTTAGCAGATGACTGATAAAGCAATCCAGTCACCTATGCAAATAATGTGTTTGCACCTGGTATACTGGTGTCCTGATATATTCAAATGTTTGAGGAGGTGCTAACCATCTGTTAGTGCCATGCTAGTTAATGTCTCCACAAACAAAGTCTTAACCACATGCACAGTGGTGCACCCCTTTGCTGGCAGCACTAATGAAAACTATGTTGTTGTGCATGCATGGTATAACAGTAGGCAGGCTTAGTTTTTCTGCAGTCTACAATCTCCATATCCCTACAGCAGTATATAGCAATATATAACTTGTGCAGGGCAGATGGCAGACAGCTTGGAAGGGAGCAGAGGCAGGGTAAATGCTGGTCACTGTCTGCGGAAATGCTTTTTTCAGACCTAACCAAAGCCTTTGACCTCGTGGACCACCAGCTGCTGCTTCACAGGTTAAGAGGCCTAGGGCTGTCTCCTGGATCAGTTCAATGGTTCTCCAGCTATTTATCCAGGCAATCTCAAAAGTCTGAATTAATGGTGTTACCTCCAACAGCTGTGAGGTGTCAGTAGGTGTACCCAGGGATCAATACTGGGTCCTCTCCTCCTCTTCAGCATCTTTGTGAACCACCTCCTGATGCCTGTCCCACGTCTGAGATCCTGCTATATGCAGATGACCCAGTGCTATTCTCATAAAACTCCTGCCAGGAAGCACTGATTAAGGTTGTAGAACAACTTTAACCTACTACAGGAATGGTTCAAGGACAGCATGCTGGTGCTCAAAAGTAAAAAAAAAAAAAATAAAGGCAATGCTCTTTGCCGGATGACAAAAAAGAGGTCCACCGGATCTTTCTCAATTACCTGCAGCTCTTGCACCACCCTGAGAAGGTAACCTTCTGGTATCTTGGTCTCACCATAGATAAGTCCCTATTGTTCAATGAACATATATGCAATGTTACCACGGTGGTCAATAGGAAACTAGGGGCTCTGTACAGGCACCAGTTCTGTCTTACTCCAGAGGCCAAGACACAGGCAGTCAGAAGTACAATCCTTCCAGTCCTGGACTATGGGAATGTAGTCTATGGGGCCACCACTGAAACTAGCCTGCTCAAAGTGCCGTCTCCTTAAATAAAGCCTGTAGGTTTGTGTTAGGAGCAGACCACCTATTGCATACATATGAACTGTACATAAGGACTGAATGGCTCCTACTTATGGATCGCATTAAGCTTCATGCCTGAATCTTGGGACAGAGAGGCCCTCACTGGACTTGCACCTCCCTCTACAAGTTTTATTCCGGCCCAGCCCCAGCTGAACATGCCAAAAGAAGTGTTACCAAACATGCATTAGCTGTTCCATTCAGAAGGACTGCCTTGGGGAGATGAGCCTATGCTGTCAGGGCCCCTGCTTGGATAAATGAGCTACCAACCGCCATCACAAGCCTTACCCAACTTGGGCCTTTCAAGTCTGAGCTAAGGAATTCTATCCACCTTCCTGTACATTGCTATTGCCACTCTTAACCCATGAGCCAGCATGCCTCTGTTTCCAAAACCATGCTCCTAAAGACTATCTCCTTCCTGTACGCTGCCACAGCCACTATTAGCCTAGTAGGTAACAGAATCCTAGGCTTGCCAAGGTTCTTCTTTCACTCTACAATTTGATACAAAACTCCTTGCTCACCACCTGCCCATGTCTGCCCATCTGCCTGCTCACCTTTCTCCTCTCACACTCTCCCTGACAAACCTTCACCCGCTGACCTCTGTACACCACCCACATTTGAGCCTACCATCATCCCCTTCCTTTGATTCCTCTTCTCCTACCTAATCCTGATTTGTTCCTCTACCCTTTCTGACTACTATGCCTAGGCTGACTCCTCTGGCTATAGCCTAGTAACCTTTTGGTATCAGTTCTGATGAACAGATCCATCTCCGGTTCCTCCCAATACAAGATCCTGCCTAGCTTCCACCACTGATTTTTTTCTCAAACTAACACCTAACTCTGACTTAAGCACTTAATTGTATGGCATGACATGTGAACCCAACCCCATTGACTATGTACCCTTGTTTTGGTTATGTGTTGTTATTTGCCTATGGCATCCTACATTGTTATGCTATTGCTAATGTTTACTGATTTCTCCTGTTCACATTTCTCTTACTATTAGATGTTCTTGACAATGCCTATTAAGCTGCTACTGATTCCAAACTTGTGTACCTTCCCCTACTCTTGTGACGATCCTTTGTAAATGAGCTTTTAGCATAAAGGTTGTCATTCTGATTACTAAATAAATAAATAAATAAGTGCAACAATGCTGTCCCAGTCCAGAACAGAATGCCTCAACATAAATCTCTGCCTTCAAAACCCAAAAGAAAGTATAAAAGAAACCCTGCCACTTCTCACTTCCTTACTTGTGAACCGATCGTGATCTAAATGTGTGTGCGCATGGGAGGGGTTATGACCAGAAAAATATGCAGCAACCACTACACATCCCTCTACTGGCTAATACAGTAGATACTTAGACTACTTTATTAAATAAAAGGACAAAAATACATTTGTAGTCATTTTATAGAATTTTTTTTCTAATCCTATAAAAAATTACACATGTAGCCCACTTTGCTAATAATATTATTTCATAGGGTGGGCAGTATGGATAATACCAGACTTTCCAGGGGCTATAAGGCCCTCTGCCTGTGGTGTCAGGTCTCATTATGCCCTCTGGGCAGTCTGGTGTTGCCCAACACCGCCCACCCTGTTGGATATTATTGCTTGCTCAGATCCTTGTTGTTCTGAATTCAATACATTTCAATGCATTTCATTTCATTTATTAAAATGAAAACCTATGGACAAAATGTCCCATTTTCCTAGGCAACCATTGTTAAGTTATTCAAAATTACATATGCAATGATAACGATAGTGATACATGCAGGCAGTAAATACTGTACGTTACTAATCATAACATTGCAAATGTCAATGGTACTATACTACAGTGAAGCCCATTTATCTGAAACTGTTGGGAGACATGAAATATGTTCGGATGAGATGGGTTTCAGTTAAGTGGAGAGCACTGATTTATGGGTCAGATGGTCAGAGGCAATCAGATGCAAATTGCAGGTAGCACAGCACACACTTCCAAAAGACTCACTGTTAAAAACAAAGTGCTTTACCAAACTTTACACTTTATTTGTTGTACAGTATTTTAAAATTAAATTTTATTCTTTAATCATAATTTTAATGTCATTTAACTAAGCTGTAAACTAGACTGGTTTAAAATAGTTGTTGATTCTTGTTTTTATTTTATAGTTCTGCATCTTTCTTGCCTTATATAGCTGAGAAGCAAGATTTGCAGGGGTCAGTATCTGGAACATTTTCCAGCCAAAGCAGGCCCCGCTTGAAGTGCTCAGCTGCCTCACTGTCAGTTGGAAATGTTGTTTGAGTGTCAACATCTTCTTGCTCATTCTGATCTTCCAGCACCTCCATATCTCTGTTAGCATTCAGCACTACAGACACAGGGCGGATTCACAAAGGGTTTGCCACAAGCTGCGACAATTGCAGCTTGAGGCAATGGACTGCATCCTGGACCCTGTGCCTGATGCAGAAGCAAACACGGTCCAGGAGCCTGTGTCCTGTGGCTTGCGGCATCTGTGCAAGGTAGGGCACAGCCCCCATGTATGCTACAAGCCACGGAACAGGGCAGGCTGCAGATGCACCCACAGAACGGAGCTGTGTTGCCCACCATGCCCACCCCTGATCCCCGCCAGGTGTGGATCACAGCCCCAGTCCCCTTAATATTAATAGTCCCTCCCCACCGTCCACTCCTGTAACTCCCTGGTAGTCTACTGTCCCTCCCCACCAGACAGTGCGAACCCCCATTCCACTGCAATACCCCGCCGCAACTGGCACAACCTCCACTCACTACCATGGGCAGCCACACAACTGAACTGTACTGGGAGCACATATTGTACATATTCGTGCTTGGTGAATGACAGCAGCTCTCATTTACTGAGCAGGTATATGTACAATATGTACTCCCAGTACAGCTGCTTGCTGCATGTCACAGGCTGTCTTTGTGAAACACAACAAGATGCAACTCAGGACGCAAGTGCTACCTGCACTATATTTTTGGATGCAAGTTGCCTGCATCCTGAGTTGCCTTTTGTGAATCTGACCCACAATTTAGGAGTCTGTCATAAGTTCAGGAGCAATTTCTTCATCCTGACACTCCCACTTATTTGCATCAATGTCATTCTCCTCAGCTAATGCTTCCAATGCATTTTGTACTTCAGTCTCCTGATCGGTGGAGAAGCAGCAGCTGTTGAAGGATGTGAGTCATCGGACAGGAGACCAGACTTTGCCCTGCACTTTGCCATGGTATCCTTTCTAATTTCAGTCTAACTTTCGGCAACATGTAAACAACGTCCTTAATTGTTAGTGCTTCAAAATCTCACAGAGGGACATTTCATCATTTTCCTCATTCAGCTCACTGGATAAATGCTTACCACAATGCAACCTTTTCAGTGTCACTAGTATTCTTTGGTCCATAGACTGTATTTTTGCAGTAGTGTTTTGTGGCAAAAATTCACACCAAATGCTACCATCCTCTGTAGTAACCTGTCAGTGCCTGGATGTGTACTAGCATTGTCAATTAGCAGCATAGCTCATGACTGGTGCCCAATCGTTTCAGGTGCGCTTCACCAATGGCACAAAAATGAAAATAACCATTCTTTAAAGATATCCAAGGACATCCAGGCACTTCTTTGTGCCCTGTTGAGGACAGGTAGATTCCCCAAGTTAATATGTTTGAAACATGGGATTTTAAACTTCCAATGACAAGGAGGTAATGTATGATTACCAGTGACATTATCACAGACAAGCAACCTCAGGTGCCCTTGTTCTTTTTAAAGCCAGGGCATGTTTTTCATTGCCAGTGGCCAGTGTATTTTCAGGGAGCAGTTTCCGTAGCTCCCTGTTTCGCTCTGCATTGTAAATTTGTTCTTCAATCAGCGATTCTCTAATTATCAGCTCTTTCATTTTTTTCTGAATGGCTCGATGGATTCCACAGCAGATGAAAGGCTCTCACCGCAATCGATAATTGCCAGATTCCATAACAGTGCTTAAATGTATTTAACCATCCCTCACTTGCAACAAAGGTGAAGTCAACACCCAGCTGCCTATAGAAGTGCAAGCTTTTTTTTATCAAAGTCCCAGAAATTGGTGTACCCTTGCTGCGATTCTGCAGAAACCACAAATAAACTGCCATGTCAAGATTTTCATCTCGACAGGTGTGCATAGTTTTTCTGGTGTCAGCACTCTTTCCACTGTCCATCGATGTGGCAAAATCTCTGATTTTGTCTTTGCTTTCTAATGTCAAACACCGTTGAAGTCCTGTTGCCAAACCTCTGGCCACATCAACAAGCTTGTCACCATAATTGAGTGCTTCAAGCTCTCACAGTTTCTGATTAATGTCCAGAACAGAATGTTTTTGCTTAGCCATAGTCTTCAGTCTCAAACTGTAAGATGGTGATTATGTGTAAAGAGGTGGGTTTTGAATGTGAATGCAACAGTGATTAGTGAGGTATTAACTTAATTAGCTATTACTGCACTAAATCACTTACTGTATAAGCACAGGTACTGTAATGTAGCCACATACAGCTATAGCCACAAACAACAAACAGCTCATTGTCACTTCATTGATAAGAGTGGGGACTCAGACTAGTATCAGTTAACTAAGGCTTTTGGATTTTAATGTTTGGATAACCGAGGTTATACCAGTACTGTAATATGATTTCTTAGAGTTGTTGCTAAAGATTTATATTTTGTCAGAGTCTGATGTTCTGAGGTAATAAATTCCCAAAACTACTAATTCAATAATAAAAAGATGCCTATCCAACATTTTTGTGACACTTTCGCAGTTTAAAACATAAGTGTTCCATAGACCTAGTTTTTGTATTCAACAAGGAGTTTTTTCAACTGTCAGTTTTAACTTAACTGGTACATGTTCATTTGTCATCTTCAATGCTCAACAGCCAGGTGTTGATTAATTCTTTGTTGTAGTGATGGTGCCCAGCATGTGGGCATACCCATGTCACTGGCATTGCAGTAGACCCTCATACAGTTGATGTACCATGATGATGTATGTCTCTTGTGTTATGTTCAGAGAGTTGTATGTTATTTGTCTTACCTGATAATGGCTGTCTCTGCTTATTTGTGTTGCCTTGCCCATTCCACTGTTTGTGGAGGGGAATGTGGAGTTAGGGTTGGAAACCTAACACCGCATTTCCACAGTTTTGTTACTGTAATATGAACCCTAACTGATGCATAACTAAAGTTTTTTTGCAATGAATTTCTTTCCTTTTGAAATAGTATAATGATAAAATTATTCAATTTTCAGAGCACAGGGCCCTCTAGGTCCCGTGCATTTAACTATCCATACTTTTTAACACACTGTAATTGTATCCTTAATAACAATTGGAGCCTATACATATTTGAGTGTGCCAGCACAGGGCCATCCGAACTCTGCAGTGTCATGCACCCATAGGGCTACTGCTCCAATAACTCTATAATGACATTCCTATTTGTATGTGTGAGTGTACAGTAGCCTTTAGGCACATGAAAAGGGACATCTCTGTGACAAGGCCTTCACACACATGTAGTTGCACACCAGACACAGAGAGCATTTTAATCTCTGGTAACAAAGAAACACCTCTTCTACTATTATTTTTTCACAAATTGCAAAATTGAATAGTTTTCTGTAGTTGCTTTTTTCACAATTTGTGATAAGGCAAATTATTGTTTGCAAACCATGAAAAAAGAACCTGTGTTGTGATTCCTTTGTTGAGAGTTGTAGAAGAACAACTTTTTCGAAAATTGCAAAAACAATTTATATTGCAATTTTTGCACTTATAAAAAGGATTTGGTTTGTTTAAAAATCTAATTTGTGAGTGGAATATATGAAAATTGTCTCCACAATATTATTCTGTGTGCACTAATTAGATAAACAGAAGTGGTGATATGTGTGCTAACTGATGCATTTGAGAATCTTTTCACCATAAATATATTTTGTTTTGATAATTTAGCTATGAGACATAAAAAAGCTGAAGAAATAATTTTCATAATATGATTTGTTTTAATACAATATTAAGCAACACTGTACACTGAATCAGTGTTGTGTATTATATTACAGACATTTCAAATGCTGTTGTTTCTTAGGTCAAAGTTCATGCAACATGATTGTACCCTTCTATGGCACAACAGCACTCTAAAACCTGTACACCATCTACAAGTTAGTTGACTTTTGAAAGCAAAAGAATGTCAATGCACATGTGACATAATGTTATAAAACAGATAAAATACAGCTAAGCCAATTTTATGTACAAGGACTGTGTTGTACCATATGTGAGAATAAGACATGACAAGGTGTGGTTTATGGCTTGATAAAAGCATGCCCCAGGTGTGTATGAGGCATGAGGCACTTGGGCTGAGTGACTTAGCACCTGGGAAGTGCTCTTATCACAACCACACCTTGGAGTGTCTTATTCCACTTATAAAATGGGCACTGTATTTTTGTAAATAAAAGTAGAAACAGAGTTGTGTAGTTTTAAGTTGAACACATTTATTTGACAACAGTCTTAAAAATAAGATAAAATAGTTCCTAAGTTGATTCATTAGCAATCACTGAACAGTTAAATGACATTGGATTAAAAGTGTTAACTACTTGTTTTAAATAAAAGGTCATATAGTGCTTGAGGAACATAGGATCCATTTCACACAGAGGGAGAGGGTGGTTTCATTGTAAGGGATGTAAGAGCAAGCTGGCAGTTTGTGCTGACTGATGTGGACAATTTTAGTAGGCACGAGTGTCTGCTCCCCCACACACACACACACAGACACACAGACACACACACAGAAAATCAAGCAAAGTACGTTTAGTTTACTTTATTTTTTTGTTTTACTTACGAGTATTTCTTGCTTTTTCTGTTATTGTGCTCTAGTCCTGTTGCATCTCCCACCTGCTCACTCGCCCACCCATCACAACACTGAATTCACGCGAAAATTACTGTATCTGCCTCCTCATCATTTTAAATACAGCATTTGTGATAAATAACACTGACCTCCACTTCACTAACATCATTTCTGTCATGTCTCTTCAAAGAACTTGCTTCCAATCCATTGGCGTCCGCGTGCTGTAAGCCTTCTTTCTTTTTTTCTTGCTATATGATAGACTACGTGGTTAATTTGAATGAGACCAAGTGGGAGCGAGTATGTCGTGAGTCGGCTGCTGTAGACAGCAGTTTTCTTTACTAGTGCTTTGCTGAACTAATCGTGCCATTTGAAAAGAGTACGTTTCATTTTTTTAAAAGAATGAAGGCTCTTAATTATTTAAATGTTTTATAGTAGAGGCAATTTTCAAGTGATTTAAATGTAATGTTGCATAGTGACAGCACGCGGACGCTGGCGGATTGAAGCAAGTTGTTTGAAGAGACGTGACAGAAATGATATAGGTGAAGCAGAGATCAGTGTTATTTATCATAAATGCTGTATTTAAAATGATGAGGAGGCAGATACAATCATTTTCGGCAATGAGTTCAGTGTTGTGACATGGCAGGCTGACGGCGGGTGGGAGATGGAACGAGAGACTAAACACAACAGCAGAAATCTTTTGTGAAGTGACATGCATTGATCTGTGGATGCAGTGTGTCCTGCTTGGCATAAGAAGTACCAGCTGCCATGTATATCAGCTGATAAGGACACGGCTACTGGTACCTGTTAGCCAATCAGGTTGCAAGTTTGGTCTTACCCATTTTATAATGTACTTCTAATTCACAATGATGTGTCAAGCTTTCATCTCAAGGTGATACAGAATGTCATGGCATCTCTGATAGGACACAGCCTTCATGCACAGTTGGCCACCCAATATTGATTCGCTCCTGTACTGTTAATATTTCCATACTCTAAGATACTAGCTGTATTTTTGTACTATGTCACATTGTTTCTTAAAGTATACATTAAGAAATTATGACCTGTGAAATCATGTAAGAGAAGTGTAATACATTATTTTGCCACACACATTAATAGTAACATTTGTAAATGCTACAGAAAACAACATTTTAAATGTAGTTCAGATTGTAATGTGATATGAAGACAGACAAAATCACAAGCAGTTAAGTTTGAAAAAAAATATTTATTTGAAAAAAAAATTCAAATTGGCCCAAACTAGAACAATGTTTCTGGAGGGCAAAAAACAAGTGAAAGAAAAATAAAACTAGACAAAACAGAAGGACATTGCAGCTGTCATGCTGAAAGTAGGAGTAACTGCACTTAGAAAATTCCCTGCTCAACCCCTCAACAAAGGCGGTCCTATGAAACACAGGAGCATAAATTGAGCTGCATATGAGATAAGCATCTGGTTTTACAAAATGTAAATATAGATATTTAGAAACAAGAACAATAACATTTAACAATTATTTCAAATACAAACAAAACTTTTACTCTACTAAGAACACCACATGATCACTGAGTGATACTATTGTAAACATGTTGTACAAGTAGCACATAAGAAAGAACAACATGGGGTCATAATGTTGAAGACATTATGCCGCAGCAATATACCACACTGCCAAAACAGTGCAATACATTGCCAGCAGCATAAGTCTTTGTTTTGCACGGATCTCTGCCACCTCACCCCATTACAGGGGCAGTGCCCAAATCTCCCAATAAAATAACTAACTCCAGGGAGGTTAACAGTTATAGTTGCACAAAGTGTGAACAATTAATAAATCCATGTGTCTGGGACCAGGAATCAAAAACCCGTCCCAAACACACTGCCTGCCTCTTTGCTGCCAGTGGCTCATCCTGTCGAGCCATGGCAGCTGCTCACTAGTTGAGATGCAGTGAATTTAAATTTCACTGGTGAAGTGCCCTGAAGTGGTCACTTCATGTTAATTTTCCGCTATGTGGAGTGCCCATTTTAATCCTCACTTCACCACTTTGCATTGTAATTACGACTTCATGTTGTGCACTCCTCCTTATTCCACTTTAAGGTGGAGTGAGAATTCACAGGCAGCACACACACATCACATGGATTACACAGTGTAGGTTACATGCTTCAGGCAGGCAGACAGGAGGTTATGGGCAAAACACTCTCCATCGTGGGCTGATTCACGCTTTGCATGGATGTGAAAATGACAAATGGCTCAGCTCTGTGAATGGCCAGGGCTGGGGTATGGATGTGTGATGAAGAGGAGGAACTGGTGACAAGTCCACAAATTAAGTTATTTTCTCCATTTTACGTACAGTGGTTGATGTAACACTTGCCCTAAACATACCGCATTGACCACCACTGCTGCTCTGACCACCATTTGACAAGATTTCTAAATCATAATCCTCCCCTCATCATGCCTGTAGTAATCCTCTGGTGTTATTTCATCACTACTGCAGACATTCCTACTTGGTCTTACACTCATGGAAGGGATAATATGCTCAGTAAGGATGATGATGAGAGTGAACACCCCACTATGGCATTAGCTGCCATCTGGTGCTGTGTCCACAGTGCCATGCGCCTATTCTTAAGATGTGTATGCTGGCCCCCCCATGTGCCCAGATGACTCCTTTTACCTCAGCACACACACACACACACACACACATATGGAAAGCTGGAAAATTTCAACTGACGATCATTTGCAACTTGACAAAAATCCCAAACAAGGGATTGTGATCCCTACTTTAACATGTCCCTGATGCTGCATATTGGACTCTGGTTTTTAACCCCTGAAATAGGGAATATGCCACATGATTTTTCAGGCTGGACACACTTGGACTCAACTGAGCCCCACTACTACCTATGATTATTACTGGGTCATCATCATTATCATCAACAGGAACCACTAAATCACAACTTTTGGAGAAGGGGATTTAACACCAACAGACCCAGACACAGCCACCTTGACTTTCTTTTCTCTGGTTCCCAACAGAGGTCACTGACATCATCATCATATTCATCAACATCATCCGCATCCACATTTTCAGCTTGATGCTGCCATGTTGGGAACATGTTACAACCACAGCATCATCATCATCATCACCTGATATTTTACACACACTTTGAATCATTGGATGGCAAAGGCATGACCTCAACAGTGCTGGGAGAAATGTGACATTGTGAGTTATCATTGCTATCATCGCTGGGATCAGAATCGTGTTCAACTACTATGGAGATGTTAACAGGAGTATGACATCATCTGTATTGTGAGTCATAGCTTTAGACTCAATTATATTTTTGAAATGGTTAACTGGTCAAGTAGAACTTAAGGTAGCAATACTCATGCCAGCAGAAACTGCACTAACATCACCAGTTGGGACAACATCATCTCCTCCAACTATGAGAGAAGCTACAGATTGCACTGCAAAAACATTGATAAAGAAATCCCTTTATTGACATCAGCTATGCACTTTGCATACTACCACACCCAAGGACAATCTTGCCACTGACAGCAGTGCCATTGCCAGAAACAGCTTTGCTTGCATATCTCTTTGCAGGCATTTTGGGGATCACCAAGAAAATTCTAAACAAATTTAGATTTCTGAACTTTCAGTCTGGGCTGTGAATGTGAAGCCAAAAAACAACAACTGTGGCTTGCAGATGGAGATTGGACACTAAACAGATGCAAAAGCACAGACATATTTAGATTGCACTGTACAATCAAGAAGAGATGCAGACACAAAGTCACAACAACACCTTGGTGAGGAGCTGCACGCTGCGGCTGAGGAGAAGTGACAGAGAGGTTGTACAACTATGATCAGACTATCTTTGTAAAGGCATGCCACTGCAAACATAATTGTACATCTTACCGGATTTTCTTGTGTTCCTTTCTGGCCAGCAAAGCCTTTCAGACTGTTTCTTGTTCCTGCAGGAGGAAGGCATTCAGTGGCTGCTGCATTCTGAGGACAAGGGCTCTTCAGAAAGGCCTGAAGCCTGACTGGCAAGCCTGAAGGATAAAGGATAAAGGACAAGAGCTGTAAAGCTGTAAAAGCTGTAAACGCTTGAAACTGGTTGACGGTAGCTTGTTGGTTGATATCCAACTTTGTCTTTATCCTCATTTCATGGTCATTTTCTCCACTTTCTACATTTTGTATCTATATTCTGTGTTTCTGAATTTTACTTTGAAAAGCTGGGAGCTACGGATTATTGAACGCTGCTGGAGAACGCTGCTGAAGAATGGGAAATTGTGAAACTTTGAGTGCTAAATGTTGATTTTGCTTCCTACATACCAAGAGGAGGTGGTTTGGCTCAGATATAAAACTGTGGGCAAATGTTTTTACTTTTACTTTTAACACTTTAGTGGATAATTTTTAAACAGTTTTAGACTTGTTTGTCTAGTATTTCTAACACCTGGGAAGGCATATAGGCACACAGGCATCTGGTATATAGCCCGCACTCAGTGAAATAATGAAACCTTAAAAATCTGTATCCGTCCTTTTGTGAAAACTTGAACCTCTGCGAATACATGGGCTACAGATATTCTGCGACATTCTGTGAACAGTAATGGCTACCGAATTTGGCTGTCAGGATCCAGCATTGTCTGGATTCCATGCTACATGTTTTCCACCTCCTTAAATCTCATAGTTTTAGTTTCCAACTTAATGTTAACTTACTTATTTTAGTTATTTGAATAGATGTGAGGGAGTTAGAACTGGCTGAAAATTCTCCAACCTAAAACGCTGTTTGTATTTGGCCTGATCGGATGGACTACAGTGAAGTTGCTTAGTTGTAACTAATTGAACATATTGTTTCCTATTGGAATTAGGAGGATTTTGGTTTTCATTTAGATTTTTGTTTTGTTTTCAAGCTGTATTTTTGCTCTGGGTTTTGGTTTCACGCCATTAGTTGCCGACAGCTTAGGATAATGGGCTGAATCACGTGTGCAGGGTAGATAAAAGTGTGCATGTTGGTGAAGGTAAAAGATCTACTCACATACAGCTTGGGGAAGACATGATTGTGGCACTCCATGTTTCTAAGATTCTGTTTTATGTCATCTTGCTTCTATGAAAGGTAAATCCTTGTCACTTATGATGTAATGTGTAATGTGTTTCACCTTTAATTTCTGAGTCTTACAGTTTTCAATATTATATTATAGCACAAATGTATCAGAAGTATCATCATTTGGAGTATAATCCTGCTGTTTGAGTGGACTTTAGCTTGTTTGGTATGTATTCTTTCTTTTGAAGAATTGGTACCTGAGTGGTACTTGCTAATCCAATAATGGTGAAGTAAGTATTGCACACTTAGTTGGTTATTTCTTTGAGTAATATGTTATCAATGCAGGATAGTTTTCTGAACAAATTATTTTACTAATGTTATTATTGTAGAGTCAAGTTTGGTGTTTGGTTTTTCTTTTGTTTTGTTTGGATATTGCATGCTTAAATCGTTGTTTTAATTTATTTCAGAGTAGTTAGCCTTTAGCTTTACTTTGAAGGCCCCATAAAGAGCTTATCAATTGAAAAGGTGATAAAGGTGTTAAAGATGTGTTCCTCTGTGCATGCAGAAACAAGAAGAAAATATATACAGGAAAGACGGAAGTCTGAAATCATTGAAGAAATCAGGATTTTTTTTTATTTCTTGGTTAATTTTGTGTGCTCTGTGTGTCCCCGCATAGAAAGAATAGCTTTAAAGTATTGTGCTATAGAAGTGATAATGCAATCTAAAGAACTAAGGACATATTGTCGTAAGACGACTAAGGCTAAAGGAAAATTGTGCTGTTAAATCACTTAAATCTCATTTTGATCAAAAGATAACTCAGTTGCTACACTCTAATTGTAATCAAATTAAGTTAAGAGGTAATAAAATGATAGTTAAAGTGTTTAACCTAAAATTAACATTGTCTCCTGCTAAGTCAAGTGAGTTGAGATTGGAGAGAACTTGTCCATTATTAAAGGAAATTAGAAGGCTGGAGGATAATTTACAATGTCATACTGTAGAAAATGATTCAAGGAAATAAATTGATATGACAGGTCCCGACCTACACATATCTGATCTAAACGCTCCTGATAAGCAACCAGAAATTAGGCATTATAATAAAAACATAGAATTTGATGGCAGATAAGGACTGCTTGGCCCTCTCAGTCTGCCCATTTCCTTTCTGATGGATAAGCTGCTGATTCTAGTTAATCAACAGCTTACTTGTCTCCTTTCCAAGGCCCTTTAATAAGGACTCAATTGATAATGCCTCTAGTGTGGTTATGTTGGAGGATGATAACATGGCAATGGATGATAATAGAGCTGATCAGTATAATGAGAACATGGTTAGTCTGGATCTAAGACAAGAAAGTGTCCTTAAAGCAGACACAGAGGCTGTTAAGTTTGCAAAACAGATTGATTTACAGGTTAGTTAACACTTTAGCAAAACAAATTTTTACAAAGATTTGAGTCCTTTTGACACCTTACATAACCCCGAAAGTTAAATAGCATCAAATAGTAAATACTGGCACATATGGAAGGGTTAACTTCCTGTGTCTTAAGAGCAGAAAAAGTTGATCTCATGAATAAATGCAAAAGTTAGAATGGAGAAAGGAGATAACAACTAAATTAGAGGAGGTCAAAAGAGATTGTATTTGGTAATGCTCAATTACTGGAATTGATCACTCTCTTTCATCTATTCTTTGATTTTCATCCTTTCAACCATCTGCAAACTGGGGAGGAAAAGAGGATGGATGGTAGAGAACCATAGTGAATTGGGAGAGAGGATAATGGTTTAATGATGGAGGGTGTGGTCAAGAGAAGACTACAAAGTGGTTATGTCCCTGATGGGGATAAGGAATTAAGAAGTACCACAGCCATAGAAGGAAAAGGACACAAGCAGAAAATGTCTGATATAGTGAGTGACAAGGTAAAAACATAAAACAAAATCTATCCAGATGATAACTGAGGAAATTGGCAATAGATAAAGAAGAGAAACAGATCTATTAATTGGTGAATTGGAGCAAAGGAAATTGAGTTATAACAAAATAGGGTATCTATAAATACTAAAGATCCTGGACAAGTTAAAAGAGATCTGCAGAAATGGCAAAGGAATAAGAGGAATAAAACAAGGAATATAGTATTAAATAGAACTGAGAAAGAGCAAGAAAGACCAATAAAACAGCACGCCAAAAACAGGGTAAATTACAGTAAGGATAGAAGTAAAGATAATAAAAGTTTTAATATTGATAAAGGCATAAAAGGTTTACCTAAATTAAGTGAAGTAGAAAGGAAAGGTTAATCTCAGCTGGGGTATTGCTGCCTACAATTTTTATAACAGGAATGCCGAAACATAGAAATGAGAATACTTTATACTGGCTAAATTGGCAAAGTATAATCTTATTAAGGGAGTTTATGGTAAAAAGATCAACTGGCAAGAAATTAGGTTAGTTTATAGGTATCAAGTCAGACCACATCAAGGATGGTTATGTGTTGTTTTAAGAAATGCAGATAAGTGAAGGATATATTGAAAGAAAAGATAAGTTTTGGGACTTAGGATACTTCTTCATTCAACGATTATAACAGTTATGGATGATTTGGATGAACTAAAAGGTAAACATGTAACAAGGGTACAGATTAATAAGAAAGATAGTGCCATAGTTAAACAACCTAGAATTACAGCTTTTATGAAACCAATTGAAACAACTCATATATTAAAAGGAAGATAACAGAGTGTGCTATGAGAAGAGGTAGGAAACAACTTGGAGCATGTAGTAACCTCGGTGGTCCTGGATTCTGATGAAAGCTGCAACAGTGAAACTGAAGAGGGCAGGACCTTGTCTGTGGCTAGTGATAGTAGATCCTACAGTCTAACAAGGTAATCAATAACGGAGAGGTTGTTGAAGAAGAGCAGTGATAGAGGCATAGAGTTAATCTCTTGAAATGTTGCCAGTATGAAAGAGAAAATTGAGGATAAAGTTTGCTTAGATTGGATTTCCAAATTTCCAGTACTGCTCTTCCAAGAAACCTGATGGGTAAATCGGATGAAATATGGTTGAATGGTTACACAACTTGGTCTTCGCCAGCATATAAATCCTCAAAATATGGTAGAACTAAAGATGGTCTAGCTATATGTATTACAATTACTCCAGAAATGGTTGGGGAAGGCAGAGTAATGCAAAGTCATTTTTATCAATGGACTTTGCATTCCTCATTGTGACACAAAGTACTCCGCTTTTGCTGCTGATTACTCTGCAGATTCTGTATACTCCACAAATTGCTTCACAGAGCAAATTTGGGGCCACTTCACTCACCTCTACTTGCCAGCCCACTGTTCCAGCAGAGGCCTTATCCTCTGCCTGGGAGAGTGAGAGGGTGCACTACTGCGCCTACCGCTTTTGCAGTTTTGCACCCTTTGCGCCTTCCCCACTGCATTGTTTCTGTTATGTGTTATGTTGTGCGCTCTAAGCGCATCGTACATATTGACCCAGTAGGAGAAAGAGCACATGCACATCATAAAACTATTTACATTACATTTTAACTGTAACTTTACTAATTATGTAGAACTGCTAAGAGAAACTATTAAGAACAATGCCAGTAAATACATAACAAAAATTTCAGTAAACTGTGAACAGGACATGCTTCCACTGTGATATTACTTGCAAATTGATACTATAATCAGTGGAACAGTAGAACACATTTAGTTCGAAACACTTTCGACAATATATTTTAAATATAAGAAAGAGATGGCATATCAGAACCTTTATATACAACTGTAACATTAATAACCGTCAATATATAAATACTGTACAATCTATTGTCTTGTGCTGGTTTGAGTACAGTAATACACTTAGTACTACTTAGTTAAGAAACATTATTAAACATAGTACAGAGGTGTTGGCATCACAGAGAAGTGCTGTCACTTAAGTGGCCTTCAATTCCACACAACACAGAGCTATATTTCACAGCTCTCCTCAGGATTCCCAGAGCGGGTTCCAACTTCTGTGCTAGCGGTCCAGCTGAACACAGCTGGTCGAAGGGTGTTCTCAGCCTGCCCTCAAGAGCAAGGATCCAGGTACACTTTGGGAAAGTAGCTCCAATCCAGCTTTAAGCCGAAACTCAGTTGGTGGATGGTGCCTGAATTTGAGTCTACTATAGGCTGATTCAGCACTCTGCCTCTTCCTGATTGACTTCAGCTCCTGGGGATTTGAACTGCCGACTTTTCCATTAGCAGATTATATCTTCTAGCCACTAGAGGGCTGTACAGTTCCTCCATCTGCACATTATGCAACTCTACCACTAGAGGGCTTTGGTAACCACACCAAAGTTGCTAAGATTTATATAGTGTCTGCTCACTCATACACCAAAATTGCTGGTCCTGTAAAGTGGATCTACTTTAATGTCTCTGGGCTTAATCCAAAGGTAATACTAAGGCAAAATTAGCAAACTTTATAAAGTTTCTGTTCACCCCTACACCTAAATTGCTGACCTTATAAAGGTGAATCTGATTGCAGGACCCTTGCTCTAACACCTTTTTCTGTTTGTTTTAAACTAATGATGGCCAGTCAAGCCCTGTTAGTACTGACTGTCAGCCTGGTTCTACTATCTCTGAGTGTATTCACAATAGATGTTTCACCAGACCTACATCTGCAAGGGAGTATAGACCTGATGACTTCACTTACTCAAACAAGATAATCCAGCCAGATAGGTACATTGAGGCTATCCCAGCACTCCTCCCAGGATTCCTTATCTACTCCACCATAGCATCAGCAGCAAAATGGTGGCATCTTTATGGTTATCTAATCCTCAATTTGTGCTTCATAAAGATTGTAGCTGGTATTATTAACCCTTGTGCTGTCTGGAAACATTGAGCTAAACCCGGTCCTATACCCAGTCAAGTATCCATAAGCAATGTCGGTTATGGCACCAAGGATCTGCACACTGTTCACCTAAATGTTAGACATCTTCTCCACAAACCATGCAGAACTTGATGCTTGGGTCAACAGCTACCAGTCTGATGTTCAGTGTATATCAGAGACATGGCTAAAGCCCTTGATACCTTATACCTGCTGCCTACCTCCTAATTACAACTTTCTAAGCTGGGATAGGCTACCCTCTAAATGTGCAGGGGTGGCAATCTATTTCAAAACCACCTTAACCTATCCCTAGTGACTGATAACTATACTTCTAAATGTGAGTCACTACATACCATCCTAACCCTAGGGGCAAAGAAGCTTCACATTATATGTGATTACAATCCTCCCAAAGGTGGACAGTGTGGTCTGGAGGATTTACTGAACCACAGTGCCTCAACAGCTGGGCAGAATGAACCATTCATCCTTGGGGACATGAATATAAATTGGTTGACTAAATCCCATGGTACCCTTCAATCCCTGAGTGCAGAGTTACAATTCACAATAGGTCATACACTGACCCAACAAGAGAAGTTCTAGCACCTCATTGATTGGGTCATGATGAATCACATAGATAGAGATGTGGCTGCAGGAACTCTGCCAGACACATAAGCGATCACCCCTGGTCTTCTGTGTATGGAGTCACTCAGTAATCTCCATATCTCCCCATGCTATATATCATTCCTGGACTATGCAGATCTAAACCAGGCTCACTTTCTACATGATATCGCTATGATTGACTGCTCACCTATCTACTGGGCCCAGAACACCGATGTCGCTTTAACCTTTTTCTAAGTAAGTTTTTATCACTTCAGGATAAGCATACCCCTTTTCTCACTTGCCGGTAAGCAGTAAGCAATCCAAATGGTTGCACAAGGACTTGCTTGCATCACTCAAGTCTAGGGACAAATGTTGGAGAAAATTCAAAACTTCGGGCCTCCAAGTGGACTTTATTTCTATAGGAACAGCACATAAAGTGTAAGAAGCAAATCAGGCTTGTAAAAAGCCAATACTGTAAGGGATTATTAGTGGATGCGGCTGGTAAACCCAGGAAATTTTGGTCACACATAAAAACCTTCCTCAGATCCAAGCAATCCCACACTACAAATGACATGATACTGAATGAGTCCACTGCTCAGATCCATACATAATAGCAAACGCTTTCAACAATCACTTCAGACCTCTCCAAATATACTACTGCCTTCCCACTGCACCTCTACTCCTAATACCTCCTCCCAAATGGTATGCCTGTGGACCACCATTCTACTTTAAATCTGTCTCCAAAACAGATGTACTAAGCTATTCAATGCTATAACGACAGCACTGCTGTTGGGTCTGGCTGCCTGGAACCTAAGCTCCTCAAGCTGGCTGCCCCTTCATTGCAGGGCCACTATCTAAAATCTTCACTATGTCCCTTAGTGAAGGAGAAAGCAAATATCTGGAAAATGGCCAGAGTAGTGCAGGTCTTTAAAAAGGTGACAAGAAGGATTTAGCAAACTATGCCTCCTCCTGCTCATCGCTACTATACGCTGATGATCCTATCTCTATACCAGCTCTGATAACATGCTTACTCTCCACCACAATCTATCAGGGACTTCCTAAATGTACACTCCTGGATCACTAGCCATAGGCTGGTTCTCAATGCTAGCAAGACTCAGGCTATGTTTTTGGCTTGCCTACCAAACTAAAAATAGTCATGAACTCTTCAAAATAGTTAGTGTGAATAGTACCCCTTTGGAAGTGGTAAATTTGTTTAAATACCTGGGTTCTACTCAATGGATCCCTTAACTATCAGATCCATATTACTACTGTGTGTAATGCAGTCAATCTAAGCTAGTGCTAGCTTACAGAACTAGCCACATTCTCACCCCTTCCATGAGGTTGGCAAATTGCCAGAGGAATTCTTCTCCATCCCTTGCATATGGAACTTCAGTCTATGGCAATGCATCTAAAACCTCCTACACAAGTGGGACATAACCTATAATAATATATGTTGATATGCCTCTACATCCCCTAAGTTAAAACATCACTGCCTGCTCTATGCAGACCTCTCCAGCTCAACATGGCTATAGAAAAAGGCACAGCACTTCTACTGCCCTAGTTGTGGTCACCTCTGAAATCAGGTCCACAACCAACCTAGGCAAACTGACTGGAGCTATCTTCATGGATCCTCTAAAGCCTTTGACTGGGCTGACCACTCACTCTTGTGCTCCTCTCTGGGCTTTGTGCCTCCCCTCTGTCCATGTCTGGTTCACTAACTACCTCTCGGGAGACAGCAATATACATACTTTAACAAGGCCTGCTCTGATCCATCCGCAGTGACCTGTGGAGTCCCCAGGGCTCTGTCCTTGGACCTATCCTGTTTTCCCTCTTCATAAATGAGCTGCCCTTGGCCTCAGTCCATGGGCACACCACCTATACAGTATGTGGACAACCTCGTCATCCTGGCTAGCTCATGGACATCCAGAACATCAACCATTGGTTAAACCATGATTTCAACCAAATTCTGACCTGGCTTGAGGCCCATAAGCTAACCATTAACTTTAAAAGACTCTGACCATGCTCTTTGGCCAAGACCAAGGCCTGCTCTGCTCCTCTAAAAATCATAGTAGCTGATGGTTCCCCTTGTTTAGGAGGACACGGTCAAGTACCTGGGGTTACCCTTGACCTACAACTGGATCATGCATTGCACATTCACAACACCTGCAAGGCAACCAATAGCAAGTTGGGCCTGGCATACAGAGCTAAAAATGTCTCACACCAGCTGCATGGCTCGCCTTATCCAGGGGTCCTCCTACCCATCTCTGCTATGGCACGGTATCCTTTGCCCAAGTCCCAAAATCCTGTCTCTCCAAATGGGACACAGCGTACAACAACGTATGCTGCTTTGCACTCTCTGCTCATCACCTCATGCACCATTGTGATCTATAATCCTGGCTGGAGTGGCTTCCCGGAGAGTCACTTGCACCTTCATCCTTGGCAATTTCATATCACAACATCATCAGAACGGCCATCCCTCCAGCACTCACCACATCCCTCAAGCCAGCAAATCCTCCTACCTCCTGCAATCCAGCGACTCTCAGGTCCTCTTGGTTCCTAAAACCCACACCCAAATGGGTGATCGGGCTTTCTCAGCCCACGCACCTAGGCTGTGGAACTCCCTGCCAGTCAGTACCCGCCTCCCTCCCACCACTGCTTCAAAGCCTTCCTATGGGGCTTCCTAAAATCAGCCTCCATCTGTCTCTGCTCCTGAGCCTCTATAACCCAGTCCCAACTGCTGGGCGATGAGTCCCTGGCTGCCGCAAGCACTTTGTCCTTCTGGATGGCTCATTGCCATCTGAGGTACCTGGCTGACCCTACGTAGACATCTGACTGACCGTGCCTGTACTATGCTGTTTATCTATCTCCTGATGTTACTATGTGCCTGATGATCTTGTATGTACCCCAATTAGCCTGCTTGTAATGTACCATCTCGTGCTGATTCTTTGGGCTGTCTGTTGACATCTGTTGCCCCTGCCTGTATTAAGATGCTTACTACTTCCAGATGTATTTTATGTGCCTGATGCTATTGTATGTACCTTGTATTTGCCTGACGCTCATGTTTGTGCCTTGTAATCCTCCAGGGTTGCACCTGAAAATAGGCACTTGGCTGACCAGTGTGCTTACCTGGTTAACAAAAACAAATAAATAAATAAATGAATTAAAGGAGAAGTCCACCCAAAACTTGAAAAAATATATGTCGTGCAGAGTGTTTTAATTTGTATGTGAAGTTCTAGTGTTTCCTTCCCTCTGACTAGTATCAGGAGTTTTTACTAAATTAACCTGCTAGCTTTGGGATAGTTTACGACCCTGGAGCTCCATATCAAACAGCTTAATTGTATTCCTTTGTCCTACAATGCACCTTGTTTCATGTGATGGTGATGTAGCATAGACCATAAATCCAGCAGAAAGCATTGCTTTACAATCAGTTCATAACAGTAGAGATGGCTATATTTTAAAATCTATATAATCAGCTTGGTGACCACTCATTGTAAAGGTTTTACTGTCCTGAAATACTCTGCTGCTGGTAATTTTTGTGGGGCTTATAAAGCTTCCAAGATATTTAGTTTGTTTGGCATATGTGTGCTAAATGTTGGTATCTCTTACATCACTGTCACATGAGACAAGATGCACTGTGGGAACAAGAAATACAATTAAGCTGCCAGGGATGAAGAACCCTAGGATCGTGAAACTAGCATAAAGCTAGCAGGCTAATTTAGAAAAAGTCCTAATACCAGTCAGAGGGAAGGAAATGCTAGAACTTCAAATACAAATTAAAACACTCTGCACAACATATATTTTTCAAGTTTTGGATGGACTTCTCCTTTAATTGGCCCTCTCCTATAGTCAACCAGCCCTTGCTCTTGGGGCCCCTTCTGGATGGAATTCTGAGGTCCAGTATGCCTAGTTCTCTCACTGCTGCTCTCACCCGCAGACCACCTCCTATGGTCTCCGTTCTGCTGATCTTTCCTTACTCCACATTCCCAGATGTTAACACTTCCAAAGGGAAAATAGTTTTTCCTATGTGGCCCCAGTTACTGGAACTCACTGCTCCTTGAAATATGCCAATCACCTAGCCATGCCTCATTTAAAAGAGGCATCGCCTCTCGCTTATTGAGAGTACACAGTGTAATTGTTTTGAACCACCCTAGATTCCTGACTTCCCATGCTATTACTGTGTTGGTGTCCTCTTCCAGTACTTACACCTCATAGTTTCTACTTGTCTTACCGCCTTTTCTACCCCACCTCTTACACATCCCTCCCTACCCTACTTTCTCCCCATGAGGCCTATCATTAATCCTTCCTACCTGTTGCTCCCTCTTTGGTGCCATATTCTTTATGTTATAGCCAGTTTTGTAGAATAGAGTTGATATCTAGATTGATAATAAACTGTTATATGAGCACTTACCTTCGTTGTGCTTTGATATGAATTGTCTGTATTGTCTCCTGGTTACACCAATTGCTCAAACGTTATCCATTTTACTATATCCTTAAATGCTATAGTATAATATGCACTTAGTTTCACTTTGCTATGAAGTACATTGGAACTTTTCTCCAGTCACCTCAAATTGCTCAAATTGTTATCCATTTTAATTGTATTCCTAATATGTTGAACGCCTGTATTTATTTATTTATTTATTTATTTATTTGTTTTTGGTAACCGGGTGAGTGCACTAGGCATAGCAATGCCTATTTTCAGGCACGACCCGGAGAAGACAGTTAAACATACAATGAAACATACATGTGACGAGCACATGAAATTGGTGGAACACAGTGAGGAATGGTAGCTAACAACAACAACTGGACAGTAGGATCAAAGAGCAGTTAACATTTGGAATAAATAGGGAGGGTTACAATGGAGGCAAAATTGGAGAATACATTTAGGTAACATAAACAACTGGAGTTACATGGTGAGTGAAGCTGACATTATCAAGGTTGAGCAAAACACAGTACAGTAAGTGCCTAAATTGAGGGTGAGAAGACAAGAGAGAGAGAGAGGTGGAGAGAGTGAGGGATGTGGGGAGGAGAAAGGGGAGGGAGGAGAGATGGGTAGTGGGGATGTGGGAAAAGACATGGAGGAGGAAAGTATTATAGTGAGAGAGGGAGAATGATGAAGTTTAAGGTGGCTTGAAACAGGTGCATTGGCTGACTGATTGTAGATGTGCCCGTGCTCTAGTTTTAAGGCTAGTATGGGTAGGTGCTTCACTGAATATTTGGAGGTAGCGTAGGTTCTAATATTTTGGGGCCATATGTGCAAAAGTGCGTGAGCCCATGTTGGTTTTACATCTGGGAATGTGGTAGGGGGCTAGGTCCACAGATCAGAGCTCATAGGACAGGGATGGACGGACCAGACAGGTGAGAGAAGATGGAGTGCTGGTGCAGACTGTGTTGTCAATAAGAGACCCCAGGGAGTGGAGCCGAGGGCTAGAGGGGCAAGGTCAGTTAAGGTCAGAATAGAGTTGGCAATGGTGTGTGAAGCGAGGATGCGAGGCATACCTGCAGATATTGTTATAGGTGGTGTCCTCATTTATGGAGGGAGGATTTGGAGGCAGATAGATATGTGACTGATCCATAAGTCAGGGCGGGAGTAGAAAGCCTTGAGCCACAGCGAGTCTTGCCAAAGGAGTAAGGGTATAGCTGGTACGGTAAGCACTACCTAACCTTGCATTTACAGACTTACAGGTGTTTGTTATGTGTAGGTCAAAGTTATGGATTCATCCAGAGTGATGCCCAGGTATTTGAGGGATTTGGTACTACTAAGTGAAGAGCCGGTACAGGTGATTTTAGGCATCAGGGTATGTTTTGAGTTTGGCAGGTGAACCAAAGAGCATGGAATGCATCTTACTAATGTTGTTAATGAGTTTATTCTTCTATCAGCCACGACTGAATGGCCGTGAAGTCTAAGTTAAGAGATTGGTTGATGTCAAGTGGGTTCCTTGAACTGTGATAGATTACTAGGTCATCTGCATAGAGGAGGGTTGAGCAGGTTGAGGCAAGCAGTTGTATGTCATTAATAAAAATGGAGAACAGTAAAGGGCCTAGTATGGAACCCTGGGGTACTCCAACGTGATGGAGGCTGGATCTGAAGAGGCAGAATTGAAGACAACGGTCTGCTTTCTACCAGACAGGTAACTGTCTAACCAGGCAACTACATCTGGAGAGAAGCCAAGGAGCAAAGTTTAGAAAGAAGGAGGGTATGGTTTACCAGGTCAAAAGCTTTTGTTAAGTCAATGAAGATAGCGCCAGTCAGAAGGCAAGTGTCCATAGCAGAGAGGATATCATTGGTGAGTTTAAGGAGGGCAGTAGTAGTACTGTGTCCCTTACGGAAGCCGTGTTGAGAGCTAGACAAGAGGTTATGCTGCTGCAGATAGTCAAGAGTTTGGGTTGATACAAGTTTTCAAGGATTTTACTAAGGAGGGAGAGAATAGCTATAGGGCGTGTAGTTCGAGAGTAGTTTAGGATCACCTTTTGGAATGGGGGTGACTTTGGCAGTTTTCCAGATGTTGGGGACCAAGCCATGATGCAGAGATAGATTGAAGATTTTTGTAAGGGAGAGGCTATAAAGGGGCAGCGATCTTTAGAAGCCTGGGCTCAGCCCATCTGATCCTACACTGGTATGGTCAGGGGCTGAGAGGAGAAGCCTCAAAACTTCAGACTTGGTAATATTCCGAACCTGAAGGGGGATGTGACTTGAGATTTAACGTTATAGTTGGTCGAAAGGACTTGAGTATTAGGGGATGGAACATGGTAAGTGGAGAGGTCCGAGAAATGGTGGTTAAAGAATTAGCTATAGTGGTAGGATTATTGCAGTGTATACCGTTTATCAGCATGTCATTTGCATGTGATGTTTGATTTGCTCAGGAGGGTTTTTAGTGGCCCAGAATTTTTTGAGTTACCCCTGCTTTGGTTAATAGATTTTTACACAAACTACTTTTTGCTAACTGAATTTGCCTTTTGAATATATTTCTCTGGGCTCGGTAATGATTGTAATCAGCCGATCAGCCCAGTGGTCTTGAAGCGACACCACGCTTATCCCTGGACCTAATCAATGCAAGTAGGTCTTTAGAGAGCCATTTCGCCTGTGATCCTAGAATCCAACGAGTGACACAGGGAGCATGGGTGTCTTGGAGCAGACGAAATTTAGCAAGGAAATGGTCTAATGCTTGTTGAGCATTATTAGAGGTGTGGATGGGGAACCAGTCGATCAGTTCAAGATCACGTAAGAAATTTTCTTGGTTAAAGTTAGCCAGGTTTCGGAAGGTGATGAGTTTAGGAGGTGGAGTCGACTTGTTTGACACATGCCAGGAGCAGAAAATAGGAGAGTGGTCACTGATTGAGTCAGCTAGGGTCCCTGCACATGCTATGCTATCTGGGCGGTTGGTAAGGATCCAGTCTATAAGAGTACTAGCCGAGGGGGGCATGACCCTGGTGGGGTCTTCAATAAGTTGATGAAGATTGTGACCTTGGACAATAGTGTGAGAGGACTGGTTTAATTTACTGGTCCAGTTTAGGTTCAGGTCCCCAAGAATGAGGACTTATTACGACCTATGGTCCTATCAACCTGAGATAGCAGTTCCTCTAGCATAGCTGTGCCCCAGCCGGAGGGTTATAGACACAAACCAGGTGAAGTTTCTTAGATCCAAGCTTTACAATGGCATAAATTGCTTCACAGTGAGATAGAGATGGTTGGGTGTTGAGGGATAATGGAATGTGGTTTGAAAGAATGGCAACCCCGCCCCACTTGGGTAAATGCCTGTCCTACCGAATGATGTTGTAGTTGGGCAGTGAGCAAAGCTGATCAGGGCTGAGGGTTTTAGCCAGGTTTCAGATAAGCAGAGAATATCTGGGTTGTGCAGAGCAACCCAGGCTTCAGTTCTGCCTTGTTATGAAGCAGACTCCTAGTGTTTAGGTGGGCAATACATATTGTACTGTATCATCACTGTTTTTCCTGTTAATGTTGTAACCTCCTGGGTCATGCCTGAAAATAGTCACTTTTGTATCTAGTGCACTTACCGGTTATCAAAACTAAATAAAATAAAATAAAATAAATAAATAAACAACTGAGTAATTACATGCACAGTGTTGTAGTACTAAACAGTACACTGACACTGTCAACTTGGCACCGACTTGCACAACACCTTAAGAATCAAAGATGTTCAAGGTATACAGCTTTAAAAGGAATTGTAATAGTGTCTTTCTGTGACTTGGAAGCAAATACAAGGAGTGCATCTCAAAAGTAGGCCACACCAGCTTATTTACTGGTACTGTACACCACAACAGTGTTCATAAAGAATACAAGAACACAGTATCCTACAGTGAATCAGGGCAACAAATATTTGTACATACGATGTACAAATCCAAAACAAAGACCTTTGAAAGATATTACAGCATATATCTATATCTGCATATCCTGTCACAAAAGTTCTACAGCTGATTAAGTGTGTTAAAGAAGTGATTACGCTCACAGTCTGTGCCAATGGGCCAGCTTTGTCAATGCATATTGCAGTAAATCAATCACACACTGGTCATAACTTGTAGATTGATAAGATATAGTATTATAGTTCATAGAAACATAGACTTAGATGATAGATAAGGACCACTTGGCCCACCCAGTCTGCCCATTTCCCTACCTATTGGATAAACTGCAGATCCTGGTTAACCAACAGCCTACTTCTTCCTACTCCTCACCAGAATTGCCTTATGCCTGTCCCATGCAGTCTTGAATTCCCCATGGTTATTGACCCCATGACCTCCTCAGGAAGGCAGTTCCATGCATCCACCACCCTCTCTGTGAAAAAATACTTCTTCACTTGCCCTTGAGCCGTCCCCCTATTCTTCAAAATTGGGCCCTTATTCTTGCACATCTCTTTTTCTGAAAGATGCTACCATCCTGGACTTTGTTGATTCCTTGGTGTACTTGAAAGTTTCTATCATATCCCCTCTCCCTCCTTTCCTCAAGGGTATACATATTAAGCTTCTTTAGTCTCTGTTCATATGGCTTCTGGTGCAGAAGCTGCACCATTTTAGTTGCCCACCTCTGGACTGCCTTCATCCTATCTAAAAGGCAGTTCTTGTTTTGCTTGTGCACCATAGAAAACAGCAAAGACATCACATAGTCATTTGCACAGGACATGTGTGATTCCAACCCATGATAGTAGCATAGACATATGAGTCAAATATAGTGCACCTACTCTTCTGCTCTGTAAAGGTCATTGTAATTCCTCAAAACCAAAGCACGTGCATCCTTAAGCTTCTGAGACAATCTCTGTCTAAAGGTGCATATTGAGTCATAACATTACACTCAATGAGCACTGTACCTGAGCCAAGTGCCACAATGCTCAGAATGGATATATGCTCCATGGTGAAAAATCATAGCATGCATATCAAAAATGTTCTTACCAAACAGGACTCTTCCTTCTATGAAGTCATTGATCGGTGACACAACTCTTACTCCATGAGAGTCAAACCTCTGTAATACAAGAACAGGATACTGAGAGGAGGATCTAAGTCTTAAGAGACTGAGTACACTCCCTCCACACCTTCGCATTGACAGCCAGATGGAGCATGACTAAACAGCTGTCTAAACTTCCCAGACCGTGTGTGTGGAACATAGAAAGAATCCACAGCGTATCATCTGAGAATTCTCTGTGTGAACGATCACATGACAGAGAAATCTACTTACCTACATAACTGACAGTATTGTCCTGTGGGAATGTGTTCTTGTTCTAGTGCGTTTATGATGGCCATCAGTAACTTCTATAGTTGTCATAGCTACTCAGACAACAAGTAAAGGTATCAGAGACTGAACACTTTTCATGCTTTTCAGTAGCAGTCACAATTTCCTTCAATGACTGTGACAAAGCAGTGTCATGTGAAGATGCTATGGTCCAAACAAAGTGATGCATATGGAGAAATGCTTGCATTCCAGAGATTGCATAGCAATTAATTCCAGTACTGTTATAAAATTTTGGGACAACAGTTAGACCAATCGACTTCTTAGGAGTATGTGGGTTTCTATGATCAGGTGAAGTATTTTCCTTCTCAGAAGTTACAGGGAAGATTTATCTCTGATTGGTCTTTTCCTCTTTAGTGTATCACAATCCTCTACAGCTGCATCATGCTGCACTACATCCATCAGTACTGGAATTAGAGGCATATCTGGCTGGTATAGAGTTTGCAAGCGAGTATAGTCTATGATACATTGCTTGTCAGTGCAAAGTTTTTAGGTGCAATGCTGATTATGTACAATCTAGCCAGATTCTGAACACATGAGAGTGCAACATAGCTCATGCCATCTATGAAGATGCCATTTCCTATGTCAGCTATAGCTGCATCCAATCTTAAGCCATGAGACTTTTTTTTATGGAAACAGCATATGTAACACAGACAGGGAACTGTTTCCTGCCACATATATGTCCTTTACTACTTGGAACTTAACAGTAGATCTATAAATAGGCTGTGACTGTTTGATATTGTCAAACTTCACAATTAGGGCCTCTGCAAATGTCTTTTGAACATTATACTGAAATTCAATAATGTAATCCATAGCACCATTGACCAGTCCACGATCCATGTCAAAGTTTAGATGCAGCATAACCCATGCATTCTTTCTTACAGACTGTAAGAATTGCCTCTAGACGAGTTGTGCAGGACACATCAGACTTAAGTTCAATCAACTGTTCAGTGAGTTTTGCTACCATCTGTCAACTTAAGCAAGCTCCATCAACAGCATTAACTGCATATAGAGTGAGGATTTCTTGTCCCTCCCTCTGCAAGATTATCTCACTGAACTCAACACATTGCTTAAGTCGAGGCATGAGACACTGTATTTGTGTTGTTTTTAGTACACTTTGTGAGCACATTACACGCAGCAGCCATATAGAACCTCCAGCAGGACAGATCCTCCATGTGTTCAGCAGAGAAGCATTAGGAAATAACAAACTTCCAATATGAGCCTCATCCAACAGTGCCTCACAGGCAATATCACCACTCTGTTGCATGTTTTCAAACAACTTGATATAGGTGAACAACTCCCAGACATTGATGCCTCCAATGCACCCTATAGTCTTTATCGCTTGTCGAACGAACAATGCAGAAAATAAATGTTCTCTATTTACAGATGCAAGTTGCAAAGGTCTCCAAACACAACAATACTCTTCCTTCAAAGCAACACCATCATCTGTTACAAAAGTATGTTTCAGATGAAGGTGTGCAAACAAGCATCATGTTTGAGACCATGCTGATCTCATCAATGATTAAAAGTTTCATCTTGTTAAACATGGACCAAAGTTCAGCTGCTATTTGAAATGACAATTGTGGTTCTCACCAGTTTTATCGTGCTCCACTGGAAGCAGGAACAGCCAGTGCAGAGTGACACTGCCAATATTATATGCAGCAAGCCCATTTAGAGCACTAACAGCAACAGACATTACTGCCTCAGTGCTTTTATGTCAGCACTTACTGCTTCAATAAGAAAACCCTTGCCTGTCCCTGTAAAACCACTGACAAACATTAGTAGTGGTTTGTAGTTACCACAGTTACAGTGACTGTTTTCATGCAACATACCACACTTTACTGACTCAGTAACAGCAGTGTAAACCAAATGTTGCTGTTGGTTCAACTGCCTCATCCTTTCACATGGATCCACAGCACCATGGCAACCATGCTACATTGCACTTTCCACTTCTGCCATGAGTACTTCAGGATTATTCATTAAAAGAAGTGCTCCAAGAGCACCTCCCTACTGGATCAATGTTCTCCTGTGAATTTACAGAGTACCTTCCTCAAGTCGCTTCCAAGTCTTTTCAATCTGCTCCTTTTCCAACTCCACTTGGTGAATGTACACCTCTGACTTATCTGTTCTGAAGGTCTCATATGTCAAGGAGAACTGTTCTTCATATGTGTCACAGTCAGCTTTCAACAATCTTTCATCTCTCTGTGGCTTAAACAGGAAGAGAAGAGCAAAGTAGTAATGTTCTGTACTCTCAGCTGTTGACAGAGCGTAGCTTACATGATCGATTAACCAAGATTAACCAAAGCTTGCTGGCTACCACTCCTCAACAAAATACAATACCAGGCCTGCCTGCTAACCAAAAAGGTTCTCCTTGGTTTCATGCCTCCAGGTGTTGGTAGCTTCTCACTGCCTTTAGTGGTAATCAGCATACATGTAATGCCCAATCCCAAACCTTCCAGGTTCCTAGATGTCATACCTCCATGGGTCAGTGGTCCTTCATCTACAGGACTCCACATTGGTTCAATACCCTCAACAAAGAAGCACTTTCCTCTTTAACACTTGGACCCTTTAAACAGAATCTCTGACTTTACCTCACCTCTACTACTCAATGTGACTGCTTCTCCTAAAGGACTGCTCCAACCACCACCCTAGTTGCTCAAGACCTGTGCCCCACCTCCGAGCTGTGCATTACTCTCTGGCTCCTGTTTTCTACATGACCCATTTCCTTCTCCCTCCTCCACCCTCCTCCCCTTCCCCCACACCTCTCCACCACTCTTCAAACCTCATTACCATATTTCCTGTACTTGACCCCTCCCCTCTCCCTCTCCCTCTCTTGACAATGGCCCCTCAGCCTGCCTACTTCTTTCTATCCTCCTCCTACTCAATCTCATGCTTATAATCCATTTGCTTCTTAATTAGCTTTCTCTGTTACATCATCTAACTGTCTATTTAGGTTACTTTCTAGTAATGTTTTTATTTCTAAAGTGTTTTACAACCACAAAACAATGTCAACCATGTCTGTGTTATGCTTGTATACCATTGCCAACCTTTGTATGTATGTTTCCCCCTTCCTTTGACGTGGAACCATTGTAAATGAGCAGCTCCTGCTCAAAGGTATTTGTAATCCTAGAGTTTAATAAATAAATAAATAAATAAATAAAAGATTTCCATCTCGTCACAAGACAACCTCCAAACCTCTGACTTTCAAAATGTCTCTTGTTGCATCAGGTGCAACATCAGCCTTGTAATCATACCATATGGCCACCTCAAAGAGCACATCTTTTCCATGGCATAGTGTTGCTTGAGTATTACATGTCAATCAGGTTATTCTTAAAATATTCTTTGAAGAAGGCCTTTTTAATGACAGGTCCTCAATGTCTTGATGAGGTTTAAAGACATGCCTGCATTTCTCTTTGTAGTTCACATTGAGAAACTGTATTGGATCAGATTTCCTATACAAGCATGTCCCAATCAAATGATCACTGGCTTTATATGCACTACATACACTGTGTGACAGTGTTTTCAATCCCAACAATCAGTGCCATGAAGTAATTGATCTGATGGTATTTGTAAGTTCCTCCCAAAGGTCTTGCAAGCTTGTTTGCTCGTTTGTACAAGAGCCAAAGAGCTGTCAATGACAAACTCAACATGTATGTTAGCCTGCCACATTAGGAGAAGAACAGGGTTGTAATCATTAATGTATACCTCATTCTCCTTTCTGGGTAATTTATATACCCTATTTGTAGACTTTGCCTTGAGGCAATGGTACATTGTTGAGAACAGGTCAATCATGCACCCTGCTCACACATGCCTAGGGAATCCAAAGCAACATCTGATGTACCACTGAATATGACTCTTCTTTGGGCTCTGGCAATATTTGCTATACTGGTGGTGCTGGAACATCTACACCAGCTTCCATAATGTAGGACTCTAATACTTGTCATGTTCTGTATCTGACATGTAATATATCACTTGATGAAGCTGAGAATTTCTGAAGCTTCATTCTCACCAATGTGTGGTGCATCCTTAACCCACAGTAGCATATGAATATGAGGAGCTCCACATGCTAGATACTCCACCCTCCAGAAATGGTGTTCAACAGGTCCAAGAGGTGGATTGTCCTTTGACAAAATAAATTTCAAAACTCGTGGAAACAGAAATGAAAATGTCATGAGACAGACACTTGGTCAACTGAGCACATCTCGCTAAGAGTCATAGATGAAATTCTATCAATACTGACATTAGCCCACTTCAGTGAATCTGTCAACACATCCAGCTGTATTCACCACAACTCAGAGTTACACACCATGTGGCTGCACTGTACTGTTGCAGCATACACATAACCTTAGAGTGTCTCCGATACCAGTATTCCCTAGTACCACTCATATTAGAGAGAATGGAGGTCAAGTTCACCTTGTCTCATTCTTCTCTTTCAACATTTGCAGAAACTCTATAGCTGTAATGCCATCTAAAGAAGTTGCAGAGAGTATACTTGGTTCACTCTTTCACAGCAGGTGGAACAAATATTGAGTATTCCTCCTGAACTTGCCATACATATTTAGCACTCTAGATGCTTTGTATTCAGCACCAGGACTTGCACTTCATGTGCTCCTATAGGTTCTCCTGTCCCTTGTGGGAGTAAATCAGAGAAAACATGTGCTCCTAATTTGCTCTCCCAGATACTCACAGGACTACCTTCAACCTGTTTCATCTGATAGAGGTCAATATTGTCTACAACTGGACCCTGATATGCAGAGTAGGGTGTGCAAAAGGTGCCATTTCTGCCTTAGCAGAACTTTGCAACATTTTGCAATTTTGCAGATGTTTCTGAGCTTCAGCATGTGGTGGATTGTAAAACTTCCTAATGTTTGGTTAAATTTTGCCCTGTTTCCCTTCACCCCATGTGTTAATAACCCCTCCCAGTGGCTAGTGGTCCATCTCCACCCAATCACTCACCCAATGTCAATACCCCCAGTGGCTAGTGGCCCCTAACCCCAGCCAATTACCTGCCTACAGTGTGTATTTAAAAAACTGTTATTTCACTTGATCTCTCCCCCACCTTGTCCAGAAGTACTAGTCAAGTTGTAACCCCTCCATCCCTATCCCCATATAGGAAAATATTGTTTTCCTGGTTGGTCTTGAACCCCTCCTCCCTATCCCAGATCTCAGTATATTTTTTTACTTATTCCCTGGTGGTCTAGTGGCCCCACACCCCAGCCGGCGGTGTGTCACCTTTCCCCATCCCAGGCAGAGTGGGCCACCAGCACAGCCTCTGCTCCTCTTCCACAGCTGGCAGCCACTGAGATGTCAATGAATGAATCCATGCGCGTACAGCACGCATTCCCTCATTGACATCTCAGTGGGCTGCCAGCCACAGAGGAGAGTGGAGAGATGTGCCAGTGACCACTCTGTTTTAGGATGGGGAGAGGTGAGACACTACCTGCCTGGTGGGGGCAGAGTGGAGCAACTAGACCATTGGGGAATAAGTAAAAGAAAATAAATACATATTGAGGATTGGGGATAGGTAGGGAGGGGTTCATTGGACCATCAGGGAAAACTATATTTTCCTATAAAGTGGAAGAGGACGAGGGCTTACAACTGACTAGTACTACTGGACACAGGTGGGTGATCTGGTGGTGGAGGACCGCTAGCCTCTGGGTGGGGATATTGACATCAGGCGGTGATCGTGGACCGTGGGGGGTATTACTACAAAAGTTAAAACATGTGAAAGTGATAGGAAAACAAAGAAAAGGGGTAGGATGAGGCTTGGGAAAAGGAGGGATGGTGAGATGGGAAAAGGAGAGGAATAGTATGGGTTGCTGAAGACAAGAAAAATGCTTTAGCTGATACATATGAACAGTCCACATGCAAAAATTAGAATTTAATTCTGATCCATTTCTACAATCAAACTATAAATCTATATTCAGCTTGTTGCTAAAACTAGCCACACTACACACCAGGGATAAAGTAGAGTGCAGGGCAGGTGGAATTTCTATGAAAGTTTGAAGATGGATTTCTGAACTTTAAAAGCCAAAGTCAGACTTTCACTTAAATTCCACCTGCAGAAGTTTTTCACATACCTCTAATACAGAGGGTGAATTGAGCACTGTTCAAACATATTCTCATTTGTGCTGACCTTGACCTTCTCAATCATTGAATTTTGTGTTTCCACTACTCCAAACTGAGTACCCATGTTGGCAAGGTCATCAATTTTAAGGTCTTCACACTAAGGATGATTGCTCTTAAGATATCTTAGAGCAATGTTTACCCTCTAAACACTAACAATATCCTGCCAGATAACTTTGGACTTTGTGGGGGCACCATTTATGAAAATCACTGATCTATTTTCATGAGAAACTGCTTCCACATTCTCTTGCAAGACTAGTGGAAGATACATGACAGAGCCCTTTACAGATTTCATAAAGCTCTTTGCAGTATATTCCTTGTCTTTGTATTCAGATGCAGAATGGTCCACAATGGTTTCATAGTTTGTATGAGAATCTGTTCAAACATATTGAGTGCAGCAATCACTGGAGGTGTAATAGCAGCCTCCATGTTGTTTAAAACAGATTGAGGAGGCAATGCATTACCTTTTATCTTCCAAAAGCAATACTTGCACATAGTAACCTGTGGGTCCAAAGTCAAAGATAAACTTTAGAGTAGGTATGCTACCAAATGTCCCCACATCAGATTTAATGGCTCAATGTTGTCCAGATCAACTCCCAGAGTATGTTCTCTGTAAAGAGTCTTTACATGAGACACAAACACAGTCAAATTTCCTCTCTTTGACAATTCAAACTCTGTAATCTGCTGGTCTGGGGGCCTTGTGTCTTTTAAATTTCTTAATTGTGAAATATATTTCAGATTCATCTATTTTTGTTGTTGAGTAGAACCCATTTATTAATTGTTTGCTCTTGGGCATTTATATTATCTTTATCATAAAAATGTTCTTAAAATGTTGTATCCATTCTGATGGCTCTATAATTGCTTCTACTTCTCTCTTTATACTCTCAACATTTTGCCACTATTGTCCAAAACTTTCTATTATCTTCTATAGACAGTGTTCTCTAGCTGTTGCCACAACTACTGCCTATGTTTTTCCTTATGTATCTTAATTATTTTATTATATTAATTTCTGATTTTATTCAGTTCTTTTCTGTTCTCAGGAGTTGGACACTTTTTAGTTCTCCTTGCTTGTATGTTGAGTTTTCTTTAGCCACAGCACATTCCTCCTCAAACCATACTGCCCATATTTCTTTTGTAAATACTAGTTTCTTTATGTACCAAACTGCTGCAAATGCTGGACTATCTTTCGTAGCTGGCTATCTACTCATTTTCTTCCACTTCTATAAACTTGTTCATTTCATATGGCATCTCTCCATTTCCATTATTGTTAGAACATTTCTGTGATTTATTTCTTCCCAACACACTCCTTTCCTAGTTTGTATCATTTTTGGACCTAAGTTAGGATGATTAATTGTTATATTGCTATGTTGCTGCCCCAAATTTACTTGTAATTCCAATGGAAAATGTTCGCTTTCCCTCTATCTCTTATGTTTGTATTAGTAAAATCTTCTACCATATTTATACTTACCCAGATCATATTGATTATTGAGGCACCAGTGCTGTTCATGAAAGTATAGCCACCTTTGCAATCTGAAATTGATCTCCATTGACTAGAAGAACATTTCTTGTTCTAAACATATTACATATCCTTTTTCTCATTTCATTACACTTATTGTTCATGGAACTTCTGGTCTCTTTAAGACTCTCACTGTTACAGATTGTTATAACCTCTGAGACATCTTTTGTAATCTTTGGTAAATTGCCCACTCTAGAATTGAAATCTCTTAGAACAAGTATTCTCACTAGTGGGTTATTTACTATTTCTTTATCTTTATGTCTTCTAACTGGTCAACAGTTCTGTATCATGCACTATTGTATTTTAAAGGAGGTATGCATGCATTCAATAATATAGTTTCTTTGTCCTGGTTCTTAACTCTTACACCCATATTATCACTATTAATGTCCATTTCTCTAGATGAATAATTCTTACTTAATCCACTCAAAATTACTAATCCCCACTGTTTCTGCCCCATTTCTTATTCCTTGTAGCATTTTTAGAGTAGGATTTATTGCCATTCAAAATTGGTTTCTTGTGTGCCCATGTTTCTTATATACAAATTACATTGAAATTGCTACGATATTTAATCACCTCCTTATCCACCTGTTTATTTTTAATACCAGATAAGTTCCAGGACAATTTTCAAGAACTTGCTTTCCAGTTTCTCTGGTTCCTTACTCAACCTCCTTCTTTTGGGAAAAGCTTCAATAGAGGTTTCCAATAATGCAAATCTATTGACATTTTCCAACATTTTACTGATTCTGGTTTTACACTTGGTGATTCACTCTTACCTAACAACTCTTTATCTTTCTGTAGGCACCTTTGCAAACTGTGTGAGAGGTCTTTCAACACCATGTATTTCTACTTAAAGTTGAACCAACATACTATTCTGTGGTGATTTGCATATACAGCCCATGATGCTTTACATTATGGGAGTATTTGTGATTTTGGAACTCTTTACCTTCACATAAATATCTCCAGATGGTCTAACTCACAAATCTTTTGTACTAACGATTTGTACACTGTTTCTCTTCTATCCAAAGAGTTATCTGACCCCTTTCTTCCCATCTTGTAGCCCTTTTAATATTGTTTCTAGCCATGATATTTTCAATAGTGGTTCCAATAATCTCCTATTTTGATTTTAGGTTTCTATTGGTTTCATAATAAAATGTTCCAGCCCCAAAATAGACAGTGTGTTAATAAAATTCACTGAATTTGAAGATTTCTTCTCTTTTCATAATATTCTGGAAATAACTGCCCAAGCATCAAGATATTTCCACACTGTATAACTATGTGTTGGAGTCTTGCCTTATTAAATTCTATAGTTTTAAGAATAAAGAATTTATTAGCAAACCCATTCTTTGTCTTTCAATGGTCTTATTACAATTACATTGACTGCTAATGCCTGGTCTTTTCCCAAAATAGGTAAGACCAAGCTCCTGTCACTCTCATCTAGTGTTTCTTCATTTTCATTGTGCAAAACTTCAATATCACAAAGGGATAAAACATAATCTGTCGCCTATTTTTCTCATAAAATCCAGAAATTTATTATGCAGGTTGATTTTTCTCAAATAATATTTGGGCTTCCTGGACTCTTTTACAGCTCTCTGATGATACTTTCTGCCTATTCTTATTATCACCATTAGTATTTTGTTTTATCTCTGTTTGTTTATCTTGTTCCTTTTGTTCAATTATATTTACTTCACTATCCTGGTTACGAGGTCCTTGCTTATTGGAATCTTTTTTTAGTTTCCTTCCTGTTATCTCTCTTTTCCCCTTCTCCTTATTTATTTCCTGCAACACATCAAGTGGTTCACTGATTGATGGCTGTCTTTGAGTGCTATCTTGAACCACTCGATCTTGTTCCTTATTAATGTTTACATTTGTTTTCCTTGTTTTTTTCTCACCTTCTCTCGTTTGACTTTTGTTTATTTAGTTTCTGCATAACCCCACTTTTGGATTACTACTATATCTTCCCTTAGTTTTTCCCTTTCTTCTCCTTTTGCCATAATATTTTGTTTCTTTTCTTTAATTCTTTGCATATGCTGCCATCCTTACTCCTGGTGTAGGTAACATTATTAGTTCCATAGTAAGGTCTTGACTCAGGGTTTCATGTCCCACATTCTGGCCAGATATATCCATATTTACTACCTTCTGATTGTGAGTTTGCAGATCATGTATTGCTTTTTTATTTTCTATTGTAATTCATTTTCTAAAATTCAAATCCTGTACTAGTTTAGCTAATTGTTGAAACATTAGAATATTAGCCATATATGGATCTTTCAGTGATATGGCTAAGTCTTTTGTTATTCTTTTGTATAGGGATAAAGGTCTCATCCTGACTCATAAATATTGTGTTCTCCTCTTCCCTATTTCTCTATTTATGTTAGATTCATAAAACTCTTTACTGAGCAAGTTTCTCTTGCCATCTTCTGTCAGTTTACTATCAATTAGTTGAAGTCCTTGCGTTATCTGATAGAGATGATTCCTTTCTCACAGATTTTTGTGGCAATTTACTTTTTGAAGCTCACATTCCACTTACTTTGTCTCCTTGTTTGGCTCCTTGGATTTCTGCAACAACGAACTGGTCTCACTTCCTTTTCCTAACCTATTTTTACCCTTATTAAGTCTTCCAATTTCTATTTCTAAATGTAGCTTATTTTTCTTATATTTGTTTAATTCTGGATTGGAGTGAATGTTTGAAACACAATACCACTTTCTTGTTCTATCGACCCTTCATGTATCTCAATCACCTCGCTTTTTTTTTTAGCAATACAAGCGGTGATCTTTGGCTGTTGCAAACCATCCTCTAACCTCTCCTCCTCCCTTTTTCCCTTTCTTGTCTCTAATCTCCTTAGTTTTTCCTTCATTTTGGGGTTTATGTTATGATAACTGTTCCTTTTGTTCTCCTTGGTCTCATTTTCTGTTATGCCGACCCAATCTGTTCAGTTCTTTTATTCATTTTTTTTTCAGAGCTGAATAACATCTTATCTTCACTGGCATTCTACCAATACTGTAAAACCCTACTTATTTGATGATACTTATAGGGATTACTGAAAACATTTTTCTAATATGTAATATGTTAGTCACAATATAGTACTATAACAATATATAGCAAAACATCTCTCTTAGTTATTTGAATTCCTCTTAACCTCACTCATTTTTTTTCAAAATAAACCACAAAACCTAATGGAAGCTGAACTTTTGAATATAATGCACTGATATTGTACAATCAAAATTTATATCGGACAGTCAGATTAATTATCCTATACCATCTCCCAACCAACTTCTGCCAGAAGTCAAATAAGCCCACACCAATTATATTGCCCGTTAAATACAAAATAGTAAAGTAATCTCAAAAATGTATTTCTGGCTTTACTGCTTGCATCTTGCTATTCCCACTGGTCTGCAGAGTATGAACTATCACTTTATCCTTTTGTCCATTTTGTCATTTTAGTTCATGCCTCTGATCACAATTGTCTTCCACAAGAGCTGTTGATATACAGGTGTCTTCTAAGTGGCTATGAGTGATGTACATCAAACAAAAGTCCCAAGTGTCTCATATGTTTGATAAGTTCTGGATATTTTGTATCTCCTGTAGATGCTGGTTTAGGCCTTCCAGCATATAGAACCTTCAGATATATAGTAAAATGGCCCTGGGCTCTTTAATGGAAAAGGTGGAATAAGTAAAAAATTCAGGCTAAAATTATAATCACTATATTTTTTATAGCTAATTTTCAAGCTTTTATTCTAGCATTCCAATATTCAAAATGTTTTCTTATCCTTGATTACCCAAGCTACATTTTTCTATACCCTGACAATATTTATATCCTGCTTATCTTGAATCTTGAACTAAAGTACACTTGATACACTTGACACACTATTTATCAATCAAAAGAAAAATCAATGCACCTATCATCAACACTGGCAAAATAACACTTAAATACAATAAGCTACTTATATTACTACTGTCATTGTTAGTTTATGAGTCTGCTCTCAAGGAATTTGTGCTCACAAACCAAAATTGAAATAGTGCAAACTGTCTGAAATACCATACAACCATATGGTTTACTCTGTAAAATAGCTGTAATGGCTGCAATAGTAGATAAGGTGATTGCATTGTTCTAGCCTTAAAGTTTGCATCCTTACAACAGGGCTATATTATCAAACTTTTATGTGCAAAGAAATTTAGTTCAGTTTAACTTCAAATACTTTGTATACTAGAAGTAAAATACAAAGATACACAAGCTGAGTAGTTGTTGAAATAATAGTGAAAACAGCACATCTGGCTTTCAGCATACACAGCCTACAGCCTACTCAAAAATTTCACTTGAAGGTAAGAACACCATGCATGTGCTTTATGGCTATCTCATGAGTCACGTGGCATCATTATGCATAGGTGTGATGTAAGCAGGAAGTCAGTAAATTTAAAATTATCTTTAAAATCTTTTTCCTCCATTAAAAGACATGGCTACTCTAATGAAACTAAGAAGTGCTCAAGATACTTGCAGCACTCCCATTTCAGTAATGTAAGTATAAGGTACTCTTTTGAACAAGGTTTAAATTTGCCATACAAAGTGAATAAAATAAGTAAAAAGAGGAGAAACAAACACTCTCCTTTTCCAACTCTTCAGCAATTTGGCTCTTCAGTAGTTCTTTAACATGACTTACAACCACTCTCTAGTGCCACTGACCACACGACCAGTGTTTTCTGTGTAACTGTGGAGTTTGCAAATTGGTCTCCCACCAAATAATGACAAACCTCAAGCCACCTCCTGGGTGTTGCTTTTCCCAGGTTGTCAGACCCCAGTTTCTTACTAGATAATAACCCATGACATGATGCGCATTATGCAATTTCAATACATGGCCCAGGGTGCACTAACACATGAGGCCAAAGAGTGAGTGCCCTTGAACCCCTGAAAAGTACATTAAAAGTTATCATGGACAGCCTACAGGTGTTAGTACGCATTAAGTCATAACAGTCTGTACTTCTAAGGATATAATGCACCCCTTCAGGTGTCTGGTAAGACACAATGCTAAAAGCACAATCTCATAACATACCTGTGTAGTACATGATAGTGCTATGATGCATAACCTACAGTACCATGTTCTGTAACACACCATCACATGGTGTACATCATACTAACATAGAAACAAAGAAACATAGACTTTGACTGCAGATAAGGACCACTTGGCCCACCCACTCTGACAATTTCCTATACATTGGATAAGCTGCAGATTCTAGTTAACCAACAGCCTACTTCCTCCTACCACCTACCATGTTTGCCTTATCTGTCCCATGCATTCTTGAATTTCCCCTGTTTTTGACCCAATGACCTCCTCAGGTGAATGGTTCCATGCGTCCACAACTCTACATGAAAAGAATTTCCACATGTTGCCCCTGAGCCGTCCCTCTATCTTCAAATTGTGCCCTTGTTCTTGTATATCTTGTATTCTGAAAGATGCTCCCTTGACTTTGTTGATTCCTTGAGGTACTTGAAAGTTTCTATCATGTTCCTCTGCTCCTCCTTTCCTTGAGGGTATACACATTAAGCTCCTTTAGTCTCTCTTCATATGGCTTCTGTTGCAGACCCTGCACCATTTTAGTTACCCTCTTCTGGACTGCCTCCATCCTGTTTATGTCCTGGCAGAGATGCGTTCTCCAGAACTGCATGCAGTACTCAGATGGGGTCTCACCTACTGTCTGTACAGAGAGATAACAACTTCCTGTTTTCTACTGGTGATGCCTCTCCCATACATCCCAGTATCCCCCAGCCCTCCTTACTGCCTTCTCACATTGCTTGCCTACCTTGAGTTTGCCTGATGTGACTACCCCAAACCTTTCCATTTTTGTTGTTGTTTGTACCTCCCACAATTGTGTACTCTTCCCTTGTTTTGTTTCCCAGGTACATTACTTGCACTTCTTTGCATTGAAACTAAGCTGCCATACTCTTGACCATTGCTCCAACCTTGCCAAGTCCCTTTTCATCTTTTCCACCCTCCCTGTACATCAACCCTGTTGTAGATCTTGTGTCATCTGCAAAGAGGCATACATTTCCTTCCAGCCCTCTGCAATGTCACCTATAAAGACAATAAAGAGTACTGGTCCCAGTACTGAACCCTGTGGTACCCACTAGTAACTCCCCTTTCTCCAGAGTGTGCAAATGGATTGCTATAGCCATCAAAGTAACAGCAGTAAAACAAAATCACAATAATAACTGAGTTATAAAATTTATGTATGTCTCAGAACAGTAGCTCCTCTGTGGCAGTATCATCACATTATGCACTTACTTTATTTAGTTAATGACTAAAGGTTGAAGCAATGTAACTCATCAAAATGAGTCAGTAAGTGGCTCATCAATTCTTTTGGCAACTTTTGTCTTTGTGTTATTTACCAAGGATTACTTTTTACCCATTATCAGCATAGTCTGACACAATTGGTAGAATGAGGCCCCATGCAATCAACACAGAAGGATCTCCTTACCCATTTGTTATATGAGCACATGACACTCTAATGTGTGCTTTGAACAGATATTACCACACTTAGAGGGCCAGAAATGAATCAGCATACAGCCTACTGTTTCAAATATTTGTCACAGCTAAACTTAAAGGCCATTGTACTATGGGTAACTCAATGGGCTTATGTAGTTGTGAATGGTACCCAGCTTGTTGCAGTAAAGAGGCTTCAAATGAATACTAAACATCTAAGTAAAACACAGCTAATATATCTGTCACTGTTAATCTGTGTATGTTACATAACATAAAATATTCTCAGTCTGTTACTACAATTGCATTACTACATATTGTTAAAGAAATAGAGCTGGGGCACTGTTCTGTGACAAGCTACCATGTTTACATTTGTCTTCACAATGAAGGGATGGGGGACAACAGTTTTGTCAAGTCTTGAGTATTAGTTTTACAGTACATGGCAATATATTATTGCTCATACCTCCATACAGGTCTAGCTCAGTAGTCATTCTATGTTTCTGTTTAACAGTTTGCAAAGAGGAAAAAATACAATTCAGATGTCACTGATTAAAATATCATATGAGAAATGCCCAAATAATGTACAGGTATATATACAGTATATATATCTCTCTTTTTCAGAAGATGGTGAGGGCATCAGTGGTGCAACATATGGAGATCTTACAACAGACTATCTCCAACAAGAAAGAAGAGGAAGATGATGCACCACTGGTACCTGCTGGCTCATAAGCTATACCACTGTGAATGAGCCACAGGCTGGTCCACCACATGACTCTGCTGAACATGTGCCAGCTCACGGATCAGAACATAAGTTAATACCTATTTCATAGCAAACCAAAAACACTCATAAATATATCAAATGACACCTTTCAGTGTAATTACCATCAAATGAATATATTTTGTCACCCTCTCATGAATAAGTACCAAAACCGCTAGATCCCTGTTAATACTTTTGCTGTAGCCTAGGTTCTTTGTTCTTTTCATTTTTCTGGGTTTTGTAGCTGCTGTTCAGCATTACTAATAAGAAACATTTACCATGAACTAAACAAAAGCAAGCAGAGCTGCAACCAGGCAAATTGGAGTGTGCTATGACAAAGACAGAGCTCTAGAACATAAGTCAGGCACTTCTACACACACAACAAGACTGCAATTGCAGGCAAAGTTCAACAAGTTTTATTCTCACCAGTGGAGGAAATAAAACAGGTCAAATTGCAGTGCAGCTCCTAATGTTTCACACTATCAAGTGCTTTGTTCACTGGTGGGTGAGAATATAAACTTGTTGAACTTTATTTGTCTGCAATTGCAGTCTTATTGTGTGTGGAGTGCCATGACTTAATTACCGTTAACTGCTTGCCACCGAATACAGGGATTCAAAGTTCACGCCAGTAACACTGACAAAGTGTTCCTCTGGTAACATATCTATATCTTTCACACAAACACACACACATCACAGACACAAGCACTTGACTCATTCCAAACACACACACACACACACACACACACACACACACACACACACACATGAAAGTCCTCCTCTAGACCCAGACAATCAGTCAGCAAAGAAGCAGTTGTTATAAACTACAAACAGTACTTAATTATTAAGAGTTACACTGCCATATACACACACACTCACACATACACACACACACACCCACACCTCAATCGCAACAACTTCAGTTTTATCAGTTGCCATGTAACAAGCAGGCAGCTCACTGGAAAACTGCTAGAATAGGACAGTGATTATTGGAACTGTGAATATTGATTAATTTCTTTAAATATCTGAATGTGTGCATCAAGGAACTCTTCAAAAAATTAACAGTAAATTACTTAGTAATATACTTAAATTTTATGCACTTTTATTTTCATAGCATACTTGAATTTTTATTGTAACACTAAAGCTTGCAATCATACTACACTTGAGATGATGGTTAAGAAATAAATTACTTTTGAAACCTTTCTGTTGCCCTTCATAGCAGGGACTTGTTTTTACCCATTTGTGGTGGTATCTTACTGACACGATAAGAACAAAGTCTCAGGCAGACATGACACACTAATGTCCCTGCCAGTTTTATATGAGTGTGATAATTAAAGAAATGCAATTTGATAGATACAGTGGTAATTACAGAAAAGTTGACTGTTACCCAAAAGAATTCCCATACAAAACCTCATACAGCTAATTTTATGATGACTGAGCATGCTCAGAACCCAAGTTTTAAAATTAATAACTTTGGAACAGATTAATATTTTTTCACTAAACCAACAAAGGCCATTCTGTAGGCCAAGTCCTTTTTCCCTGAAAATTGCAGACAGAGATCCAAACGTCTAGGTGCTAGGCAATGGCAAAAAAACAGCACAAAATGGTAATTTCTTTATATTTTTGTGCTATTTGCATATCGGAATCTGCACATCTGACTAGAACAAAACTTGGTACATCTAGTGAACTACCCCAAAGACTCAGCATGCAAAATTTCATCCAATTTTGTTGAACAGTTGCAAAGTTAGTAATGTGCAAAATTGAGGTTTAACATTAAGGCCTACTCAACCATAACTAAAGTGGCATGGTATGTATTTCTTTATAGTTAAATTTTTGTAAAATATTTTATTAGAACAAGAAAATGTACATAGCAAACAAAAACATAACAGATGCAGATAACAATTAAGCAAAATCATTAATTCATATAGGTACTGACAAATTAATGATACAAACAGTTTCAGCTTCTAGAGCCCAATACACGATGCCAACATGCCCACAAACCAGGCACATTGCATCAATATGCGGGAATGCCATGGTGTGGGGTCCCATAGATCTCTTGTGGCATTCATGAGCAGGGTGTAAGGCAGGCATGCAGCCGCTCCTGGTCTGCATGGACCGAAACACACCAGGGGTGTTCCGGGGCATGCCAGCACTATGTGGTATGCACAGAACTGTATAGTGCTGACCTCATGATTGTGGAGCTGGGCATAGCCTATGGCAGCTGGGACCCTGCCATAACCCACTGCATGCCCACAGGCACTGCACCATCCATTGCTGGGGGACTGATAATAGGCCACCGTGCTGCAACAGCCCACTAGCTGATGGTGAGGGCTGGGGCACCCAAACAGATGAGTGCCAAGGAATCCATAGCAGTAGCCCTATGTGCTCCCCACCCACATGACAGCCATATACCAGGGGCCATTCATGCAACACCCCAACCACCCACTGGTACCCCATTCCCAGTGATTGAAGTGCCCCCCACACACAGACTCTTGGCCTCCGACCCCATACGTGCATAGCAACCACCCCCATGCCACACAGCACCACCCAAACACAACTACAGTGCATGCCCCCACCCTGAAACCAGCACCCCTGCCCAGCATTGGTGTCCAGTGATTCCCCAGCACCATCACCCCCCATCCACCCATACCTTTTACTGGTTCTGCCACTGAGATGGCCCAGTGGCACAGCCCTTCTCAGCCACCATGACCACCTGCTGTCTGACTTACCAAGGGCATGCAACAGATGTGCATCCACATATGTCATATGGCTGGCATCATGGTGGTGAGAGGAGGGGCTGTGCCGTGATCATCTTGGGGGTGGCACCAGTGAAAAATGTGCGGGATGGAGTGATGGTGCCACAGGGAGTTGGTGTCACGGGGAGTTCACTGTCTGGCTGGCTTGCCGTGTTGGGTGACCATGGGTGAGTGTGGTTGCCAATGGATGGTGTACCGTCATGGGGTTGGCCAGCTGCAGGCAAGGGCATGGGAGAGGGTTTGGGTTGCCATCTCCAGTAGTGGCCTTGTGGTGGTGGGTAGGGGAGCCGCCAACCAATAGCCCATCACTGGGGCATGTGTGCATGGGTCCGGTGCCTGTGATGGACATTCATGCACCCAAACATGTGCATCTCAGCATAAGGGATTCATTTTTGGCCCATGATGAGCATCTGATAGGATGTCTGCCTGGGACCACAACCCCACCCTGGCCACCCTGCAGAGTCCTGCATGCCAGGTGGTGGGGCAATGGACAGGTGCACTCTGTGGTGCATGCCCCAAGTGTGCACCAGTCCACAGATGTGGATCTATGTGGCAGGATATGCACCTCTGGTGCATAGTTCACACATTCATGCAGAGGGCCCACTGTGAGGTGTCATTAACCAGCAAATAGGGGAAGCACAACAAGCATACAGCTAACACTACATTTCAGTGGCTGCAGTAGGGCCTGGACTGGGAGTTTATGTTGGGAATATTCCTGCTGTATTGTCTCTTCAAGAGGGACCATGTGATTCAAACATGTCATCTGTGCCTTTGGCTCCGTGCTGTATGTTCCTAATTTTAAGACACTGACACATATCATTGCTCCATAAGGCAATACCAGATAGGCTTTAGCTTAGTCAATATCATGATATAGATTTTCTAGCATTAATCAATGCTAGGTTAAAGAGGCTTTTAACTTTTCTGGGCATGCTTAGCTCAAGGTCTGTCTCATTTTGCAGTTACAGTGGAAAGATGAAGAAGGTACTCCATAACGCTTTTTGCAAAATGTTATGTGTTTCTTCCCAAAATGCACCAATTCTGGGGCACAGTAGGGTCATATGTAGGAAACTACTCTGAAGTTCCCACTTTGTGCATAGTGAGGATTTGTCAGTCAAATAGATGCATTTTAGCAAGAGTAAGGTATATGCGGTATAAAAGGATAGCATGCCACACTTAATAAATGTTTTGTAAAGTGATTGGTAAGCATGGGGGCTGGTCTATTAGCACTGAGAGAGCAGGTGCAGGATATCTGCACCTAGTTCTTTCCTCCACCAGCCTGAGCCAGGCTGATTTGGGTTTGATGGATCCAGTTGGAAGGTAGGCCATGTGAGTGAACAATAGTACAGTTTAAGATTCAATAATCCACACCCTCCCATTTTAGCTGGCACCTGGAGGATGGAGCACTTGATTCATGAGGGTTTGCCCTAACATTTTAAACTGTGTATAAGGGAATTTATTGCCCTAAAGAAGTGAAGAGGAACTCTCTTTGAGATGGACTGGAATAGGTACAGTATATAAGCATTTCAGCAATGTACTGTAGACACTTTCACCACATTTATCCTACCTATAACAATAAGTGGCAATGTCTGCCAACTTGCATATTCCTCCTTAGGAACTGGAATAAAAATAGAATAAAGTATGGGGAGATATGTGTAACGAGAATTTTACATTACCCATAGTGTTGGATGCCACATAAACCCGGAGAGCAAAGCTCAGTGGTTTATTTAGGCATCCAACACCGAGAGTGTATGTGTAATATTCAAGTTTACACACCACCATTGGTGTGACCCCATACTGCAGTCTTTATTGCTTCACACCTAGTGGCATGGGATGTTTGTCCAAATTTATTAATGACCAAATATTCCATGATATCTTTGAACATAGTCTCTCTGTATTCATATTTTATTTTATATAATTGCTGGGTTTATATTTCTTGTTGCAGCAATTATATCAAATAAATTATGTTCTGTGCGGTTGCAGTCTGTTTCCGCTTTAGAGCAGTCTGTGGTCGCTTAGTGGCAATTAAGGTTTTTTGCTGTTTTGTTTTGTTTTGTCATGTGTGGCCACAGCCCTTTTGAGAGTGTTATTTTTGTTTTTCAGTAACTTACCTCCGAGTCATCTGTGGCAGCGTGGTCTTGGAGGCAGAGTTGGGGAGAAGAAAACCCAGAAGAGTCGTGACTTGCACATGCTGTTGAGCCAGGGAAATCCAGAGCATGTTTACCTTTATAAACACTCCTTTATAACAACAAATTACATGATGGGTTTCCCTATATGAGAAAGCTAAGCCCATTAATTATTAGAACATAATTGTTCTTATACAGTGCTGAGGTGGTACTGCACCCTAGATACTTAATGCTGTCTACTACCATAAATCCCAAAGAATTACTGATAAGGGATTCCTCCCCACCCTAACCAGTTGATTTCATGTCATGAGATTATCCCATATTCATTCAGCAGCTGGTGAACAGCTGGGAGGTCCACTTTTGGTTCCAACAAATAAAGATATTGTCCGTGTAAAGGAACAACTTGTGCTCTATGCCTTCCTTTATCTTGTAATCCTCTAATTTTGGATTTTCTCACATTGCTGCTGCCAGTGGCTCCAGTGTCAGGACATACAGCAATGGGGAAAGGGACACCCTTGCCTAGTCCCTCCTTATCAGTGAAAAGGAGGCGTGACCCTCTGTGAATGGATATTTGAGCCTCAGTTCCTGGAATAGCACCCCACCCATTTAATGAACTATCTTCAAGCTTCACTACTAGAGGATTTCAGACATGTACCACTGCTCCACACAGTCAAATGTGTTTTCTGCATCCAGAGTAAGGATCACTGTCCTATGCTTAGGTGATCTGACTACATATAAATAATATTTAATGTTCTACATATATTGTTTTTCCTTGATGACCTTTAACAAAGCCTGATTGGTCTGGGTATATTACCTGTTGAAATATTGGTTTTAGTCTTGATGACAGTGCTTTGGCTACTATTTTATGATCAGCCATCAGAAGTGATATGGGTCTGTAGGAGGATCTCAGTGAGAGATCCTTACCTGCTTTAGGCATTACTGTGATTATGGCTGGCTGCAAGGAGGGGTACATCACATCAATATCTAGGCTTTCCTGGATCATTATATGCAGGGGTCCCTTATGTCAGCTATAAACAATTTATAAAAGTCATTTGGTAGCCCATCTGGACCTGGGGCCTTCCCTCCTGAGACCCTTCACCATTCATTCTATTTCTTCCAATGCCAAGAGGTGGTTTATTTGGTCAGAAAGGCTAGCAGATGCCACAGACAGTAGGGCTTGCGTAAAAAATTCTCAAACTGAGCTGCAGTTGGGTCAGCCTCTGGTATACATGAATCTGTTAAAGTCACAGACGGTCTTGCTTATACCTTTTAGTATTCATTTTATTAACCTCATTAGTTCTGATCTGGGCTATGCTCCTGGTCTCCTCCCTGCTTCTGAACTGCCAGGCAAGACTTTTGCCTCCACATCTCTATTAAAGTACTGTCCTGCCTGTGTTAGGATGAATCTTTCTACCCAGAGATTATTATACTGTTGTATTTCCATTTGAGTTGCCGAGGTGATGATATAGGTTTGGATGGGATGAAGCATATGATCCTTCTCAATTCGGGCTATTTTGTATTTCAGAGCCTTAATGCCTAGGGTCTTAGTTTTATGCTGGTGGCTTGAGTAGGCAATGGTTAGACCCTATACTGCAGTCTTTATGCTGCCCAGCTAGTGGCATGGGATGTTTGTCCAAATTTGTTAATGACCAAATATTCCTGATATCTTTGAACACAGTCTCTCTGTACTCAGACTATTTCACAAGCATGGGGTCTATGTGTTATGTTTTTGTTGGGGATCACTTCCATTGACATCACTAGCCACATGGGAGCAAGGTCCATTATCAAAATAATCTCATACTTTTCATCACTCCCAGTGCATCCATCAAGATGAATAGTCTATATATAATTGAGGCATGCACTTGGGAGTTAAAGCTATATTCTATCCCTTTTGGGATTTTTCTCTAGCAATCTATTATGGAGTATGTGTGCATTACATCCTTATGGACCCTGGCACTTTTAGATAGTGTTGCAAGTGCCGGATTGCATCTGTCCACTAGGGTGTCAAATACACAGCTCTAGTCTCCCAAAGAACCCAGGGAACCTCAGAATTTGCCGCCTCCAGTGCCAGCCTTTGACAACATGTAGGATGTTGGGACCAAGCACAGCCTCCAACACTAATGTCCCTTCTCATGCAATTTCAGATGCACTAATGTTAAGTGACCGCTAGCATAAGTTATTTTACCTTTTGACCTCCCACGGAATCTAGGTTTGAGCAACACTGAAATGCTCCTTCTATTGGCATTGAGCAAGATCCATGCCAGATGTTGCCTTAGCTTGCTACAGCTCATGCCCTCTCCTGTTTGATCATATGGGTTTCCTGCATCACTGGGATGTCTCCCCAACCAACTTTTAACCTTGCCCATCATGTTCCTTCATTTGACCATGTTAACATTAACATTCCATGTTATCATCTGTAATTTTTCAGCATTGATCTAACTATGCACTGGAGGGTCAGCTCCACTTCACCCTGCATGTTACCACATGAGTTGTTTCAAGACTTATTTGTTGTGAGGTTCATTATATACCTACATACATTATTAAACATATGAATGTTCTTAATTTTATTTGAACCAACTTCTCCCCCATACTATTAACCAATCGCCTCCATCTCATGCAACATACTCCAACAATAAGTGATGCAGCAAATGACAATCTCTTCCCCTCTTCCTCCACTTCCCACAAATTTAGCTCAGCAACGGGTTGGTAAGACCCTGTTCCATTTGTTATGTAGAGACAGATAAGATCTATTTTGTCCTCTCCTAGCCTACCACTTGTCTGTCTTTTGCCTGTCTAACCGTGCAATCAAATTTTCTTGTGGCATGTGAAAATGACCACTCTAATGGTCCCAGTTTACCCCTGTTATCCACATTCCTTCACTCTTTCTTTTTCCCTTGCTTCCTGTGGTTAAAAAAATATTTGTGACTCTATGTGAAGCAGGATCCCTTGGTTTGCAAATGTATAGCTTATATTATTGAAATGACTGTAGAGAGCTATTTAGGTTTCTTTAAAAAATAACAATCTGTAACATACAGGGCTGAATTTTAGATGTATTGTGACCTCTACAAGTTTGTTTACAGAACTGTCAACAGGTGACCAGATCTGGGACAGAATGTTCTATTTTGTTGCACCTGTCAGGCTGCCCTCATGAAAGAAATGGACAATGTTCTGATACATTTTGTGAAAAATAGGAGAAGAAACTTACAGGAACAGGAGGTAGATGTTGAACTGTGAGGCAACAGGATTTTATAAAGAGAGCAATATTTTGTTTGAGAGAGAAATAAATTGATAATTAAAGTAAGACAAAGACTCTTATATGTAGAGCTTTCTTTGTTTGCACTACCTGTTGAAGAGCTATCCTGTACTGCTGTATTTTTCTATTTTATTTTTATTGATAGTAAATGCTACTTATGAGTTTTATAACTTCTCTGTGTCTGCCTGTACTTTCTGACCTATGCTTCTGCAACAGTTGGTGTCAGACAAAGTGATATTGTGCCATGCATACTCTACAGCAAGAGTTGTGTGCGTGGTACTAGAATTGATACAAGGGAAGCAGAGAAGAAAGGTATGAATCCTGCAACAGTAAGCCCAGGACTGATTACCAGAAGAATTGCAGCAAATTAGAAGCAGAAACAAAGTCCAAGCTGTACCTATACAGCCAGCACCAATGATGAAAACATAAGAATAAGCAGAGACAGAATCTGAAAGCATGTCCCCTTCTTCAAATGGTGGACTATACAACAGAGAGAAGATAAACAGAGAAGAAGAAGAGATGCATTGACAGGACCATGGAATGCTGGAGGCCTTACAAGCTATTAAAGATGGAGGATCTAGTACCAGTCCAGCAGATCAACAAACACAAACAACTTAAAAGTCATTACACTTACATAGTTGTATCCCTCAGATGATATCAAAGCATACCTGACATCTTTGAAAGGGTCACCAGAGCCTGCCAAGTGCCAACACAGCAATGGTTAATCAAGCTTGTACCTTATCTGACAGGTAAAGCCCATCTTGCCTACAACAATATGGACACTGCACAGTCAGAAAACTAGAAAAGAGAAATCCTTAAAAGATACATCTCAGGGAGAGACATAGAGGCAGGATTCTAGTCCCTGAAGTACCACTCAGCTGACAATCCCAAGAAGCCTACACCTAATTCAGAGAACTCATCATTAAACATCTCCAACCAGAGGGCAGAACAGTACCACATATCATTTACATGCAGATGTGACAGCCAGTATGCAACACAGAAATGCTGCAGAAAATCACAGAATGCTGCAGTTTACTGTAGGAGCCATTAGTAGTCCATGGCAATTAAGTAATTTGTCATGCAAGATTTTGTGACATGTCATTACTGCAAGTTACTGTGCTTCATCATGGCTGACTCCACTGTATTTGCAGTGGAGCAATTCATTACCGTCCTTCCTACAGATGTGCAGCTATGGGTAAAAGAACAACAACCAGGAAGAGGGAGAAGGCAATTACTTTAGCTCAGGACTATTGGATGGCCAGACAGACAGCACATCAGTGAAGTAACAACCAAGGAATGGTAAGACCCTCTTGTCCTATTTTAACTCCAGATCAGATAGAAACTCTAACAGGGCTAACAAATCTGCACCCAAAGACTTTATTTGCTGTAATTGTAACAAGCCAAGCCATGTTGCAAAAAACAAATATAAAAATAAGGGGTAACAATGGAACAAATTTGGCCATAACACATTGGGGCAATAATTTAACAGATGTCAAGGTGGGAGATGAGACTGTGAAGGGACTTACATATTTGGGAAGCAGAAAAACCCTGGTACATGTTGAAGTTCTGAGAAAGACTGCACAAAAGGACCAGGTACTAGAGTCATCTGCATCCACAGGGACACTCAATACTATCCAACCACCTAAGTTACTCTGACCATTAGTGGAGTGCTGCACCAAATGAATGGGAATAGTACCAAAATTACCCATACCTGTGATTATTGGAAATGACTTTCCAGGATTTGCTACCTACCTAGACTTTAGCAAGGCATTTGACACAGTCCCACACAAAGATTAATATACAAGTTAGCCAGCCTGGGAGTGGGTCCCAAGATGACAGCCTGGGTAAAGAATTGGCTGGAGAATAGGACACGAGTAATAGTAAATGGAGTCCACTCTGAAAAAGGGGTTAGTAGGGTACCGCAGGGTTCAGTATTAGGACCGGTCCTCTTCAATGTCTTTATAAGCAACATTGCAGAGGGACTGGAAGGAAAGTATGTCTCTTTGCAGATGACACAAAGATCTGCAACAGAGTTGATGCACAAGGTGGAGTGGAAAGGATGAGAAGGGACTTGGCAAGGTTAGAGGAATGGTCAAATGTATGGCAGCTTAGATTCAATGCTAAGAAGTGCAAGGTAATGCACCTGGAAACAAAACCCAGGGAAGAGTACACAATGGGGGTGAGATACTAACAACAACAAAAATGGAAAGGGACCTGGGGGTAGTCATATCAGATGACCTAAAGGTGGAAAAGCAATGTGAGAGAGCAGCAAGGAGGGCTGGGGATACTTGGATGCATAGGAAGAGGCATCACCAGTAGAAAACAGGAAGTTATTATTCCTCTGTACAGACAGCTAGTGAGACCCCATCTGGAGTACTGCATGCAGTTCTGGAGACCCAATCTCAGCAAAGACATAGACAGGATGGAAGCTGTCCAGAGGAGGGCAACTAAAATGGTGCAGGGTCTGCACCGGAAGACATATGAAGAGAGACTTAAGGAGCTTAATATGTATAGCCTCGAGGAAAGGAGGAGAGGGGAGACATGATAGAAACTTTCAAGTACCTCAAGGGAATCAACAACGTCCAAGAGGGTAGCATCTTTCAAAAAGAGGTGTGCAAGAACAAGGGGCACAATTTGAAGATAGAAGGGCGGCTCGAGGTAATTTAAGGAAGTATTTTTTCACAGAGAGGGTTGTGGATGTATGGAGCGCCTTCCAGAGGAGGTTGTGGAGTCAAAAACAGTGGTGGAATTCAAGCATGCATGGGACAGTCATAAGGCAATTCTAGGGGTGGGGTAGGAAGAAGTAGGCTGCTGGTTAACTAGGACCTGCAGCTTATCCATCAGGTAGAAATGAGCAGACTGGGTGGGCCAAGCGGTCCTTATCTGCCGTCAAATTCTATGTTTCTATGTTTCTATGTTTCTAAGTTAATTACAACAAATGTAAACCCTGCTGTTTGAGCAGCTGTAATAACAGGAGTACCGGCAAAGAAAATATCAGATATTGAGGGCAATTTTTCCTTTTGGTGGCTTTGATTCAGACTAGTTTGAGCCCAGCTCCAAGATCTGGAAGTCCAGGAAAGAAAGAAGATACCAGAAAAACAGCTGCATCAAAAGACTGGTGCACATAAGGGTCTGATATCTGACAATGCTAAAACTGAAATGGTAACTAATAGTGATTTTGTTTCTGAGAAAACTAACAATGTCACTCTCCGTGGTTATTTTGAGCAGCTGGGGTTAAACAAAAACAGGGTGAACCAATGTTTAGAAATGGAATGGGCTGCTGTACAGAGCTGAGTTAATCCTCAGATGCAGGAACAGATAGAACAACTGGTAATACCAAAGAAGTATAGAACTGAGTTGTTACAGATAGCACAAGATAGTCATATGCTGATCACTTTGGGAGGGCCACACCCATGTCAGATTGTTTTATAGATTTTACTGTGCTGTGATTAACAAGAATGTTGCTAATTATTGCAGTTCCTGTGCTGAATGTCAGAAAGTAGCCTCAGTGACTAAAGAAAGACAAGGTGCTCCTGGTGCCCCTACCCTTGATAGAGGTGCTTTTGAAATAATTGCAATGGATGTGGTTGACCCCTAGACAAAAGAAAAGGAAATCAATTCATTTTGGTAGCACGTACCTATGCTACTTGATTCCCAAAGGCAATTCCAGTAGTACTGTTCCAGCCCCAAAGTGGCATCAGACTTTTGCTCAAAAGGGTGGACATACCTAAAGAGATTATTACTAATCAGCGTAATAATTTCGATGCTGCATTGATGAAGTAGCTGTACAAACTATTAGGTACCACTGCCATAAGAACTTCCCCTTATCACTGTCAGAATGCAGTCTTGTTGGCGTGTTAATCAAACTCTAAAATCTTTCAACAATGGTTTGTGAAAGGTGAACGGAGAGACTGGGACCGATACTTACTGTACCTTATCTGATGTTTGCTCACAGAAAAGTACCACGAGTATCAACAGGTTTTCAACTTTTATAATGTTGCATGGTAAACAACCTAGAGGGCCACTAAATGTAATAAAAGGATATGTTAAGATAACCCTGCTCAGAAATAATTTATTACATCTTATATGTGTACACTGAGAAAGAAATTGGCAAAACTTTCTGAAATTGCCTACAGTAATAAAAAGAAGTCAAAAATAGCAGTTGTGTTATGACTATGGAGTAAAACAAAACGCTTTTGAGCCAAGTGAAAAGGTCTTGTTACTGTTATCCACTACTGAAAACAAACTGCTAATGAAGTGTCAAGGGCTTAAAAGTTATCAGATATACTATTATAGTTAAATATGAGACTGAGACCCTTGACAGGACAAATCCTGCCAAGATATGCCATGCTAACCTCCCTGAAGAGATGGGTTGAAAACACCAATAGCTGCTTTGCTAATATTACCTGAAAGTGCTAAGGAAGATATTGATACAGCTTATTACAGACAGGAACAAATTGTAACATCTGATGCTTGGAAGGTGAATGATTGTTATCCACAGAACAAATCCCATAAATTTGTAACTTGATAAAGACATTAAAAGTATTTTAATACAGTGACAGTCTGAGCAAATGAGACAGAGCACGTGCAGCAATAATGACACAAAATGCTGACACTTTCAGACAAAATATATTCTGATTACCAAAGCGGTTAAGAGCAGACTTGGTTAGGAAATACTGAAAATGAAAGAGCTGGATATCACCAATGAATCGAAGTGAATGATCATCACCAGTGATGATTTTAAGTAAAATAAATTCGATAGGGCTGCAGGTGAGAATTTGGTGTAAAATATTGAAAATTACCAATGTCACGAGCCTTTGTTAGCAAAATGTAATGTAGGCTCTAAATTTGTTGTTTTGTAATATTTGTACACCAGGGCCCAGATATTCAAACTGTGCCAGGCCATGGCGAAGCTTGGGCGCAGCTCAACTTGCTACGCGGGGGTGTGGACTGGGCAATATTCAATGGAGCAGCACCATGGTTCAGCAGCATTGAATATCGCACCTGGCCACCCCAGTGTGCATGGCACAGTGGCACTGTGCCAGCGAAGTTGCCAGAGTGAAGCATGGGATGCACTAGTGCAAGTTCCATTCGCCCATGCACAGCAACTGTGATATTCAAAAGTTGACATGCAAATGGGGCCATAATGTATGTAGGCACACATGGGGCCATTTGCATGTCATTATGGCCCCATTTGCATGCAGGTGTGCCCGATCCCTGATGACTTGCACCTGGCACCCTGCCAGGCAGCAGCCGTCGTCGACCGACACCCCTGCAGCCTGATTGCAGGCATTTATAGTAAACAAAAACTATTTCGTCCTATATCCCGGTGGTCAGTGGACGCTATCTGCCGATCGCGGGCATCTGTAAAACAGAATAATCCATCCTATATCCCTGGTGGTCCAGTGGATTACTATCTGCCCGATCGCGAGGCATCTGTAAAAAAAAAAAACTAATTCCATTATCCCTGGTGGTCTATGGTAGCCACGCGCCCACTGAGCCCCACCACCCAGCTCTCCCCAGTCAGCCCAGCGGGTGTGGCACCCACACTGCCACCCCACCGCCCGCCCGACTGGCGCCTGGGGCTGAGGGCTGCATGCCCGATGGTTCTGGCGTGAGCCAATGGGCACAAACCTATACTACACATTTCAGATATGTGAATGATTCATTCACATATCTGGAATGTGTCTGTTAGAGAGCTGCATGCCCATTGACTACGCTGTGGCAGACCAGTAGATGCAGCCCTCGGAGGCTCAGTCAGTGGTGCGGGGTGCTGAGCAGGATTAGTGCTGCCACACGTGACCAAGGAGGCCCGAGAGGTAGTGGGGCCCAGTGAAGTGAGTCAGAACCACCAAGACAATAACGTTTTTTACAAATGCCCATGATCGGGCAGATAGCGGTCCACTGAACTCACGCAGATATAGACATTAATCTTTTGTACAAATGCCCATGATCGGGCATGGGGAGCCGCCAGTGAGCTGGAAGTCGGTGGCCACCCACAGGTGGCAGCTGCTGTGTTGTGCCCCTGCAATGTGGCAGCTCACCTGTGGGTGGCCATCAGTTGTTCCTTTTTGGGGCGTAACTTTGTGCTAGCACAGGTAAGGGTTACGCATGCATGACTCTGCACATCCCGGGCTGAATATCGGACTGTGCAGGTTATGCATGAGCACCTACCACCTGTGCCTGCATACGTACTGATGCACTCGGCGCATTGGAGTTTACGGCGCACTTTCCTTTTGAATATTGGCGAGTAGCATCGAGTGGAGTTGCGCATGGTGCAACACTGTTGCGCCATGTGCAACCCTTGAATATCTGGGCCCATATTCTCAACATAACCTTATTATGACCCTGCCTCATGAAGAAGGGCAAAGCAAATGTTTAATCCTGCCCAAAGGTGATTTCACTAGACTGTGGAATCAACTTTGGGACACAAAAACACATTTTGGGCAGAATTGAAAATGACAGCTGTCATACTCATGAGGTGCTGTAAGAATATGATCATGTTGTGAATGGGGGAATAATGAAAATTATCAAAGTTATGAGACTGTTTTATAATATTCAACACAGGCTCATAACTTGTTGTTTTTAATAATTTCCCCAGCATTTTCCACATAGCATTCTTATGACTTCACATCATGAACAATGGCAGAAAAATGTTCAAATCCTGCCTGAAAGGTGATTTTACACAGGAACCGCAAAAAAAACACCTTCCTGGTGTAAAAAAACAGAACATTTTGATTAGGATATGAAAATGACAGCTGTCACATTCATGAGATGCTGTAAAGATATGGCTATGTTGTAAATATGGGGTAAAAATATCAAAAATGATCAAAGATATGGACCTGCATTCGCAAAATTCAATGTAGGCTCATAACGTTAATGTTTTTAATATTTTTGCATCAAATGTTAAACATAGACTTCTAAGGACCCCACCTCATGAACAATGGCAGAGAACATTTTCAAATCCTGCCCAAAGCATGAATTTGTGCAGGGACCGTAAAATCACCTTCTGGATTTAAAAACATTTTGGACTAGATTTGAAAATGACAACTGTCATGTTCATGAGGTGCTGTAAAGATATGACTATGTTGTAAATTTGGGGTAAAAATATCAAAAATTACCAAAGTAACTAGTCTGCGTTTGCAAAATTCAATGTAGGCTCATACTGTACCTTTAATGTCTTTTAGTATTTTTACAGCAAATTTTCAACATAGCCTTATGTTCCCACCTCAAGAACAAGGGCAGAGAAAATGTTCAAATCCTGCCAAAGGTGATTTGTGCAGGGAATCATAAAATCTCCTTTCAGAACAGATCTACCTAATGAAAATTCAATTGTTCATGAGGTAGAGTCCCAAAGAAGGCATTATTGAAATTTGTCCCAAAATATGTAAAATTACAAAGTCATGCAACCAAGTTCAAAATCCAGTGAAATACATTGAACAGCATTTCTGTTTCTTCAGTTCATGGTCAACTTTGAAGAATGAAGACCTGTCTGCAGTCCAGAGAGGATTATGGCATTGGACTCCCGATCGGTAAATAAGGGCTTGGGGGGCTGTGAGTTGCTGAGTGGGAGGGTCAGTGGGGCAGTTATGACCACAAAGACATTGATGGAAGTGTATGGCTTAGGCCTGTTCAGTATGGCAGCTTAGGACCTCAACTCCTCAAACATTGGGACTAATCTTGCAACATTTGACAGTTTTGGTGTTTATTTCCACATTCTGTGAACACCTAACCTTCCAAGAAACATAACAGTACTTCAAAACAGGAAAATTACTGCTTGGCGCCTCACCTGAAGGCTGTTACAAACGTCCCTCTGGGAGCACCATCAGGCCTGCAAAATGCCATCATCCTCCTACACCGTCGGTGAATCTACTAACAAAACAGAACAGATGTTCACTCTTGTAATGTCTCAAATGGTGCAAATGACTATTGCTGTCAACAACAACACTCAAGTTGTGCAATCCATTGAAGTGAGACTGTTTCAAACTGCTGGGTCAGTTCCTGGGTCGCGATTCAACAAATGACCTCTACCATGAGGACCAGACCAGGGCCATCCAAGCATTGCAAGACAGAGTGGACAATTTAGAGAATTGTAGGCAGTGCAATAACTTCAGATTTGTTAGCTTCCCAGAGGGAGCCAAACAGGGGACATGATCCGTTTTCATTAAAATGCTCCCCAGCTGCTTGATCTACCCTCCAGCACCCTGCTACAGAGAGTGGGATCATCACTCCCTTGTACCCCTGCTCAGGCCGGGAGAAGGCTCTGATCCCTTCTGGCCCGCTTCCTCGACTTTAGATTAAATAAAATGATCTCCGTGGCTGCCAGAAGCAAAGGGCAGCTGATGTGGAAGGCGAACGATACAAATATTTCAAGATTATTTAAGGGGCTTTCAGATAATCATAAAGCCTATACAGACTGTTGTGATATTCTCCATAAACTAAACATACCATTCTTACTTCATTATCCTGCTAAAATGTGGCTGATTCATAATGGGACCCCTCTTCTGTTCACCCACCCAGACAACCTAATGGACTTCCTCCAGAAAATGTACCCCTCAGAATACAGGGGACAAGGAAGCCCTAGAGGGTCAAGGCACTCCTCACCAGAAGATCCAGGGGAGACTGAGATGTTTGTTTTTCTCTGCAACAGCCACATGACCCAGAGGTACAGGTCTTTGAGGGTCATACCCCTAGAGCAAAAAAGTGGCACACCCATATCACCATGAATGGAGGCACCATCCTAAAGAAAGTGTGACCAGATAATCCTGGGGGTGGTGCAAACTCTGCTGCAGATGATGTCACAGGCCTTCAGACCTTCTACACCCCAACAGATTTGCAGCCCTACAAAATGATACCCCTTCTGTGCCAGAACCGATCAAGGTGGATACAACATTACAGGACACCAAGAAAGGCCTTCCTCACTGGACTCTGGCAAATCCTAGATGGAAATCACTGCAGTGGGCCTTATATCCATACAGGACATCCAGGGACACTGTGCTTCTCCCCAGCTGCATCAGCCTGATATCTCCTGCAGGACCCAGCAGACAAAGATTCTCGATTTGTGGTGGTGATGGACCCAACCTGAAATGAGTTCACATAAGTGTAAACTTTTTCCATATGGTCTTGGTTTTGGGAGACTGGGGGCTAAGGAGTAGGGAGGTACCTATCTTATGCCTTGCAAGGTGTCCTTGCTGTTTTCTCCCTCAGGACCCCCATTGCTTCTGCACCAGCAGACTGGATCTGCACTGCAGGCAACCCATGTCTGGACCTCTGGTTAATGAACCTCCACTGCTTGTTGGTCCATGGATCCAAAACTGGCAGTCAGACTGGGCAGCTTCCGATGCTCCACTTTATGATGCATAGCTTGAGGAATGCCTCTGATAGACCCTTCATCTGACAACTTTCCAGGACTACCAGCACTTGGGAACAATTGAGATTGGGGCATACATGTCTGTACCTTTTTTAGTAGTTATTTTACTTTGTCTGGTATGCCCATCCCCACTAAGAGTCCCTGCAATTCTTACATGCCTGACCACCCTCCCTACATTGCTATAACAAAAGGGGCACAGGTTTAAATTAGGCCACTGAAGAAGCTGTGCTCCTGAGGTACATGGAGGGCTGTCCAGTAAAGGCTCCCTCTGGTCCTGTGTTTTGTACTCAACAAAGAGTTGGGTGCAGCCTCACTCACCCCTCCATTCAGGGAGATTACTTTGCTGGTGTGCACTGCTGAAGAATAGAAGGGAAGCAATGGACCCCCATGCATCTCCATCTTCTTATCCTTCTAGGAGCAGCATGGGTAAAGGTGAATAGGATCTGTATCACTTGCCTCACTTTCCCATGATCTCACAAGAGATAATATCCCTTACCTTTCCCTTGTCTGAGAAAGGCTATCAAAGGCTGACCTCTGTTAGGTCACACTCCTTGGTCCGGTCATTACAGGACCACACTCCCCCACCCCCACAAGAAGGAGGTGGCCTTGGCGGCTTGCTCACTGGCATTTTTCCTCCTTGCTGATTCAGTTATTCTGGCTTTGGCCTCTGTTCTTCATGTTTTTACTGTTTGGTTAGTAGTTTGGGCCAGTTGCCCAATAGGTTTAATTATGTTGAGAAAGGACCAGGTAACACAGTACACGCAACTGATGAATATGTTTGTGTCAATAGTACAAGATACAGTTAGCTGGTATGGTGGTAATATATTGCATGGAGTCCCAGATCAGACTGCAGCCTTGGTAGCTCACCTGTGACTGCCCCCATATGACTGCACATCCCTATCTAGATCATAGGTGACATATATGGTTACATCTGGAACATGCGGAACCTCAAAACCCCGTAAAAGCATAAACAGGTGTTAGCCAACTTAAAAGACTGCAGTCTAATCTGGTATTCCTGCAAGAAACCAAACTGAACAAACAGGACCATGACAAGCTGGCTAGGGATTGGGTGGGGCAGGTTTCTCCTCCTCTGCCCCCACTAAAAAGAGAGGGGTGGCTATACTACATAAAATCTGAAATTGACCCTGGTCCAAAGGAGCCATGATATGCAGGGGAGATGGGTCCTAGTATTGTTGGAAACCCTAGAAGGCTCACTGCTACTTGGCAACATCTACAGACCAAATGAAAATGCTCCAGCAATTTTCCATGAGGTGGCCCTAGGCTCTCTGACACAACCTGCCACCCTGATCATTGTGGGAGGGAACTTAACCTCCCTCTGGTACCTCAGGTTGACTGCAGTTCCACATCCCTAGACCATCTTCCAAGAGCCCAGCTCTCAGTGCAACAGTTCCTTGTGGACATAGGGCTGATGGACATTTGGTGGGTCTTTCACCCATGTGAGAGAGACTACACCTTCTCCTCCCAGTACATGGCACCCATAGTAGGCTAGATTACTGGCTAGCCTCGGTGGGCATCGCACAAACTTGACTGGTTCTGAGACTATGCCGATGGTCATTTCAGACCACTCCCTGGTTCACCTTCATATCCTTTGTGGACCCCAGACCCCCCATCACTCCACATGGAAGCTGGACCCGCTAATACTCCATGACCCAGACTTTCAGCCATTGCTCACAAAGGAGGTGTCTCATGTTTTAGCCAAGAATCCCCATCAGATACATCAGCAGGTACTACCTGGGAGGCCCTGAAGGGGTCCATTATGGGCTTTGCAGCAAAAAGATGGAATCATAGGTAACAGGTACTTAGTCCACTGGAGGAACAACTTAAAGCATTAGAGTTGGAGTCTAAACAATCCCACATCTTAACATGCAATCCCCACTAGCTGCAACATTGCCCAACTCCAACTTGAAATAAACGACCTCCTGGCCTGCAAGGCTGAGGTGAGCCATCCTCCATTTGAAACACAGGTTCTGGGAGGGGAAAAAGGGGTAAAGCCATTAGTGTACCGACTAAGGAAGCAGTAGGCAGAAAGACACATTTCCGGTCTGAGGGATAATACCTGGAAGACCTGTACAGAACCTGGTTAAATTAATGAAAATTACTAAAAATACCACCAACAGCTTAATCTGGTTCAAGGTCAGTTGGCATTCATCTGTATCCCCTCCCCAGGTCATGCCTAAAATAGGCAGGATTTGTCTAGTGCACTTACCCGGTCAACAAAAACTAAATAAATAAATAAATAAAATTATCAAGCACTACTACACAGAACTATGCATGTCCTCCAGGCCCACGAACATAGAGGCTGTTATGGGTTTCCTGGCCTCCTTAAATTTCTCCAAGCTTTCCTCCCAGCAGGGTGTCCTGAGGTTGAGATAGCCCTAAAAGTCATGAGATAAAGTAAGGCCACTGGGGGATGGTTTCCCTAGAAATCTGGCAGTTGATCCATTCTCAGATCGTCCTCCTGCTCAGCACTGTGCATAATGATGCCCTGACAAACAACTTCTCCCTCACTCTCCAAGCTGTTCTCACTGTCTTTTCCAAAAGGAGAAAGATCCCACTTACCCTTGAGTTACTGGCCTACATCCCTTATTAATGCAGACAGAAAAATATTCACCAAAATGTTATCCTCCAGACTAAACCCCTTCTTTCTTCCCTTATTCACCCTTCACAAGTTGGTTTTGTCCCCAGATGGTACAGTAGACCATATCTGCTCCTTGATTAACATACTCCACCATGCCAGATCCCTTCCCACCCGGCTGCAGCAGTAGCCATATATTTTGAGAAGACTTTTGACTCCTTGGAGTCTGGCACTGGTTCTCCAGCACTTAGGATTTGGGAAGCAATTCAGGGCTGGTTCTCTGCATTCTATCAAAGGCCAACAGCAACAATCCTAACCAATACAGTTCTGTCAGATCCTTTCCCTCTGGGCAGAAGTACCAGGCAGGGCTGCCCACTTCGCCTCTGCTGTTTGTTCTAGCTATAGAACCCTGGCAGCTGCCATAAGGCAGCATCCTAATAAACAGGGCATCACTATTGAGAACAAACCCTATGCAACATTTATTTATGCAGATGACCTCCTGATCCCACTGGAAAGTGTGCAGACCTCACTTCTGGCTCTTTTATCCCTCTTGGCAGACTTTACAGCACATTCAGGGCTGAAAATGAACCATTTAAAGATTGAGGTCCTTCCTTGAATGCCTTCTGTACCCCTGCCCCATGGCCCCTTTGGTCAACACTGGACCCCAAATGCATTGGTCTACCTAGGTGTCCACCTCACCCTGATCTTACCAAAATGTAGGATCTTAATCTGAAACCCCTAGTGGCGGAGCTCAGAACAGAACTGAGAGATGGCAGGCACTACATCTTATCCTTGCAGGGAAAATTTCAGCAATTAAAATGATTTCAGCTCCCAAGCTACTGTACACCATTTCCCACATACCATTGGAGCTCTCTGCCAAGTGGTATAGCACCATAGATGACCTCTTTGATAAATTCATCTGGTAACAGAAGAATCCACAATACAGTAGAAACAAAATGAGAGCCCAGTGGGGCTAGTGTGTGCCTTGGCTGGAGGGGTATAAATGGGCTTACTCGACCACTCAAACTCTGAAATAATTCACCCCAATAGTACTGGACTCCCCAGTGACTGCATATGGAAAAATCAGCTGCTCAGGTCCTCAGCTGCCACTTCTGTATCTGAGACAAAGGGCATCTCCACTTTTGCAGATGTTCTAGCCACAGATGAGGTGAATGTTAAGTCCTTTCAGGAGCTAGCTCAATAAACAGGGACAGGTAGGGCAGATTTCTGGAGGTTTCTGCAACTCTGAGGTTCCATGGTTGTATATCTGAAAACTGTAACCAAGGTCCATCCATCAATAGTGGTGGCAACCCAATGGCTTTGCACTCTAAGGGCAGGCCAGTAAAATCTATTTTGAGCTATGGGATGCAATCCCATCTCAGTCCCAAGAATCCAAAGCTAAATGGGAACAAGCCCTGAAAATACCTATTTCAGATGCCCATTGGAAATCCTGCTGGAAGCAGGCTCATTTAGTCTTCATGGACATGAGGAGCAAACTTATTCAAAATAAAATCCTCCACTACTGATACAGGACACCAGCTGTGCTATTTAAATATAAATTCCTAGACAATAACCTCTGCTGGAGTGTCATTCTTCAGGTGAAACTACCTCTGGCTGGAAGCTGCAATACTGAACACAGGATTTGCAAGAAAGGAGTTGTACTCACAACAGAGGAGTGAACCTTACAATTGTCTTTGGTTTGTAGCAGATATTCTGCAGGTTGAGGCTACTTCTAACTGAAAGGTGAAATAAGGAACTTAAAATTATCAGGAAAAGACAGTCTTTCAAACAACAGAGGGAGGTGGATCTAGCTTTACTTTTGTTACAATTCTTAAGATTTTCAGTGCAGGAAGAGTTTAAACCCTGGGCTAAGAATTTGTCATAACGTCCTGAAATAAGTGCAGGTACAGGTTGTGTATTTGACCCAGACAGTGCCCTAGGGGTGTAAACTGATTTTTGTGTTTATCTGTGTGTGCCTTAAAAGGCCAGACCAGACTGTGTCAGGAAGTGCTTACATCATAGCTACTTATCAGCCAATAGCTTTGGTAACAGACCTGAGAACAATAGTATTATAAGCAAGTGTTTTATAGCAAACTCATCAGAACAGCTAATATTCTTCAGGTGAAACTACCTCTGGCTGGAAGCTGCAATACTGAACATAGGATCTGCAAGAAAGCGAGTTGTGCTCACAACAGAGGGAGGTGAACCTTACAATTGTCTTTGGTTTGTAGCAGATATTCTGCAGGTGGAGGCTACTTCTAACTGAAAGGTGAAATAAGGAACTTAGAATTATCAGGAAAAGACAGTCTTTCAAGCAACAGAGGAGGTGGATCTAGCTTTACTTTTGTTACAATTCTAAAGATTTTCAGTGCAGGAAGAGTTTAAAGCACAGCTGACTTATTTTGGGGCTGACTGCTTTCAGAGCACAAACCACCAGGCTGTTTTGGGGCTGAGAGGTTTACCTGTGTCTGACTTGGATGTCTGGATTTTCTCTGTTTGATTAGCAGGGTATTTTCTCTGTCAAATTGTTGTGTAGGGCATCTTGCTGACAGGAAGGCACTCATCGCAGCGGTGGGTCAGAGCTTTAGCTGATTGTTTTGTGAGGGCACAATTTAGGCTCAACCTTTCCACCCTCACCCCACCCACCCTGGAAACAGTTCCTTTATACCTGGGGTTCTGACATCATTTCCTCAAGAGTGCAAGGTGCATATCACTGTCATATCCTCTCTAGCACACTGCACTGACAATATAAGCATACACATTGTATAATATATATATTTCTATATAACAAACCAATCACACACACATACACACACAAAAAATTAGATAAACATGTGGGGAGTAGTGCAATGTAATGGCTGTGGGACAGCAGTCTTCGGGAGTCTTTCTGGAGGCTGAGATGCTGCCCTATTTGCAGACAACTCTCTGCCCTGAGGGAGGAAGTTGCCCATCTTCAGGCCACACTGGACAGTAGTAATGGAACCTTCCCCAGGCAACACTGGATGGTAGGAAGGGAACCTCCCCATCAAGGGAGCACCAAAGCCACCACCACTACCTCAGAGGTTGCAGAAAGCACAGCAGTTGGACCACAGTGGGCTGAGGGAGGGTGAGAATGGTGGAACAGAGGCACACCCAGTCAGTTGTTCCTCCACAATCCATACACCATTCTGGGGACCATAGCTCCCTTATGGATGCACCCGCAGAGGAGACTAAGGAGGGTGAGGACAACTGTCACAAGGGAGGCCCACAGGAAGGAGGCAGAGGACACCACAATGAAAGGAAGCAGCTCCTGGTGGGACTCAATTATGGGGATAGAACTGGGGAGCAGGAAAACTGAAGTAAGGTGCCTGCCTGGTGCCAAGGCTTGGAGGGACAGGCAGCATCCTCAGGATCACGAGAACAGCTGCAGGGAGTCTGAGCTGGACGTCATTGTCCACCTAGGGACAAATGACTTGGCTCATCATGAGATTAGAGCAGTGCAGAAGGACTTTGTAGAATTGGAGGGGCCTAAGACAAGTAGCACACACAGTATCCTTCTCCAGAGGTGCTGCCTGTCAATGGCATGAGTGAGGAGGGTACTTTGCACCATGCAGTTTAATGAATGGTAGAAAAATGGTGTGGAGCACAGGGGTTTGGCTTCATTGGGGACTGGGGTTCCACCTGGAGGATACCAGCCTATACTGGCAGGATGGTCTGCATCTGTCCAGGAAGGAACAAGTCTTTTGAGCAATCGGTTTAAATGCTTCATTGGCAAGCTTTTAAACTAGTCAAGGGAGGCACTGATAAACAGCAGGAAAATCCCAGCCTCTCCCTACAAAACAGGGTACTAAATGAGAAAAAGACCGAGGTAGAAAGGTCAGTGGGGATGCTGCAAAAGAAGGTAAAGTCATCAAAAATGGAGAGCAATGAGTACCAATGCCCATAGTCTGAGTAACAAGCTTCCTGAATTAGTGGCCTTGATGGAGGAGGAACATCTGGATATCGTGGCAGTCACAGAAACATGGTACACACAAAACCATGACTGGGACATAGACATACCAGGATACACTATCTACAGGAGGGACAGGGAGGGTAAAAGAGGAGGAGGAGTAGCTCTTTACATAAGGGAAGGAATCAAAGCAACAGAACAAAAGGTTAAACAGGAGAAGAAGAAGCACTGTGGGTAAATTTGGAGACCGGCAATAGCACCACAATTCGCACAGGGGTTGTATACAGATCCTTCTCAGGGGAGGAAATGGACAAGGAAATGATAGAAAGTATACTTAGAATGGCAGAAAAGGGGAGATATTGCTGATGGGTGATCTGAATATGCCAGATGTTAACTGAAGTGCAGTTGCAGCAGCCACATCGAAAGAGTGGGGTTATTCTAGATGTCCTACAGGGGGCATGCCTTGGACAACTAGTATTGGAGCCCACTCGAGAGGGAGCAATCTTAGATCTGGTTCTCTCAAATGGAGATGGAGAGAGGATCACAGATGTAGAAGTGAGTAGCCATCTGGGAACTAGCGACCATCGAACAGTATGGTATACAATAAACACAAGCAATAGAGGTCAAGCCATACAAAGGCAAAAGTACTGGACTTTAGGAGGGCTGACTTTGCCAAAATGGGTGAGTGCCTAAGGAATGCACTAGCAAATGTGCAGGAAGGAGGGTGGAAGAAAATGAGGAATAATAAAACTGCCATCACAGAGGTAACAAGCCTTTGTGTGAAGCAAATAAACAAAATGAAATGATTTGAAACCACTATGGTTCTCAAAGGAAGTGGCAGTGAAGGTTCAAGAGAAAAGAAAGCATTCAGGAAGTACAAGGAATCACAGAAGGAGCAGGAGAGAGACTGTATCAGTTAAAGCAAAAGGAAGCTGGGAAGGCAGTCAGAACAGCAAAGGCTCAAACCGAGGAAAAGATAGCCAACTCAGTTAAGAAGGGGATAAAACCTTTATAGGTACATCAGGAGCAAAAGGAAGACCAAGGGAAGGATAGTGAGGGCTTAATAAAGGGAGGGAGGGTGGGCAGAGGGTGACTGTGAAAAGGCAGAAATACTAAACAAATATTTTTGCTCAGTATTTACAAAGGAAGAGGAGGAGGTACCTAAAACAAACAGTAGAAACACTCTGGATACAGAAGTTGATACCAGCCCATTTACAGAAGAAAGGGTTCTGAAAGAACTCTTAAAACTGAAGGTAGACAAAGCCATGGGCCTGATGGGATTCATCCCAGAATTCTAAAAGAACTAAAGGTAGAACTAGTGACACCACAGACTACCCTCTTTAACAAATCATGGGAAGATGGGGTGGTACCCGAGGACTGGAGGAGGGCAGATGTGATTCCCCTTCACAAAAGTGGGAGCAAGGCAGAAGCAGGAAACTACGGACCTGTTAGTTTAACCTCAGTGATGGGGAAAATGATGGAATCACTTCTGAAGGAAAGAATTGTCGAGTATCTAGAGGCCAGAGGGGCACAGGACCCAAGGCAGCATGGATTCACAGCGGGAAGGTCATGCCAGACAAATCTGATAGATTTCTTTGACTGGGTGACCAAAGTAGTAGATCAGGGAGGGGCTGTGGACATGGCCTACCTAGACTTTAGCAAGGCATTTGACACAGTCCCACACAAAGATTAATATACAAGTTAGCCAGCCTGGGAGTGGGTCCCAAGATGACAGCCTGGGTAAAGAATTGGCTGGAGAATAGGACACAGAGAGTATTAGTAAATGGAGTCCACTCTGAAGAAAGTGGGGTTACTAGTGGGGTACCGCAGGAGTTCAGTATTAAGACTGGTCCTCTTCAATGTCTTTATAAGCGACATTGCAGAGGGACTGGAAGGAAAAGTATGTCTCTTTGCAGATGACACAATGATCTGCAACAGAGTTGATGCACAAGGTGGGGTGGAAAGGATGAGAAGGGCCTTGGCAAGGTTAGAGGAATGGTCAAATGTATGGCAGCTTAGATTCAATGCTAAGAAGTGCAAGGTAATGCACCTGGGAAACAAAACCCAGGGAAGAGTACACAATGGGGGTGAGATACTAACAACAACAAAATGGAAAGGGACCTGGGGATAGTCATATAAGATGACCTAAAGGTGGGCAAGCAATGTGAGAGGGCAGCAAGGAGGGCTGGGGGATACTGGGATGCATAGGAGAGGCATCACCAGTAGAAAACAGGAAGTTATTATCCCTCTGTACAGACTGCTGGTGAGACCCCATCTGGAGTATAGAAACATAGAAACATAGAATTTGATGGCAGATAAGGACCGCTTGGCCCACCCAGTCTGCCCATTTCACTCTACTGGATAAGCTGCAGATCCTACTTAACCAGCAGCCTACTTCTTCCTACCCCCACCCCCAGAATTGCCTTATGACTATCCCATGCATGCTTGAATTCGCCACTGATTTTGACTCCACAACCTCCTCTGGAAGGCTGCTCCATGCATCCACAACCCTCTGTGAAGAAATACTCTCTAAATTACCTCTGAGCCTCCTCTATCTTCAAATTGTGCCCTCTTGTTCTTGCACACCTCTTTTTGAAAGATGCTACCCTCTTGGACTTTGTTGATTCCCTTGAGGTAATTGAAAGTTTCTATCATGTCCCCCTCTCCCTCCTTTCCTCGAGGCTATACATATTAAGCTCCTTAAGTCTCTCTTCATATGACTTCCGGTGCAGACCCTGCACCATTTTAGTTGCCCTCCTCTGGACAGCTTCCATCCTGTCTATGTCTTTGCGGAGATTGGGTCTCCAGAACTGCACACAGTACTCCAGATGGGGTCTCACCAGCTGTCTGTACAGAGGATAATAATTTCCTGTTTTCTACTGGTGATGCCTCTCCCTATGCATCCCAGTATCCCCCAACCCTCCTTGCCCTCTCACATTGCTTGCCCATCTTTAGGTCATCTGATATGACTACCCCAGGTCCCTTTCCATTCTTGTTGTTGTTAGTATCTCACCCCCATTGTGTACTCTTCTCCTGGGTTTTTGTTTCCCAGGTGCATTGCCTTGCACTTCTTAGCACTGAATCTAAGCTGCCATACATTTGACCATTCCTCTAACCTTGCAAGTCCCTTCTCAACCTTTCCACCCCACCCTGTGCATCAACTCTGTTGCAGATCTTAGTGTCATCTGCAAAGAGACATACTTTTCCTTCCAGTCCTTCTGCAATGTCACTTATAAAGATATTGAAGAGGACCGGTCCTAATACTGAACCCTCACGGTACCCCACTAGTAACCCTCCTTTCTTCTGAGTGGACTCATTTATTATAACTCTCTGTGTCCTATTCTCCAGCCAATTCTTTACCCAGGCTGTCATCTTGGGACCCACTCCCAGGCTGGCTAATTGTATATTAATCTTTGTGTGGGACTGTGTCAAATGCCTTACTGCATGCAGTTCTGGAGACCCAGGCTCCGCAAAGACATAGACAGGATGGAAGTTGTCCAGAGGAGGGCAACTAAATGGTGCAGGGTCTGCACCGGAAGACATATGAAGAGAGACTAAAGGAGCTTAATATGTATAGCCTCGAGGAAAGGAGGGAGAGGGGGACATGACAAAAACTTTCAAGTACCTCAAGGAATCAACAAAGTCCAAGAGGGTAGCATCTTTCAAAAAAGTGTGCAAGAACAAGGGGGCCTAATTTGAGAAGATAGAGGGTGGCTCAGAGGTAATTTAAGGAAGTATTTTTCACAGAGAGGGTTGTGGATGCATGGACGGCCTTCCAGAGGAGGTTGTGGAGTCAAAAACAGTGGTGGAATTCAAGCATGCATGGGACAGTCATAAGGCAATTCTAGGAGGTGGGGTAGGAAGAAGTAGGCTGCTGGTTAACTAGGATCTGCAGCTTATCCATTAGGTAGGAAATGGGCAAACTTGGTGGGCCAAGCGGTCCTTATCTGCCATCAAATTCTATGTTTCTATGTTAAGCAACTGTGGGGATCTATACCATGCCGGATATTCAGAAGGGTTGTTCCATGTGCAACAGGGATGTGCCAAGCTGAAATACGGAAAAGCGCCATTGTGCAATATTCAGTGGGAGGTGGCTGCGCAGTGCAAACTGCAATGCACTAGAGTGCAATAGTAATGAATGCATGCACAAACGTGAGAGGCGGAACCATGAATAACATCGCAGTGCAATATTCAACAGCATGCACTGTGCTTAATAGGGAGCTAGTGGAAATTCTGCGACAGCAAAATGATCTAAAGTAAAGGGAGCAAAGAGGGATGCAAGAACGTAAAGGGAAGCCACAGGTGGGAGTGTGGTGACAGACATCAAGGGTGGTACAGTAGGTAGCAGTGTGCAGGACTGGGCAGGAGCAGGACAGGTCCCACCAGAACTGAGCCAGAAACAGGGTAGGAGTGGGGAGCCTGTGCCACTGTGCAGGAAAGTCTGTGGAGTGCCACAGTGGACTGAGGCAGTGGCAGGAAGCAGGACAGCCACAGCCAAAGGCTGGAGGTGTACCCAGTGCAGGGGAGCATCAGGAATGGACAGCAGGGGTAACGGAAAACTGCCACTGGGGAACACCAGCCAGCAAGGCCAGCGCCACCTTCCAGATGGAGGCAGTAATGAGGGGTGTGAGAAGGCAGGCAGCAGGGGTGTGGCCGTAGGAGTGCCCATCCGTGGTACACCCAGAACAGGCAGTACCGAGCCCACACCAGCTCGAACACTACTCTGACACAGAGATTGTGGGCCAGTACCATTGAACCGGTGATCCTGAGGCAGCTCTGTGAGCTGTGTAGTGATGAGATGCAGGCACCCACACGACAGAGCCATGGTCTGTCAGTGGAGATGAAGGTGGCAGATATCATGTGCCTGCTCACGCAGACACCTTCCAGAGACCAGCAGGGGATATGACAGGCATAACCCAGTTGGCGCGTCATGCCTGCTCACACAGTTTGTCAGCACACTGCTGCCACATGCTGTGGAGTACATCCATTTCCCAGCACACAGGTGGAGTGCACAGCACACATACAGGAGTTCCACAGGGTAGCATGGTTGCCTGGCATGCTCGGGGCCATTGACTGCACCCATGTGGCCATCCGCATGCCACCTGGCCAGAAGGAGTGCTACATGAATCAGAAGGTGCACGAAGCATCAACTGCCAGGTGGTGTGCGATGCCAGGGGCGCATTACCAATGTCTGTGCCATACACCATGGGAAGCACATGATGCCTTCATCTGGCACCAGTCCACACTGTGCCACAGGTTTGAGAGTAGGGACATCCCCACTGGCCATCTAGTGGGTGAGTATGCATATCCGCAGGGATGACATGAGCAGGCGTGAGGGGTGCATAGTCAGAGGTGCCATGGTACCGCCTTGTTGGCCCATGGCAAGCGGACGCGAACCACCATACTAATGTCCACCCTCTACACACAGGTGACAGTGGCTACCCACTACGTCCCTGGCTGTTCACACCATACCAGCATCCCACGACCCCATTGCAGCTATGGTACAATGAGGCACCGCCACAACATGGAATGTCATCGAGCAGGTGTTCGTGATGCTGAAGGCACATTTCGGTGCCTGGACACATCTGGAGGTGCTCTACAGTACAGCCTCTTGAAGGTCTGTGGGCTATTCCTGGCCTGCTGTTTCCTGCACAACATGGCCACCGACTGTGGGATAGCCGAGAGGTTGAAGAGGGGCAGCGGTGGGGATGATGAGGATGCCGGTCCAGCTGGTGATGGGCAGCTACCCCCTGGGCGAAGAGACCCCGCCTGACACGGATGTCACAGCTGCACGGGACAGCATTACATAAGAGAACTTTGGTCAACACAGGTAGGTCACGGGGCCATGCGCAACCACCAATGGCAAGGGCACAGCCCACAGACAGGCAAGGCAGAACACCGGGGTGGACGGTGGTAAGGGAATGGGTCTGAGTGTGGTATCACACACAGAGTCAGTGTTGGAAGGGCCGAACACGACATGTGCACACACACACACACACACACACACACCAAAGACATGCACAAAGGGTAGACAGCACGCCAACCCCAATTGCCATCCCTACCCCACACAGGTCCACACACAACCACGCCCAGTGGCCATCACTGTGCATGCCTCAGACGCTGGGCACCATTGCACACTGGCGGACAGCGCAACGCAGGCATCATCATGCACACATCACAGTGGCCAGCAGCCGGGAGGGTGTGCACAGGGACCATGTGTGCAGGGCCAGGTACCCACCCATGTGTAGCACAATGCACACCACACTGCACATAGAGCAGCGGCAGACAGTCGCTATGGTGGGAGACAGGTCAGTCATGCAGCACAATGCCACGACTGCCACGGATGCATGGGCAGCCCGCCCGAGACCTGCCAGCCGTGACAGGCTGACCATTGGCCTCATAAGGTGGCACCAATGGTCCCCATGGGTGATGCTGCATGAACACGACCATGTTCGTGCAGGGGTCTGCAGCCGACCAAAATTCCCACACCAGGCATGCTTGGTATGCCCACAGCCGAACCGTGTCGACATAGCAAGTGTCACACAGCACCGGAATGGGGTGGGGTGGACATGACACTGCGTGGTGTCTGCGGTGGATGGGCACCAAACTGGGTGCCCAATGTGGCCATCACACCTGTCAATGCATTGGTCTGCCTGTCAATGGCAGTGGTCACATCCACCCGCTGTGAGGCCATCTCTGCCAGGAGCAGACCGTGGTCTCTGCTGCACCACTCCTCTGCCTGGCGCAGAACCGCACTGAGTGCATCCACCACCGCCACGAGCCACACCTGCTGATCTACTGAAGCCTGGAGTAGACGGCTGTGCTCGCCAAAGAGGTCATCCGCGGTCTGGCATGCTGTCCCTCATGGTGTTCCTGGCCCTGCTGCCAGCATCCCTTGATGATGGGCACTGCACACCAGAGCCATGCTGGGGCATGTCCACATGCATTGCACTGCCACCACCCTCTGACACTCTCCCCGTCATCATTGGCCATTTGCTGGCACTGCCCTCCGGCTGCCGATTGCCAGGCTCACTGGCACCGCCGCAGCGGCCGCAACAGCCCCACCACCCTGGATGCACATCAGTGCTGCCCCCACTGGGGCATACAGGCAGGCTGGGACTGTGTTGTTAAGCAGGCCTCCACAGTGGCACCACCAATGGCAATGCCCGTGCCATTACCTGCTGCGGGACCATCCTGCATTCTACGTATCACTGTCCGGGCCGTGTGGTCCATCATCATCGGTGCTGGATCCGCAGCAATCCAAGTCCCAGCATGCTGGAGACCGTGGGCGCTGTCACACTGGGACACAGGCAGGGCCTCGTCCGCACCCACACCACCCTCAACAGTCCAGACAGACGTGCAGGTATGCACCATTCCGGTCCCCAGACACCTATGGAGGTGGATGGGTGATCCTCAATGTCCAGGGCATCCCCTCAGTGGACACACCCACCACCGCTGACCCATGTAGATGCTTAGGAGCTGTAAGGAACACAGTAGCATTAGTGGCTCCGCCTGCCCTGTGGCATTCCATCCACCACCCACACAGTGACAGCACAGGAATTACCATGCAGTGATGGGCTGCCACCCATCTGAAAGCCACCACCAGGAATGCCCTCAATGGCACAACCCCGCATGCTGCCTGCCACCCACTCTCATCTGGCGTCAGGCGTGGTACATCCGGCTGGCTCCCACCTGTGGCAGCATGTGTGGCCCTGATGGCAGCCACCTTATCTTTGATCCTCCTCCTGTCCATGCCAACCTTCTTCTATACTCCTGCATGGACCGCTGATTGGCTGCAATGCTGGTTCACGGCATGCGCCACCTCCCCCGCCGCATCCCGCTCCTGTGGCATTCCCGCTGTCCGCTGAGCAGCAGTTCCCTGTCGAGATATGCCTCGAACAGGGCTTCTGTATTTTCGACTACACAAAGTACTGCAGAAAGTCCTCAAGCTTTTTTTCACTCCCATGATGGTGGGAACACCTGTCTCCAAGTAGTGCCTTTCAAGAGGGGAGGCAGTATAAGCAGTGGTTTAAGGCTGTGAGCTGAAAATCTGGAGACCTGGGTTTGAATCCCACAGCCCCCACTTGCATACTGTGTGACCCTGAGCAAGTCACTTAACTTCCCTATGCTCCCAGGTCGCACCTGTAAACAAGCTGTCAGCTTAGTGTGCCACTCCTGGTTAAACAATTGAAGAAAAAAATTGGTAAGGAGCTTTCTGGTCCCATCTGAGAATATGCTACCAATATCATGGTCATGCCTGTGTCTTGTTTCCATTCAGTTTCAGCAGATGACCTTTTCTTTTCCACCACATGGCATTTTGTTCACACTAAATTCTGGCTTTGGTGCTCCATAGATGGGCTGGATTCGGCCTCGCCATCCATCCGTGCTAGTGTCATATGGTTCTGTTAAGTCCATGATGTCTAGCTTTTTCCCACGCTGTAGTTTTTTTTTTTTTTAACTGCTTTGCCATTGTTGCATGGGTGTTGCTGTGTGGCGTGAGAGATCCTTAAAGACAGTTTGCTTACTTACCAGTAAAAAAGGTTCAAAATAGAATCTCCTCCTTCATAGAACCATGGCTTACCCTCCACCTACTCCTTTTTTATTTCAGGTGGCAAACTCTGGAAGACCTGCCTGTTCCTGCATGCTTGGTCTTCTTTCTGCACCATTTCAGTTTGTGTCCCTCGTCAGAACTGTCACCTCGACTCCTGTTGGCTGGTTTCTGGTCTCCAGTTACTGTCTGTATGATACAGCTCCAAACTTGACTCTTGCAGGAAACTGAGGAGGTACTGTATGGGGCTGTCCATTTTATATAGGTACAGTAGTGCAAATGCGTGACAGTGTGGACCGCCCCAGCTAGGCAAAAGTGTGAGTGGTCCTGACGCTGACTGCTTACAGTTCAAAGGTGTGGCTCTATGGATGGCATTGTGTTACTTGAAAGTAACTAAATGTCATGTCTTGTACTGCTTGAATACCTTTTATAATTGAGTAACTGAACTCTCTCATCAAGTGATAGAGCAGATTTATCTTTATTGGCCCAACTGAAGTGAGATATACTGTATATGTGGGTATCTCCTGTACTGGAGTATGGTGTGCACTTTTGTCTAGTGTAAGTGAAGCCAGTTTACCTCTGCCACATCATTGGTTCATTCTGACAGCTGATTAGCTGTTGCAAGTTTTTTACGATATTTTTAAAACCACTTGCAGAATGGTCTTCAAACTTGATGTACAGTGCACACATAATGCCACTTTCAAATGCAGATCTTTTAAATTAGTTCTTAGAGTTGCAGCTGTTTACAGTATTGTAAATATTCTTGATGATTTTGAAATGCAATAACATTTCTGCACTAAATAAAATAAATATATAACTGTTTATTTTGTGTTAACTGGTCTGATTAGAATGTTGAAAAACTGCACTGTGATGCCACCAACATGGTTTCTGTTGCTCTCCTATTCAGCAGTGCAATGAAATTGGACAAACTGTTTAATCCTCCTTTTTTTTTTCTTTCTATAAAACAATTCCATGCACCTTCCAGTTTTATTTGATAAAATTTCTAGTTGAACCAAAATTTTGAGAAGTTTATAAATGTTTTTGCCCACCCCAAAGAAAAAGATGGCTGCCAGATTTGGCTTTGAAATACCTTTGTAAACCTAGTAAGGATTAGGATAGATTAACTACTTATGTATCATGCTACATAGGAGGTACCTAGAAAAGATTTGCCAGGTATGGTAATATTTCTGTTAACTGTAGCTGAATTTAGCATTTGGGGGATTTATTTATTTTTATTTGCACGACCTAGGAAATTGCTGCAATCACAGGAAGTACACTGGTAAAATACAGGAGTAAATACAACTTGAACATCACAGGTTACAGATGTGGGCAAATACATGCAAGTCATACATATACTGTACAGTACACGTTCTATACAGAGCACATAATGCAGAGAACTAGTAAAACTGACCTAAGAAGTACAAACACTTAAGTGTCACTGGCTCAGCAGTTTGCACACACTCCTCTGAGGTCGGAAGATAAGAAGGTGGTGGGTTCTTGCCCTCCACCAGGCACTTTGGGTTCCAGTACTGACACCATTGTGTATCATGAGGGGGATGCTGCACTCCTGAGGTGCTGTGTTTTGGATGAGACATTAAACAGAGTCCCGTCTGCCTGTTCTGGTGGTGGTTCAGGCAGACTTTCAAGATCCCATGGCTCTTCAAGAGTAGGGAGTTTTATTGAAATGACAGTCCAAAAACAAAATACAGGGTACATGGAAAAACAACTTGAATATAGATACAAACTTGGTTAAATCATTTCTAATAATCACTTGAGAGTGTATTAAATCATAATTTGGGAAGCGTGCATTTTTGTAACTGCTAAGTGAAAAGAGAAAGCACAACTGTAAACATATAACAGACACTCCTACATTGGAATATCCAAAAAGCAACTATCATGAATACATGTTTAATGATTCTCATTTTATAAGAACCAAGTACAGTTCTGCTAATACAAGTTATGCTGCTGCATGAAAGTGTTTTGTTGTAGGGATGTGGATACGATGTTCTATCCACACTTTCTGGCAGTTGTCTTTCCCTTTGAGGATCACCGAAAATGCCTTCTATTGGCTCCTCCCTCCCACCTGCACCCGGTGATAACTCCCATGGCTCTGCCCCCATAACACTAGATCTTTTTAGTTGAAGTGTTTGTTTCTTCTTTACTGTTTCTGCTTGAGGGGCCTTGTTGTTTGATTTAGGGATTTATTTAAAATTTACTTTTAAATTTATTCAAGTTTTTGTTTTTTCCTTTTGATGGTGATTTGATGGAGGAGGATTATTTCTGTTTTTTTGGGTGTATTGTAGGTAGATGATGTTCTATGGGATTTTTGCTGTATGTTTCATTGTTTGGACTATAATTATGATATATAGGTTGTATTGTTGTTGTTCTACTAGAATGTTTCTTTTATAGTGTTGTTTGCGTTTAAGGGGAGAAATATTTGTTGCCAAATTAAAGGATGCTTATTGGTGTTTTTTTTTGCTGGGATCTATTGGTTGTTAGAATAGATTAAGGTTTTTGTGAGGAGGTAGTTTGTGTTATTGCTTCAATTTTCTTTTTTTGCTTTGTTTCGTTTGTTGTTTCTACTTTTTTGGTTCTTCATGAGTTGTGCTAGTTCTCGACATTAGAGGAGAGGGTTCACTGAAGTTGTATAGTTCCTGCTTTACTTCATGAGTGAGTCTAAGGCTAGAGAAGATTGTTGATGTTTTTGGGATTAGGAATTTTCTGTTTTTGAAATTTGTGTTTAATTATGGTTTAAATTACGTTTTGGCTGCTTAGTTTTCATAGTAATTTCTTGCTCACTCAATGTGGGTAAGAGGTTTCTTGACCTGTCAATCGTTGTCATTTGAAGAGGTAGGCAATTTCTTTAGCACCCAGTCCTGCTAGTGACCACTGATTGGTCGGTCCAGCTATTGAGCTGGAACTGGTATCAACCAAGACCAAGCAGCTGTGGCTTCCTTGGTTTCTTCCGAGGCTCTAGCTGCACCACCGACTGCACTGCAGGGGGTCGGGTCCTATCATCTTACATCAGGGTCAAGGGGCCTCATTTATATTGTTGTCTGGGCTTCTACCTATGGTGAGTTGCATTGCTGCTACTGTCGAATCCCGAGTGAGGAGCGACTTTGGTAATTATGGCTTATGCCATGAGACTCTGTGGCAACAGTTGGTTCTATCCAGGTCAAAGCAGACACCAGTTACAACCCAGGTATTATATGGCTGTCACCCGAAGGGGCATATTTACCTGGCGGGGCTGGTTGACAGTTCCTCCCCAGCGGAGCCAGTTTAGACCTAGTCAGTTAGGATGAAACAGATTTCTACAGATCGTGGTGGAGCCACCACCTAAGCAGAAGATGTCTGGAGCCCGACTGGAGTTCGTCGCGAGGGCTTCCCCCATTGGCTGTCTGTCACCCTATTGCTGACTGTCCACTGGTTGAGGGACATGGGGGCTGCCCGCTTTATATGGACTTCTGGTGTGAGAGGATTCTCTTGCTCTCTGTCCACTAGACATGAGTTGATCGTGATCTTTCCAGACAAAGGCCCACTTCATGGGGATACTCGCCCATCCCTAGATCTATGGGATGAAACTGGAGCCTGTCCCAAAGCGGCTCTGATATCCCAGTGGCTGAGCCACTGCCCCTGCCTTGGAGCTTGGCCAGTGCCCTGCTTCTGCCCTGCACCCTCAGCCTGGATGGCCTGCAAGTATGCAGTGCCCACTGGTACCCTTTCAGGATTCATTGAGCAGCCCTCAGCTGGAGCAGTTGGTGGATGACTCAGTGTTTTGGTGCACGGGCAATACCAGGGATGTCAATAGATCCGCCAGACAGCGTCCAAGAAGTTGGATCATTCGGGACAAAAGGTCTATGCTGCCTCCTTGCTAGGCCTCCACCAGGCGAGCTCGGCCATCTTTGATGCCACACTTCTTTCATGACCTATGAGGCGATCCCTCACCTTCCTGCGGACCTTCAGACCACTGTCAAACAGGGCAGAGACCAGGTATCGCAGTGGCGAAACAGCAACTTCAGATGGCTCTGGATGTTGCTGATTCTTGTGCCTACTCAGTGGCGGCCATGGTTGCCATGCACCCTAGGGCTTGGCTGCTGATATCAACCTTCACGGCAGATACCCAGCACAAGCTGGTGGATGTCCCCTTTTTGGGCACCAACCTATTTGGGCCTGGTGTGGAGGGTCACCTACAGTGCATTGAAAAGTCCAGTGCCACCCTGGACTCTGACATCCACGCAGAAGGACAACAAGGGCTTTAAGCAGCAGAATGGCAAGCTCTTTCAGTCCTCCACCCCACGGCCAAAACAGACCAGCAGCAGTCCTGGCGACCTCGGGCCAAGTTCATGGCCTCAGTGGTCTGAAAGCACAGAGGGGAAGGGACCTGGTGGCTCCTCGGCTGTATCCTCCTCCTCCTCCTCCAAACCTGCTCAGTGACCTGATGGGGGTTGCCACCCTCATACTCATCACGCCTCCCCTAGGTACTCCTGTGGTGGGGCAGCTCACCACTTCCTTTCTCACCTGGTCTGTTACCACAGACAGGTGGGTTCAAAGTGGTCGGTTGGGGTCTGCCTCAGGAATTGAACAGTACCCTCCAAGCCAAACCTGTGCACCATGGGAGGACTTGGTATCTGCAGACACTAGGTCAGCTCTTCGAGACGACATAGCCCAGCTCCCGCAAGGAGGTCATGGCCAGAGTTGTGGATCCTCCGAGACACCAAGGGTTTGTCTCCAGGTACTTCCTTGTGCCAAAGCAGACTGGGCTGGTGCCCCATTCCAGATCCTGCGTGACCTGAACTAATTCCTTGGGTTCCACGCACCTTCAGGATGATAACTCTGCTCCAGATCATACCATCTCTGGAGCAAAACATGTGGTTTTGCTCTCTGGATCTTCAGGACGCTTTTCACGTCCTGATCCATCCGTCTCATTGAGATTCCTCTGCTTCACAGGCAGAGGAGTCACTGAGTTCAAGCCATGCCTTTCGGCTTCTCTTTGGCCCCAGGTCTTCACCAAATGCATGCTTGGTGGCAGCTTACCTGAGGCACCCGAGGTCTGGATGTGCCCCTACCTGGACTGTGGCTAATAGCTGGTCCTCCAGGCAGGAGGTGGAGTAGTCCAGGACCTGGCCCTCCATACCTGCATCGGCCTTGGCCTCCTAGTCAGCGAGGCCAAGTCAGAACTCATGCCCTCATAGGTGAACTATTTCATCAGGGCAGAGCTCGACTAGTGCTGGGCTAGAGCTCTATTCCCAACAGAGGCAGAGGTTCTCTCCTCCTTTGCCCAATCATGTCTGTTTGGGCACTTGCGCCCTGCCTGGGACTCCTGTGCCTTGTGGGTTACACGGCGACCTGCACCAGCGATGGGTCCATTGGCGTATGCGCCCTGCCAGTGAGAACCGCCACCAGTGGTCTCAGCGCAGCAAGGTCCCTTTGACCAGCTGGTTACTGTAACTCTGAGGATGTGGGACACTCTCCATTGGTGGCTTGTCCCAGAGCATCTGCTGGAAGGCATCCTGTTTGTCCACCCAAGCCCACAGTTATCCTGACGAAACATGCCTCTTTCACAGGCTGGGGTGCCCATCTGGAGGAACTTGAGAGTCCATGGGCTCTGGACCCCTCAGGAGTCCTGATGCCATATCAACCTACTGGAGCTCAGAGTGGTTTAGCTAGCCCTGATCGCGTCACACAGTTTGTCCGGGTCAAGTGGTCCAGGTCCAGATGGACAATACAATAACCATGTTCTACCTCAACAAGCAGGGTGGGATGCACTTCTTGCTGCTGTGCTAGGAAGCTCTCTGCATCTGGACCCTCCTGTGAAGCCTGGAGGCAGATCTCCTAGCCATCCATGTGGCAGGAGCCTCAAATCAGCTGGCGGATGCCCTCAGCTGGGTAGGTGAGGCATTTCACGAGTGGATCCTCTACCTGGAGGTAGTTCAGTCTGTTCTCCCAGTGGGGCACCCCTCAGGTGGACCTGTTCGTCTCCAGAGAGAATGCAAAGCTGAGGCCATTTTGTCCCCCCCAAGCAGGGCTCGCTGTAGGGGGGGATGCCTTCTGTAGGTCATGGACCCCAGGCCTCTCTTATGCTTTCCTCCACTTCCCTTGATCCACAAGGTCAGGAAGAATAAGTACAGGTGATCCTGGTGGCTCCTGGCTGGCCCCGCCAGTTTGGTACCCGATCTCTTCAGCCTCAGCAACAGGCTCCTGAGGCGCTTCCAGCATGCCTGGACCTGCTTTCCATCCATCAGGGAAGGTACTGCACCGGATCTTCAATCCCTTCACCTGACAGCCTGGTTCCTGAGCAGCTAGAGTTCCAGGCTTGGGTCTCTCCTAGATGTCCTCACCATGGTGGAGGCATCTCGAAGAATCAACCAGAAAATGCTATGTCTTCAAATGGAAGAGATTCTCTATTTGGTGTCTGGGCAAGGGGTTGGACCCTTGACCTGTCCTAGTCAGCATTTTGGACCATCTGTGAGTCTCTCTCCCAAGGGGACGTCGGTAGATGACCTTAAGTGCATCTGGCAGCCATCTCTGCTTACGGGTGGGGGCTGGTCGCAGTCGGTGGCACAGGAGAAGGTGGTCTGATGCTTCAAGTGTCTTGACCACTTTCCTCCAGTGTGAACCACCACCACTGTGGGACTTGCTGCTGGTTTTGGCAAAGCTCATGGGTAAGTCTTTCGAACTGATGCACAGATGTGACATGTCTCACTTGTCATGGAGGACCGCCTTCCTGGTGACTATCACGTCAGCCAGAAAGATTAGTGAGCTTCAGGTGTCTCTCAGTGGAGTCTCTGACCCGGTCTTCCACAGGGGCAAGGTTGTCCTGCACACCAACCTGAAGTTCCTCCTGAAGGTTGTGTAGGAGTTTACCTGAATCAGGTGATGACTCTACTGGTGTTCTTCACCAGTTACCTTGAGCCAAACACCAGCTCCATACTCTGGACCTGAGGCGGCTCACTTATTATAATGAGCATGCGCTTCGCTTATTCTAATCTGTGCAGACTGGGTTCGGGGAGAGGTTTGCAGCTGTTTATCACCTATGCTGAAGCTGCAGCTGGCAGATCTGCTGCGGCAACGATTGGCCGGTGAATCACATCCTGCATTGATCTCTGCTATAGGTTGGCAGGTAGAGTGTCTCCCGAGGCTAAGGCTCATTCCACCTGCCATACTGCTGCGCCGGTGGTTGCTTCTAGTGATGCTCCTGTCCAGGAGATCTGCAGGGCTACTACCTGGAAGTCAGCACATACCTTCATTTCCCATTACCACATTGACCTAGAGTCATGCCGGGATGCTAGTTTTGGGGCCTCGATTCTCCAGTCTCTGTTCCACAAGTAGGGAGTGTGTGCCTTGCCTCTCTCCTCCTAGAGAACTGGTAGGAGTCTGCCAGAAATTGTGGATAGAACATCATATCCACATCCCTAGAAAAACAGGTTACTCACCTGTAACAGTAGATCTAGGAGTGGTATATGATGTTCATTTGCATAGACCCACCCAACCTCCCCAGCTTTGGTGCACAAACTCTGCTTCCAGTGGTCAAGATCTGGTGTCATGGGGCAGAGCCACGAGATTACCGCCAGTTGATATTTAATGTGAGGGGTGTGATCGTGATGTCAGCAGCCATGTCCAAGATGGTGAAAAGAAAGATGTTTACCTAGGGATTTCTGGCGCCTCTTACCCTCTTTTGGGACAGAGAAGTCTGTGTGTGAGTCAGAGGAAACTATATAGAGAGAGCATCGAATTCTCATCTTCCTCAGTGTCCCCCACTGTTCTCTCTTGGCCTGTAAATTAAACCGGTTTCTAGTGAGAATCTGAGAGTGGGCATCTTTTAGTCTCTGGTTTCCTTTTATCCTGTTGTCTCCTGTGGGGACTACTATATTAAAACTTACTCTCCTGGGAATGAGGTGAGGGCACATGGTAGATGGGGGTTCAACCCTACAGGTACCACATGACAGAAGCTGCATTTTGTTGAGGTTTGTGTTTGATTTGCCTCTATCCCTGTAGGGGACTGATGGGCACTTGCATTACATCAGATTGTAACTCCTGCTCTTCAGTCACCTGTGCTGGTTTAGGCATAAGACATGGCAAGGAGAGGAGGCCCAACCTTGTAAAATCCGACGTGTGCCCCAGTGATAAACTGCTCCTGGTTCTGGGGGTTTGTCTATTCTATAGTGTTCCACCCAAGGATATTGCTTCTAGGGCGCCCAGTTTCATTGCATAGATTGCATTTTAGGGGGTTTGGACAGCCAAGACTGACATGGCCATACTCTAAACAGAGATTGCAGTGTGGCTTGTTGCAGGTTTAAAGAGATGTGTTCTTGCGCTCCACATTTGTGGCATGTTCTTGGCTCCTGAATAAAACAAAACCCCCTCTGCCTATGAAAACTCCTGGGAGATGACTGAGCCCTATGTCTGTTTGCTTAAGTTGATCTTTGTCCTTTCATCCCTGCCCAAATGAGGTCCTTGTGCAGGATGATGCTTGAACTGTCTAGAATGTCACGTCTTTGCCTTAGCCAGTACTAAACATCGGTAAAATTAAATCCCTCATTCTGAAAAAGTAGTGTTCTGTTCTTAACTAGGGGTTTGGTAAGGGCACCAGGGAAAAAGCTTTCATATGGGAGTATCCTTAACTAATATTTAAGCCAAAACATTTCCAAAGTTTGAACAAGTTTAAAGTTGATGTCATAAGTAGCCCCCAACATGAATGAAGGCAAATAAGTCATTTTGCCATTATCTATGATAGCAGTGAGCATTTTATGAATGACAGTTTTTGGTCTGGGGCTCAGAAGGGTCCCCATTAAACTTGAGATGAACAGCATTCCTACTTTGTGCTGGTTTTGCCAACTTTAGTAAACAAATCGGTCATCCAAAGCGTGTAGGGTCGGGGCAGATGTAGAAGGGTCTGCCTCTGAATGATTTAATGGCATCTGAATTCTGTGTTGCAGGGGCCCCTGATTCAAGTGATGGATCCTCGGTAATTTTTGTGCCAGACTGAGGTTCAGCTTCTGTAATACCTATATGCAAGTCGTTGGGGATTGGGGACATAACGAGACTGTGAGCAACGGATGCTCCATCCTATTTTTTCTTTTAGCAGTTTTCCTCCCTGGGTGACACCCTGTGCTGCTTGTGTTTTTTGTGCCTAGAGTGATGCTTTTTGGAGTATGCAGCACTTAAAAGCAGTTCTGGTTGATTTTGAATGGGTCTGGCATTTTATAATATGATTTCTGAGGCCAGCACTGGCCCTGGGGATTTCCAACTGGCACCAGCCTCTGCAGGACATCAACCCGCTGCTCGCAAAGCATTTTCCACACTTCAAGTTGGGGTGGATACAGCATCTGGTCATTCGTGCTGTAAGGAGCACTGCGGCAACCGGGATTCATGAGCAGCCAAAGTAGCAAATAAGCCTGCAGCGCCGGGCACTGCGCAATTATTTTTGTCAACTGATGTAGCCGTGGGTCAGTTGTAAGGGTATGGAGTCCTCACAAGGGGTGCTTGCAATTATTGGAGGGTTTTGTAGAAATTTTTAAGATTCATTCTTTGTTCATCCGAACTGGGGTGCATATGAAGTCTTCCTTAGCTGCGAAGTCATCATTTTTGGATGGGTTATTTAAGGGCTGTAATTCGGGTTCAGGTGAAGTGCCCTGTAATATCTGATCAAGTATGGCATCTGAGTTTGACTGAAAAACCTGGAAATACTGTAGAATGAAAGTCCACATCAGGCAGGTCCAGTTCTGCAGAAAAGTGGTTCCTGTTCCATTAAATTCTCCAACAGGTTCTTTAAGTACTACTCCTTCCACACCCCTTTTGTAGGGTACCACAGTTGTGACATTTCCTGTGGCAAAGCAGGAAGGGGAAGATCAGTGGGGCATCCACAAGGTGAGCTCATTTACAGGGGTACTAGTAATTTAACTTGTTATAACAAGTTATACGAAAACAAAAATCAAACCATTACTTGCATTTTTTTTCCTTCTAATTATTCTGACCAGGTTATAAACCCAGCAACTTATCTGGAATGGATATCATTAACTGCAGGTATTGTGGAACACTTTTCAGAAGGACAGTCTTACAGGATTTAGGACATTGTCCTACATGCTGAGGCCATTGGAGATCTTAGGGCTCAGCTTCGGGCAGCATGGGCAAAAATTGCGCTCCTCAAATTTCATATTCAAGAGGAAATGCATTATAAGAGCCACCCGCCATTTCCCCAACATCCAACAGAAGAACCATGACCGCAGAGGGTAGTTAGTCCAGGAGGTTGGCAGGGGCAAATCGGGTGACCTGTCATTCTGTGCTTTCTAACATATTGCCTCCAAAAACCATAAAAACACTACAAATGGGCATCTCCCTCCATCTCCGAAATCAAACAAAGGGCAGAGGACACTACAGAGCAGTACACTGCAGCACAGAAGCTAGCACAACAAAACTCACCCAAATCAGGAACCAAAACAAAAAAGCAAAAGGAAATCCAAAAACTTCTGATCATAGGAGACTCCATGATTCAGAGGTTGATACCATCTCCAGCCAGGGGTAATGGTCAGATGTTTCCCAGGTAATCATTGGAGGAGACACTGACGCATTGCTGAAAATTGTTCACAAAGCAGGAGAAAACATTGATGTCCTGGTACACATAGAGACTAATGATCTCGCCAGCTGGTCCAGTTGTGGAATAAGACACCTGACCAGGCTGGAGTGACAAACTATCATCCATTTGTCCGACATCTACTCCTTCTCTGAGTTCCTGCCAGTCTGGGAGAGGGGGGCAGATGGACTGAAGGTCAGAGAAGGGGAGATAGGGGAGCTAAACATGTGGCTCAAGGGCTGGTGCCAGGAAAAAGGACACAGACTTGTAGGGAACTGGCAACAGTTCTGGGAGTGAAAATTCTTTAAATTTGATGGGCTGCATCTGACTAAGGAGGGAGTCGGTGCATTGGGACAGAAGTTTGACATCTTTGAAGAATATTTAAACTAGCAAATGGGGAGAGGGGTGCAGCACCCCATACGTCGAATGGGAAGAACACCTCTCCTCCCTCAGCTAGTGGTCAAACAGGGATTCAGCATGTTTGCAGTTCATTTGCATCACCAGGTAAGAAAAACTGACACAGTCAGTGTCAGTGGCTCAGTAGGTAGCACACTCGCCTCTGAGGCCGGGAGATCAGAGGACTGTGGGTTCAGTTCCCACATCTGGCACTTGGGTTAATATCCCAGTACTGACACTGCAGTGCAGCATGAGAGGGGTGCTGCACTTCTGAGGTGCCGTCTTTCGGATGAGATGTTAAACCGAGGTCCCATCTGCCTGGATTGGTGGTAGTTCAGGTGGATGTTTAAGATCCCATGGCACTTCTCGAAAAGTAGAGAATTTCCTGGTGTCCTGGCCAAATTTCCCTCATTCACTAAAATACCACCAACAGCTTAATCTGGTTCAAGGTCAGTTGGCATTCATCTGTATTTCCCCGGTCGTGCCTGAAAATAGGCAAGATTTGTCTAGTGCACTTACCGGTCAACAAAACTAAATAAATAAATTAAAAAGGTCCGTTTCCCATATGGGCGCTGGGAGAAATGCCAAACCTCACCCAACAACTGACACAATCAAATCTGGCCAATGGAAAATCTGATACACAAATGCTCACAGCCTGGGAAATAAGATTCCAGACCTGCAGGCAATAATGTCAGAGGCTAAACTGGACATAGTAGCAATTAGTGAGATGTGGTTCACCAGTAACCACACTTGGGAGACTTCAGTGCCTGCCTATGTACTGTTCAGAAGAGACCGAGGTGCAAAAAAAAAGGGGGGGGGGGTGGAGTGGCCCTGTATGTCAATGAAAATATCAAAGCTACAGAAATTCAGAATACACATAAAGAGCTAGAAGAACTGTGGGTCACCCTGGAAACAGGAAATGGGACAGCCATAAGAAGTGGGGTTGTCTACAGGCCCCCAGACCAGGGGGAGGACATAGACACATTACTGTTAGAAGATGCACAAAACATGACAGCTAAAGGGGAGGTTCTGATAATGGGAGACTTCAACATGCTGGATACAGATTGGTCAATACCAGCAGGAATATCTGCCAGAACTAAACACATGGTGGATTCCCTGCAAGGGGAGGGCCTCAAACAACTGGTACAACAACCCACAAGAGACAGGGCTATCCTAGATCCAGTACTGATTAACGGGGAAGGGATCACAGATCTCCACGTAGGTCATCTGGGGGCCAGTGACCATCACATGGTATGGTTCAATTTGGCCACTACACCTAAATCATCCCATTCAAAGGCAAAATATGGGACTTCAGAGGAGCTGACTTTGATAAGATGGCCAACAGAGTTAAGCTAGCCTTGGCAAAAGAAACACAGGTAGGGGTACAGGCAAAGTGGGCAAGCATTAAGGATGCAATACTTGAAGCAACATCCCATTGTGCTGGACAGAAAAGGAAGTGCAAAATAAGAAGGAAACCACTTTGGTTCTCAAATACAGTAGCAGAAAAGGTCAGAGCCAAAAGGCTGGCCTCAGGAAATGTAAGGGAACACAGCGGGATGAAGATAGGGAGGCATACCAAACTGCCCTAAGGGAAGTAGGGAAGGCAGTAAGGCAGGCCAAGTCCCAAACTGAGGAAACACTAGCATGAACAGTAAAAGAAGGTGACAAGATTTTCTATAGATACATTAGTGAAAGGAGAAAATCCAGAGGGGGTATTGCTAAGCTCAAAGGAGAGAAGGGGGCATGTGAGGAGGAGGACTCTGTAAAAGCATCTATCCTAAATAGATGCTTTTGCTCAGTAGTTACTGAAGAGAAGGTAGGGCAGGGCCCACAGCTCAGCACCATGGACACGGGGGGAGGGAGGTGAGCACCACTCCCTTAACAAAAGAAAGGGTCCTACAAGAGCTCTCTAAGCTCAGGGTGGACAAGGCAATGGGACCTGATGGCATACATCCCAGGGTACTTAAGGAGCTAAGGGAGGAACTAGCAGAGACATTAGCAGAACTGTTTAGTGCGTCTCTGAGCACTGGAGAAGGGCTTATGTGATCCCGCTCCACAAGAGTGGTAGCAGGGAGGAGGCAGGGAACTACAGACCTGTCAGTCTTACCTCAGTAATGGGCAAGATTATGGAGGCACTCCTTAAGGAAAGAATAGTGCAGCACATGGAATCCATAGGGGCACGGGATCCAAGACAGCATGGGTTTACAAAAAGAAGGTCCTGTCAAACTAATATCATAGATTTCTTTGACTGGGTAACCAGAGTGGTGAGACAAGGGGAGCAGTTGATGTTGCCTACCTTGACTTCAGCAAAGCTTTAGACACTGTTCCATGTAGAAGATTGATAAATAAACTGCGTAGGCTCGGGGTGAGTTAGAAGTTGGTTAACTGGGTGGCAAACTGGTTGACGGGCAGAAAACAGAGTGGTGGTAAATGGTATGCAGTCAGAAGAGATGCAAGTCACAAGTGGGGTACCTCGGGGATCAGTCCTGGGGACAGTCCTCTTAAATATCTTCATTAGTGACCTTGCAGATGGACTGTTGGGTAAGGTTTGGCTGTTTGCAGATGACACCAAGATCTGCAACAGAGTAGATGATCCAGATGGGGTGGGCAGAATGAGGAGTGATCTGGATAAACTAGCAAAATGGTCAGAAGAGTGGCAACTGGGATTTAATGCAAAGAAGTGCAAGATCATGCACATAGGGAAGAGAAACCCTGAAGCCACCTATAGGCTGGGAGGGGAGTTGCTGGCAGTCACAAAGGAAGAAAGAGACTTGGGCATCATAATCACAGACAACCTGAAATCATCCAAGCAGACCACTAAAGCAGTAGGTAAGGCTAGGGGGATGTTAGGGTGTATTAGTAGGGGTATCACAAGTCGTAAGAGGGAGGTAATAATCCCCATTTACATGACACTGGTTAGGCCCCATCTGGAGTACTGAGTGCAGTACTGGAGGCCACACCTTCACAAGGACATTAACCAAATTGAGGCAGTCCAGGAAGGGCAACCAAAATGGTGCAGGGACTGCATCTGAAGACATACGAGGACAGCTTAACGGAGCTCAATATGTATACCCTTGAGCAAAGGAGGGAGAGAGGTGATATGATATAAACATTCAAACACCTCAAGGGCATTAACAAGGTGAGAGAGTCTAACATGTTTAAATATAAGAAAAAATAGCAGGACAAGAGGACACAGCATGAGACTAGAGGGAGGCTGATTTAAGGGGAATGTGAGGAAATTCCTTTTCACAGAAAGGGTGGTGGATGCATGGAACGCCTACCTCAGGAAGTGGTGGCTATGAATACAGTGCAGGGCTTCAAACAGGCATGGGATAGGCATAAGGAGCAATACAAATGAGTATGAATAGATGAGCCACTAACAGAGCAAAGGCGTGGCACTTTATAAGGTAGAAAAAGAAATGGGCAGACTGGATGGGCCTTGCGGTCCTTATCTTAAATCAACCTATGTTTCTATGTAACCCGGTCTGCCATCTTGGAGATGGCGGACTAGAAATTTCCTCTACCAAGAGTAGGGGAATTTCCTGGTGTCCTGTACACATTTTCCCCATTCACTAAAAAATATATCGCCAGCAGCTTAACCTGGTTCAATGTCAGTTGGCATCTCCCCAGGACGAGGCTGAAACTCCTGGTCAACAAAAACAAAATAAAGAAATAAATAAAAGTCAGAGTATATAGAGTCTGGACCAGAGCCATGATCTGGATAACAAGGAGTCAACAGATTACATAAGAATAATTACGTGTACATAGAGGATGAGAAAAGATGACATTTGCTGATGTGCTAAAATGTCTGTACTGTAGTATTTTTGATCAGTTTGACACAGTTGTGACAGTTAGCACTTTACTGCAAGACAATTGATGCATGCATCATCTTTGTGCAACTCATCACTTCTAATGTGAAACTAGATCACCACTTTCATGATCTAACAATCATGCTACAAGTAGAGCAGTTGGAGCAGAAACATGCCGCAGGTCTTTGAAAATCTAGCCCCTTAGGTCATTCGTAGAAAGACGTCCTCAACAATATATAGTTTGATAGCATTTATTCATTGTGGCATGAACTGTGTATTGTAAACTTTTTTTCTCTAATTCTAACCATGTATAAATTGTAATTGTACACTTCCCCCTCCCTCTGCAACATACCCTCAGAACTAATGGAAATGAGATGTCTTGTGCAGCTCAGTATGCTTTCCTGGTGCAATATTTCAAGTAACTTAAACCAAAAAACAAGTATGAGGTTGGTCATGGTACAAGCCATCCCAGCCATGCAGACAACTCCAACAGTGCTACATAGCTAGTTCTTGATGCCCAGTTGCCCACATGGACATAAACTTGCCACAAACATTCTTAACACTACTTTGTAAACCTTTCCAAGCTAAGCAACACTGCCCTCATTGTTCTGCTTGTCCTCTGTCATCTTGACTATTTACTGCATTGTGTACACTTTTTCATAACTCTTTAGGTGATAGCGGCTACCGTTCAGGGCAACTTTTGCCTCTGGCTTAGCAGAGGTAATTCATTTAGTTTAGTGAATTTGTGCTAATGCCAGCTATGTTTGCTACAGATCATGTTTGTAGTACTGCTCTTTGCTAGTTAACAAAATTGAGCAGACAGCTGTTCTGTCTGTCTCTGTCTGTCTCTGTCTGTCTGTCTGTGCACTGCACTAATACCCAGGATCAGCATGGAATACCTTTGCTACCACATTTAATTATAGCTGTTGAAGGTTGAACTGTCTGCAACATTTTGCTTCCTGTGTAATAATGCCAGATCTGAAACATTATAACCGTGTAGGGTTGAAAGAAAAGTTTGAAACTGGCCAAGTTCAGGTTTGCCAGTATAGTCATGTGAGAAAGCAAATGAAAAAAAAAAATCTGAGGTCAGGCTCATTCAAGTTCTAACTGCACTAACTTGTCTGCATGCCCCCGCCCCCCACACGCAAAAATAACCTTGATAGGAGTTGGAAACTAGTGAGCTAAAATGTTTACAGTACTGTTTGGAAAATGTATAATTTATTTAGGGACCTGTTGGTATCCATTCCAGTATCATATTATGGTGGGCTATTTATCCTCATAGTACAAGAAGGTTACAGAGCTGCCAAATCACGATTTGAAGTGTTTTCACTCACACATAGTTTACATGCAAGTCAACACTGCTTTAGGTTGTTTGGTCAGCTCTTGTAAACGAGAATGTACTAGATAGAAGTGATCTGCCCAGCAATTATTAACAAGATATGCCCTACTGGATAAACTAAATACACAAGTTACCTACTTTGAGAAAACGTGAGCATCAGTCTTAAATCTAACAGTTCCCCTCCACTGAATTGACTAGTTGCATTTTCTGTCTTGGTTTTTTTTGTCTATGAGGGTCATACCACACCCATGACATCAGAACTTGTTGGTGTGAAAATCTAGTGTGTGACGAGCAGGGATTGTGACCTTGGGTATTTAGTAACTGAGCAGCAGATGAACTCTGTTTTCATTTGCATGTCATGGTAACAGACTAACTTGCACAACAATATGAATAGTGGAAAGAAAGGCCAGTGACCTGTATAGTTAGTTATTTTCCCCCACCAGCTTGGTGGCAGTACCCAGTCATACCTCTCAACCTCCCAGCGTAAAAATCATAGCACTGGCCTTCAAAAAGCATAGCAAATGGCCAGAATGTGTAGCACTTTCTTATTTTAAACAATAGGTCCCAGCAGCAGCATCAACTAGGAGCAGATTTATCCTGGACTCCCTTCACGGTGCCTTCCTCAAACAACTGGTCATAGAACCAACTCGGCAGAAGGCAATACTGGACCTTGTGCTCACAAACAGGGACAGTGTGATGGGGGTAACAGTGGGGGAGCACCTGGGTAACAGTGACCACCAGTCATTGTGGTTTGAAATCACAGAAAGAGCAGAACCAAACCACACAAAAACACGATCCTGGATTTAGAGGGGCAGACTTTGGGTAAAATGGGGAGATACTTGAAAGAGGCATTAAGGGAATGGGACAGGAATCGGGATTGAGGAACAGTGGGCAGTATTTAAAATGGGGATTATAAGAACAACAGAATTACAAAATAAGCAGGTTAGCAAGAGGAAAAGGAAGAGGAGACCATTATGGTTTTCCAAAGAGGTAGCAAAGAAAGTGAAAGCCAAAAGATTGCATTCAGGCAATACAAAAGACACAGGCAGAAGGATAGGAGAAATAACAGGAGAAACAAAGGAGGCAGGGAAGTCAGTAAGGGAAGCCAAAGCTCAGACAGAAGAACACATTGCAAAATCAGTGGGTAAAGGGGACAAAAACCTTTACAGGTACATAAGTGAAAAGAAAAGACAAAGGGAGGGATAGTGAGACTGAAGGGGAGGATGGGAGCGCGTGGAGGATGACAACAATAAAAGCTGACATATTGAACAGGTATTTCTGCTCAGTCTTTACTAAGGAAGAGGGGTAATGGGTCTGAAGGAGTACAAAGGGGTGAGAATGGTGCAGAAATGGACACAAGTCCCTTTACACGAGAAAAGGTCCTGAAGGAACTGGAAGTAATAAGAGCTGATAAAGCCAATGGGGCCAGATGGGGTGCACCCCAGGGTCCTTAAAGAACTGAGAGGTGGTGGCTGAACCTCTGGCTATCCTGTTCAGCCAATCACTGGAAACAGGGAGGTACCCAAAGACTGAGGACAGCAGATGTAGTCCCCTTATACAAAAGTGGGAACAAAGAGGAAGCAGGGAACTACAGACCAGTCAGCCTCACCTTGGTAGTGGGAAAGATCATGGAAGCACTACTGAAGGAGAGATTGGTGGAACATCTGGTTGTCAATGGACTACAGGACCCAAGGCAGCATGGTTTCACCAGGGGGAGGTCATGTCAGACCAACCTCATTGAATTTTTTGACTGGGTGACTAGGGAGGTGGATCAGGGGAGGGCAGTGGACATGGCCTATCTGGACTTCAGCAAGGCCTTTGACACTGTGCCACACAGAAGACTATTACACAAACTGGGGAATATGGGTGTGGGCAGGACAGCAGTGTGGTGGGTAGGTAACTGGCTGGGTGGCAGGACACAGAGGGTGGTGGTAAATGGCTGTCACTCCACAGAGGGAAGAGTAACCAGTGGGGTACCACAGGGATCAGTGCTGGGACCGGTCCTATTCAACATCTTCATCAGTGACATTGCACAGGATCTAGAAGGCAGAATTTCACTGTTCGCTGATGACACAAAGCTCTGTAACAGAGTAGACACACCAGAGGGTGTAGACAGAATGAGAAGGGACCTGCAAACTTGAAGAATGGTCAAGGGTTTGGCAGTTGAAATTCAATGCAAAGAAGTGCAAGATAATGCATATTATCATAAAACCCTGGCACAATATATCAGTTGGGGGTGAGGATATAGCATGCACCAAGCAGGAAAGGGATCTTGGGGTTGTCATCTCTGATGACCTCAAGGTAGGGAAACAGTGTGACAAGGCATCAGGTAAAGCAAATAGGATCTGAGGATGTATAGGCAGGGGCATCACCAGCAGGAAAAGGGAGGTCATAATTCCTGCTATACAAGACACTAGTGAGGCCCCACCTGAGTACAGTGTACAGTTCTGGAGACCATACCTACGTAAGGACATAGACAGGGTAGAGAAGGTTCAGAGGAGGGCAACAAAGATGGTGCATGGGTTGCATCACAAGTCCTATGAAGACAGGTTGAAGGAACTGAACATGTACTCCCTGGAGGAGAGGAGGAGAGGGGATATGATAGAGACATACAAGTATCTTACAGGAGGAACAGGGTGCAGGAAAAACTATTTTAAGCGAAAAGATGTTTCAGTACTAGAGGGCATGGGATGAAGTTGGAGGGAGGACGATTCAGAGGAAACATGAGAAAGAATTTCTTCACAGAACAGGTGGTGGACAAGTGGAACACCCTGCCAGAGGAAGTGGTGGGGGCTGAAACAATCACGGATTTAAGAATGCATGGATAGACATAAAGGAATTCTAGAGGGCAGGGGTAAGGGAAACAGACTTCTAGGAAAACAAACTGAACTTACAAAGCTCAAATGGCAGACTAGGTGGGCCATAGGCCCTTATCTTCCATACACTTTCTATGTATCTAAATGGTGGACCCCATATAGTTGGTGGTCAGGATTGTTTTTATCAACTTAGTTCAATGATTTAATAATTTGTGTCTAGAAATGGCTCTAACATTATTAAGATCAGTAAACCTGTGTGGAGCAAGGGTAAATCTGAGGGTGAAAATCTAGCGCTATGCAAACATCATAGCAGTTGAGAGGTATGTACCCAGTCAGACGCCTTTTTTTTTTCTTTGTGGTACTTGTGTGTAGTTCAGCCTGAAGGTAGAAATACAGTAAATTTCACTACTTGTTTTGTGAAGAAGTTTTTCCTGGATATTTGTTTCTCATCTTCCTGCTTTCAAAGACACACTGTGTCTCTTCTCTTCCCATAAACACTGTTCATCCTGACAACACTTGTCACACTCTGACACTAAAATCCAGGATTTTAAGAAGGGTCCTGTGGCAGGAATAAAAGAGTGGAGCCAAAGGGCATGGCCAGAGGGATGAAATAATGCTATGGATGCACTGCTGTGTATTAAATGCAGTGGCTGTGATGGGCTACAAGGAAATTAATTTTTTTTTTATAAATATAAAAAAACCTAATGCTGCATAGTGTAACATCAAATGAAAGATTCTTCTGTTATATACACCTTTTTTTTGTACTTGATGAAGATGAAGATATGTCAGGGGTATCTCTTGCAGCAGGCCACACCTGTGGAACTTTAGCTGGCAGGCACTGGGACCACGGAACCTTTTCTAACTAGCAGTCTATAAGGGTGCTTACTCACTCCAACATCATACACGCAAGTCGACCAGTCCTATAAGAGTGGGTGGCTCCTGTGTCTCAGTTCTTTTCACACCTTTCTCCCTCTGCCTCAGCTTCCAGGTGTGCAGGTTAGGGGTGTGGATACACATCTCTTCATCTTCCAAACTAGTGGGAGAGCACTACAGATGAGTGGGTGCTGGAAATAGTAGAAAGGGGCATGCTCTGCAGCTGTTGTCTACTCCTGTGATGCAGCTTCCACTTTGTTGTCTGTATCATCTGGGTCCATGTTTCCTTCTGATGGAGCTTCAAATGCTGATACAAAAGCATGCTATTGGCTGAATCTGTTTCCCCCCACCCCTTCACTAAAGAAACCAACTTCTCACGTGGACAGGAGATCTACATCCTGTATTGGACCTGAGAGAATCCGAACAACTACATTTGAATACAAAATGTTTGGATGGTCTGTCCTCAAGTTCATTCCTCTGTTACAAATGGGGATTTGTTATGCTATATATATATATATATATATATATATATATATATATATATATATATATATATATATATATATATATATATATATATATATAGCACTCGTACATGTACCTTCATATCAAGATTTGCAAATGCCACAGACCATACTTCTGCTTCATGCTGGAGGGCAGTTGAGTATTGCCTTTTGGCTCATCTTCAGCACTGCATGTATTTACCAAATGCTTAGCAGCAGTGACGGCAACCCTCCGGAGAGGACTCTCTTTCCTATCTGGACAATTAGCTTCTCGGTGCTCTGTCTTGGAAGGTGATCATGCACACACTGTTCAGAACGGGACAGTTGTTTGAGGAACTGGATGTACTAGTGAATTAACCAAAATCAGTCGTCCTTCCTTGTCGGCAACTTCTGTACCTTAGAGCAGTGCTGGACATGATTGTGGGCAGTCCCCTCTTTCCTGCAGACAGGGCATTGGCTCTAGTTGCACAGGCCAGAATGATGCACAGGAGTCATTGTATAGCAGCCTGTATGATGCTTCATCTGGGTTTGATGGCTCCGGCCATCATCACAGTCTCCACCCCCTTTGACCACCTCTACATGTATATTCTTCATTGAACTCTGGGCGCAGTGAGACCAGCTGACAGATGGCTTGAAACAAATGGTTCTTGCCGAATCTCTTCTCTGCTGTGCTGTGGTGGATAGGACACTCGTTACAGGGTGTCCCATTTTTTTCACCTTACTCCCTTGAAGATGCAGGCAATGGATGCCTCAAGTTCCTTTTAGGGTGCCCACCTACGGTTGTTCCAGACTGTGGACACGTAGCAAGTCGCGAGTTGTATCTCCATATAAACATTCTGGAGATGTGGGCTGTTGTACTAGGCCTACAGGTATTTCAAGCCCATTTCAAACTTTGCTTATTTGGATAGACTGTGTCAGTGTTGTGCACTACATAACAAGCTAGGGAGGCGCACACTGCTACCCGCTGTGCAGGGACGCAGTGAGTATGTGGTACTGGGCCGTGTCTTATGGCCTTTAGCTATTGGCTGTGTTTCTCCCATGTGCCCAAAATGTGTCTGCAGACAGGCTAAGCAGGTCATGGTCCCTTACCCATAAATGGGAACTGCAGACCTCCCTGATAGAGGACCTCTTTGCAAGGTGGGTTTTCAAGAGTTGGACCTTTTGTGTCCCATGCAACACAAAACTGCCATGTTTTTGCTTGCTCATTCCAGGGCATGGAGTTTTCTGGAGATGCAGAGTCTTCTCCTGGAAAGGGAGTTTTCTTTACGATTTTCTCCAGTCCCTTTCATACAGGGGTACTGCTCAAACTGCAGTAAGGCATGCCACCTTAATACTGGTAGTGCTGTCCTGGCCATGCCATCTGGTTTCCATTTCTGCAGCATTTGGCAGTGGAATCTTTCAGCTCCTTCTGTGTCTGGGTTTACTATCCCAGGACCAGAGGTCCCTGGTTGATCCAGGCCTACTGCCTCTAAACTTCAGGAGCCAGGCATGGGTTGCAGAAATTGCTCTGTTTTTTGGTTTCTTCCCAGGTGGGTAATGTATTGCTTGTGGCTAGAAAGCCTTCTACTATACATACTTTTTCTTTGAAATGGATGTGGTCTCCATATGGTGTGCTTCCAATTTCATGGACCAGTTTTGTTTCCAGTGAATACTGTATTGGACTGCCTTCTATCCCTGTCTGAATCTGGTCTTCAGTACTCTTTTAGTAAGGTGCATTTGGTAGCAGTACTCTGCTTTTAATGTCCCTATTGATGGGTGCATGGTGGTACAGCTTAAGGTATCCTAAACACTTCTCAGATATTTTACATACATATTTATTTATTTATTTAATTTCTCAGATTAGTTACCTTTGAGCCACAGGCTTGTTTGCAAAGATTCCACGTCGGGGATAAAAATTTGAGACAAATACAATATAGTATAACATAGTATAACATAGTATAACATAGTATAACATATGATAACATATGATAACATAATGTATAATATCATAACATATAATATAATATATATATACACACACACACACTCTTAACAAAATGGTACAAAAGCTAGATTGAAAGGAATAGGACAAAAGTAATTTCAAAAGAAACAAATGGGAAAACTCATTCTATAGCAGCCAGGAAACAGCATTGTTCAAAAGGAAAATAAATGTGGGAGAAGACCGAGACTGAGAGACGGACGGCGGGGAGACACAGGTGTCTGGTTGTAGAGCTAGAGGGGCATAAAGGGAAAAGAAGAGGAGGGGAGGGTTGGGATGTGGGAGATAAGAGTTTAGCGAGTGCAGTCCAGTTGGTACCAAGAGGTAAGGTACTGGTGCAACTTGGATTTGAAGGGGCCTAGTTACAGTTCTGAGGCAATCTCGGGTGGTAGGGCACTGAGCCAGGTGGGAGCTTGAAGGAGAAAGGGTGCTGAGCTATGGATGTGTGGCATAGGAGGACAAGGAAGGGCTGCTTGGTTGCAGAGTGGGTGAGTCACTGGGTAGTGGATTGCTGAAGAAGCACCTGGGAAGTTTGGGGAGTTAGGTTAAGGCTGATCTTCTTAGCCAGGAGGCAGGTTTGATGCATGATACATATACATCCTCCAATTCTTAAACCAGTTCCACATTCGGACCCAAATTTTGTTCTTGAAAAAATTGACTGGGGCTCTGTAGGAGCTGGCAGCAACTTGACATTTGCTTCCTGTCATGGAAGGCACTTTTTCTTGTCACTTACTTTTGCTTGTTTAATTTCCCCCCTTACAACTTCCTCTATATTTCTGGTGTCGAATTTGCTGTCTTTGGCATTACCTTATCAGAAGTTCTCTGGGAGCTGTCTTGCATTCAGCAGAGATGCCGCTCTGGTCCAGATGCTCCTCCCTTCTAAAAGTTGGAGGCCTCGGGTAAAGATGCCCCCTTAGCCCATATTGCTTCCTTTCCACAGTTATCTTCCACTCACTTTGAAAGCATGCAGTGTTATTCTCCTGCAAAAGGGGACACCTTCTGATAACCCTGCAAATTATTGGCCTATCTCCTCATTTCCCATCCTCTCCAAACTATTAGAGAGGCTAGCTGCCAAACAACTCTGTGCCTAATTCTCTAGTACATATTTCTTTTCGGAATACCAGTCTGGGTTTTGTGTGTACCTCTCTGCTCAGACTCTGATTTCGTTCTTAGAGAGATGGGTCTCTATCTTTGTTTGGGCCAAGTGTTTGACACCATGGACCATTTTCTTCTTTTAAACAAACACACACTCTGTCCTCACCTGCTGTTCCCTTTCCTGATTCTCACCTTACCTCACTAACCGCACCTAAGCAGTCTCAGTTGGCCCTGCTGTGTTCCTAGACATATCATGGGGGCCCCACATGGCAGAGTTCTAGGGCTTCTTCTTTTTACCATTTTTGTAAATAATTTGCTGCTTTCTGTAAAATCTAATATCCACATGCATGCCAACAACACTGTCTTCAATGAATCTGGTCGTTGTCCTGCTAGCATCTCTGATGCTCTACAGTTTGACTTCAGTGCACTATCATGTTGGTTTGCTGCAAATCTCCTAACCAGAGGGCATGGAAGGGGACCTTTTTGTAGTGATGCTACCAGAAGTAATCATACATATCAGTAATCTCATGGTCTAGGTGGCAGTACCCTCCTGGGTCACCATACGTCTCTCTCTGTGGAGGGAAGGATAGTCCTCCCTCCCAAGCCTGGCATGGGGGGGCAGTCTATTGGGGATTTTTGGGTCCTGAGGGAGGTGGCAAATGGCAGGAGCAGCTGTGCAGGGGCTGAAGAGCCTGCCTGCAACCTGAAAGTTAAAAAGTTTCACAGCAAAAAAAAGTTAATTTTCTTAGGTACATGTTAAATCCAGCAATTCAAAATAATAAAACATGATACAGATATACAAGTAAACCTTATGAAACATTAAAACCACAGCAATTGCCACAGCAAAACGGAACGAGTAGAAGCTGTGACAAACAGCCAGATGGAGAATCTGGCTAAACCCACCTAAGCAATGTGCCAGGGAAGGCTCTGGAAAGTAGCTAGCACCAGACACCATATCTGTCTATTTGAAATTAATCCAGCAGGGATAATCCCATGACTTGCAGCATCTTGGCTTCATGGGGGTCCCAGTGAGGACAGCAGCAGTCACATTGTTCATTATATAAATTAAAGTCAGTGGGTAAGATGACCCACTAAACTCCAAAAAGGTGGATCATTTAAATAAAAGCATAGTTCACTAAAGCAATGTTTAAGGGAGAGAAAAATGAAAAAGTGAAGGTATAGCACAGACACAAATAAACTGACTTCCCAAAAATGTACTTGAAAACTGAGGGGTGGGGCAAATAATTAAATCCCCTACTTGCTTCTGTTTTTCTGGCTGGTGGTATGTCTACACCTCCTTCCACAACAAATCCAGCCACAATTAACTAAAAAAAAAAAGTCACCCCACTTATTTGCTTGCCTGAGTAAAAAGAAAAAATCACTGAGCAGCCTAATAATGGGGCCGGGGGGGGGGAATGCTACCCCACTTACACAGGACTATCAGAATCTCCTGCACAAAGGCTGTCTAGGCTGCGAAATTAAAATATGTCAAGGCCAACCTTTGGAACAACCTTAATACCCCCCCCCCTCAAAATTAGGGAAGGTAACTTTACTCCCTCTTTGACCCTCCTACTCAGTTCCCCACCCCCCCAACCTGGTAAATAATTCACCTGTGTCTGACCCCTCTTTTGTTGCTGCTCATTTTGCTGAGTTTTTCACCAGTTGTGCACTGCCTTTCATTCACCATCCAGTCTCCATCGCTTCCACCTGCTACTCCCTCCCCTGGTCTTCCTCACCTCCCAGACTGCCCTTTGCTTCCTCAGCCTGTGTAGCTCCAGTCCTGATGATCTGAATCTTAAACTCCTCCATAGTAAGTTAGTAAACTTTGAGCACCCATTTCCTGGAGTCAGGGTGCATGTAAAGGTCAGAACACTCTAATTATGACAATTCCAAAACAAAAAAGCTATAAATGTAGCTCGATTAACTAAACGTGCGGGTTTGAAGTAAAACAAGCTAAAATAAACAAGTTTGAAAACAGCCAGGTATTGGGTGCCTTTCCTATAACCCAAAGGCCTCCTAAATAAGTGCAACTCTGGTTCCTCTTAAAGTCCTCAAGGAAGGACCCCTCAAGGATCTTGAGTTTCACAGGGCTGGGCCAGCTACCTCAAAGGCCCTATTACTAGATGATCTAAGCTGTGCCCTGTGAACTACTAGGGGATCCCGCTCGGAGGAGCAGAGAGAGAGCAATAGGTATGATGAGGATTCAGTAGGTTACTCAGCCAGGGCCCAGTCCATATAGGGCTTTGCAGGTCAGTAAACCAACCTTGAAGGTAATTTGCCACCTCACCGGCAGACAGTGCAGGTCATGTAGGATTATGATCTCATGACAAGAACTTTGAAGGTTTGTTCACAATCTGGCTGCTGTGTTCTGCACCATCTGCAGGTGACGTAGGAGTCCTCCATTAGCCTCGAGGTGTAGAGCTTTACAGTAAGAGTCTGAAGCCACAGAAGTGTGGAACTAGTGAGGGCAGGTCATCAGGTGGTTTCAAGGCTTTAATCTGGTGGTATTCTGAGATGGTAAAAGCCACTCCAGATAACTGATTGACACCTTAGCCTCAAGTGTCAGCCTGTTATCCAGAATGACTCCCAGATTCTTCACCTTGGCAGAAGCAGTAAGAGAGGACCCAAGCATCAAACCAGTCGCCTCTCTCCTCCTGCCGCCTCTTTACCCTGCTGACAACCAGGCACAGTCACCAGAATCTCTGTCTTGTCAGAGTAAAGCCTCAGCCAGTTAGTGGGCATCCAGTCCTGGATCTTAGCCAGGCATGAATTCAATACTTCAACCACATCCTGTGTCCCAGGTGTAAATGACAACTACAGCTGGTTATCATCCACTTAGCAGTGAAGCCCCATTCTCTAACATCTGATTATCTCCTCCAGGGACAGCATTTTCAGCATAAATCACAACGGTGAGAAGATAAACCCTGAGGATCTCCACAAGACAAGGGCTTTGAAATGAGAAAGTCCTTGTGACCATCCTCTGCATCCTGTCTGAGAAAGGACTGAAACCAGCTGATAGTGCCAGCAAGTCCACAGACCTCGAGTCTCTTAGGTGATCCAACAAAATACCATGGTTCATAGTTTCAGATGCTGAGGCAAGAGAGAATAGAATGAGAATTGACAGATCTCCCTGCGAGAAGGAGCTCTTGCAGCAGGCTACAACATAAGGACTGAAGCTGGCAGGCGCTAGGACCCCACAGAAAACCTCTAGCTGTCTGTAGCGGGGGACTGCCCCTAGTGTTGGCCAATGATATAAAAGGGGCGGTCCTGCAGCTCAACCTCTGTTCTTTTCCCGCGGTAGACCCGCGCACATTGGCTCCACGGTTACCTTCTGCTCTAGTAGACTGCCATTTTTTCGTGATCATCCACGCTTCATTAGTTGTTTTTTTTTTTTTTTTTTTTTCTTGTTTAAAAATAAGATTTTCTTAAATAGTTTCTTCATGTCTTCTCCAACATTGTCAGTAGAACTGCGGCTGTCTGTGGTTGTGGTGAGATCAAGACCGACCAAGTAAGCCAGATAGATGAGAGTTGAAATTAAGATTACTGAGCCTTTGCACAAGTAATATCAAGATAGAGTCCCATTCCATTTTGAAAATTTGAGAATGAGAATTTACTGTAGTAAATCTGAAGGAGAATTTTCTAAATGGAATGGGACTGCAATATTGATGTACTTGTGCAGGAACCAGTGAGTGCTGAACGGCCTTGATCTTATTATTTGATGTTTGGGGGTTAGCAACCTCCTGTTTAGCACTGAGACTTTTCCATTGAGCACATCTGTCCTTAATCTACCTTGTACAAGTGTACTTGTGGCAAGCAGATCCCATTGAAGATCGGCCACACTTCCTGCTCTCTTTGCCTAGGCCCTGATCACGATACAGAGGCTCAGCAGCACTTCTTGACGCTTAACCAGAAGACCAGGATCCACCACCAAAAGGCTCCTGAAAAGCTTCTTGCTAGAAAAGAAATTAGCAACGATGGAGAAAGGGTCTGTAACTCACTCCCAATGACAGATTCCCAATGCATTCGCTCCTGACATCTCGCTCCCTACTACTCGCTCGCATCTAATTACTGCCGCAGTTTTGCGCCTTCCTTCCTCTGTCCAGTATTTTATGCAAATTACTTCTACTTGCTCACTCACTAACACTAGCTAACAGGGGTTAATGAAGTCAAATTACTAAAAGCAAAATGGCTCCATGGCTGGTATGTCAAGCTAGTGCCATGTCTAATTAAAAAAAAATAAATAAAAAAAAATTATTTTGATCAGTTTTTGTGAAATCACTTGCTCCTTACTGTGTGCAGTCACTCACTAATTGCCTCCTTGCAGTGAATACATCATTGTTGATTGCAGTACAGTGACTGACAATCAGCAGCATTGCTTGCAGATCAGTAGCTATACACACCTATACAGTCTGCATAGAATATAAAGCCTCCTGATCAGCAAATGCTTGCTTTTTTTTATCTTGCCTTTACAATCTGTCTTGCAAAGAGTTGGTCACTGTTGTAACAAACATTTGTCAGTGCCGAATGTTGGCTTGCAGGCTTTGGCATTGGTACTACAGGAGTTTGAGAGATGCATAATAGAAATGGCAGTGAAATATTGAACTAACGCCACCCACCCCTGCAGAAACTGAAGGCGTTGGGGGTGTGCCTGGGTCATCGGCCATAACACTTGGCGCATTATTCCCCTCACCCCTACCCTGCAGACAGCGACAGGTGTTGCGGTGTGCCTTGGGTCTTCGCCCTTACGCCACCCATTCCATAAAGAAATAAGCAGAGATGGGTACAGTATGTGAATTTGGGGCTGAAGACCCATCACACTCTATGCCTGTCGGTGGTTGCAGGGTGGGGGGCAGAAATGCCATGAGCATTATGGCCAACTGATCCAAATCACACCCTTGACAACCAGTGAGTCTCTAAAGGTAGGGCGTTATAGTTGGACACCCTAATACCCTAGGGTATTTATAGTTTCTACCCAAATTTTCATCATGGGCTTTTTGAGACCCCACCTCATGAACGGTGCTGCTGTCATTTCGTTACTCAATCCTGAAAGGTGATTTTGCACAGTAACTACGCCCATTCGTGCCACAGGTAGCGGAAATACATTTCTCACAGGATGTGAAAATGACAGTTGTACTGTTCATGAGGAGGTGTGAAAAATAGCAGTGTTGAAAATCTGGAGTGAAAATATGAAAATTGGTGAAGTTCAGTGTGCATAGAAACTGCGCAATGCACACCCATAACGTACTCATATTTTGAGATTTTCCACCAAATTTTCAACATGGTCATTTTGAACCTCCCATCATGAACAGTGACACGATTGTATTAATCTGTCCCAGAGTGGATTCCCCACAGCGACATCGCCATTCTGCCGCCACAGGTGTGAAAACATGTTTTGGGAAGGATGTGAAAAATGACAGCTATACTCTTCATAATAAGGAATGAAAGAATGGCAATGTTGAAAATTTGGAGTGAAAATATTAAAAACTTGTGAAGTTACAAATGTGCGTAGAAACTGTGCAACACATGCTTGTAACGTAGTCATTGTTTGGAATTGTTTTACCAAACTTGCAACATGGGCATTTTAGGACCTCCCCTCATGAACAGTGGCACTGTTTTGTTAATCTGTCCCGAAAGGTGATTCTGCACAGTGACTGCGAAATCACTTTTCGGGACCAAGAAACGAAATGACAGTGCCAGTGTTCTTGAGGTGGTGTCCTAAGAACCCCATGTTAAAATGTAGGGCCAAAGTTCCCCAAAATGGGTAAGATATCAACTTGTTGACTCACCCCAATTGACTCCCATTATATGGCTTACCTTTGAGTCTTCATTTTGTGGTTGGTTTTGAGTGCAGATGTATCCCTAGTCCACAGAAGATGACAGTGCCTGACCCTCTGGACGAAAGTATAGGGTGGGGGTGCAGGGAGGTGGGTGCTCAGAGGGAGGGGACAGCGACAACAATGGACTGTTCCTTTTTAAGGTACAAAAAAGTGAAGGACTTTTTTTTTTGTTTGTTTGTTTGTTTGTCCCCTTCACAGGAATTTTTTAATAATGTGGGCACACTGGGGTGGGCTCCCATGTGCCACAGTAGTGGGGGAACATGCCGAACCTAGGATTTGGCACCCTGATGCTGGTAAATCATGTAGAGGGGTTTGGGGCATCAGACACCGGGGGGCATCCTGGTGTTGGAAGAAAATAAAGAATTTTGGCACACTGGGGTAGACAGCCAGTGTGCCACATTTAATTGGGGGGGGATCCATGCCTACACAGGGATTGGGCACCCCAGTGTTGGCTTTCTATGGGACTGTGGTGGGCGGTAGAAGCCAATATTGTGAAAAGCAGCTCTGCGGCTACATTATTTATTGAAATGTTTCACCAGGAAAGGCACACTGAGCAAACATGTTGCTCATAACTCCGGCCATGCACATTACTGTGCACTGTAATGCACATGGCTGGAATCTTGTAATTTGCTACTGCAATGACGAAACTCCACCTGATTGCAGCGGCAGATTTCTTTCAACTTTTTTGCCTCTTTGAAATTCCTGTCATCGCCAGCGTGCTCACTGATTGGCGGCTGAGGGATGCACCCACTAAAGCACCCCCTGCATTTGCCACAACTCTGACACACCTCTGAAATGTGTACTAACACAAGATGCTGCTTACGTGTGTGCACAAGCTAACATAAAAATAATTGGGAGGTACATTATGTCAGAAATGAACAGGCAGAAGCTTGTGGATGAGTCTAATTTCATCTACACCATGCATAAGAGGGGGCATGAAGGAAAGGCAGTCTGGCAGTGTGAGCGTGCTGTGAGGAACCAAAGTCTTGTGTTGCTCAGGTGCACACTTCCAGTGAAGAGGATACAACTATAATTCATAGCTTCTCACAGCACACTCGTGCACCTGACCCTAGTGCTGTGGAGAAAGTGGAGGCTATCACTGTTACAAAAAAGAGGGCTCCTTCTACACCGGACACAGCAGCACAAGTCCTGATTCATGCCAGGGGGCACGTATCTATGGCAACCCAAGGTAAATTAATTGATAAAAATGAAACTCGACATATAGTGGGTACGGGTACTTGGGGCCCCACCAAATCCTAAAGATCATGTGGCCAATAGCAATACAGCAAGTGCTCGGATGCCCAATAGCAAGCACATAATGAAAGTGTATAGTGGCAGTTTAGGAGTTGTGCTCACTATCTGGGTCTATGACAGCTTGCTAGAAGCATAAAAACAGACCCTAGAGCAAAGTAAATCTAACATAAACATCACAGAAGCTGCAGTGATATTTAATATTTTAATACATATTCATACCGGTGCGATATATTGGGGCGGTAATCGCGAGGAGCATATTAATGCCAGAGCGAGACGTCTGAGCTAATTGACTGGGAGCAAGTCATTTGGAGTGAATTGTCATGCTCCCTGGAGAGAAGGATCCAGAGTTAAAAGTACTACCTCCTCCTTCCTGATCTCAGGGGCCTCTTCCTCTTTGACTTCTGATAGAAGTCAAATGGAAAGCACAAACACTGCAGAAAAACAGAAGGACAAACCCCAGTTAACCTCTGGTTCCCGATCCGCACATCAAATGGTGACCAGCTCTGGGACGTCCTCCTGCGGGAGATCACTCTGCTTCCACGGCAGTCCTCTCTCCCTCTGGGCTCCTGTGGTCAAACCACTTCTGCCCTCATCCAGGCGTCTGGCAGTGGTTCTTGGGGCTGGGGACTCCTCTCTCTCTCTCAGCCCCTGATGCTTGGGTTCTTTCATCACACTGTGGGTCCTCAGCCAGGTCTTGGGCAGCGGGCCCCTGCCCGTCTGCCCAGCCTCGGCATCTGGAGTTAGTTCCCAGTTCTGGGCCGACGCCAGGGATATGCGCTTGCTTCCTGGGAAGGTGATGCCTCTGCTCCATTCGGGAGCTAGCCCCCTTGCCAGGCTCTTCCAACACTGGTTGTTTCTCCAGCTGCAGAAATGGATACAGGGATCTGCCCTCCACACAGCACAACAGTAGAGTGGCCGTGGAGGTGTGGGGATGTGAATGTGCATGCTAGGAGGCTGGGAGAGATGGAGCATGGGTGGGTATCCTAGGGGTGTGAGAGAGCTGGAGGAAGTTCAAGGTGGTAATGTGGCACCTTGCTGGGTGTAGTGTATAATGCCATGCAACTGATGGACTAGCAGTCTGTAGAGGTTGGCAGAGAGAGAAACAGACATGGCCCCAGGTGGGCACTGCTGTTGCACCTGCCCAAGAGGTGCCAGAGTCACAGACATGTATGGGAAAGATGGCCTGCCACAGTGCAGGGAGGGCTAAGTGCCAGAGAACTGTGAGTGGTGCCCAGAGAATGTTCCCATCCACCACTAGCCATTCTCACCCTGCAGCCAATGTGTACAATGTACATGCCTGTGCCACAGCAGTGTCCACCTGGGCCCAGGTCTGTTTTCCTCCTGCCAACCCTCCTGGACTGCCAATCCTTCAGCTGCATGGCATTGCATACTGCACCATGGTGGGGTGCCAAATTATTTCCTGGCACCCCCATGCTCTGTCAGTCTCTGGCCCCTCTTGCCTGGTCCCACTCAATGGCAAGATCATCCCCTATTGGTGTTGGGTTCTTAGACCACCTCTGGCTGGTCTAAGTAGACCTCCTGTTGCCTCTATGGCAGGGCCTGCAAAAATTCAAAAGGGATATTGCAGCCCTGCAATGGCATAAGTATCCTTGCTACCTGGTGCAAAGGTACTTTTGTCACAAGGGTGGCCTAAGGCAGCCTGGGCCAGGGCACAGGGCATGAAATTCAGCCAGTGTTTGAAAATCAGGATTGCTGCAAAGTTTGATGCAAGGTGCCACTTGAGTCATACACCTTTGGACCTTGCATCAGACTACATCATTTGAAAATCAGGCCCCATGTATCTTCAAGAAAGCTACCGACTGCTGTTTGACAACAGTCTCCAGCAGCTTCTCTATGATGGAGGTCAGACTAATTGGTCTGTAGATACTCAGAGCCCCCTGTTCTTTCTCTTAAGAAGAGGCACAGCTTTGTAATATATGTTCTGGTCTGGTATTTTTCTTATTTTGGGTACAAGAATTTAGTATCTGTTTTGGTTCCACTAGCTCTTTAATTTCCACCTTAAATTTTAAAGATATCAGTTTGCAGTGTCAGGACTACGTATGGCATTTCTTCTATAAGTGCATCCTCCAGGGATGTGTCATGGCTCCAGTTCTTTCAAATGTTTACATCAGTAGGATAGTTGTGAATCTACAAGGGGTTATACGTATTTTGTGTAGCCAAAATATTGAATAATAGAATGTTATATTTCTTTAAGTGGTAGACACATTTATTATTTCACTTTAGCAAATTGGTTTCCAGTGTCTCCTGAAGTTCTGCACAAATCAATGTATGCTGTTGGAGCTCCAGTTAATTACTTGGACACTAAAATTCTACCGCTCTGAGCAGAGAAGGAGGGTAGAAGGCATTTTGATTTTAACCAGGTGAGACACACTAAGCTGAAAGCTCGTTTACAGGTGCAACCTAGGAGCACAAGGAAGTTAAGTGACTTACTCAGGGTCAGACAGTGTGCAAGTGGAGGCTGTGGGATTGAAACCCAGGTCTCCAGGTTTGCAGCTCAGAGCATTAAACCACTGCACTATACTGCCTGCCTTACTAAAGGAGTGCCACTGCCAGTACACACCAGTAACAGGTATTAACAGCTAGCTGGCCAGGTTTAGGGAAGAAACGAGTGACTGGTTCTGGTGGGGCTGGTCCAGGCAGCAGGACACCCAACCTGTCAAGGCAGAGGAAGGAAAAGACTGTGGAGTGGCAAGATAGAAGTAATCATTAGTGTCTCCATGGTTAGGGCAATGGATGAAATTAAAGATGCATTTCTGGACCAGCTTGATACACCAGGAGAGATTTTTTGTCTGAGTCCAGTGTGAATGTACTCACAAGTGAAACATAAATAGAGCAACATGAATCTGCTCAAACCATAGTCATTTTATTAGTGCTGACTGTGCGTGCTTAAACAGTTATGCAGAACACTTTAAAGTGCAATATGAGTGTGAATGAATGCTGTTAATAAAATGCCTGTTGTATGACAGCTCCCATAGCAAATAACCTTCCCCAGTGCCTCGGCTCTAACTCTGAGTCTTCATTAGAGGTGTGGCTATGGGAGAAATGCCACCACATTATGTACCTATGTCTGGTGATGTCAGCACTGTTTTAAATTAGAATAGACTGGACAAACTCCATTCCAAATAACTTCTTCAAAATTTTCATTATTTCTCATTCCATACCGGAATATCTGGATGACGTTTTGTAGCCCATGCTACTTCATCAGAGCTCTTTTCCTATGCTATATCACCTAAGTTCATAAATATATCTTACAACTTAATCAGAGAATATAATGATATTTTCTTATACATATTGTGCCACCTCCTCCATGATATAAAGAATAGTGTCCTTGTATCACTTATTATACACTGTACATTCACAATCAACTTTCCTCTTTAAAATTACATTTTAGCATCCTTTAAGCTCTAAAGATATAGTTCCCTGTATCCATGCATATTAAATACCAGGAATATTTAAAAACCTTTGCTCCAGCACTGATCAACATTCATATCCATAATCTTTCAAATGCTCAACTTTTTTTTTTGTAATTTGTTTATCCCTCACTCCTGCTTGGGTGCCCGCCCTCCTTCAGGCTCTCCTAGGGTCCTTCCTGCTTCTGCCATCCCCTCCTTCCTGCTTCTGCCATCCCCTCTCAAGTCCTGACTCCCCACGGGTCCCAAATAGCAGCCCTCCCGCAGTATCCCGGCATTTCCCTTCACTGGGTGGGTCCCCTCCTCTGAGGAATGCACCAGTGGAGAGGGAACACTAGCACTTACTTTGTTAGGCTGCAGGATGCTGCTGGGCACCTGCGAGGAATGGCTTCCTGCGGGATGTAGAGATGCAGAGGATCCTGAGGCCATCATCCATTGAACTCTCAGCCATTTCCTTGTTCTGTTGGGGGCAGTGTAGTGACGTCACAGCATCACGCTGACGTGTGCTCCTCCCCAGTTAGCATTTGGGCCATGAGTCCTCGCTACTCCCAGCCTCTGCTAGGAGCCAACAGGCGTCTGACCAGTCACCTACCCTCTGCCCCAGAGAAGGCGCTGTCCATGGGATGCTCAATCTTCTCCTCCCAGCTAGCTCTTCAGCGACCCAGGCTCATTTCGAACCCGGTCGCTGACGCCATAAGCGGAAATCCAACCGCTGTGCCGCGGGCAGGCAAAATGTTTCACTTTAAATCAGCCAACACCCTGATTTAAGCTCCTCATTATAAAACATTGTATAATCAACATTTGTGTGTATTAATATGATTGTGAATTAAACGTTTATCATCTCTTTCACATACCTTAACATTATCCACTCCCTGTATAATACGTGGTACTTAATTTGAGAATAAGGATTGCTCCTCTTTGAAGCATAAAAGTTTGTAGTACTTTTAATTCTCTCCACAACCTTACTTGTCTTTTGTTCCTTGCAGATCTACTACTAGCCAATATGAAAGGCTGTCATTTATTTTCTGGAACACTGCAATTGAGCATTTAACATGTTAAATTCATATGTTCCAAATGGTGAAAAAGTGCTACTTTTTATAACATAACCCCAGCATTTTATGTTTGTGTTTAGCAAGGGTGCATGATTCCTTAGTTTTTAATCTCAGAATGCTGTATCATCAAATTAAAATAACCAGATTTGACTGGCCCGGTGGTTCTGGAGGTTGGCGCTGGTCGCTACACCTCACTCAATGCGGTGACCTGGGTTTGAGAATGGGGTCAGCAGGGGTAGGGAGGATTGAGCATCCGGAGGACTGCTCTCCTCTCTTGGGGAGGAAGTTGGTCATCCCACTTGCTGACTTCCTTCTGGTGGTGGCGGAGGGCAGGATGAGTTGGGAGGGACGCACCATTGTCATCATATCGGTAGGGAGGGGATGGGAGGAAAAGGAAATCGGAGCCAGCAGGCTCCATGATGCTGCACTATTGCTCCAACCGGCCTCAAATCTGGATTTCGCTCTTGGGCTGGGGATAGCTGGAGCCCTTAACCCCATGGGGAGGAAACCCATGGGGGATTTAGGGTTGTCAGGTTGGAAACGGTGTGGCTGGAGACTGAGTCCCTATGAGGGAGAGACAGGAGCCACCTGCTGGGCTCAGGGAGCCATAAACAGCTATATGGAAACAAAATAGCCACATTTACCGATCCATTTTCTGAGACTGTTCAAAGTCATTCCTTCTTAACTTTTAAGAAAGAGAACTACAGTAGTTGAAGTTGGCAGCTGCACCTCCTTATATCACTGCAGGCAAGAGTGACCCTAGGCAGCCACAGTGTGTACTGCAATAGAGGATGACATATATATCTCTTGATACCCATCATTTTAACAGGGGCCCGTCTCGGAGCCAGTGCAGCTAAAATGACAAAAGATCATACCAAGTGGTGGACATCCAATGGTCTGTATCTAGTTGCAAACATAGCAGTCGTGATCCTCCCAGGGCTCATAAACTCCAGTCATTTTTCCTTTTATTTCAATTTTATAATTGTTGGAGATAATCTCAAAATATAGAATCTCTTATTTCCACTTATGTATGGCTCTCTAAAATTCAAAAACATTTGGAAGTTAGGACATGGGAGATCCAATAACAGAGATGGATATACTAAATCCCATTCGTTTACTATACTCAGTCATTAACTGATAAGGGTAATAAAAAAATTTCTCTCATTTCCCATTCATGGTAATTATACATCCATAATCAAATGTGTAGTAATAATCCATATTAAAATGACCCATCTTGAAACCCTTTGCTGTATTTTAGAATGAAAACCTTCCAGAACTAGTAAAAGTGGTCATTGTTATCTGAAAACATTACCAGTGTTACATGTGATTTGTGGACATCACATGATGGCTGCCTGAGCAGCTAGATCCTCTGCTCTCTCCTGCCCTCAACTACTAATCACTTAATTTTACTGAGTTTTACCCTTACTTGTCACTGTCTCTTTCGGTCAGTATGGGAGTTCGTTGGGACATGTTTGTTACCATTACTAGTGTGCATAATGGATGTAGAAATCTGGAATCCACTGCAAATATACTCCGCCAGCCACACTTGATAAGACCCCAAAATGCACTAAAGGGTCAGCTGCTTCCAAGATTACTGCTACCTCAGGGTCCTGATTGAAGAACATTTCCTGGAAGAGATGCAGCTAATCAAAATGGCCCTTCTTACCATCACTAAGTCCATTCAATGGCTGAAGGGATCTGTGGACTCTCTTACCCGCTGAATGAATGATGCAGAAGCCAGGACATCCTCATTGGAGGACTGTAGGGTGAAGGTAGATCCCAACCTGGTTCACCTTAGGCAGCGTTGTAAAATGTTAGAGGGCCATTCAGTAGACTTGGAAGCCATAGTAGATACAATAATTTGGTGATACTGGGGCTCCCTGAATGGGTGGAGGGCCTAATGTGGTCCTCTTCATCCAGAAGCTATGTGAACAAATTGTGGGGCTTTCCCTAATGGCCTTGCATACATTATTGAGAGGGACCATCGATCTCTCAGGCCCATGCCCCTGGATGGTGCTACCCTCGCCCATTATCTTCAAGTGCCTGAATTATCTCGATAAACAGCACAGTTTAGCTAAGGTCTGGATACCAAGGTCCTAACTTGGGAAGGCTCCACAACACGCATCTCCCAGGACCTAACTGCCATCTGTTAGGCAAAGAAGTTGAGATTTGCATCCAGTGGTCTCCAAATTGATTGCAACAGAGATCTGCTTCAGAATGTGATACACAGTTCTCCTACAGGTGCAACATAGAGGAGACTGGAGCAGTTTTGAGACCCCCTCAAGCCAGCAAGGAGCTCTCCACATTGTTTCCAGATCTATTTAAACCAGTTTGAGATATTCCATACGGAATATGGGGACTGGGTCTACATCATAGGCGACCCTATCTGACTTGTTTTCCCTGTCCCTTTACTTTGTTTGCCTGCCAGTTTGTGGTTAATTCTGTGGTATGCACCATTTTGTTTCTAGCGCTACTGGACTTTTTAATTTACTGTGCTTCTGCTACCTTTCCTGGACTACACAGTGATGGACTTTGAGATTCATATCTTTGGCTGTTCCAGTATGGGTGACTTGCAGTGCTGGACTTGGGTCATGGCCCCTATCGGTGGGAAGAGGGTGCGAATATGCTGTGTGATTTCTCACTGTTTTCCCTCAAGTCACCGGGTCTACACCTCATCTTCATGCCTGACAGCTTAGCTAATGCTAGGAGCCATGAGTGGACTTTCTTCTTCCACTGGTGGATTTGGGTTTTATTTGTGCTCCTCTCCTGTCTACATGCTCAGAACATTGACGGTACTCCATCCCAGGTGGCTGGGTCGCTCTCCACTTTGGCTGTATTGAATTTCTTCATCAGCTGCAAGGCAGAGGAGTACCTGAGGCCCTGGAACTGCTTTTCATGCCACTTTTGGTGAAGGAATTCTCCTAATCCCCCTTCTCTTTCATTGTTGGACTCTTCCTGATCCGGAAATACCACTGCTGTTTATGACATTATGGAATTCCGGCAGTCTTTGATGACTCCTGATACCTTTAGAGATAACTTTCTGCCTGATCCTACTGAATAACCAGGAGAATACTCCCTGATCTGGACTCTGTACTGGATATTATATTGACTGACCCTTTATTTAGGATTACATGCCTACTGGATTTACAGGAACTTATGAAAGACCTTACCTTTTCAAATTTCTTGTATTTTGCTTTTTCCCCAGGACCTTTCAGATTCTTCAGTCTCATTTGGAATATGTTGGTGTTGATGTTGTTGTGCATGCTGTTATGATGTTTACTGGGGTATGGCAAATAATTTGTATGGGTATTTGTTAGAAGTGGTTAGCTTACTAATATGCTTATTTTAGATTTCACCTTATTCTTGAGTGGTGGGGGGTGAGAGAGTGGACGGAGGGTGGTATGTTTTACATTATGGATGGGATAATGTTGGGTGTGCAGTCCATGGGACCAGGGTTTTGGTTTGTACATAGTTCTTGGGGGTCCTTGGGTGTATTTTTATGTTCTGGGTGTTGATTGTGTTGTTAGTATGGGGGATCCTAGAGCATGTTTGGCCTTTTAGGATGGGGGTATCACTTGTTATCTGTTACTATTTCCCAGCATGAGTGGGGTGTCTTATAAGAGCATTACCTGGAATGTTAGGTGGCATAAAATAAACAAGTGGCATATGATATGGCGACATCTTTTCAAGTCCCAGATCAATGTCACTCTGCTACAAGAATCACATCTGCCGGGAGGGGTACACACCTCTTTAAGCATCAGTGGGTCGGCTGGACGTTTAGGGCTGGTTCCAGCTTGAGGAGAGGTGGTATTACGATCCTCATAGCTAAAATGCCCCTTCAGGTTTTCCTGGAAATATTGGATGCTGAGGGCTGCAATGTTCTTCTGCATGCCTGGCTGGGTATATTGGAATTGATTTAGGTCTCTATATCCGGCCCTAATACCAATACCCTGAGTTTTTCATCACCCTAGGAAATAGCTTGACTCCTCCCAGCTGTCTTGATTGTCCTGGGGAGACTGGAACCTAACTTTTCAAAATAATTTGGACAGGTCAGGCTCTCCTCAGAGATGCCTTTCCCCAGCACAGCTTGACCTGTGGAAATTTATAGATAGTTATGGTCTTATAGACCCCTGGCAGACTTTAAACCCTTCCTCCCGCCAATACACATTCCATTCTTTCCACATGCACCTGCGTCCTGTATAGATTTTTCAGCTCAGTAAATTTTCCCTCCCTTGGCTCCTTGCATGTGCTATTTTACCTTTAGTCATATCCAATCATGCCCCCATTTCCATCATGCTTCTTCTTAATTTGGCAGAAGAGCATGATGGGATCTAATGTCTCAATACGCATTTGCTCAGGGACCCCTTCACCAGACAAAACATTCTAGACTTCATTACTAATTATTTAACAGAAAATGAGGGCTCGGTCCCTGCTTGGACACTTTATGGGATGCAGTGAAGTGTGGGGTCCAGGAGAATGTATTAATCTAGCAACTCTCCAGAAAAGAAGCAGACTGGGGAAGAGGACCGACATCTCGTGGAGAGTTGGTCTTGGGAGAACCATCCATCCCGTCTACCTCTCCTGACTCCCAAGAACTGTGCACCTTTGGGCTCATTATTATGAGACTCTTGCTGAGGAGGCTGATCTTGCACTATTTCACATCAAGACCAGATACCTAGAATCTGGGAGCACACAGGAAGATTACTGGCCTGCCACCTTCAACGCTTAGAAGCCATGAAGGTTATCCCCACCTCCAGCCTTCTCCATAATCAGCCCATTGATCCAGACACCAGGATATAGTGGAGGCCTTCCATGAGTTCTACAATGATTTATATCATGACCTCCCATCAACCCCCAAGCTTGACTTCCAAATTCAGAACTACTTAGCTGATCCTCTTCCTACTCTTGACTCTGTCCAGCAAGCTTCTTGGATGGCCCAATCTGTCTGCAGGAAGTTTCCAGGCGATTGATCAATTACCTCCCAACAAATCTCTGGGACCAGATGGTCTGTGCAACAAATTTTACAAAATCTTTAAAGTGGAGCTTCCCCTTGCTCACGAGGCTTTTTAATTCCCTTCTCACGGAGGGGCTCACCGATCTCTTGTTTAATAAAGCTTGGATTTCCTTAATCCATACAGAAGGGAAGAATCTACTTCTTCCATCCAGCTACACAGCTCATATCCTGTTAAACTTGGACATGAAGTTTCTGGCCAAGATCCTGGCCACCTGGCTTCAATTAGTCTGGGAGAATTTAATGTCTCCAGTTCAGGTTTGCTTCATGCGAATCTCCTATCTATTGATCATCTTAGGAGGCTGTTGTATCTGGCCTCTGTGTCCAGGAAGGGCAGGGTCCCTGCAGCCCTGATTTCCTGGATGTAGAAAAGGCATTTGACTGGGTTTCCTGGTTGTACCTATTCACTGTCCTGTTAAAATTTGGCCTCCTGTGAATTTCTGTAGGTGGGTCCAAGTTCTTTCTGACTCCCCACCAGCTCATGTTGTAATGGACTCTCGACCCCTTTCCAGCTTTATACGGGCGCTAGACAAGGCTGCCTCTTTATCTCCCTACCTTTTTAATTTATACTTAGAGTCCTTCCTTTACTGCTGGAACAATAATCCCTTGGTTACCAGGTTCCTGATGGGGAAGGAGAGATATGCACTATCTGCTTCATGAGATGAGTTCATTCATTTGAACACCACAAGACTTCTCTCCTTTGGCCCTAAAGGAGATTTGTCAGTTCTCCCAAATTTCAGGGTACAAACTGAACCTTGACAAGTTCAAGGTGCTTCCTCTAAATCACTTGGTCACCCAGCAGGAAATACAGCACCGGGTCTGGCTTGGGCACCTAAAGAAATAGTGTACCTTGGGATTTGGATACCTCAATTTCTCGCTAGTATTGGCAAGGTGAACTGACTCCTTCCTGCAGGTGCTTAAGCAGAATTTCCAAAGATGGTCAGACCTACCACTTTCCCTTTAGGGTTGGGCTAGTATCATTAAAATGAATGTTCTTCCATGCCTTCTGTATCCCTGGTAATGATCAGTTCATACCTGCCAAAGTCTTAGTTTGTGCAGCTCCAGAGATTGATAAACCAGTTTTGTGGAAAGGGGTAGTGGTCCGTTGAGCCTATGAGAAGTTGACCCAGACAAAGGAACAGGAGGGATCCATCTCCAACTTCTTCCTTTTTACCTGGTGTATCATGTCTCCAAATGGCTTCAATGGGGTCATTCTCTGGCTGCAGTGTTCTGCCAAGGCTACCGCCCACTTGACTTTGTATAGAAGAGGACTTTGTACCCAGGAGAACCTGCATCTCTCTAGCCTTCTTTATCTTACCCTTGGTTCTCTACCCTGGAGCTTCGCTACTCCCCTTTGTTTGGTCCCTGAAGGCTGTGTGCAATTTCAACAATTCATGCACACTCACTGGGCGAAGGGTCTATCTTAGCCAGTGCTGGGCAACCCCACTTTTTGATAGCTGGCCGCCCTATACCAACAGTATTTTGTTCTTGACTCTGCGGGGTCCTGACGGCAACTCCTCAAAAGTGGAAGACTTTTGCTCCTGGGAGACCTTCTGGAGGCCTTCCAGATGCCACTTCTTCATAGTTTCCACTAGCTACAACTATCTAAGGCCTTAATAGCCTTCTTGCCCCAACCCCTGGCCCTTGACAGAGGAGACTTGTTGCCCACTTTATTACACCTTTATTGTAGCCCCATGTAACCTCATGCCTCTGCTCCTTCTTCCAGTCTTGAGATCCCAATGCACTTATGGAATTGGATATTATTGGCAAATCAAATTGTCCTGGCTTATGCCCCTGAGCATTAGCAGGCATCTGGCGGTTATATAGATTCCTCAGGAGAGACGACACCAGATGAATGCAGTTCCATTTTACAAGACATGTATTTACCCCATCCAAGCTCTTCCAGATAGGAAATCTCCAGCGACTATGCTTATGCTGCCACCTCTCCAAGGAGGACCTCTTCCACCTGTTCTGGGACTACCCCAAGATACAACCTATGGACTTAGACAAAGGAGTCCCTTGATCCATTACTTGGGCTGGGCAAGCCTTATGCCAGAGATCGTCTCCTTGGGGATTACTCTTCCAATTTCTCTAAGCCTCCGAAGGCCCAAATAGCCCTCATTTCCATCTTCATGAAAATTGTGATTTTGCAACACTGGCTTGAGAATGCCTCAACTTCCTATGATCAATGGCTTAGAGAGTTACTCCAGGCCCTAGCTGTTGAAAAACAAATTATGATAAAGGCTCACAGGTGAAATGCCCTAGTACTGGGCGGAATAGATCGGTTCCATATCATCGAGAGTCCTGGATGTCTTTCCTACTATGGTCCCTTAGTTGTGCCCTCCCAAGCCCTCTACTCTCTCATTGTGGTGGCATCTAGCACACTCCTTGAGTTCTCTGAAGGTACATATCTCTATCTCCCTATGGCCCTTCCTTCTTCCTTTTCTCCTTGTTTATTTCGTGACCTCCTTTTGTATTTTCCCTTTTTTCTTTTCTCTATTTCCTCATACCCTCATATGATACCTTGTACTCTGGGATTGGGGGATGGTGGGTTGGGTGGGGTGGGGATGTATTTGTTGGACTGATTTTGTTGTTTCTCGTATTATATATTGTTTGTTGCTGTCCTGTTGTTTATTGATTCTTTACACTCAATGAAGATTATTCAATAAAAAACATTACTAGTGTTAAACACCAGTCCTACTAAATATTATATTTATGCTGTCCATTGTCACAAGGAAATCACCAAAAACAGGACCAATCACATTCCTCACATAGTTCTGTTTCATGATTTACAGTATCCAGTGTAACTATCTAAATGACTTCTCTTTTTAACAAAATATTGTCCCAATCCATCTCCACTCCTTTAGAGTTCTTTCACCTTCTCCAGACCCCAAAATCTCAGGATGTTACAGAATGTCCAGCGGAGTTAAAGTGTCTTGCCACCACCAAGTTTTTGTCATATGTGCTGACATCACTTTCATGTTTACTGACCCTAGCTCTCAGTTCTCTTTTGTTTTTCCAACATAACGTTTATCACATGGACATTGTAACAGGTATATCAAATGATCCATTTTACAAGTGATTTGCTTCCTAATTTCATATCCCATATTTGTATATGGATGCTCATAGAAAGTTTTTTTATAAGTATTTCCACACTGGAAGCATGTACCACATGGAAAATTCCTTGGTGCCAGGGGTCCCAATAATAACTGTCCTTATCCGTTGATCTTTTCTCTGGAATATCATGTTGTGTGTGTACCAGTTTATCTTTCATAGTTGGATTCTTTTTTGATATAAATAAAGGAGCCTCTTGAAATTTGTATTAATTTTACTGTCCGCCTGCAAAACATGCTAATGTTTCTTAAATATTCATTGTATTTGGCCACTTAATTCACTATATGCTGTTGAGAAAATAGTTTTATTCTCTATCTTATCCATAGTTTGGATAGTCAACAGCTCCTCTCATCCTATTGTACATACTTCTTGGACTGTTTTCCTAATTAGAGAATCACTATAGTCCCTATTTCTGACTATGATGGTCAGTTCCTTCTTCACCTATTCAAATGTACCTGTTTTACTGCAATTATATTTTGCTCTTATGAATTGTACTTTTGGTATACTGTCTTTTAATCTTGGCTGCTATGGTGTAAAGTGATGTTCCTATCAGTGTCTTTCCTATATAAAATAATTTCCATTTATTCATCCTCTTATAAATAAGTAAACCCAAGAATGGTATCTCCTACTAACTGGCTTGCAAATTAAATCTGAGATAGTCTGTTCTACTGTTTAAGTATTCCATAAATCTTTCTACTGAAGACAGTTCACCTTCTCATATGATAATATGTCATCAATAAAGTGTTTGTAATATAAGAGGTTCTCATGGAAAGAATTCATGTTGTTATTTAAGATGTGTTTTTCAAAATGCTAGATAAATAAATTAGCAAATGCAGGGGTCATTGTACTCCCATCACTGCACCCATTGGCTGTATATAAATTCTCTTTCAAAAGTGAAGTAATTCCTTTTCAACACCTATTCACCCAATTGGTGAGAAATTCACTCTGAAAATTCCTCATCCCTTCCCTCAAAGCCTTTAACATCATAGTAAGCTCCTCTTCTTGCAGGATACTAGTATGCAGATATTTTACATCTAAGGTGACCAATGTAATGATTTTCAAGTCTTTATCACTCAGACACAACTCTTCAGGAAGAGTTATCAACGTGGCTGGAATATCGTGAGTATGTGGATAATTTTAAATACCTCGATTGCAAATGAAAATTCACTATATTTTGACTAAGGTTGCAATTAGATCCTATTCCAGACAAAACAGGTCTGTCCTTCCATTAGCCAATCCATATCCACCCCATCTCCTAAAACTCCTTTATCTCTGTCTTTATCTCCATAATGGGATCTCTGTCAATTTTAAATATCTTGCCTCATCTCCCAACTATAGCAAACATTCCTTCTTGTATGTGTAATAATCCCAGATAATGATACCACCACCTTTATCAGCTGGTTTAATTACAATTTTCTTACCATGTTCTAGGTTTCTCAGTGCTCTTTTCTCTTGTTGTCAAATTTGGTCTTACACCCTTATTCTTTGTTAGCCAGTAATCTCCAATGTCCCTTTTCACCAGTTGAATATAATTTTCAACATGGTTGGATGCTTCCAAGGATGAAAGCGTGATGTCATACACAATGCTTTCTTCAATTCTCCTTTTCTAGTGTTGGGTTCTTCCAGTTTATCTCCAAACATGTCAGCTAATCTTAACTTCCTGTATAATTTCTGTAGGTCTACAGTCAGATCAAAAGTATTTATATATCGTTGAGGAGAAAAGATAGTCCCTTCCTCAAAACCTTTTCCTCATCCTCTGTGATGTGTCTTGCTAATATTAAATATCACTGCCTGCTCTGGTATCTCCTATGTCCTCCTGCTGCCTCCTCAACCTCTTCCACTTCCTCCAGCCCTTCTCCTCTGTGGTAAATTGAGGGTCTCTGTAGTGGCCCTCTTGAGGTCCTCCTCCTTCTTAAATTGTATGTCAGGATTTGTGTTTCCTGCCCTACAGCCACCACTTGGGTGCTTGTTGCAGGTTGTTCTTCTTCTAAAAAAGTTATTCTCAGGGTATATTTGTCTAGTAGGTCATTATGCTGTTGTAACAATGCTATCACCACTGTCTGAATCTGATTGATATTGATCACTGTTGCCATAACAAAATGATTTGCCTATAGTGTTCAAAACAAGTGCCATACTAAACATTCTTAGATTGCCATATTCAACACATAAAACTCAGTACAAGGTAAATGAAAAGTTAATTTTACATCAGTGCTCTAAAGTTTTTTAAAACAATGTTATATATAATTCATTTGAGATTGCATAGTCCATTTATGACAACCTTATTTTCAAATTATAAATGATAACTAGGTAGAGGAGAAAAGTATTAGGTAGAACTTCAGTGTCTTGGTTATCGCCATGTGATCACCCCTACAACTTCATTTCTTGGCAAGTGCCATAGCTTCCTATTGTTAGGGGATCCACTTAGGTGATTTGACCAGGATTTGGAGGGTTGTAGGAAAGACTATATTTGAAAGAAAATATTAGAAAAGACTGTCTGTCAGTAAAGTTTATCATAACAATGATCTGAAATTCATGCAATTTATCCCACCTATAAAAAAATTTGTCAATGCTGAATGCTGGCTTGCTGGCACTGGCATTGGTAGTGCAGGAGTTAGAGATAGCATAATAGGATTGGCAGTGAAGTAAAATGAACTGACACCAATCCCAACCCCACCATGGTCATTGTGCCTAACCTCACCTCACCCTACCCTGCAGAGACTGGGACAAGACACGATGTGCCTTGGGGTCTTGGCCTTATTCTCACCCCAGTTCATAAAGGAATATACCGACATGGGCACAGTGTAGAGAATGGGGTGAATGTTGGGGCCAAAGAATCTAAGGCACATCTTGACACCTGTCACTGGCTGCAGGGTGGGGTGTGAACGGCATGAGCATTTCAGCCGACAATGCTAACTCACACCCCTGATGCCTGTCAGTCTGTACAGGGTGGGACATTGCAGTTGTAAAACCTAAAGCTGCAGGGCATTTGTTGGCATTTTCACTCCAAATGTTCAACATGGGCCGTTTGTGATCCACCTCATGAACAGTGGCACTATGGGTTTGTTTGCCAAAAGGTAGTTTTATAAGCTGACTGTGCATTTTGGTGGCACAGGTGCGAAAACACAGGGCAGGATGTAAATGACAGCTGCACCGTTCATGAGGAGTGTAAAAATGGCATTGTTGAAAATCTGGAGTGAAAATCTGGATAATTGGTGACATCACGAGGGTGTGTAGAAACTGTGCATGCACAGCTATAATGCAATTATTTGGGGATTGTTTAACCATATTTTCAACATAGGCATTTTGGAACTCCGGTCATGAACAGTGTCACTGTGATTTTGTTAGTCTGGCAGAACATTGATTTTCCACAGCAACCGGCGCCATTGTATGTGACACATCGAAAAACACATTTCGGGCAGGATGTGAAATTGACAGCTGTACTGTTCATAAGGAGGTGTAAAAATGACAGTGGTGAAAATCTGGAGTGAAAATATGAACAATTGGTGATGTCTGAGCGTGCATAGAAACTGCACAATGCATACCTGTAATGCAATTATTTTGTATATTTGTTTTACTAGATTTTCAACATAGGCATTTTAGGACCTCGACTTATGAACAGTCTCACTGTGATTTTGTTAGTGTCCAGAACACTGATTTCACACAGCAACCATCCCATTTTCGTCAAATGTGGAAACACATTTTGACCAGGATGTAAAATGACAGCTGTACTGTTCATAAGGAGGTGTGGAAAATGCCAAAGTGTAAAATCTGGAGTATATTACAAATTCACAAAGTTATGAGTGTGCGTGAAACTGTGCAATGCATGCTAAAAAACAGCCATTTTGGATTTTTTCACCAAATTTGCAACATAGGCTTTTGAGAGTCCACCTCATGGACAGTGGCACTGTCATTCGTTAATTGGTCCCAAAAGGTGATTCTCACAGTGACCACAAAATCACCTTTCAGGACCGGCTAACATCATTACAGTGACTGAATTCATGACCAGGATCCCAGTAACCCCTTGTTGAAAATCTGGTGTCAAAATGTCTGAGATATGCACCAAAGTTGAAAAAACTATGTATACCATTGTACAGCTTACCAACATTTCTTCAGTTCACAGTCTGCTTTGAAACATGCAGACATGTTCCCAGACTAAGTGAAGATCATTGTGCAGGAGCTCCGGAGGTAAGCATGGGGTGAGGGGGTGTGGGGAGGTATGGTACTGAGAGGGTAGGTGTGGGTTGGGGAGGGGCACCAGAACACTTTGTGGGACCATTTTCTCATTTACAGGAAAACAAAATGGACAATTGAGTCGGTTTTCTTTTTCATGAGGTGTGCTTCATACTCTGGGGTGGGGGCTCCCAGTGTAGCACCTGCATTTGTGGGGAGGAAGACGAGCTAATGAGTATTAGGCACCCCATCAGCACAGAACATGGGGGAGGTGCATGATGCCGAAGGGACTGGGTAACCCCATGGCACACAATTGAAATGGGAGGGTATTATGTTGACAGGGGTGGACTCCCGTCAGCAAATGAACTGGGTTGGGGCATGCCGACAGGATTGGGCACCCTGAAGTGGGCATTGTGCGGCAGGTGTCAGCAGTCACTGCTGCCATGTTTATTGAAATACTTCACCAGGAAAGGCATGTTGGGAGGTGTGTTAGTGTGCTTCTGCATGACAAGCTTGCCTCTTATTGCAGAGGCACTTTTCTTAGATGTGGTGACCACTTTACATATTGCTGGTGTCAGTGCCTGCATGCTGGCTTATTGGGAAATGAGGACGCACCTACAGATGCATGGCCTGCATTCACCCACAGTGGCCACACCTCAAAATCTGCTACTACCACAAGATGTTGGCTGGTGCACAAGTATGAGCGAACATAGAAAGGATTTGGTTTTCAAAGAAAAGATAGAATTTACGGTTAAACAACTATCAGAGATTATAAGCATCTCAAATTAATTCAAATAAAATTTTTACAGAAAAGGTTTGAGATCCCATTGGTTATTCAAACTGTTTGGTCTGACACTGTACAGCTTATGTATCCAGAGCTTTCTTGTCTAAGTAACAAGTTCTATCACCTCCCTACTTGGGTTGGCACCATTTCAATGCCCATACAGTTCAAATGTTTTGGATCTGTCCCATGTTGATCAATGAAGTGAAAGCCTACTGTTGTATCCATTCTTTGATTTATAATCGACCTGTAATGCTCCTGGACCCGTGTCTTTAAACTGCAGACAGTCCTACCCACATATATCAATTTCATTGGCACCAGAGAACATATACCACAAAATTCATGTTACAACTTATGAATTCCCTGATTTGCACTATTTTGGTGTTGTCTTTTGGGTGTGTGAAAGACATTCTTGATACTGCACAGGTGCATACAGTACATTACGGTTATGGCCCTTAAAGCTACGTAGATACATAAACACTGTTGGCAGATAAGGGCCTATGGCCCACCCAGTCTGCCCATTTGAGCTTGTAAGTTCATTTTATGTTTTCCTAGAAGTCTGTTGCCCTACCCCTGACCTCCAGAATTCCTTATGTCTATCCCATGCATTCTTAAATCCAGTGATTGTTTCAGCCCCACCACCTCCTCTGGCAGAGTGTTCCACTTGTCCACCACCGATTCTGTGAAGAAATTCTTCCTCACATTTCCTCTGTATCTCCCTCCCTCCAACTTTATCCATGCCCTCTAGTCCTGGAACATCTTTTCACTGGAACATAGTGTGTTCCTACACCCTGTTCCTCCTGTGAGGTACTTGTATGTCTCTATCACATCCTTTCTTCCTTCTCTCCTCCAGGGAGTACATACTGAAGCCCTTCAACCTATTCTCATAGGACTTGTGATGCAATACCTGTACTATCTTTGTTGCCCTCCTCTGAATCTTCTCTACCCTGTCTATGTCCTTAGGTAGGTAAGGTCTCCAGAACTGTACACTGTACTCCAGGTGGGGCCTCACTAGTGTCTTGTATAGTGGAATTATGACCTCCCTATTCTGCTGGTAATGCCCCTGCCTTTGCATCCCAGCATCCTATTTGCTTTACCTGATGCCTTGTCAATTGTTTCTACCTTGAGGTAATCATAGATGATAACCCCAAGGTCTCTTTCCTGCTTGGTGCATGCTATGTCCTTACCTCCCAACTGATATGTTGTTCCAGGGTTTTGTGCCCCATATGCATTATCTTGATCTTCTTTGCATTGAATTTCAACTGCCAAACCCTTGACCATTCTTTAAGCTTCTGCAGGTCCTCCTCATTCTGTCTATACCCTCTGGAGTGTCCACTCTGTTACAGAGCTCGTGTCATCAGTGAACAGGGAAATTCTGCCTTCTGGGTCCTGAGCAATGTCACTGATGAAGACGCTGAATAGGACCAGTCCCAGTACTGATCCCTATGGTGCCCCACTGGTCACTCTTGCTTCTGTGGAGTGACAGCCATGTACTGCCACCCTTGTGTCCTGCAGCCCAGCCAATTACCTACCCGCCCTTTACTGCCCTGCTCACTCCCATATTCCCAACTTTGTTTTAATAGCCTTCTATGTGGCACAGTGTTAAAGGCCTTACTGAAGTCCAGATAGGCCATGTCCACTTCCATCTCCTTGTCACCCAATCGAAAAATTCAATGAGGTTGGTCTGACATGACCTCCCAAGTGAAACCATGCTGCCTTTGGTCCTGTAGTCCATTGTGCACAGATGTTCCACTAATCTCTCCTTCAGTAGTGCTTCCATGATCTTCCCCACTACTGAGGTCGGGTTGACTGGTCTGGAGTTCCCCACTTCCTCTTTGTTCCTACTTTTGTATAAGGGGACTACATCTGTTCTCCTTCCAGTCTTTGGGTACCTCCTGTTTCCAGTGATTGGCTAAACAGGATTGCCAGAGTTCAGCCACCACCTCTCTTAGTTCCTTTAAGACTCTGGGTTGCACCCCATCTGGCCCCATTGCTGTTAACTCTTGTTCCTTCCAGTTCCTTCAGGACCCTTTCCTGTGTAAAGGGACTTGTGTCCATTCTGCACCATTCCCACCCCTTGTACTCCCTTCAGGCCCATTACCTCCTCTTCCTCAGTAAAGATTGAGCAGAAATACCTGTTCAGTATGTCAGCTTTACTGTTGTCATCCTCCACATGGCCCCATCCTCCCCTTCAGCCTCACTATGCTTCCCTTTGCCCTTTTTCACTTATGTACCTGTAAAGGTTTTGTCCCTCTACCCACCTGTTTTGTGATGCGCTCTTCTCTCTGAGATTTGGCTTCCTTACTGACCTCCCTGCCTCCCTTTGCTTCTCCTGGTACTTTTCCATATCCCCTTCTGCCTGTGTCTTTTTGTATTGCCTGAATGCATTCTTTTGGCTTTCACTTTCTCCACTACCTCCTTGGAAAACCATAATGGCCTCTTCTTCCTTTTCCTCTTGCTAACTTGCTTAATGCATAATTCTGTTGTTCTTGTATTCCCGTTTTAAATATTTCCCACTGTTCCTCAACTCTGATTCCTTCCCCATTCCCATTAATGCCTCTGTCAAGCATCTCCCCATTTTCCCAAAGTCTGCCCCTAAAATCCAGGATACATGTTTTGTGCAGTTTGGCTCTGCTCCTTCTGTGATTTCAAACCACAGTGACCAATGGTCACTGTTCCCAGGTGCTCCTGTTACTGTCACACTGTCCTCGTTTGTGAGCACGAGGTCCAGTATTGCCTTCTGCCGAGTTGGTTCCATGACCTGTTGCTTGAGGAAGGCACCTTGAAGGAGTCCAGGATAAATCTGCTCCTGGTTGATGCTGTTGCTGGAGGCTCCAGTCCACGTCTGGAATATTGAAGTCTCAACTAGCACCACCTTACCCTTGTCTGCCAACCTTTGGATGGCTAGCATCAACTTCCTATCTGTTTCTTCCCCTAGGCTGGTGGTCTGTAGACCATCCCTGTGCGGATGGCTGACCCCATTTTCATTTCCAGCAACCCACAGTATCTCTCCCCATTTGTTTCTTCCTCCTCTCTGTGGCCTTTATGCCATATTTCATAAAGTGCCACTCCTTCTACCTTCCTGACTGCCCTGTCTCTTCTGAATATGTTGTAGCTGAGTATGGCCATCTCCCAGTTATGGTTATCATTACATCGGGTCTCTATAATGGCCACAATGTCCAGGTTCAACTGCATCATGACAGCTCCAGATCCTCCATCTTTTTGCTAAGGATCCCATTTGACTTTTGTGGTAGCCAGTTTCTAGGGTTTTGCTCTGTACCCAATCTAAATCTGCTATGTACCAAAGAGTCCCTCAGGCTTCCTGCCTTGCTAAATGTTATTCAGGGCTTCTCTGCTATGGCACTGGCAACATTTTCATCTCCTAATAGGATTGGCCAGTTTCTGTAAATTACATTACCAATTCTCCCAGCTATGTTATTGAATTTTGTGACAAATGTTACTGGGCCAAGGTTTGTTTTTCTTTCTCTGACTTCTGTTGTTGCTGTCATGAAATAATTATTGTCTGTCAATATTCCGACCCTAGTCAATGAATGTTCAAGTAACCCTGTGTCATAGACCCTCTGCCTGAATCTCTCTTTGGTACTCTAGCTTGTGCTTCAAAAGTTTAAATGGACTGCTATTCCACCTCAGTCTCATAAATTGGCAGTGTGGTATGGAACTCTTTAGAGATTTTGGTGTGCACACTGTGCCTGTAGCACTAGATGCGTTGCAGTTTCCTTTCTGAAACATTTTGTCTTGATAATGTTTTCCTTGGCTGTTAATGTAATATCAGAAAATAAAGTTCTTTCTGGCATAATGTGTGAATCTCAAATTCAATTTGTTCTCACTGAGTTATGTCATAAAGCTTCAATCTCCCTTAGTTTCCATCCATACACAAACCTTATCATCAACAAGCCTGAACTAGGCCATGATGTGCTTCAGAAAGGATTAGAATGTTTGACCAGTACCAGTTTCTCTTCCCAGATTCACAGAAACAAATTTTTACAGGAAGGAGCTATAGTGACCTCTATCAGTCTCACAAGTTTGAAAAATACCTATAATCAAATTTTATTATATATTTCATTTCGATAAGCAGGTAGGCCCACTGAAACCAGGGTCCCTAGGATCCTCTGCCACAGAAGACCCTTCAGTTAATCAGAAAATAAATTTCCCTCTTGCACCAAATTCCTAGCCAAGCACTTGCCAGCTTAATGATCTACTGCCTCCTTTGCTCCTCCCAGGACAGTGAGGATTTCAGAAAGATGATCCTGGATACCTTTACACAGCTGTTGTGTTACAGTGTGAATTCAAATGCATTTATCAGAACATCTGCAGTCATCAGGTCTTTATCTAGATGTTTTTGTAAAAAAATGTCTGCAATCCTCAACCCCCTCATTATGGTTAATTGAGGTATACAGTGCTTCTACATCTATACTTACCCAGTCCCTGATACAATGGGATGTCCTGGTGGATCCATTATGTTTTTATGTATTTTGGGAAAGATATAAAAGTTGGTGTAATGGGATGTTCCTGCCACTGTATTTAATTTCAGTATCAGTGTTTGTTTGCCTGCAGTATGGTTTAAGAGAATTCTATCCAGGTGTAACTCCCTCTGGGGCTTACCTGAGTTTGATGGGCTCCCGACTGTGTTTTGCCTGAAACAGGCTTTGAGAATCCATCCCGTGGAACAGTGACCTCCATGTCTGCTGAGGAGGTTCACGGTCGCACATGTGCAATAATCCGTGGCCTAGCCATTCAGGCGATTTCTTGTGGCAGTTACCATGGCCACTATTCCATGTCCCAGTTGCTACCAACCCCTGGCTTACTTAAATGGGTGTTGGACACCAGGGGGTCGATGAGCAAAAGGGCTTTCATATTTTAAAACAGCACCGGAGAGCACTGAGGAGTGTGGGTTTTGTATAAATATTAATACCGGCTCATGAATACTAATGAGCTGGCTGCTAACACTAGGGTGGTAGAGAACGGAGCTAGCGACAGGCTCCAGGAAGGTCCCCAGAAGTAACTCTGCAGTCGTTTGATGGAGAAAGGAGTCCCATCTATATATTAGGAACTGCATGCTAGATGTAAATACTCTGGTTGCAGTTAACAATTACAGATTAAGAATGTTATGGCACTGCATGGGGCTAAATGGAGGCTGACATATCGTTGATGCTTTGACTTCAGTGAAACAGCCAATCCACTTCTTAGGCACCTGAAATTGGACCCGAGGGACTCTGGGAGAGGAGTTTCATTAATTCAGGTGCCCAACATCCTCAGAGAATCAGGAACTATTGATCTCTATGGTTGTGATTGGCTTGAACAGCCATTCAGGAGACTGCATTCTCGAGTGAAAACCAAGGACTTTCTGGGTTTGAGCCAGTCTTTCCTGGGCTCTTCTCAAGTCAGGAGGATTCTGTGTGAGAGAGGGCTGGACAGTCTGAGGTCTTGCCTGGGTCTCAATTGGAGATTGCTACTACGGAATGGGACTTTGATGAAATGAGAGAGTGAGAGGTTGGACTGATTTGAAAACTCTCCAGGTGCTGTGAACTGTGCTGTTTCGATTGGAGAAAATAGTTGCTGTGGAGACCCTGCACTGGGACATTGAGCGGAGCTGACAGAACTGTACTGTTTTGCTTGGGAGTTAAACCACTGTTGCAGAGGACCTGCTCTGAGCATTGAAATATAGAAATATAGAAACATAGAATGAGATGGCAGATAATGCCCACTTAGTCTGCCCATTTCCCTACCTAATGGATAAACTGCAGATCCTAGTTAACAACAGCCTACTTCCTCCTACCCCACTAGAATTGCCTTGTGTCTGTCCCATGCATTCCTGAATTCCCCACTGTTTTGTATCACGATCTCCTCAGGAAGGCTGTTCCATGCATCCACAATCCTCTCCATGAAAAATACTTCCTCACGTTACCTCTGAGCCATCCTCCCCCATCTTCAAAGTGTGTCTCCTTGTTCTTGCATCTCTTTTCTGAAGATACTACCCTCTTGGACTTTGTTGACTCCCTTGAGGTACTTGAAGTTTCTATCATGTCCCCACTCTCTCCTTTCCTCTAGAATATACTATTAAGCTCCTTTAGTCTCTCTTCATATGTCTTCTGGTGCAGATCCTACACCATTTGGTTGCCCTCCCTCTGGACAGCCTCCACCCTGTCTATGTCTTTGTGGAGATGGGGTCTCAGAACTGCACACTGTACTCAGATGGGGTCTCACCAATTGTCTGTACAGAGGACAACAACTTCCTGTTTACTACACTGATGCCTCTCCCTGTCCATCCCAGTATCCCCAACCCTCCTTACTGCCTTCTCCACATTGCCTGCGCTTTTAAGTCATCAGATATAACTACCCCAGGTCCCTTTCCATTTTTTTGTTATCAGTATCTCACCCCCACTGTGTACTCTTCCCTTGGGTTTTTTCCCAGGTGCATTACTTTGCACTTCTTTGCATTGAATCTAAGCTGTCATTCATTTGACCATTCCTCCAGCCTTGCCAAGTCCCTTCTCATCCTTTCCACCCCATCTTGTGTATCAACCCTGTTCCAGATCTTTGTGTCATCTGCAAGAGACATACTTTCCTTCAGTCCTCTGCAATGTCACTTACAAAGACATTAAAAGGACAGAAACCAGTACTGAACCCTGTGGTACCCCCTAGTAACCTCTCTTTCTTTACTGTGGACTCCATTTACTATTACCCCTCTGTGTCCTGTTGTCCAGCCAATGTTTTACCCAGGCTACCACCCTGGGACCCACTCCCAGGCTGGCTAATTTTTTATTTCTTTGTGTGGGACTGTGTCAAATGCCTTGCTAAAGTCTCGGTAGGCGATTTCACAGCCACTCCCTGGTCTACTACTTTGGTCACCCAGTCAAAGAAATTGAAATAGATTCGATTGCATGACCTTCCCACTGTGAATCCATGCTGCCTTGGGTCCTGTGCCCCACTGGCCTGTAGGTACTCAACAGTTCTTTTCTTCAGAAATGATTCCATCATTTCCCGACCACTGAGGTAAAACTGACAGGTCTGTAGTTTACTGCCTCTGTCTTACTCCTGCTTTTGTGAAGGGAATCTCATCTGCCCTCCTCCAGTCCTTAGGTACCACACCATCCTCCCATGATTTGTTAAAAGGGTAGTCAGTGGTGTTACTAGTTTTCCCTTAGTTCTTTTAGAATTCTGGGGCAAATCCCATCAGGGCCCATTGCTTTGTCCACCTTCGTTTTAGGAGTTCTTTCAGGACCCTTTCTTCTGTGAAAGGACTGATATCGACCTCCACCATCCAGAGTGCTTCTATTAACTGGATTAGGTACCTCCACCTCCATTTCTTTTGTGAATACTGAGCAGAAGTATTCATTCAGTATCCCATCTGTTTCACTGTCCTCTCTGCCCACCCACCCTCCTCTTTATTCAGCCTCAGTGGGGCTCTGACAATTATTTGGAGAGGCAAACCATCTCTGGAGGTGGAGCTAGCCAGGTTTGGTGAATTTGCTGTGTGAACTGGATCAAGCTGGCTGAGAGCTATGTCCCTAGCTGAAGCTGAACTGAAGTTGTTCTGGACATTTAGAGCCTGAAAGCACAGAAGAAGAGCAGGGATTTGCCTGGCTCAGACCCCCCAGTTGTTTGCTGTTGTCTAAGTGCAAACTAAAACTGTGTTTGAAAGCTAGAATCTGTGGCAAACCAGCACTGCTGTTGATCTGAGGAAATTGCTTGGCTTCCCATTGCCTCGTGGATTCAGTGCAGGGACTGCAGGGCATTCCACTGCTTAGGAGCCCCAGAGCCAAGGTGAGAACCAGCTAACCCCTTCCAAGTGGGACCCACTGCCTCAGGAGGTCACTGGCACTTGCTGGGGTGCAAGGGCACCTATGACCCTTGTGGGGAGCTGGGTTGTGGAGCCACTTCGGGTCTGGGCCTTCTGGGGCTGGTGTGGACCTGCCATTGAGCTCTGCAATGGGCCAAAAGTGGCTGAAGATGACAAGCAGACAGATCTTCAATTAAGGGACAACTTGCAAGATCCTTCAAGCAAGATTAAAACTGTTAAGGGAACTGAGACATTCACCCTGCTACCCTTGCTACACCCATTGAGCAGAGCTCCATACTCCCAGACACCTGGCAATTATATCTTCAGGCGCTGCTAAGTCTTGCAAACCATGAGTACCTAGGACCTGGTTCCTGGAAATCAAACAAGGGAGAGTGTATCCAATTTAAACATTTATCCCAAGCTTTTCAGGGCCCCAACAGCTGGCCAACCCATGGCAACATCAGGCCTGCAACTAGTGGGTACCCCAGGGAACTCTCAGGGTGTAACACTGGTACCAGTGGGGGTTGGCAGCTGACGGTGAATTGGCCTATGTGCCCTTATGGTTATTGTTTGCTATTTTGCCACTAACCTTTCTTTTCCACAGCTATCCCTCATCAAGACACCCCTCCTAACCCTTACTCCTAATAAAGCTGTGGGTTGATTGTGAAATTGCTGCCTCAAGAGAGGTTCACTGCATTTGCCATCTAGTACTTTTATGGTATTTGGTAGAAAAGGGGTTGTTGGAGTTCCAGTGTGCAGGGTGCCTGCTCAGGAGGTGTGAGTAGGTGCAGTATCCCAGGGGCTGTGCCAACCAGTCACCTAACCCACTTATTACTTACACTGGGTGGAGGCACCATGCTGTTATTCATAACTTTGGAGAAAGAACCCCAGTTGTCACCATAGCAGGACCCAGGCCCTGTAACTTATGCAGGGCCAGCAGGCAGAGTGTAGTAGCCATTGGCACACAGTATCTGGGCAACATAGGGCATAGCAATAAGTTAAAAGCAGGTACAAGTCATTTTCATCCATGGTGGCATGAATGGCGTAGGGTATGCAAGTCTTGAGGACAGGAAGAGGCAGTTTATGGAATTAGGGATGTTCTGGAAGGTAAAGGAGTCCAGGTAATCTTTTCTGAGATCCTCACTGTCCTAGGGTAGCAAAGGAGGCAGTAGATCATTAGGCTGGCAAGTGCTTGGTTAGGAATCTGGTGAAGAGGAATTCTATTTTCTGATTAACTGAAGGGCCTTCAACAGCAAAGGGTTCTGTATTACCACTATGGGTTGCACCAGTGCCAGGAGGGACTGAGAATACTGGTCAGAGGAATGGACAGGGCAGTTAGGAGGATTTTTACTGGAGTGTTGGGGTAGAGGCTGGTGTAAGGGTTCACCAAGGGCAGGAGTGAACACAGGGAATCACTGAGGGCAGAACAACAGCACAAGAGCAGCAAAAAACAGTACTGCATTATTTATTTATTTATTTAAGAAACATTCAAAATTACAACCCTTTGGGTCTTAGACTCTTTTACAGGACCAGCATAGCAGCAACTAGATAAGCACAGGAAAAAGGTGACACTGTAGCTTAGCCGACTTACCTAGTATACTATGTGATCTCTGGGAGCAACTGCCCAGAGGAACTTCCTGTTACCAAGCAGCTGCCATCTTACCTTTAGCTTGTGTGCAGCACACACAACATAGTGTCAGAAGTGAACAGAATAAGCCCCAACTGTTATTATCAGCCCTCCATTGAGTAGTCTGTCATTGGGAATCAGTAGGTACCTGCAGGAGCATGTTGCAGGGTGTGTTATTATTTTGTAAGAAAAAAAAGGCTGAAGTCCATTTGTGCAGGTACAGCATGGTCCGGGCGAGTCGAACCATCAACAGAGAGGCCGAGGAGCCCAGAGCACCAGCCTGCTACTAGGACCAAAAGCAGCACAGAAGCAGAAGCAGCACCAGAGAGGAAAAAAAATCAAAAGCAGGAGTAGACCTGAAGCCCAGACAGCAAGTAAAGCCATTCCAATACTGTTCTTCTTAGCTACCATGGGGACAGTGCAGTAATTCCACCTTGGTTCCTCCTTCCTCCCTCCCATTAGTCAGTTGGGAGATAGAAGTGCAGAAAAGGTAAGATGTTTTAAAGAAAAACAAGCATTTGTCAGTGCCAGAGTTTGACATTGAGATTGCTGTTGGTACACACCGATTGGCAGGACTACAGTTCCCAGCAGAAAGAACAAGTTATACCACCAAGTTCACATTCCTGTTGAAATACAGTGAAGTGCATACCTGTTTCCTCAATTCATGATCTGGCTTTGAAGCGATGGTGTGTCTGCAGTTCAGAGAAGATAAGATAAGGGCACTGGAGCACCACCATGGGTTGGAGGAGTGGGCGTTATGGTTAGAAACCCTAACACCCTGGGCATTTGTTGGTATTTGCACTACACATTTTCAATATGGCCTTTTGTGACCCCCACCTCATGAAAGCATTTGGGACTTCTGCTCATGAGCAGTGGCACTGGGATTTTGTTAATCTGTCCTGAACATTGATTTCTCACATCGACCGAGCCATTCTGCACCAGATGTGTGAAAACACAGTTTGGGCAGGGCGTAAAAATTACAGCTGTACCATTCATAGGGAGGTGTGAAGAGAAGACAGTGTTGAACATGTGGGGCCAGATATTCAAAAGGGTTGCACATGCACAAGTCCTACATTGCGCCATTCTGCGATATTCAGCAGGAGGCAGTTGCGCCACTGAAAACAGGCTGAGCAACAGTGCAATGCAAATGAATGCATGCTCAACAGGAGGGGAGGAACCATGCATAAACTGCACAGCCTGATATTCAGCCAGGCTGTGCCGAAGTTCAGCGCAACCCCCAACCTGAGCCTGAGGACCTTGAGCCAAAAAAAGCTTAAGTCGAGGCCACCCACAGGTGAGCTGCTGTATTGCAGGCGCAACACAGCAGCTGCCACCTGTGGCTGGCCTAACTCAGTCCCTATTGCCCCCCAGCCCGATCGCGGGCATAGTGCTCCCCACACCAGCCCGGTCGCGGGCATCAATGTGGCCCCCCATTCACATCCCTGGTGGTCCAGTGGACCGAAATGCCCGATCGCGGGCAGAATGTAAATTGACCCCCAAACATCTCCCTGGTGGCTAGTGTCCCCACCCCACCCACCCATGAAGCCCCACCACCCGCCCCCTGGCAGCCGGCAGGCAGCAGCATCCCACCCGCCGCCCGCCCGCCTGCCACCCGCCCGACTGACTGCCCAGTAGGGCTGCCGCCCATGGTGCAAGCAGAGCCAATGGGCATGCAGTCCATACAGTCGTGACAGTCGGATCTGTGAATGAATCATTCCACAAATCTGGACTGTCGCCTCTCGGTATGGACTGCGCCCCGTGGCTCTTGCTCTGCATACATAACGCTCACGAACTGTCGGGTAACAAGCGGGTGGGACTCTGCTGCCCGCCCGGCTGCGAAAGGCGAGTGGTGAGGCACCATGGACAGAAGGTGAGGGTCCAACCACCAGGGAGACGTCGAAATCAGCCCATTCTGCTGTCCGAGACATTGTCACTGGACCGCAAGGCACAGTTCGGGGTGGGGGGCATTCCTGCCAGATCGGGCACTAAGGGACATGTTCAGGGGGTCCATTTACATTCTGCCCGCGATCGGGCATTTCAATCCACCTGGACCAGGAGATATGGGAGGAGGTGGGGAGCCACATTGCCTGCCCGTGATCGGGCTGCAGGTGCGTCGGTCCCCAACGGCTGCTGCCTGGCAAGGCGCCAGGCGCAAGTCCTCGAGATCCAGGCGCACCTACATGCTAATGGCATGCAAATGGTGCCATAATCAGATGCAAATGGCCCCCGCGCCTTGCATGAATTATGGCCCCATTTGCATGTCACCTTGAATATCATGATTTTGCGCGTAGGCGCAATGGTATACCCGCACGCAAGTTGAATGCTCCACTCTGACAACTTGCGGTGGTGCAAGTTCCACTGCGCCATGCACAGTGGCTTGTGGTTGGTGATATTCTGCGAGTTGCTCAACAGCGCAACTCCTTTGAATATCGCCCGCCACACCCCTGCCCAACTATTTTGCACAGCGCAAGGGCTTGCACCTCAGAATGGCACAGTTTGAATATCCAGCCCCTGGAGTGAAAATATTAAAAATGCTTGAACATACGAGTGTACATGGAAACCGTAACAACTGACACTGTAATAGTCATTTAGTGGAATAATTTCACCAAAATTTCAACATAGGCATTTTGTGACATCTACTCATGAACACTGTCGCTATAATTTTCTTACTCTGTCCTGAACATTGATTTCCCACAGTGACCGCCATTGTGGGCCAGATGTGCATGAAAAACATTTCGGGCAGGATGTGAACAATGACAGCTGTACTGTTCATAAGGAGGTGTGCAAAACTGACGATGTTGAAACTCTTGAGTGAAAATATCACAAATCCTTGATGTTACGACTGTGCGTGAAAACTACGTAATGCATGCTCATAAAATAATCATTTTATGGCCATTTGTCCCAAATTTTCAACATAGGCATTTTGGGACCTCCACTTATGAACAGTGTCACTGTGATTTTCTTAATCTGTTCCAAACACTGATATCCCACAGTGATTGCACTATTCTCGCGCCGCAAGTGTGAAAACCATTTGGCCAGGATGTGAAAAATGACAGCTGTACTGTTCATAAGGAGTGTAAAAATGCCAATGTTGAAAATCTGGAGTGAAAATACAAATTCATGAAGTTACATGTGTGCGTGGAAACTGCACAATGCACATGCATAACACAGTCATTATATGGGCTTTTGTCACCAAATTTTCAACATAGGTATTTTGTGACCTCGCTCATGAACAGCATCACTGTGATTTTCATAATCTGTCCCGAACACTGATTTCCACAGCAACCACACTATTCTGTGCGGAAGTGTGAAAATACATTTTGACCAGGATGTTGAAAATGGCAGCTGTACTGTATATCAGGAGGTATAAATAAATACCAATGTTGAAAATCTGAGTGAAAATATTACATATTGTGACATTACAAGTGTGTGTTGAAACTGCACAGCGCATGCTCGTAACACAGTAATTGTTTTGAATTTTGTCACCAGATTTTCAACATAGTCTTTTGTGAGTCCACCTCATGAACAGTGATACTGTCATTTCGTAATCAGTCCTGAAAGGTGATTCCATGTAGGACTGCAAAATCACCTTTGGGACTGAATAACCATGTGTCAGTGACTGAATTCATGAGGTGGGGTTCAAGAACCTCATGTTGAAAATTTGGTGCCAGAGGTAACAAAAATGGCCAAGATATGCACCAAAGTTGAAAAAAACATTTCTGCAATTATACAGCTTACAGGCATTTCTTCAGTTTGCGGTTGGCTTTGAAGAGTGCAGACGTGTTCCAGGTCCACCAAAGATCATCACAACATGCTCTGGCGGTAAGGATGGGGTGTGGGAGGTGGGGTGCACAGTGGATGGATGCAGGTTAGGGAGGGGAAAGAGACTCAATGAGGGACTGTTTTATAGTTTACAGTTTAAAAAAATGTAAACACGCTGCAGAAAGGTTTTCTTACTTACAGGGTCTTTTGGCACACGGGTGGGCTCCCAGCATGCCACCTGAGTGTTTTTTAGAGGAGTTGTAGCCGATGGGGATTGGGCACCCACATCAGCACATACTGAGTGGGGAGGGCAAGAGCCAGGGGATCTGGCACCCCCTCAGCACACAACAAATTGGGGACATTATGCCGATGGGGAGTGGCTCCCCATCAGCAAATTAACTGGGCAGGGCATGCCTACTGGGATATTGAGCACCCGTCATTTTTTTTAACTGTGAGGGGCATGTAGAAGGCCTGGGCTCAGCACTTTCACATTACTGTAAGCTACAGCGTGTGAATGCACAACCAGGAATGCAATGCAGGAATGCAACTCAAAGGACTGAGCCCACCACTACTGGTGCAGCTCCATCCTTTGAAAAGTTGTCCAACTCAGCCGAACAGCTGAAAGTAAGTTATTGCCAGCCTGCCGACTGATTAGCCTGCTGCTGACCTGCCCTAGAAATGGAGCTCTCCATTGGGCACACCCTGTAGAGCACCTTATAGCAATGAGTTTGTCTGTGAAAAGAAATGAAACTGGACTGGAAAATTTCATGCCAGAGGTAGAAATAAAATAATAAAAGTGCCATCACAGAGATAACAAGCCTTTGTGTGAAGCAAATAAACAAAACAAAACGATATAAGAAACCACTATGGTTCTCAAAGGAGGTGGCAGTGAAGGTTTGAGAGAAAAAAATCATTCAGAAAGTACAAGGAATCACAGAAGGAGCAGGACAGAGAATTGTATCAGTTAAAACAAAAGGAAGCTGGAAGGCAGTCAGAATAGCAAAGGCCCAAACTGAGGAAATGATAGCCAACCCAGTTAAGAAGGGGGATAAAACCTTTTAGGTACATTTGGGAGCGAAGAAAGACCAAGGGAGGATAGTGAGGCTTAATAAAGGGAAGAGGGTGGGCAGAGGGTGACGGTGAAAAGGCAGAGACACTAAACAACTATTTTTGCTCAGTATTTACAAATGAAGAGGGGATGTACCTAAAATAAACAACTGAAACACTCTGGATGCAGAAGTTGATACCAGCACTATTTACAGAAAAAGGGTTCTGAAAGAACTCTTAAAACTGAAGGTGGACAAAGCAATGGGGGCTGATGGATTCATCCCAGAGTTCTAAAAGAACTAAAGGTAGAACTGATGACACCACTGACTACCCTCTTAACAAATCATGGAGGATGGGGTGATGCGTTAGGACTGGAGGAGGGCAGATGTGATTCCCTTCACAAAAGTGGGAGCAGGGCAGAAGCAGGAAACTACAGACCTGTTAGTTTAACCTGTGATAGGGAAAATGATGGAATCACTTCTGAAGGAAAGAATTGTTGAGTACCTAGAGGCCAGAGGGGCACAGAGCCCAAGGCAGCATGGATTCACAGTGAGAAGGTCATACCAGACAAATCTAATAGATTTCTTTGACTGGGTGGCCAAAGTAGTAGATCAGGGAGGGCTGTGGACCATGGCCTACCTAGACTTTAGCAAGGCATTTGACACAGTCCCGCACAAAGATTAATATACAAGTTAGCCAGCCTGGGAGTGGGTCCCAAGATGATAGCCTGGGTAAAGAATTGGCTGGAGAATGGGACACAGAGGGTAATAGAAATGGAGTCCACTCTGAAGAAAGGGGTTACTAGTGGGGTACTGCAGGGTTCAGTATTAGGACTGGTCCTCTTCAGTGTCTTTATAAGCTACATTGCAGAGGGACTGGAAGGAAAAGTATGTCTCTTTGCAGATGACACAAAGATCTGCAACAGAGTTGATGCACAAGGTGGGGTAGAAAGGATGAGAAGGGACTTGGTAAGGTTAGAGGAATGGTCAAATGTATTGCAGCTTAGATTCAATGCTAAGAAGTGCAAGGTAATGCACCTGGAAACAAAAACCTAGGGAAGAGTACACAAAGGGGTGAGATACTAACAACAACAGAAATGGAAAGGAACCTGGAGGTAGTCATAGCAGATGACTTAAAGGTTGGCAAGCAATGTGAGAGGGCAGTAAGGAGGGTTGAGGGGGATACTGGGATGCATAGGGAGAGGCATCACCAGTAGAAAACAGGAAGTTGTTATCCTCTGTACAGACAGCTGGTGAGACCTCATCTGGAGTACTGTGTGCAGTTCTGGAAACCCAATCTCCTCAAGGGCATAGACAAGATGGAAGCTGTCAGAGGAGGGCAACTAAAATGGTGCAGGATCTGCACCAGATGACATATGAAGAGACTAAAGGAGCTTAATATGTATAGCCTTGAAGAAAAGAGGAGAGGAGGACATGATAGAAACTTTCAAGTACCTCAAGTGAATCAACAAAGTCCAAGAGGTAGCATCTTTCAAAAAAAGAGGTGTGCAAGAACAAGGGGCACAATTTGAAGATGGGGTGTGGCTCAGAGGTAATGTGAGAAAGTACTTTTCACAGAGAGAGTTGTGGATGCATGGAACGCCTTCCAGAGGAGGTTGTGGAGTCAAAAACAACGTTGAATTTAAGCATGCATGGGACAATCATAAGACAATTCTAGGTGGGGGGTAGAAAGAAGTAGGCTGCTAGTTAACTAGGATCTGCACCTTATCCATTAGGTAGGGAAATGAGCAGACTGGGTGGGCCAAGCGGTCCTTATCTGCTGTCAGATTCTATGTTTCTATGATTCTATATTGGACTGAAGCAGGCTTGCAAAACAAAAATGTTTGGAGACCTGAATAATTTAAAGAGGCAGTCACCAATTTTGCTTAAGTGCAAATATAGTTTAAAGTGACTTTATTCAGTGCAGTTTTGTGACTAAGCAATGGCCACAACGGTGACTTATCAGATCCAGCCATCTGAACCTTTTGATTTTGCCAACCTAGATGACTTTCAAAATGGCTCAGATGTTTTAAAGGTTTTGTATAGCTTATAGCCTAACAGAGTCAGCAGTGGAGAATCAGATGAACACCCTGATATACAGTATGGGTGACAAAACAGGTGACATCCTCAGGGCATGATGTTAACAGATGAAAAAAGAAAACTATAACATGATTCAGAATTTTTTTATTTATGTTTATTGCATTTCTGGTAAAAAACAATGTGTACATCACATATCAGACATTGATTTGAAAGTACAGATATATATCAGTATACATTATGATTATCAGTCTAGACATTAGGCTTATGAATATGGGTGGTATCCACATTTTTAAAACAGGATTAGTTAATTATCTAAATGCTATATGCTGCAAGTGTGAGAGAGCAGGAAGTTAAATTAAGATTCTTACCTTAACATGGTCAAACTCCTGTATTCAAGACAGGATGTACTCTCAGTCAAAATATATTAAAATTAGCAATTTTTAAGCATCTTCTAACAGCTCATCCTCCTTAACTTTAATCTAATAGTGATTCTAAGTGTCCAAACATAAACCAACTCCTCAACTTCCTGGGCTTATAACTAGACAACTTTCTTTTTATATGCGCAAAACAATAATATTAACATCAGTATATTACCAAAGACATAGACGTATTGTTGCAGGGTTTTTTTAAATAACATTTTATAATGGTGATCATTCAACAGCCATTACTCAGCATTAAGAAGTAGAAGTGGCCCATCGCCACATGGCACCCTACCAAAACATGATTAGCCAGAACACCCACGTACTTTATCGATTCCCAAATATAAAGACAAATCAAGAAAACTTCAGGTGAACCTTTTAACTGGCAACCTCAAGTTAGGCATTTAACCACCATAAACATTTGTGTAGGCATAGAATTTGCCAATCCAACCACCCCATCTCCCCAAAGTACTGATCTAGGGACTGAAAAATTAACTATAAATCCCTACAGTGTTATTATGTAAAACATTTAATTGTTAATCAACAGACTGAAACAGAATCATTTGCAGTCCATAGAGTCATGTTTCTTCACTGTCTGAGGAGTTCCCAGCGGTCTCGGGTCTGGTAGTCTTGAATTTCTGCCATATGTGATCTCTCTTCTCTCCGCTTCCATCGGGTCAGTGAACTGATTGGTCTGGCCTGCATAATAGAGTTGAAGTCTAACGGGCATAAGGAGACAGTGCAAAACCTCCAAGTTTTTAGTTGGGCCTGCACACCATCAAATTTCTTCCTCCTTTCCCAGGTCACATAAAACAGATTTGGAAAAAGATGCAGGCGTTGCCTTGGTAGTTCAGCGTTGGGCATCACAGGATGCCTACAGCAAACTGTACTACCACCACCAAGGCCATAAACAAAAACACTGACCTCGGTCTATCTTCCTGTTGGGCCACTGTGAGGTCTGATAGGCTTTAACAAAGCTGGAGACTGCTGTATCCGATGATAGTCTGAGAGCTCCAGGCAGCCAGGACTGCAAAAAGATAAGAAGGCGCTTCCTTGCACCCTCCAGGAGACCAACCAATCTAATATTGACAGCCCTGTTGGTATTTTTGAGGGCATCTAATCTGTAGTGAAGATGAGAGTTTTCCTGTGTAAGTTTGCTAGTGGCTGCATCGCCTGGATCTGAGAAGCTTCTGCAGAAGTCACCACTTTGGTTGCCACTTCAATTTTGGCATCTTGTTTTCCAAATCACTTCAGAATTGTGATGATCTTGGAGTCGATTGCCGTCATGGGCGCCACCAACAGTTGTCATGGTGGCTCCATTCCCAGACTAGTAGTCAGAGCATTGGTATAATCAGCCTGCATGGGATTTTGTTGAGGATTTTCTATCCTCCGCCTGTTCTCTTAGTGTGCCCCACCTGAATAATCGTTATCGATCTGTGTAGCATGTCCTGCTGAAGTGGTCTTTGTTTACAAACTTGAAATAAATCACTATAACTAGTTAATACAGTTGAATAAATCCTTCAGGATTCTGGAGCTGTGTTTAGTGCATCTGCACAGCTCACGTGCTCTCTAGCACCTCTGATCTGGGAAAGATTAAGCATATATTTCACAGGCTGCAGAAATGTTCTGCATAAAAAGTCCAAATTTAACATATGCAGGCAGGAAGCAGTGGAACCAGTCAATTACTTAATTACAGCATTGTATGCCCTAGCTGAGCATTGTAACTAGGACTGGATTGTAATGGAGCTCTGAGACAGCAGATTGGCTGAACGCATCCAACTTGACAACAACAACACTTTAGAAAGGCTGCCACAATGACCCGACAGATTGAGGCATATGATGAAACCAATAGTCAGACTCTGACTAGGAGCAGGTTGAGAGTGAACAACAAAGTACCCTACAAGCAGACTCCATGCAGGGCAGACATTTTTCCACTGTGAGGTGTCTGAAGAAATCCAATGCATCTCTGACAGTGGTGCAGGATCAGTGGCATGAATGGCACCCCACAAGGAGAGGACATGCAGAAGCCATGTGGGAACAAGTCATCACATCCAGGAACTCAGCGCCCAGCAAAGGATGACACTTGCCATGCATGCCACAAGAGAGGCCATTACAACAGTGTACAATACGTCAGTCAAAAGCAACAGTGCACAAAGTCTGGGAAGTGCTAGAATATGACAGAGTGTGTTTTTGGGATAAGTTCAGGCCCAAGGAACTAACTGGAAATCTTCAGTTCTCATCAATAAGATGCCAACAGAGTTCAAAATAGACACAGGTGCTGACATCACAGCTGTGAGAGAAACCCTTTACAAGGAACTGTGGAACAAACACTGCCTACCTTTGTGGGCCAGGTAAACTTCTGATGGGGCCAGGAGGATACACACTGGATGCATGTGGAGTGTTCACGGCCACTGTAACTAAAGGTAAAATGAAGTCAAGAAGACATTTATGTTGTGAGGAACCTCCATACCTAATTGCCAGGTAGACAAACAACTGAGACTCAATAGTATGGAACAAAGCAGGTGGAGTGAAGCATTCGCAACAGTATTCAGTGACCTAGGAGAACTCAAAGAAGATTACCATATTCAGCTTATACTAGGAGCTATACTATTTTCAGTGACAGTACCCAGAAGGACCCCAGTACTGTTGATGTCCAAGGTCAAAGAGGAACTTTCCAGAATAAAGAATCTGGGCATGATAACCAAGATGAGGATCCTATGGATTGGTGTACCAGAACTGTAGTGGCCTCAAAGTCCGATGGTGCCATAAGGACCAGTGTTGACCTAACCATGCTGATGATTGTTTTCTTTTTTACCAACCTGTATATAGTCTATGTTGACAATGTCTGTAAAACCATATATGACGGCTTCCTCTGTCAATTGTAACTGTCTGTTTTCATATGCTGTCCTCCTTGTGAAAAGGTACCTTTGTGAATGAGCCACACTGCTCAAAGGTTAAAAATCCGATATTTCAAATAAATAAATAAAACAAGTTGGTCAGATGGGAGCAATGTATCCTTCCCTCAGTAGAGCAGCCACTGTTGATGCTGGGAGAAACAGTTCTCTTCACTAACTTGATGCCAGTGCAGGATTTTGGCAGGTACATCTGTCAAAGGCATCAGAGACTGCCCACCTTCATTACACCCTTTGGACACTATTGCTTATGAAAATTTCCTTTAGCTTCTCGCTCACCCCTCAACCCTTCCGACGCATAATGTGTTGAGCCCTGAAAGGTTAGGAAGGATTGTGTGCTACATGGAAGATATCCTTGTCTTTGATCACACAAGAAAGGAGCACAACCAGTGACTCTGTGTAGCCCTAAGAAAAGTTAACAGTGCAGGGCTCATACTGAATGCCAAGAAATGTGAGTTTGGGAAAACCAAAGTTCAGTTCCTGCGACATACCATCTCAGCAGTTCGAGGAAGTGAGCACACATAGAAAACATATAGTAGACAAGATTTATATCAACAGAAAATCCATTTATTGGTGCAGTGAAGAGCTAATTGCCCTTACCCCAGTGCTTCAGCTGAAAAGCTCATCAGGGGCATGGCTAGAGAACAGCCCCATGTTTAAATAATACAAAAATAGTGACATCATACAGGTGTGTAACACTAGACCAATGCCCAAATGAATTAATTTAACATTGTAATATAAACAACTTCCAAAGTTCACATACAAAATATAAAACAAAAGTAGAAAATTAAATCAAAACTAGTAACTGCTTAGTGGAGTTCTTGGTCAAATTTTATAAGTAAACCCAAATCAAAGCCAGTTATATCATGATCTACCTGCCAATCTAATGAACATGGAGGGGGAGATGACTAGAAATTCTAGTCCTGAGAAAATGACAAAAGAAGAAAATAATGCAAGCTATACAATTCTTACAAAGTTTAGCTCTATGACTGAAACAGTTTTTAACCAAACAAATTATATTTATATCAATTCAAGCATGCACAGATCATCTTTGTCAAAAACTAGTAGTAAACAGTTGAAATTGCATTTTGAATCCAGAACTGTTACCAGAGTGGGGGGATACCTTAGGTAAAAACTGTTCAGCTCCATTCTAAAAACACAGAAACTAGGATATTACATTTTCAGTCATATATTGTATTATAAAAGGGTCTTGGAAATGCAGAGTTGTGATTAGTTAGTTACATACTACTGTATTAGCCTTGCATTAACCTTTAATTAACATACTTGTAGAGTCACTTCAAAATAATCATTGTTTTAAAAATGAGTTCCTTCTTTTAAATTCTCTTTTAGAATTCTCGTCTGCCATTAGTATATCTGGTAACACAACCAGCTCCCTCATTAATGCACAGAGCCATGCCTACAGAATATTATATTTAATCACAAGTCATCTTAGTAGTACCGTACTTTTCCACTGGTATCTGCTGAGAAACTAGTTCCAAAAATGCTAAACTGCATGGCCCTGAGATGCTACATACCATCATTTTCTCACACATGTATCCTACTCCTTCTTTCTCACTGCCTAGCCAAGCTGCATTTAATATTTTACTAATGTGAGGGTTTCCAAGGAACTGCCTACCCGCCCCGCTAAAAATGAGTGGTGCATAGACCCTGAGACACAAAGTCCTTCCTCTCTTCTGTCTCTTTAAGTAGACCTTGGAGTCAGTTGAAAAACCAATTATAACTGACTTACCATATGTTATGACTAATTTTTCAACTAGTTTAAAATTTATGATTTCGACTCACTAAAGAAAATACAACCAATTTTTTAACTGCCACCATTGTTGAATTTATGAGCAACTATTTTGTTCAGTTAAAACAAAGTGCTTCTGCTGCATCAACATGTGTGTGAGTGGAAAAGAAAACAAAAGGTAATAGCCATGACATCCTTAAAGGATAAAGAACTTAAAAAATTGCAAATCAAGTACGACACACTACTACCAGAGCACCCCCTTGTGAAATCTGGGATACAACTCCAACACTACTATAATGCCTTGATATTGCTGTGGTTGAAATTAAGTTTTGCAGTCGTTATCCAGCAGCAGGCCTAGTGACTGGGAAAATCCACTGGCCCCACAGAAATTTCCACTGGCTCAGTTGGTGTACATACTAAAGTGTTGCCTTCTCCAATACAAGCCCGCATGGCTAGTTAAATGAAAATCTTACTAGCTGGATACAAAATCAACCAGCATTTGGCTAATGGGCCAGTGCCAATTTCAACCACTGTATTGATAATCCTGAAAATGGACATATTTTTCTTGCTACATTCAGCAAACCATTTCACATTTAAATAGTACTTTACTGTTTCTCTATATTTACTTTGAGCAACACTCCCCCTTCAGCCTATCCTTCCCGTAGCTTTACTAGCCAGATGTGCTGGATTGTGCATGGTACATGGTAACTTCAGTGTCTTTTAAATTATTGGTATGGCTCTGGCTTGCTGGGAGATGCCTTGCAGGACAACACCATATCAACAGAGACCTCTCTGGTCCTCTCAGAAAGAAAAAGCTAACATTAAAATTACATCCACAGACTACGTTACCAGTCCAGATTGATAGTTTAAATGGGCAGCTCTTTATCTAGTAAAGGAAAGGACACAATATTTCAGAAAAATGTATTCCAGGCACTGCATACATCATCAGGCCAGGCCACTATTGAGGTCAGCCCCCAACTATATATTTCTTGTTGCATTGATAATGTCACTTACAAAACTGTTCAATACACTGTAACAAGCATATTGACCTTTACAAACATTTTTTTTAAATCTCTATTTATTCCACTTGTCCCCAGCCTGCCATCTCTGACCCATTGGGATCTCTAGGCAGACATCCCTCTGCCTTACACCCTGCCCGAATGACCCCAGGAATCTCATGATGCTCTAGTTTACCCCTCCCCATGCGGGGATGGGGCCAGATCCCCTGTTATCCCATACCTTATGTTTCCTTGGTCCTGAGCCATCGGGCGGGTGAAGGCACATTGAGGGCACATCTCTGGGGCTCCGTCTTCCTGATGATGGCAGGCTATTGTTGTCTTTCCTCCCTCCCCTACAGTGCAAGAGCCCTGGCGTCAAGGCACGCAGTGCCGACATCACGCCATGTAGAGGTCGCCCATTCCCACCACTAGGGGCTTGTAGTACTCGAGCCTCTGCTCAGAGTCAGGCAAATATGAGGCCATGGACTCAACCCTCCCTGGAGTAGAAGCTGTCGTGGATGCTGCAGTCTATCTCCCCAGCCGACCTACTGGCGGCGAGGTCTGCTCATGAACCCGGGTCACCAGCGTGGAGTGAGGTATGGCATCCAGCACCTCAACTCTCAGTGCCACCGGCCGTCCTAGACCTTACAAACATTTTTATGTCAGAAGTAGTGCAGTTCCTGAGTCAGACAATAAGGTGGGTGTATTTCTTCCATAGGGTTTAGCAGGGTGCCTCGCTCCCCATGATTATACAGTATATAACAAATCAGACTACCATATTTGTAACCCAAGAACTGCATTTGAGCCCTTATGTCATGTTAAAGTGGTTAGAAAGTTATTTCATGATGGAGAGGTAAAGGGAACTAAGAGATTGCAGTAGTCCAAGCAATACACTGTATGTTACTGAAGCGATGTCAGTCATCCCAAGTCTGTTTTCTAATTTCATTCTAAGCACCAGTGGGAATTTATTATCATGCCCCACTCAAAATTTCACTATCAGTCTACAAGCAGGACTTGTAGTAGACAAAGGAAATGATGGCCACGTTGAACAATGCCATTACCCTGCAGGGGGTTAAAATCAAAACTTTATGACTTGCCCAGCCATGACTGTAGCTGATTTTCACTTGCCCTATTCATTTCAATGAAATTAGCTCCTTTGTACTTGCCGTTCGAGAAATTTACTTGCCCAGGACAGGGGCAATGGTATTTGCACAGTCCTCTCACTCAATCAACAATTTTAGGACCTTAACTTTATTACAGCCTCATACTGACTGCTCTAATTTCCAGTGCACACCCATGGGGATATCCTCAACAATAACACTTCCTTCACAATAAAACACAGCCTGTACCTGTTGCACATGCACGCATGCCAGTTAACACACTGGAACAATGAAGAAAGGCACATAAATCTGCAGTATTCTTACTGGTTTCAGACAGTAGTCAGTCCCAATATGCAAATTACAAACCTTAACAAACACTGAGGAATTAGGAAATCAGAATAAATCAATAAGGTAGAGCAGAGGGCAGTGAGGCATAGTACCATGACATGAGCAGCTGTCTTACTTACGCTAAGCTGTGGCAAGGCAACATGAAAATGAATGTGTATAAAGGTAAGAAAGCAAAGTCTATCCTGCAAATGTTGAAATATCTTAATTTTAGCAGCCCATTATATGACTCCCTCCTCACTCCTAGGCTTTAGCTTTTGGCAGCTAAAACTGGATGAAATAAGCTACAAGTGTACTGTGTCATCAGCATCAGCAATTTCAGTAAACATACTTAATTATGTAAAGGTTTAAGCCAAGGTTAAGACTGAGAAGTTGATGAGGGAGGGTGGGTTAGGGTTACCTCTGACAAATTGGGCAGTCACAGTTCAGCTGTGGCTACCCACTACTCCAGACTCTTGAACCAAATAAATCCTTCCCAATTATACCACCAACAGGGAGGGTCCCTGACCTAGGAGGAAGTAGAACAGATTACAGAAACAGTGGGGTATAAACTCACCTCACCTCCTGTGTTTGGCTGGCAAGCTACTGATGGCAGGGAGCCAACTCTCTGTCTCGTCTCTCTCTGAGCTTTGAGTTGTTTTCCAGTGGACAAGTGGTCCAGATCCAGACTTCTCCTGAGTTGTCCTGCAGGCTCCTCATAGACTCGGCTGGTCCTTGACTCTGCTGAGTCCTTCTTCCTTCCTTCCTTTCTCTTCTTCTGGCTCAGTCTGTGCTGCTTCTGCCATGACACCCAGTGGCCCACCAGTCCTCCTCCACTCCAGCAGTGCTACCATGCGCTCAGGTTGCACCAACTACTGCCTCCACAGTGCATGCCTTACTCACTCTTTCTGCAGGCTGTTCTGACCTGCTGCTGCCATACATGAGATCTGCATGAGACTTACACTCCCGCTTGCCTCACGAGTCAATCACAGTGCCTTCCTTTTTCCTCCTCCTTCAAACCAGCCAGCAGCTCTGCAGCGGCACTACTATACATTTTACTAGCCCAGTGAAGCCACTCACTTCATTAACTACTAGGCCTGGTGTGGTGATTGGATGGTCGGTTGACTCGTTAGCTGACTGTCTGGAGGACTCAACTAGCATTTTTCCCTCCTCCCGACTTCAGTCAAGTGAGTGAAGTACTTTCTACTGCTCAGTCCCAGCATGCCAAGCAGATGTCTGCAAAATTCTTCTCCTCAGCTCACCCAGTCACTGGAGCCCCTCCCAGCCACCATACAGTCTGCTGGCTGCTCCAGTCCCCTCCTCGAGCCTCATGCCCAGCCTGCCTGCCCTGCAGCCCTACAGTCTCTCTCTTTCCACCTCAGCTTAGGCCACACTTACTCCCAGTTCCTCCCCTGCTCCTTTCTTGCTCTGACTGACTCCTTTAATCTATTCTTCTCTTCCACAATCCAATCTGAGTAAGTCCATTTTTTCAATATAGCACCACTACACTTTACACTAAGTTCTTCTTGATGCCAGAGAAATTTGTCCTTCCTTCCTTCTGCCACACAAACAAGAAAGACTGTGCTGGATGAATTTCTTGAGCAGGCGCACAATCCTGGCTCCTCCTCCTCTCTTACTCCTTGGGCGAGTTTCAGTATGGAGGAACCGGGACCAGATTTGATTGATGCCTGTTTCTCACCAGAGTTTGGAAACTAAAGATGCAAATATATATATATTTATAAAATGGGTAGGAAAAATCATGTCTGCTGATTTGTTGGATCACATCACATGACCGTGTGTATATCAGATCATGACCTCACACCTGCACTTTACCCCTCAAATTATTTTGACATTTTATAAGATAGATAAACCATTCTGAGGTGTGCAGTTGCACTCTGATATATGCATGCCTTGGGTGGTTGATACACTTGGCCTAACGCTTGCGTATACCAGAGGTGACCACACACCTCAGAGTGGTTTGTCTATTACATAACTGTGTGGACAGCATTTGAGAGACAAAGTGTGACATTCATACACTCAAAAGTTTTATAATAAGGCATGTCTCAGCCTTAATTTTAATGTCTAGATGTGGTAGTTGCATAATAAAAATATAAAGATAGTTCTGTATTTCTAAGTTTGGAAAAATGGCACAGTTAATTATGACATGGAAACTACTTTGTGGGTAGCTCAGTACCATTATGCATTATTTCCCATTTCTAGTAATAAATAACATTTTCAAATGCAGTGTCTCTGTCTTCTATGTAGGTGTATTAGTTTACAACATTTAATGATTTGATGTTCTTCCATACCTACCTACCTATCCTCCAACATGAACAGCACTAAAAATACAAACAAGAGGTTACCAAAGTTTAATTACTTCATGCTTATACTGTTTATGCCCAGTCTACATGCCTTTCACAGTTAAGCTGGACATTAAGCAGAAAGATAAACATGAACAAATCACTTTGTGTGATTTATTATATGACCTACTCTGTCACATATTACTACTGTGGGTAACGTGGACACTACAGTAGCAATGCAACATGTGAAATACAAGGTAACAACTTTTATCAGTGGCTTAATATCAACCTAATAGACTAAACACATTGGTAAGTACCAAGCCACATCAGGGATCATTTTGACATCACTGTACCTCCACGGAGCCAGACCAAGGGCAGGTCCAACCACAGTTAACAACCAGAAAGAACCAAGACAAGCTGTTTGGCACTGATAACTATAGATGTGGGTGCAACATGATGTCTCCTAGCAACCCTGTGCCAGCCTTTGTGGGGAAAATGATGCCAAAATATCACACAGGCCCATGCTGGGCTCACTACCACATGCATCACAGGGATGCTGCTGCTGTGGGGTTCTTGTACTGCATGTGGAATGCCAGATTCAAACTGCTCTACAAGTCAAAACAATATACCAAAGTTTCCCATGACCAAGCAAAAGGCAAGGCCAGAGAACACCTGGATGTTACGCAGTGGGCCTGAGCCACATCAGGGTCATTTGACAACACTGTACCTCCACGGAGTCTGACTGAGGGCAGGCCCAACCACAGTTAACAATCAGAAAGCTCCCAGGCAAACTATTTAGTGCTGATAACTGTAGATGCAGGCACTATATGACATCCCCTGGCAACCCAGTGCCAGCCTTTGTGGGGAAAATGATGCCAAAATATCACACGGGCCCACCCTGTGCTCACCACCATGTGCATAACAGGGACACCACTGCTGAGAGGTTCTTGTACTGCATGTGGAATACCACATCAAACTACTCTGCAAGTCACAACAATACACAGTGGGCCTGAGCCACATCAGGGGTCATTTGACATCACTGTACCTCTGCAGAGCAAGACCGAGGTGGGCCCAACCACAGTTAAAACCAGAAAGCACCCAGGCAAGCAGTTTGGCGCTAATAACTGAAGATGTGAGCCACATGACACCCCTGCAATCCTGTGCCAGCCATTGTGGCAAAAGGATGCCAAAACATCACACGGGCCCACCCTGGGCTCACCACCATGTGCATCACAGGGACACCACTGCTGCGTAATTCTTGTACTACTGCACATGGAATACCACATCCAAACTGCTTGAGTTAGGCTCAGATTATGTTCTTTTTATTTTCAAACAGGTCCAAGATATTATGCCACCACTTGACATTTAATTTAGAGGTAGTCTCATTATAAATAAATCTGCAAAATGTTTTTGCCAGATGAATCCAAACCACTGATGTTGCCCAACAGGCACTTAGCACACCCAGGCAATGACCAGATTACTACACATGGTATCCGTCCCATACCCCTGAATGTACTAAGCAATGCCATGAGCAGCCTTTTTGAGGTAAGCCAAAGTGCTGCATTTTTATTTTGAAACAGTTCCAAGATATTGAGCCATCACTTGACATCTAATTTAGAAGCAGTCTTATAAATAAATCAAGAAAATGTTTTGCCAGATGAATCCAAACCCTGATGTTGTCCTACAGGCATTATTTAAACCAGGCAATCAGCTGGCCCGTGGCACTGAGGGTTGAGGTGCTGGACACCACACCTCGTGCTATGCCGGCAACCCAGGTTCAGGAACGAGCTCGGGTTGTTAGGGGGTTGGAAGGGAGGACTGGGATTGAGCGTCGGAGACAGCTCTCCTAGTCCTGGGGTGGGATGGGGACTTTACACCATGCTGTGGTGACCCATGGAGACACCGGAGGTACCGCAGACAGCAGTGTAATGGAGGGGGACCACGGGCGTCTGCATGTATGTGCATGGACATCATTGCACGTCCATGGTTCCAATAGGGAAAGAACAAGGAAAAATCGCATACGGGTCCGAGGTCACAAGCACACCCATGGTGCCAGTGGCGGAGATGGTAGTGGTGGAGGCGGTGCCTGTTATTGATGCTGGGACACCTCCATCTCCTGGGGCCTCTGCAATGTCCTCCGCTGACTGAAAATCAGGCACTGCTGCTGCACTAGCTGGCTCAGCAGGTCATCCCTTACTTCAACTTTAATGGTTTCTGGTTGCCCGTGATGTCTGTGAGTCCTTTGGACACCTATGAACAGAAAGACAGTAAAATCAGTCAACTGTGCACACAGGATAGGGCATGCAGGTGTTGCCTGCTGTACACAGCCAAGGTATGACCAGCCAGCACATGCACCACCATGTCAGCATAGGGATGTCTGGTGTCTGACATCCACATTGGACCAAACATGGCATACCAATGACAGCACTGTGGACCCATACACTGGAGGATACACATGCAGCAGCCATGCCATGCAGTACCACAGCAGGCTGGCCATGGCATGGACACCCACCATCTGTGGGTATGACAGAGGTATACTTGCTGCACATGCATCAGCAGCACAATGCCAGAGTCCAATAAGCAGTGTCATGTCCTGAGTGGAAAGGAGGTGCACCCACACACCCCATGGCCACTGACCAGGCATCTAGCACACTGGACAACCCTGGTGTGCAGGATAGACATCAGGTGCCTCCCGGGTCACAACCAGGATGTGGCACAGGAACACACACACAATGCACACAACACAGCTGAACATAGCTGGGACCAGCAGGTGGCACTCTGTGCAGCAACTATAGGGCATGTGACTGCAGCAGTGCTTTTCATGAGAAGGTGCAGAACACACTGTTCACCAGTCACAACAACCCCAGTGTATGATGCACTGTGGTTACCCAAAGCACTGGGGCTCAGTTAGCTCACCGTGTTTGTTCTTTGCAACTAATGTCTGTGTAAGTTTATGAACAAAACACTATAAATTGGAAAGAACTATAAGCCTCCTGAGGTGGTTCTTGAGATAAATAAGCTACAATTTATCCTATTACTACAGAGACTGTTGTATTATAATGAGACTGGTCTAAATTAACTATTGATGTCAGTCCAGTGTGCACCTACCTCTTGTCTCTATGATGCACTGTGGCCTGGAAATGGCCAGTGTCTCTGTGGTTGCCCATGCACCCTACCTAGAGTGTGGCCTGAATTGGACTGGACCACCGTGATACCTAGAAATGTCCAGGTGGGTACCTGTCCACCCTATATACCCTTACACTCATGACTGAGGTTTATAGGCCACTATAGGTACTGTTATGGTTCCACCACAGTACCACTGTAGTACATTGATGTTGACCAATGATAAGACTGTGTCACCCTGGGCCCTACCCCATTGACTGCTCTGCAGGGGCCCATGTATGCAGTCAGACCCTGGGTATTTCTCCCTCCATGCCTGCATAGGTCACTGGCTGCATGGCTATATTGTGTGTGTTTGTATGGCTGACCCTGCCCATATACAGTGGAGACACTATATCCTAGTCAGCACTGTGTCATGTAGTTACTGCCTCAGCTGAGGCCCAATGCACCACTTTGCATGGCCCCCTATGTGCGCCCACCAATGGCTCCATAGTCTGCCTCACCATGTCACAACTGCAGGCCATCGCTGAGTCACTAAAGCATGCCACACAATACATGTGGCACTGATCATGCCACAAGCACAGGGGGACTACCACTGTAGCTGTCTGAGGCACACGGCTGGTCACGGTGGTGTATCAACACCACATTGACATATGGCAGCCACCTGCCAACAGCCAGCATATGCAGTGCCAGCCTCAGGAAGTACAGATCTGACCAACTCTGTGAGGGGCACACATGGTGCTGTGCACTATCACAATCCCCCATGGCAGCTGTCAGTGTCATACAGTGTTTGTGTCCACATGGTGGCGGCCATGGCGCGGCATAGTGAGCAGACATAGGGTTAACTTGCCAGTGGCATGTAGGTGCACCATGGTAGACTGCACAAGCCATGACATAGCACAGTGCCACTGTTGTCCACTGCACTATGTGCATTGTGAGTGTCCCAACACAATCCCTGAGGTGATGCCCCCACAAGGATGCATCCACCATGGTGACCCACACAGAGACACCTCTTGCCAGCCACAGGCACATGTGAAAAGTGTGGACAGGTGGTGGACAGGTAAGCACACTGTTGGGCTAGGGATGTATGGAGCACATACCCCCTCCCTGCCTGGAGGCACTAACACTGATAGAGGCCAGCTCCAGCAGTTGAACAATAGTGGTGCATATCCCCACACCCCAACAACATCACCCTCTGTCTTGTAACCCCAAGGTCTGGCACATCATTGACAATGGTGACATCTGCTCACTGTACAATGTCCCACAAGAGGACCCCACCTGCCCCCCAGCTGCAAACCCAAAGTGGCCGCTGTCCCCTATCCGCTGACACCCATCATGTCACACAGATGGTGCTGTGTATGTACCCATGGATGGCATTTACAGTGGGATCAAGGCACAACCCACCAATGTCAGCCATGAAAACAATGAAAAGGGCCAGGCCCTATACCCATGACAGTAGCAGAGCAATTGTCAACACAGTGCCACCTGTACTGGCACCTATATGTACACAAGTAACCACAGGTGCCACACAGCACAGGTTACTCACCTGGGTGCTGCTTCTGTCAGGGCACTTCTATGGGTCCCATCATGGCCGGTGAGCTTACTCCTTTCTCCTTCTGGTGCTGCTGCCCCATGGCTGCTGTGTCCTGCCTGGGGCATTTTGGGCATTGGGATCTGTAGTGGAGGAAAATGGAGGTGTGATCAGTCTCCTGCAGTGGTGCACAGTGATCTATTCAGTACACAATCCCAGTATAACCCCATATGCCGTACTGTGCATCAGCCACCACATATGCATGTTGTAGATGGACAGACTGAGCAGTGCTGCAAGTTCGTGTAGCACCCCCTGTGGCACACAGACATGCATGCCCTGCCATGCATGCATACAAATGTATTCCTCCCCCTCTGTTGGATAGGGGCCAACCACAGGGTACACTGTGCATGCCGTGGCTGCAACCTGTTGGCCCCCCCAGCCCCTGTACCACAGACCATACATGCCATCCCCAGACCTTGTCTGGGCATCTTATACTGCAGTTGTCCCTCCACCAGTGTACACAACAGTGCCACTGGCCACTGCCATGTCCTCTGGGTGTAGCTCCCATGACAGTTATACATGACCATCCTCCCGATCAGACACAGCAGTGGGCATTGACATGTCAGGGTCACCATAGCTGGCAAACTGTCCCTGCCTCCCATGCAATTCCACTATACATGAGCCTGTCATGCCTGTGACAGTGCTGTCATGTACCTGTTTTAGCCCACCACCATGTGGCCAAGGCAGTGCATGCCTCAGGCATCCATGGTGGGTCCAGTCATACATATCACACATACACATCCCTTGGGGTGTGTCCCATTCCACTGGGGAACACCAGGGCACACAGATGATGGGCACAGTGCCTCGGGGGTATTCTAATGCACACTACCTTGACACTGGCCTGCACACAGGCCAGTACACACCAGCCATACAACCAGCTGTACTCCCCTGACCTGAGCACGGTGCCACCATCCACCATGGCACACAGTTCACACAAGGTGCACCTCCCTCCATTGCAAGACATTGAACCTGTGCCACCACTGGGCTCTGGTGCAAGTGATCACTGTCCTGTGCATCAGGTGCTATCCCACCAATGCCCACACCTCACAATGGGGCCTGTCCTGAAAGGCCAGACAGAGGATGGGGATAGTAAGGAAATGGGTCAGTAAAAGAGACAACATGTGGGGGAGGAACGAGGGGAAGGCAAAAGGGAAAAAGACAAAGACAGGAGAGTCAAAGGCCTACAATGCTAAACTGAACAAATCAGGGCTTAAAGTGTTTAAAAAACTGCCGGGTCTGTAAAGGTCTTGGTTATAGGAATATGGATGGACTACTACTGTGAAAGTCCATTTTGTTACATAGTGCTGAATTTGGATTTTATTATTCATCCAATTTTTCAATATCAACTCAAAAGGTAGATACAAAGCATCACGATATTATTGGAACAAGTACATACTGCCCTCATGGTAAGAAGCAAACATGAAAGTAAGGGCATTGCTTTGAGGCCCTGTGAGACCCACTGCAAATGACTAACAATTGTTTAAATAAAGGCTGAGACCCTGCCAGACTCGGCATAATTTAAGCCCTGGAACAAATATCACTTGAATAAAAGTAATGCACACTAAAAGGCACAAAAGAGTAGTTTTAATCATGATAATAATAATTACTGAAGTCAGTTTTCAAGTATAAAGTCTGCATTACAAACCAGGAAAAAAACAGAGATGCAGAAATCAGGAATAGCACTGCATGGAAATCTAATGTCCTGAAAAGTAACAAAACTTTTTTTCTGTTTTATGGGGGATATTACACAAATAGAGGATCTATAACTACTGGAGATGGACAAGTTTTGCTAGGCAGGAAAGGAGTGCAGAGTATCTATGGCTAAATATTTATACATATAGGACACATAATGGCCAGACTCAGAATATGCTATTTATCATCATGAGTAAGGGCAGGACCATAACTCACAAGTGGCAGAACCACAAGTGAGTTATGAAACTCTTGTCCCTCACAAGTGATGATAAATGTCATATGGAGCCTATTCACAAAGGTCAGAGTGGGCTACACGCCTTGCACAGAGTAAGGTACATAGCCCATCTGCACCTACCTGGCCACTGCTTGCATTCATTGTGCACATATACCACTCCCCATGCACCTGATCCCCTGGCCGATTGTGGAACTCCACCCGGGGCCTGGGGTAGTGGGGGGTGAGCCAGCACTCAGTGCATTCACTACAGTGCGGAGTGCTGTGCATGGGGCTGCCAGTTACACATTTCCAGGGCAGCCGTAAACCACTAGGGCTGGTTATGCACCCCTGGGGATGCTGCCACCAGATGCCCTGCCATCGAGCACACCAGGAGGTCAGGAGACGAGCGGTCATTGTAATTCCCCACATCAGCACGGTCAATGCTCTGCACACTGTCCAACGACATGGTGCTTCATGGGTGCAAGGGATCTACTACAGGACCCTGCCAGGACAGCTGATTGGCTGCCCACCTAGATCCGCCACTCGCACCCTTGCCCCTGAAGACCTGCGTGCGGGGGACAGGGCCAAGTATGGGAGCTGGGAAGGGCCAGTGTTTGTGAATGTTGCCCCATGCTGAAATCCCAAGGGTGCAGAGCTGCACACTCGGATACGCACCTTCCGGTGCAGATTAATGAACAGAGCCCACTGTGAGTGAGGCCATTGTGTGTCAATTTATACAGTGTATTTTAAATGGTAGAGCTTTTAGATTAGCTCTTTTAATGAAGAGTAAACTGTGTTTGATGTCACTGCTCTGTTTGTGTGCAGCAGAGGTCACTGTGATGTCATCAGGCATTGTTCAAGCTGCTCTCTCATTGGCTAGCAGCTCCTTTGTGACCAACCTAAAGTGATAATACATGGTGAGGACCAACCTAGTCATGTCAATCAAAATATTCAGTAATGAACTGACAGGAATTGACAGATTATCACTTGCTAACTGCTTGTGCCTTTAATAGCCTAGTGTATACAAACATTGGAGTCTATTCACAAAAGCCTATGTGCCATATATACAGTGCACAGGCATGCGTACAACTCAATGACATGCAGAGGAGTCCAGTGGACCCCAGGAAGCATTCACTACAGGTGCCCTAGTGCCTTCGCACTTACCCTTGGCTGCCCATGCAGCTATCCACTATGTGCAGTCCAGGGGCATGCAAGGGGTGGCCTGCACTCCACACCATTCACTAAGGCATGGAGTGCTGGGCCAGGGGGCAAGTTACGGGATGGGGGACTCTGCCGTAACTGTCGTTCCCCAATGGATACCCATTAGGCACGATGGCAACAGGAACCCCTGTATACTGCTACCCCAGTCCACCAGGCTGCCAGAGAGGCTGGGGGCAGCCATTTTGGGTGTTTATACATCAGTATCTGTTTACCAGGATCTGCACCTTCCAGGATCCCTCACGCATGAGGCAGGGGATTCACTAGGACCAGGATGGACATCCTGTTGGATGCCTGCCTGCATCCCATGATCTGCCCTGCACAGTTGTAATCCACCACTGCGCAGCTACATGCTGGGGAGTCAAGGGCATGGACAGGTAGCCAGCAATAGTGAATGCTGGCGGTGTGGGTCTATCCCTGGGTGTGGCACTGTGCAAGCTCTGTACGCACACATCATGTGTACATCTCTCAGTTTTGTGAATAGAGCCAATTATGATTAGTCATCACTAAGGACAACATGACAGTAGTGTCACAAGATCTCACAACATTTGAGAACCTGTCACTGGACACTATTATACATCAATACACTTTAAACCATAACATTACAGTTACAAGTGCATATGATGATGCCCACTGATGCAGGTAAACTTTTATAAATAGGATTCATCCTTATAAAGTTGAGTCTGTAGTAATACCTAACTAAAATGTTTCAAGATGCTGCATCAATAATAGGAAAAGTAAGACTTCCCTAAACAGCTCAGTTCAAGTATGCTTAAGGTAAAAGTGTTATTCCATCAAGGAGAACCATACCTTTTGTTTAGCTTATAAGAATATTTATGTACTTAAAGTTGCCTTTGACATGAAAGTGTTCCTTTACAAGCTGATCCCTACTGACAGCAGCATAGAACAGTTACAACGCATGTGGTAACTACTTAACTCCCCAGCTCCCAGAAGAACAGAAAGGTACAAAGTCAGTTAAAACCGGATGCATTAGCTACATATAGAGTTATGCTTAGGTGTCTGATAAGAAAAAGTTGGTAATTCCATCAATATTGCCAAGTGATTGGTCAATTGACCATGACATGACATTCATAAGCTAGGTACTATCGACCACTGTCTTCCTAACAGCTGTCAATAGTACCTAACTGTGAACAATAGTTTGAAACTATTACCTCTATACTTGTGCATGCACCCCATTGAGACAGTGGTCAGTAGTGAAGGTGAATAGAGAGGAAAGACTGACACTCTGTAGGGCCTTGCCAAATCCACATGGCAGGCATGAGGCAGCAGGCTGGAGGGAGCAATAAGCAAGGGATGGGCAGATGGAGCAAGCACTGCATGGCAGACTGAGGGACTAGCTGGAAAACAAAGCTTAGAAAGCCAACCACCATGGGGTGGGGGTATGCAACTTGATGTGAGAGGTGGACTCAGGCTAACAGTGAGCTGCAGAGATGGAGGTCCTTGCCAAGGACACCAACCACACCAGAAGAGGACCAGTAGGAGTAGGAAGGACAAACTGAGCAGCATGTACTGTACCTCCAGTGTGCTGCTGTAGCCTAGACAAGAGCTATGTGTTAAGGTGTAACAAGGTTTAATAACACAGATATCAGCCAGATTATTTCAGTCAGTATTTGTATAATATTCAATGGTAATGAACTAGGATTGTATTTATGTAGCTTTACCATGTAGGAATGTGTTTGGACATGTTAACGGAGTATGGATAAGGTGTTCCCCAATAAAAGAAATGTGTAGAAGTATGATTGTTTTGTAAGTGTTGTTATCTGCTGCTAGAAGTAAGTAATGGAGACATTCTTTATGTTTCAAGATACTATTCACACTCCATTGTTCATTTATAATTCTCACTCTATGATGTGCAGCTAGCACTGAATAATGACATTTCTCAGCCGCTGACAATCACCCAACCATGTAATACATATCATTTATAGCACACTTGTGAGGATAAATTTCACCTGATGTAAGGTGTCATCTTTGTTCCTATATCAAAATAGCATGTTAACATGGTAATTTATGATTGAAATACTCTAGGTTCATAATGCCAAGCCAGCCATACTTTATTAAGGATGCATAGATATGCTGTGCAAATATGTGCTAATTGTTTGGAATTGCTACCACTCTATTTTCAGGGTACCCTGTGAGTCCTTTAGTAAGCAGAATGTGTCTAAGCTAACCTAAAAGCCTGTACTGTCTTCGTGTTCACTTGTTCCACTGATGGACTGTTCCATAGGTTTAGCACCCTCTGGGAAAAAAGCATTGCCTAAAGTTACCCTTGAATTACCACCTCTGTGCTTCAAGTTTGTTTCTATGTCTTGGTGGAAGGTACAATGACCAGATTAAATATCTTGGACTGTTCAATCTTGTTGATACCCTTGAGCATGGGAAAAGTTAGATCATGACCCCTTCAGCCTCTTTTCTCCAGGACGAACATGTTAAGGTCTCCAGCTTTTGTCCTCCATACTGCTGATAATTTTGGTGGCCATGAACGTCACCTTCTTAATTGCCTCAATTTCACCCTCTCACTTAAATAACACAAGACAGAAGCACTAAGAACAGAGAAGCTATACAGACAAGGAATGGCTGGAAATTGATTTAGGCATCTTTGGTACAGCTCCGACTACCTGGGGTGTGTGAACATGTGAATAACTTTAGGCCAACACACCTCTGATCATGTTGGTGGTCTTGTGTTGTACCCTCTCAACTGCCTCAATGTCCTCATTGTACCGAGCAGCTCAGACCTGCACATGGAATTCTACACAACGTGGGGCTTAAGAGCAGCTGACACCTTCAGTAGAACTTTAACAAAATATAATATTTAGATACAGTTCAGCTTGTATTTCACATTAGTTCTGTATTCTCCTCCCCATTATTTATTACTGAGGTAATTTGCATGAAAACACGGTCTTTGCTCATGAACAGTTCATCTATTTTGAGTGCTTTCTCCATACCTGTGGTCATAATGCACTGCTTGTGACATCACAGTTTCTCTCATGGCAACAGACTGTGATGTCACAACAGGGGACTATGACTTGAAGTAGGGAGTAAGCTACAGAGGCACATGAACTGTAAGGGAACTCTACAGCATGAGGATCATATATTCATGCAAACTGACTCAGCAATAAATGGAAATTAAAATATGTAGACTATGTATGGAATACAAGCAGAATTGTACCTAATTATTATGTTTTCAAAGTTTTCCTTCAGGTAACAGTAGCTTTTTAACCTGGGCATTATAACGTGACAGGATTACTTCACCTGTTTTGCTGGTTTTCTACATTTTAAAGAGCTAGTGTACTGCCTAAAACTAATATTAGATTTTAAAGCAGCCAACCATTATGTTTTATTCTGAGGTCCTTTTTATTTTCCTGTTTAATTAGAAGGTTATTTACCTGGTGTTAGTAGGTGTGATGTGTAGAACAGCACTCTGCATGGTATCTGTCATATCTAGCTCTACTGCCCCCCACTACATCATCAGCTGAATGTGACAGCACTGCTGCTTAGGAACAGCCATTCAATGACTGCCAGGTCATTCACCTGTGATGTCACTGTCAGCGAGATCACAATGCTGGTGATGTAGTGGGGGTGATACAGATAGATATGCCAGTTGCCAGGCTAAGAGCTGTTCCACATCCAGCACAATATTTTCATACAGAAGACTTTCTAATGAGCAAAGAACAAAGGCAAGTACTTCAGAAATAAAAGTTACAACTGACTACTTCTTAAAATTAGTATTATTTTCCTGTCTGCCTGTTTTGGCTCCACTAACTCTTTAAAGCACTCCAGCATTATGCCAGCTCTCTTAATAGCAGCTGCACATTCTTGTCATGCTTCCTTCCTTTGTCTATTATGAGTCCTGGGTCCTTCTCCTCTGGCACTGCAGTAAGAGGAGCCTCACAAAGTGTGTAGGTACTACCTCTTTTCTCCTAACCAATAGTAACACCTTGTATTTGGCTACATTAAATCCAAGATTCAAGGAGCATGACCTATCACCCAGCTTATTCAGGTCCTCATGAAATTTGTCACCAACCTCAAAGGAGTCTACCACCATGGCCAGTTGTATGCCATCAGTGAAGTTTAACAGCTTGCTAGAGAGCAGCTTCCAGATCATCAATGAAAATGTTGGACACAAGTAACACCAGCACTGATCTCTGAGGACTAAAATTGGTACCTCTGTCTACTCAGAGTAGCATCCATTCACCAAAGGCCAGTTACCAATTCATCTTCTGTACTGCATATCATGGTGTACTTTGTCCAAAAGAATGTTATTATTGATTAATTGCTTATTACACAACAAGGTAAACAGAAACTACACCAATATGTTACATATACTTTGAGAAAACAACCAGTGTCATAAGCCTACAGTATGGATAGCTAACAATAAAAAATAGTAAGGAGACAGAAAACAAGGGATATAGAGACATACATGAATGCATGCATATATACATAGAATTTGGTGGCAGGAACAGACCTGAATGCCTACTTAGCCCATATGCCTATGTGAAGCCATGCCGGCCAGCACCAGGCTAAAACTATTAGCTGATGGGCCTAATTGTTTTCTGACACCCCTTCCATAGAATACTCCTTCCCTTTTCCCATAGTTCATACTATTTCTTTGTGTCTGTCCCTCCCCATTTGTAGTCAGGCACAGACTCTGGATGGATCACCTCATTAGGCAATGTATTCCACTTGTCCACCACCCTTTCTATAAAGAATAACTTTCTTACATTCTTCTTAAATCTTCCTCCCATTAATTTCCAGGCATGACCTCTCATCACTGTGTCCTCATTCTTTGTTAACAGTTCACTGCATCCACCCTGTTGATTCCATCCCAGTACTTGTGAGTCTTTGTCATGTCCCTCCTTTCCCTTCTGGCCATCAGTGGGCACATGTTGAGGCCCACCAGCCTCTCCTCATACAATTTCCTTGCTGCCCCTTTTGTCATTGTTGTGTCTGTCCTCTGAGCAGACTCCAGACAGTTCCTATCCTTTTTAGGTATGCATTCCAGAATTGTGCAGTTTTTCAGGTGTGGCCTCATCAGGGATCTGTACAGGGCACTATCACTACCATCCTTTGACTAGAAAATCCTCTTCCTGTGCATCCCAACATACCACTATACAAGAACAGACTAAAATTCAAGAATACCTGTTCACATATAGATCAATAAGAAGAATCACTTAGGCGAGATAGAGGTCAAGGTAGATATCATCTGAATCATTGAACACTCCCAAATAAAATGGACTTGAGTGCCCCACCCTTATGACACCATCAACAAAATGATATGTACAGAAGCCCCATATGGTAAAGTCTGCTGGGAGACAAAACTGAATAGGCAGCTTAAGTTGCATAGGTGTAGCTAACAGTTCCATAAAGGAAAGATACACGCTATTGATAACGTCTGACCATTGATCTGAACTCAGGTTTATAAACTGAATCATGTCAAGGAGGTCAGAAGTGAAAAAAGTTTAAAGGTGCCTGATGATACCATGATGGAACTATGCAGCATTCTAACCAAAACAGTGACATCAATACAGATGAAGCTAAAAAGAGCTGATTCAAAAGCTTTAGTTTTAAAATATTGATGCAAACTGCACATGCAATGACCTGACTCGAAAATAAGATTTCTCATCACTTGTGGGAAGACTGGACTTTCATAACTCACTCATGGCTAACCATTCATGAGTTGTCATCCTGTTCCCTCTCTTGAATAGGTAATTGCATATATCCTATATACTGCAGACATGTATAAAGTACTGTATAGACAAAGCCTATAGGTATACAATACTAAATGAAAATAGATAGTGGACAATTAACAGCTGAGAAAGAGGAATTTGTGTTAGAAAACGGTAAAATGTCCCATCGGTATAACAATCACAGTCAGAGATGTTTAGTAAATCCTTTTTAGGTGGATTTCACCCAAATTGAAGGATATGTTTAGACAGTTTTGGAGGGTAGACATTTCCTTTTGTTGAGAACAAGGAAGGGGAAGGTGTATGGGCCAGTATCATGTTTGATTATGGGGATAACAAAGTTTTTGTCTATAGATGTTTTGCAATAATGTGCTTTAGTCCGGGTTTTACACCTGTGACTCGTGCTTAATAGAGCACTATGAATGTTTAAGAGAGTGGGTAGATAGTAGACTGTACTGACTGAGATGGTTTTATGGGCATGCAAGCAGTGCTAGTGAATTTAGTTTTATGAATGATCTCCGTCATGTTCTAATCATCATTAAAGCACTGAACTGTAAAACTAAAGATCACAAGCTTGAATCCCACCATAGCCACTGACTAACTGTATGCTCCTGAGCAAGTAACCTCCCCACACTTCAGTCTTCCCAGCTGTAAGAGAGTAGAAGCAGGGTCCCTCAAACAGCTAGATGTTGTACCACTGTTGAGCTGTTCCAGGAAATCAATTTGCAAAGAAAACTAATGTGAATATACATACAAAACAGAAATAAAATGTTTTCTTATCTGGATTCAAATCCTGGTTTCTGGTTTCTAAAAGCTTTTCTGGCCTAAGAGGTTGACAGTACCTCTTTAAGTGGCCTTGTTTAGACTACATGTGGGTTTGAATACTCATGAGACACACAGTGTATTTTGGATAGAGATATTAATAAAAGAAACAGCAATCCAGTATTGTTTATGCCTCGTTAGATCAGCATGATCTTAGTGAGAGCCCTCTGAGTTTAGAACTTGAATTAAATAGCAGAATGCTGAGTTTTAATTAACAAACAACCCTGACAGAACAACATCCTGGGAAAAGGAACACAGAATTGCACCCTGTGTGTCATGAGGATTCAAACCCTCACTCGTTGAAAAAAGGTCTTTCAGACCCATGTCTAGTTGACAGTGTTCTTTTAGAAGGAGTGGATAATGATGTTAGTGGCATGACTGAAGGAAGAGTATTATGAGAATTCTACCATGTAGAGTTACCTCATACTGTAAACTGAATGCTCAGAGGTACTAATGACTGTTATTTCTCACTTGTTCACAAGGGTTACATTGGATACAAGCCCACAGGAACTCAGTTCCACCACCTCCTAAAAATTGCTTGACAGCTCTACCACCTCTGTTGTGTTTCTTCATTGAATACTATAGGATAGTTCCACCACTTTGAAATGACAGTTCCACCACCCTGAAATCTAGATACTGTATAAGAGCTCCCCACATAAACATTTCACATTTAACCACTGCCTGCTCATGCTTAATTTCCAAAACATTTGTACAAGCAACTTGGTTGCACCAAGTGATGAAAATATTGTTTTCTTTGGCAGAACAATGCTTGCCTAGAATTTCTAGGGACATTACCAGAGTTTAGAAGTGTATCATAAATATATTTTATAAGTATGATGTTATAAGTATAATATTCCACTCCCTGATCACAACTGGAAATTGGTTATTTTTGGGCTCTGCTTCTTACCTGGTAAAATGCTTTGAGGAAGACCATGTGTCGATATATAAGCACTCCCAGGTCAACAGGAAGAACTCCTAATACCTACTGGTTGTGTGTGTTTGCTGAAACATTTGGAATCTCCTTGCAGTTTTTCCTGTTTATGGTAGCAGCTTCTGCCTCTTGAATTACTAAGCTCACTGACATACTTTGGCTCCTGCATGCAACTTTGCCTGTCTCTAGCACATTTCAGGGATCCATTTGACCTACCAGCCAACCTTTTGGTTACCTGCGGATGAGATTCTGGTATACCAGAAAGGGTTTTTACTTGTTTTATAGCCAATTGTAATTTAATAAGGAGGTTTTGCACTTACACTGTGTAAGAACCATTTTTCCTCTGTATGGTGCTGACCTCACATACCTACTGTATAAGCAGCTCCTCTGATTTTAGGTTTTCTTTGTACTGGTAAAACATGTTTCAAATAAAATTGTTAGAAAATGGCATTGGAAAATAAATAAACCTGATAGGCTGAGTCAATCACATGCCCATGCATTGATTTGACATCAGTATATGATCCCTTCAGAGAAGGTTTTCAACATGAGAAGCAAAAGAAAAAAAGTTACTTTCTGAATATCATACATGTAGCAAATAATTTGCACAGTTTACGATGTTATGAGGATGGGCAAGAGTGGATCTGATATAGAATGAATTTGTTAAAATGTAAGGGAAATATTTGTGAACGTTATTTTAAAGAAAGAACCAGGAGGAGGCTACTGGAACTAGGCATAATAAGTTGTAAAGAAATACAAAGAAATGCTGCTCTCTACTTAGAACAAGTCAACATTGTGCCCTTCCTGGCATTTGACTTTATTCCCCAGCTACACTCTCTTTCAAAGAACTCTATATTGTAATTTCAACTTGGCCATGCCAAAATAAGAAATGTCTATATCTTGCTGGGGATTGTTAGAATAAAAAAAATAAGTGTGCTGCATCAATGTATGGGGACATAAATAAAGCAAAAGGTAACATTTACTAAATACTGAAAATAGATATTTTGACCCTAGGTCTTCTTCAGAATTTTCTATAAAGAAAAAATAAGCAAGTTAGTGGTGAGCTAGGGAGAAAGATGAGATATATATAGTGTATATATATATATATATATGTATATATATATATATACACACACACACATATATATATATATATATATATATATATATATATATTGTGTGTGTGTGTATACAGTATATATATATTTTTTCATAGAACACCATTTATATAACTTAGAACATGTTATTTCCACTTAGAATCCGAAATGGAACACAGAAAACAATGTGCCAGATAGGAACTTACAATGGAAAGAAAGATAGTTTTAAGCTAAAGCAAGGTAAAACACCAGTAAAAACACTACAAGTGGTGGTATATATCAAACACATAACGGATTGCAGTTGAATAATACATTTATTTATTTATTTAAAAGTTTTACCAGGAAAGCATGCTGAGCAGGCAGCTGCTCGATTCAGATGCATCCTGCAGGGGAGGGCATAGGAGAATATTGCAACAATATACAACAAACAATGTAAGAACAGCACATTATATACAATTGTATACAAAAATTTACAATGCAACCAAATACAGATATACAGAGGCTTATATCCATAAAATATACATCAAGGACAATATAATGATAACGCCAGTGCCACCAACAAGATGACATGAGATAAGAGATGATTTAGTGGAAATTAAGCAGGCAGCAGGGGCTACCATGCTCAGTCAGGATTGAAGTGCTCAGGACTAAGTCTGGGAATGAGAGGGTGTTAGGTGCATGCACAGGAGGGGTAGCAGTGTGCTTTAGGACCGAGTTGAGGCAGCGAGCAGAGAGGCATGCCAGAATGGCTGAGGGAATGAATTATAGAATACAATACTACATTTGGGTAATGGTGCTACAATTTCTAACATGCTGCTCCCTTGAAGGTGTATAATCCACATACAAACAGAAAATATCTATGCAGAGAGCTCCAAAATCTTTTTCAATAAAAGTTCTCTTAGCAACTTGTAGTTTTGTCACTTCTTTTATTCTTTTACTGTCCCCTACGTTTTGCTCCTCTGAGCTTGTTCACATGGAATTTTAATTGCTGTTTCAACAGAGAAAGAAAGATTTTCATTAAGACTCACACTTTAAATCCATTTGTCAAAAATCAAATATTTTGCCACATATTTTATCAGGAACTTATATCGGCTTTTACCATTAAAACTTCTGTTGCTGCTTTTTTCAAAACTGTGCTATAATCTTACCAGTCTCACCAGGCTCTCTGCTTTTCATATTACTTGTGTATTAAACTTGACAACCACATAGCTGCTCACATACTTCAAGAGTCACTATAGTCTTTAATCACATTTGCTTTTTAAATTTCTACTCAAAGTGAAACAGCATTTGTTCTTGCGTTCCAGCCGATAATGCTGCCCTGAAATGCAAATGGGGTCTTTTAAACCTCATAATTTCATTTTGAATTGTTTGATCCATCAGAGATTTAGTCAAAACTTAGAGTTACAGTACATCTCGGCCCACAAACCTTAGGTGCCACTATCTTATAATACTGTTTTACTCTTCAGTTTCTATTTCAAAATCAAGCGGCATCTCTCTTGCCTTTTAACTCAATAGTGCTGTCCCTGTAACATAAAGGGAATGATTTAAAACAATATCCATCAATTTGGATTTCTTTTACTTTTACTGCTAAAACTATTCAGCTTCTACCTTGATTTTTCAGAATGAAAGCCCCTTTCAGTCAAAAATCTGATGAATCAAACAGCTCTTTATGCAAAGCCATAATGGTTTTCTGAGATGCTGAAGGACTCTCAGGAGTGTCTTCCTCTTGAGCCTGCTTGGAAAAATCGCCAGAGTGACGTATCACTCCCTGTACCTCTCGTGATCCGAGGTGTTGCTAAACAACTGTACACTTTTCATCTAAATCAGGGGAAAAATGGTTTCTCCAAGCAGGCTCATGGCACAAATTTCCATAGCCTGTGTGTGCTAGTAAACTTTCTTAATTTCACACATAAAATGATTTTATAAGCCTAAAGACGGCTGCAGAAATATCTAAAACCACACTTAAGTTTATAAACACTTTTGTATTCACAATACAACACTTCTTATCATTACCTTAAATCTGTTAATTTTAAATATGGTTACAAATGATACCTCATAACTGCTAACCAAATAATTCAACAGCATAAGTTTTCTAAGTCCTAGTTGGGGTTGAAATTCCCAGGTTTCAAGACACTTTAATTTCTTTTTATTCCAATTATACTTCGTTAAGGATTATGCTCACTGAAATGTCACAATGCTCATACTTTTGACACAACAAAATCTTAAAATTGGAATCCACTGCACTTGCAACCTTTACAATTTTGTATTATTTCTACTGATACTGGATTTATTGCCTGTTTCTAACCTACTTTTAACTATTTTCTACCTCCCTACATCACTCCAATCTTTACCAAAAATTGTTTCCCCTATATACACACTTGCCAGTTACTTTCTAGATTCATTCCAATATCAGATTTAATGTTTTCAAATAAAAATCCACTTCATCTCCATTTGTTCTAACAGTTTATATAGTTTCCACCCTTAATGGTGGTTTGACTAACTCTAATCCCCAGAATCTTAAAGAGACTCCTGTGTGTCCTACTTGATTGAAATGTAAAGCTACTGGTGATTGCTCATCCTTGTTTCTTATGTCACCCTTGTGTTCTAGTATTCTTTTTTAAGTGCTCTCTTAGTTTGTCCCACATAAAGTCGATCACATGGGCACTGTATAACATATACAACTCCTTCTGTATTACAGTCTATGTGTTCCTTAATTTTAAACTCTGTGTTAAAATGTGGATGTTTAAATATACTTTTCTTACTGGTGTTAGTACAGACTGTACATATCCCGACTTGTCATTCCTGGCTGTAAGGGCCCAATAATAACTGGGTTCCCTGTGAACTTGGTTTTCTAAACTGAGAATTAACTAACTAGAGGATGCAGTGATAGGTGCTGCAAGGGCAGTCAAGAGTGAAATGACAGAATGAATGGAAGAGGGTATCCAGTCTGGTAGGGAGGTTTTGGGAGTGGCACTGTAGACTACATCCCCATAGCATGGGGAGCCAGCAAAGGATATATCCACGGTTACGATACAAGGCACCCAGTTTGTGGTACAGCTTCTTGTGGATGGCCTCAACATGTACAGAGAAGTCAAGGTGTTGGTTGAGCCAAACACCAAGGTATCTTAAGGAGGAGCAGTCTTCCAGTTTTGTCTTATCTAGAGTGTGGAAGGTGGAGAGGAGGGAGCAAGAGAGCTCTGCCTTGTGTCAAAGGACATGGAGACTGTTTATTTGGCATTCAGGAAGACTTGATATGAGTGAAACCAGAGCTGAACATTTTGAAATCACACTGAAGTCCGGTTGCCACATCAGAGCCTGAGGTGCCGGATGTATCTAGGACAGTATCATCTGCATACATGTGAATGGAAGTGTGTGGGCAGGCAGAGGGCAGATCATTTAGGAAAATGGAGGACAGTAGCGGGACAAGGATCAAGTCTTGGGGAACATCAGTTGAGATGGGGAGGGAGTAGGAGGTAGAGTTGCCAATCCGGACAGACTATTTCCTGCCAATGAGGTAGGAATGTAACCATCTGTTGACCACGCTAGAGAGCCCTGCTTGGGAGAGCTTGGAAAGGAGAGAGGGTGGGATACAGTGTCAAAGACCTTCATGAGGTCAACAAAGATGGCAGAGGTGATGAGGCCTTGGTCCATGCGGTAAGGATGGAATCGGTGAGCCTCAGGAGGAAGGTAGTGGTGGAATGGAACTTCCTAAACCCAGACTGGTGCAGAGTGAAGAAGGCGGAGGAGTCAAGGAAGGTGGAGAGCTGGAAGAGGACTAAGTGTTCTTGATGTTTTGCTAGGATAGGAAGGAGGGAGATAGGGCGATAGTTTCCAGGGATGGAGGGTCACCTCCCTTCAGAAGGGAAGACTGTGGCATGCTTCCATTCAGCTGGGATAGAAGAGAGAGAAGGAAAGGTTGAAGAGGGAGGCCAGGGTAAGGAGATGGCAGGGGCTGACAGGAATAGCAGTTTGGAGTCAACCAGTAGGACATTTGCCCTTTGCTGGGTTTAATGTACAGTAACCAGGGCATTGTAAACATCGGATGGGAACATGTCAGAAGGAGAAAGAGGATAGGAGACATCAGTAGATTTGGAGGCAGGTGGGGCTAGAGGACTAGGAGGGAGAGTGGATAGGGTGATGAGGTACAGTTCATGAAGAAAGAATTAAACTCAGAGGCTACTACAATTGGGTCCATTATTGTGGAGCCTCCGGCATTTAAGACAGGGGTGGGTGGCTGAGATGGGGGGAAGAGTGCCTGTACAACCTTCCAGAATTTAGAAGGGTGATTAATATTTGTTTGGAATGTGGATTGGAATTAGTTTGCTTTTGCATGGTGGATTTGTCTTGTGCATGCGTTACTAAGAGATCGATACTTCAGTGAAGCTGAGGTGGTGCTAGTAACTATGGGCCTTCCAAGCCTGGTCCCTAACTTTGAGGCTGTCCATGGTGTCAGTGGTGATCCAGGGTAGGTGGGAGCCCGCTCCTGGTCCATCTGAGAGGGGCATGGGAGTCCCAGACCAAGAGGAACTTGGACTTAAAATAGTCTAGGGAAGAGTTGATAGGGGGAATGGGGATGAATGACCAGCCAGCATTAGCCAGGTCAGATAGAAGGAGAAGAGGTCCAGGGATTTGAAAGACCATACCAGAATGTTTTGGGTGGGTGAGCCTAGGGTCTATGATTTTTCTTACCGAATAGATTAGATGATGATTGCTGAGAGTCGGGTAATAGACCTGCCACAATTATCTGTGGATGGGAGGTGAGTGACCAATCAAGTAGCGTGTGGTTCTGAGTTTTAAAGTTTAGTCGGGCGGGTTCTGTAATAATTTGTAACAGATTTAGGGCTGCTATACCATTCCAAATTTTAGAGATAGATGCAGAGAGCCAATTTGCATTAAAGTCACCTAGGACATAAAGTTCCCCACCTGAGGTATGGGATTTTAAGGTAGTTAGGTGGTCAACATAGTGGACACAGTGGAGTTGGGGTGCAGTAGTACCCAGTGATAAAATTGGGATGGATTTGGGAGTGAGATTTTCACCATTAGGGTGTCAATAGAGGGTGACAGCGGTATGGAGGATAAATTTAGTGAGGAGAAAATGTACATTGTAATGCCACCACCAATTTGCCCTTGGATCGATTATGTTATATTCTGGAATTGAGATGTAAGCATCCGGGTGTGTGGTTTTAAACAGGTCTCAGTGATAATTAGAATGTCAGGCATAAGGGATAAGACAATAGACTGTAGTAGAGCGATTTTTGAAAGGAGGCTTCTAATGTTTAAGTGGGCAAGTTTTAGGCCCCATGGGAGCTGCAGAGTGGGGAGGGTGGGGTTGGGCCAGGATTAGACTTGATGTCCCCAGCCAGCAGTAGCAGTGAAGTTACCAAGTTTCTGGCTAGGGCTAACAATTTCTTTCGGTGGGAGAGGGGGACCATTGCAGCAGTCCTAGAGTTACCAGAGCGGGGAACTTGAGGTGAGCAGACCAGCATAGAAGCTAGGAGGAAGTATAGAAGCCACACATGAGTGATAAGACCTTTATAACTAACTCATGGCTTTGCCACTCATGAGTTATGGGTCTTACCACTCACTAGTGGAGATAAATGTGTTATTCCACTGCAGACCATTATAAATTCCCTGTTTATCCTCAAATAACATGATTTATTTACCCAACTGTGTGGGTGTATTTATATACTGTATATATATATATATATATATATATATATATATATATATATATATCTATATCTATATACACACAGTATATGTATATATATATATATATATATATTGCAAAAACTTTGTTAATGCACTAGAGTAAGGTTGATTATAGTGACAAAAGTAGTGAAATGCGTCATTAGGGTTTCCAGCCCTAACACCCCATTCCTCCTACAGGCAGCAACAGGGCTGGGTGTGCCATGGGGTTCTCATCCTTACTGCTCACCCATTCCATGAGTAAATAAGCTTAGATGGATATAGTATACATGAGAATGGGGTAAGCATTGGGTTGAGAACCCCAAAGTCCACTACCCCTGTGCTGCCTGCAATGAGGACAGGGCATTAGGGTTGGAAACCCTAACACCCACATTCCCTATCTTTGTCATTGTAACTAACCCTAACTAGTGCATTAACAATATTTTATGCAAAGAATGTTCTTTCTTTTGAGATAGTATAATCATATCCTCATTTGGCTGTAGGGGCGCAGTACCCTCCAGGCCCTGCACTCCCATCCCTCCATAGATGCATAAATGTATGTTGCTGTGAAAGAATGTCAGCCAAAACAGCAATCAAATTATCAGCATAGCCTTGTTATTACCCCACCTCATGAGCGCTGGGCTGAGAATTTTCATATCCCTGCGAAATGTCATTCCACACCACCACAATGACATTCCATGCCACAGGTGAGAAAACACATTTTGGCCAAGATTTGTAAAGTGACAGCTGTTGCATTCATGAGGTGATGTGAAAAAATGGCTAAGTTTAAAATTTGGGGTGAAAATATTTAAAATCACAATTTACTAGCGAACATAGTTAAATTTAAACACATGTATATACTTCACCATTTTACACATTTGGACCCCAAATTTTCAACATAGCCTTCTTATGACCCCACCTTATGAAAAAGGCAATGGGAAATTTCAGATCATGCCCAAAAGGTGATTTCACCAACCGACCACAAAATTCCAGTGACATTGTCCATGAGGTGGATTCCCTAAAAGGCCATGTTGAAAATGTGGTGTCAAAATATGCAAAAATGGCCAAGGTATGCATCAAAGTTAAAACCCCCATTGAAATACACTGAACTGCATTTACCTTAGCTGGTTCCAGCAGCAAGACTTGTCGTCGATCAGAGAATGGATCTTTGCCCTATCACCTGTCCAGGTGAGTGAGGGAGAGTTCTGGGGTGTGGTGTGGTGGGTGTTGAGTGGGAGGTGGGGTTAAGGAGTCAGATCACAGAGTGTTCTTCTAAAAAAGAAACAAACATCAACGACTGTTTTCTTTTTTCAGGCGGGGTAACAATTAGTGGGTGGAGGGGTAGGGGTGCCACTAGATACCAGAAACAAAATAAAATGGGGACAGCAATCTAAGGGTGGGATGAGCCTCTAGACACCAGAGAAATAGAAAAAATGGGGACAGCAATTGGAGGGTGGGGGTGCATAAATACTTTGCAACTATTTGCCTAAAAGGTATTCATGTGCCTCAATTAAATGAGCCTCTTCTAATCTGAATAAGCCATTGAGATATGGTACTAAACTTTTTCTTTGACTGTTATATATTAAGGAGCTTGTACCAACTAGTCAAAGGTACTTTAGTGATAATACATAGGTTGCATCTCCCAAAGTGTTTGCTCAACAAAATGCTCTCTTCTGGAATACTGGCCAGGTTCAGGGTTCAATTGCCTTGACAGGCATCTGCCCTATCTTTCTGTATGCTGCTGCAGCTACCAAAACTGCAGTCTGCTCTAGAGGATCGACATTTAACATGTCTCTATGAATATTCCATTTTGATTTATGAAAACAATTAGATAATCTTGTTTGTGAGAACACTATGAACCTTCTGTAAACATACAATATTAAATGTGTTCCTTATGACAATTTTCCTCTTTCCCTTGTTACTGTGCCTTTATTCTTTATTATTTATCACTTTATCATTTTGTTTTATTTACCCACAGCACTGTATTGACTTTTCACTTCCAATACTGTATGCCACGGGAATCTCCCCTACACTTAGAGAAAAAAAAAACATACAGAATATATAAAACTTTGCAACTTTTCCTTAAAAAATGCTTTTTTGGAGGGTGGGTGTGGTTTTGTTCCATTAACCTTTGTGCTGTTTGTGGAAAAGAAATGACAAGACAAGCCTGGAGTGAGACAGTTAAATGGCCCCAGCTACTCTAGATATTAATAAATAAAGCACCCAGGAAGCTTGGGATGGGTTGCACAGACACATGGTTGGCTTGCTGTACTTACAGTCGGGTGTACATGTACAATCAGTTTTGAGTCACTTCCTTGCCTAGTACAGTGCCTGCCTAGCTTGCACATGATGCCATTGCCACTGTGGCAAACACTGAAACACACACACCAACGTGAAGCAAGTAAAGTAGCTGGATATGAATATTCACTCAATCTTCTCCTTATTTTTACTTTATATTTTATTCATTTTGAAAAGAATCAAACATTATAGCTATGCATTAATAGATCATAGACAATAGATACAGCAAATACTGTTTTACAGATATTTTAACACCCAGATCGTAGATCTGTTATGTTGATACATCATATGGGGGTTTCCTGAATGACCTATAGTTAATAGATTTCATTATACATATGCTGGTCAGCTAAATCTGTGGTAAAGAAGCAGGTATTTCTAGCATAGTAAACACCAGACTAAGACTCAAATCAGTTTACTGTGACCTGAAATGGTCATTGTGTTCCATGTATCTGATATACATCGGAATAGTATAGGTTCCCCAGCTCCCGACCTCCCTCCACAACAACCATTTACACACATTAAGTGGATAACTTAGTAATCATTACCCCAAACATTAATTAAACTTTTTAAACAGTCAACAATGCAGAGCTCCTGGTTATTCATGACATTTATCAGCAGCGGACTAGGAGGAAAAACTAAGCACAATTAGCCCTCCAGCTATCAATACCTTTCTTCAGGGGACATCACTCAGAAGCAGGTAGGATCAAATGGAGAATAAGACAGATTTATAAACCCTGCTATGACAGTCAACCCCCCAATGCCAAGAACCAAACAATTACACTCTTTTATTATGGACAGTAGAGGAATTTAGACTTTATAGTCCATGGATTAGTCTTTTGTTAAGTCTCTACCTCTGAGTCTGGGTCATCATCCAAAGTTTCTTTTGGTGCACTTCTAAACTCTGCCACAATCTTGTAGACACGGGACCTTACTTCCTTTGGATCGGAAAATTGAAAGGTCTTGCCTCCATAGGTAATTCTGAGGCGAGCTGGTGCCAGTAGAGAATGCACTACACTGAGGGCCTTGAGTTGCTGCTGAAGGGATCATATTGCTTTCTTCAAGCCTGGGTAGCATACGACCAGTCCAGCAAGAACTTGACATTGTGTGCCTCGGTGCAGAGGATGATTCATTCTAGCCCAGTGTAACACTTGTCCTTTATCGTCTTCCCAGCCGTCACCAGCAGAGTTGTATGTGGGGTATCTTGTTGCATTTGTTTTGTCTGAAAATTAATCTGGCATGCCTGCAGGAGATCAAGCGGGGTCTAAATCGGGTTGCCCTGGATTTGCTTCATTAATTCATGTTTGGAGAAATGTCAGGAGATCTTCTCCTCTGCCCGCTCTGGAAAGCTGGCGATCTACATATTCATGGCTCTGGCACCATTCTCCAATACTTCAAGCGGGATCGCAGATGTGAGTTCTCCAAAGTTAGCTGAGCAATGTTGGTTTGAATTTTTGTGTTCTGTCATCAGCTTCTTTGGCGTTTGGACTGCTGTCTCTGTTTTCCATCCTGTGAGCCCATCCGGTCTAGGATTTTCTTGATTTTTTATCCATGTCCTCACTGCTCGCAGGACTGATTCCCATGGGGGCTGGTCCCCAGGTGCTCTTACTACTGCCTGCATGGTCTGGATTTTGCTATTGGGCCAGTAGCGTAGTTGATTGTTTGTGAGTTGCCCTCAGTTGTTCCTTTAGGCGTCCCATCTCAATTGATGTCTCTCAACTCCCTTCACCTCAGCTGCTTTATCGTATCGTTTTTTTTTTTAAGTATTTAAAAATCTATATGTTTCACAGTTTTATGAAGCTATCAGTTGGAGCTGTAATGGAACACTTCTCATCCTAAAGCTAGCTCTCTAGCACCCCGTCCTCTCCTTTTTGACTAATTTATTCAATCAGACTGGTCACTGGCTCATGAGTATGAACTCTGGGACTGCAACACCTGACCTGCTGTGACCCAGCAAAATGTCCAATTTACTTGGATCAGTAGGCTGGCCTGTCTCTTTTCAGACTCCGCCTCAAATGCTGCCTGCCTTGACACTGCAACACAGCACTGTGACCTGACCCATGCCATGACCCACAGGCTACAGCAAAACTGTCCAACTTGTTGGCTGGCCTACTATTTTCTGACTCCCTCCTCCTCAAATGCTGTCTCCCTTGATAACACCCTGATGGCTGTCTCTGAAAAAATCTCTTGCTGTCACCCACCAAAAGTTATTTACACTTTCGTTGGAGGGTGGGGTGCCACTAGAGTCCAGGAAAAGGATTTCCCATCATGAAAATGAATCCTTTTTCATGACTTGTGATACAAAAAGAATTCTTTTTGTATCATGAGTCATGAAAGAGATTTATAATGTGAAAAAAATACAAGGGCATTTCTTCAACAGGTAAGTACAGAATCCAGCTGAGGGGTTCAGATAACTGTTTTGAGTTATTTGATTTTGTTTCCTCTCTAACTGTAAAACAAAATGGTGGCAACACAAACAAATATTACCCATTTGTGACACAGGATGACCCATTTATGAAAAAAGATTACCCATTTTCAACCAAGAATCCTTTTTGAGTAGGACATCTACTGTAACTGGAGAGTGAAATTCCCATTGAAAATATTGGGAACTTTAAAATGTAATAACTTCAAAACACATTCATATTTTTTCACCAAACCTTCAAAGAGTACATCTGTGAGGCAAGGCCTTTCTACCATAAAAATGTCAGACCAAAATTCCATGCAAGTTTTGTGCTGTGGCATGGCAAAGAAATGAAAAAAGGGAAATTTCACATTGTTTTATACTCTGCATCTCCACAAGCATACATCCAACCAGAAAGAAACTTGCCACATCAAGAGATCTTTGGTCCCTGATAGCACAAGCAAACGTTTGTGCTCATTGCTTGAACAGATGTGAAATATTTAGAGTGCAAAATGTCAAGTTTAACATAGAAGTGACCATTCAGCCCTAACTATAGAGGTGCACCTGTGCCCTATAATATATATTCTTTGCAGGAAACAATTAATGCACTAGATAGGGTTGGTTACAGTGACAAAAGTAGGGAAATGTGGGGTAATGGATTCTAACTCTAACACCCCCACCCCCACCCTGCAGGCAACATAGAGGTGTGGTGTGCCTTTGGATTCTCAACCCAATGCTCACCCCATTCCAAGAGTAAATAAGCTGAGACAAGTACAATATATGAGAATGGGGTAAGCATTAGGGCTGAGAACCCCCAAGGCACCCCACCCCTGTTGCTGCCTGCAGGGTGTGGGTGGGGTGTTTGTTGGAAACCATTACCCCACATTTCCTACTTTTATCACTGTAACCAACCCTAACTAGTGCATTAATGAAGTTTTTTGCAAATAATTTCCTACTTTTTGAGCTAGTATAATGATATCCTTATTTCTGTGGTAGCATATATGTAGCATGTGTGCCAATCCATATAATTGAATCCATATTTGCATGTGGGAGGGCAGGGCCCTCGAGATAAACCCTGCACTTCCATGCCTATTAGCTGACTATGGGGGTGGGGTTCGGGAGGGCCACTGACTTTGGGGAGAAGTTAGAGGATGGGCCACTAATGAAGTCTAGTTACAGTGTTATCCTATGGGAAACAAAGCAAACTTTCAAAACCATATAACTCCTACCAAATTAATATTTTTCACCAAACCACTAAAAGGCACATCTGTGGGCAAGCCCTTTGTACTGTGAAAAGCAAAATTGCAAACCATTTCTTCACAGTAGGGTGACAAAGAAACAACTGGGTACATCTCATATTACAATGTTATCCTATGAGAAATGAAGCTAAATTTAAACCTAAAGAACTCCAGAGCAAAGTAATATATTTTCATCAAACCAGCAAAGACACATCTCTGGGGCAAGACCTTTGTGCCTTGAAAATTTCAGATCAAAATCCCAAACCATTTCTTCACAGCAGAATGACAAAGGAAAACCTGACTTATAATTATTTTCACAAATTGCAAAGCAAGATCTTTTCGCATTTCTTTTTCGCAATTTGCAGAAAAAGACCAAATCCATTTGCAAATTGCAAAACAGGATCCTGTTTTATGTTTATTTTTTGCATTTTGAAAAAAGGATTCTGACATGTCCAAAAAGTACATTTCCAGGTGATTTATCAAATAAGTAACAGCAGAATCTGATAGAACGGGTCTTGATTAGCAAAACACATGTGTTGGTTACTTTTGAAAACATAATTGTTTTTAGTTATTCAATTTGTTTTCCTCTCTAAGAAAACAAGATGGTAGCAGTATGGGAAAAGAGTCCCCATTTGAGACACAGGATGACCCATTTGTGAAAAAGGTTTACCTATTTGCAACAAAAGATCCTTTTCAAGTGGCATATCTAACTAGACAATGAAATTCCAGTTGAAATAATAGGAAATTTTAATAACTTTGGAATGGATTATTATTTTTATCAACTCTTCAAAAGACACATCTATGACCCAAGATCTTTCTACTCTAAAAATCAGACCAAAATTCCAAACTGTTTTTGTGCTATGGCGTGACAAAAAAAAAAGGAGGTCACATTCACATTTTCATACTCTATATCTCTGTATCCATGCATTCAACTAGAACAAAACTTGTTACCTCAAGAGATCCTTGGTCCCTGATGGCACATGCAAAATTTCATACAAATCGGTTAAACAGTTGCAAAGTTATTAAAGTGCAAATTTTTGAGTTTAACCTAGAAGTGGCCATTCAATCCTAACTATAGGGTTGCAACCATGCCCTATAATATTTCAGGGTGCAGCAGCACCCTATACAGTAGTTAGAGTTGAGTAGCCTGTTCAGTGTTAAACTCTAAACTTTGCATATTAATATCTTTGGTTCTGTTTGACAAAATGAGTTGCAATTTTGTACTGTATGTGTTGTCTAGGAGGCAAGGTATTGATCTGTGGAAATTATTGGGACAGCAGCTTCTGTGGTTTCTGATCCACATGTGTCATTTTGTAATTAACTTTTCCTATACTAAATATGTTTTATTTTTTGCTCTCACCTACAGCATACATGGAATGGAATTTGTATCTTAAACTTCCAGGGACAAGTGTCAACTCCCAAGGTAGTGCCTTTGACAGGTCTAGTGAGAAAATACTAAAGGGTTCCAGAGTTATAAGGCTTTAAATTTTACTGTTTTCTGACCTGTGCATGCATTAGGGATTTTGGGATAACGTTCAGCAAAAGCAAAAATTTGTTGCATAAATGCTCATTTTGCTTTTGCACCACTAATAGCAGGCACAAAACATTTTTTTGCTGTGCCAAACACCATCTTGTTGATTTTTCCATGAATTGACAAACATGGAAAATACAATATAATGCTGGGATTTTTAAAATAAACATCAGAACCTCGCTAAACAGTACCCATTTAGCTAGATTCTGATGTTTGTTTTTTAATTTCATGCCCAATAACACCTCTTCTGGGCACCAAAATCCTGGGTGCCCAGCTTAGTGAGATGAGCATAACCCCGCATTCTCTGTATAAGAATAGTGTAGTAGTAGTAGTTTATTGTTGGACTGTTAAGTCATACACAATTTCACAGACAATATAGACAAAATCCAATAATAAATAAAATTGGATAAAAACAGTAGATAAAATACATAGTGCAAGTGCACTCGATTCCTTTCATTTTATATGTCTTAATTAGGCTAATCTGATGAAAATATTTAACCAAGCGTATAATAATATAATTGTCTTCAGAGTTCAATAGAACAACAGTCAAATATTTCTTATCCATTGTTTCCCATCCCTTTATTATACGACAAGCCAAAGCATTCTCAGTTTATGATACCAGTCACATTCCCAGATCACATGGAATAAATCTTCCCTCTCTCACGCAGGCAGAAACATTTTTGTGTAATAGCCAGTAGATTTTTATATCTAGCTTCACTCACATTATTGGTGAAGCACTCAAATTTCTATTTAGTATAAGCTTTCCATATTACAGGGTCAGTTAAGAAATCCAGATAATATTTAAATCCATGCCCTCCTGAAGAAGAACGAACCAAGGGAGTATCTTGAGCATTTATAGCTTCTAAATCTTTTTAATCCAGATGTTCAATATCTTTTCTTAACATACTTATACTAATATTTCTTATCCTATATTTTTTTATATAGAAAGATCATACTTTGTAAATAGACCTAATAACTTATCATACCAGCTAGTGACATTTATGTCATTTTTGTCCAACTTATTTTTCCAGAAGGCTCAGCCTAGGGCGATCGTTAGACATTCTAGTAAGTTTTATCCAATAGTTGATTTTGTTTATGTCCACTAGGGCTTCAATATTTTCTAAGCCAGCTCACTTCTTACATAAGCTAATGGACAGGAAGTTGCTAACCCCATAGAAATCCTTAGTATTTTATGTATTGGGACTAATAGGCTCCTATAATTTCCATTATCACAGACTTCTGCTCCATACAAAATTTGGGGAATAACTTACTTCTGATAGCTGTTAGAAATGGTTTAAGGAATTTCCCTCATATATACAATTAAAATTTATTCATCCCATAAGTTGTTTTGGCAATCCAGATTGAGCTGTTACTAAAATGAGCTTTCCATGTTAGGTTAGAAGCAAAAGTCAAAACCAAGTAAGTATATATATCTGTATTTGGGGTTTCTCATTACCCGTAAGCCACTGACAGTTTGATTTTGTCTGGCCCTAGCGATTATTTGAGACTTCTATGTATTAAATGTTAAACCTAGGACTTCTGTAGCCTCTTTGTATAATAAACTAAGTTGTTTTGTAAGCCTGATTTCGATAAGGAAATCAAAATGATGTCATCTGCAAAAGCTAGAGTTGAGCAGATTTCTGATCCTATTTTTGGTGCATTGGAGACCAAATAAGTTAATTTTCTTAGTAGCCCATCAATGTATAATGCAAATAATGTAGGAACCAAGACACACCTTGATGTACTCCTTTGTTTATAGGAATTTTTTGAAACTTCTCCTTTTGTACCTAGTCTAATCCTAGCCCAATTATCCCTATATAAATTAGCAATGATATCAATCAGGTCAGAATCAATCCTTTCTCTCTCATCAGTTGCCTTAAAGTTCCCTTATTATGGTATTGAAAGCTGATGAAAAATCTATAGACGTGCAGTACAACTTTTGTTTTCTTATCATTACATTTTTCAATAATGTGCAAAAGACAAAGCAATTGTCAATGGTAGAATAATTACCTCTGAAGCCTGCTTGTACTTCTTAACCCTCATAATCATTCTATTTGAAGTTTTAATCTATCCAAAATAATTTTGGAAAAAATTTCAAATTAACATCAAGGAGGCTGATTGACCTATACATTCTCAGGTCATCTTTTTTCCCTTTTTGTGGATCGATATAACTAAAACCCCCTCCAGGTATCCGGGAAATATTGTTCTTGTATACTTTTATTATAGGTTTTAACCAACAGCTCACACCATCCGGAGTATTAACTTGGTAAACTTCAGCTGATATTCTATCCAGCCAGGAGCTTTGTTTGATTTTAAGGATTTTATTGCTAGATAAACCTCTTGTTTAGTGATTAGAATATTATTTAACTCACCAGAGACATAGTTGTCATACGTCTGTTCATCAAAAAGTTTGTGCAAAATATTCAATCCATTTATCTTCTGATATGCACATATCTGGGGCAGATTTATAGGCATTTGTTCCTTTACCTACATAAGTCCAAAACATTTTAGGTCTTGGTTATATAAGACAGCCAGCATTTTCTCCCATCAAAATTTATAATATTGTGCTTTTTGTGTTAAAATAGTTTATAACTCTTTCGTTCTTGATTTAGCTCCTTAATTAGAACTTTATCATTAGCTTTTTAATCACTCTCCATTTTGCTTGAAGGTATTTTTAAAATCTCTGCATTCTTTGTCAAACCAGCCTGAATCCTTATTTTGTTTATTTGCCTTTGTTTGTCTTTGTTCATATAAGTGGTTGCAAAAGTCTGTAAAGAAAGGGACTAATTGCTCCCAAAGTGACCTAGCTGAGTATTGATTTACCTTATTAGACAGGTAATACAAGTGCTGAAGTGGTTGAAAAACTGGTGCAGAGCTCAGGGATTTGGCTTCATTGGGGACTTGGGGTCATCTGGATGGATGCAGGCCTACACTGGCGTGATGGTCTTCATCTGTCAGGATGGGAACCAGGATCCTAGGTGATAGGTTTAAATACTTCATTGGCAAGCATTTAAACTAGCTAAGGGGAGGCACTGGAAAGGAGCAGGAAATCCTAGCCCCAAAAGACACCAACATAGAGATGTCAATAGGGAGAAGTGCAGGGGTAAATGGAGAAAGTGACAAATGCAATAAGGACAGGGATGAGGCAAAAGGGTAAGGCCATCAAGAAATGGAGGTAATGAGTACCAACACCCGTAGTCTGGGCAACAAGCTCCCTGAACTGGTGGCCTTGATGGAAGAGGGATGCCTGCATATCATAGCAGTCACAGAAACATGGTACACAGAGAACCATGACTGGGATGTTAACATACCAAGGTACACAACCTACAGGAGAGACAGGAGGGCAGAAAGGGGAGTAGCTCTCTATGTAGGGGAAGGATAAAAGCAACTGAACAAAAGAGTAAACAGGGAGGAGAGGAGGCACTGTGGGTCACCTTAGAGACTGGAAATGGCACCACAATCCACACGGGGTTGTATACAGACCTCCATGTCGGGGGAATGGACAAGGATATAATAGAAGGCATACTTAGGATGGCAGAGGAGATACTCTTGATGGGGACCTGAATATGCCAGATGTTAACTGGAGCACCTTTGCTGCACACATCCAAAAGCCGGGTCATTCTTGATGCCCTACAGGTGGCATGCCTCAGACAGCTAGTTTTGAAACCTACTTGTGAGGAGGAATCTTAGACCTCATACTCTCAAATGGGAGAGTGAGAGGATCTCAGATCTAGAAGTGGGTAGCCATTTGGGAACAAGTGACCACCAAACAGTGTGGTTCACGATAAACTCAGCTACAGAGTCAAGCCATACAAAAGTGAGGGTTCTGGACTTCAGGAGGCTGACTTTGGCAAGATGGGAGAGTGCCTTAGAAAAGCACTAGCAGACAGGCTAGAAGAGGTGGAGCAACAATGTGGAAATTTCAAAACTGCTATCACAGTGGCAACAAGCCTTTGTGTGAAGTAATAAATCAAAATTAAAGAAAAGCCACTATGGTTCTCAAAAGAAGTGGCGGTGAAGGTTAGGGAGAAAAAAATAGCATTTAAGAAGTATAAGGAAACACAGAAGGAGCAGGACAGAGAACTCTACCAGTTAAGGCAGAAGGAAGCAGGAGGGCAGTCAGAATAGCAAAGGCCCAAACTGAGGAAAGATAGTCAACTCAGTTAAGAAGGGGATAAAACCTTGTATAGGTATATCAGGAAGCGTAGAAAGACAAAGGGAGGGATAGTGAGGCTGAATAGAATGGATGGTGGGTGGGCAGAGAGTGTCAGTGAAAAAGCAGGGATACTAAATGAATACTTCTGTTCAGTATTCACAAAAGAGGAAGTGGGAGGTGCCTAATCCAATTAACAGAAGCACTCTGGAGAGGTTGATCTCAGTCCTTTCACAGAAGAAAGGGTTCTGAAAGAACTCCTAAAACTGAAAGGTGGACAAAGCAATGGGGCCAGATGGAATTCACTCCAGAATTCTAAAAGAATTAAGTAGAGAACTAGCAACACCACTGACTACCCTTTATAACAAATCATGGGAGGATGGTGTGGTACCTGAGGACTGGAAGAAGGCTGATGAGATTCCCTTCACAAAAGTGGGAGCAAGACAGAGGCAGGAAACTACAGACCTATCAGTTTGACCTCTGTGGTAGGAAAAGTGATGGAATAACTCTGAAGGAAAGAATTGTTGAGTACTAGAGGCCAGTGGGGCACTGGGACCCAAGGCAGCATGGGTTCACAGTGGGAAGGTCATGTCAGACGAATCTAATTGATTTCTTTGACTGGGTGACCAAAGTAGTAGACCAGGGAGGGGCTGTGGACATGGTCTACCTAGACTTTAACAAGGCATTTGACACAGTCCCACACAAAGATTAGTAGTCAAATTAACCAGCCTGGGAGTGGGTCCCAGGGTGGTATCCTAGGTAAAACATTGGCTGAGCAACAGGACACAGAAGGTAATTGTAAATGGAGTCCACTCTGAAGAAAGAGGGGTTACTAGTGGGGTACCACAGGGTTCAGTACTGGGTCCAGTCCTTTTCATGTCTTTATAAGTGACATTGCAGAGGGACTGGAAGGAAAAGTATGCCTCTTTGCAGATGACACAAAGATCTGCAACAGGGTTAATACACAAGGGGGCATGGAAAGGATGAGAAGGGACTTGCAAGGTTGGAGGAATGGTCAGAAGTATGGTATCTTGGATTCAATGCAAAGAAGTGCAAAGTAATGCACCTGGGACACAAAACCCTGGGGAAGATTACACAATGGGGGAGTAGTAACAACAACAAAAATGGAAAGGGACCTGGGGGTAATCATATCAGACGACCTTAAGGTTGGCAAGCAATGTGAGAAGGCAGTAGAGGGGCTGGGGGATACTGGGATGTATAGGGAGAGCATCACCAGCAGAAACAGGAAGTTGTTATCCCCTGTACAGACAGTTGGTGAGACCCCATCTGAGTACTACGTCCAGTTCTGGAGACCCCATCTCCACAAGGACATAGACAGAATGGAGGCAGTTCAGAGGAGGCAACTAAAATGGTGCAGGGTCTGCAAGAGAAGCCATATGAGGAGAGGCAAAGGAGCTTAATATGTATACCCTTGAGGAAAGGAGGGGAGATGATAGAATCGTTTAAGTACCTCAGTGGAATCAACAAAGTCCAAGAGGGTAGCATCTTTCAGAAAAGAGATGTGCAAGAACAAGGGGACACAATTTGAAGATAGAGGAGGGACGGCTCAGGGGCAATGTGAGGAAGTATTTTTTCACAGGGAGGGTGGTGGATGCATGGAACAGCCTTCCTGAGGAGGTTATGGGATCTAAAACTGTTGGAGAATTCAAGAATGCATGGGACAGACATAAGGCAATTGTTGTGGGGGTAGGAAGAAATAGGCTGTTGGTTAAATAGGATCTGCAACTTATCCTCTAGGTGAGAAATGGGCAGACTAGGTGGGCCAAGCGGTCTTATCTGCCGTCAAAGTCTATGTTTCTATGTTTCTATATTTTGTATTACTGATTCTACATTAACTGTCCATAACACTCTTTATTTTGAATGCTTTCTAACTGAACCAGTGGCTGAAAGGACAATCACTGCTATATTTGGTTAGTCCTACTAACCAAACAAGAAAAATGATCACTTTCTGATCTATGCAATATCTGTAAGGAGTCCCTAAGGTAGCTGTGTCCAGACCAAATGGCTAAGTCCAGGACAGATTTACTTGTCCCATTTATATAGGTAAAATTATCAATTTCATCTCTCCTAAGTCTGCCATTTAATGGATACATATCAGATTCCTCCAGCAGATTAATTAGTTTCTTTACATAATTATTTTTTACCATATCTTTGTCTATCTATTATTACTAAGCACTAAAAAACATCAGTCTTAAATACAGAATTATCACAGTATCCATCAAAATCTGTGATTCTAGAATTTAAATCTCCCAATATCAAGATCTCAAAATAAGATGAACCTATCCTGCACTCATGAAGAAGAGCCATTAACCTGTCCCAGACATCTGGTAAACAGAATTTCAATGACTGAGGTGGAATGTAAATATTTAGTAGAAAGATTTTCTGGATATCATTACCCAGTTGCAGGCTAATAATATATCTAGCTACATATTTTAATTTTATGAGATGAAAAACTCCATTTCTGATACATGTAATTAGACCCCGGCTCTTCTTCCAAAGCTACAGAATTTCTCACCTGGAACATGATAATTTTCATATCCATTCAATAAAGTAAAATTCACTTCTGTGTGCCAGGTCTCCTGCAGGCAAGCAATGTCAGAAAATCTAAGTAAATCAATCCAGTCCTTGTCTACCAGTTTATGTTCTAAGCCTGCAACATTTCAAGATATTAATATTGGGGACTTCAGTTCACCTAGGGAGAAAATTACAATTCTGATCTCCAGGTTGAGTCCACTCGTCCTACAACAGAAATTGGAGAACTGGTACTGGTTGTCTCTAGATCACTAAAATTAGATAAAAGCATTGGGGCCCTTTCTTGGGGTTTTATCAAGTCAATCTAAACCTCTATCTAAATGGTCTTTAGAAACATTCTGAGATTCATCCATGTATAAATATTGACCTTGACAGTGATTCACATCATTAGGAGATAGTTCCCAAAAATCTCCTGAGATTTACACAGGTACAGGCCCAAAACATCTAATTTTGGGCTTTTCTCTAATAGGAACTAGCAATCTCCTTGTCCCAGACAAGGATATCTATCTGAGATGAATCAACTTTTCTTATAACCTTTTGATACCCCAGCTGCCTAATTTATTTATTTATTTAAAATTTGATGACCGAGAAAGGCACACTGGCTCATTTCAGGTGTGACCCAGGATGTTCAAAGGTGCTAAACAGGTTGCATAAGGAACCCTGTAGTTTCGTTTATTCTGTGTTTCCGTTCCATATCAAAAGGCTAAGTATCACTGGTTTCTTCTCATCTATTTTCGTACTGCATCCTGTATGAAAATTGCCAATTGGATAAGCAATACAAAAACCCTTCTTCTCAATTCTCTCTCCATTGTACCATATATCATTTGCTACTCTTGGTGATGCAAAATAAATTTCTCTAAAATTTATTCGACCATCTGAGGCATTCCTTACCTCGAGAATATCTGCCTTCAGAATATCAAGGCCCAACTCTTTCTCTAGCAGATTAATTATAAATGTTATAAGGCTCTCCCACACATTGAGGGCTAGCCATTTATTGTATTCTTAAAAATGATAAGGTACCATTAAAATGCCTATCCAAATTGTTAATTTCCTCACAGTGAGTTGGCATCTGGACTACTGGTGTAGTATTTCTTTCTCTTCTTTCTATTCTTTTCCTGGGAGTAGGTAATTTATCCTGACACTTGACCTGCCACTTTTCCACAGAGGGCATTTTAAGATAATTTTGTAACAACTAATTTCATTTTCTAAGTTGGCCAGATGATTTTCTAAATCAATTCTATTGCACTTAATAGGCAAAAAGGCCCCAGGTTTACCCTCATGCAATGCAACTTAGGGTTACAAATTCCATCACCATCACCAACTACTTTCTTACCTGCAACAGGGACATTTTAAAATAGGTTACCCCTATAGAAACAGAATTGGTCTCACCTAAATTCTTATCCAAGGAGATATAGGTTCGCTGTCACTGTTCTTACTTTCCTTTTATTCCTTATTTTCTTCTGTTTTCCCTTTTATATTGGGAAGTGGTGTATCTGGTACAATTAGAGAATTAAAGTCAGGTCTCCCATTCTTCAGACCCATCTCAATTTCAGCTTCCAATCCAGGCTCCATCTCATCCTCAATCCAAATCACTGAATCTGACTGTTTAGGAGGGTTAATCACATCCACTTTTCTTAACACATGATCTAATCTAGCACCATTTATAGCTATATCCTGTCTTGCCATTTATAATCCGTTCTTAAGTAGAATCATCTGTTCCATTAATAAGATATTTGCTGTATACTGTTTTTTAAAGAGAAATCAAATCATTACTAAGGCTACATGGGATATAATCCACAGGAGGCCCCAGATGAAATTTCCCTTGTCCTGCAAGTTCATATCCACTTCAAGTTTTCTCAGCCCATCAATTGTATATTGCAATTGTGAATTAATTAATTGCCAATCATTGCCTGGAACAGCATCATAATCATGATCATTACCATTACAATGATCAATCTCTTCCTCACTAGAAGATTTTAGTGAAGATCTAGATTACTCTTTTGTGTAAAATCTATTGAGAGGTCTAGATAACTATTCTCCTAGAAATAACCTCTAGGCTATCATTTGTACCATAGAATAAAGATAAATCGTTGTAAGTATTTGACATAATCAGGTTATTGGATACATTTAGGTTGATACCAGTCTGTCCTTTACAGTACTCTCCAGGCCTATATCCCTCTCACAATTCTCACCATCTATTGGCACTGCAGAGAGGGGCAGAGAGGTACCCACTCTTACTTTAGGGTAGATGTCCTGTCGTGTTTAGTAGCCCCTAAGGGTAAATTAATAGAGGAAAAAGATCAGTAATCTTAGTCTGAATAGCTCCAGGCTTCTTTTTTCCTCCTTTGGCTGGAATATTTGCAGTGGGATTACAATTCTACAGGAGAGATTTCTCACAATTCTGTCTCATTTGTTTTCTTGTAACAACTATTTTGCTCACTTATCAGAAGAACAAAATAAACTCCAAATTATACAATTTTACACAAAGACCCAAATATAACAGCATATGTAAAAGAGAGTCTCTAGTCTCTTGTTTTTGTTAAGAACTGGAGTTTTGATCATGATGATACCATCAATATGCTGTCTGCTTGGTAAATATTCAGATTAAACTAAAGTCTGCCCATACATTCAAAAGCCAAAGGGCATTTAAATGGATCTAGGCCAGCAAAATCCTGAGTTTCTTTATAGCACTGGTACACATTCAGGGATGGCGCACCAATATTAACTCCCTTTTACAAATCGTGCAATTATTTCAGTCTTAGCCTCAACCTTAGCAAATTTCTTTTAAAAGCTTTGAATCATTCTGGATCTCTTGCATCCAGATGTAAGTCTTCTCCAACCCAGTTCTTAAAATGTTCATAAAGGACCGATGGCTTGCTTGTTCCACAACTAAGAAATCCAAAGTGCAAAGTGCAAGTCTTTTTAAAAGCAAAGTCAGGATTGGTCTTCACTGATATACAAATATAATATGATTCAGTCTAAACGTTACAAGCCTTAAAACTACTAAAAACACTCACCAAATTTCTAAAAGTGTTAATAATTAAGCAGATTTAGCTCAATATCTAGCTACAGTACACTAACAGTTCTCTTTATTTAATGAAAAAATCTGAATAAACTTACTTATATTACAGTGACAAGCGGCTTGGTAGATTTATATGTTCGAAGACCCTGAGTACAGCAAACAAGGACTGAATTTTAGGTAATTTACCAGACGAGGTTACAGCCTGTAAAGCTGTAATTTTTCAAAACAATGGACTGGTACCTAACGGTCACTTGCAGGGTCATAGTTGGTATCAGCTTAGTAGCAGAAAAGTGTTATCTTGCAGTATTGTTAATTTAGGCTAGAATGGCAAATAACCCTAAAATTGGAACATAATTCAAGGCTATTGTATAAGGTGTAGTAGCCCAAAGGTATACAGCTAAATTACTGTTGCTACTGCACTCTTGTTCTAAACAATGCCACGCATGCTCAGTAAATACACTGGCAGTTGGTCTAAACTGATTATCCAATTGGTAGTAGTCAGGGACTCGTTAATTACTATAAGCTTTGTTTAATCTTTTGCCGCTTAATCAATTAAACACTTAACCGTTAAGCTATTTGGCTAATTAGCCATTTAGCCATTTTGTGTTCAGCTAAAAGACAGGAGAACACCTGACTAATTTTCTAATGAATGGTTATAGATGGTTAGGTGTTATTTGACACTTAGCCCTTCAATAACTGCCTTACTACCTCACTAACCTTCTACTTAGTTGTTTAAACCAGTAAAGAGCATCTAATTAATTTGTATGGGTAATAGCTATTCTTTGTATCACTGTCCTGGATAAGAGATACAATGAACCAGTGATATTTTGTCAGTTGCTTATTTAAAAAGTTTTGGTATGCTGTTAGAGCTATTAAAGCTCACAAAATAACAAAATAACAGAAAATAAAATAGGATAAAACAGTTAAAAGTGAGTAAAACAAATGAAATAAAGTTTAAATCATAAACTTTTGCCAAATAGAAAAGTAAGCAACCCTGCACAAACAAACAAACTGGCTCTAATGTGAATATTAATCGTGTAGCTGCCCACTAGAAATATCTGGGCCAGAGACTAATAGATTTTCCACAAATTCCAAAATTTAAGTCAGTAGTTTTAGGTAATGTTCTCCAATCTCCAGATTACAGCTTCAATTCCTTTAGTGTAAGTCTATAAGTCTATAGGTCTGTACAGCTTATTCTCAGCTGAAATTTTTCTGCCATCCGGTCAAGGTTTGAACCTTTCAAAGGTTTCCTCGGCTTCCTTTGCCCAGTCACCACTTTCAGCTTTCCTCCTAAAAGAAGCAGAGAAACACCTAACTGGGGAGGCAACAATGCCTTCACACAAGATAGATTGGTTAGCTGTCATTCATGACATAGATGACATACTTTTTAAAGTAGAAATTTTGCTGACCTGTTTCCTCTCTCCTCCACAGCGTGATAGCATTCAGTTCAGCACAGCACAAACAACCGGAAATCCTATCAGTGATCAGACCTATGAGAACAGTGGAATTTCTTCACTTCTGCAGTTGCAGCTGAACTTGTGCTGCCAGCTGCAGTGTGAGCTGTGAGCCACCCTTTTCCCCTGGTGTCTAGTGGCACCCCCAACCCTCAATCACTCTCTATATAAAAAATTAAATGTATTCCCTGCACACCCTCAGCTGTCCCTGATTTTCAGGGATGCCCTCATTGCCTCAGAAATGTCCTTGCCCCTCCTGAAATTGACATTCCTGTCACTAAAGTGTAGTGATTTAAAGTATAAAATAATGATAGACTTAAGTGTTGCAATCCAGTTCTCTAGTAACACAAGCTTGTCATATTGAGTATCACATTGCAGGAGGCTTCTTTACCTGATAGTACCATTTTTAAGATTTGTCCTCAATTTTGGTAATCTGTCCCTGATTTTGTGAAGGTCTGTCCCTGGTTTGCACTGCATGGCATTGAGAGTTATGATTCCCTGGTGTGTGGCACCTAGAGGGAGGTTCAATGTGTTTTAGGTTTCTAGTTCAGTTCGGGTTTGGCAGGTATAGTTCGAGTTCTGTTCAGTTTGATCTGATAAGTAGAAGTTTGGGTTGGAGTTCAGTTCAGTTAGAGTATTTTTGTGTAATTTATCAGATTGCGTTTGAATTCTAATGAATTCCCCTACTGCCTCCATGTGGGTATTCCTCATCACACATGGTCTGGGTTCACATTCAGTTTCATTTTTTTTTAGGGTTCAAGTTCGGTTCAGATCAGGTGAAAATCGTAGAGTTTTGGTTTGGTTTGGGTTTGGTTCATGGATGAACCCTGGCTCTAGTGGCATCCACCATCCATCGATCACTGTCCCATCTCTGTCTATATAAATATATCTATTCCTGGTGCTTAGTGGTGCCCCAACCCGCTGATTGGTGTCCTCAACTCCCTATATATAAATATATCTATATGTATCCCTGGTGTCTAGTGGCACCCCACCCACCAATCACTGTCCTCAACTCCTCATAACTAAATATATATATATATATAGATATATATATATATCTATATATATATTTATATATATTCCCTGGTGTCTAGTGGCACCCCCCACCTCAAATGCCATTCTGGCTTTCCCTGGTGAAGTGGCACATCACACCCACTGATCACCGTTCCGGCTTTCCTTGGCCCTCTTGTGGCAGCCCCACCCTCTCATTGCAGGCAATTCTGATGTAAAAGAAACTGTCCCTCCATGGCTTTTTTCAAATTTGTATAATAAATAAATGACCACTCTCCGATCAGCCCCACCCCAACTGCAACTCAGCCCCCACCACCCACACACCCCAGTACACCTGCAACACACACACCCTCACTCACCTGAGCGGATCTCAGGTTTGAGATCCACTCTTCAATTGAAGACACATCTTGTTGCAGGAACCAGCGACTGCAATATGAGAAACTAAGGTCAATGCGGTTCAATGTATTTCAATGGGGGTTTCAACTTTGGTGCATAACTTTGCCATTTTTCAACATTATGACCCCAAAATTTCAACATGGTCTTTTGAGGGCGCCTCTACATGAACAATATGACTGTCATTGTAACTCCCACCCAAAGGTGATTTCACAGCTGTTTGGTGAATTCACCTTTGGGTAGTATTGACATTTTTTCTGCCCTTGTCCATGAGGTGGGGGTCATAAGACCACTATGTTGACAATTTGGGGTCAAAATGTAAAAATGGCAACATTATGACCAATTGTTGCAATTTCACTATACATGCTCATAACTTTGAAAATGGTACATGTTTGACCATATTTGCAACATAGTCGTTTTATTACCCACCTTATGAATGTCACAGATGACATTTTCAAATCCTAGCCAAAATGTGTTTTCCATCTGTAGCATGGAATGGCAATGCAGTTGTTCAAAATTACGTTTTGGTGAGGATTCTGAAATTTTCTGTACCAGGTACATGAGGTGGGGTAATAAGTAGAGATGTTGCAAAATTTATTTTGCTGGTGAAATGGCCATGAAATTGGCAATTTCAACACATGAAATATTTTGTGAAATTGTGGCAAAATTGTGAAATTTCACCTGTAATTTCACCCACATCAGCATATGCCCATCCTGTAATTTATACCCCTGTCTGATGTCTAGTGGTCCCCCAGCCAATCACCAGCCACATTCAAATCAAGAACCCTCCCCAGTCACCGTGAGCCCCAGCCCCAATCCTTGGAAAAAAACACACCAATCCCTCCCTGTCCCTGGTGTATAGTGGATCCCCAAGCCAATCACAGGCTGAATTCAAATCAGAGTCCCCCACAATCACCCTGAGCCCTGTCCCCAATCTTTGGGAAAAATCCCTCCCTTTCCCTGGTGTTTAGTGGACCACCACCCTGTCTTAAGACAAAGCCCACGCTCTCCCCAGAACCCTGACAACACACACCTTCATTGAGACTCAGACTGGCTGCTGGTCATGGAGTTGAGTAGAGGCTATCCTGGTAGCCTGAATAGGGTACTGGAGATGAGATGAACTTTGACTTAAGACAGTGTGGGAGATCACAACCTCAGGGCAGGGAGGGATGACCCTTCTTCCCAAAGATTGGGGCTGGGGCTCAGGTGACTGTGGGTTCTTGATTTGAATTTGGCCAGTGCATTAACAGAGTTTTTTTCAAGAATATATATTATATGGCTGCGTTGAAGCCCCATGATAGGGTTGAAAGGACAGTTTTATGTTAAACTCGAAATTTTGCATTTTAATAACTTTGCAACTGTTCAACCATTTTGTATGAAATTTTTCATGCTCCATTAGGGACCAGGATCTCTTGATGTGGCAAGAATCATTCGGTCAGATGCACAGTTGTGGAGATACGGAGTATAAATTAGTGTGCAATTTACCAAGTTTTGGCAGTTTCTTTGTCACTCCACAGCACAGAAGCAGTTTGGAATTTTGGTCTGAAATTTGCAGGGTAGAAAAGGCTTGCCTCACAGATGTACCTTTTCAGGTTTGGTGAAAGAATATTGATTCAGTCCAGTTTTATAAGGATTTGGAAATTCAGGTTCTGAGCATGCACAATAGCATTCTCTGTTAGATGTGCCACTCGAAAATGAATCCTTTTTGCAAATGGGTAATCTTGTTTGCAAATGGGTCATCCTGTGTCACAAATGAAATCTTTTTCAGTCTGCCGCCATTTTATTTTCAGTTAGCATGGGAAGCAAAATTAAATAAAAAATGATATGTTTAGTAGAAACCAACACATGTGTTCTGCTAATCAGGACATGTTTCATCTGATTCTGGTGTTAATTTTGGAAAAATGAATTGGAAATGTGATTTTTTCTCAACATTTGAAACACTCTTCTACGTGTTTTCGTGCTCAGGAATCCTTTTTGCGATTTGTGAAAAAACAACATGAAAAGGATCCTGTTTCTCAAATTTGTAAAAAATGGTTCCTGTTTTGCAAATTTGTGGAAAAAGAACATGCAAAGGATTATAACACAGCTGTTTTTGTCAATCCACAGTAAAGAAACAGTTTGGAATTTTGGTCTCAAATTTTCAAGGTAAAAGGCTTGCCTGACAGAGGATCCTTTTGCTGGTTTGGCGAACATATATTAATTTATTCTGGAGTGACACAGGTTTGAAATTTTGCTTAATTTTCCATAGGATAACATTGTAATGTGAGGTGTTTCTTTGGCGCTGCACACAACATAAACACTTTTCAATTTTTATCACATATACACATATGAAGAGGAGCAAAGGGCCCAGAGGGCCATGCACTCCTACATGCATGTAAGGATATGAGTATGGAGGGATTGGAGTGCAGTTCCCACAGCCAGATAAGGATACCATTGTAGTATCTTAAAAAGTAAAGAAATTCATTGCAAAAACTTAATTAATGCACTAGTTAGGTTAAAGTGACAAAGGCAGGGAAATATGGTGTTAGGGTTTCCAACCATAACACCCAACCACTGCAGGCAGCAACAAATGTGGGTGTGCCTTGGGTTATCAACCCCAACATGCACCCATTCTCATATACTGCACCCATCTCAGCCTACTTACACATGGAATAGATTGAGCATTAGGGTTGGCAACCTCAAGGCATACCCCATACCTGTTGCTGCCTGCAGTATGTGGGTGGGGTGTGAGGTTGAAACACTAACATCACATTTGCCTACTTTTGTCACTTTAACCATAACTAGTGCATTAATGACTTTTTGCAATGAACATATTGTATATAGATGTAGATACAGATATAGATGGATAGAGATATATAGATATAGATATACATCAAATATGTTTGGGCCCTTGTCCTCATTGAAAAGCCATCATTTATTTCTACATATACAGGTATGATAGCAGCCAATTAACATATATGACAACAAAATCCAGTGAGCCAATTAGCATATGTGATACCAACACCATCCATAACTAATAGTAATTAATTAATGTTAAGTAATTACAGCATTCTATAACATTGTAATTAACACTCTATTACATGGGTGGACAAAATATATACATGTTATTACAGAACTATTAACATGTGTAATAACCACCTTAAAACATGTGTAACAACAACCTACTAACCACCCACATTACAGCCCTAACACACTCTCTAACAACAGCCCCTGGAAAAACAGCTTCCCCTCAAAATCAATACAAACCAGCTTTACTGCTTCCTCCATATCACTTAGGGTTAAATGAGCTCATAAAGACCACTTGCCCTTTGGGTTTATATTTATAGTATGTTGGCCCATCAATGTACTATTTCCTCATACACCACACATTGACATAATTTATGGTATACATACATACATATATATATATATATATATATATATATATATATTCATGGCAAAATAAAAACTCTGTTTAATGCATCAGTTAGGGTTGCTCCACACAACAAATAAGAAAGAAGTTGGTGTTAGGGTTGCCACCCTTGCACGCCCACCCCACATCCACCAACAGGTATCAGCGTGCATTGGGGTTGTCAGCTCTAACACTCACCTCATTCCATGTGTAAATAAGCTGAGGTGCTGCAATATAGGAGAATGGGGTGAGAGTTCGCCCAACGATCCCAACACATCCCGATGCCTTTTGGTGGGTTCAGGGTGGGCATGGGGTGCAGGGATGGCAACATCAAATTTCCTTGCTTTTGTCACTGTGGAACAACCCTAACTGATGTATTAAACAGAGTTTTCCATGAATTTCCCTTCTTTTGAGAATGTGCACTATAAATAGTGAATGGTATGTGGTGGGGGCCGTGGAGGCCCTTCAGGCCCCACGCTCCCACCATGCTTCCCATTTATGCTTAATAACCCCAACAGTAATGGTAACACTAACAGTACAGTAATGGTAATGGTAATCCTAATGGGAACGTTAACGCTAACAGTGACGCCAACGCTAACAGTAATGGTAAGAGTAATGAGAACAGTAAGGGTAATGGAAACGCACATGCAAATGGTAATGATAATGCAAATGGTAACTGTAATGCTAATGAAAGTGGAAACAGTGACGCCAATGGTGACATAAAAGGAAACAGTAATGCAAATGGTAATGCAAACACAAGTGTAAAAGCAAATGGAAACGGTGACACAAACAGTAATGGAAATGCAGCGTAAACTTGAACACAAACATAGATGGTAATGCAAACAGCAACAACAATGCAAATGTAATGGTAATGCAAACAGAAAGCAAATGCAAGTGCAAATACAAACGCAATTGGTAATGCATACAGTGACACAAACAAAAACATTAATGAAAACACAAACGGTATCGGTATGCATGAAATGGTAACGCCAACAGTGACGCTAAAGGAAACAGTAACGCTAATGGTTATGCAAATATAAGTGCAAACAAAATGGTAATGCACATGGTGCTGCAGACGCAAACAATAATGCAAAGTGGTAGTGAAATGCAAGTGCAAACATAAACGCAAACACTAGTGGTGGGAGCTCAGGCAGTGGCGATTGTGGCACAGGTAGAGTACTGAGCGGTGGTGGCAGTGGTGGCACAGGGAGCAATGATGCAGGCAGTGGGCGCGGGCGCAGTGCAGGCACAGAGTGGTGATGCCAGGTGGTGGCAAGGAAGTGTGGGCGGTGATGATGGCACGGAGTGGAGTACAGGTACAAATCGGTAATGGCAGTAGCAGCAGGTGGCCGCAGGAGCAGTAACACAGAGCACAGGCGAAAGTGCAGGCATAGTGGTGTTGATGCACGGTGAGGCATGGCAGATGCAAGCGAAATGGTAGCGAATGCAAACAGTAGTACAAGCGGTGATGGTGACTGGCGAGACGGTGATAGAGTGCGCACACAGGTGGTGGCGAGGCACAGGCGGTGACAGTGACACTGGAGTGCAGGTGGAGCAGTGGCGGTTAGTGGTGTTGGCAGGAGTGAAAGAGTACATAAGTGGTGATGCCAAGCAAGCACAAAGCAGAGCAGGGAAGTGGTGGCATGAGAACACAGGGCGCAGACATGGAACCAGAGCACAGGATGGGTGAGTACTTGAGATGAGGCCGGTGGAAAGGCAGACAGTTAGGGGTGGCACAGGCAGGTGCTGGCGCGTTGCAGTACAGATGCAGGTGGTGGCTGCGTGGTGCAGGTGGAGATGATGATGCAGGTGGTGATAGAGGAAGGTAGAGCATGGTGCAGCCAGAGTAGCACAGGTGGTGAGCAGAGCACAAGCGAGATGGTGGCACAAGCGCCAGGTGGTGTGGCAGCAGCAGTGGTGGTGGACGAGAGCAGTGAGTACCAGAGTGCCAACAAGGAAATGCAAGTGCCAACACAAGCGCTAACAGTAATGGAACTGCAAGCGGAATGATAATGCAAGCAATGTGAAAACACAAATGGTAATGGTAGCAGCAAGTAAATCCAAACACAAACCGTAACACACATGGTGATGCAAGCGGAAATGCTAATGAATATGGTAACAGAACGCAAACAGTAATGCAAAATGAAACAGTAACATAAATGGTAATGCAAACACAAATGCAAACACAAACATAACACACATGGTGACACAAACAGAAACTCTAATGCAAATGGTAATGGAAATGCAAGCAGAAGTGTAAACACATACGCTAACAGTAACAGTAATACAAAGCACACACTTTGTGTTAGAAAGAGGTGCATCCAGAAGCACAGGAATACAAAGAATGTGGGCATAATAGTGGCCCTCTGACAAAAAAAGCACTTGGAATACTAAATTGCTTATATCTCAGGAACTGTATGATGTAGAAAAAATAAAATCTCATATATATATATATATATATATAAAATAGTGCACAGTAGTGGCACTATAGTTAGAGTTGAGTACCCATTTAAGGTTAAAGTGTGAAATTTTGCATCTTAATAACTTTGCCACTGTATGACAGATTTACCTGAAATTTGGCAGGCATGGAGCAGTACCATTGATCTCTGGATCTGCCAAGTTTCGTAATGGTCAGATATACAGTTGCGGAGTTATAAAGCAACATTCTGTAGCACATTTATGCTTTTTGTGCATTCTTTGCTCACACCTAAAGGTGGCATGGTTTGTGCGACTGGTCTAAAAACTTCAGAGAACATGCAGCCTGGGTCCCGATGTGCCTTTCAAAGATTTCTTGAAAAAATATTAAATGGTTCAAAAGTTATTCAAAAAGCAAGTTTCACATTACAGTCAATGGGAAAAGTTAACAAAAAGTTCAACAGTGTTGCAAATGCAGTTTTAGTGTGCAAAATGACCCCTGTAGTCATGAGTCAGCCATTTTTTCAGTCAGTGATCACAGAAATGCTTGGCATTTAAATTTGGGACACTCTAGGGACAGAATTCTTTTTGTGTTCACCTAGTCAGACCCTGAGGATGTTAGCCATATCTTTTTGGGGGTTAAACACCCCATAAAAATGTTTTTGAAATTTTGTAAACTGTAGTGTCACACTTGCAACAGTTTCATAATTTTTTTGAAAGTGTCTTGATTTGCGACACTACTTTGCGACACTATGGCCAAAATAACAGGAATTATTTGCCACCCTGCTGCAAAAGAATGGTTTGGACTTTTGGCCTGAAATTTGGAGAGAGAAAGCCAACATCCCACAGATGTGCAGTTTGATTACAAAATATTACAGGGATGCAAAGTTACGGTACTCTGAAGTTGACACTTTTCCCATAGACTAACATTACAGCATCCGCTGCACCTTTCTGGGCCTGTATCTCGGAACTGCTTAGAGATACAGACTTTCGATGGAAAAATACTAAGTGCAAAACTAGCCAAGAAAGTCATAATTTATATGAAATTTTAATTATTTTCTACATCATACAGTTCCAGAGATATAAGCAATTTGGTATTCCAAGTGCTCATTTTCTGCTCCGAGGCCCATTGTTATCCATACATTCTTTGCATTCACTGTGTTTCTCCATGCAGCTGTTGGTGAAAAAAGGTGTACTATTATTACTGTCACAGTTAGCATTCCACTTGCGTTTACATAACTGTTTGCATTAGCATTCCCGTCTCATGCGCATTGTGTACATTACCCTTTGCATTTGCTTGCGCTTGCATTTGTGTTACTGTTACCATTTGTGTTTCCATTACTATTTCTGCTTGCATTTAGTTTTGCATCACTGTGTGCATTATCATTTGCATTTGCATATGCGCTTCCATTTGCATTTGCATATCCTTTAGCATCATCGTTGCTGTTGTTGTGAGCATTTGCATTTCCTATTGTACGTACCATGTCCGTGTGCATTACCATTTGTGTTTCCATACGCTTGCATTGCGTTTCCATTTACGTTACCTTTCCTGTGTACACCACGTGTGAATTACCCCGTGTTTTGTTTGTGCTTGCATTGCATTACTGTTAACATTTGTGTTATCATTACTGTTTTTGTTTGCATTTCGTTTTGTGTCACCGTGTGCATTACCATTTGCGTTTGCGTACACTTCCTTTTGCATTTCCTTTGGCGTCATCGTTGATGTTTACCATTAGCATTTGCATTTCCTATTGTGAATACGGTGATAGTGCACATTACCATTTGCATTTCCATCGTGCGTTGCATTTGCATTTCCATTTGCATTACTGTTCCCGCTACGCCACCATGTGCATTAACCTTTGCATTTTCATTTGCACTTGGATTTGCATAACTGTTAACATTGCATTTCCATTACTGTTTTGTTTGTATCTCCTTTTGCTTCACTGTGTGCATTTCAGTTGTGTTTGATACGCACTTCCATTTCGCTTCTGTTTGTGTTTCCTTTGGTGTCATCATTGCAGTTACTGTGTCTGTGTTTCCAGTTATGTTACTGTACCTGTGTGCATTATGATTTGTGTTTCTGTACACACTTGCTTTTGCATTTCTGTTTTCATTAAAGTCTGTGCTTGTGTTTGTATTACCGTTTGCATTATCATTTACATTTGCGTCACCATGTGCATTAGCCTTTGCGCTTGCATTGCCATTACATCACTATTTATAGTGCACATTCTCAATAAGAAGGAAATTCATGGCAAAAACTCTGTTTAATGCATCAGTAAGGGTTGTTCCACAGTGGCAAAAGTGAGGAAATTCAATGTTAGGGCTCCACCCCACTTGCACCCACACCCACCCCACCAGCAGGCATTGGGGTTTGCGTTGAGGTCATCAGTCCTAACTCTCACCCAATTCTCCTACACTGCACCACCTCAGCTTGTTTGCACATGGGATGGGCTGAGAGTTAGGATCAACAACTCAATGCCACCCTGATGCACTGTTGGTGGGGTGGGGTGGGGTGCAGGGGTGGGAACCCTAACATCAAATTTCATCACTTTTTCATTGTGGAACAACCTAACTGATGCATTAAACATAGTTTCTTTGCCATGATATATATATATATATATATATATGTATATATTCTTGGCGAAATACTGTGTTTAATGCATCAGTTAGGGTTGTTCCACAGTGACAAAGTGAGGAAATTCAGTGTTAGGGTTGCCACCCTTGTACCCCATGCCCACCCTGGCTCCACCAACAGGCATTGGGGTGTGTGTTGGGGTTGTCGGCCCTAACTCTCACCCTATTCCACATGTAAATAAGCTGAGGTGGTGCCATATGGAGTGCAAGGTGGCAACCCTAACACCAAATTTTTCCCTTTGTCACTGTGGAACAACCCTAACTGATGCATTAAATGGATTTTTTTTGCCATGAATTTCCTTCTTTTTGAGAATGTGCAATATAAATAGTAATGGAATGTGGTGGTGGGGCGCTGGGGCCCAAAGAGCCCGTGTTCCCACTGTGCTGCCCATGTCTGTGTAATAACCATAGCAGTAACACTAATGCTAACAGTAACGTGGTAAAGATGAGTGAAATGCAAATGCTAATGTGTAAGTATTACAGCAACAGAAACATGAATGCAAATGCAAGCTCTAACTGTTATAGTAATGCAAACGGAAATGCAAATGCAAGTGGTAATGCAAATGGTATCATACGCAAATGGCAATGGTAATGGAGACACAAATGAAAATCGCGAAAGTCAACGGTAATGGTAACAGTAAATGTAACCGAAATGCTAACAGTCATAGTAAACGTGATGCAAACATAAATAGAAACAGAAATCATAACAGAAATGGAAGTGGAAATGCAAACCGTAATGCATCAGTGAGGAAATGCAAATATAAACACAAATGGTAATGCAAATGGAAACAGTAACAGCAAGCTGATGTAAAGGCAACAGTAGTGAAAAGTCTGTATCCCACTTAGTTTCCAAGATAATGGCACAAAGGAGATGTGATCCAACAGTAGTGAAAACTCTGTCTCACTTTGTTTTCAAGATAACAGCACAAGGTGATCTGAACCAACAGTAGTGAAAAGTCTGTATCTCAAGCCGTTTTCGAGATAACGGCACATAGGTGATATGTGAGTCAACAGTAGCAAAAGTCTGTATCTCGCTTCATTTTGAGATTACTGACAAAGGTGATGTGATTCAACAGTAGCAACAAGTCTGTATCTCACTTCGTTTCTGTGATAACAGCATAAAGGTGATGTGAGTCAACAGTAGCAAAAGTCTGTATCTTGCTTCGTTTCTGAGGTAACAGCACAAAGGTGATGTGAGCCAACAGTAGCAAAAAGTCTGTGTCTCACTTTGTTTCTGAGATAATGGCACAAAGGCTAATGTGACCAAACCACTGAAAGCAAAACAAAATGGTTATATTACATGCACGCTGAAAATAGAAAATAGAGTTAAAATCTACGTTTCGACCTTAGGTCTTCTTCAGGAAATATCAAAAGAAAAAAAACAAGTTAGTGTAGAGGAGAGGTAAAATGAGAGATATATATGTGGAGAAAGAAGAAAGGGAGGCTAAGGAGAAGAAGTGATAAATGGTAAGATTAAGAAGAATCTGAGAAACAAAAAGGTGATGATGGGAAAGATAAAGCATAATGGGAGAGAAAGAGCTGGGGAAGTTCCCAGGTGGAGACTAATTAACAGGGCCTTGTAAGAAGGCTGAAAGGTGACAAATGTGTGGGAAGGAGACAAAAATGGAGACATGTGGTGAAAATGAAAATAAATGAGTACAAAAACAAATTGACTTTAGGGAAAAAGGGATGGCTGAAAGATGTTAGTGGAAAATAGGTCTATCATTTAAACCAGAGGGCTTCTGTCAGCCAAAGCGGATGATCAGCTTGGCTTCCATGTTTTTCTATGGTCAGGATCCGGAAGCCCGCTGAAGGACACAAACAGAAAGGTCATTGACATTTGTGGTCCCTGGAGATAAGTGGGATAAAACTGGTTTAGCAGTGTCACCATTCCTGACTGCTCTGTAATGTTCCTAAACGGTCAGCAAGACCCTACCAGTTTCTCTGATGTAAATAGCTGAACACTTCCTACAAAGAATACAATACACCACATTAGTGGAGGTGCATGAGAACTCCTTGGTGATGTGAAAACACCTGTAGGCCCCGAATCTCAGTCACACTGGAAATAAATTTGCAGGTGTAGCAGCGAGCCCTGTTGCAAGGTTTGGTACCTGGGGGAAGAACTGTTAGGAGTGGGTAGGCTGCTTTTAACTAGGAGATTCCGTAGGTTAGGTGGCAGCGGTAGGAGGCAATAGGTGGTTCTGTAAAGGAAGCACCAATGTTAGGATCAGTTTGCAAAATGGGAAAGTTACTGGTGATGATCCTGTGAAGAGAAGGTGTGCTCTGATGGAAAGGAAGAACTAGTGGAATTCGTTGTTGTTCTTGTGTGACAGTATCCTCCCGCGGGGTCAAGGTTACGGGCATGTTACTGACCGGAGAGTGCTCTGTCCACTGTGCTTTTAGGGTATCCCTGTTGATAAAAAACTATGCATTATTTGGGTCTGCTCAGCAAAATCATCCTCTTCACTGCATAACCTGTGAAGTCTAAGAAACTGTGAATAAGGCAGGCCATTCTTGACATGTTTAGGATGGAAGGAGCTATGGAGGAGGAAACTGTGAGAGTCAGTGGGTTTGTAATACACTGATGTCTTCAGACCAGTGTTCTGGACTGAGAGCTGGATATCCAGAAAAGGCAGTGTAGAAGAGGATACTTCAACAGTGTACTGAAGGGAAGGATGGGCCGTGGTGAACTTGTCAAGGAAGACTTGGAGGGTCTCCCTGGAGCAGGAGGTGGCCCCCACACAGTCATCAATGTAGCATTTGTAGAGTTCAAGCACAGTCCCTGTAAATGAGAGAAAATCGTTCCTCCACCCAACCCACAAACAGATTAGCAAAGCTGGGACCCATCTTGGTACCCATGGCAACTCCACTGACCTGCTGAAAAAACTATTATTAAAAGAAAAGCATTAAGTGTAAGAACCAGTTCTGCCAGATGAGTTAGTGTGTGTGTGGGTGGCTGCTGGACTTCCCGCTTGTTCAGAAATGCTGCAAAGCTGTCAGACCATCATCATGGGGATCACTGTAAAGAGATTTGATGTCCATGGTGAAGATGAGCTGATGAGAGTCACTGAATCTGAACCTGTCAAATAACTGGAGAGCATGGTTAGTGTCTTTAACATAGGAGGGTAGGGACTCAACAAGGGGTCTCATGAGGCCATCCAAAAATGCGGAGATGTGGGATGTGGGGCAGGAGCAGGCAGACACTATGGGACGACCCGGGTTACCTGTTTTGTGGATTTTGGGAAGAAGATAAACCTGGATGTCTGGGGATGCTGAACTATGAGTCTTTTAGCAGAAGCAGGGAGCTCATTGTTTTCAATAGCAGAGGTGATGGTGGTGGTGACCTCCGTCTGATAGTGAGCAGTGGGGTCCTGTGGAAGAGAAGAATAAAACCTGGTGTCAGAGAGTTGCTGTGTGGCTTCCGTGATGTATAGCTCCTTTGCCAGACCACAACAGCACCTCCCTTATCAGCTGGCTTAATAACAATGTCATTCCTACATTGTAGAGATCTGAGGGCTGCAAGCTCACCAGGTGTCAGGTTGGAATGGTTGTGCCTGCAATGAAGATTAAAGTTAGTGGTGTTTTCCATGCATTGGTTAACAAAATAATCAACAGCAGGTATCGTCCTGGAGGGGTGTCCATGCACTTCGCTGGGATTGATGTCATTGATAGTTCTGGTGATACTGTCATCATCTGTGGGAAGAGGAGTCATATTAGAAAATGAGCTGCAAGGCGTACTCTACGATAGAAGCACTGCAGATCAACTTGAACCTGGGGTGCATCAAGATATCTGGGTGTGGGCACAAAGAGAGACCTTTGCTAAGGAGTGATTGCTCATCTTGTGTCAGGGAAGGTCTGTAGGAATACAAAATACCAAATTGTTAGGTTGTGTCTGACTCGAGGGCTCATGTTGGTTGTTGATATGCTGGGTGAGAGACTGGAGTTTGCAGATTTGGTATCCTTGAGAAACTGAAAGAGAGTGGAGTTAAGGTTTTGGATGCAGTGCTTAATAAAAGGAAGGTTATGTGGAGCCGTTCGCTGCAGGAAATCGAGCACTCTCCGGGTCAGTAACATGCCCGTAACCTTGACCCCACGAGGAGGGATACTGTCACACAAGAACAACAACGAATTCCACTAGTTCTTCCTTTCCATCAGAGCACACCTTCTCTTCACAGGATCATCACTAGTAACTTTCCCATTTTCAAACTGACCCTAACATTGGTGCTTCCTTTACAGAACCACCTATTGCCTCCTACCGCCGGCCACCTAACCGCGGAATCTCCTAGTTAAAAGCAGCCTACCCACTCCTAACAGTTCTTCCTCCAGGTACCAAACCTTGCAACAGGGCTCGCTGCTACACCTGCAAATTTATTTCCAGTGTGACTGAGATTCGGGGCCTACAGGTGTTTTTCACTTCACCAAGGAGTTCTCATGCACCTCCACTAATGTGGTGTATTGTATTCTTTGCAGGAAGTGTTCAGCTATTTACATCGGAGAAACTGGTAGGCGCCTTGCTGACCATTGCAGGGAACATTACAGAGCAGTCAGGAATGGTGAAACTGCTAAACCCATTGTATCCCACTTTATCTCCAGGGACCACAATGTCAATGACCTTTCTGTTTGTGTCCTTCAGCAGGGTTTCCGGGATCCTGACCATAGAAAAACATGGAAGCCAAGCTGATCAGCCGCTGGCTCCCAGCAGCTCTCTGGTTTAAATGATAGACTTATTTTCCACTAACATCTTCAGCCACCCCTTTTTTCCTAAAGTCAATTTGTTTTGTACTCATTTATTTTTCATTTTCACCATATTTCTCCATTTCTGTCTCCTTCCCACACATTTGTCACCTTTCAGCCTTCTTACAAGGCCCTGTTAATTAGTCTCCACCTGAGAACTTCCCAGCTCTTTCTCTCCCATTATGCTTTATCTTTCCCATCATCACCTTTTGTTTCTCAGATTCTCTCTTAATCTTGCCATTTATCACTTCTTCTCCTTAGCCTCCCCTTCTTCTTTCTCCACATATATCTCTCATTTTCCTCTCCTCTACACTAACTTGTTTTTTCTTTTTAGATATTTCCTGAAGAAGGCCTAAAGTCGAAACGTAGATTTTAACTCTATTTTCTATTTTCAGCATGCATTTAATATAACCATTTTGTTTTGCTTTTAGACCACATGTGACAGCGCCTTGTTTTGTTTTTACAAACCAGTGAAAGGCACCTCCATACCACTAGGCTACCAATGCTATCAATTTCAAGCCACTAGCACCATGCATAATGCTATGCACAAAACGATAAGTGTGTTATGCAGTATCTCTGCAGTGAATTATTTTCCAACACATAAACAGCATAATTCACATCTCCAGGACATCCACAAAACCATCCACATTTCATGTGAAAAGACCAAACCATTCCAGAGATAATACATTTTAAAGTTTGAGCACCTTTAAGAAGTCTTCCACCACAAAGTGTCAGAAATCGCGCCAAAAATGCAGTAAATGATGGAACTCACAGCCGAAAAATCTCTGACTGTGAAGGGTGGCAACTTCAAATGCATATAACTCTGAAACGGAACAACATTTTTTCACCAAACAAAAACTGGCATGTTCCTTGAAGAAAGGGCTTTCTATTTGCCAAGTGTCAGACCAATCGTCACACAAAACAGTGCAGAAAAATATCAAAACAGAATGTTTTGCACTGCACCACAAAAACAGTATGTACCAGTGAAATAAAACTGGTAAATAAATAGATGCACCATTTCACTCCATGTATACCAAATCTTATCCAAATCTCTTCAACAGTTGCAGAGCAGCACAAGCGTAAGACTTCACACAAGTGGTGAAAATACATTTTGGGCACTTCATTCTGCAAAAACATATGCAGATGTCAAATGAAAATTGGTAAATGCACAAAGGTACCATAGTAGAGCAAGTATTACAAATGTCACAGATATGCATTGAAATGCAAATGTTAACACAAATGAAAACAGTTATGCAGCCGGTAGTGTAAACACATACGTAACGTTAACACAAACACAAATGGTTATGGAAACAGTAACAAAAATTCCAAAACAGAAATGGTAATGTAAACACAAACGTAATGGCAACAGTGAGGTAAAAGAAAATAGTAATGATAGCATAAATGCAAGTGCAAATGGTAACACACACGGTGATGCAAACAGAAACGATAATGCAAATGGTAAGACAAACGTAAGCGCAAATGTAAATGCAAACACAAATGGTAATGCAAACACTAATGTCAATGGAAATGCAAACGGTAATGAAAACGGTTACGAAAACACAAATGGTAACAGAACATAAACAGAAATGGAAACGGTAATGGTAACAGTGACACAGAAGGAAACAGTAATGCAATCAACAATGGAAGCATACCAGAAATGCAAACGCTAATGACACCAGAAATGCAAACACAAAAGGTAACGGTAATGGAACTGAAATGCAAACGGTAACACCAACGATGATGCTAAAAGAAACAGTAATGCAAATGGAAATGGTAACGCAGTGCAAACACAAAATGGTAACGCACATGGTGACGCAAAAGTAAACGCTAATGAAATGGCAATGGAAATGCAAACGGTAACAGTAACACAAACACAAGTGCAAATGCAAAGGGTAATGCACATGGTGACATAAATGCAAATGGTAATGTAAACACAAGAAGAAATGCTAATGGTCTCAGTACCACAAATGCACACACTTTTTTCCCAAAAGGTGCATTCAGAAGCACAGTGAATACAAAAGGCATGGCCATAATAATGGCCCTCGAAGCAGAAAATGAGCACTTGGAATACTAAATTGCTTATGTCTCAGGAACTGTATGATGTAAAAAAAATTAAATCTCATATTATTTATGACTTTCCAGGCTAGTTTTGTTCATATCTCAATTCGAGATCACGGGACCCGAAACGCACATCAGATGCTGTAATGTTATCCTATGGGAAAAATTGTCACATTCAGAGTACTGTAACTTTGCAGCCCTGTAATATTTTGTCACCAAACCACCAAAAGGCACATCTGTGGGATGTTGGCTTTCTTCCTTGCAAATGTCAGTCAAAAGACCAAACTGTTGTTTTGCTGCAGGTGTAAACATCTCCTGTTGTTTGGCCATAGTGTTTCAAAGTACTTTTGTAAATCACAACACTTTATCAAATAAAATCACAAAAGTGTCACATATTGAAAGTACTTTGTGACACTGCTGTTTCAAAAAATTTAAAAACGATTTCTGGGGTGTTTTACAGCCCAAAAAGACATGGCTAGCATCCTCAGGGCTCGACTAGGTGAACACAACAAGAATCATGTCCCTAGAGGGTCCCAAATTTAAATGCCAAGCATTTCTCTGACCACCAACTGAAAAAAAGATGGCTGATTTACGAAAGTAAAGGGTAATGTGATAGAAAACGGCATTTGGACACTTTCAATATTTTAACTTTTCCTATAGACTGTAATGGGAACAGTGTTTTTGAATAACTTTTGAACTGTTTAATATTTTTCATGAACTCTTTGAAAGGCAAGTTGGGTACCCGGCTGCAAGTTTCCTGAAGGTTTTGGACTGATCGCAAACCATGCAATCTGTGAGCAGAGCAGAGAAATGTGCAAAACCCGTAATTTATGCATTTTTGGTGCTCTGTAACCGTACATCCGACTGTAATGTAACTTGGCAGGTCCAGTGATCTATGGTACCAGATAATGTATTCCAAATTTCAGGCAAATCTGTCATATGGTGGCAAAGTTATTAAGCTGCCAAATTTCAGATGTAACCTTAAATGGGGTACTCAACCGCGTCGCTATAATATGTGTGTGTGTGTGTGTGTGTATATATATATATATATATATATATATATATATATATATATATATATATTCATTGCAACAAAGGTTGTTAATGCATCAGTTAGGGTTGAAGTGACAAACTAGGAAATGAGATGTTAGGGTTGGAGCCTCTAACCCCCCTTCCAGGCCCTGTGCTCACTTACACATCACAATGAAGCCATACAGTAGCCCTATAGGGCTGAAAAGGAACCCTTGTAACACTAATCTGCCAATATCTCAGTAACTGTAGAAGCTATGAAAAAATTCCACTACAGTTGTAATCATGACTTTGAAACCTCCACGTGTGCTAAGCTGCGGGTAGTGAAAAATTATAATCTCATCGTTAGATTTTGGCCATCTGGTCTGGAAGTCGGGATCAAGGATTTTGTCAGCCCAAATGTCCTAACCATTTTTTCCTTTGAAGTGACAAAGAAACTGTTTTTTGTGTCTGTGTACCCACAGAACTTGCAGACTTTCTTAAAAATCCTATTTAAACCAATGGTACTTTCATGAACATTTTTGTGGCACATATATTTTTCCCATAGGGAATATTGGGAAATGAAAAGTTTAATAACTTTTAATGGATTAATATTTTTCACCAAACCTTCACAAGACACATCAGTGGCCCAGTCCTCACATACTCTGAAGATTTCAGACCAGATGTGCAAACCATTCAGGCTGTAGAGTTGAACAAAGAATTTGCCAGAAAGTGAGGATTCTTCACACTATTTGACACTCTGCAGCTACACAACTGCAAATCCAACTGGAACAAAACTTTCCAGATCCAGAGATTTCTGGTACCAGACCACACATGAAACTTACAGGCAAATTGGTCAAATGGTTGCAAAGTGATTAAAGTGCAAAGGTGAGATTTAACATTAAAGTGCCTACTCAACCCTAACCACAGTACCACTACGTGGCTATATATATATATATATATATATGTGTGTTAAGGTGTGCCTTGTGGTCGATGGCCCAAACTCACCCCATTCCATGCATAAGGAAGCTGAGATGGTACAGTATAGGAGAATGGGGTGAGCATCAGGGCCAATGCCCCTAAGGCACACCCCGACACCTGTTGGTGTGTGGAGGGTGGGATGGGGTGGTAGGGTTGGTGGGTGAGGTGGGGTGTTAGGTTTGGTAACTCTAACACCACATTTCCATACTTTTGCTGACTTAATATGAACCCTAAGTGATGCATTAACACATTTGTTTTGCAATAAATGTCCTTACTTTTTGAGCTAGTATAATAGTATCCTTATTTTCTGTGGGAATGCAGGGTCCTTGAACTCTGTTCTCCAATCCCTCCGTAGATGCACATATGAATGTAGGTGTGAAGAACAGGGCCCTCTGTGTGGAACAACAGTGACCAAATTGTCAGCATAGCCATCTTATTAGCCCACCTCATGTACCCCAGTACAGAGGAATTGTGAAATGCAAGGCAAAATGTAATTATGTGCAACTGCAATGCTATTCTGTGACACAGGTGCGAAAACACATTCTGGGCAGGATGTAAAAATGACAGCTGTACTGTTCATGAGGTGGTGTGAAAAATGGCTATGTTGAAAATTTGGCAGCAAAATATTGAAAAGAACCAAAGTTATGCACGCAGTAGAATAAATTCAATGGGCGCATGTAACTTTGGCATTTTTAGAATTTTTCACCAGATTTTCAACATAGCCTTTTGGGACCCCACCTCGTTAACACTGGCACTGTCTTTTTCATTATTCAGGCCCCAAAAGGTGTTTTGTGCAGCAACGTGCCATTCCACTCTGCAGGTGTGAAAACATGTTTTGGTCAGGATGTGAAAATTACAACTACACTATTCATGAGGTGGTGTGAAAAATATCTATGTTGAAAATTTGGTGGCAAAATATTGAAAAGCACCAAAGTTACATGCATGCATAGGGAAAATTCAATGGATGCACATAATGTGGGCATTGTTTGGAATTTTTCCAGATTTTCAACATGGGCTTTTTGGGACCCTACCTCATGAATACTGGCACTGTCATTTCTTTATCGGTCCTGAAAGGTGAGTTCACAAAATCACCTTATGGGTCTGATTAACACATTAACAATGATAGTGTTCATGAGGTGGGGTTCCAAAATGCCCATGTTGAAAATTTGGTGCAAAAATACTAAAAATGTCTGAGATATCAATGTAAGTTCAAAGAACCATTGACAGCAATTATATAGCACTTACCTTGATTCTTCAGTTCGTGGTTCAGCTTTGAAGAGTACAGATGTGTCCCATCCATAGAAGATGATGGCCAACATTCTCTGGCAGTAGAATATAAGGCAAGGGGGTCCCACATTAGTGGGGGCCTCCACCACCACTGACACGGGACTTGGCATTCTGATGTTGGCAGAAACTTTTTTTAATTAAAATATGCCTCATCCCCTTGGAGGCAGTAAAGGATGAAAGACCCTTTATTAGATAAATACCAACAGGTGTTTACCTAAGCGGGGCCTAGGAATCCAGTTCTAGCCTCATTATTTGTAAAAAAAAATGACCACAGAAGATTCAGATTGTTTACAGAGACCTATGTTTTTTAAATTAATGTAGTACCGCAGATGGCAACAGTTTTCATGAAACCGTGACACAATTTGCAGCAATTTGCAACAACTTGTGTTAGTTGTGCGAAAACTGATGCAGTTTATGGTAATTTCACAAAATAGTCCTGTCAATTTGTGACACTTTCAATGGGCGAGTAAAAAAACTTATTTCCAGCCCCTATTTTTATAAACTAAGGCCAGAATTGTGTTCCTCTGGCCTTGATTAGGTAAGCACAACTGTTGTTTGCCAAGGGCAGTATTTTTTGAAATACAGTGTTTTCCTCTGTCGCTAACTGAAACAAGATGGCAGCAGCACAACACTACTGATACTGTTTGAGGCAGCAAAAGTGCTTTCACTACAGCAAAACCTGCTTGCGATGACACATATAATTTTTCCCATAGGCTAATAATGGAAACTTACAATTTTAATAACTTCTGAACTGATTAATATTTTTCACCATAGAATCAAAAGGCACATCTGCAACACAGACTCCATATACCCTAAAATTTCAGACCACACCACCATTCTGTTTTGATGATGAGGCATGGCAATGGATTTCGCCTAAATGGTAATTTTCATTTTTTGACACTATGCATTCCACAACCACACATCCGACCAGTCTAAAACTTGCAGCATCAAGAGATCTGTGGTACCTGACAGAGTATAAAACATTTTCATGTACATTGGTCATATGGTTGCAAAGTTATTAAAGTGCAATATTTTGGGTTTAACATAGATGTGACCATTGAACCTTAACTATACTGGCACTTATCTGCCAGTATACACTCTATCTCTCTATCTCTCTCTCAATATATTTATAGAGTAGGGTGGGAGCTTCTAGAGTGTGATAAATGGAGATATCTTCACTGGAGTGTGATAAATGATGATGACATCACTAGTGTGGTGATAAATGCCCTTTATCCCTACTGTGCTGATGTCACCATTCACTCACTACAACCTGCATTCTAAATGAAACTGCTTGATCAGTTTTCTCTCTCACTGAAGCCTGCAACTAACTCAGTTAGCATTGCAAAGGACACTCAGCTGTTTCCCATAGTGTTTTCTGAGACTCCCTGGTCCATTTACTATGCTACTCCTCAGCTTCACTACAACCTGCATTCTAAATGGCACTGCTTCTCAAAACAGTTTCTCACTGCTACTTGCCAACTAACTCAATTAGCATTACAAAGGACACTCAGCTGTTTCCCATAGTGTTTCTGAAACTCCCAGACCATTCAGAAAATACACACTCACACCACACACAGAAGAGCAGAAAGCACACAGAAAAAGGACACAGAACAGATACACACAAACTCTAGGGTAACTCAGCTACAGAGCACACACAATAGAGCCAATATACAGAAACACAAAAACTCTAGTAACTCAGCTACAGAGCACTCAACAATAGAGCTAATATACAGATACACACACACTTTGCTGTAACCTTCAGCTACAGAGCATACAATACAGCTAATATACTGACACACTTAAATTCTAAGGTAACTCAGCTACAGAGCACACAACAATAGAGCAAATATACAGATACACACAAACTCTAAGGTAAATCAGCTACAGAGCACACAACATTAGAGCCAATGTACAGATACACACAAACTGTAAGGAAACTCAGCTTCAGAGCACGCAACAATACAGCCAATATACTGACACACTTAAATTCTAAGGTAACTCAGATACAGAGCACACAACAATAGAGCCGATATACAGATACACACACACACTCTAAGGTAACTCTGCTTCAGAGCATGCATCAATAGAGCTAATATACAGATACACATTAATTCTAAGGTAACTCAGATACAGAGCACAGAACAATAGCGCCGATATACAGATACACATAAACTGTAAGGAAACTCAGATACAGAGCACACAAGAATAGAGCTGATTTACAGATACACATAAACTCTAAGGTAACTCAGATAAAGAGCACACAACACAAGAGCCAATATACAGATACACACACACTCTAAGGTAACTCAGATACAGAGCACACAACAATAGAGCCGATATACAGATACACACACACACTCTAAGGTAACTCTGCTACAGAGCATGCATCAATAGAGCTAATATACAGATACACATTAATTCTAAGGTAACTCAGATACAGAGTACACAACAATAGAGCCAATGTACTGATACACACACTCTAAGGTAACTCAGATACAGAGCACAGAACAATAGTATCAATATACAGATACACATAAATGTAAGGAAACTCAGATACAGAGCACACAAGAATAGAGCTGATTTACAGATACTATAAACTCTAAGGTAACCTGGGATACAGAGCACACAACACAAGAGCCAATATACAGATACACACACACCTAAGGTAACTCAACTATAGAGCTTCATATAAATAGAGCTATATCAGATACACGCAAAGTCTATGGTAACTCAGATTCAGAGCACATAGCAATAGAGCTAATATACAGATATGCACACACTTAAGGTTACTTCAGCAACTGAGCATGCAACAATAGAGACTTATATTCAGATACACATAAATTCTAAGGTAACTCAGATACATAGCACAGAGCAATAGAGCAAACTGGGAGATAAACATAAATTCTATGGTAACTCAAATACAGAGCACACAACAATAGTGCCAATATACAGATACACACAAACTCTAAGGTAACTCAGATACAGGGCACAAAACACTTGAGCAATATACATATACAAAGGAACTCTAAGGTAAGTCAGATACAGAGTACACAACAATAGAGCCTATATACAGATAAGCAGAAATCCTAAGGTAACTAAGCTGCAGAGCACACAACACTACAGCCAATATAGAGATACACACAAACTCTAAGGTAACTCAAATGCAGAGCACTCAACACTAGAGCCAATATTCAGTGACACACAAACTCTAAGGTAACTCAGCTACGTGAGAAGCCTACACATGAGCTAATTTCAGATAAACACAAACTCTATGTATAACCTTAAAACCGAGTATATAACAATAGAGCCAAGATACAGATACACACAAAATCTAAGGTAACTCAAATACAGAGCACACAATACTAGAGCCGATATATATATACACATATACTCTGAGGTAACTCTGATGAAGAGAACACAAGGCTAAAGCCATTTTACAGATACACACAAACTCTATGGTAACTCAAATGCAGAGCACACAACACTAGAGCCACAATACTGTTACACACAAACTCTAAGGTAACTCAGCTACGGAGCACGCAACACTACAGCCAATTTACAGATAAACACAGACTCTAAGGTAACTCAAAACAGAATATATAACTATAGTGCCAAGATACAGATACACTCAAAATCAAAGGTAACTCAGGTACAGAGCACGCAGCAGTACAGCCAATATACAGATACACACAAACTCTAGGGTAACCCAGCTACAGAGCACACCAATAGAGCTAATATACAGAAACACAAAACTAAGGTAACTCAGCTACAGAGCACACAACAATAGAGCCAATATACAGATACACACACACTCTAAGGTAACTCAGCTACAGAGCATGCAACAATACAGCCAATATACTGACACACTTAAATTCTAAGGTAACTCAGCTACAGAGCACACAACAATAGAGCAAATATACAGATACACACAAACTCTAAGGTAACTCAGCTACAGAGCACACAACAATAGAGCCAATGTACAGATACACACAAACTGTAAGGAAACTCAGCTTCAGAGCACGCACAATACAGCCAATACTGACACACTCAAATTTTACAAAATAGAGTACACAACAATAGAGCCGATATACAGATACACACACACACTCTAAGTAACTCTGCTTCAGAGCATGCATCAATAGAGCTAATATACAGATACACATTAATTCTAAGGTAACTCAGATACAGAGCACAGAACAATAGCGCTCATATACAGATACACATAAACTGTAAGGAAACTCAGATACAGAGCACACAAGAATAGAGCTGATTTACAGATACACACATAAACTCTAAGGTAACTCAGATAAAGAGCACACAACACAAGAGCCAATATACAGATACACACACACTCTAAGGTAACTCAGATACAGAGCACACAACAATAGAGCCGATATACAGATACACACACACACTCTAAGGTAACTCTGCATACAGAGCATGCATCAATAGAGCTAATATACAGATACACATTATACTAATGAACTCAGATACAGAGTACACAACAATAGAGCTAATGTACTGATACACACACACTCTAAGGTAACTCAGATACAGAGCACAGAACAATAGTATCAATATACAGATACACATAAAATGTAAGAAACTCAGATACAGAGCACACAAGAATAGAGCTGATTTACAGATACCATAAACTCTAAGGTAACTCAGATACAGAGCACACAACATAAGAGCCAATATACAGATACACACACACTCTAAGGTAACTCAGACTATAGAGCTCATATAAATAGAGCTAATATCAGATACACGCAAAGTCTATGGTAACTCAGATTCAGAGCACATAGCAATAGAGCCAATATACAGATATGCACACACTCTAAGGTAACTCAGCAACTGAGCATGCAAAAATAGAGAGATTATATTCAGATACACATAAATTCTAAGGTAACTCAGATACAGAGCACAGAGCAATAGAGCAAACTGGGAGATAAACATAAATTCTATGGTAACTCAAATACAGAGCACACAACAATAGAGCCAATATACAGATACACACAAACTCTAAGGTAACTCTGACAGGGCACAAAACACTAGAGCGAATATACATATACAAAGGAACTCTATGGTAAGTCAGATACAGAGTACACAACAATAGAGCCTATATACAGATAAGCAGAAACTCTAAGGTAACTAAGCTGCAGAGCACACAACACTACAGCCAATATAGAGATACACACAAACTCTAAGGTAACTCAAATGCAGAGCACTCAACACTAGAGCCAATATTCAGTGACACACAAACTCTAAGGTAACTCAGCTACGGAGAACGCTACACATGAGCCAATTTACAGATAAACACAAACTCTAAGGTAACTCAAAAACCGAGCATATAACAATAGAGCCAAGATACAGATACACACAAAATCTAAGGTAACTCAAATACAGAGCACACAATACTAGAGCCGATATATAGATACACATATACTCTGAGGTAACTCTGATGAAGAGAACACAAGGCTAAAGCCATTTTACAGATACACACAAACTCTATGGTAACTCAAATGCAGAGCACACAACACTAGAGCCACAATACAGTTACACACAAACTCTAAGGTAATTTAGCTACGGAGCACGCAACACTAGAGCCAATTTACAGATAAACACAAACTCTAAGGTAACTCAAAACAGAGCATATAACTATAGAGCCAAGATACAGATATACTCAAACTCAAAGGTAACTTGGTACAGTATGCGCAGAAGAGCCAATATAAATACACACAAACTCTAAGGTAACCTAGATACAGAGCACACAACATTGGATCCAACATACGGATACACACACACTTAAGGTAACTCTAGCTGCAGAGCACGTAACAATACAGCCTAATTTAGTGCTACACATAAATTCTAAGGTAATTTAGATACAGAGTACGCAACATTAGAGCCGATATACAGATGCACATAAATTCTAAGGTAACTCAGGTACAGAGCACAGAACAATAGAGCCAACATGCAGATACATATCAATTTTACTTAACTCTAATACACAGCACACAAAATAAGCTCTATAAAAGATACAGAGCACGCAGGTAGAGCCAATATACAGATATGCACAAACTCTAAGGTAACTCATATACTGAGCATGCAGAAGTAGAGCCAATATACAGATACACAAACTCTCATGTAACTCAGATACAAAACACACAACACTAGAGCTAAAATACAGATACACACAAACTCTAAGGTAACTCAAATACAGAGCACACTACACTAGAGCCAATATACAGATACACACAGACTCTAAGGTAACTCTGCACTCAGCACAGAACACTAGCCAATATATAGAAACACACAACTATAAGGTATCTCAAATGCAGAGCACACAACAATAGAGGCAATGTACAGATACACACAAACTCTTAGGTAACTCAGATACACTAGTACTCTACACTAGAACCGATATACAGATACACACAAACTCAAAGGTAACTCGGATACAGAGCACACAACAATAGAACCAATATAGAGATACTCACAAACTCTAAGGTAACTCAGATACAGAGCATTCTACACTAGAGCCAATAGACAGATACACACAAGCTCTAAGGTAACTCAGATATAGAGCACACAACAATAGAGCCAATATACAGATACACACAAACTCTAAGGTAACTCAGATACAGAGCACTCCACACTAGAGCCAATATACAGATACACACAAACTCTAGGGTAACTCAGCTACAGAGCACACAACAATAGAGCCAATATACAGATACACACAAACTCTAAGGTAACTCAGCTACAGAGCACACAACAATAGAGCCAATATACAGATACACACACAAACTCTAAGGAAACTCAGCTACAGAGCACACAACAATAGAGCCAATATACAGATACACACAAACTCTAAGGTAACTCAGCTACAGAGCACACAACAATAGAGCCAATATACAGACACACAAAATTCTAAGGTAACTCAGCTACAGAGCACACAAACAATAGAGCAATATACAGATACACACAAACTCTAAGGTAAATCAGCTACAGAGCACACAACATTAGAGCCAATATACAGATACACACAAACTCTAAGGAAACTCAGATCAGAGCACAGCAACAATAGAGCCAATATACATGATACACTTAAATTCTAAGGTAACTCAGATACAGAGCACACAACAATAGAGCCGATATACAGATACACACAAACTCTAAGTAACTCTCACTTCAGAGCATGCATTAATAGAGCTATATACAGTTACATTAATTCTAAGGTAACTCAGATACAGAGCACAGAACAATAGCGCCCGATATACAGATACACATAAACTGTAAGGAAACTCAGATACAGAGCACACAAGAATAGAGCCGATTTACAGATACACACAAACTCTAAGGTAACTCAGATACAGAGCACAAAACACTAGGAGCCAATATACATATACAAAGGAACTCTAGAGGTAAGTCAGATACAGAGTACACAAGAATAGAGCCTATATACAGATAAGCAGAAACTCTAAGGTAACTAAGCTACAGAGCACACAAAACTACAGCCAATATAGAGATACACACAACTCTAAGGTAACTCAAATGCAGAGCACACAACACTAGAACCAATATACAGTGACACACAAACTCTAAGGTAACTCAGCTACTGGAGAGCATCCACACAAGAGCCAATCTACAGATAAACACAAACTCTAAGTTAACTCAAAAACAGAGCATATAACAATAGAGGCTAAGATACAGATACACACAAACTCTAAGGTAACTCTAGATACATGAGCACGTAACACTAGAGCCAATTTACAGATAAATCACAAACTCTAAGGTAATTCAAAAACAGAGCATATAACTATAGAGCTAAGAACAGAAACACTCAAACTCAAAAGGTAACTCAGGTACATACATTTAGCAGTACAGCCAATATACAGATACACACAAACTCTAAGAGTAATCCAGATACAGAGCACACAACATTAGATCCAACTTATACAGATACACACACACTCTAAGTGTAACTCAGCTGTGAACACGCAACAATACAGCCAATTTACTTATACACATAAATTTAAGGTAATTTAGATACAGAAGTAATAACATTAGAGCTGATATACAGATGTACATAAATTCTAAGGTATCTCAGGTACAGAGCACAGAACAATAGAGCCAACATGGATACACACTTCTTACTTAACTCTAATACGCAGCACACAATAATAAGGGTTGATAAAATACAGAGAGACGCAGCAGTAGAGTCAATATTCAGATACGCACAACCTCCTAAGTAACTCATATACAGAGCACGTAGAAGTACAGCCAATATACAGATACACACAAACTCTCATGTAACTCAGATACAAAACTCACAACACTAGAGCTAAAATAGAGATATACACAAACTCTAAGGTAACTTACATACAGAGCACACCTACACAAGAGCCAATATACAGATACTACTGATAGACGCTAAGGTAACTCTGCTACTCAGCACAGAACACTATATAGTCAATATATACATACACACAAACTCTAAGGTACCTCAAATGCAGAGCACACAACAATGGAGAGGTAAATGTACAGATACACAAACTCTAAGGTAACCTGGATACAGGAGCACAACACAGAAACCAATATTGAGATACTCACAAACCTACAGAACTCCAGATACAGAGCATTCTACACTAGAGCCAATAGACAGATACACACAAACTCTAAGGTAACTCAGATGCAGACCTCTCACACTAGAGCCATATACAGATACACACAAACTCTGAGGTAACTCAGCTACAGAGCACACACCCAATAGAGCCACATATAGTGAAACACAAAAATCTAAGGTAACTCAGCTACAGAGCACTCAACAATAGAGCCAATATACAGATACACACACACCTCTAAGGTAACTTTAGCTACAGAGCATGCAACAATACAGCCAATATACTGACACACTTAAATTCTAAGTACCTCAGCTACAGAGCACACAACAATAGAGCAAATATGCAGATACACACAAACTCTAAGGTAATCAGCTACAGAGCACACAATGATTAGAGCCAATGTACAGATACACACAAACTGTAAGGGAAACTCAGCTTCAGAGCCTGCAACAATACAGCCAATATACTGACACACTTAAATTGTTGTAACTCTAGATACAGAGTACACAACAATAGAGCCGATATACAGATACACACACACACTTCTATGAACTCTGCTTCAGAGCATGCATCAATAGAGCTAATATATTGATACACATTAATTGCTGTAACTCAGATACAGAGCACAGAACAATAGCTACCGTATACAGATACACATAAACTGTAAGTGAACCTCAGATACAGAGCACATAAGAATAGAGCTGATTTATAGATACACATAAACCTAAGGTAACTCAGATAAAGAGCACACAAACACAAGAGCCAATATACAGATACACACACACTCTAAGGTAACTCTAGATACAGAGCACACAACAGTAGAGTCGATATACAGATACAACACACACTCTAAGTTAACTCAGCTACAGAGCATGCATCAATAGAGCTAATATACAGATATACACATAAATTCTAAGGTAACTCAGATACAGAGCAACAGAACAATAGAGCCATATACAGATACACATAAACTGTAAGGAAACTCAGATACAGAGCACAGAAGAATAGATCACTACAGATCACATAAATTGTAAGGAAACTCAGATACAGAGCACACAAGAATAGAGCCGATTTACAGATACACATAAACTCTAAGGTAACTCAGATACAGAGCACACAACACAAGAGCCAATATACAGATACACACACACTCTAAGGTAACTCAGCTATAGAGCACACATCAATAGAGCCAATATACAGATACACGCAAAGTCTATGGTAACTCAGATTCAGAGCACACAGCAATAGAGCCAATATACAGATACGCACACACTCTAAGGTAACTCAGCAACTGAGCACGCAACAATAGAGACGATATTCAGATACACATAAATTCTAAGGTAACTCAGATACAGAGCACAGAGCAATAGAGCAAACTTGGAGAGAAACATAAATTCTAAGGTAACTCAAATACAGAGCACACAACAATAGAGCCAATATACAGATACACACAAACTCTAAGGTAACTCAGATACAGAGCACAAAACACTAGAGCCAATATACATATACAAAGGAACTCTAAGGTAAGTCAGATACAGAGTACACAACAATAGAGCCTATATACAGATAAGCAGAAACTCTAAGGTAACTAAGCTACAGAGCACACAACACTACAGCCAATATAGAGATACACACAAACTCTAAGGTAACTCAAATGCAGAGCACACAACACTAGAGCCAATATACAGTGACACACAAACTCTAAGGTAACTCAGCTACGGAGAACGCTACACAAGAGCCAATTTACAGATAAACACAAACTCTAAGGTAACTCAAAAACAGAGCATATAACAATAGAGCCAAGATACAGATACACACAAAATCTAAGGTAACTCAAATACAGAGCACACAACACTAGAGCCAATATATAGATACACATAAACTCTGAGGTAACTCTGATAAAGAGCACACAATGCTAAAGCCATTTAACAGATACACACAAACTCTATGGTAACTCAAATGCAGAGCACACAACACTAGAGCCAATATACAGTTACACACAAACTCTAAGGTAACTCAGATACGGAGCACGCAACACTAGAGCCAATTTACAGATAAACACAAACTCTAAGGTAACTCAAAAACAGAGCATATAACTATAGAGCCAAGATACAGATACACTTAAACTCAAAGGTAACTCAGGTACAGAGCACGCAGCAGTAGAGCCAATATACAGATACACACAAACTCTAAGGTAACCCAGATACAGAGCACACAACATTAGATCCAACATACAGATACACACACACTCTAAGGTAACTCAGCTGCAGAGCACGCAACAATACAGCCAATTTACTGATACACATAAATTCTAAGGTAATTTAGATACAGAGTACGCAACATTAGAGCCGATATACAGATGCACATACATTCTAAGGTAACTCAGGTACAGAGCACAGAACAATAGAGCCAACATGCAGATACACATGAATTCTTACTTAACTCTAATACACAGCACACAACAATAGCCCGATAAAAAGATACAGAGCACGCAGCAGTAGAGCCAATATACAGATACGCACAAACTCTAAGGTAACTCATATACTGAGCACGCAGAAGTAGAGCCAATATACAGATACACACAAACTCTCATGTAACTCAGATACAAAACACACAACACTAGAGCTAAAATACAGATACACACAAACTCTAAGGTAACTCAAATACAGAGCACACTACACTAGAGCCAATATACAGATACACACAGACTCTAAGGTAACTCTGCTACTCAGCACAGAACACTATAGCCAATATATAGATACACACAAACTCTAAGGTATCTCAAATGCAGAGCACACAACAATAGAGGCAATGTACAGATACACACAAACTCTAAGGTAACTCAGATACACAGCACTCTACACTAGAACCGATATACAGATACACACAAACTCAAAGGTAACTCGGATACAGAGCACACAACAATAGAACCAATATAGAGATACTCACAAACTCTAAGGTAACTCAGATACAGAGCATTCTACACTAGAGCCAATAGACAGATACACACAAGCTCTAAGGTAACTCAGATATAGAGCACACAACAATAGAGCCAATATACAGATACACACAAACTCTAAGGTAACTCAGATACAGAGCACTCCACACTAGAGCCAATATACAGATACACACAAACTCTAGGGTAACTCAGCTACAGAGCACACAACAATAGAGCCAATATACAGATACACACAAACTCTAAGGTAACTCAGCTACAGAGCACACAACAATAGAGCCAATATACAGATACACACACACTCTAAGGTAACTCAGCTACAGAGCATGCAACAATACAGCCAATATAATTGACACACTTAAATTTCTAGGTAACTCAGCTACAGAGCACACAACAATAGAGTCAATATACAGATACATACAAACTCAGGTAACTCAGCTACAGAGCACACAACAATAGAGCACTGATACAGATACACACACACTCTGGTAATCTTAGCTACAGAGCACGAACAATACAGCTAATATACTTGACACATAAATTGTAAGGTAATTGAGAGCATGAGCACACAACAATAGAGTGATTATACAGATACACATACACTCTATAGGTAACTCTGATACAGAGCACTGCAACACATAGAGCCATAATATACAGATACACATTAATTCTAAGGTAACCTCAGATACAGAGTACACAAATAATAGAGCCAATGTACTGATACACACACACCTAAGGTATCACCAGTACAGAGTACAAAACACTAGAGCCTATACATATATACAAAGGAACTTAAGCTAGTTGATACAGAGTCCTACAAGCAATAGAGCCTATATACAGATAAGAGAAACTCTAAGGTACCTAAGCTATGAGCACACAACACCACAGCCATTATATAGATACATAACTCCTGTTGGTAACTCTAAATGCAGAGCACACAACACTAGAACCAATATACAGTGACACACAAACTTAAGGTAATTCTAGCTATTGAGAACGCTTACACAAGAGCCAATCTACAGATAAACACAAACTCTAAGTTAATCTAAAACAGAGTATATAACATAGAGCCAAGATACAGATACACAAATTTAAGGTACTCAGATAATCGGAGCACGCAACACTAGAGCCACATTTACAGATAAATACAAACTCAAAGGTAATTCAAAACAGAGTATATAACTATAGAGCTAAGAACAGAAACATTCAAACTCAAAGGTAACTTCAGGTACAGAGCACGCAGCAGTATTATAGCCACATACGGATGGCACAAACTCTAAGTAACCTCAGATACAGAGCACACAACATTAGATCTCATACAGATACACACACACACTCTATGGTAACTAGCCACAGGAGCACGTAATAATACAGCTAATTTATTTTATACATATATCAAATTCTAAGGTAATTTAGATACAGAGTACACAACATTAGAGCCGATATACAGATGCACATAAATTCTAAGGTAACTCGGGTACAGAGCACAGAACAATAGAGTTAATATGGATACATACATCAATCTCTTACTTAACTCTAATAGCAGCACACACAATAGTAGCGCATAAAAGATACAGAGCACGCAGCAGTAGAGTCAATATACAGATCTTATTAAACTATAAGGTAGCACTCATATACTGAGCATGCGAAGTACAGCTAATATACAGATACACACAAATCTCTCATGTAACTCAGATACAAAACTACAACACTAGAGCTAAAATAGATACACACAAACTTATAATGTAACTCAAATACAGAGCACACTACACAAGAGCCAATATACAGATACACACAGACCCTAAGGTAACTCTGGCTCAGCACAGAACACTATAGCCAATATTATATAGATACACACAAACTCTAAGGTATCTCAAATGCAGAGCACACAACAATGGAGGCAATGTACAGATACACACAAACTCTAAAGGTAACTCTGATACAGAGCACACAACACTAGAACCAATATAGAATACTCACAAACTCTAAGGTATCTCAGATACAGAGCATTCTACACATAGAGGCAAGAGCAGATACACACAAACTCTAAGTGTAACTCAGATACAGAGCTCTCACACTAGAGCCATATACAGATACACACAAACTCTAGGGTAACTCAGCTACAGAGCACACAACAATAGAGCAAATATACAGATACACACAAACTCTAAGGTAACTGAGCTACAGAGACACAACAATAGAGCTAATATACAGATACACACACACACTCTAAGTAAACTCAGCTACAGAGCCATAACAATACAGCCAATATACTGACACACTTAAATTCTAAGGTAACTCAGCTACAGAGCACACAACAATAGAGCAAATATACAGATACACACAAACTCTAAGGTTGCTCAGCTACAGAGCACACAACAATAGAGCCAATGTACTGATACATACACACTCTAAGGTAACTCAGATACAGAGCACAGAACAATAGCATCAATATACAGATACACATAAAATGTAAGGAAACTCAGAAACAGAGCACACAAGAATAGAGCCGATTTACAGATACTCATAAACACTAAGGTAACTCATATACAGAGCACACAACACAAGAGCCAATATACAGATACACACACGCTCTAAGGTAACTCAACTATAGTGCTCACATAAATAGAGCCAATATACAGATACACGCAAAGTCTATGGTAACTCAGATTCAGAGCACACAGCAATAGAGCCAATATACAGATATGCACACACTCTAAGGTTACTCAGCAACTGAGCACGCAACAATAGAGACGATATTCAGATACACATAAATTCTAAGGTAACTCAGATACATAGCACAGAGCAATAGAGCAAACTTGGAGATAAACATAAATTCTAAGGAAACTCAAATACAGAGCACACAACAATAGAGCCAGTATACAGATACACACAATCTCTAAGGTAACTCTGATACAGAGCACAGAACACTAGAGCCACATATATATATACAAAGGAACTCTAAGTAAGTCAGATACAGAGTACACAAGAATAGAGCCTGTATACAGATAAGCAGAACTCTAAGGTAACTAAGCTACAGAGCACAACACTACAGCCAATATAGAGATACACACAAACTCTAAGGTAACTCAAATGCAGAGCACACAACACTAGAACCAATATACAGTGACACACAAACTCTAAGGTAACTCAGCTATGGAGAACGCAACACTAGAGCCAATCTACAGATAAATACAAACTCTAAGGTAATTCAAAAACAGAGCATATAACTATAGAGCTAAGAACAGAAACACTCAAACTCAAAGGTAACTCAGGTACAGAGCACGCAGCAGTACAGCCAATATACAGATACACACAAACTCTAAGGTAACCCAGATACAGAGCACACAACATTAGATCCAACATACAGATACACACACACTCTAAGGTAACTCAGCTGCGGAGCACGCAACAATACAGCCAATTTACTGATACACATAAATTCTAAGGTAATTTAGATACAGAGTACGTAAACATTAGAGCCGATATACAGATGCACATAAATTCTAAGGTAACTCAAGGTACAGAGCACAGAACAATAGAGCCAACATGCGGATACACACCAATTCTTACTTAACTCTAATACGCAGCACACAATAATAGCGCCGATAAAAAGATACAGAGCACGCTGCAGTAGAGTCAAGATACAGATACGCACAAACTCTAAGGTAACTCATATACTGAGCACGCAGAAGTAGAGCCAATATATAGATACACACAAGCTCTGATGTAACTCAGATACAAAACTCACAACACTAGAGCTAAAATAGAGATACACACAAACTCTAAGGTATCTCAAATACAGAGCACACTACACTAGAGCCAATATACAGATAAACACAGACGCTAAGGTAACTCTGCTACTCAGCACAGAACACTATAGTCGATATATAGATACAGACAAACTCTAAGGTACCTCAAATGCAGAGCACACAACAATGGAGGCAATGTACAGATACACACAAACTCTAAGGTAACTCGGATACAGAGCACACAACAATAGAACCAATGTAGAGATACTCACAAACTCTAAGGTAACTCAGATACAGAATACACACAACAATGAGTCGATATACAGATACACACACACTCTAAGGTAACTCAGCTACAGAGCATGCATCAATAGAGCTAATATACAGATATACACATAAATTTAAGGTAACTCAGATACAGAGCACAGAACAATAGAGCCTATATACAGATACACATAAACTGTAAGGAAACTCAGATACAGAGCACACAAGAATAGAGCCGATTTACAGATACACATAAACTCTAAGGTAACTCAGATAAAGAGCACACAACAGAGAGCCAATATAGATACACTCACACTCTAAGGTAACTCAGCTATAGAGGACACATCAATAGAGCCAATATACAGATACACACAAAGTCTATGGTAACTCAGATTCAGAGCTCACAGCAATAGAGTCAATATAGAGATACGCACACACTCTAAGGTAACTCAGCAACTGAGCACGCAACAATAGAGACGATATTCAGATACACATAAATTCTAAGGTAACTCAGATACAGACCACAGAGCAATAGAGCAAACTTGGAGATAAACATAAATTCTAAGGTAACTCAAATACAGAGCACACAATAATAGAGCCAATATACAGATACACACAAACTCTAAGGTAACTCAGATACAGAGCACAAAACACTAGAGCCAATATACATATACAAAGGAACTCTAAGGTAAGTCAGATACAGAGTACACAAGAATAGAGACTATATACAGATAACCAGAAACTCTAAGGTAACTAAGCTACAGAGCACACAACACTACAGCCAATATAGAGATACACACAAACTCTAAGGTAACTCAAATGCAGAGCACACAACACTAGAGCCAATATACAGTGACACACAAACTCTAAGGTAACTCAGCTACGGAGAACGCTACACAAGAGCCAATTTACTGATAAACACAAACTCTAAGGTAACTCAAAAACAGAGCATATAACAATAGAGACAAGATACAAATACACACAAAATCTAAGGTAACTCAAATACAGAGCACACAATACCAGAGCCAATATATACATTCACATAAACTCAGAGGTAACTCTGATAAAGAGCACACAACGCTAAATCCATTTTACAGATACACACAAACACTATGGTAACTCAAATGCAGAGCACACAACACTTGAGCCAATATACAGTTACACACAAACTCTAAGGTAACTCAGCTACGGAGCACGCAACACTAGAGCCAATTTAGAGATAAACACACACTCTAAGGTAACTCAGCTGCAGAGCACGCAACAATACAGCCAATTTACTGATACACATAAATTCTAAGGTAATTTAGATACAGAGTATGCAACATTAGAGCCGATATACAGATGCACATAAATTCTAAGGTAACTCAGGTACAGAGCACAGAACAATAGAGCCAACATGCAGATACACATGAATTCTTACTAAACTCTAATACCAGCACACAACAATAGCCTGATAAAAAAACAGCGCAGCAGCAGTAGAGCCAATAGACAGATATGCACAAACTCTAAGGTAACTCATATACTGAGGATGCAGAAGTAGAGCCAATAAACAGATACACAAACTCTCATGTAACTCAGATACAAAACACACAACACTAGAGCTAAAATACAGATACACACAAACTCTAAGGTATCTCAATGCAGAGCACACAATAATAGAGGCAATGTACAGTACACACAAACTCTTGGGAACTCAGATACACAGCACTCTACACTAGAACCGATATACAGATACACACAAACTCAAAGGTAACTCGGATACAGAGCACAAACAATAGAACCAAATTGAGATACTCACAAACTCTAAGGTAATTCAGATATAGAGCATTCTACTCTAGAGCCAATAGATAGATACACACAAGCTCTAAAGTAACTCAGATATAGAGCACACAACAATAGAGCCAATATACAGATACACACAAACTCTAAGTAACTCAGATACAGAGCACTCCACTAGAGCCAATATACAGATACACACAAACTCTAAGGTAACTCAGCTACTGAGCACACAACAATAGAACCAATATACAGATACACACACACTCTAAGGTAACTCAGCTACAGGGCATGCAACAATAAAGCCAATATACTGACACACTTAAATTCTAAGATAACTGAGATACAGAGCACGCAACAATAGAGTCGATATACAGATACACACACACTCTAAGGTAACTCAGCTACAGAGCATGCATCAATAGAGCTAATATACAGATACACATAAATTCTAAGGTAACTCAGATACAGAGCACAGAACAATAGCGCCGATATACAGATACACATAAACTGTAAGGAAACTCAGATACAGAGCACACAAGAATAGAGCCGATTTACAGATACACATAAACTCTAAGGTAACTCAGATACAGAGCACACAACACAAGAGCCAATATACAGATACACTCACACACTCTAAGGTAACTCAGCTATAGAGCACACATCTGTAGAGCAATATTCAGATACCACGCAGTCTATGGTAACTCAGATTCAGAGCACACAACAATAGAGCCAATATACAGACACGCACACACTCTAAGGTAACTCAGCAACTGAGCACGCAACAATAGAGTTGATATTCAGATACTCATAAATTCTAAGGTAACTAGATACAGAGCACAGAGCAGTAGAGCAAACTTGGAGATAAACATAAATTTAAGGTAACTCAAATACAGAGCACACAACAATAGAGCCAATAAACAGATACACACAAACTCTAAGGTAACTCAGATACAGAGCACACAACACTAGAGCCAATATACAGATTCACACAAACTCTTAGGTAACTAAGATGCAGAGCAATCAACACTAGTGCCAATATACAGATTTTCACAATCTCTAAGGTAACTCAACTACAGAGCATGCAACAATAGAGAAAATATACAGATACACACACACTCTAAGGTAACTCAGCTAGAGAGCATGCAACTATACAGCCAAAATACTGATGCACAAAAATTCTAAGGTACCTCAGATGCAGGGCACACAACAATAGAGTCAACATACAGATACACAAAAATTGTAAGATAACTCAGATACAGAGCACACAACAAAAGCACCATATACAGATACATATAAACTGTAAGGAAACTCAGACAGAGCACAACAATAGAGCTGATATACAGATACACACACACTCTAAAGTAACTCAGCTACAGATCATGCAACAACAGAGCTAATATACAGATACACTTAAATTCTAAGGTAACTCATATACAGAGCACACAACAGTAGTGCCAATATACAGATACACATAAACTGTAAGGAAACTCAGATACAGAACACACAACAATAGAGCTGATTTACAGATACACATAAACTCTAACGTAAGTCAGAAACAGAGCACACAACACAAGATCCAAAATACAGATACACACAAACTCTAAGGTAACTCAAATACAGAGCACACAACACTAGAGCCAATATTCAGATACAGACAGACTCTAAGGTAGCTCAGCTACACAGCACAGAACACTAGAGCCAATATACAGATACACACAAACTCTAAGGAATCTCAAGTACAGAGCATCCAACAATAGTGCCAATATACAGATACACACAAACACTAAGGTAACTCAGCTACAGAGCACACAACAATAGAGCCAATATTCAGATAAACACAAACTCTAAGGTAACTCAGATACTGAGCACACAACAGTAGCGCCGATATACAGATACACATAATCTGTAAGAAAACTCAGATACAGAGCACACAACAATAGAGCCGATTTACCAATATACATAAACTCTTAGGTAAGTCAGATACAGAGCACACAACATTAGAGCCGATATACAAATACACATAAACTCTATGGTAAGTCAGATACAGAGCACACTACAATAGAACCAATATACAGATACATATAAACTCTAAGGTAAGTCAGATACAGAGCACACAACAGTAGAGCAAATATAGAGATACACACACACTCTAAGGTAAGTCAGATACAGAGCACACAACAATAGAGCCTATATACAGAAACACAAACACTGTAAGGTAAGTCAGATACAGAGCACACAACAATAGAGCCTATATACAGAAACACACAAACTCTAAGGTAACTCATATTCAGAGCACACAACAATCGGGTCAGTATACAGATACACACGAAATCTAAGGTAACTCAGATACAGAGCACATACCTCTAGTGCCAATATACAGATAAAGTGTACACAACACTAGAGCCAATATACAGATTCATAGAAACTCTTAGGTAACTCAGATGAGGAGCATACAATACTAGAGCGTATATTCAGATACACACAAACTCTAAGGTATCTCAGATATGGAGCACACAAAACTAGAGCCAATATACAGATACACACAAGCTCAAAGGTAACTCAGATACAGAGTATGCAGGAATAGAGCCAATACACAGATACACATAAACTCTAAAGTAACTCATATAGAGGACACAACAATAGAGGAAATATACAGATACATGAACTGTAGGGTAACTCAGATATAGAGCACAAAACACTAGAGCCAATATACATATACAAAAGGAACTCTAAGGTAAGTCAGATACAGAGTACACAACAATACAGCCTATATACAGATAAGCAGAAACTCTAAGGTAACTAAGCTACAGAGCACACAACACTACAGCCAATATAGAGATACACACAAACTCTAAGGTAACTCAAATGCAGAGCACACAACACTAGAGCCAATATATAGATACACATACACTCTGAGGTAACTCTGATAAAGAGCACATGACGCTAAACCCATTTAACAGATACACACAAACTCTATGGTAACTCAAATGCAGATCACACAACACTAGAGCCAATATACAGTTACACACAAACTCTAAGGTAACTCAAATACGGAGCACGCAACACTGGAGCCAATTTACAGATGAACACAAACTCTAAGGTAACTCAAAAACAGAGCATATAACTATAGAGCCAAGATACAGATACACTCAAACTCAAAGGTAACTCAGGTACAGAGCACGCAGCAGTACAGTCAATATACAGATACACACAAACTCTAAGGTAACCCTTATACAGAGCACACAACATTAGATCCAACATACAGATACACACACACTCTAAGGTAACTCAGCTGCAGAGCATGCTACAATACAGCCAATTTACTGATACACATAAATTCTAAGGTAATTTAGATACAGAGTACGCAACATTAGAGCCGATATACAGATGCACATACATTCTAAGGTAACTCAGGTACAGAGCACAGAACAATAGAGCCAACATGCAGATACACACTCACCTTAAACTCTAATACGCAGCACACAATAATAGCGCCATAAAAGATACAGAGCACGGCAGTAGAGCCAATATACAGATATGCACAAACTCTAAGGTAACTCATATACTGAGCACGTAGAAGTAGAGCCAATATACAGATACACACAAACTCTCATGTAACTCAGATACAAAACACACAACACCTAGAGCTAAAATACAGATACACACAAACTCTAGTAACTCAAATACAGAGCACACTACACTAGAGCCAATATACAGATACACACAGACTCTAAGGTAACTCTGCTACAGCACAGAACACTATGCCAATATATAGATACAAACAAACTCTAAGGTATCTCAAATGCAGAGCACACAACAATAGAGGCAATGTACAGATACACACAAACTCTAAGGTAACTCAGATACACAGCACTCTACACTAGAACTGATATTCAGAAACACACAAACTCAAAGGTAACTCGGAGACAGAGCACACAACAATAGAACCAATATAGAGATACTCACAAACTCTAAGATAACTCAGATACAGAGCATTCTACACTAGAGCCAATAGACAGATACACACAAGCTCTAAGGTAACTCAGATATAGAGCACACAACAATAGAGCCAATATACAGATACACACAAACTCTAAGGTAAATCAGATACAGAGCACACAACAATAGAGTCGATATACAGATACACACACACTCTAAGGTAACTCAGCTACAGAGCATGCATCAATACAGCTAATATACAGATATACACATAAATTCTAAGGTAACTCAGATACAGAGCACAGAACAATAGCGCTGATATACAGATACACATAAACTGTAAGGAAACTCAGATACAGAGCACACAAGAATAGAGCCGATTTACAGATACACATAAACTCTAAGGTAACTCAGATACAGAGCACACAACACAAGAGCCAATATACAGATACACACAGACTCTAAGGTAACTCAGCTATAGAGCACACATCAATAGAGCCATTATACAGATACACGCAAAGTCTATGGTAACTCAGGTTCAGAGCACACAGCAATAGAGCCAATATACAGATACGCACACACTTTAAGGTAACTCAGCAACTGAGCACGCAACAATAGAGATGATATTCAGATACACATAAATTCTAAGTTAACTCAGATACAGAGCACAGAGCAATAGAGCAAACTTGGAGATAAACATAAATTCTATGGTAACTCAAATACAGAGCACACAACAATAGAGCCAATATACAGATACACACAAACTCTAAGGTAACTCAGATACAGAGCACAAAACACTAGAGACAAAATACATATACAAAGGAACTCTAAGGTAAGTCAGATACAGAGTACACAACAATAGAGCCTATATACAGATAAGCAGAAACTCTAAGGTAACTAAGCTACAGAGCACACAACACTACAGCCAATGTAGAGATACACACAAACTCTAAGGTAACTCAAATGCAGAGCACACAACACTAGAGCCAATATACAGTGACACACAAACTCTAAGGTAACTCAGCTATGGAGAATGCTCCACAAGAGCCAATTTACTGATAAACACAAACTCTAAGATAATTCAAAAACAGAGCATATAACAATAGAGCCTAGATACAGATACACACAAAATCTAAGGTAATTCAAATACAGAGCACACAACACTAGAGCCAATATATAGATACCCATGAACTCTGAGGTAACTCTGATAAAGAGCACACAATGCTTAAGCCATTTTACAGTTACACACAAACTCTAAGGTAACTCAGCTACGGAGCACGCAACACTAGAGCCAATTTACAGATAAACACAAACTCTAAGATAAATCAAAAACAGAGCATATAACTATTGAGCCAAGATCATGATACACTCTAACTCAAAGGTAACTCAGGTACGAGCACGCTAGTACAATATATACAGATACACACAAACTCTAAGGTAACCCAGATACAGAGCACACAACATTAGATCCAACATACAGATACACACACCTCTAATGTAACTCAGCTGCAGAGCACGCAACAATACAGCCAATTTACTGATACACATAATTTCTAAGGTAATTTAGATACAGAGTACGCAACATTAGAGCCGATATACAGATGCACATGAATTCTAAGGTAACTCAGCTACAGAGCACAGAACAATAGAGCCAACATGCAGATACATATCAATTCTTACTTAACTCTAATACACAGCACACAACAATAGCGCCGATAAAAAGATACAGAGCATGTAGCAGAAGAGCCAATATACAGAACACACACAAACTCTAAGGTAACTCATATACTGAGCACGTGAAGTAGAACCAATATACAGTATACACAAACTCTCAGCTGTAACTCAGATACAAAACACACATACTAGAGCTAAAATACAGATACATACAAACTCTAAGGTAACTCCAAATACAGAGAACACTACACTAGAGCCAATATACAGATACACACAGACTCTAAGGTAACTCTGCTACTCAGCACAGAACACTATAGCCAATATATAGATACACACAAACTCTAAGGTATCTCAAATGCAGAGCACACAACAACAGAGGCAATGTACAGATACACACAAACTCAAAGGTAACTCGGATACAGAGCACACAACAATAGAGCCAATATAGAGATACTCACAAACTCTAAGGTAACTCAGATACAGAGCTCTCCACACTAGAGCCAATATAGAGATATACACAAACTCTAGGGTAACTCAGCTACAGAGCACACAACAATAGACCAAATATACAGATACACACAAACTCTAAGGTAACTCAGCTACAGAGCACAGAACAATAGAGCCAATGTACAGATACACACACACTCTAAGGTAACTCAGCTACAGAGCACGCAACAATACAGCCAATATACTGACACACTTAAATTCTAAGGTAACTCAGATACAGAGCACACAACAATAGAGTCGATATACAGATACACACACACACTCTAAGGTAACTCTGCTACAGAGCATGCATCAATAGAGCTAATAAACAGATACACATTAATTCTATGGTAACTCAGATACAGAGCACAGAACAATAGTGCCGATATACAGATACACATAAACTGTAAGGAAACTCAGATACAGAGCACACAAGAATAGAGCCGATTTACAGATACACATAAACTTTAAGGTAACTCAGATACAGAGCACACAAGAGCCAATATACAGATACACACACACTCTCAGCTAACTCAGCTATAGAGCACACATCAATAGAGCCAATATACAGATACACGCAAATTCTATGGTAACTCAGATTCAGAGCACACAGCAATAGAGCCAATATAAGGATACGCACACTCTCTAAGGTAACTCAGCAACTGAGCAAGCAACAATAGAGACGATATTCAGATACACATAAATTCTAAGGAAACTCAGATACAGACCACAGAGCAATAGAGCAAACTTGGAGATAAACATAAATTCTAAGGTGACTCAAATACAGAGCACACAACAATAGAGCCAGTATACAGATACACACAAACTCTAAGGTAACTCAGATACAGAGCACAAAACACTAGAGCCAATATACATATACAAAGGAACTCTACGGGGTAAGTCAGATACAGAGTACACAACAATAGAGCCTATATACAGATAAGCAGAAACTCTAAGGTAACTAAGCTACAGAGCACACAACACTACAGCCAATTTAGAGATACACACAAACTCTAAAGTAACTCAAAGGCAGAGCACACAACACTAGAGCCAATATACAGTGACACACAAACTCTAAGGTAACTCAGCTACGGAGAACGCTACACAAGAGCCAATTTACAGATAAACACAAATTCTAAGGTAACTCAAAAACCGAGCATATAACAATAGAGCCAAGATACAGATACACACAAAATCTAAGGTAACTCAAATACAGAGCACACAACACTAGAGCCAATATATAGATACACATATACTCTGAGGTAACTCTGATAAAAGAGCACACAACGCTAAAGCCATTTTACAGATACACACAAACTCTATGGTAACTCAAATGCAGAGCACACAACACTAGAGCCACTATACAGTTACACACAAACTCTAAGGTAACTCAGCTACGGAGCACGCAACACTAGAGCCAATTTACAGATCAACACAAACTCTAAGGTAACCCAGATATAGAGGACACAACATTGGATCCAACATACAGATACACACACACTCTAAGGTAACTCAGCTGCAGAGCACGCAACAATACAGCCAATTTACTGATACACATAATTTCCAAGGTAATTTAGATTCAGAGTACGCAACATTAGAGCCGATATACAGATGCACATAAATTCTAAGGTAACTCAGGTACAGAGCACAGAACAATAGAGCCAACATGCAGATACACATGAATTCTTACTTAACTGTAATACACAGCACACAACAATAGCGCCGATAAAAAGATTCAGAGCACGCAGCAGTAGAGCCAATATACAGATACGTAAAACTCTAAGGTAACTCATATACTGAGCACAAAGAAGTAGAGCCAATATACAGATACACACAAACTCTCATGTAACTCAGATACAAAACACACAACACTAGAGCTAAAATACAGATACATACAAACTCTAAGGTAACTCAAATACAGAGCACACTACACTAGAGCCAATATACAGATACACACAGACTCTAAGGTAACTCTGCTACTCAGCACAGAACAATATAGCCAATATATAGATACACACAAACTCTAAGGTATCTCAAATGCAGAGCACACAACAATAGAGGCAATGTACAGATACACACAAACTCTAAGGAAACTCAGATACACAGCACTCTACACTAGAACCGATATACAGATACAGACAAACTCAAAGGTAACTCGGATAAAGAGCACACAACAATAGAACCAATTTAGAGATACTCACAAACTCTATGGTAACTCAGAAACAGAGCATTCTACACTAGAGCCAATAGACAGATACACACAAGCTCTAAGGTAACTCAGATACAGAGCACTCCACACTAGAGCCAATATACAGATACACACAAACTCTAGGGTAACTCAGCTACAGAGCACCCAACAATAGAGCCAATATACAGATACACACAAATTCTAAGGTAACTCAGCTACAGAGCACACAACAAAAGAACCAATGTACTGATACACACACACTCTAAGGAAACTCAGATACAGAGCACAGAACAATAGCATCAATATACAGATACACATAAACTGTAAGGAAACTCAGATACAGAGCACACAAGAATAGAGCCGATTTACAGATACTCATAAACTCTAAGGTAACTCAGATACAGAGCACACAACACAAGAGCCAATATACAGATACACACACACTCTAAGGTAACTCAACTATAGAGCTCACATAAATAGAGCCAATATACAGAAACACGCAAAGTCTATGGTAACTCAGATTCAGAGCACACAGCAATAGAGCCAATATACAGATATGCACACACTCTAAGGTTACTCAGCAACTGAGCACGCAACAATAGAGACGATATTCAGATACACATAAATTCTAAGGTAACTCAGATACAGAGCAAAGAGCAATAGAGCAAACTTGGAGATAAACATAAAATCTAAGGTAACTCAAATACAGAGCACTCAACAATAGAGCCAATATACAGATACACACAAACTCTAAGGTAACTCAGATACAGAGAACAAAACATTAGAGCCAATATACATATACAAAGGAACTCTAACGTAAGTCAGATACAGAGTACACAATAGAGCCTAGATACAAATAAGCAGAAACTCTAAGGTAACTGAGCTACAGAGCACACAACACTACAGCCAATATAGAGATACACACAAACTCTAAGGTAACTCAAATGCAGAGCACACAACACTAGAGCCAATATACAGTGACACACAAACTCTAAGGTAACTCAGCTACGGAGCACGCAACACTAGAGCCAATTTACTGATAAACACAAACTCTAAGGTATCTCAAAAACAGAGTAAATAACTAAAGAGCCAAGATACAGATACATTCAGACTCAAAGGTAACTCAGGTACAGAGCACGCAGCAGTAGAGCCAATATACAGATACACACAAACTCTGAGGTAACTCTGATAAAGAGCACGCAATGCTTAAGCCATTTTACAGTTACACACAAACTCTAAGGTAACTCAGCTACGGAGCACGCAACACTAGAGCCAATTTACAGATAAACACAAACTCTAAGATAAATCAAAAACAGAGCATATAACTATCGAGCCAAGATACAGATACACTCTAACTCAAAGGTAACTCAGGTACAGAGCACGCAGCAGTACAGCCAATATACAGATACACACAAACTCTAAGGTAACCCAGATACAGAGCACACAACATTAGATCCAACATACAGATACACACACCCTCTAAGGTAACTCAGCTGCAGAGCACGCAACAATACAGCCAATTTACTGATACACATAATTTCTAAGGTAATTTAGATACAGAGTACGCAACATTAGAGCCGATATACAGATGCACATGAATTCTAAGGTAACTCAGCTACAGAGCACAGAACAATAGAGCCAACATGCAGATACATATCAATTCTTACTTAACTCTAATACACAGCACACAACAATAGCGCCGATAAAAAGATACAGAGCACGCTGCAGTAGAGTCAAGATACAGATACGCACAAACTCTAAGGTAACTCATATACTGAGCACGCAGAAGTAGAGCCAATATATAGATACACACAAGCTCTGATGTAACTCAGATACAAAACTCACAACACTAGAGCTAAAATAGAGATACACACAAACTCTAAGGTATCTCAAATACAGAGCACACTACACTAGAGCCAATATACAGATAAACACAGACGCTAAGGTAACTCTGCTACTCAGCACAGAACACTATAGTCGATATATAGATACAGACAAACTCTAAGGTACCTCAAATGCAGAGCACACAACAATGGAGGCAATGTACAGATACACACAAACTCTAAGGTAACTCGGATACAGAGCACACAACAATAGAACCAATGTAGAGATACTCACAAACTCTAAGGTAACTCAGATACAGAATACACAACAATAGAGTCGATATACAGATACACACACACTCTAAGGTAACTCAGCTACAGAGCATGCATCAATACAGCTAATATACAGATATACACATAAATTCTAAGGTAACTCAGATACAGAGCACAGAACAATAGCGCCGATATACAGATACACATAAACTGTAAGGAAACTCAGATACAGAGCACACAAGAATAGAGCCGATTTACAGATACACATAAACTCTAAGGTAACTCAGATAAAGAGCACACAACAGAAGAGCCAATATACAGATACACTCACACTCTAAGGTAACTCAGCTATAGAGGACACATCAATAGAGCCAATATACAGATACACACAAAGTCTATGGTAACTCAGATTCAGAGCTCACAGCAATAGAGTCAATATAGAGATACGCACACACTCTAAGGTAACTCAGCAACTGAGCACGCAACAATAGAGACGATATTCAGATACACATAAATTCTAAGGTAACTCAGATACAGACCACAGAGCAATAGAGCAAACTTGGAGATAAACATAAATTCTAAGGTAACTCAAATACAGAGCACACAATAATAGAGCCAATATACAGATACACACAAACTCTAAGGTAACTCAGATACAGAGCACAAAACACTAGAGCCAATATACATATACAAAGGAACTCTAAGGTAAGTCAGATACAGTACACAAGAATAGAGACTATATACAGATAACCAGAAACTCTAAGGTAACTAAGCTACAGAGCACACAACACTACAGCCAATATAGAGATACACACAAACTCTAAGGTAACTCAAATGCAGAGCACACAACACTAGAGCCAATATACAGTGACACACAAACTCTAAGGTAACTCAGCTACGGAGAACGCTACACAAGAGCCAATTTACTGATAAACACAAACTCTAAGGTAACTCAAAAACAGAGCATATAACAATAGAGACAAGATACAAATACACACAAAATCTAAGGTAACTCAAATACAGAGCACACAATACCAGAGCCAATATATACATTCACATAAACTCAGAGGTAACTCTGATAAAGAGCACACAACGCTAAATCCATTTTACAGATACACACAAACACTATGGTAACTCAAATGCAGAGCACACAACACTTGAGCCAATATACAGTTACACACAAACTCTAAGGTAACTCAGCTACGGAGCACGTAACACTAGAGCCAATTTAGAGATAAACACACACTCTAAGGTAACTCAGCTGCAGAGCACGCAACAATACAGCCAATTTACTGATACACATAAATTCTAAGGTAATTTAGATACAGAGTATGCAACATTAGAGCCGATATACAGATGCACATAAATTCTAAGGTAACTCAGGTACAGAGCACAGAACAATAGAGCCAACATGCAGATACACATGAATTCTTACTTAACTCTAATACACAGCACACAACAATAGAGCCGATAAAAAAAAACAGCGCACGCAGCAGTAGAGCCAATAGACAGATACGCACAAACTCTAAGGTAACTCATATACTGAGGATGCAGAAGTAGAGCCAATAAACAGATACACACAAACTCTCATGTAACTCAGATACAAAACACACAACACTAGAGCTAAAATACAGATACACACAAACTCTAAGGTATCTCAAATGCAGAGCACACAACAATAGAGGCAATGTACAGCTACACACAAACTCTTAGGGAACTCAGATACACAGCACTCTACACTAGAACCGATATACAGATACACACAAACTCAAAGGTAACTCGGATACAGAGCACACAACAATAGAACCAAAATTGAGATACTCACAAACTCTAAGGTAATTCAGATATAGAGCATTCTACTCTAGAGCCAATAGATAGATACACACAAGCTCTAAAGTAACTCAGATATAGAGCACACAACAATAGAGCCAATATACAGATACACACAAACTCTAAGGTAACTCAGATACAGAGCACTCCACACTAGAGCCAATATACAGATACACACAAACTCTAAGGTAACTCAGCTACTGAGCACACAACAATAGAACCAATATACAGATACACACACACTCTAAGGTAACTCAGCTACAGGGCATGCAACAATAAAGCCAATATACTGACACACTTAAATTCTAAGATAACTGAGATACAGAGCACGCAACAATAGAGTCGATATACAGATACACACACACTCTAAGGTAACTCAGCTACAGAGCATGCATCAATAGAGCTAATATACAGATACACATAAATTCTAAGGTAACTCAGATACAGAGCACAGAACAATAGCGCCGATATACAGATACACATAAACTGTAAGGAAACTCAGATACAGAGCACACAAGAATAGAGCCGATTTACAGATACACATAAACTCTAAGGTAACTCAGATACAGAGCACACAACACAAGAGCCAATATACAGATACACTCACACACTCTAAGGTAACTCAGCTATAGAGCACACATCTGTAGAGCCAATATTCAGATACGCGCAAAGTCTATGGTAACTCAGATTCAGAGCACACAACAATAGAGCCAATATACAGATACGCACACACTCTAAGGTAACTCAGCAACTGAGCACGCAACAATAGAGTTGATATTCAGATACTCATAAATTCTAAGGTAACTCAGATACAGAGCACAGAGCAGTAGAGCAAACTTGGAGATAAACATAAATTCTAAGGTAACTCAAATACAGAGCACACAACAATAGAGCCAATAAACAGATACACACAAACTCTAAGGTAACTCAGATACAGAGCACACAACACTAGAGCCAATATACAGATTCACACAAACTCTTAGGTAACTAAGATGCAGAGCAATCAACACTAGTGCCAATATACAGATTTTCACAATCTCTAAGGTAACTCAACTACAGAGCATGCAACAATAGAGAAAATATACAGATACACACACACTCTAAGGTAACTCAGCTAGAGAGCATGCAACTATACAGCCAAAATACTGATGCACAAAAATTCTAAGGTACCTCAGATGCAGGGCACACAACAATAGAGTCAACATACAGATACACAAAAATTGTAAGATAACTCAGATACAGAGCACACAACAAAAGCACCGATATACAGATACACATAAACTGTAAGGAAACTCAGATACAGAGCACACAACAATAGAGCCGATATACAGATACACACACACTCTAAAGTAACTCAGCTACAGATCATGCAACAACAGAGCTAATATACAGATACACTTAAATTCTAAGGTAACTCATATACAGAGCACACAACAGTAGTGCCAATATACAGATACACATAAACTGTAAGGAAACTCAGATACAGAACACACAACAATAGAGCTGATTTACAGATACACATAAACTCTAACGTAAGTCAGAAACAGAGCACACAACACAAGATCCAAAATACAGATACACACAAACTCTAAGGTAACTCAAATACAGAGCACACAACACTAGAGCCAATATTCAGATACAGACAGACTCTAAGGTAGCTCAGCTACACAGCACAGAACACTAGAGCCAATATACAGATACACACAAACTCTAAGGAATCTCAAGTACAGAGCATCCAACAATAGTGCCAATATACAGATACACACAAACACTAAGGTAACTCAGCTACAGAGCACACAACAATAGAGCCAATATTCAGATAAACACAAACTCTAAGGTAACTCAGATACAGAGCACAGAACAGTAGCGCCGATATACAGATACACATAATCTGTAAGAAAACTCAGATACAGAGCACACAACAATAGAGCTGATTTACCGAATACATAAACTCTTAGGTAAGTCAGATACAGAGCACACAACATTAGAGCCGATATACAAATACACATAAACTCTATGGTAAGTCAGATACAGAGCACACTACAATAGAACCAATATACAGATACATATAAACTCTAAGGTAAGTCAGATACAGAGCACACAACAGTAGAGCAAATATGAGATACACACACACTCTAAGGTAAGTCAGATACAGAGCACACAACAATAGAGCCTATATACAGAAACACAAACACTGTAAGGTAAGTGATACAGAGCACACAACAATAGAGCCTATATACAGAAACACACAAACTCTAAGGTAACTCATATTCAGAGCACACAACAATCGGGTCAGTATACAGATACACACAATCAAAGTAACTCAGATACAGAGCACATACCTCTAGTGCCAATATACAGATAAAGTGTACACAACACTAGAGCCAATATACAGATTCATAGAAACTCTTAGGTAACTCAGATGAGGAGCATACAATACTAGAGCGTATATTCAGATACACACAAACTCTAAGGTATCTCAGATATGGAGCACACAAAACTAGAGCCAATATACAGATACACACAAGCTCAAAGGTAACTCAGATACAGAGTATGCAGGAATAGAGCCAATACACAGATACACATAAACTCTAAAGTAACTCATATATAGAGGACACAACAATAGAGGAAATATACAGATACACATGAACTGTAGGGTAACTCAGATATAGAGCACAAAACACTAGAGCCAATATACATATACAAAGGAACTCTAAGGTAAGTCAGATACAGAGTACACAACAATACAGCCTATATACAGATAAGCAGAAACTCTAAGGTAACTAAGCTACAGAGCACACAACACTACAGCCAATATAGAGATACACACAAACTCTAAGGTAACTCAAATGCAGAGCACACAACACTAGAGCCAATATATAGATACACATACACTCTGAGGTAACTCTGATAAAGAGCACATGACGCTAAACCCATTTAACAGATACACACAAACTCTATGGTAACTCAAATGCAGATCACACAACACTAGAGCCAATATACAGTTACACACAAACTCTAAGGTAACTCAAATACGGAGCACGTAACACTGGAGCCAATTTACAGATGAACACAAACTCTAAGGTAACTCAAAAACAGAGCATATAACTATAGAGCCAAGATACAGATACACTCAAACTCAAAGGTAACTCAGGTACAGAGCACGCAGCAGTACAGTCAATATACAGATACACACAAACTCTAAGGTAACCCTTATACAGAGCACACAACATTAGATCCAACATACAGATACACACACACTCTAAGGTAACTCAGCTGCAGAGCATGCAACAATACAGCCAATTTACTGATACACATAAATTCTAAGGTAATTTAGATACAGAGTACGCAACATTAGAGCCGATATACAGATGCACATACATTCTAAGGTAACTCAGGTACAAAGCACAGAACAATAGAGCCAACATGTAGATACACATCAATTCTTACTTAACTCTAATACGCAGCACACAATAATAGCGCCGATAAAAAGATACAGAGCAGCAGCAGTAGAGCCAATATACAGATACGCACAAACTCTAAGGTAACTCATATACTGGAGCAATTTAAGTAGAGCCAATATACAGATAGACACAAACTCTCATGTAACTCAGATATAAAACACACAACCTAGAGCTAAGATACAGATACACACAAACTCCTAAGGTAACTCCAAATACAGAGCACACTACACTGGAGCCAATATACAGATACACACAGACTCTAAGGCAACTCTGCTACTCAGCACAGAACACTATAGCCAATATATGATCACAAACTCTAAAATATCTCAAATGCAGAGCACACAACAATAGAGGCAATGTACAGATACACACAAACTCTAAGGTAACTCAGATACACAGCACTCTACACTAGAACTGATATTCAGAAACACACAAACTCAAAGGTAACTCGGAGACAGAGCACACAACAATAGAACCAATATAGAGATACTCACAAACTCTAAGATAACTCAGATACAGAGCATTCTACACTAGAGCCAATAGACAGATACACACAAGCTCTAAGGAAACTCAGATATAGAGCACACAATAATAGAGCCAATATACAGATACACACAAACTCTAAGGAAACTCAGATACAGAGCACACAACAATAGAGTTGATATACAGATACACACACACACACTCTAAGGTAACTCAGCTACAGAGCATGCATCAATACAGCTAATATACAGATATACACATAAATTCTAAGGTAACTCAGATACAGAGCACAGAACAATAGCGCTGATATACAGATACACATAAACTGTAAGGAAACTCAGATACAGAGCACACAAGAATAGAGCCGATTTACAGATACACATAAACTCTAAGGTAACTCAGATACAGAGCACACAACACAAGAGCCAATATACAGATACACACAGACTCTAAGGTAACTCAGCTATAGAGCACACATCAATAGAGCCATTATACAGATACACAAGAGTCTATGGTAACTCAGGTTCAGAGCACACAGCAATAGAGCCAATATACAGATATGCATCACACTCTTTAAGGTAACTCAGCAACTGAGCACGCAACAATAGAGATGATATTCAGATACACATAAATTCTAAGTTAACTCAGATACAGAGCACAGAGCAATAGAGCAAACTTGAGATAAACATAAATTTTGGTAACTCAAATACAGAGCATACAACAATAGAGCCAATATACAGATACACACAAACTCTAAGGTAACTCAGATACAGAGCACAAAACACTAGAGACAAAATACATACAAAGGAACTCTAAGGTAAGTCAGATACAGGTACACAACAATAGAGCCTATATACAGATAAGCAAACTCTAAGGTAACTAAGCTACAGGCACACAACACTACAGCCAATGTGAGATACACACAAACTCTAAGGTAACTCAAATGCAGAGCACACAACACTAGAGCCAATGTACAGTGACACACAAACTCTAAGGTAACTTAGCTATGGAGAATGCTCCAAGAGCAATTACTGATAAACACAAACTCTAAGATAATTCAAAAACAGAGCATATAACAATAGAGCCTAGATACAGATACACACAAAATCTAAGGTAATTCCAATACAGAGCACACAACACTAGAGCAATATATAGATACCCAAGGAACTCTGAGGTAACTCTGATAAAGAGCACACAATGCTTAAGCCATTTTACAGTTACACACAAACTCTAAGGTAACTCAGCTACGGAGCACGCAACACTAGAGCCAATTTACAGATAAACACAAACTCTAAGATAAATCAAAAACAGAGCATATAACTATTGAGCCAAGATACAGATACACTCTAACTCAAAGGTAACTCAGGTACAGAGCAGCAGCAGTACAGCCAATATACAGATACACACAAACTCTAAGGTAACCCAGATACAGAGCACAACATTAGATCCAACATACAGATACACACACACTCTAGGTAATTTAGCTGCAGAGCACTACAACAATACAGCCAATTTAGTGATACACCAAATTTTAAGGTAATTTAGATACAGAGTATGAACATTAGAGCCGATATACAGATGCACATGAATTCTAAGGTAACTCAGCTACAGAGCACAGAACAATAGAGCCAACATGCAGATACATATCAATTCTTACTTAACTCTAATACACAGCACACAACAATAGCGCCGATAAAAAGATACAGAGCATGTAGCAGAAGAGCCAATATACAGATACGCACAAACTCTAAGGTAACTCATATACTGAGCACGCTGAAGTAGAACCAATATACAGATACACACAAACTCTCATGTAACTCAGATACAAAACACACATACTAGAGCTAAAATACAGATACATACAAACTCTAAGGTAACTCAAATACAGAGAACACTACACTAGAGCCAATATACAGATACACACAGACTCTAAGGTAACTCTGCTACTCAGCACAGAACACTATAGCCAATATATAGATACACACAAACTCTAAGGTATCTCAAATGCAGAGCACACAACAACAGAGGCAATGTACAGATACACACAAACTCAAAGGTAACTCGGATACAGAGCACACAACAATAGAGCCAATATAGAGATACCACAAACTCTAAGGTAACTCAGATACAGAGCTCTACACACAGAGCCAATATAGAGATATACACAAACTCTAGGGTAACTCAGCTACAGAGCACACAACAATAGACCAAATATACAGATACACACAAACTCTAAGGTAACTCAGCTACAGAGCACAGAACAATAGAGCCAATGTACAGATACACACACACTCTAAGGTAACTCAGCTACAGAGACTGCAACAATACAGCCAATATACTGACACACTTAATTTAAGGTAACTCAGATACAGAGCACACAACAATAGAGTCGATATACAGATACACACACACTCTAAGGTAACTCTGCTACAGAGCATGCATCAATAGAGCTAATAAACAGATACATTAATTCTATGGTAACTCAGATACAGAGCACAGAACAATAGTGCCGATATACAGATACACATAAACTGTAGAAACTCAGATACAGAGCACAGAATAGAGCCGATTACAGATCACATAAACTTTAAGGTAACTCAGATACAGAGCACACAAGAGCCAATATACAGATACACACACACTCTCAGCTAACTCAGCTATAGAGCACACATCAATAGAGCCAATATACAGATACACGCAAATTCTATGGTAACTCAGATTCAGAGCACACAGCAATAGAGCCAATATAAGGATACGCACACTCTCTAAGGTAACTCAGCAACTGAGCAAGCAACAATAGAGACGATATTCAGATACACATAAATTCTAAGGAAACTCAGATACAGACCACAGAGCAATAGAGCAAACTTGGAGATAAACATAAATTCTAAGGTGACTCAAATACAGAGCACACAACAATAGAGCCAGTATACAGATACACACAAACTCTAAGGTAACTCAGATACAGAGCACAAAACACTAGAGCCAATATACATATAAAAGGAACTCTCACGGTGAAGTCAGATACAGAGTACACAACAATAGAGCCTATATACAGATAAGCAGAAACTCTAAGGTAACTAAGCTACAGAGCACACAACACTACAGCCAATTTAGAGATACACACAAACTCTAAGTAACTCAAAGGCAGAGCACACAACACTAGAGCCAATATACAGTGACACAAACTCTAAGGTAACTCAGCTACGGAGAACGCTACACAAGAGCCAATTTACAGATAAACACAAATTCTAAGGTAACTCAAAAACCGAGGCATATAACAATAGAGCCAAGATACAGATACACACACAAAATCTATAGGTAACTCAAATACAGAGCACACAACACTAGAGCCAATATATAGATACACATATACTCTGAGGTAACTCTGATAAAGAGCACACATCGCTAAGCCATTTTACAGATACACACAAACTCTATGGTAACTCAAATGCAGAGCACACAACACTAGAGCCACTATACAGTTACACACAAACTCTAAGTAACTCAGCTACGGAAGCATAACACTAGAGCCAATTTACAGATCAACACAAACTCTAAGGTAACCCAGATATAGAGGACACAACATTGGATCCAACATACAGATACACACACACTCTAAGGTAACTCAGCTGCAGAGCACGCAACAATACAGCCAATTTACTGATACACATAATTTCGAAGGTAATTTAGATTCAGAGTACGCAACATTAGAGCCGATATACAGATGCACATAAATTCTAAGGTAACTCAGGTACAGAGCACAGAACAATAGAGCCAACATGCAGATACACATGAATTCTTACTTAACTGTAATACACAGCACACAACAATAGCGCGATAAAAAAGATTCAGAGCACATGAGCAGTAGACAATATATGATACGTAAAAACTCTATAACTCATATACTGAGCACAAAGAAGTAGAGCCATTATACAGATACACACAAACTCTCATGTAACTCAGATACAAAACACACAACACTAGAGCTAAAATACAGATACATACAAACTCTAAGGTAACTCAAATACAGAGCACACTACACTGAGAGCCAATATACAGATATACAGACTCTAAGGTAACTCTGCTACCAGCACAGAACAATAGCCAATATATAGATACACACAAATCTAGGTATCTCAAATGCAGAGCACACAACAATAGAGGCAATGTACAGATACACACAAACTCTAGGAAACTCAGATACACAGCACTCTACACTAGAACGGATATACAGATACAGACAAACTCTAAAGGTAACTCGGATAAAAGCACACAACAATAGAACCAATTTAGAGATACTCACAAACTCTATGGTAACTCAGAAACAGAGCATTCTACACTAGAGCCAATAGACAGATACACACAAGCTCTAAGGTAACTCAGATACAGAGCACTCCACACTAGAGCCAATATACAGATACACACAAACTCTAGGGTAACTCAGCTACAGAGCACCCAACAATAGAGCCAATATACAGATACACACAAATTCTAAGGTAACTCAGCTACAGAGCACACAACAAAAGAACCAATGTACTGATAATACACACCTCTAAGGAAACCTGGATACAGAGCACAGAACAATAGCACTGTTATACAGATACATATGACCTGTAGAAACTCAGATACAGAGCACACAAGAATAGAGCCGATTTACAGATACTCATAAACTCTGTGTAACTCGAGATAGAGCACACAACACAAAGAGCCAATATACAGATACACACACTCTAAGGTAACTCAACTATAGAGCTCACATAAGTAGAGCCAATATACAGAAACACGCAAAGTCTATGGTAACTCAGATTCAGAGCACGGAGCAATAGAGCCAATATACAGATATGCACACACTCTAAGGTTACTCAGCAACTGAGCACGCAACAATAGGACGAGATATTCAGATACACATAAATTCTAAGTAGACTCAGATACAGAGCAAAGAGCAATAGAGCAAACTTGGAGATAAACATAAAATCTAAGGTAACTCAAATACAGAGCACTCAACAATAGAGCCAATATACAGATACACACAAACTCTAAGGTTAACTCAGATACAGAGAACAAACATTAGAGCCAATATACATATACAAAGGAACTCGATCGTAAGTCAGATACAGAGTATACAATAGAGCCTAGATACAAATAGCAGAAACTCTAAGGTAACTGAGCTACAGAGCACACACACTACAGCCAATATAGAGATACACACAAACTCTAAGTAACTCAAATGCAGAGCACACAACACTAGAGCCAATATACCAGTGACACAAACTCTAGGTAACTCAGCACAGACACGCAGACACTAGAGCCAATTTACTGATAAACACAAACTCTAAGGTATCTCAAAACAGAGTAAATAACTAAAGAGCCAAGATACAGATACGTTCAGACTCTAAAGGTAACTTCAGGTACAGAGCACGCTGATAGAGCCAATATACAGATACACACAAACTCTGAGGTAACTCTGATAAAGAGCATAATGCTTAAGCCATTTTACAGTTACACACAAACTCTAAGGTAACTCAGCTACGGAGCACGCAACACTAGAGCCAATTTACAGATAAACATGTCCTAAGATAAATCAAAACAGAGTATATAACTATCGAGCCAAGATACAGATACTCTAACTCAAAGGTAACTCAGGTACAGAGCACGTAGCAGTACAGCCAATATACAGATACACACAAACTCTAAGGTAAACCAGATACAGAGCACACAACATTAGATCCAACATAGATACACACACCTCTAAGGTAACTCAGCTGCAGAGCACTTAACAATACAGCCAATTTACTGATACACATAATTTCTAAGGTAATTTAGATACAGAGTACGAACATTAGAGCCGATATACAGATGCACATGAATTCTAAGGTAACTCAGCTACAGAGCATAGAACAATAGAGCAACATGCGATACATATCAATTCTATCTTAACTCTAATACATAGCACAACAATAGCGCCCGATAAAAGATACAGAGCAGCTGCAGTAGGTCAAGATACAGATACGCACAACTCTAAGGTAACCTCATATACTGAGCACGCAGAAGTAGAGCCAATAGATACACACAAGCTCTGATGTAACTCAGATACAAAACTCACAACACTAGAGCTAAAATAAGATACACACAAACCTCTATGTATCTCAAATACAGTAGCACACTACACCAGAGCCAAATACAGATAAACACAGACGCTAAGGTAACTCTGCTACTCAGCACAGAACACTATAGTCGATATATAGATACAGACAAACTCTAGGTACCTCAAATGCAGAGCACTACAACAATGGAGGCAATGTACAGATACACACAAACTCTAAGGTAACTTGGATACAGAGCACACAACAATAGAACCAATGTAGAGATACTCACAAACTCTAAGGTAACTCAGATACAGAATACACAATAGAGTCGATATACAGATACACACTCTAAGGTAACTCTAGCTACAGAGCATGCATCAATACAGCTAATATACAGATATACACATAAATTCTATGTAACTCAGATACAGAGCACAGAACAATACTAGTATACAGATACACATAAACTGTAAGGAAACAACAGAGCACACAAGAATAGAGCCGATTACAGATCATATAAACTCTAAGGTAACTCAGATAAAGAGCACACAACAGAAGAGCCAATATACAGATACACTCACACTCTAAGGTAACTCAGCTATAGAGGACACATCAATGAGCCAATATACAGATACACACAAAGTCTAGTGGTAACTTCAGATTCAGAGCTCACAGCAATAGAGTCAATATGAGATACATATACTCTAAGGTAACTCAGCAACTGAGCACGCAATAATAGAGATTATATTCAGATACACATAAATTCTAAAGTTAACTCAGATACAGACCACAGAGCAATAGAGCAAACTTGAGATAAACATAAATTCTAAGGTAACTCAAATACAGAGCACACAATAATAGAGCTAATATACAGATACACACACTCTAAGGTAACTCTAGATACAGAGCACAAAACACTAGAGCTAATATACATATACAAGGAACTCTAAGTGTAAGTCAGATGCAGAGTACACAAGAATAGAGACTATATACAGATAACCAGAAACTCTAAGGTAACTAAGCTGAGCACACAACACTACAGCCAATAGAGATACACACTAAACTCTAGGTAACCCAAATGCAGAGCACACAAATACTAGAGCTAATATACAGTGACACACAAACTCTAAGGTAACTCTAGCTATGGAGAATGCCATAAGAGTCAATTTATTGATAAATATAAATTCTAATGTAACTCTAAAAACAGAGTATATAACAATAGAGATAAGATACAAATATACAAAATCTAAATGGTAACTTCAAATACAGAGCACACAATACCAGAGCCAATATATATTCACATAAACTCAGAGGTAACTCTGATAAAAAGTTACAACGCTAAATCTATTTTACAGATACACATAAATACTATGGTAACTTCAAATGCAGAGCATATCAATACTTGAGCCAATATACAGTATATACAACTCTAAGGTATCTTGCTACGGAGCACGCAGAACACTAGAGCCAATTTAGAGATAAATACACACTTAAGGTAACTCAGCTGCAGAGCACGCAACAATACAGCCAATTTACTGATACACATAAATTCTAAGGTAATTTAGATATGAGTATGCAAATATTAGAGCTGATATACAGATGTGTTATAAATTTAAGGTAACTTGTGTATAGAGCACAGAACAATAGAGCCAACATAGATGCACATGAATTCTTACTTAACTCTAATACACAGCACACAACAATAGCGCGATGGAGAAAAACAGCGCCTTAGTAGTAGAGCCAATAGACAGATCTGCTGAAACTCTAAGGTAACTCATATACTGAGGATGGTAGTAGAGCCACAAACAGATACACACAAACTCTCATGTAACTCAGATACAAAACACACAACACTAGAGCTAAAATACAGATACACAAACTCTAAGGTATCTCAAATGCAGAGCACACAACAATAGAGGCAATGTACAGCACACAAACTCTTAGGAACTCAGATACACAGCACTCTACACTAGAACCGATATACAGATATACACAAACTCAAAGGTAACTCGGATACAGAGCACTAACAATAGAACCAAATTGAGATACTCCTGAGCTTTAAGGTAATTCAGATATAGAGCATTCTTACTTAGAGCCAATAGATGATACACTAGTTTTAAAGTAACTCAGATATAGAGCACAACAATAGAGCCAATATACAGATACACACACAAACTCTAAGTCTCTCAGATACAGAGTCTTCTACTCAGAGCTAATATACAGATACACACAAACTCTAGAGTAACTCAGCTACTGAGCACACAACAATAGAACCAATAGGCTAGATTCACACACTTCTAAGGTAACTCAGCTACAGGGCATGCAACAATAAAGCCAATATACTGATACATTTAAATTCTAAGATAACTGAGATACAGAGCGCGCAACAATAGAGTCGATATACAGATACACACACCTAAGGTAACTCAGCTACAGAGCATGCATCAATAGAGCTATATACAGATACATATAAATTCTAGGTAACTGAGATACAGAGCACAGAACAATAGCGCTATATACAGATACACATAAACTGTAAGGAAACTCAGATACAGAGTACACAAGAATAGAGCCGATTTATGATACATATAAACTCTAAGGTAACTCAGATAGAGCACACTACAAGAGCCAATATACAGATACACTCACACACTCTAAGGTAACTCAGCTATAGCACACATCTGTAGAGCCAATATTCGGATACGCCGCAAAGTCTATGGTAACTCAGATTCAGAGCACACAACAATAGAGCCAATATACGCATCATACACTCTAAGGTAACTCAGCAACTGAGCACGTAACAATAGAGTTGATATTCAGATCTTTATAAATTGTAAGGTAACTCAGATAGAGTCATAGAGCAGTAGAGCAAACTTGAGATAAATCATAAATTCTGAGGTAACTCCAAATACAGAGTCACAAACAATAGAGCCAATAAACAGATACACACAAACCTAAGGTAACTCAGATACAGAGCACACAACACTAGAGCCAATATACAGATTCACACAAACTCTTAGGTAACTCAGATGCAGAGCAATCAACACTAGTGCTAATATACAGATTTTCACAATCTCTAAGGTAACTCAACTACAGAGCATGCAACAATGAGAAAATATACAGATACACACACACTTTAAGGTAATTCAGCTAGAGAGCATGCAACTATACAGCCAAATATTGATGCACAAAATTCTAAGGTACCTCTAGATGCAGGGTACACAACAATAGAGTCACCATAGATACACAAAAATTTTAGATAACTCAGATACAGAGCACACAACAAAAGCAATTATATACAGATACACATAAACTGTAAGAAACTCAGATACAGAGCACACAACAACAATAGAGCTGATATATGATACACACACACTCTAAAGTAACTCAGCTACAGATCATGCAACAACAGGCTAATATACAGATACACTTAAATTTAAGGTAACTCATATACAGAGCACTAGTAGTGCCAATATACAGATACACATAAACTGTAAGGAAACCTCAGATACAGAACACACAACAATAGAGCTGATTTCAGATACACATAAACTTCTAATGTAAGTCAGAAACAGAGCATATACACAAGATCTAAAATACAGATACACAAAGCTCAGGTAACTCAAATACAGAGCACACAACATTAGAGCCAATATTCAGATACAGACAGACTCTATGTAGCTCAGCTACACAGCACAGAATACTAGAGCCAATATACAGATACACACAAACTCTAAGGAATTTTAAGTACAGAGCATCTAACAATAGTGCCAATATGCAGATACACATAAACACTAAGGTAACTCAGCTACAGAGTACATAATAATAGAGCCAATATTCAGATAAACACAAACTCTAAGGTAACTCAGATACTGAGCACAGAACAGTGAGCGCCGATATACAGATACACATAATCTTAAGAAAACTCAGATACAGAGCACAACAATAGAGCTGATTTACGGTTACATAAATCTTAGGTAAGCTGGGATACAGAGGTACACAACATTAGAGCTGATGTCAAATACACATAAACTCTATGGTAAGTCAGATACAGAGCACACTACAATAGAACTAATATACAGATACATATAAACTCTAAGGTAAGTCAGATACAGAGCACACAACAGTAGAGCAAATATAGAGATACACACACACTTCTATGGTAAGTCAGATACAGAGCACACAAACAATAGAGCCTATATACAGAAACACAAACACTGTAAGATTAGGTAGTCTAGAGCACACAACAATAGAGCCTATATACAGAAACACACAACTCTAAGGTAACTCATATTCAGAGCACACAACAATCGGGTCAGTATACTGATACACATGAAATCTAAGGTAATCTAGATACAGAGCACATACTTCTAGTGCCAATATACAGATAAAGTGTACACAACACTAGAGCCAATATACAGATTCATAGGAAACTCTTAGGTAACTCAGATAGGAGCATACAATACTAGAAGCGTATATTCAGATACACAAACTCAAGGTATCTCAGATATGGAGCACACAAAACTAGAGCCAATACAGATACACAAGCTCAAAGGTAACTCAGATACAGAGTATGCAGGAATAGAGCCAATACACAGATACATATAAACTCTAAAGTATCTCATATAGAGGACACAACAATAGAGGAAATATGTATACACATGAACTGTAGGGTAAATCAGATATAGAGCACAAAACACTAGAGCCAATATACATACAAGGAACTCTAAGGTAAGTCAGATAGAGTACAACAATACAGCCTATATACAGATAAGCAGAAACTCTAAGGTAACTAAGCTACAGAGCTGTAACACTACACCAATATAGAGATACACACAAACCTACAACCTAAATGCAGAGCACACAACACTAGAGCCAATATATAATACACATACCTCTGGGTAACTCTGATAAAGGTACATGCCCAAGCCATTTAACAGATACACACAAATATGGTAGCCAATGCAGTCACACAACACTAGACCAATATGCAGTACACACAAACTTAAGGTAACTCAAATGGAGCATAGCACTGGGCCAGTTACAGATGAACACAACTTATAGTTCAAAACAGACATATAACTATAGAGCTAAGATACAGATGCACAAACTAAAGGTAACTTGTACAGAGCACGTAGCAGTACAGTCAATATATGATACACAAATTTAAGGACCTTTATACAGAGCATGACATTAGATCCACATACAGATACACAATATACTCTAGGTAACTTAGGTAGAGTTAACAATACAGCCATTTGACACATAAATTTAAGGTATTAGATAGAGTCGCAATATTAGAGCCGATATACAGATGCACTTACGTCTAGGTAACCTGGTACAAAGACAGAACAATAGAGGCAACATGTAGATACACACAATTCTTACTTAACTCTCATACGCACACAATAATAGCGATAAAAGATACAGAGCATGAGTAGAGCCAATATATGATACGCGACTCTGGGTAACTCATATACTGGGCACGAGAAGTAGAGCCAATATACAGATGGGCACAAACTCACAACTCAGATACAAAACACACAGCCTAGGCTAAGATAAGATACACTCAAAGGTACTTCAAATACAGAGCACACTATACTGGAGCCAATATACAGATACACAGACTCTAAGGTAACTCTGCTACTCAGCACACTATAGCCAATATATGATGCCACAAATCATATCCTCAATGGAGACACACAGCAATGGGGGCGTGTGCAGATGCACACAGGCTCTAAGGTAACTCTGGTACACATCTACACTGGACAGTGTTCAGACACACAAACTCAAAGGTAACTCGGGACAGGCACAACAATGGAACCAATGGAGATGCTCTGAGCTCTAGGATAACCGGATGAGCATTCTATACTGAGCCATAGACAGACATACAAGCTCTAAGGAGCTCGGATATAGAGTACACAATGTGAGCCAATATAGATGCACACAAGCTCTAAGGAAACTGATACAGAGCACACAACAATAGGTTGATATGCAGATACACACACTCTAAGGTAACTTAGTACAGGCATGCATCAATACAGCTATATAGATATGTACATAAATTTGTTAACTCAGATACAGGCACAGAACAATAGCTGATATACAGATACACATAACTGTAAGGAAACTCAGATACAGAGCACACAAGAATGAGCCGATTTACAGATACATATAGCTCTATGTAACTCAATTTAGAGCATGAACATAAGAGCCATATATTGATACACACAGACTTCAGGTAACTCAGTTATAGGCACACATCAATAGAGCCATTATCAGATCCACGAAGTCTGGAACTGGGTTCAGGCATACAGCAATAGAGCCAATGTAATCGCACACTTTAAGGTAAGCAGCTAGACGCAGATAATAGAGATGATGTTCAGATACATAAATTCTGGGTTAACTCAGATACAGGCACAGGCAATAGAGCAACGGAGATAAACATAACTGGTAACCAAAGCAGAGCACACAACAATGAGCCAATATGATACACAAACTCTATGTAACCTATACAGGCACAAAACACTGAGACAAAATACATAAAGGAACTCTAAGGTAAGCTGATAAGGTACACAACAATGAGCCTATATGCAGATAAGAACTCTAAGGTAGCTAAGCTACAGGCACACAGCACTACAGCCAATGTAGATCATACACAAACTTGTTGTAACTCAAATGTAGGCATACAACACTAGAGCTAATGTAAGTGACATGGGCTCTAAGGTAGCTCAATGGAGAATGCTCCACAGGCCATTTATTGATAAACACAAACTCTAAGATATCCAAAACAGGCATATAACAAGAGGCCTAATACAGATGCACACAAAATCTGAGGTAATTCAGTACAGGCACACAACACTAGCCAATATATGAATCCACTGAACTCGAGTTAACTCTGATAAAAGGCACAATGCTTAAGCCATTTACATTACACACAAACTCTAAGATCTTTCAGCTACGGGCCATAACACTAGAGCTAATTTCAGATAGCCAGGCTCTAAGATAAATCAAAACAGAGCATATAACTATTGAGCCAGATACAGATCACTCTAACTCAAAGGTAACTCAGGTACAGAGCAGTAGCAGTACAGCCAATATACAGATACACACAACTCTAGGTAGCAGATACAGAGCGCAACATTAGATCAACATACAGATACACACCCTCTAGGTAACTCAGCTGGAGCACGCAACAATACAGCCAATTTACTGATACACTCAATTTTCTGAGTGATTTAGATGCAAGTACGAACATTAGAGCCTTTATAGATGCATGATTTTAAGTAACCTTCTACAGGCACAGAACAATAGGCCAACATGGTGTACATATCAATTTGCTTAACTTATTACACAGCACACAACAATAGCTCCTGGTAAAAGGTACAGAGCATGTAGTAGGCAATATACAGATCGCGGAACCTAAGGTAACTCATATACTGAGCACGAGAAGTAGAACCAATAAGGATACACACATTCCTCATGTAACTAGATACAAACATATACTAGAGTCAAAATACATACAAACCTAAGGTATCTCAAATACAGAGCACACTACATATTTAATATACAGATACACAGACTTAAGGTAACTTGCTACTCAGCAGAACACTATAGTCAATATAGATACAGACAAACCTAAGGTATTCAGATGCAGGCACACAGCAACAGAGCAGTACGGATACACACAAGCTCAAGGTAACCTGATAGAGCACACAACAATGAGCCAATATAGATACTACAAACTCTATAAAATTTTGATACAGGCTCTACACTGGGCCAATATGAGATATACAAAACTCTCGGTAACTAGCTATGGCACACAACAATGACCAAATATATATACATGAGCTCTAAGGTAACTCAGCTACAGGCACAGAACAATAGAGCCATGTACAGATAATACACACTCTAAGGTAATCACACAGAGCCTTTGTAATACAGCCAATATACTGACACACTTAAGTTAAGGTAACTCAGATACAGAGCACACAACAATAGAGTCGATATGCAGTTACACACACTCTAAGTTAACTCTGCTACAGAGTATGCATCAGAGCTAATAAACAGATATTAATTTATGGTAACTCAGATAGGCCACAGAACAAAACATATACAGATAGGTATAAACTGTAAGGAACCTAGATAAGGTGTACAAGAATAGAGCCATTTACAGATACATATAACTTTATAACCTACAGAGCACACAAGACAATATACAGATACACACACACTCTCCAGCTAACTCAGCAGAGCACATCAATGAGCCATATAAGATATTAAATTGTGGTGGCTTGGGATCAGAGCACAGCAATAGAGCCAATATAGGATCGTACACTCTCTAGGGTAATCAGCAACTGGGCAAGCAGCATAGAGACGATATCAGATGTTATGTTCTAGAAACCAGATACAGACCACAGAGCAATAGAGCAACTGAGATAAATATAAATTTAAGTTGACTCAAATACAGAGCACAACAATAGAGCCAATGCAGATAATACAAATCAAGGTAACCTGTGATACAGAGCACAAAACACTAGAGCCAATGTCATATAAGACTCTATTGCAAGTCAGATACAGGTACACAATGAGCCTATATACGGATAGGCAGAAACCTAGGTAGCTGGGCTATAGAGCACACAACACTACAGCCAATTTAGATACAAACTTAAAGTAACTCAAAGGCAGAGCACAACACTAGAGCAATATGCGACACACAAACCTAAGGTAACTCAGCTACGGAGGCACACAAGGTTTATTTCAGATAAACCCATTCTAAGGAACTCAAAACCCGGCATATAACAGTAGGCCAGACAGATACACACAAAGTCAAGGTAACTCAAATACAGAGCACACTGCACTGAGGCCAATATGTAGGTAGACATATACTTGAGGTAACTCTGATAAGAGCATCCTTGTAAGCATTTACAGATACACACAAACTCTGTGGTAACTCAAATGCAGGCACACAACACTAGATTACTGTACAGTTACACACAAACCTAAGGTAACTCAGCTCTGAGCCTTAACACTAGAGCCCATTTATGATCGCACAAACTCTAGGTAACCTAGATATAGGTAGACACATTGATCAATATAGATCACACACTCTAAGGTAACCAGCTGCAGAGCACTAATAATACAGCCAATTTACTGATACACATAATTTGAAGGTAATTTAGATTCAGCGTAACATTAGAGCCGATATACAGATGCATAAATTTTAAGTAACCAGGTGAGCACAGAACAATAGAGCCAACATGGATAATATGAATTTTATTACTGTAATACACAGCACAAATAATAGCGAAAAAAGATTCATACGTAGCAGTAGAGCCACAGTATAGATCGTAAAAACCTAGGTAACTCATATACTGAGCACAAAGTAGAGCAATATAAGATACACACAACCTCTTGTAACTTAGATAAAACACACACTAGACAAATGCAGATACATACAATCTCTAAGGTAGCTCAAATACAGAGCACACTACACTGGAGCCAATATACAGATACAGAGACTCTAAGGTACTCTGCCTGCTCCAGTACAATATAGCCATTATATAGATACACACAAACTCTAGTATTCAAATGAGCACACAACAATAGAGGCAATGTACAGATACAAACTCTAGGAACTCAGATATTGGCACTCTACTAGAATGTATACAGATGAGACAAACTCAAAGGTACTTTCGGATAAAGAGCACAACAATGAACCATTTGGAATACTCACAAACTCTATGGTAACTCAGAAACAGGCATTCTACACTAGAGCCAATAGACAGATACACAAGCTCTAAGGTAACAGATACAGGCAACACTAGAGCCAATATACAGATGCACTTGGCTCTGGGTCAGCTACAGAGCACCCAACAATAGAGCCAATATACAGATACACAAATTCTATGTAACTAGCTACAGAGCATGCATCAAAGAGCTAATGTACTGATATACACATACTCTAGGTAATGGATACAGGCACAGAACAATGGCTCTATGTACAGATACACATAAGCTGTAGAAACTCAGAGGGCAGAGACAAGAATAGAGCCGATTTATGATACTCTTAAGCTCTGAGGTAACTCGGATACAGGCACACAACACAGGCCAATACATACCTCTGGTAACTCAACTATAGAGCTCTCATAAGTAGAGCATATACAGAAACACTAAAGTCTATGGTAACTTAGATTCAGAGCACAGCAATAGAGCCAATATACAGATATGCACACTCTAAGGTTACTCAACTGAGTACTCAATAATAGAAGTTGATATTCAGATACATAAATTCTGAGTAACTAGATGCAGAGCAAAGAGCAATAGAGCAAACTTGGAGATAAACATAAATCTAGGTAACAAATATGAGCATCAACAATAGAGCTAATATATAGATACACACAAACTCTATTAACTTGACAGAATCAAACATTGAGCCAATGTATATACAAAGACTTAGCTTAAGTCAGATACAGAGTACACAATGGAGCCTAGATACAAGTTGGTGAAACTTCAGGTAATTGGCTACAGAGTGCCAGCACTACAGCCAATATGAGATACACACAAACTCTACAACTCAAATGCAGTCACGGCATAGACAATATACAGTGACAGTTACTCTAGGTAACTCAGCTATGGACACGCAACACCAGGTAGTTTACTGGTAAATACAAACCTAAGGTATCTCAAAACAGAGGAATAACTAAAGCCAAGATACAGATATCAGACCTAAAGGTAACCAGGTACAGAGCACGCAGCAGTGGGCAATATACAGATACACACAAACTGTGATTAACTCTGATTAATCTCAAAGATATCGGTGAACGCGACTAATATGTTGAATCAATTTTGAATTAAAGCAATTGTTGGTTTACCTGTTTTTATACTTCACTTTTCTTTCATTGTTCCCGATTACCGCCGGCAATACAAGACGATCGCATCGAACGCTGTTTGCAGTGCACGCTGAGTTGAGGTGCCAATTTTACCAAACATATCGCAGCAGACATATAATCCAGCAGAACTAGCAAAATTAAAATACTGCTGGTATGTTTCACATTAAAACGGGTGCTGAATTAACAGCAAATCACTACCGGAGTCTGGAGCCAAAATCCCGCGCATGCGCACTAGTGGCACATTCTCACGCATGCGCAAGATCTTTCCTTTGATCGCAAGTGCACATGCGCGGGATTTTGGCTCCAGACTCCAGTACTGGTTTGTAGTTAATCCAGCACTTGTTTTAATGCGAAACATACCAGCAGTATTTTAATTTTGCTAGTTCTGCTGGATTATATGTCTGCTGTGATATGTTTGGTAAAATTGGCACCTCAGTTCAGTGTGCACAACAGACGCGCGTTCCAGGTGCATTCTCGGTGCGGTATTTGCTTCCGGGGGAACGCAAGTTGCAGTCGGGACGACTGAAAAGAAGAAAGTGAAAATTATAAAAAAACAGGTAAACTAAGCAATTTAACTTTAATGCAAGACAGTTCCTGAGCATATTTAGTGCTCGTTTGTGCCCACCGATTATCTTTTTCAAAGTTAAAGTAAACCGATGGGCAAAGCTGACAGTGCCCCTTTAAGGGTCTCCTAATGACCGTCAGGAGAAGGGGGTTCATTCAATAAAGATAAATTGGTTTTCAAGGATTGCATGTGTCTTTGAAAACTGCAGACAGCAATTAGAAGTGCCTGTTTGAAAGACATCAAATAACAGCACTCATGAGTTGGGCATTTCAAAATCTGGGATTCCATTGACACCCCCTCCCCACAGTCAGACTTCACAAATCTAAAATCACACTTCTGGAAGCTGCCCGGTAAGGTGTTATAATATGATACTACAATGATGTGGAATGCAAAAAACAATGACAAAATAAAACTTGAGTTTCAGATTTTAATTCAAATCACATTACATACAAACACAACATAGAATTATTTATTCAGTTTTTAGTCTTTCTTGGATTCCTCAAATATTCGTTTAATTCTGTTCCTTATTGATTTCATATGGCTGCTGCCAACCTCCAAGTGCCTCCTGACAAATTTAACACCTCATGGAGTATGATACTTGGCATGAGCCTCTTTCCCCTACTCCCAACCCAAATTACTTTTCTTCCCCCAAAATAGATACCAATTTTGAGACACCAGTGTCCTAAAAAACAGAGTCACCCGACGCTATGGCCTGCCACTAGTCACTAGTTCAAGTTTTTTTGCCTCGCTCATTGGAATGAACTGCATTTCACATGGGGAAGATGTTTTAGTAACATTATTGTACAGTACTCAGTAGAAGACATAACTATCACATTTGGGGAGCTGTTGGCGTTTATTACTCCTGTGCCATCCCTGTTCCCACTGCTTGGAAGCTACACATTAGATTCCAGATGCTGTAAGAGAAAAAAAAAAAAAAAACAGGTGATGACTCATGCAGATGTGAAAGCACACTGGACTGTGCACGCCACTGTGCATCTGTAACAGCTGGAGCATGAGTTCCATCTTTTTCTTGCGGCTCATTACCCTCTCAGGAATGCTAAGTAGTTCAGTTCTGAGTACTGGGATTGTTTTTTATTGCTATTGAAATGTTTTGTATCTGGCTAAGTGTACGAAATGGGGTAACCAATGCTAGTGGCAAAAGTCCACACAGACCAAAGGCAGGGAAAACAATTAAATACAATTTTAACTATTGCATCCATAAGAAGCCTTTATTGGGAGATAATATAGATAAAATTAATGAAATCCTATGCTCCTTTCTATAAAAATTTGAATGTCTTCTGTGGAAACTCCTGCTGTAAGATGGCCAGTTTTGTGACACTTGTACCCAAGGCTACAGTTTGTCATTTAATTTGAATGATAGACTTTGTTGTGCCCCATAAACTGTTTGCACGGTTTGTGTTAGTGCTTTTTCATGTTCTGGCCATTTAGGGCACTCGTCTGACCCTCCCACCCCACACCAGATCCCCCTGAAGTTTGGCTCTTGAATGTAACTGCTCTGGTCCCCTGCAGTTACTTTCAGACATCTTTTGAAAAATGGAGTTTAAATATGTACATTTTTTTATGTTTTAAGCACTGTGCTCCAGCATTGCCATGTACTGGAGCAACAGTGCTTTCATTGACCTTCCTTCCAGGTTTTAGAGCCCCACTCTCACCTGGGAGGTCACCTGTGACCTCTTCATGTCCCGCTCCCGGCTGTTCATCACGAAGCATCGAGGGATTCTTCTTGCGGGCGAGAACGGGTACCAAAGCGGTGACGTTGCTCCATGGTGAGTTGGCTTTCGGGAGGGTTTAAATTGCGATGTCCCAAAGAGTTAGTCCCCTTACCAGCATCAGTAGCTGAGAAGGAATGCTTTCTGTCCCCCCGGATATGTGACGAGGCACCACGAGATCCATCAGATCCTCCAGGTAAGGGCCGTTGCTTGCAGAGGGGTTGCATCTGCCTGGGGAGTTCGGAGCAGTTTTGCCATGGTGTGGGGGACATTACTTAAATCGAAATAGCTTTCTACTATCGACTTTTGTGTCTGCCTGGGGAGCCTGTTTGGTGTCTGCTGTTTGGTGTGCACTGGAGTCCATTATGTGGGAGTTTATTTTGCCACTATTTTGGATGCTGAAAGCAGACATTTAGGGACCCACAACCTGAACATGAATGCAGCATCTACCAAACGGGTAACCTGCAATTTTTATGTGTGGACTGACTGACTTTCTAGGTAATGGATACCAGGTTTGCTGTGTTCCTGCTGCATGGTGCTTTTTAGAGGGTGAAATGGTGTTTCTTTGGATTGCAAGGGGTCTAAAAGAGACATGCTGCATTCTTGGTGGTTGAGGGGGGACTAACCTGGTCTGGGCCTTCCGAATGAGCAAGACCTAATTTGTTGTTGAATCAGAAAGCAGCTTTTTTTTTTGGTCTGGGTGGGTGAATGCTGCATTCTGCGGGCCAGTGTTTGGAAGCCTGCTGTGGTGTGTAGACCTTGATCGGACTATTTGGAAACCAAAAGGAGTCACTTTTGGGTTCTGAATGGTCGGAACGAGGGTTCCAAACTCTGGTCCACACAGTTCTGCATTGGGGTTGGGGGGTAACGTGTCGCATGGTCCGTGTTTAGAAGCCTTCGTAGGCGAGTTCTCGATCGACTTTTGAAACCAAAAGGAGTCACCTTGGTTTCCAAAGTCTCGACGAGGCTCGTGTTTGAAAGTTCATTGTGGTGAGGCCCCGATCGGACTATTTGGAAACCAAAGGTGACCTCTTTAGTCCGGATTGAGGCCTACGGACCACAGCAGGCTTCCAAACACTGGCCCAGACCATGCAACATGACAATTTTGTTTTCTGGGTGTGGGGCCTCTGTCTGCAGTGTTTGAAATGTGATTAATTTGTTGCATTGGAATTTGACTGAGGATGCTGCATTGTGTTTTTTTTTTTTGGGGTTCTAACATCCTGCATGGTCTGGGCTTGTGTTTGGAAGCCTGCTGTGGTGTGTAGGCCTTGGTTGGACTACTTGGAAACCAAAGGTGACTCCTTTTAGTCCAATCGAGGTCTACGCACCACGGCAGGCTTCCAAACACTGGCCCAGACCATGCAGCATGATGATTTTGTTTTCTGGGTGTGGGGGCCTCTGTCTGCAATGTTTGAAATGTGATTAATTTCTTGCATTGGAATTTGACTGAGGATGCTGTATTGTGTTGTTTTTTTTTTTGGGGGGGGCTAACATCCCGCATGGTCTGGGCCTGTGTTTGGAAGCCTGCTGTGGTGTGTAGGCCTCAGTCGGACTATTTGGAAACCAAAGGTGACTCCTTTTGGTTTCCAAATAGTCTGATCGAGGCGTACACACCACAGCAGGCTTCCAAACACTGGCCCACACATCTGTTGTAATTGTCTACAAAATAATGCCCATCTACTAATTAGAGTCCTTTCTGTTTTGTACCATGTTGTGATGTGTGTGCCTAAGCTCCTTGTTTGCAGGCCGACTAATATGGGCCCTCCATTTTGTTTGCCGGCGGGTGGAAGCTGGCCTCCATTTTGTTTGCAGGCGGGTGGAAGTGGGCCTACATTTGGTTTGCAGGCAGGTGGAAGCGGGCCTCTATTTGGTTTGCAGGTGGGTGGAAGCAGGCCTCCATTGTGTTTGCAGGCGGGTGGAAGCGGGCCTCCATTTTGATTCGTGATTCTTTTCTTCATTCGACTTTTTTGGGAATCTCCTCTTCTGGCAACTTTTTGTGCATTACCTCCACTTCCATCGATGTTTTGTGAATAATCACCTCTTCCATCGACTTCGTTTTGTAAAGAATCACCTTCCATCAACTTCGTTTTGTGTGCATTACTTCCTCTTCCTTCGACGTTTTGTGAAGAATTACCCTCCATCGACTTCGTTTTGTATGCATTACCTCCTCTTCCTTCAACGTTTTGTGAAGAATCACCTTCCATCAACTTTGTTTTGTGTGCATTACCTCCTCTTCCATCAACGTTTTGTGAAGAATCACCTCTTCCGTCAACTTCATTTTGTGAAGAATCGCCTCTTCCGTCTACTTTGTTTTGTAAAGAATCACCTTCCATCAACTTCATTTTGTGTGCATTACCTCCGCTTCCATCAACATTTTGTAAAGAATTGCCTCTTCCATTTACTTCATTGAAGAATCTCTTTGTGCAGTATCTCTTTTATGGTGCCATTTTTTCTTTGCGTCAACTCTGTTTTGTGATCAATTTCTTGTTGCGTCACATCTTTAAATTGTGACTAATCTCTTGTGACCACTTTGTCACCACAAGCGGGGATGATTTAGACTTTGTATTCTGACTGATCACTTACTGTGTTGCATGCAGCCGCTGTGAGGCAACACTTGCGTCAATGATGTGTTTCATCATCTCTGTCACTTCAGTCTTGTTTGGCGGCATGGTAGACTTTTTGTTTTACCCGCCAAAATTATTTTACTGTAAAGGTTGACCCATGATTTTCTGAATTCACTTGTGTTTCAACAGTTAACTTTTTCACAAGGAATGGAATCCAGAAGAAGACCCTTGGTGTCTGCTGCAGCCATGCTCACTGAAGCTCTGTGGATTACAGTCAATACCAAATCATCAAAAGAAAGGAACAAGCGTTACCGAACAAACATAAAAAGATCCCTGGAACGTTATCAAAACTACAAGGAGAAATGTGAAGCACACTCACGTGCATACTGCAGCACCATGAATGATGACAAGTGAGAACATTATAACCAGATGGCTAAAGAGAGAATGAAAAGACATAGAGCGGCTTAGAAGCAGAAAAAATTGCAAGCTGACACCTGTAGTGCTCCAAGAAACGGAGATGTGGACTGGAGCATCCCAGCAGCAGCATCAACTAGGAGCAGATTTATCCTGGACTCCCTTCAGGGTGCCTTCCTCAAGCAACTGGTCATGGAACCAACTCGGCAGAAGGCAATACTGGACCTTGTGCTCACAAACAGGGACAGTGTGATGGGGGTAACAGTGGGAGAGCACCTGGGTAACAGTGACCACCAGTCATTGTGGTTTGAAATCACAGAAAGAGCAGAACCAAACCACACAAAAACACATATCCTGGATTTTAGGGGCAGACTTTGGAAAATGGGAGATGCTTGAAAGAGGCATTAAGGAATGGGACAGGAATCAGGATTGAGGAACAGTGGGCAGTATTTAAAATGGGGATTATAAGAACAACAGAATTATGCATTAAGCAGGTTAGCAAGAGGAAAGAAAAGAGGAGACCATTATGGTTTTCCAAAGAGGTAGCAAAGAAAGTGAAAGCTAAAAAGACTGCATTCAGGCAATACAAAAAGACACAGGCAGAAGGGGATAGGGAGAAGTACCAGGAGAAACAAAGAGAGGCAGGGAAGTCAGTAAGGGAAGCCAAAGCTCAGACAGAAGAACACATTGCAAAATCAGTGGTTAAAGGGGACAAAACCTTTACAGGTAACATAAGTGAAAAAGAAGGACAAAGGAGGGATAGTTAGACTGAAGGGGAGGATGGGAGCAGCGTGGAGGATGACAACAGTAAAGCTGACATATTGAACAGGTATTTCTGCTCAGTCTTTACTAAGGAAGAGGGGGTAATGGGTCTGAAGGGAGTACAAGGGGTGAGAATGGTGCAGAAATGGACACAAGTCCCTTTACACGAGAAAGGGTCCTGAAGGAACTGGAAGTAATAAGAGTTGACAAAGCAATGGGGCCAGATGGGGTGCACCCCAGGGTCCTTAAAGAACTAAGAGAGGTGGTGGCTGAACTCTGGCTATCCTGTTCAGCCAATCACTGGAAACAGGGAGGTACCCAAAGACTGGAGGACAGCAGATGTAGTCCCCTTATACAAAAGTGGGAACAAAGAGGAAGCAGGGAACTACAGACCAGTCAGCCTCACCTCGGTAGTGGAAAGATCATGGAAGCACTACTGAAGGAGAGATTGGTGGAACATCTGGTTGTCAATGGACCACAGGACCCAAGGCAGCATGGTTTCACCAGGGGAGGCCATGTCAGACCAACCTCATTGAATTTTTGACTGGGTGACTAGGAGGTGGATCAGGGAGGCGGTGGACATGGCCTATCTGGACTTCAGCAAGGCCTTTGACACTGTGCCACATAGAAGACTATTACACAAACTGGGAATATGGGTGTGGGCAGGACAGTAGTGTGGTGGGTAGGTAACTGGCTGGGTGGCAGGACACAGAGGGTGGTGGTAATGGCTGTCACTCCACAGAGGGAAGAGTGACCAGTGGGGTACCACAGGGATCAGTGTGCTGGACCGTCCTATTCAACATCTTCTATCAGTGACATTGCACACGATATAGAAGGCAGAATTTCACTGTTCGCTGATGACACAAAGCTCTGTAACAGAGTAGACACACCAGAGGGTGTAGACAGAATGAGAAGGACCTGCAGAAACTTGAAGAATGGTCAAGGGTTTGGCAGTTGAAATTCAATGCAAAGAAGTGCAAGATAATGCATATGGGGCACAAAAACCCTGGCACAATATATCAGTTGGGGGTGAGGATATAGCATGCACCAAGCAGGAAAGGGATCTTGGGGTTGTCATCTCTGATGACCTCAAGGTAGGGAAACAGTGTGACAAGGCATCAGGTAAAGCAAATAGGATGCTGGGATGTATAGGCAGGGGGCATCACCAGCAGGAAAAGGGAGGTCATAATTCCGCTATACAAGACACTAGTGAGGCCCCACCTGGAGTACAGTGTACAGTTCTGGAGACCATACCTACGTAAGGACATAGACAGGGTAGAGAAGGTTCAGAGGAGGGCAACAAAGATGGTGCATGGGTTGCATCACAAATCCTATGAAGACAGGTTGAAGGAACTGAACATGTACTCCTGGAGGAGAGGAGGGAGAGGGATATGATAGTGACATACAAGTATCTCACAGGGAGGAACAGGTGCAGGAAAACACTATTTTTAAGCGAAAAGATGTTTCAGGACTAGAGGGCATGGGATGAAGTTGAGGAGGACGATTCAGAGGAAACATGAGAAAGAATTTCTTCACTGAACGGGTGGTGGACAAGTGGAACACCCTGCCAGAGGAAGTGGTGGCGGCTGAAACAATCATGGGATTTAAGAATGCATGGGATAGACATAAAGGAATTCTAGAGGTCAGGGGTTAGCGGAAATAGACTTCTAGGAAAACAAACTGAACTTACAAGCTCAAATGGGCAGACTAGGTGGGCCATAGGCCCTTATCTGCCGACACTGTCTATGTATCTATGTATCTATGTAGAAAGAAAGCCTGATGAGAGCACATCTGAAGCGCAAAGACAAGCGTGGAGGGAGAAAAAACTTGGACAATATGCACAAATAACAAGTCAGAAATGTCGATGAATTAATGAAAAAGAACGCCGGAAATACGCAGAAAAAAGTAGCATGAAAAGCTTGCACAACTCTCAGCCACCATCACCACCACACCACTAGCTGTACCGATCGGCACGCCAACTAGAGAGCTGCGTGTGACACCGCAGGCCCACAGATATGACAATTCTGTAAGAAAGGTTGTGCAGAGAGCAAGAAAAGGTCTTCCAAAATCACCAAATCAATTTTCTTATGTAATGAAGATCCTGTCGTCTTGTTCACCTGCCAAACAAACTGCATTGGCATGGCAAAACGTTATCCCCAGTCCATGCAACCTACAAGAAAAAACTGATGTCTGTTTTTATGGAGAAGATATCAAACCTAAAAAAGACCAAAAAACAGGACAGACTCCTGAACAGAGAGTTCATCAATACATGAAAAAGTGTTCTTGTGCTAAAAAAGTACCGTTTACTCAGACCCACAAGTGCAACACTGGGCATCAGCTGGAAGAGGCTCATGGAGGTATCACGTGGTGAAACAGAATCCAACAAATGGCACAAGTCTGCACTGCCCCAGTCAACAAAGAGAAAAGTGGAGATTTTTTTTGAAGAGTCTGCAACCCCACTTCCCCACAAGAAAGATTTTTCAAAAAGAACCGGCACTTCAAACAAAATGAAGTCTTGCTATATTATGACATATGCAGTGAGTCCCAACCTTCGAACTACTCCGGAGGTGAGAGTTAACTTTCCATGCCAGGCATGGAACTTTGAGCTTCAGCTTGGTTGAAAACTCTGTCTGTTGTTCTTCAAACTCAAACTGTCAGATTCTTTACTCCGCCTCACTGAACGGTCGCTCCAGAGATTTCTTCTTCTGCTTGGTTCATTTTGTTGGTTAAAGTATTCATTTTTCAGTTTTTTAATCAAATTTAAACTGCAACCGGTCAATTCAAGCTCTGTCTGTGGTATTTGTAAGTACTAGATAGGTTTTACATTTACTTTCTGTGTGGAACTTGTAAACGGTTTATCGGTTCGGTTTGAACCGATCAGGTTGTTTTAAATACATTTATCTGTCTTTTAGAGTGCAGTTCCCGGTTCTTATCGGTTCTAAAAAAAAACAGATTTCATTACGTTTTTTTCCACGACCCGTGACACGGTTGGGAACCGATAAGAGAGTCTTGCTTGGCGGATTGCCATAAACGGGCAAGTTTTGATTAGGCTGGCAATATGTCTGAGAAACCCAAAAGAAAAACCGGGCCCACTGGGTTTCAACACTGCAGTGTCTGTGGGGAAGTCTTTGCAAGGCTGACCCCCACACCACCTGTGTTTATTGTCTGGGGTTTGACCACCTCAATGCAGACTGCCAGATTTGTAAAAATGTTCCTGCAGCTACCCTGGAGAAAAGAGTTGGTAGGCTCAGGGAAAGGGAGGCCAAAAAGTCAGCTGAACTGGTTGGCTAGCCCGGTTCGGTTGAAACCGAACCGGAGGGAGTGCCCTCTGACCAGGGCGAGACTTCCTCGGGCACAAGGAGAGCCGACTCGGAGGAGTCGGTTCCAGCAAAAAGGACTAGAAAATCAGCTGGTGTGGATCCAAAACTTCCCTCTCCAACTGCTGAAGAAATAGCCAAAGTGGTTAAAATTGTCCAGTCGCGTTACCTGGTTCCGACCAAACCGGCACCATCAGGTAAGCGTACGATTCGGTCGGGTCCACTGGTTCAAGAGTATGATTTAGAGGAATTTTATGAACCGGAGGAGGGGGAAGAGGAGTATGAGGAGAGTGAATGAGGATTTGAAAGTCTGGATGTGCCCATTGAACCGGACATCTCCCCAGACAGACCTTCAGGAGTGTCTTCCCCTAGGCTTTCTGAGTCCCCTTCTCATTTTATGTTTTATAAAAAAGTGGCTGAAACCCTCCAGCTCCCTATGGAGGTAGCTGTGGATGATCAAGAAGAGCCTGACTATGTGGAAATGATGGATATCCCAGAGTCTAGGAGACTGTCTATTCCTTTGCATAAATCTTTTGGGAAACAGACAGTAAAAATTCTAAAAACTCCTCACACTATACCTCCTGTGGATAAAAGAATGGACAAGAGGCACACATTGTCAGGCTCTGTTACGGAGTTCCTTACACAACAATGCAGCCATGTTGGGGTAGTGCAGGCTGCAGCCTGTGACAAGGCAAATATTCCCTTGGCCTCACACCCCCCTGACAAGGACTCCAGGAGGATTGATGCCATGGCAAAGAAACAGTATATGGCAGCATCCTTGGGACTCAGACAGGCAAATTATATGGCTCATGTTGCTAGATACCAGAAATCCAGATGGGCACTGTTATGGCTCTAGCAAAGCAGGTCCCTTGCCAGCTTGCCAAGGAACTGGAGCAGGTGGCTGCTGATGGTATTGAGGCATCTAAGGTGCAATTTCATGCTGCAGTGGACTCTGATGTGTCATCAAGAGTCATGGCTACATCTATGGCTCTTTGCAGAATGGCTTGGCTCAGATGTACTAGCCTGTCACAGGATACCCAGACTAAGGCCAAGGATTTTCCTGTTGTGGGTAACTCTCTGTTTGGGGAGCAGACAGAGAATTACATGAAGAAAATGGATGAGTATAGGACCACCTATAGGAGTGCACAGGCCAAGGAAAGGCAGGCCACTCCTCAAAGACAGCTTTCCAGGGGCAGGATTTTTCATAGGCCTTTTTACCAAGTCCAGGCCTCCTCTTCAGCTTATGCCCAGAGGGGGTTCTTTAGAGGGAGAGGCAGATGGGGTACAAGCAGACCTGCTTCCACCCTTCAGCCTAAAGCCCCTGCCAAGCAGGCACCCTGATGGTGTGGCCAGGGTCGATTCTCCACTACCTGTAGGGGGCAGGCTGGCTTACTTTGTCCAGGACTGGAAGTCTCTAACATCAGACAAGTGGGTCCTGGAAGTAGTAACGGGACTGGTTCTCAGCTTCAAAAAATTTTCAAAGATGAGAACCAGATCCTTTCCACCTGCAATCCATCAGAGGCCCTTGCCCTAGAGGCAGAAGTTTCTACCTCCTGGCTCTCAGAGCTGTGGAAAGGGTTTCATCCTACACCAGGGCAAGGATTGTACCCAGGTACTTCCTTACCCCAAAAAGACAGGAGAATGGCGGCCCATCCTGGATCTCAGATACCTAAACAAGCACCTTTTAAAACCAAAATTCAAAATGGTGACTCTGGGAATTATTTTACCCTCTCTAAGGCCAGGGGACTGGCTAGCGTCCCTGGACCTCAAGGATGCCTACTTCCATGTTCTCATCAGAAGCTCCCATCGAAAGTACCTCAGATTCGAACTGCCCTCAGGCCATTACCAGTTCAGAGCAATGCCCTTCGGCCTCACCTCTGCCCCAAGGGTATTCACAAAATGCCTGGCAGTAGCAGTTGCCCACTTAAGAAGGCAAAAAATTGCCATCTTTCCTTACCTGGACGATTGGCTCATAGTAGGCCAGTCTCCAGACCAGGTCAGATTACATCTTCTGGTAACTCAGCAACTGTTTACTTCTCTAGGCTTCCTTCTCAATCTTCCAAAGTCAGTCCTAGAGCCTGTCCAGCTTCTCACCTTTATAGGTGCAGAACTGAACACAAAAGAAGCCAGAGCCTTCCTTCCTCTGGAAAGAGCAAGAACCCTGATCTCTCTGGCCTCCTCTTTCACCCTGCAGGTCTCTCGACCAGCAAGGCATTTTCTTCAGCTCCTGGGACACATGGCTGCTTAGACAGCAGTAGTGCAGGGAGCCAGATTTCAGATGAGGGACATCCAGTTCCATTTGAGAGCCTTTTGGTCTCAAAGGAGAGACCCTCTAACCAAATTGATCCCAGTGACTCGAACCCTGATCCAAGCCCTTCAGTGGTGGCAGGACCAGAGCAATCTGAGACAGGTGGTCCCCTTTGCCCCTCTGTCTCACTCCTTAATCCTTACTACAGATGCATCCCTCTTGGGGTTGGGAGCTCACATGGGCGACCTCACTACCCAGGGATTGTGGTCCCCTCAGGAATCTCTGCTCCACATCAATCTGTTGGAACTCAGAGCAGTTTTTCTAGCACTTCAAGCTTTTTCCAAATCTGTTCAGAACAAAGTTATTCAGGTCAGAACAGACAATACCACCACAATGTGGTACATCAGCAAGCAAGGGGGGCACTTGGTCTACGGCCTTGTGCACCAAAGCAATGAAGTTGTGGTCTCTGGCTTACTCTCTGAACACCTCCCTTATGGCAGTTCACCTCCCAGGCAAGCACAATGGCCTGGCAGATGCTCTCAGCAGGATTTCCCAGGGCCATCACGAATGGTCACTGGATCCCCTAGTACTGGAGGTAGTATTTGCCAGATGGGGCACCCTGCAGATAGATCTTTTTGCAGCCCCAGACAATCACCAACTTCCCCTTTTTTGCTGCAGGCCCCCAGTGTTGGGCTCAGTCCCTCTGGATGCCTTCCTTCTCAGTTGGGAAGGGGAAGTTTCTCTATGCCCTTCCCTCTTCTGTTCAAGGTGCTAGTCAAAATCAGATCTCAACCCTGCAAGATAATCCTGATTGCTCCAGATTGGGCCAGACAGCCCTGGTACCCACACCTTATGTCCTTAGCAGTCCACCTTCCCCTGTGTCTTCCCAGGAATCACAACCTGTTAACCTGTGCTCAGGGGAGAGTTTGGTACCCGAACCTCAAATCTCTCAATCTCAAGGCCTGGCTCTTGAAGAGTTAGAGTTTGCTGACCTACACCTCTCCCAAGGTGTATTGGATATCCTGAAATCTTCTAGGAAGCCTTCCACCAGGGCTACTTATAATTCCAAATGGAAGAGTTTTTCCATATGCTGCTCTGGAAAACATATTTCCCCAGAATCTGCTGATTTACCCACAGTCCTGGATTATATGGTCCATTTGAATACTTTAGGGCTGAGACCAGCTACCCTAAAGTGCACCTGGCAGCTGTGTCTGCTTTCTTATCAGCAGGTAAACTCTCTTCTCTTCAGCTCATCCTGTATTCTCCAAGTTTTTCAACGGGTTGCTTCACACCAACCCTCCATTCAGGGACCCTGCCCTGCCTGGGATCTTAATATTTGCATTGCCCAGCTTATGCAACCCTTTTGAGCCCTTGTCTTCAACAGAGCTTAAGTACTTGACTTGGAAACTGTGTTTTGCTAGCCATCACTTCTGCCAGACGCATAAGTGAATTACAAGCATTGTCAGTGGAGCCTGATTTTACCTCCTTTCATAGAGATAAGGTGGTCCTCAGGTTAACAGAAAGTTCTTGCCTAAGGTGGTTTCAGATTTCCACCTTAATCAATCTATGTCTCTCCTGTGTACTTCACTGACCATTCCTCCTCTGGCGAGGAGACTGCACAGTTTAGATGTCAAAGAGCCCTTAGTTACTACATAGAGCGTACCAAGGGTCACAGGTTTGACTCCCTCCAACTGTTCCTCACTTATGGTGAGGTTGGTAAAGGGAAACCTGCCACTAAAAGATCCATTGCCAGGTGGATTGTCTCTTGTATCCAATTTTGTTATGAAAAACTGGGTAAGGTTCCTCCCTCAGGCCTGAGGGCTCACTCTAGCAGAGGTACAGCTGCATCTCTGGCTGCTGCCAGGGACATCCTTATTCTAGAGATATGTTAAGCATCTACCTGGAAAACAGTTCACTCTTTTACCAAGCATTACTCCCTGGACATCCAGGCTAGGAGTGATGCTCGGTTTGGCACAGCTGTGCTTCAGAGCCTATTTCCTAAGTAGGTTCTGTCCCTCCTCCATGGAGGTACTGCTGTGTGGTCTGCATATGTCATAATATAGCAAGACTTCATATTGTTTGAAGAAAAAATTACTCACCTTAGTAATGTTGTTTCTTCTAATGGAGTTTGCTATATTACTTGCCTGCCTGCCCTCTCAGAACCTCTGCTTTTGGGATGTGGATGGGCAGTGCAGTTTTGGCACTTAGTAGATGCCCACCTTGTTTTTTCACCCCTCCTTTTTGGGGTGACTGGTGTTGTGTTTTTCATTTTTTGGGTCTCCTGACTTGAGTCTTTGTTTTGGGACCAAAAAATGTGTTCTTATATTTAGTAGCCAGTTGGCTAGTGTAGGTTTACAGCTTCCACACAGAACCTTAGTGAGTTTTGCTTGTAAAGATCTGACAGTTTGAGTTTGAAGAACAACAGACAGAGTTTTCAACCGAGCTCAAGCTCAAAGTTCCATGCTTAGCATGGAAAGTTAACTCTTTCACCTCCGGAGCAGTTCGAAGATCGGGACTCACTGCATATGTCATAATATAGCAAGACTCCATTAGAAGAAATAACATTACTAAGGTGAGTAATTTTTCATGTCTGTCATATCTGGTCAGACCCATCCATACTCTATACAATGAACTCACCCAACAGAACCCAGATACACTAGTAGAAAGTGAGGAAATATGAGAGCCTATGCCCTAAGCACATTAAACTGGGCAAACAGCAAAAACTGGGCCAGTGCCTCTGTGAATACTGCACAAATAGCTTACTGAAACTCAAGGCGCTGAACCATGTGGTGGAAACATCACTGACTGACATCATGTAAAGTCCTCACTGTGCAATGTGCAGTAGAGCTAACCATGTGTCCTAGCTCTCCTTTACAAAGGTTTTACAGCCAGGACTGTGTGGAAAAAAACATGTGAACAGTGCAGCACAGAAGATTTTGTAAAAGCCATGGAGGACCTTATTAATGGACATGGCCAAGACAATGTCACATTCCAGCAGTGGGAGAATACAACAGTCATGTGAACTGTCAATGGCATCCAGGTACGGCAAACATAAAAAGTGCTGAAAAATAAAAAAAGCTATATTGCGGACACTGCTGGAAGTCATAAAAGAGGAGCTTTTGTTTTTGGGTCAGCACTTGCATACGGCAGCATGGCAGCACCACCAGTTTGCTTGCATCAAAAAATACCTACCCCAGGGATGGGTAGTGATGGTTCTTGACTTTGCCTAGAACTATGCCTGCAGATTACAGGACAAAGTGCCGGCAGCCCACTGGCATTATGAACAAGCCACAGTTCACCCAGTAGTAACATACTACCCTTGTGAGCAGTGTGAGTCAACAGTAACAGAGTCATTAGTTTTTATATCCAGTGATTTAAAATATGATCACCATGCCATACATCACTTTGTGGAGCTATCGAATTCACATCTACAAAATGTCCGCAAATTAAAAATCAGAAGAGAGGTTCATTTCACTGATGGCTGTGGTGCCCAGTATAAATCAAAATGGGTCTTCTTTGACATTTCAATGTCATCCAAGGAGTTTGGCTTCCCCATCGAGAGGGCTTATTTTGGCTCACGACATGGAAAGGGTGCAGTGGATGGTGAGAGTGCCACTGTAAAATCAGCAGCAAGCAGAGCTGTACAGTCACGATCGGCCATAATTAGAAAAGCTAAAGAGCTGTATAAATTCTGCCATGCAACATTGACTAGACAGCATGACACAGAAGGGTGCAGTAGACATTTCAGATGTACATTTTTCTGGGTTGATGAAAATGAAATTAGAAGACCACCCCAAAACAATGTTAAAATGATAACTGGAACACGAAAGCTTCACAGTGTCAAGTGTGCAACAGAAGGTGTGGTGGTAACAAGAAACCTGACTTGTTTTTGCACACACTGTGCTCATGAAGATGGGCCCTGCGAAAATGTACATCATGTTGAAGACTGGAAGGTTAAAAAACTAACTGCTTCCGCATCATACAGAATGTTGTCTTCAGATGCCAACACCGAACCCATTGGTCCCTCTGCTCCTGCACACACAACAGCTTCCCAAGCTGTTGCCGAGCATGTCAATACAACCCATGACTTGCTGGCCTCAAGTACTGATCCTGCATTGGAGTCTCAAACAACCTGCAATGAGACTCTAGAACCTGCTGAGGCCATACCTGAAGAATCCACAGGCAACGATGGTGCATATGACAGTGAGCCAAAGGTTGCTGAAGAGAATGCCACCAGAAGTGAAAGCACTACAATCACCACTGATGCTTCAGCTCCATTGCCCATGAAACACACAGTCCTTAAAAAGTGGAGAACTTTGCTAGACCCACAAATGATACAGACTAATCAGTATTGCACCATGTACTACTCAAAAGAATATTTTGTGGGGCAACTAATTGCAGTGGATCCTGTGGGATAGTGGTACTCATTGAAGTTCATGAAACAGTGTGGAAATGTCTTTACATGGCCACTGCATCAGGACAGTGACCGTGTTCGAAGAAGATGACTTTTTCATGGGCCAGTTCAGTTTTTGCAGGAAGGTGGGACCTTTGACATTAACAATGGTGAACTCGGTGCAATCAATGAGAAGTTCTGCACACTTCAGGACAAATGGAATTAAAAGGACTATCATTTTCAGTGTACAGTGCTGAACTCCAAAAAAATATCAGTTCCAGTTTGCTGAAAAATTCATAATAGTGTTTTTGTATAGGGATAGTGTAGCCTTATAGTTGTAGTAGAGTAGCCTATTGCTTTATGTAGAATTATTTATTTTTTGTTGTAATATTTAAGTGCTAATGTTGTTGTAAATATTACATTTTTACTTTTATATGGTTACATGTTTGGTTGTATTACCCATTTGACTTTAATTTTACCTTGAATGATAAAAAAATTAAAAAATTGAACAGATATTCTCTGTCTTTTATTACATCCTGTTGTATGTATCATGTCCCCAGTTACATGGGCAGTCACTTTTGTGTCCCCCGTTACACGTGCAGCCCTAACTTTCATGTCTCCCGTTACAAGTCAGATTTTGAGGAGGCCTTTTCTCAGGATCTGAAATGGGAGTTATCCTGCAGCATACCACATATTTATAAGGTACGTCACAGCATAAAAAAATGATAATAATCATTGCTATTTTTTGACTTTTAAATTTTACTCGAGTGTCACACTTTGGTACCCCTTTTTCATGCACAGAGCCATTTACTGTATGTAATCTGCCCTGAGCCTCAGGGAGAGGGTGCAGTACAACTAAAACTACTACTATTAATATCTTGGATGCAAAAAGAAGATAAGTTAACTGTACTGTACATTGCCTTGGGTACATTTGCCCTTGGTCATTTGTTGTCTTATCCGTTGATTTGCCCTATATGCATTTATTCGTTCTTTCAAAGTTCTCCTTCCCTGCGGCAACAGACAGCCTATTCATAGGGAACATCTTATTTGCCAGGTCAATACTTCTTTTTAGTGGCAGAGATGCTGCTTCATGTGATTTCAACCCAAAGAGAATAATCTTTCCATGGTGCAGTAGTTAAATGAAACCTCACTGACAATTCTTCAGAAAATGTACAGTACAGTACAGTTGTCATTATGGCACTTTTTGGGCCTCATGTAGTTTTGAGCACAGATGACATCTGGTGATACAGCCCCTGGCATGAACATCTTATAGGTGCTTTCCTGCATCATGTTTCCAAATAAGTGATGCACTTCCACAGCTGGGCACTCCTTTTCTGTAATCACATCTGCCAGTGACAATGCTGATGACGATAGCAGCAGAGATCGGAGCAGGCAACAGGAGGATGATGACTGAAGAAAGCACCAGAAAGATCTGTGTGTTGCTGAAGAGCACTGGGATCTCCTTTACAGATAGTGGACTGATGGCACACTTGAGATGCCCTGTCCCCGGCTCCATGTGGCCCATGGCCTACTGTCTGCTCCAGGTGCACACCTTAGATTTTATGCCATACAGTGCTAATTAGCACTGTTATTCACCCAGTTATACACTATACGATGTACTATAGTATTAGAACATTACAGTATTGTAGTTTACTGTCCACCTGTTTATTTTATCTGTCTGACATTACTGTTCTTTCTGCACACGGGGAAACAATGCTACTTGTTGACAGTATGCTAACTGAGGATAATGAGACTGCTGTGATGGAAATTGTAGAATGTCTGGATAATGTACATGGGGTAGTGGCATCTGTTTCCTCTGTAAAGAGAATGTGCTGCCAGATGGGATGGAAATATGGGTAGGCACAGTAAAGCCACCCAAATAAGGTGATTATCAAGATAGTTTTATCTTTCATTATCACATGCAGTTAGATGTCATAATCCATGTTTTGTTTCCTAAAGCTTTCATTTCAGGATAAGGAATGTGAACAAACTGAAGTGACTTGAATCGGCCAGGATGTGGATTAAGAACAATGAGACATTCATTGATGTCATTTTGTTTAGATGAGGCAACAGTGCCTTTGGAACAGTTTGTTTCTATCGCAGTTTATAAGAAGTGCAAGAACTCCATGAAGCCAACACACACCCTGAAACTTCATGTCTGGGGCTTTATAGCCAACTGTCAGTGTGGCCCACTGCACACCTTGATGGTTATTGATGCTAAATTGTAGGACCCAAACTCTTAAGGTGGGTACTGTCATATCATGAACTATTTCACTTTACATGCACAAGACCTGTGCCCACAGGAACCTTGGATGGCAGATTCTTAAGGAAAAATATGGTCGTGGGAGCAGTGAAGGAAGAAATATCCAGATGGACATAGCTTCTTTCAAGACAATGACTCTACACATACTGTATCAGCAGCGGCTACTGCTGCTGCTGGAATTTATTTATTTCAATTCTAGGATTACAATTACCTTTGAGCCCAGGGCTCTTTTACAAAGGTTCCACATCAAGATTTAGGTATCACATGACAATAGACAAAATTTTTACACAAATAAGGGTAAAGGATATCAAATTAATTTCGAACAGACAGGGAAAGGGTAAAGTGGAAAGGAAGAGGACAATAAGGGGGTGGTAGAAAGAAATGGGAGGGGCAAGGGGGAGGTAAGAAAATGAGGAGAGGTGGGGGTAGGTAAGGATAAGGGGGGGTGGGTGGAGCTGCCAGGAAGGTAGCATTGTCAGGTGCTGTAGAACGTGTGGGGCAGAGGCCAAACTAGGGCAAGTGCGTTATGTAAGGAGCTAGATGTAGGAAAGAGCGGTAGTGGAGCGGAGTTGCATAGAAATTATCCATGACAGTCACAGATGCTGGAAGCGACCAGGGTGTTTTAGAGCCTGGATTTGAAGGCCCCTAGCCCAGTGGTATTGATAGTATCATTGGCAAGACCGTTAAACCAAGTGTGTGCCCTGTAGGTGAATGAACGCTGGTCAATGGCTGTGCAGCAGCGAGGGATATGGAAAAGTTGTGGCTTTGATCCCCTGGTAATTCTGGAGCTGGTTTTCATTTGAAGGAGTGAACAGACCCCGGGAGGGGCAGTTCCCAACTGTATTTTCTTAGCAACCATGAAGGTTTGGTACTGAATTCTATTATCAAGTTGAAGCCAGTTAGCTTGTAAGTAGAGGTCACAGGTGTGTGTGAGACATTCGGCCCCAGTGATGAGTCGACACTGCGACAGGCCTTGTTTAGGGTGGTAGTAATCCTTCTGAGTGCTGTGGTAGTGGCAGTGCCACAGATGACAAGACCATAGTCAATCTGGGAGATGATGGAGCTTTGAACTGCAGCAAAGAGGGCCTCTTTAATCTGGTGCCAACGAAGTCAGTAAAGTAAGCCCAGTCTAGTATTCACAGTTTTAGTGTCATTGGTTGTGTGGGTTCCAAAGGACAGGTGTGGGTCTAGGATGATTCCTAGGTATCTGAAGGAGTCAACCTGCTCCAGGGAGTCCCCGAGGCAGGTGTTTAAGGAGAGTTGGTGGTGTTTGTGCTTGTTTTGGTGGCTGGTGAAAATCATGGTCTTCATTTTTTTCTGGTTAATGATTAACTTATGTTCTTTGAACCAGTTTTCAACAGAGGTGAAGCCGTGTTGAAGGGTTTGTTGCAGGTGGCTTGGGTCATGATGAGAGGCAAGAATCACCACGTCATCTGCATAGAGTATGACTTGCTGAGAGGTGGAGTCGGGGAAGGAGTTGAGGAACAGGTTGAACAGCAATGGGCCCAGGATGGAGCCTTGGGGGACACCGGAGCGAACCTGTTTAGTGTCAGAGACCACACCTGATATTTTTACACATTGGGACCTGTTGTCAAGATAGCTATTGAACCATTTCACTGATTCCGCGGAGAGGCCAATGTTCAGTAGCTGATGAAGCCAGGAGGTGGTGGTGGACAGTGTCAAAAGCCTTTGACAGGTCAATGAATGTAGCTCTGGTTAGGTGACCCTGATCAAGGGAGTTGTGTATGGCTCCTGTAAACTCAAGAAGTGCCGTGGCAGTGCTGTGCCCTTTTCTAAATCTGTGTTGCTGCCGGCAAAGGATGTAGTACTTGTCCAGATGATCAGTGAGCTGGTCTGCTACTATCTGTTCCAGGGCCTTAGAGAGTGGTGGCAGGATAGAGATAGGTCGGTAGTTCACATGGGAGGTCTGATCATCACCTTTATGGATAGGTGTGACCGTCGCTGCCTTCCATTTGCCAGGGAATTGGCTGAGAGAGAGAGGGAGAGATTAAAGATCCTGGTGAGAGGCCCCAGAACCTCATCTAGAGTGAGGAACAAAAGTTTGAGGTCCAGTGTGTCAGCACTTGCTCTAGTGTTTTTGATGGATTTGGAAATGTATTTCCTGATGGTATTATTGCTTACTGCTCTGAAGTAGAAAGGGGGAACAATTTTTTGGTGATGACTGATGGCTGGGAAGAGGGGGGTCACTGTCATTGAAAAAGTCAGGAGGGAGGATACTGCTGAGGTTGGTGAAGGTATCATTAAAGGTGTTGGCTATGACTTTTAGGTCTAGGATAGTATTCCCGTTTATTGTGATTGCAGTAGGGGGTGATTTGGACACCTTCCCAGTAACATCTTTAATGTTATTCCAGAATGCTCTTGCATTTCCCCAGGTGTCAGTGAGTGCAGTCTTGTAGTATTCAGATTTCTGTTGGCGTATGGATTTGGTGCAGTCATTTCTAGCTCTTTTGAAGTTTTGGATGTCCGCCTGTTTTCCTGTTTCTCTGGCTAGTTCCCAAAGGTGGTCCCTGTGTTTCAGCTTCTTTAAGAGGGAACCTGTGAGCCAAAGATTGCAGAGGGGTTTAATTTTTCACTTTTTTGGAGGGGCAAAGATGTTACAAGCTTCATTGAAAATGTGTATGAATTGATCAAGGGCTATATTTGCATCAGGCACCAGGTTGATGGGGGACCGGTCTTGATTTAGTAGGTGTGATTTTAGGTGGGTTAGCTTCCCACGGGGTAGGACTCTGCTGAGGATGACCTTTGGTGGAGATTTCCAGAATTTGTTTGACCAGGTGCAGCTGATGGGGGAATGGTCGCTGAGAGAGTCGGGCAGTACGACGAAGCTAGTGATACGGGAAGGGTGAGTAGCCAGGATCCAGTCCAGTAAAGTGCTGGTGCTGGTTTTGTAGTTCATTCTAGTTGTGGAGTCCAATATCTGTGTGAGGTTTGCTGATGTGACCATGTCCCTGGTGTCACCAGCATCAGGTCCCAACCAGTTTGTATTGAAATCACCCAATGTGATGACTTCGGAGTTGGGTGGGAGTGATTTGATGTACTCCAGCACTGCATGGAGGCCTGGTCCCTGTTCTTTCGGGGGGGGATATAAACGACGATGACTGAGAGGGCTTTGTGCTGAGCTCCAAGCAGGATTATGCAATAGCTGGGCATTTGGTGTTGGTAGGTCAGCGTGGGCAGTGTGCCCCATCAGGTTGTCTTTTGGTAAAGGGCGCAGACCCCCTCCTTGTTTTGATTTTCGGTCAAGCCTAAAGATAGTGTAGCCAGGGATGGAGATTGTATGATCAGGAACCAAGGAGGTGAGCCAGGTTTCTACTACTGCCAGGATATCGGGCTGGTGGGTATTTGCGAAGGCTTGTAGTTGATCAAATTTAGAAAATAAGCTGCAGATGTTCAGGCAGATAATGGAGAGAGTGCCAAGGTGCTTGGTTTGGGTGGAGTTCATGGCAGCCCAAGGGCCAGGGTTGGGGTGAATGTTTCCAGATAATAGGAGTAGGAGAAGGAGTTTCAGAGTGGCCAGGCGCAGTTCCCTACGGGAGAACTTGTGGTACTTGACTGAGGAGGGGTTGTTTGCAGAAGTTTTGTGTATGCAAAACAGGAGCATAGTGAGCTGTGGGTGGTAGCAGGGCACACTTCACCCTGGTATGAAGGTGTGGGCATAGTGTGGTGAGGAGAGCCCTAGGGGTGAGGAAGTTGTCAGGTAGTGTGGTGCAAGTGTGGCTATAGCAGAGATTATGCTTATAGCTATGCAGGGGGGATGGAAAGCAGCATGGAGGGAGCTGGAGCAATGGGGTGAGGGCAAAAAGGAGGAGAGGGAGGCAGGGATAGTAGGGAAGGAAGGCATAGTTTGTGGAGGGGGAAGAGAGAAAGGAGCTGCGAGGAAGGCTGAGGAGGATGTACTACAATGTGAGGGCAGAAGAAGCAAGGGAAAAAAAGGGTATTTAGGCAGGTAGACGACTGAGTTGGGGGGGCAGTTCAGGCCCCGTGAGCAGGGGACTGAGAGAGTTACAGGAGGGCAGTAGAATTAGGCAGGAAGTATAACTCAGCAAAAATACAGTCCTCAGATTCGGCAGTGCACAGTAGAAGTAAAATACAGATAAAACAGTCATCAGATTCGGCAGTAAACAGTGTACACTATCAGCAGTTAAACAAATAGTCTTTTAGCAACCACCGGGCAGCTATGCTTGGGGCAGAAAATAATAGTCCAGCCCCCCCAGTCTGTAGGAGACCAGGAGATAGTGAGGTCGGTGCTGTGACAAAAGCTGTGGCAGAGTGCAATGCTAGTCTGTGGGCACAGCAGCCCTGAAGCTTGGCCATGGAGTCAGCGGTCACTGCAGCCAATCATGACCAGGCAGAGAGGGCAAGGACCAACCAGGTAGAGGTCTGAGCGTGCTGGGCCAGTGGCAACACACACAGCTTTCCTGGACTTCCTTACCTGTCGCTGTGGATCAGGGAGGTGGCCAGAAGTTGCAAGAGCCAGATATGGTGGCTGAGTGGCAGAGCTGCTGAGTCTGGTAGAAAGGGTGCAAGGTTCGAAGCCTGCAGTGGCACCAAGGATATTATTTTAGTAGGCTACGGGGTTTAGAGGCTTTGAGAGCCTTAAACCTGTAACTAACAGTCTGAATGTGATAGCTGAGTGGTAGAGTTGCTGATTGTGGTAGTAAGGGTGCAGGGTTTGATGCCTGCAGTGGCACCAAGAATAAAATTTTAGCTGAGTATGGGGGTTCGAAGCTTTGAGAGTCTTAGAGAATAGATGACGATAGTCTGATATGATAGCTGAGTGGTAGAGCTGCTGACTCTGGTTGAAAGGGTGGGGGGTTTGAGAGTTGGCTTAGTGGATGGGCTACAGACTTTGGAGTCAGGAGTACAGGGTTTGAGACTTGCAATGGAACTAAAAGGTGGGCCAATGGGAAAGGACGTGAAAGGGAGGGAGAAGAGAAAGGCAGCAGAAAAGGTCAGGAGAGAAACAGGTGTGCAACAACTCCTAGTGGTTGGAGTGTATAAGCTGCAAATAGGAAAGTGGACACTTAGTAAAAATTAGGGGTAGGTCATGTGACCTGTAGGCAACAATAAATGGAGTGCCACCCCTGGGTGGGAGGGTGGCTGGGGCAGACAGGCTAGAACCCCTCCACAAGCAGGCTGGAGGCTTTACCTCTTAAGGCTGTCAGTAATCCCCTGTTCCACACTCCTCAGCTGGGCAGTGTTCAGTTAAGTTCAATTAAGTGAGTAAGAACACCACCAGAGAAAGTACTGCATGTAAGACACATTAAAAACAATTGTCCATAATAGTGTGATTAACTTTATTTTTTGTTTTGTTTAGTACCACCTGGTCTCCAGATATGAGTCTGATTGAGATGGCATTGCATATCATGAAAACATTTATCTGGAGAAAGAAACAAAAACACGGATGAATCAAGAAGTCATTGATGCCATTAAACAATTTTGGAAGACTTTAAAAAGAAGACACTACAGACAGTACATTGCACATTTGCAGAACATGTTGCTAGTTGTGGCTAAGCAGTAGCATGCAACAGGAATGTGAATCACATATGTGTACAGAGTATAGTCATTAGCTGTATTTGTTGTGTGAAAGATCTAGCAAAAATGTATAGCACTTTTATAAGACCCTCACACATGGGCTGTATTTTGTCGTCAAAGCCTAAACCACAGACATTTTCAGGCATACGTCATGCACTGTGCAAGTAAGCATAAGCTGCAAACTACAGAATATCACACATACACACTAAACTGATATTCAAACTGAGTGGTGGCCACATTTCAGTAAGTGCTCCTTGGAGGAAGAGAAACTCATCCAAAAACATGGTTTCCCAGAGATTTCTACCTCTGTTTTTTTTTTTTTACTCTTCGTTGTGCCTGGATGTTGTGAAATGACTGTCTGACAAAAACTTGTAGCACTTTTATAAGACCCTTACACATGTGCTGTACTTCATAAACAAAGCCCAATTCATGTGCACATCATGCACTCTGCAAGTAAGCCTACAGTACATCACACATACACTCAACAGATATTCAAACTGGGTGGTTGCAACATTTCATTAAGCACTCCTAGGAGGAAGAGGGACACATTCAAGGCCATAGTTTCCCAGAGAATTATGCCACTGCCATTTTATTTCTCTCCAGAGCACCTGGAAGCTGAGAAATGACACAGCCTGCCCAAACATAATGTGATAAAACAACCAAGCACTTGAAGTATGCACCGTATAAAATACCATCATGAAACATAGCGGTTTGGCCCCAGTGAGTACATCAGGTACTGCCAGGAGGAAGGGATGTTGTGAAATTACACTGCCTAGCCATAATGTACTGAGTTGTCTAAAACAAGGAAACATGTACAGTACTTTATTTGGATGTAAGGAGTGCCTCCAACTAGAAATTTCCATCCCTCCTGGGATAATTCCATTAGGATGATTTGGAGTTTCCAACCACCAAGAAACAGATTGTCACCTTGTTACAATGACATCACCACAATGTGGTAAGGATGAGGTAAAGCATTTGTCACCTTATTTAGATTTTAATGATAGGCCCACAGACTTATGAAATGAGTAAATGTGGGAAGTGAGCACATGAGCAGGGCACAATGCTTAGATGTTTCAGGACAAGGTTGAGGTCCGAGTTCAGCCAAGGCAGAGAGAAAATTCTGATTGTTGAATGTTATACTGTTTTGTGACATAATGTTTTGTGGCATAAAATCCCTTTCATGAAACTTTAAGGTCACACCCAAATTACAGTACAGTACTTTGTGCACTGTCACTGGTGGTGTGGGGTGTCAGGTTGTGACTAGATGAAATACATGTGCACTTACATGCTTATGTGCAAAAGTGATGTGACTAGAAGAGTTAACTAATTACATGCAAACAATATCCCAAGACTAAAACTGGGCAAATACTGACACTGTTGATATGAATATTACTGTAGCGAGCACCCTCTGATTCCCCCTCTATGAAAGGTACAGCCCAGGAATAAGAACCATAGAACATACTGCACAGTACAGGTGTTTTAAAAACTGCTGAAGCAAGACTACCATCACCTCCAAGCCACTTCATAATGGGATTACTTGGCCCACAGGGGTGGGTGTTCACTGCATCCACACAGTGTAAGTCCCGAATTTCAACAGTCAGTACAGTACATGCACGTTTTAGATTATTTATCATTTGTAATACTGTGAGTGTAATATGCAATGCACAGATTAAAAAAAAAAAGCAATGTTCAATCTTGTTTCATTTCAGGATGCAGGGTGGTTGGCCACCACTATAAGAGAGATCCCAAGAGGAAGGAGTACAGTCGGAAAAGAACAGCATTGACCAGTGCTGGTAGATGGCACTCCACTGCAACCAACAGTGACCCACAAAAGGAACCACTATGTGGACCCCCACAACAGGGAGTGGCAGGTTGTAGGGCACCCTGAGTACTAACAATAGTAATATATTGTGTGCATGTTGAAATGTTAGTGTTTGTGCCTGGTAATAAAAACATATCTTCATCTTCTGTCTTTCAGACAAACAGTAATGGATGGGAGTCATGGATCCTGTGAACCACACTGGCCTAGCCACTGTACAACTTTAGAAATAAACAAAAAGAAATAAAAAGTAAAGACACAATACAGCACTTGGATTAAAATACAGTACAAGAAAATATATATTATATAACTATAACAAATATATATTTAATGGTACCACTAGTGTCTGTGTATATTTATTCTGTATGGTATACTCAGTAAAGTATTTTCAAGTGATGCATCTGTGTGGTGGATGTTAGGTAACATGCAGCTAGAATGTCTCCTCACTTCCTCAGCATTTGCATGACAAACATTACCGAAGCAGTAATTACTGTGATTTTTCTTGTGTTATACACAAGAAATTCCAGATGCTGTACATGTTCCTCAGTGTGTCCCCTGAAGGTCCACAAGTGCCCAGGTTAAAAAACATAAAGTTAAAGTGTTTTTCAAAGGGTGAATTAGGCTGAAATTCAAGATATGTTTCCCCAAGGTGTCACTTAAATACATCTATCTACTGTAGGTTCTAACTAGAATAGTAGAAGATGCTTACCCCAACTGGGAACTGATTAGTTATGGCGGACTTGAACCCGTGATGTTGGTAAATCAAAATTTCAAACATAACTCTAAGAGCAAATACACACAAAAATATCTTAGGCTGGCTGACCCACTACACCTGCATCATCATCATATACAGTATGCCTCTCTGACATCACACACTGTACCATCTCCTTTGATCTCTGGCAACCACCCTTTTCCAGGACGTGGCCAAACTGGTTTTGTGGATTGCCTTTTGCCATCCTAGCTAGCTACCCAGCAGAAAAATGTCTTACTCTGCCTTGACCCTGTTTACTTTCAAAACAGGTCTTTTTTATGAAAATGAGTTAACCCTTTGAAGTTTAATCAAATTAAAAACCATTTACAGGACAGGAACGGGTTGCAGTCCCCACCCAACCTCTGTGAGAACCTAGTAATGCTCACACAAAAGACCTAGGGCTGCAATATGAGGCAATTTTCAGTATCCTCTATATGTGCCACAACTACAATATTTTATAGGTGTCATAACTAGTAAGATAATAAAAACATTTCCTGGGTGTTACATCTTGCACTTATGCTACAGCATACACTTATGCTACAGCTTATGCTTGCACTAAAACTAATGCTGCAGCTTATGCTATAATGTATGCTAATGCTACAGCTAAATTACAGCAGTGGTACAGCTAAGCTAACGCTAATGCTACAGCTAATGCCAATGATGCCACTAAGTCTATGCTACAGCTAAGTTTATGATACAGCTATGCTAAAGCCACAAGTATGCTAATGCTATACTGATGCTACAGCTATGCTAAGGCTACAGCTAAGCTAACACTACCGCTCTGCTAATGCTACAGGTACACTAACAGATGTAACACCCAAGACATTTTTTTCTTTATCTTACTGGTTACGTTGCCTGTAAAATATTTTAGTTGTGGGATTTATGGAGTTGAATTGAAAATAGCTTTATATTGCAGTCTGAGGTCTTGGGGCAGTCAGCTAGGAAGACCTTTGTGTAAGCAGTCTTTTACCTGTCCAGTAGAAGGCTTTTTTTTCTTTTTTATAAAATGGACTCAGTCCTTCAAAGTTTATCAAAAAATAAATTTTTTGAATGTAAACAGGGTTAAGGCAGATTGATATGATTTCCTGCTGGTTTAGCCAGTCAGGACAACAAACGGGCCAGGCTTCAATCCACAAAATCAGTTTGGACCTGTTCTTGGAAAAGGGTGGTCCACAAATGAAACCATTTTGCTGCATTGATCCAAGCTGTTTTTTTTGGGGGGGGCAATTCATCCAGTTTTCCAACTATGGAAGGTAAGTATTCTTTTGGGAGGGGTGGGCTGATTCTAAAAAGCTTTGCGTCATGCTGTTTCATTCCCTGTTGCTCTTTTTTCAGGTACTTTTTAGCAGCTGAATTTATCTGCAATGTTGTCTGACTGAAGATTGTGATGGCTTGATTACTGGAGCCTGATGAGTCAACAGCACAGTTGACCTGTGAAGACATGAAAAGATTATTTAAACTTTATTCAACTACACACTGTAGCACTGCCTGCATGCAATATCCATTGTCAATTCCACATCAGACCAGTCACTGCTTTTGAAGAAAAAAGAGAAATTATTTAGCCGCATTCAACCACTGTGGTAGACTCACAGAATAGATGTTGTAGACTTGATGTTTTACTAACTACATCTGTTCTGCTGGCTGATACCAGATGCTGCTGCTGCAGTGGTGTGCAACCATCAAGAGAAGTCAGCAACATACACATTCTTCGTGCTGGTGCTGCTGCTGGGAAAATACATGAAAAAAGTGGACAAGAAGGAAAATTCATCATCTCGTGTTGATAAATTCTCAGGATGACTAATAATGAGAAGCTGAACTGCTACTGTTGCTAAGTACTGGTGGGTCTGCTGCTGCTGCTGGTGATGTTGACAAAAGTAGGGAAGGATGTGTGGATTCTAAAAAGCTTTGCATCATGCTGTTTCATTTTCTGCTGCTCTTCTTTCAGGTACTTTTCAATAGTTGACTTTATCTGCAATGTTGTCTAACTGGAGATTGGGAGATAATGATGACTTGATTACTGGAGCTTGACGAGACTGCAGTACATTTGACTTGTGAAGACAAGAAAATATTATTTAGACTTTACTCAAGTACACACTGTGGCACTGCCTGCATGCTATATCCATTGTCAGTTCCACATCAGAACAGTCACCACCTCTGAAAAAAGAGATATTATTTAGCCGCATTCAATCAGTGTGGTAGGCTAACAGAATAGATGTAGTAGATCCAGTGTCTTACTAACTACACCTGTGATCAGTGAGTAAAAGAGAAATTATTATACAGCTGCATTCGTCCACTGTAGTAGACTCACAGACTAGACATTATAGACCCCATGTCTTACTGACGGTATCCTGTGATAACAGCGAATAAAGAATAGGGTGTGTTTGGTCCATTTTATTAATTTATTCAGTCCCCCCCTTTTTTGGTTTGGGTAGTATTATTTTCTTACCAACCTTCCCTTTGTATCTGGGATATGCATTGTTGAAAATTACATCTTTTGTTTCAGCATTTGCTGAACAATTTCATTAATCCTTTTTCCAAGAAATCCTTGATCCTTGTATTTACAAATGAAGAGGGGGAGGTACCTAAAACAAACAGTAGAAACACTCTGGATACAGAAGTCAATACCAGCCCATTTACAGAAAAAAGGGTTATGAAAGAACTCTTAAAACTGAAGGTGGACAAAGCAATGGGGCCTGATGAGATTCATCTCAGAATTGTAAAAGAACTAAGGGTAGAACTAGTGACACCACTGACTACCCTCTTTAACAAATCATGAGAGGATGGGGTGGTACCCGAGGACTGGAGGAGGGCAGATGTGATTCCTCTTCACAAAAGTGGAGCAAGGCAGAAGCAGGAAACTACAGACCTGTTAGTTTAACCTCAGTGATAGGGAAAATGATGGAATCTACTGAAGGAAAGAATTGTTGAGTATCTAGAGGCCAGAGGGCACAGGACCCAAGGCAGCATGGATTCACAGGGAAGGTCATGCCAGATGAATCTGATAGATTTCTTTGACTGGGTGACCAAAGTAGTAGATCAGGGAGGGCTGTGGACATGGCCTACCTAGACTTTAGCAAGGCATTTGACACAGTCCCACACAAAAGATTAATATACAAGTTAGCCAGCCTGGGAGTGGGTCCCAAGATGACAGCCTGGGTAAAGAATTGGCTGGAGAATAGGACACAGAGAGTAATAGTAAATGGAATCCACTCAGAAGAAAGGGGGGTTACTAGTAGGGTGCCGCAGGGTTCAGTATTAGGACCGGTCCTCTTCAATGTCTTTGTAAGCGACATTGCAGAGGGACTAGAAGGAAAAGTATGTCTCTTTGCAGATGACACAAAGATCTGCAACAGAGTTGATGCACAAGGTGGGTGGAAAGGATGAGAAGGGACTTGGCAAGGTTAGAGGAATGGTCAAATGTATGGCAGCTTAGATTCAATGCTAAGAAGTGCAAGGTAATGCACCTGGGAAACAAAACCCAGGGAAGAGTACACAATGGGGGTGAGATACTAACAACAACAAAAATGGAAAGGGACCTGGGGGTAGTCATATCAGATGACCTAAAGGTGGGCAAGCAATGTGAGAGGGCAGCAAGGAGGGCTGGGGGATACTGGGATGCATAGGGAGAGGCATCACCAGTAGAAAACAGGAAGTTATTATCCCTCTGTACAGACAGCTGGTCAGACCCCATCTGGAGTACTGTGTGCAATTCTAGAGACCCAATCTCCGCAAAGTCATAGACAGGATGGAAGCTGTAACTGCAAAAGAACCATGCACAAGGTAATCAGAAGCTTAATAAAGATTGATATCGTGTTGACGATTGCCAACTTATGGGAACGGACCCAGAGTTGAATGTTATCTTACTGTGCGTGTAATGATTTTGACGTTGTGACAACAGGTCCTTTTGATAAAGGACCTGTTGTCCGAAACACGTCAAGTGGTTGCCTTTTTTTGGTGTGATAAATATTTCTAGTTCTGGGTCCGTTCCATTATTGGGATTTGTGTGTGCTTCAGCTTTTTTGATATGAGGATGGAAGCTGTCCAGAGGAGAGCAACTAAAATGGTGCATGGTCTGCACTGGAAGACATATGAAGAGAGACTAAAAGAGCTTAATATGTATAGCCTCGAGGAAAGGAGAGGAGAGAGAGGGGGGACATAATAGAAACATTCAAGTACCTCAAGGGAATCAACAAAGTCCAAGAGGGTAGCATCTTTCAAAAAAAGAGGTGTGCAAGAACAAGGGGGCACAATTTGAAGATAGAGGGGAGGGGCGGCTCAGAGGTAATTTAAGGAAGTATTTTTCACAGAGAGGGTTGTGGATGCATGGAACGGCTCTCCAGAGGAGGTTGTGGAGTCAAAAACAGTGGTGAATTCAAGCATGGACAGTCATAAGGCCATTCTAGGGGTGGGGGTAGGAAGTAGTAGGCTGCTGGTTAACTAGGATCTGCAGCTTATCCAGTAGGTAAGGAAATGGGCAGACTGGGTGGGCCAAGCGGTCCTTATCTGCCATCAAATTCTATGTTTCTATGTTTCTAATCCATCCTATTCAATATCAAATTTGTAAAGCCATCTGTTTTATTCCTTAGATCATTTATGTGCTCTACCAATACTACATTGGACATTATAGTATGGGCTAAAGCTTTTATGGTATACTTTAAAAGAGTGTACAGGCATTGGGCTGAGAGATCAGCTTCTAATTCAATTTGTTCAACTTCGTATTCACTTGGAAAACAGTATTTAGGGAACCTGCTAGAATAGATATGTTTTCCAGGGGCTATTCTTTAGGATGCAAGTTAGAAAGTTAATGAGACAGTCCAGTGGGCTATAAAGTTCTAACTTAGTGTCCTGATTTCTATTCTGTGCATTAGTTTTATTTCCATCCTGGGAAGGGGTTAATATCAGGAGCCTTGCTCATTTTTGAGCCTTTAATTCAGTAGTAAGTGAGGGTCTTAACCAAAAGAAATCAGTAATGGCTTTTGAAGTAGGTTTTGGGTATTTTTTACCCTTTTTCTTGTTTCCCTTTTTCTTCACTTTTTAGGGAGGTAAATTTGGTCCTCTGAGTCACCCCCTTCCTAATTTCAGGGTTTCTTTATCCTCCTTATTATATTCATTGTCGGGTAAGATTTCATTTGGGATTTAATCCAGTACTGTGTTGTTTTTTTTAATTCTTTTTCCCTTTACCATATCTACATAGGATTATAACTTTTTTACTTCAACTGGTGTTGAATTTGTAATTCCTCAGTGAAAACACTCCCATTTTCTCTTTTACCCTTAAGATGAAACTCTTTACCACTTTGAGTACTCATAATACAGTGATACAGTAAATATATTACCCAATGAGAAAAAAATAAGAAAAAAAAACTCTGTTTGCTGTAAAAAAAAATGTTCAATATTGTGTCATAACAATAGTAAAGTCCTGGAAGTTCTCAAGTCTCAGTTCAATTTGCAGGAGTCTTGAGTGACCTTTTCCCTTGTGGTGAGGGCTTGACAGTATAGTTCCTAACTAGTTCCTAAGGTTATATATTCCCCAAAGCCAGGGAGAGATGAAGTAAGTGGTTCCAATTATTAGCAGAAAGTTATCAGTACTTAATTTATGTTAGGCACTCAGGTCCCAGCAGGCCCAGATTTCTAGATAATCCCAGATGTCCTTAGTAGGTCCGATGGTTCTCTGTGAAACCAGATAATGATTCAGCCCTTCCTTTGGGTTGTCAGTATGTTCTCTGTACTGTCTTGTCTTTTCCATCCAGTCTGGTCTAGTAGATTCCAGTTAGTTCTTGTTCCTGTTACGATATGTTCTTTATAATTCTCCTGTCTCTGGGTTCACTGAAGTACAAGAAGATTTATATCCATCCAGAGCACTTGTAAATAAAATAAAGAAAAAGATATCACAGTAAACAGGGTCAAGTGTTTTACTACTGAAATACTTGTCTTATAAACTTATTTACCCACAAATATCCTAAATTGATTTACACTGGCATTAACACTACTGCGTAACAATACCACGCAGTGCCTTACTAAACTTTATTTTGTGCTCTGTGTATCTGTAACTACTTTTATATATAGCGTAGCAAGCACTATGTCAGATATTTAAATGACAAAAAATGTTTGAATATCTTGTATATGTGTATGTGTATATTTATATTTGCTATGCAAATTTCCTTTGGGGGTGATATTCAAAGGGGTTGCGCCTGGTGCAACTGAGATGTACCAGCACAACCCTGAAACATGCCTGGCGTGATATTCAAAAGGTTGACCTGCGCAGCGCAAGTTCCAATGTGCTGGGGTGCATTGGTAATGCATGCTGTGCATCTGAAGGGGCATGCCCATGCATATGTGGCATATCCCGATATTCAGCCAGGATGGTGGCGCTATCTGCTGGCACAAATTCCAGCTGTGCCACATATCGGGGCACAAATTTGAGCCAGAAAACTCCTGGCTCAAATGTTCGTTACCATAGAGTGGGCTGCTGTGTTGCAGGGTGCAACACAGCAGCTGCCAGCCATGGGTCAACCAGCCAAGCAAGAACACTGTCCATTACAACAATCACAATGGTGAGAGTTGCCCCCACCCCCATGAGCTAACAGTTAATTTTGATTTGTAGGTTGTGCTGCAGCAATAAGAAGTGTTTTATTGGTTACGGCATATCCTAACAGTATTTGTCAGTAGCATTGCTCTAGTGGACAGGATTATCAATCCGTGACGCCTGCATGCAAAATGATGTTAGACCCTTCCTGTGAATGTCTCTCACTACCCATACTGCAGTCACACCAGATATCCATATTTGCAGCATATGGTTCAGGTGTGTGTGTGTGTGTATACGTGTACACCACTATGCGGCGCCAGGCTTTTTGTCTACATACTAAGGTAGAGTAGCACATCAGTCATACTTGTTTGGGCTCAGATTGCTGTTGTCAAGCACCTCTGTATTTGTAGTATGACATCAATTGCTGTGATGAGCCACAAGTGTAGCTGACAATTGAAATGTCTGAAACCGTTGAATGCATTGATGTTACAGTCCCTATCAGTTCCTCAAATACGTTCTACATTTAATCTTCCTGTTCCCTTGTATGTACGGACCCCTGTAATCTTGTGTTAGCCTGTTTATTTATTTATTTTGTATTTATTTATTGTAATATTCAGAAAGACCTTTGAGTCAGGGACTCATTTACAAAGATTCCATGTCATACATAAAATGGTACAGGGATGGCACTTGAAATATAGATTACAGCACAGTTACAGGTAACATTCACAATAGGTTACATAGATGTTTAGTAGATGGCTAACAGAGATTTAGGTACTTTAGCACAGCCAGACACACAAAAAATTACAGAAGATTCTGCAGGCTGATAGTCATGTAGTTTCACAGACATTTAGGTATGGTGACCTGCCAATAGTGTGTTTGAAGGAGGCACCGCAGATCAGGTGTCAAGGGCAGTCACATCGGTTTATGTGCCTGAAGGTATTCCCTTAGCTTGATTTATAAGGGCCCAGCCTTATTTCATCAGTTATATGGCTAGGGAGGAATTTGTCCAGGAGGGTGCCCTGAAACTGAAAGTGCGTTGGTATTGGAGGTCCAGCATGAGGGTACCCATAGTAGCCACTTGCTTGTGCTATGGGTTGTTTTTCTGGAAGTGTTGGGAGGATAATTTGGTCTAGGGAGGGTGGGGTGAGGCCCAGTAATACCTTTTTGGTCATAAGGCAGGTGTGGTACCTGATTCTGCTGTCCAGGCTTAACCAGTTTGTGCTGCTGTAAAGGGAACAGGAGTGAGTGAAATGATCACATCCTAGGATGAGGCGGCAGGCTTTGATAAGCACGAGCCTGAGTCTTTTTAGGGTTGTGGGGGGCACGGCACTGTATATTAGGATGCTGTAGTCTAGCAGGGAGAGGATCAAGGAGTTTATGGTAAGTTGTAGTGCTTCAGGGGTGAGGCAGTGTTTGTACTGGTAGAGTACGTCTAGTCTGGAGCTAAGGGCTGTTGATAGGTGCAGGATATGTTGATTAAAGCTAAGGGTGGGGTCTAATGTGATCCCTAAGTATTTAAAGCAGTTTACTTGTTCTAGCGGGGTCTGATTTGCAGGAGAAATTGGGGGCAGCGGTTCTTGTGTGGATTCTGAGGGTGGGCAAATATCATGACTTTGGTCTTATTATAGTTGATAATAAAACTCTGGGTGGTGAGCCAGTCTTCGATTTCACGGAAAGAGTGCTGGAGAGATTGGTGGAGCTTGAGGGGGGCCGAGTCGGAGGTGAACAAGACTGCATCATCTGCATAAAGGAACAGATTTCGAGGGCATGAGGATGGGAGGGAGTTGAGGTATAAGCTGAAAAGTAGGGGGCCAAGTGTGGAGCCCTGTGGGATGCTGGAGCGGATTGGGAGGCAGGGTGATAGGACAGGGCCTACCTTGACTATCTGCATTCTATCGGAGAGATAGCTGGTGAACCAGTTTAGGGTGGCATTGGAGAAACCTGTGTAGGCCAAGGTGTTCAGTAAGAGGGCATGGTTTACTGTGTCAAATGCTTTAGATAGATCCACGAAGATGGTGCCAGTGAGGTGGCCATGGTCTAGGGCTGAGTGGACATGGGTGATAAATTCAAGGACGGCAGTAGTGGTGCTGTGGCCCTTACAAAAACCATGCTGGTGTCTGGATAGAAGGTTATATTTATTTAGGTGTTCAGTGAGTTGGTCGGCAACTATGCGTTCTAGTGCCTTAGACAGGGGGGTAGGATAGAGATGGGGCAGTAGTTGTTTGTGGATGTTCTGTCACCACTTTTATGGATAGGTGTGATGTAGGCAGATTTCCAGTGGGTGGGGAATTTTCCTTGACATAGGGAGTGATTTAGAATGTGGATGAGCAGAGCCAGGACTTCCTGGAGGGTGAGGCGGAGAAGTCTAAGGTCCAGGGAGTTGTGACTGCAGTGGTTTTTACTTATAGCTTTAGTAAGGTAGGGTTTGGCGGTCTCCAGGGGGTAAGGACTCGTAGGTAGAAAGACCAAGCAAGGGGGGGATGGGGAGATACAGGCCATGGGGGTCAAGAAATTTGGGGCACATGGGAGAGATCAGTGAAAGCGTATTTAGGGCCGAGGCAATCCTGAGAGGGTCGGTGGAGAGGCTACCATCTATGAGTATTTGGTCAGGTGGTAGATTTGGGCCTTTGCCACAGAGTTCCTTTATGTTCTCCCAGAACTTGCGACCATTTCCCCAGGTGGAGGTTAAGGTGGCTTTGTAGTAGTTTGCTTTGGTGGTGCGTATGGCCCAGGTGCACTTGTTTCGGGCCTCCCAATAACGTTGCCTGTCTTGAGGCCGTTGTGTCTCATTGGCAAGGTGCCACAGTGTGTCACACTGACGTAGTAGGCCTTGGAGGCGGTCCGAGAACCATGAGGCATGATTCCCCTTGGTCATAGTTTTGGTGAGGTGGGCAAACTTGTCACAGGCTGAGTTGAAGATGTTGATAAACAGTTCGAGGGCGTGGTCAGGGTTGAGGGTGCTAGTAAGGGGTGTCCAGTCCCATTCTCTGAGATGGGCCTTGAGAAAGGCCAGTTTACCAGGCCCTAGTTTGTGTTGTGTAGTAATTTTGGGAGCGGTTTTGAGGGGGGTACCAGACCAGTTGCAGAGTACTGGAGAGTGGTCGCTTAGGGTGTCAGGGAGGACTTGGATGCTTGTTATTTAGTGGGGGCGGTTTGTGAAAACTAGGTCTAGTAGGGTGGATGTTCCTGTGTGGGCGTGTAGCCGAGTGGGGGTTTTGATGACCTATGTGAGATCAAGGGCAGCAGCCTCATTTATGTAAGGGGTGGCTGTTTTGGCCAGCCAATTTATGTTGAAATCCCCCAGCAGTATTTTTTCTTGTGTTGGGGTAGGGTGGCGAGGTAGGACATGATGGCTTGGAAGGCTAGCTTCTAGTTTCTGGGGGGGAAATAGGCGTGGTGAGGAGGAGAGGGGATGTAAACCTACCCAGTGTTATTTTTAGGGTGAGGGCCTGGGCCCTGGATGTTAGCATGGGCTGGGGAAGTAGGTGGCCAGTGAGGGAGTCCTTGAGGTAGGCAGCACAGCCACCCCATCGCTTTCCCATACGGTCGAAGCGATAAAGGCAGTATCCAGGGAGGTTAACTGCTGAGTCGGGGACAGAGGGGGAGAGCCAGGTTTCACTCAGGGCAATGATGTATGGGTTGTTCTGGAGTACCCAGCTATGAAAGGAGTCCCATTTTTTTTGCAGACTGCAAATGTTTAGTGAGGTGATGCACAAGCCATTTCCAGGCGATGGGTGGGATGGTGGGGAAATTTGGGGTTCAGGGTTTGGGTGGATATTACCTTTCAGAAGAAGAAGAATGAGAGACCTGAGTTGGTTGCAGTTTGTTCGAGTAGTAGGTCTTCGGCATTTATGCTGTGTGCAGCTGATGGTGGGTATTGGTAATTTCAGGGTAAAGGGGCAGATAGGAGGAGGAAACGGGGTGGGGAGTTGCTGCGTTGCAGATGTGGAGGGAGGTTGGTAGGAGAAAGGGGGCTCCAGTGGGTTACTTGCCATGGGGAGATGACATCCAGGGGTGTGGGTGGAGGTGTCTGTGTATGCGTTGTAATGGAGTGGGGTTCAATAGTTTTTTGGTTAGATTTTGTAGTGGCTGGGTGTGCAGGTGCAGTGGGGGGGGGAAGCAGGGCAGGGAGTGACAGCCAGGATGCTGACAGAGGGTTTCAATATTGTTCCCCAATTTCACACTATGACTGGGGGGAGCAAAGGTGCCTGAGGGAAGTGCAGGAGTAGAGTGATGAGGGTAAGTAGGAGCATGGTAGGGTAGAGTGTGAGGAGGTAAGTGACAGGGCTGGAGAGAAGGGAAAAAAGAGAAAAAAGGTGAAGGGGCCTCTAGTGGTGGAAGATGATAAGCTGCAGATAGGAAAGTGGCCTGATAGGTTATTTCATGATCATGTGATCAGAAATCAACCTATATATTGGGATGCCGACCAAGGATGGTGGTGGGAGCGGTGGGGCACCGAACATGTAGCGTTTGGCGGGGCAAAGCCAGCGTTGAGCAGAAAAAGGTCCCGATCAGGCAAGCTGTGGAGTTAACTACCTGGGCATTTGATTCCGGTAACGGAGCTGTGGGGGAGGGCTATGCCTTGCAGCCTTCTCGAACGCTGGTGAGCAGTGGAGGAGAGAGGAGAAACACAGCAAGTTAATATAGGGCTCAGTAGGGTGTTTTTTATCCTGTGAGGGGTGGGGGATACCTGCAGTTTCAGTTTACTTCTAATGCCAATCAGGATTAATTTCAAAAGGGGACAGCAGTGAGAGGCTTATAGGACGATTTTTATTTGTTTTTTGCAGTTTCAAATGGCCACTGGTAAGCGGAGTAACCACGGCAAATGCAGGGGTTTAAATTCATTCTTCAGGTAACAACTGGGCAGTGCAGAGGCTTAAGTCAGTTAACAAAAAATCACCAGATAACTATTACCTGCAATAAAGGCAACAGTTTGACGAAAAAACATTTTAAAGGGAAAGTAATCTATTGTAAGTAGCAGTCTGTAGGCAGAGGCAAAGCTACACCACTGGCTGAGGCAACACTTTTTAAAACAAATAAAACTATCTCCACTGTTGGGCTGATATAATATAGAGCCTCTTAAACTGGCACCAAGAAAATTCGGATTGAAAAAGCCAGTGTCGAGCAGGAAAAGGTCCTGATCAGGCAAGCTGCGGAGTTAACTACCTGGGCATTTGATTCTGGTAACAGAGCTGTGGGGGAGGGCTATGCCTTGCATCCCTCTCGACTGCCGGTGAGCTGGGCGTGTGATTCCGGTAACGGAGCTGTGGGGGAGGGCTATGCCTTGCAGGCCTCTCGACCACCAGTGAGCTGGGCGTTTGATTCCGGTAACGGAGCTGTGGGGGAGGGCTATGCCTTGCAGCCCTCTCAACCGCCGGTGAGCTGGGCATTTGATTCTGGTAATGGAGCTGTGGGGGAGGGCTATGCCTTGCAGCCCTCTCAACCACTGGTGAGCTGGACATTTGATTCCGGTAACGGAGCTGTGGGGGAGGGCTATGCCTTGCAGCCCTCTCGACTGCTGGTGAGCTGGGTGTTTGATTCCGGTAACGGAGCTGTGGGGGAGAGCTATGCCTTGCAGCCCTCTTGACTGCTGGTGAGCTGGGCATTTGATTCCGGTAATGGAGCTGTGAGGGAGGGCTATGCCTTGCAGCTCTCTCAACCGCCGGTGAGCTGGGCGTTTGATTCCGGTAACAGAGCTGTGGGGGAGGGCTATGCCTTGCAGCCCTCTCAACCGCCGGTTTCCCTTCATTTAGTCACATCCATCAGGTTATGTGTGTCTGAATTAGTCACTCATTTTATCGTGTAATGCTATTGTTGTTTGCTACCACTGACATAAGCACGGATTGCTAACTTTGATTAGCTTAATACCACCCCCAAGAAATAAGTATATAACCGCTTGCCTTGTATATCTCATGTGACAGCCCCTTGACAAACCAAGCTTAGTAATGTTCTCATAACAGCACTGTACCGAGCACCGATTCCTGTGGTACCCGCTTGTCATCCTACTTATTTCTGATGGAACCTTGTTAACCACAACCATCTGCATTCTATTCCATAGCCAAGTGTCCAACACAGTTTCAAAACCTTGTGACCCAAACCTGGACTGCCCAGCCAGTTCACAGGTCCCATGTGTGAACAGTGTTGAAAGCACTGCTGAAGTCAAGGCAGGTCACATTCTCGCGCCCGATCCACTTCACTAGTGACCCCCCCAGACAATGGTATGTACTACTGTGACATAATTATCCTGATGTGACTCCATGTTGTCTCTGACCGTGTGCTCCTCTTTATTCAAGCTGCTTTACTTTAGCAGGGATTAGATAGTGCTGCACAGTTCTGGGGTCAGGTTATTAGGTCTGTAGTTTCCAGCCCCCTTCCTGCTCCAACATTTGTGGTGAGGGACCACATCAGCACTGTTCCATGCCTCCAGACCCACTTCTGTTCTCAGGAACTGGTAGTGCTGATGCTTGTCACCTCACTCACGATGGGGGAGCGTTAAGCTTCATGCTAGCTACATGCAAGGTGCTGTACACGGATTACTATAGTGGGCAAACCACAATTTAGGAAATGCATAACCACTTTTCACTGACACACAGGCAACGTCACTATATGGCCTGTCCAGCAGTGGTTGTAGGAATTGCTGTTTTGAGTCTGTCACAGTTACAGGTAGTGAGGGGAATCCTTTATCTCCCCTCAAAAGGACATATATTGTAACTAGCTATTATAGCTCAGTATGCCTTTCCAGAAACTGCTTTATAGAACTAAAGACACAGCACCACACAGCTAGCACATACACAGACTACTGCACCCTGTGACAGCCTTTTTCACATCATAATTGGAACACTGTGCAGCAGTACAGTAGTGGAATAATGGCAGTGTCACCTCATAGAACTCCACAATTACAAATGATCATAATATATCCATTCCATTCTGTCACTTGACTTGTATCGGGCAGTGATCTGGCTTTTCAGGAAAAGGACCATACTGCCTGTCTGGTACAGTATGCCCTGCAACCCACTGGTCCATATTGTGGACCAATAGGCTTACCATTCATACTATATGCTGTAATTTGGTGGGTGGCTGTGCGGTATGTGGGTGGGTTGCAGCCGCCCGACGATGACTAGGGGAGCTGGGGACCTGGGGGGTTGGGGTTACCAATGGACCACCAGGGAGATGTGGGTTACAACTTCAGCAGTGATCGGGAATCGGTGATGGGGGATCCACTGGACCACCAGGGCTTTTCATTACTGCAGACGACGTGTATTTGGGGCCGGGATGGGAGGGGGACCACTAGACTACCAGAGCATATTGTTTATGTACAAATACCTGTAATCAGGTTACTGGAGGGAGGGTGGCTCTCTGGATCATAAGGGCTTGTTAGCATAATACTGTTTACCGCAATCACAGTTACGAGGCTGGGGTGTCCTGGGCCCTCTCAGTCCACACTACATTCTGTGTAGGTGCCAGGTATTTTACTTTGGCTGCCCCGGCAGCTCATTCAAATGAGGTTATATGACATGCAAATGGCCCCATTTGCGCCTTGCATTCATTATGGCTCCTTTTGCATGACCAGTTCTGAATATCGTGGATGCTGCGCCTAGTGTAACTACAGTTGTGCTGGAGCATTCCTGGTCCTCCCTGTCTGGGGAATGCGCCGGCTCATTATATATGCACCACGCACATTCTGTGCCATTTTCAAAGGTAGCACATCACCATTGAATATCTCACTGTCCTGGCATTGGCGCAACTCAGATGCACTGTGCCCCCATTTGCGCCATTGCCTGGTGCAGTCTGAATATCGGCCCCTATATCTCAATTTGGTTCCTCTATCCTTAAATTATCACACATTGAGCATGTGGTATTTCAGACAGTTACTCATTTTTTGTAACCTGAAGATGCCAAGGTTCAAGGAAATATGAAGGACTGACTTTATGAGCTGGTGTTTTAAACAGGTACTTGGTATCACTCTGTTTTAATTCTTGATTGCCAGAGGACAGCATTGCAATACTGCAAGTAGGCACTATTCTATGCTTTTTAGTATTATTTTTACCAGCTGCAGCTTTCTGCAGCTCAGTTTATTTTTCGTGTTCTTGGCGGTTTCAAGATAGTGCCAAGAGGTCGTTTCAAAACAGCAGTTTCAGAACGACTTCAGAAATAGCTTTAAATAGCTATGGGGACTTAACTTGCTCCTGCACCTTTTATGTAGTTCTTTCTGTAACTTCTTTTGATTTTACTGGTGCAAAACTGAAATTTCTAATGGCTTCCTGTTATGAAACATCAAGAACTGCAGCACTGTTCCCTTAATGTATCTACCACGACTGACCAGGGAAGAGCTACTAGAGTAATTACGTTAGTTGAGTTAATAATAAAGTAGATAGTGGCACGGGGAGAACATGCAGACTCGAAAGATTAGCCAGCTACACAATCAGTCAGTCAATTAGATGATCTATTCAGTTTGTGCTCTCCTTAATAGGAAGCCAAGACTCAAAAAACAAAACAAGACTTAATTGAATTCAGGCTTTCAGAAATGTAATAAAAACAGTGAGTTGAGTCTAAGCTAGTTTTATGAATCAAGTTTAAATAAATGTACAGGCAAAATGTGGGAAATTAGATTAATTTCACCCACTTCACTTAATGACACTTTTGTACCTTGTATCAATTGTTTTGTTTATAAAGAATACATTTACATGCCGATTTTATGTATGTAGATGTCAGAGATGTCTTGATAATCTACTATTGCCTTCTAGCAGTGGCGCAAAATTACATAAGCACAAAACAGCAGCACATCTAAAACTGTTAAAAGTATTTAAGCACCTTAAAATACTTCATAAATACCTCAGAAAAAAAAGGATATTAAAACAACTACTGTGATAATCCTTAAAAACATCCTTAGTGCATCAAGATATTGAGACATTGACAAAACTTGAAAGAATATAAAGTATCAGGGAGAAAAGGACAAGAGATAAAAAAAATCACTACTAAGAGCTAATGTTTACAAAATTTGAAATGTAAACAAACTAAACAATATAAACATTCCGTCATTTTCATCTCTCCTGTTATGGCATATTCACATTCACAGTAGTAAAGTTTGGTAAAATTCTGTCTGTGTTTAGACCATGAGAAAATCTGTAGATTAAAAGACTGAAATTAGCTGCAGAGGGCTTTAGTCACCAGGCTCATACCGGAGCTTACACTGGAGCAAGATCGCACTGGCTTGCTGCACAAGGCTTGTCTAGTGCACTAACCCTGTCAACAGAAAATAAAGAAAAGAAAAAAAAGCATAAAAGAGCATGAAGGAGTGCAGGTTGTCATCACAAAGAAGAAGAAATAAGACAAAAGGATGCTGAACCCTCTCTCCTAGTATGGCAACAATGACATACATTTTATTGGGTAGAGGAAAGCGTTTCAGTGACTCTGTACCACTTGCTCCTCTGAGGTCCTCTGCGGTAGAATGTGGGCATTGACGACAAGCAGCATGCAATCCTCCAGCTCCACATTCCATCTCAATAATTAGTAAGATAATGAAAACATTTCCTGGGTGTTACATCTGTTACACTAACACTACAGCTAATGCTAGAGCTTATGCTCACATTAAAACTAATGTATATAGTACAGTTTGCGCTTATGCTACAGCTCACGCTTAAGCTACTGCCTATGCTTGCACTAAACCTAATGCTTCAGCTTATGCTACAACTTACGCTAATGCTACAGCTAACGTTAGAGGTAATGTTACATCATTCACTAACGCTACATCTTACGCTAATGCTACAGCTCAGTCACAGTAGTGCTACAGCTAAGCTAATGCTACAGCTAATGCCAATGCTACAGCAAAGCTAATGCTACAGCTATGCTAATGCTACTGCTATGCTGAGGCTACAATAAAGCTAACACTACAGCTAATGCTAGGCTACAACTACACTAACAGACTTAACACCCAGGACATTTTTTTTTAAACTTTGTTTATTAGTTACAACAGACATACAGTATAAAAGTGTCTGAAGACAGTACATAAGGCAAGTTTATAAAGGAAATACCACAGAAGGTGCCCCCTCCAATACACACAATTTAAAATGAATACTTTGTACTGTTTCGATTAGATACAGCTTTAGAGGCTATCAGTAAAACAACTTAATCGGAAAATAGTCCCTTGTATATATTGCTGTTGTTTGCCATGAGCTGCATGATATAGTGGGATGATTTAGAAGTCCATATGGCTTACAAACATCTCCCTCCTGAGAGAAAGACAAAAACATGTAGAAACAATTTAGGTACCTTATAGGTAACAACCACCATAAATGTCTAAACAAATCACCTTCTTCTGTACTAATATCTGATTCTCTGGCAACTTTGACATGCTACAAACTGAAATGGTTATAAAAATATTGTTCAGAGGCAATAAGTACCCCTTAAACCCCATCAACAGCATGGAAAAATCTTTCTGCACCCAGACTTGAGCATAAATAAAACAGGTATTTAAGACATTTCTACAGAAGCCTTATTGGCTTAATAAACCTCACAGAATAAACACATTTATTAAATGTTCTGGAACCCAACCAGTTCTTCAGAAATCATCTGTATTGCAGTGGATCCATGCGGCCTTGACCAGGCCACAGACCCACTGCTTCTGGAACCTAAACAGTTCTTCAGAAATCCTCTGTTCTGCAAGTGATCCAGCATGCCTTCACCAGGCCATGGACCCGTGGTTTCTGGAACCTAACCAGTTCTTCAGAAATCCTCTGTACTGCAAGGGATCCAGCATGCCTTGACCTGGCCACGGACCTTGCAATTTCAGGAACCTAAACAGCTTTTCAGAAATCCGCTGTACTGCAAGGGATCTAGTGTGCCTTGACCAGGCCACGGACCTCACGATTTCTGGAACCTAAACAGCTTTTCAGAAATCCTCTGTACTGCAAGGGATCCAGCATGCATGACCAGGCCACGGACCCCTCGATTTCTTGAACCTAAGCAGCATTTCAGAAATCCTCTGTACTGCTTGGAATCCAGCGTGTCTTGAGCAGGCCATGGACCCCTCAATTTCTGGAACCTAAACAGCTTTTCAGAAATCCTCTGTACTGCAAGGGATCCAGCGTGCTTTGACCAGTCCATGGACCCCTCGATTTCTGAAACCCAAACAGTTTTTCAGAAGTCCTCTGTACTGCAAGGGATCCAGCGTGCCTTGACCAGGCAATGGACCCCGTGATTTCTGGAACCTAAACAGTTGTTCAGAAATCTGCTGTACTGCAAGGGATCCAGCGTGCCTTGACCAGGCCATGGAACTTGTGATTTCTGGAACCTCAACAGCTTTTCAGAAATCCTCTGTACCATAAGGGATCCAGTGTGCCTTGACCAGGCCATGGACCCCTAGATTTCTGGAACCTAAACAGCTTTTCAGAAATTCTCTGTAATGCAAGGGATCCAGCGTGCATTGACCAGGCTTGGACCCCTAGAATGCTGAAACCTCAACAGCTTTATAGAAATTCTCTGTACTGCAAGGAATCCAGCGTGCCTTGACCAGGCCATGGACCCCCCAATTTCAGGAACCTAAACAGCTTTTCAGAAATCCTCTGTACTGCAAGGGATCCAGCATGCCTTCACTATTCCACGGACCCCGTGGTTTCTGGAACTTAAACAGTTCTTCAGAAATCCTCTGTACTCCAAGGGATCCAGCATGCCTTCACTAGGCCGTGGACCCCATGGTTTCTGGAACCTGACCAGTTCTTCAGAAATCCTCTGTACTGCAAGGGATCCAGCATGCCTTGACCAGGCTATGGACTCTGCAGTTTCTGGAACCTAATCAGTTCTTCAGAAATCCTCTGTACTGCAAGTGATCCAGTGTGACTTGACTAGGCCATGGACCCTGCAGTTTCGGGAACCTAAACAGTTCTTCAGAAATCCGCTGTACTGCAAGGATCCAGTGTGCCTTGTCCTGGCCATGGATCTCACTGATTTCAGGAACCTAAACAGCTTTCAGAAATTCACTGTACTGCAAGGAATCCAGTTGCCTGACCAGGCCATGGACCCTCAATTTCTGAACCTAAACAGCTTTTCAGAAACTTTTACAGCATGTGATCCAGCGCCTTGAGCAGGCTGATGGACCCCTCAATTTCTGGAACCTAAAGAGCTTTTCAGAAATCCTCTGTACTGCAAGGGATCCAGCATGCTTTGATCAGTCCTCGGACCCCTCAATTTCTGGAAACCAAGCAGTTTTTCAGAAATCCTCTGTACTGCAAGGGGTCCAGCGTGCTTTGACCCGGCAATGGACCCCGTGTTTTCTGGAAATTAAATAGCTCTTCAGAAATCCACTGTACTGCAAGGGATCCAGCGTGCCTTGACCTGTGGATTAAAAGATGGGTCTTTTTTTTTTAACTTTAGCCGCCAAGGCTCGACAGTCACCAGGCTCATACCGGAGCCTGCACTGGAGCAAGATTGCATTGGCTTGCTGCACAAGGCTTGAAGTTTCATAGCTGCTGGGCTTCAAGGCTTCAAGACTTAAAATTGCCTGATGTGTGGTCTCACCAGCTCATTTCATAGACCAGGTAAAATTTAACAATGTTTGTTTGTCTTTCAGATGAGACATTAAACCGAGGTCCCATCTGCCTGGACTGGTGGTAGTTCAGGTGGATGTTAAAGATCCCATGGCACTTATTGAAAAGAGTAGGGGAACTTCCCCAGTGTCCTGGCCAAATTTCTCTCATTCACTAAAAATACCACCAACAGCTTAATCTGGTTCAAGGTCAGTTGGCATTCATCTGTATCCCCCCTCCCCCGGGTCGTGCCTGAAAATAGGCAGGATTTGTCTAGTGCACTAGCCCTGTCAACAAAAAATAAAGAAAAGAAAAAAGCATAAAAGAGTACAAAGGAGTGCAGGTTGTCAGCAAAAGAGGAAGAAATAAGACAAAGGATGCTGAACCTCTCCTAGTATGGCAACAATGACATACATTTTATTGGGTAGAGGAAAGCGATCAGTGACTCTGTACCATTTGCCCTTGAGGTCCTCAGTGAATGTGGGCATTGACATCAACCAGCATGCAACCTGCAGCTCCACATTCCATCTCAATAATTAATAAGATAATGAAAACATTTCCTGGCTGCTACATCTGTTACACTCAATACCACAGCTAATGCTAGAGCTTATGCTTACATTAAAACTAAGGTTTATAGTACAGTTTGGCGCTATGCTACAGCTCATGCTATGCTACAGCTTACACTTACGCTACAGCTTATGCCACACTTGCACTAAACCCATGCTGCAGCTTATGCTACTCCCACGCCTAATGCTACAGCTTATGCTAATGCCACAGCCAACGCTACAGGTGTAATGCTACATCATCCAACGCCACATCTTACGCCAATGCTACAGCTCAGTCACAGTAGTGCTACAGCTAAGCTAATGCTACAGCTAATGCCATGCTAAGCTAATGCTACAGCTATGCTCATGCTACAGCTATGTGCTGAGGCTACAAACAAAGCTAACACAACAGCCACGCCAGCGCTACAACTACAATTAACAGACTTAACACCTAGGATATTTTTTTAACTTTGTTTATTAGGTTACAATAGACACAGTCATAAAAGTGTCTGGAGACAGTACATAAGGATAAAACATAAAGGAAATACCACAGAAGGTGCCTCGTCTTAATACACACAATTTAAAATGAATACTTTGTACTGTTTCGATTAGTTACAGCTTTAGGAGACTATCAGTAAAACAACTTAATGAAAAATAGTCCCTTGTATGTTTTATTGTTGTTTAAGCCCATGAGCTGCATGGATATAGTGGGATGATTTAAAGTCCATATGGCTTACAAAACATCTTCTCCTCCTGAGAGAAAGACACAAAACATGTAGAAACAATTTAGATACCTTATAGGTAACAACCACCATAAATGCTCCAAACAAACCACCTCTTTTTACTAATATCTTGTTCTCTGGCAACTTTGACATGCTACAAACTGAAATGGTTATAAAAATATTGTTCATAGGCAATAAGTACCCTTAAACCCCATCAACAGCATGGAAAAAACTTTCTGCATCCGTGACTTGAGCATCTAAATTAAAACTGGTATCTTAAGACATTTCTGCCAGCAAGCCTTACTGGCCTTAATAATAAATCCCCACAGAATAAACATTTATTAAATGTTCTGGAACCCAACCAGTTCTTCAGAAATCATCTGTACTGGCAAGGGATCCAGCGTCTTGACCAGGCCACAGACCCTGCTTGGAACCTAAACAGTTCTTCAGAAATCCTCTGTACTGCAAGGGATCCAGCATGCCTCACCAGGCCACGACCCCTGTGGGTTTCTGGAACCCAAACAGTTCTTCAGAAATCCTCTGTACCGCAAGGAATCCAGTGTGCCTTCACTAGGCCACGGACCCCATGGTTTCTGGAACCTAATCAGTTCCTCAGAAATCCTTTGTACTGCAAGGGATCCAGCATGCCTTGACCAGGCCATGGACTCTGCAGTTTCTGGAACCTAACCAGTTCTTCAGAAATCCTCTGTACTGCAAGGGATCCAGTGTGCCTTGACCAGGCCATGGACCCTGCAGTCTCTGGAACCTAAACAGCTCTTCAGATATCAGCTGTACTTCAAGGGATCCAATGTGCCTCGACTGGCCACAGACCCGTGGATTTCAGGAACCCAAACAGCTTTTTCAGAACCTCACTGCATTGCAGGATCCAGCATGCTCTGACCAGGCCATGGACCTCACAATTCTGGAACCTAAACAGCTTTTCAGAAATCCTCTGTACTGCAAGGATCCAGCGTGCCTTGTCCAGGCCATGGACCTGTGGATTTCTGAACTCAAACATTTTCAGAAATCCTTCTGTACACAAGGGATCCAGTATGCCTGACCACACCATGGACCCCTAGATATCTGGAACCTAAACAGCTTTCAGAAATCTCTGTACCGCAAGATCCAGTGTGCGACTAGGCCATGGACCCCTAGATTTCTGGAACCTAAGCAGCTTTTCATAAATACTCTATACTGCAAGGGATCCAGCTTGCCTTGACCAGGCCACGGAGCCCTAGATTTCTGGACCCTAAACATCTTTATAGAAATCCTCTGTACTGCAAGAGATCCAGCAAGCCTTCACCAGGCCATGGACCCCTCGATTTCTGGAACCTAAACAGCTTTTCAGAAATCCTCTGTACTGCAAGGGATCCAGTATGCCTTCACCAGGCCACGGACCCCGTGTTTCTGGAACCTAAACAGTTCTTCAGAAATCCTCTGTACTGCAAGGAATCCAGTGTGCCTTCACTAGGCCACGGACCCCATGGTTTCTGGAACCTAATCAGTTCCTCAGAAATCCTTTGTACTGCAAGGGATCCAGCATGCCTTGACCAGGCCATGGACTCTGCAGTTTCTGGAACCTAACCAGTTCTTCAGAAATCCTCTGTACTGCAAGGGATCCAGTGTGCCTTGACCAGGCCATGGACCCTGCAGTTTCTGGAACCTAAACAGCTCTTCAGATATCAGCTGTACTTCAAGGGATCCAATGTGCCTCGACCTGGCCACAGACCTCGTGATTTCAGGAACCTAAACAGCTTTTCAGAAATCCGCTGTACTGCAAGGGATCCAGCATGCCTTGACCAGGCCATGGACCTCACAATTTCTGGAACCTAAACAGCTTTTCAGAAATCCTCTGTACTGCAAGGGATCCAGCGTGCCTTGTCCAGGCTATGGACCCTGTGATTTTGGAACTCAACAGCTTTCAGAAACCTCTAGATTACACAAGGGATCCAGTATGCCTTGACCACGGCTATGGACCCCAGATATCTGGAACTCAAACAGCTTTCAGAAATCCTCTGTACCGGGCAAGAGATCCGGTATGCGCTTGACCAGGCCATGGACCCCAGATTTCTGGAACCTAAACAGCTTTTCATAACATCGCCACTGCAGTGATCCAGCGTGCCTTGACCAGGCCACGGAGCCCTAGATTTCTGGACCCTAAACATCTTTATAGAAATCCTCTGTACTGCAAGAGATCCAGCAAGCCTTGACCAGGCCATGGACCCCTCGATTTCTGGAACCTAAACAGCTTTTCAGAAATCCTCTGTACTGCAAGGGATCCAGCATGCTTTGACCAGGCCACGGACCCCTCAATTTCTGGAACCCAAACATTTTTTCAGAAATCCTCTGTACTGCAAGGGATCCAGTGTGCCTTGACCAGGCAATGGACCCTGCAATTTCTGGAACCTAAACAGTTCTTCAGAAATCTGCTGTACTGCAAGGATCCAGCGTGTTCTGACCTGTGGATTACAAACGGCCTTTTTTAAAAACTTTAACTGCCAAGGTTTCGACAGTCACAAGGCTCATACCGAGCCTATATAGGGAGCAAGATCGATTAATATTACACAAGGCTTGAAGGTTCATAGCTGCTGGGCTTCAAGGCTCAAGACTTAAAATTGCCTGGTGTGGTCTTACCACTTATCATAGACCAGATAAAATTTAATAATGTTTGTTCATCTTCAGATGAGACGTTGAACCGAGGTCCCATCTGCCTGGATTGGTGGTAGTTCAGGTGGATGTTAAAGATCCCATGGCACTTGATTTAAAAGAGTAGAGGAATTTCTGGTGTCCTGGGCCAAATTCTCTCATTCACTAAAAATAATACCAACAGCTTAATCTGTTTTCAAGGTCAGTTGCATTAATCGGTATCCCCTCCCGGGTCTTACCTGAAAATAGGCAGGATTTGTCTGGTGCACTTACCTGTCAACAAAAAATAAAGAAAAGAAAAACAAGCATAAAACAGCATGAAGGAGTGCAGTTGTCAGCACAAAGAGGAAGAAATAAGATAAAAGGATGCTGAACTCTCTCCCAGTACGGCAACAATGACACATTTTATTGCGTAGAGGAAAGCGTTTCAGTGACCCTGGTCCCACTTGCTGCTCTGAGGTCCTTCTGCAGTAGAATGGGGCATTGACTACAACCAGCATGCAATCCTCCAGCTCCACATTCCATCTCAATTAGTAAGATAATGAAAACATTTCTGGGTGTTACATCTGTTACACTAGCACTGCAGCTAATGCTAGAGCTTATCTCACATTAAAACTAATGTTATAGTGGCAGCCAGTTTGTGCTGTTATAGCCACGCCACGCTACTGCTTTTCATACTTGCACTAAACCCAATGCTTCAGCCATGCTACAACTTAGGCTAATGTTACAGCTTATGCTAATGCTACAGCTAACGTTACAGGTAATGTTACATCACTCACTAACGCTACATCTTCGCTAATGCTACAGCTCAGTCACAGTAGTGCTACAGCTAAACTAAAGCTCCAGCTAATGCCAATGCTACAGCAAAGCTAATGCTACAACAAAGCTAATGCTACAGCTATGCTAATGCTACAGCTATGCTGAGGCTACAACAAAGCTAACACTACAGCTGTGCTAACGCTACAACTACACTAACAGATGCAGCACCCAGGACATTTTTTTAAACTTTATTAGTTTACAATAGACATACAGTCATAAAAGTGTCCGGAGACTGTACATAAGGATAAAACATAGAGGAAATTCCACAGGAAGGTGCCACCCTCTTAATACACAATTTAAATGAATACTTTGTACTGTTTCAATTAGATGCAGTTTAGAAAGCTTCAGTAAAAACAACTTAATCAAAATAGTCCTTTGTAGATATTGCTGTTGTTTGGCCCATGAGCTGCATGATATGCAGGGATGATTTAGGTCCATATGTTACAAACATCTTCCTCCCAAAAAAGACAAAACAGGTAGAAACAATTTAGGTACCTTATAGGCAACAAACACTATAAATGTCTAATCAAACCTCCTCTTCTGTACTAATATCTGACTCTCTGGCAACTTTGACATGCTACAAACTGAAATGGTTATAAAATATTGTTCATAGGCAATAAGTACCCTTTAAAACCCTATCAGCATGGAAAGAAACTGTTCTGCACTCCAGACTTTGAGCATAAATTAAATGGTATCTTAAGACATTTCTACAGAAGTCTTACTGGTTTAATAAATCCTAGAACAAATCCCTTAATTAAATAACAAACATATCCTCATTATGTCCATAAAGCTACTTTGTAGGATCACTTGTAGCAAAATTCAGCTGGATACCTTCCCTTCACTGATTAATTCAGGTATCATCTTCATCTGATTTATCCTGATCCGATTGATCAAAATGGCTCTGTGTCTTGGTGGTGCAGCATGTTTTGTGCCCACTTAAAGGCCTCGCTGGGACAGTAAAATGTAGACCCTGCCTCATTGAGAATCCTCAGACATGCACTGGAAAAAAGCATATTGTGTGGTACCCTCTGCCTTGTAGAATGTCTCACCCCCATCGCATCTTCATCTTTTTGCCTGGTGGCATAACCTAAATCTGGATAAAGTTGAACCTGGAGTCATCCTAGCAAGGTTCTTCATTGTCTTGCCAATGCCAGGATGAAATCTCAAGAGCCAACACCATCAAGGAAGGCAACTATGGCTCTATGTGTGTCTGGATTAGCTTGACAACCTGTTATAGTGACCCCATAGGCCTTTTTGAAGGTAATGCCCTTATCTTTTAAATGCTGGCCTCTAGCTGTCTCCTCCAACCAGTCCAGGAAAATAGGATAAGGTGATTCCTTCACTCCTTTCAGGCATGTCCACAATGCAGTTAGCTGTCCTGTCTGCTTTTCCAGGGCTTCAAGCCTGGACCTCATGTTAGTGTTCTCTTTAATTCATGTCATTGCAGTACCCAGCACTGCCTCTGAACTTTGTGGACTCCGAGACCTCTGTTTTCATTACTGTGACATCCAATCCCAAAGTGGTAACTGTGTTTGTTAAAGAGTTGAATTTATCTGAGTCCAAACACAGTAAGCATCAAAATGATTTATTCTGATGCCCAGAGAGGTGGCATTTCTTCTTCACTTGTGGCATCTTCTGATCAGCACAGCCTTGCATGGACCTCAGAGCAGGTAGTTGAAGCACTTGGCTTTTGCTGCTTCTGAGACTCTCTTTATCCTTCTTGGATTGCCCATCATTGTTCTCTATTAGTCTGATAGCTGAAAAATATGTATGCGCTTGAAGCATTTAAAATGATATTTTAAATACTAGATATACAGTGCCTGTGAGGTGGTGATTTCAGATGTCTGTCGTATCGGGTCCGAGCACCCCCACCCAGACATTTTTCTTTATCTTACATGTTATGTTGCTGTAAAATATTTTGGTTGTGGGATTTATGGGGTTGAATTGAAATTGCTCTATATTGCAGTCTGAGGCCCAGGGGCACTCAGCCGGGAGACCTTGTGTAAGCAATCTTTTTCCTGTTGAGTAGAAAGCTTTTTTTTGTTATCCTCAAAGGATTGGAGTCCCTTTTATTAAAAACATAAACATGCTTTGAATGTAAACAGGGTTAAGACAGATTGATGATTTCCTGCAGGTCTAGCTAGTCAGACAACAAAAGGATGAGGTTTTAATCCACAAACCAGTTTGGACCTGTTCTGGAAAAGGTGGTCTCAGAGCTGAAGGAGAATGATCCGGCCATGGCGTCTGAGAGATCATGGTCCACAGATCCAGCATGCCTTGACCAGGCCACGGACCCCTCGATTCTGGAACCTAAACAGTTTTTCAGAAATCCTCTGTACTGCTAGGGATCCAGCATGCCTTGACCAGGCCATGGACCAGGCAATTTCTGGAACCTAAACAGCTTTTTAGAAATCCCCTGTACTGCAAGGGATCCAGCGTGCCTTGACCTGGCCACACACCCCTTGATTTCTGGAACCCAAACAGTTCTTCAGAAATCCTCTGAACTGCAAGGCACCCAGCATGCCTGGACCAGGCCACACATCCTGGATTTCTGAACCCAAGCAGTTCCTTCAGAAAACCTCTGTACTGCAAGGGATCCAGCGTGCGCTTGACCAGACCATGAACCTGCAACTTCTGAACCCAAACAGTTCTTCTGAACCACTGTACTGCAAGGGATTCAGCATGCCTTGACCAGGCTATGGACCCCTCGATTTATGGAACCTAAACAGTTTTTCAGAAATCCGCTGTACTGCAAGGGATCCAGCTTACCTTGACCAGGCCATGGACTCCACGATTTCTGGAACCTAAACAGTTCTTCAGAAATCCTCTGTATTGCAAGGGTTCCAGCATGCCTTGACCAGGCCATGGACCCCTTGATTTCAGGAACCCAAACAGTTCTTCAGAAATCCTCTGTACTGCAAGGGATCTGGCATGCCTTGACCTGGCCATTAACTCATGATTTCTGGAACTCAACAGTTCTTCAGGAAATCCTCTGTACTGCTAGGGATCCAGTGCCTGACTAGGCCACGGACCCCGTGTATTTCAGAACCTAAACAGTTCTTCAGAAATACACTGTACTGCATGGATCCAGTGTTTCACCAGGCACAGACCCCACAGTTTCTGAACATGTTCAGTTCTTCAGAAATTCTCTGTACTGCAAGGGATCCAGTGTTTTCACCACACCATGGACCCCCTCTATTCTGGAACCAAATAGTTTTGCAGGAATCCTCTGTTCTGTAAGGGATCTAGCGTGCCTTGACCAGAACACACACCCTGCAGTTTCTGGAACCTAAACAGTTTCTCAGAAATCCTCTGTACTGCAAGGGATCCAGCGTGCCTTGACCAGGCCACACACGCCGTGATTTCTGGAACCTAAACAGTTCTTTAGAAATTTGCTGTGAGGAGACCACGTGACGTCTATGGAGGTGTAGCTGCTGCTAACCGGAGCTCCCGCACCAAACCGGCAATCCTGCTGTTCCCGACCACCAAGATCACTTATATTTACCTTCCAGTCACTAGATCAGTGGTATAACGAAATTAATATTTTTCCGGGCGCCTGATCGGGGAGAAATGCAGGGCGGTGATCAGGAGTCAGAAGTGAGCGGCTCCGAGTTGCACGTCACCATGTACCGAGTATTAGCTGTATTTGCCGGCAACATTAGCAGTGATCTGTGCCATTATCAAGGAGGCCCTGTTTAAATTGGTAGATGAAATGGCTGATATTAAACCAGCCTCACGCAGCTTGCATGCAGGGTGATGGGATTCAGAGGCTCGGACATCGCTCTTGTGAGCGTAAGCCAGTAGATAAAGCAAAACCCATGATCACTGAAAGCAAGAAAGCTGTAGCCAATTAGAAGAAAGGAGTGCTACCTTGAAGGGCGTAGTCGGTGCAATAACTGGTTTTACTTGGTTTACCGAGGGGGGAAGAAGGGCAAGCATGCTACTTTTTCTCACAAAAATTGTTGAGGAAATCTGCAGGCTCTTCACCAAATGGGCCAGAATATATTATTGAGCTGGGCACAGATTTTCATGAGTCAGACCATCAACCACAGAACCACCACGCCCCATTATCTTTAAACTGCTTAATTTCTGGACAGGGAACACATTTTAAAAGAGACAAGGAAACTGTCTTCTTTCAATGGAAGGCAGCAAGCTTCGCTTAGTCCCTTACCTGACCTGGAAGATGAGGCAGACCAGCCTCCTTTCACTATTTCTAAGCTGTGGGCGGCAGGATTGGCCACCATATGTTGGTATCCAGCAAAGCTCGAGGTCACCACTATGAGGAGCGGGTTGATATGAATCAGTGGAAGAAGCTCTGAACTCACTCGGAACACTGATGCCAGATTTGTTCGCTAAAGGTTGATTTTGTGGACGTTTAATGCTGATCTAGTGGGATTAGATGCTCCAAGAGTCAGTATGATTAGACTGTCATGCTAATATATGGAACAGTGAACTATATTATGTTTAACTTCTGTTATATAGAGGCTCCATGGGCTTTACTAAAAAATGTTATTATATCTTACCATACCAGGATGGATATTTTAGTTCGAGCTGAACTGTTAAATGAATACCTGTTATATCAGTTTTTCATAAACAATTTATTTTTGGTATTGCCCGGAGGGGGTTAAATTAGTGTTACACCGTTAGTGCACTGATGTTACAACAATTGTGGGTTCTGTAATCAGGCTTATTCACAGTTTTACCGTCTTAACCATGTGATAAGTGGTCTGAATGGCTCCCTATGTATGGCAGGGCTGAGTAATCTCATTCTAGGAAGGACTAGCGAGAGGTTTGGCTCAGCCAACAAAGGCTATCCCTCCCCCGCCACTCCACTGAATTACTAGTCCCTTTGCTGTGGCACGTTTAATAAGCCACCGATGTTCCTTGTTGGACTATTATTTAGCCATCGCCTGATATGGTGGCATTTAGAGAGGGTGGGAGGCCTCATCAGGCAGGGGATCTCACATAATAGGGCCAGTTTAACCCTTCTGTTTTTTTCTGTTCTCGCCTTTTATTCAGGATATAGGAGGGAGATTATGCTTTGAATGTTTAGTTTAATCTTCTATAAGATTTTATATATGGATTCTCATTGCAATGATAACCTTAATATATTAGTTTAATCTTGACAACTCAATAATTGTTTTGGGTAAGGTGGTAACCAATTCTTATTGGGGTCTTTCGCAGGTTTGCAAGTGTTTTATTGTTGCTGATTCAAGTTTAAGAGTGGTGGGGGAGCCTGATTCTATAGCGGCCTTTTGATCAGTGCAAGAGGAGTTGGCTTCGCCTGGGGGGTGGTTGTTTATGGGTTTAGTTGGGGGTTGATCTTCTATTGGGATGTGAGGGTTGGTGTTGGTTAGGTTTGGTTTTGTTTTGTTTTTTGGGGAGGTGCTATCCATACATTGTTTCATGGACAAGTAAATCACTAATGGCATTTAACCTGAATCTTCTGTCATGGAACATCAATGGGGAAGGACAATTGTAAAAATATGCAGTCCTAAAACCATTTAGACCAGTATCAACCAGCAATTGTCTTTTTGCAGGAAACTCATGTCCTTTCAAGCCATCTTTCATACTTTAGGTTAAAAATGGTAGGCCAAGTGTTTAAGGGGTACTTTTCCTCAAGCCGGGTGTAGTTTATTTTGATAGTCTGGTGTCCTTTGTACATTCGGACAATTGCTGATCCTAATGGTAGATATATTATATTTTTTGGCAAGCTTGAGGAAAGTCCCTAGTTTTGGGATCAATTTATGGCCCCAATATAGAGTCCCTCCTTCTTTTCCCATTTGGCTGTGCTTTTGCTCCTTTTAAGAGTTGCCGCTATTTTGGGGAGGACTGAACCTTGTTCAGTCGGATATACTATGACAGATCGACCTGTAGGAAATCATTTCCTGCTTTGGCACAAAAGCATTGGCTGAATGTAAGTCTTTTCTAGGCCTGACAGACCCGTGAGGCTACTCATCCAACAGTCCGCTGGGATTACACCTTTTTTCACCGATGCACAAACTTTTCTAGGCTGGATTATTTTTAGTAAATTGCCAGGTTGTCCCTTAGATAAAGAATGCTGAGCATCTCCCAAGGTGATATCTGACCACTCTAATTAAAATTGTTTGGACTTCGCCCTCTATCCCAAGAGATCTTGCACATGGCCTTTAAACAATAATATATCTAAAGATGCTCAGACACTGAACGCCTGCATCTTTGATAGAGTCAATTAAATTTAATTTGGGTACAATCCCAACACTGACCAGGCCTGGGCTGCTCTTAAATCGGTATGGAGGGTGTTGATTAGAACAGCATCGTGAGGAAAGCCAACACAATTCAGTTGTCCAACTATCTATAAGGATCAATCAATTAGAGGCTATACCGAGCCACGAGGACTAGGGACCAGGAACAGGAGCTGGTCACGCTGAGAACATGCGCGGGGCTCTGAACGAGCAAGGTTGTTAGCATGTCAACTAAATCTACATGCTATACTGGGTCAGGGCAGTAAAGCCGGGAAATTACTGGCATGGCAGCTAAAACGTAGGTCTGATTCCAGATGGGTTCTGCCCTAAAATTCTGGACTCTGACAACCTGATTACCGACCCTAAGGAATCCTACAATCATTTGTCTCCTTCTATAGAGACTTATATTTCACCCAGCCCCCTACCGCACTTATGTTATCACAGATGCGGAGGTTCCTGGACGGAATACCATCCCTAACCTGCCACAAGACTCTAAAGCAAACTAATATCCTCTATATCAAATGAGGAGATTATATGTCTATTGATTCACTTAAAGCTGACAAGGCAGCAGGCCCTGATGGGTTCTCACTGCCTTTTATAAATTATTTAAAGTAGAAGTGGCCCTGTTGTTGTGTGAGTTATTTACTTTTTGGTTTGATCATGGAGTGAGGGATGCTCTCTTCAAGCCAGAATACCCTGTTACCTAAGCCGGGAAGTCCAATCGACTCTGTTAGTAATTATAGACCAATATCCTTGTTGAATATAGATGTAAAATTTTTGCTATATTGGCAACTAGACTTAAGAGTGTTGGCAAGATTTGATTAGTATGGAACAGGCTGGCTTCAGAGGGACGACCGGCAGACCATTTTAGAAAGTTGTTTTATTAATGTCAACCCTTGAAGTTTTTAATGAGGATGCATCTTTAATTTCTTTAGATGTGAAAAGCATCTCGATCGCGCTGGAATGGGTGTATATGTTCGAGGTTTTGCTAGATTTGGTTTTCCCAACAATTCATACATCTAATTAGGATTCTATTCGTGTCCAACTGCTAGAATACAATGCAACCTCATTTGATATTTTTCCGTTGCTGAGGGTCCTCATGGGCTGTCCGCTGTCGCCTTATCTGTTTAATTGTAGTCTTAGAGCCCTTATTAGGACATTAAGATAGACAAACTGATTTTTGCATTAAAATTGGAGACCAGGACACAAATTGTCAGCATTCGAGATGACGCTCTTATTACATATTAGAGATACAACTTTATCCCTACCTAGAGCCCCTCACTTAATTGAAAATTTAGTAGTTTTTCCGGGTTTTAAATTAACCCTCGCAAAAACAACTTTTTTTCCCTCTCGCCACCCTTTGTGAAAAGTTGTGTATGTCTTTAGGCCTACAGTGGCAATCTAAATCACTTAAATATCTAGGCATTCAGATTTCTAAGAACTTAGAAGAACTGGCCAAATGAACTTATTACCTGGTCATTAATTCATTAGAGAAGATTTGATAGATGGTCAAACTGCTCATTGTCTTTTTTTCTGGTAGAACCAATGTTGTTAAATGGTGGTTCTGTCCGAGGATTCTTTATCCCTCCTTAACTTGAAATATATCTTCCCAAGTCTTTTTAAGAATCTATGCAGGTACTGCTCAGATTTTATATGGAAACATAAACTCCACGTAGAGCTTATCTTAACCTTGTTGGTCACGTGTTGGGTGGCCTATATCACTCGGATTCTTTCAAATATTACTTAGCTATTCACGCAGCTAGAGCGGTTCTATGGTCCGGAAAATTAGTATATCTGCCATAGGTCTTGAGTTAGACAGGGTTATAGTTAAAGGGTTAAAGTTAGATTTAGAGTCCTCTTCTTACCCCTTTGGATTAAAATACCGAATAAAATTAGAACATCCCAATAGGGTGATATTAGGCTTATTCATTAACTATACACCTGTTTAAAGATTAACCCCTGTTCGACGGTCGTAACCTCCTTTAAAGAACCCCAACCTTTAATTGGCAAACAGCCTATACACCAATTTGTTTATTATTCCCTATCAAAAATTCGAATACCGATTTTATGTGGGCAATGCTTTGCTCTACTTTCATCATTAGTAAAATTGGGGTTAGATCCCAAGCTATGTTAATCTGCTCAAATCAGCTGTGTTCAGTCCTTCTGTTGGCAATGGATCTACCTAGTGGGGACCCGGATATCTATCCGATGCTCTTATCAGGTAAACTGGTTTAAACTTTACCAGGCATCATCAAAAGACTGACCTTATTCTTCTCCCATTCCTTCCATTGGGTTAGTATGTCTTGAATTGGTCGAGTCAGTATGGAGAGAATCGACAGACATATATGCTTTTATTAAACAGGAAAGATTAAGAGAACTAGCTGAAATTATTGCACAACATTTATTGGTCCTCGCTAGGTTGTCTGTTGAATAATAATCGCTTTTAGCCTGTGAGAACTGTAATGGCTCTTTGCCACAACTTTCAAGGTGTTGCTTGCCTAAAAGTAGGGTTATGGAACTAGTTAAGTCGATTGAGACCTTTTCAAGATCTCTCTGTTTTTTGCCAGAGATTTGTGTGTTGGGAGGTATGACCTTATCCCAGGCACCGCTCTAGAGCCCGATGGTATTGGTGGTAATGGTTACTAAGTGGTGATATTACGCCACTATGGAGATATGACTTTCTTTAAGGAATGGTGGAGGTATTCATGAATGCACTACTGCTGAAAGGACTGTCTACGTGACCTCTGACATACAGCACAAGTTTGACAAATATTGAAGGACTTAACTAATTCGTGGACAAGTTCCCTTTACGTAGTATTATGAGACCTTGGTCTTCAAATCCCAATTAAATAATGTTTTCTCTAACCAATACTATTTTCCTTCCTCCAATGTTGCCATTCCATCCTCCCTTAATGTTCATATTCCAGCTGAACCAAGGTTTTCAATTTAACTTCACTTATTCCAGGTTTTATTCCAGTTTTATCAATGTTACGGATAGCTGCTGGTGGTGGGTGGACTGTTTATATTCCTTTCCATTATTTGGTTCTTTTTTTATTGTTTTGGTTTTCGATTAATTGAAAGACTATAACAGTTTTTATATTCAGTTTGCACCAACCTGTGTACCTCCTTCATTTCATATTCATTACTCATTGGTAGTGGTGCTGTCTCTAATAATTAAAATAAAGTTATTGGCAAAAAAAAGAAATTTGTTGTATTGCAAGGATCCAGCATGCCTGACCATGCCAGACCCTCGATTAATGGAATCAACAGTTTTCAGAACTGTACTGCAGGATCCAGCGCCTTGACCAGGCCACGGACACCTTGATTTCTGGAACCTAAACAGTCTTCAGAAATCCTCTGTACTGCAGGATCCAGTGTGCTTCACTGTCCATGGACACCATGGATTCTGGAACCCAAATGTTCTTCAGGGACTACCATACTGCAAGGATCCAGCAAGAATTGATCTGCCATGGACCCTTCAATTATGGAACCTAAGCAGTTTTTGGAATCACTGTGCAAGTGATCCAGTTGGCCTGACAGGCCAGACCCTTCGATTTCTGAACCTAAACAGCTTTCAGAAACTCTGTACTGCTAGATCTGGTGCCTGACCAGGCTATGGACCCTGGGTTCTTGAACTTAAACAGTTGTTCAGAAATCCTCTGTACTGCAGGATCCAGTATGCCTTAACCAGGCCACAGACCCTGTGTTTCTTGAACCCAACAGTCTTTCAGAAACTCTGTACTGTAAAGGATCCATGTCTTCCAGGCCACAGACCCCGTGGTTTGAACTAAACAATTCTTCAGAAACTTGTACTGCAAGGATCCAGTGTGCCTGACCATTCCACATACCCTGTGATTTCTGAACCAAACAGTTCTTCAGGTATCCCAGAACTATAGTGATCCATGCCTTGATCTGTCCATGGGACCCATTTATTTCTGAAACCCAAACAGTTCTTCAGAAACTTCTGTACCGTAGGGATCCAGTGCCTGACCAGGCCAAGGACCCCATTTCTGGTTCCAAATGTTCTTCAGAAGTCCTCTGTACTGCAAGGAATCCAGCTGCATTCTGACCATTCCACACACCGTGATCAGGAACCAAATAGTTTTTTAGAAATCTGTTGTACTGCAAGGGACCGTATGCCTGATCAACCATCGACCCCAATTAATGGAACCTAACCGTTTTCAGAACTGGCTTGCATTGCAAGGATCCTGTACGCCTTGACCAGGTTATGGACCCAGTGATTTTTGAACCAAAATAGCTTTCAGAACCACTGTACAGCAAGTGATCCCATGCTCCTTCACCAGGCCATGGTCTCTGTGATTTCTGGAACCCAATAGCCAGGAACTTTGTACTGCAAGGATCCAGCGTGCTTGACCAGGCCACGATCTCTAGATTTCTGGAACCTACAGCTTTTCAGGAACTTCTGTACTGCGGGGATCCAGTGTGCTCTGACCAGAACACAGACACCATGATCTGAACTTAAATATTCTTCAGAAACTTCTGCACCGCAGGATGCAGGAGACTTGACAAGGCCACACACCCCGCGATTTCTGGAACCTAAACAATCAGAAACTGAACTGCATGGGATCCAGTTGTTTGACCAGCCATGGATGCCTCGATTTCAGGAACCAAATAGTTTTCATGAATCCTCTGTACTGCTGGATCCAGTGTGCTTGATCATGCCATGGAGCCCCTGCTTTGAATCTAAACAGTTCTTCAGAAACTTCTGTATCATAAGGATCCAGTATGCCTTAAGAAGTAATGGTCCTCATTTCTGGAACGCAAACAGTTTCAGAAATCTTATGTACCTGAAGGATCCAGCATGACAGACTAAGCCACGGATGCCATTATATCTGAACTTAAACGTTCTTCAGAAACTCTGTACTTCAGGGATCCATGTGTTTTGATTTGGGCATGGACCTTGCAGTTAATAGAACCTAATCAGTTCTTCCAAATCCTCTGTACTGCAGTGATCCAGAATTCCTTCACCAGGCCATGGACACCGTGGTTTTAGGAACCTAAACAGTTTTCATAACTTCCCTCATTAGGGATCTAGTGCCTACACCAGGGTCAGACCCCACAGTTTCTGGAACCTAAACAGTCTTCAGAAACTCTGTATTGCAAGGATCCAGTGTGCCTGACCAGGTTAGGACCCAGCGATTTCTGGACCTCAAACAGTTCTTCAGAAACTGCTCTACTGTAAGCGATCCAGTGTGCCTTGACCAGGTCACGACCCCCCATTTCTGGAGCGCTAATGGTTCTTCAGAACTACTACTGCAAGGGATCCAGCAAGAATTGACCCACACAGACCTTCAATTTATGGAACCTAAACAGTTGAAATGCTTTACTGCAAGGGATCCAGGAGTTTGACCAGGTTACGGACACTGATTTCTGGTACCTAAACAGTTGTTCAGAAACTGTGTACCGTAGGGATCCAGCGGCCTTGACTAGGCCATGGACCCTGTGGACGGAAGCTAAAGGCTTTTGAGAAATCTCTGTACCAGAAGGAATCACACCTTGACCTGGCTATGGACCTCACAATTTCTGAACCAAACAGCTTATCAGAAACCTCTGTACTGCAAGGAACCAGCATTACTTGACCAGGCTATGGACCCGCACTTTGAACCTAAACAGCTTTAAAATCCTGGAACTGCTTGGGATCGGTGCCTAGTCCAGCCACTGACCCCGCAGTTTCCTTGAACCCAAACAGTTTTTCAGAACTTTCACTGCAAGGGATCCAGTGTGCTCACACCAGGAAATAGACCTCGAGTTTCGAACCTAAACAGTTTTTCAGAAATCTCTGTACTGTGTGATCCAGTGCCTTGACCAGGCCAGGACCCTTCGATTTCTGGAACTAAATAGTTCTTCAGGAACTGTTCACTGCAAGGGATCCATGCCTACAGTCATGGACCCCAAAGATTTCTGGAACCCAACAGTTCTTCAGAAATCTACTGTACTGCAAGGATCCAGCAAGAATTGACCCAGCCATGGACTCTTCAATTTATGGAACCTAAACTGTTTTCAGAAATCCACTTACTGCAAGGAATCCAGTGAGCCTGACCAGGCCATGGACCACTGGCCTGGGTACCCAAGCAGTTGTTCAGAACTCTCTATACCGCAAGGGATCCACGCTGCCTGACCAGTCCATGGATCCCGTGATTTCTGGAAGCTAAACAGCTTTTGAGAAAGTCGTACCAGAAGGAATCAGTGTGCCTTGATCTGGCCATGGACCCATTTATTTCTGGATCCCAAACAGTTCTTCAGAAATCCTCTGTACTGCAAGGATCCAGTGAGCCTGATCAGGCCAAGGACCCTGCGATTAGGAACCCAAAGTTCTTCTGTGTCCTCTGTACTGCAAGGATCCAGCGTACCCTGAACATTCCAAACACCACTTGATTTCTGGAACGAAATGTTCTTTTAGGACTCTGTTGTACTGAAGGGGATCCAGTATGCCTTGACCAAGCCATGGACCTCTCAATTATTGGAACTAAACTGTTTTTCAGAACACGCTGTATGGGTGACCAGCATGCCTTAACAGGCCAAGGACCCTTGATTTCTGAACCAAACAGTTTTCAGAAATCCTCTGTCTGCAAGGATCCAGAATGTTTGACCAGGCCATGGATTCTGCAATTTCTGAACCCAATAGCTTTTTGAACCACTGTACTGCAAGGACCCCATTCTTTCAACAGGCTGGACCCTATGATTTCTGAAACCCAACAGCTTTTCAGAAACTGTACTGCAAGGGATCCAATGTTCCTGACCAGGCGACGGACCCCTCGGGATTTCTGGAACCTAAACAGTTCTTCAGAAATCCTTTGTATTGCAAGGTTCCATGCCTGACCAGGCCATGGACCCCTTGATTTCAGGAACCAAACAGTTCTTCAGAAATCCTCTGTACTGCAAGGGATCTGTATGCCTTGATTGCCATACACCTCATGATTTCTGGAACTCAACAGTTCTTCTGAAATCATCTGTACTGCTAGGATCCAGTGCCTGACCAGGCCACTGACTCATGATTGGAACCTAACAGTTCTCAGAAATACACTGTACTGTAAGGATCCAGTGTGCCTCACCAGGGCAGGGACCCCACAGTTTCTGAACATGTCAGTTCTTCAGAAATTCTTTGTACTGCAGTGATCCAGCGTGCCTTCCCCACACCATGGACCCCTCGATTTCTGGAACCAAAATAGTTTTGTAGAATCCTCTGTTCTGTAGGATCCAGCGGCTTGATCTGAAATAGACACTCCCTGTGTTTCTGGAACCTAAACAGTTTTCAGAAATCCTGTACTTCAGTGATCCAGCTTGGCTTGACCAGGCCACACACGCCGTGATTTCTGAACCCAAATGTTCTTAGAAATTTGTTGTACTGCAAGGATCCATGCCTTGACCATGCCACAGACCCTCGACTAATGGAAGTAAACAGTTTTTCAGAACCGCTGTATTGCAGGATCCAGCGTGTTTGACCAGGCCACGGACACTGATTTCTGGAACCTAAACAGTTCTCAGAACTTCTCATTGCAATGATCCAGCGGGCTTCACCAGGTCGGGATACTGTGGTTTCTGAACCTAAACAGTTCTTCAGAAACTCTATACTTAAGTGATCCAGCATGCTTTACCAAGTTATGACTCTGGTTTCTGGAACTCAAACAGTTCTTCAGAAATCCTCTGTACTGCAAGGATCCAGGCTTCACCAGGCCATGGACTACAGATTCTGAACCTAAACAGTTCTTCGAAATCACCATACTGTAAGGGATCCAGCAAGAATTGACCAAGCCATGGACCCTTCAATTATGGAACCTAAACAGTTTTTGAAATCCGCTGTGCAGTGATCCAGCTTGGCTTGGACCAGGCCACAGACCCTTCCAATTTCTGGAACCCATCATTTTTCTGAAATTGTACTGTTAGGATCTGGTGTGCCTAGATCTGTCATGGACGCTGTGTTCCCGAACCTAAACAGTTGTTCAGAAATTCTCTGTACTGCAGTGATCCAGCATGCCTTAACTAGGCCACAGACCCTGCTTGTATCTGAACCTAAATGTTCTTCAGAAATCCTCTGTACTGCAAAGGATCCAGCATGTCTTCTCCAGGCCACAGACCTGTGGTTTCTGAACTTAAACAGTTCTTCAGAAATCCTGTACTGCAAGGATCCAGTGCCTTGACCATCTTAATACCCTGTGATTTCGGAATCAAACAGTTCTTCAGGTATCCTGTGAACTACAGGATCCAGCGTGCCTTGACCAGGCCATTGGACCCATTTATTTTGAACCCAAACAGTTCTTCAGAAACTCTGTACTGCAGGGGATCCAGTGTCTTGACCAGGCCAAGGACCTCACGATTTCGCACTTCAAATGTTCTTCAGAAGTCTCACTGTAAGGAACCAGCATACCTGACCATTGACACACCGTGATTTCAGGAACCTAAACAGTTCTTAAATTGTTGTACTGCAAGGATCCAGTATGCCTGATCAACCACGGACCTCTCAATTAATGGAACCTAAACTGTTTTTCAGAACCGCTTGTACTGCAAGGATCCTGCACTTTGGACCAGGTTATGGACCCAGTGATTTTGAACCAAAATAGCCAGAATCCACTGTACAGCAAGTGATCCCATGCTCCTTCACCAGGCCATGGACCCTGTGATTTCTGGAACCTAAATATTTTTCAGAATCCTGTACTGCAAGGGATCCAGCGTGTTTTGACCAGCCACGGACCCCAGATTTCTGGAACCTAAGCAGTTAGAAATCCTCACTGCAGAGATCCAGGCTTTGACCAGGTTATGGACCCCTCGATTTCTGGAACCCAAACAATTTTTCAGAAATCTTCACTGCAAGGATCAGTGTTTTGACCAGAACACAGACATTATGATGTCTGAACTTAAATAGTTCTTCAGAAACTCTGCACTGCCAGGGATCCATGAGACTTGACAAGCCACACACCCGCGTTTGGAACCTAAGCACTCTTCAGAATCCTCTCTGACTGCAGGATCAGCTTGTTTTGAGCAGGCCATAGATGGCCTCGATTGAACCCAACAGTTTTTCATGAATCTGTACTGCAGGTATCCAGTGTGCCTGATCATGCTACGATTCCTGGTTTGGAATCTCAACAGTTCTTCAGAAATCCTCTGTACCTAAGGGATCCAGCATGCCTCAAGAAGTATGGACCCCGGTTTCGGAACCTAAACAGTTTTCAGAAATCTTATTACGCATGGATCAGCATGACTAGACCAAGCCACGGATGCCACGATATCTGAACTTAAGCGGTTTTCTGAAATCCTCTGTACTCGGGATCAGCGTTTGACCAGGGCCACGGACCCTGCAGTTATTAGAACCTAACTGTTTTCTGAAACCTCTGTACTGCAGGATCCAGAATTCCTCACTGGGCCATGGACACCTGGTTTTAGGAACTAAACAGTTTTTCATAAATCCTTCTACTTGGGGATCCAGTGTACCTACACCGGGCACTGACCCCTGATTTCTGGAACCTAACAGTTCTTCAAAATCTTTATTGCAAGGATCCAGCTTGACCAGGCCAAGGACCCAGCGATTTCTGGAACTCAAACAGTTTTTCAGAAATTGTTTACTGCAAGCTTATCCAGTGTGCCGACCAGGTCACGGACCCCATGATTTCTGGAACGCTAATGTTCTTCAGAAATCTACCATACTGAAAGGATCCAAGAATTATCCAACACAGACCTTCAATTTATGGAACCTAAACAGTTTTTCGAACCGCCTACTGCAGGGATCCAGTGGCCTTGACCAGGCCATGGACTACCTGATTTCGGTACCAACAGTTGTTCAGAAATCCTGTGTACCTAAGGGATCCAGCGTCTTGACCAGGCCATGGACCCTGTGATTTGAAGCTAAACAGCTTTTGAGAAATCTTCTGTACCAGAAGGAATCACATGCCTTGACCTGCTATGGACCCCACATTTCTGAACCTAAACAGCTTTTCAGAAACTCTGTACTGGAAGGGAACCACATTACTTGACCAGGCTATGACCCAATTTCTGAACCTAAACAGCTTTTCAGAAATTCTCTGAACCGCTTAGGATCGGTGTGGTTAGTCCAGGCCACTGACCCAGTTTCCTGAACCTAAACAGTCAGAAACTTCTCACTGCAAGGATCCAGTGTGCCTACACCAGGAATAGACTCTAGTTTCTGGAACCTAAACAGTTCTTCAGAAATCCTCTGTACTGCAGGATCCAGTGTGCCTTGACAGGCCAAGGACCCCTTGATTTCTGGAACCAAATGTTCTTCAGAATGTCACCTTTTGAATATCGAAATTTGTGCATGGCGCAATGGTACTTGGCCATCGCAAGTTTAATGCTCATCTCTGGCAACTTGCGGTGGCGCAAGTTCCTGCGCCATCTTGCCAAGTGCTGTGGCTGGGGGTGATGTTCAAGGAGCTGCGCATAGCGCATCTCCTTTTGAATATCACCCCGCCACACCTCGCGCAACTATTTTGACCAGCGCAAGGGCTTTCTGCAATCAGAATGGGCTAGTTTGAAATATCCAGTGCCAAGGTCTCAAATTGTAAGGCATCATTGGCTATGTGTCAATACTGTGTAGACAATATGCTATCTGCAGTTGTGCTGCAGTTTATTTATATTGGTGGGGAGCGCATGACTTCCTGCTGTTACTTCATTTTTTATCCCAGCTCCCCAGCCCAGTGCAGACTCTCCTGCTACAACCTTGTGTAGACAATATCTGGAGTATTAAAAATAAAACAAAAATAAATAAAATCCCGTATTATAGCTTATTCAACATCGGTATACACCTGGAGAACATCAAAATACAGTAACTTCATAAAGTATGTACCTATCTATATATATGACATGGTGTATGTGTCACATGCATTCTCCTTGATTTTTTCTACCTTGCTCAGTGCAAATATTATTACATAGGCAATGACAGCAGAAAAAGACCAAAGGTCCAACTAGTCTGCCTATACTAGCCTATCTGCCTTAGGATCTATTGTCCATACAGAGTTTTATTCCTCCCAGTCCACCCCACTGCTCCCTCCTTAGCGCTGCTGACATGAGGAACCACCAGACCCTTCTTTCTGTCCCAGCCATGCCTGAAACCATTTATGGTCTTGTGCCCACCGCCTCCATTAATTGACTATTCTACAGCTTCACCACCCTTTCCATAAATTAGAATTTCCTCATATCCTTCTTAAATCTTCCCATGCTAGTTTCAATTCATGACCTCAGGTTCTTGTTTGCCAAAAATGTTTGTTTACCATCCTTGATCAACTCCACTGCATCTTTCCTGGGCTTGGGATCCCCAGAAAAACATCATTACACAGTGGGAGGAGAAGGAGAATATGGCATCATGAGTGGCTGCACTGTTTGGGGTGTTCCTAAAGTTCAAGGAGTATACAATAAGAGTATGTCAAGGATTTGAAACAAAACAAGTCTGGGTGTAGTAACACCATTAACATGCAGTTCAGTTCTACTACTAGAGGAGCAAATAAAACAACCAACAACATTAACGAATTTTAGAAAAGGTAATCAATTAGAAAATACAGGTTTGCAACTAGAAATAATATGATGTAAAAGGGTTGACAGTGACCCTTTTAAAATAAAAATTAAGGAAAAGAGAGAGCCCATTCCTTATCTAGCTTGACCATTAATAGGGGTCAATGTTTATTGTTCCTGGCACTGGGTGTGCACAAAGGATCACCACTATCACCAATGACTACTGTAAAATCAATGTAGTTAACATTTCTAGGCTCCCTTTGGCCACTGTGGCTAAAACATTTTGACAAAAGTAATTGAATGTGACTGGCTGTTGCACCACACTACAGCAGGTCAACACTGTCACATCTGTCAGTATGTCTGGCCAATTTGGTGCCATGCAGCAGAGCAATTTTTTTTCTCACAGAAATCACAAGCAAAACCTGCTCGAGAGTGCAGGTTCAATCACTGCCCTGGAAAACATGACATATGTCAGTCCATTTCAGGCACCAAACAGTGGAGAACCCCAGAATGTTTGGGCCACAGAGACAGGAAAGCAGCATCAGACTACATTTGTAGAGTGGCTAATTCAGTTAACAGGTGAGTAAAACACTGGGTGCATTTTAGTCATTGGCTAATTTCTGATGCTAGTATTTACTCAGCTGGCATTTTATGTTCTGTACCTTTATTTCAAGCAGCACTGGACCATATGATGGATCGTAAGGGAAATATGTTGTACCCCCAACAACATATTCATTTACACTTTGAATTGGACAATAGCAATTTCTATTAGTTCTTATTCCTTACCACCACCCTTTGTGTGATTAAGGAACCTAAAGAAAACTAGACCCATTATATGCATGGGGATAACTGAATGACCATTTTACACAATTATGAGACAACTATAAATTGACGTTACAAAATCTCCTGTTGTCTCAGAATTCCTAGTATTACCTCCAAGTATTAGAGAAAACAGTTCTGAAAATAGGAAAATCCAAACTCCTATCAAAGTTTTATACCTGCAGTGTTGAGTAGAGGCATGACATCAGACTGTACATGGCAGGCAGGTATCTGGGCATCCTCCTCCACACTCTGTCCACAGTAAGATGCATGTGACCAGCCTTCACTGAGCTGGCAACACCTAGCTGTCTCAACTCCTTTATCCTCTATTTCCATATGATTATTGTGCCTGTGTAGCATGGTGCAACATGAATTATGTGTGCCACACAGTTTACAGTATTGATGTTGCATATTAATAAATTTACATGCATCCATTTGAATCACTCGACCTGTCATACATAGAAACATAGAAAGTGATGGCAGATAATGACTGCTGGGCCCATGTAGTCTGCCCATTTTTATTATGATCACTTTTACTGGGCTCTACCATGCCAGTTCAATAACATTTTGTCGACCCGGCATCACAGCGTGAGTTTATATGCGACCTGCGTGCAGTCGACGCATAACTCCCTCAGGCTCCCAGTCTGACTTTCTATTGGGGGTCTTTGCCCCAAACCCCCATGTGGGGACTTGCCCCACACCCCATACTCTATATTATCAACTCCATTTGGAGTTGACTCAGGGAGGTGCAGGACTGGGAAATGGTGTGCCCCTATCTTGGGTGCATCAACATAGCAAACTGTCAGCAAACTGTTGATTTTGCTGATAGCAAGATATTCCGCTGTGTTTTTGTCACCGTCTGATCATCATACCCTTTGCTGCATACACAACATGATCTACAGCACTGTCTCTTCCACCCCTTCTGCCCCTCATTACTCATTACCAGATTGGCTGAACAGAATTGTAATCACATTACAAGTGATTTCCCAAAATGAATAAACAAAACAAAAAACAAGATTGCAAATTGTAAAGAGCATCCTTGGCTATCTGTCAGTACTGTGTAGACAATGTCTAGATTATTAAAATAGATAAAATCTTATATTGTAGCTTACTCAACATTGATATACAATGGTATGGGTACCATCATAACACATCATAATACAATAACATTATACAGTGTGTACCTACTATGGTATCACCACTGTATGAGTAGTATATTCCTTCACAATGTCACCTTGATTGTTTCTCCTTGCTTGATGCATATAATATTACAACTTTGATTGTCACAACTGTGTACCATAGTACAAAATGAATTATGAGTGCCACACAGTTTACAGTATCGACATTGTGCATATTAAAAATGTTATACCATATCCATTTGAATCACATAGCTGCAAAGAAAGTGATGGCCACTGGGCCCATCCAGTCTGCCCATTTTAAATTATGATCAGTTTTGCTGCAAACCCACCTTGATCTAGAGCACTGTCTCTTCCACCCCTTCCTTCCTCCAAGGGTTCCTCTGTGCCTGTCTGAGGCATTTTGAAACCCACCACTGGTCTTACTCCTGCCTCCCATGAAAGGCTGTTCCAGGAATCTATCACCCTTTCTGTGAAGAAGTACTTCCTTACATCTCTCCTGAACCTACATCCTTCAAGCTTCATATCATGACCCCTTGTTCTACAGCACCTCTTTCTCTTAAACATAGCTCCCTCTTGTACCTTTTAAGCTCTGTGCAGTCTTTAAAGGCTCCATCACATCCCAACCCTCCTCCTCTCCTCCAGGGTGTACATATTGAACTCTTCCAGTTTCCTCTCACAAGGTTTCTGATGCAGACCTTGCACTATTTTGAAATCCCTCAGCTTTCTTCTTGTCACTTTCTCCTTTTCCAATTGTTCCTCCTTCCTCACCTTTCTTCTTTGTGCTCCCTTGTTCCCAGGGTTACTAGAATCCCATTAGAATCAGTGGGAGACAGGGAGAGGCAGCTTTTGAGATACCAGTTACATGGTTTCACACATTCTCACTCTGTTTTTCAGTCTCAGCTGAGCTGGAGTGGTGATGTAATCCTGGAACTGTCACAGCAGCATAACACATTTGCTAGCAGCTGCAGGGAGATAGAATCAGAATGTTCAGTTAGAGTGTAGTAGTCTGCATGTGGAGTCAGTGGAGGAGGCTGCAGAGTGCATCTCCTCTCCTCAGCTGTGTCAGAGAGCTACCAGTAGTGTTTTGTTTGTTTTGCACCTAGTGTGAGCCAGTACAGCCTAGTGGTAATCTGATGGAAACCAAGCCAACTGGTTTTCACAGTGCCCCATCCAGGAGGGACGAGGTGGATTCTAGTATTCAGGGGCAATCCCATGTCCAGTCTGGACTGTGTTGAAGCTGCATGAGATGCAACTGCTCTGTGAGTACCTGTGACTTTTTGTGCAGAAAAGCCCTGGGGCACCTGCATTCCTTTGGTGAATTTTCTCTGTCAAAGGGATCCTGTCACCTAGACTGTTTTCTGTTTAAAAGTGTCTGCTAAAATTTGGGTCTAGTGAAGAGACAGTGCCAATTCCAGAACTTTTAACTTTCTGACACCTCAGAGGTGTGTAATATAGTATGTTAAGAGTGAAAAACATTTCAAGATAGCATCTACAAGTTTTCTGTGAGGGTTATTAACCAGATGAATGACTAAGTATAAACTTGGAAGCAAAGGTGGGAGAACTCCCATCTGGAAGTAACCAGTTTACCTATCCAGGTTCAGTTTGGGCACCTTGTTTTCTTTCCAGTGCATTTGGCCAGTGCCTGAAGAAAATAGTTTACCCATCCATGGGTTGGATTTTCTGTGAGCCTGTATGTAATCTTTGGTGGTCGAGGTGCCACCAGTAATTCCTCATGAAATATGGAAAAATCTCCTAGTACTGGATGTGTGCCAACCTCCTAAATCAGAACAGAGAGTTCACTGTAACTCAGAACGAGGTATTCACTATGTGTTGTGTTCGGCTGTACCTCAGTAATCTGCATTACCAGTAGGAGTAGCCCTGTGGGGTCCATCTCCACTTTGTGATTATTCTCTGTGTATGTGAATAAAAGCCACACTCTAGAATCCAACCTGGTTTGGACAGTACTGCTATTGCTTCAACTGTGTCTGGATTTACTTAGGTGCCCCTGTCCAGAAGTGCAAACCTAGCATGATTGTGAGCAAACATTTTCTCCCAGGGACCTAGGTTGATGGTCATGGTAAATGGTCCCACAAGGTGTGTGCCATATAGTTGCCACACTTGGTTTACCTGTCTGTGTATGGCAGGCTCAGAAAGAAATGTACTGTAAACTGTTATGTAAACCCCATCCCTCTCTTGGGAGCCATGTGGTGAGAGCCCTGCTAGTTAAACAAGGGGGGCTGGTGGGAGGTGGTTACAAAATGAAGGCACCTGTGGATGTGCTTGAATTTGGGAGAAAACAAGAGATGTTTTCTCAGGTTGTGGCTAGCATTTTGTCTGTCTAGCAGTCGGTAGCCCAAAATCAGAAGCTTTGCACATAAGGGATTTGCCCAGAGAAGTGCCATCCATATGTGCCGCTGTGTGCCTGCTGTTCAAGTGCTGCTGTGATTGTGCCAACATTTACCAAGGGCTGTAAAGCCAGATTGTGTGTGCCCCTTGTCCTGCATCAAAAAGAAAGTTTGCCAGTTTTAATTTTCAAGTTGTGACAGAAAAATGATTGTGAACTGTAGGAAACAAAGAGACAATTGTGCTCTGAATGTTTCAAATGCTTACTGTGTGAACTGGGGAAGTCGCTGGAGAAATAACCAAGAAAATGGTTCAAAATTGTGCTCCCACCATAAAGTTACAGTTGAAAGAAAAAGTTGTTTTGCATTTTAAATTTTGCCTGCTCGACAATTGCTGTGAAGGAGAAGATAAAGAGAAGAGGCGAGGCTCATTTGCATGGTGTCAAGTGATTGGTGAGACTGCAATCAGTCCGCCCTAGCCAGCTTCAGAGTGCTGCCCAGTGTTCGAGAGGAGAGAGAGTGGTGTGCAAGCTGGCTCACCAGGAGGATCATCGCGATGACTGTGAACATTCTAAAAGTTAAAACAACAGACTTTTCTGTGCTAAATCAGGCTCCACCTGTATTCCGATTGACTGGGAGAAAGCATGGTGTTCATAGGGACAATCAGCAGAATCACCAGCCTGTTTCAACCCAGAGGCCTTCCAGGATTGGACTTAGGCCAAGATTTTCCATCAAAAACAGCTACTGATTCAGTGAGTACCATTCAGCAAAACTGAGCACAAACTGTGTGTGATTTTCAAAAGCCAGCTGAATCTGTGTGTAAACAATGTGATTGTTTTTGTAAAGAAGGACTCTGTAAAGTAATCAAACCCAAGCAAGAATTCTGAGCAGTAGACTGTATTATGGATTTAACAACAGTGTATTTTCTGAGCAACTAGAGAGTCTGTGCATTGTATGAGAGGCTGCAACAAGCAGGCAATCCTGTTCAAGAAATATTGTGGCTTTATTGACTTTAAGCAAGTAAAATTGATTGAAAGCTAATGGTAAAGTCCTAGAAAACCTACAGATGTACTGAGGAAGAAAAGCAGTGCAGTCAGTACAGTTTGAGTAAAATTTATCAGTATGCAGTAAATCGGATGTGCAGTGGCTTGAGTCAGAAGCAGATTGTTGATGCACCAGGAGTGCTGCCGCCACCATTACAGGTGGGACAGTAATGTAAACACAGCAGCAGGAGACATTTTGAGGACTGTTCAGGAGTAAAATGAACTCCGTAATAACGCGAACTTTTAAGTGTTTATCTACAGTCATGGCTTGGACCATCCTGCTACCCGGATCATGCCCAGGCTATGATAGCTGAAGAGGTTACCAAGCTTAAAGAAATAGAGCAATGTTTCTACCGTGGAGTTTGCCTCCTCGTGTTGTGATTCCTGGATACCCTGTGAGAGTATGCATAATGTGCCTCAAGGCTGGAAGGACGTGTTCATGATTCCTCACTGTTCAGGGTACTTAGAGAAGCAAGGTCTAACTAGTTCACCTAAAACTCATTTGGCCCCACATGGACAAAGCTACAAGATCCTGCAAGTAGCAGCACACAGCACCAGGTTGAACCTGTTGGAGGAGGCCCAGCAGGTATGGCACAAAGGAAGAGGGTGTTGATGTACTGCCAAACAGAGTCCTTGTAATATCTCCATGCTTGTGTCACAGATGGACAGTGTAGAGGGAGAATCAGTGGATCCATGAAGAGAGAGTCCTAGTCCTAGCCTCATTGGAGAGGATGAGATTCAAGAAACCCAGATTGGGAGGTGTCTACCTCTGCATCCAGTGAAGAGTGGACTGTCTCAGGAGTGAGGCAACTGCTCACTCCTGGGCCCAGATCCTAAGTGAGGAAGAGGAGGACGAAGCTATGTACCTTTATGTTGGACGGTCCTAGTCCGCAGCCTCAGGATCTTGCCTCGGAGGAACCAGGAGAAGAAGTTGTTGGCTCCACAGCCCTGCCCTCAGAAGGGTTCAGGGACAAGTTCTATGTAGCTTTGAGTATGCAACACTGGCAGAACTAAACTGGCTGCCCCAAGCCAGGGGTCACAGACTGATGAAGAGTAGTAAGGAGGAAAGACTGGTTCATAGAAAGCAAATGATATCTATGGAATGTCCTTTCCTACCTTTCCTCAGAGAGTCTGGGAGGAGATTGAGAAAAACAGGAGAGCCTGGCTAGTGGAAGATGCAACCAAAGACCTGTATCCAGGTACAACTCGATATGTCAGAAACAAAGTGATATGAGACAAACTCAAGTTTTGGAAGTTGGGAAGGACACTGTACATTTTGTGGATGATAAAGGAAATGAGTCTTTCCATAATGTGAATTATGAGTGCCCAGACGGCATCACAATTCTTGCACCTGACCCACTGTGGTACTACCTCAATGTTACTATCATCCTGTGAATGTACCCATGCCTACCAAGTGGGAAGCAGAGCAGTGGTAGCCAGTGTCTGCCATCCAGCTGTTGCCGTACCCATGTTGTTCTGCCAGTCTGGTATTCCAAGATCCAAAGGTGCATCCAGATTCATAAGCCTTGCTGTGTGCCTTTCCAGCTCCATCACATAGCCTACCAGATGACATCAGTCTGAGATGACATCAAGCCAGCTGTTTCCTGTTTCATCACCTGGGATTTCGGATGACATCAGTCCAGCTGTTCCTTTCCTGTTCAAGGTTCCATCTCCTAGATGACATCAGCTCGAGATGACATCAATCCAGCAGTTTCAGTTCATCATCCTGTTTTCCGGAAGATTTCTGCCCAGCTGTATCCAAAAATGCTGCCAGGGAGAGTCTTGGCTGGAGATCCAGGTGCTGTTCCATTTTTGTTCTTCAAGGGACTGCTTATTAATTAAGTCAATAACATGAGACTTATATGAAAGGTGGAGTCTATCAACAGACCAAGATACTTAAAGACCTTCTCTTGCTCAATTTGATTACTACAATTACTAGTTTATGAGCTTCAAACCAGGTGTGACATAAACTAAATTCTGATTGTAATATTATTGGGAATGAGGGTAAGTTATATCTAGAACAAAAAGGACCACATCATATGCATATAGAATATATTCAGAGTGTTTAAATAAATATGAAAGAGAATTAACAAAAGAGAAAAAGTAATGGTCACAGTATTGAGCCCGTGGACTCCAAAACTTTAAGCAGCTTCACTAGATAATACCTCATCAATAGAAGCTCTTTGATTCCTTCCAGAAAGGTAGTTTCTGAACCAGATGACCACACCATCTGAGAAATGGACTGCATGCAATAATTTCAAAAACCAGCATGGTCAACCAAATCAAATGCCACGGTGAGGTCCACAAAGGCCAAGATGACAAGCTTTCCTTCATCAATTGCCTTGATGTCCCAGCCTGTGAACCTTACCAAGGCAGTCTCAGTGTTGTGTTTAGGATGGAATCTATGTTGGTGACTCTGATCACAGTCCATATTTCTGTAGCTGCTCAGTCACCTGGTCAGAAACTACCCTTTCCAGCACCCTTGACAATGGTGCCAGAGGTGAGATAGTGCAATAATTATTCAGATTTCTTTTATTTCCAGATTTGAGAATGGGCTTAACTAAACCACTCTTCCACTTACTGGGAAATACACCGTGACACAGTGAAAAATTAAAGAGTTCAGTGAGCAAAGGAACAATTTGATATACAACTCTCTTTAAAATCCTGTCTAAACTATCTGAACTAAGACTGGTTTAGGATTCATTTTTGAATGTATTTGTAAACATCACTAGGTGAAGATAACAAAAGTAGAAACTAGGGGTTGTGTGGCTGCTCCTAGTCCAAAAATCACTGTCACAAGCAATGGAGGATCCATTTAATGCCACATTACCAGGTCTAAATCTCTCAAATTGGAAAAATGAGTATTAAAAGCTTCCACTTTATTTATAGGATCTGAAACTATTGAACCATCAACTTCAATAGTACAACTATCTCAGCCTCTTGTTTTACCCCAAAGTGTATTAAGAATGTTCCAGGTTGCTTTTGAATTACCATTAACTTTGTAACGTTTATCTTTATTATCTATATAATATTGAAAACCATTCAAAAATGAGTGATAAAGGGAAGAAATAGTGCTGGGGACTTCAATTTACCTGACATAAATTGGGGTACTCATACAGCAAGTTCAACCAGAAGCAACGACTTTCTGAGGCTCTGCACTTAATGGGCCTGAAACAGCTTCTAAAAGCCCCATCAAGGGGATGTTGTCCTTGATCTGCTACTAACAACAGGGACAATATTGCAGAGGTAGAGGTGGGAAGCCATCTAGGATCCATCAACAGCATGGTGCAGTTTCATGTCAGGACAAAAACAGAAACCAAGCACTCTAAAACTAAAGTTGTGGACTTTAGAGAAACAGATTTTGTGGCAATGAAGGAAGGTCATAAAGGAGAATTGTAAATAAAGTTTAGGGAGGGATGTTGAAGAGTACTGGGTTCATCTCAAGGCAGCTATACTACAGACTGCAAACCATTGCATAAAGATGCTAAGCAAAGCAAAAAGAAAAACCACTGTGTTTTTAAGGAAGTAGGCACCAGAGTTAGGAGAAAAGGGCTGCTTTCAGGAAATACAAAAAAAACAGGGTCTGAAAAAGACCAGGAAGACTACAAAGAAAACAAAGGTAGCAAGCAAGGAAATCAAAACAACAAAGGCAGCAATAGAGGAGAGGATAGCCAGAGAAGTCAAAATGGGAGACAAAACCTTCTATAGATATATTAATGAAAAAAGAAAAAGCAGGTATTGTCAGACTCGTGAAGGAAAACGAGAGACCATTGAGGATGACAAGGACAAAATGGAAATCTTAAACAGATATTTCTGCTTCATATTCACCAAGAAGCAGGATGGCTGTGGACCCACTATTACAGGAGACAATAAAGGCAGTGACAAAGTATACTCAGGACCCTTTACAAAGGAAGCAGTCCTAAAGGAACTTGAGAAACTCAATACAAACAAAGCCATGGGACCAGACGAAATGCACCTAGACTACTGAGAGAACTAAATGAAAAACTGGTGGCTCTACTGGCTGATCTTTTAACTTATCATTTGAACTAGGTGAGGTCCCACAAAATTGGAAAATGGCCACAGTTATCCCTCTACACAAAGGAGCGAGCAGAGTGAGTACAGGCAACTATTGATCGGTAGCATCACATCAATTGTGGTAAAACAATAGAAACCCTTCTCAAGATGAGGATTATATCCTTTCTCAAGGACAACAAATTAGACACTAAGCAGCATGGCTTTACCACAGGGAAATCATGTCAAACCCATTACTTGATTTCTTTAACTAGGTAATAAAATATAGTAGACCAGGGAGGTGCAGTAGATGTAGTGTACATGGATTTCAGCAAAGCCTTGACTCGGTCCCACACAGAAAGCTGCTAAACAAATTAGACAGCATGGGAGAAGGACATCAGGTAGTAAACTGGGTAAGGAGTTGGCTTACTGAATGACCCAAAGGTATTAGTGAACAGTTCACTCTCAGAGGAAAGAGACATAGCTAGTGGAGTACCATAGGGTTCAGTGCTCGGACCAATCCTGTTCAATATCTTCATTAGTGACATTTCTGATGGACTGGAGGGCAAGGTGAGTTTGTTTGCAGATGACGCAAAGACAGAAAATAGGGTGAACACCCCAGGAGGAGTGGAGAAGATGAAGGCTGACCTTGAGTCTCTAGAAAAGTGGTCAAGAATGTGGCTCGTACCTCAATACTAAAAATGCACCTTGAAGGACTAACCCAGAGTGGATTACTACCTGGGGAGAAAGACATGAAGTCTCTAAACAGGAAAGAGATCTGGGAATAATTATAACAGATGAGCTAAAAATGTCCAAGCAATGCGAGAAAGCACCACTACGAGCAAATGGTATGTTAGGATGCATAAGCAGGGGATTACCAGCAGAAAAGAAGTCATCCTGCTACTAAGGTCTGTAAACTGATGATCTAATAGATAAATAAATACTCTATAAATCACTGGTGAGGCCTCACCTAGAGTACAGTATACATTCTGGAGACCACACCTTAAAAGGTTATTACATCGCGCCCACCAGCACAGTGGTAGCGCTACGTTGCTCATGATGCCAGTGACCCAAGTTTGTAGACAGCCTGGGTTGCTGAAGGGCCAGCCAGAGGGAGAGAAATGAGCGCACGACAGGCTGTTCTCCTCTCAGGAGGGGTGGGCTGCATGACCTGCCACTATACTGCCACCACCTGCGTGACCACGGGTGGTGCCAGTGCAGTTAGGGATGCAGACTGAAGGAGGGGCTGGTGTCAGCTGGGAACCTGAACAGAGGTATATCTTAGCATGTCCTTATTCATTGCCCCCAAGTTCCAATCTCAGAGGGTGGGCCAGAACAAGGAAAAACCTGCCCTTGATCCAGGCAATGCACCTCCAGTACCACGTCCAGGAGGAACCGGTGTAGACCCATAGCGTGCTCCCTTGATGTTCAGGGGAGGATTGAGAAGCAATTCTCCTCTGCCCTGCCCGGAGGGTAATCCAGAAACCCTGAGGTAAAAAAATTAGAGAATGCTGCACCTTAGGAAGCAGACTCCTCTAGGGACATTCCTGCGAGTGCAGTGGGGTTCTGAGAGAGGGGCCAAGGGCAGCGATCAAGGAAGATAAAGAATACGTAAAAAAAAAAAAAAAGGATATTACCAGACTAGAGACAGTGCAGAGGAGAGCTACTAAAATGATTCATGGAATGCACAACAAATCATACAAGGGCGGCAGCATGAACTAAACATGTACTCCTGGAGCAGCGGTGGGAGAGGGAGACATGATCGAGACTTTCAAATTCCTAAAAGGAATAAACAAGGTGCAGGTCCAGGAACTGTTCCATATCAAAATCATTCCAGAACCAGAGGGCACAACATGAAGCTAGAAGGGCCAGATTCAGAGGCAACACACACAAGTTCTTCTTCACCAAGAGAGTGGTTGATTCATGGAACTGCCTTCCACAGGAGGCAGTGGAGGCAAAATGGTGGGGACTTTCAAGAAAGTGTAGGATAGATACAAGGGCATCATAACACTGAAAAGCAGTTAGGGAAGGGTAGGCTTATGGGCAGATTAGATGAGGCCATATGGCCCCCCTTCTGCTGTCACTTCCTATGTTTCTTATTAGTACTCAGTCTTACCAGCAAGGATTGCTGCTTGACTCTTATTTCACAGTTCTTTATATTTTTGTTGATGATGTAACTGTTTAGTTTTTCTGAATAACTTCTAGGCTTTTATTGCATGATCTAATTAAAACATACAGCTTGGGAGTTATCCAAACCTTATTATCACCCCTAATTCTAACTGTTTTCAGGGAACAAGTCTATCACAAATTAAAATACATTTTTTACAAAAATATCATAGGCCAAATCTATATCCTGAATATTATCTAAAAGGTCCAGTCCATGAGTAAAATTTCAGTGGAAAATTTCTGCTCATTAAAGCTTTTAATTATCTACAAGAAATAGTTTTACATATTACCTCAGGTAAATTAACAGAGAAGTCACAGGATACAGCACAATGATCGCTGATTCATCTGGAAGAACTCCTGTGTTAACATATGCTGTGGATAGTTGGTAATTATCCAGTCTATTAAAGACTCATAACCAGTTTGATAGTTAATCTGGGTGAAATCAGAGATCAATTACCCCATCCCAGTTCCATTACAATGTTCTTAGTGTCAAGAGCTTTACTTGATGTCCAATTCAAGTTAAAATCACCAAAATAAACACCTCCCCTTTAGTTTGTGTAGCTGCAAGTCTGTTAAGAAATCAAGGTGCACCAACACTGGAATTATCTGGGGACATAAGCTGTTCAAGTGGTTAGATTTTACATGAACCAATTTTAACAAGAATAGTTAGTGATTCATAATAAGAATAATCTAAAATAAGTGATAGCTCAGTAACATTTAAATGGTCAGAAACATAAAAAGACAGCCCCACCCCTCTTACCAACCCTATCCTTCCTGAAAATGGTATATCCTTGAATCTGAATTTCTTGGAAAATTTATCAGTAAGCCAAGTCTCAATTAAAGGCTAAGACATTGATTTTATGTTCTAATATCCAGCATTCAATTAATGATTTTTAGCCATCATACTGTGCACATTTAAGAGGGCTACTCTAAGAAGAGAGGTACTGGGGTTTAAGCTGAATTTACAGTACGTGAGATTGGCTACCTAATGGTCCTGGGTTAGGATGCACGGAACTAGACAACAACAGTAACAACAAAATAATCTGTTTGTAATTATAACAATATGTAACATTTTGAACTCCGGACTTGCTAGATGGAGAGTTAATAACTACACTATCCCTGACCATTTTAAAACAACATTGTAAATGAACATACCAGCTGACCAACCACCTCCTATCATTAATCCCTTTGAAGTCTTATGTGGGAGGTATTTCCTTTTAGTCATTTCAATTAACCAATGAACATTGTGTATTTCTGAAACACTTTCACAACATTACTGAACTCTTCAACCATTACAGTGTTAAGACCCCCAGAAAAAAGGTCATTCATATGTTAAAGGACAACATCTCTGCCTTAGAGACCTTCGACTTAAAATAGGAAAAATCAATGATAAACTATGTGAAATGAAACCAAACAAAAAAAAATAATTAAAACTAAAATTATAACAGCATCCCTGCAGCCTCCCACTATGAGACTCCCACAGGTGACTCCCACCACCTGCAGGAGCCACTCACACAAAAGCCTCTTGGTGTGGCTCCACTTTGAAGGAGTTGAGTGAAACGCCCCTTCAGCCATCACTCTCCATGCCCCCAACAGTGGCTCCTGCCACAAGCCAGATGGGAGTACAGAGAAAGCGGCAGACTGGAACAAAGTTCTGGACAGCTGTGGTCTTCACCCAAGCAGGCAGATGAGCAGCAGACAGAGTAAATTAAAACTCTGTGCAACCCTAGTGGTTGGCTGAGGTACTGTGGTGGCCCCACAGGGGTATAATAAAACAATGTTTTCCTGGTGTTAGTGGTCCCCTCAATGATCATTGATTTGCTGGCCTGACTACAAATAAACATAATATCCTGGCTTCCAGTGATCCCCCCTGCAGATCGCCAGCCCTTTATGAATTTAATAGTTTTCCTGGTGGTAGTGGTCCCCCAATCACTGATTGCCAGCCTGCTATGAAATTAATAGCTTCCTGGTGTCCAGTGGTCTCCCCATGATTGCTGACCCTTTATGAAATGAATAGTTTTCCTGGTGGTAGTGGTCCAATTCCCCTATCATTCATCACTGGCACATTATGAAATTAATAGTTTCCTGGCATCCAGCTGTCTCTTCCCATGATTGCCAACCACTGGCCCATGTACAAAAACAAATTCTCTCTGTGTTAGTGCCCCTCATGATCGCTCATCATCAGGCCATATATGACACAGAAGTGTCCAGTGGTCCCTTCCCCACCCGCTCCCATGCCCAATATAGAATTCCTATGCTCTTGTGCCCAGTGGTCCCACCCCTCAGCTGATCCATCACCTGCTATGTTGATACATATTCCCTGGTGTCCAGTGGTCACTTCCCCCACCACACCCATGCCCAAGCTGTGTCTAATATTCCCTGGTGTCTAGTAGTTTCCCTCTCCACTCCCTCACCCAGTAGACATGAATAACACTTCCCTGGTGTCAAGTGGTCCCTCTACCCACCCAACATTGATAGCATATACCCTGGTGCCAGGTGTAACTGCCCATCCTGTTCCCCTGTAATGGAAAATTACATAGTTTCCTGGTGTCTAGTAGACCTCCTCCCTATTCCCAATCCACTGTACAAGACCCATACATCCCTTCCATGCCATCTAGTGGACTCCCCACTCCTTCACCCTGACAGCTAGTGTCCTACCACCCTATCCCCATCATGAACCTGAGTCAGCAACCACCACAGCCCTCCTCTCTTTTCTCCACAGCTGGACACTGACTAAGCTGTCAATGAATGCATACTGTATGCACATGCTCATTGACACTGATTGACAGCACAGCATGAGCTGTCATTCAATGAGTGCATAATATTTATATAGTACATTGCTAAATAGTTCATTAGCAGCTCAGTCGGTGACCAGCAGTGGTGGAGAGTGGAGGGCTGTGCTGGTCACCAGCTTGGGTTTGGGATGGGGTGAATAGGGTGGTGGGACATTACTGCCATGTTGGGGGTGGGGGGCCACTAGATGCCATGGAAGGATGTGGAGTCTTATACAGTTGATTGGCTGATAGGAAGGGGGGACCACTAAACACCAGGGAAATGTGTAATTTCCTACACAGGGGATTGGGATGGGGCATTACACTGACACTGGGATACATGCTATCATCATTGTGTGAGTTCTGAGGGGAGGGACCACCAAACACCAGGAAGGGTTATTTATGTATATCAGGTGGGTGATCAGTGTGAGGTGCCACTAGATACCAGTGAATATTACAAACAGCTCGAGCATGGGTGTGGGTAAGGAGGGACCACTGGACACCAGAGAACATGTACTGAAATATCGGGTGAGGGATCAGGTGAGTGGGACCTCAGGACACTAGCCAATAGGAATTCTATATTGGCACAGGTGTGGGTGGTGGGTGAGACCACTGGATGCCACAGAATAGGAAATCTATATCAGACATGGAAACAATAGGGAGAGGGCCACTAGACACCAGGAAACTTCAATGTCATTATGGGCTGGTGATCGGTGATCGGTGCGGGAGAGAGGATCACTACCACCAGGAAAAGTATTAATTTCATAACATACCAGCAATCAGTGAAGCAAGGGGACAACTAGACACCAAGGTGTCGTATTTATTTATATTTGGCCAGCAACTGGCAATTCCTGAGGAACCTTTAGCACCAGGGAATTTACTATACTGGGTTGCTGAGTGGCAATTACAGGATTGAGGAGGGACCAAGCTGCCAGGGCAGGGGCTGGGGACTGCGCTATGTCACATGTAGCCTCTGCAAATGGGCCCATAATGGGCAGGCAAATAGCCACCTAATGCCTTGCATGCCCAATTTCCCCATTTTCATAGGTGTCTTCATGAATGTTGTGGGCCATTCACTTTGCTGTGAGTCAGGGGCGGTGCTAGTGAGGTAGCACTGGCAGTAATGGGGTTACTGCTAATGTGACTTATCCCTATTCACAATTAGATAGCACAGTGCGCTATTCAACTGTGAATAACAATGTTTTCATGCTGGTCAATTGCAAATCTTAGTGCAAACTTTTGCATTGTGATTTGCAATGTTTTTATGAATTAGGGCCCTGATGTTCCCTCTAGCTCCAGCCTCCGTGGTCTTTCCTTCATGAGACCCTGTTCCTTCTCAGCTTTTTATACCTTTGCCCTTTCTCCCTCATGGTGTCTGCCCTTTTTACTGCTTTTTCACTGAAGTTATCTTGCATTCTTTAATCATTATTTTATTCTTTTCCCCAACTTCCATCCAGGGTTCTCTTTGTGAAATTATTTGCTCAGAGCCACTGTCTCCTCCTGTATCACTTACAGTCTCTGACCAGAACCTGTGGAGGCTGGTATTTATAGCATCAGAACTGCTGTTGGCTATACCCAACTCCTTTTCTTGTGAGTGTACAGTAACTTGAAGCTCTGTTTCTGGGGATCCCGTTACTGGGGTGTCTTTGGACTCCCTGGAAGTCTCTGTTCCTGCTTTGCTCCTTTTGTAAAGAAGTATTGTTAGTTGTAGCTCTGATATCCTCTTGTCACATGTGAGAGAACCCTTCTCACCACAGTTTCCAATATAAGTCCCCTTCCTTTTACAGCCATGTCCTGAGTTGCATCTGTTAGTTGCTCCTTAGTTTTCAAAGTTTCCACTTTTATTTTATGCTGTTTTCCATCATTCGTTATTTTTTCCTAACTGGGGGAGGGACTGATTTGTTAATACCTTTAGAGTCTCTTTGAATATCTGCAGGACCACATTTCCATTTGCAAGCACTGATGCACATTCATGTAGTCCTTGCAGGGTGGAGACTGCTAAGTGCACATTGCCCTTCTGATCTTTCAACCTCATAATTTCCATTATCTCTATATTACCTTGATGAGAGTTTTGGCACTTTTGCTTATCCTGCATATAGGAGAGAGCTGAGCCATTTTATTTGGTTCTCCCTTGTCCTGTAATTTAAACTCCTGTAGCTTTCTTTAAGCCTATTCAGTCCATGGATGATTGGCTGACCTTGGAGGAGTGGACACCAAAGTGCTCATTGCCATCTCATATCTTCTTGAATGAAGAGTCCACTCTCTCCCCTGTCCTGGCAGTTTTGTTGGAAACACAAAGAAAAATGTATTGCTGGAGTTCATAATTCACTCTGTTGAGTTTGGAGTACTCCATATTTTCCTGTTCGGTGTTTTTACCACTCCCTTCAGAGAACTTTCTGTAAAGTAAATTTTAATGTCTTTAATATTTTTGATCGGGTAGTCGTGTCATAATTAGAAGCAGTTAAAATACTTACTGACTGTCAGCCACAATGAGTAAGAGCAAAAAAGGATCCACTTTATTGGGCAGGTTTGATTTAGGCATACCTTTCTTTTATTGCAATGGAGCTCCTCGCCTCAGCTTTAGTGTTGTGGCACCATTTTAGTTCCACCACCACCACCCCGACATCCATAATTCCATTTCCATTTATTCAGAATTCCAGATCTTTTTCTGTTATATATTTGGAGACTGTATATATGTAATTATACTATAAGTGACCAAAGCAGGTGTGTAAAGAGATCTAGGTGACACCCTATCTAGGGTATCCCTATAAGTCTAATTGCAATTGAGTAGGACAGATTGAGTAGGGGGTTCTAGGGATGCCATCTATGGGTCAGCATAATAGAAAAAGTGTGACTAGAAAACAAGTGCATACGTTGAGTTATATAGGGTACCAAAAGTAGCACACATCCCTTATCAAAGCTACATTAAGTACAAAACAATATGATGCAGAGGGAACATTGGTGAGCACAGGAGTGTGGGACACTGGTGAACCACAGGGTACTCTGGGAGTTTGGCCAGTTCCCAACATCATGATGTTCCAGGCCATGAGGTGAAATTGGAAACTACAAGGGCTGAAATATGTTGTTGAGAGCTGCAGCCGCTAGCCCCAATATTTTACTACTGTCAAAGCTACCTCAAAGGGCACTATTGGTACTGCAAACTCCAAGGTCTACTGCATATCTAATTGTGAATGTAGGAATGATTGAAATCTACAGGTACCTCACAGGAGTGAGCAAGTTTCAAGTGGAGGGTCTATTTCAGAGAAAGGAAGGCACTAGAATAAGGTGGCTTGCAATGAGATGAAGGGGAGTTTAGGAGAGAAGTGTGGAAATACTTCTTGATGGAAATGGGGTGGGTGACAGGAATAGCCTGCCAGAAGAGGAAATGGGAAATACTGTGGGGAGCTTCAAGCATGCATGGGATATGAACTGGGGCATATTAGGCAGAGAAACAGGGGAGTGAAACTTATGACCAACTAGGGTCAGTGGTGATGAAATAGGCAGGGACAAGGGCAAACGAGAAGGACCTAAAGGTCCTTTTCAACTGAAAACATCTATTTTCTATGTTCTATGTTTCTAAGATCAATACAGCCAGGGAAGTGCCCTACATACCAGTGGGAGTTAGGGGTAGGGGAGGCAAGCCTTAAGAACTAGAGCTGTGCACCTGCATTAGGTTCCCCACATTGCAACAAGAGGTACTGTCAGAACAATAGGCTTTTAAAACCAATTACTTTTTATGGGTACTTGACTAAGCCTTCAATCCTGTATCATAAAATATGCATAAAACAATATAAGCAATGTAAGACTGACTCATATTCTTACTTTACCACCTATTGTAAAAGTTCTAGATAACCATGAATAACATTTCCATCCCACCCTTTTAGTATATGAAAATATATTTTATTTTTACCTCATAATATAACTAGTTTCTAATAACATGTATAGACATACAACATTGTAAACACAGTGAAAGCAGCACAAATGCAAAACAACAAAGGTTTCAGAAAATAAACAAGAAAAAAAGAACACAGTTTGCAGTTTTAGTAACTTTTGCAAACAGTAAAATTGTCCTGATATTTCATAAACAACTTTGCCTTCTTATCATTTCAAAACTTCCTTGGTAATCTATTCAAATAATTTTTCTTTGACAAAATGTTTATAATTATTTAGATTTAAGCTTTACTATATACCCAACACTCTAGAATCTAAGAAGTTTCTGTGCAACCTCCCAGCTAAATCCAATTGAATTACTATAAAAATAATTTCAAATAATACCCAAGCCATCTGGTTAGCTGCAGAGTCTGGATTTTCTTCTTATTTTCAGGATGTTGGAGAGAATTCTTCTTTTCCTGTGTGACAGAAATTCTTGTTGGCTGTGCTACAGCCTTTGGTTCAACTCCACATATTTACTGAAATCCTTCCTGGCAATACTTCTTAGGGATCAGACAGTCTATTTTGGATGCAAACACGGAAAAACACATGGCTCCTATTCTCAAACTCAAAAGTTAGTCCAAAGTTTTGCAGGAACACTGCTAGCCACCATAACACACAAGAGGTTTTCACTGCATCAAAATTTGGAGAATTTTGACAGACCCTCTAAGCACTGGTTGTTATTACCTTTGGTCCATAGTGACATCACTGTCTGGCTAGGTCATTATTGCAATAGTCCAGATTGGTCCTTGTAAAGCAGGTGGGATGGCTATATTTTCTTCCCTCTGTTTTGATTAAATTGTTAGCTGAATGCCCAAGGTGAGCAAAAGTGGCAGAAGGGTGAGAGTGTTAAAACAGAAGGTGTGTGAAATGGCACAGGAACAAATTGTGAAGTGACAGGGATGCATGCAAAGGGCAAAGTGTGCTACTGTTCCTTGACTATGTGTGGTCTCCAAGGTGGTTATATTTAGGGGTGTGTGGAGGAGAAATTCCCGTAATGCATATTCTGTGTGAGTGTGTCAATTAAATATAATTGGTAGACAAAGAGCCACTCACCAAATATATTTAAGTACCACAGTTTTTATTTATATTGTTTTCATTTCTCATCTGAAAGATATCAGATTCATTAAAGTGCAGGGATACAGCACCAATATTTCTTAAACATTTCAGACCTCGTCCTTCCTCAGTAAGATTGTACTGTATGTAAAAAACAATATTAATATTAGGTAAAAAAAATGTTTTCTCAAGTTTCAAAAATATTTTTGTATAACAAATATATTGAGACTCAACCTTTCACCGAAAGCACCACTTAGGTTCAACTCGTTTTAGTCAAAGTAGTCCAAAACTACTAATTGCCTGTATGGACAACCCAAAACCAATTAGCACAAGCACCAAATTCACAAAATAATATGGTTCAACAAAAATAAAAGTTCCAGATCTATTTCATAAGACAGCCACCAATAAATACAGGTACGATACTTCTTAGTCTACTGCGTCAACATTTCACATCTAAACCACATTTTTCTAATAAAGAAATATATCATGCAGATACTTTCATTTCATTGTTCCAACTATACATTACTAGATTGTGTAGGATTGACCCAGCTTACATCCACTAAATATTTAACACATGATTTACTTTGCATTAGATTCTAAAGAAATATTGTTTTGCCTATCTAAATTATTTATATAGGTTCCTGTGTGCTGTAAAAATAAATGAAAGGCAAAACATGTGAAGGAAAGCTGATACCTATATATACCATTAATTTAAATATTTTCTACAGATTCATTCACATGTTACTTTCCATATAATACATCCCTGTAACAGCTGTATCAAATCTTAATTTATAAAATTTTAAACTTCTCCAGTTCCGTATCTATTCAACATTGCATCATGGAAACCATCAACATTGATTTACATGTATAGAATCACCCAAGTAGATTTACTCCACATCGCCAAACATAATACAGCTATTTTGTTTCCCAAAATAATGTTTAAACTGTTTCTTTATGTATAAATGCCTCACATTCATTTTGTGTAATTCAGACATACCTGTCTGTTTCTTGTTTTAGGTAATTCCCTGAATAATCTGTAAAAAACAGTAAAATAGGTTCTGTTGTTGAGTAATTCTTTGGGGTAAATTTGTTTACTGAAGGAAACAAACACCAAACATCTCAGTTGCAGACATTTCCAACCTTAACTAAAAGAGTATAGTTTTGCCTTACTTTTAAGGTATCCAAATTTCATTTTAGTATATCCAGCAGGTGCACTATCTCCCATTATTCTCTCGTACCATGGAGATCTCATTGTGGCGTCTTGCACAGCTTTTTAAATTAGATTCCTTCTTGCTGAAGAATCAGGCATGTAGGTGTTAGCATCAGATCACATTATCTGACTCTGTAGTCCTATTCACCAACCTGCTAATAGCAGCACCTGGGAAAAAAGCACGAAGTGATTTCCCAGGCATCTCCATATGTTTTTAGCATGTGCCACTTTTCTAAGTATATAGAAGAAATTTAGTATATTGCAGCCGATGCTTTTAGTAAATTCAAATGCATAGTTAGCTTATATCAGTGTCCCAGAAGTCCCATAAGTTTTAACATGTGCAACTTTCCTAAGTATATAAAAGACATTTTTAGCATGTTACAGCTGATGCCTTACGTAAATTCAAATGCATAATTAGCTTATATCAGCATCCTCCAAAGTTATACTCTATTCTGTAACTAATGCCTTACGTAAATTAAATTGCACAAATATCTTATATAAACATAAACCAAAATGATAATTTATTTTAACGCTGTGAGAAAACCCAAAAGAGCAGGCGGCATCTTGGTCAGGACACAGTATCAGTGATGGGGGATAAAGTCAAGATTTAACACTCTTAGTAAATTCTATTAACTCTCACACATCTACATGCCCTAAGAAATGGGTTATCAGTGATGGGGAGGATAAAGTCAAGATTTGACACTCTCAGTAAATTCAATTAACTCTCACACATCTACATGCCCTAAGAAATGGGTTATTAAACAGAGCAAGTTCAGTTACTTATTCAACTATACCAATCCTCTTTAATATTCTATTATATAAAGCCCTATCCAATACCTTTAAATATATTAAATAATAGGTAGCCAATCTAGTGAATCATTCAATCCATATCTAGGGTTGGTGGAATCAAATCTATTAAGAAAATAGGCTTCTCTTTAAAATATATGTTCTATAGTCACCCCTCTGGGACTCACTTTTCTATCCCAAAATACCTAAGGTTAGTTATCTGATGTCTATTATCAATAAAATGCCTAGCAACTAGGGACATTATATCAGATCTACGAATATCTGATTTGTGTTCCCTATTCTTCTTTAAGTGCTCATTCTATTTTACCTATATCAATTTTGTCACAAGGACATTTAAGACAATAGATAATGCCTTCCATAGAGCAGTTAATAAAATCTCTGATTTCTATATCCTCATTTCCTGCAACATTTCTAAATTTTTTAATCCTGCAAGTATTATTGCAATGGACGCAATGTCCACATGGGTAGTTACCCTAATGTCTAGAGCTGACAAAAGTGTGGTGGTCTGTTTATCTGGTACTGAATGTATTGTTTTGAAAGAATGTTTGCTAATGTCCGATTTCTTTTTGCCACCACTATAGGTGTGTTGGAAAATACTTGCAAGCCCATGGGAGTGGATCACAGTATGTCCCAATGGTTATGTATTATCTGTTTTATACATCCAAAATTTTCATTAAAAGTAGTAGAGAATACAATTTTCTTATTCATCTGGTCTGTATCTAATTGCTGATCTTGATCCTGCATTTGCTTATTCAGTAAACTTCCTCTATCAACATTACTATTTCTAGCCTTTGCCTTGTCCAGAGTATGTGCCTTATATCCCTAGCCCTGACTCTTTCACACATGTCTACTTATGCTTCTGCATATACCTAATTCCTGCTGCAGTTCCTTTTCTGTGGCTAGTGAGTTGCCAGGAGTGCAGCTGATGAAACATACTGTGTAGAGTATATGGCAGAGTGAGAAGGGATGTTCAGTACTGTCAACATCAGTGAAGGATTTAAGTATTACTGCACACTTTTCTGTGACTTTGGGGAAAACTTCTGCTTTTTGACAGTGGCATGGAGTCAGATCAGCTGTTCATTGTTGCCACAGAGATAAATTTGCAATTTCTTGGTCAGTGTGACAACTGGTTTATGGATGGGATGTGCAAAGTATGCCCAGCTCATGTCAGCCAGCTTTACACCATCCAGGGTATAAGGGCAGGATCTGTCATTCCTGCTGTGTATGTTCTGTGTTGTCCCACAAGGTGCACTCATATGAGAGAGTTTCTGCAACTGAAGTCATGGAGGGAGGTGTGTGCCCCTAAAGTGCTCTATGGACTTCAAACAGACAGCGTGTAAAGGTTACTCTGCTGTGTTTTCCTCAGTGCAGGTAAGGGCTGTTTTTTTGTCATTTGATCAAGATGCAGACATTTGCACTTCATGTCCACATGTTGCTGTCTCTAGCATTTATTCCTATTTTGTATATCGTGGCTGTGTTTGAGGAGCTTAGGGTGGGACTTTTTCCTTCATAATAATGAGCTGCTTCAGCTTGTGATTCACTACTTTGAGGACACCTGGACTGTTTATCCTCTGAGCGGTCCGGGTGTAGATGGCCAGTGCCCCCCACACGCACCCTTCTTTAAATATCTAACTTCATGTCACAGACAGTGGAGTTTGATGCATTTTCCATCAATGAGAAATCCCCATCAATGAACAGCCTGTCGACATTGGGGTTTAGCTTTAGGGGATTAGCTGGTGCGGCGTTACTGTTGTAATGGTATACCCACCTGAGTGCATGACTTTTCACTTCTTAGCATTGAACCCCATTTGCCATGTGACTGAAGTCAACCAAGTTTGTCTGGCAGTATCTGCCTGAGACAAAGCCATGTTGCCTGCCATCCTGAAGACCATTCTCCTTCAGAAACTCACCAGCCTGTCCTAAAGAATAGTCTCCATTAGTTTCCACACAATGGCAGTAAGGTCTGTAGTTCCGGTTTGTCCCTGGGCCAGCTCTTATGGAGGGCACCATATGTGCCATCCTCCAGTTCGGTCCCTGGGCATGCACCTAGTACCCAGGAGGTGGTGAACAAGTCCACCAGTGGTCCCACCGGGACCTCTGCCAACTCATTCAGGACCCTTGGATGCACTCCGTCTGTCCTTGGCACCTTATCCACCTGCAGGAACTCAAGATCCTTCAACACCCTCTCCACTGAGGTCACCCTCATCCATAACCCTCTCCTGTACCCACCCCACCTTTCTCCTTGGGCATAGGGCCCATCCCTTTCCATGGTAAACACTGAACAGAAATACTCTTTGAGTGCTTCTGCCTGCGCTGCCCCTTCTATGCCCACCCTCCATCTTTCTTGATCCTTGCATTGTGATTCTTTCTGCTTCTCTTCTCTCTAATATACCTAAAGAGTCCTTTTCTCCTTCTCTGATTCCCCACACCAGCCTCAGTTCCTTTGAATCCTTGGCTGCAATTTCTTGCTCTATGCACCTCCTGGATTTCTTCATGTTCTCCTCCCTGTCCTCCTCATGGTTGGATCTCTTATAACATCTAAAGGCAGCTCTATTTTCCCTCACCCTCTCCACTAAACTCCTGCTCAACAAGCTTAGTTTATTGATCCTGGCTTTTTTGTTTTGGCTCTTGTGCATGAATTAGTGGCCTCTGTCAGTCCTAGCTTAATGAATGCCCATTTCTGTTTGGCATCTATGTCTGGGTGGATGTTGGTAAGGTGCCCATCCAGTATACTTCCTATCCTGCCACAGACTGCCCTTTTGAAGTACAGTACCTTTGTCTTTGTTCTGGACCTCCTTTCCTAGATGGAGGGAGAACCACACTGTGCGGTGGTCGCTTCCTGCCAGGGATCTTCCACCCTACATTCTGGACTTGTTTGCCATCTGTCAACACCAGCTCTAGAATGTTCCCCTCCCTGGTTACCTCTGTTGGTCTCTTCATCAGGAAGCAATCTTGGAGGCCTCAAGGGAGGACCTGCTCCCTAGCACAAGGTGGCTGAGTATTCCAATCTACCCCTGGCAGATTGAGTCCCTAACCACCACAGTATTGCTTTTCCCAGTAAGCCTCCATATTTGCTCCCACAGCCCTGTCAGTCTCTTCCTTTTGAGTGGAGGCCGATACATAACCCAAAATCTAACCTTCCCTACCTTTGGAGTTCTGGAGTTGAACCCATAAGGCTTCAGCCCTGCCCTTCTCCCTATTGCACAATATCCCTTCCTTACATAGATAGCCACCTCTCACCCTTTCCCATTTTATCTGTCCCTACATTACAGTGTGTGCCCATGGATTGCTATGTCCCAGTCCTGGTATTAGGTGGTCCATGTCTCAGTGATGGTGGCTATGTCCACCTTCCCTTCTGCCATCAGTGCCTGCAATTCTATTGCACTTTACCCAGGCTCCTAGCATTCCAGTGAGACCACCCTCCAGTGTGATCCCTTCCCTCCTTGCTCCTCCCTTCACCTTATTCCCTCCCTTTCTGAATTGAACTGCTTCCCCTTCTGCTTAGTTATGGGGTGGCCCAATGGACTCCCTCACCAGGTGCACCATTTGCTGCCCAACCCATCACTCCCCTACCTAGTTTAAATTATACCTAGCTTCTATGTACTCCTCCCTCTTTTGCTTTAGGACCTCTGAGCCTTCCTTACTCAAGTGCAGCCTATCTGGTGCATATAGGTCCTTGTTCTCACATGTCCTACCCCTCCTCACCATTTCATAACCCATGTACACACACCATTCCCCAGCAATTTGTTGAATACTGCAATTCTTTGCTTCTGGCCATACAAACTCTTGGAATCAGGAGAATCTCAGACATTCCCCTTTACTGCATAACCTTCCTAAGTCCTAAATCTCTTCTGCACTTCTTCTACTCAACTCCCTCAGGTCATTTCCAACAAGTGCACCACAATGTGAGGTTTCTCCACTTTCCTCCACACACCTAGTAATAAACTGACCCATTGTTCCTGCCATCATGCCCAGCATACACTCCACCCATATGCAACTTTTCCTGGCACCCTGGCTTCCCATCTTACACCCTTCAGTATTAGTCCCAAGAATGATGACCCTCCTCCTTCGTCCTTTTCATTTTCCTGCTGCTTACCATTCTTCTCTCCCTGTTCTGATCCCTCCCTAATTCCATGTCTTTGGGCCCCAGTGTCTCACTTGACCCTTGCTTTTCCCCCACTCAGCCCCTACCCCCACTACCCCTGCTCAGTCTAGCTATGTCCATGTCCTAGCATTCCCTACCTGCTCACCCCCTTCCTGAATCTGCTTCCCTGTCTCCTACCTTAATACCCACCTTGCCACTGGCTCCAGTGTCCGCCTGATCTAATGAAATCTATTGCTATGTACTACTACATTTGAAACAATATTGACTGTCAATTTTGTGAGGTGGGGTCATATTAGGTAATGAAAATGTTTTACAGGAGTCTCTTTCAACATCGGGGTGGGCTACATAAACTAGTCAGCTCAGTTTTGCCTTATAGGTGTTTGCTCTACTAGTAAGCTGGAATGTAAGGTGTTTGAACAGGACTGGATTAAAAATTCAAGATCACTTGCCAGAAATATTCAATTTTAAAATCCCATTCGTGGGGGATCTGTATTTTGAAACACTTTGCATACTTCATAGATGTAGCCACTTTCATTTTATTTTTATAACTGTAGCCCATTATGTCCACACAGGAGGATTAGATTTCCCTATCTGCTTATTCCTGGGAGTCTTAGCACATTTTAGTTTTTCAGTACTAGTAATAGAATATCAATTTCCATCCTTGTTATGTTAGACCTGTTTTATGTAGTTTATGTACATTTAGACTTTTAAAGAGTTTAGTGATTGCAAACTGCTGTAAATGACTTCCATAAATTATTCATGGTTGCCAAGAGATTATATTTTGGAAGACTGTGTGTACCATTCAAGACCAGAATTGTATGGTGCTGGAGCAAAGTACAGACTGCAGGATGAGGGTGATATTTTGTTCAGCACACAAATGACATCAGTAAGGATATGGGGAATGGAAAACTCTACTGATCTCTTTGAAGTTAAAATAACTACTTCCCCTCAATCCAGTTCCCTCCTCCATGTTTACTCATCCCTCCCCTCCTGACACACAGCTGGTGACACCAGGCTACCCTCCCAGTGCTACTGAGAGTCTGCCAAAACTGGAGGATCCAGTTCCACAATGTCAGTCAGATTCCCTGAACAAAAAAAAAATTGTTCATCGCAGGTAATTTTATTAATCTAAAAACAAGAAAACAGTGCCTTGTCAATCTCTGATTCCTCACCCCACCCACCTACGCCATGTCACCCCACACACAGCATCCCCACTCCACCTCACACACCTCACTCACCTACACAGGGTCCCTCAGCATAGACCCATTCTCTTGGGAAAAAAAGACATGTTCCGACTTGAAATGTAACCATAGACTGAAGAAACATGGTAAGTGCTCATTTTCAACCTGTTTTGAACTTTTACTAATAACGTTGTCATTTTAAGTATCTTTCCACCAAATTTTCAACATGCTCTTTTGGGCAACACCTCACGAACAAGGTAGGTGAGACTTTTCAAATTGGGCAAAAATGATTTTGCAGTAAAGTCACCTTTCTGACAGGATTTTAAAATGTCACTAACAAGTTCAAGAGGCTGAGTCATAAAATGACTATGTTCAAAATTTGGTGAAATAAAATACTGCAAAATTACCAAGTTGCAAGTGAACATTTAAAGATCAAATCACATATTTCATAAAAAGCTTGAACTCCCTTGAATTTATATTCATGTGTTCATGATTAGTGTTTCCTGAATATATCATGCTATTTGGTTTTGTGGTTTCTTTAAATCAGTATCTGTGAATGTGCTCTGTAGTAACTGAAAACAGTGAAGAAACAGTGAAGATGTTTCTGTCCCTATCAGTGAGCAATGACATCATACCTGCTCAGCCTGCTGCTTCACCAATTAAGCCCCGGTTGACTGGTTAAGCTGTTGCAAGTCCTAGTGAAAGCAGCCTGTAGACTTAATTGTTTCACTCAAAGTTTATTGTGGGGATAATCTCTCTATTACTAACCCATCAGTTTGTGTTTAGAGATTAGCTTAAAATCATTCTGTTCTTATAAAGAGTTGATCATTTGTGGGTTCAGTGCCGAACTGAGTGGTATGAATGAATATCTGTGAAAATTACCTTGTCTGTATCACAGATGTCAGTTCTCTGTCATCAAACTATCGTTCTATTCTGGCTATATAACAGGGGTTATTTAATGGATATAAAAAAATCTACATTCCATTAGTTCATGGAAGCAGTGTATCTTTGATGTAGCCTCAATAAATATGTTCATGTATAAAATGTTGTTTACATGTCAGACTGACAAACCTGTGTCTGCCACACTCTGCTATTTCAGGAACATGTACTGTATGAACTCATAAAATTCAGTTATTTGAGGGTTTCTGTGTGAAAATACATTATGTATGTGTATAACTAGAAATACTATATGGCATTCTCAGTGCCCTGCCTCCTGCCTGATAATTGGGCAGCAGCTCTCTACTTACCCTTTTCCCTGCCCCAAAAGCTCCCTGTCTCCTGCCATCATACGCTGTTTGCTGCAACCTGCTGCCCATTGTCTTCCACATACAGTCAGGGCTGCTGCACCTAGCTGCCTCCTGCACAAACAGTTTAGGCTGCTGCACCTCTGTTCCCCACCCTATAACACAAGATAAAAGTATTTTTGTATTTTCTGTCGGGTAGTTTTGGGCAGTGTACCAAAGAATCTGATTCTAGTGGCAGTGAGCAGCATGGTGCAGCAACTCTAACTGGGGGCAAGAGGCTCTGAGGTGCATAGTGGTGTCAGGGGACAGAGGACAGCAAGGTGCAGAAGTCTTGACTGTGGTGCAGGACACACAGTGGGGAATCAGGTAAAACAGCTCTGACTATGTGACTGGGTGCACATGGTGCAGCTGCCCTGCCCATTTGGGGCAATGGAAGTGGATAACAGGGTACAGTAAAATCCCCACCTTTGGTGGCCTGGGGCAACTTGGTGCAGCAGCCCAACTGTGAAGGCAGTGGCCCTGGGACTCCAGGGCTTAGCAGAGCATGACAGCCCTGCCTGTGGAGACAGAAAAGGGGCAACAGTGTGCGTTGGCCCTGACTATGAGGGTGGGGACAGAGAGAAGTTGGGTGCAGCAGCTTCAACTGACAGGTAGGAGACAGGGGCATCAGGATGCCATATAGTATTTCTAGTTATACACATACATGATGTAGTTTCACACAGAATCACACAAAGAACTGAACTGTATGAGTTCATACAGTGCATGTTCCTGAAATAGCAGTGTGGCAGACACATGTTTGTCAATCTGACATAAAAAAATTGTTCTCACATTAACCTATTTATTGAGGCTACATCAAATACACACTGTTCTATGAATTAATAGAATGCAGATTTATTTTATATCCATTAAATAACCCTGTGTTATACAGTCAGCCAGAATAGAATGCAGAGTTTTGATGACAGAGAACTGACATCTGTAATACAGACAAGGTAATTTTCACAGACATTCATTCATGCCACTAAAATTCAGTACTGCACCCCAAATAATCAACTTTTTATGAGAACAGAAAGATAGATTTTAAGCATATCTCTTAAACACAAGCCAGATGGGTTAGTAACAAACTCTGAGTCAAAACAATGAGCTCTACAGTCTGCTCTAATTAGAACTGCAACCTCTTATTCAGTCAATTAGGGATTCAATTGGTGAAGCAGCAGGCTGGACAGGTATGATGTTATTGCTCACTGACAGGACAGAAACATCTTCACTGTTTCTTCACTGTTTCAGTTACTGCAGAGCACATTGGCAAATGCTGATTTAATAAAACCACAAAACCAAACATCATGCTATTTTAGGAAATATTAATCATTACACAGGGATGTGTATTCAAATGAATTAAAGTTTTTTATGAAGTAGGCGTGCATTTGATCTTTAATACTTCAATGTTCAGCCATAACTTTGCTGTTTTTCAATATTTTTCTACCAAACTTTTAGCATGGCCTTCTTGGGACCCCATCTCATGAACAACATAGGTAACAGTTTTAAATCTGGCCTAAAAGGTGAGTTAGTATTCAGTCTCTAAAATTCCCTTTCAGGTAGGATTTGAACATTTTCCTTACCAGGTTGATGACATGGGCTCATAAGAAGACTATGTTCAAAATGAGGATTACAATATTAAAAACAACAAAGTTGTAATGTACATTGATATTTTCTAATGCTCACACATAACTTTGGTAATTTTAAATATTTTGACTCCAAACTTTCAACACAGCCATTGTTCCTACCACCTAATGAATTTGACAGGTGTTGTTTTTGAATCCTGGTCAAATTATGTTCTTCCACTTGTGTCAAAAATGACATTTCTGTATTTTTGTCATTTTAAAAATGGAGTCATAAAACAACTATGTTGAAAATTTAGGGTCACAATAAAATAAAAGAAAGAACCATTGTGTTCAGGTCCAATGGGTAGTGTTTTGTGATCCTGTACCAGGAGCTGAGTTCAGGGGCAAGATCAATGAGTCAACTAAATGGGCCAAGGCTGGGGTGCACACCACTGTCATGTGGCAACATCCCCAGCCTTGGAAGGGAGATGCAGGGATGCCCGCATGGGCAAACTGCCATATCATGAAGAGAAGTCTTCTCATAGCCTAGGGCTTAGGAGGGCCCTGCACCTATCCACCCACCTACTGCTGACAGTGGGTCCTGCACTTTGGCTGATGGATGGACTCTTGGTCCTGTGTGCCTGTATCTGTTACCACATCAAAGCACAACATCCAAAGGGCCTACACTTCTACAGCCCCTGGGCAGTATCATGATTTCTTTGCATCTGTAGCCCTTCAGGCCTTGTGCTTCCATAGGCAGGCAGACTCTTCACTTGGTGCAGGGCTGAGAGGACCCTGTGCATCTGCATCTGTTCAATAGGTCCAGAAGGTACCTGCATGAATGATAATATGATTCCACTATCTCAAAAAGAAAGGAAATTCATTGCAAACAACCATATTAATGCACCAGTTAGAGTTCAACTTATGACACAAAAGAAGGTAAATGTGGTATTATGATTTCCAACCCTACCTCCCTGCCTACTCAAGTAGCAGAAAGATAGGACCACACAAGCAACCACAGACATAATCAGGTAATACAAACAACATACAACTGTTTCAGATGACACAAAGCAGTAGCACTGATGTGCAGCCTTTGTGGATTTACTATTTATTTATTTATTTAAACATTTGGTAACTGGAAAGGCACACTGAGCTGAGGCTCAATTCCAGAGATTTGTATCTGTGGCTGTACAAACATAAGCCCACAGGAGCTTATGCTTCTGAATCCAGAATTGTTTGTGTATGTCTTACAATGTGCATGAATACCTATGGTTACAGAAGAACTAGCCCAACAGGGGAATGAACTTCTGCAAAGAGAAGTACTGTTACAATTTGGGTATTATGGATTTCTATATTCAGCTGCAGTAGTACAGGCTCCTGTGGTGCAAGTGCTTCTTCAGCCAAAGTCAATGTTTATGCCTTACACCTGCAGCTACAGAGGCACAGGCTCCTTTGGGACACACATCTACAGACAGTGTTGCAATTTGAGTATAATGGATTTCTATATGTGTCTGCAGAACTGAAGGTGCCCTAGGCCCCTTTAGCAGCCAAATGTCAGAATGCATAGAAACATATACAATGATAGCGGCAAAAGATCACTGGGCCCTCCACTCTTCCCCAAAAACTAAAATGGAATGTGTCTCCTATGGTATGTATAATTTTATTTTATTTTAGTCTTTGATAACTGGGTAAGGCCCACTAGGCATAAGTAAATGTGCAATGATTGTAAGATATAGTCTAATATGTCCATTAAGATGAAAATATTTATTATTATTTTCACTTCACACCAGTATACTGTAGGCAACAGTTCTGTAGCTTAACACGTCACTTCCTCAGGCCATTTGTATAAAACAGTGTTGATACTAGATATAAAATATAAATGTTTTCATTAAGTTTATAATATTTAAAATCTCTTTCCTTATTCATTAAGATATCGAATGGTCATTAACTAACAGTATTCCATATCAAAAGGTACACAATGTTACATTAAATTAACTCAATGCATATTCATAATCATTTAAATAAAGTAACTAATAATACAGTGTATACACCTATTATTACTATATGAAAAATTCATTCCCTTCTTTAAAGATCTTTCTGAATTTACTTTTCCTTATGATCTTCAACTTAACATATATTCCCTATAAATAGGATATAATTCTGAATAAAGTAAAAAGTATCTTAATTTAATTTATCCATCAAAGCTCCATTGAGATCCTTGATTGCTACATTGGGGTCAATTAAGGGCACAACACGTGAGTTACAAAAAGCAGACATTTTGTTTTGTTGACATTCATAATTATTCTTTTAGTGGTTAGCCACCTCTGTACCAGTGAAAAATCATACTCTAACTGACTAATCAAAGTGTAGACAGAAGAATGTTTCATATAAATTATAATGTCATATGCATACATAATTGATTGTGTATTTTGTATTTATTTATTGATTTTATTTATTTATTTATGTGGTAATTCAGAAAACAACCTTTGAGTATGAACTCATTTACAAAGGTTCCACGTTATAAAATGGGCAAGCATACAGACAACTTCACAGGATAATAATACAAGCAGCTTCAAAAAGTACAACAACAAAACAGAATAATGCTTTCGATGAAATGAAAAGAACATCATGTGACCAAAGGAGCCTTGTCTAGATACCTGTGGTTGAGGAGCAATAAGGTGGTAGTCAGGAGGTAGTTTGAAAAGCAATTAGCAGGTAGCGGTGGGGAGCAGAGCTAGGCCAGGGGGAATACAGGCAGTGGACAGGTCAAGCTACGAGGGTGAGGGAAAAAAGCTCTGTATTTTGTATAACAGAAGATAAATCATTAACAAATAAACTTAATAAGATAGGACCCAAAATTGAGTCTTGATGTACTCCTTGGTGCAGAGTTTGGTAAGAAGAAGCAACAGAACAGACTACAACCCTTTGCTTACAGTTCGAAGATAATCAGTGAACCATGTAACTACAATTCAGAGAACCCCAATGAATGGAGTTTAGAAATTAAATGACCATGATTAATGGCATCTAAAGCCTTAGTTGGATCTAAAGAAGGTTGCAGCTCTTTATCCTCTATCCAAGGTGGAATGGATATATCAGTAAACTCAGTCAAAGCAGACTATATACTAAATTCAGATCAAAACCATGTTGAACAGTAGACAAGATGTTACACGGATCTAAGTGCTCTTTCAGTTGGTCCATTAGTATTCTTTCCAATACCTTGGATAAGGGAGATAGTAAAGATATTGGTTGATAATTAGTAACTGACAATTTATCACCTGACTTTAAAATTGGTATTACTGCAGCTTGTTTCCATAGTGTAGGACCATACCAGTAGACAATGAAAATTAAACAAATAATGTAGAGAATAAACCATAATATCTATTGTTAGAATAAAAGTTTAATTTCTATCAAATCATCCCTAGTACAATAATTCTGATTCATGTAATTTAGATATTGTTCTGTTTCTTCCATAGAAATGATATGAAATGTAAATGAAGGAAATGTGAAAACTACCAGGTATAATGTTATGTGTGAAATTATGATTAGGAAGTGGTTGAAAACCAGAAAGATTACAAAATGCTTGATTAAACTCATTAACCATTTCCACTGAGTCAGTAATATTACCAGAAGAAGTTTGTTAATGATGTAATATTTTGATTCGGTGATTTACCCATTAATTGATTAAGAGATTTCAAGAGTCAGAAGATCCCTGAGAGCAATTTGTTTGTTTTTCTAAATAATAATCAGATTTACATTTTCTAACTGTGGGTTTACAACAGTTCTTTAAGTTCTTGTACATACTACAATGTTGGGAGTTTTAGTACATCTGTATACCTTCAATGCCTTAACCCTTTCAGACATTAAAGTTCAGTAGGGTAGGAGAAATCCAAGGACTACTGTGATATTTACCTTAATTTACATGTGGAGCATATTTTTCACATATCTGATTAATTGAAGGTTGCAGCATGTTTCAGCTACAGGAATAGATGCTGTGTGGAATGACAGATTTAGGGAGGTCAGAGAGTGGGAGGAAATAGCAGGTGCAGAAAGGTACAGCAGCTTTTGGGTCAAAAGCCAACAGGGTGGCGCTTGATGGAGTTAGAGAGAGAGAGAGAGAGAAAGAGTAGTGTATTTAGGATGTCATTGGGAGAGATGGGTGAAGACAAAGCTATCTGTGAGATGATGGAGTTAGGGGTAGTGGGGCAGGGAGATAGAAGGAGGTTGAGAAGGAGGCTAACAGAGTAGAGGTGCAAGAAGTAAAATAAAATTACATTCCACAGCTACTGTTAGATGGTTGGCAGTGAGTTTGTTGTTTATTTTGAGCAGTGGGGTTGGGGGTTAGTTTGGGAGGAGAAAAGTGAATGAACTACTTTCCAAAACTTGACGGGTTGTTTATACTAGTGTTAAGAATGGACCAAAAATATTCTGCTTTAGCCAGGTGAATGGCTTTGGTGCAGGTGTTATGGAGTTTTCAGTAGACAATGAGGTCACTAGTGAATCTGGAGAATTTGTGGGTTTCTGCATTCTCACATGTTTGTTGACAGGCCAGGAGTTCAGGGGTAAACCGGGAGGTGGCTACCGTGCACTCTAACTTGCTTTAGTTGAGCATGCTTGTTCTAGATGGTGGTAACATTTGTGGTAAAGTACGCCAGTCATTATCGATAGAATTGCTTAAGGATAAGTGAGTCCAGTCAACTTGAGTTACTGTAAGTCATGGTGTAGAGGAGCAAGTTCTAGTATTTTATAGGAGCAGATCATTATTAGTTTGTAGGGGGCCTCAGGTCTGTGAATTTCTCTGACTAGGTAGATCATATGATAATCGCTAAGAGTATCCATCAAAAAGCTGGACTGGATTATCCTATGGGGATGGGAGATAAGGGCCCAGTCGATAATAGAGTGGTTATGGGTTTTATGGTGCATGTAGCTCCTTGATTAATTGGGTCAGGTTAAGGGCAGCTATGTCAGTGTGAGTTTGTCTATCAATCATTCAATCAATCAATTTTATTTATATGGTGCCTTTCAAATTATCAAGGTGCCTCACAGAACAAATAAAACAGCTGCAGCGTAGATACATACATTATAAATACTATAAAATGGGGAAAATAAAACAGTATTCTAGTTATTCCCCAAATGCCTGGATCCATAAAAAGGTTTTAAGGCCTTTTAAAACCCTCCAGATCGTGCACTCATGTAACTGATGGGGTAGAGAATTCCAAAGGGTAGGGACCACATGCATAAATGCATGAGCCCTGGAAGATTTAAGCAAACCCTTGGAATCTCTAGCAACCTCTCATCAGTCAAGCGGAGATATCAACCAGGGCAGTAGGGACCAGGGCTCTTTCAAGTAGCCCAGACCCTGTCCGTGTGAGGGCTTTGTAAGTCAGAAGACCAACTTTGAAGGTGATTCACCACTGTACTGGCATAAATGCGGTTCGTGCAGCACCAGAAAAATATGACAGTACCGAGAGGTTCCTGTCAATAACCAGGTGCTGCATTCTGTACCAGCTTCAAACAGTGAATATCCACCACCGGAAGCCCTAGGTATAGGGAGTTGCAATAGTCCAAGCATGAGGACACAAGGCATGGACCAACATAGGAAGGTCACCAGATGGAAGGAGATGCTTGACTCTGGAGATATTCCTCAGGTGGTAAAAGAGGATTTGATAACGGTTACACCTGCGAATGCAGTTCAGTCCCTCATCAAAAATTACCCCAGGTTTCACACCCGTTCGAGGTCAGAGTGGAAAACCCCCAAGAAAAAGTCCAGATGGTAACCTCACCGCAGCCCCCATCGCAACCCGGGTCCACCACCAGCACCTCAGTCTTTCCAAGTTCAACCTCAACCAGCTCAAACTCATCCACTCCTGGATTTCCTTCGAGGCAGTTGTTAAATACTGAGAGGGCTCCATCCTGATCAGGCACAGAAGAAAGGTAGAGTTGGATATCATCAGCATAGCAGTGAAACCTCAGCCCATGCCTTCTTACAATGTCTCCGAGGGTAGCATGTGCACTGTGAACAACATGGGGACAGTATGACCCCTGAGGAACCCCCATGATAGCAGAACTGGGTCAGAGCAATAAATCCCTTACACCACCCTCTGAGTTCTTCTGGTGAAGAAAGATGAAAACCACCTGAGGACTGTACCTGACAGGCCAAAGCTGAACCTCAAGCAGTCAAGCAGAACCCCATGGTCCACAGTGTCAAATGCTGAGAGAGTGATCAAGGAGAACCAAGATGGAGTGGTTCTTCCATTCTCTAGCCATCAGGAGATCACTGAGCACCGAACCAGCACTGTCTTAGTACTATGCCTCTTTTGAAAACCGGACTAGAGAGGCTCATAGACATCATGGATGGTCAAATGGTTCTCCAGTTGTATGGCACTACTTTCTCAATCACCTAGAAACATAGAAACATAGAATCTGATGGCAGATAAAAACCGCTTGGCCCACCTAGTCTGCCCATTTCCCTACCTAATGGATAAGCTGCAGATCCTAGTTAACCAGCAGCCTACTTCCTCCTACCCCTACTAGAATTGCCTTATGTCTGTCCCATGCATTCTTGAATTCTCCACTGTTTTGACTCTATGACCACCTCAGGAAGGCCATTCCATGTATCTACAACCCTCTTTCTGAAAGTACTTCCCTCACATTACCTCTGAGCTGTCCACCCTCTATCTTCAAATTGTGCCCCTTGTTCTTGCACATCTCTTTTCTGAAAGATGCTACTGTCTTGGACTTTGTTGATTCCCCTAGGTATATAAAGTTTCTATCATGTCCCCCTTTCTCTCCTTTCCTCGAGGCTATATGTCTTAAGCTCCTTTAGTCTTTCTTCATATGTCTTCTGGTGCAGACCCTGCACCATTTTGTTATCCCTCCTCTGGTCAGCCTCCACCCTGTCTATGTCTTTGCTGAGATGGGGTCTCCAGAACTGTACACAGTACTCCAGATGTGGTCTTACCAACTGTCTGTACAGAAGGCCAACAACTTCCTGTTTTCTACTGGTGATGCCTCTCCTATGCATCCCAGTACCCCCCACCCCTCCTTACTGACTTCTCAAATTGCTGGCCCACCTTTAGGTCATCTGATATGACTACCCTGGGTCCCTTTCCATTTTGTTGTTGTCAGTATCTCACCCCCATTGTGTACTCTCAAGTCATAAAGGGAGGTTCAAGATCAGTTGTAGTTTGCATGGCAGTCTGGGTCCAAGAAGCTTTCTTCAGGAGGGGTGTCACAATCTCCTCCTTCAGGGAGCTAGGAAACTCACCTGTTTCAAGAGCACCAAACTATCCGTGCTAAGACTGGGCCAAGGATGTCACCACAACTCAAAATAAGGGTAGTTGGTCCCAGATCCAAACTAGAGCAGGTAGGGCACATACCCTGTACAATCTGCATGAGGTCCACAAGCTCCAGCCAGTTGAAGGTACTCCAGGAAAACTGAGGATAGTACCCAAACACTGGTCTAGATCAATGCCCATACAGTGTGCCAGTTGGGGTACTGCCCTGATGTCAACCACCTTAGCCACAAGAATTGAGCAAGCTCCTTGCAGTCAACTTGCAAAATGCTTTTGGACCTGTAGACAGGCTGGGTTGCACAGTCTGTCCACAGTTTGAAAAAGCTGAGCTAGTCGATTATGGGACACTTAATCCCCAGAAACTCTGCCTTCTTACAGGTGATTGCAGATTGATAGGCTTGATAATGGTCCATCAATCTAAGGTGGTCAACATCAAGGGCAGATTTCCACCAGCAATGCTCTAACCTTTGTCCTAGTCACATCTCCCTCAAGGACCCATCAAACCAAGGGACGGAGGGCGAAGGAGAGAGAGACAAACTCAGGCAAAGCAATGATGTCAGGGCCATAGAAATGGGCATATTATAGGCCACCACTAGGGCCTCTGGGTCACTGTTTGCCAGTGGAAGAACTGATAGGTCAAGCACTGCCGCCAGGCCTTCAGAGCTTATATCTCATAAGGGCAGTAACTGACCATCTCCACAAGGTTAGGCCTGTGAAGGGGGACTAAAGAACGAACCACACGGTGTCGTGACTGGACCATCCAACTGGTTCCACCCCAGATCCGAGGCTTTGGCCCCCAGGAGGAAGACCAAGTCAAGAGAATGACTGTATTTATGGGTAGCAGTAGAAACAATCTGTGTAAGGCCCAGAGAAGTCATCAACGGAGGAAGTGCTGACAAATTGCAGAGTTTGTCATCGATCTAGGCATTAAAGTCACCCAGAACCATCAGCCTGGATGACTCAAATGCCATGTCAATCACAAAGTCTGCCACTTCCTGAGGGTGGGAGATGAGCAGTTTAGGTTTAGATCCTCTAGTATGTAAAATTCGCCTGAGAGGTAAGGGTCCAAATGGTAGTAATAAGTTCTGTGACTGCAGAGCAGTGTTGACATGGATGACAGTAAGTTCCCACAATGTATATTGGTATGGAGAAGGGAAGAAAGTCTTATGATAATGGCTTCATAGGCACTGGGATCTGAGGTTAAAAGAACGTAGTGGTTTGAGAGAGGAGGAGAGGAGTAGAAGACTACACCCATGCCTCTGCCAGCGTGTTCCTGATGGGTAACTGCATACCCAGGGACTGTGATGAAAGAATCAGGGATTTTGTTGGTTAGCCAGGTCTCTGATATCACAAAGATGTCAGGATTAAGGGATAATACAATTGAAAGAAGCAGGTCAAGCTTTGGAAGGAGACTGCGAATGATGAGGTGAGAATTTTTAGGCCATGGGGGAGTGAGACTGAGGTAGGGGCAGAGGTGGTGGAAGGGGTGGGAGAGGTCACAATACTGAGTTAGGGTCCAGGGTTTGGATTTATATAACCTGCAGAGAGGAGAAATAGGGAGATAATGATGAAATGAAGCTTGGTGCTCTTGATCCAGGGCATGGTAGTACAGTAAGTCTAGGGAGCAGGGCAGTGGCTGGAGTGGACAGCTGAAATTTAAGGATGCATAGAAGTGTGTAGGAGTAAGATATAGATGAGAGAGAGGGAAAGTCATACAGAAGTGACTCCAGTAATAATTGTGAAGTGAGGAAGCAGCCATTTGAATGATATTGAGGGTAAGCATAGTAGGAAGGTTTTCAAAGGGTGTGCAGGGGAGTAGGTACTTTGCAATAGAAGGGCAGAAGAGAGAGCAGGATATAAAGTGGGGGAGGAGGTAATGAAAAGGGCATAATTCTGAGTAGAGCAAGCGGGCAGCTCAGCAGGGACAACAGACCCAGCAGATGAGAATTTAACACTAGTAGTATAAGGGAGTTAAGAGGAAGGGGTGAAAGACAGCGTGAGCTAGACAGCAAAAGAAAGACTGAGATCTTAAGGTAGCCTGGCAGACGAAAATCAGATGGCCAATCTTGTAAGCACTAAATGTGAAAAGGGAGCTAAGGAGATTAGAGTTAGGAAGATGATGTGTTAAACAACAAGAGCAAGACCGAGAACAAATGGTGGCCAATAGATGGAAGAAAAGATGTACTGGGCAGGACATGAGTGCATGTAATAGAGGCTGGGGTCATAGCATGGGTGGATGGGTGGAAAAATTAGAGGAGGGACAAATTAGTAGAAAATTTAAAAGTGCTGGATGGCAGTGAAGCCAAGAGACTAGCAGATGAGCAAGTCCAGGCTGAAGGCATACCAATCAGGTGACAGCAGGCTGCGATGGCAGCCAATCAGATGGGGGCAGCCAGAGAGCACGAGAATTGAAAATACTGGGTCAGTGCTGGGACTGTAACAGAGCAGATGAGGTCTTGGTGCGGCTATTCAGTGTGGCATGCGGTGGTGGGAATCGGCCACATTGCCAGCAGGAGAGGTGCCTGATCAAGGTCTGCAAGCTGTGCAGAGAGGAGAAAAGCAGGAAAATAAGTTATACTTAATAAAAGGGGTGAGGGTAGCTGAAAGGGCAAGGAGAATGGAAGGGGTGTGGGCTGCCGAGAGCAGGTGACAGCAGACAGCAGAGGTCAAGAGATGGCTAGGAGAGGCAGAGAGGGCTTAAACGGGGGGCTGGGTCACAGATCAAGAAAACAGCAGATCAGTTAAATGGAGGGGCAGCTCACAGCAGCAGAGAGAGAAGAGGAGGAGGCTGGGAGCAGGACAGGTCAGCATCTAGCACAGAGAGGGAGGGACATTGAAGGAAGCAATGAGGCAAACTGAAAGAAATGAGAATCAGAGCCAGAATAAAGAAACGTGGTGAAATAAACTTAAAGGCAATCAACTAAACATTCCTAGTGTTAGAATACAGTAGCAACTAAACTTGAGGCATACAACAAAGTATTCCTTGGCAATTAGGATATATAGTAGAAATCTTTAAACTTACAGTATAATTTATTAAGGTTTACAATTTACATCAAGGCCAAAAGGCCAAACTTTACACAGTTAAAATTAGAGGAGAGAAAAATTAGTAGAAAATTGAGAAGTGCTGAATGGCAGTGAAGCTGAAAGACCAGCAGACCAGCATAGTCTGGGCTGAAAGGCACACCAGTCGGGTGGCAGCAGGCCATGCTGGCAGCAAATCAGATGGCAGCAGCCAGAGGCACTGAGAACTTGAAAATACCAGGTCAGCGCTGGGAATGTACCTAAGCAGATCAGGTCTTTGGGCGGCTGTTCAGTGCGGTGGGCGGTGGGAATCAGCTGCACCGCCAGCAGGAGAAGCACTGGATCAAGAGCTGCAAGCTAAGCAGATGAGGTTCTTGGGGTGGCTGTTCAGCGTGGCGTCTGGCAGTGGGAATTGGTTGTGCCACCAGCAGGAGAAGCACCCAATCAAGGGCTGCAAGCTGGTGTTACTGGGGTGGGGTCACTCAGTCCACAGGGACTAAAGGGAACACTGAGAATACTCTGAGTTTTGCCAAAAGTGGTAATGGAGAATTGAAAAAGGAGCTTTGCAGCATTGTATTCCAGTGAAAGTGATTGATTGTGTTTCCTTGTTGGGTGGGGTCAGTTTAAATTGAAAATGGAACAACATAAATATAATTTAGTCTTTTGTATTTCTTTTCTTATCGTCTTTAAAATGATGCATAGCATGTCTCAGCAGCATATACATTTTCAATTTTATGAAGAAAACATCCACTGGTTTATTTTTATTTTGTTCCAACTATTAAAACAATGTAAAACTGATGCGGAGGAATGGCATGCAACCTTTTTGACCTTAGTATCCAAAGGTATCTGGTCAATATAGCGAAACAGAAAGAGCGCTACAAAAACATGCTGTGCAAAGCAGAAACATTTACAGTGACGGATATAACAGCAGTAGGAAATTCCCTCTACCCCTGTTGCTGACCAGGATGCAGGTGGAGGGATGAAGAATGCTGTGCTGCTGGTTCTGGCTGAGCCACTCCCTTGGTGCAATGGCTAATGCACAGTACCACAGCGAAGGAGACCTGGGACTACGGTTTGGTTCATCTCAGGTCTCTTGATGTTGAAATTTATTAAAAATAAAGCATTTTCCCCTCCCAACTAAACCCCATCCATAAAGTCCACATCTCCCGAAGTTGGTTCTTTAAACACAGAAACATGGAGACATAGACTCTGATGGCAGATAAGGACTGTTTGGCCCACCCAGTCTGCCCATTTCCGTATCTATTGGATAAGCTGTAGATCCTAGATAACAACCAGCCTACTTTCTCTACCCCTACTAGAATTGCCTTACATCTGTCCCATGCATTCTTGAATTACCCCTGTTTTGACTCCACTACCTCAGTAGGAAGGCCATTCCATGTGTCCACCACCCTTTCTGTGAAAAATACTTCCACATGTTGCCCTGAGCCTTCCTCTCTATCTTCAGATTGTGTCCCCTTGTTGCATATCTTTTCTGAAAGATGTTACCCTCTTGGACTTTGTTGATTCTTCTGTGGTACTTGCAAGTTTCTATCATGTCCTCTTTCTCATAGAAACATAGAATTTGACAGCAGATAAGGACGGCTTGGCCTACCTAGTCTGTCCATTTCCCTACCTGATGGATAAGCTGCAGATTTTTGTTAATCAACAGCCTACTTCCTCCTACCCACCACTAGAATTGCATTATGGCTGTCCCATGCATCCTTGAATCCTCCCACTGTTCCTGACTCCACAACCACCTTAGGAAGGCTGTTCCATGCATCCACAACCTTTTCTGTGAAAAACACTTTATAACATTACCTCTGAGCCTTCCCCTCTATCTCTATCTTCAAATTGTGCTCCTTTAGTCTCTCTTCATATGGCTCCCTGGATTGCCTCTGTCCTGTCTATGTCCTTGCAGAGATGGGGTCTCAGAACTGCACACAGTATACCAGATGGGGTCTCACCGACTGTCTGTACAGAGGATAACAGCTTCCTGTTTTCTACTGTTGATGCCTCTCCTATGCATTACAGTATCCCCCAGCCCTCCTTAATGCCGTGTCACATTGTTTGCCTACTGTTAGTTCACCTGATATGACTACCCCAGGTCCCTTTCCATTGTTTTTTGTTGTTAGTACCTCTCCACCCCCACTGTGTAATCTTCCCTGGGTTTTATTTTCCAGGTGCATTACTTTGCACTTCTTTGCGTAGTCTAAACTGCCATACTTTTGACCATCCCCCAACCTTGCCAAGTCCCTTCTTATCCTTTCCACCCCTCATTTTGTATCAGCCCTGTTGCAGATATTTGTGGCATCTTGAAAGAGATATACTTTACCTTCCAGCCTCTCTGCAATGTCACCTATAAAAACATTAAAGAGGACCAGTCCCAGTACTGAATGCTGTGGTACCCAGCTAGTAATCCCCTATCTTGGAGTGGACTACAGTTACTATTACCCTCTGCATGCTGTTGTCCAGACAATATTTTACCTAGGCTACCACCCTGGGACCCAATCTCAGGCTAGCTAACTTGTTTATTAATCTTTTGTGTGGGACTGTGTCAAATGCCTTGCTATAGTCTAGGTAGGCCATATCCACAGCCCCATCCTGGTCTACTACTTTGGTCACCCAGTCAAAGAAATCGATTGGATCTGTCTGACATGACCTTCCCACTGTGAATCCATGCTGCCTTGTGTCCTGTGCCTCGTTGGCCTCTAGGTACTCAACAATTATTTTTCATTTTCCCTACCACTGAGGTCAAACTAAAAGGTCTGTAGTTTCCTGCCTCTGCCTTGCCCCACTTTTGTGAAGGGAATCACATCTGTCCTCCTTCAGTCCTCAGGTACCACCATCCTCCCATGATTTGTTAAAGGGTAGTCAGTGGTGTCACTAGTTCTCCCCTTAGTTCTTTAGGAATTCTGGGGTGAATACCATCAGGCCCCATTGCCTTGTTCATCTTGAGTTTTAGGAGTTCTTTCAGGATCTTTCTTCTATGAATGGACTGGTATCCGCCCCCACCCCACCCATCCAGAGTGCTTCTGTTGTTTGGTTTAGGTTTTCTCCTCCACTTCTTTTGTGAATACTAAACAAAAGTATTTGTTCAATATCTCTGCCTTTTCACCATCTCCTTCTGCCCAACCCCATCCGTTTATTAAGCCTCACTATCCGTCTCTTGGTCTTTCTCCACTCCCTAATGTACAGTGGCGTGAAAAAGTATTTGCCCCTTCCTGATTTTCTCTGTTATTGCATATTTGTCACACTGGATGTTTTCAGGTCTTTAGACAGAATGTAATATTAGATAAAGGGAACCTGAGTGAACAAATAACACTTGTTTTTTTTTATTTCACTTATTTAATGAAAAAAGTTAACCAACACCAATTGGCACTGTGTGAAAAATGTATTGCCACACTTAATAACTGGTTACACCACATTTAGCTGCAATGACTGCAACCAAACACTTCCTATAATTCAATATCAGTCTTTCACATCGCTGTGGAGGAATTTTAACCCACTCTTCCTCACAGAATTGCTTTAATTCAGTAACATTTGGTAGGTTTCGAGCATGAACTGCTCGTTTCAGATCCTACCACAGCATCTCTATTGGGTTTAAGTCTGGACTTTGACTAGGCCACTCTAAAACTTTAATTTTACTTCTTTTAGCCATTCTGATGTGGACTTGCTTTTGTGTTTTGGATCATTGTCTTGCTGCATGACCCAACGCTTCAGCTTCAGCTGACGGAAGGATGACTGGACATTCTCTTTAAGAATTTTCTGGTACAGAGCAGAATTCATGGTTCCTTTAATTATGGCAAGTCATCCAGGTCCTTAGGCAGCAAAGCATCCCCACATCACACTACCACCACCATGTTTGACTGTTGGTATGGTGTTCTTACTGTGGAATGCTGTGTTTGCTTCACGAGACATTATGGGATCCATGTTGTCCAAAAGTTCCACTTTGGACTCATCTGTCCATAGAACATTTTCCCAAAAGGCTTGTGGATCATCCAGGTGCTTCTTGGCAAATGAGAGACGAGCATTTATGTTCTTCTTAGTTGCAGTGGTTTCCGCCTTGCTACTCTCACATGAAGCCCATTTTGCCCAGTCTCTTTCTGATTGTGGAGTCATGAACACTGACCTTAGCTGAGGCAAGAGAAGCCTGCAGTTCTTTGGATGTTGTTTTAGGATCCTTTGAGACTTCTTGGATGATTTTACACTGCGCCCTTGGAGTAATTTTGGCAGGCCGCCCACTCCTGGGAAGGGTCACTACTGTTCAAGTGTTCTCCATTTGGAGATTATGGCTCTCACTGTGGTTGATGGAGTCCCAGAGCCTTAGAAATAGCTTTGTAACCCTTTCAGACTGATAGAGGGCAACAAAATGTTTTCTGATCTTTTCAGGAACTTCCTTTGATCATGGCATAATGTGCTTGTTGAATCTTTGTGCTGGCAATGTGACTCTGATGGTAAGGGCCAAAATAAGTGAGGTTTATATTGAGCAGGGCTGGCTGTAATCAAGCCTGGCTGTGTTCAATCAGCTGACTCTAATTATCCCTTTAATTGGGCTGATTTAACTAGGGGCAATTACTTTTCACACAGTGCCAGTTGTGTGTTGGTTAACTTTTTCATTAAATAAATGAAATAAGTAAAAAAAAAAGTATTATTGTCCACTCAGGTTCCCTTTATCTAATATTATATTTTGTCTAAAGACCTGAAAACATCCAGTGTGACAAATATGCAATAATAGAGAAAATCAGGAAGGGGCAAATACTTTTCACGCCACTGTACCTATAAAGGTTTACCCTCTTCTTAACTGAGTTGTCTATCTTTTCCTCAGTTTGGGCATTTGCTATTCTGACTGCCTTCCTGCTTTCTTCTGCTTTAACTGATACAGTTCTCTGCCCTGCTGCTTCTGTGACTCCTTATATTTCCTGAGCGCTGTCTTTTCTCCTAACCTTCCCTGCTACCTCTTTTAGAACCATAGTGTTTTCCTTCATTTTGTTCTGTTTATTTGCTTCATACCAAGGCTTGTTGCCTTTGTGATGGCAATTTGATCTTTCCCGTTATTCTTCCAGCTCTCCTTCCTGAGCATTTGCTAGTGCATTCCTTGGGCACTCTCCCCATTTTGCCAAAGTCAGCCCTCCTAAAATCCAGTACCCTCGATTTTGTATGAAGCTTGACTCTGCAGCTGTGTTTATCATGAACCACACTGTTTGGTGATCGCTTGTTCCCAGATGGCTACCCACTTCCAAATTCGAGATCCTCTCTCTGTCCCTGTTTGAGAGTACCAGATCTAAGATTGTTCCCTCCTGAGTGGGGTTCAACACTAGCTGTCTGTGGCATGCCCCCTGCAGGGCATCAAGAATAACCCTGCTCTTGGATGTGGCTGCAGCAAATGTGCTCAATTAACATCTGGCATATTCAGGTCCCCGTGAACAATATCTCCTCTTTTCTGCCATTCTAAGGTTGCCTTCTATCATTTCCTTGTCTATTTCTTCCCCTGAGAAGGGGTCTGTATACAACCCCTGTGCGGATTGTGGTGCCATGTCCTGTCTCCAAGGTGACCCACAGTGTCTCCTCTCCTCCCTGTTTACCCATTAGTTCCATTGTTTTGATTCTTTCCTTTATGTGAGAGCTACTCCTCCTCCTCCTCTTTTACCCTCCTTGTCCCTCCTGTAAATTGTGTACCTAGTATTGACATCCAGTCATGGTTATCTGTGTAGCATGTTTCTGTAACTGCCATGCTATCCAGCTGTCCCTCTTCCATCAAGGGCACTAGTTCAGGACACTTGGTACCCAGACTATGTGAATTGGTACTCATCGCCCTCCATTTTTGATGGTCTTACTCCTTTTAGCCCCATCCCTGTCTTTACTTCCATTGCCTTTTCTCCATTTACCTGTACCCTGCTCCCTATTGACCTCTACCTTGATGTTTATCTCACTAGCTACCCTGTTATGTGGGGAGGCTGGGAATTCCCTGCTCCTTTTCAGTGCCTCCTCTTTGGCTAGTTTAAAAGCTTGCCAAATAAGCATTTAAACCCATCACCTAGGATCCTGGTTCCTCTCCCAGGCAGATGTAGATCATCATGCCAGTATAGACCTGCATCCTCCAGGTGGAACCCCAGTCCCAATGAAGCCCATACTCTGTGCTCCACACCTGTTTTTCAACCATTCATTGAATCCCATTGTGCAGAGTACCCTAAGCGCTACCATGCCATAGACAGACAGCACCTCAAAGAAGGTTACCATGCATGTTGCTTGTCTAAGGCTCCTCCCCAACTCTACAAACTACTCCTGCACTTCTCTGATACCATTCCTAGCCAGGTCATTTGTCCCTAGGTGGACAATGATGTCCAACTCCCTCTTTCTTGCAGTTGCTACCACGATCCAGAGGATTCACTTCCTGCCCTCAAGTCATGGTACCAGGCAGGTACCTACCTCCCTCTCCCCTCCCCAGTTCTACCCCAATAGCTGTTTCCTTCCCTGTGAGTACCGTGCCACCCTCCTGTGGGTCTCTGTTGTGGAGGTTCCCAGAATCCTCCTTGGTCTGCACTGTGGGTGCCTTCATAGAAACCACCCTCCTCCAGAATGATTTATGAATTGTGGAGAGTACAACTGGAGGGATGCACCCTCTGTTCCACCACACTCACCCTCCCTGATCCACTGTGGTCCAACCACTCCCGTTTCTTCACAACCTGTGAGGCAGTGACAGCAGCCCTTTTGGTCCCTGGGTGGGGAGGAATTTTTCCTACTCCTGCCAAGTCCTGGGTGGGGATGAGGTTTCCTACTACTTGATAGGTCAGTCTGGAGATGGGCAACCTCCTCCCTCACAGCAGAGGTGCCTGCAAATAGGGTAGCATCGCTGCCTCTGGAATTTTCCCAGAAGATTGCTGCCCACAGCCAGTGCAATGCATTACTCCCCACATCTCCTGCCTTCCTGTTATTTTTTATTTTTTTGTTAGTGTGTGCATGTGTTTACCCCCTGTGCAGTGTGCTGGGCTATAAGGATATTTATTTATTTATTGAGTTTTTAGACTACACCAGTGAGTAGATGCTCATTTATAGGTTCCACATCAGTTACATAGACAATACAATACAGATGACTGGGTTACATATGGTACAGGTAAGTTACAGTGTACAACAGCTTTAAACAGCTTAGGCAGTATAGCAGCTAGCAAGCATCAGAGGTTAACACCTACTTGGAAGCTCTCAGAGGTGAGAAGAAGGAGTGGTTGCAAACATGGGTGGAAGGGTATGGTGAGTTGAGACCATCTGAAGGGGTAGGGAAGTGGGAGCAATGTCATGATTAGGGGATAGGTGTAACCTAAAGTGCTGGGATTGGGGTCTTTCAAGCCAATGAGTTGTCAGGAGGTAAGTGCAGGTAATTGGTTGATGCTCCAGGAAGGTGCTAATGTTAGCAGACATATTTACTAGATTTTACTAGGTGCTGCTGGAGTCTGCATTTGAATGATCCAATAGATGTGGCATTGATAACATCAAGAGGTAAGGCATTGATCCATAGTGGAGCATGATAGTAAAGGCATGTTGTACCAGGGATATGACAGGTGTATGTCCTTTGCCCATTTGAGGAAGTGATGTCAGAACCCCTGGTATAAAGGAATGATGCCCTTAGGGTGGGTGGGGTGAGGGGCAGGGTTGGTGGGACCAAGACCATGCCCTCCAGAAACAATCAGCTGCAGCTCTGATCCACCACCCTGGTGAGTGTTTTCTGTCCTTTCATTAAGGCAACCTGCACAACAATTTAACAGAAAATATACCCTGCAGAAAACAATTTCAATCAGAGAAAAAGTCTGGGGCATGGGGCTAAGCCCCTCACATTGAGGTGTGCAGGGGAGGAGCAGGCTCCCACAAAAAAAGATAAAGTCCCATTGCCGTTAACAGGGTGTGTGCACATTTTGTGTGGTTGGTGTTATCACTGACCTTATTTTGGCAAATCACTGTTTTGACTACGGTATTAATGGTGTGCAGTTTCATCCACAACATTATGACCCCATGCCATGTCCAAACAAACCATGATACAGAAGCAGTTTTATTTGAATATGTCTTTCTTCAGTTTAGAACCAACCCATTTTGTTGTTGAAGAAGACTGCCAAAATATAGCTTTGCTTTGTTCAATTATGATTAAGAAAGCCCATTTTAAATTAGCTTGTACTGTATACAGTAAGTCCAAATGTATTCATTTTCTCGGACTCAATAGATTGCAACATCCTTCTTAAAAAAATAAAACAATACCATAAAATAATAAACTAAAAAAAAAAGTCTATAAAATACATTACATGATTAAATAAGCCAATTTGTTATGATAGAAGAAAGCATCCATCAAGGTATTGAAGTTATTTTCCTCTCCTGGGCCAGCCCATTATGACTTGTCATGTTGCTCCAAATTTTAGGCCTGTCAACAACTCTTAACATTTTGGAAACCTAAATTCACTTCAAAAATATAAAATAATCTGCGTGCAAACTTTGGAGATGGAATATTGCATTTATGGGGTCAAAATAGATTCCTCAGAGGAAGAAAGGGATAAGGGTAATGATAAACAGAAGTTTGAAATCCTCTTGCCAGTGCTGTTCAGCATACGAGAAACTATAAGAATTTCAGGGTGTATGACATTGTGGTTCAATAGTCACAGCAAAGATATGATATTGCTATACAGTTAATTGATTAGACCACACCTGGAGTACTGCATGCAGTTTTGGAACATACATCTGAAGGTCAAGGAGGGCTTTAAGACTTTCCTTTAGTGTGCAACAAGAATGATCCTGGGGCAGGAAGTTAAGCCTTATCAGAAAATGCTAGGCAGTCTTAGGCAACAAATTAAGACTTATCAGGAAAAGTTAGGCAGTCTTAAGATGTACTCAGTGGATGTTTCTGGATGGTTTAAACTATAAAAACTAAAGGTATCCCATAATAATCGTGATGGAATACTAGCAAGTGCATTTTAGCTAATACTTAATCGCGATTTTAAATACAGCGACTGCTGAACAAAAGCGAGTGAACCAAAATAGCAATTCTGGTTGCCATACATCCTACAAAGAGTGCCTGATTGAAATAGTGATGCTCAGCTGAACAGAACCATCAAACAGAAAAATACAATGGCCGTAGTGCAACAGGCAGTTTGTTCCATTCTGCCACTGAGACTGAATACTCACTATTGGCAGCGTCTAGAAATTCAGCGATCTACAGACAGCAACAGCTGTTTGGTGTCCCAATCAGTAACATACCCCATGCTACTTCACTGCAGCACCTGAAAGGTTGGTACACCGGAGACTGTCACTGCACTTACACTGATCTAGAGCCGGAAGGCAGGATCCTACCTAAAAGGCACTAGGAGTATGTACAGTTAGGAATCCTACAGAACCACCAGAGCCCACCACTTTGACAGAAAAAATACAATGGCTCATAGTGCAACAGGCAGTGTGTTCCATTCTGCCATTGAAACTGAATACTCACTATTGACAGTGGCTAGTGTTTCATGAAGATCTACAGAGTGCAACAGCACTGGATTCCAAAATGCCACTGCTCCCAGTGATTTTGTGCTGCCTGATTTGAAGGTGCACTGCTCAACTAGTAGCTGCTCTTTCTTTTAAAAATTAAACTTACAATTGTCCAGTCTTGGACAGTGGGACACCAACTACCTGCTGACTTAGAATGTGCAGATGCTTGATTTTCCAAAGGAGTATCTTGTGACTATGGAGGTGTAAAGGGAAAGGAGTGGCAAAGTTCTGTAGGTGAGGGACAGGTGAGCGAGTGGCTAGGTGGGAGGAAACCACTAGCATACTGCTCGCGATTAACACATGGGAGCTATATTTGAAGGTACTGTACTATGAGGTTGCATTATTAACACTTGCTATTAAATACTCACCTATTTGCTCATCACGATTATGCAATCGCTATTTTCACATGGAACCAAGCGAAATACCTCAGCGACATACAGATATTATACTAAAAGCAGATCATAAAATTACAGCATTCATCTAAAATGGCAGATGATTCCAAATATACAGGTATGTTATTTTGGAGGAAAAATATTACAGTATAAGATATTTGAAAATCTTTCCCCAGATTTATTTATTTTATTTATTTAGTTTTTGTTGACTGGGTAGGTGCACTAGACAGAGAAATTACTATTTTTAGATATGACCCAGGAGGTTACAGAAGTAGAAGTACAGTGATACATACAGCATAATCGAGCACAAGAAGGTAAAAGCATAATACAAAATAGTCAAAACAAAATCATAATGTAACCCCTTTTGATATGGGGTTCCTAAAAACTTCTTCGGAGCTGCTTGGGGCTCTTAGCCTAACTGGTGTTGAAGCAATACCTCAAATGTGGCCTCTGTGGGTGTTTCAAAGCCTCCAGTACGGTCCCTTTAAGAACTGCCTGCTCGCAGGCTTCAGTGATGTGTACAAGGGGGACCGGGGTTCCTTGCTCGAATCCACCTGGCTGGGGAAATCGCTTCATTTGTGTAGTGCTGAAAAGCGCAATGAGAACCCTTCTAAAGATGTAACTGTTTGGCTATAATTAAGTATTAGTGGAATTACAGTTTGTCTAACCTGCTTCTTTTGCAGCTGGGACTGTGTGCGCTTGGCCCCTCCATTTTGGACCTGGACTATTGAACTGGGCCAATGGGGAGAAAGAGGGTGATTAAAATGGAGAATTTCTAAACCAACCAGGATCAGGACTCAATTTAGAGCCGGCTAGCTATCGAGAATATAGCCCGTAATTCTGAGGAATGAAGTCCTGGGCTAAGGCGCCTTTTGCATCAATGGGGATAGAGTTAAGTGTCTGAGATTTGTAGCCCACCAATGGGATTGGGTGGCACCATATCGAGACCCTTGCTCAAACTGCCAAGGAGAGGCAGCTGTGGCTGTGAGCAAGGAAGGAGCTCTGGGGCTCCTGTGCTGTTGAGCTTTCACGTGGGAAGCGCAGGTGGAAGAGCCAGAAGTGGTGGTTTTAAGCGCCAGCAAGGTCGGACTAAATCCGCTAAGCCACAGTCAGAGGAGGCTTTGCAAAAGCACAGCTACCACAGCTCACCCTGTAGAAGACTGAAGAATCTGCTTCAATTGCGCTCGGTCTGTCAGGACATCTGAAGCTGCGTTGTTGGGCCCAGTGAGTGCCGTGAAAGCGATCGGGAGGTATACAGCAGCTGCCTGGTATGGTACCCTCTGCCTTTCATATAAATGTATGGAGAAGTGTTTGAAGTCCAGGCTCAGTCCTGCGAGTGGTGTAAGGCGTTCTTTCTTCTGGAGTCGTGAGTACTAAATCAGGGTAGCTCCCAGTCAAATGTTCCTAGTGAGGGCAAGATCTTCTGGTTACCTTGCTGGCTACACTAACTGAGCCTGCTGGCTCTATGTAATCTTCGTAGGAATCACATGCTTGTTTCTGTGTCAGAGCCCCAACCAGCTGCATCTAGGGACTAGCCTTTATTGCCTGGGTACCCAGAGACAGTGATTTACAAGTTAGGCCTGTGCACAGTGCCCTAGATAGACACTTATATATTAGAGTGGTAAGCTAATTAACCTGATCACTCCAGTCCTTGTTATTTCCCCTAAATAAATCAGAGTGATTGTTTTGCAAAGGTATACTGGCTAACTTGTGTGTTTATGGTGAATTACTGTACAGTGATTATTGTGTAACAGCATCTTACTTTTCAGGGGTCCCCAGAGCAAGCTGACTGGTTCAAGCCTGGGGGTAAGTATATATGGTAATGGTACTGTGATTGATTTGTGTGGGCCACTAGTGGGAAGAAAGGGGTTGCAATGACCCAGAGGGCTGTAACAAGTCATACCAGACTGTCTTAACCCTGACCTCTGGGTGGAGGCACACGCCATTGGATCCAGGCCCCTCAACCTGTGATGGCAAATCAGGCGAGGGTAGTAGCCCTTGGGATGCGCCCCTGGGGGTTACAATAGTGTGTCAGACAGCAGTCAAAAATACATCAGACTGGGGACTATAGGGGAAGTAGCCTAGGGGGTTAAAACACAAGCAAACAGCAAGTTTAGATTGGTGCAACCTAAGCTCTTTTTAAAGCGGGCATGATTTGGTGCAAGTCGGGCAGCTAGGGAAGTGAGTTCAGAATTTGGGGAAGAACAGGAGATGTTGCATCTAGGGATGTGCAGTATGGATTGGTCTATGGACCGTAGTCCATAGGAGGAGGACTGGGGGTGTATCAAGGAGGCAAGTGATAATGAAGTGTTAGATCTAATAATGCTATCAAATAATAAGTCAATGGGCTTGTGGTTAGGGGGAAAGCCAGTTTAGGTCATTATAGAGCTGATGATGATGTTTTAGTCACAGGGATGCCTAGGCATTCTGACAGATGTTATTATATACTGGTGTCCCATCTCGTAGGGAGGCCTTAGATGCATTGATATAAGTTGTGACACCATAGATAAGTGATGAAAGTAAAATACTCTGGCAATGGCCAGCCTAGCAGAGGGCATTAGGACATGACAAGTCTTGTTAGCAATCCCAATTTTAGTGTTCACTGATGTGCAGGTGGCTAGTATATGTTGGTCGAAATCAAGGGAGTCATCAAGCAGAACCCCTAGATATAGAAGGAGCTCACTGTCTCAGTGGTGAACCATCAATGCAGGATATACTGAGTTGATTTGGGGTAATTTAAGTTTGGCAGTGGAGCTAAAGAGCATAGCCTGAGTTTTACTCACATTAATGACGAGTTTGTGACTAGCGAGCCATGATTGGATATAATGAAAGGCATATGAGAGTTTGTGGTTAATCTCAGGTATATTCTTGGAGCTATAGTACCTGCCTAATGTGACTGACAAAAGTAGAGAAGAGAGGGACCCAAGATAGAACCTTGGAGGAACCCTATACTGATAATCGTTTGATTAGATAAGGGTGAGTTAAATTTCATGACTTGGACTCTGCTAGTTAAGTAGCTATTAATCCAGGACACGGTCTGTGGTGAGAAACCCAGAGATAAAAGATTAGCAAGCAGAAGAGAGTGGTCTACAACATCAAAAGTTTTCGTTAGGTCTATAAAAACAGCACGTCAGAGAACCAGAATCCATAGCACAGAGTGTGTCATTGGTGAACTTGAGCAGAACAGTAGGGGTACTGAGACCTTTATGGAAGCTGATTATAACATTGTTTAAAAACTATAGTTAGTAAATTATCAATTACAGATACTTAGAAAGGAGACAATCGGAGATGAGACTGATGGCGGAAGAATTTAATGATTATAATAATAATCACAGCGAGAAATTACAAGTGGTACATTCTTCAAAATAACAGGATTTGGCTTGCTTATATAGAGAAAAACAGTGTGTCTATTTTATAACCTTTATGATTGGTTCAAAACAGCACAAACATCAACTTATAAGGTAATAAGGTACTTTCTCTTGGTATGTGTATGATCTCACCCTTGGTCAGTACAAATACAGGTATCGTACATTCCATTACCACCTGCGCTAGCAACAACTGTTACTACCAGTCACCAAAGTCCAGGAGGAAGAGATAAGCTTTAGCTTATGAATGAGCTAACAAGCATTATGGACTGCCCATATAAGGATAGGCACTAAAGTTAATTAAAGGGAATTTTGGACACTGTCCTGTATCCCTGCTTGCAATCACATAGGCCAAATATTTGCTATTACTTACATCTACAATGTTGAAAGGCACATTAGTATTGCAATTATGCTAGCCCTTTTATAGCTTTATAAGCTTCATATAACCTAGCTCCATATGCCAGCATTAGTTATACATACACAGAATGTTTTAGACCAAAATAAGGTTAGGCTGCAATATGGGGCACACTTCTTTGCCCCCTGTTACAAGCCCCTTGACTATATTGCCCAATTATTATTTGTGCAACAATGCAGCTCCTTGAGCACATACATCTCACTGCGTTCATTACGAATGGTCAGTCTTAATCAACACAGGCCTATAATTAACAAGAATACTAAGACCACCTGCAATACAAAAAAAATTAAAAGAGAGGACTCCTAAGGGCCCTCTGCATAGCTATAAATTAAGTGCTCATTATCACTTTCTGAGCAACTCATTTACAGCTGCTTGGGCTTTATGGGTGGAATTTTGGATTTGTATTAAATGAGTATCTTTTGGTTTAAAAGTGACTGCATGTTAAGGGACAGAGGAGGTATCACAGCTGCAAATGATGGTGCATACTTGTTAATATCATCGCCTGGTGTGGGGTATCAAATGTTACATTATAACTTTTATCCTCTGAGTTGGTAATGGGGTGCAACACCTTGTCACCAATGTATACATTATGTTTGAGAATGATACAAAAGTTTGGGTTGTAAATGGTACACATTTGTCCTTCATAAAATAAGATGGGTATATTAGTAACAACACAGTATTGGTTAGTACCATTACAGGTTACAACGACTTGTGGGTGTACCATCATCTCAATTGAACGGGCACCAGGCAGTATTATTTTAGCTTGGCCATGGGGATTTCCCCACAGATTGGTTGCATTTGTGACATGACATCACACTAGCATATCCATTGATTATTTATTTCCTCACAGCAATGTAAGTTGGCGCTACCCATGACCCATTGTTGCTCTTGCACCTAGGATCTCTGGGGGCGAGACTCGATATGCATAATACTGACCTTGTAGGTACCCGATGGAGTGTACTTTTACTATTTGAGAGTACACCTCCTTGTTATACCTCAACTTGCTGTAGTCTTACCACGAGGACACCCTCATGGTGCAATCAAGTGTACTGTTGGGTTCAAATACTTGTGGTTTAACATATACTTTGGTTACCTTCTGAATCCACCACATAGGTGGAGCTCGAGCCTCAATACAAAAGTTATACACTTACTATCATTAACATTAAGGCAATTGGACAATACCACAATTTTAACTGTCAGTCAGAAATTTGATTAGGCAATTGATTATTAGTAATTTCCTGTAGCAATTGGCTAACCTGAGTTAAAACATAAGATCCATAAGCACTACACACTATAGCTAGAACTAATAAATACACTTAAAGTAAGTAGACTTGATACCAATATAATAAACTGAACAGAAGCCTGATTGAGTGAGAGACAGCAGAGAGTGGTGATACATGGCGAGCTATCTGACTGGGTTAAAGTGACTAGTGGCGTGCCTCAGGGCTCGGTGTTGGACCCTTGTCTCTTTAATATTTATATAACATCATTAAAAATATTAAATAGGAACATCTGGGTGACTAAACTTGCAGATGACTGTAGGATTGGAATCATAGCAAATACACAACAAAATACCACTGACTTACAAGATGCACTCAATGCTATACAAAATTGGACTACAGAGAGTAAACTTGAACTAAACAGTGTTAAATGCACTGTTATGCATATGAAAAAATTCATCATACACAAGAGGTAACACAGAACTAAGAGAAACAACTGAGGAGAGAGATTTAGGGGTCACAATCAATGCAGACCTAAAATTCAGCTCAAATTGTAGTAAACTAGCAAAAAGAATAATCAGATACTGAATTGCATATTAAGACATATAACTAGTAGGGATAGGAAAGAGGTTATGCCCCTTTACAACGCCTTGGTGAGGCCTAATCCAGAATATTGTGCCCAGGTGTGGGCTCCGTATAAAAGAAGACATCCACAAATTGGAGGAATCCAATGCAGAGCGACTAGGGCTGTAGAGGGACTGGAAGGCATGTCATATCCAGAGAGACTGCAGGAGCTGGATCTCTATACCCTGCAGCACAGAAGGATCAGGGGTGATAAATGTATGTTATTCAAGACTATACAGGACAACAAACTAATAGAGGATATAGGGTTGACTTTAAGAAAATCTAAATATGAACCCAGGGGCATCCCTTTCAACTAGCGACCCAAAGATGGCAAACATTACCACGGAAACACTGGGTCAGCCAGAGAGTGGTTGCTGGGTGGAACTCACTGCTAACAGAGGTGGTAACTAGCACAAGCATGGACTCCTTCAAGTATAAACTGGACAGGTTTCTTCTGGGTAGATAAAAGAAACAGAGTAAAATAAAACAATAAAGTGGTAAAGCATCAAACAAGAGTTTTAAAGGCAAGCAATAAGGACGTCAAGTCTAACTAGCTTGAACTTACCTATGAAACCTAGTTTGATGAGTTTAGGATCCATACGACGGCATCAGTACTAGTGTTGTCAGAGACAGAGTTAAGGAGTTTTAAACATCAGCCCTAGTTTTAGCTTGGAAATAGAAGGAGGTTGATCAGGCATGAGGTTTGGGTGTGTGACTGGGCATAGGTTGTACAGTGGGGAAGGAGAAGGTGAAGTTTGATAAGTCAGAGAAATGGAGGTTAAAGGAGTTAGCTGTTGTTGCCGGGTCATTGCAATGGACACCATTTAAAATCATATCATTAGCTGATTGGGATTGTTTGGTGCCCAGGAAAGGTTCACTTGTGACTAAAATCTTCTTGAGTCCCCTGCAGCATCCCCGTAGGAGTCCTTTGCAGTAGGAGCTCTTTGCTAGCCTGATTTGTCTTTTACATACTCCTCTGAGCCCTATGTGAGTTATAACTAGAAGGAAGCATAGTACTTTTAAATCTCCTCCAACTTTTATCCTTAGCATGGGTAAGGCAAGAAGGTCCTTATGAAGCCATCTAGTTTGCTTATCACTAACACGGCGTGTGATAAGAGGTGTGTGTCTATCCTGAAGAACCCCATATTGACTAAGAAGTAGTCAAAGGCTGCCTGAGTGTCTTGGACCACATAGAGGAAGAACCAGTCAATATCGGAGATCAAATAGAAACTTTGCTTGACCAAGACTAGCAAAGTTCTGGAAAGTGTATCGTGGTGGGGGAGAAGAGACCACTGAGAGATCTCAGATACAAAAAGATAGGGAGTGGTCACTTATGTTGTAAGCTAGAGTGCCAGCAGCCACGATTCTGTCAGTGTCGGTCACCATTACTCAGTCAATCAGTGTATCAGAGTTAGAAGCCGGTGTTACTCTAATGGGGTCTGTTATGATTTGATGTAGGTTGTCATCTTGCATAATGTAGAAGAGTGAGTTATGAGCTTTACCCAACCAGTTCAAGTTTAGATCACCCAGGATGAGCACTTTTTTTTTTTGAACTCTGTTTCTTACCCTCACAGGAAACTCTCCAGCATCCTCTGACCTCCGGTCTCTACCTCCCACCTTAGACCCTTCTCCCTTGCTTTATCCTGACAAAGCCCCAGATCTGAACCACCCCCAGGGAGGCTGCCCTATCCATCCAGGGTGCTCTCTCTATAGTAGAGAGTGCTGGGCAGCAAGCAGGGACCTGGAGAGGAGAGCACCCGGTGTTGGGAGTGTGGTCCTGGGCAGAGGTGCATTCACTATCCCAGAGGAGGGATTTTTCACTTGTTTTACTCCCAGGAGTATAGCATGCAATGACACCTGAGCACAGCTACTCTGCTGGCGTCTGCCGACTCCACCCCTTGTGTCAGACAGTGAACCTGCAGCACCCTCGATCTCCATCAGGGGCTGCCAGGACACTGGATATCCTGGATCCCACCCCAGGGAGAGGAGAGCAGTCCTCTGAACACTCCATCCTCTCCCCTCCCCTGCTGACTCCCAGCATCCCGAGTCTGTCTCTGAACCTGGGTCACCAGCATGGCATGAGGCATGGTATCCGCACCTCAACTCTCAGCGCCACAGGGCCAGCATCAGGATGAGTACTCATTTTGTCCGAAAGCAAGGGTAGTATAGTCAAGTAGCTCTTCAAGGCCAGAAGAGACACTTTTGGGTGGGTTGTAAACACAAAAGGTTGATCAGGAAGTTGATGGATCTTGGAGTTGGGGAAAAGATGGTCAGATGGGTGGAAAACTGGCTGAGGGACAGAACCCAGATGGTGGTGGTGAGAGAGAGTTATCTGGCACCAGAGAGGTAACAAGTGGGGTCCCACAGGGCTCTGTGCTGGGGCGGTGTTATTCAATGTCTTCATCAATTACATTGGGGATGGTATTAAAGGCAAACTGTATCTATTCGCAGATGACACCAAGCTCTGTGGGAGAGTGTACACAGCTGAAGGGATATGGGACCTACAGAAAGATCTGGAAAGGTTGTGGAGGTGGTCCAGGATCTGGCAGCTGGCTTCAATGCTAAGAAATGCAAAGTTATGCATATTGGAACCAAGAATCCAAGGACAGAGTATTACCTGGGTGGAGTCCGAGTATCTGCATCAGAGGAGGAGAAGGATCTGGGAGGGATGATCACTAGTGACCTGAAGCACTCCACGCAGTGCAAGAAATCAGCAGCAAAGGCAAACAAGATGCTGGGATGCATAGCTAGGGGATCAGTAGCAGAGAGAGGAGGTTATACTGCTCTTGTACAGCTCTACTGGTAAGGCGGCATCTAGAGTATGGAGTTCAGTACTGGTGCCCACACCTCAGGGACATTAACCTGCTGAAGAAGGTACAGAGGAGGGCTATACAGATGATACCCAGTCAGCAGGGCAAGGCATATGAGGGGAGGTTGAGGGCACTGAACATGTACTTCCTGGAAGACAGGAGATAGAGAGGGACATGATTGGGACAATCAAGTACTTGAAAGGGATAAATATGGTTGATAAGGAGAGTCTTTTAAGCTGAGTGGCAACCATGTCACGAGGGCACAGTCTTAAACTAGAGGTGGGAGGTTTAGGAGGGAGGTCAGGAAGCACTTCTTCACAGAGAGGGTGGTGGATACTTGGAATGCGCTGCCAGAAGAGGTCACCTCATTGAAGACAGAGGGTAGCTTTAAGAAAGGCTGGGATAGGCATAGGGGAAGGTAAGAATCGTGGGTAGGAGAGAGGAGTGGGGAGGGAGGGCAGGGACATTACCTCAAGCTGTGGACCTGCAATATGAGCAGACTTGATAGACCAAATGGCCTTCTTCTGCTGACTTCTTTGTATGTTTGTATATGCAGCTTTTTGTGCCTAACAGGAGGGTAGTATGAAGGATTTACATGAGAAGAGGGCTGGGGTAGATGTGATAGAGAGATTAAGATGCATTTGTAAAAATAGCACCCCTCCCATTAGGAGGCTTCAGTCACACCTAAGAAAATTATAGTTTAGTAGATTGCATAATGAATCTGGTATGGACAGTTTGAGCCAGGTCTCAGATAAAGCATAGAACATCAGGGTGATAGAGAGCCACCCAGGCCTCAAGTTCAGCTAAGTTGCACAGTAAGCTCCTAACAATAATGTCTACTACTCAAACTCTTGACATTGGCCCAGGGTGTGTCAGTGTGTGAGTATTGTGCCAAAGGACCTGAGTTTGTTTCAACAACACCCAACAGTATAAGGGCAAGGAGCAGGTACCACAACTTATGTGGTGGACAAAGGGTGATGGTATAGTTAGTTGGTAGCATAAGCCTTTTTAATATCACATACAGCAAGCAGCAGACAAAGTACCTAGGCAGCAGAAGAGGGTGAGATCATGTGTGCCTGGAGAAGTAGATTAGAGAAAGTAAAATCATATTGTTAATAGGGGATACTGGAGTATGAGAACAAGTGGGTGTGAGAGCCAAGATAAGAGAAGAAGCGTCAGGCTACTGGTCAGGAGAGGCAGGATGTTTGTAGCCATAATTAAATAGCAGAAAATGAAAGGTTACTTGAAAAGTGCGGGGTCAGGAGTAAGATCTAGAGAGACAGGTGTAAAGGGAGTAGGGAAAGCACAAGCAGACAGAGAGGTTACAGGAGCACTGCACGGAAATGTCCCTAGTGGTCAAAATATGTAAGGAGCATATGGCAAAGTTGAGTGTCACATGACCATATGGGGCTATAAAAATAAGTGTTCACCTCAGGAGGGTGGGAGAAGGGAGGGTGGGGTCTACTGAAATGGGTCTCTTGGTGCTTGGGTGTACCTGACAACGTTGGTCCCTTCCAGGCTGTAGGAGGAGGTGGATCAGTGGAGTGGTAGGGCTCCTTTTTGTGGCTGCTCTTGCAGCTTACAGAGGAACCGCCCACATGGTTTCCAGTGGGGAGTTACAGTGGGGTTCCTGCCGAGGAGCCTGGGGACAACAGAGGCTGTGTGCCATAGGCCACTAACAGGGATGGGATTAGAGAGAAGAAGAAAGCAGGCAGGGTTGATTCAGAGCTGGGTGGGGTAGTAAAGTTGAGAAGAGAAGCGGAAGAGGACAGGTAGCGCAGAATAAGAGAAAGGAAAATGAAGCTTTAAATGTAATTTCTAAGCACTTTAAATATAGCTTAGAAAGGGAAAACAAGGCTTTAAAAAGAAACCTAAGTACTTTTAAAATATAGCTGACTTTAAAATTAACATGGCTGTAAAATGAAATTCATAATTGCTTGAAAAGGAAATCCTAAGCACTTTAAAATATAGCTGATTTTAAAATGTTAGCTGTCCAGGTAAAACAAAGTTTACATTGAAATTCCTGATGGCTATTATCTAGAAAAGCACTTTAAAAATTTGCTGACTTTCAGAATATTGATGACCAGACAAAAGCAGTTGGAAAATTATTGGTTTCACTAGTCTAATCTGATTTGCTTCAATTACAATTAATCATACAATTAAATCCACTCAGTTGCTTACTTAAATGAAAAAGCAATAGAACAAAGCAGGTCAGAGAGGAAAAACACGCGGGAAAATGCAAGGCGGGCAAAGGTGGTTACTCAGCGATTCCCTGAGAAACAGGTCATAAGAGTCCAGTTCAATGAGAAGTTGGAGAAAAGGTGCCAGAAATGTGAAATTGTCCGTTGTTACTGAAATGGGTCTCTTGGTGCTTGGGCATACCTGACAGCGTCGGTCCTTGCAGGCTCTAGCAGGGAGGTGGATTGGTGGAGTAGTAGTGCTCCTTTCTTGCGTCTGCTCTTGCAGTTTACAGAGGAACCGCCCACACAGTTTCCAGCAATTCACATGCACATGCACAGTTCCCAGAGACTCCAGCTTCAATTTCTGGAAAAGCTCCAGGTATAAGTACACTGGTTGCTCAGGGCGACCACTTGCAATTCGGACATACAAAATCCAAATCTAAGGCTCTAGATATGAGGGAATGTATCCAAAGAAGATATTAGTAGCTTCAACCACTAAAAAGAGAGAACAAACATAAGTGTTAGTAGCAGGCTCAAATATCCATACCCAATAAATCAAACTAAACAAAATCTCTAAACTTACTTGTTAATAGCAAATAAAATAGATTCTTTTAAGTATAATGCTCTCACGAGCTCCAAGGCAGTATCCAATTTATAGCAGAAACCACTTCCACAAATCCTCTAGCACAGCTTTTTTTCCAGTTTCTGACTTTCTCTCCCTTCGCCTCATACACACCATGCCCCATCCCCAGGACTTACCTCTTTACATTGGCTTTCACTCTGGATTGTCCCCAGGGTGGGGACATTGGGGAGCCCTCCATAACCCCTTGAACTGTGACAAAAGAGTCTGGTGGCAGAGGGATTTTATTTGTTTTATTTATTTAATTATTTCGTTTTTCTTGACCGGTAAGTGCACTAGACAAATTCTGCCTGTTTTCAGGCATGACCGGGAGCAGGAGATACAGATGAATGCCAACTGACTTTGAACCAGGTTAAGCTGTTGGTGGTGTTTTAGTGAATGAGGGAAATTTCCAGGGCACCAGGAAAGTCCCCTACTCTGCTTCCTGTGAGCAGGGGACACATTTTCCTGTGGGACCAAGATGGCGGCCCATGGATCCTGTGGAGGTGGGATGGTCTCTGGAACTGGGGAGCTAGCCTCTTCCTTGGTTCCTTGTCTGCGTGAGGCTTCTTCCATTACGGAGATGATGGATGTGGAAACTGCTTCTCAGAAACTGGCTTTGGATTTGTTTATGCCTGAAATGGATGGCCCTATGGTTCCTATTGAGCAATGACTGTTTACTTTTTGGATAGTGTGGCTTTTCTGCAATCAACAGACCTCTCAGTTGACCCTGCAGCTGAGAGCAGAGTCCTCAGGTTGCCATCAATTTCCTCTCGAGTGCATATTTGCGAGTGCTTCTCGCTGAAGAAGAGCATCGTGAACTTCAAGGAGAAGAACAAGCTACAAAATGTCAGATAAGTGGTTCTCCTCCTGAGTTTATGGTATCCCCAATCTTTGCTACTTCTTTTCTCCTTGTGAGGTGGAATGTGGTGCTGGCATGGCTACTGAGTCTGCTGAGGATTGACAGTGCACTGGCTTCAGCAGCGGGAAGATTCCGTATGTCACCTCGGGAACTGCCTGTCAGCTTGCCGATGTTGCAACTGCTCCAGTTTTGACATATGAAGTGTTGCAAGAAGAGGGTTCTAACCCAAACACTGTTTCCCATCCTGATTTGCCTCGGACTTTTCTTAGTCCCTCTACAACCAAGGTTTTGATTGCTTCTCCCTCACTAGCACGAACTTCCGGGGTTCAGACTTTGAAAAAACATTCTGGTTATGGGACACACTGTAGCAGAGGCCTGCAAGCTGCTGGGTGGGTGAAGTCTGGCCCTGATCAGCCATGGGTGTCACCTGGGCATTTACAGCCTGCTCCGAAGACCCTATGGAGCTTCCCTCCTCCTTGGAAATGACTAATTCTATGGTTTTGTTTTGAATCAGCAAGATCCGATTGTCATCTCTTCTTCTCATGATGCCTCTAGGCAACTACATGACACTGTTATTCTCATTGACCCTATATCGGTTTCATCTGGGCCTGACCGGGTCCCCTGCTTCCCCATCCTTCTATTGGTTCAGCAGGTGTTTCTTCTGAGGATAGCCGATCTTCCTCCCACAGAACATATGCAGGATTGTTTCATACTCCTCCAGAATCTGCTAAATGCCGGATGCTGTATGAATAAAATATAAAGGGGTTTGGAGGTGCATCCAGACAGAGTGTATGTAGGCGACACTTTTGAAGGAGAGCATGGGTTTCTCTGCTCATGATGTTTATGCACTTATTCATACATCGGTGACCCAAACTTTGATGTTAGCTTTAAAACAGATGCAGATTTGGAGCTTTGTTGGGAACGTTATCAAGGAATTCATAATAACCCAGAATGGAAAGCTTTTGCTATTATTCCTTTAACCAAACTTGCTTACAGGACTGTGACCATTTTATTTAAGAATGAAGGTGTTGCAATATCGGATATCTTGTTTTGGTTGCGGTCTAAGTGTTCTGTCCTAGGTCTCCCAGATCCTATAATGGACTCAGAGAATATTTGGACTGGGGGTGGAGGATTCAGGTCAAGCTCCCTAAAACAGAGGCATTATTCAACATCTACCTAGCTGTTTCTACCTGGGGAGAGAATGGGGCTTTATTTTTATGCTGGGCAGCCCAGATCCTGTTTCAGGTGCGGGGCCCATACTCATCTAAGCAATGCCTGTGACAAAATTAAATGCTCACTTTGTGGAGGGATTGGCCATGTGGCTTTTTTTGCCAAACCCCTATGGTTTGTAACCTCTGTGACAACACTACCCACACTTATAGGAACTGTCCCTGGGCTTCCATAATGCAGGAGGAGATGAAGCTACCTTTACCGATGCACCTCAGATGCCGTAAAGGAAGCTTGCCCTGTAAATTTACCATGCTCCAGGCCTCCTTCTCCTCTCCACATGAGGTCATTGTTGAGCCTTTGAGTATACGTTTGGTTGCTATTACCCTAGTCTCTCCTTGCCACAAAGGCAGTTTCCACTGAAGGCATGGCACCAGGGATAGTGGCACCTCCTGTACTGCCCATTCCTGCCAAGAATACAGAGGTGTGCTTTCCCTCTGCTGCTGATCTAGGGCCTTCTGGTCTGAATCCCACCATGCCACCCCTTGCCCTGTAGAATGGGAACTTCAGAAAACCAGGCGACTGTCCCGAGTTCATCCCAAAAACTGGGGAAAGGAAACTGCGGATGGGAGTGAGGTTGATCTCCCCATGTCCAATAGATTTCCACCCTTACTAAATGGAAACAATGGGATGAAATGGACGAAGATTCTGACTCCTCCTCTTTGATTTCCTCTCAGACTGAACTTATGACTGATTCTGAAATTCCTTTAGTAGACACGAAACAAGGGGTAAAAGAAGAAGAAATCTAAACGATCAGGGTCCAAAACTTCTACCTCTACAGTTACTGCTAAGGCATCTACCCCTACCGCCTGACCATGGAGTGGCATCTTTCATTGGGTTCCTTACATGTTAATAGCATTAAGAATCATAAAAATGACTTGCCACTTTTTCTGTTATAGCTAATCATTTGCTTGACATTTGTTTAATTCAAGACACCCGGTTACATACTATTAGGAGACCTACCGGGGTTCAAAAGAGTGGTTTAGGGGGACTTCTTTTTGGTCCTTGGGTGAGGAACCATGCTCAGGGGTGGGATTTTGATTTTAAATCCAGACCTCCGAGTATCTCACCTCACTGACTTGGTTCCTGGATGGGCATGCATCCTTGATGCTAGACTGGGAACACATGAATTCCGTGTTATAAATGTTTACAATTTTCAGGTGAAGTTTCAATGGGTTGCCCTTTTACAGAAGGTCTTGCCTTTTTGTACACTACTAGATCAATTCTCTTGGGAGGATTTTAATTGCATATTATACAATGGCAAGTAAAATTCTAGAAACCTGATTGGCTAATAACCCCAAGACACAGTGATGTTATTAGGCAATAACATCACTGTATCTAGGTCAGGTACAAAGATGACCGCAGTACCTAAAAGCATATCCCTTCCTGCTTTATCCCAAGGCAGACATGTCTCACCTGAACATTCACAAGTCTCCCTCTTCTCCTGCCTTCTAGCAGGTCACAGTCAAATCTGCAGCCTTTCACCAAATGTGATTTTTTCTTGAAGCCAAACTAGGCAAAACTACAACTTCTACTTAAAACACCACTGTCTCAGAGTTTGTAAATCTGCAGCTCATACCTGAAACTCCCACCCATGCAGCAGGCCCTTCACATGACAGAGTTTTCGGATGCTCACACTTGGCCCCCGTTCCCCAGACACACATGTTCAACTTTAAAAAAAAAAAAAAAAAGGCATCTCAACTAAATAAAGCGACTACTACAAGAAAGAGCGACAAAAATGGCTCATCCTGCTTTGTCACTGAAATCCTGTCAGCATCGGCACTGTAGAGTCGCGACTATCCAACTGAAGCTGTCCACTGCTTTGAGTCAAAGAAAAAAAGCCTGAATTTAAAATAAAACAAGTACCCTTCAAAGCACTGTCTACTACAAGTGTAGGCAAAGATGAGACTGGCAGAAACAAGACAAAGCGTGACTCTGCCAACAAAATCATTCTAGCAGGAGCTCCACCGTGTGGTGGGAAAATATTCCAGACTTTTTTTTAAAAGATACACCTAAACACTCAAAAATCAAAGACAATATGCATATAATAAGATTATATGCAATATAAAAATGTTTTCTTTGTTCTTTTTAAATTAACATATGGTATTGCTATAATAGCAATAAGGCACTCAGGAATGTGTGTTATTAGTATAAACGTCACTCCTGAGGGGTTGGAAGCACCCCAGGAGTGACATTATTACACAATAACACACACCCTGTCGTGCCTTATTGCTTAATTATCTTGTCTGACAAAACAGGGAAAACGAAAAATTATATTCTAATTCTAATTTCTTACAAAAAATGTGTACCCAGGCTAAACTTAAGGATTGTGCATATGTCTCATTTAGATTACAGGAGCACACTTTTTTGAGACCATTTATCCACACGTATTGATTTCTGGTTTGCCTCCCACTGGGTCACTGTGAGCCATTTTTCAGTTTCCCAATAGAGACCTCAGATCATAGAATGATTAAAATGACCGTGGGTACTCATGTAAACAAACCAGGCCCGAATCCAGTCTGGAGGATGAATACTATTCTTTTATCAAATATGGACACCTGGGATCTCATTTTAAAGAGCTGGAGGCCAGGGTATCTGTCTTTGATTTATATGACAATTCCCTTTATGGTGGCAAGACTCAAAATGAGATGTTAAAAGTTTATGTAACTCATTATCGAAAAAGGCTGTCACTTCTAAGTATTTAACTTACCTAACATTAAGGGACAGGCTCCAGATGTTACTTTATTGGCTGTGGAAACTGAAGAAGACCTCACAGAGGACATTGCCTGATTAAAACTGAGATGTGTAATTTTCAGTATGATAGGGACATTCTCTCTTTTAGAACAAAAATATGCTACCAAGGAAAGCACAAGGAGTTAATCCATATGATTATTGTTCTCAAAGAGTAGATTCCAAGTATATTCAAGTTCAAGTTTATTGCAGGAAAGACTCCTTGAGCAAGCTCATTCACAAGGAGGTCCTGAGGCACATACATACAGTTCGCAATTACATAGACAGGAGATATAAAATGTAGAACAACAAAGAAAAATATATAATACAAGAGGCATACACAATAGAAGTCCTTACACTATATATGCAGTACATTCCTGCTTTAACCTTGCCCTAAATTATGCAACACATTTCAGCTTAATAAGTAGAGGGTCAGTTGGTACCAAGGAAGTTGACTTGGCATTGGGAGCCTAGTAGCACCTACATATGTCTTTTAATTTAGAAATAGCTAGTGTTTTGTAGGAGTTAATTGATACAATGCTGGTTAGCTTCAGCATGGCTTGTAGTTGGTTCCAAATGTTTGGGAGGGCAATGAGGCAGCTCTTTGGCCAGCTGTGGTACGTGTCCTGGGAACATCTAGTAGGATAAGGCGGATTTCTTAGGAGTAGGTGCTATGCAGATGTGTATGAGAGACGTTAAATAGACAGGCAGTTTGTGGAGGGTAATTTGAGGGTCCAAATGCCAGCATGCAGGAGGTGTCTGGTGGCAAGAGAGTTCCACCAACTGCTGCATAAAGATCACAGTGGTGGGTCCTGTATGCAGAGTTAGTAATGAAGCGAAGAGCACGGTGATAGAGTACGTCCAGTTTAGATACGCTCACGGTTGGGGAGGAGATAAAGATAATGTCTCCGTAGTCAAGCAAGGAAGGAATGTTGCTTGGACAAGTCTTTTGTGGTCATGAGAGAAAAGAGGGTTCTATTTCTAAAGAAGAAACCCAAGTGTGCTTTAAGCCTCTTTGATAGATCCTCAATGTAGTCATTGAAGGAAAGCTTGTTGTCTATCCACATACCTAGATATTTAAATTTAGGTACGACTTCCAAGGGTTCACCTAGGGAGGTAACTATGAAGTTTTTAGGTGGGTAGGTAGGGCACCAGACAAGGCAAGTCTCGAGAAAATCATTGTCTTGGTTTTTTGGCATTTGAGAGAAGCTTGGCATTGATAAGGTTGCTTTCTAACTGGATAAAGTTAGCTTGGAGTGCTTCCTGACTTCAGTTAAGGGACGTGCTTGATGCGTACAAAACCGTGATCATCCGCAAAGAAATGTATGCTAGAGTTCTTTATGTGGAGTCAAGGTTGTTAATATACAGGAAAAAGGATTGGTCCTAGGATGGAACCTTGAGGGACTCCTCTGGCAATTGGAAGGGGGCAGATAGTAGGCCATCAGCTTGACTTTTGTATCCTTCCTGCTAGATAACTGTTAAACCACTGTAAGGTAAGTGGAGTGGCACCTATGTAGGCAAGACAGGTGAGTAGGAGGTGATGGTCTTCAGTGTCAAGGCCTTACTGAAGTCTAGAAAGACTGCACCAGTAACCTTCTTGGTGTCCATAGCATGGATCCAGTTATTAGAGACTTAGCCAAGGCTGAGATGGTACTGTGCTTTGACCTGAAGCCAGATTGGGCCAGGTTTAGGAGTGAGTGTGATTCGAGGTGATTTTTAGTTGGTTGTATATAAGTTTTCCAGCACTTTGGAAGAACGGGCAAGATAGAGATAGAACGGTAGTTGTTTAAGTCACAAGGATCTCCTGATTTGAAGAGAGGAAGAATATGGGCAGATTTCTAGCAGGATGGAACAGTGGCAGTGGTAATAGAGAGGTTGAAGATGTGAAGAATGGGGCTGTGAGCTTGGCATAGCCTAACCGCAAGAAAAATGATTCAAGGCTATCATCTCCTGCACTTTCTTGGTGTCAAGGCTAAGAATTATGTCTCTGACTTCTTTGTAGCCAAACAGGCACAACTGGAAGGGATGAGGTGGAGTAGCATGTGTAGTATCTGGGCTAGTGTTGCTATTCACTCAGCTAGCATATGGGAGGAGTCAAATGCCAACCTGGCAGTGGCAAAGTGAAGGTTAAGTTCTTCAAATGATTTGCAGTTTATTTTCAACCATCCCGTCCTGGCCAGAATCATGGTGGGAAGGAGGAAGCAGCAGGATGACCTTCAATGGATCTCAGTGTCTTCCAGATTTTTGGGGAGTTCCTTTGGCCTGCTCCAGAGTGGAGATGTAGAAGTTTGCTTTAGTAGCAGTACACTTTTACACAGTCATTTCTGGCAGTTCTAAATGCCTGCCAGTCTGCGGGTCCTTTGTGTGCCTGGCCCTAGCCCATAGCTTGTCTCTATTGGTAAGTGCAGATTTGAGCTCTTGGGTGAACCACGGATGCGAGATTTTCGCAACCCTCATTTTAATAAGAGGAGCATGCTTGTTAATTAGAATTGGTGAGGTTGTCATTTAGGATAGAGATGGCGGCATCAGCAGATTTGGCAAGATATAGGTCTTGCCACCTGATTGTAGCTAGATCAATTAGGAAGTTTACTAAGTTGAATTTACAGAACGAGCATTATATGGTGACCTTAAGGACAGAAACTGGTCAGATTGTAGATTCTGCTGTGACATAGAACAGGTGGTTCATCGGTTTATAGAATCCTCTTTGTGATAACTCTCCCTTTAGCTGGGATAGAGGATTTCCTTAGCATATTGTAGATACCAGCTCTTTGGAAGCAGCTAAATCTCAACTGACCTCTCCCATCTCACAAAAAGAGGTTGAGGAGGTTATTGGTGGTCTATCATCTGGATCTTCCCTGGCCTAGATGGACTACCTGGGAATTTTATAAAAGCTGTAGGCCTTTATGCCCCTATTTGGTAACTGTGTATAATGATATCTTATCAGGTTTGGTTCCTTTTCCCACGGCTTTGGCAGACAGTATCTTGATTTTTCTTTATAAAAAAGATGACAAATCGGATCTTGGAAAATGGAGGCCTATTAGCTTGCTGAATGTAGATTGGAAAATCCTGTGTAAAATATTGTGCAAGCGTTTATTTTGGGTAGCTCAAGATATCATTTCATCCGGACACATTGTGCCATCCCTCATCAGAGAATGGGAGACATTACCAAACTTCTGAGGGAAACTTTGATGAAACAAGGGTCAGGGTATTTGATTTCTGGACCAAGCTGAAAGCTTTTGATGAGGTCCCACATGCTTTCTTGTTTCAGATATTGCTACATTTTGGTATCCCTGTTCAGTTCATAGATTGGCTTTGAATTATTTATAGATATGCCTCCTCAAGGCCCTTGGTAAATGGGAGGCTGGGCAAGTCTGTTCTGATCCAGCGAGGTGTCAGGCAAGGTTGTCCCGATTCTGCTTTTTATGTTTTTCTTTGGACCCTTTGTTGCGTAAGACTAAATTTAGTACCAGGGAGCTCACCATTTAGGGGCTTAGGGATGGACATTTCCAATCGCTTTGCCTATGCAGATGACTCTAATATATTAGTAAAAGATCAGGAATCTGGTGAACAGGCCATGAGGGTGGTAGATTATTTTTCTAGTATATCTGGATCACGGATTAATAAAATTAAAAGTAAAGTGGTAGGCTCCATCTTTTAGATGCTGTTCTCACTATAGGGGGCATTGCTATAACCCTGCTACCTATTAAAATTTTGGGTTATTGGTTTAGGGCTCCCGATCGGCATATTTTAATTGGGAAATGTGTTAACTCAAGCAGAGGAGAAGGTTACAAGATGGAAAGGCTTCCGTGACAAAGAAATAGAGGGTATATACGCTTAAAACTTCTGTTTTGCCTTTATTTTTGAATATAAGTTATGTGTATCCACTACCAAACAGATTAGAAGTTAAAATGTATAGTGTGGCATTTCAGTTATTGTAAGCAGCCGGCTAAACCCCATTAAAAGAAATTGCACTTATTTATTTATTTATTTAAGAGTTTTACCAGGAAAGCATACTGAGCAGAGTACCGGCCGATTCCAGATGCGCTTTGGGGGTTACAAATGGTAAGGAGTACAGAAGCAACATAAATACAAGTGTGGTACAAGACAGTTGGTGAGAGCAGTCATACTTACAATACACAGGTATAATTTCAGCAAACAATGGAACAGTAAAAAAAAAAATATCCTAGTACTAAAAGGTATACCCAGACTGATGATTAAGGCTGGAAGTTAGGTAGTGAGGGTGCTAGGGGAAGAGCAGGAAAACAGGAGCAGGATGTAGTGAAGTGAGTATTAAGAAGGGCATTCTGGTGTGGAGTGCTGGTGGCATGTCTAATGTCTGCGGTCAGGAGTTCCATAATTTGGGCAACCTGAAGCTGAAAGCGGCTTGGCCAGACCGGTGGATCTGTGCGGATTAGAAGGAGCCAAGAGTCGACGCTCCTGAGAGCATAAGCTGGTGGGTGGGGGAGGGCTGTTAGGAGGACATCAGGTAGAAGGGGAGAACTGTGTCCAGAATTTGGCTGCAGTTCTAGCACAGTGTAGTAGTCACTGGTTATGGAGAGAGGGAGATCCACTGACTGGTAGAGGACACAGTGATGAGTGTTAGGAGGCCGGTCCAAGGCGAACCTGCAGAAGGACTACATGTGATGGTGGGTTGAATATGGTTAAACCAGTGATTTTTCTTTTACTACCTTTCTTTATGCAAAATGTTGTTCCCATTTTAATGAGGAGTCATATCATATGCCTTGGGTGCCCTTGTTGAAAATGAGATGCTTTTATTTCTGGCAGAAATGGGACACCCAACGGTGGGGATATTTCAGGTATACCACAGGGTTTTTCTCTTACTTATTGGAAGTATGTAAAAATTGAAGAATTGGAATATCTCGAACTTTGACCTTTACATACTACTAGGAAAATGGAATACCATAAATTGTTACAACAGATTTGTTTTAAGGAACCTTGTCTGGTTTTACCAGCCATGGTAGTACTTGCTGTCCTCCTCAAGTGACGGAAACCAGACTTCCTCCTAAAGTATGGGACACTGTATGGCTCTGCTGCCATTCTCGGCTTAATATCATAGGCAATCATTTTCATAAATGCATTCAAGACAGATCATATTTAAGGAGGGTTGTGGTTTAGAGGTGGAAACGATGCTACATCTTTTTTTAAATGCTCTTATATTATTGATTTATGGTCTTGTTGGCCTGTTCCTGGAATATCCCTCATTTAAGGCCATGGATTATAATACTTTGGTGTTTGGACAATATGACTGTAATCTTTGGAGATGTTTCCATTCTGGTACAACTCATGTAATTATGGCATTGATTAAATGGGTCATTTGGCAAACCAGATGTCAGTATGTGTTACAACAAAAACAGCTATCCTCGTTGGTTTGCAAAATAAAATAGAACAAGAAATTTCAAGAGTTTATCTTAAGGAAAGACGTAGTTTTCCTAGATCTTTATTATGTGACAGGTGGAGAGGATGGAATAACCTCCCTTTTTACAAGCTTTGCCGGACCAGTAGTGCCCTTGTGGTATCAAATGAACTGGTGGAATCCTTCCATCTTCCATTGGAGGAGGGTCTTGAATAGGATGGCTGTTTTGTTCTGTGCCAGGAAGTTTTGTGTACAGTGTTTGTTTTGAGATTGGGGTGTGGGTGTAGGTGTTTTGATTTTCTGGTTTAGTAGGGGCCTGGTGAATTTTGTTTTATATCTTTGCATGGTTTTAATTACATGAGTTGGTTTTTCTGTTTTGTTTCTCTGTATTTTCCCTTTTTTGTTTTTGAAGCTTTCTCCAATAAAATCCCCTACTCTCTTGCAGGGGGATTTGCTGCTGTGTGAGCAGGATACTGTCAGTCTCAGACTGGTGACTGAGGAGAATGGTTGACAGTTATGGTTGGAGCCACAGCCTGAGGCTCCGCTTGTGAATTTGGAAGAGCCTTGCGCAGCTTGGGGTAGCTATGGGTGAAGCCAGAATGGAGAATACGGATATTTCTGCATGTAAATTTATTACTTCTAGTGCCTCTGCACAAGTACAACTACCTGATAATTTGGAGCCTGTGGTGGAGCTTTCTGAAGAGTTCAGGGTGCAAGGCACCGACTGGGAGCATATAGCTGCTTCAGCTCCTCCAGAATCTGCTGATGGGTTTTCCTGCCACCTAGAGCTTCAACCTCTGTCAAACCTGTGGGTTGCCTCAGCTATCTCAGGCTAATGTCAGTGCTACCACTGCAGAAAGAATGTGAAGTCTTTTCGGCTTCCCAGCACAGATGCTGCCTTTGAGTCTGAGAGTTGGTTGAGGGATGATTCTTCGCTAAATTCCAGATGTCTACAAACAGAGGATGGAAGATGGGTGCCTGATCCAGCTCTGGACATTTTTTCACAAGGTGAGCCTTTAGAAGCTGTATTTCTGGACAGCCACCTGTGGGACCTGAGCGTTTGTTACATAAAAAATTTCCGTCTAATGGCAATTTAAACAATGTCATTTTACTAGGTGACTTTAATTTACCAGGAATAAATTGAATACATTGCAAGTAAATACAGCCATAGAAGAACAATATCTGAAATAATTAATCTAGCTGCCTTAGAACAGTATGTCACATCTAATGTCAGAGGGAATCACATCTTGGACCTAGTTTTCAGTAATTTAAATGACAAGATACAGGATTGTATAGTTTTGCCACCATTAGGTACTAGTGACCACTTAATAGTTAAGTTTAAGTATACACAGCAGATAAGTGTTAGTTCTAGCAAAACATCCATATGTAGGTAAGATAGAGCAAATTTTGGGGGCATGAAAACGGATTTGCTAAATGGAACTGGAAGAACAAATTTAAGGATGTCTCACTTTCAGTAATGTGGGATAAATTACAAAATAAACTGCAGGGCCTAGTTAAGTCGCATGTTCCATCCTCAAATAAATACTATGCAGTAAAGAAATCTCTCCTGTATGGATGACAGCAAAATTAAAAAGGAAATAAAGAAAAATAGAATGCTTAGAACAGCTAAATTAAGTGGGATGAGGGTAGTTGGGCAAAAATATAAAGAATGTCTAAGGGTCACTAAAAACACATCGAACAAGCAAAGAAGAATTATGAATATAGACTGGCTACCAGGGTAAAGGATAATTATAAATCCTTTTATTCCTACATTAACAATAGAAGGGTAATATAAAGAACATTGGCCCCTTAAGGAAGCAAGATGGAACTGTTATAATGGATAACCAGGAGATGGCAGAACACTATAATAACTACTTTGCTTCAGTTTTTAATCATTGTACAATTACTACACCCCATATTACTATGGCAACTAGGAAGCCAATTATTACCCTTATGGTATGTGATGTACAAAAAGACTAAAGTCACTGAACCAGAACAAAGCCCAAGGTCCCGATAAATTGCATCCCAGGGTATTAAAGGAATTGGCAGATCAACTGGCAGGTCCTATCACTTGTCTGTTTCAACAATCCATAAGAGAGGGAGATGTACCAGAAGCATGGAAACAGGCAGAGGTTGTCCTTATTCATAAAAGGATCCACACAGAATGTGGAAAATTACAGGCCAATTAGCCTGACCTCGGTCTTGGGTAAAGTACTGGAGGGCATTATTAAAGATTACATTATGGACTTTCAACAGCAAACTGAAAAACAGATAATATACAACATGGCTTCTGTAAAGGGCAGATCATGTCAGACAAATCTCCTTGAATTTTATGGTAAAGTAAACAAGGCCATGGACGATGGGAAATCTGTGGATGTGGTTTTCCTGGACTTCACAAAGGCCTTTGATAAAGTGCCGATGACAAACTGATTGATGCACTTAGTAATATGGGGACATTCTGATATTATTCACTGGATTAGGTCATGGCTTATCGGAAGACAGCAGAGGGTTTGTGTAAAGGGAGAATATTCTGAATGGATAGATGTGACTAGTGGTGTCCCACAGCGCTCCATGTTGGGGCCATGTCTGTTTAGCATTTATATTGGGTCTACGATTCTGCACCGGAGGTATGGCTATCAAAATTTGCCGATGATACCAGAGTGGGTAAGGTGATAAATGGTATAGAAGATGCTAATATTCTCCAGACCACCCTAAACAGCTTGGAAGAGTGGGCACAAAAGCAAGGGTCAACTTTTAATGTAATGAAATACAGTTATGCATATTGATAAAATAACATGCATTATCAGTACAGGTTGGAAAATTAATTATTAAAGGTCGTCACCAAGAAAGTGACCTGGGAGTTAAAATATGTAATAACCTAAGCTTCAGGCCACATTACAATCAAATAATAAACATAGACTTTGATGGCAGCTAAGGCCCGCTAGGCCCATCTAGTCTGCCCATTTCCTAACTGCAAGATAGGCCGCAGATCCTACTTAACCAACAGCCTACTTTTCCTACCCACGCAAGAATTGCCTTTATGTCTGTCCCATGCATTCTTGAATTCTCCCACAGTTTTAGACCCCACAACCTCCTCAGGAAGGCTGTTCCATGCATCTACTACCCTCTCTGTGAAATAATACTCCTCACATTGCCCTGAACCCCTCCTTCTATCTTTTAAATTGTGTCCCCTGGTTCTTGCAAGTCTCTTTTTCTGAAAATGCTACCCTCTTGGACTTTGTTGATTCCAATGAGGTACTTAAAGTTTCTATCATGTCCCCCTCTCCCTTCTTTCCTCAAGGGTATACATATTAAGCTCTTTTAGTCTCTCCTCATACAGCTTCTCTGCAGACCCTGCACCATTTTAGTTGCCCTCCTCTGGACTGCCTCTATTCTGTCTATGTCCTTGCAGAGATGGGGTCTCCAGAACTGGACACAGTACTCCAGATGGGGTCTCACCAACTGTCTGTACAGAGGGATAACAACTTCCTGGTTTCTGCTACTGATGCCTCTCCCTATATATCCCAGTATACCCCCAGCCCTCCCTACTGCCTTCTCACATTGCTTGCTAACCTTAAGGTCATCTGATATGATTACCCCAGGTCCCTTTCCTTTTTGTTGTTGTTACTACCTCCCCACCCATTGTGTATTCTTCCCTGGGTTCTTGTTTCCCAGGTGCATTATTTTGCACTTCTTTGCATTGAATCCTAGCTGCCATACTTCTCACCATTCCTCCAACCTTGCCAAGTCCCTTTTCATCCTTTCCACACCTCCTTGTGTATCAACCTGACTGCAGATTTTGTGTCATCTGCAAAAGGCATACTTTCCTTCCAGTCCTCTACAATGTCACTGATGAAGACATTAAAAGGACTGGATCCAATACTGAACCCTGCAGTACCCCACTAGTAACCCCTTTCTTCAGAATGGACCCATTTACAATTATCTTCTGTGTCCTGTTGTCCAGCCAATGTTTTACCCAGGCTACCACCCTGGGTCCCACACAAAGGCTGGTTAATTTGACTATTAATCTTCTGTGTGGGACTGTGTCAAATGCCTTGTTAAAGTCTAGGTAGGCCATGTCCACAGCCCTCCCTGGTCTACTACTTTGGTCACCCAGTCAAAGAAATCTATTAGATTTGTCTGACATGACCTTCCCGCTGTGAACCCATGCTGCCTTGGGTTCTGTGCTCCACTGACCTCTAGGTACTGACTATTCTTTCCTTCACAAGTGACTTCATCACTTTCCCTACCACAGAGGTCAGACTGACAGGTCTGTAGTTTCCTGCTTCTGTCTTGGACCCACTTTTGTGAAGTGGAATCACATCCGCCTTCCTCCAGTCCTCGGTACCACACCATCCTCCCATGATTTATTAAAAGAGTAGCCGTGGTTTCACTAGTTCCTCCCTTAATTCTTTTAGAATTCTGGCATGAATTCCATCAGGACCATTGCTTTGTCCACCTTCAGTTTTAGGAGTTCTTGCAGAACCCTTTCTTCTGTGAAAGGACTGGGATCGACCCCCTATCAAGAGTGCTTCTGTTAATTGGATTAGGCACTTCTCCTCCTCTTTTGTGAATACTGAGCAGAAATGTTCGTTCAGTATCTGCTTTTTCACTGTCCCCTCTGCCCACCCACTGTTCATTCTATTCAGCCTCACTATCCCTCCCTTTGTCTTTCTATGCTCGCTGATGTACCTATAAAGGTTTTATCCCCTTCTTAACTGAGTTGGCTATCTTTCTCAGTTTGGGCCTTTGCTATTCTGACTTCCCTCCTGCTTCCTTCCTCTAGGCTAGCAACATACAATATTGCATAAAAACACATAAAGAGCAATAATAAGGAAGTTCTCTTACCGCTACACATCTTTGGTGCGCCTCATATGAAATACTGTGCCCAGTTTTGGGCACCAGGCAGGGGCGATATAAGATCTTTGGAGAGGGTACAAAGGAGAGCCACAAAGAGGACAGCTGGGGTCCAGGGCGGAATATGAACAGAGACTGACAGCTTTGGGCCTGTATACCTTGGAATATCGAAGAATGCGTGGTGACCTATGTTTTAATATAGGGCACTAAATGATCTCACACTTTGGGAACAGCTAAATTTGGTATTAAGGGATCAACCCTATGGCACTAGAGCTCATCCATTGCAGATTAAATTAGATAGGTTTAAAACCCTCAGAAGAAAATATTGGTTAACAGTGAGAGTGGTTAAGATCTGGAATGGGCTTCAATTGAAATAATAGTTTGTAGAACAATGGAATCCTTTAAGAAGCTAATCGATCAATATATGATCAAAAATAATATTCTAGGATATACATAAATCAATGGCGAGTATATGGACTATAGCCTTTATAAACTCTGGAAACCTATGAAACCTATGAAAACATTACTAGGGTTTTGCCTGCTGTTGCTACTGGAGATGCTGCCGGAGGACCTGAAGTGCTGTTAATTGATACCACACAATCTGATGGTACTCCTCACTCTCCTAGGCAGGAGAAGAGATGAACTGGCCCAACCTTTTAGACTTATTTAAGAACAATAAAGTGGACCAGGCGCTTGGAGAAATGCAGTCCACTTCATGCTACAGGGTGGGCTACAGGACCATCCTGATAGACAATATGTTGCTAAGAAACTTTTGAAAGACTCGTGGGTTTTGCTTGCCTCTGATATATACGCATTGATTAATATCAGAGGCGAGGACACTTTTGATGTTAGCTTTAAAGCTTTAACTGGACTTGATACTTTCTGGAGAAAATATGAATCTTTGAAGCATTTACTATTGTGGGTTCCTTTTTGGTTATTCCCTTACTAAACCCCTTTATAAAACTGTGAATGTTATGTTTAGGAATGAGGGGTCAATGTTGGGGTTATTTATTTCTGGTTAGAGAAGACATGCAAACTATTGGGTCCACCTGCTGCGATAATTGACTCTGAGGGCATTTGGACGGGGAATTGGTGGTTCAAAGTTAAATTACTGATGGTGGGGATGAAATTCAGCATATTCCTAGCAGTTTCTTTCTGAGGAAGGACAGGGAGTAGTTTTCTATCCAGGGCAACCTAAGGCGTGTTACAAGTGTGGTAGCAGTAGACATTTGAGTAGCACTTGTGACAGGGTTATCTTTGCTCTCTGTGAGGACTATGATCATAATAGTGCTGTTTGTAGAAATGTGTATAAATAATTTATTTGAGGAACATGGCCATGCTTACCATCAGTGTCCCTGGGCTGGACAAAACAGGGAGGGAGGCCTTAACAAGGATGACTTGGTGACTGAGGCACAAGAAAGGTGTAGGCCTGCCAGGCCAGAACCTCCCAGTCAGCCCTCACTCCCCACATCCCCAAATGGAGGTATGAAGGGACATACAGCAGGAAAGGGGACTCTACTTCTGAGACCTGTGAGAGTAGAAATCAGGAACCCCTAGTACATCAGGAGATGGCAGCGGGTTAAATATGGTTCCCCCGCTGGTATCGGGGTTGTTCCAAAAGAGTTACTAGATCCTCTAGCAAAGTTACTGTTTCTGTAGCCCCTCTGCCTACAAAAACTCTTTTGAAGTTTTGCAGGAAGTCGATGGAGGCTTGGATTCTGATGCTTCTTTTCGGTGCTATATCTGAAATGGAGTGTGAGAAAGATCTGGCTGGCTTAAGAAAACAAAGAAAATGGAAAGAAAAGGAAAAAGATAAAGAGATTGTTTAAGTTTTTGCTTTCTTGCATACTCTACAACTGGTATCTTTAAAATTGGTCTCTTGCAGCACTTGTAGTATTAAGAATGCTAAAAGAAGACTGGCATGGTTAGGTATTTAAAAACATTACAGTTTGATATCATTTTTGCAAGATACCAGGTTTAATTCTGTCCTTGATATTACACAGTCCAAATGTTCATGGCCTTGGGGTCCCTCTTTTGGTCATTTGGGAGGATGTGGCTGATGGTCTGAGAATTCTCTTCCAACATCCTGAAGTACGGGTACATCGTTTTGTGGACTTGGTACCAGGCAGAGCCATGATACTTGTCTGTACCTTTAATGTGTTTTTTTCATAAGGCTCATAAATACATATGCACCTCAAAGTAAAAGCTCCAGAATTGATCTGTGTCTCACAGTGAGTTTACGGACCTTAACATTCTACACTGCACCCTTAGCATGGGAAATATCCCACCCACATTCCCTTCAGTTCCAAGGTGGTGGAAGTTAAATTCTCTTTATAGCTCCAAGTTGGGATTAAAACACAGGTAGAAAGATGCTTCCTGTTTCAGAAATCAGTTACAGATCTTTATAAGGATTGGGGTAGTTGGTGGATAGATACTAAATCTGAAATCAAGACCCTTTTTGAAATTAGTAAAATGTAAATGCAATACTGATTACATCTAGTATTTAGAACATAGAGATCAGTTATATAAACTAATGTCCCTACCCAATGCTTGTGACAGCAGAATCAAGTCTCGGATTATATTATTAAAGAGAAAATGAGGTCATACCATTTTGCCAGAGCTGTATCACTACATGCAGAATTCAAATTTGGGACAATTGCCCAACCTTTCTCTGATCCCTTTGAAGCTTGCAAATTCAAAACTGGGCATAAAGTGATGGAGGGTTTATTTGATGCTGCTGGTCTTTAAACACACAGAGGTTGAGCTTTTAGGTATTTTAAAGGATTCTCTGGACCAAACATTGGGGACAGTTTTATTCCTGGGTTTACATGGGATCAGGTAGTGACCTGCCATACCCTGTGCTCTCAGATCAAACCTTTCATGACATTGAATGCCCTATTACCCTTTTGGAAGTTCAGGACTCCATTTCCAGATTAAGAGATGGTATATCATCTGCGGAGGATGGCCTGACAAATACATTTTAAAACATTTAAGGATGTTCTTGGTGGGATTCTGGTGGACACATATATGGAAAAGTTGACTACCGGTGGACACGATAAGGAAATGTTGACTACTGGACAGTCCCTGTGGGTTTCACTAATGCCATCATGATTTATTTATTTAGGGAGATAGGAAATACCTTATGAATTGAGACTGATCAGCCTCCTAAACACTGATTATAAAATGTTATCATATGTTTTATGTAAAGGATGCAGAATGCAGCTAAGAAGCTTATACATCTGGTACAGACTTGTTCTGTTCCTAGGAGGAATGTACAGCTAAATTTAAGATTATTGAGGGATGTTTTGAATATGAGAAATGGGGTAAGAGAGGTTTTGTGATGGCAATTGATCAGGCTAAGTCTTTCGATAATGTCTCTCATGTTTTTCTATTCAAGTCCTTTCTAACTATAGGATTCCTAGTATGTTACAAAACTGGATTCAACTTTTTATATGGCCAGGCAATTACTGTTCCTTCTGTCAACAATTCCTTAGCGGATCCTGTGTTGTTAAGAAGGGGAGGAGTCAGACAGGGATGTCCACTCAGCCCCTTGTTATATATTTTTGTCTTGATCCTCTTTAAGAGTATTTTAGAAGACACTGTCATTGTGGGATTAACACCTGATGGGGCAATATCTGCACAGAAACTCTTTGCTTATGTGGATGATGTTTGTCTCTTGGTCTCAGATGTTCAGTCTGGACTTAAGGCCTTGAAGCATTTTGAGGATTTCACTCAAATTTCAGAGGCAGGTTTAAATTATGATAAGAGCAAGGCATTACAAATTGGAGGAGGGGAAAAAGTTGGGAATACGGGTGGTGGAGCAACACCTTAAAATATTGGGGTTTTGAGGGAGAAGGGATGTGGTGTTTCTAAATTGGGGTGATAAGTTTTGGTTAGGGGAACAAAAGGTGTTAAGATGGAAATCCTGGGCATTTGGAAGATTGAAGAGGGTTCAAATTGTGAAGAAGTTTTACTTCCATTATTTTATATATAGCCCATATTTTTCCTAATCCCTTGCTTTGGAAACAAGACTTTTAGTGTTTTTTTTTCAAATGATCTGGGGAAGCAGGTTAAATCCTGTGAAAAGGGGTTTTACATACCTTCTGGTTAAACAGGGAGGTTTGGGGATGGCAAACTCCGCAGTGTCTTTTCATTCTTTTTATATTTTCTTCTTTAAGTCAGCATAAGGGTCACTTAACCTTTGGGATCCGTGGTTTAGGTTCTTTTCAGGTTTGTAGGACAATTGGACAAGAGAGGTTCCTAAATTGAGGGGGACTGTCAGCTCCAGGTTTTGCATTAACCAATATCAAGAAATTGAGATTGTGGGGTTTCAGTAAAACTGCTTATTTTAATATTCAAAGGAAAGCTTTGTATTGTAAAATTATGGATAAAGTCCTTTCCTCATAGTAGATGTTCTTAAATGTCTTCCCACTAAGTTGGAGTCTGCTTTAAAACTTTTATGGGATAAAAATTGCACAGTATATGTGAGATATACAGTGGTTGAGCTGTCATGATAGATTGGTGGTAAAAGGCAATTGGAAGCATAAGCCTTTAACTGATAGAATGTGTCTGAGACCAGAATGTGGAGAAGAGGAAACATTGGAACATTTTATATTCTTTAGAAATTCTGGGTAGATTTGTCGATTAGATGGAACTGGGACCCTATTAGGCATGTTCAGTATGAGTGTCTGGTTTTAGGGAATACTGGTTTCTATAGGAGATATCATCTGAGCTCATTAAATGTTATTTTCACCTGTATTAAATATCATCTGTGGCAGGCTCAGTGTAAATTTTCTTCATAGCACATAACTACTCCAATGTCTGTACTGTTAGCAAGTGCTGAAGCCTCTTTGAATCAACTTAGACAGAAGGAAAATGTGCAATCTGACAGAGGAAAGTTTGCTGATTTATGGAGACGTGTTCTGGTTGGGGTAATTTATTGTGTTATTAGGGGTATGACATAGGGTTTTATTTTTGTTGTTCAAATGTGTAAAATTAATTTTTTCTTTTTTCTAAGTTTTTTGAAGATTTTTTTTTGTGGATGGATATCCGATTATTTTCATTGTTATACTGAGTTTGCTTTTGTGATTTTCAACTAATGTTATGTCATTTTCTGCAAATAAAAATTCCCTACTCTTTTTGAGAAATGCCATGCGATCTTTAACATCCACCTGAACGTCTCATATGAGAGGTGGCACCAGGAGTGCAACACCCCACCTCATGCTGCACTGCAGTGTCGGGATATTAACCCAAGTGCCTGGTGTAGGATAGAACCCTCAGCCTTCTGCTCTCCTGGCCTCAGAGGTGAGTGTACTACTTGCTGAGCCACTGACACTGACTTGGTTCACTGCATGGAGTTTTGATGAGGACGGGCAGCATTCTGCAGCTGGAGTCCCTGTTTTCCCTGTTGTTGGGAGGTGTGGCTGCAATGATGTAAGGCAAATTGCAAATATCTGGCACATCTCCCACAACATTCAAGCCTCGGCTGCAATGGTCCCCTGTCTCTGTCAAGGGTCAGCCAAGCACTGAGTGCCTCCTCACCCTCTCCTGGTGGAGGAGAGCAGTCTGTCAGAAACATAGAAACATAGACAATGAAGGCAGAAAAGACCAGAGGTCCATCAAGTCTGCCCAAGTTCCCTATAACCCCTGGAACCTACTGTTCCTCCAGGAACTAACCTCTCCATCCTCTCTCTCTATTCTTCCTCAGTCCTCTCACCCCTTGTAACCATTATTCCCTTCATTATATCCCAGCCCTACTTTTGAATCCTCTGACTGTTTTACCCCATGAATTCAGCTGACAGACATTTTCAAGATTCTGCCATCGCTTCAGTAGTAGTACTTCCTCACATCTCTCCTGAACCTACTTCCTGTTAATTTCATTCGTGTCCATGTGACTGCAAATTGGTATTCAGGCTAAATAGTTCCCTGCAGTTTACTTTGTTTATTCCTTTAAGAAACTTGAAAGTCTCTATCATATCTCTCTCTCCATTCTAGTCTCATGTGAGTACATAGTTAGTGCCCTGAAGCGCCCTCATTGGATCTGCTCTGCTTGCTCTGAATCATTTTTGTAACTCTGCACTGCACTGTCTCTAACCTAACCTTGTCCTTTCTGAGGTGAGGACTCCAGAACTGGGCACAGTACTCACGAGAGGCTTCAACAGGGATCTGTAGAGGGACGTATTACTTCTTTTCTTCTGCTATCAATACCCCAACCAATACATCACAGCATCCTGTTAGACTTGCTATAGGCCTTGATGCTTAAATGAGTTGCTTATGATAACTCCCCAATCCTGTCCATCAGCTGAAGTCCTAAGTCTCTCCTTCCATCCAGCACTCTGTCTTGGGGTTCTTTTTCCTCATGTGCATTACCTTGCACTTTCTAGCAATGAATTTTAACTGACAGACTTCTGACCACCCTTCTAGCTTTTGTAGGTCTCTATATTTCCCTTATTCCCTCATTACTATCCACCCTCCCACACAGTTTTGTTTCATCTGCGAAGAGACACAACCTGCCCTGGATTCCTTCTCCAATGTTACTAATGAACATGTTGAAGAGGACCAGACACAGGACCGATCCCTGTGGAATCCCCTCACAACCTCCCTCCCTCTCCTCTGATTTAACCCAAATGGCCACCATCTGCTGCCTCCCTCTAGCCAGTTTCCCACCCAATTCATAATTAATTTAGCTGCTCCCAGGTCTTCCACCTTCCTGAGCAATCATTTGTGAGGTACTGAGTCAAAAGCCTTGCTGAAATCAAAGTAGAGAAGATCCAAAGTGTGGCCCTTGTTGAATTCCCTTGTTGCACAGTCAAAGAAAACTATCAGGTTAGTCTGACAAGATCTTCCTGCCATGGAAACATGTTGTTTACTGGAGTCTGCTGCTCGCCATGTAGTCTACAAGGTCCTCTTTGATCAGTGACTCAGTCAGCTTCCCTACTATAGAGGTTAGACTGACAGGCATGCAGTTCCTGGTGTAGATGCTTGATCCTCCTTGCATGACTGACCCCCAATACCCAGAGATCATGCCCAATCCCAGGTCACCAGTGTGGCAGCAGGCAAGGTATAATGCCCTCAGCCCTCTGCGTCAATAGACCAGCCTCTCTCTCTTACACAGCTTTAATCACTGTCTTGCTGTGAAACCACACTCCACACTATACCGCACTATCTTAAAGCAGGTAGACACTAGCAGCTACAAGACAGCTCTGCAACAAACACTTGGGTCTGTAACACAACAAAGACACAAAGAAGCAAAATTCAGTAACATATTCCAGTTTTCTCTGCTAATTTCCCCAAAGCAGTTTTAGTCGCAAAGATAACAGCTAAAGGAGTGATTACTATACTTTGCACCATTCACCTTTCCAGTACAGATCCTGATAGGTTTGTCACTAAACTGCTCAACCGCCAGCTACTACAGCACTCAACTCCCAAACGGTTTTTAAATACTTGTTACTGAGCTAGCATGGGAGCACAGCAAATGCTGCAAGCACCAATATCTGTAATCAATGATGTCTTCAACAAGCAATAGTACAGTAACAGTAGTGGGAGTGCAGAACACAGCACTGCAATCCCAGTACGAAGAATGAATTGAAACAATTAAGAATGGTTACAATCTATCGAACATAATAGTTCTAAAACTAACATCACAGGACAGTGACCTTAATTAATCAATCCCAGCCACTAATTACATTAATAGATTCCTCCAATATGTTTTAGATAAATAAAATAGAAGAGGAAGCAAAGTGAGACTTAGAAAGAAGATATAAATACTGTTGTGTATAAATACAATGGCAAACATTGTTAAAAGTGAAAAACCACCACAAACCCTTAAATTGAGCCAACTAATTCACTAAAAATACCACCAACAAGCTTAATCTGGTTCAAGGTCAGTTGGCATTCATCTGTATCCTCTCCTCAGGTCGTGCCTGAAAATAGGCAGAATTTGTCTAGTGCACTTACCGGTCAACAAAACGAAATAAATAAAAACAAATAATTGTAAATATAAAACCAAATGTTCAATTGTAGTCACCAGTTGTATATAAATTCAGCTCAAGCTATGGACCTGCTTTAAAAAAACTAAACATTTTTATAATAGAATCATGAAAACATAAAAAGTCCAAGGCCAGGAAGTCTCAAAAGATGTTATAATATTCCATTTTGTTGCCATTCCATAAACTTTATCAAATGGATTATGTTTTACCTGGTCCAGGACTGCCACTCAGTTCAAAATGACTCCATGTGTGTGCCCTTAGACTCCCTTGCTTTTCAAATCCTTTGAGTTAATAATTTACGAGTTGCTGTTGCTGGGTGTTCACAAGTCTCCTCTCTTCTCCTCCATTATTTGCCACCCCCAACGGTTCCTTTGTAGGTTCCTCCATGGTTTCCTTCAGCCTTCCTTTCAGTGAGCAAATTCCCAAAGGACAGAACTGCAAATCCGAATCCAAAATGAGTGCACAAACAAAGGGGGCCGCCCAGACAACCAGTACCTCCAAGGACTGCAATTCAGTGGGAAGAAGCGGATTCTTTGGGCAGTATAGCATTCACTCAAGTTGAAAAAAACACTTGTCTCCAGCCCAAAATAATGTGGAATCAATAACTTTTATTGAAAAATAAAGAACCACGAAGCACCAAAACAGCACAGCCAATAATTTGTACTATGGTGTTCCAATAACCAGGTTAGTCATCCCCGGAGCTCAGGTTTGGGTTTGGACTCGACTTCAGCTTCAATGGGATAACTTCAGCTTCAATATTTCTATGCAGATTCAACTATAGCTTCAGCTGCTGCAACATAAAGTATACAATCTGTACCCACACACAGAAAAGAATAAAACAGGATATAGCATGCACCAAGCAGGAAAGGGATCTTGGGGTGTATCTCTGATGACCTCAAGGTAGGGAAACAGTGTGACAAGGCAGCAGGTAAAGCAAATAGGATGCTGGGATGTATAGGCAGGGCATCACCAGCAGGAAAGGGAGGTCATAATTCCGCTATACAAGACACTAGTGAGGCCCCACCTGGAGTACAGTGTACAGTTCTGGAGACCATACCTCGTAAGGACATAGACAGGGTAGAGAAGGTTCAGAGAAGGGCAACAAAGATGGTGCACGGAATGCATCACAAGTCCTATGAAGACAGGTTGAAGGAACTGAACATGTACTCCCTGGAAGAGAGGAGGAGAGGGGGATATGATAGAGACATACAAGTATCTTACAGGGAGGAACAGGGTGCAGGAAAACACTATTTTTAAGCGAAAAGATGTTCCAGGACTAGAGGGCATGGGATGAAGTTGGAGGGAGGACGATTCAGAGGAAACATGAGAAAGAATTTCTTCACAGAACGGGTGGTGGACAAGTGGAACACCCTGCCAGAGGAAGTGGTGGGGCTGTAACAATCACAGGATTTAAGAATGCATGGGATAGACATAAAGGAATTCTGGAGGTCAGGGGTAAGGGCAATAGACTTCTAGGAAAACAAACTGAACTTACAAGCTCAAATGGCAGACTAGGTGGGCCATAGGCCCTTATCTGCTGACACTGTCTATGTATCTATGTATCTATGTATCAAACACTTGTGAGGGTGGGGCTAAAATTCCACAAGAACTAAAAATAAAATAAAATGTAATAGCTTCCTTCAAGCAAAGATGAAATACTGATTCAAAATAAAAGCAAGCCAAATTCCATGTGCTGGTCTCTTTCTCCGCTGCACCTTCCTTCTAGTATAATATAAAGTCTGGAACCTTCCACGCAATGGATGTTAGGCGGAAAGCAGAACATGATAGTTACTCTACAAACACTGTATATGTACAGTAAGAGCATAATAGGGTAGACTCTTCGAGTCATTTAAACTGAGGAACAGCAAGCCACTGGGGGTATCATTTTAAACTACTGGGGAATATTCCAGAGGACATATGAAAGTACCTATTCACTTTCAGAATGATACCCACTGATCCCATATCCCATATCCATGGGTTCAAACCCCAGTGGGACAAAGTTATGGTGGTGATAAAACAAAAAGGAGCTAGGGATGGGAAGAACTCTGACAAGGCCGAATAAATATCTGCAGAAACACCAGGGAAGACTCTAGGAACTGATAGAGCTTGATTTTAAAACTACGGGCACTACATAAGGCATAACAGCTTCACTGTTTGGCGCTGTAGGTGCACCGTATCAGAACGCAGCAATTGCACCTGATTTTCCGTTTTCCATTTTCAGCTGTGTTTATGGCATTGCAACATGATTCTAGCAGCTTGCAGCTAAGATGATTTGCAAGCTGCTACAAGTGGCATGCAAGAGAGTCCAGCTTTGCCACATACAAGACTACAGAAATGTGCTGTAGCCAGCAGGAAAATGATGCAGGATGAAAAATCCTGTTTCTGCACCACAGACCCTACCTATATCACATACCCATGGCTTGCTTGCAAAATGTGTTTTGGAAATTAACCTGTAGTCTTTTCCTATCATTATCATCTGTGTCTCTTGAAGCATCCTAAGGATACTACCATTAATCCCTATGCCCCAAAGTATCAACTCCTTAGGCTCCTGTACCTCATGGGAAATGTTCTGCATATTCAGGGCTTTGACCATTGTGCATGAAAATTACTTTTACAGGCAGAGCTGTAGATCTTTTGTCTGACCTTTTCTCTTCCCAGTGTCTTCTAGTGATAAGCACAACATCAGACCCCTCAGTATTTGCCATTTCTGAACTTCTGGTTCCATGAACACTTTGGAGGAATCCAATACCTCTTCCTGGCATGTGGCTATGAATTTGGCTACTTTTATATTTCCTCTATTCAGTGGCTTCACTAGAAATTACTGAAAATGTTTGCAAAATCCTCAGTTTCATTGTACAATGTCTTTGAGAAAAGAAAAGTCCCAGGTATACCTTCAATATGTATCTGCCCCCACAAGGCGAGGCCAACTCCATATGGCATGCTGCATGGGATTTCAACATTTGCATATATGATTCTAGGTTCAGTGACAGAATTCAGGCACATTCCGTCCTAGTGCATGGTGCATCCACCAGGCAGCTTCTTCATGCATGCATGCAGGCATGTAGGGGTACATGGATGCTGTCCCCAAGAATTGACATTAATATATCATGCAGGTACACATACCTCTGGACAATAAAAGCAACACCCCAGATATATAAAATAAACAACTAGCACAAACACACTAGAGCAAAAGTTTTATTGAAAGAAACAGGATCAGAGATCTGAGGCATAAATGAGAAAAGGGCTGAACCATGCAAAACTGCCTTGCAACCAGCAATGTCTCTCATCTAATGTAGCAACAATGTGTATAAAACTGGTATATACCAGATTTCCACACATTCCCAGTCATGATGAGCTCCGGTATAGATGTTAAACCTCTCAGTACTGAAGACAGTAAAATCTGGATAGATGAAGGCAATACATTGTAGTTAGCTATTTGCAATGGAAAGGTAAAACAATTATATTCACAAAACTGAAGTCATATGTGGAATGGTGTAGAATGCCTTGTTGAAGTATAGGTAGGCCATATATACCACTCCCACCTGATCTACTTCTCTTATCACCCAGTCAAAGAAAGCTATCAGATTTGTTTGACATGGCCTTCCTGACATGAATCCATGCTGCCTTGGATCTTATGCTCTGCTTGATTCCAGATGCTCCACTATCCTTTCTTTTAGCAGTGATTCCATCATGTTCTCCACCACTGGGGTCAGGCTTATAGGTCTATAGTTTCCTGCCCCTCTCTGCTCCCACTTTAATGAGAGGGACTACATTTGACCTATTTGACCTTCACCAGCCCTCTGGAACTACTGCCATATCCAGTGACTTGTTGAATAGGGCTGCCAGTGGTGCTGTCAGCACCTTCCTAACCTCCTTTAATATTCTGGGGTGTATCCATAGGGTCCCATTGCTTTGTCCACCTTCAGTTTTTGAGTTCTGTTAGGGCTCTCTTCTCTATAAACAGACTTATGTCCACTTCCTCCAATCCTGTTTCTTAGCTGTGGTCCCTCCCTTGCCCTTGTTTTGTGAAATTGAACAGAAATATCGGTTCAGTATTAATGTTTTTTCTGGTCTCTTTCTATGCTGTCACCTTCCTCTCCTTTTATTCTTACACCCCTCACATTTTTCTCCTCCTACTAATGTACCTACTGTATGGAAAGTCTTGTCCCATTTTTTTCACTTATTTTGCTATTTTTCCTCTGTCTGCACCTTTGTGCTCCTGACTGCTTTTCCTGCCTCCCTTTGCTTCTGTAGATACCCTACCCTGTCCTCCTCCTTCAGTGTTTCTTTATACTTCCTGTTGGCCACATTTTTGCCCTTACTTTCCTGGCTGCTTCAAGAACCACAGTGGTTTTCCTTTTATCGTGCTTTTGTTTATTTGCCTAACACAAAGGTTAGCCCCTCCACTATGGCTCTTTTAGATGGGCCCACTGTTACTCCACCCCCTGATATCTCTCCTCTGCTAGGGCTTTCCTGAGACATACTCCATCCTGGTGAAGTCTGCCCTCCTGAATTCCAGGACCTTCACTTCTGTGTGTCTTGACCATGTTGCTCTACTCATATCAAAGCACACTGTGCGATGGTCACTGGTCCCAGGTGTTCTACCACCATAACATCTGTAATTCTGTCCCCTGTTGGTTAGTACCAGGCCTAGAATCACTCCCTCCCTCCATTGCTGACTCAAGCACTAGCTGCTTGAGGACTGCTTCTTGCAGGAAGTCCAGGATGTCACTGCCCTGGCTATGGCGGCAGCCGCTGGAATACTCCAATTAACATCCAGCAGATTGAAATCACCTACCAGCAGCACTCTCCATTTTAGTTGCCATCATATGGATGGCTTCCAGTACATCCCTGTCAGTTTTCTCCCTGTGCTGGGAGTCTGAACATCACATGTGAGAATGGCTGAGGCATTGCCTGCCTCCAGGGTGTCCCACAGTGCCTCTGCCTCCCCTGCATTCCCTGCACCTCCATCACCTTTATATAGACAGTGTTGGCAGATAAGGGCCTATGGCCCACCCAGTCTGCCCATTTGAGCCTGTAAGTTCAGTTTATGTTTTCTTAGAAGTCTGTTGCCCTCACCCCTGACCTCCAGAATTCCTTTATGTCTATCCCATGCATTCTTAAATCCTGTGATTGTTTAAATCCTGTGATTGTGATATCCTCCTTGATACAGTCGCCCGTCCTCCCTTTCTACCCTTCCTGTCTCTCCTGAATATAATATAACCTAGTATAGCTATGTCCCAGTCCCAGACTAGTTTCAGATCATTTTCTGTGGCTTTTTGTTGTATCATTTAGTGATTGATTTTGTACAGTAGTCATCTGTCTTTATGCCTCGGTCTTCCAAAGTTTTGAGATGAGCAATATTATATGCAGTAAAAAGCTTATAGATGCTAGTTAGCCATAAATCCATATAGTTTCTTTGAATAAATGTGTGTTTTCATCGGTACAGTCTAATAATATTGACCCTGAGGGTTGTAGAAGCATTTTATCCAGAAATGTATCTGCCTGATCTGAGCTATATGTTTAATATCCATCTGTCCTAGCTGAGTTCTACCCAAGGAGTTGGGTGTTCCTTTAGGTAATTTAGTCACAAGATAAAGACAGCAATGACACACAAGCTGGTTATGTATAGTATGCTGGTCACGCCGGGCAGCAGTACCTTTAGTCTCCTTGCATACTGTAACTCTAATTGCTAGCTAAGTTGATCTCTGTGAAACCTTTGGCAGGAGAAGAGTATGTACCATGGAATCCTATTGCCAAGATCTGGTCTCTAATTGTCCTCCTAAGAAAGAAGGCAAAACTTCTGATTGTTATGGTGACCAGGTAGACATACTTTGCATCGCTCCGCCAACCCTCCTGAATTCCACTCCGAATACTCCTAAAAACACTGCTATTGACAGGAACATAAGTGCAACTGGTTCTGCCTTTGCTGCGCTGCTCACAGTCTACAATTGTGCTCCATATGGAAAAGGAGATGAAACCTCCGTGGCCCAAACACACGCTCCAGTCTCCAGCTAAAGATAAGCCAGCTAAGTGCAATAAGGCTACCAGCCCCGGAACCCCAGTACAAGACCCTGCTGCAGTACTAGCATCACCTACCAAAGCAACCTTTTTGAAGGTCTGGCCCTATCAAAGAATCACTACAGGCAGTAGTTGGAGATCTACAGTCCCTGAAATCCTCCCTGGCCTAGCTCACAATCCACACATGAGACAATGAAGCCCGGTTCTCCTCCCTTGATGACTGGCAGACCTGCTTAGACCCAGAAGTAGTAACCTTATGGCAGAGGCTTAAAAAGCTGAAGACAAATTGAAGACCTAGAAGGCCATTCCCGACAGAATAACCTGGTGGTCCTCGGTTTGTCGGAGGGCAAAGAAGGGCAAATTCTATCTTCTTTATCCAGAAATTGTCACCAAGGTTGCTGGGCCCTCTCCTTATGGCCCAACATATATTGTGGAATGGGCCCGCTGCTCATTGTGGCCTACACCTCCTCCTGGTTCCCTCCGTGTCCCTTGATCTTCCGATTATTAAATTATCTGGATAAGCAATTTATCCTTGACAAGCTAAAGGACACTAAGGAGATTCAGTGGGACAATACCAAGTTACATTCGCTAAGAGTCTCCCATTCAGTCGAGCAAAAGTACACAGAAATGCATCCCTTGGTTACCAAGCTCATAGCTGTAGGAGTCCATTTTCACATGAGATACCCGGCGACCCTACAAGTTAACAAAGACGGGCAATGGCTTTCATATGATTCCATATCTTCGGCAACAGAAGCTCTCAAGAAACTGTACCCTGATTTATTTAAGTGACCTGCTTAATTTCTCTGCAGTCCACCCCCGATTTAATGTGAACAGTGTGTCACTTACTTGATTTGGTCACAGTTTTGCAGCTAAGCAATGCTACAGTTATGCTTTTGATGGCATCTAATAGTCTTCTGGTATTTCTCCTGTTCTGGTTTGTCTCTCTTTCCTTCTCTTTCCTGGAATAGTTGTCCCATGAACTGCTACATTTCTTTCCCTAGTTATACCTGAGATGGCCTTGGACTCGCATTTACCAGTAGCTCAGCGCCACCTCCTGGATTGTTTGAGTATTATCTTTACCCTGTATTGTTTTACTTGGGTTGTGTTATTCCTTCCTATACGTTTGTTGTTTCCCTTGTTTACGGACAGTTGTAGTTGGGAACATTTTCTACTATGGTAATGGTACATCGGGGGAGGGGAAGAGTGGGTTGCCTGGTGGTGGGAATAATTGCAACCAAGCAAATGAAGGAGTGCAGTCATTTGGACTGGGGTGTTCAGTCATTTGCTTTGGTTTGGGAATCAGTGTTTGATTGGGGTTATTTTGTTCTTTTGCATTGACTTGGGAAGTTGGGGTGGGAGGGTGGGGTGGTTTACAGAAGCAGGACCTAACTCTATACCATCAAGCGGGTTTCTGAACATACCTAGCTCATGAGAGACATAAGATACTCTTGCAGTCACCTATCCAGAATATTAGTGTCTCACTCCCCATTGTAGACTTTTTGTCACCCTGTTTCCAAACATGTCCAATGGTTGTGAGATATGTGTCACGGAATGTAAAGGGAGCAAGGAGCTGGATCAAATGTTATCAAATACTGAGACACCTCGATTTCCTACATTGCAATATAGCAATTTCTGAGGAGACGACCTGCTAGTGAGTGAGGGTATTCTATTTAGGAGGCGGAAGGTACGGCAGGCTTATACCGCTGGCAATTCCATGGCACAAAGAGGGGTGGCAATTCTCATTACAAGGCAAACACCATTCCAGCTCCAACAATACCAGGCAGATCCCCAGGGTAGGTTTTTGTTCCTCAAAGGCCTTTTGTACCATACTGAACTAATCACAGGGTCTATCTATGGGCTAATGCTGACACCCCAAATTTTTCACAACCCTTTTAACTACACTGAATTCTTTTCCTGGCTGCCCACTATTCTAGCAGGGACTGGAATCTAGTTTGTTCACCTGAACTAGATAAATCATCATCCAAAGGGCCTTTCTTTCCCCTGCTCAGATTAGCGGCGTAGGGAATTTATGACCCGATTGTGGACTATCTGATCCATGGAGGCAGTTGTACCCAAACACACAGGGATACATTTTATTCCCCAGTTCACAGATCTCTTTGACTACTTTCTGGTGATGCACAAGGTTCTGACAGGCCTAAAAGGCAGTGGCATTATCCAAGGACTTTATCTGATCATGCCCTGTGTGGCTCGAGGGGACTCTGGTGCCACATGCAGAAAAGAATGGAATCTGGAAATTAAACATTCAACTGCTCCACAATGAACACACAAAACATTCTATCAAGGAGACAATAGAGCACTTCCTACTAAACAATCAGGACTCTACAATCCCCTTAGACAAGTGGTGGTGTGCCCTAAAGTGTGTGGTCCGGGGCAACGATCTGGCTTTCCACCATGAAGAACAAACATTTGTCAATGCCGAATGTTGATTGCGTTGGTCTGTTGAGCATGCTCACTGGACCTCTGTCACTCACTCAGTCTGTTTCTCCTGGTGCTGCAGGCTGCTCTTTTGTACTGGGCTCCTGCCTGCATTGGCACCTTGTTCTGCCCACTAAGAATCCACAGCTGTCTCGACAGAGCTCCGTTGAGGTGGCCTCACCTCTCTCATTCACTCATTCTGTTTCTCCTGATGCTAGAGGCTGCCCTTTTGTACTGGGCTCCTGCTTCTGTTGGTGGCTTTTCTGCCCTGGCAATCTGCAGCAGTTCCGACACAGGACTGTTGAGCCTGCTGACTCCCCTCTCACCGCCTCGCTCCATTTCTGCTGTGCTGCAGGCTGGCCTTTTGTACTGGGCTCCCCGCCTGCATTGCCACCTTTCCTGCCAAATAAAGAAATCTGCAGCAGTCATGATAGGGCTCCATTGAGTTCGCCTACCCCTCTCTCACTCGCTCATTGTGTTTCTCCCGGTGCTGCAGGCTGCCCTTTGTACTGAGCTCCTGCCTGTGTTGGCACCTTTATCTGCCCACAAAGAAATTCACAGCTGTCCCGACAGAGCGCTGAGGTCGCTCACTCCCCGTGTCACTCACTTATTCTGTTTCTCCTGGCACTGCAGGCTGTCCTTTAGTACTGGGCTCCTGCCTCTGTTTGGCACCTTTTTCTGCCCACAACGAACTCTGCAGCAGTCCTGACAGAGCTCAGTTGAGCTCGCTCACTCCACTTTTTTCACTGCACATTCCATTTCTGCCAGTGCTGCAGGCTGCCCTTTCTACTGGGCTCCTGCCTGCATTGCCGCCTTCTTCTGCCGAGAAAGAAATTTGCAGCAGTTACAATACAGCTCCATTGAGCTCGCCTACCCCCTCTCTGACTTGCTTCTTGTGGGTTTCCCACCACTGCAGGCCGCCCTTTTGTACTGGGCCCCTCGTTGCATTGCTGCCTTTTTCTGCCACAAACAAATCTGCAGCAGTCCCAACAGAGCTCCGTTGAGCTCACTCACTCCATCTCCCTCACTCGCTCATTCTGTGTCTCCCTTCCGCTGCAGGTTGCCCCTTTGTACTGGGCTCCTGCCTGCATTGGCAGCTTCTTGGCCCAAGAACAAAATCTGAGCAGTGCTGGCACAGCTCCATTGAGCCTCTCACCCCCTCTCTCACTCACTCATTCTGTCTCTGCCAGTGCTGCAAGCTGGCCTTTTGTACTGGCTCCTGCCTGCTTGCCGCATTTCTGCCCACAAAGAAATCAGCAGCAGTCACAATAGAGCTCAGCTGAGCTCACTCACTACCGCCTCTGTCACTCTGCCGTTCTGCTTTTCTTGGCGCTGCAGGCTGCACTTTGCAGGGCTCCTGGCTGCATTAACACCTTGCCTGTCCACAAAGAAATCTGCAGCTGTCCCGACAGAGTCTGCTGAGGTCACTCAGTCTCCTCTCTCACATACTCATTCTGGTTGTCCTGGCCTGCAAGCTGCCCTTTGTACGGGGCTCCTGCCTGCATTAGCACCTTTTCTGCCCACAAACAAATCGCAGCAATCCTGATAGAGTTCCGTTGAGCTCACTCAGTCCCCTGTCTCACTTGCTCATACTGTTTCTCCCACCACTTCAAGCTGGCCTTTGTACTGGGTCCCTACTACGCATTGGCCTTTTTCTGCCCACAAAGAAATCCGCGCGCAGTCCTGACAGCGCTCAGTGAGCTCGCTCATCCCCCTCCCTCACGCCTCTCGTTCTGCTTCTCCCACTGCTGCAGGCTGCCCTTTGTACTGGGCACTTGTGTTGAGCCTTTTCCTGCCACAAACAAATCTGCATGTAATGACTGTGCTGGTATGGCATTTGTTTCTGACAGCACTACCAGGTGGGCTGGGTTCGGGAGGTATATGTCACCGGCACATAGGCTAGGTTTGACTACTCTGCACAGGGGCACCCAAGTAACTCTGAACACAGGGAGCAATAACTGTAATGTACAATACCAGAAGTGGGATTCTAAAGTGTGGCTTTTATTCATATCCAAACTGAATAAACAAAGCATAGATGGACCCCCACGGGCTACACTCCTGGTAATGCAGAGTAAAGAGACCAGAACACATCCTCATCCTTTAGCCCTCAGGCTCTATAACACACTGGGCACACAGCCCAGACTTGTCATGCTGCTTTGGGGTTACACAGCCCAAACTTGTACACTGGTCTGCTTTCCTAGCTTGGCTCCTTGCCAGCCACTTGGACACCTTCCATATTTCATGGAAACATTTTCTGGTGGCTCCTAAACCACCTAAGAGCACCTCGGCTCCATCAGGGAATCTTCCTCTTAATCCCATGTCTGAGTACTTTCCTCAGGCACTGGCCAAGTACCTGAGAGAAAGCAAAGGTGTCTCAGAGCAAATCCGTAGAGGTGAATTTGGTTACTACTGATGGAGGTCTCCCCCTCGCTCCCACAATTCATACCCGCCATTTCTCTGGACAGTAAACATCTCATCCTTTAAAGCTTTGCAATGTAGATTCTTGCTAAATGTATTTCACATTCCATCTGCTTGTCTTGCTTCCCATTTGTGCTGGCCTTGAACATACTTAAATTAAGTGGCATTGTCCATTACTCTAGACCCCCACAGATTAAGCAGTCCAATTCCACTTTCTTTCTTTCCATTTGTGCTGGCCTTGAACTTGCTTATTAGTGGCATTGTCCATTACTCTAGACCCCCACTGATTAAGCAGTCCAACTCCACATTCTTCCAACTGCACTTGGCTGTCTTTTCCTAACCCCACAGTAACAGTCCTTTAGATCTCATTCTGTTCAGGTGAAAACACTTGGCCCTTTATCAGAGCAAACTCACCCTTTGGTTGCAGGTGCCCCACAGTCATTTTCTCACAAGGAATCTTCCTCTTAGAGCTTCAGGTGCCTCTGTACAACTCAAACAGGCAGCTTCTTTCCACTAGCTGGACCCAGGGGTTTGCCCTGGAAAACAGGCAGACCCCTTCCCTCATCCCCTCAAGGATGGGTCTCGAACCATTGACAGCAGTCTCCACCACTTCAATTACCAGTTCCTGTGTTCCTCTTCAGGTGGAAACACACACCTACTACAAAAGTAGCTCTGAAACAGAGCTTAAAGCTCTGAGAGCCTGCACACTCTGCTGCACTACAGTCTCTCTCTCTGACTGCACACAGACTCTGTTCAAAATCCCCAACATTCTACTCTAACCTCCAACTGCAACATTCCAGTGTGGCTTATGCAGCTGCGACAGTTCTAAATTGATGTCATCCCTCAGTCTCAGCTGAGACTGAGAACAGAGTGAGCAGTGTGAAATCCATTTAACTGGAGTTTCACAAGTTGCCTTCCCTGCCTACCACTAGGTCTTACTGGGATCTAGTAACCCCAGGTAACAGGGGTTACACTCACCCTGGCCAGGAAAATGACTGTCCCAGTCATTATTCACCCGGCTTAGGGCCATCTCACCCATGTGCTACCTACAGAAGGGGTGATCAGGCCCCTCCTACCATGTGCTAGCACAGGCAGGCAACACTAAGGGCCTAGAGGCCTTTGGCTGATATATCAGCCTCTACTCTACTCTACCCACTTACTATGGGTGCCTAGTGGCTCCAGTAGAATTGTCCAGAGCATAGCCCCAATAGCTCAGCACTGCACCCCTACTGCAGGTCAGGGCCACAGCCTGTCTATCCCCCAGCCCTAGGGAAAACCTGTCTGCCTCTAACTCAAATCCCAAAACAAAACAAACAGGGGACCTCCCCGACCCTGGACACCATGCAACCATACACCAGGAGCTAATACCATACTCTATGCATTACTCCCACTCCCCACAACCATACCTGTGGAAGGAAAAGTTACACACAGTAACAACAGCAACAACAACAGTACATTAAACACTACACTCTAAAGTACTAGTGAGGAACTCCATGAGTCCCTCTTCCTCTTCTTGTCTTTCTTCTATCTTCTTCAAGAACACCTGCAAGAAAAGGAAAGACAACACACACTCCTAATCTGCATACACAGTCTATCTAAACCCCTACCATCAAAACACTGGAGAATCCCAAAATAATTTTTTTTAGAAAAGGTAGAAAAACAGTATAAACAGTAGAAAACAATGACATTATTTACAATACACCATATTTGGGGATGGAGTGCCCTAAAAGTCTCATCTAGTGACCACAGTGCCCGAAGGCAAGTCCATTAAAGAGTCTGTCCTGGGCTAGAGCCCGGTGAAGGACAGTTCTAACAGGACAAAGTCCCAAAGGGAGAGTCTTTGAGGACAGTTCAAACATCTGGAGTCTGCTAGTGTAGGGTGTGTACTACAATGTCATAAGAATAGAAAAGTCTGGACTTACGGTCCCTTGTAAAATGACAATAGCACCAACCTGGTCCTCAGTCAAGACTCTCCTGGCAGTACTCTTCCGATACAGCTGGATGGATATCTTCCGGAAATGACAGGAGGGCACAACTGGAAACTGATGGGTTGAGGTCATCTCTGGAGATGGAACCTGGAACAGGAACAAAAGGAAAACAGCTGGTCTGAAGTCATCCAATTACCAGGCGATGAATCAGGATACAGCTGAGTTGGCATCCTCTCTGGATCTGAAGTCATCTGGTAGGCCAGTCGATGGATTCTAGAAAGTCAGTACACTGTAGAACTGATGAATGTGGGCACCTGAGTCCTGGATGTCCAGACTGGCGGAACAACATAGGTACTGCAACGGCTGGAGTGGCAGCACTGGCTACCACTGCTCTGCTTTCCATTTAGTAGGCATGGGCACATTCACAGGAGGTCTTTGCATTGTGCCAATAGCACTGCGGGTCAGGCTTGAATTATTACCCCATCTGGGCACCATAATTCACACTATGAAAGGTTTCATGTCCCTATCCATCCACAATTCGAACAGTGTCCATTAACAATGTCCTGCCTCTTTCCACTGGCTGTATTTTTCGTGAAGCATTCTGTTTCTGACATGCTGGTTTGCACCAGGATGCACACATTTCATTGCTTCTGACCAAATCCAGGATTTCCTGCTGTTCTCAATCTCCTCCCAGACTCTCCATGGAAAGGTAGGAAAGGACATCCCATAGATTTCATTCACCTTCCTACGAACTAGTCTTTCCTCTTTACTAGCTTTGGTCAACCTGGGACCTCTGGCCTGGCCTGGGGGCAGCCAGTCCTGGTTCTGCCAGATACGCATCTCAAAGACACAAAAAATGGATCCCTGACTTCTTCTTGCACAGCCAGGGCAATGGAATCACCACTCTCTTCCATGCATTCCTCTGAGGCAAGAGCTTGAGGCTGTGTACCGCTCCTTTTTACAAGGCCACATAGGTTCCCCTCTTCTTCTTCCTCACTGAGAATCTGTGCCCAGGAGTGAGCAGTCGTCCTCACTCCTGAGACTGTCCACTCTTCACTGGGTGTGGAGGTTGAAACCTCCCATTCAAAGGCCTCCCTCATCTAGTCTTCTCCTATGAGACTTGGGCTAGGCCCGCCTCCACGGGTCTACTGATGCTCTTCTGATATGCCTTTCTGTGACTCAGAATCAAACATCAGCACATTGTTCTGTCTGTAAATGTGCACCCTCTAGCTTTGTGCCACACTCCCTGAGGGGCCTTTCCAACAGGCTCCGCCTGGTGCTGTGTGCTGCCAACTGCAGATTCTTTAACTTTTGTCCATGTGGGAGCCAAATGAATCTTGGGCGCTTTAAACAAACCATATTTCTCTAAGCACCCAGAACAGTGAGATACCATGAAGAAGTCCCTTCCAGCATTTAAGCACATTAAACATACTTGCACTGGATATCCAGGAATCGCCACATGAGGAGGCAGTCGTCCTCTGTAGTAACATCTCTCAATGTCCCTTAACTTGTTAACTTACTGCTAACACAGCCGGGCATGATCGAGGTAGCAGGCTGGTCTTGAGGCTATGACTGCAGAGAAAACAAACAAACACTCACTGTTATTTCAAGTCCCATATCACTGAACATTTTTTCTCTTTTAAAATGGCTCCTCTGCTGCTGTGTTTACATTACTACCCCACCCTGTAATGGCGGCAGCAGCACTCTATGCATCAACATTCTGAAATTGAGTCAAGCCACTGCGCATCCGATTTTACACTCTTACTGATAACTTTGCTCAAGCTGCACAGACTTGCACTGTTCTTTTTCCTAGCATATTTATATGATTTACCACGGATTTTCACTGGCTGAAGACATTGCTCTAGCTTAAAGTCCCTTAAAGCCTCAGTATTTCAAGCACAGGATTGCCTGTAAACTCTTGCTGCATATCTGATAGAACTCACAGTCTCTCTCATGGCTTTGAAACTGATACTGACGCTGAACCTATAATTATGCTCACAGTCGATGGCTTTAAATGCTTGCTTTTGCTGGTAAAACTTAACACAGTCTTTGTTTGCACTACACACAGATTCAGCTGGCTTTTGGCAAAATCACTTGGTTTGAGCAATTATTTCTGTTGGTACTCACTGTTATCAGTAGCTGTTTGCTGCGATGGAAAATGGCCTGCAGCTAGTTCTGGAGGCCTCTGGACAGAAGCGGGTTGGCAGTCCTGCCGATTGTCCCTCAAACCCACACTCACAATCCAGTTGATTGAGATGCGGGTTGAGCCAATTTAGACATAAAAGTCAGTTTTAAACTTTTACAGCGCTTAGTCACTGCAACGCCCCTCCTGTAAGCCAGTATGCACACCCCACTTACTCTCCTCTCAAATGCTGGGCAGTCGTCTAGAGCTGGCTTGGGGGCAGGACTGATTGCAGTCTCACCAATCACTCGACGCCATGCAAATGAGCCTCTTCCTCTCGGAGTGCTCTTCTCCTCACGCGATCGTCCGAGCAGGCAAATTTTAACTGCAAAACCACACTTTTTTTTTCTCAACTGACTCCACAGCGGAGCCCATTTCAACCATTTTTCATGGCCATTAAGCACAACAAGTCTCTAGTTCACCAGAAAGCATTTCCAGTGTTCAGGGCACAATTTTCCTTTTGCTCCCTAGTTTTCCACATTTTCTTTGTCACGACACTTTAAAAATCTGGCAAAACACTGTAATTTTGATGCAGGACAAGGGCATACACTCTCAGGCTTTACTGCTCCTCGGTAAACAGTTGGCATTTTAACAGCAGCACATGGACAACAACACACAGCAGCACATTAGTTAACATTGCTTCAGATTTTTGGACTACCCACTGCCAGATAGCCAAAACACTAACCCATTGCCTGAGCACCTTTCCTCCCTTAATTTCAAACCCAAATCCTCAGTGTTGCCTCCATTTTGTAACCCAGGGCTGGTATGCCATTTGTTTCTGACAGCACTACCAGGTGGGCTGGGTTGAGAGGTATATGTCACTCGGCACATAGGCTAGGTTTGGCTACTCTGCAGGGGGCACCCAAGTAACTCTGAACACAGGGAGCAATAACTGTAATGTACAATACCAAGTGGGATTCTAAGTGTGGCTTTATTCATATCCAAACTGAATAAACAAAGCATAGATGGACCCCCACGGGGCTACACTCCTGGTAATGCAGAGTAAAAGAGACCAGAACACATCCTCGTCTTTTAGCCCTCAGGCTCTACAACACACTGGGCACACAACCCAGACTTGTACGCTGCTTTGTGTTAAACAGCCCAAACTTGTACACTGGTCTGGGTTTTCCTGGCTCAGCTCCTTGCCAGCCACTTGGACACCTTCCATATTTCATGGAAACATTTTCTGGTGGCTCCTAAACCACCTAAGAGCACCTCGGCTCCATCAGGGAATCTTCCTCTTAATCCCACGTCTGGGTACTTTCCTCAGGCACTAGCCAAGTACCTAAGTGAAAGCAAAAGGTATCTCAGAGCAAATCCGCCAGAGGTGAATTTGTTTACTACTGATGGGGGTCTCCCACCTCGGCTCCCACAATTCATACCCGCCATTTCTCTGGACAGTAAACACCTCATCCTTTAAAGCTTTGCAATGTAGATTCTTGCTAAATGTATTTCACATTCTATCTACTTGTCTAGCTTCCCATTTGTGCTGGCCTTGAGCATACTTAAATTAAATGGCATTGTCCATTACTCTAGACCCCACAGATTAAGCAGTCCAATTCCCACTTTCTTTTCTTTCCATTTGTGCTGGCCTTGAACATACTTATTAGTGGCATTGTCCATTACTCTAGCCTCACCACTGATTAAGCAGTCCAATCCCCATATCTTCCAACTGCACTTGGCTGTCTTTTTCCTGACCCACAGTAACAGTCCTTTAGATCTCATTCTGTTCAGGTGAAAACACTTGGCCCTTTGTCAGAGCTAAGAAAACCACAGTGACACTGTTCATGACAGAGGTCTTAAAATGGCTATGTTGAAAATTTGGTGAAACAATTCATAACAGCCAGCTGTTTCTGACGTCGTTGCGCGGATTCTATGCATGCTCATAAGTTCGCAATTTTCAATATTTACACTCCAGATTTTCAACATTGCCATTTTATCACACCTCCTCATGAGCAATACAGCTGTCATTTTTACATCTTGCCCAAAATGTGTTTCCGCCCATGTAGCGCACAATGGCGCGGTCGATGTGCGAAATCAATGTATGGGACACGTTAAGAAAATCACAGTGACATTGTTCATGAGCAGAGGTCTTAAATGGCTATGTTGAAAATTTGGTGAAAAGACTCAAAATGACTGTTTTACGAATGCGGCGCTATGCATAGTTCCTATGCATGCTCATAAGTTTGCGAATTTAATATTTTCACTCCAGATTTTCAACATTGCCATTTTATTACACTTCCTTATGAACAGTACAGCTACCATTTTTCATATACCCAAAATGTGTTTCACACATGTAGGCGCACAATGGTACTGTTGGTGTGTTGGTGTCTTGAAAGCAATGTTTGGGACAGATTAAGAAAATCACAGTTACTGTTCATGAGCAGAGGTCTTAAAATGGCTATGTTGAAAATTTGGTGACAAAAGTCCATAAAATGACTGTGTTATGAGTGAGCATTGCGCAGTTCCACACCCTCGTAAGTTCATGACTTTGTAATATTTTAAGTCCAGATTTTCACCAGTGGCATTTTTCCACACTGCCTTATTTACAGTACAGCTGTCATTTTTCACAACATGGCTGAAGTGTGTTTTCACACTTCAGTGCAGAGATGCGTGGTCACTGTGGGAAATTATTGTTCGGGACAGATAAAGAAAATCACAGTGACACTGTTCATGATCGAGGCACCAAAATGCCTGAGTTGACAATCTGCTGTAAAAAATCCCCAATCTAATTATACTACGGGTGTACATTGCACAGTTTCTATGTACGCTCATGACTTAACCATTTTCTTTAATATTTTTACTGCAGATTTGCAACATTGCCATTTTTAACACCTCCCCATGAACAGTACAGCTGTCATTTTTACATCCTGTTCGAATGTTTTGCACCTGTGGTGCTAAATGCCGTAGTCGCTGTGCATAAGCAGCTTTCGGCTAAGAAACTGATATTCCCCTGTTCATGAGGTGGGTCACAAAAAACATGTTGAACATTTGGAGTGAAAATACCAACGAATGCCTGAGGTATTAGGGTTTCCAACCATAACGCCCAACCCTGTAGAGAATGACAGGCATCAGGGGTGTGACTTGGGATTCTTGCCTGTAATGCTCATACCATTCCACACCCTGCAGCCAGTGAGAAGCATCGAGGGTATGCCTTGGACTCTTGACCCCAAAGTTCACCCATTCTCCTATATCGCACCCATCTCACTGTATTTTCCTAATGGAATGGGTGCGATAAGACCAAAGACCCTATAGAACACTGTGACACTTGCCAGTGTCTGCAGGGTGGGTGTACTGAAATGGCATGGCTGTTATGCCTGACAACCCAAAGGCACACCCCAATGCCTGTCACTCTGCAGGGTGGTGGTGGGTTGGCTTTAGTTCAATACTTCACTGCCATTACTATTACACAGCTCTGTAACTTCTACATCACCACTGCCAATGCCAGCAAGCAAACATTCGGCATTGACAAATGCTTATTTGTTTGGACCCACTACTGCATACAATACAACAGGATGACTTGGTTAAAGGTCTGCACCCTCCGCAGATGTCCCTGAAGTTAAAACAACTGCTTATTCAGATTATATATGTCTCCTAGTAGTAGACAAATCCTCTGGACTACGAGGCAATGTCACAGGTTGAACATTTTTCTAAGGTAGCAGGGCATCAGTTAATAAGATAAAAATAAAAAATAGCTGTAATTAAAACTTTTTGCTTCCCATTTTACACAGTACCATAGCACATGGAAACCATCTTGTTAAGCCTAATGTTTCAAGTTATATGGGGAAATAGTGGGTTTAAACTTAATAACCCAATTACTTTTTATTTTAGTATGCTCCTACACACTAACCTAGCAGAACTACATGCACCATCTACAGCAGTGTGGACATTATTTGTCCAGTCTTGGCTTTACCCACTGAGGACAGTTTGGAACAAGTGCCAGGTTATTCCTTAGACGTATCATACAAGTTCAAACTTTATGAAACCTGCTATTTCCAAGATCAGAAAATGGAAACTGCAGCTTCCACAAGTAGATTCAGTACAAAGAGCACAGCTTTATGATACTATGCAGAAACAGGCTTTTCTAATCGATCCTGAATTTAATGGCATTGCATTTAGGAACTACTCACTAGTGAAAGCCACTTTAACAGACTCCACACTCCAGCTAGAATGTGGGACATTGTGTTGGCTCTGTAGCCATGGTTTTGGCTTCAATGGGAATGAGAGTCCACCTGGAGGGATCCAGGCCAATACTGGCGCAATGGTCTGCATTTGTCCTGGAGGAACCAGGCTCCTAGGTGATCGGTTTAAATGTTTATATTTCTGTGAAGCAGGGAAGGCAGTCAGGATAACAAAGGCCCAAACTGAGGAAAGGATAGTCAGCTCAGTTAAGAACATAGAAACATAGACTTTGATGGCAGATAAGGACCACATGGCCCATCTAGTCTGCCCATTTCCCTACCTACAGGATAGGCCGCAGATCCTAGTTAACCAACAGCCTATTTCATCCTACCCCACAAGATTGCCTTATGTCTGTCCCATGTATTCTTGAATTCTCCCACAGTTTTAGACCCCACAACCTCTCAGGAAGGCTGTTCCATGCATCCACTACCCTCTCTGTGAAATAATACTTCCTCACATTGCCCTTGAACTGCCCCCTTCTATCTTTAAATTGTGTCCTCTTGTTCTTGCACGTCTCTTTTCTGAAAGAAGCTACCCTCTTGGACTTTGTTGATTCCACTGAGGTACTTAAAAGTTTCTATCATGTCCCCCCTCCTTCTTTCCTCAAGGTTATACATATTAAGCTCCTTTAGTCTCTCCTCATACGGCTTCTCTTGCAGACCCTGCACCATTTTAGTTGCCTCCTCTGGACTGCCTCTATCCTGTCTATGTCCTTGCGGAGATGGGGTCTCCAGAACTGGACGCAGTACTCAGATGGGGTCTCACCAACTGTCTGTACAGAGGGATAACAACTTCCTGTTTTCTGCTGCTGATGCCTCTCCTATGCATCCCAGTATACCCCAGCCCTCCCTACTGCCTTCTCACATTGCTTGCTAACCTTAAGGTCATCTGATATGATTACCCCAGGTCCCTTTCCTTTTTGTTGTTGTTACTACCTCCCCCATTGTGTATTCTTCCCTGGGTTCTTGTTTCCCAGGTGCATTATTTTGCACTTCTTTGCATTGAATCCTAACTGCCATACTGACCATTCCTTCAACCTTGCCAAGTCCTTCTCATCTTTCCATGCCTCCTTGTGTATCAACCCTGTTGCAGATCTTTGTGTCATCTGCAAAAGGCATACTTTTCTTCCAGTCCCTCTGCAATGTCACTGATGAAGACATTAAAAGGACTGGACCCAATCTGAACCCTGCGGTACCATGCTAGTAACCCTCTTTCTTCAGAGTGGACTCCATTTACAACTACCTTCTGTGTCCTGTTGTGCAGCCAATGTTTTACCAGGCTACCACCTGGGACCCACTCCCAGGCTGGTTACTTTGACTATTAATCTTTTGTGTGGGACTGTGTCAAATGCCTTGCTAAAGTCTAGGTAGGCCATGTCCACAGCCCTCCTGGTCTACTACTTTGGTCACCCAGTCAAAGAAACCTATTAGATTAATCTGACATGACCTTCCCATTGTGAACACATGCTGCCTTGGGTCCTGTGCCTCACTGGCCTCTAGGTACTCAACTATTCTTTCCTTCAGAAGTGACTCCATCGCTTTCCTACAACAGAGGTCAGACTGACAGGTCTGTAGTTTCCTGCCTCTGTCTTGGTCCCACCTTGTGAAGGGAATCACATCCACCTTCTTCCAGTCCTCAGGTACCACTCCATCCTCCCATGATTTATTAAAAGAGTAGCCAGTGGTTTCAATAGTTCCTCCTTAATTCTTTTAGAATTCTGGGTGAATTCCATCAGGACCCATTGCTTTGTCCACCTTCAGTTTAGGAGTTCTTGCAGAACCCTTTCTTCTGCGAAAGGACTGGTATCAACCCCTATCAAAAGTGCTTCTGTTAATTGGATTAGGCACTTCCCGTCCTCTTTGGTGAAAATTGAGCAGAAATATTCATTCAGTATCCCTGCTTTTCACTGTCCCCTCAGCCCACCAACCGTTCATTCTATTCAGCCTCACTATCCCTCCCTTTGTCTTTCGCTCGCGATAAAATCTTTTATAGCTACATGGGGGTGAAGATAGACCAAGGGAAAATGGAAAAGTAGGTGGGCCAAGCTGTCTTATCTGCCATCAGAGAAATCTAAATGATTTCTTTGACAGGAGTGACAAAGCAGTAGACCAGAGAGGAGCTGTGGACATGGCCTACCTAGACTTTAGCAAGGCATTTGACATAGTCCCACACAAAGATTAATAAACAAATTAGCCAGCCTGGAGTGGGTCCCAGGGTGGAAGCCTGAGTAAAACACTGGTTGGACAACAGGACACAGCAGGTAATAGTAAATGGAGTCCAAAGTGAAGAAAGGAGGGTTACTATGGGTACCATGAGGTTCATTACTGGAGCCGGTCCTTTTTAATGCCTTTATAAGTGACATTGCAGAGGGATTGGAAAGGAAAGTATGTCTCTTGCAGATGACAGAAAAGATCTGCAACAGGGTTGATACACAAGGTGGGGTGCAAAGGATGAAAAGGGACTTGGCAAGGTTGGAGGAATGGTGAAATGTATGGCAGCTTAGATTCAATGCAAGAAGAGGCATCACCAATAGAAAACAGGAAGTTGTTGGCCCTCTGTACAGACAGTTGGTAAGACCTCATCTGGAATACTGTGTACAGTTCTAGAGACCCCATCTCCACAAATACATAGACTGGGTGGAGGCTGTCCAGAGGAGGGCGACCAAAATGATGCAGGGTCTGCATCAGAAAACATATGAAGAAAGACTAAAGAACTAAGATGTATAGCCTCGAGGAAAGGAGGAGAGGGGACATGACAGAAATGTTCAAGTACCTCAAAGGAATCAACAAAGTCCAAGAGGGTAGCATCTTTCACAAAAGATGTGCAAAACAAGGGAACACAATTTGAAGATAGAGGAGGACGGCTCAGAGGTAATGTGAGGAAACATTTCTTCACAGAGAGGGTTGTGGATACATGGAACAGCCTTCCTGAGGAGGTCATAGAGTCAAAAACAGTTGAGGAATTCAAGAATGCACGGACAGACATAAGGCAATTCTAGTGGGGTAGGAGGAAGTAAGCTGTTGTTTAACTAGGATCTTCAGCTTATCCGTTAGGTAGGGAAAATTGGCAGAATACGTGGGCCAAGCAATCCTTATCTGCCGTCAAATTCTATGTTTCTACATTTCTATGTTACTGCTCAGGGCAACGTGAGGAAGTATTTGTTCATGGAGAGAGTGGTGGATGCAGGAACAGCCTTCCTGAGGAGGTGATGGGGTCAAAACAGTGGGGAATTCAAGAATGCATGGGACTGACAATAGGCAATTATAGTAATGTAAATATGTGACTTTGCTTTGCCAATTTTTGTTATCCTTGTGACTATATTCCTGTTGTTTGATGTCCTGAATTAACTCTGTACCTTAGATGTTGTATACTGTTATATAGCCTGCTCTTGCCACATGAAGAGACTTGGGCCGTGCCTGAAAATGGTCCTCGGTTACCAAAATCAAATAAATAAATAAATAGTGTGAGGTAAGATGTGGGGTAGGAGGAAATAGTCTGCTGGTTAACTAGGATCTGCAGCTTACCCAGTAGGTAGGGAAATGGGCAGACTGGGTGGACCAAGCGGTCCTTATCTGCCATCGAAGTCTATGTTTCTATGTTTCTAAATTTGGCGTAAAGGAAATCACGAAACATAAGAGTCAGGATGAAACAGAAATTTCAAAGGCTAACATACACATTAGAAGAGCAAACCATGGAGCACTCTTTACTTTTATGCTCTTTTGCAGACTTCTTCTGGTCACTTTTGGCAAATAGATGGAAAAATCCGATGTGGGAACAGGTTACATACTGTACAAAGAAACAGTAGGGGATTCTCTCACAAATGTAAGGACATTGATGCATGCACAATATGACTGATCTTTACTTGCAATAATATTTTGTTGTGGCAAACAAGGTGCAAATATTTTTATTTATTTAATTGACTTCTTGGATTCCACTTTTTTTTGTGATTGATTTATCTCTTGTCCCGGGAGCCCAAATCGGCTCAACCGCCCCCTCCCCAGCTCCGATTCCCGGAATTACGGGGCCTACCTTATGCCTGGCCCAGGATCGGTGCCTGCAGGGGTTGAGCTTCATCCTGCCGCTGAGGAATTTTCTTCTCCTTTTTCTTCCTTTAACCCAGGGCCCCAGAAGTAGAGACGCACAAGTGCGAAGATGCGCATCGCGTAATACAGCCCGGTGACTGCCCCTTCCGCCCACCCGTGGCCTAAAGCCTGTGCCCCTTCTGGCTGTTTCACTCCTGGCCTCCACCAGGAGCAGACCTGCACAAAGGATTCACTGGATCCTCCCTGGAGAGAGATCTGCTGTTCTGCCACTCTATCCTGCTCTGTACCCTCCTCCCGTCAGCCTCCAGCGGCCCGAGTTCATTCCCAAACTCGGGTCACCGGCGTAGTGTGAGGTAAGGTGCACAGTGCCTCAGCCCTCTGTGCTGCCAGGCGGCTTTGGATTAACACCTTTGAGGACAAGCTCATTACATAGGTTCCATGTCAGGGCAAACAAACATTAAGAATGTGGAACAGATTAGGGAGAAGCAAATGGCAACACCCTTGTACAGGAAGGTTATAATTAGTAAAGTCACAGTCGTGGGCTATGTACAAATAACTGGAGACAATTATAATAACTTTGGCATTGTTATAAAGGTTATGTACAAATAGCCGAAATCAGTTATGATAACATAGACATTATTACAAAGGATGTGGGACAGAAAACAGACATTTCAAAGTACCACACAGACAAGACAATACAGGAACCAGAGGCAGAGGAGGAAATGATAAGAGGAATAAGCCCAGTGGGCTACATCTGACAGAAAGAGACCAGCTCCTCTGGCAGTATGTTTCATGCTGCGGGGTGATGCAGAATGGGGAGTACAGGTTACTGGGCCTGCTAATGGGAAGGGGAGGATGAACTAATAAAATAAGGTGTGGAGGGATGTGAGGGATAAGGGGGCGGGGGAAGACAGACCAGGATGGGGTACTATGGGAAGTATGAGTGGAAGTGATTAAATACCAGGCAGTGTGGAAGCCAACAGTAGACATGATAGGTGCAATGTAGGCAATGTAGGAGTGGACGGCGATTGGACAGGATCTAGGGCTGATGGAACAGTCTATAGATATGTAGCAAATAAGTTACTGAAACGGTCACAGCTGGCATTTGCAATTACAGTAGCTGTTGTCTCAGTATTTTGTAAAGGGACTGTGTGAAAGAATCATTGGGATCGACAGAGACCCCCTTTTTCTAAACTCCTTTAAAGTCTGTTGCAACACATACATTCTTCTTTCTTTCTTTTTCTAAGTCCCTGGTTTCCCCATCAGACAGGAAGGCCACCTATCTGATGTCCTATCTATCCCTGAACTGCTTGTGGTCTCAAATCTAAATTCAGGTCCTTGAACATATTGCTCCTCAATCGTACCACACTCGCTTGTGCGGTCATGAGCACTAGAGCTCGCGTGAACATGCGAATATGCACACTAAGCGCTATGCGCTTGGTGAATCATTTATTTTTCCTTTAAAAAGTGCTGTGAGGTTTAAATGCATGTCTTTAGTCTGTTTGAGCCTTGTTTTGTTGAAATAAATGAACCTTTGACAGCCTTGTAAACAGCTGTAACTGTGCTCAAGTTAAGAAGTAGTTTCATATAGCAGCCATAGAGATTATGTAAAACAAAAAAAAACCCTACAAAGTCCTGATAAAGCCTGCACAACTCTGAGACAGACTGATTTAGGAACAAGGCTTTAAAATGTCTCTGGAAAGAGTCTAAGTTGAAAGGAAACAACATGAGAAATGGCATTTTATCTTTGTAGCATAAGCTTTGCAACACATAGATGTTTTAGCACAACAGTTCCTATGAGAAGCCTTATTTTGTTAATGTTTGTTTTGTAAGATGTTTTAAACCATGTATATTATGCCTAGGTTGTTAGAATTCAGTGAGAGAACCTTTATTAAGTAAACAGAAATATATTTACCCTAATGTTTGAACACTGAACCTAGACTGGTGTTTGTTCTGAGTGCTCTCTGATTCTTTTTAGCTTCTACTTCATTCTCTATAGAGCCAGACGACCATTTTACATCATCTTTATAGGCAGAGAGCTAAAGGGAGAGTCAGTAGGACACTGGGACAACCCATTCTTTGCTATTATTGTTTATATGATGTTAAATCACAACTGAACTAACCAGAAACATATTCTTGTATTGAATATGCCTGATATTATATAACTGGTTGTAGGTGCCTGAATTAAAAGTTATGTTAATAAAAATACAAAAGGAGGAGATTTCCCATCATGTGACTAGCTAGCACTATATAAGAAGGACATCTTCTGTTAAAGATCAGATCAGCAAGGAGCTGACCCATACCTGGCACTAGTATCTCCTAGTGGTGAAAACTTGGTATTGCAGAATAATATTTTTATTTTGGATTTTTCTCCTTTTACGTTCACTTGTGCATGCATGAAGGAATGTTTTAGGAGAGTAGCACACTTTGGAGGTGTGCCTCTCCCTTACAATCCAGTGCTCCGTTGAGCAGGCGTGGCGGTCCTGCACATGAGTCGCGGGAGCTCTGTGTTGACAGCGGTGGTCTTCGCTTCCAAGAAAACCACCACTGTCATACCAGGCTACCGCATCATGCCACCCCCTTCACGTCACATGCTTCCCCACCCCCATGTCACGCCGCCCCCAAGCTTTGGTGCCGCTGGGAGCCCACTAGCGTGGCAAATGTTGTTGCCGACAGAGTGCCCAATCCCCTTCAGCTCCACGGCCCCCAAGCCATCCTTCTGCCATGCTGGGAGCCCACCCCAGCATGGCAAACATCCAGGTGTTTTGCCAGCGGGGTGTCCAATCGTCGGCTCCTAAGCCCCCCATGTAGTTTGCCGGCGGGGTACCCCAATCCCCATCAGCTCCTCGGCCCCCCAGCCATCTTCTGCCACACTGGGAGCCCACCCCAGCGTGGTAAACGTCCCACGTAGTCCTTTTTTTTTTAAAACCTGTAAAGAAAAACGGTCCCACGTAGTCTCCCAGTCCCCTCCGCCAACCGCACCCACCCTGCGCACCCAGCCTCCCACACACCCTCACCCCATACTTACCTCCATAGCTCATACGATGATCTTCAGTGGACCGGGAACGTCTGCACTCTTCAAAGCCAACGCGAACTGAGGAAATGCCAGTAAGCTGTATAATGGGCTAGATGGCGGGGTTCAACTTTAATGCATATGTCAGGCATTTTTGGAATTTTGCACAAATTTTCATCATGGGGTTTTAGGACCTCTTCATGAATGATGTCACTGTCATGGTGTTATTTGGGCCCGAAGGGTGATTTGCGATCACTGCATAGTCACTGCGAAATCACCCTTCAGGCCTGAATAACACCATGACAATGATATCATTCATGAGAAAAGTCCCAAAAACCATGTTGAAATTGGTGCCAGAAATCAAAAAATATGTTTCCGCAGCGTGCGTGCGCGGTTCCTCGCGGGCTCGTAAGTTCACGAATTTTCAATATTTTCACTCCAGATTTTCACATTGCCATTTTACCACCCTCCTATGAGCAGTATAGTTGTCATTTTTCACATCCTGCCCAAAATGTGTTTCCACCTATGTAGCGCACAATGGCGCAGTCGGTGTGCGAAATCAATGTATGGGACGATTAAGAAAATCACGGTGACACTGTTCATTAGCAGAGGTCTTAAAATGGCTATGTTGAAAATTTGGTGAAAAAATTCCTAAAATGACTGTTTTACAGGCAAGTGCTACAGTTCCCATGCACGCTCGTAGGTTTCAAGTAAATGAGTAGACAGCTGTCATTTTCACATCTCACCCAAAACATGTTTCCATCCATGTAGCACACAATGGCACAGTCAGTGTACAAAATCAATGTATGGGACACATTAAGAAAATCACAGTGACACTGTTCATGAGCAGAGGTCTTAAAATGGCTATGTTTAAAATTTGTTGAAAAAATTCCAAAATGACTGTTTGGTGTGTGCTGTGCAGTTCCTACCGCCTCATACATTTGCGAATTTTCAATATTTGCACTCAGATTTTCAACATTGACATTTTACCACACCTCCTCATGAGCAGTACAGCTGTCATTTCACATCTTGCCAAAAAGGTGTTTCCGCCCATGTAGCACACAATGGCACAGTCAGTGTACGAACTCAATGTATGGGACACATTAAGAAAATCACAGTGACACTGATCATGAGCAGAGGTCTTAAAATGGCTGTGTTGAAAATTTGGTGACAAAATTCCTAAAATGACTGTTTTACGAGTGTTCATTAGCGCAGTTCCTATGCACGTTTGTAAGTTTGCGAATTTTCAATATTTTCACTCCACATTTTCAACATTGCCATTTTACCACACCTCCTTATGAGCAGTGCAGCTGTCATTTTCACATCTTGCCCAAAACGTGTTTCCGCCATGTAGCGCACAATGGCACAGTTGCTGTGTGAACTCAGTGTATGGGACACATTAAGAAAATCACAGTGTCACTGTTCATGAGCAGAGATCTTAAAATGGCTATGTTGAAAATTTGGTGAACAAATTCCTAAAATAACTGTTTTATGAGTGTGCATTGTGCAGTTCCTACACGCTTGTAAGTTTGCGAATTTTCAATATTTTCACTCCAGATTTTCAACATTACCATTTTACCACACCTCCTCATGAGCAGTACAGCTGTCATTTTCATCCTGCCCAAAGCGTGTTTCAGCCATGTAGTGCACAATGGCAGATCGTTATGCAAAATCAATGTATGGCACACAGTAAGACAATCACAGTGACACTGTTCATTAGCAGAGGTTTTAAAATGCCAGTGTTGACAATTTGGTGGAAAATTCCTAACAATGACTGTTTTACAGTGTGCATTGCACAATTCCCATGCCGCTCGTAGGTTTGCGAATTTTCAATATTTCCACTCCAGATTTTCAACATTGCCATTTTACCACACTTCCTTATGAGCAGTACAGCTGTCATTTTCACATCCTGCCCAAAGCGTGTTTCCACCTATGTAGCGCACAATGGGGTAACAAAAGGTCATGCTGAAAATTTATTGTGCAAATACCAGCAATCGCTGAGGGCATTAGGGTAAAGCACCATACATGTCAAACACCACTGCAAATACCTGCAAGTGAATGTTCGGCATTGACAAATGCTTGTTTATTTTCTTTGTCGATAAGTTAAGCTAATTTACTTATTTGAATGCTGAATAAAAGCTACTTTTGGTTCTTCATCCTGGTGTCCTTGTGTGTGAATCCCACTAACCTCCTACAGACTGATCGAAGTTAGAGGTGAAATATCAATGTGAAGTGAGTTCAAGCCATCCAGGTGCATAGTAGCTGAAGGGCCTCTGACACAGGAGGTGCAATAATGGGAATTTTAAAGATTTAACTATCTGAGCTATGAGTGCAGTGATGGTTATCATTGGGGAGAGGAGATTCCCGTGGGTACCAGGCCAAGACTAACTTTTTGCCAGTAGACAGGACTGGTAGAAGTCTGCTGGAAAACTGTAGCCAGTTAGTTTGGGCCTACAGGTCACACATGTGCATCAGGCATTTGGCTCCTGTAACAAGTCGACAAGCTTTGTTTAGTGCTACTTTTATGTAGTGAAGGGCAGTATCTGTAGCAGAGCCTGAGACAGTTGGAAGTGTCACCACTGGATTTAATATTGTGCCTTGAACATGAGCTACAGGTACAATTTGCATATGATATTTCAATGTTCCTTTTAAGGTTTGAAACTATAGGTGGAGGAATGTCAAATTCTAGCAGGGTATGAGATCTGTAGGAAAAACAAAGTGAATTACTGAATGATATAGGCAGATGTAGAATGCCCTTCTTAGATAGAATATTTTGATGTCTAAGTAGTACATACTTAAGTTTCTGTCTTTTCCTCTACTCTTCAGTACAGAGTGCTGTGTTTCCCCACAGTTTGATGTAGGAGCTCAGTCCTGAGCTGGAGCCTGAAGGGGTTGGAGGTGGAGGTATGGAAGGATTGGAAGGATCGTGTTTGCTTGGTGCTATAGCCACCAAAATGAATACTGTCAGAAAATCTACACTAGATACTATTATAAATTCTGATCAGCAGGGGATGCAGATTTTCAACAAGCGGGCAGAATCTACAAAACAATCTTTTACAGAAAAAAAACTACAGCAGAACCAACTCATACAGGCTGAAATGGTGTGTCTAGTCTCCAAGAGAAATTTAATGAAAACAAAACGGGACACTAACAACTCAGAAGGCACTGCCACATCTACACTCCCAAAGTTTTTGTTTTGGAACAGACAGGAAGAACCCAGACCAGAACCTGACAGCGATGGACCATGACATGGAAAAAACACAGTGATTCCAACAATAGGACAGTCGTTGCCAGAAGCTACGCAAATGTAGGCGAATTCAAAACAAGGATGGCAAATACATAAGAGATCCCAAGGTGCCACTCCCAGGAGACCTGGTGAATAGAGGTCACAGTAAAACAGACACACAGGAGCAACCTGGAGCTCTAATGAGCAGGTCTCAGGAAACTGAATGTATGATCTCATATTCATTCCTCAAAGTAGTTAATACAATTTTTATGATGATGCTACAGCTGGAGCCAGTTCCTCTGGTGAATAATCAGGGAAGGAGTCCCAGAAACCGGGCTCAACCAGACAAGGATAATCCCACATATGCAAGTTTATTTAAAAAGTCAGTAGAGCTGGCCAAAGATGGTATGTGATCTGGATTCGATATTTAGGGGGCTTGGAGGATCCCCAGACAGACATTATGTAGGTAAATATCTATTAAGGCAATCCTGAGCTTCTCTCCTGCCAAGATGTACGGCTCTGATACACGCTACTGGAGAGCACATCTTTGATGTTAGTTTCAGGTTTTATTTTATTTATTTAAATGTTTGTTTACCAGGTAAGCAATATGAGCCAAGACCCTTTTCAAATGTGACCCAGAACCATAATAAATACAGTCCAGTTGTTATAAACAAATAAGAATACATAAATACATCACGATAAATGTAACAATAAACATTGACATTAAAACAATCACATTTCAAACATTTCAGGTTGTCAGAACTATTGGATCGCTTCTGGGCAAAATATGTCTTGCTCAAAACAAACCCCATTTGGATGCCTTTCAGATAATTCCCCTCACAAAACAGGCAACAAGAATCATAATGATCCTGTTCAGGGTGAAGAGGCTAATATAACTGATGTTTTATTCTTGATAGAAAAAAGATGCACTGTTGAAGGCACACAGAACCTAATACAGATGGAGAAGGGTTCTGGAATGAAAGTAGCATTTGAAAGTAAAATTGCACCAGGATGCTACTAACTTCCAGCATCTACCCAACTGTTTAAAATTGGTAGAGATAAGGTTTCATTTTTATCTGGGGCAGCCAAGGAGGTGTTATAAATGTGGCTCCCAAGACACATATGCACTAATTGTGAGATTTTTGAAATGTGACAAATGTTGAGGAAATTGGAAACTCAGGTTACCACTGTGGGAGTATCCCCAAATGCAACCTGTGTGAGGACGAGGTCATTCCTTTATAGACTGTCCATGGGCCTCTCGAAATAATGAGAACACTAATTACAGCATACAAGATTTTATATCAATAGAGCTGCCAGAATGGCCATTGAGTTTGCAGGGGCAAGAGCCACCCCAAGACCCCAGTAACAACAACATACACCTGACCCCACCAAGACTCATGAGTCCTTCGCAGATGGAGTCAGAATCTGTTACTCTAGTCTCTAAATCTGTTATACCAGAACCTAGATTAGAGCCTCAGAACACACCTCCACCCCTTCCCTACCCCAGTTGCTCCTCCAGACTTCCAAAGGTGTCAACCAAAAAACTAATAAAACCAATGCCACTACACTGACACCGACTCCAGCAGAGCATATGATACTGCTGACAAATAAATATTCATTACTGGAATTAGAGGATTCAGAAAATAAGATGGATTCAGATAGCGCATCTGCTACTTCCTCACAGATGGACACTACATCAAGAAAGAAATTCATGCATAGGTGTCTAGTAAAGTTCAGAAACAAAGGATGGGACAAGATCTGGTCTGAGGAAGCAGCATTGAACTGAGCCTCTGAAAAAGAATAATGTCTTGTATGATCTTACAATTGCCAGTCTGCATACTAACAATATTTTAATTGGGAAAAAAAGAGACTGGCAACCTTTTAATTATTTTCAACCTTTAAACATGAGCGTGATCTTTCTTCAGGACTTGAGGCATCATTCTCTACAAAGATATACTGTACAGCAGGCTACAACTGCATGGATTTGGGGCCCCAGTGTATGGTCAATGGGTCAATATGTTTCTGAACCTAAAATACAAATCATTCACATGGTTGATATTTCTCCTGGGAGGCTTACTACTAGATGTTAGAATAAATAATGTGGATTTTGTCTCATTAATATTTATGCTCCACAGACAAAGAAAGGATGTACTGAATTATTTACTCTTGTTAAGCCTAACTTATGTACAGCTAAGAATGTTTTATTTGGGGAGACTTTAACATAAACCAATTTGCAGCTGACAGAGGCTTAAAACATCTAAAGTGCTTTGTGATACAGCATTTTTAAACATCTTATTTCCTAAACTGGCCTTCTAGATGTGTTTCATACATTAGGAAACCTGCATCGCATACATACTGTACTTCAGAGGAACTCTGTCTACATGAATAGACTACTGGTTTATTACATCATTTCTAGTTATATAGAAACATAGAAACATAGAATTTGATGGCAGATAAGGACTACGTGTCCCTCTAGTCTTCCACTTGTTCCCTACCCTTATGGATAGCTGCAGATCCTAGTTAACTAATAGCCTACTTCCTCCTAACCCCACTAGAATTGCCTTACGTCTGTCCCATGCTTTCCTGAATTCCCCACCTCTGTTTTGTCTCCACAACCTCCTCAGGAAGGCTGTTCCATGCATCCACAAACCTTTCCTGAAAAAATACTTCCTCACATTATGTCTGAGCCATCCACCCTCTATCTTCAAATTGTGTCCCTTGTTCATGCACTACTCTTTTCTGAAAGATGCTACCCTCTTGGACTTTGTTCTCTTGAGGTACTTGAACGTTTCTATGAATCCACCCCTCCCTCCTTTCCTCAAGGGTATACATATTAAGCTCCTTTAGTCTCTCTTTGTATGTCTTCTGGTGTAGATCCTGCACCATTTTGGTTCGCCCTCCTCTGGACAGCCTCCACCCTGTCTATGTATTTGTGAAGATGGGGTCTCCCAGAACTGCATGCAGTGCTCCAGACTGGGTTTCACCAACTGTCTGTACAGAGGGATAACAACTTCCTGTTTTCTACTGGTGATGCCGCTCCCTATGCATCCCAGCATCCTTCCAGCCCTCCTTACTGCCTTCTTACATTGCTTTCCCTTTTAGGTCATCAGATATAACTACCCCCAGTTCCTGTTCCATTTTGTTGTTTTCAGTATCTCACCCCTCATTGTACTCTTTCCTGGGTTTTTTTCTCAGGTGCATTACTTTTCACTTCTTTACATTAAATCTAAGCTGCCATACATTTAACCATACCTCCAACCTTGCCAAGTCCCTTCTTATCCTTTCAACCCCACCTTGTGTATCAACCCTTTTGCATATCTTTGTGTCATCTGCAAAGAGACATACTTTTCCTTCAAGTCTCTCTGCAATGTCACTTATAAAGACATTAAAAAGACTGGACCAATACTGAACCCTCGGTACCCACTAGTAACCACCCTCTCTTCCTGTGGACTCCATTTACTATTACCCTCTGCATCCTGTTGTCCAGTCAATGTTTTACTCAGGCTACCACCTGGGACCCACTCCTAGGCTGGCTAATTGGTTTATTAATCTTTTGTGCAGGACTGTGTCAAATGCCTTGCTAGAGTCTAGATAGGCCATATCCACAGCCCCTCTCTGGTCTTCTACTTTGGTCACCCAGTCAAAAATTAATTAGATTCATCGGCATGATCTTCCCACTGTGAATCCATGCCTTGGGTCCTGCTGCACTGGATCTAGGTACTCAACAACTCTTTCCTTCAGAAGTGATTCAATATTTTCTCTACCACTGAGGTCAAACTGACAGGTCTGTAGGTTCTTGCCTATGTATTGCTCTCATGTTTGTGAGAGAGATCACATCTGCCCTCCTCAATCCTCAGGAACCACACCATCCTCCATGAGTTGTAAAAATGGTAGTCAGTGGTGTTATTAGTACTCCCTTAATTCTCTGAGAATTCTGGGGTAAATCCCATCCAGCCCCATTGCTTTGTCCATAGATTCTGCTAAAGTGTGTTCTGTAGCCATATCAGATCATGACCTACTTTGTTTAAAGTTAACAAACTATAAAGAAACTTCCAAGACCCAGGATACTGGAAAATGAAGAAGTCCTTATTAAATGACCCTGTTATTGACCAAGGCTTTCCTTACCTCATGGAAGCCAGGCAATCGGTATTTTCTTTATGACTCAGTAGAAAATTGGTGGGAAGATAGTAAAACAAATATACAAGAATTTGTTCAAGAAATAGGTAGGATAAAGGACAATTAAACAAGAACAGTACTATGAAAAACACAAGTGTGGGGCTCACAACATGTAGTGAGTGCAGAAATACCCTGAAGCATTGGCAGCTCAAGGAATTTCAAAACTGGTATTAGGTTAGCATTCTATTATGTAAGCAGGACAGATTCTTCTTGCTTAAGAAAGTCAGTTTAGCTGGCCCAGTGGTGCTGAGATTTGAGGCACTGGCTGGCACACCTCGTGCTACACCAGTGACCTGGGTTCTGGAATGACTGTGAGTCACAGGTTGCGCGCACGGTGGGGAGGTGGGAGCAGGATTGAATGTTGGCTCTCCTCTCCTGTGTAAGGGTGGGATCACCCACCCATAGTCCCGTTGTCACTGAATGGAAGTTCAGTGCCGGCACAGGTGGTTAATGGCAGAACTGGAAGGGAGGGGTGTCCCAAACGGTATGCACACATGCCTCCACATGCTCGTGCTATGTTAGGGATGTGTGGGTGTAGGGGTCAGGAGAAAACACAAAATAAAGAAAATCAGTTTTAATGATAGATAAAATCCAAAAAAAAAACATGCACGTGATTTCCACACAATATACTAACATACTAGATGCAAGCAGAGTAGGCCTGTTGGTCATATCAAGTCTGCTCATGCTTCAACACCTAATTGGTACCGTAGCCCTCTATCTGTCTCCTTCTACTGTTACTCCATCCTCCAGTCCTGCCCCTACAAGAGCAAACCAGCCTCTGCTTCACCTCTTGCCTATACCTGTCCCACCCTCTCTTGAATCCCTCCACCGTAGTTGCCTGTACCTGCTCCCCAGGCAGCGCATTTCAAAGTTCCACCACTCTCTCAGTGAAGTACCTCCTCCTCCTTTCCCCCTAATCCTACCACTCTCAATCTTCCAACTGTGTTCTGTGGTGATCCCACCCTCCTTCAGTTGAAAGATCCTATCTTGGCTTACCTTATTTACTCCCCTGAGGTCCTTGAAGACCTCAGTTATATCCCCAGTCCCTCCTCTCCTCCAGCGAGAACAGGTTGAGCTCCGTGAGTCATTCCTCATATGTCATATCCCCAGGCCCCGGATCATTCTGGTTGCTCTCCTCTGAACCTTCTCCAGGAGTTGGATATCCCTCCTTAGGTGTGGCCTTAAGAACTGCACACAGTACTCAAGATGTGGTCTAACCAGGCTGTTGTACAGTGGCAAAATCATGTCCCTGTTCCTTAAGGTAATCCCCTAGCGATGCATCCCAGCATCTTAGTTGCCCTGACTGCAGCCCTCCTGCACTCCTCAGAATTATTCATGTTAACATCCACCAAGACTCCTAGGTTTCTTTCCCTTGCCATGGCCTGCAACTCATCCCCCAAGGGTGTACACATAGCTGGGTTTCCCACCTAAGTGTAGCACCTTGCACTTGGAGGAGTTAAATTTCCAATTCTAGGTGCAGGACCACCTATCCAGAGTATCAGGTCCTCTTGCAGGCCAATCTCCCTCCTTCCTTCCACTGCCACCTCCAGCTTGGAGTCATCCGTAAAGAGACTTATTTCATACCCAATACATTCCTTGATATCAGAGAACTAGGCATTAAACAAGAGTGGCCCAGGACTGATCCTGTGTAACCCCACTTATGACCTCCCTAGGAGAGAGACCTCCCTCTGATCACTACCCACTGAGTGTGACTTGAAAGCCAATTTTCAATCCACCTAGCTGTCAATGGGCCTATCTCCATGCCCCCAGCTTCTCCCTTAGGCCAATGCGAAGGACAGAATCAAATATTTCTCTCTTTTCCTCACAGATAAACAGTACTGTGATTTAAGGACAAAGTTACATTTGCTACAATCTCTTTAAAACACAGGGAAAATTATACTGAACAGATTACCCAAATTAAAGACAAAATGGTTCAAATATATATATAACAAATGCTACTCTTTGGAAGCGGAACAAAAATGTAGCATTCAAGACAAGCAGATACAGACTAATAGTTTTGATTCATGCATGAATCACAGAAAAAGAAAGAGATAAAGCAGATACAAACACAAGATGGCCAATATACAGTACAAGTACTGCAACAGAAATTCTGGCAGAAATAGAAACTTATTTATTTATTTGTTTATTTATTGTGATCTTGGATGCTCATTAATAGGTTCCACATCAGTTACACAGAGGAGCAAGGTACAAAGACTGGAGACAATATTCATAGTAGGTACAAAATTCAAGGCATAAAGCAATGGGATGTAATACTGAGACACTGTACAATGTATGCCTGTGTCAGGATGAAAAACAGACAGAGTAGGTACATAAGGAGAGGGAGGGATGCAGAGGCAGTGCATAGGGTAGATTGAAAAGCAGGAAGGATTGAAGAATAGGGCCCAGGGCAAGGGGGGCCATACCCAGGAGGAGTAGTGTGGTACTAGAAGTGCTGTGGTTGGACAATCCAGCACAGTCCAAGGTGAGGATTAAGTGCTGGTGGCAGTTTACTGTTGCCAGCAGTGGTGTTAGCGGTACACATCGAGTTTCTAGAGTAGAGAGGTGCTGGCGCAGTCTGTTTTAAAGAATCCAATTGTTGACTCACCAGACCTGTCGGAGAACTCATTTACCAGAAGGTTGCATGGTGTGAGAGCATGTTATGCCATGACAGTTTGGCATCTGGGTACTTGGAAAACTTGAGTGGTGGAGCTTCTGATATGTCTGGTCCTCAGAGGCAGAGATAGCAGGTCCTGAGCCCCTGATGGAAGCAGTTTTAATTAAGCTTTTTGGCCAGTAGACAGGTTTGGTACTGAATTCAGTCATTCAAGTTGAAGCCAGCTAACCCAAGTATAAAGGTCACAGGTGTGTGTGAGTCTTGGCACACACATACTGTTGTGTTCAGAAATCAAATCTCTCAGAACAATAGATGGATACCTGGTTACAGAACTGTGCATTAAACAAAGTAACAGATTATGTCCATTCTTTAACAGCCCCTGTTACATCTAGAAATAGAATCAGTAGTGCAGCACTTAAGAACTGGAACAGTACCAGGGCAGAAAGGTATGCCAGATAAACGCCTTAAAAATCTTTAATGCACTCCCAAGTGATCTGACACAAGTATTTAACTCAGGTTTAGACAGCAACAAATTAAAACAAAGGCCCAGATATTCAAAGAGTTGAGCCATGCGCAATAGGGTTGTGCCTGTGCAAGTCCGAAAATGCACCCATTCTGCGATATTCAGCAGGAAGCAGTTGCGCCCCCAAATCACACTGAGCAACAGCGCAATGATAATGAAAGCATGCACAACTGAAGGGTGAGGAACTATGCATAAATGGTGTAGTACGATATTCAACAACATGCACTATGCACAATAGGGAGCCAGCGGAAGTTGCGCCATAGTGGAAATGAGCCAAAATAAAAGGGAGTAAGGGAGAGGTGCAAGAATGCTACAGGAAGGCACATGAGGCCAGTCTAGAAGGACAAACTGGGCAGCAGGGACACACAGGGCAGGCCAGGAAGGGCACCTGGAATCAACAGGCTCAGGGAAGGTGTGGGGAGCCACAGTGTAGAAGGGAAGTATGCCACACAGCAGTGAGGCCAGCACAGGCAGGTGTTCGGTGCAGGGGAAGTAGCAGCTAGGGCAGCAGGGGAATACAGAAACAGCTGCGGGGGTGAACACAAGCCAGGGACATGGCCAGTGCCACCATCCAGATGGAGGCAGTAATGAGGGGGTGAGAAGGTGGGCAGCTGGGGGCGTCAACCCGTGGAAGGGCCCGTGGTGGTGTAAGCCCCAACAGGCAGTACCGAGTCCGCACCAGATTTGAGCTATATAGGATATGGAGATCGTAGGGCGGTACTGCCTGAATTGGGCAATTCTGAGGTGGCTCTGTGAGCTGTGCAGTGATGTGATGTAGGCACCCACATGAAGGAGCCATGCTCTGTCAGTGGAGGCAAAGTGACAGCTTGCATGTGCTTGCTCGCCACGGGTACCTTCCAGAGACCAAATGGGGACACCACAGGCATAACCCAGTCAGCCACGTCACACCATCTCACCCAATTCCTCAGCGCACTGCTGCCACATGCTGTGGAGTACATCCATTTCCCCAGCACCGGCAGAGCGACAGCAAACATACAGGAATTCCACAGGGTAGCACGTATGCCTGGCATGCTAGGGGCAATAGACTGCACCCATGTGGCCATCCGCACACCACCTGGCTCTGAGGGGCTGCATATATAAATCACAAGGGCTATGCCAGCATCAACTGCCAGGTGGTGTGCGATGCCAGGGATGCAAAATCAATGTCTGTGCCACGCACCCTGGGGAGCACATGATGCCTTCATCTCACACCAGTCGGCACTGTGCCACAGATTCAAAAGTGGGGATATCCCCACTGGCCACCTAGTGGGTGAGTATGCAAACCACACAGACAATTATAGGGTCTGGGGGCATGGTAAGAGGTGGCATGGGTAGTGGCCTACATGGCCCGGGGCAGGGCGATGCTGATCAAACTAACCTCCACCCTCTACACATGGGTGACAGTGGATACCCACTCCATTCCTGGCTGCTCACACCCTACGCGCCCGTGACCCCATCACAGCACAGCTACAATGAGGCAACGACACCACACGTAATGTCATAGAGCGGGTGTTTGGGATGCTGAAGGCATGTTTCCATTGCCTGGACACCTCCAGAGGTGCCCTACAGTACAGCCCTCAAAAGCCTGCAGGCTATTCCTGGCCTGTTGCATCCTGCACAACATGGCCAATGAATGTGGGATAGCCGACAGGTCGAGAGGGGACAGCGATGGGGATGATGAGGATGCCAGTGACCATGGCGATGGGCAGCCCCCTTGGGCGACAGGACCCCAACTGCTCTGGCTGGCACAGCTGCACTGGGACACACCATCATGGAGGAGCACTTCAGCCAACCCAGGTAAGTCATGGGGCCATGTGCAACCAACAGTGGCTAAGGCACAACCCACAAACATGCATGGACACACATCAAGGGTTCATGCTGTCAAGAGGAGGTGGCGGGCATGGAACCACACACACAACCAGGGATGGTGAGGTCTAACATGCCATGCGGACACACACACACACACACACACACACACAACGCACCAGACATGCACAAAGGGTAGGAGACACACACTGACCCAGAATGCCACCCTAGCCACACACATGTCCACAGACCACCATGCTCACTGCCTGTCCTTATGCATGTGTCAGATGCTGAGCACCATTGCATATTGGTGTACAGCACAATGCAGGCATCATCATGCACATGCAACTGTGGACAGCAGTCGGGATTGTGCAGATGGTTGTGTGTCTGGTACAGGGCTGAGTACCACCGATGCAATGTCTGCTGAATGACACAATGCACACGGCAGTACCAGACTTTTAGCCACTTTGAGACAGGTCAGTCACACGCATCACAGTGCCCTGGCCACCATGGATGTGTGGGCTGCCCGCTGAGACCCACCAGTACTGACAGGCTGACCACTGGCCTCATGGGGTGGCACGATGGTCCCCAGGGGTTCCACTGCATGAATCGACCGTTCTCTCGCGAGGGTCAGCAGCACACAAACATGCCTCCGCCAGGCATGCTCAGGATGCCCACAGCTGTACCGGTGTCGACAAGGATGGTGTCGCTGCGCAGAATGGGGATAGACAGTGCATCATTGGTGTCTCGACGCATGGGCAAATAACTGTGTGCCCATTGTGGCCATGACAGCAGTGTCTGCCTGTGTCTGCCTGTCAATGGCAGTGGTCACATCCTCCCGCAACCAGTCCATCCCTGCCAGGATCAGAGCAGTGTCTCTGCTGCGATGCCCTCTGTCCACTCCAGAGCCACATGCAGTGCATCCACCGACGCCGCAAACCGCATCTGTTGGTTGACTGATGCTTGCAGTATGCAGGTGTGCTCATCCAAGAGGTCATCTGCCTTCTCGGCATCCTGTCCCTCAGGGTGTGCATGGTCCTGATGCTCAGCACCCCTATAGCGTGGGCGCTGCACACCAGGAACAGGTCTGGGCATGTCCACAGGTGGTGCACTGATGCCGCCCCTGACCCTGTACCCCAAGCCCATTGGCCAACTGCTGATGCTGCCCTCCGGCTGCCACTCCCCAGGGCTCACTGGTGCCACCACAGTGGCTGCAACAGTCCCACTGTCCTGTACACACACCAGTGTTGCCCCACTGGTGCTGACAGGCACAGGCTGGGACTGTGATGACATGCAGGCCTCCATGGCAGCACCACCCACAGCCATGGCTGCGATGTTACCTGCTGTGTGGCCATCCCGTGGCACACCGTGTCACTGCCCATGGCGTTAGAGACATCATCATTAGTGATGGACCAGCACCAGCCAGTCACAGCATGCTGGCATCCATGGATGCTGGCACGCTGGGACACGGGCAGGGCCTCCTCCGCACCTGTTCCAAAAACATCAGTCTGGACAGCCAGGTGGGCCCACTGCAGCACTGAGCCATGTATACCTGTGGAGGTGAATGGGACCTCCTCCATCTCCATCTGACTGTCCTCAGTGGACAGGCCCACCACCACTGACCCATGCAGACACTCAGTATCTGTAAGGAAAACAAAGGCGCGTTACTGCATGTGACCTACTCTGTCCCCAATAGATAGAACACGACCTACCATGCAGTGACTGGCTACCACCCGTCTGGAAGCCACACCTGGAACACCCTCAGTGGCACAATGCTGCATGCTGCCAGCATCCTCTCCTCCTGTGGGGTCAGGTGTAGCACATCTGGCTGTCCCCCACCTGTTGCAGCTCATGCTGCCCTGATGGCAGCCACCTTCTCCTTTATCCTTCTCCTGTCTGTGCCCATCTTCTTCTTGCACTCCTGCATGGAGCACTGGTGGATGCCATGCAGGTTCACTGCATCGCCCACACCTCCCATGCAGCAGCAACGGCCTGTAGTGTTCCTGCCATCCACTGAGAAGTGGCTCCTGATCCAGGTAGGCCTCAAACAGGGCATCCGTCTCTTTGGTGAAATTAGGCCTCCCTCCTCCCACCACTGTGTTCCTCCCTCCAACAACTTTCCCAGTCATGATTTAGCCTGTGAGAATGAAAGTCGTTACCTGTGACTGTGCAGTCCCATGTATGTCCCAAAATCCACAGTCCACACTCCCAAACTGCATGCAACTCACCAATAGACTGCAGTTACCGACTATGGCCAGTGCAGCCCAATGTCACACTTTTATAGCGCAACTCATGCAAATGAGGTGAGGTGCAAGTTTAAGTGGATGCAAATTGCAGTGCTGCGTCATTGAATGGCTGATTAGCTGATTTGCATATGACGGCTGAATATCGCGCTGTTGCGCTTTGCGTAGTGTGTTGAGCGTGCTGAGCCAAGGGCGCAGTTCTGTGACATGAGTACACACCTCACTGAGCATGCCTGGGTTGCTGACACAGGTGCCTGCCGTGCTGCTGACGTACTGTGCGCGGGAGGCAATGCAGGTCATGGCCACCATTGTGCCAGTGGTGCTACAGCGATGTTCACCTATATGGGGCTGTGGCACTGGGGCATCATAGGCACACTGGGGCAACAGCACAGTAGGCCGCTACTGGAGGTAGCACACAGGCACCCAATCATGCTACATGCATTGGGTTCCAATGGCACTGTACCTGTCCGTTTGCCAGAGACCCTTAACCCTGTGCTGACCTTTGCCCCCTGGCGCCATCGTCGAGCATGGATGCACCACTATTGCACTGTTCTGTGACAGTGCCGTGAGAGGAATGATATATGCTGGGCAGCATCTGCACGTGGTGGACCAGCTGCAGAGCGCCATTTTGAACCTACTGAGCAAGTGAATGGCACGGAGGAGGGCTGCCCAGTGGACCCAAATTGAACTGGCTAACCTGGTGGCCATTGTTGAGCCACTTTATGCCCACTATTGGGAGGCACCCTGGACATGTCCAGGAGCCAGGTGTGGCAGAAAGTGGCCGGCGCCTGGAGGAGGCCACAGGAAGGGGCAGATGGTGGACAGTGCCACCACAGGTATGGCGACCTAAGGAGGAGGGAACCGGATCTCTTGCCCGCCTGTGGACACATGCCAGGAGGGCACGTGCCACAGCCAGGTAGGTGTTACGTCCACACATTTTATGTTCCAAATGGGTATCACGGGTTGCATGTGTCCGGAACATGGGGAGGGACCATCTGGTGTGGCTGTGGTGGTGTTATCAGGCTGTGGGGTGGGTGGGTCTGGCTGGGTGGGATTGCACACACATGGGGGCAGGGGACTTTGCTAGAGGATTGTACTGATGTTCCTCTCTCCATGTTTGCTCAACAGGGCCAGAAGAGAGGCGGCTGGCCAGGGGCAGAGGCACCAGCAGGAGGACAGGGCCAGTAGGAGGGGCGATGGTCCACAGCACCAGAGGGACCGGCCTGATGAAGGTGAGTGCCATACCGCCATGATTACTATTGCATGCTGTGTAACAGGGCGGGCAGCAGGGCATGGCCACCATCCATTGACACCATTGCCATGCACGCAACTTGTTACAGTCAGCACTGTCCAGTGGCACTGCATGTCTGGGAGTGCATCAATGGTGGTCCATGCGTCCACTGGGTACATGGCTGTGCCACTGCCTTTGCACCACATAGCCATGTCACTAAACAGCCATGGTGGTGCTGTGCAGGACTTGGCGGTGGGTGTGTGCACGGTCTGCATGGCTGCATGTGCCTGGGTGGGCAGGTCTTGTGGACGTGATCACTGTGGGTGGTCACACACCATCACAGAGGCATGTCCATGGCTGTATGCCATGCACAGTAGGTGGTCTGTATGGGGCTGTGCATTCACACCTATTAACTGTTATCCCTTGTCCTAGGTGTCCACCAGCTGCAGGCTATCCAGGAGGCACTGCAGGAGATTTTGACAGTGGCGAGGGCATCACTGGACATACTGCAGGGGTTTGAGCGGCTGGGTGTCCAGAGGAGACACGGAAGGCAGAGCAGCGGGCAGGGAGCGGGCTCCCAGTGACCATCTCCATGCCCTGATTTCCCCTACCCCTGGACCCACCCTCACACCCTCCTTTCCTGTCCCATTTGTTCACCCCTGCCCTTACCCACCCCCACCTTGTTTGTTGGCCTCCCCACACTTCTGTACATACTTGTAAATAGTTTTGTTTGATGTTTTCATTACAAGTCTTTTAATATGAATACTGTGGTGGTCTCTGATCTGCAGTGGGCTATAGGTGCTCAGCTGCACTGGTGTGCATGGCATCAGGGGTGGTGCAGTCATGGGTATGTGTGTGTGTTCATGGGGAAGTGACTATGGTGTGGGAGTAGCTATCAGTCAGTGTCTGTGGTGTGTGTGATGCTCCTGTGCACTGGATGACTGTGTGCAGTGGTCCATGGTGCATGATCTTTGTCCATGGTACACCTGTCAGCCTGTCCATGGCCTGTGCAGCTGACACCCTTGCATGTCTGTGACCTGCATGGTCTGCTGGCATGTCAGTGGTGGCTGTCCATGCAGGGCAGCCACTGTACCCATCACAATGCTGGGTTGCCTCCTGTCACTGGTGTGGTGCATGTCTGCCTCAGGTGACACTGTGGCCTCTGGTTGTTGTCCCACCTCCATGCTGTGGCTTGTGTGTGTGCAGGGGATGTGCACCACTGTCTGTGACTTGTGCTCTGGGCAAATTATGGTGGCATACAGGTCCACAGTGCCTGCATGAGGGTGGCTGGCACTCCTGTGGGAGGACTGCAGGCCATGTATACACAGTTTCCATGGTCCCACGCTGGGGCTTGGTTGCCCGCTACTGTGTCCCTGTGTTGTTGTGCCCTTGGGTATGGGTGGGTGTTTGTCCATGCACTGTGTTGCACCGGTGTGGTGCATGCTTCCACACACCACTGTGGGTGACTGCGCTGGTTGTTGTGGCCAGTGCTGGGTCAGGGTGTGTCCTTGGGAGGTGTGCAGGGTGCTGTACCACTGATGGTGGGTTCGGGGCATGCCCTGTCACATGTAGGGTACATCGTGTGCTGGACGCATGGTCGGTCTCTCAGCTGTACCTCGGGAGGGCTGTGCATGGTGGCACTGTGTATGCCGTTGTTGCATCACTGTGTGCTGCCACCACTGATGGGTGCTCATGGTGGGGCTGCCTTTCATGGTTCTGTGGTGCACAGGGTTGCACTGTTACAGTGGGGGTGGTGGCATGCATGGGGTGTCCTGCAGTGGTGGAGCGCTGCTCCTGGGCATGGTGTCTGGGGTCACAGTGCAGGGTGTGCTCTGCATTGGGGGATGGTGTGGCATGGGGTGGTCAGCCTCCTTCTTGTGCCGGTCACAACTTGCCAGGGTGTGATGGGGCACCATGGCCCAGCTGTGGGTTGGTTGCTTGTCTCCATGGGCCAGTGGTTATTCCAGCCTCCCACAGTTATGCAGTGCATGGGATGTGGGAGGACAATGTCTATTCTGCTGTGTGTTCCTCTGCTCATCTGTGGCATGGGTGGTGGGCCCTACATCCCTGGATGTGCAGTTGCATTGCTGCACTGCTGCTGGGGCATCCTGGTTGTGCTATGGCACCTCTGGACTGCTCAGCTGAACATCCTTGTTGCACTATGGCTCATCAGATATGCTCAGCTTCCCTCCCTAGTTGTGCTATGGCGCAGGTGGTGCGATATTCAGTCATTGGCTGTAGGCGCATCTTGGCTGGCTCAGTTTTGAATATCGCGCCTCTTGCACATGGGCGCAATGGACTCTGCACTTGCTCTACTATTGCACCTTTTTGGGCGCAGTTTGAATATCTGGGCCAAAGTATGTATCAAGGGCTACTTATTCTACTATACAAGTGAGATGATAAATCATTTTTAAAAATTGTAGACCTATCACTCTTTTAAATACTGACAGTAAAGTGTTAAAATTTTAAGTGACAGGATGTCCATGGTATTACTGTAAATAGTATTATACATCCCTCCCAACTATATGCTATCCCAGGAGAAAAATTCCAGATGGGCTCCTTTAATAAAGGGAAAGCAGAAGGTTTCCTTATTGGTTTGCACCAAGCTGAAAGCCTTTGACAAAGTAGAACATTTATATTTATGGAAATGTATGTAGAAATTTTGGGTTTCAGAACTTTTTATTCAGTGGATCCAGACATGTTATTTACATACAATACTGTTTCATGCTGCAATCTTGCCATCAAACTGCCCTGGCATTATATATTGTATCATACTGTCTATTGTATTTAGCTATGTCTGTATTGTGTATTGACATGGATCCGTTGGAAATGAGTCTCTGACTCAAAGGTTGTAACTCAAGATTTTTAAATAAATAAAATATGTGGTTGCCCTTATGTCAGTGGGTGGTTAGGTAAGAGTGTGCTGTGACACAAAGAGTACAACAATGGTGTCCACTCAGTCCCCCATCTTAATGTTGGGACCACATATCCATAAGATTAATGCCAGTGAACAGAACGGATGATGGAATCAATACTATTGCATATGCTGATGACATACTGTATGTCTGATACTAGCAGACTTTCCCTTTAGTGAACAGGAGGCAGATATATTGACTGCTTCAAAAGGAACTAGCTCAGAAGTAACTATAGTAAGAGCAATGTATACCTATTGGTCTGATTGACCAATACAACCGGACATAATAAGTATCCCAGTTCAGCAAGGTATGTGCAAAATGTCAGGGATATATTTTGGTACTGGAGAGATTAGTTTTTTTAAATGGAGTTACTATTAAAGAAGCTCAGGCCAGAGTCAGTAAATGGAATGTTTGGTATATGATGAACAAAAAGAATAAATATGATCAAGACATTTTATTAAATATATTCCTGCATCCTTGTATGGTTCTCCCTCTGAGACATTTGGAGACTTCTATCTATAGTTGCTTTTCCAGTGTGTATGGCCAATAGACTGAACCTGATAAAAGACAGATTATTTATTTACCCATTAGTAAAGGTGGACTGGGTATGGTAATCCCGATTGCATTTTTTCTTTTCTCAGTATATTTTTATTCACAAAGACTAAAAATTCCTGAGCTTTCATTGTTCAGTGTATGGCTGGAACAATGACATTATCTCAGTAAAACATCACTGTATGACATCCAGCAACATACATCACTACATCTCACCAAGAAATTATGCTGTCTTGTAGTTATAATAGCTCAAGTTTAGAGTTATATAAAAGCCTTATTTACTAACATTGTGGGGACTAACATATTTGTCATGGCTAAAACAGTTCATAGTTAGGCTGAGAACAAGTGTCAGACCATCTCATTTAAACTGTGGGAACATCATTTTATAGTATTAGTTTTACAATTTTATATTTTATGAGAAACACACCACATGTGAATGTACTGCATCATGGGTATGCAAATACTTAAATCAAAATCAAACTACATTTCTTTAAAGGTGCTTTTCTTAAACCAAAGCATGTACATAAAATATCATTATCCAATAAAACATTAGAACCAAACAATTAAAATAACTTAATTACCTGGTATTGCATAACACACTACAGTGATACCAGACAATTGATTATTTGCATACCATGATGTAGTGCTTTCACATGGGGTGTGTTTCCTTAAAAAAAAAAATTAAACTGTTAAACTAATACTATAAAAGAGATGGTCCCGCGGTATAAAAGAATGTGACACTTCTTCTCTGCCTAACTATGAAATGTTTTAGCCATGTATATGTGCTCATGTTTCTCCCATAATATTAATAAATAACAGTCATTATATAATAGCAATAATGCTCTCTAGAGTCTGTGTTGTACAGAGATAATGTCATTTTATGTCTACTTAACTTAGGTGTGATTTTAGCCAAGCATGTTACATACCTCTTTGTTGGGATTATTGCTTAAATATCATACTTTTTACACAAGGTCAGAGCTGATAGACAGGGCAAATGGGATGACAGCTGTGTGCTCTATATCTGGGACTCCCTACAAGCTATAGTTGTCCCTTCCCTCTTTCTGCATGGGGCCCAAATACTTTCTGTAAAGCTAGTTCTGGGTAATCCTGGTAAAACCTTTCATGTTATAGTGGTCTACAGTCCACTTCACAGTCAAAACTGGCCTTTGCTGCTGTCACCAACTGCATCTCACAACACCTTCCAAATAGTGAGACACTAGTCATGGGTGACTTCAACACAAACTGGATGTCTCCAACTGCTGCTTCCTATAAGGACTCCACTGCAGCTACAGACCTCACTCAAGTCGTCCAGTCCTCCACAGAGTCAACCAAAAACAGTGACCTCAGCTTCATGGACCCAGTCTTTACAAACCGCCCTAAAAGAATTTCAGTGGTCACGGTGCTTCCTGATGCTTCCAGTGACCACTAGCCTGTTCTGTGCTGGCGGTCCTGCAAGGTTCGCAACTCTCCCCTATAACCATATACTGCCAGTGATTAAAAGGGTGCATTAGCCTACCTCAAAAACCACCTCTCTAACTGTGACTGGGCACCCATGGATACCTCAAGGAACACTGATAGTGCTCTTGCCTACTTCATCCACACCTTCAATAAAACATGCGACTTTTTCACCCCTCTTTCCAAACAAGTATTAAAACATCATGTTCCTTCATGGCTAACCAAGTCACTTCTCAATCTCATGCAGTAACTGGACAACCTCTGGCATAAAACCCTTGCCACAGGACTGCCTCTGGACAGACAAAGGTACAGGAAGCCAGAAACAATTGCACATGGACCCTGCACCAGGCTGAAGCTAACTACTATTGAAATGCCTTCTCAGCCACCTGGAGCACTGGAAAAAAAATTTCTGGGAGTCAATCAAAAACTCAATGGTAAAACAATATCCCCCATCCTCCCAACTCTCAGTAAATGGCACACTAACCCATGACCCACTGCAAATTGCCAGTGCATTAAATTCCACTTTCTCGGACCTTAGCATTGTGCTTCCCTAATTGTTTTGATGCCTTCCTCTCCCCTTTTGTCCACCCCACCCTCCAACTCCCCACCTGTCTGACTTCAGGTTATATCAAACCCTACCTCTCCAGAGTCCTAGGTAAGACTCACCACAGTAGGGACACCCTTGATTTAAAACTCCTCCACCTCTGTCTCAATGCTGTCCTTGTCCCCCTTACCAAAATCATTAACCTCTCCCTCTGTCATGGAGCTCCCTCACCCTGGAAAAGGGCAGTCCTAACCCCTCTCCTCAAAGGCAGTGACTGCACTTCCCCAAATAACTATCTGTTCATCTCATTCTTTCCCCGCTCTCCAAAGCTCTCAAAAAATAGTAGCTGACCAGCTCACTGAACATCTCTCAAGTATAATCTCCTGTGCCCAGAGCAGCACAGGTTCCGTAAGGGGCACATTACCACTATGGCCCTACTGGAATATACTACCTTCATCCATAAGGCACTAGATCTCAGACACATAGTTGAGTCGGTCTACATCTACCGAACTACGGCGTTTGATATTGTACACCATGCCCCCTCACTTAAACTCCCTGGCCACCACAGGATAACTCCAGAAACTTCGTCCTGGTTTGGGAGCTACCTAAGTAATAGGACCCAGCAAGTCAAAATTGACTCCACCCTCTCATCCAGCCTCCCAGTTCTCTCCAGGGCCCCAGGGTTCTATCCTGGGTCCCCTCCTATTCAGCCTTTTTCTTAACTCTCTACCAGCTGCCTGCTCTGGTCAAGTACTTCTATATGCTGACAATGCAGTCCTTTTGGAGCCACCTCCAACCTTTTCTCCTCCAGCATGCCTTCCAGAAGTCCTTCTCTGAAGCTGAAGCTTGGTTATCTGAGCACTGTCTGGTTCTAAACTATAAAAAAAAACAAGGCAATGATGTTCTCCCACCACCAGAACCCACTCAGTGACTCTACTTTGCTAGTCCACACTTCCCAAGGCTCCCCTCTTGAACAGGTTAACTCATTTCAAATACCTGGGCATTACCCTTGACTCCTCTCCTGTCGTGCACATATTCACCTTGTCTGCACCAGCATAAATGTCAGAATTGGACTTCTTTACCACCTGATGCGCTTCATCATGCTGTGTCATCCTCAGTCCTCTCATACTGAACTATGGGATTGTGTTTTATGGCTCTGTTGTCAATACTTCCCTATGCCGAATAAAAACTGCATTGAATAAAGCCTGTCATCTGGTGACAGGTTGTGATAGATGCACCCACACATGTATCTTTATATTCATTCAAACTGGCTAAACTTTGAAAGCCATCTCACACCTGTCTTCTGGCTAAGATGATTCAGTATAAACTCTCACCCTGGACTACAATACTTTATCCAGCTGTCCCCATAACAAAGGCCTCCAGGAGTACCTCGAAGGCCATCTTTGTGGTTCCCGCTGCAGGACATTCCTGGGTCGAAGAGCCTTTTTAATAGTGCCCCATACTGCCTGAATGACCTACCTGCAGCAATCTCTGCTTTGCCTAAAACAGACCCTTTCAAAACCTACCTCAGGGAATTTCTCTCAGAGTGCTCGTCCTGTGACTGCAGCTAGGACCCCTCCACTTTCACAGCTCCTGTCTTTCTCCCCAATCTGCTCTGTATCTCAAGCAAGCCTACCCTCTGTCCTACACTGTATGTATTTGCTATCATGGGACAGGTTAAATCTTCTGTATTAACTTTGTTTGTACTTATTATTATGGTATAAATATCTTAGGTATTTAGTACAATGGCTCATTGTCATATCACTGCTTTTTCCTCTGGTTGTACTCGACACTGGGTTGTCTCTACCCACAGAAACTATATGTACAAGTTATTCTCTTCTCCTCTGTTATTCTATATGTATTTTACCATTTTGATTGTTTTATGCACCTTGTAAATTGCACTTGTAATGCCTGTATACAATGCTACTCTGACAAGGAGCCTTTGCAAAGACTATCACTCAAAGGGTTGTAATTTTAATTTTCTCAATAAATACTGTAATAATAATAATAAATAAATAAGGGTCACAATGGGTCTTAGACCAAGTTTCACCTTTGCTACAACCCTGGGACAACGATTCTGTTATTCCTAAACAAAAATCTTTAAATGGGCTGCCTACCTACATGCAGGAAGTGTTCAGTCAATTAAAAAGATGAGGTATAACAAAACAATTAGTGCTGACTCTTACAAGGAAGGAAATGTACACACATATCCAAAGTGTTTTTCATGGAACAACCACAATATGGGAACAGACTCCAAAATGAGACTAGTCAAATTGGGAACATGTTGACACATCCTAGGACACCATAGCATATGTGAGACACCCTGCGGCTGGCGTTCACAGAAAGCTCAATGTGAATAACAATTTAAACACAATGTGCCTGATTCTAAAAGAGATACGCATGGTGTAACAGCATATGCGCCAAGTAGAATGGAGCAGGTAGCAACTTCGCCAGCAGTTGTGACTCTCGGGATTCTACAATGTGGCCTGCGACATGTCACAGGCCACGCGCCATGCGGTGCTCAGTCGTATGCCTGGCTGTGGAGGTGAGAGGTGGGCTGTGCCAGTCGCTCGGATGGGGATGGTTGAGGGGATGTGGGTGGACTGGCACTGCTGGGTGGGGCTGGTAGGAGACCACTGTGAGGTGCCAAGAGGGGTGTTCTGGGCATGGGGGCATGCTGGGGCACATCCTGGAGTGGGTGCAGTGGGTCTACGGAACCCCGGAGGACATTATGTACGATTCGCCAGCTAAATGCTGGTGTAACTTATGTTATGATTCTCCTCAGGGTTCTTGTAGAATCCCGACATTGTGGACTTTGTTGTTGTCCTACTAGAATAGGGTGCTACTGCTGTAACCCCCTAGTGCCATGTCACGGGGAGGGGTTATGGCTCAACTGCTGGCATAACTGCTCTTTGGCTCAAGTGGCCTGTGACATGTGCAGGCCACATTATGAATCCCGCAGGTCGCAACTGCTGGTGTAAGTTGCTACTTGTGCCATTCTACTTAGTGCAAGTGCTGTTACGCCATGCATATCTCTTTAGAATCGGGCCCAATGACCATAGTGAAAGGATATGCCCTAGAAGAGATTTCTGAGTAGATCAATTTGAAACAATGGACCACCATTTTTTTCAGTGTCCCTTTGTATTATCCTTTTGGTCTGTTGTATGCTTAAAATGGAAATCTTCCCCTTTCTTTTACTTACAAAAGATATTTTAATTTTAGGAATTCTCCCAAAGGCCTGGTTAAAATATGAGCAAAGCACCATCCACCTGATTCTACACTGTATCAAATTTCATATTTGGCACACCAGAGTAAAACTAACTTTACAACAGAAAACATAACATCAGATCAGCTCTTCTGGATAGTACACCAGGCAGCTTGACATTTTCCGACCCAGGACAGACAGAAACTCCCACAACGTATCTGTTTAAAATGGTGGAGAATATGGAATGGTTAGATGAGACCTGATGAAATATAAGTCAGAAGGCCTTTTGGTGATTTTTTCATAATCAATATGGAGACTCCATTTAAATAGAGGCATTCCAATGTCCACAGGGTAATGAAGTATGAATTTAATATTGTATTATTTTGATTTATATTTAGTTCTGTATCAAATGCCACAAGAAATTGGGTGGCAGGTGTTTGAATATCACAGAGATAGGAGGGCAATTTACAGTATGTCATTTCTTTCATATCTTTTACTTTTGTAGTACTTACTTTTATTTTCAAATGCTGTTAATGTGTTGTGTTATGTTATTCTGTTGAAAGTGTTAATAAAACATTCCCCATCTCTTTTAAAAAGTGCCATAGGGTCTTTAACTTCTACCTGGACAAAAACAGAACTATGGGTGTTGGCAGGCATACTTCAAGCACTCCATGGTGTGCAATTTTATTTAAGGGGTAGCAAATAGACTCTGAACTGCTTCCTTTCCCATGAAAACTAACAAAGAAAATGCTGAACCTTTCTGTAATTTTATTCATAGGAGTCGAAACTAGAAGGACTGGTCACTAATACTGTCTTTGCATCCAAGGACAATACAAGTTTACAGGCTCTGGGCTGGTATGTGGGTGTCTTAGGGAGCACTGCATGGCATTTGTAGTTACCCATGCATGGCAACAGCCATTGTCATGAGATACAAAAGCTGTATTTATTGTGCCAAATGAGGCAACAAACACGGTCCTGGTGTACATTTGTATATTGTCTGGCTACACCTGGGGGGATAGCTAACCCTGACAATGGGGAGAGGGGTAGCAGTGAGTCCACTTGGTGTGCATATCTGAAATCCTGGCTACACCCCTGACCAGAACAGGCAGGCGGGACCTTGGTTTAATGTCTAATCTGGAAAACATCACCTCAAGTGCAGCAACCCCCCATGATGCACTACAGTGTCAGTACTGGAATTTACCCCAAGTGACTGGTGAGGGCAAGAACCCACAACCAGCCAATCTTCTAGCCTCAGAGGTGAGAGTGACACCTATTCGCCCACTAACCCTGGTGTTGAGATCAGCTTTGGTTCTCCTTATAGGGCTTTTGCAACCCCAGCATCATTTTGCTGTCTTCCTCTGGATTGCCTCCACCCTGTCTACAGTATGTCCATCCTGAGGTAGGATCCCAGCTAAGCTGCACTCCCAGTACAACAGACTGGGCTCATGCCTGACATTACTTCAGACTTTTTTTGCCAAAATGACTGACACAACAAGCAACAATACAGAGCTCCAGTCACCCAGGCATACACCTCCCAGGGTTAGTGGTATTTGAGCTATGTATTTTCTTGTTATGGCAGTCATTTTGGGAAAATAAAAACCTGGAAGTAAATTCACATATGAGTTCAGTTTGTAGTGTTGGGAGTGCATCTTATATGGAATTCTTGTGTACATTCATGGGTGTTAGCCCCCAATCTGCACCTCCCTTGAAATCACTAGAGCATGATTGCCACACTGTCCTTTAAATATGCAGCTGCTAGAACTGGACACTGTACCCAGGTGGAGTCTCAACAGTCCGTGTTATTGTAGCAATGTAGCCTTCATCCTACTGCTGGAGATACACAGAACACAGAAACATAGAAGCTGATGGCAGATAAGGGCCGCCTGGCCCCAGTCTGCCCAATTAATTAATTGATTAATCTATCCATCTATTTGCTGTCTGTCTGTCTGTTTGTCTATCTATCTATCTATCTATCTATCTATCTATCTATCTATCTATCTATCTATCTATCTATGTGCAATGCTGAGGCGAAAACATTACAGTGATGCTGTTGACAGTGACAATGACAGATTACTGCTGGGATGCTCGTGACCCGCACAGCTTCTCTGGGTGTTGTGCCTTCTCTCCGACTCAGCTCGGATCTGAAGTTGATTATAATAAATTGCTGGGGGTGCATGGGGGCACAGCCCCTGCCAAAAATACATTACTTTTGCGACAGCACAATACTGACCACAACTGCAGTTGACTTGGTCATTCCTATCAAGTTTATTGCAGGAAAACTCCGCTGAGCAAGCTCATTCACAAGGAGGTCCTAGAGCATGTATACAGTCAAGAACACATTACATAGGAAAAAAAACATCACAGTAAATAAGATACAGTTTAGGTTCATATGTTACACAGTGCTCAAATTAAGACATAACAGGGTAGGTATGAGCTGCATAAACCTGGTAAGAAACATTAGTAGTCAAGAGTGTACAGTCATTAAGAGAGAGTAATTGCATAGGAGCAAGGTTGAGTATAAAGCATACAGGGAAGTAGAAAAGGGCCGGAGTGAGTGAGTGAGGGAAGATATAGATGGAGAACATAAGGACAGATAAGAGTTTTAAGAGAAAAATAGAAAGGGGAGCAGGAAGAGGGTTAGGGAGGTAAGAGGAGAATGAGATAATTGATGAAGGAAGAGTAGAAGAGAGTCTTAAGATCAGCTGGAAGGTTCATTTTGTTTAGCCATAGTAAACATTTCAGAGTAATAGCCTGGGCAAGTGCTAGAAGGATTCCAACAGGACTAGGGCTAATTCCAGTAAGTTGGGAGGCATGAAGAAAAATAAAGATGAGAGGAGACTTAAAACAGTTACAAACATCTTTTAATTTAGATGCAGCTAGCCTTTTGTAAGAGTTAACAGAGCCAGCGCTGGATAGTTTCAGTAGGCAGACTGAAGCTGGTTCCAAATGGTTGGAAGAGGACATGATATGGCCCATTTGCCAAAGGTAGTGCGAGTCCTAGGAACATCAAAGAAGATAAAGTCAGATTTCCTAAGTGCCACCACTGTAATGCTGATCAACAGAATTTCTGTCGAACTGGCATGGTGGAACCATCCACCCATCCATCCATCTATCCATCTAGCCAGTCATCTTTTCTACATTCATTTTGCTGCTGACTCACTTGATCTGTAGTGCTGCCCCCCCCACACCACGACAATAATCCCCCAGCCTGTCTGTGATTTGAACCTCAGCACTGTTTTTCACCCCACTTCCACAGCTGGAAGGCTGCTCCAAAAATCCTCCACTATTGCTGTGAATAAATATTTCCTCACATCTTCCTGAACCTACCCGCCTTCAGCTTCATAGCATGACCCTTATTCTACAGTGCCTTTTTGTCTGATAAATACTATTATAAATTTATTATCCCTGTGAGGTACTTAAAGGTCTCTATTATCTCCCCCTCTCCCTCCTCTCTCCAGGGTGTACATATTGAGCTCCTTTTGCCTCTCCTCATACTGCTTTTGATGCAGACCCTTCACAATTTGGTAGCCATCTCTTGGACCAGCTGCACTCTGTTTATACTATTCCTGGGATGCGGTTTCCAGAATCAGTCACATTATTCAAGGTGGGTCTTACTAGTGATCTATACAGTGGAAACACCACCTTCCTTTTCTGGGTGATACCCCATCCTCTGTACCCCAGCATCTCACTAGTCCTCCCTACTGCCTTGTCACACTGCCTGGCCACATTTAGGTCATCCAGTAAGATTACCCCAGGTCTTCTTCCTGCTTGGTCATTGTCAGTATCACTCCACTGATTTTGTACTCCACCGCCAGGTTTCAAAGGCCTAAGTCCATTATTTTGCACTTTTGCTTTAACAACCAACTGCTTGACACCAGCTCAGTGTCATTGAGTGATGGGGCATTGCTCTGGCATTCCTGAGAGCCAGATTTGCTTCCTGAGCCTGGATGTTATGAGCAGAGACTGGCATTGAGGAAGTCACAAGCATCTCTTGGACGCTTCCTCCTAGGGCAGTGGGTCGCCTACATGCCACTGTCATAGCGGTTCGTGGTGGTAGCTTAATGGAGACATTTTTGGTACTGTGACTAACCACACCATTGAATCTATCCAATTCCAGGATGTCAATGTGGCTGCACACAAACGTAGGTGGGTGGGCCAGAAACAAGACAATCATATGACTCAGCCAGGCCAGATGATGGTGGCCATGCCCTTCCATGCAACAGTCACCACTGCACACTGTTCCCATTCCCCCACCTTTTGTCCTGGAGGACCCTAAATGCCTGCTACTCACCTCCCTTTGCGCCCCTCAGGGGTGGGGTCTCCCACAGGTATGCCAGAAGTGTTCTTTTATTAACACCGCTACTCTTCTCTATGCTTTGTGCACACCCTGTGCATATACTGTTCTTCTGAGCACACTATATAAGGGCCATACTTTATTAGGCTACTGTAACTTTTAGTCAGTCTGAAAATGGCCTATCATTGTGTATTGCATCTGCCTTGTATATAAATTGTATATAGTTGTATTCTGTCTGCATTTGCATCTTGCCTGTCTCAGATGAGACATTAAACAAAGGTCCCATCTGCCTATCTAGTGGTAGTTCAGGTGGATGTTAAAGATCCCATGGCACTTCTCAAAAGAGTAGGGGAAGTTTTGTATTGTGAAAAATTAAACAATACTAGGGACAGTATTTCTAAGATACAATAAAATATATTTGGGGAATAGTGCTATAAAAAGTACCTTTAAACAAAACTGAGTTTCTGTAGAGAAAGAAACTAAATGATCCTAAACCTAGTAACTAGTGATGGAAGTCCCACTGAAAACAAAATGTACACAATCTTGTAAACTGAAAAAATAGAAAAAGGAAGTTTTTTAAACCAATAACATAGGTGGACTACCTGTCATGGACTGCCATCACTGGAACTCTTTGGATAAATATCCTAGTCCTGCCCTCTCCCTGTATTTCTGTTTTCATGTTATGCACACCGAACAGTGCTTCCATAAAGCAGCCATATTTCGTGTGGTAGACTGAGTTTTGTCCAAGTCATGACTGTATTTGACTTGTCCCATGATAATTTAATTAATTCATGTTGAGAGATATATTGTTTTGTAGTACCCAGTGGCATCTTGCCTGCCAAATATGGTATTTCAAGATACCACAGAACAATCAAAGTGTGCTCACCGTACATTTGGTCCACAGACCAGCATAAATACCAGGACATGCACCTCATATGATATGTTTGAAAAGTGTTATCCTGGATCATGTGAGACAACAAGTCCCAAAAGGAAACAACAAAAGGACATTGAAAGAAAAGGTGCTCCTGTGTCTCCAAAACCATATTGCAGGTATCTCTAAGACAATATTGTTCATCTAAACTCTTGTGTTTGTGGTTAGCCACACTCCCAATCTACCATGACAAGCCAGCCAAGTGGTATCCCTAAGAATTTGGGAAGTCTAGGGTCCAGCAATTGTCCAATGGAGACCTCAAGCTGTTGTGGGGTACCCTTGGGGAAGCAAAAGGCTCTGTGAAATACTCTAAAATAATTTGCTGGTACAAAAGTTTTCTAGGAAGGACTTAAAATCAGAAATGTAATTTTCCAAATCCTAATTTTTGAAATGTATGACAAATATACACCAGCACAGTTAAGGCAGGAAGTTTATAAGTCCCTTTATCCTCTACCCAAAGTGACATAATCTGTCTAAATCAAACTTGTCCCCATACCACCCAACTGTGTGTCTCATTCCAAACCCAGGTACTATGTTCCCATACCAAAAAATAGAGTGAAAACACCAAGGAGGTACCATGCCTATAACCCCCTGTGAAATAGATCTATACAAAATATTCCATTTAATAGGATTTAAGCAGCTCCACAGATGACTCTAAAGAATACATTATAAATTCTAGAGTCCAAGGTAATAGGGGTGGAAATATGGAACTAATAAACAATAAAAGTGGGATAATAAAAGTTTTAGGCAGGTATACCCATTTCAGTTTGGCAGTCTGTATACCTGCCATGCCCTGATCCATGTCTCACGATACAGCCAATTCTGAGTCCAAATTCCCTGTCTCCATTTTTAGGACCGAATTTGATTCCTAAAATCATAGCTTCAGAGGCTAAAGGCATATTACAGATCTGGTTTAAAGAGGGTGGACTTCCAACCACCATAGCTTAGCTTTTATGAAAATTTATCTTAGCACCAGCTGTCTCTGAATAGGCTACTAGAATATCATATGCCCTGTCTCCTTCCGATTGGTGGGCACAAATGAGCAGAGATCATCCTCAAGGCTACAACCTTGAGAGGTGCAGTATGAGGAGATAAGGTCATGCCACCTATGTGCCTCGATAATTCAATGTGTTTGATTAAGATAACAGTGTAAAGGTATACAACAGGGAGCTCAAAGGGCACCCTATCGATCCCTCCTGAGGTCAATTTGTCTACTAAGTATGCCATTCAGAAGTAAGTGAAAATTAGCAGAGCCATATAAGGTACCCAACCATCTGATAAATTGCTGAAGAATACCACAAAAGGCTAAGATCTGAAACAGGACGTCATGTAAAATCTGATCAAATGCCTTCTCTTAATCGAGAGTCACCATGTATCCATGTAGCAGACCCAAATGCCCTTACAAATACTTCATGTAAACAGATCAAATTGTCTTTCAAAGTGCTCCTGGAATTGCACACGTTTGATAGGGTGAAATAATGGATTTGGCCACACTACTAAGCCTTCAAGTTAATACAATGGAGAGCAGTTTTGTATGTAGATTCATTAATGATATAGGTTTCCAGCTGTTAACATCTAATCTATCCCCTTTTATGCAACAAGAGTAAAAAGCTTTTTCATATCTTCAGGGATGTCTGAGTTGCAGAGAATATCATTAAATAATTCCACCAACAGAGGAATAAGTATATCTTGAAATGTTTTATAAAACTGGGGCCTCAACCCATCAGGACCGGAGCAGTGTTTCATTTCAAGTTTTGTATCATGTATGGATTTCATCTCCTGTAACTGGGACACAAAGCCTAAGCATGTCTGCAGGATAAACTAGTGGGGTAGGAATAACAGCTAAAAACTGTCCCAAATTCTCCGTTGTTGGGATCGGTGTCCCAAATGTTGATTGTAAATGTGTAGATATGATATGCATAATTACATTAAAGTCTGTATGTACCCACCTTCAGATTCACACACTTTTGACAATCTCTAAAAACATCCAAGAAGCTTTCATGCCTTGTGTACCTGCAGATCAGCTCCATCTGCAAAGATGGCCTTATAATATAAATACTGTTTCATTTCCTTTTTTATAGCTTCAGTGTGTATAGAGTGATCAATATGGTCAAGATTCTGTCTCATGATTAATTGGTAAAGCTTTTTCTAAGTTTTAAAAATTTAAAATAAGGTGACTTCCTTTCTGCATTCCCCATTTTGTAACAACTGACAAGTGAGCAATTTTGTCTCCATCCACCAATCTCCTACCGAATCATACAAAGGGCAGTAAGGTGGCTCTGGCCAAAAGGTGTTCCTTCACCTTATATTGAATATCAGAATCTGTCAACAAAGAATTATTAAGATGCCAGTAACCTAATCCTATATTATTCTTTTGTAATTGTTCCAATTTTACTTCTAAACTAAAATGATCTGAAGAAGTAGAGGAAAAGATATTAGCAATCAAGATAGCCACTGTTTGGAGACAAAGATGTAGTCTATCCTAGAAGATAAGGAAGCTCTGTAGTATGTATGTCCTCTTGTGCTGTGCAGGACTCGGAAAGCATCCCTTAACTCAGCTGTACGTAAAAGTTGTGTTAGTTGATAAGTATCACAATATAATTTTGGTATAGTCCCCATCTTATCTCTTAAATCAAGTGGGCAATTAAAGTCACCTCCCAAAAGATTTTGTGATGTGTGTGCAAGTATGGCTGAAAGGACTGAAATAAACTGTACCTAGCTTTCTTAGTTTGAGGCATGTATACCACACCGATTCGCAAATCCTGTGAATGATATGTGACATCAATAATAAAAGCTCTTCAGGATCCACCTCTATAATCTTAATGGTTTCACCAAACCTCTGAACAGGATATCCACACCAGAGCAGACATCTTCCAAGGACCTTATACTGTAGATGTATTCAAACCCATGCTTTCTTAGCCTGGTAAATATCAACCTCTGAACAGAGCTTAGTATTTTGTAGAAGACATATGTCTGCTTGTGTCTTGCAAAGCCTGAAATGTCACACATCTGTGTTTGTAATTCTTAATACTGTTGGTGTTTAAGGAGTGGACAGTGATACAATCTACAGCTGAGTCAGGCATACACAGAAAGCAGAATGGGATGGGGGTAAGTTAAGGTATAGGTTTCTTTCTTGTTCTTTTCCTCACTCTAGGCCTGACCCCACCTCTCCCTCCTTGTCTGAAGTTCTTTTTGAGATGAGACACTGGAGGAGGCCTCTGAGTCCTCATCATCCTCCTCTGCTGAGGGTGTCAGGACTACATATTTGTTACTGTCGGCGATAAGAACAGTTTGAGGAAGTTCAGCCTTGAGGTATTCCTGGCCGACTGTCTCTTTCCTTTCACTAGTTGGAATCCGTCTTCTGGCTGGGTGGGGTAGAGGAAGCATTTCTGAGGTTGACCTGAAGGTGCAGAAGGCCCTGCTTGTTCTTCAATAATCTCCACCATATCCTGTTTCTCAGCACCAGACACTACAGTTAGTATTGTGTGCGAGCAATGATCCGTAAGGTGCCCTCTGCATCCTCCTGAGAGATATCCAGCTGGGCTGTTGGTGCATTCTGATCCTGTACTGAGCCCAGGTATTGTTGTTGACCTGACTGTTTTCTTGCACAGCATGAACAATTTATTTATTTATTTATTTATTTAGCTAGCTTTTGTTGACCGGGTAAGTGCACTGGACAAATCCTGCCTATTTTCAGGCACAACCCGAGGGAGGGATACAGATGAATGCCAACTGACCTTGAACCAGATTAAGCTGGACACAATAGTGTCCTGATCCCAGAAAGTACCCTTGTTGTGGACTGCCCATGGACGTTGAAGAAACAAGTGACCGTGTTCTTCACACAGATTACATTTTGGAGGGTTTCTACCTTGATTGCTCGGGTGACCCATCTGTAAACAAAATTACATCAAGGCCTAACAGGCTTTACTAAGATGTGAGAAGACACACATTAATGACAGGTTTTCAGTTGTCCTGGGTGAGCGCAAAAGCCTCTATCCAATCCCAAGTAGAAACAATAAGGAGATGCAGTGGGCCTGTTTCGGTCATGTGTAATTTTACTTTAAGTTTCCACCCCTGTCCAAATGTTTTCACTCTCAATGATTGGGACAGGTCTATCCAAGACATCTGCTTGCTGCTTGACCCATTACAGAATGTCTGAGACATGTACATTCTCATTCCAAAACAAGATGGTAATGAATTTACAGCTGATCTTGTAAGTGGGATCGCCACAAATGGCATATTTTGACCAAATATTTTCAAGATGAACAGGTGTGTTAAAACCAATGTTGAAAACAGTGTCTCCAGAGACATACATTAAGGCAAAAATATTCACAGCCTGAAACTGCATAGATTTCTTCAGGAGTCTAAATACATATCTCTGTCCGATAACAATTCCAAACCACCTCTATATTTAATGCTAACAGCATTCCTTCTATCCTTGGTTTTCCATGTCAGCAAAGAGATCTGCCATCTGTCTTCTAGGGTTGTATTGTGGTTGAGGAGGAGGAGAAGAGTGGGATTACAAGTGGGCTCCTGCTCAGGAGCACCAGTGGCCTCTGAGATCGTGGCAGTGTCCTGCTGTTCCATTGAATCAGCCCATGAAGACCCTGGTATGACTTGACTATCCCTAGTATCAGGAGTCTAATACAGTGCTAGGTGGATCCATACCATCCATTGTTTTACCCTCATTTGGGTCTGTAGGCAGTGCAGCCTGTTTTTGTCCAGTATTTATCTTTATAGCAATATTATGCACAGTATGAGTAGTAGACAGGTCACAAGAAATAACAGTACCTGTAGTTGAAGCAGATAAATCCAGAGGCACACCTGTGTCTTCCTGCTGCAGAGGAACATCTCCAGTGTTTGGTCCACCATCTTGGAAGCCATGCACGTAGTTGTAATGCGTGCTCCTTCACCTTATTCTACCTCGATAGTGCAGCCAGAGACATAAGAAGCACTGCAGTAGGTATGTCTCCTGGTAGCCAATTCTTGCCATCAGGTGCTAGAGTCTATCCTGCCACTGTCAGTGCTCATTCACGAGACCAGCCAGCTGCACCAGTACTTTGCTCAGAATCCATTCTCTCCCTGTTAGAGAGCTGTCCCTTACACAACCTGCATCCATCTCCACTCTCTCATGGTGGCCCTCCTCTGAGTCCATAATTAAATGGAGCAGCTTACTCACAGCAGCTGCCTTACTCATCATGGATTCCATCCCTGAAACAGCCTCCTTCACCTGTTGTGGCAATTCCCTCAAGAAAACCTGTACCAATGGAACCATTCCATTTTCTGGGTCTCCTGTTCCCTCCGTTCCTTCCATAGCTGTCGGCAACTCAATTTAATTAATTTTAATTTAGTTGCTTATCCAGGAATAGCATACTAAGCTGAAAGATTTTTACAGGAGCAACCTGGGAGCACAAGGAAGTTAAGTGACTTGCTGAGGTCACACAGTATGCAAGTGGAAGCTGTGGGATTCAAACCCAGGTCTGGTCTGCTGGATGTCACCAGATTTGCAGCTCAGAGCCGTAGACCACTGTTCTGTACTGCCTACTTATTGCAGTAGGTACCGGTATGTCCACGAACCTAGAAAACACAATGTAGGCTACTGCAGGGATAGCTTCTCACTGACCACCTCCTTCTTCCACATCTATCACCATACTGTCGGACATTCTCCTAACTGGAGTGACAACACCCCTACCTTCGAGTAGGGGAATTTTTGTTTTTATAACTTTAAGAACAAAATAACATACAATACAACATAAACTACACCCAGAATTAACATACAGCTCAAACAAAATCAATCCAGGTATTACACATACCCTTCAATATAACATCCTAATGCTGTATGGAGCCCCTTCCACTTGTGCAGTGTGGGATACTCTCCAACAGAACAAACTATAAACAGTATTACTTCATACAGAATCCCAACAAAAGAAGTGAAAAATATAAATAATATTGCTTCCTATAAACTTAATGAATAAGAAAAAAAATGAAATTAGCATTTACATCATGCCAGAAATATCCTCTACAAATGCTTCCTTCAATGCTTATTCCCCACCTTCCCATACTACAAAGTAGCAGAATATCTATATAAGCAGACAGCATCCATCCTAAAATAATTCTGCCAGTATCATTCCTAAATACCCCTTTTATTGCCACAAATTCTTGATCTCTTAATGTAGTAGTTGCATTAAATACAGAATAATACAGTTCTAATTCTGTTATGTGTTGCTGCTGAAAAAGGAATCTACATCGTACTTGCCAAATCAATACAATAGAATCACAATAATCACATTCAAGGTGCTATAGCTGTTGCCCTTCCAACTAGAGGAAAAATTCAAAGTACATTTGCAGGTTCATAAAATATTTAAAAGGATGTTGTCCCCAATGAGCTCCCCATAACACCCAAAGATCCTGAATAAAAGGACAAGCAAAATCTCAATGATTCATTGTTTCTTCTTGCATAAGATATTCCTTAAACAAAATCTAACAGTCAAAACTTTGTGCTTATGATTCCTTCTATCACTGATTCTCCATGGACCCCAGGCACATAATATCCACATCTGTTTTGGAAACCATTTATCTGTTAAACGAGCTGTAACTAATTGCCGCTTAGAGTCCTGAAGCTTCTCAAAGGGTGACTCATAAAATGTTTAACCAAAATCTCCCCATATATAGTTTTCCTACAGTATACTAACATCCTGAAAAGAGACAGTCCAATGTTTAATATGATCAAAAATCAGAACCCATCCTGGCGATACAACATATTTCCTTTTATTTTTATGAATGAAACAAGAACTCTCCCAGTCTATCAAAACCTCTTTTAGAATAGTAAAGATACATGATTGCCATGGTTTTGAGATACTTTTAATAACCAGTTTCAAATTAGTAGTTAAAAATAACATTAAAAAAATACCATTGGATTAATCATCCATACCCCCCTTAAGGAATATTTAATTATAGGCAATTCCTCTTAATAGGGTTCAATTGGCTTCCCAGAATCCTGTAAAAAACTGCCATCAAAGCAGTTTCATTCCTTTGGTAAATGAAAAATGTGTCCTACATAAAGAAATAATGGCAGCAAAAGGATTTTATCATGAATACATTTTGTTTACTCATTTTCCATTTTAACCATTTACTGATTCTTTCCCTCCCTTATTAATGCTAAGTTCCCAATCATAACCTGCCCAATCCTCTCCCCAAAATAAATCCTAGGATTTTCCCATAGGAATCTAACACTGGGACCATGCCAGTCTTAGTAACATTACTCATTTGCCCCAAAAGGCTTAAACAAATGCTTTTGTCTGGATTCACCTGAGTCCCCATCACTCTAACAAAGACTGTAACACCTTAGTTATCAATACCCCACACTGGGGACCAGAACTACCACACACTGATCATCTGCATAGCTAATAGTTTTAAAATCCTCCTCGCCGAATCCCCGAACCCCATTCAGCAATGGTGACTTATTTAAAATTCTAATAATTAGGTCAAGGGTTGATACATATAAAGAGTGCTAAGCGGGCATCCTTGCCATACCCCCCTCTTAATATAGCAAGTTCTTCCTACCCATCCATTCACCACCAGGGTAACATCGCCAATGCGTAACTTATTTGCAACCAGTTAATACATATTTGCAGGTATCTGATACATTCCCAAAGTTCACCAAATAAATTCCTGTGATAGAAGATCAAAAGCCTTAGCTTGGTCCATGCTTAGAATATATCCACTGAAATTAGCCTCAAACAATTCCCTGATTAATCGAGGTATTCTGTATTGATAATAAATAATAATAATAATAATGATAATACAACTTTATTTATACCATGCCTTTCTTAAAACCAAGGCACCTTTACAACAAGTATGCATAAAACAGTAAAATAAACACAAATCCAATAACAGCTGAATTAATAAAATACAATAAAATCATCATCGGGGTAAGCCTTTGGCCATAAATGGGTCTTTAAGGTCTTTTAAATTCCTTCACAGATGCACACTGCCAAAGTGGACGTGGTAGAGAATTCAGATGGCAGGGGCTGCATACATAAAAGCATGGACCCCCGAAGATTTTAAAGAAACCTTTGGAATCTCTAGTAACCCCTCATCTGCCGAGCAGAGCAATCACTTAGGGCAGTAAGGTACCAGGAGCTCTTTCAAGTAGTCTGGACCCAGTCCATGTAGGGCTTTATAGGTCAGAAGACCAATTTTAAGTGATCCACCACTGTATTGGCAGCCAGTGCAGATCACGCAGGACCAGAGAAATATGACAGGCATGAGAAGTACCTGTCAATAACCAGACCACAGCGTTCTGCATGAGCTGCAAGTGGCAGATATTAACCCTGGTAGCTCTAGATACAGGGAGTTGCAGTAATCAAGGCGTGAGGTCACAAAGGCATGGACCAATGTAGGCAGACGACTGGGCGGAACTAGGTGCTTAATCCTAGAGATGTTCCTCAGATGGTAAAATTATGATTTAACAACTGATTTAAGGATTGCACCAAACAAAATTGCAAAAATGTAATAACTGAGCCAAAACTGCCTGTAATCTATTGCACGATAATTTGGAAAACATTTTAAAATCCACATTCAAAAGGGTAATGGGTCTCCAATTGTGAATAGAAGTCTGATCTCTTTTTATACAGAAAAATCACAAGTCCATGATACATTGTCTCTGTAACCCTATCCTTTTATAGAATAGCATTATAAACCTGTAATAATTCGGTCCCATCCTATCCCATAACATTTTGTAAAATTCCCAGGCAAACCATCAGAACCAGGTGCTGTATATTCATTTTCATTTGTTATCACTGTTTCCAACTCTTCTTTTGAAAATCCCCTATCATACCATCTGCTGTGCTTTGCTCTAGCCAAGGGAGATCAGCTACATCAGGTAAAAGTGACATATCCTCTAAATTATCAGAACAGGACTGGAATTGTGATGTAATGAACTCTTCCACCACCGCACAATCTTATAATTATCTATTGCCAGATAGCCTGATGCATCCTTAAGAGCCATCATTTGCCTCATTTTAGCTCTACCCTTGCAATCTTCATATGGTGTTGTCTGCTCTTTTTTCCTTGGGTTCCAAACTTCTGCTCCATCTCCAATGTTTTTGTCTATCATATTAGAGCTGCATCAGAGCCCGTTTCAATTGAGTAATCTCTTCTGCATAAGAATACCCACTGTCAACTACCTGGTACAATAAATCCTGTAATGCCGTCCCAATTCTCAAATAGTCCTGATTCTTAGAAAAAGCTTGAGACTGCTGGTGTTGTTTAAAAAGCAATAAAACAAGACTTGGTGTCTTCCCACCAACAAAGCAAGGAATCATACAAATAGAGAACAGATAATCTGTCTGCCACAATATCTTTTAAAACAACAAATGTATCCGGCTCTTTCAGTACACTAGCATTGAGCAGCCATACCCCCTTCCCCAGAGTGTAGCCAGATGTGGGATACTGCACCCCACTAAACAATGATCTGATGTTTCCACAAAAGAACCTGAGATGCTATTGTAGGCACTACATCACTGAAAAACCAATAATCAGTTCTTGAGGAAAGAGATCCTCTAAAGGTCGGTTTTGCCTTCCGGGCAACGCATCCAGCAATGCAGTTTGTTTCAAAACTGCTTTTAAGACAATACTATCGCAATATAGTTTACCATGCTCAGCCTTGTGTTGTAACACTGTATTAAAGTCCCTCCAAAACACTAACTGTTCCATACATAAATAGGGAAGAATTTTATTAAATAAAGCAACCTGAAGGGCCTTCTGTTGTGGTGCATAAATGTTAATTAATCTGTAAAAATTAAGTTGTGTGATATCAGATAGTATACCACCTGCAGATGAGACATTTTTATAGAAGACGAGATAGGAAAAGAAGGGGATAGAGCAAATCAAGAGGCTGAAGTGGGAAAAGGATGGTAGGAGGATGAATGCATAAAGTAGTATCAGGTGGATCAACACATTTAATGCACAATAAAATTCTGGGGGAGAGTTTGGCCAGGATGTATTAAAAGGAGTGGGGTCGAGGAATAGGGGTCAGGGGAGTCTTAGGGCTGTGAGGGAAGAACAGGGGTGAGAAGGGTGGACAGGCATATGGAGTGGTGGTAAGTGCTACTTGTTAAGGAAGGGCATAGCTGGTAGTAGGCTTTAGTGTCCTTGCATGAAGCTGGGGCAGGTTACAGCCATGAGTAGCCAGGCTTTCAGGTTTTATTGAAAGCATGGTGGGTGGCAGATGGTGAACGGACAGAGAACTTGTTCCACAGGGAGAAGGTGATCGAGAAGCTCAAGCTCCCATGGAAGTGGTGATGCAGGGAATTTCAAGCGGGGGACTGATGAAGCCCTAAGATTCCTTGCAACCACTCTATCTGTCAACAGGAGTTAATATGGGGACAGGTGCTGGTTATCGAAAGACTTGTCCAACAGACAGCCCATGGCATAATCAAAGTGACCCTGTAGAGGAGCCATCCTAGGGTCTGGTAGAGAGAGCAGTGATGGGAGCAGAAGGGAGTAAGGAGGGTAAAATGACTAATGGAATTATAGGTTATGTTTTGTTGAGAAAGCAGAGCAGAGGATAGGTGTGAGTAGACCAGGGAGCAGTAGTCTAGGAGGAGCAGTAGATTTCCTGAGCAATGGCAAGGCATGCTTCATCAGATAGCTAATGTTTATGTTGATAAGCCACTCCCAGCTTTTGGTGGATGCTTCATGTGATTAGGTTGACATGTTCAGAAAAAAGAGTGAAGGGTCAAGGGTGACTCCCAAGTATTTAAATGAGGTGACATTTTCAAGGAGAGGACTGGCTGGTTTGAGCACCTGGAGGAGGAATTTGACTTTGGCGGCCTTGGTGAGGAAGCATTTAAAGCGAGAAGATCATAGACTTTGTTTCTTTTCATTTACCGTTATTTATTGGAGAGGAACCATTTGTGGGCAGAGCACTAGTTGTGTGTGTGAGTGCAGCAGAGATAAAGTCAACCGATTTGTCACTATGTTATATGACTAGATCATTGGTGTACAGAAGAGCATTACAGCTAAGGCTGTCCTTGGGGAGAGTATTTATAAACATGGAGAAGAGCAGAGGCCCAAGTATGGAGCCCTGGGAACCCAAGCAAGTACAGGGAGGGGCAGAGGATGCTTTTCCAATAATAACCGACTTAGATGTGTTAGGCAGCTGCGGAACCAAGCAGTAGGTCATTTGGAGCAGCCAAAGCGTAGCAGGGTTGTGTGAGGAAGTAATTATCAACCAGGTCAGATGTTTTTGATAAATCAACGAAAACCACTCCATGGGTTTGTCCAGGTCCATGTTTCTCAGTACATGGTTTGTGAAGATGCCAGAGCAGATGAGGTGCAATGTTTCTTGTGGAAGTCATGTTGGAGGGGCATAGGAAGTTGTGTTTATTCAGGTGTTCTGACAGCTGAGCATGCACAATATTTCAAGCAGCTTGCTTAGGTGGGGAGGAGGGAGATGGCCTATAATTATCTGGGAGAGGGAGTCACCAACTTTAAAGACTGGCACAACATTGGCATGTTTCCATGAGATGGGTACAGTAGCTGTGGTGAAGGCAAGATTGAAGATGTATGTAAGGGGTTTAACAATTGCAGGTGAGACAAGTCTAATGAAAGCAGGACATAGCCCATTACTGCCAAGATTCCTTTCACTCATAGGGACTTTAGCAGCTTGATGGTGTCAGTGTGGCTGATGCCCAGAAATGGAAAAGGAGGGGCTGGGTGGTGGCAGAGGAGAGGATTTGTTTGTCTGGAGGTTTCTGGCTGTGGATGCCTTGGGGGTAGCATACCAAGGTAGGGGGATAGGTTGAGTGAATCTTACATTTCAGTGGGGTCTGAGCTGAGAACAGTGGGGATTCAAGCCAGATATCTGCCTACAATTTTAGGGTTTAGAAGAGACCTGATGGCAGACCAGAAGGTGCATGGGTTGCCACGGTTGTTGTTTTGCTGATTATGGTAAAATTTGGACTTGAGCATCTTAGAGCTCTGTTCACAGGTGTTTCTCAGCTGCCTATATGCATTCCAGAGGAGGGAGAAGGGAGACACTTTGTAAGCCTTCCATTTGCTATCCCGGTCTTTCATTTAGTCCAGGAGATCCTTGGTTATCTAGTATGTAGGACCATCTCTTACCCATCTGGTCATGAGGGGAAATATGCATCCTGTATGTGAGAGAGGGTGGAGGTAAAGAAGGTAACTACATCACTGATGTTGCTGTGGTGGTGAAGTGGGATCAGTTTGGTGCCCAGGTGTTACTGATGGCCAGCTGTGGATCCTGGCAGTCAAACACTGGATGGACAGAAGTTTGTAAGCAGGCGGTTTGATTTGGTGGACAGTATTGCATATGCTGGGGTGTGGTCGCTGATTGAATCAGACATTGTGCCTTCTTGGAGGATTGAGACTGCGTAGTTTGTGATGACCAGTCAATGAGGGAGTGGTTTTGGGTGTGGGCATTGTGTTTTGTGGGGGTGGTGATAAGTTGTTCTAGGTTATGTTCCTTCAGTAGGCTTGCGTATGTTAGTAAGTGGCATCCAGCCAGTTGAGGTTGAAATCTCCAGCTGCAACCAGGTCTCTTGTAGGTGCTAGATGCCCCATGCCATCAAGGAAGCTGAATCGTCCTGGGATGCCTTCTGGGGAGGCACCATAGTATTGGACCCAGGCCCCTCAACCTGTTAGGAAATCAGGCAGGGTAGTAACCACAAATAGCACCACCTAGGGGTTACATCTTGGCAAAGTCCCCATGACCAAGATACATGTGTTGGTATGTGCCCAGGGATGTCATTTTGTGAGTTTTGAAATTTGTTTAAAAACAAAATAGAAACAAGATGATGGCCATACAAAAAGGATTTTTTCCTCATGAAAACGGGTGATCCCTATATTAAAAATGATCCTTTTTGAGTGGATAAGTTATTTTCAGGGTAGATAGGGCATGACCCACTGATATGCCTTTTGCTGGTTTGGTGAAAAATATTAATCCATTCTAAAGTTATTTAATTTTAACATTTTGGTTCTGAGCATGCTCAATACAATCTTTTGGATAGTTGCTTGCAATGGAAAAATAACTTGCATCTTGGTCATGGGGACCCCGCTATGCAGATTCTGCACTTAATTGTTGGAAAAATGACCCCAAACTGTGTGTTTTTAGTTTTAAAATATTTTTCAGACTTACTTCCATTTCTATGTGTATCCATACAAAAAGAATTTTGGCCACATGAAAATGATCCTTCATACAAAAAAAAAAAGAAAGAATCTGGAAGAAATGAGGTCAGATTCTTTTTTCCTATCAAGTGCATCCTTTTTCGTATGAACAAAAAAAAGCATATGAAAGGATCCTACATACAAAAAAAAAATTGGGAAAAAGTTCAAAATCTTTTTCCATGTATGTTTTCATATGAAGGGATCCTTTTGTATGCTTTTCATTCATACAAAAGAGAACCCTCACATGACAAAACATTTTGGACTTGTTTTTTTCTTTTTTTCTATTAAGGAATCCTTTTTGTATGCTTTTTCATTCATATGAAAAAGAATACCTACATATGAATAAAGATTTTGGATGTAGTCCCCCGATTCTTTTGAATATGAAGGAATCCACTTACATATGCTTTTTCATTGTACAAAAATAATGCCCTCATACTAAAAAGATTTTGGACTTAGTTTTCTTCCAGATTCTTTTTTTTGTATGAAGGCATCCTTTTATATGGGTTTTTGGTTTGATACAAAAAAGATGCCTTCATACAAATTCCCAAATTTGAACTTCAACAAGCCATAACTCCCTCAATAACGACATAAGGGACAATCTATATATAAAAGCAAATGTCTTAACAAGTAAGACCATAAGAAAATAAGGACATAAGAAAGTTCCCAGCAGAAGGAGACCACTTGGCCTATCTAGTCTGCTTGTGTTGTTGATGAGATCCAGCTATTCAACAGTGCCTCATGCCCTCCTCCACTCTGCCCTCTCCCTTTTTCCTGTTACCACCTCTGCATCCTTGTTTCCCTTTGTGCCTATCATATGCCTTTTAAAAGCTCTGACTGTCTTAGTCTCAGCCACCTCCTCTGGCAGCTCATCCCAGGCCATTACCACCCTTTCTGTGAGCAATGTTTCCTCTGTCTCTCCTGTATCTCCCCACACTAGCTTGAGTCTATGCTCCTTGTATTGGTGTTCTCTTTGTTGAAGAGACTTTCACACTCAACTTTATTTACACCTCAGCTCTTGTATCCCATCCTGTGTGTTCACTCTTCCACAGAGCTTGGTGTCATCCATTGGTGTCACCCATGAACATGCACATTTTGCCCTGGATACCCTCCCTATGTCTCTTATGAAGACATTAAATAGTACCAGACCCAATACAGAGCCCTGTGGAACCATGCTGGTGACCTCCTGTGCACTCAAGGACTCCTCCTACTACCACCCTCTGAGTTCTCCATCCAAACCAATTTTCAACCCAACTTGCTACTCTTTCCCTTACCCCTAGTCCCCTCAGTTTTGCTATTAGCCTTCTGTGTAGCACTGAATTGAAAGCTTTGCTAAATTCTAGATATATAACATCCACTGCCTGCTCCTTGTCTACTGCCTTTGTGACCCAGTCAAAGAACTCGACTAAGTTTGTTTGGCATGATCTGCTCACCACAAATCTGTGTCTGTTTATTGTCTTGTAGGCCATTTCTCTCCATATACCTCACCAGCCCTCCTTTATTATTGACTCCATAAGCTACACTATTGAGGTGAGACTAACTGGCCTATAGTTGCCTGGATCCTGCCTTGGTCCACTTTTGTGGATTGGCATCACATGCACAGCCCTCCAATCCACTGGCACCATCCTTGAGTCCAGGGAGCCATTGAACAGGGCTGCTAGTAGGCCTGCCAGTTCATCAGCCAGCCCCTGAGCACTCTGAAATGTATCTCATCACGCCCTGGAGACATATTCACCTTCAGTGCCATCAGCCCTTTCTCACCCTCTCGATCCCTATGGTCCCAATTGGGTCATCCCAGCTCCCTCCTCTACTTTTCCTACTTCAGGCATTGGTCCCTCATTCTTCTTTTTGTAAGATGCAGCAGAAGTATTGGTTTAATACTTCTGCCTGTCCTCTGTGACCGAATCATCCCTTTCTTGAGTATGACTATGTCATCCTTTTGTCTCTCTTTTCTCTTACAGTATGCAGTTGTAAAATGCTTTTACCCCTTCTTTATTCCTTTATCTATCTGTAGCTCTTTCTGTGCTTTGGTGTTTGTACCTCCTTACATGCTTGCTTAACCAGCCTCTGGAATTCCCTCGAGATCCTCCTCCTAGTGGTTCTTTTGCTTTTCTTGTATGCCCTCTTTTGCCTTATTATTCCTTTAACCTCCCTATTGAACCAGCTTGGTTTTCTGTCCCCTTTTTTTTGCCCTCATTCTTATGAAACTGCTTGTTGCCTTCTGAATGGCTTCTTGATGGCTTCCCATAGTCTCTCCACCCCAATTCCCTTTTCTAGGCTCCCAGGTCCTTTCTAATCATTTCCATCATTTTGTTATAGTTTGCCTTTCTGAAATCCAGAGTCCTAGTCTTTGATGGGATTTCCTCCTCCTATGTCTATACTAAACCACACTGTGTGGTCCATACCTCTCAACATCCTGCTTCATAAATCAGGGACAAGACTTAAAACATCAGGGACAAAGGACCAAAATCAGACACATCTTCAAAATTAGAGATATCCACCCAGAAAGCTAGTAGAATATGAGGCTTAGTGCAAAATGCATTTTCTGAAGAAGAACAAGTCTGTAACTTTAATGCTTGACATTGTTTTGTGCTTACAGTCCCCACTGTTAGCCACAAAACAAAAATTTTAGGAGGGACAGAGTAAAATTTTGAGGCAAAATCAGAGACATCCCTGAAAATCAGGGACACTTGAGAGGTGTATTGTGGTCACTTCCACCCACGGCTCCCTTACTTCAGTCCCACTGATGTGCTCCCATTATTGAGCACCAGATCCAGGAGCACCTCTCCTCTGGTGAGACCCATCACTAGCTGTATCAAGAAGTCGATCTGAATTGCGTTTAGTATTACCTGGTCTTGCACAGGATGTGGCAGAGCACTTAATCTATTTTGACAGGTTGAAGTCCCCTGTCACTACTAACTTCCCTTTCCTAGCTGTATTCCTAAATTGTGTGCACAGTTCTTCATCCATCCTTTCAACTGATTAGCTGGTCTATATATGGTCCCAACCTAAATTTTTCTTCCCTATTGCTCTGGAGTTTTACCCACAGTGCCTCAGTGTCCCCCCTTCATGCTCCTCTTCTCCTCCGCCTTGTGCACATTATTCCTTCCTTGATATAAACTGCCACCCCCTTTCCCTGTTGTTCTGTTTTTTCTAAACAGCTTATATCCTGGGATCAGTAGATCCCAGTCATGATATGCAGAGGTCCAGATCTCTGTAATAGCTGCTACAGCCATCTCACCTTCACCAGGAGGAGGCTTGAAACTCTGCCATTTTGTTCAATACTACGTGCATTCAGTGAGCTGGTCGTCCACTTCATCGCCCCGTACCCCTGTCCTTTGTCTTAATTTTAATGTCTTCCACCTCCCTCATACTCCTCCCTTTCTTCCCTGTTTCTTACTCTGACCACTCTTCTCCTTCCTTCCATGATTTCATTGACTTTGTGGGGAGGTTGTCTAGCTTCCTGGCTTCTCCCCTTAACAATATAAACCTGCCCTTTGCCATGTAGATTCCCAATCTGCCTTTTAAAATGTTCTTACCTTCTCAGCTTAGTTGAAGTCTGTTTCAGCTCTATAGTCTTTTGTCTAACCATATATAATCCCCTTTCCTATAAACCCATACCTCTCTTCCTACATTAGTCCTCCAGCCATATGTTGAATTTGTCAAGTCTCTCTTTCTAGCAGTGCTTGCCCTAGGGATGGGAATGATTTTGAGAATACCATCAAGTTCCACAAACTCCCTGCATGTCCTTGCTATGTTCCTAAATTTCTCCTGCACCACCTCCACCTCCTCCTCCCTGCTAGGTCATTGGTACCAATGTGTAGCACCAGGACACAACACTTCTTTGCTTAGCAGCTCCTTTACCCATAGTGGTGTATTCATTGCCACCAATTCCAGCCGCTGGTTACCATTGTCCTGTTCTGGGAGACCTCCTTCTTCCCCATTTATGCCCCTGATAATAGAATCTCCCATGATTATTATTTTTTGCTACTCTTAGTGTGTCTCTCCCTTGCCCCTTCTCCACTTCTATGGAGCTGCTACCTCTTTCCCTTTTACTTCTCTGCCTTTTGCCTACTTAGTTTACCTATTTCAGTGCCTTCCCCTTCCTTTCATTTTTTCCATGCAGACATTCCTCCCCTTGTTCCCAGCCTCCCCAGGGCCCTTGGACTCCTGCCTTTCACCTTGGTTGCCTATGTCACCCACTTCCTCATTCCCCTCACTTATCTTAGTGCTCTGCTTCCTATCGCCTCCTCTCTCTGCCTCTTGGTTGAATCTGAAATTGTTTTCCTTCCTTGCCCTCCTCCTTCATCACCCATTGCTGGTGGCACTTCAGCCTCCTCCTCTTTCTTCTGTCCCTTGGCCCATCCATCTAGCCCCTGGTATTTGTTTGTTTGAGTACTACACGAGTAGCACCCCAAAAAACAAGTAGGGACCACATAAAAATCATTAAATTAAAAAGAAAATTCTCAAAGGATAATATTGGAACTTTAACAGCCATAACAGCTCTTAGTATTTGGACTTAGGGCACAGACTATATAGTTTAGTTAGATTATTGTTGATCAGTTTAAAAACCATTACAACATTACTAATGAAACACATAAAAATGTTAACATGCATCTCCAGCAAAAGACAGGTGGTACGCTTCCAGGTACTTATTACAAAATAGGTCTTTTTCTATCCAACCATTAAGACAATTAATTAGAATATAACTTTTATGACAAATTCTTAATAAATGTACATTGAAAAACACTTTCATCACAGATTGACCCTTATTGTCTAAACATGTCCCATAGGTGATGGATCAATAGTATCTAATATTTAGAGATTCCTTTCTATAGAACTGCTGCATCTTAAGTTTCCTAAGATTACTCAGTTGAAATGGCCAACAATGCCTCTATTCCACCAGTCCTCCTCAGGCTAATTCTGATAGGAAAATTAGGCACAATTATTAAGTTCCTTTTTAGGGTACCAAGACAGTCAGTAGAACTACTTGATACTAGCAAAATAAGAAAGCTCGGTCACTGAACCCACATTTAAGATCTCTATGTTGTCTGTAAGACCTTCCCTTTTGGTGAGACACCAAGTGCACCCCACAGTGCATTCTGCCCTGTGCTCTTTTGTCAACTAGGTATAGGAGGAATTATATGCTGACTACAGTAAGGAATCACTTGTGAGTTTACCTAGACCATAGCTATTCTTCTTGTAATTTCTTTGCTTTCCACTGTCAGGTCACAGGAACCCATTTTGCCAGTTCCTGACTAGGAGACAGGATAAAACCACAGTAGTAAGGTCCCATTTAGGGTACAGAGACTTTCTGATGAAATACTTTGTTACAAACAGCATAGAAAGGTTCCATCACTGAACCTACGATTAGAAATCCCATGCTGTCAGTAATACTTTCCTTTTGGTGAAACCTCAAGGTGCACCCCTGAGCAAGAGTTGCTCCATCCTCTTAATGTCACCAGGTATGGGAGGATTTATATGATGACTACAATAGAGAATCATATGCTTAGTTACCCTGGACCATACCTGTTTCCAATTGTCTGCACTTTTCTTTCCACATTCAGGCCTCAAGAACCCATTGTTGGGCCCACTGTAAATACCAGCACCTTGCCCAGTACCAAGCCTTTGGCAGCTATCTATAGGTTCATATTATTTAGGCATATCAATCGAGCAATCAAACTTTTCCAATCTATCTTTCTTTACTATAATGTTTCTTTATTTCAACATAATGTAAAACAAACACTTTCAGCTTGTAAAATGGCCAATAAGGGATCTTATAAATCATTTCATAAATTGTACCAGGAGCCCATCCACCTAAATTCAAAGATCCAGGCTCCATTCACTGAGGAATCCTTTGTTTGGAATATAAGCCAGTGGCTCCAATAATATTAATGTCCATTAGCTGTAAGACAGGACATACTTTTAAATATAAAACTTGTAGAACATACACCAAGATAGATAACTTAAAGGCAGTAATTCCTCAATATAAATCTTAAGTTTACATGAGTAACTGAGTCACTGAAGCAGCGTTTTAAGAGGTTCAAGCCATTAGCATGACAAAATAAGACAAATGAGACAAATTGGCTCCTTCAGCAGGAGTCCCTGCAAAATGGCCTTGAAAGAATAGTTTGTACCAAACTCGTATTATTCTTCACTGCAAATGAGACCACGCTGCATTTTTAGCTCCAAATTCCCATGTGTAGTGAACTATTAAAGTTAAGTCTGAACAACAAATCAAATATAAATATAATGGAGCGCTGAGAAAGTCTGGTTAAATCAGGGATAAATCTTAACAGTACTTGCGTAAGCAAATCTAGGCCCTAAACCAGTAGGAAGTCATGGTTCTTTTCTCTCACCACACTTTTACCCCTGAAAGTTGGCAACCATGTGTAATTCACCATTGCTAGGGCTTCTGCAGACTTTACTGCAAGCTGTTCTGATTCTACTCAGACTAGGGTTCATCTCACTTTTACTGGCCAGGTCACGAATCCTCATCTGTCCAAAACCATCTTCACGCTGCTCAGCAGCATCAGAATGCTGTAGAAACAAAAACAAAAGGCGCTCCTCTAAGGCACTAAAATCGGACTTATCCGTTTAATATGTATTAAAGCTCTGGCCCCAGCCAACAATAGCGTACCTGTTGTAGGCTTTTAACAAGCCTATCTACACATAAGTGCTTCCATTATTTCAGCCTCCTATGTAGTACTCATGCTCTTTGCAGGAGAACAGTCAATTTCTTCAAAAGAGTCCTTCAAGCCCACATAGCATTGCCGCACATTTTAAATCACCGCGCTCTCTCTGGGTGCAAAAGATGAGGTTTTATCTTGCCATTTATCAGCTCAACATGTCTCCAAATGGGGCATATATAAAACATAACAGAAAGCACTCTTAGTCTGCAAGCATATCGGTGATTCCTCTATTGACCAGTTAACTGAAACAAGTGCTATACAAACCCAAACCACGAAAATTAATGGCCACTTGGACGAAGATTCAAAGACAGGAAAAATGCTTGAAGCCTCCCAAACATCATAAAACAGCCTGTCTGAAACTGGTGTGACAGAATAACTGAAGTTTCATTCATAAAAGTGGATAAAAAGACCTCAATATATGGTTTGCAAGGCTAAAGGATAAAAACTCAACAGAACAGAGAACAGCTGGGACTGGAGCAGCACTGCAGCTATCTTGCTATTCTACCTACCATTTAAGTTGCAGAATCTCATTCCATATATAAAAATAAAGGTCTTAATAAGTACTAAACGGATAACATATATCCCCCTAAACATTTAGGGACCATATTAAACAATTCAAATTCCATAGGATAACATTGAAATTCAGCAAGCCATAACTCCCTCAATATTTGGACTTAAGGGAAAATCTATATATCAAAATAAAGGACTAAGGAAGAAATGTAACACACTGACTACTCTTTTAACAAATCATGGGAGGATGGTGTGCACCTGAGGACTGGAGGAGGGCAGATGTGATTCCCTTTCACAAAAGTCAGAGCAAGACAGAGGCAGGAAACTACAGACCTGTCAGTTTGACCTCAGTGGTAGGAAAATGATGAATCACTTCTGAAGGAAAAGAACTGTTGAGTACTTAGAGGCCAGTGGGTCACAGGACCCAAGACATCATGTGAGTCATAGCAGGAAGGTCATGTCAGACAAATCTGATTGATTTGTCTGACTGGGTGACCAAAGTAGTTGACCAGGAGGGGCTGTGGACATGGCCTACCTTGACTTTAGCCAGGCATTTGACAAAGTTCCACACAAAGATTAATAAACAAATTAGCCAGCCTGGGAGTGGGTCCAAGACAGTAGCCTGGGTAAAACACTGGCTGGACAGCAGGACACAGAGGGTAATAAGTAAATGGAGTCCACAGTGAAGAAAGGGTTACTAGTTGGGTACTGCAGGGTTCTGTACTGGGGCCAGTCCTTTTAATGTCTTTATAAGTGACATTGCAGAGGACTGGAAGGAAAAGTATGTCTTTGCAGATGACACAAAGATCTGCAACAGGGTTGATATGCAAGGTGGGGTGGAAAGGATGAAAAGGGACTTGGCAAGGTTGGAGGAATTGTTAAATGTATGGCAGCTTAGATTCAATGCAAGAAGTGCAAATAATGCACCTAGGAAACAAAACCCAGGGAAGAGTACACAATGGGGGTGAGATACTGACAACAACAAAAATGGAAAGGGACCTGGTTGTAGTCATATCAGATGACCTGTAGTTGGGCAAGCAATGTGAGAAGGTGTAAAGGAGGGCTGGAGGATACTGGGATGCAGAGGGAGAGGCATCACTAATAGAAAACAGGAAGTTGTTGGCCCTCTGTTACAGACAGTTGGTAAGACCACATTTGGAGTATTGTGTACAGTTCTGGAGACCCCATCTAAGGAAAGACACCGACAAGGTGGAAGCTGTCCAGAGAGGACAGCAAAATGGTGCAGGGTCTGCACCAGAAGACATATGAAGAAAGACTAAAGTAGCTAGATGTATAGCCTCGAGGAAAGGAGGGAAGGGGACATGATAGAAAGTTCCAAATACTCTTAAGGGAATCAACAAAGTCCAGGAGGGTAGTATATTCAGAAAAGAGCTGAGCAAGAACATGGGGGCACAATTTGAAGATAGAGGGAATGGCTCAGAGGTAATGTGAGCAAGTATTTTTCACAGAGAGGGTTGTAGATGCATGGAACAGCCTTCCTGAGGAGGTCATAGAGTCGAAAACAGTGGGAGAATTCAAGAATGCATGGGACAGACATAAGGCAATTGTAGTGGGGTAGGAGGAAGTAGGCTGTTGGTTAACTAGGATCTGCAGCTTATCTGTTAGGTAGGGAAATGGGCAGACTAGGTGGGCCAAGCAGTCCTTATCTGCCATCAAATTCTATGTTTCTATGTTTCAATGAGTATAATAGAATAACACCTACCCCAGTCATTTAGGGGTACTATAAAAGACTTAAAAAATAAAACATGCACATTCCCATAGGATAACATTGAAACTTTTACAAACCATACAACTAAAGAAGAAGAAATTGCTGTTTTGGCAGAAAAGGAAAAGCAGGGTCAGAGGGCCCTACACGTCTACAGTAACATATATGTATGCATATATGGAAGGATGGAAGCATAGGCAAAAGACAATACACTTATACTATCTCACAAAATAAGGAGAGTCCTTGCAACATTCTTTGTTAATGCACTATTCATTTATTTTATTTATTTATTTAAAATTTGATAACTGGGAAAGGTACCAATGAGCCGAGACTTATTTCTAGGTGTGACCTGGGAGGGTAACAAGAGGAACAGAATAAACAAAAGACAGCTACAGTACAAACTTAATGCAAGGTCAAAAATATCAAAATTAAGTGCAGGAGTACACCAGTTTTACAAAATATCTTACATACAGAAGCAAAATCAGACCAAGTAGCAGGAATGAATATAAAAAGAAAAAATATTTACATTTTGGTCCTGGACAGAAGGGACTGAGAGCAAGGATGTAGTGCTGCTCAGAAGTGCTAGCAAGGAAGGATACAGAATTACCAAGTGTTGACAATTAGCTGGCTACAGAGGAAGGGGTGAGAAGCACAGAGAACACAGGGGGTGGTAAAAGTCTGAGGAGCCTTTAAGAGATAGGTAGGAGGAGGAGAATCAGGGGGTTTATTCAAATTGAGGAGATGGAAGGAGAAAGTAGTCTGACCAGAAGAGGAGTTAGGGTGAGGGGTGAGTGAATGTCGTGGATCATGATAGCAAGGTGGTAGGTTTAGGTGGTAGCTTGGCACAGAGCAGGTTGAGAGGTTGTAAAGGGAGGGTGCCATACTAAAATTTTGTGACAAGTGAGATGCAGTGAACCAGGGGGCCAGAACAAGAGCAGAGTACAAAGACAGTGGTGAGTGAGGAGGGTTGCAGTAGCAGAGTGACAGAAGGAGTTTAGGAGGGTGTCTAACTTGACTAGTGAAGACTGAGAGGCAGTACCATAGACCATGTCAGCATAACAAAAGATAGGTAAGATCATTTTGACAACCAGTTCACGCAGTGGGGAGAAGAAGGCTGTCCTTATTATACCTCTATATAGGACAGCCAATTTGGGACAAAGTTTGGAGTAGATAGCATCAACATGCATAGAAAAGTCCAGATGGTTATCCAACCAAACCCCTAGGTATTTGAAAGAGGAAATCTTTTCAAGGGAGAGCCACCCAGCACTGAGAATGTGCAGGTGACTGGATGGTGGCCAATTTTATGGGTGCCAAAGTCATGGCCACAGTTTTTTGTATGTTGAGTTTGACTTGGTTATTTTGGAACCAGGCCTGAACTCTGTTGAAGTCATCCTGGAGAGGTTCTGTACACTGAGGGCAGAGGGACTGGAGATGAAGATGATAGTATTGCATGCATACATGTGCATGTTGGAAGATTGGCAGGCTGAGGGAAAGTTATTTATGAAAAGGAGAAGAGGATGGGGTGGGAGACAGAATCAAAGCCTTGGCTAAGTCAATAAAGATGGCTGCTGTGAAGTGACTCTGGTCCATGGCAGAGAAAATTGAATCCATGACTCACAAAAGTGAAGTGATGCAACACAAAGCACATGTTCTTGACCTGAAGGACACTACTTTATTCAGCTGTGAGCTGTGTGAGAAATTTTATATTGCACTTGATATCTGCAACAAACATGCCTTTGCTTAATTCTGTGGGAGGTGAAACTAACTACCCTTGGTAATTGCTTTTTATTCACATATTTATTTAGTGTTTAACCAAGAAGGGGCTTGCAAACTCTGTTTATCTTGTTAGTAACTTCAGAAGAATTTAAATACTGCATTTGGGTAGATCCTTGAGGTAGCTAGATTGTCTACTAGGATTTTCTGATAGTTAAACTATTTTTAAATAAATTACAGGTGGCTGAGGAGTTGAAAATGGAGCTTGCAAACTCTGCTTATCTTGGAAGTAGCTTCACAGGTGTTTGAATACTGCATTTTGGTTGTCCCTTGGGGTAGCTGGATTGACTACTAGGATTTTTGGACAGAAACTATTTTTAACTAATTTACTGGTGCGTAGGAGTTTGTGATAGTTAAACTATTTTTAAATAAGTTACTGTGGTTAAGGAGTTGTCATAGCAAAACCTGCAGTGTGAAACAGGAAAACACAGTCTTTCAAGCAACAGAGGGAGGTGGATCTAGGTTTATGTTTGTTTGTTACAATTCTTAAGATTTTCAGTGCAGGAAGAGTTTAAAGCACAGCTGACTTATTTTGGGGCTGACAGCTTTCAAGAGCACGAACCACCAGGCCTGTTTTGGGGCTGGGAGGTTTACTGTATCTGACTTGGATGTGTGGATTTTTCTGTTTGATTAGCAGGGTATTTTCTCTGTCAAATTGTTGTGTAGGGCATCTTGCTGACAGGAAGGCTCTCATCACAGCGGTGGGTCAGAGCTTTAGCTGATTGTTTTGTGAGGGCACAGTTTAGGCCCAACCCCTTCCCACCTCACCCACCCACCCCTGGAAATAGTTCCTTTATACCTGGGGTTCTGACATAATTCTCAAGAGTGCAAGGTGCATATCACTGTCATATCCTCTCTAGCACACTGCACTGACAATATAAGCATACACATTGTATTATATATATATTTCTATATAACAAACCAATCACACACACACACACACACACACACAAAATTGTGGGGAGTAGTGCAATGTAATGGCTGTGGAGAAGCAGTCTTCTGGGAGTCTTTCTGGGCTGAAGGCTGCCCTGTTGCAGACAACTCTCTGCCCTGAGGGAGGAAGTTGCCGTCTTCAGGCCACACTGACAGTAGTAAGGGAACTTCCCCCAGGCCACACTGGATGTAGGAAGGAACCTCCCCCATCCAGGGAGCACCAGAGCCACCACCACTACCTCAGAGGTTGAAAAGAAAGCACAGCAGTTGGACCACAGTGGGCTCAGGGAGGGTGAGGATGGTGGAACAGAGGCACACCCAGTCAGTTGTTCAACACCACAATCCATACACCATTCTGGGGGAGCATAGCTCCCCTATGGATGCACCTGCAGAGGATACTAAGGAGGTTGAGGACAACTGTCACAAGGGAGGGCCACAGGAAGGAGGCAGAGGACACTACAAGGAAAGGAAGCAGCTCCTGGTGGGGGACTCAGTTATTAGGGGATAGAACTGGGGGAGCAGGGAAAACTGAAGTAAGGTGCCTGCCTGGTGCCATGGCTTGAAGAGAAAGGAAGCGATCCTCAGGATCATGAGAACAGATGCACGGGAGTCTGAGCTGGACATCATTGTCCACCTAGGGACAAATGACTTGGCTCATCATGAGATTAGAGCAGTGCAGAAGGACTTTGTAGAATTGGGGAGGGCCAAGACAAGTAGCACACACAATATCCTTCTCTGAGGTGCTGCCTGTCAATGGCATGAGTGAGGCGAGGGTACTTTGCACCATGCAGTTTAATGAATGGTTGAAAAAATGGTGTGGAGCACAGGGTTTGGCTTCATTGGGGACTGGGGTTCCACCTGGAGGGACACCAGCCTATACTGGCAGGATGGTCTGCATCTGTCCAGGAAGGGAACAAGTCTTTTGAGCAATCGGTTTAAATGCTTCATTGGCAAGCTTTTCAACTAGTCAAGGAGGGAGGCACTGATAAGCAGCAGAAAAATCCCAGCCTCTCCCTACAAAACAGGGTACTAAATGAGAAAAGAACCGAGGTAGAAAGGTCAGTAGGGGATGCTGCAAAAGAAGGTAAAGCCATCAAAAATGGAGAGCAATGAGTACCAATACCCGTAGTCTGAGTAACAAGCTTCCTGAATTAGTGACCTGATGGAGGAAGAACATCTGGATATCGTGGCAGTCACAGAAACGTGGACACACAAAACCATGACTGGGACATAAACATGCCAGGATACACTATCTACAGGAGGGACAGGGAGGGTAAAAGAGGAGGAGGAGTAGCTCTTTACATAAGGGAAAGAATCAAAGCAACAGAACAAAAGGGAAAACAGGGAGGAGAAGAAGCACGTGGTAAATTGGAGACCCGGCGATGGCACCACAACTGCACAGGGGTTATAGACAGACCCCTTCTCAGGGGCAGGAAATGATAGAAAGAATACTTAGAATGGCAGACAAAGGGAGATATTGCTGATGGGTGATCTGAATATGCCAGATGTTAACTGGAGTGCAGTTGCAGCAGCCACTTCAAAGAGTGGGTTATTCTAGATGCCCTACAGGGGCATGCCTTAGACAACTAGTATTGGAGCCCACTCAAGAGGGAGCAATCTTAGACCTTGTTCTCTCAAATGGAGATGAAGAGAGGATCACAGATGTAGAAGTGGGTAGCCATCTGGGGACTAGTGACCATCGAACAGTATGGTTCACAATAAACACAGCAATAGAGTCAAGCCATACAAAGGCAAAAGTACTGGACTTTAGGTGGGCTGACTTGCTAAAATGGGTGAGTGCCTAAGGAATGCACTAGCAAATGGGCAGGAAGGAGGGGTGGAAGAAAAATGGGGAATAATAAAACTGCCATCACAGAGTAACAAGCCTTTGTGTGAAGCAAATAAACAAAACAAAATGATGTAAGAAACCACTATGGTTCTCCAAAGGAAGTGGCAGTGAAGGTTCAAGAGAAAAGAAAGCATTCAGGAAGTCCAAGGAATCACAGAAGGAGCAGGACAGAGAACTGTGTCAGTTAAAGCAAAAGGAAGCTGGGAAGGCAGTCTGAACAGCAAAGGCCCTAACCGAGAAAAAGATAACCAACTCAGTTAAGAAGGGGGATAAAACCTTTATAGGTACATCAGGGAGTGAAGGAAGACCAAAGGAGGGTTAGTGAGGCTTAATAAAGAGGAGGGAGGGTGGTCAGAGGGTGACTGTGAAAAGGCAGAGATACTAAACAAATAGTTTTGCTCAGTATTTACAAAGGAAGTGGGGAGGTACCTAAAACAAACAGTAGAAACACTCTGGATACAGAAGTTGATACCAGCCCATTTACAGAAGAAAGGGTTGTGAAAGAACTCTTAAAACTGAAGGTGGACAAAGCAATGGGGCCTGATGGGATTCATCCCAGAATTCTAAAAGAACTAAGGGTAGAACTAGTGACACCACTGACTACCCTCTTTAACAAATCATGGGAGGATGGGGTGGTACCCAAGGACTGGAGAAGGGTAGATGTGATTCCCTTTCACAAAAGTGGGAGCAAGGCAGAAGCAGGAAACTACAGACCTGTTAGTCTAACCTCAGTGGTAGGAAAATGATGGAATCACTGAAGGAAAGAATTGTTGAGTATCTAGAGGCCAGAGGGCTCAGGACCTAGGAAGCATGGATTCACAGCGGAAGGTCATGCCAGGCAAATCTGATAGATTTCTTTGACTGGGTGACCAAAGTAGTAGATCAGGGTGGGGCTGTGGACATGGCCTACCTAGACTTTAGCAAGGCATTTGACACAGTCCCACAAAAGATTAATATACAAGTTAGCTAGCCTGGGAGTAGGTCCCAAGATGACAGCCTGGGTAAAGAATTGGCTGGAGAATAGGCCACAGAGAGTAATAGTAAATGGAGTCCACTCTGAAGAAAGGGGGTTACTAGTGGGGTACTGCAGGGTTCAGTATTAAGACCGGTCCTCTTCAATGTCTTTATAAGCGACATTGCAGAGGGACTGGAAGGAAAAGTATGTCTCTTTGCAGATGACACAAAGATCTGCAACAGAGTTGATGCACAAAATGGGGTGGAAAGGATGAGAAGGGACTTGGCAAGGTTAGAGGAATGGTCAAATGTATGGCAGCTTAGATTCAATGCTAAGAAGTGCAAGGTAATGCACCTGGGAAACAAAACCCAGGGAAGAGTACACAATGGGGTGAGATACTAACAACAACAAAATGGAAAGGGACCTAGGGGTAGTCATATCAGATGACCTAAAAGGTGGGCAAGCAATGTGAGAGGGCAGCAAGGAGGGTTGGGGATACTGGGATGCATAGGGAGAGGCATCACCAGTAGAAAATAGGAAGTTATTATCCTCTGTACAGACAGTTGGTGAGACCCCATCTGGAGTGCTGCGTGCAGTTCTGGAGACCTAATCTCCGCAAAAGACATAGACAGGATGGAGGCTGTCCAGAGGAGGGCAACTAAAATGGTGCAGGGTCTGCACTGGAAGACATATGAAGAGAGACTTAAGGAGCTGAATATGTATAGCCTCGAGGAAAGGAGGGAGAGGGAGGACATGATAGAAACTTTCAAGTACCTCAAGGGAATCAACAAAGTCCAAGAGGGTAGAATCTTTCAAAAAAGAGGTGTGAAGAACAAGAGGCACAATTTGAAGATAGAAGGGGTGGCTCAGAGGTAATTTAAGGAAGTATTTTTCACAGAGAGGGTTGTGGATGCATGGAATGGCCATCCGGAGAGTTGTGGAGTCAAAAACAGTGGTGGAATTCAAGCATGCATGGGACAGTCATAAGGCAGTTCTAGGGGTGGGGTAGGAAGAAGTAGGCTGCTGGTTAACTAGGCTCTGCAGCTTATCCATTAGGTAGGAAATGGGCAGACTGGGTGGGCCAAGCAGTCCTTATCTGCTGTCAAAATCTATGTTTCTATGTTTCTATGTTTCTATGGTTGAGTGTTATTTTCTAAAGCTGGATTGCATGAGAGAGTGTGTTAGTGGAGGCCAGAAATTTGGACAGTCTAACGTGAATGAGGAATTCCTAAAGCTTGGCGAGAGAAGGGAGGAGGAGATAGGCCGATAATTTTGGGTACTGAAGGGTCGTCTCCCTTGTGGAAGGGTAGAAACTCTGCAAATTTTCAGACCTTAGGGACGTGGAGGTGGAGAGGAAAAGGTTTAGAATATGGATGAGTGGGACAGTGCTGGCTGGGGCAGAGATGTGGAGAAGCCTGGGTGGAGGCCATAAAGACTGGACTTGGAGGGGTTAAGGGCAAGGATTGCATTGTAGACTTTTAGGTGGTAAAAGGTCAGAAATGAAAAGTGTTGGGTGGTACTGTGGCATCTGGGGGCTGGAGGAGAAGGGAGGTAGGGGAAGGGTTGTCAGAGGAGGTCACACATGGCAAAGAACTTATTAATGGTCTCAGCAACTGAGAAAAGGTCAGAGATAGATGAACCATCAAGTTTAAGAATGGAGAGGTCTGCTTGATTGGTGGATCAAGGAGAGAGTGGATAGTTTTCAGAAGGAGACAGGTGGCGCTTATCTTGCTGTAGGAGTTGCATGAGTAATTGGCTTTGGACAGGTGGATGGCCTTTGTGCATTGTTTCCTAAGAGTTTTGTAGGTGTGGCGGTCCAATTTGGATTGGGACTTTTGTAGTGGTACCATGCTTTATCCCTGTCTCAGCATTTGGCCAATAGGTCAGCCGATATCAAGAGATATGCTGTCATTTACTCTAGTTTTTTTCTGAGGGCAGTGTCAACATTATTTGCTTTGAGGACAGGTTGCCAGTCTGCTGCAGTGAGATCATGTTGGATGGCAGCGACATCAAGTTTGTCGAGTCAGCAGGGTGAGACAATAAATATTTGGGTGCTGCATGGGCAGAGTAAGTCATAGTATGCAGAAAGTGATGTGGTGGTCACTAAGGGCATCTGGTAGAGTATAGCCTGCAAGGATCCAATGAGGGTGAGAGGACAGCACCCAGTCAAGCAGTGAGTGCTTTTGGGAGTGGGAGTTTATGCAGTTGGGTTCATGAATCAGGTTTGTGAGGTTTAAGGCATCGATTTTAAGAAGGATGGGCTTAGTAGAGGGAGAGCCAGTTACAATTGAAGTCTCCTAAGAGCAGCAACTCACTATGTGTTGTGAGGACAAGCTAGAAGAGATGATGGATACTAGAGTCAGAAGTAGTTTTAGGAGGAACATAAAGGCCACCTATAAAGAGAGGGGAAGAGGAGGGAGGGATAGTTGCATCAGGATTACTTTGTGATTGAATGTGGGCCTCTTTGAAAGTAACACAACGGGAGAGAGATTGGTTAATGTATAAGGCAATGCCACCACCCGCTTGCCGCAGTCTTGATGGATAATGTTAAACTCAGGGATAGAGAGGATGGATAGATAGGGATAGAGAGGTGGAGTCAGAGATTCTGGCTAAAAGTCACCTTTCAGTTACACAGAGAAGGTCAAGCTGGTATTGGATGATCCAAATTTTGGGGAGAAGGCTGTGGGCATTTAAGTGAAAGGTATGAAGGCCTTTGTCAGGGTAGATGAGCAGAGTAATGCCAGGGTAGGGAGGGGCAGGGAAAGATGGAGTAGGGATAGGACCTGGATTAGTTAGGGTTAAAGTAACAAAAGTGGGGAAAGGTGGTGTTGTTTCAACCCTAATATCCCACTCACACCATGCAGTCAGCAACAGGAAACCATTATGGTCTGACCTCTCCTGCATCTTCACAAATCAGGTGTAATGTATGCCTTGGGGTTGCCAACCCTAATACTCACCCCATTCTCATCTACTATGCACATCTCAGTTTATTTGCTGATGGGGTGAGTGTTAGGGATGACAACTCAAGGCACACCCATGCTGATATGCTAAGATCCAGGAGAGGTGAAACTGAAATGGTTTTTCTTGTTGTTGCATGGAGGGTGGGAGGGGAATGTTAGTTTTTTTTTTTTGTTTGTTTGTTTAACCAGGAGAGACACGCTAAGCTGAAAGCTTGTTTACAGGTTCGACCTGGTAGCACAAGGAAGCTAAGTGACTTGCTCAGGGTCACACAGTATGCATCCAGGCAGCTGTGGGATTCATACCAGGTTTCCAGATCTGCAGCTCAGCACCTTAACCCACTGTGCTATACTGCTTCCTAATTGAGATTTGGGTTACCAATAGGACTGGAAACCCTAACATCACATTCCCTACTTTTGTCACTTTAACCCTAACTAGTGCATTAACACAGTTTTTGCAATTAATTATTTCATAAGGGTCAGATCTTTACTGAGTTCTGCAAGCTCTAGTACTGAAAGAACAATACAAAAAGTAAAAACATCCATACAAGAATATAAATCCATATATTTGACTGAGAATCATGCAGATGTATATAAACTGGAATAAGAGTTACATTAAACATGAACATGCATTTAGCTTTTGCTGGGGCTTTTTCAGTTTAGCAGTAAAGATTGTAATTGTTCAGGACAATCTGACAGAAAAGATGGTATGCAAAGAAGTGGCTTTGCTTGGCAGAATGAGCTCACCCCATGCCCGTATGCATGTGAGGGATTTTAAGCTGCTTGCTGTGGAGTGGGAAGATGGGTTGTTCACAAACATGAGAGTCTCCTAGAGGCAGAGGGTGCTTTTCTGTACAGGAACTAGAATGCAAAATTAGCTACAGATAATTGGTTTCTGTATTCAGGTTGCAATCATACCTGGAGTTTGAAATTGATACATTGATGGTACCTGGGTCCTTGACTTGGTGCAAATTTAGCCACCTTGTGAAAAACAGATTGTGTATTGACCAAATGAAATTTGCTCTAGCATCTGTAACAATCAAGCCATATTTAATAAGTGGAAGCAATTTATTTATTTAGTTTTTGTTGACGGGAAGGAGGACTAGAAAATGTTTTACCTTTTTCAGCCTCGTCCAGGTGGAGGGATACAGATGGATGCCATCTGAAATTGAAACAGATTGTAAGCTGTTGCTGGTATTTTTAATGAATGGGAAATCTGGCCAGGACACCTGGGAAATTCCTGTACTCTTGTACCAGAGGGCTCTTTTCCTGTGAGTAAGGATGGAGGAGCCCAGTTTGGAACCGGACAGAGGAGGAGGGAATGCAGTGAGTTGGCAAAAATCAGGGCTTGGCTTCAAAGGCTGATGGTATGGACGTTACTGAGGTAGGGGAGCCAACTTCCTCTCCTGCACTCACTTCTCATGAGGTTTATGATATGGATTCTGTTACTGCTGAAATTTTTGAGGATGGCCAGGTTGTAGAAGTATTTGTTTCAACTGAAGATTTGACTGATCTAAATGTGGGAAGCCAGCTCAATATGATTGATTTAAATGTAGAAGATGATATTCTCTTACCAGAGAATAAGGAAGATGCCAGAGAGAAATGCTGCTTATTATTGAGGCAGAAGAAGAGACATACTAAATGCAGCATCAAGCTGCAGGCTAAACTGAGCACACTGGGTGGAGAAAGCAGCCCTGTCAAATCAGCCGGCCCAGCTGTCAGGACTCAGACACCAGAAGCTGACGTATGAGTATCAGAGAGTTTCACAGTTCCAGTGAACCCAACCTCTGTCACACCTCAGGAAATAGTTTCCCCTCTGAAGTTTAACATTAATAAAATGGCTGGCAGTGATAGGCGCCCGGTGCAGTGAGTGCCAAGAGATGTGGGAGGAAGCTCCTGGACTGAAAATGAATAAAAGAAGGTTGATGCAAAAACTGTTGTTCTACAGACAGGGGTTGAGGGCAGTGTAATAGTGAAATGACCTCTAATGATGATAAGGGTCTTTGAAATGAATAGGCTGAGAATACAGGCAACCTGTTGCAGATTTTCCAGATAAACCTTAAACTTCTTTGCAGACTACAAGTGAAATTTGTTATCAGACTGAGACTATGGCTCAAACAGGGGTTACTGTGTTTTCTTTCTCTGCTAGAAACCCAGGATCAAAGTAAACTTTGAAAGAAGACTCAAAAAATAAAAGAGCTGTTATAACCTGTGCTAAAAAAATATCCAATCACAGCAACAAAATAGTGTAAATATGGAAACTGGGAGAATTATACAGAACCTGCAGAAATGATTCAAACTGCTTTTACTTTCAAACCTATAAATGTTGACTCGTTCATGGAATGGTCCACTGAAAAACTCTTTTAGTGGCCGGATGGAAAAAGATGCCAGATGGAAGATGGTTGTTGGATGATTGATAATTGGAATGCTACTCCTATTTTTACCCAGAACTCCCAAAATGGTGCCTCAACGACTCAGGTACTTGCTACTTAAGAAACATTTCACTCTGCAAACTAGGGAACTTATAATATGATCCAGGAGGTAATCAACCCTGCCTCAAACAGTGATATGTAGCAGGAGGGCTTGAGCCTCCCTCCTAATAAGACAAAACTTTCTGTTTCTGAGACTATACACCAAGAGCCTTCTAATAGTCTAGGGGACCTCCCTCAGAGACCTTTATTGTCAGAATTGTTTTCTAATAACAAAAGAAGCAGCTCCTAGGAGAAATGCTGTACATATTAGGTACAAAGGGAATGGAGGATAGGCCTGACAGGCAATATGTGTTGCAGGTAGAAGATTGTTAAAGGAATCACTACATTTTCTCCAAAGGAGGTTTTGCATTCATCAATATAGCTGGTGAAGATAATTTTGATGTGAGCTTTTGGTCACCATATGCTCTTGAACTCATCTGGCAGAGGTATAACCAGGTGAAATTTCCCTCAGGTCACCCTTTCTGGTAATCCCCTAACTAAGCCACTGAGCAAATTTGCTACGGTAATGTTCAGGAATGAAGGGTACATATCAAAGATATTATCTATTGGCTCTCACAGAAATGTGAGGCCTTAAGCAGTCCTGAAGCTATGCTTGACTCAAACTTTTTGGGTAGGTGGGTGGAAGTATAAAGTAAAATTGAGGCAAAATGAACAAGAAATAGAGCACATCCCTAATTCCTTCCTGTTAGGGAGCAATAGGGGAGTATGTTTCTACTCTGGGCAGCCAAGGGCTTGCTATAAATGTGGCTCTAGAACACACCTGTCTAACATATGTGACAAGGCCTGATGTGACATCTGTGGAGAAATAGGTCACATTAGCCTCCAGTGTGCTAACCAGACTAAATGCGATCTTTATAAAGAGTGAGGTTATAGGTTTTCAGACTGCCCCTGGGCTGCCAAGAACAAGGCATTTGTTATCAGCCCAGAACTCCTCATACAGAAATACTGGGAAGCAGAGAAGCCCTTTCCAAAACCCCCACTGACAATCCCTCCCCCTCGATTACAGGAACCAGACCAAAAGATAGTGAGGAATGAGAAACCCCTCCCAGGAGATAGTGTTTCAGGATCCTCCAAGTCTGAATGATAGCCAGGACTTCCTCCAGTGTACTACCATGTCTCACCTGAACCCCTTAAAGTAGAAGTCATCCCCAAAACCCCTGTTGTGGTACCAGTCCCTTTACCTAGAAGACGATAACAAGGAATTCCAAGGTTACAGCAGCAACCACTGACATCCCTGCTATTTAATCAACAAATCCCTATATGATGTTCTTGTTACCTCTTGGGGTAAATCAGATATGAAGATAGGAGAAGAAGATTTTCTATCCCAGACTACCAATCCCCTACTTTTAGTAAGGAGGTTGCAGAGTACAAAGGAAAAAGAAAAAAGGAGGAAACAGAATTCATAGTCTGCACCCCCAAGTTTAAATGAAGGAACTATCTTAGTATAGGCTCCATAAACTCTTGTAGCCTGCTGAATAATAACAGGGGACAAGCCATCTTTCCGCTGCTACATGATGATAATATAAACATCTATTTCCTGCAAAAATGTGGATGTACTAGATCAAGTTCACCTCTTTTAGTCAGAATGGATTTTGGGTCCTTTCTATTGATCATTTGGGGTTGATAGGGCAGATGGGGTTGCAATATTGTTTAATTCCTTTTCATTTACACTAACAAAGCGTTGATTTAATACCAGGGTGACTGTTATTGGTAGATGGATGAATACAGCATTCAGATTTATTAGAGTTCATGGACCCCAGACAAAGGCTGAAAGGGTTTCACTTCTCTTGGTGGTTCAACCATATGCAGCAGTATTTGTTAGTCGGTGAAAACATTTATCATATAGTTTAACATAAATGTATTTCCTACAACCTAAGATTCATGCCGAGTGTATTTTTGCTCTCTCAGGTGTGTTAAGACTTTTTATAGCTGATCTTGTAATTAATGACTTATGTCATTAAAGATGGCCGCCATTCACCATTTTTAAATCTCTTCCCTGGTGTTACTTGTAGAATGTGCATACTAGATTCATGCTGTAGTTGCATTAGGATGATTCTTCTCGATGTTTCTGACAGTAAACAGCACAAAATAGTTAATGTTTTCATGGTGGGTGTGTCATGGTTGTGGCAAGAGGTGTGGCATGGGCATGGCAACTTTAAAAACTTCAAGACCCTATATCTTGGTTCAGGAATAAAAAAAAATGAAAAGAAAAATGTATCTTGATATTTTTGAAAGATAGACCTTATTACTGAAAAATGTGTATGTTTATTAACGAGCACTGCTCGTTAAAGACCTTTTCAATATTGTACTAGGAGGAGACTGTAATTGTGAATTGCCTAAACCAGGGGAAAAATGGAAGGAAAAAACCTACTGTGACTCCAATGCATTAAAAAGTGCATTGGAGTAGCAAACCTATTAAATTGTGCAGAATATCAAAAATGGGACCATACTGTACTACACCCTATCAAGAGGGCATTAACCTCTTATATTGACCATTTTTATCTCAAAAAATCTGCCCTCCCCACCGTGCTAGAAACTGAACCTCTGGAATTTTCAGACTACCTTTAAATATTATTAAGGTTTCCAGGCTTTCCCTCTCAAAACTATAAAGAAAATTGGTGGAAGTTAAACTCCTCAGTTCTTTCTGACTTGACTGTCCAGAGGAAAATCGCCCAGCTGTTATGGGCAAGAGCTTCTGTAAGTGATTTATACGATGATATGGAGCCTGGTGGTCTGACACTAAAAGAATATATCTAGATGGTTCAAAATTTGGGAAACACCAGAAGAGGAAAAGTCTTTAAATATCTACAGCTAAAAATCACTTACAATACTTATACAGTATACTCTTGAATCTACTACCAGATTCAGTTACTCTTCTCAGATTGAAAAAATTAAACTGGAAATGAAAGAGCATCAATATAATAGGGCTAAGACTCTTCAATCAGAACTACAGTATGGTACTCAAAATCCTCCTTAGGAGACCCTTTTCAAGTCTTTAAGGCAAGAAAAGAGAATATGGCACTTCAAAGTCTGCTCAATGACCATGACAGAATAGTAGAAAATGATGAAGGTATATACTCCATTATCTCAAAACACATACATTCACATGCTATAGGTAGTGTCCCCACATATCTAGGATAGATGTTTTTTTCAGACACTACATACACCCTCTACCAGACACTCTCCAAACTCTTACTTTCCCATCTCAAATACAAAATTTAAACAACCATAAAAAATTAAAACAGGAACTTCTCCTGCACTTGATGGACTACCAAATTAGTTGTATATACTATTTGCAGAAGAAATAGCAGCTTGTCTAGAAAGGGTCTTTTCTTTCTTTTTCAATACAATAACATCCCTTCCTATTTTCTAATAATGTTTCTACATAAGTCAGGAGATAGACAGAAGATAACCAATTGGAGAGCAATCACAATACTAAATTCTGATTTGAAAATATTATCTCAACTCCTAAATACCAGACAAAGAAAATAGCAGGAAATATGATCCAGCCAGCCCAATTTTGTGGCTTACCAGATTAAAAGATCCAACATGCCCTATTATAAGAGATGTGGTAGAATTTTATCCCACTAAGAAAAAGAGAGGTAATTATTTCTTTAGACCAATTTAAAGCTTTTGATAAGGTTTCCAGAACTTTATTGTTTTACATCTTAGACCAGTATAGGAACCTCCAACATTTATTAAATGGATTAAACTTCTTTATTCAGGCCAGAAGTCTTTCCATTTATTAAAGGACAGATATTGGGCAACATACATACCAGAACTGCCAGGGGCTGGTAGTATAGCCTAGAGGTTAGAGTAGCAAGCTGTGAAAAAGCTTGGTATATCCAGCAGACCAGACCTTGGTTTGATTCTCACAACCTCCACTTGCATATGGTGTGACTTTGAGGAAGTCACTTAACTGCCCAATGCTCCCAGATCACTCCTGAAAACAGGCACTTGTGCCTAGTGGGCCTTACAGTTATCAAACACTAAAAAAAATAAGAACTGGAGTCATGCAAGGCTGTCCTTTAAGTCCATTATTGTATATGTTTACCTTAGATCCCTTATTAGGAAAATACATAATTCCCCTAGAGTCCAAGAGATCACAGGGACCAGCAAGATGGACACCATAAAAATTCAGGCATATGCTGATGACATATGTCTGTTTCTTACTGACTACTTACAAATATGTGGAGTATTATCTATATTTCAAGAATATTGGAAATATCCAATTCTAAACTGAATATTAGTAAGAGCAGAGGTTTATTTATAGGCCCCTGTAACATGGTGCAACAGAACTTGCTGGAATAAACATCTCTCCAGAGCCATTGAAAATTCTGAGGATCACTTTTGGACCACAAGATGACCCATTTGGAAATTGTGATATGCGTTTAAAAATAATGGAAAATAAAGTATTCAGATGGAAAATTTGGAAACTGTCTAAAATTAAATGGGGTTCTATTATTAAAAGTTTATTATACCATGTTTTCTGTATATAGTCATGATTTACCCCCTCCAACACTTTTAGAGACAAGACTATATGCATGTTTTTTCAGATGTTCTAGGGAAGCAGACTGAATCCAGTGAGACAGTATTACACTATTTAACAAAAGCACAAGGGGTTTAGGAATGATAGATCCCATAACTTGTTTCAGGCACTATTCATAACTCAAAACATAAAACCAGTTCTAAATATTATGGTTGCAGAATAATCTATCTGACTACCTGCATAGGTGGGAAAGACCCCCTAAGATAGCTTTAAAATTACAAATACTAGGTTTTTCAAACCTGTGTCTCAGAAATGCTATAAATGGGAACTCACAAAAACAGTGAATCAAAATACTGGGCCCCAGTTATATAATTTTTGCTAACAAAACTTTACCCTTGGACCCAGAATTTAAAAAATGTCCAACACACCAGAATAAATTGGTATTAAGATGAATAAACAATAATATAATTCCTACACATATATGGAAATATTATGGCTCTTGGTCTATAGCAAATTAGTGTAAGAGGCAATAAGTAAACACAAGGTGCAGGAAGAAAAGATACTGCCCATATAACAAATGTCGGGCAACGGAAATGATGCAACACTTCCTGTTTGAGTGTTCTTATGTTAAGCCCTTATGGAGATTCATTGCTGATAGGTGGGGAGTAAAATGGCTCCAGAACCTGACTTATGAGAAATATTGGTGTTAGGGAATCACCCCTGTTAAATAGTAAATATCACCCTCAAACCCTCTCGGTACTTTTCTGCTGCCTGAAGTTATAGCAAGCAAGGTGTCAGTGGGCAATGCAACAAAAATTATGTTATATAACACCTCTTCTACCTTAGTGGAACAAGCAATGCATGAAGTGTACAGAAGGGAAAAAACTTTTTACCTCTGATACAGTATGGCATTCGTGGAAGAATTTATCTATATTTGTCAAACATACTGTAGATCCATTTCCCAAAACATAGCTAGTGAGACAAGGCACCAGAGTGGGATAATATGGAACAAGCATTTGTCAATGCCAAATTTTGTCTCACTGGTATTGGTAGTGCAGGAATTAAAGATGCATAATGGGAATGGCAGTGAAGTACTGAACTGATGCCAACCCCCACTCCCACCCTGCAGAGACTGACAGGCATTGGGGTTAGAGATGGGCGAAGTGGCCCCAATTCACTCCATGAAGTGATTTGCGGATGAAGGCAAATTCACGAGTGCTCTGCAATGCAAAGTGGAGTACTTCACTGTCTGATGGGTAACGTGAAGTCCATTGAACACTTGTACAAATGGGTAACATCAGAACAGGACAGGGGAAAGCCTGTGGATGTATTAGTCTTGGATTTCAGCAAGGCGTTTGACTCTGTCCCCCACAATGGTCTGGTGGAGAAACTGACAGGGTTGGGAGTAGGCCCTTTGATGGTCAGATGAATTGAAAACTGGCTAGCTGGACGCACCCAGAGGTAGTGGTCAGTGGGGAGCTCTCAAGACCCTAGAGAGGTCGGTAGTGAGGCCCGCAGGAGCTTGGTCCTGGGTCTGATCCTGTTTAATGCATACATATCAGACATCAGGAGTGTATAGGGTGTGAAATGAGTCTCTTTGCTGATGACTCCAAGGTGGGAGCAGTAGTTGAGGGGTAGAGGAGGTTGGCCTGCAAGAGACCTGGACACCCTGGAAAGCTGGGCTCACACATGGAAATTAATTTCAATATCACCAAGTGCAAGGTGTTGCATCTTTGGTGGGAAACCCTAAACACAGGTACACCCCTGGGAGGAGGTGCTGGAGGTGTCAACAGGGAAAAAGACCTAGGGGTCATGGTGAATGCATGTATGAATAACTCTGAGCAGTGCAGGAGAGCTAGCAAAGGCAAACAGGATGTTGGGATGCATCGTAAGGGGATCACCTCTAGCAGTAGGGAAGTGATTCTGCCAATGTACAATTGACTGGTTAGACCACACCTTGAGTACTGTGTACAGTACTGGAGACCACACTTACAGAGGGACATACAGCTCCTGGAGAGGGTACGGAGGAGGGCAACTAAGATGATATGAGGACTAGAGTTTGATGTATGAAGACAGACTTGAGGAGCTCTGTCTGTTTTCATTGGAGGAGAGGAGAGACAGTGGGGACATGACTGAGGTCTTCAAGTACCTCAAGGGAATAAATAGGAGTAAACATGTAGGGATCTTTAGACTAAAGCAGGAGGTATCACCAGAGGGCATGGTTTGAAGTTGGAAGGTGGAAGGTGAGGGGAAAAGAGGAGGAGGTTTTTCACTGAGAGGGTGATGGACCCTTGGAATCGCTGTGTGTGAGTTGGTTCAGAGATCCACAGTGGAGGGCTTCAGGAGAGGGTGGGACAGACACAGAAAGCGAATGTATCAGATGATGGCCTGGCCGGGGGTGGGGATGGATGATAGGGGTTTCTGGAACACAAGGGGGCCTCAGCACACAACTAGGGATTTGAGGTTCAAGCAGACTCAGTGAGCGGTAAGGCCTAATCTGCTGGCAATTAGTATGTTAGTATTACTCTCCTTCCCAAACCACTAATCCACCAATTCTTAAGGCAATGTACCTCGCCTCACTTAGCCTTGTTTTAAGCTGCAAGGGAATTTTGCAGTGATTCATGGAATTTCAGGTCACATGGGCTCTAGATTGTTCTGCACAGCCTCAGTTTGGGGTAGTGTGTGTGTAGGAAGCTGTAGGAGACAATCTGCTCTGAGAGCTCTCTGCGATTCAAACCTTCAAAAGCTGTTAAAAAGCCTTTTTGAGTCATTTTTTGCTGAAACTTTAGTTCATCATTACAAGGAAACCCTCCTGTGCTCATATCATCAAGCAGTTTATTGTTGTGTGTGGATTTTGAAATGTGTGTACAACATTCAAACTCAGTACTAAGAGCAGTGGAAATCTGCTTTGGGGGAGAGCGTATCTGTGGTGTAGGTAGATTAACTTGGGAGAAAAAAGACACTTTCTGTTTGGTGATATTTTTCTTGTATAACTGTGTTAATGTACACACAGTAATATTTTCAATAATTTTGCTAGTTTTGCTGATGTTGTGGTGCAGCAGTGCATAATTTTAATTTATTTAAAATATGTAGTTATATTACTGAAGTTTCAATTGCTATGCATTACTTATGTGTGTGTGTGTGTGTGTGTGTGTGATGCTTCATCAACAGACAACTTTTAATTAAGACATAATTTCAGCAGTGTGAACCAACTATCCACTGCAGCGTATAATTTTGTGCACCTTCTGGTATCATCAGTAGGTACCAATACTAGTGACTGTTACTGCAGCAGTACAACAATGCCCACACCAACGGCAAAAGGTATTCTTTCCAGTTTGAATTTGATGCAGAGCACTGGTTAGGTGTTGTACTCTCAGCTACATCTCTCAGTGCACAGTGCAATCATAATCTGTTCAGCATTTGTGATCTCTTTAGGGGCCAATCTCCATCTCTAACTTAAGTCACAGTTGTTTCTTTGGCTTCCTTCAGGTACTGGACAGGTGTGGTGCTTAATTTGCATGAACATTGTACCCATTGATATGCGTTTTAAGTCAGGACCATCAAAAGTCACTTTGATACAAATCCGCTCTTCATCATCAAGCCACAAATGCAGTCACAAATCACGTTTATGATCACATATGAATCACAACATTAATTTTTTTAGTAGTTACTTGATGTATTGTAAGCCTGTTTTGAAATATCTCATGCTTCACCACCCACCATTAAAATCAATTAATAAGTGTTTTTAAGTGGGGAGTTTTGTCACACCTCACCGGGGCTCAGGAAAGTACAGCCATAGGCATTCACGTTTCTTCATCATCCGGTCACAAATGCAGTCACAAATCAATGACAATCCGCCACGAATCACAACATTAATTTCTTTAGATGTTACTTGGATGTATTGTAAGTCTGTTTTGTAGTACTTCTCCCAGGCTTCCCATCCCACCATTGTACCCATTAATAAATGTTTTAAGTCAGAGTTGACAGTGCCCGCAGTACATACACAGACTGAAAGAAGACTGACTGCACACATGAAGTTTAGCACAGTATACCTGCAATGCTCAGAATACAGTGTCACACATAAGAGGAAAACAAAAAAAGGGCATAATTACATGGGTCGGGATGGTGGAGAACACATTTTATAGCACACAGGAAGGTGGGGGCACATGGTGAGAAAAACTAATGTGGGATCCCACGGTCAGCAGCAGTTCCAGCATGATATAATTTTGCACTGATGTCCTCTATGTGATCCAGCAGCTGCTCCACAGCTCTCACCCTCTCGTTGTTCTCAACAGTACTCCAGATAACTGCCAAGTCAGCCTGTGTTACACGCAGTTTCTTGGGGTCCACACATTCTACAGGCTCACCTGATGGGTGGTGGTGGGGGTGGTGGGGGTGGGGTGCTGGGTGGGCAGCAGGTGTTGTAACCTTTCCTCTTTGGGATACCGCCAAGCACAGCGGCACCTTCTGCCACAGAATGGCCAGCAGGTGCAGGTATTGTCCGCCCAGGGCAGCCTGCCACCCAACTGGTGGTGATTTCGAGCATATGGGTGCACTCCTGCCCCAGGTCCCCAGGTGAGTCCCTCTGGGGCCACAGTGCACTTCCCACTCCCACATAGGCGGCACTCTCTAACACACTGCTGTCCCTCCCATCACAGCCGTAGCCACTGCCAAAACAATGGAGGTGTGGGGAGGATCTAGGCATAGGCAGGGGGAGCACCAAATGAACTGGAGTAGCCAGCTGTTCACACGGTGCTGAATAGGGATGGAGTCCATACCTGGGCCTGTGGAACAGGCACATCCTGCCCCAAGGACCTGGTGCTGGACTTGGTGGTGGTGGTTCAGCCCCAGAGTCAGACAGGAGGCGGTGCTGGTCCTGCTTCCAGGGGGTACTCACAAGTTTTGAGTGTTCCAACAGGAATGGGTGCCCATGCCCCCCACGCATGCACGCTGCACTGACGCTACTCACTACCACGCCGCTCTCCCAGAGCTGCCCCTGCCCCAGACATTCCTTCACCCTGGTCCATCTCTCCTACTGAGCTCCCTCAGTCCGAGCAATCACTACTCACACTGTCACACAACACAAATACAGTCACACAGACACAGACAAACAACTAACTACTTACAAAGGTAAGGGAAAAAATTTACAGAAAGAACAAATTAAGTAAGAAAGAGTACAGAAAGACAAAAAATGTAGCTTTTAAAAAGCTGTTGGGTCTATATCAAAGTTTAAATCTCCTCCTCGCTCTGATCTTAAAGTATCAGCAGTCACAAAACACACTCCTCTCTCTCCGTCTGCACAGGAGAAAGTAAAAGTGTCTGCTTGAATGACTCACTTCCTGCCTAGCTAAAGAATGTGTGACTTACAGTACTGTAAGTCATGTGAAGTGTGGGGGCTGCCAAATCTGAAACAGCAAGTGGATCACTTAGAATCATAATGAAGAACGTAAAGACCATTAAAAACAATGACTTTGCCTTTACTGCATTGCCATTCCGCCTTAACGCTAAGTGGTAATGGCAAGCATGGAGGAGCACATTGGTACTGCTCACTCCACATGGAGTGGGCAAACGAAAGTGCCCACTTTGCATTCACTTCACCGGTGGAATTTAAATTCCTGCATCTCTAGTGGTGGGATAGTATAGAGTGCCCCTTGGATGCAGATGACACCAGTACCTGGTCCCTTTGCACAGTGTTTTCCCAGCACTGTAACATGCATTAGGGTTTGTCTGCTTCCTGAATCAATGAGTCCCTTTACAGTCTTATTCCCCACCTTCACATCTGTTAGGTACTTGCCCCAGTTTGTCAAGGACAAATCTGTTTCAGTGCCACTCTCTTTATTACAGCAGTTTCTTGCAAAATTGCCTGACTTATTACAGTTATAGCAAATAATGTCTCTCGGCACAAATGTGTTACCCCACCAGAGTTCTTAGCAGGCTTGGAATTTAAATGGGAAAAAGAGTTTCTCACTGGTGCTTGGCTGTCACCTTGCTGCTGTGGCATCTGTCTGGCCATTTGGTAGTCCTCAGCCAAAGAAACTGCTTTTCCCCATTCTCTGGTCAGTGCTTCTTTACCCACAGCTGCACATCTGTAGGCAAAATGTTGATGAATTGCTCCATGGCAAATGTGTCGATGATCTTTGGGACTGTGTCACTCTCTGGTTGGATCAACTTCATCAGGAGTTTTCGGAGTCAGGTGAAGACTTCGAGGATTGTCAACTGAGTTGTACCTCAGAGATTGAAATTTCTGCCTGTAGGTCTCTCTAGAGGTGGCGTACTTTTTCAGGATTTCACTTTTCACCAGGTCATAGTTTTCTGACTGTGCAGTGTCCATACTGCTGTAGGCAAGCTGGGCTTTCCTGTCAAGTAGGGTACCAGTCTAATTGCCCATTGCTGCTTTGGCCGCTAGCAGGCTGTGGCAACTCTTTCAAAGGTTGTCAGGTATGCCTCCATATCATCTCAGAGACAAAACTTAGTAAGTTTAATGACCTTTAAGTTGCTTGCATTTTGTTGTTCTTCTGGATCTGTGCTGGATTCTCTGCCTTTGATAGCTTGCAAGGCATCCAGCCATCGCTGCTCCCGTCACTGCATCTCTTCTGCCATCTGCTGCTCCTGTCACTGCATATCTTCTCTCCTCTGTGCTACTAAATGCTGAATGTCTTTTCTCTCTGCATCTCAGTCTCATTTTGTTGTGTAGCCCACCATTTGAAAAAGTCCATTAGGCTTTCAGGTTCTGTTACCGCCTGTTCTTTTTCCATAACTTGTGCTGGCTATACAATCTCAGACTGGAATTCTGTTGCTGCTAGTTTGGCTGCTATTCTCCTGGTAACCGCTTCTGGACTTGTTGCAGAATCCATACCTTCCTCTGTGCTTCCCTGGTACTAGGTCCAGTACCTACGCACAAATCTCCTGTCTTAGGGTATGCATAGCTTAAATCCCACTTAGGCTGACACCATCAAACCCTCAATTCCTGATCCATATCTTGACAGAAAATCAGCGTTACTATTCTCTTTACCAGATATGTGAATCACAGAGAATTTAAATGGCTGCAGTCCTAGGTACCACTGTGTGATTCTGGAATTGTTATCTTTCATCTGGTTAAGCCAATAGAGTGGATTGTGATCAGTTACAAGAACAAATTCAGTTCCTAGTAAACAAAATTTGAGGGACTCCATGGACCACTTTGCTGCTAAACACTCCTTTTCAATAGTGCAGTACCTTTTCTCTTTGTCATGCAATTTTCTACTTATATACAGAATAGGATGTTCTTTCCATCTGTATTTTGGCTTTGGACTGCACCTAGGCCTACCTCAGATGCATCTGTATGTGGAAGAAATAGTTTCTCAAAGTCTGGGCTTTTTAAAACAAGTGCTGAACATAATGCAGCCTTTATGGCTTGAAAAGCTTCATCACACTCTGGGAAGCACCACATTTGGTCAACAGCAAAACTGCCGACCTCCTGCACAATGACATCACCATGCCAATGCAGGTATTGTGCTGCTCAATCCCAAGTGTTTTCTGTGGGGTCTGTGCTCCCCACACCCCAAGCTGGGGGCTTTGCCCATGCACCCCCAGACTTTAGGATTCTCAACTCCAGGTCAGAGTTGGTCTCAGGAGGGGCAGAACACTGGGGAAATCAAAACACAGAAGCGGACCATTACAGCGACTGTTGCTGTAGTGGTTTTTTCCATGTTTCGCCATCTGGGTGTCAGACAAAAGGGCCACCAACACTCTGGAGTCCATTTCACATAATTTGGGTACCTTTCCTTTGTGAGTTCAGTGAGGGAGTAGCTAATTCAGCAAAGTTGGGAACAAATCTCCGATAATAACCAGCCAGCCCGAAATGACCTAACATACAGTATTTCTTTGTTTTAGGTACAGGGCTGTTAGCAACAGTTTCTATTTTAGAAATCTTTGATTTGACTTCTCCATTTGCCAGCACATAGCCCAAATATTTAGTTTCCTGCATGCCCAATGCACATTTGGTAGGATTAATAGTCAGACCTGCATTTCTGATAGCTTGGATATCTGCTCGTAGGGGTTCCAGGTGACTTTTCCAGTCTGGACTGTACACCATGACATCATCCAGGTACACGGCACAATAACCAGTATGAGGGGATAAAATTACATCCATGTACCTCTGGAATGTAGCTGGCACAACATGTAAACCAAAGGGCATGGTGGTGAACTGATAGAATCCTATAGGGTGGCAAATGCAGTTTTATCTCTGGATTCTTTAGCTAAAGGTATTTACCAGTAATCCTTGGTGAGATTGAGGGTACTGATATACTTTGCACTCCCCAGTTTGTCCACCAAATCATCTGTTCTGGTCATAGCGTAACTGTCAAATTCCAACACTTGATTAAGTTTTCTGAAATCAAGGCAGATTCTAACACTTCTCTTCTTTTTGTTTACAGTTACCATAGGAGGTGACCAAGCACTCCTCGACTCCTGAATGATATCCAGGTCTTTCAATTTTTGCATTTCCTTAACCACATCAGCTTTTAATCTCTTTGGCAACCTGTATGACTTCTGCCTAACAGGACCAGCATTCTTTGTCACTATTATGTGCTCAATCCTTTTGCTCTGCCTGGTACCATAGTAAAAGGAATGTCAAATGTCTTTAGCATATTATAAATGTCTACAGTTTGTTCCGAGGTTAAGGAAACATTCACCTTTACAGCAACAGTATTTACAGTTTGTTCTAGTCTATCATAAGCTACATCAATATCTTCCTTATCAATTTCTAGTAAAACAAGCAAAGCAGCGTTTGGCATTTGCACTCAAATGACCTGTAGCTTTTTGCAGTTATCTCAAATTATAAATATATACATTTCAACAGTAAAACAATTTTCTAAATAAAAGTGATCCCAGTATCAGCTACATTTTCATTTCCATACACCGATTCTCATATATTTTATATTAGCAGATATAAATATGCAAGGGATAAAAACAGACAGCAAGAGAAACAGAGAGACAGAGGCAAAGGATTGCGTAGACTGTTCAGGTTGATCAAGTCCAAGTCTCACAGGAAAATTTGGTTGCATAACCAGACAGAAGAGACAGAAAAGGAAAAAATATAGATCCTTGCATTTACACACTTTTTTTCAAACAAATGGGACAGGGTCCTATTCTACCCTGTCACACCAAGTTTAAAACTTGATTAAATCAGCAAATGAATGGCCATGTACAGTGCAAAAGAAATGTCCATCAAAAATTTTGCAGTTAGTAAAAATTCACCAACTGTAATGTTCATAGGAAATATTCAGTAAGACAATTGCTTACCTCTTGACACTTCGGGGTTATTTACCTGGCAGCATGTTTAGTCCCGGTGTTCTATGAGGATACAATAACCTGGTGCCTAAAACTAGAATTTCAGGGTATCGAGAAGGAGTTTCACCCTATGAGAGCAGTTCACTAATACAGTAATGATATAGTGCCACTGAATAAAGCAAAGTAGTGGATTGTAACATTAGGAGATAATAAGTTCCTGGCTTAAATTATGGGCTTGATCTCGGCCCATCGAGGAAAAGAAAATGGAAATGAAGTGTTACATTGATGGATTGTTGGCTGCTGCTACATTACTTCTGGATTATGACAGTGAAAATCTTAAATTCTCTCTCCCTTCCCCTTTATTTTTCCATTATTTAATTTTTGTTTTGGTCTTTTTTTGTCCTTCTTACTTCTTTTATTCCTCTCCTTTCCTTTCCACTGCTTTTCTGTACATTATGATATAGGCGATTATTTGGCTATGCTGTTGTATATATACAGTATTATGTGTTTTCAACATCTGCACTTTATACTAGATCTTATACTAGGAGAAAGAATGGAGAAGGCATTATTTGCCCATTTTACCATTCCCCACATAGAAGGCTCAATATTATCACTTTAAGCATATCAATTGATCTATTCCTCTTTTGAACATGTCCAAACTATCACTCAGAACATCATACTCTAGTATGGCATTCCATATTCTTGCTGTTCTGTGTGAAAAAGAATGGTATTTACATTGGTCTTTGCAGTATCTAATTTTATTTGCAATTTATGTGCTATTAAAACTTCTGGTTTCTCCCTTAATTTTATACCCATTTCATTTATTAATTCTGGATCTTTCATAATTTTAAACAGTTATAAGAGATCCCTCTCTTTCTTCTATTCCCCAGAATAAAAACTCCCAGCTTCTTCAACCTGTCTTCGTAATTATCTTTTTATGGACCATATCATTTTCGTAAAGGTCCTGTGTATCCCTTCTATTCTATTTATTTCTCCTTTGTGTAGGGACTCCACAAGGATGAACCGTAATTAATATGTGGTCTTACAAATCTACTATACAATGGAAGTAGGCATTCCTTTGATCTGTTTAAAATTCCATTTGATGGTTCTCATCATATAATTAGTTTTCCTGATTACCTCTGATCTCTGTGGCCTAAAAGTCATACCATCGTCTATTATTATCCCGTGTCCTTTTCCATTTCTGATTATTCTATTTCTTGACAGTTCAAATAATATGTATGCATAGGGTTCTTTCCCCATATAAGTACTTTGCAGTTTTCTATGCCAAATGGCATTTTGTTCTCTAAGGCCCATTTCTCCAGTTTTTATTAATCCCTTCAAGATCTTGAATACTCTCCTTATCACTTACCTGCACCCCTAATTTTACATCATCCACAAACTTAACTAGCATATTTTTTATACTATGTTGTATATCCCCAAATATAATGAGAATAATATAGGACCCAACACTGACTCCTGCGGCACCTCACATGTCACATCAGATGATCTGGAATATATACTCTAATCCTAACTGTCTGCTTCCTATTCCATAGCCAATTTTGCACCCATTCAATCAGTCTATTATCAATACCCAATGCTCCCATTTTACGAATGAGCTGATCATGGAGGTACCTTTTTGAATGCTTTCTGGAAATCCAACAGAAAAATGTCTACAGAGTTGTTTTCATGTAACTTTCTGTTTATTTGTTCATAAAAGACAAGTTGATTTGTTTGACATGATCTATTTTTCTTGAATCCATGCTGTCTTATATCATTTATATCTAATTCATTAAAATTATATTCCAACTTATCCTTTAGAATTTTTATGCTGTTTTACACAATATTGCAGTTTATACTAAAGAGTCTATAGCTAGTCACTGATGTTTTGGCCCTTTTTCATTTATACAGTGGAGTCACAGTAGTGTTTTTAATCCTCAGGTAACTCTCCTGAGGAAAAGGACTGATTGAATAGATGTGCGAGGGGCTGCTATATACTCCCATACCACTCTTAATAGCCTATGGTTCAGCAGGTCAGGCTCTGCTGATTTATAGGGTTTCAACTCACTCAACAATTTTTCTAGGTGGTCTATGCTAATGTTCAGGTCCAGATTCCTGCTACAGTTCTGTTTAATTTTGATGTGCTTTGCTGTTTCCTATCATATACTGAACAAAATACTGGTTCAATTTTTCTACTGTTTCTGCTGTGTCAACCACTTCCTCATCTCCTACAATTAAAGGCCCTATCTGTGTTGTAGATTTGCTGATTTTGTTATTATTTTTGTAGGAATAGAATCCCTTTCCATTGTGTTTTCTTTGGATGAATTTTTTTCTAGTCTCCTTTTTTCTCTCCTTATTACTAATTTTAACTTCCTCAGTACCTTTCTATATTTTGTGTTGGCCTCAGGATCCTTTAGTTTTTCTTATTTGTTATAAACTCTTTTTGTTCTTTTCATGACTGTATAATTTTATTTGTACACCATATTGTTTTTTTTTCCTCTTTCATACAAAGCCTTTTTGGGATGTACTTTTTCCAATTCAAGCAATTTATGTTTAAATGCATCCCAGATGTTCTACATAATTTCCTCTAAACTTTTCTTTCTAATTCCAACCTTCTAGTTCCCTTTTAATTTTGTCAAACTGCACCTTGTTATAATCTCTTATGATAGTATTTCCTTTTTCACACACCGGCTTTCTTTTTAAGTAAAATTGTACAATACTATGATCACTATTACTTAAATTATCAGCAATACTCAATTTAGTTAGTGTATTTTCTTGGTTTATTATTACCCAGTCCAGTATGTTTTCTCCTCTTGTGAGCTTAGGTACCAGGCGAGTTAGTCCCATCTCTTCCATCGTCTCTACATACCTGTTATATATTGCTTCTTTTGCAGTTATTGTTACCCAATGTATATCTGATAAATTGAAATCTTTTGTAATTACTACATCTTCTATCATTGCTATTTACCTAATTTCAACATCTATCAGTTTGTCTTGAGTTTTGCTTGTGTTAGGTGGTCGATAATACAAACCCAGCAATATTCTTTTTGAGATTGTGTGATTTGCAATGCTAACCATAAAGATTTGTTCTTATCACTTTATTCATATTTTTTGTATAGTGTACTTGTTATTCCTTGCTTTATATATACTGCAATACTCCTCCTTTTTATTTTCTTTCTTTGGAAATAGTTCACCTCTATTTCCTATTCCATAATATTTCTTTCTCCACCAGGTCTTGGTAATGCAGCATATATCAACATCTCTCATTTTAACCTTATCTCTAGTTTTGCTTTTTATCATATTTAGACTCCTTGCATTCAAAGACCATATTTTGATCCATTATACATTTTTGAATTTTTGATTCATTGCTGCTTTCTTGTAGGGCTTTCTGTCAAATTGTTTTCTCATCATCTTTTTCACTCTCCCTGATTTCTCAGTTTAAATGTGTATCTATTACTTTTTATTGCTACCCCAGCTTTCTGCTACCTTTTTTGCTCAGATACAAACCATCAGTGCAAGATAAACCTGGATCATTTACAAACTGCTCCCAGTGGCAGATACATCCTATGCCTTGTAGTATTATGCTCTGGACAAGGTGCTCCTGTTCGTGTCCGGCCTCTCACCCTCCGTTCAAGGGTCCTCAGTTTGATGGCTCCTTGAAGGAGTTAAGGAGAGTTGTCCAAAGGTTGGAGAGCCGCATGAAGTCCGGAAATTATGCGGACAGGCTTAGAGTTGATGGCACATTATGATGGCTATCAATCAGAAATCAACCGTAAGAAGGCAGAATTCTGTCCAGGGAGATTTCTGCTGCACAGAATCGACCGGCTCAGCTTTTCCGGACTGCTGACAGATTGTGCAATCCAATCTGTCTCCAGCCCAGAGAAGCCTTTTCTCAGCTAAGATGCGAGGAGTTCACTCGGTACTTTGCAGATAAGGTTGCTAGCATCAGGTCTGATATCGGTCCGACTCCTCCTTTAAGGGACTGCAGTTGTCGATGGGAAGTGCTATCCACCTGGTCTGTCTGGTCAGATTTTCGCCGGCTGGAGTTCACTGACTATCTGAAGATCATACAAGCATTACGGCCAACCAGTTGTAGTTTGGATCCGGGTCCTACAACCCTCTTGGTGGGATGTTTAGAGGTTATCTGCCCAATCCTTGCTGACATTGTCTGGAAATCCTTGGAGAGGGGGGTCTTTCCTGAACCCCTTAAGGAGGCGGTAGTTCGACCACTCCTAAAAAAACCCTCCTTGGATCCAGACTGTCTAGCTAACTACCGGCCTATCTCTAACCTTCTTTTGTTGGGAAGGTTATTGAGAAGGCGGTTGCGTTACAACTGGATGATCATCTTACAACTCACAATGTCTATGATACTCTCCAATCTGGTTTCAGGAAGAAGCATAGCACGGAGACTGCCCTTGTCCGGTTGTTAAATGACCTCCTAATGGCTAGAGATCGAAAGGCATGTACCATTCTGGTCCTTCTTGATCTCTCTGCGGCATTTGACACTGTAGACCATGGTGTGCTGTTGGAGCACCTGCGGATTTATTGTGGACTGTCTGGAACAGTCCTCAAATGGTTTCAATCTTACCTCACAGACAGGTTTCAGAGGGTTACCACTGGAGTTTATTCCTCTGGTGCTCACTCCCTGCCTTGAGGGGTACCGCAGGGTTCCATTTTAGCACCCATGTTGTTTGCAGTGCATATGCTGCCTTTAGGAGATATCATCAGGCGATACAGCTTGGGTTTTCACTGTTACGCAGATGATACTCAGCTGTGCCTGTCCTTTCCGCCCGGGCAAGATGGTGCTCTCTCCAAGCTAGACAATTGCCTTACTGAGATCAGATTATGGATGAGTTCTAGCTGGTTGAGACTGAATCCAGATAAGACTGAGGTGTTGGTAGTGGATCCGGGTCGCCCGGTGATGGGTTTGGGGGCTGGCCAAACGGCGGGCTTATCGCTTGGTGGTATGTCGCTCACTACCTCCGATCAGGTGCGAAATCTGTGCGTTATTTTTGACGATGGCTTGACCGTAAAATCTCAGGTGTCAGCCGTGGTCAAATCCTCTTTTTTTCATCTGAGGAATATTGCCCGGATTAAACACCTGGTCCTACCGGGTGATCTGCCAATGTTGGTCCATGCCTTTATCATTACCCGTCTTGACTACTGTAATTCCCTGTACCTAGGGCTATCTGGGGTTGATATCCATCGCCTGCAGTTGGTGCAGAACGCGCGGCAAGGTTTTGACTGGGATCCCTAGATCCAGTCGACATGCCTGGTTCGCCGAATCACTGGCTGCCTGTTAGCGCGGATTACCTATAAGGTTGGTTTACTAACCTTTAAAGCCCTACATGATCAGGGACCCGCTACCTGAAAGATCTCCTGGTACCCTATTGCCCCTCCGTCCTCTCTGCTCTGCCAACGAGGGATTGCTGGAGATTCCAGGGTTCAATTAAAACATCTGGATCTCGTGCTTTTGCCTTTTCTACCAACCCGTGGAATTCTCTACCTCGTTGGTTGGGAGATTGTCCAACCGTCAAGAAATTTAAAAACCATTTAAAGACATATTTATTTGGTCTAGCTTATCCTAGGTATAGTTTTTAATTTATTATTTTAACTTATATATTTATGTGAATCATTGTACAGCGCCTTGGTTTTGAAAGGCGCTTTATAAATAAAGATGATTTGATTTGATTTGATTATTGTTGCTGTTAGTACCTCCCTTGCTATTGTATACTCTTCTCCTGTTTTTTTATTTCCTGGGTGCATTACTTTGCACTTCTTTGCATTGAATCTAAGTTGCCATATGTCTGACCATTCCTTCAACCTTGCCAAGTCCCTTCTCATCCTTTCTACCCCTTGTGTATCAGCTCTGTTACAGATCTTTGTGTCATCTGCAAAGAGGCATACCTTTCCTTCCAGACCCTCTGCAATGTCACCTATAAAGACGTTAAAGAGGACTGGACCCAGTACTGAGTCCTCAGGTACTCCACTAGTAACCCCCCTTTCTTCAGAATGTGTTCCATTCACTATTACCTTCTGTGTCCTGTTGTGCAGCCAGTTTGCTACCCAGGCTACCACCCTGGGACCCACTCCCAGGCTGGCTAACTTGATTATTAATCTTTTGTGCGGCACTGTGTCAAATGCCGTGCTAAAGTCTAGGTAGGCCATATCCACAGCCCCTCCCTGGTTTATTACTTTGGTCACCCAGTCAAAGAAATCGATTAGATTCGTCTGACATGAACTTCCTGCTGTGAATCCATGCTGCTTTGGGTCCTCTGCCCCGCTGGCATCTAGGTACTGAACGATTCTTTCTTTCAGAAGTGATTCCAAGTTCCAGTGTGGGGCTGGAACCTACAACCTTCCGGCCTCAGAGGAGAGTGTGCTACCTGCTGAGACACTGACACAGATAGGCCAGCAACTCATAAGTAAAACCTGGCAACAGCACCCTTTGTGCAATGGCCAGATGTTCTTTGGGAGAGAAGTTATGTCTAACACTGTAGGCCATGCCCAGTTTGGAGTTGAGAGGTTCAGTGTGATCCCCAGGTACGTGACTGTGCTGACTTCTTCCAGCAGGGAATCAGTAGTGCAGGGCAGGGAGGTATGAGGAACGCCCAGCTGAAGTTTGGGCTGGGAGCCAAACAGCATTGCCTTTGTTTTTCTCCAGCATAAAGGTAGTTTGTTGTCAGTCAACCATGGCTAGATGTGGGCAAACCAATTTGTGAGGTTCAACAGTATCTCTGAGATAGCAGCAGCAGGAGCACAATAATATATGACCAAATCATTAGCATATAGCAAACTCCTAAGTCAGAATTATCCAATCAGAAATAGCATAGGACCTTAATGATAATAAGATTACACATGTTAAAAAATACCATTGAAACAATAATAGAATAAACCCACTCAGGGAAAAAAGTCAATCAGTTTGCCATTTGTGTTATGTTTTAACTTCCTTTTTTTTTTTTTTTTTTTTTCGTTTTTTTTTTTTGTGGGGAAGGTGAGGGCTGCTACCATAATGTACGGAATATTAAAGGGAATGTTACTCTGGATTCCAGATGGCTGGAAAATTTGGCATTTGTGAAGCCTGTGTAATTTTCCCAGTGTACTGTTTCTTGTGTTTGAAATGTTCCAATTTTGTTTTCTTTCTTTGGGTGCTTTGGTGCTGTCACCTTTTACCTACCTGATAGTCTTTGTTTTCATTATGAGTGGTTCTGAAACTTGGCGACCTCAGTTGAGCAGAAGGCAGGCCTGCAGTGAATGTTTCACTCTAGGTTTTTTACTCAACTGATGACACTGGGTGTATGTAATAATGTAAACAAATATACTGGTCAGTGCCAAAACAGCTGCTAATTCATTAACCTAATTAGGGATACAGAATTAATGTGTGACATGGACTGTAATTTACTCATATTATTGTGATGTAGTGATCCCAGAGTTACATCACAATAATAGAAGAAAAAAGGTAAATCTTTAGTGCCAGTCTGCTGCACAAGCTGTTGATTTTGGCTCTTGCCATCGAGACCCATACATACAGACATACTCATACAGATCCATGCGGACACTTTTACACATGCACAAAGTTTGAGGGGTACACACAGATGCCCACCAACCCACTGCTCTGACACAGACACATGCACACCCCACTACTCAAGAGATACCTGCATGCCACCCTAGTTAGATAGAACATAATAGGGCTGCACATAAAAAAGTGGATGTACCACAATAAATGGTCAGGGTCATGTGACTTCAATAGGCAAATGTTATTTACCATGTACACATGTCGAACTACATACTACCTTGTTAGTTACAGTACTCACCTTTTAGCAGCACTCAGTATATCACAGTGTGTGGGCAAACCTTCAAAGCACCTGGTGTACGCTGCATCTGTTCTAGTGGATAAGCAGAGGGCATCAGTCTCCAGTGCTGTCAGCAAGTCACCTGTCACAGCATTAAATACTTCACAGTGGGTGTGGGTGTGGCTTGACCAACAGCAAGATGGCAGCCTATTTCTCTCCTTCTCCACCCCTCAGGTCCTTATTCTTAACCATCCACCATTAAAACTACTTTTTCCTCCACTAAAAAAACATCGCTGCCTTGAGTACTCAGTTTTGCCGTTTGGTGCATTTATTTTACAAAGACTCCTTATGAACAATCTCCGTATTCAAGCAGCCAATGAGCCCCCTGCATGGCCTTCACATTGCTCTGCCAGCTATGGTGATGGGTGGGAAGAAAATGCTCAACTCAGTTGCAGTAGAACAATCATGATATGCCTGCTTCAGGAAATGGGGATCGTTAATGCTGTCTCTGTCCAAACATCACAGGTGATTGCAAAAAATGAAGCCAAGCTCCAGCAAACAGAGCGCTGGGTGGACAGACAGTATGTGGCACTCCATGATCTCCAGGCCACTGCGAGGGAGCTAAGCTGCCTTATCTATTCTCTTCAGGACAGAGTAGATGACCTGGAGAACCACAGCCACAGAAGCAACCTGTCATTTGAAGGTTTTCCAGAAATAGCCAAACTCAAGGACACAGTGGCTTATCTACAGCACGTTATGCCTGCTGTACTCAATCTGAAAGGGGACCATAGATTTGATAATGGAAAGCTCCCACTGCTCACTCACCCCACCACCTAATAAAAAGTGAGCAGCCTAGACCCATCCTGGCACACCTTCTGAGTTTCAACACTAAAAATGGCATACTGGACAGATCCAGGGAACTGGGGGCCCTTTCATGGCAGGACCATGAAATCATATCTACCAGGATTTCTACAAAGAATTGTTCAATGTTTGCCACGCCTACACAGATGAAAGGCAATTTATGCACCGGCTGAGCTTGCAGTTCTCCCTACGAACCCAGTCACCATGTAGGTAATTCACAATGGGTCACCCTGCACTTCAGATCTTAGGATGTGGTTATGGACCTTTAACAGAAACATCGGCATGCCAAAATGAGGGAGCCTCACTGAACTTCAGAGTCTGCCACCACTCAGAGACCAGAGGAAATGGACACTGCTTCCTTGCAGGCCTCCAAAGATGAGCAGGGGAATCGGATGAGAGACCCTGAAGCCTGGTCCCTCCTGCCCAAGAACCAAAGATGATCCCCTAGTCGCCAAAGGCAAAAGAAGGACTCCCCACTGCAGACTCTTCGATCCCGCAGTAACAGTAGGTGAGAACAAAACTAAGGAATCCTTAGAAAGAATAGTAGCACCTCTAGAGACAAACTAGAAACATAGAAACATAGAAGTTGACGGAAGTTAAGGACTGCAAGGTCTATCCAGTCTGTCCATTTCTTTTTCTACCTTATGCATGTGCCATAGGCCTTTGCTCTGTCAATGGCTTATCTATTCATACTCATCTGCATTGCTCCCTTATGCCCATCCCATGCCTGTTTGAAGCCCTGCACTGTATTCATAGCCACCACTTCCTGAGGTAGGCTGTTCCATGCATCCACCACTCTTTCTGTGAAAAAGAACTTCCTCACATTACCCCTTAATCGGTATCCCTATAATATCATGCTGTGTCCTCTTGTCCTGCTGTTTTTCTCATATTGAAACATGTTAGACTCTTTCACCTTGTTAATGCCCTTAAGGTATTTGAATGTTTCAATCATATCACCTGTCTCCCTCCTTTGCTCTAGGGTATACATATTGAGCTCCATTAATCTGTCCTCATATGTTTTCTGATGCAGTCCCTGCACCATTTTGGTTTCCCTTCTCCGGACTGCCTCAATTTGGGTATTGTGCTTGTGAAGGTGTGGCCTCCAGTACTACACGCAGTGCTCCAGATGGGGCCTAACCAGCCTCTTGTAAAGAGGGATTATTACCTCCCTCTTCCGACTTGTGATACCCCTACTAATACACCCCTACATCCCTCTAGCCTTACCTACTGCTTTAATGGTCTACTTGGATGATTTCAGGTCATTGGTGATGATGGTGCCCAAGTCTCTTTCTTCCCTTGTGACTGCCAGCAACTTCCCTCCCAGCATGTAGGTGGCTTCAGGGTTTCTATTCCTATGTGCATGATCTTGCACTTCTTTGCGTTAAACCCCAGTTGCCAGTCTTCCGACCATTTTGTTAGTTTATCCAGATCTCTTCTCATTCTGCCCACCCCATCTGGATCATCTACTCTGTTGCAGATTTTGGTATCATCTGCAAACAGACAAACCTTACCCTCCAGTCCATCTGCAATGTCACTGATGAAGATATTGAAGAGGACTGGCCCAAAGGCTGATCCCTAAGGTACCCATTGTGACTTGCATCTCTCTGACTGTATACTGTTTACCACCACTCTCTCTGTTTCTGCCTGTCAACCAGTTTGCCACCCAGCTGACCAACTTCTGACCCACCCTGAGCCTACCCAGCTTATTAATCAATCTTTTATGTGGAACACTATCGAAAGCTTTGCTGAAGTCAAGGTAGGTGACATCAGCTGCTCCCCCTTGGTCCATCACTCTGGTTACCCAGTCAAAGAAATCTATAAGATTAGTTTGACAGGACCTTCCTTTTGTAAACCCATGCTGTCTTGGATCCTGTGCTCCTATGGATTTCAGGTGTTGCACTTTCCTTTCCTTAAAGGGACACTGTTAGCTTTACTACTCGTTTTTTGCTAATTTTCTGTGATTGGGTTTGTGTGCACATAATTGTTCCACGGTTACTGTAGAATGCCTCTCAGTAAAGCACAAATGAAACCGCTTACCAGGTTTTGTCAAATATGTATTATATGTAGTCCTGTCGTCCTGACTTAAAGTCTCTGTGCGACTGGAAGTCAAGTTGTATTGAGAATGCGCATCTGCCTATAGAGTTGTCCCATCATGCATATTTTAGCATGGCCATGGTAGAAAACATAAAGTCTCTTAGCCCTAGTTATTCTAAACCCGTCCTGGTATCTGAGAACAAAAACCAAGGGTTCGTTCTGGTGCAAAATACTTTTAAAAACTGGTGCCCAAATCCCGCTTATGCACAGCAGTGACTAGATTAAAGATCCGGCGCATGGGCGAGGTGTGCCACTGCTGCATGCATGGGATTTGAACGAATCAAAAATATTTTGTACAAGAACAAGCCCCGGTTTTCAGGCTCGATACCAGGATGGTGTAAAATAACTAGCATTAAGAGATTTTATGTTTTCTATGGCCATGCTAAAATATGCGTCGGACTAGCACTACAGGTAGTTAGTGCATTCTCGTAGATCCTCAACACAACTCAGCTTCGGTCACACAGAGACTGTAAAGTCGGGACAACAGGACTAAAATATACATATTTTGCAAAATTGGTAAGCGGTTTCATTTCTGCTTTACTGAGAGACATTCTACAGTAACCGTGGAACAATTATGTGCATACAAACCCAATGATAGAAAATTATCAAAAAACGAGTAGTAAAGCTGACAGTGCTCCTTTAAGGAGTGCCTCCATAATCTTGCCCACTACTGAGATAAGACTGACTGGTCTGTAGTTCCCTGCCTTCTCCCTGCTACCACTCTTGTGGAGCGGGGTCACATGAGCCCTTCTCCAGTCTTCTGGGACCTCTGCTGTGCTCAGAGACTCACTAAACAGTTCTGATAATGGCTCTGCTAGTTCCACCCTTAGCTTCTTTAGTACCCTGGGATGTAAGCCATCAGTTCCCATTGCCTTGACTACCCTGAGCTTATCGAGTTCTTATAGGACCCTTTCTTTTGTAAAGGGACTAGTGCACACCTCACTCCCCCCTGTGTCCATGGTGCTGAGCTGTGGGCCCTGCCCTACCTTCTCTTTAGTCAATACTGAGCAGAAGTATCTATTTAGGATAGATGCTTTTACATGGTCCTCTTCCTCCTCACATGCCCCCTTATCCCCTTTGATCTTAACAATACCCCCACTGGATTTTTCTCCTTTCACTAATGTATCTATAGAAAGTCTTGTCACCTTCTTTTACTGTTTGTGCTAGTGTTTCCTCAGATTGGGCCTTTGCCTGCCTTACTGCCTTCCCTGCTTCCCTTAGGGAAGTTTGGTATACCTCCCTGTCTTCATTCTGCTGCATTCCCTTATATTTCCTTAAGGCCAGCCTTTTGGCTCTGACCTTTTCTGCTACTGTTTTTGAGGACCAAAGTGGTTTCCTTCTTTTGCACTTCCGTTTCTCTCTAACACAATGGGATGTTGCTTCAAGTATTGCATCTTTAATGCTTGCCCACTTTGCCTGTAACCCCTCACCTGTATTTCTTTTTTTTCCAGGGCTAGCTCAACTCTTCTGGCCATCTTATCAAAGTCAGCTCCTCTGAAGTCCCATATTTTTGCCTTGGAATGGGATGATTTAGTTCTAGTGGCCAAACTGAACCATAACATGTGAAGGTCACTGGCCCCCAGGTGAACTTCTATCTGCAGATCTGTGATCCTTTCCCTGTTAGTCAGTACTAGATCTAGGATAGCCCTGTCTCTTGTGGGTTGTTGTACCAGTTGTTTGAGGCCCTCCCCCTGCAGGGAATATGCCATGTGTCTAGTTCTGGCAGATGTTCCTGCTGGTATTGACCAATCTGTATCTGGCATGTTGAAGTCTTCCATTATCAGAACCTCCCCTTTAGCTGTCATGTTTTGTATGTCTTCTAACAGTGATGTGTCTGTGTCCTCCCTGTGGTCTGGAGGCCTGTACAGAACCCCAGTTCGTATGGCTGTCCAATTTCCTGTTTCCAAGGTGACCCACAGTTCTTCTGCCTCTCTATGTGTATTCTGAATTTCTGTAGCTTTGATATTTTCATTGACATATTGACATAAAGGGCCCCCCCCCTTTGCACCTCATTCTCTTCTGAACAGTACATAGCCAGGCACTGAAGTCTCCCAAGTGTGGTTACTGGTAAACCATGTCTCACTAATGGCTACTATGTCCAATTTAGCCTCTGTCATTATTGCCTGCAGGTCTGGGATCTTGTTTCCCAGACTGCGAGCATTTGTGTATATGATTTTCCATTGGACAAATTTCGGTGTGTTAGTTGTTGGGTGAGGTCTGGCGGTTCCCCTGTGCATCGTATGAGAAGCCAGACTTTTTTCCTTACCTGGTGATGCAAATGAATTACAAACATGCTGAACTCCTGTTTGACCACTAGCTGAGGGGGGAAGGGTGTTCTTCCCATTTGACGTATGGAGTGCTGCACCCCTCTCCCCATTTGCTAGTTTAAATATTCTGCAAAGACGTCAAACTTCTGCCCCAGTGCACTGACTCCCTCCTTAGTCAGATACAGTCAATCAGATTTAAAGAACTTTCGCTCCCAAAACTGTTGCCAGTTCCCTACAAATTTGTGTCCTTTTTCCTGGTACCAGCCCTTGAGCCACATATTTAGCTCCCCTATCTCCCCTTTTCTGACCTTCCGTCCATCTGCCCCCCTCTCCCAGACTGGCAGGACCTCAGAGAAAGAGATTCCCGGACAAAATGGATGATTGTTTGTCACCCAGCCTGGTCAGGTGTTCCTTGGTCTCCACAACTGACCAGTTGGCGAGATCATTAGTCCCTATGTGTACCAGGACATCAATGTTTTCTCCTGCTTCCTGAACAGTTTTAGCAATGCGGTCACTGTCTCTCCATGTTGATGTACCTGGGAGATATCTGACCATTACCCCTGGCTGGAGATACGTATCAACTCCCCGAATCATGGAGTCTCCTATGATCAGAAGTTTTTTGGATTTCCTTTTTGCTTTTTTTGTTTGGGTTCCTGTTTTGGGCAAGTTTTGTTGTGTTGACTCCTGTGCTGCTGTGTCCTGCTCTGCAGTGTCCTCTGCTCCATTGTTTGATTTCTGAGATAGAGGCAGATACCTGTTTGTAGTTTTTATATGGTTTGTGGAGGTGATATGTTGGAGAGCACCGAGTGATGGGGCACCCGATTTTGGCCCTCCTAACCATCTGCCAACCTCCCGGACCAACTACCCTCTGTGGTCGAGGTGCTTCTGTTGGATGTTGGTGAAATGGTGGGTGGTTCTTATAATGTATTTCCTCTTGAATATGCAGTTTGAGGCATGCAATCTCTGCCCATGCTGCCTGGAGATGAGCCCTTAGATCTCCAATGGCCCAGCATGTAGGACAGTGTCCTAAATCCTGCAAAACTGCCCTTCTGAAAAGTGTTCTGCAGTACCTGCAGTTAATGATATCCATTTCAGATAGAGAGCCACTACGGCTGCTAATTCAGTCACTTGATAAGGACTGTTGCACAGTATTAGTTTCAGTATTGGGAGTCAGCGTGTGTTTTGAAATCCTGACATCACTGACCCCTCATGTAAACAGAGTAAGTGATGTCAGCATTTTTTTTAAACTTGACACGTGCTGACTGCTGATACTGGAAAAAATCTGTGAAACGGTTGCTCAATCAAGCGCAGGTTGCCACACTGATAAGCATTGCATAGCACATCTGTAATACAGTGTAAAAAAACCTTACAATATTCAGCTGATGCCGACAGTTGTTCGCCACGCAGAATACTTTTTAAACCAACTTCACACAGATCAGATAATAGTCAGCAGTGATATTGCCACTACTCACTACCTGAAATTTGTAGTTGCTTAAAATTAGTAAGATCCTGCAGTTAGCAGTGCTGAGGGCAAAATAGCACAATACAGCTTGTTCTATGTGAGTGTCAGATAACTCACAGTTTCCTCCAGCTCACCGGTGCTGACACCTGGAGCAGTCCCGTTAATGTTGTATCTCTACATACAGTACGTAATTCAAAACATCGGGTTGTACTAGTATGCTTTTTTTTTTTTTAAATTTTGGTGCATGAAAGTCTTAATTTATTTACAGAGACTCTCTGTTTACTCTGCAGAATCCTACTCGTATTCAGGTTGCTTCTTCTACTCATGAACTATACATAGTTCTACATAAATTGTCTGCCAAATACATAGAATACGATGGCTCTATCGCGGTGTCTCGAGAAATAACACATTATGCATTTGAGCCTGAAGTTAATGATGCTTGCAGAATTCTCCGTGTCTTCAGCATGCTCAAGATTAATTTCTCCATAATTAACTGTAAGCTCACATGCATAAGGTATTATTTCTTGAGGCACCGCTATAGAGCCATTGTATTTATGTCTTCATCAGACATTATATGTAGAACTGTGTATAGGTCACTAGTAGAAAAGCAGCCTGAATACATGCAGGATTCTGCAGAGTAAACAGAGAGTCTTTGTGAAATGAATAAACTTTCATTCGCTAAAAAAAAAAAAATATATACTAAAGCAACCTGACATTTTGAAATCTGTACTGTATGCACGTAGTGTAGCCCCCAATCCAGGTGCGATAGGTGACTGATGTTACTCGAGGGAGGGGCACTATACAGCCAGAAACACAGTCTCAGAAAATATTGCAACTCATTACCTGGGTCCATGATGCAATGTCTTAGGGGTGCTGGCTTCCTTAGCATCCATGGGCATATAGCAGCTGCAGGACAACTTGATCAGTACTCAGACAGAACAGACAAACAATTAAGTCCATTAGCCACTTCAAGTTAAAAGAAGAAAAATATGATTCAGTTTATTAAAGTTGATTAACTCACTCCATGGAGCGGTGGGTGCAATTTCACACAGTGGGCAACCATTAGGGTGACTTGCCCAATACAGTCTGCAACAAATGTTTAGTTGTTAGAAGCCTTTCACACTGCACTGCTTCCTCAGGACTGAAGTGGCTCCTACATCCTGGCAGCAGCAAACTGAATTTTCTTCTCCCAAACTTCTCTCCTACATAAAGCTTACCTTTCACGCTCACTTCACGGAACACAATCTGGCCAAAACCGCATAGACAGGTACAGATAAATAGAGTAACTGAAACTTTGAGTGGTACTCCCAGCACCGGTGATTTGAATACGGAGCTCCAAAATGGTTGGTCTCTGAATTGGCAAAACAAATTCCCACAGAAATCTTCAAGTCCCCTCTGTCCTAAACCTCATGCAGCCCCCGAGTGTTCCAGGGAGTTTCCGTTATCCCTGGCAACCTCAGATATCTATGCAGTACTCTGCTTTTGGGCAAAAGGCTTCCCAGGTCCTCCAGGCCCGGCCAAAGAAAAGGGAGACAGGCTGCCACCACTGTGTTTCCAGAAAACATGGACTGCCCCCACCATGCTGCCTTCCAGCACAGAACTGCTACCACCTTGTTGCCCCGACTCCCTGGCAAGGGACCTTACCTGATCTCACCCGAGGATGAGAAATATGGGTGCAGAGCCCACCTGTGCCAACCCCACCAAGGTGCTGGAGAGTCACGAGCTGGGCCTCTTAGTTTCTACCCAGGCTCTAGCTCCCCACACAGCACAGGTGGTCCCCAAATTTTTTACAGACATCCCGATTGCTGACAGCAGTCCAACGGTCTTCAAGGGTAGTGGGCCAGGCTGGCAAGTGACCCATCCTGGCCCCAAGCCTCAGCCCTCATGGCCGATTATACTCTGGCCGCCTCCTGATATGGTATGGAAAACTTTATTTTTATACAGGAAGAGGCATGCTATTTGGACTTTAACATTCCAGTTTACAAGACAGTCCTGTACACTACCTAAAGTTCCATAAATTATAAAATACAAATACAATAAGCACATTTACAATAATACACAAACAATCATGTAATAAAAATGTATAAAATATGGACAGATTAGTGCAAATCTTGAATGGGGGAATGGAAAAATTATCCCCCAAGAATTATCCCATACACATACAAGTATGTGTACAACAGTTTCTTATTGCCTTTGCAAACTTTCCATGGTCAATTTCAGCCTGTACTAAGGGTGGCAAACCATTCCAATGTTGTGCTGCCTGAGATCTTAGAGTTCTGTCTCCATATCTATTGATTCTTTTGTCTTGATATATTTTATTTTGGTGTACAGTCCAAACTGAATATCTCCTTGTGTTTGATGTACCTGGGAATAGAATCTTATTAATATTGTGACTAGGTTAATTTATTTTATATTTGTGGATAAATGTTAGCAGACAATTGTATAATCTAGGTAGAGGGGACCAGTCTAGTCCAGCCAGAAGGGCACAATGATGCATTCTAAAATTACAACGAAGAACATACCTAGCTGTCCTGTAATACAGCTTCCTCTCTTCTTGAACTCCAAGGACTCTCTCATTCGTCCAAGCGCATTCTTCTTTAAACCCTCTGGGCTGGGGCCCCTTGCTTGCAGGCAGGCTGCCAGCTCCAGACACACAGGCACCAGAACTTCCTCTGCACTAACACAGCTCCCCAGATAAACTAGTTAGTAAGCTCCCAAAGTTGCTTACCTTCCTTCACATGTTCACCTCCTGGTAAACACCTGCCAGCTGTCAGAGGAGATATGGCCCCACCTCCGCCCCATAAGCCAGGAGAGCACCACTGAACACCGCTGTGTTGGTGAAACACAATACCTCCCAATTTAAAGGCACCTGTATTACACTACACACAGCATTTATTTTACCAATCTACAGACTCTCATGGTGACCCACCCACTGTGTTTCCCTTGGATGGATTGCCAGGTACTGCAGCCACATGGCACCCGCCCCCACTGTCAGTCTCCCAAATTAGCTAAAACCTTAGGGCTTGCTGCTGCCAATAAGGGCTATAAGCATACCACCCCCAATGCTTACATTGCATAGCACCATAAATTTAATTGAAAACAGAATGAGCAACACAGTTACTTTTTATACAACAACACACACACTGGTACTTTAAAGGCTAAACATTTATTCCGACATTTCTTTTTTAATGTTGGCTAACCAGTCTCACCTTTAGCTCACACAACACATGCACATAAGCCCTGCACTACCAGGAACCCTCACACTCATGCATTCTGATCTTACATTCCTACACAACAGTATTGCAGCCTAAGTATCAGTTTCAGAGGAATATTTCAGTCCTGCCACCTCATGATTATGTTACTACTGAACAACTGTTTGTTTCTGAAACAAGAAATTGCCATTTTAAACTTACTGGAGCCAGCCCTTAAACTTTTAAACACTTTAACATTAAATAACAAATAAAAGGGGTTGATCACACCAGCATCCAGCAGTGGGGTTCCATATTTTTCCTAGTCCTGCCAGGGCACCCGATGCTAAGGCCTGCATCACAGGGAGATCAATCCAGACACAAATCTTTTAGGGCAGTATTTTAGCAGTCTAAGGAAGCAGCTTTACCTCTGTGTTCATTGAGGTACACATCTGCTTTGCTTTCCTGATAGCTTGCTGCTCATGGACTTCAGATCAGGGCACTCCCTCTGTCTCTCTGCTTGACCTTGTCCAGGGCTCCTAGAAGACCAGACCTCTCCTTTCCTCAGTGCCCCATATCCTCAGGTGGTCTTCTGGCTGCCTGCCACAGATGAGTTGGTGCCCTGAGCATGGAGCTCTGTTGGCTTAAGTGTCCTTACCACCCCATAACCTCTCCTACTGCCACTGGGAGGGTCAGGCACAGATGAAGAAGAGCTGGACAGATGGCTAGCGTTTCTCCCAGGAACTTCCTCACATGCTGCAGTTTCCACTTCATCCCAATCTTCTAAACTGGAAGTGTCCATGCTCATTGGAGCTGACGTGGTAGTCAACTCCAGGCAGGCTGACAAGGCAGGGCAGGCTGGGCTGCAGGAGGCTCCACTGCTGGAACAGTTCAAACAACTGGTAGCACTTTCACATGCCCTCCTGTCTGGTGGCAGACCACGCATCTCTCACGTGCCACCATTTTCGCCATCTCCATAACCAGGACAGGAGCAGGCGGGAACAGGACCATCCTGTCCCCATCATCAGATGCTTCTGCCGTTGTAATCCTTGAGATTCTTTCTTCTGCTGCTCAAAATATAGAGTCCTAGTGGGCATTTTCTCCTACAGGCACAAACACTTGTAGCGCAGTTCACTGTAGCTTCACAAAGGGCACTCCTGCTCCTCATAACATGACCTCTGGCCTCAGCCTGGCTGATTCAGGCCAATGGCATTATGGTTCCCAAAGTTCTACAAACATTAAAGGCATGCTAAACAAGCCACACTGGCAGAATATGGCTCTGCACAGAAGGCACAGTTTCTCGAGTCCAAACTGGCACCTAGCAGCAAAGAAATCTCCCGAAATGCTGGACCCCACCAAAATATAGTCCAAGAACAATTCTGGCACCCCCAAAACAAGCAATTAAATCCTTGAGTCCCCACATTGTAAGCTTCCCCTTCCGGTGTCTAGGGGTATAACTGATGTTACTCGAGGGGGAGGGGGGCACTGTACAGCCAGAAACACAGTCTCAGAAAATATTGCAACTCGTTACTTGGGTCCTTGATGCAGTGTCTTAGGGGGGTGCTGGCTTCAGTTAGCATCGATGGGTGTACAGGAGCTGCAGGGCAACTTAATTAGTGCTCAAACACAACAGGCAAATGATTAAGTCCATTATCCACTCCAAGTTAAAAGAAGAAAAATATGATTCAGTTTATTAAAGTTGATTAACTCACTCCATGGAGCAGTAGGTGCAATTTGACATGGGCAACCATTAGGATGACTTGCCCAATGCAGTCTGCAGCAAACCTTTAGTTGTTAGAAGCCTTTCATACTGCACTGCTCCCTTTGTGCCAAACAGACTCCTACATCCTGGCAGCAGCAAACAGATCAGGCCAAACGTAAGGCCACAAACTGGATTTTCTTCTCCCAAACTTCTCTCCTGCACAAAGCTTACTTTTCACACTCACTTCACGGAATACAGTGTGGCCAAACGACATAGATGGCTACAGATAAGTAGAGTAGCTGAAACTTCGAGCAGTACTCCCAGCGCCAGTGGTTCAAATACGGAGCTCCCAAAATGGTTGGTCTCTTAATTAACAAAACAAAGTCCCACAGAAATCGTCAAGTCCCATCTGTCCCAAACCTTGTGCAGCCCCTAGCATCCCAGGGAGTTTCTGTTATCCTAGCAACTCCAGAGATCTAAGCAATGCTCCGCTCTTGGGCAAAATACTTCCCAGTTACTCTAGCCCAGGCCGAAGGAAAAGGAGACAGGATGCCACCACTGTCTTCCTGGCAAACACGGACTGCCATGACCATGCTGCTTTCCATTACCACCACCGTGACCTTCTCTCTTCTTGAACTCCAAGGACTCTCTCCTTCTTCCAAAACACCTTCCTTTTTAAACACTCTGGGCTGGGGCCACCGTGCTTGCAGGCAGGCTGCCAGTTCCAGACACACTGGCACCAGAACTCCCTCTGCACTAACAGAGCTCACAGATAAATGTAACTAGTAAGCTCCCAAGGGGTGTTTACACACAGACATAACACTAATGGGTCCACTTCAGCTGTCAGCACTGGCAAGTTGCAGGAAGCCATGAGTTATCTGACACTCACAGAGAACAAACTCTTTGTGCTGTTTTGCCCTCAGCATTACTAATTGCAAGATCAGCTAATTTAAAGCAAGCACAAATTGGTAAAAGCATGACTCACAGGTCTTTCCACTTTCGCTGGCTAAACCAAGTCAGCACAGAGCAAGAAAATATAGTGCAGGGTGGGGAAGAGGCAAAGAACAGCACTGTAGTCTTGAATGGAGATGCTGAGTGCCTTATAGCTGAGTGATTGAAGCTCAACTCCAAAATGTGCTTAGTTTTGGAGAGTGACATTCTTCCACCTCTTCTTCGCTGTCTGTGTGATAGCAAATGTCATGCAGTGCCCACCCAGCAGCCATAAAAAAAAAAACTGCTTATTGCACCCCTAAGACCATCCTCACCATGCATAACATCTACCACAGAGCTCACAGCACTACACAAGACACAGTCAAACCCACCTGCTCATCTCTTCAGTGATCTGGAGCAGCAGCAAGCTACAGAAATAATGGACTGCAGTGGTAGCAGCCTTGGTCCCACTGCCAATCTCCAGATCGTCGGGCCCAGATGAAACTTTGCAGCATCAAGTTCCCCAAATTGTAGATTCTATACAGACCCTCCTGCTGCCTGGAGACTGAACATACTGCTCTTTTGTCTGTGAGTACAAATAAATGGAGTTTTTATATCATGGAGGGACAGGGTCAGGAATGCAGGCACTGTAGTTGAGGGAGAATGAGCTGTGTGTTGGGGCCTAGAGACATCCCTGATCACTTCCATGTACATATCTCCCCTACCCCCAAACTATCATAAAGTGATCCCCTGATGCTCTTCTGGTATCACAGAGTCCATTCCACAAACTGTAAACAACTTCTCCTGTGGTCTGGACTGCACGAGACTTACTGAAGAACTTTACTATTAAGGAGTAAGAGTCTTTGGCCTACATGGCTCCAAGAATTATCACTCAACTGCCAATGCTTGTGCAGATGGACCACCATCGAGAACCTGCTCTGTCCACAGGGTTCAACCTCTCCCTATGTAATTCCAGACTTTCTGTGTTACTGTATGGCCAGTATAGGCAGCAAGACAGTACTGGGAACTAACACAGAAGGGGTAGGCTGGTGGAGATCTTGGAGGTATGTATAATATGTTTTCATTTAAAATGGGTACTGGCTCCTGGGGCACAAACTATCCTAAGGTACCCATCATGGGCCTGCCACCCGAAGCAGCCCCCAGGCTGTCCTACTCTATGGACAGGCAAACAGTAGGTCCTGTATCCCCTCACTCAGGATGGAATTCTGAGATACAAGGATGATCTGCTACCTAGTACATCCCCCATGGCATAAGATGTACAGTAAATGTACTTGGTCCCCTCCCCCCATATGCACCGGATGCCATGGCGGCTTTGGGGATGGGTGAGTGGGACAAGTACAGCAGCATCGAGTTGGGTATGTCTTAGCCTAATTTAATATCACTCCATCTCTGCCCCTTTCTGGAGGGCCTGTACAATTTATTTATTTATTTAGCTTTTGTTTACGGGTAAGTATACTAGACAAGTATTATGCCTATTTTCAGGAATGACCCAGGAGAGTACAAACATGAGGAACAACAGTCAAGGAGACATGGCAAGAGAGTACAGTTTTTGTCACAGTAAACAAACATGTGGGAAATACATCATTTGACGCTAGAGAAACATACAGTAGTAAGCACATTTCAGATTATACACTCTAGACTAGCTAGTTCAACTGACAGATATACAGGTCATCATACATAGGATTGGAGCATAGCTCAAGGACTGGATTGGTCATAATATAACTTATAACATTGTCGTATACACCCCAGGCTAGATGGATCGCAGACAGGTATATACAGCTCATCACATTTTTCTAAATATGCACATGTTAGACAGAAACAGAAACAAAAACACTTGGTAGTACAAGTTTCTACCAAGTGACCAAGGAATGCAGTATGTCATGGATAGCCTATGACCGTGGAGCAATAATAGGTGTAAAATGCCCAAGGCTTTTTAGGCAGGAGTAGTCAGAAGTCATTGATACAGTGGGAAAATAGCTCCAGGAATTCAATGGAGACACCGTGGGGAGGTTCAGACAAAACAATTTGACACTTTACTCTAGGGAGATTTGGGGCAGTCACACTCTGATGCTAGTTTAGAAACCCCACAGGAATTTCAAAACTCAGATAGGAGGGCAACTCGGATATCCTGAGCAGCGAATTCTAGAGTCTGGGTGCACTTATGGCCCAAGTCGATCCCCATGAGGGTCTGGGTAGGAGGGACTTTGAGCATCCTGATGTGAGTGACCTAAGTTGGTAGGGGTGGGATTCAGTTTGAGGTAGAAGCCATGCCAGCCCCTGGAGTGCTAGTTCTGATCACTTTCCCAGAGGCATCCCAAAACCAAAATCAAGGTATCTAGCTGGTGAGAGCCAGCAGAGTTTCTCATATAGCTCACAGCGGTGGGTGAGTCAGAGGGCAGCCAAGGCAAAAGCGACAAATGTTATTGTAAGCAGTGTACCAGTGGGTGAGATGTGTCTTTGGAGGCGAGCAAATAGGGTGCAGCCCATAGCTGAGAGGGAAGGAGCACCCTTCGCTAGGAGCAACCTGGCTGCAGTGTAAGGTTATACTGCAGCCGTATAGGCCAGACCCAGTTGCAGTTTGCCGCCCTGCAGATGTTAAGGATATGATTAACCATGTCAAGTTGGGGTCAAGTGTTACCCCAGATATTTGATGGAGCTCACTATGGGTAGTGAGGATCCATCTGTGCTGAGACGTGTAAGCAGGCCGAGAGGCTTTGATTTTAGCTATTGAGCCAACGAAGCATAGCCTGTGTCTTTTCAGGTTCAGGACCAGCTTGTGACTGGTAACCCATGACAATACCCTGTTAAAGTCATTGGTCAGGTTCTGGTTTAGGGTAATGGCATTCTGGGAGTGAGCCAGGATTACAGATCATCTGCATACATGGTGGCGCTACAGCTGGTAGTAACCATGGGTAGTTGATTGATGAAGAGGGAGAAGAGGAGGGGACCCAGTACTGAGCCTTGAGGCACTCCGGAGGTCACCGGTAGGGGCTCGGAGAGGACTTTATTGAAGCAGGTACTCTGCTTTCTGCCATGTAGATAACCCATTAGCCATTTCATGGTATGGGGAGAGGCCAAGTGACAACAACTGTGCACCAAGCAGTTTGTGGTCAAATGAGGTCAAAGGCTTTGGACAGGTTGATAAATATTGCACCAGAGAGTTTGCCCTGGTCCATGGCTGTCCGGATACTTGATGTAACCGAGATTAAGGCTGTGGTGGTGCTGTGTCCCTTACGAAAGCCGTGCTGGGCTGGGGACAGAAGTTCATGAGAGTGGATATATTCCGAAAGCTGCTCAGCCACTACCTTTTCAAGGAGCTTGCTAAGGGTTGGGAGAATGGCAATTGGTCAATAATTGTCAGGTAGTTTGGGATTTCCTTGCTTCAGTACAGGGACAATCTCGCCTCTTTCCAGATGTCTGGGATGGTCCCCAGACCAAGGGATAGGTTGAAGATAAAGGCTACTGGTGAGGCAATGTGTGCAGCACCAAGCTTAAGGAGTTTAGGCTCCAGGTTGTCTAGGCCAGGACTGGAGTACTGGGAGGAGGCCAGCTAGGTGTTTCTGCAAGTCCTGAACTGATACAGCCCTGGGTGGAACATTTGTGAGGAGGTGACCCTCCAGCAGAGTGGAGGGAAGGGGTGGGACACAGCCTCATCAGGTGAGAAAGAGGTTGTGAAGGCAAGAGGTCAGAGAAGTGATTATTTAGGAGTTGGCAATAGTATGGGGATTATTGCAGGAGACTCCATTTATGACCATGTCCATAACCCCGGATGGGAGGATCCGCTGACAAGGGATTTAATATCTCTCAGAACCTCCTGGGATTACTGGCAGAGCTTAGTAGGGCAGACTTGCAGAAGTCACTCTTTGCTGCCCTGATGGCCTTTTTGCACTTGTTCCTGAGGTGTCTGTACCTTTGAATAATCATGGGATCACTGGTACCTTTGGAACAAGCCCAACACTTATCTCTCTCCCACATCTGGGCTAGGAGATTCCCATTTAACCAGAGGGTAGCAGACCCCCTCACCCTACGGGTGACCTTGGGAGCATGCTTGTCTTGCAAGGCCCCAAAGGTGGAGAGGAAGTAAGAGGTTGCTGCCGAGGGGTCAGTGGCACCACACACCCCAGACCAGTCAGTAACTCTTAGGTCTTCCAGGAACTCCTCAGTATCGAATCTAGAGTAGTTTCTGACATGCATAATTTTGTGTGGAATTTTGGGGGTGGGAATTTTCCATACACAGAAAACCGGTTAGTGGTCAGAGATGGAGTCAGATAATGTACCCGCTGATGAGATCCTGTTAGGATGGTTAGACATGATCCAGTCCAGTAAGGTGCTGGAGGATCCATTTGCTGTCCGCCTAGTTGGTTCCTGGATGAGCTGGGTCAGTGCAAGGTTAGCAAGCAGAGGCTCAAACTGCTTAACATTACCACTACCCCAGTTAAGGTTTACATCCCCAGGATTATGAGCTCATTATCCCCGACTCTTGGACCAATTTTGTCCATCAGGTGAGTTAATCCAGGTAGCCCACCTCTTGGAGGATTATAGGTGCACACCAGGTGCAGTTTCTTTGCATACCCAAGTAGTAGTAGTACATGTAGCAACTCACAGGAGGACACGTTTGAATCCTGGTGGGCAATTTGGGAGATTTTTAAGTGGCTCTTATGGTAGATTAGTATACCACCCCACTTGCCCCAGCTCTGTCCAGTCAGGTGAATTCCTTGCCAGTGAGTTCACAGGCAGAGTCAGGGGCAGGGGTTTCAGCCAGGTCTCCGTCACTCGTAGGATGTCGGGTTTGTAGAGTGCAACCCATGCTAATAGCTCATCACGATTAGGTAGCAGGCTCTAATGTTAAGATGAGCTATTTTTAACCCTACCCATGCCCCATACGGGAGGGATTTTGTGGGTCAGATTTAATGGGCCAGGGTTGGTTTCAATATCACGGCCAGTAGTAGTGCAAGTAGGAGCAGCCAGGAGATACCACCTCCTGTAAACTGACAACCTGGAAGTTTTGCCAGTGCAGCTTTACCCTGCTGTATACATAAGGTACTGAAGATCTAGACAGCAAGTAACACAGCAGTGCGCTTCTGGAGATCACAATGGATATTGGAGAAGGTATAGTCGGGGACCTCATAGGTGGACGCATCATCCCCAGTCGCCACCCAGTGTTATTGGGGGAGGTGACCATATGCAACAAGGAGAGTCCCACTATAAGACCTACAAGGCCTATATCCCTGCGGATGACAGCCAGCACCCTCTCTACCTTTAATATTTGAGTATCCCTATCCTCACTAGATGGATGGGAGGGGAACCACATCCACATCTTGGCTGGAGGCATAGCACTAGCCTGTGAGATAATTATCAGTCAGCTAACAAGAACTGCTGTGAAGGAAGGAGAGATGGATGTACTAAGGCTGGAAGAAAGTTAGTGAGATTTGTTATTGGTATGTGCCAAGTAAATAAAATAAGGCCTGCACAGTGCAATTCAAGGCTACCAACTATGGGCATGAGGGCTGAGGTTTATTTCTGGGAAGGAGTTCCTGTCCTCGCCCTTTGTACTACTTACCACCTGTCGACAGTTATACGAGGACAGGGTTTAGACAACCAACAACCAAGCAGTTCAAGTGGAGTTAGGATTGGTACAGTGATTTGTGTAGAAGACCAAGAATCCCTCTAGTGGCAGGTCTGTATAACCTGCTAATGGAAAACTAGCCACTTAAAAAAATTCTATTATACAGTTGAAATGTGCTCAGTTCTATCGAAAATCTACTTGTTAAAAGTGCCAGATGGCTGAAGCAGAAAAAGTCTGGCCAATCAGGCGGGTTTAGGCACCGTGTTTCCAGTTAGCTGTGCTATCCGTACCTTCAGGAAGTTGCAGTCGGGCGTCCTGGTCTCGGTCGGTGGCTGGCTAGGTGCCGGCCGACCATGGGAGCTGAAGCAGCCCTGTTCAAGGCAGGCAGCTCCAGAGCTGCAGGGGCGTCCTGGTCTCAGTCGGTGGCTGGCTGGGTGCCGGCGACCGTGGGAGCTGGAAGCAGCCCTGTTCAAGGGCAGGCAGCTGGGGTCTGCCCTGGGGGCACAGACCTACAGGTAACCATCTAAGGCATTCCAGGCCCAGTCTGTAATAGGCTTCACAAGATGACATGTTCATTATAATCTGAGTCCTATATCCTGAGGGGTATTTAACCCTCCCATTCTATTACTTGCCTGGGGTAATACTATGTCTGCCCTGTTGCCTGATAGAGACATGTAATTTTACCCTCTGTTCTTTTTGTGTACATCTGATGCTTTAGTTTATAACAATGTTTACAACAGTTAACTGATGGTTATATTTATATATGAGTCTGTGGGTTGTAAACTTTCTGTTTAACTCTTACACTTGACATTGTAGTTAATACTGGTACCATACCTTTGGGATGGGGAGGGAGGGCATCGGATCACTATGTGGATCTAGCCCACCCCTGTGAGATATTGGACCCTTTATGGTTGTTTCTGTTCTGTTTATGTTGTTGTTGCTGTTGGAGTACTCAAAGGTTACTTTGCTACCACCATTCAGTCAGTCACTCTCTCACAACACAGGGCTCTTCTTAATATCTCTGCTGTACCTGGTTGGTAGGGGCTTGGATGCAGCAGGAGAGGCTGGTGTATGAGTTGTTCATGCCTTGCACATTTCCACCTGTGACTATATATATATATATATATATATATATATATCTCATTCAAACTGCCAAACTGCTTGCTTGTCCATTCTGTAATGATGGGTGACATGGCATGTCACCCATGGAACATGTGAGGACTTAACTTCCCAGTCAAACAGAAACAGGTATTATCCCACTTAAAGTGTCTATGTACATCCCTTGCATTCCTGCAGGAGAAAAACTCTTATCCCCAAATGCTGCTTGTCTCCAAGATTGGTTTGGAGCTACATGCTTCTGCTCCAGCAAAAAAGGGTGGTGTCACCATTCTTTTTCACAAGTCTCTTAAATAAGAGGCAGTATAGCATAGTGGTTAAGAGCACTGAGCTGCAAACCTGGAGACCTGGGTTTGAATCCCACAGCCCCCACTTGCATAATGTGTAACCCTGAGCAAGTCAGTTAAATTCCTTGTGCTCCCCGGTCACACCTGGAAACATGTTTTGGTTTAGTGTGCCTTTCCTTACAGTAGAGTGTGGCCCTTAGGGCACGTAGATACTGGCTTCGACAGACACTACTAGACAGGCTCTATCTTCTTAGTCAATGTTTACAACCCAAATGAGAATCTACTGGAATTCTCATCATTTAGCCCACCAAATATGCCTCTTCATCCACCCTTCAATGCCCACCCCTGTGGGGGGTGAGTTCCGCCTCACCTTGGAACCCGCTATAGACAGAAATCATTCTGGTTTCAAGGTCTGTCAGATATCTGGCAGCTTTTTCACCCCAGAGCTTGAAACTACCCCTGCCACTCAACAGCTTACAGCACTTACAGCTGGCTGGACCTCTGGCTGATGTCCCCTTCTATATTGACAGCAGTGGTCGATGCTTCCATCCTGCCACCAATCATATCAGATCATGTGCCACTGTGCCTTCATCTCCTTTGATGCCCCTCAGAACCCCGCTCCCACTCCTGGAGGCTAGTCCTTCTCCTCAACGCCCCCAAATTCCTTCCTTGGATCTAGGAGGAGACCACCAGCTTTCTCCTGGATAATGATAATTGTAATACATTTGCTGGCATGGTTTGGGAGGCATACAATGCCACTCTCCATGGCAAGATCATTGGATATGTAATGCATCACTGGCACCAGAGCGAGACAGAAATTACAGTTCCGGAACAGATCTTTTGGACCAAAGGGCAGTGTAAGCAGCCTTATTCCAAACCCAAAATCCAATCTACATAATGAGATAGTCAGGACTCGTATGGAAATTAAACTCCCTTCTCCCTGAAAAGCAGAAATTGCAGTCCTAAGAGTACATCATAATACTGGGGAAAGGAAGGCAAAATATTCTTGCACTGCCTCCGCAGACAACAAACTGAAAGGCATACAGCAGACTCCAGTATTTTCATGGGAGCACTAAAACCCTACCAGAGGACATGAATGCAGTGTCGCCAGTTCTATGAATCGCTGTATGCTTTCCCAATCCTCCCGCTCCTGAAGCAGTTAAAGGCCTTTATTTTCTCCCTGTCGATCTCTAAGATCTCCCCAGAGCAATCTGACAAACTAGATGAACTTCTTATAGAGACAGAGATTTGTCAAGTAGTACTCTCACTCCAACTCTGAGAAGGCCTGGGAGGGAATAACTTTCCTAGTGGAGTTTTTCAAAACCTTCACATCCCTTATTTGCTCTCTCTTTAATCAGGTATATTTGGAAGCTGAACAGACTGGTACCTTCCCTTCCACCCTACAGGAACCCACAGTTACAGTACCCCCGACCAAAAAAAAACTGAAGGATCCTGTGCTCCCAGCCAGCTACTGCCCTATCTCACTAATCAATGTGAATAAGAACATAAGAATTTGAAGGCAGATGGGGACCAAGGGGCCCATCTAGTCTGCCCATGAACCTAACCCCCTCCTTTATATTTTGCTGTTTTTATTTATACCATAGTGCCAGTTCCATGCATGTTTGAATGCATTCACCATCTTTGCTGCAACCACCTCTGGGTGCAGGCTGTTCCATGTGTCTATGACCCTCTCTGTAAAAAAAGTACTTCCTGATATTGCCTCTGAGCCTTCTCCCTCTTAGGCATAGGTTGTGCCCTCTTGTACATGCCTCTCCATTTGCATGGAAGAGTTTGTCTACCTGAACAGTGTTGATGCACTTGATGAATTTGAATGTTTCTCTCATATCACCTCTGTTCCTTTTCTGTTCCAGGAGTACAAGTTAAGGTTTTGGACTCTAGACTTATATGGTTTGTGATGGAGGCCCTGCACCATCTTTGCGGCCTTCTCTGAATTCATTCCAAGTGCTCTATGTCTGTCTTCAGGTGGGGCCTCCAGGAATTGGATGCAGTACTCCATGTGTGGCCTCACCAGGGATCTATAGAGTGGAATAATCACTTCTTGTTTCCTGCTAGTTATTCCCTGCCTACGCATCCGAGGATGCTACTTGCTCTTTGTGCCACTTTTTCACATTGATTCCCTCCATTAAGGCCTCCTATATGATTATGCCTTAGTCCCATTCAGTCCTGGTATCTTCAAGTCGATGCCCGTCTAGGAAGTATTGAGTTCTTGGGTTCTGTTTTCCCATATACATCACGTTGCATTTTTTAGCATTAAATCTAAGTTGCCAGTCATTGGACCACTGTTCAAGTTTCTTGAGATCCTCCTTCATACTGGAGGCTCCATCCTGATTGTTCACCCTATTACATAGTTGTATCATCTGCGAACAGGCAGACTTTACCCTCAAGACCATCAGCATAGTAAGATTTATGCAAAAGCGCTGGCTATCAGATTGGACCCCCTTCCACCCTAACTGATGTGCCCTTCCTTGGTGGGCTTTGTCAAGGGTCAGCTGAGTTCCAATCATATCAGAGTCTCTATAAATCTAATACATGCTGCCATATCCCTACCCACACCTGCAACTGCAGTGACCATTGCCTTCAAGAAAACTTTTGATTTGTTGAAGAGGAGATATCTCCACCAAGTTCTAGCACATGGGCTTGGGTCACCACTTCAAGTCTGGGTCTACTACAGCTGTACCTCACTGTGACAAACCCAACTATCAACAATGTAACCAGTGCCCCACTTGCAGCTGGCTGATGCAGACCTTCACCTGTGTTCATGCCTCCCTGTGTCCTTGTGCCCACTTAACCCTCTGCAAAGATGGTGCACCTTGGACTCCTGGACCCTTTGAGCTCAGTAACCATTCCACCTGGATCAAGTCAAGGCTGACAGCTTGAACCTCAGATGAAGTGTGGGTTCTGCCTTCTCAACCTTCACTCTGCTCCTTTCCCTGTATCAGGAAGGAATGTGGTTTTCAAACTGCTTAAACTAGATTTAGCATGTCTCTTTGGAATGATGGTTCACTCAGAAATTAACAAGACTATACCCTTTTTATTAAAATGCACAATGCGTTTGTGTATTGTGCTAAATAAGGACTACTTTATTTATACAGTATATTTATATATTGGACAAAATAGGAAAAATTGTTCACAGGTGAAAACATTAAAAATAATAGGAGACAGGCCTTCCGGTGATGTCACGACAGCGCTAACTGCCTGAGAGTTGAGCTCCCCTCCCACTAGTACTGCAAATACTTTTAAACTATAGAAAAACAGCAAATAAAACCTCAAAATGCTGCCTGGAGGTGTTAAACAAGATAAAGGAGAGAAAGGGAATATTAAAGGAGCAGCTAAGGAGGCGGATGGGGCTGGATTGCTGGAGAACCGACAGGCCTGAAGCAGGAGCTCCTCGATTACAAGCCAACGTGGTTCTAGCTACGATACGGAGGGTAAACGGAGATCTTGTCTCTCCCACTTTGAACAACTGCTGCAAGAAATTCAAGACTCCCGGTCAGAGAATAAAAGGGAGTTTTCGAATTGAATGAGAAGTTGAGTAAAATGGAGCAGCTTATAGAGGGGAAGAGAGAGATAGCATAAGTTGAGACAGCCGGAGATACTTCACACAGGCAGTGGGTCTTTAGTTTATCACAATCTCTAGCCTTGCAAGCGAAATGCACTGTTTATTGAAGACCTGCTAAGGGATGTGCTGGAACTACCAGGGCACTACCAAATGAGGGGTGGAGAGGCACATAGATCTCTGATTCCAAAACCTACGGAACCATCCGCTAGACCCCATTCTATCATAATTAAGTTTGCAAGCTTTTGTGTGAAGGAGGATATACTCAAGGGCATGGCAAAGAAGGAACTTAAGTATTTGGACTCTCACCTTACATTAGACCAGGATTACCTCCCGAAATTCAACAGGCCAGACAAAGATGGGTGCCTTACTTTAAGTTGTGCAGAGCTTCAGCTTAGCTTTCAAACACCCTTTCAGCAGAAATTCAAATTTTGGGGCGGATGGCCCGAAAGTATATAATAAGGTGGAAGAGTTAAACATGACTCTGAGGGGAAAAAGGAATCCAGATACCCCACCAAGAGCAGGAGTGCACTAAACGAAAGCAGATGGAACCGATGGAGTGGCACTCAGTTGTAGGAGGGAAGAGGAAGGCTGGGACATTTCTGGATGCGGCGCGGTCATTGCTGGAGAAACTGATCTGAGGAAAACTTCTAAACAGAGGGAACCTGGTCTGCACGGATTCACCAACAGCTTCAGAAGGCTGAAACATAGGTATAGACAGGATTTTGTATTTTCTGAGTCAACTATGCTCCCTTTTTGAGGGAAATTATGCGATGGAGTCATCAGAAGTTAAGGGAACCGAACTGTATGCAAGGCCTATATGGGTCTCGAGTATGGCAGGTGGGCCTACGGAAATAAATACAGGATGATGGACTTGAGACTGAACTGATAAACGCTAAGCTAGAATATCTCTGTATGTTCATTTGGGCCCCATTTTATATATTATTAGATGGCTTGGCCACTACCGGGTATTTCGATCACTGGAGGCTTTTAAATGGCCGCGGGGCTTCCAGGACATAGCAACTCGGACCTGATGGGGTCGGGGGTTGAGAAAGGGGTTTACATATGATCTCAGAGGGTATCATATATATATATATATATAAGGGCCTTTGCTGTGATCAGACACGGTATTAACTGGGGGTGGTTTAGGGGGAGAAAGTTCTAAGATTTTGTTTGGTGGAAGGGCGCTGCCTGAGGCTCAATTTAACAACAAACAGGGGCCTAGATAGTTTATTAGACCCCAGAGGGGGGCTCCATTCATTTGGGGCATTTTAATCCTCCTCATCTCCATTCCTCAAAGGAAAGTCTGGGGAAGGGAGAAAAGAGATCTGCATTATCAGATTTCCTACCTTGGAAGTCTAATATAATATGTAAAATAGTTATATTTAGCCCTGTTGGCACTAGTTCTTCAGTTTTTGGAGGGTCTCACTGAAAGGGAATATGTTCGTGGTATGAAATGGCTGGCTGGGGGACGGGCAATAATGAAACAAGTTCTGAAGGTAATAAGAAAATATAGCAATGGATAGAGATATGACATTTTGTTCTTATAATGTCCATGGGTTGTCCAGCCCGTGAAGAGGGCAAGAGTGCTCAGCTTTTGAAGAAAGAAGTTGTAGATTTTATATTTTACAAGAAACTCATTTGTCTCCACAAGAACACGTGAAGTTGGGTTCCATTGGGTTTGGTTGGCAATTGCGGCTTCATATAAGAATGGACGTAGGAGGGGGGTTGCAATTCTGATCCCCAAGGGTACTCCGTATGTAAAGACAGGAGAGCTGGTGGACAGAGAGGGGAGATTTGTACTTATGAGGGGCACTTTTCTAGGTAAGCCACTGACCCTAGCCTCAGTGTACTTTCCCCCTGGCTCACAGACAGCAACATATCTAAACTTTTTGACCATTTTACAGGAGTGGGCACGGGGAGAGATAATTTGGGAGGGGACTTAAACTTAATTTTCAACCCGGCATTGGACTCTACTTCACAGATACAAAAGAAAGAGCAAGGCATAGCCAAAAAAGTGAAAAGGTTGGTAACTGAACTGGGGTATGTGGATATCTGGCGCCATCTAGAGGGGAAAAAGAAGGAATACACTTTTTATTCAAAGGTGCATCAAATATATACAAGACTGGATTACTTCATGGTTCCCAAGGAAATGGTTGGTCAGGTCAGGGGGGTCGTGGTGGGGGAATTCCTGCTCTCTGATCATGCCCCATTTTTATGACAGTTTCATTTGGAGAGCTTAGAAGGTCTACCTTTGGAGGTTGAACTTGTTGTTGTTGCAGGATAAGGAGGTGGTAGAATCTATAGCTCGAACTTTGGAACAAACACAGGTGGAGAATGATCTCCCAGGGACCTCCCCGGCTGTATTATGGATACTATAAAGGCAGTCATAAGGGGAGAGTTTATAAAATGGTCAAGCAGAAAGAAAAGGGAAAGAGAGGCTAAGAAGGCGGAGTTAATATCACATATAGCACAGTGTGAGGCCCAGCAGAAGATTAAAATAGACAAGGATAGGACCAAATTACTGAAACAACTTAAGGCTAAATTAATGAATATTCTTGATTATGGGGTTGAGCAGAAGCTTCTGTTTCTTAAACAGAAATATTACGAAGGAGGACCCAGGTCTTTGAGATTGCTGGCAGCTAGACTCAGGGTACAAAGGAGGAGTAAGGCCACTATACAGGCAATACAGCATCCCTTGGATAACCGTTTGGCTAAGGAAACCGATTCCATAGCAGAATCGTTTGGGGCCTACTATTCCAACCTTTATAGGCAATGTGTTCAGCCTTCGAATGCGCAGATCAAAGATTTCCTAGGGAGGCTGGATCTCCCTTCGGTCTCTGAGGAGCAGATAACTTGGTTGAACAGACAGATTGAAGATGGGGAGGTGCTGGGGGCTATTAAGAACCTCAAGTGTCCAGGGACTGATGGATTGCCTGGGGAGTTTTATAAACATTTTGGTGGGAAGGTCTCCCCGTTGCTGAGTAAATTATTCCGATTTCTACAGGGAGAAGAGAGTGAGGTTCCCCCCTCCTGGTCCCAGGCAATAATCTCAGTGATACCCAAACCCGGCAAAGACCCTGTATTGTGCTCCTCCTACCGTCCCATTTCAATTTTAAATATTAACTACAACTTAATGACTTCGATTGTGACTAAGAGACTACAAACACTGGTACCCCAGATAATTGGCCTTGACCAAACAGGTTTTATTCCGGGGCCGTCAGGCCTAGGATAATTTGAGGAAAACATCCCTTCTAATTGATCATATAGTTAGCTCCAACAAATCGGCTTTATTGGTTAGCATTAAGGCCTTTGATAAAGTGTCTTGGAGGTTTCTGGAGGAAGTCCTTGCTTCATTCGGGTTGGGAGGGGCTTTTCAGGCCTTGATTGCCAAGATCTACAAATCCCCTACAGCATATATTAGAGTGAATGGTCATCATACTAGGGGGTTTGGTTTGGAGAGGGGGACGAGGCAGGGGTGCCCCCTGTCTCCCCTCCTCTTCACTGTCTATATTGAGCCTTCGGCAGGATGTGGGGATCAGGGGGGTAGAATTTGGCGGGTTATCAGTATAAGATATCTCTTTATGCAGATGACGTTCTCCTTTATCTGGAAGATCCTGAGACATCCCTTAGAAGGGTAATGGGCAGACTGGCTCAGTTTTCTGAGATGGCAGGCTATTCATTGAACACTGCTAAAACAGAGGTCTTGAGGTTTAAATATGTCACCACTCAGGAAATTAAGGAAGCCTACCCTATGAGATGGGATCTCACACAAATTAAATATGTGGGGATTATTATTAGCAACTCCCCTGCACAACTAAAAACCCAGAACTTCTCTCCCATGGTGCAGCAGTTAAAAATGATTTCAAAAGATGGGGTTTATTGCCTCTTTCACTTCATAGTAGGGTGATGGCTGTCAAGATGAATGTTTTGCCAAGATTTTGTATTTGTTTCAAGGCACCACCTGCTTGGTGACTAGAAAGGATTTGGAAACATGGCAGAGAATGCTAATGAATTTCATTGGGCAGATAGGAGACCAAGAGTCAGGCAACATACTTTATTTCTTCCAAAGGAGGAGGGGATTGGGGTTCCATGGCTTGAGGGTTATTGGGAAGCTACATCTGAGAATAGCTCTGTTGTCGGGGCACGCCTCTTATAGGGCTATATGGAAGGAGACAGAGTTGGCTGCATGTCCCCCCCCCCACCTGCAGCACTGTTCCACCCAACGGACCTCATAACAGCACGAGAGGGGATATGTCCCACTACTCGAACAACGTGGGAGGGGTGGAGGAGGGGTACCAGGAGGGAAAGGAAACATGGAGGTCATTGGAGATATGGCTGGTGGGCAGTTGATCCCTCATTTGGCCCGGCACAATGGGATACTTGGTTTTTGGATAGAGCACGAAGAGGGTTACAGACACCATGGCAGTTACTAGAGGTGGGGGATTACTATCCTTTGAGGTAGCCCAGAGAGTTTTTGGTCTCTCCCCCAGAGATAAAATGCACTACTGCCAAATTGTTAGCTTTATTAGTAAAAAACTTAAGCTGGAGCGCAGAACAGGTTTCGGGGGGACAGTGGAATATATCTTTGAGGACATTTGGAAGGCTGAACACCCCACTGGGGTTATCTATCAACTATATAAGAGGAATATTAAACATATTAGAGTAGGTATGAGCTATATTAAAATGGCTTGGGAACAAGAAATGGCCCTATATATTCCTGAAAGAGTCTGGGAAAGGACTTGGGGTAACATCTGGAGGATTTCCTTCTCCCCCTCCTGGAAGGAGTTTATGTGGAAAGTAAGGGTGAGATATTTTAGGGTACCATTGGTGGTCGCTAGACAACATAGTGGGTCCTCCCCAGAATGCTGGAGGAAGTGTGGAGAGGATAAAGCCACCCACAAACACATCTTTTGGTCTTGCCCCACTATCACTCCGTTTTGGTCAATGTTGACTACTATGCTCAAGCAGATCTTCCAGATTCAATAACAACTGGGCCTGAGGAGTCTCCTATTGGGAGAACCTCCTGCAGAAATTAAGGTGAGAGATGCTAAATATTTATGGCAAATTTTAATTGTAGCAGCTCTAAAGGCTATAATGAGGCGATGGTTGCAGCCTCTTCCACCAACAAAAGAGGACTGGTTGGAAGTGGTGGGGCAGGTTCAGAGGATGGAAGAATTAACATTTAAGATTCAGAGGAGAACTGCAGTTTATGTGAATTGCTGGAGCCGCTGGACCATTTGGGTAGGGTAGATTAAAGTTTTAGCCCCATTGAGAATAAATAGGCTTTATTATAACAGGGCCAGGTTCCTTTTCTCCCTCAGTTCTTATTTCTATCCTTTCCTCCTTTACTCCCAGAGGACTTAGATGGGTTGGGGGCCTCACAATGTCAGGCAAAGCTGAGTGGCCGGGTGGTGGGGACAGCCTGTACCTCCTAATAAGTACCGGGTAATGGTACAAGGTGCCTCCTGTTAGCTTCTGGGTTAGATGGTAAAGGGAACTACCAGAACTTTCCCACACTAGAAAGAGATACAGTATTATAATGTAGAGAGTTATATCGAGACGTGAGACCCTATGTTTGTATGTACATGTATGTTTTTTATATTTTGTTTGTTATATCTGTCTTCCTGTGAATTAAGCCATTTGCATAATAAGGGGAATAGTTATGGCTACAAAAACTGTAAAGATGGGTGTGATAAAATTTAGGTGGCTGTAAGCAGGAGGATATACACTGTTATCTGAAGTAATGTATTTGGATACAAAAAGCAATATAACTTGTAAACCAAAATGTAAGAACCAACTCAATAAATGGAGTATAAAAAAAAAAATAATAGGAGACAGACCATTAAAATGCAAAGTTAGCTGTCCTATAGCTAGCTCAAACTTGCAGGTGAAGATATGGAAATAGCACAGTCGCTTGTCTTTGGAGAACTTCAACCACTTCAGGCCCCCCCTTCTAGTAACATTCTGTCAGTCAGCCTATTGAACTACAAACTGACCCCCTTTTTTTCTGACTCACAGTGAGGTCCTCTTTTTATAGAGAAAACTCCTATGTGTCTCAATACACATCTGTGTTTTACCTTTCTCATTAGGACATGTTTCCTGCAAATTAAAACATTTTGAGCCGGCCCACTGGTGCTGAGGTTTGAGGCACTGGACGCCACACCTCACTGCATGCCAGCGCCCCGGATTCGGGAGCGGACTCTGGTCGCTGGTGGGTCGGCCGGGGGGAGATAAGCTTGAGCGTCCCACGACAGCTCGCCTTCCTCGGGGAAGGTTAAGGCTGAAGCCCGTGCACTTGCCTGACTCTGAGTGGAGGCTCGGAGTACTGCAAAGCCCCTAATGGTATGGGACGGGCATCCGCTACACAGCGTGGATGTCGGCGCCTTGTGCTTTGATGTCAGGGGTCACACGCTGTAGGGGAGGGAGGAAAGAGGAAATACACCTGCCTGCTCCAGGAAGATGGGCTTCCTGGAGTGTGCCTCCAATGTGCCCCACTCACTGGACCACCTCCTCGACGTGACGCAGTGAAGGATTCTCAGGGTGAAGGCACCCCACCTCATCCCCGCTCAGGGGGCAAATCAAAGCCCCATGGAGGATCGAGAGGTAGGTCCAGGTGGGCGAGAGGCAGGAAGATGACTCCTTGGATGCCCCGAAGGGTCGGGGCTGGCAGGCAGTAGGGGAGTATTAAAGAGAAATTTCAGAAAAAAAAAAAAACATTTTGTTTCTAACAGGAAAACACAGACTCTCACTGTGTTCCCATCATTAGGAAAATCTTAGTTTTCCTGTTTTATCACTAAACAATTATACTCAGTCCTCCAATTTGCTAAGCTTTTAATATCAAATGATTGCAACAGTTTCACTATCCAGGGTGGCCCCCTGCCAGTAGACCCCCAGAAACAGATAACGTTTATTACCCAAAAGACACTCCTTGTAAATCCTGAGATGAACGGCAGGACCATTTGGCCACATATGTAAACTTATAGAATTTGACCTGGCTGACCACCTCGTAGTTTCTAGAACACTTCCACCAGTCTGCCAATTAATTGTATTAAAACATTAGTATGCCACATCTCCCTTCCCAAGTCTGATGCTGGCACTGTGTGACAACACCACATTGTGATTGTACCGACCATGCTATACCATCTGATGGGACGTTCCTTCAGCATTGGCATTTTGTGAGCCTTTCCTATGTTTACAGTATGTACATATTGTATTCTAGCAGTGCTGAGCTCCAGTGCAACAGCTTGGCGTTTTCGCCACTCATGCGCTGCAGCCATGTTATTTTATTATGGTCCATGACCACCGCAAATTCTCTGTTGTACAAGTATGGCTGCAACTTTTGCAAAGCCCAAACCAGGCTCAGCCAGTCCTTCTCTATAGTGATATATTCCACTTTACTTGGCAGGAGTTTTCAGTTCTGATAAACAATAGAGTGCTGTTCCCCTTTGGAATTGACCTGGCTCTGCACAGCCCCCACCCCAGAATCTGACGCATCCATGTGCACTATGAACTTTAGACCATAGTTAGGGCTGGCTGTCACTGAAGTCTGACGTAGGGAATGTTTTAGCTGACAGAAGGCTTTCTCACAATGTTCAGACAAGTGCACCCTTTAAGGCATTCACTTTTTGGTCAGATCTATGACGGGTACAGCAACTGTGCTGAAATGATCCACAAATCTTCCATATTATTCAGTAGTCCCTAAAAAAAACCTTGTACCCATTTTTTGGTTGTGGCTTGAGTCATCCCTTTATAGCCTCCATCTTCGCAGGTGCTGGCCGGATATGCCCCCACCACCACTCTATGTCCGGTATGGCACTTTGGTCACGTCCAGCTGACACTTCTCAGCTTTGACTGTCAGTTTTGCAGTTTGCAGTCTTTCAGGGATCTCTCTCTCTCTCACATGTCAGATGCTCCTCCCAGGTTTGGCTAAATATAGCAACATCATCCATGCAAATCACAGTGAAGTCGCCTGCCACTGACAACACTCTGTCAGCCAGCCTCTAAATGGTAGCTGGTGCATTTTTCATTTTGAGTTGCATGACCAGAAATTTATACAGGTCAACTAGAGTGATAAATGCTGACCACTCACTTGTTTCAGCAGTTAAAGGTATGTGCCAGTAATCCCTTGCTAAGTCTGTAGTTGTTACGTACTTTGCTCCCCCTAACTTTTCCACTATCTTCTCTGTCTGCACATGGCATATGCATCATACACCATGACAGCATTAAGCTTCTGGTAGTCAACACAAAACCATGTCTTCCTTGTTGTTTTTGGGATAAGAACAAATGGCAAAAAACAAGGACTGCTGGATTCCTGGATAACCTGGAGTTTCAGCATCTCCTTTAGCTCATCCTGTATGGACATTTCACACTCTTAGGGACTCTATAGGCATGCTGTTTCAGGGACACCTGAATCCCCGTGTCCTCCGATGTTCTGCAAGTAGGGTTCACCTCGGCTTTGCTGAGAACAGGGTGCTGACAGAGGGCAGCATACTCTTCCTTATGTAGTCTGTGCAGGCATGGACACTCTGGCAGGGTGACAGAGTCCTGTTGCTTTCCCATACTCTTCTCTAATAGGTCTATTAGTGCCTCCCGATGTTCCCTCATCTGCCTGACTGCAAACTGTCATGATGGCCGCTGTCCTGTCATGATGAGGTTTCTTCATGTTGACATAATCAACTCTGTGTTTGCACCTCTTGTTGGACAGTTCTACAACATAATTCTGCTTAAAGTTGAACCAGCATAACATTCTGTGGTGATTTGTATATGCAGCTCATGATGCTTTGCATTGTGTGGGCATGTGATTTTGTCAGTTCTACAACATAGTTCACTTCATCCACCTGTTTTACCACTACAAATGGACACTTTCATGCTGTGTGCAGTTTGTCCGTAGAACAGAGATGAGCACCATCACCTTCTGTCCAGTGTCATAGGTCCTATCCCTGACTATATGGTTATACCGTTTTTTCTGTCTCTGTTGCACAGCTGCCAGGGTATCTCATACCAGGCCCATGATCTCTTTCATCCTCTCCCTGAAGTTAAGGACATATTCTACCATGGATTCTCCTAGGGCAGCAAGGGTGCCTTCCTATTCATCCCACACTAAATACAGGGATACTGTCACCCTGTATGCTTACAGGAGTTCATAGAGTAAGACCCCTATGTACTCTTGTCAAACTTCCCTATAGACGAATAAGAGATGGATCAAATCATTGTCCCAACTTCTCCCATGCTGCTCTTCAAAAGTGTTAAGTGTAATTTTAAGGGTGCAATTAAAGCTTTCCATCAGACCATTGGTTTGTGGGTGGTAAGGCTAAGTATGTGGTTGCTACCCCACATTCTTCCCACAAAGTCCTCATTAGAGCTGACATGAAGTTTGTGTCCTGGTCAGATAAGGTCTTTTGAGAAAATCTAACCCAGCAGAAGATCCTCAGCAGTTCATCTCCCACTTTCTCTGCCTCTGTGGAAGACATTGCATAGCCTCGGGGTACTGGGTGGTATAAATCACCACTAACAGAAGGTACCTCTTTCCTGAGCAGTGGAACACTTAGAGGCCCCATAATGTCTACAGCTACCTGTCACAACCCCACTCAGCAGGTCAGGCCCTCTGCTCTCACAGTGCCAACCTCCAGTGCAGTACTGTGAATAGGGTAACCCTTCTGTTTTGTGAGTCTGAATCACCTTTGGTCTCAGGTTCTGGAGGGATTCAAACTGTAGAACCTCTTGCTAGCATACCCAAATGTACAGGCTCAGATAATTCTGCTCTTTGGGGAATGCCAGATATCTTTTCGCCTACAGGCACCTAACCAGGTATACAAATGAACCCTTAAAAACTCTATGAAAGACCTTAGATAAATTCTTACCTTTTCCCAGTTTGGTATACCGTTAAGCTTATGAACAGTGTCAACTTTGACCATCTGTACCTCACAGGCAAAAGAATTTCAAAGACACAGGCAGTCTCTTTAAAATAAGAGGTTTACTTAGAAAATGGCTAAAAATAGGTAAAATGTAAACACAGAACCATATATCACAACACATACAATCACTTAAAAGAAAACAAGGAAAAAGTGCAAACTCCTACCACCATAATACAATGAGACTTGTCCAGCTAATGTATTACCTTCTAAAACAGTGCTTGAAGTAGATGTTGTTGTTTCAGAGTCCAACAGGAATGTGTCAGTAAGTGGAAATACAGAATACAGTTTAAACCCTGTGTCTCCACCCCTTCTATGACGCCACCTAGCTCCTCCTTCTAGAATATTAAAAATTATACAACAAGGATGTCTTATCACTCAGGAGGTAAATTAAATAAGGTGCCATCAGCAAAAACTCATTTCTCAATATGACTCTTTGGTCTTGAGTCATTCCTTTGATCTAGTGTGGTTTTCTTGGGACATGGATATGTTGTTCATCCACACTTATTGGCAGGTATCCTTGCCGCTTTAAATCTTGCCGGAAGGTCTTCAAGCTGGCTCCTCCCACCCACCCGGGTGGTAAAACTCTCGGCTCCGCCCCATGACGCCAGATCTTCCTTACCGCTTGGAAGCTCAGGTTCCCTCCTTTCGCTCTGCGTATAAGACTGGTTCCTAATTCTTCGGTTTGCAATTTAAAAGTTTTGCATTTCTAGACTTCGGTCTTCTATCCCTCGTGGCTGCGATGGACAAATCGACTACCGGTTTTGGAGATGCCCTTGCAGGCAGAAGATGTCTCGGACGGATCCGCACTCCACGTGTGTGTACTGTTTAGGCCTTGAGCACGACCCGCAGGCTTGCGACCTGTGCTCTTCCTTCTCAGCCTACGTCCTCGAAGACCGTGCTGCCCGTTTACAACTTGGGTGTCCTGAGAAATGTTTTCCTCCAGTGAAGTCAAAAGAGGCCCGGTCGGCGGTTTCCACAGTGGTGGGCTCGGCGGATCAGCTAGAGCAGATGATCGCCCTCGAAGAGGAGGCGGCGCGGGCTGCATCTTCCTCGGCCGTGGCATTTATCCCACTCTCCCTGGGTTCCTCTTATACAGCTTCCTTTAAGGAGCTTTGTCTGTCCCTCTCCACTAAGAGAGAGGGACCAACGTCTGCTGGACCTTCTTCTCGGTCCAAAAAGAAAGACAAGGGTAAGTCCCTCCATCAACGCTCTTGGGAGCGGGAAAGGTCCCTCTCCCTGAGTTGTCGGCCATTGACTTGATCGATCGTTAAGCCCGGCCACTGGTCTCACGTGTCCCGTCAAGTCAGTTGTCCGAGACTCCCGTCGGCGCGGTGGATTTTTCTCGACCCGTTGGACGGGTTGTCACCAGCGAAGCCGAGAATCCTCTCCCAGTTCCCTGGTGGGAGTTGAGGATCCGTGGCTTGCCAGTGCCTCCGGTTCCGACCCTCGGTGAACCCTCTGAGCCGAGGGAGAGCCAGTTCCACCGTTCCTCCCGCACCATCCTCGGAAAAGCCCGAGGTTCTGATCTCGGTCTTCTTCCGGACCAGCCGATCCCACCATCATAAGGCGGTCTCGGTCCCGGCACCACGTGATAGCGGTGCCGCCGCCGTCTCGTCCTCCTCCTCGGATGAGGAAGCCCGGACGTAAATTCACGTCGACAATACGAGGACCTCATGTGGCAACAGCTCCTTCTGACCGGGAACAAGCTGACGCCGTCGCCTTCCCCGGCCATTAAGTGGCTGTTACTGGAGCGGCCGAAACAACCCCTCGATCTACCCGAGGAGCCTGTTTCCAGGCCGGTTGTTCCGCCAAAACCAGCTGCTCCACCGATCCCGGTGGAATCTCTGCCTCCACTGCCGTTATTTGCAGCTCCAACCAAGAATTCTCAGTCGGCTCAGGGCCTGCCCCATAGGCTGTCTGTTACCCTCACTCCCGATCAACCTCGGCAGGTGGAGGGTGGCTCAGGCCCAAGGCAGCTCTTTGCGGACTCTTCCGAGTCCGATGGCGATTCCTCCCTTTTCTCCAGGCGAGTAGACTTGGAGTCCTCTGGAGGTCAGGTGATGGACGATAGCCCTTCGTCCTATCTGGGATTGCTTCGGCTCATCTCGGAGTCCACCGGAATGAAGCTCGAACCTGTGTCTAAGCGGGCCAGGTATCCCCTCACGGAGATACTGGACCAAGGGGATTCCCCTACAGAGGCCTTTCCAGTGGCCGAGGCCATAGTGGGCCCGGCCTTGGCGCTCTGGCAGCGCCCTGCTTCCTGTCCTGCGCCCTCGGCCAGGATGGCCAGGAAGTATGCGGTCCCTACCGGTTCCTTGTCCGGTTTCTCGGAACACCCCTCAGCCGAGGGGCTAGTTACCGACAGCATTTTCCGGTGCGCCGGGAATGCTAGGGACGTGGACAAACCTCCCGACAAGGAGTCCAAGAAATTGGACTATGCCGGGCGCGAAGTCTACGCTGCGTCCTGTCTCGGCCTTTGTCAGGCCAGTTCGGCTGTACTCATGGCACATTTCTGTCATGCCCTTTTGGGCTCCCTGGCTGAGGTAGTTCCTCATCTTCAGGCGGACCTGCAGACCACGGTTAGGCAGCTGTTGGACCAGGGCAGGGCAGTGGCCAAACAGCAGCTTCAGACTGCTCTGGACATTGGAGACTCATGTGCCAGGTCAGTAGCGGCTGCAGTGGCTATGCGCCGTTGGGCATGGCTGAGGATATCCAGCTTCACTTCGGATACCAAGCACAAGTTGGTGGATGTCCCCTTCCTGGGGACCGACCTCTTCGGCCCTGGGGTGGAAGGTCACCTGCAGAGGATCGAGAAGTCCAATGCTACCTTGGACTCTGTCTCATCTGCACAGAAGGACAAAGGCCGCAGACCACAGCCTAAGCCTTTTCGTCCCTCTGCGCCCGCGGCACATCCGGCCCAGCAACGTCAGGGCCAGCAGGCACGAGCTTGGCATCCCAAACCCAAGCCCTCGGCTTCCTCCTCCAGGAAGCAGGGAGGTAAAGGCCCTGGAGGTCCCTCGGCTGGTCCCTCCTCCAAGCCTGCCCAGTGACGGGTTGAGGGGTGTCGCCCCCAACCCCGTCACCTCACCCCAGGTTCCCCATGAAGCGGCTCACCACTTTCTTTCCGCCTGGTCCGTTATTACCACAGACCGTGGGTGTTGGAAGTGGTCGGAAAGAACCTGCCTCTGGAGTTCGAGCAGGCCCGGTCTTCAGAGCTGTCACACCTTGGGGAGCCTCGGGTCCAGAGCCTCACTGTCGGCTCGCCGAGCCGACATCGCTCTCCTCCTCGAGAAGGAGGTGATCAGAGAGGTAGCGGACCCTCCCTCAGACCGGGGTTTGTGTCCAGGTACTTCCTGGTTCCAAAACGGACGCGGGGGCTGGTGCCCCATTCTCGACCTGCATGACCTAAACAAGTTCCTAAGGTCTCGGACCTTCAGGATGGTCACTCTGGCTCGGATAGTACCATCCTTGGAACGCGGCGTGTGGTTCTGCTCTCTGGACCTGCAGGACGCATTCTTTCACGTCCCTATCCGTCCGTCACATCAGAGATTCCTTCGCTTTCGGGCGGAGGGATCCCTTTTCCAGTTCCGAGCCATGCCCTTCAGCTTGTCTCCAGCTCCCAGGGTCTTCACCAAATGCATGGCAGTGGTGACAGCATTCCTGCGGCGCCGAGGGGTCCAGGTGTACGCTTACCTGGACGACTGGCTGATAGCAGCCCCCTCCAGGCAGGAGGTGGAGCGGTCCAGAGATCTGGCCCTCCAGGTTTGCTCTCAAGTCGGCCTCCTCATCAACGAGGCCAAGTCAGAACTCAAGCCGAAGCAGGTGATTCTTTTCATCGGGGCAGAGCTCGACTCTCTTCGAGCCAGAGCACGGCTCCCGGCGGACAGGGCCGAGGTTCTTTCCTCCTTTGCCCAATCATTTCTGGTTGGGCAATCGCGTCCTGCCCGGGACTTCCTGCGCCTCCTGGGTCTCATGGCGGCCTGTACCAGCGTGGTCCGCTGGGCCCGCTGGAACATGCGCCCCTTCAGTGGGGGCTGGCCAGCCAGTGGTCTCAACGCTGCGATCCATTGGACCAGCTAGTGACTGTGACCCAGGAGATGTGGAACGCTCTCCAGTGGTGGACCATTCCAGTTCATCTGCAGGAGGGCATCCCATTTGTCCGCCCCGAGCCGATGGTCTCTCTATCGACCGATGCCTCTCTGATGGGTTGGGGTGCCCATCTGGGTGAACACCGAGCGCACGGCCTTTGGTCCCCGAGGGAGTCCCTATGTCACATCAACCTGCTGGAGCTCTGAGCGGTCCGCCTAGCTCTCACTGCCTTTGCTCCATTTCTCCGGGGTCAAGTGGTCCGAGTCCAGACGGACAATACCACGACCATGTACTATCTAAACCGCCAGGGCAGGATCGCTCCATGCCTCTGTGCAAGGAAGCTCTCCGCATTTGGTCACTCGTCGTTGCAGCCTGGAGCGGATCTCCTAGCCATTCACGTGGCAGGGCCTCCAACACCTGGCCGATGCCCTAAGCCGGATGGGGCTGCGTCCCACAGTGGTCTCTCCTGCAAGGTGAGTACAAGATCTGTTCTCCCATTGGGGCACACCTCAGGTGGACCTGTTTGCCTCAGGAGGCATAAAGCTGAGCTGTTCCATGCCGCCCCCTCAGCAGGGTTGCTGCGGGGCATGCCTTCTTGAGGCAGTGGACCCGGGCCTCTTCTCGCCTTTCCCCATTTTCCTTGATACACAAGGTGCTTCTCAAAGCAAGGAGGGACAGGCGCAGGTGATTCTGATAGCCCCAGACTGGCTCCGCCAGTTCTGGTACCAGATCTCCTCAGCCTCAGCTCCAGGCTCCCGAGGCAGCTTCCAGCTTGCCCGGACCTGCTCTCAGTCAGTCAGGGGAAGGTGTTCCATCCGGACCTTCAATCCCTGCACCTGACGGCCTGGTTCCTGAGCGGCTAGAGTTCCAGGCCTTGGGTCTTTCCGACGAGGTCCTCAATGTAGTTGAGGCGTCCCGTAAGGAGTCGACCAGGAAATGCTACGCCTTCAAATGGAAGAGATTTTCCATTTGGTGTCAGGGTAAGGGCCTTGACCCTTCCTCCTGTTCCCTGGCGAGCATATTGGACTACCTGTGGTCCCTTTCTCAGCAAGGGCTTAGGTCGACGACCCTTAGGGTGCACCTGGCAGCCATCTCTGCTTACCAGGCGCGGGCCGGGGAGCAGTCGGTGGCGCAGGAGAAGGTGGTCTGCGCTTTTCAAGGCCTTGACCACATTTCCCCTCAGTCGAGACCCTCCACCTCCATGGGCTCTACTGCTGGTACTGGCAAAGCTCATGGGCAGGCCATTCGAACCAATGCACAGGTGTGATCTCTCTCACCTGTCGTGAAGAACCGCCTTCTTGGTGGCTATCCGTCAGCCAGAAGGATGGGAGAGCTTCAGGCGCTTTCCCGAGTCTCCTTACCTGGTCTTCCACAGGGACAAGGTTGTCCTGAGCCCCACCCGAAATTCCTTCCAGAAGGTGGTGTCGGGTTTCATCTTAACCAGGTGTTGACTCTGCCAGTGTTCTACCCCAGTCACACCTCGGAGGCCGAATATAGGCTCCATACTCTGGACCCTAGAAGGGCGCTTGCTTACTATAAGGAGCGCATGGCTGAAATTCGGGGAGAGGTTCGCCAGCTGTTTGTCACCTACGCTGAAGCCGCACCTGGCAGACCTGCAGCCAAGCGGACGATAAGCAGGTGGGTCACCTCCTGCATAGATCTCTGCTATAAGTTGGCGGGCATGGGACCTCCCAGAGGGATAGGAGCTCATTCTACCTGCCATACTGCTGCATCGGTGGCTGCTTCCAGGGACGTCCCTATCCAGGAAATCTGCAGGGCTGCTACCTGGAAGTCAGAACACACCTTCATCACCCACTACCACATCGACCTTGAGTCACGCCGGGATGCTGGTTTGGGGCCTCAGTTCTCCAGTCTCTATTCCTAAGTGAGGGGTGTGTGCTTGCCTCCCTCCTCCCGGAGAACTGCTAGGAGTCTGCCAATAAGTGTGGATGAACAACATATCATGTCCCTAGAAATACAGGTTACTCACCTGTAACAGGAGTTCTAGGAATGGTATATGTTGTTCATCACTATTTCTGACCTCCCGGCCGGCGCACAACCTGAGCTTCCAGCGGGCCAGATCTGGCTTCATGGGGCGGAGCCGAGAGTTTTACCACCCGGGTGGGTGGGAGGAGCCAGCTTGAAGACCTTCCGGCAAGATTTAAAGCGGCAAGGATACCTGCCAATAAGTGTGGATGAACAACATATACCATTCCTACAACTCCTGTTACAGGTGAGTAACCTGTATTTCCTGCTTCCCAAGACATCACAGGAATTTACAACTCTGCAGTTTTTCTCACTTAGCTGTCATATAGCTTCTTTTAGCACCAGCTGAAATTAACTGTTCTTTCCTCTGAAGACATCATAAAATGGATATTTTAGTTCCTGGCTTCAAAGAAGCACAGCTCAACAAGGCCATACAATGCGACTTTTTTGGAAATTAATCACATTACAGAGATCTGCTGTTTAACATATCCTGTCCTTTGAACTGAAATCGCGGAGTCATCCCAGGATCACAGGATGTCTCAAGACAGACAATCACACTGCATTATTATTTAAAAAAAAAAATCATAGAGCAGTCATAACCAGCTGGCCAAGTGTCACACTACCCACTGAAATGGTACCCCTCTGGGTAAAGGAACTAAAGCTTGTCTCCTTGCTTTCATACTCTCACAAGTATGACAGTACTCAGTCACATCTTTATAGACATTGGGCCCATAGAAGTTTTGTATCAACCTCTGCTTGGTCCATTTCACCCTTCTGTGACCCACAAGTGGAATTTCATGTGTAGTGCTGAGTAGCTGTTGCCTAAACTCTTTAGGTACTACCAGCCCAGCTGTTTGTACACCCACCATTCCTCTGCACCTTCATGTAGTACCCACTCAAGATAGAGCAAGCTGTTCTGCCAATATACTCCGCTCTCTCGCCCACCCTGAATGTCAGTGTCATCACAGTATGCCTGTTTCCTTAGCTTTAAGGATTCATATCTCAGTAAAGCACCGTTTAGATCTGTGCTCTTTACTCCCCCCGGAAAGACAATGCCCTCCTTTAGAGTTTCTTGTGAGCACCTCTCAGCTGCTACGGAGGCTGGACTGTCTGGAATGTCAGCCTCCTGGTGTGCTACAGTGCCAGCCTGCACTACTGCAGACTTGGAGCGAAGTGACATACTTTCAGTAGCCCCTTTCTCCCTGCTGTCAGTGCCATCAGACTTCCATCTAATGGTTTGACTCCAGGTAACTACACGAATATTTTAACCCTTGCATTTTAGGTAATTCCCCAAAAGCATATTTTATTTATTTATTTATTTATTTATTGAATTGTTTCACTAAGAAAGATGCACTGAGCAACTTAATGCTCATCTCACGTACGTCCTGGGGAATGGGAGAGGGATGTACAGAGTGACAGTTTAGGTACATTCATAACAGGTGGTGAATACATACATACAGTTATAAAACAGGTTCATGGCAGTTGAGTGCATTATAGACTGATACAACAGTTACTGTACTGGCAGTTCGTAGGAGCAACATACATATAGAATCAGTACAGGGACCAAGCATAGGATGCAAGGTTGACAATGCATACATTACAAGCAGGGCGGTTTTAGGACTTTGGGGCCTCCAACAAACTCGATGACTGGGACACCACCAGGCAGGGCCCTCGTCACCACCCCCGACAGAGGGAACCCTCGCGCCTCCTTCACGCCCCCAGACAGGCGCCCCGACACACAGACTAGTAACCTAAAGGCAAGCAATATTAATTTAGAAATACATTTATATTTATACTGTACTTGCAAAAAGTGTTCCTTCAGCTGTCACTAATTTTTCTAGCTCTGCAGCTCTCTGTCTATGCAGTCTCCTCTCGACTCCCACTAATAAAATGCAGGTATACTACTATATATGTTACTCTAACTGACAATAATTTGGACTGAAATAAATGTTCACAATAGAGACTCTGATAACAGATACACAAGATGACACAGTTGCTCAGTTAATGACTGTCATCATGTGTATGTTGCTGTCAGAGTCGGAGAGTGAGACTAAAGGCTATTCAAACCATTTATTTTTCAGTTCAAATTATGGTCCATTCCAGTCCAGACCATCTCATCTCCTAGCCAATCTCTTATATAAGTAGACTACTGACAGTATATTTACATGTACATACCTAAAAAAAGGAAGCATGGCAAGGCACTGGTTTATCTCTGGGTGGGTGTGTAATCCTCCTCCTCCTTTGGGTCTCTCCTCGACACCGTGCACCAGTGGTTTTCTATGGCTGGTTTGGGGGATTTGCAGGTGGCTAGCAGGCTGCTTGCTGCAGTGCTGCTGAGCTTTTAAAAAAAAAATGTACAGCCTTGTTCTCAGCAAGCAGCACTAGCAGTAGCAGGCTAGCAGCAGGTCGGCAACAGCATGGCAGCAGTCAGATCAGGAACCAGGAGGTCTGGCTGGCTTCTCTCTCCCTCTCAGTCTCTTTCTCTCCCCCCTCCAGTGGCTTCAACAGTAAATTTCTCTCCGGCGCTCTGGAACTGGTCCTCGGCTGAATGGTTCCAAGAGCGTTGGAGGAATCACTTTTATGCTGCTGCTACTGACCTGAGGGGGAACAAAAATTGTCAGGTCCAGTGAGAGGAGGTGCGATTTTGGCCAAGGACTGGGTGGAGCCTGTGATTGGCTCACGTCATGTCAGCATGTGCAGCACAATGAGGGCATTGGAGAACAGAAAATTAAGTTCTGTGGCCGAGCATGGTATAGGGTACAGACAGGAGGCCAGCATGGAATTTTGTTTTGGTGTTTGGGGTCCGGGGAAATCGGCGACAGCGACGGCAGGTGGTGGGCAAGTAGGATGGTGCTGGGGCCCCACATCTTCGATCCACGACCACATTAAGGTATGATTTTGTATGAGTGTCGATTCTTAAGTTGGCGTTTATGGCGTGGCCATGAGGTAGCAGGACAGCGTGGTCTGGGGAAATTGGGCAGGCGGGCTGTTTTGCTACTGTTACACATTTGCTGGCTTGCTGCAGCTATAAAATGGAAACTGGGAATCTGAATGCTGTGCAGGGGAACATTTGGCTCTTTGGCTGTTTATTCCCCCGAGTACTGTATCTCTGGACTTGTCTCGCAACTCGCTATGTGTTAGTGCTATTTGGGGGCCTCCTGCAGTCGTGGGATACATTTGGGGGCCTCCAGCGGCCGCAGGGTTGGTGGGTGCCTAACGCCGGCCCTGATTACAAGCAGTTCACTAGTGATGCAGATGCAGCATGGTGAATACGTAGGATCCAGTCACCCTTTTTATGAACTAGTCTATAAGGGGTAGTATAAGTGCAGGTGGGATAGAGAGGGATGAGAAAGAGGAGAATGAGAGGGAGAGAAAAAAAGTGGGAGGGAGACAGGGAGGTAGGTATGCAAGGAATGGGTCAGAGGCAGATGCAGGTAGGAGTAAGGTAATTGTGCAGAGCAGAGGTAAGGAATATAGGAGGGAGGAGGTAGGCGGATTTGGGGGGAGTGCATTCACATTTTAGGCAAGTGGTAAGAGAAGGCTTTTGGCCAGAGGCAATAGTTCTGCAGGGGACTGAGAGGTATGAGTGTCAGCCTGGGATCTCAGGGAACAGAGGGAGTGGGTAGGGGTGCCAAGAGAGGAGGAGATATGAGGTGAGAGATCCAAGCCAGAATATAGACATGAACTTAGCACCATGTAGCGCATGCCGGGAGTGTAGGGGAAGGAGGTTGAGAGAGTGGTAGAGGTCACAGGAATGGGTGCAGGGAGGGGCTTCAAGAGCAAAATGGCAGCAGGAATTGGAGAGAGAGTCCAGTCTGGATAGGTGGGACTCTGGGGCAGCATTGTAGACTGTCGCAGTAGTCAAAAATGGGCATGATCATCTTCTGTACCAGCTCACGCCTGGCAGCAAGCGGGATCAGCTCACGCCTGGCAGCAAGCGGGATACAACTGTGGTTTCTGTAAAGGGCCCCAAGCTTGGGCCTTAGTTTTTTCAGAATGACATCAATGTGTACAGAGAAGTCAAGGTGGCTGTCCAGCCAGATGCCGAGGTACCTGAAAGAGGAGGAGTCCTCAAGAGCAGTCCCATCAAGGGTGTGAAAGGTGGGGAGGTGACGTAGCCTAGTAAGTCTCTGCCTTGTGCCAGAGGACATGGAGACTGTCTTCTTGGCATTTAGAAAGAGTTGATGAGAACTAAACCTGAGTTGGACTTAAGTGAAGTCGGACTGTAGCCTGGTAGTGACATCAGCAACAGTATTGCCAGAGGTAAACAATACTGTATCATTCGTATACATGTAGATGCTGGATGCAGTGCAAACCGGGGGGAGATCATTTGAAAAGATGGAGAACAGAATGGGGCCTAGCACTGAGCCTTGGGGGACTCCAGTGGTTATAGGCAGGGGGTAGAGATAGCATCAGCTATTCTTACTAATTGCGACCTGCCAGACAGGTAAACACTGAACCATCCTGTAGCAGAAGGGGATAGACCAGCAGCTGAAAGGCTGTGAAGGAGGAGTGGGTGAGGGACAGTATCGGAGGCTTTGGCCAGGTCTACAAACATAGCTGAGGTAATGTGCCCCTTTTTCAAAGCCTGAGGAGATGGTGTCAGTTAACCTTAGGAGAGTGGTGGTGGTAGAGTGGGATTTCCTGAAGCCAGACTGGAAGGGGGTGAAAAAAGCAGAGTCGGAGAGAAACAAGGAGAGTTGGTTGAGGGCTTTGTGTTCTTGTAATTTAGCTAAGGTTGGCAGTAGAGAGATAGGATGATAATTCCCAGGAGAGGAGGGGTCACCCCCTTTCGGGAGGGGGAGGACAAAAGCATGTTTACAGACAGAGGGCACAGTGGCAGTCTCAAAGGAGAGGTTTAGTAACAGGGAGAGTGGGAAGGCTGTGGCAGGAGTGGAGAGGTAGAGGAGCCTTTGGTAGGGTTGAGTGCCAGGAGAACTTGAAGGGTAGTGTCAGGAGAGACAGGAGGGAAGGAGAACAGTGAGGGAGGTGTAAGGGGTTCGGAAGGGGGGATAGGGCAGAGGAGCAGAGGAGCAGAGGGGGAAAGGGACAGGATGTGTGGGTGACATGGGGCAGGAGGAAGAGCAGTGGGGTGTGTGTCAGTGTATGGGGCGTACAGGGTGGCCACCGGGGCAGGGGATGGGCTTGGGAGGGTGTTTAGCAGAGAAGAGGCACAGGTGGTGAAGTGGGAGTTAAAGCATTCAGCAATGGCGATAGGTTCGGAGAGAACAGAGTGATTGTGCCTGAGGATGGGAGGTGGAGGCGTAGAGGATGGCGAGAAGAGGGAGTGAATGATTTTCCAGAATTTAGAAGGGTTGTTTGCATTAGTTTGGAAATTAGACTTGAAATGCTCTGCTTTGGCAAGGCGGATTGCTTTAGTGCAGCCATTCCGAAGTTCACGGTAACGTTGGTGATCACCAGGGCAGTTGGAGACTTTGGCTTTGCACCACGCAAGGTCGCAAGCATGCTGGCAGGCCAGAAGCTCAGGAGTGACCCAGGGGAGGTGCCCGCCGTGGACCCTGGTTTTATGAGGAGGAGCAAGGAAGTTCCAAACCTGAAGAAACTTAGAGGAGAAGTAGGCCAGGGCCTTGTCAGCCGAAGCTGCAGGGATGAGGGGGGACCAGTCAGCTTGTGCAAGGTCGTGGAGCAAGGATTGCAGGTCAAGTGATGCGAAGGGTCTAGTAAGAATAGTTTTAGCTAGGAGTTTAGGTCTATGTATTTTTCGCACTACAAAGGTCATGTTGTGGTGATGATAGTCTGGTAGTAGCCCTGAGGCCACTACTGAATGGGGATGGGAGGTGAGGACCAGGTCCAGCAGGGAGTGGTTTAGTGTGTTAAGGTTTCGATGGGTGGGTTCCAGAATCAGCTGATGGAGGTTTAGGGCTTCGATAGTGGAGTGGATATTAGCCAGTGATGGGGCCAGCCAGTTTAGATTTAGGCTACCCAGGATGAATAGTTCGCCACCGCTGGCAAGCGAGGAGAACTTTGAGACCAGGTCAGTGATGTTGGAATGTGGCTGATCAGGGCGACATTAAACTCCAACAATGAAGATGGGGACTGTGTGAGGATAGGAGATTTTTAAATGGAGAGCCTCATGGGATGACTGAAAAGAAGTTGTGAAGGACGAAGTGATCTACAGGGTAGAGGAGGTATAGATAGCCACACCACCACCTCACATGGTCCTGTCCTGTCTAGTTATAGTAAAGCCAGGGACAGCGATAGAATGGTCAGGAATGGTTTTGGACAGCCATGTTTCGTGATCACAATGATGTCAGGGGAGAAGGCATGGACCAAGGGTTGCAATAGGGAGATTTTGGGAACAAGACTTCTTATGTTTAGGTGGATAATTTTAAGACCATTTGGTAGTGAAAGTGGATTTGTGGCTGGGTGGGCACTGGCTGGTGGATGGGTAAGTGCTGGGCCAGGGTTTGGGTGGATATCGCCAGATGCTAGGAGGAGCAAGAGAATAAGGAACTGGGGTAGCCTGGCTCTTGGGTGACGATAAGATGTCGTTTACTAGTTTTAGGGGAGAGCAAAATGGTAGGCAAGGATACTATCTTAAGGAGGGTAATAAGCTGAGTGGGCACCAAGTGATCGTGGCACAGAGGAGAGTAGGGCAGTGGGGGAGTAAAGTAGCAACAGGGTGGAGCATTGTTCCAGTGGGGCAGTCCGAGCTGTCAACTACCATCTGGGGGTGCTAGCAGACTAGGTTGATCTACCGGCAGCTCAGTACAGAGAGAGAAGAAGTATGAACCAAATTTAGAAGTTGGCCAGGACTCCATAGTAATGACAGTGAGGGCGAGGAGAACACTGGAGGATGACTGTAAAGAGTTAGCGAACTGCAGCTCTTGTGGGGGAGCCACAACCAGATGCCTCTAGTAAAGTTGTAGAGAATATAAGGAGCCAATGGGGAATTGGGCAGTTAGGAAAAAAAACAATCAGGTGATCAGCATTAATTATAAATATGTGTTGACCATGGGTGGTTGGGGAGCAGATGGGCAGAAATGCTGGTGGCTAGTGCTTGTCTGGAAGGCTGAGAATCGGGCAGGAGGACTCCAGGCGGGCGGCGCTTGAGGAGCCGTCAGTCCAGGGGCGGCGGGTCGGCAGTTGGAGCCTGCAGTCCCTGCGAGGAGGGTCCCAGCTGGAGAAAGAAGAGGGAGAGATTAAGTAGGCTGGCCGATGCAAGGAGGCACAGTTGACACAGTAGGGATCCCAGTTTACACAACAATGGGACCATAGTTTGGGCACCAAAAGTCTGGGCTTTAGTGAAGCAGCACCAATTCCTGAGAGAACTGTAATCACAGCCCTTTTGAACAATTAGTAAACTTAAAACTCTAAACAATTTGTAACTTGTCATGCAATTCAGTAGAAAACTTGAAAGTTCTAAAATGCCAGTTTAGAAAGAGCAGAGTCCAGGGAGAGCTTCGGACCAATCAGAGCATGCCCTGCAAAGGCGCTCACATTCTGATTGGCTGGCAGCTAGTGCCATACCTGGAAGGCTGAGGATCGGGCAGGAGGACTCGGCAGTGGCTTGAGGGAGCTGTCCGGGCTGAGTGCTGCCGGCGATTGAGCCCGCGGTCCCCGAGCAGGGAGGTCCCAGCTGGAGAAAGAAGAGAGCGGGAGAGATTAAGTATGCTGGCCGATGCAAGAGGCACAGTCAGCACAGCAGGGAGCCCAATTTGCACAACAATGGGACCAGTAGTTTGGGTGCCAAAAAGTCTGGGCTTTAGTGGAGCAGCACCAGTTCCCTGAGAGAACTGTAATCACAGCCCTTTTCTGAACACTTAATCAACTTAAAACTAAGTGATTTGTAACCTGGCATACAATTCAGTAGAAAATTTGAAAAGTTCTAAATTGCCAGTTTAGAAGGAGCGCTTCAGACCAATTGGAGCAGGCCTGCAAAGGTGCTCGGCGTTCCGACTGGCTGGCTGACTAGTGCTGTACCTGGAAGGTTGAGGATCGGGCAGGAGGACTCGGGTGGCGGCTATTAAGGTCTTCACTAACCCTGACCTTTCCACCCAATGGCCCACTTCCCAACTCAAGAAGACTATAGCCAATGGGACTGGCACAGTTGGTCCACTGCACACTTTACTATATCAAACTGATCAGGTAGGACCTATTCAGGTTTAACTAAATTCTGATGCATTAGGAAAGCATAGCTCCTGTGTCTCTCCAAATTTGTGTAAGCTTCCCATTAATTTTAACAGGAGCATATATTTAGCTGAGTTAGGTTTTATTTCCCCCCTTACATAATTAACAATTTGAGAGATTGAGGTAGTAGGGTTTCCTCCTGCTGCTACTGTTTCCTTGGTCTGCAATACTGGGCAGTTATGGGAGAGATGTCTCACTTGTTGGCACACATAACACTTCCATTCCCCTGATCCTTTTTCTTTTCAGAGAACTGGGTGCGCTCCACCATAGTTAAGGATAAGCCATGTTCCCATTAGGCTTGCTGATGGCTTACCCATGCCTTTAAACCCAGCTGTCCTTCCCCTAACACTCTTACGGCTAGCAAAAATGCCTATTAGCTATATAGTTGTCAGCCATTTTGGCTGCTTACCTGTCTAAACTGAGGCTCAGTCAGCCACCCACACCCTTAGATCTTCAGAATGGCACCTGAGAAGCTGTTCCAGTAACACAACTTGTATAATTTGCTCAGCAGAGGATCATTCTGCACCCTCTTGTGCAAACTGGAAAGCTGTATCCACAATTCCATATAACTTTCTTCATTATGTTTCTTAAAGATCAAATGCACATATTTCATAAAAAGCTTCCATTCACATCACTCTGTCATGAGTAGTGTTTCCTGAAGATATCATGCTGTTTGGTTTTTGGTTTCTTTCAGTCAGCATCTGTTAATATGCTCTGCAGTACTGAAAACAGTGAAGAAACTAAAGATTTTCTGTCCTGACAGTGAGCAATGACATCATACTTGTCCATCCTGCTGCTTCAGCAATTAAGTCCCTAATTGACTGAACAAGCTATGAGCACAAGACAGGAATGCTCATCTCCCTTGCTATTGTTGCTGGCTGTGGAACACCTAACCATGGCAATCCAGCCAAATCAAGGGGATAACTGTGGGTTCTGACTCTTATACCATCCTAATGTACGCCAGCGGCCTATTGGTCCTTCTGGAGAACTCCTTCACCTCTACCCAACCTCTCTTAAACCTCCTGACTCATTTTACTCAGCTTGTAGAACTTAAGGTTAACCACACTAAGACAGAAGTCCTTCCTCTTAACTCCCTCTGTCAGCCTTCTTCCTTTGCAACCCTGGGATTTATATGCAATTATGTATAGGGAATTCAGATCACTCTAGAAATTTCCAGGATGTGCAAGGCCAACCTCTCTCCCTGCTAGCATAGCTCCACTTAGCGTATGACTGCTAGAAACTGTTACAATTATCAGTGGGAGGCAAAATACAGCTGCCATAAAACGGTCACAGCAGCCAAATTATATTACATCCTCTCCCATCTACCACTGAATATCCCATCCAGATGGCTCACTCAAATAGACAAACTGATAGGGAATTTTATTTAGGATGGTAAGCAGCCTCGGCATAGTTGAAATAAACAATATTGGCACTGGAGCTTGGGGGGGATGGGAGTTACCATGGTTTACAGGTTATATATGGGCATTCAGAGCTGCGCAAACTCTTCAGTGGCTCCGCTACCCCTCAAATACAAACCTACAGTAGATCCATGTGGAATGCATTTTAGGTCATAGCCAAATATGCCTGTATTCTTGCTGTACTCCCCAACCCCATAACACTTTAAATTTCACCCCTAATTGTACCGTCAGTTTTTTGCAGGCATAAAATGCATACATGGTTCAGACAAGACTTGAAGCCAGTAGTGTATACCCCTTATGGAGAAATCCTGGGATCTGGGTGGACATCAAGAGTCTGTGCTGGTCCTCTTGTCAGAGGGCAGGCATTGCCATGCTACAGGATCGTTTACCTCGGGGAAGCAAAATGAGACCACCAGGGTCTCCCATGCACAGATGTCTTGGTGCTACCTGCAAATTTGGAGTGTTGTCCAATCCTTGACATGCACACTGGCAGCTCCAACACTCTCTATTCATCTCAGTGGTCATTAGAGAAAAAAGGCTTAGTGGGTTTCATCTACAGAAAAATTAGGGACTGTATCTCCAGTCAGTCGTCCCAGCTTCTCCCCAGTGACTAGTGATGGAGATGCTCGCACTAGGTGGGGATCTTCTACACATTCTGTGGTCATGCCCACTCATTCTTCCATTTTGGAATCAGGCTCACCAGTAGGGATCCACAGAGCTTCACTACCTAGTTCTCAGATCCCCTGCATGCCTCCTACTGTGCCTAGCTTTGGAAGCACCATAACTCCTGGCTGAAGAGCAGGTGTGGCTCACTTAGTTGAGTATGCAGATAAAACGCCTCCTCCAATGCAGCTGGAAATCAGCAGAGGTGCCTACCTACCAAGAGTACCGGGTCACACCTGGAAACGAGCCTCGGCTCAGTGTGTCTTTCCCGGTTATCAACTTTTAAATAAACAAAGCGCTCCTCTCTGATTTGCCAAGATGGCCACAGTGGACCACCTCTCACATTTGCAGCTGGGACCCTTTAGAAACATGTCCGCTGCTGTTAAGCCTTGTCTCCTGTTTGGAAGCCCAGAGTCAATAATTGTTGAGTCCCTATATGTATAATGCCATCATCATTCACCAGCCTAAGTTAGTAGAGCTTCTCTACCCTAGATCACCATCCATATATTACTTCTGAGTAGTGGTTATATGTGTTGGCTGTGTTTAGTTAGTTGATATTTACAGGGGGTGGCATTTCTCCTTGGACAGTGTACAAGGGCTTCATTCAAGGTAGATACTTATCACATTATTAACACACCATATAATTTCTGTACTAGCATTTTATCTGACTGCAGCTGCAATCTTTCAGGATACTGTTGTAACTACTGTATTTTTAAGCATATATACCAATAAAAAAGAATAACTGCAAAAGTACCTCACAGTGTGTGGAAGCCTGCTGTACACCTGTCAAGCATTGTATCTGGCAAAGGATAAACAAAAGTTTCCATCACTAGTGCTGTCTGTCCCTCGTCAGCACTAAATATACCACCTGAAGTGTTCGAAGCCTGTAATGAACCTGGCTGTATAGATAAGCAAAGAATATCGGTCTAGAGTGCTGTAATTCTCTTACCTTTCAGCAGTACTAACTACATAATTGTGTGTGGGCAAGCCTACACTGTGCCTGTTGCACACTGTCTGTCCCTGACTGGATAAGCAGAGGGCTTCAGTCACCACTGCTGTTAGCTTCCAACGTTTCACCAGCACTAAATGCATCACAGTGTTGGAAACTCTTTGTACTTTCTCACACTGTACGTTGCGTATGGATGAAGAGGGGGCTTCAGTCTCTAGTGATGTTTGTCCCTCTCCTTTCACCAGTACTAAATACAGAAAAGTGTGGAGATGACTGCTTTGTACTTGCCCCACACTATACCTTAACTATGGATTAACATAGAGCTGTAGTCCCCTATCGAGTGTTGTCAGTCGAAAACCTTTCATCAGCACTAAATACATTACAGATCAGGGAAACCTGATCTGTACCTGCTCAACACTGTACCTGGACAACTAGATAATTTAATTCATTTCAATTTTAGTAGGAGATTTAACCATTGAGACAAACTCATTTGAAATGGTGTCCCTTCCAAGTACAAAAGTAACAATATAAGAATACCGTATATATAAATTGTCACTTAATAAATATACTCTGTGCAATACATTTAGTGTAGACACATCAACATGTTATAACTTCATCACTGTCACAGTCAGATCTTTATGTAGTCCTTTTACTCCAGGGCAGCAGGTGCAGTTTGCTTGGGTTGTCTGATCAAACCATGCCTTCAAGTCAACTGTGAATAGGTAGTCATTTAACAACCTCAAAACATGGATATCTACTGGCATGGCATTACAGTGCTGGGGAATTAAATAACTGCATGACAAGATGGATCTTCGGATGATGAGAGGGCTTCAGTCTCCAGTGCTGTTTGTCTGGATTGCTCTGGATGATATCTCATGGTGATTTCTGCATTGCAACCCACCTACTGTATGTTGGACCCTGGGCTGACCAAACTCTTATTAGAGTGTTGGGATTTGCTCAGTCCAGTTGTGTCAGTGATTGTCAGTGGTTTGCTTCTTAAGAGGTCTTTTCCTCCACCCTAAAAAGGCAGTGATGAGTCCTCCTCAACAAGGCTTCTTTGGACCCAGTTGATCTTACCAATTATAGACCTGTCTCAAACCTTCCCTTTTCAGGGAATGTGATTGAGAAGGTGGTGGCATCGTAGATGGAACAACACCTGGAGAGGCATGACATCTATGAGCCCTTCCAGTCTGGCTTTCAGCCGTGCTATAGTACTGAGACTGCCCTAGTCAGGGTATTTCATGATCTTCTTTCAGCAAGGGATAGTGGACAATGTTCTGTTCTTGTCTTTCTAGACCTTTCATCAGCATTTGACATTGTTGATAATGGTGTGCTCTTGGCTTGCCTTAGGCACTACGTGGGTATCTCAGGCACTGTTTTACGGTGGTTTGAATCTTACATAACTGGCAGGACACAGCAAGTGGTACTTGGCTACTATACATCGAGCCCTGCTGTACTGTTCTCTGGGGTGCCTCAAGGGGTGATCCTGTCTTCCATGTTATTCGCATGTACATGCTGCCTCTGAGAGAAATTATTAGATGCTACGGTTTGGCATTTCATTGTTATGCCAGCGACACCCAGCTGTAAGTGTCTTGTGTCCCGGATGATGTAGCAGTTCTCTTGGTATTGGGAAGTGTCTCAAAGAGATCCAGGACTGGTTGGCAGCCAGCTGGCTCAGGCTGAACCCATCTAAGATGGAGGTGCTACTGGTGGAGCTGGGTTGACATGGCTCTTCTGTGACTATTGGGAGCACTGCTTTCCCTTCATTGGGAGGAGTGACCCTCTAGTAGATAGGGTTAGGAATCTGGGTGTCATTGTGCGCTCTAAGCTGACTCTGGAATACCTGGTGACAGCTGTTACCATCTTCGTAATATCACCTGGATCAGGCCTTATCTTGAACCGTCTGACCTGGCGACTCTAGTGCACACATTTATCTCATCAAGACTGGACTACTGCAATGCTCTTTACCTGGGGCTTTCCACGAGGCTGGTGCACTGTTCGTAGCTTGCTCAGAATGCGGCAGCCCAGTTGGGTGGCTGGGACCACTCATTCTAAGCACATCGCTCTGGTTCTCCGTGTTCTCCACTGGCTTCCAGTCAGGTGGCATGTCATTTTCAAGGTTTGTTTGTTAACTTACAAGGTCCTGCATAGTCTGGGTCCGAGCTGTCCGAAAGACCCCCTGCTTCCATGTAATCCTGCTCATGCCCTCAGGTCAGCTGAGGCTGAGCTCCTCTCTGCCCCTTGCTTGCAACTTAAATCCTCCAGGGATAGGGTGTTTGGTGTAGCAGCACCGATTTTGTGTAACGTCCTTCCCCTTGAAGGGAGGGTGGCTCCCTCACTGGCCATTTTTAAATCATGATTGAAAATGTATTTGTTTAGTGCATGTTTCTGACTGGCCTTGTGAACTCTTTTATGCTAATTTTATCCTGTTGTTCTTAATTGTTTTATTCATTTGTTATAAGGTGCTCAGAGCCATTTGGAATGATTGCCATATTAACATTTATTTGACTTGACTTGTCCCTCTCTTTTCACAAGTACTAAACACTTCACTGCTGCTGTCTTCATTGACTGTGCCAAGGCTTTTGACTCCTAGTTCACCCCTCTTTCTGGAGAAAAGCGTGCAGGTCTTTCTGTCCCAGCATTTAACTGGTTCAGATCCTACCTCTCAAACCATCTCCAGTCTGTGCAGGTCGGCGGTGAATTGTTCCTCCCTGCCTATCCAGACCAGGGTCCCCAAGGCTCTATCCAGCATTCCTTCCTTTTCTACTTTTCCTTAATTACCTCCTCTCTATCTATGTTGATTGCATATTCACATGAATGCAGTTGACGATGTTATTTCTTTCTCACTTCAATTATTTAAATTTGCTTAGCATTGGCTAATACTGCACCAAAACATACCTAATTGTCATCCTGATCATTCCTAGTTTTAGGATATGCAAAAGCAGAGAAAGGAAGTGTGTCCAGGAACCCCAGGTTCATCCATGTGAGCCTGTATCGCAGTGGCTGGAGAACTGGGGCAGTATTCTGGGGGCAGGTTCATTTCCCAGTAGGTTACATTAATAAGAAAACGGAACCAGGGAATTCTCCAGCTGCATCTCAGAGCCAGGTGGAACATCATAACCCCACCAGTGGGTTCTGCTGGCTACAGGCAGCCACCGGCATTTGTTGGGTGGCTAGGGCACCCGTGACCTGTGAGGGAGCCGGGCTGTGGAGCAACTCCTCCATCTGGATCCTCTGTGGTTGGGTGGGATCTCTGCCAAGGGCCTGAATAGGCTGAAGGGGACAAGCTACAAGACCTCCAATCAAGGTGAAAAGCAGCCAGACCTTCAATCAAGTCCAAGTCTATGCTTCATTCTCTACTGCCCCTTTGTTTCTGCCCTCTCTGAATGGAATCTGCAGAGACTGAACTGTGGGAAGCCCTCCGCTCCAGGAATCTCTCAGCCCTTCAGAATCGTGAGTGCCCAGGGCTTGCCCTGGAAACCAAGAGGAGTAGCGGTTTATTTGTTCATGTTACAGTCTTTATTGTTTCTAGGGCCCCAGTGCTGGCCAGTCCGTGGCACCGAGCAGGCCTGCAAACACCTGGGTACCCAGCTAGAATAAAGGGACACTCATTGGTACCAGTGGAGGTGGGCACAGGGGTGGTCTGGCCTGCAGGCCTTTTTACTGATAATTGCTGTAACCTTTTTGCTTCCTTTCATAGCTATTCCTGTTCCTGGTACCCCTTCCCTAGCCCTTTCCCTGAATAAAGCTGTGTTTTGTTGTTGCAATTGCTGTGTGAAGGATGCTTTGTGGAAACAACTGTTAAAGAGCAGCTGATGCCTTCAATAGAACATTAACAAAACATAATATTTAGATACAGTCTGGCTTGTATTTCATATTAGTTATGTATTCTTCCCCCTATCATTTATTACTGGTATAATTTGCATGAAAACGGGACCTTTGCTCCTGAAGAGTTAATCTGTTCCTGTTGCTTTCTCCCTACCTGAGGTCATAATGTACTGCTTGTGATATCACAGTTACTTCCATGGCAACAGATTGTGGTGTCACAGCACAGGATTATGACTTGAAGTAGGGAGTCAGCTATAGAGGCAGATGAACTGTAAGGTATAAAGATCATGTATTCCTGCAGATTTCCTCAGCAATAAATAATGGGGAGGAGAAAGCTATAGAATATATATGGAATGCAAGCTGAATTGTATCTAAATGTAATGTTTCTCAAAGTTTTCTTTGCAGCGTCAGCAGCTCTTTAAGTGTATGTGATATATGGTATTGGGGAACTGTTTTGCATCCAGTGTGTGGGGTGGTTTCTAAGTAGAGGTGGGTAGATACAGCATCCCAGGGGTTGTACCAATCATACATGTGGTCTACTGCAGTTTACTCTGGGTGGAGGTACCGCCATGTTTTATTCACTACTTTGGAATAGAACTCCCAAACACCACCGTAGCAGGACCCAGGCCCCTTAACCTGTGTGAGGTCAACAAGCAGGGTTAGTAGCCCACTGGCACATGGCACCTGAGCTGCATGTATAATTTGTGTGTAACCCCCAGGGGGCACTATCCCAAGGGCTACTACCCCTGCCTGATTTGCCACTAACAGGTTGAGGGGCCTGGATCCGATGGCGGGTGCCTCCACCCAGAGTTCGGGGTTAAGACAGTCTGATATGACTTGGTCACAGCTCTCTGGGTCACTGCAATCCCCTTTCTTCCCACTAGTGGCCCACACAAATCAATCACAGTACCCTTGCAATATACACTTACCCCCCAGGATTGGTTCAATCAGCTTGACTCTGGGGACCCCCTGTAAAGTAAGATGCAGTTATACAATAACCACTATACAGTAATTCAACAGAGACAAACAGTTCAAGCAGTGTAACTTTGCTAAACAACCAAATCTGATTTATTTAGGGGATAGTAACAAGGACGGGGAAATCAGGTTAATTGATTCAGTCACATTAATAATCACAGTACTGTGCACATATTTCAGAGTCCCAAATGTCCCAAATGTCACTCTTACTGGGTACCCAGGCAATAAGAGGCTAGCCTATTTGGTGCAGCTGGTTGGGGCCCTGAGGATGGAAAATGCATGCACAATACCCACTTTGTAATCCGGAGCCGGTAGGCTCAGTTCGTGAAGAAAGAAAGGAAAAGTAATCAGATGGAACACTTGTAATTAGTTGATGGCAGTGAGCTACCCTGATTTGTACTCACAAATTCAATGCTGAAACTGAATGGAAGGCAGATTGTCCTGGATTGCCAGGAGGAGCAGACCATATGGACAAGGTCCTTGTGACTGGACCCCACGGCAGTTCAGAGCAAACTGATGTAGTCTGGATTAAGCTGGGGTTTACTTCCAGCTTCAGGCACTCAATTCACTGTACAGGGATTTGAATCAATTCCCCACAAGCACTACACACATTTATATGTAAAAGGAAAGTACTTATACCAGGCAGGCTGCTTCTTCTATCCCGATCGCAATTACTGCACAATACCGGGAAAACACATAGCATATTCAGTTCCTGACAGACCTAGTGCAATTCAGCAATTTCTTCAGTCTTCTACAGGGTGAGCCTGGTTTCCTCACTTCTGGTGCTTCTTTCTCCTTACAACTCTGATTCAGTCCACACCGGCACTCACAAACAGTTGTAGGCCAAACTTCAGGGCCCCACATGAGCTTCCCGTGCAAAAACTCAACAGCGCAGGATCCCAGAGCTCCTTTCCTCTTCACAGTCACAACTCATCTGATCTTTCCAGTAGACAGAGCTGGGCATTTCCTTTGAGTTCCTCTTAGTTCAGTTGGCTGGTTTGGCTGTCACTCACAGTAAACTCCCCCTGTTGGTGGAAAAAGGCGCCGAAGTCAAAACTACAATTCCCAGAAGCATTGGCCATACAGTACATAGGTGGCTGGCTCCACAATGAGAGTCCAAGTTCTGATTTGCCAGCAGCAGGCTCCATTTCAACGGTCCCCCCACACTGATTGGTCCAGTTCAGCAGTTCAAAACTAGAATGGGGACTAGGCAAACACAGTTCTGACTGCAAAGAAAAGCAGGTTAGACAAACTGTATTTTTGTTATTATCTAAATGATGTCTGGCAAACAGTTATATCTTTGAAAGTGCTCACTCTGCCCACTTAGTGATGGCAGAAAGCGAGCGATTGGCAGCAGCTCGAGTGGGACTCAAGCAGGGAAACACACAGACCTCCATCCAGATTAATTATGTCTGCCGCCAGGACGGCTCTTAAAGAGACAGTACAGGAGGCTCTAAAAGCACTCACAGATAAACGGCTTAGACGCCGAACACCATCCAGGCTTGGAGCATTCAAGCAAGCTCCTGGAAGACCTTTGGGAACCCCCATTTGCAGGGGGGTTACATGTGTAACTTGTCCCCCTACTGTCTCTTCCCTTTGGTCGCACCTGGAAACAAGCCTTGTCTTAGTGTGCCTTTCCAAGTTACCAATTTTCAATAAATAAGTCTAAAAAGTAATCTTTGGGTTCTGACTCTCAGAGTCTCCATCTCTTAAAGTCCTGCAGTCCCCAGTGTTGCCATTTTACATGTGACCCTTACTTTTAAGTAATTTGGCGCTTGCCCATAGATGCTTTTACAGCAAAAATAGTTTTATGTCATTTTTTGCAATTTTGGAATGACACCTACTCCTTCATTTTATAAAGCTGTCAGTGGTAAGGTTTTAGAACAATCCAAGATAAACTTTGTATATCATGTTCAGTCTGTGCAATCTTTTGGAGAAGAATGATCATAGATTACATTTGCATAGTCAAATGGGAGTATCAGTTATCATTTTTGCCTCAGTTTGTTGGAGAAATGATTTCTATAGCTATGAAGTGAACCTAATCTGGTCCTTATATTTTTCAGTCGGTGTCCGGTCAAGACTACGTGCACAAATACACACAGTCAAAAATCACGTGGTCAGAATAGCGATGTGTAGTCCTGGAGTTGTTATATATAATCTGCATGGTTTTGGACCACATGGTTTTGTATCAACTTCACATCGCTGTTATTGACCATTTGGTTTGTCATGTTGCGGTCTTGACATAGCGTCTTTTTAGTCAACCAGTGGACATGGGTATTTCCAGAGCCACCTGGCTCTTTCCAGAAGCCTAGGTATTTATATTTATTTACCATCTTGAGTAACTGGCCGTCTTGAGCATTAAAACAACAGTACCAGTTAATCACTTCTCAGATTCCTCCAATGCCTTGTAGTTTAAAATTTCAGATTTAACTTTTGCCATTTACTCCTGTTTTCTGATAATAGGCTCCCTTGATTTTTAATACATTTATAATGTTGTGTAGAGCCACAGGAAACATGGCAGCCCCCATACCAGTTCCTGTTTTTCCCTCTTTGTTTACATTGCTTGTCCTATAAAAGCTCAGCAGGCAAAGGAAGGGGTGGTGTATCAAACAAAATAACCAATGAGAGAATGGCAGCACCCCATTTCCCTCAGAATCCAATATGACGCTCCTGGCAACGGTCTGTGCTAAACTGTCTGGGGAAAAAAAAAAGAAAACAAAGCAAATGAAAAGGATTCAAGTTTTGACAATTGTGGGGCTTGTTTGACATAACTATTGTGAAAAAAGAAGATTCTTTATTAACTAGTACTGCTGCTTTAATTTCAAATGGAGTATACAGAGAATTTCTCTACTTGGCTGGTGCTGGAAACATTTGCTTTGTTTTATTGGAGTTTAACTTTAGTTTAGAATCTATAAAGAAAGCTTATATTATGAAACCCATCTTGAAAGGGTGTCTGGACATCCGAGTGGACTTAGCAGTGGCATAAATAACTGTGTCATTTCCTTAAAGGTGGTAATTTAAATTACCAATGACTTCTCCTAGACCCACCAGATACACAGTAAATAGCAAGGGATTGAATACAAGCCTTGGGGACCCACCTTTGGATGTCAGCTTTCCTGAAGTAAGACCATTCACAACTGTACAGTGGTTTCTTTTGTGCAGGTATGAAATTATCCAGTCACTAGCAATACTTACCAGTCCAATCTCTTCTACTTTGTTAATCAGTATTCCATAATCCACCCAGTCAAAGGCCTTGGTGAGGTCAATGGATATGGCCCTGGTATAGTGTCCGGCATATATAGCTTTCTCGACATCGTTAAAGACCACTGACATGGAGGAGATAGTACTCTGATTCATTTAATTTGTTTGATAAAACCTGATTGGCATGGGTCTTGAAGGCCACATTTCACAACATAATCCTGCAGCTGATTAATAGAGGGCTTTGATTTCCAGTGTTGTCAGTCCCTCACCTTATACCAGCACTAAGTGTATCACTGTTGGGAATATGCTGCACTGTACCTGCCCACCTTGGACCTGACCCTGTGGATAAACAAAGGGCTTCAGTCTCTATGCTGCCAGTCAGTCCCTCACCTTTACCAGCTCTTAATACATCACAGTGTCGAATGCTGCACAGTACCTGCCCCCCATGGACCTCACCCTGTGGATTAACAAAGGGCTTCAATCTCTAGTGCTGTCAGTCAGTTCCTCACCCTTTACCAGCAGTTAATACATCACAGTGTATGAATGCTGCACTGTGTGTGCCCCACAGTGTACCGGACCCTGTGGATTAACAAAGGGCTTCAATCTCTAGCGCTGTCAGTCAGTTCCTCACCCTTTACCAGTAGTTAATACATCACAGTGTATGAATGCTGCACTGTGTGTGCCCCACAGTGTACCTGACCCTGTGGATAAGCAAAGGGCTTCAATCTCTGGTGCTCTCAGTCCCTCACCCTTTACCAGCTCTCAATATATCACAGTGTGTGAATGCTGCACTCTATCTGCCCCCACAGTGTACCTGACCCTGTGGATACGCAAAGGGCTTCAATCTCTAGCACTGTCAGTCCTTCACCTTTTACCAGCACTTAATAAATCACAATGGGGGGATACCTGCAGTGTACCTGCTCACACTTTACATGGGATAAAGAAAGAACATTACTCTCCAGTAGTGTTTTTCCTTCTCCTTTCTCCAGCATATACAGTACAGTGTGGGGAATCCTGAACTGTACCTGATCAGCACTGTACCTGAACCAGTGGATAAATGGAAGGCTTCAGTTACCAGTGTTGTCAGTCCATCACCTTTCACCAATCACTAGCATTTAATACATTAGTGTTGGGAAGCCTTCACTGTACCTGTCCATAATAACTGCTAGTGCCTTTACACATCTATACTGGGATTTGGCACCATTATAGCATGTGTGTTTGTGAAGTGCTGCACTAAATTAATCTCCAGTGCATCCATGCAGGAGCTGTGGAGTGTTGCAGAAGCTGAAAAGCATTGCAGGAATTTGGAAGCCTGGCTCCCATCCACCCTGTGTTTTATTTATATCCTTCTGCTGGTTTGCTGTAAACCTGTAAGTACATTAGTGTAGGTGTCCATACGGGGCTGAAAACTCTTGCACTCTTCCAGCTCCCAACCAGTACAGAGTTTCACAGGAGCTGAAAAGCATTTGCTCAATGCTCCCAGACATGTCTACACATATCCTCTGGCAGCAGATCAGCTTCTCTTCACCACTCACACTGAGTACGGAATGCAAAGTAACCAGGGCCTTCAGTCTCCAATGTTGCCAGTCCCTTTCCTTCACTAATCACCAACACTAAATATACTGTATATCCTAGTGTGTGCAAACTGCACTGTTTTGTACCTGACCAACATGGCTTCTGGCTTGTGGAGAGGCAGAGGGTTTCAGTCTCCAGTTTTGTGAGTCCCCAGTTTATGGGACACTGCCAGCTTTTGTGCCCATTTTCATGGTGTATGTAATGAGTGTGCCTGGAGCAGGCACTAGCAATATAAAATGCATAAATGGTACAACATTTGCACACTAGTGCAAGATACTCATATTTGTAAAAAGCATATTTCAGTTGACCTGACCGAAATGTCCGCAGTGTGCGCCCATGAGCTGTAATGGCGTTGAACTGTGAGTAAACTTGTTCATGAATGAGTTATGTTATTGTTTGCCAGATGCCAGTAAAAGGTGCAGTTTCTTACCATTACTGCTAGGGACTGCTGCAAAGATATTCCCCTTCAGAAACTAGCACTCTAATCCATTTTATTTTCTGTAAAAAAAAAAACAAACAAAAAAAAACTGACGCCATGACTCCGGGCATGCACATTCGTGTCAAGGCCCCCTCGAGGAATCAGTGTGATCTGAAGCACCAGGGAGTTTGTGCAGTCTTTTTGTTTTGCTCGACTCCAATAAATTTTGCACTTTCAGCATTTATACTTTGGTATTTGCCTGCCGTTTTTGTGCACCCTTCATCTGTCATTGCTGTTCACCTTCTTTTCAGGGTGCAGCATTCTGCCTGCCCATGCAGCAGGAATATTTTTTGTTTTAGTTTTCCTAGCATCCTGCTGCTTCCATTTGCTTGCACTGTGAGGCCTTTCAAGTTTTCCTAGTGTTTTGCTGTCCTTTTGTTTGCCTTGTACTGTTCAGGCTCCCATTGGCTTTTTCATACCTTTAGCAAATCTCTCTGTTCGACTGCAGTTGTTATCTGGTGCTATTCTGCTCTCATGTTCTCCCTGCCTCCAACAGTGAGCACATCGACCTTAATTGTTTGCACCTGGACTGCCTTCACTGAGTGCTAACTCCATCTAGGCAGCTGCAATTTCTACAATTCCCGCCGTTTCTGTTTCTACCCTTTGGGGTTTTCGCTACGGCTTATCAGACCAAGCTCCTTTACTTCATACTTTACTGCATTATGAATGAAAAAGCAGCAAACTGAGTGGGAAACAGGGAGCACCTCTACAATTTTTGGAGTTTCCTGCTTTACCATCCGAATTACACTCAATCATAAATTTACAGTTGTCCTATTCCTACATGGAGGATTCATATACATTTGTAATCGTAACTCAAACTCTCATTACTTTTGCCTATATATTCAATCCATGGTATGTCAGCCTGGTTTACAGCCACTGGCATTTAAACAGTAGGTTTCTAATTTCTATCTATACTGAAACCTTACAGTCATTAAATTAGCTGTTTGATCTCATGATGTTCAGCTTGTGGCTTCCCTGTTAGTCCCATGGCGGGGGACTGTGATGTCACAGTGGGGCATCGTGGCTCCATGTAGCAGAAGCATGCTTTATGTAAGTTAAATTACTTTTGCCTTGCTTCTTAGCCATATTCCTGCATACTCCTCATCAGTTTAATTACCAGCACTCCTACTACTGCTCCTATGCAGCCTAAATGGCATTTGAGATAATCATGATTAAACCATATCAATTCAGTTACCTAAACCTCATCGATTCAGTTTCTGGCACTCACAGCTTACCAGCTGCCACTGGCTTCACCCAGCCTCCTTCTACCTACCCACATCAATATTACCTACCACCATCAGTATTTTCAGTGTCATTAATATTAGGCTTCCGTAATAAAATTGGTTGGCTTGCTTTCCACTGGCTTTGCTCATATCAGTCAATCTCATTAGTCAATAATCTCATGGCTCTTCCGTGACTTTTGGGAGCACTGCTTTCCTTTCATTGGGAGGAGTGACCCTCTAGTAGATAGGGTTAGGAATCTGGGTGTCATTATGCACTCTAAGCTGACTCTAGAATACCTGGTGTCAGCTGATACCATCTTCGTCATATCGCCTGGCATACCAATACCTAACTGATGGCTGCTGCCTTCACCTGGCCTCCTCATATCTAGCGCTTCATAGTTAACATTGACTGTATGCTCTTAATCATAAATCGGAGGCATGTTAACCATGACCATTACTTTCTATGGCTCAGGGTCTGCCCTGCAGCCGGTGATCTCTGTGTGCACCCACAAAGTCCGCATTTTGAGTGGGGTCCTTCTCATCTGGCCCATAGTGGGAATGTCCTCGCTCTGGGTGGAGCTTTAGCCATGCAGCTGTATTGATGGCACCTCTTGATGTAGAATTTAAGACTTCAGCTGTGAAGGATGGAGCCCTCACACCTAAGAGCTCTCCTTTAGCTAGCCAAATTGAGTCCGGCAGTGCCTTCTACGCTATTCTTCCCAAGACCACCTCTGGTTCACCTGATCTGTTTTTAGTTGGTAGGCCGGCAGAGTGCCTCCGGTCGTTGCTCTCCTTCTCCAGCTTTACGAACATATGAAATTTGCCAGCAGATAAAAGGCCTAGAGGTCTATCAAGTCTGCTCGAATGTGCAGCTAGCACCCCTTTCTGCAGCTGCCCCTCCCTTCCACCCTTCCCCTTCATTGACCCTAACCTTGTCCTGTCCAATCCCTTTTGAAGCAGTCCACTATTCTACTGGATACCACTTCTGCTTTGGGGTCCCGCCTCACTTCAGAGTATCCAGTGTTGCAGAGTGCACTTGCAACCCTTCACAGCGTTCCTGTTAGAGGGATCATGAGAGCTTTTCAGCAGATTGGACTATTTTCCTCCCTGGATTGGGTTTCTAAATTGCAGTAGCAGAGCCATCACTGAATAAAACATCCCTAGCCTGGAGGGGTGACTAGGCCTTGGATCACCAGAGGTTTCCTCCTCAAAGGAATTTTTTCCTCTCCTCAGTGCCAAAGGTCATAATATCTAGTTACTTTAGTTGTAATTCCCTAGGTTACTTAGGTAGGCTTCCGCTGTTATTTAGGTAGGTTTCCACTGTTGGATGGAGATGGATGGTGGCCCTCCTTTGACATTCTTTTTCTCCTTGAGAAGTTGTGCCCTCTCGTTATAATTCATTCTACCTACGTTAAAGGAGTTTTCAGTTGTCTGCTGACCATTACCGTTATCTCTGCTGACCTGTGTGAAGGTCCAAATCGCAATGCCAACTTGTTACCTCTGCAGTGCTTTCTGATCTACTCTCTTTTGAGCTTTTCCTAAGCTACCTTTAGCCTAAGGGAATCACTCCCATGGAACCTCTAGGGTGGAACCCTCCTCCAGGGTTCCTTGCCTTGGCATCCCTACAGGGGTGGTAGTCCTGAGGCACAGATTGGCAAATGGCCATAACAAAGTTTTATTCAGCAAGTTGCATACACAACACCACACCAAGTTGCATAAGCACATTGAATTGAAAGGCTTAAGCCTGTGGTTCAGTGGCTGAGGCAAAAGCCACACACCCCTTGTCTTATCTATATAAACTCTTTCTTCCTTCCTGCTTCATTCAGAAGCATTTTTTACTTGCCCCATCATCCTCCCCCCACCTTCTCCAGTGGCTAGCCCCTTTCCTCGGGGCTTTTCCTAAGCTATCTTTAGCCTAAGGGATCCTTCCTGTGACACCTCTAGGGGTGAAACCCTCCTCCAGGGTTCCTTGCTTTCAGCATCCCTGAAAGGAGGTAGTCCTGAGGCACAGATAGGTTAACAGCCACAACAGTTTATTCAGCAAGTTGCATGAGCACAACACCACACCACACCAAGTTGCGTAAGCACACTGAAGTTATACTTTTACAGTCTCCATTCAAAAAGCAATACTTGGATGCAAATTTGGAGGCCAGGTTTCCCTCCCCAGGCTCTAGGGGCATGATAGCCCTGATTCTGAACAGTGACTGCACTGAATCAAATAACACATAGTAGCAAGGAAAAGGCTTTTGCATTCACAGTTTTTTGTAGTATAATTCATAATTCAGGTGGGATCCTCTGCTGAGCCTAGACACCAATGTCTGATGCAAATCTGATGAGCTTTCGGCATGCTCCAGCTCTAAAAGCTGCACACGTAAAAGCTTTTTCCTGCTCATAAATGTTAGTTATTTAGTGTAGCCATTCTTCAGCATGAAATGGGAATATCAGGAAACTGAAAAGAAGAGAGACTTTCCTCAGCCGCTGTCAGTATCTGAACTGTCTTTCACAGCTCTGCTCCTGGTGCCCCCAGGACTACTTCAAAGAACTGTGGCTATGCAGCCGGCCCTCCCATTGCACCTAAGACTACTTGAAGAGGAACAGTCAGCATCAAGGGCCCCACACTCAGTGTGGGCTGGTTCCATTGTGAACCTTGTGTGCAAAACATTTTGGTTTACTTACCATTTACTGAAGTATAGTATGCTTAGTTCTAGGCTGACATCTTTTGTTAATACAAACCACAGAATCCTCTGCAGCTGACATCAGAGTAGTAGATTCAACAGCCTGCAGCACATGTTATAGTTGTAGAAACTCTGATTTTTTTTTTTGTTTGCTGGTCCCACTGTCCTCCATGGGCAAAGTACAGAGGCTGCAGTAACTCCCAACAGAAAAGGAGAACTGGAAAACATCTAATCAAAGATTATAAAAGCTCTGACATGCACTACAGGCTATTGAATCTCGCAATACAGGCTACTCCTCTGGTGTCAATTGCAGGAGATTCTGGGATTTGTAGTAACAGAACATGTCAGCCTAGAACTAAGCAAACTTAGTCTGCTACAATCTAATATACTACAGTAAACCGTAAGTAAACTTAAATGATTTTGCATACAATGTGCACATTGTGACCAGCCCCACACTGGAGGGTGGGGGCCCTTTGTGCTGACTGTTCCCCTTTAAAGAAAGGCGTCAGTGCCAACCAAGATCCTGGTGCAGAGGACCAGGTAAAGATAGGCAGCAGTGACGCCTTAGATCCCAGTGCACACAGGACCACTCTAAAAAGGTAGCAGTGCCTCCTGAGATCCTGGTGGCCATGGAACCATGTTAAAAAAAAAAAGCGGTTCTGCCACACGAGATCCTGTTGCACCTGGGACCACTTAATGAAAGGTGTCAGTGCTGCCCAAAATCCCAGTGCACACCAGAACACTTTAAAGAAAAGTGGCACTTCTGCCTGCAATCCTGGTGCATCTAGAACCACTTTGAAAAAGGCGGTAGTGCCACCCACAATCCCAGTGCATCTGGGACTACTTTAAAGAAAGGCAGCAGTGACACCCAAGATACCAGGGCAGCCTGAACTACTTTAATGAAAAGCAGCAGTGTTGCCTGATATCCCAGTGCACATGGGATCACTTTAAAGAAAGGTGGCAGGGACACCCATTATCCAGTGCACCATGGGCCATTTTCAAGAAAGGCAGTAATGCTGTTCTGTATACATGAGACCACTTAGAAGAAAGATGACGGTGGCATCGAAGATCCCAATACACCTGGGACCACTTTAAAGAAGGGGAGTGGTGCCGTCTGCTAGCCCAGTGTACCTGTGACCACTTTAAACAAAGGCCTGGTGTACATGGGATCAATTTAAAGGAAGGTGGCTGTGTCATCCATGATCCTGGTGCACCCGGTACCACTTTAAAGAAAGATGGTAGTGTTGCCCAAGATCCTAGTGTGCCTGTGGCTATATTAAAGAAAGGTGGTAGTGCCATCTGTTATCTTTGTCCACCTGAACAAAAAATAGTAGTGCCACCCATGATCCTGGGGCACCCAAGAACAAACATTAAAGAAAGGCGGGTAAGGGCTTTTGAATGATCTGCTGCATACTAATTTGGCAGATGCAGTTCCACCACATGAGCAAAAGTAGTATGCATCAGTTTCGCTTCCTCCTTCCCACTGTTACCTGATAGCACTACATCTTGTGACACAGTAGTAACTGGGTGGCTTCTCGAGAAGCACTCACAAAGAATACACTCTGGACACCAGTTTAAATGAAAGGAAAACTGTTTTATTTTCAGTACCACTAAAAAACAGAGCTTGCGTTCATCTTTACAAAATAGCTTCTTGCAGTTCAGGCTCTGGCTGCCTCCCTATAACAGGAACAGAAGTCTACTTTTCCCCTTGTTAACCCTCCCCCTTTATTGGGCTTAGATGCAGCACTGTGACCAGGGGGGGTACAAGAGATGTGGTTGCAGTAGAGTCCATACTGCCAGGGGGCCCACTGACTCAGAGGTTAGCATTAAAAACCTTTTTTGTCCATGGACAAACTTGTAACTTCCTTTTTGTATGTTTTTTGTACATTACTTATCCATTTGAAATTGGGTCTGTCAGTAGTGGCAGCTGTGGGGTCTGTGTTGCACAGTTCAACTACAGTTCCAAGAGGTGGGGAGGGGGAGGTACAGAACAAAGAAGCAATAAGGCCTGTTACTCAAACATCTGATCCTGGTGATGGTGTCACCAGGAGGAGCAGGAACAAATTACATTGTTCAGTTCCTTCATCCTGCAAAGGGAAGGGGCAATATAGACAAACTACAGATGCTCTGCAGGACTGCTAAAATAACCTACACTGAGCCCCCCGCCCCGGTCAGCGGTGGGCGGCAGCATTGAATGTGTAGTATGGTATGGGCTGCGCCCATTGGCTCACGCTAGAACCAATGGGCGACAGCCCTACTAATGGTGTCGTCGGCGGGCGGGCGGCAGCAGGCGGGTGGGTGCTGCTACCCACCGGCTGACCAGAGGGGGAGCTGGGGGGCTCAGTCGGGCGGGGGAGGGGGCACCCCAGACCACCAGGGATATTGGACCTATTTGTTTTATATATAGATGCCCACGATCGGCAGACAGCGGTCCACTGGACCACCAGGGATATTGGACCTATTTGTTTTATATACAGATGCCTGCGATCGGCAGATAGCGGTCCACTGGACCACCAGGGATATTGGACCTATTTATTATTTATTTATACAGGTGCCCAAGATCGGGCAGATAGCAGTCCACTGGACCACCAGGAATATTGGACTTATTTATTATTTATTTATACAGATGTCCGCGATTGGGCTGTGGAGCACATTGCTGGCTGCAGGGGGCGTTGGTCCCCGACGGCTGCTGCCTGGCAGGCACCAGGCACAAGTCGTGGGGGATCGGCGCACCTGCATGCAAATGGAGCCATAATGACATGCAAATGGCCCCATTTGTGCCTTGCGCCACGGTGGCCCATTTGTATGTCAAGTTTTGAATATCGCGGTTGCTGTGCATAGCGCAATGGAACTTGCGCTAGTGCATCCCCATGCTTCACTCTGGCCACTTGCGCTGGTACAGTGCCACTGCGCCATGCACACTGCGGGTGGCCAGGGTGTGATATTCAATGCTGCTGAGCCATGGCGCAGCTCCGTTGAATCCTCGTGATCCACACCCCTGCGCGGCCAAGTTGAGCTACGCCAAGCTTGCGCCACAGCCTGAGCAGTTTGAATATCTGGGCCCTGGAGTTTATGTAGCATCCAGTACCTCGGTGTGTGTAAAATTCTCGTTAAACACACCACCCTCTTTGTATTATTCTATGTAATAACTGGCATCAGTTTTTTCCCATAGGGAAGCCGATTATAACTTGCCATTATGAAATGGGTGTTAAAATCCTGGTTGCTGATTGGTTGAGAGTCGCTTTCAGCGGGCTATATCCCAGCTCAACGGCCCAGCTGAAAGTATCTCCCAGACAAGCAAACTGACCACTCATGTTTGGAGCATTCCGCTTTACTGGCCATCACCCACGGTCTGCTCCAATTGAGAATTGCCCGCAGCCTGCCACACAGACAGTGTATCGTGCCTTAACTTTTTTCAAGTATCAAGCAGCCACTCTTTTACCATGGTGGGGGGACTACACAAACAAATAGAAATTGCAGAGATTTGCTGGCCCGGTGGCACTGAGGGTTGAAGCGCTGGACGCCACACCTCGCTCCATGCCGGCGACCCAGGTTCGGGAATGAGCCTGGGTCGTCAGGGGTTGACAGGGGAGTAGAAATATTGAGCATCCGGAGGACTGCTCTCCTTCTCCAGGGTGGGGGCGCACTGCCGTCGGTGTGCTGGTGGCCTCTGGTGGTAGCTGGAGGCAGCACAGTGCAGGCAGTCACAGGGGGATGTGGGGCGGCGCCGGAAGGGTGCGTGTAGCGTCTGGCCCTGTCCATTGGCGCCATTGCACGCCTCACACGTCAAGGGGTAGAACAGGAAAAGAAGGGGCACCGTCACGGCGCATGATGCCCATTTCGCAGAGGACTTGCTGGTAACGAGGGCCTGCAGTGATACTGGATCCTGGTCTGGTGGCTGAGGGTAGGGGGGCTCTCCACCACCCTGCCGCGGGGGGCAAGCCGCAGGGGGTAAAATGCTGCGAGGCCTGATGTGGAGCAGGGAGATCCTTGGGACAGCGGCCGGAACCTGAGAGGATGCCTGGACGTGGGGCAGGTAAGGCAGACTGGATGCCAGGGAAAAAAGGATAAATTAAAAAATAAAAAAAATAAATCGCAGAGATTTGTTTGCTACCTTTGCCACCAGATACGGCTCACAGCAGTTACGGCTCCTGCAGTCCCCGCAAACTCCTGACATAGCAATCCAGCTCACATGATCCCCGGTGTCGCACATCTTGTGACTCCAGCTTGCCAAACACCTTTTTTTTTTTTTTTTTAAGTTTAACTCGGTTTCCATGAAGTGTACGCAACTCCGTCTTGATTAAGCTACAAGTCTCGTGCACACTGCTCCATCAAAATGAGCTATCTTTTTCTTTTTTCAATGTTTTCAAACAAATGGCATAACTCTCAAACTGTACAGTGCTGCTTCCTAAAACACTAATGGGAGGCAAACGTGACCTACTCAGTGTTGATGCCACCCAGTAGTAACCACCGTGATCCCAGTCCCACCAACAGCGCAGACGAACGCAAGCTCCTCTGGTAGGACACAATAGGCTGCTGAACCCACAGATACAGAATTGACGCCACCTGCTAACAACAGAAAAAAGGCAAAGTTAAACGCAGACTACTTTTTCTTTTAAATTCTTATTTTACATTTGTTTAAATTTTTTTTTATAAATGTATTTAACACAAAACAATTTTAAAATACTGTGTACACTTAACTAATAGGGACCCATTTCATAATCACCATAAGGCATCGGGGGCATTATGGTGGGATATAACCCTTCTCGGGTGGTGTACCTGCTTCACCTCATGCTTCAATCCACCCGAGGGGGCTGTTATCCCACCATAACGCCCCATCGTGCCTTATTGCTTAATTATAACCCATGGGTTATAACAGTGAACATGCACTGGGTTTCCCTCACTGTCTGCATGCACCCAACAATCCCATGCTGACAACTCCACAGAGTACAAATAAGGCCTGTGGTTTTCTCTACATGGCAGTGGGTACTGGCCATACTCTTCACAGTACAAACTAATTTCCACATTGCCAAAAAGACATCATCTTCTTCCCAGGATTGTTTAAAAAGTAAACAAACCTGACCTTTTTCTTTTACGGCTCTGTAAACCTGACCCTCAGCCCGACCACAGCTGCCATTACTGCGTGGCTATTCTCTCCGCTGCCTCAATGACTCCAGCTACTGAGATCCGTTTAAATAAATTTAAAAAAATGTAAATGTTGAAACAATCAGAAACAGTAATAAAAGAAATAAAGAATGATGGTCTCCTCAGTTAACAGTCTGCACAGCGCCACAGCAGCACCATCTAGTGGCCAGATAGAATTACAAATACAGTAACAAAAACAAAATCCAAAGGATGAAAAAATCTTATGCCATTAATTATATAAAACAACACATGGGGGGTGCAGAACTCTAATTTAAAGGAGGTGCTATCTCTGGGGTTCCAGTGTCCCTGCATTATGGCTTCCAAGTAAAACCTCTTCATTTGGGCATAATTCCCCTATTCGCCTCTTCACATCACCTGGAGAACAAAACTCTGGGAGTTCAACTTTGAAAGATCTGCAACGCCGAAAGTAAGTACTGCAACTGTTTTTTGTTTTAGTAGCTGCACAGAGGACGCCCTCGTCAAACCGACTACCAAGCAATGATACTTCACAAATACAGGGGGCTGCTGTGGGAGAGGTTTATATTTTGGGTGCTTCACTGTTTGCTGATTGTGGCACAAGAATGTCTCTCATAGTGTCCCACTAATTTGCATATCCTGAGCTAGGGATGTCACCATGACGTATGTGGATGCTGCATAATTGCAGACATCACTCCTGTTGGTGCAGCATGAGTCTTGTGTTACCCACAAACACGAGAGACTCACAGTTCCCACACTCCAGCACAGAGATCTGTTCCCTGTTCGCCTCTTCACGTTACTGGGAGACGAACACTGGAGCGTGGGGTATTGTGGTAAACATGGCACAAGGACTAATGCAAAACAGTAGGATCATTTTAAAAGTTTATGGCTTTACTGAGCATGTTAAAATTATGACCAAATGAAGAGGTTTTACCGGGGAGCCATAATGCAGGGACACTGGAGCCCCAGAGATGGCACCTCTCCTTTACTGCACACCCTTGTTGTGGGATCTTTGATAAACCCCCTCAGGCTTGTCCTTGGGGTTTATGTAGCATCCCACACCTCAGGTGTACATTAAATCCTCACTATGCACTCCCCCATGCGTTGTTCTGTATTTTATGCTCCCTGGTGGGGAGGTAGGGTCCCACAAAATATTTTGCAGGAGGGGCCGTAAAGTCATTGGCACAGCCCTGCTAACGTGTTGCTTGTTAACTCTCCCACTCCCTTGAATAGCCAACAAGTGGAGCATACTGTACAGTGAGGTCTTAAAGGGCCAAGCTTAAAGCAAGAGGGGTTTGGTAGAAATCCCCTCCCAGCCCCTATCAGAACCTTTGTTGCCTGTGTTGTGTGATGTGAAAGGGTTTACGAGTGTAGGGAGTGTAACCAGCATGCACTCCATCACATATCCTTCCCCTCAGAGCCATGTCTATGGCATGCTTGATAAGGGCCACCAGAGACCAACCTTCTTGACAGGATAAATTCATATTACCCATGCTGGGTACCTGCCCAGCAACACAGAAATGAAAACAGCTGTAGTGACAAATACCATCTGGTAACAGGGGCACTGGTATCTTGCATAGGATGTAACCACTTGAGGGAGGCATGGTCAGTGATGAGGGTGAACTTCAGTCGCAACAGGTAGTAGCATGGGTTGATTACCACCCACTTTACTGCTGGACACATTGGCACAGCGCTGCTTCCAGGGGAAAGTTTTCTGAGCTAGATATAGGATGGGGTGAATCCCATCCTCAAAGTCTTAGAAACATAGAAAATGTCAGCAGAAGGGCACCTGTGATCCATCGAGCCTGCCCAAGCATGGTATCCCCGGACCTATTGTACACCAGTGCTCTGTCCCCCGAGATGCTCAATCTAGCATTGAGCCCTAGCCTTGTCCCACATGTGTTTAAAACTAGATACTGTCTTAGCTATCACCACCTCGGGTGGCAGTCTGTTCCAAGGTTCCACCACTCTCTCAGAGAAGAAATACTTTCTGATGTCCCTCCTGAACCTTCTCCCTTTCAATTTCCATTCATGGCCCCTTGTTGTAGAATTGGCGTTCCTGTTAAAAAGCATTGATTATGCTGCTTTGTTAATAGCTCTAAGGAACTTGAAAGTTTTGAACATATCCCCCTTTCCCTCCTAGTCTCCAGTGGGTACATGTTCGAAGCCGTAAGCCTGTCCTCATAGGTGATCCCATGAAGGCCATAAATCATTTTTGTTGCCCTCCTCTGAACCACCTCTAATCTGTCAATGTCCTTTCTAAGGTGAGGCCTCCAGAACTGGACACAGTACTCCAGGTGTGGCCTCACCAATGACTGGTAGAACAGCAGTATCACTTCCCTGTTCCTGCTGTCTGTCCTCCTACTAATACATCCCAGTACCCTGCTGGTCCTGCTGTAAGCCTTATTGCACTGACTCTGCTGCTTGGTGTCATCTCTAATAATGACCCCCAGATCCCGTTCTTCAGCAGAGGAGCTAAGTTTGACCCTGTTTAGCCAGTACTGTGTCTTAGGGTTGGCTCTACCCAGGTCCATAACTTTGCACTTCTTAGCATTGAATTTCAACTGCCATATGTGTGTCCACCCTTCCGACTTCTTAAGGTGCTCCTGTAGCTCATTGATTTCCTCCATTGTGTCCACTCTTCCGCTGAGTTTCATGTTGTCGGCAAATAGGGAAATGTTGCCATTTATAGTCTCACTAATGAATATGTTGAAAAGGACCGGCCCCAGGACCAACTCCTGAGGCACTCCACTAGTGACATATCTTTCGGTAGGTCTTAACCCATTTATTACTACCCTCTGTTTCCTGTCTTTCAGCCAATTTTGTACCCACTTGACTACTTGCTCTGCTACCCCTAGGTCTTCTAATTTTTTTAAGAGGTGCCTGTGCAGGACAGTGTCAAAAGCTTTCCTGAAGTCACAGTAAAGCTGGCCCACCGCATGGCCTTTATCCATATCCCTGGTCACGTGATCGAAGAAAGTAATAAGGTTTGTCTGACATGACCTGCCTGTCACAAACCTGTGTTGTTTATTGTTCTGGAGGTGATTTACTTCGATGTGTTCCACTAGATCTTGCTTAATAAGGGTCGCCATCAGTTTACTGACTATTGATGTGAGACTGACTGGCCTATAGTTACCTGTCTCCTCCCATCACCACTGTTATGGAGTGGCACCCGTCTCCTGCCACCTCCAGTCACCCGGCATTACCGCGATTTAGTTGACCTATTGAGTAGGTGCGTGGGGATGCTAGCTCTTCTGCAACCTCTCAACACTCTGGTGCAAACCATCTGGACCAGGGCCTTCTTGGGTCAGATGCCTGAAAGGCCCTTCCTGACCCTATCCATGGTGAACTCCTGGCTGCACATTCTCAGAAACTCTCTGGCTGTGACTTTGATACCATTGTCTGGAAGTAGGCCCTGTTCCTCCCTAGTGAATACTGAGCAAAGTATTCATTTAGGGCCTCTGCCTGCTGCCTGTTGTTCTCCAGCACCTCATCCCTAACTTTTAACTGAACTATTCCTCCACCTTTCATCTTTTTTTCACTAATTTATTGGAAAAAGGTCTTCTCCCCGTCTTGACTCCCTGTGCAGTCTGCAGCTCTTTTGCTGCTTTGACATCCCTCACCTTTTTTCTGGCCTCCCTGCTTTTCTGAATGTAATTCTCCCATTTCCTGTCCCCTTTTTGTTGTTTGAACACTTTATATGCATTCCATATGGACTTGATTGCCTCCCTTACTGGAGGGGGAACCACCGGTCTTTTAAACCTACTCTTTTCTTACAGTCTTGATGCGAGGCTAGTTGCTCTGAGGACTGCTCCCTAATACCCTCCCATATTTCTTCCACCTCTGACTTGTCCCTGATGTTTGCTAATCTGTAACTCACTAGCTGCTTTAGTCTACCAAAATCTGCCTTCTTAAAGCATAGCACCTCTGTCTTTGAGGAAGTTTTTGTATTGCCCACCGATATTTCAAACCATGCTGAATTGTGTTAGCTGTTTGCCAAGGGCTCTTCTACCCTCACGGATCTAATCTCATCTGAATTTGTGAGGATCAGATCCAGGAGGGCATCTCCCTGGTCAGATCCTTCACCAGTTGTGACAGTAGGCAGTCTTGCAGTCTTCTGGTAACAGTGCCGCAATCCAGACTTCATATTGCTGTCTCCTCTCACAGCACATTTATGATGGCCTGAACTGTGAGACTCCGACTACCAAATGGTCCTTATTCAGCAGTTTTCTTTGTTATATCAGTTAGGGGCAATAAGGCTTGCGAAATCTGGAATGAACCATTGGAGATAACCTGCCAGTCCAAGAAAGAACCTAATCTGCTTCTTAGTGGTTGGGAAAGGGCAGTCAGCTGGGGCCTTTATTTTGTCAATAACTGGGTGTACAGTGTATGTTGACATTCCTAACCATATACCCAGGTATCTGCCACTATCTCATAATAATTATAATTAAACTCCCTCACCCACCCAGATCAACATTAATGGTGTGATCTCCTCAGACCCAGCCCTCATAGCCAACCACCTCAACACCTCATTCACTGACCTTAGCCCTATCCTCCCTACAAATTTTTTGACCCTCCTCCCCAGCACCTGCCGTAAATCTTTCTTGCCCTTATTTTCCTCCACGTGTTTCTGCCCAAGAACTTAGGCCGCACCTTGTCACTGCCCTCAAGAGTAATAGTACAGGCAGTGACACCCTGATCCGGTATCCCTACGGCTGGTCTTAGACACAGTCCTTACCCCGATCACATGCCTCATCAACCACTCTCTTTGCCTGGGGAAGGTTCCAACTGCCTGGAAAGTCGCCACTGTCACCCCTATCTTTAAAGGTGGTGATAGGACTGTGGCTGGAAACTATCGACCGATCTCCATTCTCTCTCTCTCTCCAAGGCCTTGGAAAAGTGGTGGCCTCTCAAATCTCTGACTACCTCTCCACCTACAATGTCCTTTGTCCTGAGAGCATGGCTTCCCGAGCGGCCACAGTACCAACACAGCCCTCCCAGAGTTCTCCAACTTTCTCCACCCTCCTTAGACACTGGTTCTCTGGCTGGTGCTGTCTTCATTGACCTCTCGAAGCTTTCGACACTGTCTCCCACCCCTCCTTCTTGATGCCCTTAGTCTCTCTGGTTTGCTGCTGGGCCTATTCCTGGTGCACCAGTTATCTGTCTGACTCACTGACATGTAAAATTAATGGGACCTACTCCAGACATCTGTCCTATCTTTTCTGGTTCCTAGGGCTCCATTCTGGGCCCTTACTATTCTCCCTTTACCTAACACACCCTTCCACGCCTTGCTCGGGAACATTCTATTGTACGCTGATGATGCAGTCATCTTTGCCTCAAGTCGTAACCCTATTGCCCTCCAGAACCTCGCTGCAGAAGTCCTTCACTGAAGCCGAGGGCTGGTTCAAGGAACATAGATTGGTGATAAATCTTAAAAACAAAACCATGTTCTTCTCTCATCCCCAAAACAAGTCCTGCAACTTCAAACTCCTCATTCACTCTGGGTCCTCATTCCCACTCGAACAAGTTTGCTCCTATAAATACCTAGGGATCCATTTTGACCCCTCCCTCTCCTTTCATGGACACATCGCTGCCCTAGCCACTGCCACTAATATCCGATTGGGCATCTTACATCGGTATAAACACTGCCTCCCCCCGGAGGCTCTTCGACTCGCAGTCACCTCCTCTATCCTGTCCCTAGTGGACTATGGACTGCTGGTGTATGGTGCTGCTGATCAGACCGCACTCCATAAAATTCGCACTACCTGAATAAGGCCTGCAGGTTAATTACTGGAGCACCTAGGATGACACACACCTGTCTACTGTATGCTAAAGCGCTGGTATTTGATCTCGACAGTAGCCTCAAATATCTTACCTGTACCCTTACAAAAAAGACCCTCCTTGGGCTTTCCCCACCAGGATTGACCACCACCATCACCGCTCTGTCCCTCTAGTTCATACTTGGACCTCTGGGAAAACCTCTCCTGTTATCCCTAGAGCTAGACCTCTCACGCCAAAGAGCCTTCAGCTTTAGGCCCCTCCTGGTTCAACACACTGCCCCCTCCATCTCTGAAGCTCCAACTATATCGTGCTTCAAAACTTCACGTAATCAGCCTTATTAACACCCAATGCTGTAACTGCCGCTAGTCAAAGCGTACTCAATACTTATGACAAAGCTTATTACTAAGCTGCTAAGGACAACATAACTCTGGTATTGTTTGCATCCATCCTACCTGTACCAGCTTGTTTGTATCTATGTCTTAATTTACTGTTATACTTATGTGTTGTACTGCTATACTGTGTATTTTGGTTTGTCTTACTGTGACAAGGTACCTTTGTAAATGAGCCTATGGCTCAAAGGTTTTCCAAACTGCTGTTTAAATAAAATAAAATAAATAAATAATAATCGTAAACAGACTGTCCAAAATGCTAACCAGACAGAACTTAATATTAATTGTATATCACTAATGCAGTATTAATAAAATAGTCCTGCCACCATCACGTTGCCCTGTCACCATTAGAATGAGAAAGAAAGCAGTTAATCAATTGGTGCCAGTGCTGATTCTGGCAAATGAGACACTGAAAAGTCATGAAGCAGTGAATTCAAAGGAAGGAGATTAAAAAAAAAAAATGAACAGCCGTAGTTTTTAATCGGGAGCTGCAATACTTGCAATACAGAGGCAGAAGCGGACAGTTGATATTTAGAAACTGCCGCCGAACAGAACAGAACGGACCAGCAAGGAGGGAACCAAGTAACTTCTAAAGAAGGTGCCAATGCATACACGGGGAACACAGGATTTATTACGTGTTTGTGGATGGGGGAACAGCATATCTTAATCTTAAGTATCACTTTGTTACCCGGAGCACACTAAAGACATAATAAGGAACTGTGTAACTTCTTTGGGAGCATTGCTTAAAGTGAATTACTGTGCTACTGTAAAATGAGTTAAGTGTGCCGTGGTTAACTAGGAGCTAATTAGGAGCCAATTACACACTACTGTGTGACACAGGAAAAGGATTTAGTTAATAGGAACTGTTAGTAGACCTCATTAGTGGAGAAGCATACTTGAATGAAGAGCAAACAGTCAAAATAGAAACCGCAGCTTGCATTACATTTTACATTTTCAATGCGGTTGCTATTTTCATTGGGTGATCCGCAGACCCCCAAGGAGTTGATCGGGGGCCACAGACACCCGGTTGAAAACCCCTGGCATCGGATATGCTTTGGGGGGTATTTTTAGGATGAGATTAACATACTAACATACTAAAAAACCAGCATAGGTGGTCTAATGGTCTTTCATGTCTGCTGGATAGTCAGCCCCCATACTGGGCACCAACTTTGCTATCCCCCCACCTCCTTGGGTTTCTCTGTCCGCAGCCCAAGATGTCCCCCTTGTATTGGACTTCATCAGCCTCCCCCTCCCCCTATACCTGTCCCAGCCCCTCTTAAACCCCTCCACAGCCTCTGCCTGCACCAGTCCCTTGGGCAGCACATTCCATGGTTCCACCACCCTCTCAATGAAGTAACACCTCCTCCTCGCTCCCCTGAGTCCTCCCCCCTCCAGCTTGCACTCATGTCCTCTAGTTGCCCCCCTTCTTTCCTTTGGAAGACCCCCAACTGAGCCTCCCTTATTTATCCCCTTTATGTACTTGAAGACCTCGATCATGTCCCCCATCCTCCTCCTCTCCTCCAGGGTGTACATGTTGAGCCCTTGAGCCCTCCCATAGGTCCTGCCCCCAAGCCCCAGATCATTTTGTTTGCCCTCCTTTGTACCCTGTCCAGGAGTGCAATGTCTCTTTAAGTGCGATCTCCAAAACTGCACACAGTACTCGAGTGCGGCCTAACCAAGCAGTTATACAGAAGAGGCTCACTTCCCCTTCTGGAGGTTATCCCCTAGCGAGGCATCTCAGCATCCTGTTGGCTTTTCCGCTGCCTCCTGCAAGTCTCAGAGTTATTTGTTCTGACATCTATCACCACCTCCAGATCCCTCTCGCCCTTTGAGACTTGTAGTGTGTCTCTCCCCTGGGTATACCCTAGTCACGGATTTCTGACCCCCAGGTGCAGAACCCTGCATTTCCCTGCACTGAACGTCAGTTTCCACTTTCTCGACCACCTTTCCAGAGCCTCCAGGTCCTTCTCCAGGGCTACTCTCCCTTCCTCCCCATCCACTGCCGCTCCCAGCTTCGAGTCATCTGCAAAGAGACTCATTTCACTCCTGACACCCTTCCTTATGTCAGAGACATAGGTGTTAAACAGGAGGGGCCCTAGCACCGATCCCTGGGGAACCCCACTAATGACTGTCCTTGAGATGAGACTAGCCCCCAACCACCACCTCTGAGTACGCTCTGAGAGCCAGTTTCCTATCCATCTGATCATCTGTGTCCCCACCCCCATTTCCCCAGCTTAGCCAGCAGGCCACTATGGGGTACCGAATCAAACACCTTACTGAAGTCTAGAAAGAGGATGTCCACCGGCCTACCCTGGTCCAGGGCACTTGTCACCCAGTCGTAGAACTCCACAAGGTTTGTCTGACACGATATTCCCTGGACGAAGCCATGCTGTCTTATTATCCAGTTACTCCATTTGCTCCAGTACCCCCCTATCCTTTCCTTGACAATAACCTCCATCACCTTTCCCACAACTGACGTCAGGCTAATGGGCCTGTAGTTCCCCGCATCCTCTCTTGATCCTTCCTTGTGGAGAGGCACAATATGGGCCACCCTTCAGTCTTGGGGTACCCACCCCATCCTCAGAGAGATGTTGAAAAGCCCAGCCAGGGGGCCGCCGGGACATCTGCCAGCTCCCTCAGCACCTTGGGATGTATTTCATCCAGCCCTGGTGCTTTCTCCATCCTAAGGGACCGGAGGGCTTTCCTCACTCTCTCTACCAGGATTTCATCTTCCATGTCCTCCCCTTTTGCTCCCTTTGCTGCCCTCCCCCACCTGATGGTGCTGACCCTTCCCCCTCCCTAGTCACTTCAGGACTCCCGATCTCTCAGGAACCCACCCCTCCCACCGGTTCACTCTCTCTCCCCCAAAACGATGTAGCCCCCCACATCCTCCCTGGTAAAAACTGAGGCAAAGTACACGTTTAGTACCTCAGCCTGCTCTCCCGAATCCTGTGCCCATCCCTCCACTGATCTAATCCTGCTGATCTGCCCCCTGACCTTCCTTTTTTTTCCAGTGTATCTAAGGAACCCCTTGTCCCCCCTCCTGATCCCGCTTGCCAAGCTCTGCTCCTTCCTCGCCTTAGCCACTCTCACCACCCTGGTGACCCTCCTGGCCATCAGTTCATACTCCCCCTGATCCTTTCACTTCTGGAGCACTTGAAGCACCTATAGGCCACCTTCTTTTCCCTCACTGGCTCCTGAACCTCCCGGGTCCACCAACAGGGTTTTCTGGCCTTACCGAATTTGCGCCTCTCTCTTGCACAGGACCTGGTAGCCTCCTGTACCCCACTCCTAATTATCTCCCACCTACTGTCAGCATCCATGTCTGGCCTTATCCCTTCCAAATGACCCTTAAGGATCCTTTCCCTGAAATCCACACCCCTAAAGTCAATTAGCACCGTCTTTGTGCAGCTCCCCCCCCCGGTCCAGGAAAAAACAGACTATGGCATGGCCACTCCCTGTCAATGATGCCCTCACCTGTAGGCCCCTAATCTGGTCACTGTCTCAGGACTTCATCTAGTGTCCTGGCCTCCCTAGTCGGCTCTCCCACCTGTGGGTCAGGAACGTGTCCTGGAAGACATAACCTCTGTTCCTTGGCCACTTGGGACATCATAGTTCCCCAGTCTGTTCCTGACATGTTTAAGTCCCCCATCACCACTACCCTTCCCTTGCCCAATCTACAGTGACCCCGCAACATTAGCCATCAAACTGTCTTCCAGAGCCTCTGACAGTGCAGGGGGGTCTGTATACCACCCCTATTTTGCCTCTTACCCCTCTCCGCCTCCTCCACCCCTCCCATACCAATGCCATTTTTGACTATCAGTGCTACCCCCGTCCTTCCTGAACATAATGTAGCCCTCTATGTTTAGGTCTCATTCATGCCGTTGAGTGGCCCAGGTCTCAGTGACAGCTGCCACATCAACTGCCCCTCAATTCAGCATCGCCTGGAGCTCAGGCATCTTATTTCCTAAGCTCCTGGCATTTATCAGGATCACCCTTTCCCTTCTCCCATTTCCCCCTTGTACTCCCATTTGGCCGAATGCTCCCTCTCCTGAACCCTACCTGTTGGCCTTTTTCCATCCTCCAACCCTTTAGGGGAGTGAGACTGAGCTCTTTATCGCACTCTGCAACATCCTCTTCTCCCGATCCCTCCCCTTCACAAGTTTAAACCCCACCTTTACTGATGAACCCAGCTAGTTTCAGCTTTAATATTTCCTCCCTCCAAATTGAGGTGGAGCATGTCCCTAGCATACAGCCCATTATCCTTCCAGGTTGTCCCCACAAGGCCATACCCCTAGTCTCACACCACCCCCGAGCCACTGATTAACCACCCTAATTTTCTACTTGTTCTCCCCACTACCACTTAGCACTGGCAGGATTTCCAAGAAGAAGATCGAGCATCCTGTGGACTGATAAATCTTAACTAGCTCCCGAAACCTTGCTCTGTATCTCTTAATTCACTATTTCCATTTATGCCATTTGTACCTAGGTGCACCAGTATGTCCAGGGACCCCCACATCTCTTGCCAGTGAATATACCTCTGCTTGGCCTTGTGCACCATCAGTCCAGGGTGGCATTTGCTGCCACCGACAGGTTTTACCCTCCCTGCCCCTCCCATGGATACCTCTGATCATGGAATCCCCAACAGTTGCACTCTTACCTCCTCCTTGCCACCATGCTCCCCTCCTTCCATGCCCATCCTCGCTCTTTCTCCCAGTGTTTTCCCCCAGCCAGCTCCTCACACCTCCCACAGTCTGGGTGTTAGATGTAGCCCTCTCCCTATTTTCTATGGCTACCCCCTCTAATCCAGTTCTGGGCATCCCCCCCACCCAAGTATCCTTTTTTGTATCACTGTCTTCCCTGTCCCTACCCTTGACTAGGCCATCTGCCCTATCTGTTGGCCTAGCTTGGTTGTTACTCCCTTCCGACCCATCCTCTTTCAGTGCTCCCCTACATGCCATGACCCCCTGGCCCATACCCTCAGCCCCCAATTTCTGCAACCACCTCTTGTTGACCTGATCTTCATTTCCTGCCCCCACCTCCATTTCTTCTGCCTGGCCAGAGTCCCTCTCCCATCTCCCGCTTCTGCACACCATGCCCCCCATGCACCTCCTGATTTCCGGTCCCTGCCTCTTGCCGCCTTCTCCTTTTCCCGTCCTTGCTACCTCCTCCCCCCAACACTCCTCTCTCCTACTACCAGACATAGAGGGTCGAAATGAGTTTTGAGCCTAAGACCAGACCCCAGTACTCTTCCCCACCCGTCACGCCCCCCGTCTCAGTTCCCTGTGGAAAACCCTAGTCATCTGCCTGCTTCTCTGGAAGTTTTCACCTTTTGGGCCCCCTCTGCCTGGGTCTCCAAGTGCACCCTGAGTACCCTACTTCACTCCACTCCCTATGCCAGAGGCTTCAGCACCTGGTGCATCCACGTAGGCAACCCCTTGCCCCCTCCTTCTCCAGTCTCCCCCAAATCCCCCAGCTGCTTCTAATCCCTCCACCTCCTCCCTAAGCTGTGCCAGCTGGTAGCACACTGGGCAACCCCAAACTTCCAAGCCAGTCAAGTACCATGGCTGCCCTGCACCCTGTGCACCCAACCACCCTCTCAAAGATGCCCGCCTAGTGACGGTGGTCTCTTCCCTATCCTCATCATCTTAGTAGGTTTATAGGACAAAAAGTCCCCCATGTAATGCAAAACAATTCCACCGGGAACCCCAATGATCAGAGCCATAAGTGGCTATACAAATTTCAGAACTCCCAGTGAATACACTTAACAATCCCCCACACAGCATGCAAGGTGTCAGTCCAAAACTGAAATTTCTCCAAGGACCAAGGCCACAGGCTACTAGTCCAGCTCACTCCTTCCCAGACTCCTCCTCCTCTGACTGTTTAATAGAGGTCGGGGCCAGGGTGGGGGGAGGGACACAATTACAGCTCCTCCGGTGCAACAGTATGAGTGAAGGCGGCTGGGCCTTCCCCTTTATATCCTAGCCGTGAGTTCAAATCAGGTGCCCTGCCATATGATTGGGCCTCCTTCCTTGCCAAGCTGTTTCCTCCCAGCAGCCCCTCTCACTCCAGCCCTGGCCCACTGCCATTGCAGCCACCAGGAAAAGATTGCCCTGGTGCCCTTACCTGCTGCTGATGCAGCCAGCAGATCCCCTGGTAGATGCCATCTCCTTTCCACTGCCGATATGGCTGCCAGTGCACTCTCCTCCCCACCGCTGCTCCTCTGCCTCCCGCCACCTATGCAGTCCTGGTGCTGTCTCCATGGTGCAGATGCAGCCAACAGTTTCTCCTGCTCCTACACCGCCAATGTGGCCCCCAGATTCAGCTCCTCTGGTAATTACAGCTCCTCTGTTGCAACAGTATGAGTGAAGGCTGCTGGGCTTTCCCTTTAAAGCCCAGCCATGAGTTCAGATCAGGTGCCCTGCCTCTGATTGGGCCTCCTTCCTCACCAAGCTGTTCCTCCTAGCAGCCCTCTCGCCAAGCCCTGGCCCACTGCCATTGCAGCCACCAGAAAAAATTGCCATGGTGCCCTTACCTGCTGCTGATGCAGCCAGCAGATCCCCCCTGTGCATCCCAGTAGCCCTACCCACAGCTTTGTCACATTGCCCTACCACTTTGAGGTCATCAGATATGATGACCCCTAGGTCCCTTTCCTGCTTGGTGACTGACAGTACCCCACCATCTTATACTGAATTCTTGGGTTTCTATGCTGTAGGCACCCACCCTCTGTTGCCTATCCATTATCCAGTTCCTTATCCAATTTACAACTTTGGATCTCACCCCTAGACTACTCAATTTCTTTTTTTTTTTGTTCCATTCTCTATTTATCCTCCTCGGCTCCGAGCATGCATCTGCCCCTAGTCCAGGCTCCCGGCCAGCTTCCCCCTGGTACCCTCAAGCCCTTATTCCCACATAGATTACCCCCTCCCATGGTGGGACAGAAGGGGAGACGGCTGTCCTCCCCCCCGAGACACATATCCGGAAGGACAATTTTGGGTGGTCCCAGGGCGTTGTCGCCGGCATGCTGGAAGTGGGCTTCATAGAGCTCGCAGCCATCCATTTTCACATTTTCCTTGTCCCTCCCCTTGTAGCCATGAACGCACGCTCACATCACAAAGCCACGCTTCTCATCTCCCTGACTCTGGCACTGCCCATGGCCATCCACCAGAGGGCAGTCAAGGAGCGGGACAACATACCCACCCGTCCCTGGGAGAGGAGAACTGTCGTCAGATGCTCGATCCTCTCCCTCCCCTGCTGACTCATGGCAGCCTGAGCTCACTTCTGAACCCGAGTCGCCAGTGTGGTGCAAGATGTGGCATCCAGCACCTCACCCTTAGTGCCACTGGGCTGACTTAACTACTCAGTTTCTTTATCAGTCTCCTGTGCAGCACAGTTTTGAAAGCCTTGCTTAAGTCCATAGGCCACGCCCACTGTCTTCCTGATCCAGTACTCTGGTCACCCATTTGAAGAAATCAGTCAGATTCATCTGGCATGACTGCACCCCCCCAACCCCGCCACCATGGGTCCTGCATGCAGTTCTTTTGCAGTATGGGATGTGGGGTGGTTTATTTTCACTTAATTGCTGCAATGCTGCTGATAATAGTTTTTCATAATGTTTCTAAGATGGCTGCACACACGGATACCTGATCACATGGTGGATGGATTTATTTATTTATTTGCTTTTGTTAACCAGGTAAGCACACTAGACAGCCAAGTGCCTATTTTCATGTGCGACCCGGGAGGTTACAAGGTACAAACAAGCGCATCAGGCAGAGTAAAAGGTAACATACAAGAACTACAGGCATCACAAAATCACTACGGTAGAGTAACGGCATTATACAAGCAAGGCAACAGAGTAAACAAGTATAGGGCCAGCCATACCCTTGGGGGGGTGGGGTAAGGATAGAAGGTAACCTAGGGAGACAAATATAGAAAAAGAAGTTGACTAGGTAATCCCGCAGGGAATGGGCCCAGGGCAACTTGAATAACATTTGATGCAACTCTCAGTTATGGGACACATTATTGGAGGAAGAGCATTTCAATAAGCAGGAGTCATGCCCCCGACAGTCGAACTGGGAGTATTAGCACAGAGACGGAGGCCAATTTTAGGAAGCCCCATAGGGAGACTTTGAAGTAGGGATGGGAGGGGGTGACATGAGTGATTGAGGGAAGGGAATTCCACACTCTAGGCATATATGCAGCGAAGGCCCGATCGCCCACGAGGGAACGAGTTTTTGGTACCAGGAGGTCCAGTGAATCACTAAATCTTAAGTAATGGTAAGGTGTTCCAGGTTTGAGGGGTAGGGTGAGTGCTGAAGGGGTAGCAGTTCTGACGATGGCACAGCAGTTCTGGGATGTGCAGTATTGACTGCCCAGGTGAGCCAAACTTCTTCAGGTTTGGGGCTTTTGGTCTCCCTTTATATCACACGGTTCTGTGGCTAAAGGTACATGTATAGTGCCTTTCGTTTTAAGTCTCTCAACTAACTGACTACCCACGCCTAGGATGAATGGGGAGTGTTGTATGTTTCGTGGTCTGTACAAGTTAAGGGCTTTGATTTACCGCAGGGTCGTTCTTATCCAAGTCAGTCTTGCTATCCTGTTAACTGTCAGCTCGTTATGGCAGTTCTATAGCACACTGTTTAATGCAGTTAGTATTAACAAGATGGCAGTATCTAAAGATTGATTTACCATTGTTAAAGAATTACTTGTGTTGATTTTATTGTGGGGAGGCTCCGTCTCAGGAGGGGGGCACAATGTTACTCTCATATGATGAAATGTTTATGTGGGTTACAAGGTGCCTGCGGGCCAGATGCTTAAGTGAGCATCATCTTTTCCAACAGTTATCATAACCCAGAAGAACTCTGCACTCTCGTTAGCCATTGAGTGCTCATTAAGTTAATGCAATATTGTGCATTTCCCCTCATGATGTAACATTTTGAAGCGTGTATTATGAATACCTTTGTAAGATGAAATGCGACATACCAAATGTGTGTATTCCGTCACGTGACTTTAATGTGAGTTTTGCCTGCAAAATTTGTAAATAAAAAGTAAAAAAAAAAAAAAAAAAAAGATATGATTAATGTGTGCCTTCCTTAAGAAAACAAAAAGGGATCAGCCCCAGGGATCAGCGGTGCTCATGGTAAACAACCACTACAATGCACAACAAAAACCAAGCACTTGCACTCACTACAAGAGCTGTTGGCATGTTCACAATTAAAGTTTTAATTTTAGTGCAACATTCTGCATTCCTTGTAAAAGTGCACAATTTGTGATCAGAATGTCTGGGGTCTTGCCAGACAAGCCATAGACTTACTGTGTACTGCTGCACTTAAAAAACAAAAACAAAAAAAAAACCTTTCATTCTGAATGTGCCACCAGCTCAAGGTGTATTTTTCTTGAGGAGAACATAAGTGTCTGTGGGCTTGATCAAGGTAAATGAGGGGGTAGCACAGTCTCAGCAGGAGGAGGCAGTATGGACTAGTAGTTAGATCAGCTGAACTGTTACCCAGGAGATCACTGGCTCAAATCCAGTTAGGGGCATTGCATTCTTGTGTGATCTTAAGCAAACAACATGGCTGGCCATGCTCAGTCCTTCCAGTTGTAAACTTGGGAAATGGCCCCTTCCGGCTACCCCAAGAGGTCACTTGCCCTTAGGCCTGAAACCAATCCCCTGGCTTGACCTTCCTTGGGGTAGTGACCAGGGGAGGTTGGGCCAATGGCCTTTGCCCTGACACCTAGGGGCTTGGAGTAGCCCCTGGTTGGGAGGGGCAAAAGAAAACTACTAAACATCCAGGCAGAAGAGGCTCTGGCTCTTTCTGCCAGGACAAGACCAGAGACAGGACTAGAAAATTCTCACCCAGCGACAGCAAGTAAGGGCAGCTAGGCCGCTGGACATGGGGGGAGGAGGCCTGGGCATTCTGACCTTCCTGATCACTGGATGGGCTTACAGAAAAAATATATGTATATATACATATATATGTCTAATATATATATATATATATATATCAATCAATCAATCAATCAAAATCTTTATTTATTCAGGCGAACATCATTGAGCATAGCTCATTTACAAGATGGACCTGAGTGGTCATAACAAAAAGGTTACAGAGTGTATACAAAAACATGATATTGAAATAGCACAAATACAAACATTTATGAGTGAGATAGATGTACAATTATTTACATATATACAAGGCAAAGGACAGTAAACCAAAACCTATTAAAGGTGAGAAACAAAACAGTCTGGTAGGGATAAGGCTTGGATAATGGTACATGGGTGGGCATATATGTTTGAGGTTAGATGTGGAAAGGACCAGAGGAATGATAGAAGAATAGGGAGGAGCTTTAGAAGGGGGTGGGGAGAGAGAGGGTGTGGGGGTGGGGTGGGGGTGTGGAGGACTAGGCCTTGTGGAAGCAATTGCATGAATCTGGGATTAGGCTGGTGTACAGCTTTTGAAGGATGTAAGGGGATCAGTGTTTCCATTTTCAATGTCTTTTGATAGAATTCCAGATAAGTGCCAGGGAATAACTGATTGCAGCTCTTCCATACCGGTGCAGGTGATAGGTATCTTCAGCAGGATCAGTTTGTTGATCCTCAAGGTGTAGGGCCTGGATGTGATCTGGTTGAAGCAGTCTGAGATGTAGGAAGGGAGTTTGTTTGTCAGAGCTTTGTAGATCCAGGTAGCAGCATTTTTCTTCTTCTATGTTGCAGGGATGTCCAGCTGACTGCATTGTAGAGAGAGCAATGATGGGTGCTAGAGGGAAGGTCAGTAATGAATCTAATAGCTCTATGATACAGGGTGTCTAGTTTGTTTAGATGGGAGAGGGAGCAATGACCATAGAGGAAGTCAGCATAATCAATGAGGGACATGAATGATGCAAGGATTAATCTTTGTTTGGAATCTTTGGTCAGGTAGTGTTTGATTCTATAGAATAGACCAAGTCTTTGTCTTAGCTTTTCAGGAGCTCTTCAACGTGGGTAGTATAGTCTAGTTTATTGTCTATCCATACTCCTAGGTATTTGAATTTGTCAACATATTCTAGATTTTCACCAAGGATGGTAGAGAGTTGTGGGAGGGTGAATGATGGGATAGTGGAAGAACAGTTCTTGGGGCAAAGAACATAGCTTTGGTTTTCTAGCATTTAGTAATAATTTTTTTAATAGGTTATGCTGGAGGAGGGAGAATTGAGACTGTAGGAGCTCACAGGCTTTTGATGGTGAGGGATCGCTCACATAAAGTACAGTGTCATCTGCAAAAAGGTGGATATTAGAAGAGAGAGATTGGAGTCAATATTGTTGATGTAAATGGCAAAAGGATGGGACCCAGGATGGAGCCTTGCGGTACACCTCTTAGGAGTGGCTTAGGGGTAGATAGATCACCATCATTCTTTACCAGTTGTAGCCTTCCAGAGAGATAGCATCTGAACCATTTAATAGAGAGTGAGTCAAGGCCTACGGAGTTTAGTGAGGTGATTAGAAGATCATGATCCACAGTGTCACAGTGTATATATATATAGACAAAGGAGAAAGGGAGAGTCTGGGAAATAATGAGCTTGACAGAGTTATGCTGGGGGGCCGGGGGCTGGGGATGGTGGTCAGCTGCTAGCTCTAGGGGACAGTGAGCTGGGGGGGGGCAGCTTGCAGGAGTATTGTCCTGGCTAGAATAGTATTCGGAAGTCAGCAAATTGGGCCGGTTTGGGAATTGGGGAACGCCTTATTCTCAGAACTGGTGAACACCACACGTTACTGCAAATAAAACATTCCATGCTGGGCTCCAATGATGGGCTGCAGGGCAGTACAGGACAATGGCCAATTGGCGATACTGCGACCGTGAACCTGAAAAGCCGCTGGGGTGGGAAGGTTGATCGTTGGGCAGTGGGACTGGGGTTGGGGATTCTGGAAGGGGAGATCCCATGTGCTTGCAGTTGCAGATGAGGCATTCAAGTTGCCTTTGCATGGTCTTGGAGGGAATTGGGGGGGGGGGTTCAGTGCAATATTGCCATTCACCATACCTGTTTAGCATGGAGGCAGTGGGGGCAGTAGTCCAAGTTCACCCAATGTGCATCCTGTAGCGAGTGTCGGGCCAGATGAATCTTCAACTCTGCCTAAGTGTTGAAGCCTGCAGTGTCCTGTGCATATTGGGCTTGTCCAGTGTTTTGGGAGTGCTTGCAGTGGCATCCAGTCTAACCAGGCATCCGCAAGGGAGTGACAGTTGCACATGGACCATAGGAGTGAGACATTGGCCTGCTGGCGGGGCCAAATAAGGGGGGTACAGAGGCTATTTGCCCACAGCCAGTCACTCCAGTGCAGCAGCTTGTTGGCTTTCCCATGGCTCGGTTCAGATTCCGGGAGGCTGGTAGGTAGTGCCATGAGACCATGGCTCCAAAGAATAAAGGACAGAGTGGGGAGCTGTGGAACATGGGTGACGGCCACCATTTTCAGCTCTAGGTGGCAGTCATCTTAGGGAGAGTTAATATATATGTGATGAGAAACCGCCATGTTGGGGAGGTAAAAAGAAAACAATTTTTGCCTTAAAGCGAGGGACCTAAGCGGAGCATGGTTAAAGGGAGAGTAGGGACATTGAACACAGTATAGCCTAGAGGTGGAATAGAAGCTGTGAACATGGAGACCTAGTAGACCTGGGTTTGAATCACTACATGCATCCACTCAACCTGCAAATCTGGCCATGGGTGCAATGGCCGGGGACAACAGGTGTTTGGAGGCCAAAATGTAGCAAACAATGTGGCAGTCAGGCAGGCACAGATTCATACACAGGCTACGCAGGTGGACAGGCTATGCCTAGCTCAGCAGCGGCCAGGAGGCTGTGCCATTGGCAGGGCGGACACCAGAGGCCTGGCGGGCATGCCTGAGCCCGCCAGTCACCATACTGGACACAGGGATAAAACAGCTGCTGCCAAGCAGCCAACCTCTACAGATTTAGCAGTCCAACTGGTTTGGGGCCTGGGGTCAGTGGTGGCAGAACCGGGTACTTAGTAATGTGTGTGCAGAGCAGCCACCCACAGCACCCAGGCCCAATTCTTGGCAGCCGCAGGGAAGTGGCTGTGCCCAGCAGACTCCAGCCGGCAGTAAGCACAGGGGAGAGCACTGGGCCTATGCAGATGTGGATGACCCGATGGATACCCATTTGACAGATTGCCATAAGGGAGAAAATATGGGGGCCTCTATGGCCCCAGCATATGCTAACTTGTTCATGGGGCTGTGGTAATTTCAACATTTGAATAACCCCCATGTAAACCCCTTCATGAAGAATATAATAAAATGGGGACGTTTCACTGATGACCGCTTGTGTGTGTTTGTGGAAGGGCAGTCTGGAGAGTGCACAGGAGTTCATTGCATGGTTGAATATTAATCATTTAAATCTGAGATTTACTTCAAACATGCACCATGAGCAGATGCACTTTCTCAACATAACTTTCTCAGGTGATAGTACTGCAGGTAGCATTAGTGCTAAGGGGTTTAGGAAAGCTACCTCTACTAATGCACTGTTCAGAAATGATAGCTCACATCCTAGAAAATTGAGAGTCTATCCCTTACAGTCAGCTTATTAGGTTAAGACAGAACTGTAATAATGACAATGAATTTTTGCATCAGGCAGATGATCTCTTATTCAGATTTAGAGACAGAGGATACAAAGAATCAGTCCTTACAGTATCTCTAGACAAAGTAAAACTTGAGAGAAGGAGCAGAAGAATGTGAGACAATGAAGAAAAGGAAAGGTAGCGATAAAAAAAGGTAACATTGTCTTTGGAATACAATATTGACTGCAGGACAAATAGGGGAAATAATTTGAAATAGTTGGGATATCTTAAAAGGTGATGGGATCCTACGAGAAGCAGTCTGTGAAACCCCAAGAGTCACTTGTAGAAAAACTGCAAATCTGCATGACAGGGTGGTCAGAAGTCAATTTTATCAGAAAGGAAATGAAGTAAGAATGTGGTTTCCAGTAAGACCAAAAGGGGTATACAAGTGTAAGAGGTGTAACGTTTGTCAATATATGCGAACAGGAAATTATATTGTTCCACCTAACAATGTTAAAATTGAGATTAAGGATGTTATCTCTTGCACTAGTACATTTGTTGTTTACATTTTATGGTGTAGCTGTAACCTTTATTACATGGGGAAAACTGTTAGAACAGTAAAGAAGTGTATACAGGAGCATATACAATCCATTATAAATCAGAAGATGGACAAGCCTGTTAGCAGACATTTTGCACAAGTACATCAGTCTTACCTGAGTTGTTTTAGATTTATGGGCCTGGAATGTGTCCAGGATCCAGCAAGAGGTGGTAACAGGCAGAACTTCTTGATGCAGAAAGAAAGTTGTTGGATCTTTAAGGCAGAGACTAGAAGGCCTAAGAGCCTTAATGAAAGATGGGCCCTGAAACCATTTTTAAATCTAAGAGATAATTAATTCCATGTTATGACTTAAGAGTCCTTTCTCCTCTTTCCTTTCTTTACCTTTTCCATTTCCCTTTTCCCCTTTTTCTTCACTCCTTCCTTTCTCCCTTCACCCCAACCCCACCCCAAACCCCTCTCCCTCCCCACTGTTTCCTTCCTTTCACTATTATCTTCACTTCCCTTCTACCCTCCCCATTTATCTCCTATATGTGCAAATAAGGCTTTGTTGTTATTAATTTTTGATTACTTAAAAACTATTTGAATATGTATTATTTTTATTCTGTCTTTATTTCTGTTTTTAGGACATACTGGTCTCCTGTATCTTTTCCGGTACACTTGGCTTAGGAATCATTTCCTCTGACTCCAGTATAAATGGCCTGGAATTTTTTCCATGGAATGATCCCTTATTTTCTTAATTTATCTGTATACTGTTTCTCAGACAAACCTCTGTTGCCTTCCACCCTTTGTTGATTTTTATGTTGCTTGCACGAATGTGCAAGAAACATAGTGCCATCATCGGAGATTTCGGAGGTGTGCGCCTCCTCCAGTTCAGTCAGTGAGCTGGCAGGCGCTGCCTCAGAGCTGATGCATTTTGGAGCTGTCTATGACACGCCCAAAATGCAGTGGCACACAGTTGAAAGGGGAGCCATGCCAGTGAGCAGAGATAAGAAGCGAGCTCCTCCCCACACGCAGGCGCAGCGCGCCCGCATGCACTGTGTAGCTGATGGGGTGCCCAATCCCTCGCCGGCTGAGCTGCGCCCTCCCCAGTTAGGTGCCACGCTGGGAGCCCACCCCAGCGTGGCAATCAGTCCATAGGCCGACGGGGTGCCTAATCCTCGGCCGGCTGAACGCCTAACATCCTTGTGCATGCTGGGAGCCCACCCCAGCGTGGCAAACGGTCCCACAATGTCTTTTTTATTTTTAACCTGAAAACGAAATCGGTCCCGCTGAGCTGCCTCCCACCCTCCCACAACCCGCACCCACCCACTGCGCACTCCAGCCTCCCACGCCCTCACCCCATACTTACCTCCGGACCCGCGCGACGATCTTCGTGGACCGGGAACACGCCTGCACTTTTCAAAGCCGATCGCGAACTGAGGAAATGCCGTAAGCTGTATAATGCCTAGATAGGGGTTTCAACTTTGTTTGCATATCTCAGGTTATTTTTTGATTTCACCACCAACATATGACTTTCGGTCGATGTCATAAGACTGTCTGGGGCGGGTGATTCGCCGCTAAATCACCCTTCAGTCTCGAATAACGCCCATGACAGTGACATCATTCATGAGAAGGGGTCCCAAAACCCCATGTTGAAAATTTGTGCAAAATTCAAAATGACTGTTTTATTAGCGCAAGGCCACGCAGTTCCTACGCAGGCTCGTAAGTTCGCGAAATTTCAATATTTTCACCCAGATTTTCAACATTGCCATTTTACCACACCTTCTTATGAGTAGTATAGCTGTCATTTTCACATCTCACACAAAATGTTTCACCTATGAAGCACAATGGCGCAGTCGGTGTGCTAAATCAATGTACGGACAAATTAAGAAAATCACAGTGACACTGTTCATGAGCAGAGGTCTTAAAATGGCTATGTTGAAAAATTTGGTGAAAAATTCTAAAATGACTGTTTTAATGAAGGCTGCTATGCAGGATCCTACGCAGGCTCGTAGTTCTAAATGTTCAATATCTTCACTCCAGATTTTCAACATTGGTATTTTACCACACCTCCTTATGAGCAGTACAGCTGTCATTTTCACATCCTGCCTAAAACATGTTTCCACCCTTGTAGCGCACAATGGCAGTCGGTGTGCAAACTCAATGTATGGGACACATTAACAAAATCACAGTGACACTGTTCATGAGCAGAGGTCTTAAATGGCTATGTTGAAAATTTGGTGAAAAAATTCTAAAATGACTGTTTTTATTTAGCGCAGGCTATGCGCAGTTCCTACGCATGCTCAAAAGTTCACAAATTTTCAATATTTACAATTAATGACTTCAATACCTAAACAGCACATAGAAGCAAGCAACATTCGCATTGACAAATGCTTGTTTTATAAATTTCTATTGGCTGTTTAAATATGACATTAATTGTGTACTATAGTTAAAAATGGTGTATCCCTAGATGGAGATCCCATTAACAAAATAAATTTCCTTGAGTGCCTAAATTAAAGGTTAGATTGCCGAGTTGTTTGCAAACTTTCCCCCTTAAATGGTTTGCAGCCAGACCTTGCCTCCTTCTTGGAGCTAATAGGACTAGTGGTATTTAAAATAAATAATTGATTTAAGACATGGCATTATAAGTGAATATGAAATCACTTTAGTAAATCTATTTTCTATTTAATGTTTTTGATTGGTATAAGCTAATTTATGTGTCACTGTGATGTCATGTTTTGAGTGAATAAAATGTGAAGTTTGTCCCCATCGATTAGCACCCTTGAAGGTCTGTAACCAAGGTGCTAGGGGCTCACACTGTGGTGGAAAATAAATTGCAACAATCAGTTGAAACTGTGGCTAGCCAGGTTCACTGAGCCTTGTTTGGACTTCAGGTATCTCTGGGCTGGCTGTCCTGTCTTAGTTAATCACTTACCTTGAGTGCAGGATCACCAACATTTTTTGGATTTTAGGGAGAAAATATGGAAGGGGAATGCAGGGAGAGCTTTGAATTATTACACAGGGAGCTGCCAGATGCCTGGGATAAAGATAAGGTTAAACAGGAAAAGCTGTGCAGGCCCAGGGTACCCCCGACATTTGAGAATTGGGTGGCAGCTTTGATATATTTATTAGCATGTACTGCATTAAGTTCCCACAAAAATTGGACAATTTTGAAATATAGGGATAATATAAAGACGCCCATCTTGCATATGAAGGGAACACTTGGTTATGATACAGTGAGCTGTTCAGGATGAGGTTGACCAGGACACCTGACATGAGGTTGGACAAGATTGACCATGACCTCTGGTGCCAGCAAATGACCAGGGCAAGACCAGCTAATGTGGCATACATGGCTAAGGGCACTGTTTGCAAAACACCTTGGTCAGGACAAAGGGACCTGCCAGCATTTAATGCAGGCAAGTGGTTTTGGGACTACTGCAAGTTCAGACATGAATGCGATAGCTGCAGGGGAGCACAAAGCAAGTACATGCCAAGAGGGTGTGGATACATGAAAGGTGACAGCCAACAGGGAGGAAACAGGCAGGGAGACAGAGTAGACAAAAATGTCTGTCGATGTCCCCAATAAACATTGATCATATACGGCCTTGACTGGATCGCTACCCCTGTAAAAAAAGGTGCATCCTACCTGCTGGAGGGCTTCTCCAATGGCTTTCTCATCCTTTACCAGGGTCCACGGGTGTACATGACTGCACGTAATTTAAAATTGGTGTGTTCACTGCAGCTTGTGGTAGCAGACAAAATCCACAAGGATGTGGATGCTGGTAGGGTGGCGGGACCATTTCAGGACCCACCTTTGCACCCACTCAGAATATCAACCCTTGGGGCTGTACCCAAGAAAACTCGGGGGGGATACAGATTAATACATCACTTATCGTGCCCTAAGGGAGCATCAGTGAATGATCATATCAGTGCAGAAGACAGTGCAGTTAGTATGCATCCTTTGATAGGGTGGTCAAGCTGATGTAACAAGCAGGCAGGGGAGCTTGTTTGGCAAAGAGCGACATTAAATCGGCCTTTTCACTGCTACCGTTTAGCTCAGCAGATTGTGATCTATTGGGTTTTGCCTTTGAGGGGGGCATTTATTTTGTCAAGGCTATGTTGATTGGCTGCTCCAGCTTTTGAGGCTTTCAGTCACTTTTTGGAATGGGCCACAATGAAGTGTATGGGGAACAGAAAAATATCGCACTATCTGGATGATTTCTTGTTCATTGGGGAGCCAGGAGCAATGGAGTATGGCAACACACTAAGGAATCTCAGTCAGCTTATGGGGTGGTTTGGTGTGCCATTAGCACATGAAAAGACTGAGGGGCTAGTAACATGGCTTACATACCTGGGTATAGAAATGGACTCGCTGGAGATATCTAGGCTGCCAATTGAAAAAACAGAATGGATGAAGCTGTTGGTTGCCGAGGTTCAGACAGCAAAAAAGGTAACTTTGATGAAGCTGCAATCACTTATTGGTCATCTAGATTTGCATGTAAGGCAATGGCACCAGGGAGACCATTCATTAGTGCTTAGCATGGGAAACGAGGGTGTGCTACAGCCGCACCATCACATCAGAGTGACCTCCACACTGAGGTCTGGATTGAGAGGTCTGGGATGTTTTACTACAGCATTTTAATGGGGTATCAATGTGGCAGATGGGTGTGGAGTTTCAACAAGACTGTCAGTTGGTGACAGATGCTGGTGGGGGTTTTGGCTATGGGGCATATTTTCAGGGCTGGTTCACTGGACCATGGGATGACAGCTGGCAGGAGGCCGGCCTCACGAAGAATGTAATGATTTTAGAATTGTTTCCTATTGTGGCTGTGGTTGGGATACTGAATACACAGTCATCAAACTCAAAAGAGCTAATGAGACTGTAGAGAGTATTCGTGCTGTGTTGCCTGCAGCCCAATCTCTTGTTCAGGGCAAAACACATACCTGGGGCAAAGAATGTAATCGCAGATGCGCTATCTCACCTGCAGTTTGATCATTTCTGGCTGATGGCACTGGTGGCAGAGGCAATCCCAGCGCAAGTTCCTGGGTTCTTGTGGCAGGAGGCGATACTCAAATGGCCAAACCGGCTCAGCAGGCGCTGGCCCCAACAACCTGGCGTAAGTATCAAGTGCATGTGAAGGCATTCGGGGTTTTTTTGCGGGCCAAGGTCTGTGGCCAGATGCCATGCAGAGCCCCAGCCTAGTGCAGCAGTTGTACATTCACTGGTTGATGAGGGCAGGTCACCGGCATATATCTGCAGCCATTTGTCGGGGATAGATTTTATAGCAAAGTTGCAAGGGCTGCAGGATGTTACAGGCTCTTTTATTCTCAGAAAGATGGTGGATGGGTGGGCCCAAATACATGGGCCTAGGAAGGACACTAGGAAGCTGGTGGATGGTAAGTTGCTGAGCAAAATATTATTCAGTCTAACACATGTCTACTCATCTGGGGATGAAGCAAGGCTATCTTTGCCTCTTCATTTTTTGGTGTATTTAGGGTGTCTGAACTTGTGGAGGACTCCATTCTCATGCAGGGGCACAACATACAATGGGGGGAAGTCAACGTCAGGGAGAACTATATAGAAATGACTTTGAGACAGTACAAGGTAGCAGTTAAGCCCACCCCGGATAATGTCACTTCACAGGGCACAGGGACACCTAATATGCCCATGGGTACTGATCAATGAATACATCAGTCATAGGGGAGATAAGCAAGGCAGTTTTTTCATACAGAGCGATGGTAGGCCAGTTACTAGGTACCAGTTCACAGCAGTGCTACAGAAAGGAATCCAGGCCATGGGTAGGGACCATAAAGATTTCAATACCCACTCCTTTAGGATAGGGGCCGCCACTGAAGCGGCAAGGTTAGGGTGTCCGGAGAATCAGATAAAGTCCATCAGGAGATGGCAGTCTAGAGCCTACAAAGGTTACATTTGACCCTCTAGCACAGATAATAAAGCAGCACAGGCGTACGAGGGACTAAAAAATTCTAATATCATCTGATTTGTTCCTACAGGTATGTATACCTCATGCAGTCAAGTGGTTTTAGGTGGTTGGACATTCTTTGTTAGAAGAGTCTGCAAACAGGTGACAAGGCAGGCTCAAGAAATACAGCTGGGTTTACCACATGGAAGACAACTGTACATCGGCGTGGGATGGGGAGTGAGATGGGGGTTGATACCAGACTGGAGAAATGGGTTTGGTAAATGATCCGCTGAGGGACTGATCATATACCTGGGGGGAATGACCTCGGCAGCATGTCATCCATAGATTTACATAAGTATATTTTGACGGACTTGCTCTGGATAAAAAGAATGTTTTCACATACCTGGCCTGGTCCAGGATAGTGCCGAGGTTAAAAATGGATGATGGTGGTGGCTGGCAGGCTCTCTGAAAAAGTGAGCAGGGAGGTGAATCAAAGATGTCTGAATTCTGCCTAGACTGGGGTATTCAGGTGGTGTACCATCACAGCATCATGATTGACTGCAGGGGTTATATGTTATGATATGGATGACACCTGTCAAATGTGGGTTTGCATTATTTAATAATGGTATTCAGTAGGTCATGGAGAAGTGAGTGTATTCTCCTGAGCCATTTGGGAGGTGTGTAACTGTGATGTGTATCTTGTGGTGGATAATTTGGTAATGTAAATAAATGTATGTGGTGAAACAATGAAGAAGAGGGGCAACCTGGTGAGGGGAGCTCAAAATGTGAGGAGGAGTGGTCCATTGAGGGCGCACCCTGAGATTTGGACAACGTGGACAAGGCAGGGAGCTGCGGATGCAATGGTCGGGCAGTTGAGGCCCTGTGAGGGCAGCACTGCATGACTATGGCTTAGTGGGTCTCAGTTTCCATCAAGCCCAGCCTGTCAAGGGGTAAACTGGCCGGCCCAGTGAGGGTTGCCAGGGGATCCCTTGGCCATAAGGCCGGACGGAAGATGTGTGTAAATAGGGTGCATTGGATTTCACAGCCGAATGAGTCTGCTGCCTCAGGGTTAATACTTTATTGTCTTACTTTAGTGATTAAAATGGTGATATCTGTACGATTATGTATCTGTATGAAAATGTTGTATTTGATGTACTTGTTAATTACGTTGAGTAAACACTGGCCTTTACTGTCAAAAAATCAAAGATTTTGGTCCGGTGCTTTATTGCGATTGTTACAGGATCTATATGGGCAAGGCAGACACCCCACTCAAAACAAGGAATTGCATCTCAGGCTATGTTTATGTGACTTGTTAAGGGCTACTCAGTGAACCAGTGAGTGGTGCTAAAGAGATTCAAATCTGGTTATCTTTTGTATCCCAGTTGAGTACATTACGAATGAACCATACTGCCTTGCCAAACATTGTAAAAATTATTGTAACCACCTGTGTCATAGTATGGTTACTAAACAAGTCCCAGAACAGAAAGAATTAAGTGTTACACTGCTAGAGATGCCTGTGTGTTAGGATCTGGCAGTAATCCAGAGAAGAAATGAGGGAGAAGCTAAGCAGAGCCAGTGAGAGGGACATCTAAATTTCTAGGCAGTCCAGAGCTCAGTATAGAGTGAGTCAGCAAGAAGAGAGAGAAAGAACAACCTTCCTAACCTTTCAGCTTGGGACAGACCTCAAGAATGTTGGGCCAGGGTGGGTCTGCTGGGCTTGGAGTGGTGGCTGGGCTGCAGTACAGGACATCTCTATGTTTATCAGGTTCCGTCCCTGGAGGGCAGTGAGCAGCACAGCAGTCCTAAAACAGAGAGAGAGGGAGAGCGAAGAGCTAGAGACCAGAGCGAGAGAGAGAGAGAGAGAGAGAGAGAGGAGAGAGAGAGAGGGCAGCACAGCAGTCCTAAAACAGAGAGAAAGAGGGAGAGCTGAAGAGCTAGAGACCAGAGCACATGAGAGAGAGAGAGAGAGAGAGAGAGGGCAGCACAGCAGTCCTAAAACAGAGAGAAAGAGGGAGAGCTGAAGAGCTAGAGACCAGAGCACATAAGAGAGAGAGAGAGAGATAGCGAGTGACTCCCAGGAAAATGAGATACTCAGGAGCCCACCAGGATGCAACACAGTGTCAAAGATTCCTGCCTGACAGAAGGGATTAACTAGTATTTAAAGCAGCAGTGCATAATAGCGGTGACAATTTTGACACACGCTTTTTCCTTCTATTTTAGATTGCCCCTTATCTCCTGTTTTGTATCAAGGGTCGAACTTAACATTGTTTTACTTGCCCGGACAAAGTGCAAACTGATCAGAGCTAGTGCAGCTAATCTTTTACTTGTCCATCTGGTTCAGGTTTGGTTTATTTGTTTGACTTTAAAAGTCATTACAAAAATTAAACACACAAAGCAATTTCAAACAACAATTGGCTAACAGTAAAAGATCTTGGGGTCAAAAGCCTACTTTTATTAGGAATATAAAAATTATTAAAACTTTTGACTTGTCCATCTTGACTAGTGTAGGTCCTCTGTGGCTGCGAGTGAAGTTAAAAAGGCCCCTACTTTAGAACGTGCTAATCTCTGTCAGTGTTCTAGACAGCCTGGTATAATTAACAGCTCTTTAACAGTACAATTACCTGACAGTGCAAGATGAGGACTACACAACAAACTAAATGTGAGTCATTTCTAGGTGTATATAATAAATAGTATTTCCCAACATAATAAATAATGCACTAGTTGTTATTCTGATACAAATAGCAACCAGTGGCACTATTCATGCCTATTCATATTTGGGAATACATCCCCACCCCTTGCAATGCAGCATGAATTCATGGGTGGTGGGTGTCAGATGAACCTGATAGATTTTTGACTAGCTGACCAAGGAAATAGATCAGGGTGGGTGGTCGATGGCCTATTTACACATCAGAAAGGCTTTTGTCACTGTACCATGTAGTATGCTTATAAAGAAGCTGGGCACTTTAGGAGTGGGCCCAAGGTGGTAAACTGGGTAAGGAGTTGGTTGGTGGATAGGTGATGGAGGGTGGTGGTAAATGCACTCACTCTGATGAGGGGAGAGTGACCAGCGGGGTGCCTCAGGGCTCAGTGCTTGGACTAGTCCTCTTCAGTATCTTCATAAGTGGCATTGCAAGAGAGCGGAAGGGGAAGGCTTGCCTCTTTGCAGATGACACTGTGGAGAGGGTAGAGAGAATGAGTAGAGACCTGAGAAAACTCATGGTGTGATTGAGGGCATGACAGCTGGGTTTCAGTGCAAAAAACTGCAAAATCATGCACCTAGGGCACAGAAACCCAGGAGCGGTGTATGAAATAGGAGAGGGACAGTCACAAAGCAGAAAAGAGGGTAGACATGATAGAGACCTATAGGTACCTCATGGGGGTCAACAAGGTACAGGAGGGAAGTATGTTTCAGAAGAGAAGGTGCACCAGAAGAGGACATGCCATGAAGCTGGGGAGTTTAGGAGGGATGTGAGGAACTCTTCACTGAAAGTGTTGGACACCTGGAATAGTTTACCAGCAGTAGTACTGGGAGCAAAACAGTGGTGGACTTCAAGCATGCATGGGATAGGCACAAAGGAATCTTAGTAGGAAAGCGGTGGGGGGGGGAGTAGCTTGAGATCAGGTGGGTTCTGAAGTGACAGTATAGACAGGAACAAAGTGGGCAGATGAGGTGGGCCTCGCGATCCATGTCTGCCCACAGATTCTGTTTCTCTGTTTATAGGGTTTGAAATAGCTGGTGTAGCACAGCAAAACGCTACACAAAACAAGAGATAATGCTAACCATTTCCAGAAATGTGTAACAGACTTCTAATCATTTTTTGAGTGAGTCTATGGCACAGCAGATAACATGTATACAACTTTTTTTTTATTTTGCTAATCAGTCTCTGCCAACTGTTATGCATTTTCACAGCTGATTAGGACTTTCATGCATAAAACTGCTGGTCAGTTTGCTTAACTTATTTAATACCCTGGTTTATGTCTTGAGAGCCAGTAAACCTAGAATTCCTGACTAGAGAGTTTTGCGAGGACTGTGAGTTTGTTAAATGAGGTTCAAATCTGTTTGATGTATATGAGTATATTAGTTGCCCCGTTGTACCACCAAAACTGTTAAGAACCCTGACTGGTCCCCTGGACTGTAACTGACATTTGAGGGTCTGCTTACATATTGTACATTGAAATGACTGTAAGATGATGCATTTTATACAATTATTTTTTTTCTTTAACTGTGATGACCTTCCAGAGGAAGAAGTGAGTGGAGCAGCTCTGTTGGCACTCAACGATCGGATGGTCCAGCAGCTGGTAAGGAAGATTGGACATCAGGCCATTCTGCTGGATCTGATTGCAAAATACAAGCAGCAGGGATTTGGTACCATGGAGTATGTCACTTTTAGGAATGAAGGACCCCTTCCCAAACCTACCATGCCCATGTTCACTGGGTGAGTTCATGCAGAACGTTGGCTCAGAAAGTCTGTTGTTTGTTTCATTTTGTTTGGATCCTTGGAGTGCATGCAGTTAACTGAATTCGAAAAATATTGTGTTTGTAAATACTGTGTGAGGGTGCTTAGAACTGGTAATGAAAGGAACTGCAGTAGGGCTAATGCAGTGCTTGTTGCACCAGACTAACTCCTAAGATTAAGGGGTGAAACTACTAGTTAAGAATTTTCTGTTCTGTAGTGTTCTTTGTTAGTATGTTTCATCAGCTGCAAATTTTCAACAGGAGACTACAGGCTTACCTAAAATAAGATTAAGTGCAGAAGAAGTGGATAAGGGGAGTGATGGTGCTGGGCGATGTCAGTGCCTGATCGATGACAATCTCTTGCATTTTGGACAGGACTTCTCCAACTGATGTATACATTGGGCTTCACAGGTTGTTTCCTCTGCGACTCATATTTCAGGTCACTCTGGATCTGGCTTCTTACTGGGTATGGAAAGCGCCAACTTGGTGGTGGAACCAGTCAGATGGTCTGACCATCACACTATCAGATTCAGCTTTCAGGCACTGCCTTATAGGTCTGCCCTTCGGAGATGGTCCGGTACCTCCCGTTGAGGGATGTGGTCCCAGATGTCCTAATGGTGGAGCTGGATCTATCAGGATGTATGAGTGCAAGCATGGGTCCTGAGGCTCTACTACAGACCTATAATAGGGCCATGGTGGTGGCTCTGGACTGCATATCTCCTGTCTGTGTTTGCTTCCTCTCCCTTTGACCTCGATTTCCATGGTTTGATGGGACCTTGAGGGAGATGAGGAGAGTGGGGCGAAAACTAGAGTGACGCTGGTGGAAATCGGGCCTAGATGCTGACGAGCTTAGATTGATGGCACATTATGTGGACTATCAATTGGAGATTTCCCATAAGAAGGCAGAGTTTCTGTCCTGGTAAATCATTGCTGCATGGAACCGATTGGCTCAGTTTTTTCAAGACTGTGTACAGACTGTGCAATCCAGTCTGTTTGCAGTTACAAGAGCGTTGTCATAGGATAAATGTGATGAGTTTTGCTTTGATTCTTTCAGATAAGGTTGTTGGCATCAGGTCTGAGATCTGTTCAGCATACTCTAAGGGGGATTGCAGCGACTGGTGGAGGTCACAGAACCTTGATCTAGTTGGTCGGCGCTTGTCCAGGTGGCAATTCGGATGTCATGATGATCATCCAGAGTATCGCTCTGACTTTCTGTAGTTTGGATCCGGGCCCGACCTGCCTCTTGTGGGATGTGTGGATGTCATCGGCTCAGTCCTGGCGGAGATAGTCTGGAGTGCTAGAGACTGGGGTATTCCGATTCTTTGAACAAGGCAGTGGTGATTCCCTTCTTAAGAAATCTTCTTGACCCAGGCTGTCTTGCCAACTACAGGCCTTTCTCCAACCTTCCTTTGTGGGTAATGTTATTGAGGAGGTGGTTGTGTTGCAGCTGGAGGATCATCTTGCCATCCATGACATCTATGATCCTTCCAGTCGGGTTTCAGGAAAAGGCATAGTACCGAGACTGCCCTTGTTCGGGTACTCAATGATCTCCTTGTTGCGAGAGATCGGAGGAGCCGTACTATCTTGGTCCTCCTTGATCTTTCAATGGCATTTGACACCGTGGACCATGGAGTATTGCTAGAGTGCCTGCAGCTGATCTGTGGATAGTCTGGTACAGTCCTCAGATGGTTTCATTCTTTCCTCACTGATAGGTCTCAGAGAGTTGTGTTAGGGGAATTTTTCCTCTGACCCTTTCTCCCTGCCATGTGGAGTTCCACAGGGCTCAGTGCTTTCCCCCATGTTGTTCGCAGTGTACATGTTGCCATTGGGGGACATTTTAAGGTGGTATGGTTTGAGTTTTCACTGCTCTGCAGATCACACTCAGCTCTACGAGTCCTTTGCACCCAGCCAGGATGTTGTGCCCTCCATATTTTTCTCCTGCCTTTCCGAGATCCAAGACTGGATGTGTGCCAACTGGCTGAAGCTGAGTTCTGACAAGACTGAGGTTTTGGTGGTGGAACTGGGTCACCGGGTAGAGGGGTCTTCAGCAGGGCAAGCATCTGGCCTGGTACTGGGTGACTGCCAGCTGACGATCTCTGAACGGATGCGTAGTTTGGGCGTCATCCTCGATGAGGGATTAACCTTGAAGTTTCAGGTGTCATCTGTGGTCAAGACCTCGTTTTACCATCTGAGGACTATTGCTCGGATTAGGCAGCTGGTTTCACCTGGCGATCTTCCAGCTTTGGTCCATGCCTTTGTGACCTCTCGCCTGAATTACTGCAGTGCTCTCTACCTAGGGATACCAGGGGTTGCTAGCCATCATTTGTAGCCAGTGCAGAATGTGGCAGCCAGGTTACTGACTGGGCCTCCTTGATCTAGCCATATTACTCCAGCACTGCATGCACTGCACTGGTTGCCATTGCAATGGCAGATTACCTTTACAGTCGGCTTACTGACATACAGAGCCCTAAACGGACAGGATCCAAGTTACCTGCAAGAGCTTCTTTGCCTCTACTGTCCCCTCTGCCCCCTTCATTCAACCGAAGAGGGATTGCTAGAGGTTCCCAGGGTGCAGCTGAAAACATCTGGTGCTCATTTATTTGCTTTTGTAGTACCTACCCTGTGGAATTCTCTACCTTGTCGGGTTCGAGAGTGCCAGACCATGGAGAGTTTCAAGAAGGCATTAAAAATCCATTTATTTAATTTTGCCTTTGGGAATTACTGATAATAATTACTGGTTGTGTACATTGGATTTTAACCTTTGTTTTGAAGTTTGTACACTTTTATTTCTGGCACCTACACTGAGGGGAACTCTCTCCGGTGACTGCCTTGCCTGGTTTCTACCTGCCGCTGTGAAGCCTCCTGAAACTCCTCTCCCTGACCCTGGTAAAACCCCGGATCTGAACCCCCATGGGGAAGGGCCACCCTATCCGCCAAGGGCGCTTATCTGTGTATGGAGTAATTAGGTCGGGAGACACCGGTAGGAGTGAGGAGAGTGACCAGCATTGGGAGTGCAGCACCATCGCCATCCCAAGTTAAGGGGACTTTTTCCTTCATTCACCCCGTGGAGTTCAGATGTGCAATGGCGACTGGGCACGACTTCACGCTGCCTGCTGAACTCCACCCCCTGCTATGCTGGCACCACTTGCTTGTGTCGCCTCGATTGCCACCCCAGGTGCCACTGGAAGTTTGGTGCATCCCCTGGAACCCTCCCAGGAAGAGAGAGCTGTCCTCCAGATGCTCGATCTTTTCCCTTTCCTGCTGACCCCTGACATCCTGGGCTCATTCCCAAACCTGGGTCACTGGCGGCACGAGGTGTGGTGTCCAGCACTTAATCTCAGCCCCACCGCTCCAGCTCATTAAAGGTTATTATTTATATCTGTACAGCGCATTGATATTTGAATTGCGCTTGATAAATAAAAATTATTATTATAAGCTGCTGTCATGTAGTCTTATTTAGTTTAAAAAAAAAATATTTCTTTTAAAATGGAGACCCCCGATATTGTCGATATAGTAAGCATAAGCATGGAAGTTGGGCTTAAACTTGGCAAACAGCAACAGAGCAGGTATATTATACAAGGAAATTCTCCAAACATATAGCATAACATTATGAGGCATAAAAACCAGCTCCTAAACAAAAAACTTATTTCAATGCTAAGAAAACCAAAGCAATGCTTTTCTCTCCTCTGGTACATACAGCTAATTCATGTATACAGGCTTAATACCGCAAATTTCTACAATTCTCGGAGAAAATTGAATTCATTAATAAATGCAAATACCTGGGAGTGTGGCTGGATCATAGGCTATCCTACATAGATCATATAGAGGATCTTCTAAAAAAAACTACAACAAAGATTGGGACTTTTCTTTAGGATCAGCCGCTTTCTAACGAGATGCTAAAGTACGCCTGGTCCAAACAACGTTCCCCTCTCTGATAGACTACTCAGATTTCCTGTACAGTCAGTGTCCTGCCTCCTACCTTGTAAAACTGGACATGCTATACCATAGAGTGCTGAGATTCATCACAGGTCTCCCCTTTTCTACTCACCACTGCTCCCTATATGCAGCCGTGGGCTGGTTTTCCTTCCAATATAGACGGAACTTAAATGCTGCCCTATGGACACTCAGAGCAATTTCAAACAAACTTCCACAATACATCGCTGACTGCCTCCCTTTAAACCAAATAGGAAAGTATGCCTTGAGAAGCCTTACATCCATCTCACTGAGAGTCCCCAAAGTCAAGTCTCGCTTTGGTAGAGCGCTAAGTGCCGTGGTTGCTCTCTATGGAACAAACTTCAGAAAACATTGAAGCTTGAGTTCTCCAGCCAGTGTCGCTACCTTCAAGACCCTTTACTCTCATCTCATTAAGGAGCCCTGCAACTGCTTTCCATGATCCCAGCCTAGGTTCTTTTTACCCTCACCGACTTCTAACCCTTAACTCGGTAATCTCGGCCATCTTGTGAATCTTATTCCTATCCTCTGTCCTCCCACATGTATTCATGGCCCATTGTCATACTCCTACCTTCAAAGTTCCTAGTATCCATCTTAGTCCCATTTGGCAACCCAATCCTTATCCCTGCTCTTCACCACCTTTTTTCTTTACCTTGATTCCTAAAAGTGACCGCGGTTCCTAATAATATACACTTTCTGCTGTGACCCCCCCAACCTGGTTCTTCCTTTCCTGTTCGCCACATGTACCATCCAGTAGTTTTAAATTGCTTCCCCGAGTTTAAGCGCCAGCACTATAACTGCACATGGGGGCCGCAATCTGTATATGGTTCTCTTGTAATATGCCCTTCAAGTATTGTACCCTACTCCTATGTATCATTACTGCCTCTGTATACATATGTATTTTGTATATTGTTTATATATAATTGTGTATGTGTGTATATATATTTTTTATATGTAATGATTTTCTGTGTGTATCTGACCTTGTTATCCCCAGGTCCATCTTGCAAATGAGCCTTGCTCATTGATGTCTGCCTGGATAAATAAAGATTTTGATTGATTGATAACCATGTCACACTTCTGTGGGTTACCATTCTTGTTGTGCATGATCTCAAAGCAGCTGGTGGCATCAGATGAAATGTCTACCTACATACAAGCAGCAACCTGATAATATCATAGCTAGACATTTTAAAAGAAATATATTTTTACAACAAGGCTAAATGACAGCAGCAGACCCTTGACCCCTGACTCTCCACTTAACCTTATTTAAGGTAAGCCTGCAGGCCACCTTTGAACAAGTGTTGCTCTTTTTTGATATTTTTCAATGAAAAAGATGTAAATTTTTATTCATTTCATATCCCACTTGGCTGACCCTTCTGCCTTACTCATTTATTGTATGAAATGTTTACATAGGGGCTGTTTCTAATTTTCTTCACATTTTCTTTTAATCAAGCTTTTTCTGACAGCCTGGTGTCAGGGGCCTAGCCCCACCAACACCTGACTGGTGTCTGCCAGCCCTGGGCTTGCTTCTAGGTTCACCCATTATTTCCCCCACCATGGTAGGACCAGGAAGGGCAGTCTGCTGCCCCTCCCTGGAGCACAATACAGATCAGAGGCATCCTGGGTGACAGCATGGGCTGGGCAATGGATCTGGCATCATACACTGCCTTGCCAGGCTTTTCCATTTTCTGGTTTCCCCCCACCTAGTGGCATGCAGTGACCCAGGCATTCATGACTGTAGAGGCACAGGCACACACACACATATACACACACACACACACAGCATGCACCTGCTGCTAGACAACCGTCTGCTGCTGAGCTGCAATGACTGAACTTCCTCCATGCTTCCACATGGTGGCAGACTAGGAGCAGTGCAGCTGAACCCTTCTCCCCTGAAGAGGAAAGGAGTCCTCCAGATACCTGATCCTCTTCCACTCGGCTAACCCCCGGTGACCAGAGCTCGCTCCCAAACTCGGATCACCGTCATGGCAGGAGGTAAGGCATCCAGTGCCTCAGTCCTCCACACCACCAGGCCGGTATCTTCACTTTTTCTTCTTCATTGTATTCACCTTTTACTTTTATTTTACTTTTCTTGGCCTTTTGGCCTTGCTTTCTGTATTTTGACTTTGGTGTTTCAGCTTTTTCAGCTTTTTGCCATCTGAAGTCTTGTAGCTTTCTGTTTCTTGATTTCATTCTAGCAGGGATATACAGTAGTATCAGTCATAGTAGACATGGCATCATTTCTTTTGTCAATTTTAATATGGACAACTCTGTACATGTGAAAGTTTCATTTTAGAATACTATAATTTGATTAGCAATCTCGTAAAATATATTTTTTTAAGTTTATGAACACCTGCAGTTGTAAAAAAAAAAAAAATCCAACATGAATCACCTTTTATGCCTACTATATAAAGGATGGCGTGCACTATTTGGCAAGTAACGCTGAACACAGAAACAGAATTTGTGATCAGAAAAAGTCTGTTTGCCCATCATGGCTACCAGTTCCTACCTTCCAGATTAATCTAGCATGAGAGCTCTAGAGGCTCTTCACATTCCTTTATTCCTTCTTTCTGGTGCAGTGTCTACCAAACCCTTGTGTCTGTCCCTTCCTCATTTAACCCCACCCCCCATCCCCAACTTATTTTGCACAGCCTACCTCCTTGGTAGCTTATTTCACCCCTACACTGCCCTCTCCATCTTAAATGCCCCGGCAGTTTTATGGAATTGTCACATGCTTCTGCATGGATTCAGTCTGAACAATTTACAGCTATCCACTTTATTTACTCTTTACAAGTTACATTTACAGTATTTAAGAATGTACAGATTGATATGCATAGAGTTGCCCATATAAAAGAAATAGATAAAATAAAATTGCATTGCTCATCTATTACTGTACGCCACGGAGGCATTTGTATCATACTACTTTAAGGTCAGGAAGGACTCTTGGTCCATCATGTTTGACTCCCCTCCATTTCGCAATCAGAGATAAAGTAAGTATGCTCTACAGGCATGTACCAGTTCACGGGGACAGATCAAGAAAAAAGCTCCAACCTATGTGGTTACTGGAGCTCATATAGTTACACCTAAATTGTACTACTTGACCGAGGTTGGCTATAGGCAGAAAGGATCTAGAAAGTAATGGTCCAGATTATCCAGTTCTTGTGCATATTCTTCTAATTGTGCAGCTGCCCATAAAAGCCAATATTTGTGTCCGAATCCAGAACATATATTGGAACCATCCCGCCATCAATTTTATATTATTTTTGCATTGAGACCATTTCCTACTACTTAGTAGTGATACCTATTTAGATCAAACTCAGTTTTAAACATTTTTAAACCAGCTTTAGGTTTCTGCAAGCTCCGTGCAAATGCCATTTTCAACTAAATAAATATTGCCACTTGTGTTAAAATGTTCAGGCAGGTTGCCATCTCTGTTAGACATGATCTGTTTCGATCTTCTGCCACCGCTTTTTGCCTTTCATCACCCTCTGAACCTAAAACAGAAGTGGGTGCAAAGCAGACTTCCTACAGAAATCCAATCCTGAGGGCCTGGGTTCAATTCCCAGAAGGCCACATTATTTCTTTTCTCACTACAGTTCGTTATTTAAATTGTCCAGCAGTGACTAATATTGCACACACTATAAAACATCTAATTGTCTTACAGAAATCCAGTCAGACTGCAAAGGTACAAAAACAGAAAGCATTTTGTTGTAAAATGTGTAACCATGTATCTCCTGATCCATCCATTACTTGAGATGTTGGAGGGGGTTGGGATTTGTCATCAAGAAATCATATTTTGGTTCTTTCAGAAATGTGGTATATATGATACCATGTAAGCTACAGTATGTGAGGATGGCTGCTATATTGGTGAGACTAGTTGAAAACTCAAAACAAGAATTAATCTCCAAAGATTTACAATCTTACCCAAAGATGAAAGCTCACTAATTGGGAAAACATTGTTTCAGGACCAGGCCTAACCAATGGGATATTGAAGGGAAACATTTAAGCCACCCAAAAATAACAGTCATTTCAAGTTAAGGTGATTCAACTTTATGGAATCACAGAATTTGATGGCAGAGAGAGAACAAAGGTCAAACAAGTCCTCTTAACTATATCACCTCACCCTACAGTACCAATTTACTGTCCTCTTGCAATGAAAAGAAGATACTTAATAAAGATGTTCCTTTTCTGAGACCATAGACTGTATAAATGAATGACAAGCAATACAAAATGCAATATGTATACACATATTTGATTTCTCACAGCTTTAGACCCCTCCCCATCACATGGACTATTGGCTTAACCTCTCTGGCATTTTTCAACAGGATAAACACCTTTGATTATTTTTAAAAGTTGTTAAAAGGTGAATTGGGCAACTTCATTGTGACTTAGCTTAGGTTTGACTGGTCACTGCTATATAATGGTATTATAAATCACTTATGTCAGTTCAGTCAGTCAGTCAGCTATTAGAACCACAATTTCAGATTTCAGCCCTTATTGAGATATTGTTAAGCAGAAAAAGTCTTAATTTTCATATTACTAGAAATGTTCAACATTCTAGAACTTTTTAAACTTCCAAACTAATTATTATTAGCAAACTTTCAGGATCCAGAGATCCTGGGCCACAGGTGTGCATGCTAAAAAGAGACAGTATAGTGCAGTGGTTTAAGGCTCTGAGCTGCAAACCGGGAGACCTGGATTTGAATCCCACTGCTCCCACTTATACACTGTGTGACCCTGAGCAAGTCACTTAACTTCCTTGTGCTCCCAGGTCGCGCTTGTAAACAAGCTTTCAGCTAGTGTGTTCTCCTGATAACATAAAAATAAATAAATAAATAAACAATTTCAGGCAATTTTGTCCGAGGACAGCTGCATCATTAAGGTGCAAAAACTGAACCATAACCTAGAACAGCATTTATAACTGTAATGTAGGAACACTACATTGCCCCAAAATACTGCTGTGTAACTCTGCTATTTTTTACACTGCTGTGTTACTCAGAACTAAGTTGTATCATCTGTACATTTCTGTTCTTATCGTTCAAACCACTGCTACATATCTAGCATAACCTGTACTCTCCTGAGTCATTCTTAAAAGTAGGCATTAATGTCTAGTGTACTTACCCAGTAAACAGTAGATTAATTCAAAAATACAGTACATCCTGTACCAAATCTAATGCCACATCTCTTAACTCAGGTTACATACAGAAAATGAAAAATATGTTTAAGAAAACCATTAATTCTGCAAAACTATCCAATGTAATGTCCTTTTCTTGACCTCAGCTAGTGACCCTCTCAGGTTCTACAAACATATGAAGGACCTTATGGGTTGATACTCTTACCATTCTATTACAAAATGAGTAAGAGAAGTACTGTACTGTGATTGGTGGAATCCAGTCACGTGACCTTACAATTATCCCAGCACAGCAGCACAAGTCAGAAATGCTTAACTTTCTGTACCTCATTATTTTTCCTAAAATAAAAAAAAAAAATCAGGGAAGCCATATTATAATAGCAATAAGGCATTCCAGAGTATGCGTAATTTAGGGATAATGGCACGTCTTGGGTGCGTCAGACTTCACTTCCCGAGGCATGCCAATATCCCACATTATACAATGGCAAGAGAATTTCTCATTCTGTGGTCAGTATGTGCCTGGGACAGTGATGTTATTGAACAATAACATCTCTCTATTAAGTCCAGGCACACAAATGACCGCATTACAAAGCATTAAATCATGCCTCCCAAGCTGCAACAGCAGCTCCGGTCAGCACGCTTTAAATGATTTCACCCCCCACCCCCCGAGAACATCAGCAGGCTGAAACACCACTTCCACCAACAACAGAAGCAGTCACAGTACAGTAGGATACAAAAGTACTGTCATTCCCTTGCTGTTTTTCTTTCTGAAGCGACTGGCTTCATTGAACCATATTGATGGTAAGTGCCGGTCAGCGGTTCAGTGACGCCGCTCACTTGAAACACATGCCGCCTGTCCAGTACAGTAGCAGGCCCAATAGAAAGAACTCACAAAAATATAGAAATGCACTTTCTGTCCCACAAAAAGAGGAGCGATGAATTCCTCCAACCATGCACTCTTCATAACGTTACCAGCATGTGCACTATCAGTCCTTAGCGGTCTGTTGTTCCCACATGCACAGAAATTGAAAATCAAATTTAAAGTAAGCACCCCACAACTGCCTCTTAAACTATGAGGCCACGGACAAGTGTGTGTGTGTGGGGGTGGGGAGCACACACTGAAAGTAAAACCCACACTGATAGAAACACTGAGGTGGAGGGAGTCAGCATGAAGCACCAGCACTGCCTACTGGACTACTTTTCCTTGTACCTACAATACATTCCTCTAAAAAAAAAATTTAATGCATAAATACATAAAAATGTCTTAATTTTTTTGTACTTTTTATTATCATTTTAAAAAAAATGAGCCATTGTATAATAGCAATAAGGCACTCTAGTGTGTGTGTTATTGTGTAATAACGTCACTCTGGGGTGGTGGAAGCACTCTGCTTCACCTCGTGCTTCAACCCACCCCAGGAGTGACGTTATTACACAATAACACACACCTTGTCATGCCTTATTGCTTAATTAATGACATTTCTAAATGGTGCGAATTGTGTAGGTACTGTTGAAAATACTTTTAATGATTATTTGTCTGATTCAGTATGTCTACTTATTTTTATCACTCACCCAGTCAGACTGCTTAGCCTGCTATTACTTCCCTTTCCGTTGTTCTGATCAGCCTCTGTTCTACTTGGAGAATTGTGACCCATAAAAAGTCCTTAAATTGTTCGGTCCATTGCCCTCTTGTAAAACTTGTGGCTGTGATAGTTTGGGACAACGCTTTTGCATTAGCTTCCTAATACCTGGCTTCTTTCACTGTGTGGATATTTAACTTATCTGGCATACAGCCTAATGTTTGGGAAGTGGCAATGATTACACCCATGTTCAAAATGGTGATTCTAAGGCTACCGATAACTATCGACCTATTGCAAGTTTGTCAGTATTTAGTAAATTACTTGAAAAGCTTGTTGTTGTCCAGCTTTTTATCTATTTTTATGGGAATCAGATTGTGGATTTCTTTCCTCATGTTTGATAATAAGGAGTTATCATGTCAGTCATCATGTTGCACCCTACTACTTGTGTATCTAATTTTTAACTTCCTATCTATCGTTCTCCGGATTCTCTAAATCTTTTTATTTTTCTGTCTTCTTGTAGTCTGGTGTCAAGGCATGTATGTGTGTTTATATGCCATAAAAAGGAGCACCACATCTGTTGGAATTCTGTTATTTTATCTTCCATATTGTAATAAATTCTTTCCATGTTTGTATTGTCTATCTTTAAGTTTAGCCAATGTCTTATATGTGGAGTATTTTTATTTTTCCAATTTTGCAATATCAGTTTTTTTGCATTAATAAGTGCTAAGTTTGTAAAGGCTTTATCTCATGCTGTCATTGCCTCCACATTTAAAACAAGTTGTGACCAGAGCCGATAGGGCTGCAGGAGAGGAATCCGAGTTAAAAATATTGGACTTTTTTTTATATATTTTTACACCACATTTTCACCATAGCTTTGTGATGACCCTGCCTCATAAAGAAGGGCGGAGAAAATGTTCAACTTCTGGCCTAAAGATGATGTTGTGCAGGACTGCAAAATCAACTTTTGACTGTAGACACATTTTGGGCAGGAGTTGAAAAATGACAGCTGTCACATTCATGAGTTGCTGTACTGAAATGGCTATGTTAAAAATTTGTAGTAAAATATTGAATATTACCAAAGTTATGAGCCTGCATTTACAAATTTCAGCATATCTTCATAACTTAATAGGTGAACATATTTACATATTAGAATCAGTAGAACCCAAGAATATGCAAAGTATTCCACCACCCCATATTAAATTTATTCAAGGCCAGGGAATGCATTCCTAGTATTTTTTGGCATTGAAAAAGTTACACTTGGTCCACAGGAGAAAATTTGATACAGCTTAATCTTAATCGAGCCCTAAATATCATGATATCAGGGCAGAAAGGGGTTAGGTGCACTGTGATGGAAGTAGGATAAGGTCAAGAAAACGTGTTGTGTTACTGTATTTATAAGACCCTGCACAGAATGCAAATACATATATGTCAAGCAGAGGAACATCAGCTTGGTATAAATGTTGAATTCTTTGGTACGGTCTTACACTGCAGCGAGTTAAATTATGTTGGTATTCATTTTTGAGTGGGGGACTGTGAAAATGTCAGATGGTTGTCAATTCTGACCCACCATTTTTCTTCCTTGATGACAGAACTGCTGCTTTAAGAAAATGGGCTCTAGACCATTATGATCCATCATATTTTCAATAACCCCAACTTTTTAGACCCTGTAAGTAACTGCCCACATAGGAAAACTGACCTTTCACTCCTCTCTGAGTGCAGACCAAGCCCCATTTATGTGTTGACAACTCTCCGGTCTGCCACTTGCTTAGTGGCAGTGAATTTATGTAACATTTTTAATTCTGCATAGCTATGCAGTCACATAAAATGCCTACTGACATCCTTTGTAAGCTTCCTCTATCACTTTCTGTATATTTCCTCCAGTGTTTACATTTACTGCAGCAGTAGAGAGAATGTGTTTAGTACTGAAAATAAAAACAAATTATCTGGTGGTCTTTCTGTTTAGATATTAATTTTAAGGAGAAGCCGCATTTTCAAAACAGGAATATCTGGAAGGATCTAACAGATAATATCCACATTTATGTTTACTAGTAATCGTTACTGTCTTCTTCCTGTAGAACAGCAGGCTGAGATGGGACATGATCTCAGCCTTCCCATTCTCAGGGGTATTGACAGGATTGAACATGTGAATATGTTCTCCAGCAGGACACAGGGACACATTCTGAAGGTCACAGATGGCAAGTTTAGGGCAACATTAAGAAGCATATTTTGTCCCAGAAGGTGGTGACCTTCTAAAATGACATGCCAATACAGATTGTGAACATGAAGGCAGTAGAGCAGTCCCCAGTGTTGCCCATCCTTATCTTTTGCCAGCACTGAAACCATCAGTGTGAGAACCCTGCACTGTCCCTGCCTAAGCCATACCTACCCATGTGGATAAACAGAGGGCTTCAGCCTCTAGTTTTGTCAGTCTGCCACCTTTCATCAGCACTATATATATCACAGAGCAGAAACCCTGGACTGTCTGTTCTACACTGCATCTGCCCCTGTGGATTTATAGAGGGCTTCAGTCTCCAGTATTGCCAGTCCCTTACTGTTCACCAGTCACACACTGTACCTGTCACTGTAGAAAAACAAAAGGCTTTAGTCCCCAGTTCTGTCAGACCCCACCAGCAAGGATCCTGCCCCTTCTGGGTGCTGGTGTTCTGTGGCTGAATGCCTCCACCCGAAAGATCCCACCAGCAAGGATCCTGCCCCCTCCAGGCACTGCTGTTCTGTGGCTGAAAGTCCCCACCAGCAAGGATCCTGCCCTCTCCAGGCACTGCTGTTCTGCATCTGAATACCGCCACCTGAAAGACCCCACCTGGAAGGTACGTTGAAGACCCACTCTGTTGCTTTGTTTCCCTGTTTGAGTCTGGTGCCATTTTACTCACCAGCATTCTGCTGGCCCCAGGCATGCAGGACTCTTATTTGTATTGTGTATGATCTCTAGTGTGCTTAGTTAGTATCTTATTGAAACTGCAGCCCTAGCTAATTTAGGTATTCTGCCTGAAACTGCAGCTCGAGCTAAACTGAAATTTTGTGTCTGAAACTGCAGCCCTAGCTAAGTTATGTGTAGTTAGCTGAAACTGCAGCCCTAGCTATTTTGAGATATACTGTGTTAAACTGCAGCCCTAAGCTGAACTAGCTCCCCTTATTCGATCTAAGATACCAGGCTGTTTCAAAACAAACCCTAGGCTCAGAGCTTAATTCGAACTAAGATCCCAGAGGCTGTCCAGAATCTTCACTGCCACCACCCCATCTCCACAGTTCTGTAAACCCTCCCCCAGTTGCTAAATTAAAACAATTGCTCTCCCCTTCCTCTCCCCACTAGGATCCTGCCCCCTCCAGGCACTGCTGTTCTGCGGTTGAATGCCACCACCCGAAAGACCCCACCAACAAGGTACGCTGAAGACCAATTCTGCTGCTTTGTTTCCTGTTTTTCAGCCCACCCACTTGCCACTGACCTCTACTAAATGCTCTCTCTGCCCTGCTGTCCCTCACACTGGACGCTTCCAGCCATCCTCAGAATACTGCCAACCCCAATTACAGGGACTTATACAGACCTTTCCAGCCACCCGCAGAATACTGCTAACCCCAATTAAAGGCCAATGTATGAAATACCTCCCAGGATACTAAAACCACAAATTCTGACACTGTATTAGGGAGTCAAATCCATCTACAGTGATCCACTACTAAACCCACCCTAAAGAGCCTTCCACCTGTTTACCCCCTCCCTCCTAGCTACTACTCCTCACACACACTTAATTCTTACATACACCAAAATTAGCTCCCACTCCCTCCTACCATTGTACTTGCCTCTGCTCCGATCATCATATTCTGTCCTCACAGGTCTGTCCTACCCAAGTAGCCATCTTGTGTCGGAACTCTAACTTCTCTCTAAACTGTCCCCAACACCCCCACCCATGCTATATCCCAAGCCATGCTTTTCTGCTTAACATTGGCCCTCATCATGCTCCCAGGCATAACTAAGGATACTGCCCACTCAGCTACCCTTCAGCATGTGCTGCTTAACACTACCAGCACCTGCCCAACATTCCACCTTGTGGGTTACAGGAGCCCACACATATATGGCCTAAGTACAACATCTTCTATCTGGCCTCATCATGCATCCATGGCCTTAATACTGGCTACCCTTTCATCTAGAATGATTTCTTTTGTAGCTATGTTCTGTCCACTGCAACACATACCCTCACCTGTTAACCCATTGCTTTTCAGTCACATGACAGGTGCCACATTAAGAAAGAGATTGTTGCTGCAAGATTTAACCTAAAAAAAAACTCATTCTACTCCTACCTATATGCTGTGGTAATGTAGAAGTCAACCTTGGCCCTCCTAACCCTCTAGCATCTCCCTCTGACTTTGCTGTCACCCCAGGATTAAAAATGATCCTGATCAATGCACGTAGCCTGCTCTGCAAACTAAACCAATTAAAAGCCTGGATTGCACACCACACTAATCCTGATCTGGTAGTCATTACTAAATCCTCACTGAAGAACACAACCTCTGATCAGTAGACCATGCTTCTCTCCTACAACCTGTTCAGAGCAGATAGGACCTGGGGGGGGGGGTCATATACAATAAAAGGCACCTTAAATGTCACTGTCATCAGCACCTTGTCCTAGCACGAAGAATTTGAGTGCGTAGCCATTAAAGTCCAGATATCACCAGCTGAAGCTATCAATCTCCTAGATTGCTACAGACATGTGTCAGGAGGCTTGGAGCTAATCTCTACCCTCAGAATCCTCATTGCCACTGTCAATAATGTGGTCATTATCCTTGGTGAGCGCAGCTAGATTGACCTCACCCAAGGCACGCCCCCTCATAGAACTATGTGATGAGCTTGGCGTGCCAACTCATCACAGAGCCAACTCGCCTAAATGCCAAGAACCCTGCAAACAGCTCCATCCTGGACGTAATCATCACAAGCCGCCCACACAAAATGCCACATTCAAACATTTTCCACAATGACTTGAGTGAACACAACATTGTTGTGTGCACCTCAACCAAGATAAGCATCCCTCTGCCTTCACATTCTTCACCAAACATTGCTTCCACAAATTCAACACAGACAACTACATTTTGGACCTCAGATGTGTACACTGGCAAAACCTCTATCTCGCCAAATCCATGGATGATGCTGTCCCCTTCCTCAATGATGCCTTAACCCAGCTGGCCAATAAACACGATCCATTCATCACATCTAGGTTCATAAGTACTCCCACCCCTGGTTCATGGCAGACCTAAATGCTGCATTAAATAACTACGACAAGCTATGGGCTCATGCAGGGTGCTCAAAGAGTGCAGCAGACTGGCAGACATTCAGAACCACTAGGAATGCATGCGTCAAACTAATTTGTACTGCCAAATCTAAATTCTATGTGGAATCCCTCGAAAATGCCAAAGGCAACCCTGCCAAGATCTTGCAGACAATCAAATCAGTTGAAGGGCACAAAGTACCCCCATCCATCCCCACCAAAATAGTCATTAATGGTGTTGAATATGTAATTCTAGAAAAACTGAACTCTCATTTTCCGACCACTGGTCTCTCATTCAACTCCTCCCCCTATGCAGGTATTCCAAGCCCCCTCCTGCCTCATCTCCCAGAAGCCTTCACCGCTACATCCCCCGATCCACCCCGTGACCTACAAACAGGTAGAGGGAGCAGCTTAGGAAAATTAATATCCAAAAGGGGCGGAGCTGATGGCATCGATCACATCTTCCTCAGATTAGGCTGTTACTACCTAACTGCTCCTGTCCTCCACATTTTCAATCTCTATCTCCATAGCCACAGTCCCAACCTGCGGGAAATCTGCTCACATCTTGCTCCTATTCAAATCTGGGACCTAAACAATTATAGACCCATCTCCATCCTCCCCGTCCTGTCTACAATTCTGGAAAAACTCATCCATTTCCAGCTTAAAGTCCATTTAGACTACTTAGCCACATCTCAACCCAGCCCAGTCCTGGTTTAGGCAAAATTACAGTACTACTTCTGTCCTAGCAAAAGTCACTAATGATTGACTCACCGCGCATGACTCCAAACAAGTCACAGGTGCTGTATTCTTTGACCTCAGCAAGGCATTCAACACTGTTGACCACAATCACATCCTCAGTGGCCGCAACAAAATAGGTGCGGTTGGTATCTCGCTTTATTCGTTCTCCAGCTACCTTCAGATAGAGTTCAGAAAATCAAAGTGGCAGTCAGATGTTCATCTCTTCCTACCACATGAGGTGTCCAAGGCTCTATTTTAGGCCCCATGTTATTCTCCAGCTACATCAGTTCCCTGGATTTCAATATCGTCAACTCCAAAATACACTTATTCGCAGCTGATACCATCATATATGCTTCCAAGTCATCACTAACTTAGGTGTGTGATGTGCTACAAGATGTTTTCACCCAGTTAGAGCACAACCTCATCAGCCACAAGCTGCTACTTAATGCGTAAAAAACAAAGGTGCTATATTTCGGCCCCTGAGCAACAGACCCTCCTCTCATTGCAACACAACACCATCACCAATTGTAACTATTCTAGATGAACCACTAGATGTGGTTGATAAATTAAAGTTCTTGGGTAATGGCTAGGCAATGAGCTTTCCTTTAGTGTACACATCGACTACCTTGCTAGCAAGCTAAAAACACAGCTAGGCTTTTTCTTTAGGAACAAAGCCTTCTTTCCCCTGATATCAGATGCAGACTCATGCAGGCCACGTTCCTCCCTCTCCTTGGCTATGGTGACATCATCTATAATTGCACCGCTGCATCCAGCTTCCACAGGCTTGATGCAGTGTTCCACCGGGCAGTAAGATTCATTACTAAATCACCTTTCCAGATACACCACTGCAACCTATATAAAGTAGCTGGCTGGCAACCTCTAGCCACCAGGCAACTGCTACACTTAGGTACCTGGACCTAAAAGCCTGCTAAACAAACTGCTAGCCTATATCTCCTCTTTTGTCAACACCTCACATAGTCCCTATTCCCTTAGAAAAAATTACTTCATCCTTCTTGATGTACCCCAGATGTGTACCACCCTCGTCATGGGTGCCATTAGCTACACAATTCCATCAATGTGGAATCATCTGCATAAGACACTGAGACTCACTAGTATCATCTCTATAAATATCTTCAAATCTCTGACACACAAACTCTTCCCAGTAACTTGCCACTGTCCCAGGAAACAGGACCTCTGTAATCGTCAATAATTTTAGAATACCTGTTGCCTCTTCCCACCCACCCCCACTCACCCAGGATCCACCTGGTCCCAGCTCTCCTCCTGTTCCTCCACATCAGGCCTTCCTTCCTGTCCCCTTCAGATCAGACCACCAAAGCACCCTACTTCCTCTTTTCCCCATCCCTGCCCAGCTTTCCGACCTTAAATAAGAATCTACACCATAGTTATTGCACTTTATTGTATGCAAGCACCCAGTTTTTTGCATTGCTTACATGTCTTTTACATATGTAAATGACGCCGTATGCTGCAAACGTGGCTGTATTTTTTTCTTGTAACTTGCCAGATGCTCATTGTTTATTGTATGTAAGCCTCAGGCACTGCAATATCTGCATCTCTTGTACATACACCAATATTATTCCTTGTTGTCAATGTGATTAATAGCTTTGTAACTCATCCCTTTTATGTACCGAGACCTCCTTGCAAATAAGCCTGCTCAGTGGAGTACTTCCCACTAATAAACATGAACTTGAACCATTCACCAGAACTAAATGCAGACAATGTGGAAACTAAGCACTGTTCTTTCTCCCACACTGTAGCTGTCTCTGTGGATTACCAGAGGGTTTAAAGCTCCAGTGGTGTCAGTCCCTCACCTCTTACCAGCACTAAATCCATCACAGTGTGGGTAAGTATGCACTGAGCCTGCCCCACATGGTACCTGTGGATAACCTGAGGGCTTTATCACTTTTTACCAGAACTAAATTCATCACAATGGGTGAGTGAGTGGGTGGGGGGAAAGCCTGCACTGTCCCTGTCCCTGTGGATTAATAAAGAGCTTCGGTTTACTGTCCAGTGCTGTCTGAGCTGTACCCTTTATGAGCATGAAATACATCAGAGTGGAAAAGTCAGCAGTGAACCCCATTCTGTGAGTAAACAGAGGTGTTGTAAGCCCCACCTTTCACTAGCACTGGATAGCAAATATACAAAGATTGAATAGAATAAATAGAAAAAAACAGAAGAAAACTATCTCCCAATAAATGCCCATAGGAACAAGGGTTAAAACTTAGTTTGTCTATAAGGGGGGAGGAAGTCGTTGAGCAAAGCTGGTGCTGGACTGTCTGTAATTTGACGTTGTAGTTTGCTTAATGAGACCCTGACTGCTTCAGTGCTTCAACAGGTGAAATTCCAGTATGCTTCAAGATAATTTGTTAACCCCTAGGCTGCTGAAAGAACTAGAATGAATCAATTTAATTGAGCTAGATAAAGCACTTTTACACACAGGTTTGGTAAGTAATAATACCTAACAGGGTGGAGTATTGGGATATAACGACCGCCCATGTAATGGTGGCCCGATGCCAGCAGGCGGAGGGCCTTATAGCCCCTGGAAGGTCCGTTATATCCCATAACGCCATCCTGGAGGGTATTATTACACTTAGATAATGGGTTAGAGATAGTATTTTGGGAAGAATATATAAGAAAAACTTTAAAAAATAATTAAGAATTAATTAAGAACTAAGTAGAAGTAATGTTTGTTGTAAAATAGTTCCTAAAGTGTGAAGTGCTGGAATCACCACAGGAGGTTGCTGCTGCATATTTTTTATGCTGTTTTGAATCAGCATGCCCTCCTGCTTTGTGTCCCCCTCTCACAGACTGACCCCGATTGAAAACCATTGTCTGAGAACAGGAGACGTGTACACTGATCATTTTTTTTTAACAGGTACTTTCGTTTTCATTTGATATGGGTTAGAAGTTGGCATGAGTCTGTAGATGGGTTTAAAACTGTGCAGAGGTTTCACAGGGAGCGCGACAGTGAAGGGAAGTGGAACACAGAAGATTGGTATGTTTACCTTATGAGAGGTCGAGCGAGCTGGCAATGTAAGCATTTAAAAATCAATGGTTTTTTTTTTTTTTTTGTGGTGGTGAGGAGGAATACAGTCAGTTTAGGAGGCCGTATCAGGCTGTCGCTGGCATTTTAGTTTAGTAGTATGGTGTGGTTCGGGTTGCAACTGCCGTCTCAGTAACTGGACAATACAATGGCAGCTGACAAGTTTCTGTTCCAAATGATCGAGCTGGCACTTTTTCTGAGTGGGCCGTTGTTAAGAAATAACAGCCCAGGTGCCAGGCTCTTTCAGCCAATCAGGAAGCGAGTTTGAATTTACCCATTATCTAAAATGAAATAAGCGTTACCTGTGTGGTGCCGTTGTACTCTGTTGCATTCAGGTTTCCTTTTACACCCAGCGAGTATTCCAGCCAATCCCACCTCCATTTGTTTCGGCTCCCCCAGAGTTTGCTGCTCTAATGGCAGTTTCTGCAGTGCTACCGGAATGGCTGTTTTACACAACCAGATCAAACAAAACATGTTGGTGCAAACTGCAAGAAGCAGAGATTGCAATCTGGACAAACGTTCACCAAGGGAATGAAACAAATGCACTTTACACACAAGGGATGTAATGGAATACTTTTTCCGTAACAGTTATTCCGTTACATAAACCTGTGTGTAAAAGCACCTATAAATGCTCAGTCTGCAGCCCTGCAAGGGTTAAATTGATGGCCACATAAAATAGCAGCTTCAAAGTTTTTTTGTTCATATCTTGAGAAGTTGGAAGGCACAGTAGCATCCCCCTTACATCAGATGCCTTTAAAACAGAGCAGCAAATAGCAAAAATCAGAGGGGGTGCATACTATTTTGCAGTTGTGGATGGATACTTCCAAAAGTCCCAAAAGGAAATTCCACAGAAAGCTTGTTTTAGAGCTAATGCATGAGGGCTGCAGGCTCCACCTAGCTGCAGCCCTAAAAGGAGTTCAAAAATAGAATTCCTATGTTGAATGGGATATCAATCCTATTACTACTCCTAGTGTTGTGATAGTTGTCCAGAATTCCTCTAGAACTGGACATGTAATAAAAATATGTTTATTTGTTCCAGCTGTTTTCCACACCTGAGCTCTCAGTTAATATCTCTTTTTGAATGTGTGCAATTTAGCTGGAATATAGTAGGTTTTATGCAGGATATTATGCTAAATTTGTTTTAATTTATTCTTTTTAGATGTTACTCCTACTGTATTTAACAGATCCATCCATTTTTGGTCGGTTATTTTAGTTGTAATATCTCTTTCCGAGGATTTTTTAAGTTTATTTAAGGGCAGATAGTTGATTTCATTCAGAGCTCTGTATAGTCTTCCTATATGTTTGTCTATGTCACTATTAGACAGTATAGGCCAGATATTCAAAACTTTGCGCAGGGCAAAAACCGTTTGCTCAGGTTTAGCATGGGATTAGCGTGGGTTTGCTATATCCAAAAGGCCAAATAGCACACGCAAACTGCATTAGCATCAGGCAAAATCATAATGTTTGCAAGGGGCAAACTGAGAGTGTGTGTACATAAACACAGGCGCAATGCTATATTCAGCGAGTAGTACCATGCAGAGTTGTTTTGCGTGACTTAGCGTGACACTTAGCGTGGTGCACATTACCTCCCAGGAAAAGGTATTCTTAACCCTGGGCAATCAGCTTTGTGCAACATTTTGGCTTAGCACGGTGTTTGCGCAGCTTTTACGTGGCTTTGTGCGACCCTAAGAAATAAATATGACACATAGACAAAGCCAGATGTAGAGGAAACATGCTGCTCACTGATGGCATCACAATGATGCTATCATCTGCCACCAGTCCCAGCCATGCAAGGCAGTAAATGGTGACCCTGCTGCCAGTGGACAGCATGGCAGTGTGGCCATTCAGCACACACCTGTGAACCACTTTTCTGTGGACACCAACAGATGCCAGCATACATGCAGCACTATGGGCATGGAGGATGTTGAGGAGAGTGTATGGGTAGCCAGGCTGTGCCACAGACCAGGTGTGGCCACAAGGCTGGGAAACATCATGCAGTGCACATGGGCCAGTATTGAGAATTCCCCAACACCAGTGTGTCTTTCTGATAATATATGTCCCCCCCCCTGGTCACATGCCGCACAGCTGTACAACTGCCACAGCACACAAAGCTGGACATATATGTAACCCCTAGATGGCGCTATCCCAGGGGCTACTACCCCTGCCTGATTTGCCACTAACAGGTTGAGGGGCCTGGATCCAATGGCGGGTGCCTCCACCCAGAGGTCAGGGTTTGCAATAGTTAAACTAACTTGGTCACAGCCCTCTGGGACACTGCAACCCCCCTTTCTTCCCACTAGTGGCCCACACAATATATCAGAATTACCTCCACAGTATACACTTACCCCAGGACTGGTTCCAGCACTGGGACCTCCTGTGAAATAAGATACAGTGCAACAATCACAGTACAGTACTTTAACATAGACAAATACACTCAGGCAGTATAACTTTGCTGAAACAAGCAGCTCTGATTTATTTAGGGGAATATAACAAGGACAGGGGGAAATCAGGTTAATTAGCTTATCACTGTACTCATCTACCTATGGCTCTGTGCACAGGCCTATCCCTATCAGTTACTGTCCCTGGGTACCCAAGCCCTAGTGGCTAGTCCAAACCGTGGCAGCTGGTAGGGGCCCTTTCACACAGAGAAAAGAAAAATTAGTTTAAACAGTCAGCAGTACAGTGATTCCATTTGGATTTAATGTGGCAATTCAACAGGGAGCGACCCTGAATTAGTACTCACGACCTCCAAACAAGATAGGGTCCTTCAACGTCAGCAGGGCTACTCTTGGGCTCCACGAGACTCCTCACACATTTATATGGTAAACAGTCACAGGCAAAAGTCCTTTAATGGCAGCAGGATTCACTTGAGCTGCACAAGCCTCCTCACACATTTATATGGTAAAAAGAAAGTACTATACCAGGCAGGCTGCTTCTATCCCGATCGCAATTACTGCACAATACCCGGGAGAACGACAGCAGATTCAGTTCCTGACAGACAGAGTGCAATTCAGCAATTTCTCCAGTCTTCTACAGGGTGAGCCTGGTTTCTACTCTTCAAATATCCTTTGATTCTCTTCACAGGACAGATTCAGTCCTAACAAGCAGTTACACAAGCTGCAGACCGGAACTCTGGACCTTACACATGTTTTTGACTAAAACTGTGACTGAAGGAGCACAGGGTTCCTTTCCCTTCACTGCCAGAGCTAAACTGAAACTCCAACAGACAAAACCGTGCACTTCCTTTGAGTTCCTCCCAGTTCTTGACTGGATTAGCTGTCACTCAATAGACTGCTCCTGTTGGTCCAAAAGGCGCCAAGTCTAAACTACATCTCCCAGAGTCACTGCCCATACAATCCTCTTGTGGCTGGCTCAGATTATGAGTCCAAGTTCTGATTCATCCAAGGCACCATTTTAGAGCTAGCTTACCCCACACTGATTGGTCCAGTTCAGCAGTTCAAAACCAGAATGGGGAACTAGGCAGACACAGTTCTGACTGCAAAGAAAGCAGGTTAGCCAAACTGTAATTTCATTATTACTCTAAATGATTTCTGGCAACCAGTTACATCTTTCAGATAGGTTCCCTTTGCACTCCTAGTGACTGCAAAAATGGAGTGAATTGGCAGCAGCTCGAGTGGTACTCAAACAGAGAAGCACACAGTCCCCCCATACAAACTAATTATGTCTGCAAGCAGACAGCTCTTAAAGAGACAGTACCAGAGGCTCTAAAAACACTCACTGATAAATGGCTTAAACGCCAAACACCATTCAGGCTTGGAGCATTCAAGCAAGCTCCTGGAAGTCTTTTGAGAATCCCCATTTGCAGGGGGGTTACATATATACGTCACTGTGAGCATCCCATGCTAGAAGTGCAGCATCTGTGGGTCACACAACAGCATAACAGTAATGTCCACTCTCAGTAAAGACCTGCATGTTGGGCCTGTCACTGTGTATAGTGCTGTCATCAGCACTGCCCTACACACCTTAGGCAGTGCTGTGTCCACACACTACTGGCCCCCTTGCTACTGTAGTGTCTGCTGTGTACTGTAACATGACCTACAGTGTGACAGTTGCATGCAGCACCACCACCACCATCTGTGCCTATGCTGCATTGTCCCCTGGGGTACAATATTCTATACTGTGCTGAACTGTTTACATGTGGCCTACAGCTATCATCATGCACTGCCAGACTGACTTACAGGTGGAGCTGCGGTCAAACCTGGCCCATCCCTGTACTTCCAGACTGACCTACAGATGGAGCTGTGGGGGCCCTGCAGTAACGCTGGGCAAACTGCATGGAAATCAGGGCATAATGAGATGCTAATCTCGATGTTTGCCCAGAGACTACCTATGTAGGCTGATTTGTATGTCACTTTTGAATATGGCAAAGATTAGCACCGGGAAAACGTGTTTACACTGGGCTAACTGTTGAACCCTGCGTTAAACCCGCGCAAATGTGTTAGCGCTGCGCAAACAGTTGGGGGTATATTATACAGTTTTGAACACTGTACTTTCACATTTGCTGCTGCCTGCAGCTGTACTGGGTCCACACATTTGCTGGCACACACATTGGCCACATGGTTCACCTCTACCTACCTTCACATCACTGTGCACTGTGTTGCTGTTGTGGTTTGCACTTCCTGGTTGTTATATTCAGAGTTGTCTTATTCCAGGGCTAAGTTTGCCCTGCACTCCCAACCTAGTTTGCCCGGCCTCATTCCCATGCTATATTCAGAAGCTGTTTCCCCTCAGGTTATTCCTTTTGAATATAGCTTGCTTTGTGCTTCTGGCTAAGTTTGCCCACCGGGCAGTGTTAATTTAGCTCCAGGGCAAAATTTTGAATATCTGACCCTTTGTCTTCTGTTGGGGATATTGGTGGGGCTGTTAGGTTTCCTATTTTTTTCCATAGGTAGTGTCTTATTTCAAGGTAGGTTAAGAAGTGTCCTGCTTGTAAATGATATTGTTCCTTTAGTTCTAAAAATTATTTTAGTATATTATCTTGGTATAGATGTTGTAGTTGGGTTATTCCCTTTTCTTCCCATATTTTAATGAATTGATTATTTTTATGTTTGTTATTCCAGTTAAATATTTTATGTATGAATTCAGTGAAAATGATGATTTCCATTGTATTAATCTTATGGGCTTCTTGTCATATTTTAATCGTTAGATTTGTGGCTGTTTATCCTGCTTTTGTCTCCTTGTTAAATTCTGTGTCTCTCCATAATAACCCTCTTAAATATTGTACTCCCACGTTTTGTTGCTCTGTTTCTATCCAGCTAGTACTTCTGTTTGATTAAACCATCCTAATATTTGCCCTGATTGTTCTGCTAGATAATATAGTCATTATGTTTAGAAGGCCCAATCCTGCTTGTTCTAGTGGGGTATCATTTTTTTATTGCTATCCTAGGTTTTATGCTTTGCCGGTGGAATTTTCTTAGTTTATGATCCCAGTCTTGAAACACTTTTCTTGGTATCCAAATAGGTGGAGCCTGCAACAAGAACAACAGTCTTGGGAGGACATTCATCTTTATAATATTTATCTGCCCTGTTAGAGTTAATGGAAGATGAACCCATTTTTCAAAGTCTTTATATATCTTTGCAAGTAGAGGTTCATAATTAGCCTGAGTATAATTTTGTTTCATTCTTAATTATCCCACAAGGGTTTTATACTTTCCTTAATAGGGATTTTATATTGGTGTACAAACTTTCCAAATTCTGGTTGATTGTGTAGTGGCAATATTTCAGTTTTGACCCAATTTATTGTAGAACATGAATATATGGAGAAGTTATCTATTATTTTGAATAGTGGTGGTACTGTCTTCCAAGTATATTAAAACATCATCTGCGATAATGATATGATGTTGTTTTTGTATTCCTATTTCTTTATCATGTTACTTTGTCTGATGTTTTGTGCTAGTGGTTCTATGAATATGGCAAATAGGGAGACAATGGGCAGTCTTGTCTTGTTCCTCTTTGCAGTTATAATGGAGTTGATAGGTGATTGTTAGTTTTATCATTGCGTTTGGGATTTTATATATAGAATTGATAACACTGCAGAATTTTTGACTGAAATTTATATTTTTCAGGGTTGTTATCTGAAACTTCCAGTTCACTCTAGAATGCCTTTTCAGCATCAAATGAAATTAGAGCTGATTTTTTGGAAGTGACTAATTCCATCAAATCTAGTGTTCATCATATGTTGTCTGTCAATTTTAACCCCCTTATAAAACCTGTTTGATCTTGATGTATGATTTGTGGTACTACTTTGCTTAACCTTGTTGCTATGATTTTGATGATAATTTTGTAATCTGTATTCAGTAGTGATATTGGTTTGTATGAAGTACATTTTTCCTGATCTTCGTCTGGTTTTAGTAATAATGTTATGGTGGCCTCATTGAAGGAATTAGATATTGAGTCTGAGTTTAGAGTGTCAATGAAACGTTGAAGTAAATTGGGTTAAATCTTTCTAAAGGATTTGTAGAACTCAATGTTGAAGCCCTCTGGTCCAGGCGTATTTATTGTGTGGCATTTCTGAGATTGTATCTGTGATCGCTATTAATGTGAATTCCTTTACTAATAAATCTTTGGTTTTTTATTCATTTTTGGTAAGTTTAGGTTGGCTAAAAATTACATTATCTTATCCTTGCTGTTACTACTTTCTTCTGTGTATAGATTTTCATAGAATTTCAGGAAGATGTCATTAATTTTTCTTATTTCATAATGATTATGGCCTTGCCTGTCTTGAATTGAAATTATTGTTTTGCTGGATTTTTCACTTTTAATTTGATATGCTGACAGTCTGTCATGTTTTTTCTCCAAGAAAGTAGTATTTGGACCTGGCTCTCACCATGGCCCATCTTACTTTCATTTCTGTAATTAGATTTATTTTGTCTCATAAGGTTAATATTTTGTTCAAGTCTTCTCTAGCTTCTGATTGGATGAACTTGTGCTCTGCCATTGTCGATTCTGTTTCTAATTGATTAAAAGTTATTGAGTATGTTTTATTTTTAAAAGCTATGTAGGGGGTACATATACCTTTTCAAATGCTTTGGAAGCATCCCATACAGTTTGAATTGAGTTGGTCTGGTCATTATTATTGTATAAAATGTTTTTGGTCAGTTTTCTATTTAAGTTGGTAAATACTTTATATTTACTGGTTAGGGTCAATAAACCACCACTGGCAGACCCCTACAAACTCTGTAATTCACACTTGTGAGTTACAGAGTTCTGTAAACCATGGTTGGCAGAAAGAGCTGCGAGTCTCCCATAGCACCTCTCTGAGAAGCTGTCCTCATGCTGGCAGTCCACTCATATTACTGTCAGAAAACTGCCAGCACAAAAAAAATAAAACACTTCTCGCAGAACTGTAATAAAAAAGCTGGGTGCAGTATTAATCAGTAAATATAAAAATAAAACATGGGAAATTGTGCAAATTCAAATTTCGTGCACACCCTCGGTGTACATAAAATCCTCATAAACCACACTTTCCCATGCATTATTCTATGTATCTTGTAGGAGGGTAATTTCTAATTTCCATTGTTTGTCTCTTGGGCAAATATCTTTATTTTGCATTGTCATGATTACCGGGGCATGATCAGGAAAAACAATATTTCTTATCTAATATCCTTAATGTTCCCCAATATACCTTTGAAATTAGAAAAAGTCTGTTCTTCGAGTGGGATTTATTTGGAGTTGAGTAAAAAGAATATGTTTGTTTTAAAGGATAAAGTTGCCTGTAAGAATCCATGAAAATTCATGTCCTTCACCATATTTATGATTGTTGTCACTGATCTGTGTTTCCTTTCAGTTGACCCTGGGTTTCTGTGCATATGGTTCAGGGTGAGAGTAAAGTTGATGGCTATTATATGAGGTTCTGCAAATTGTGCTATATCTAGAAAATATGTTATTAAAAAATGTTGTTCATCCTCATTTGTGGTGTAAATGGATGATACAGTCATGCTTTCTTTACCTTTTTGAATCGTAATTATAGAGTATCTACTGTTCGGGTCCCCTGTTTACTAATAACATAATCCATATTTCCTTTAATAAAAAGTGTTGTCCCTCTTGCATTTGTGGAGTGACCTGCATACACTCCTCTGGATTGAAATAAGTTCCAACAAAATCTAAAATCTTCATCTGTAAAATGAGTTTCCTGTACCATTAGGATATTCGTAGCCTTCCTTTTACATCCTGAAATAACTTTTCTAATCTTTATTTTATCCCTAGCACCCTTGTCATTCCATGTCATACTTTTTAGTTCTGACATAATTTCCACTTTGTTATGCTATTTCATAGAATCCAGAGTTTCTGTACAGTAGTGCTTTTCTTTTATTATTTTATGTTTGTCTTCTAATGTGTGCGTGTGGTAACTTGCTTTACACCTCTTTTCTTCAATTTAGTGTTAGTTCCCCCTCCTATTTCCCGCCCCCCACCTGGAGGTATTCAGGTGATGATTCCTTGTCTAATGCAGTGTTTTGAATAATTCATTACCTTCTCACCCTGTGTCTTTCCCCTTCCAAAACCACATTGCCGAATAGGTTGGCTGCTGCATTACCAGTCTGGTACCTAATCCAGTCCACTTCTTGGGCAATATCACTCCAAAGCCCCAGGGTCACATAATGTAGCTTTAGTTCCCCCTTTCATTTTGATCATATCCTTTCATATCCTAGTTTTTTTTTTTTGTAACTATGGTTCTGCAAAGTTCTATTCATAAACCTCTTATCACATTGGTTTATATAGTTTTATAGTGCTTGCCAAGATATTTTTATCTTTGTATTTTCAAGTCTTATGTTGCGGCATTGGATTCTTCATTCTGTGCTGTATATTTAGTGTGTGGAGTTTCTTTTGAAGTTGAAGATCTGCCTGGGTCATCCACTTGGGCAGTTCTGATTGCTCTCTCTGCTTCTCTAGGAGAAGTGAAAATTCTCGTTCTCCCCTGCAGTGTTACTTTGAGCTTTGCCGATGGGATTACTGTGAATCTAATTCCATGTTGTGTCAGTAGTGCTTTTGCAGTAGCAACAGCTTTACTTTTTCCTAACACTTTGGGAGGGAACTCTGGGTAAACTTGGATTGTTATGCTCCCCACTTTTAGCTCTCTCTTGCCTGGCCTTTCTGAGTATTTCTTCCCTATCCTGGAAGTGGTGCGGCTTTATGAAGATGTACCTGGGCTGATTACCCTTCTAGTTGGGATTATTTGCCCCTCTATGTGCCCTGTCCACTTCTATCTTATGATCTGGGGAAGTGCATTCCAGGGCTTCTGTGACTGATTTTTCAAAATATTCAAGGGTCTAGTACCTTCTGTCCCTTCAGGGATGTCCCTTAATTTCAAGTTAACATGTCTTGCCCTGGTTTCCAGTTCCTGTACTTTAAGTTTTAGCAGTTCTAGTTCCTTTGTATGACTTTCCACCAGTAGTTGTAGAGGAATTAATTTGTCTTCTGCTGTGTTCAGTCTTAACTCCAGTTTCTCAATTCTTTTTGCTAGATTGTTGATCTTTTTTGACAGCCCTGAGACTAATTTAGGATGGCTATTGATATGTTGACATTAGCGAAGCTCTGCCTTATTTCATTTATTATGGCTTCTTGTAATGAACGCTGTCTTGTAGAATTAACACTTTGTGGCAGTTGTCCCACTTTGGGAACTAGTGTTTTTTCATCAAACTCTGTTGCTGTTTGTGCCAAGTTTTTAGTTTTTTTTTTTCATTAGTGGCCCTTATATTTTCAGAGAGCTCCATTTAATCCACTGTGACTTTTGCTGGGTAGATGTATCCTGTGACTTTTCCTGGCTTTTGGTATTCTCCATTTCTGAATCAGTTCTTGCTTTGGTGGCTTGTGTTTTTTGTCCATTGTTGTAGCCTTATCTCACATATTTTTTTCCTTCCCAAGGTTTCTCCTTCAGTTATATGATCCTACATTCATTTTTGAACTCCCTTTATTGTGTCCAACTCCATTTTCTCCATTATGTTTTCTGGAATGCTGTCTGGATCCATGTTATCCTCCGTTGCTATGGTAGCCTGTGCACTGCATTGCTGGTGTGCATCTTGTATGGCACAATGTAGCATTTCATTTTTAAACAGAGTGAGAGGGTTTTTGTCAAAGCAAATGGATTTCTGTGTTTGTCAGCTTTTTGTATCCCTTATTTATTTTCTTTTGTTTTGTGCAATGTCTTTCCCCACGTTTGGCAACATCAAGTTCCCTTTCTTCTCTGCAGCGGGTTCTGATGAGGAGCTTTCAAATCTTTCAAAGAAGTTTCTGCTAGGTGCGTGTTCTTTCGTTGGGGTTTGAGGGTTTAAAAAAGAAAGTTTGTTTGGACACTGTTTTTCCTGAAGACCCTGTCAAATCCCTCTCTGAAATGTCAGCAGTATTTTTTTTTTCTGTTGGGAATTTGGGCACTGCTGTTCTCCTGGTGACACATTCATTCTTTTTCCCAGGGGCTATTATCTGCATTTGGTTTTTGCTTATTTTAATTGACTCTCTTGCTTCCTTACTTTTTTGACATACCAGTACAGTGGGTGTAAAGTGAATTAAAGCAGCTTACCATTTGTTGCTGTGCATTCCATTTATGCTTATGTTTTATTTACTAAATCATACTCGCTAGACCTTCAAAGTACATTATCTGTATAGCTGTTAACTGTATCATATCTCTATAAAAAAACAGGTAAAGGTAATTCTCCACATCACAGTTGGGGGTTGTTTTTTTTTTAATGTTTTAAAATATCAGGGTGAGCTCCTGGCTGGAGTGCTGCGTTTCACTTGGCCAGATCTTCGGCCATCTTGGATCCCATAGGTTGTTGTCCAACTTAAGAAATATTTACTTAAGCATAATTTATTGTCTCTACAGCAACATGGATTTTGAAAAGATCATAATACTACCACTGTGCTAATTGCAGTTACCAGCAATGTCAAAACTTCTATAAACAAGGGTCTGCTAACAGAGGAGGTTGTTTATTGACTCATGGAAGCATTTGACTTTGTTGACCATAAGTCGCTATGCTTCAAGCTCTTATCAGTACAAATCTCTTCCACTTCAGTATCCTGGTTTGCAAGTTATCAATGAACTGGAAAACAACTTGTAAAAATTAGCTGTTCTCTCTCCGACATTGCAAATTTTCAGTTTGCTGTTCCTCATAGGGCTATTTTAGGTCCATTGTTCTTCTCTGTTTTCATTAAAATCATCCTCCGGTGTTGGCTTTCTGCTCTACATTACTGTCCATGAATGACCTTGTACTTTATTGTAGTTAGAAAAGCCTGACATTGACTATCATCCTAACCATGATTTTTATAATGTCCAGACCTAGTTCTTGCATAGCAAGCTAATCTTTAACACAGAAAAGACACAGGGACCTGTTCTAAATGGACCCTTATGAACATCACAAGTTGCATACAACAAGGGATGCTGCAGACCCCAGTTGTGCCAGGGACCATGCACCTAATTCTACAAAAGACAGGGTCCCTGTGACAATGTTTCCAGGTCAGCCTTGCATCCACCAGTGCACCAAATCATTGGCCCCTATGGGGGACTTGATGTAGGGATCTGGGCCACACACCCCCAGCACAAGTCTACCAGGGCCAGGATGGAGGGGAGATACAGGATTATGAGTTAGGTTGGCAGAAGGGGGACAGGGAGAAACATAGACAAGAGGGTGGCAGGGATGTGTTGTGGGGGACAGCCATGCTAGTAGAAATGGGTACTAACACCCAGTGGGGTGTGTGTACATCACATTGCAGCATTTACATAGAACTATATACACATACTGTATGGTACGGTACAATATGTGGACATAGTTGCATAGAGCAGGAGACCGGATGTTTTATTTCAGTCTGGGGTGAGGAACAGCTACAGCAGGCACTAAATGGACAGAGAATAAACATATGCCTCTACAAGGAGATCACCTAAAAAGTTACGTGACCAAGGTTCTGAACGTATGGAGAATCAGTCTCAAACATAGATCAAGGAACTCAAGGCATGGTATATTGATTGAGCACATGAAAAGCCACCCTTACAGCTGGGTGTGCATTGGAACAAATACCAATCCAACATAATAAAATTCAGCACCACCCCCCACAAAAGACCACAGAGTAAAGCAATTGCAATAATAAATACAATTTATTCAGGCAAAATGAAGTGCAAACCTTAAATGTGCAGAAAGCACAGACCAGGGAACAACAGGTGGGGACCCCACTGACTTCAGTCAGTTTCACCGAGGCTTCTTCAGGAAGTGTCCCACAGAGAAATCCCCCATTCTTTTATACAGCTCTAAAAGTGACAGTTCTAAAATGTGATTGGTTGTGCATCGACAGCTATATCAAATTACATTATAAATGAAACTAACACCTTAAGAAACATACGAACAATCAAAAAAATACATGTGTAAATATATAAACATATATCCATATGTGCAAATAGACAATACTTGAATTGATTGTAAGCAGTGAAAGTGGGATACCCTAGAGATAAAAATACTGTCAAATCAGATGAATCATTGACACAGAGATGGAGTAACCATATTCCAGCATGCAACCCTAGCTTACACAAATACTCATACATATTGTATATATAGATATTATATATATGCACACACACATATGTACATGTATACATAAAAAGTACTTTGTTGGCAACACATGCACCTATCATGATTTTAAAAGAGAGCGCATCATGATTAACTACTAAACTAATACAGTTGCCATAATATGATATTCCTATGCACATAGATAAGGAATATATAGACATATGCATTTCTGTACAATGACTAATTAGAAGATAGTTGGACAAAGTATAAAGAAACCATATCATAATAACCGTATCCCAAATCTATATCAGGCCCATACCAGTGATTGTCTTGCACAGCCAATGCCAGTAATCTTGAGTAATATATATAATCGATCACTGAAATAATATTACAAATTATGGTAAACTGTAAGCATAGTAGATGTAACCAGAACACAAAACATCATATCAGAAGGAGACACACCCATAATCGGACGGCAAAATGACAAGGACAATCTAGATAAACCAGGATAGCTGATTGCATCACTTGTGTAAATGTACACAGAGATCCATGGCATCACTAAGTCCTGGTGGTTTTAATGCCCCCAGAATATAAATCCAGAAAGATTCCTTTTCTGCTAGTATAGTAGCAACATTTCCACCCCTAGGTCCCAAGAATGCATGATCTATGCCAATGAAGGAATAACGATTATGGTCATGTGCATCGTTCTGTAAACTCAATGCACTCTTACCATCTCTCAGTCTAACAGAACTGAGATGCTCACAAATCCTAGTTTTAAGAGGGCGACTAGTTTTACCCCGATAAAAAGAACTACAAATACAGATTGCCAAATAAATGACGTTAACTGTACTACAGTTAATAAACTGTCTAATCTCAATAGTTATATAGTTATTGTTGGAAGTAAAGGTTTTGCTCTTAATAACCACTTTGCATTGTGCACACTTCTTACATTGGAAGCATCCTTTAGGTGCAGATGGCATCCACTCCACAGATTTAGTGACTGGTAAAAAACTATGCATCAAAAAATCTCTCAGGTTTGGACCTCGTTTATATGCAATCTTGGGGTATGATTGTGCCATATCTGCCAGCGTAGGCTGTGTTGAGAGGATGTGCCAGAATTTCTGCATGGTATCGCTGACCAATTGACTGTCTGTGCCATACTTAGTGATAAAAAGAACATCTCAAATCTTCATTATCACTGCTTTTACACTCCAGGAGACCGCCCTTGGCATATCTGCAACCTGAGCCTGTGCTTGTTTCAATAGCTCACTGTTGTATCCCCTGTCTTTGAAACATTGTACGAGTTCATTGCTCCTTATGGTACTGGTTGCTGGGTCTGAACAATTACATCTCACTCTCATTAGCTAAGATTTAGGGATGTTGTTGATAGTGTGGCGGGGTGGCAACTGCTGGCCAATTAATGGCTATTACGATCAGTCGGTTTACAATACAGGTCTGTAGACACAGTACCATCTTCATTTTTTGTTATGTTTAGATCCAAGAAAGGTATACTATAATTTGATTGATGAACCGAAAATTTAGGATTTGAATTGGACCCTTCCAGATAGCCAACAAATTCATGCAGTTACTGTACAGTCCCCGGTCACATCATCAATATGCAGTATCTGCACCAGAGTTTGATGTATTCGTAAAAAGGATTAACAATCCTATCATATATGTTCCTTAATTCCCATAATTCAAGGTAAAAGTTAGCATGTGTGGGGGTGAAATTCACCCCCCATAGCCGTACCCTTTACCTGGAGGAAAACAAAACTGTTCATGGTCAGAACATACCTGGACAGATTACACAAAAAAAATCTATGAAATTAGGACCATACACCATGTCTGTCTCAGGCCAGTATTGTAGGGAGTGAATGCTGCCTTGGTGAGGAATATCTAGTACAAAGCCTCCACATCTAATGTGACAAGAGCAGACATGGAATCCAACTGTAAATCCCCAGGATGCCACAAATTAGGGCAGTGTCTCTAATATATGACCGTGACCACTGACACTAGGAAATCCCTTAACCATCTCTTCCAACCCCACTGCTTCAGAATTCTATAAGTTTATCCACCCCACCCCTCTGCCCACCCCCCCACTTTCCCACTCTTTCCTACCTCACCCCCCCCTTTTTCATGGTTCTCTTCTAATCTGACACCACTCCTTAATCCTACACCTACCGCTCGTCACACTCCCTCCACACTTCCCTAACCTCCCTTTCACCCAACACCCCTGTCTACTCCTCCACCTCCTACCCCCTTGATCACCTGCTTCCATTTCTTCCAAATCCACCTTTCTCTCCATTCCAACCCCCTTCTCCCACCTCTCAGGACACAGCCTCCTCTGGCTATCACTCTTATACATCTTCAAACAAGTCTCTCTCTGGCTGACTTACTCTGTCTAAATACAGGATCCTGAAATCCCCTGAAGATCTGTGCTATTAACTCAGGACAGCTTATTCCTCTAAGAAGGCTGTCAAACTTGCTTTCTTGTTGAACTGATGGTGAAATCTCCCTACGGATTTCCAAACAGATGGTAACAAATGTGTATCTCAAACAATATGAGGAAAACTCTCTATGAGGTAATCTGAGCAACCATGTAACCTTTGGATTCATTTATATTAAAATTTAAATTCCATACTTTCTTTGCATATAGCTGTACTCATACTTTAATTGTTGTTGTTGTTGTGTTTTTTATGTTTTGTACTATGTCTGACTTGGAACCTTTGTAAACGAGCCCTTGGCTCAAAGGTATTTAATCCCAAACTGAAATAAATAAATAAATAAAACCTGGGCACAAGAAAATTAACTGACCATCAACAAGCTTAGGTGCCTGTGCTCCACCAGGTGGGATGTGTACGCGAGGCGTGCAGCCCATCTGCAGAGCTCTGCACCTGGGGTGCACTGCTGGTATTTCCCAATGGCTGCAACCTGTCCGTGGCCACCCCCCCAGTGTGCAACATTCCGTGAGATGGCCGGGGGTGGAGTCGCAGACACAAGTGGGCATCCAATCGGATGCCCGCCCCGAGTCTAACAGTGGATCCCTTCTGTGGTGGGGGCACAGTTGCAGCACTTCCCCACGGATGTCCACATGGCCAGTGGCTGTGGAGGTGAGAGGTGGGTAGTGCTGCCTGTTGCCATGCCCCAAACCAGATGGGGTTGCACTGGGGTTTGAGGCGATGGCACAGTGTGTATGTGTGTGTGTGTCGGGGGTGGGGTGGGATCATGCTGCCCACAACACCAACAGGGTGAGGGGACATGAGACAGGCAGGCGGTGGTTAGGGGGATCTGCAGTACAGGGCCTGTGCCTCCATGTATTGGTGTGTGTGTGTGGGGGGTGGTGGCATGCATGGGGAAGGGTGGAACACAGATGGGTGCAGGGGTGGGTGTCCGATCACTGCAATTATGTGGTGTTCCCATGTTGAGGGGCACATAGTGGGCTTACAGCAGGGATTCCCTGGCATACTGGCTGCCCCCCTACATGTCCTCCTGGTGCACAGCTCTATGCGGCTATGTGCATGCCGCATAGTGCTGGCATGCCCCCTGTCTGCCACCTGCATGATGCGATCTACACAGGTGGGGGATCGTATACATAGGGGCTGCGCACCCTGTTAAGTTAATGCTGCATGGGCAGAGTGATGGGCGTGGAGTGTCTCCGTGCCTCACATACACGGCACAGAAACTTCACTTCTTTGAGCATAGACCCCTTAGATAGTGGCTCAGTTAGAGACCCTATACCAGATACAGTACAATTGAGCATCCGGGGGGGAGGTTAACCGAGTTTTTGGGAATCTTTGGTAGAGTATATGTCTGTCGTATCGGAAAATCAACGGTCAAAAAATCCTTGGCTTCCTTTGTGATAACATTTTCTAAAGCTGTAGTTAGATCCATATCTGTGAAAGCCTTAAAATCATTAGTTGGATCTGTTTTCATTCCCTCATAAAACTCAGTGTTTGCTAACTGTAGAAAAATCTTATTCTTGTACATTTCCATGTCCTTCATAACCACTGAACCCCCATTGTCTGCAAGCTTCAAAACAATCAAGTGGATTATCCTGCAACTCTTGTAAAGCAATTCGCTCTTTCCATGAAAAGTTGCAAAGCCAGAATTGGGGTGTTAATTTTATGTTCCAACTCGGTGAGGACTGCTTTTCAAACGTTAAAACCACATGGCTATAATTAGGAATGTACTCAATGCTTCTTAAAGGGAGTCAGTTCACTTTGGGTGTTAGTAAATCTATCATCCAACATTAAATGTACAGGAATGGAGGATGATGTAAAGGATGGTGAGGTGGAAGGAGCTGCAGGTAGAGCTGCTGCAGGTTGTCTAGCAATCAACACTTTGTGATTAAGTTTCCGGTGAATTTTTAATGTCTAAAAGAAGTCAAGCGGCTGATTACTATATGTTGGTATAAAATGTAAGCCTTTTGACAGTTCCTTAAGTTGGTCTGTGGTTGGTGTAAATAATGAAAATTGAGCACATTCATTTCTTGTTGTGCTAAGTTTTCTTTATTTCCCTGACACATTTGTTGTTCGCCACATAGCTGGAGCTTATGCCCTGTATCCAGCCCTTTTTCCTGCACCTGTTCCAGTGCTCACGCCATTTGCATCCCCCTATCCTTGTTTTCCTAGTACAGGATTTGTCAGCTAGAACTGCATAGTGTAGGGGCTGTGATGGGGCGTGGAAGTCATTGGTCATCTCTGTTGCTCTTCCTCCTCCTCCTCCCCTGGTTCCTCCTCCTCTAAAAAATCATCTGAGAATTCTGACTCTGAAGCCAAAGTGAAGTGCTCAAAAGTCTGATTTAAATTATGATTTTTCAAGATCAATTTTAAGGTAGAAGCACTATCTATATTTGTAGAAGTTTGATTCTTCTTTTTAGATTTTTTTTTGTTTGTCAAGCACTGGTACAGTACTTCCAGGTATTACCACATGACCCCTGACCTCCTGGTCTGGATCCTTGCTGCTTTTAATAAATAAATACCTGTCCAAAATGTAATCCCACTGATTACGTTCAAACTAGTACTGTTTCTGTTTCTTGCAGTCTTTCTTCTTGTTTGAGTACAGCTTGTCTGAGGATTAACTCATAGTCCACTGTCACTATGTGTCTTAAATGTGGCTGCAAGCATTTCACACCTCCACTTGGGCTTGTATTTCACTTCTTGTGTGTAGTCTCTAATGAGGCAGTGTACAAGTAATATTGATGTGGCCTGCATCAGCGTCTTCCAGTCGTTAATGAAGTTGTCTTGATCCAGCCCATAGCCCGGCCACTTGATAACTCTCAGGCCCCTCGAGGCCCTTTCAACTTTAACATAGGCCTCCAGAGTCATGCAGTGCCAAAAAACTCTTCTGGCTTTCAAAACTGCACTCTCCAAATCTTGGAAAGCCAGGATGATGTCTGGTTCTTGTTGTGGGGCAGGGTTTGACATTGATGCAGCTAGATGGGTAATATCATCAGATTGTACATTCTCCGTGCTAAATGGGTCTCCAATGCCAGTGTCCATGAACAGAACTGAGGAAAGGCCACCCTCCATGTGCTTCTAATCGTATGTCTAATAGAAAACTAGACATCCCAGTTCCTGCAATCAGAATCGCAAGGGCTAAGGTAAGCACTAATTGCCAGAAAATTGCTAGAACTGCTGTTTTGCAGAGCCAGGTCTGTAGGTGGTTGCTGTGGGCAAGCTCAAAAACATTTAACTGAGCACATGAAAAGGGCCCTCACAGCTGGGTGTGCATTGGAACAAATACTAATCCAATACAATGAAATCCAGCACCACCCCCACAAAAGGCCACAGAGCAGAGCAAAGCAAAGCAATTGCAATAATAAATACAATTTATTCAGGCAAAATAAAGGGCAAACCTTAAACGTGCCGAAGCACAGACCAGTAAACAGTGGGGGACCCCACTGACTTCAGTCAGTTTCCTGAGGCTGTTTCAGGAAGTGTCCCACAGGGAAATCCACCCTTCCTTTATACAGCTCTTAAAGTGACAGTGCTAAATTGTGATTGGTTGTGCATAAACAACTATATCAGATTACATTATAAATGAAACTAACACCTTAAGTAATATACTTACAAAAAATACATGTATAAATATATAAGCATATATCCATAAACATATACCCATATAGGCAAATAGACAATACTTGAATTGATTGTAAACAGTGAAAGTGGATACCCTGGAGATAAAATACTTTCTAATCACATGACTCACTGACAGTGACATGGAGTAACCATATTCCAGCAACGGACAAAATACGAATGCAACCCTAGCTTACATCAAATACCCATACCCATATAATATATACAGTACATAATGTATGCATGTACATATGTACTTGAATGCATATACATGTACACATGAAAACGACTTTGTTGGCAACACATGCACCTATCATGATTTTAAAAGAGAGTGCATCATGATCACCTACTAAACTAATACAGTTGCCATAATATGATATTCCAATGCACATAGATAACTTAATATCAATCAATCAATCAAGTCTTTATTTAACCAGGTGCTCATCGTTGAGCAGAAGCTCATTTGCAAGATGGACCTGGTGGAGCTATGAACAATTGTATATACAGGTCAACACAGGTATTTACAAGGCAATACAGATAATACCTTTACAGAGAGGAAGAAAAGAAGTTCATATGTACATAGAATTATACAGATATTGTACAGATTACACGGTATTTACATACATGGAAGTGTCTATAGGAAGATAAAGCAGGTTATCTAAGGTTACAGGAGGAAGTAACGGAAGAAAAAATAAAATAAAATATACACCAGGTAGAGGTGAAGGTAGGGGAAGAGAGGAGGGAAGTAGGGGAGAAAGGCTAGGAGGGCAAGTGCACAGAAAGGAGTTGGTAAAGCTGGAAGTAGAGAAGGTGGATGGAGAAAAGGAGTATGTGTGAGCCCCGGATTGAATGCTATAGCACGGGCATGGTAGGATGTCACAACCCAGGGTAGTGAGCTCCTATCCGAGGTTGGGAAAGGAAGAATAAGGGGATGGATGGGCCTAGTGTTGATAAGACAGGGGATAAGAGAGAACAAGTAGGCTGGTGAGGAGCAAGCTGGGGGGTCAGTACTTAAAATTGGGTCTAGGCGTGGCTATATACCAGTACTGGGTCTGAGTGGGTGAAGCAGTTACATACTTCTGTGATTGTACGGAAATAAAGCATCTTGAAAGCATTTATACTGATTAGAGTGCTTAATTTGAGGGTTTTTTGTAGATCGTTCCATAAGGTGGGTAGCACGAAGCTTATGGCTGCCCTGCCGAAGTGGGATTTTGCTTTGGGTACTTAAGTGTAATAGCTGAGTAACTTCTTAACACGTATTTCCCAATTATACTCAGGGAAGACAGCAGGAGATATAATAAGGCAGCTTATTAGAGATGGCTCTATAGGTCCAGAGAGCATGCTCTGTGGCGCCTGAACTTTAGTGATGTCCATCCCACTGCCGCATATAGGGTGCAGTGATGTGTGTCAAGGGAGTCCGTTATAAACCTCAGTGCTCTGATGGTAGAGTGTGTCCAGTTTAGCCATGTAAGAGTTGGGGCATTGGCTGTAGAGGAAGTCAGCGAATCAACCAATGATAGGAAAATGGATTGGACCAGTTGTTTTTGGCATCTCTGGTGAGAAATTGGCTGATTCTAAAAAACAGTCCAAGCCTTTGCCGAAGTCGTTTTAGCAAGTCCTCGATATGTTCAATGAAGGAGAGTCTTTGATCTATCCAAACTCCCAGATACTTGAATTTTGTAACAAATTCTAGTTTTTCACCTAGAACTGTGGTAATTTGGGGAACTGTCCCACTGGACACAGGGTTAGCTGTATGGATAAAAGGAGAGAGGACCATCGCTTTAGTTTTTTTGGCATTAAGGAGTAGCTTTTTTTGGAGGAGTTGGCTTGAAAGGTTGAATTTGACTGTAGGTCATTGCAGGCAGCTTCAGGTGTTGGCGACTCACGTAGAGAACTGTATCATCTGCAAACAGATGGATGTTGGCTTTTTGTACAGTAGTCGATGTTATTAATGTAGATTGCAAAAAGTAAGGGCCCTAATATAGAACCTTGAGGTACCCCTCTTTGCAGAGTTTTTAAGGGGGACAGGCCTCCTTCGGCTTTAACTTGTTGAAGGCGCTTGTAAGATAGTCAGTGAACCAACACAGAGAGGAGGGGTCCATACCTATGGTTTGAAGGGCGGAGAGGAGCAGACTATGGTCGACAGTGTCGAAAGCCTTGCTTAGATCAAGGAAAACAGCACAAATAAAGTTTTTGCTCTCAAGATTACGCTGCCAGTCGTTAGTAACTTTGGCAAGGGCTGAGATAGTGCTATGTTTAGCTCTGAACTGGACTGCATAGGATTTAGCAGTTCCCTAGACTCAAGGTGAGTCCTCAGCTGTGCATTTACAATTTCTCTAGGAGCTTGGACAGGACCGGAAGGAGGAAATTGGCCTGTAGTTATTGAGATCGCCACGGTCACCTGATTTGAACAGTGGTATGACATGTGCTGTCTTCCATAGGTGGTAAGGTGCCCTGAGACAGGGATAAGTTAAAAGGTGGGTGACAGGTATCGCTAGTACGTGGTAGGCAATTTTTAGGAAGTAAGGGTCAGGAGTCGGCCCCAGCACTTTTCTAGTATCCAACTGAAGCAAGAGATCCTCTACCTCTTTCAGTGTGGCAGGTTGAAGTGAGAAAGGCATAAGCTATCGGAGTTTCAGGCAGTTGGCTGGCAGTCTGGGAGCGAAGTATGTTTGCAGGGGAGTTATCAAATGCCATGCCTGCAGTAGCAAAGTGGTTATTGAATGCGTCAAGTATATCCATCTTTTCGGTTATAGTCAAGTTGCCAGAGGTAATCTTGGTCGGGAGTGAATTTCCTGGGGAGTGGCCTAGCAGATCACTGATTGTGTTCCAGAGCTTGATTGGGCTCTTTGTGGCAGAGTCGAGTTCGGATTTGAAGAAGGTGGTCTTCGATTCTCTGATTGTTTTGGTACATAAATTTCGTAGTCTCCTGAACTGGTTCCAGTCCTCTGCAGTGTTCAGTCTGCGTGCTTTTTTCCAGAGCTTATCTCTTTCTAGAAGCAAGGACTTGATCTGAGGGGTGAACCATTTACAGGTTTTGGTCCTAGTTCGAACTTTAATAAGGGGAGCATACTTATTAAGGGCCCTTGATAGAATGTTGTAAAGATATTGTGTTGACGTAATCGCTTAGTCAAGGTAGCAATCTTTTCATTCAGGTGAGTACTTAAGCTCGTTTAGGTAGGCATGTTCATTGAAGTTGCGCCTGGATCTCTTCATAGAGAACTTGCTGATGGGTGCTGGGTTGTTGGTGGATCTTACTCCCGCAATAAACAATGGTCGCTAGCCTGAGAAGAAGACATCAGCGTGGGAGAAGAGATGAGGTTTGCTCACCATTAGCACATCCAAAAGTGTACTTTACTGGGGTTCTTCACGTTTAAGCGTGTTGGTTCAGTAATAAGTTGCGTCAGCCCATTCATCACAGAAGGATGCAAGGGGGCAGCTGTGTTAGAGAGCCAGTCAAAGTTGAGGTCTCCTAAAATAATAGTTTCTGGCAGCCCTGTCCCAACTTGTCACTTAGATATGACACAAGCTGTAGGCCAGCAGACGGTGGTCTGTAGCATCCTATTACGCAGAGTGCAGTAGTCTGTGTAATTTCCACTTTGAGAATTAGGCATTCGAATTCACATGCACAGATGCTGAGGATAAGCAGGAGGCAGAAAATTTGTCTTTAACTGAGATAGCTACCCTCCTCCTCTGGCATGCCTATCAGCTCTGAACAAGGCATAGTTGGGTATGTTTACTTCTCTATCAGTGGTGCTGGGTCTAAGCCAAGTTTGAAATCACAAGTATGTCAGGAGAGGTATGACTTACCCAGGTTTGTATTAAGTTATCTTTTTAAGGAGGCTACATCGTTAATATGCAAGAAGCTTATTCCTTTTAAATTTGCTAGTTCTGCTGGCAAGCAATAGCTTTGGGGTGCCAGGGTTGAGTTCTACGTTACCTGAACAAAGCAGGAGGATAAGTAGGATTTTTCTAAGAGCGCTAATTATAAGCTTGTAATTCCTGCCTTTCTCCTGCCTAGTAGATCTGATGATTTTAGGGACTGGAAAGTAGCCACCATAGAAGAGCTGATCTGTTGTAGCAAGAGCTAGTACCCCTACCACAATAGGCGGAGGAGATAGAAGTCTGCGTGGTGGAGGTGGACCTTGTGTGTGTGTGTATTTATATATATATATATATATATATATATATATATATATATATATATATATATATATATATTTGGAAACTGGTTGAGTCAGTGGAGTCCTCACCTGTTGTTCCCCGGTCTATGCTTTCTGCAGATTTAAGGTTTGCATTTTATTTTGCCTGATTAAATTGTATTCAGTATTGAAATTGCTTTGCTCTGCTCCGTGATCACAGTGGACAGCCTCCGATGATGTGCCTGTATCATTACAAGCTGAATGGGAGTCTTGGCTATAGAGCAGCAATGCATCCAGCTGTTCTTCTTTGCAGTGGTGATGGCACAGTGGAACCAGAGGAAGTGAATGAAGACCTCGAGGATGATGTGTTGGTGGAAGAAGTGGAGTGTTCTGGAGTCAGCAGTCCAATGTGACGGAAGGATCAAAAGTCAGAACACATACAATGAGAGGCCCAGCACCTCAGGATCCCAGCCATCACTGACTGACAGGATCAGCACAGCAATTGTATAGACATCTTCCCGGGTTGCAAGACTGCATGCCACTCCTGTGTGAATATGAAAGCGGTGTGCAGATATAGCAATAACATTGGTGGCTAGAAATGTACTTAAATATCTACAAAAGTCAGATGATTCATTCCTGCAGGCAGAAGCATAGGCAGAAATGCACCATATGGAAATGTCCCCTCATTTTCACAGAACACAGTGAAATGATGGCAAACTACACAGTATTAGAAATATAGAATCTGACAGCAGATAAGGGCCACCAGCCCTACCATGTCTTCCTATTTGTTACTATCTACATTCTCAGTGCAGACTCATCTTGAGCTATAGCTCCCCCCCCTTTACACTATGATTTGCTTGTGACTATCGCATTCATTATTGAACAACACCACTGTTTTCACCTCAACCTCCACTGGACGCTGTTCCAAGAATCAACAACTATTTCTATGAAGAAATACTTCTTCACATGTCCCACAAATCTGCCCCCTTCCAGCTTCATGTTGTGCCCCTTGTTCTTGAGTACCACTTTTTCTGACCTTTTTTTCTGAAAAATAGCATTGTACCTCATTTTGCCCTAGTGAGGAATGTGTCTGTGATGGTGACATGGTGAATCTGTCTATGGGGAAATTTATTGGGGAGAGTAATCCATGGACTGCAATCACAGATATTGAAACACCAAACAGGTGGTCAGGTGCAGTAATCATTATTTGTCCAAAGTCACCACAGCACAGTACCCAGACGAACATCAGTGGGTATGGCTTGCTGTATGATGGCGCTTACAAGTTTAATGACTGATTCAGTCTTAATCACAATGAAATAAATGTGACTTTGCTCATGCAGAAGTTCTCATTCCACTGCTGGTCAGTGAAGGTGAAAGTTACCGTGTTACAATGAAACTGATGTCCAAACATGGAGTCCACATGCACCTTCATAATGCTAAACTGTATGCAGCCACAGAAGCCATAATGCGAGCAGCTCTTCATCTTCGATGCTTAGATAATGTCGTAATCTGCCCATGCACTCCTGCAACTCCAGCTGCATCTCTAAGTCATGCCATTGAGCCCTGTTATCACTTTGTTGGCTTGACAAAGTCCAGAGATCCTGATCCATTGTGTGCACACTTTATCAAGAAAGGAATGAGAGATCATTGTCAACATATGAGAAAGAGCAGTGCTCCCAGATCTACAGGGATTCCTCCGCTTTAAGGGCTTTTACTACAAAAACGGGATACGGAAAGGAAATTTTTTAATTTTAAAATATCAGGGGAAATGGACAAACACTACGGGAAAATACCCACTATGAATCTCTTGGCTGCTAAGATCCAGACAGAGCCCTCCAATTGGTGCTCAGTTTGCTGACTTTGCTACACTAAGCAATTCTGTTGGTCCATTTGCAGCCTGTGTTTCTCTGGGGTAGTAAGGTAATGTGTTGGCAGTGCATCTTTCTGAGGATGAATTCAGATCTTCTGATCAAGAACCAGTGAGCTGCTGCATGATCCAAATGCCTGCCATGTGGCCCCACTCAAAACAGCAACACCATTGAGTCAGCCAAGCTGCATCTCAAATGCCACTGTTCTGGACTGCAGAGAGCCTAAGCCACTGAAGGTAAACTAGCTTTCTTGTGAGCAGCCTCAGGTTAGTCTATTTTAAACTCATTTTATGCAAAATGAGTCAGACAAAAGGCTGACCACTTGATGATGATATGCTTTGGGGTGTGCAAGAAAGAGTGCTTAAGTGTTGCTTGAGGGAAGCGCCCAAACCACTAAGGCAAACAAACATTCTGTTTTGCAAATTTGTCTATTTTAAACAAATGAAGTGCAAAAGTGAGCCAGACAAGAGACTTGATGATGGTGGGCTTTAAAGGGTGACAGGGACACAAAGAATGCTTAAGTGCTACTTGGCTTGTTTGGTGCACAGAGCAGAGTTGTGTTTTTAAAAAGATCACTGAGGCAGCACTTCTTCTGACCAGCCTAGAGGTTGAGGTTATTTGAAAAAAAAATTAGACAGTGTTTCTATTTAATTGTGAGCCTGGGAAAGGTATGGGGTGTCTTCATCAAGAGTTATGAATTATATGTGTGAGATCAGAAGGGACCCATAGACCCTGGTCTGGCCTTAGATTAGTAAAATAAATGAAAAAGGGAATATTTGTTTTCACTTCTGAGAGTTCAGTGCACAAAGCTGTGTATGTGTGTAGGGGGGTGCTTAAGCATGCCAATGAAAAACACAACCATACACTAAAACAATGTTTATTAATCATCACTACAGGTACACAGAGCTGTAGGCCCAATGCACAATTGGTGTGCAGTGGCTATACATGCATATCTGGGGTGAGTAGCTACTCCACACCGCCTGTCCCCCCCGCATGGCATGCACGAAGGGGGTACATGCAGACCCACTGCACCCAATCCCCCATGTCTGCAGACAGCTCCGCAATGGGGACATTCCAGGGGTATGCCAGCACTACATTTATTCATTAACCCGTGTAGTGCTGGCTGCATAGGTGCAGAGAGTGGTGCAGGGTACACCAGGGAGACCCTGCCATAACCCACAGCATGCCCCCATGAACACAGGTATTCGGTCAATGGGGGACCAGGACAGCACACACTGTGTTGCTGCTGACTGCTGGGCAGCAGGGGGCAGCTGGGGCAGCTGGATGGGTGAGCGCCCAGGAAGTTTATGTGAGGCAGCACTGGAACTGGAGGGTGCCGCACTGGTCCGGGTCCGTGCTATTGGCATGCATCGCCCCAGACCCATGCTACCCTATGTGTGAGATCCACTATGGGTCCTAGGGGAGCATCCCGTTGTATATCTGCCTGGGACAGCTCCTCCCCTGGCCACCCTGCAGAGTCCTGTGTGTTGGGGGAGGAGCCGTGGATAGGTGGTCGGCATTGATAAATGTCAGTATGGGTGCACCTGTCCACGGGTGCAGGGGCAAGGGTGGGTATGCGCATTTTGTGCATCCCTATGCCCTTTCATGTTTAGAGCAGAACACAGAATGTATCAGTCTGTGATTAAGGGTAAATTTGAAGTTAAGGCATTTCATACTATAAATAGAATACTGAATAAGGGACTATATTATTACAAGGTTATAATACCTTCAGAAGGTTCTGGAGACATGTGAACCTTGAGAACATAGCTTTATACATTCCAACATGTCCCCAGAACCTCAAGATGGTATTATATTGTTACATATAAAGTTGTTATAGTGGTAGACTTATTATGTGATACGTTGTAGGTGATTTTTTATGTTTAAAATAAATAAGAACACATAAAACAACTTGAACATTTGTCCTAGTGATTTTATTGACTGGCATAATGACACCAATTGCGTACTTACATTGATTTGTGCATACAGGAAAATCTACAGGAATTTCATCCCAGTTTTACAGAGAAAGTACAGGGAAAATTAGGGTGCACTACAGGAAAATGCTTTGGCTGATCTGGGAGCACTGAAAGAGTCAACTAACACATGTGGTCACTTGCTGTAATGCGCAATGGTTCAGCCACAACAATGTTGTTGCAGTGTGTAACTGGTGGTGGATTGTGAATATCCCTCCACAAACTATCCCCACAATCCAGAGTCACAACTCCACACCCCATGGCTGCAATAGGACTGCAGAACAACATGCAACTACCAACTCTCATGGCAGTGTCTATTTTCATGGGCAATGGTGCAACACAACACTTTCATCTTTGTGACATGCTAGTTCCTAGTGACAAACTTACGTGGGGTGATTTGTGGGTGCCATCAGCCCATCATTGTGAATCGCTGTGTGGGTGCTTGGGGGGAAGGGGATTGATGTACCAAACTACACTTTGTGGTATGGATCATTCCATGAGTAAAGATGATGGGGGGTGGTTATGTGCAGGGCCACTGGAAAATTGCAGAAAGGGTTACCCAAAATTGCGGAGCATTTTGCAAAAATTCTGGTAAATTGCAGGGGATTCTACTATAGACCCTGAGTGCTTCATAATAAATCTTTTAATGTTTTCTGCAGCATATATTCATCAGTATAAATTGCTAAATGAAAACACTGACACCTGAATATGTTAAAACATAAAGAAAAGTTTATGTTCCTAAAAAGAATACTAAACTGATAAGCTATTGTAAGTGTTGCATATCTTCTAAAGTTTAAAAAAATCTGCCTCATACAGTTCTAAATAGATTCTATAAAGTGGACCACAGCAAATCAATATCAAATCCAGAAGAAACATTTCTTTTTGTTTCTGGCTGTAGAATAATGAAGCCTAATCAACAGCTGTTTATAGTGCTCTGCCAGCTATTCACCCACCTTGGTAAAAGAAAAAATAAGTGGACAGAGAGGTAAATAATTGAGTTTTAGTAAAATGTTGTTAAAGTGCTTAACGTTCATAATTTGTACTGTAGGTACTGTACACTATTTTTGAAATCACATATTTAAACATTAAATCTGGGGGGTTATTGGTGCTGGCAGTATAATCTAGAGATAAGAATAACAAACTGTTATTGAGCTGACAACATTTAGCAGACCTGGGTTTGATTCCACAACCTCCACTTGCATACTGTGCGATTATGAGCAAGTCACTTAACCTCCTCAGTGCTCCTGGGTTGTACCTGAAAACAGGCACTTGGGCCTAGTGGGCTTTACGTGGTTACCAAACAATGTAAAAAAATACCAATATATTTTTACTGCATCATACAATAGTCAGGGTACCGTGTAATTTACCTTTGTTTTACTCTGGCTGCAATGATTTGGTTTAGTTAAAGATAAATGTTAAGATGCATGTTGTGTTTTATAAGCTTGTTTTCAGACTTTAGTCAGGTTTTTATCGTAATCTTTGCATGTGAGCATCTAGAGGGCAGTTGCTAAGAGTGAGATCACTATTAGCAACTAGCTTATTCAAGTTTAAAATCGTCAGGGCCATCATAAATCCTTAGTTGTTTGAATCAAAACTAGACTGAATGAAAGTGTGCTCACAAGGAATAACTTGCCTGCAACTTACAAAAGACTTCATAGTTAGCACCCCATTTTAGTGAATTGGATCATTTGCACCTTTTCTCCCATATTTTGTTTGTCTATGTGGCAACAAAACATTTTCTGATAGACTGCTTCAACACAACAAATGTTAAGTGTTTAAGTATACTTATGCTTGGCCAGTGGATTTGAAACTAAACAAGACAATGATCCTAAAGAAATCAGTGTCACATAAACCCTTTGCACTGCATTGTGTTTCAGCCAAACCCAAGTCTGCATGCAAAATTGTCAATATATTTGAGAGTATTTTATTAAAATGTTAATACTGTTTACACAGGTCGATATAAAACTCATAAACTGCAAGAAATTGCAGAACATATCAGTTTTTGGCGGAGAATGGTGAAAATTGCAGATTCCACAAAAATTACAGGGCGCAGTTTTCCAGTGGCCCTGGTTATGTGTCGGTGCTATACACATCAGTGTACATTGGAGGGTATTGGTGGCAGGTGGGTACCATGCTATGGGGCTGTATGGATTAAAGTGACCAATGACACACACTCTTTGCCATGCACCAAAACACATACACCCACACACACACACACACACACACACACACACACGCTGAAACATAACCACCACTAATCAAGTTTACACATGCAATGATCCACACCGTAATGTTCAGACCAGTGTGTAAATCTATAGCAGCTCAGTGTAAAACAACATCAAGGGCTTAACTTGGTGATCTCAGACCCTAGACCTGCATAATTTGGTATGCACTTTCCCAGTTCTAGGGGCTAGTTTTTGGGAATATGTGGTGTAAATTGGTTTGGTGGTGCAAAGGTTATTGATTTGTTAAATCACATTCCAAAATCCCTAGATTCTGTTTTTTTTTTTTTTGCCATTAGATCATGAAAAAATTAGACTGATTTTAAATTATAAAAATTGCGGGTTAATTAGATTTCATTCTGGAATAGGGCCTTTTTATAACTTGAAAATTAAAGCTTTTTTTTAATTATAAGGTTTTAAAATTTTTAAATGTAATACAGATAAAGGTCCCTTGAGAATGTTGCTGAAAAAATGGGACTTTATTTTCTGACTCATATACATGGGCATGAATAAACATTTTAAAATCTAAAACCTAAAAAAAACACATGACTGTAAAGGTTGATAGAAACATAGAATTTGATGGCAGATAAGGACCACTTGGCCCACCTAGTCTGGCCATTTCCCTACCTAACAAATAAGCTGTAGATCCTAGTTAACCAACAGCCTACTTCCTCCTACCCCACTAGAACTGCCTTATGTCTGTCCCATGGATTCTTGAATTCCCACTGTTTTGACTCTATGACCTCCTCAGAAAGGCTGTTCCATGTATCCACAACCTCTCTGTGAAGAAATACTTCCTCACATTACCTCTGAGCTGTTCCTCTATCTTCAAATTGTGCCCTTGTTTTGCACATCTCTTTTTCTGAAAGATGCTACCCTCTTGGACTTTGTTGATTCCCTTGAAGAATTTGAAAGTTTCTATCATGTCCCCCCTCCCTTCTTTCCTTGAGGCTATACATCTTTAGTTCCTTTAGTCTTTCTTCATATGTCTTCTGATGCAGACCCTGCGTCATTTTGGTTGCCCTCCTCTGGACAGACTCCACCCTGTCTATGTCTTTGCAGAGATGGAGTCTCAAGAACTGTACACAGTACTCCAGATGTGGTCTTACCAACTGTCTGTACAGATGGCCAACAACTTCCTGTTTTCTACTGGTGATGCCTCTCCCTATGCATCCCAGTATCCTCCCAGCCCTCCTTACTGCCTTCTCACATTGCTGTCCCACCTTTAGGTCATCTGATATGGCTACCCCCAGGTCCCTTTCCATTTTTGTTGTTGTCAGTATCTGACCCCCAATTGTGTACTCTTCCCCTGGGTTTTTGTTTCCCAGGTGCATTACTTTGCACTTCTTTGCATTGATTCTAAGCTGCCATACATTTGACTATTCCTCCAACCTTGCCAAGTCCTTTTTCATCCTTTCCACCTCACCTTGTGTATCAGCCCTGTTGCAGATCTTTGTGCCATCTGCAAAGAGACATACTTTCCCTTCCAGTCCCTCTGCAATGTCACTTATAACGACATTAAAAAGGACCGGCCCCAGTACTGAACCCTGCGGTACCCCACTAGTAACCCTCCTTTCTTCACTGTGGACTCCATTTACTATTACCTGCTGTGTCCTGTTGTCCAACCAGTGTTTACCCAGGCTACCACCCTTGCACCCATTCCCAGGCTGGCTCATTTGTTTATTAACCTTTTGTGCAGGACTGTGTCAAATGCCTTGCTACAGTCTAGGTAGGCCATGTCCACAGCCCCTCCCTGATCTACTGCTTTGGTCACCCAGTCAAAGAAATCAATTAGATTTGTCTGACATGACCTTCCCGCTGTGAATCCATGCTGCCTTGGGTCCTGTGCCCCACTGGCCTCTAGGTACTCAACAGTTCTTTCCTTCAGAAGCGATTCCATCATTTTCTCTACCACTGAGGTCAAACTGACAGGTCTGTGGTTTTCTGCGTCTGTCTTGCTCTGTCTTGCTCCCACTTTTGTGAAGGGGAATCAAATCTGCCCTTCTCCAGTCCTCAGGTACCACCCCATCCTCCCATGATTTATTAAAAAGGGTAGTCAGTGGTGTTACTAGTTCTTCCCTTAGTTCTTTTAAAATCGTGGGGTGAATCCCATCAGGCCCCACTGCTTTATCTACCTTTAGTTTTAAGAGTTATTTCAGAACCCTTTCTTCTGTGAAAGGACTAATATCAATCCCCCTATCCAGAGTGCTTCTATTGACCAGATTAGGTATTTCCCCCCTGCTTTTCCATTGTGAATACTGAGCAGAAGTATTCGTTCAGTATCCCTGCTTTTTCACTGTCGCTCTCTGCCCAACCTCCTTCCTCTTTGTTCAGCCTCAATATCCCTGCCTTAGTCTTTCTTTGCTCCCTAATGTACCTATAAAAGGTTTTATTCACCCTTCTTAACCGAGTTGGCTATCTTTTCCTCGGGTTGGGCCTTTGCTATTCTGACTGCCTTGCCTGCTTCCTTCTGCTTTAACTGGTACAGTTCTCTATCCTGTTGCTTCTGTGTTTCCTTATACTTCCCGAATGCTATCATTTTTTCCCTTACCTTCCCCGCCACTTCTTTTGAGAACCATAGTTGTTTTTTCTTTCATTTTCATTTGTTTATTTGCTTCACACAAAGACTTGTTGCCTCTGTGATGGCAGTTTTGATGTTTCCCCATTGTTGCTCCACCCCACCTTCTTGCCTGTTTGCTAGTGCTTTTCTGAGGCACTCTCCCATTTTGACAAAATCAGCCCTCCTGAAGTCCAGTACCTTCACTTTTGTGTCTTGACTCTACAGCTAAGTTTATCGTGAACCACGCTGTTTGGTGGTCACTTTTTCCCAGATGGCTACCCACTTCAGTATCAGAGATCCTCTCTCCATCCCCGTTTGAGAGTACCAGGTCTAAGATTGCTCTCTCCTGAGTGGGTTCCAAAACTAGTTGTCTGAGGCATGCCCCCTGTAGGGCATCGAGGATGGCCCTGCTCTTGGATGTGGCTGCAGCAAAGGTGCTTCAGTCAACATCTGACATATTCAGGTCCCCCATCAGCAATATCTCCCCTTTCTCTGTCATTCCAAGGATGCCTGCTCTCATTTCCTTGTCCATTTCCTCCCCCTGAGACGGGGGTCTGTATACAACCCCTGTGCGGACTATGGAGCCATTTCCAGTCTCCAGGGTGACCCACAGTGCCTCCTCTTCTCCCTGTTTACCCTTTAGTTCTGTTGCTTTGATTTCTTCCCTTACACAGACAGCTACTCCTCCTCCTCTTCTTCTTCCCTTCCTGTCCCTCCTGCAGATTGTGTACCCTGGTATGTTGACATCCCAGTCATGGTTCTCTATGTACCATGTTTCTGTGGCTGCCACAATATCCAGGCATCCCTCTTCCATCAAGGCCACCATATCAGGGAGCTTTTTACCTAGACTACTGGCATTGGTACTCATTACCCTCAATTTTTTATGGCTTTATTTATTTTTGCCCCACCCCTGTCCTTACTGCCTTTGTCTTTTTCTCCATTTACCCCTGCCCTTCTCCCTATCAACTGATCTATTTTGGTGTTTACCTCACTAATTACCCTGATTTTTGGGGAGGGGCTAGGTTTTCCCTTCTCCTCTCTTCAGTGCCTCCCCCCTTGGCTAGTTTAAATGCTTGCCACTGAAGCATTTAAACCTATCACCTAGGATCCTGGTTCCCCTCTAGGATAGATGCAGACCATCATGCCTGTATAGGCCTGCATCCCTTCAGGTGGAGCCCCAGTCCCCAGCTAAGCCAACATCTCTGAGCTCTGCACCGCTTTTCAACCAGTCATTGAATTGCATGGTGGAGTGCCCTAGCCTCATCCATGCCATAGACAGGTAGCACTTCTGAGAAAGTTATCATGTGTGCTACTTGTCTAAGGCCCTCCCTAACTCCACAAACTCCTGTTGCACTGCTCTGATCCCATTGTCAGCCAGCCTCATTCTGTCCCTTAGGTAGATAATGATATCCAGCCCTCCTCCTTGCCGCTGCTCCCATGATCCTGAGGATTCATTTCCTGTTCCTCCAAGCCTTGGTGCTGTGCAAGCACCTTACCTCCTTTCCTCTCCCTCCCCAGTTCTACCCTCTAACAATTGAGTCCCCCACCAGGAGTTGTTTCCTTCCACTGTAGGGTCCTGGGCCACCCTTCTGTGGGTCTCCATTGTGGAGTTCCCAGCATCCTCCTTGGTCTCCACTGCAGGTGCCTCCATTGAGGAACCATGCTTCACCAGTGTGATGAATGAATGTGAGAGGCACAACTGGAGGGATGCGCTCTGTTCCACCACCCTCACCCTCCCTGAGCCCACCATGGTTCAACCACTCCTCTTTCTTGGCAACATCTGAGGTAGTGGCAGTGGCCTGGGTGGGGGAGCAGGTTTCCCGAATCCTTGCCAGGTCAACATGGAGACAAACAACCTCCTCCCTCACACCAGAGAGGTGCCTGCAAATATGGCAGCAACGCAGTTTCCAGAATGTCTCCTGGAAGACTGCTGCTCCACAGCCAGTGCATTGCACCACTCCCCACATATCTGTGTCCCTTCAGTTACAGATGCTTTTTTGTTTTTTGTTCTTGTTTTAGTGTGTGCAAGCTTGTGAGTGTCTCTGCCCCCTATTCAGTGTGCTGTGCTTTTAAGGATATGAACAGGTGTATGTTGTTAGCAGTTTTGAGGAAGTAATGTCAGAACCCCTGCTATAAAGGAAGTTATGCAGCTTGGGGGCGGGTGGGGTGAGGTGAAGGGTGGTGGAGTAACCTATGCTGTCCAGAAACAGTCACCTACAACTCTTACCCTCCACTCGGGGAGTGCCTTCCTTCTTCAGACACCTATTTCACAAAGGCTAATGAACAGATCTAGTCACAACTGACTGCAAATATCTCCCAGTTACAGTTCCTCCCTGGCAAATTAAAGTTAAAACTAAGAAAAGTCCAACCCAAAAACAGAATCAATACTAGTTTCTTACACTGGTCCAAAAAGTAATAATTCAGTTCAATGTAGTCTAGAAAATAATCTCCTTGATTCAAGGAAGCTGTGGCTTCTTTCTCACTCTCCCTGTCTTCAGTGTGAGAAGGAGAATGCAACACCTCTGTAGGCACACCTTGTAATAATGCAGCAGAAGGTATACCCAGCAACAGCAATGTGAATCAGAGAAAAATAAAGCAATAAAATGTTAGCAACAAACTGTAACAATCCCTGTGTGTACAAAATAAAAATAACAGCACACAGTAAATCTGCCTAGCCAAAAGTCTTAATCCTTTCCCTTATTCTTGTAAGGTTCTTAGTTCTGTCATTTCAAGCAAGCTGAAAGAAAAGAGCTCAGGTGAAGCTAGGTGCCTTGGCCAGCAAACCTAGACTTCCACTTCCTAGATAGTTGTATGTTTCATCAGACAACAGTCTGAAAATACATTAAAGCTGACTTTCCAAAAAGTTAATGACATCTGTATTTTACAAAAAAAAAAAATCTTTGTGATACTCTGGAAGAATCGTTGAATTGGACTTTAATGAACTCACCATGTGCACTTGACATGTAGTTCATGCACTTGGTAAAACATGACCAAATGGGAAAAATCATTACAAAAAGAGTTTCTAAGTCTGGCACAAACAAAAATATGTAAAGCTGTAAAACCAACACGAAAAATGTATTATTTCCTATTGTACCAGTGTAAACAAAATGTTTAAAGCCATGAAACATGAAAAACGATCAAAAACACTTCTCCCCCCCCAAATAAATTTGCATTTATTTTGTTCTACAGTGAAAGTCAAACACAATCAAAATAGTAATGTAACCCCTCTACAAATGGGGGTTCCCAAAAAGTCTTCCTTGTGCTTGCCTAAATGCTCACTGCCAGGCTGGTGTCCTGCATTTTAGAAGTTTAAATGTAACTACACAGAGCTTGCATAGCCTCTGTGTACTGTCTCTTTAAGAGCTGCCTAATTGCAGTTTAAGTAATCTGAGAGGGAGCTCTGTTGAAAGAATGTAACTATTTACTGAAAACCATTTAGAATAATAATGATATTGTAGTTTGTCTAACCTGTTTTGTTTGTCTCCACTATCTTGGTCCTGGACTGCAAATTGGACCAATTAGTTCAGGTGGGACCTAAAAATGTAGCCGGGCTGGAGGAGCTGTCTGAATTCAAAATCTATAGGAACTGCAGTTTGAACTTTTAGCGCCTTTACTGCAATTGAAGGGGAGTTTCTCGCTTTGACTGACAGCCAAATCAGCCAACCAAATCTTTTGAATCTTGGGAAGTCCCAGGCTGCTTGCAGTTTTTCAGTTAGAACTAAGCTGGAAGCTGAGCAAGAAGGAGCTGAAGTGTTTTGAGCAGCTATCCTGAGTGGATTTGCATGGGGAACTTTGAAAAGGCTAAGTTTTGGCCTGCATTTTATTTATTAAATTCTCGGATTACAAATACCTTTGAGCAGAAACTGCTCATTTACAAAGTTCCACGTCAAAGGATGAGGGTCAACATACATACAGAGGTAGTAAAAGAATGCACAATAAACAAGCAAAACAATTAAAAGAAAAATAAAGATACTCAGTTATAACATACTTTGAGATAATATTCATAAACGAGCAGCTTGAGTAGGCAGCTGGTGCGTAACAATAAGAGAAAGAGGGCACCATAGGCAGTTAGTATTGCAGGCATGCGACTGGATAGGAAATTGGTAGGCTAATGGGCCACTGTCCGATGGTAGTGGAAAATGTCTTGTACCAGTGGAGATGTGAAGCAGGAAAGGAGTCACAAGGAAGGCCCAGTGCCAGAGGGAATGAGATTGGGAAAGGCGGCTGTGAGACATGAGTGAGCTGGGAGGTGTTTAGAGAGATCTCTGTTCAACAAAGCAGTCACATTGAGTGGTAGAGGTGAGGTAAAGTTTGAGATTCCTTTGAAGGGTCCAAGTGTAGTAGAGGAAAGTGATTCTTTATTGAGGGAATTGAACCATTGAGCAGCTCTATAGATAAAGAACCGCTGACCCATGGAGGTACGACATCTGGGAACCTGAAAGGTTAGAGATTGGGCACCATGTGTTTGTTGAGTGCCACTGTAGGTAGTAAGGAGTGAGCTAACACCAGGTGGCATGAGACCAAGGAGAATCTTTTGGCAAGTAAGTACAGGTCTGGTATTGTATTCTGCTGAGTAGGGTAGCCAGCTGGCCTGTGCATAGAGGTCATAGGTGTGAGTTTGTCGGGCTGCACCTGTCAGTAGTCTACAGGCTTTGCTGAGAGCAACTGAGATCCCTGCGGAGGGCACTTGTTGGGGCAGAGCCATAGATGGCAAGGTCAGTAGTCAATGATAGAGGTGACAGAGCTATAGATGGCTAGTTTAAGGGCATCCGCAGGCATACAGTGCTTGTGTTTGTGTAGTAGTCCAATCCGTATATTGGCTGTCTTGGCAACAGTGTCAATATGCCGAGTGTAGGAGAGGGTACTATCCAGGGTAATACCAAGGTACTTGAACTCCTTGACATGTTCGAGTGGGTTCCCAGTGTGGTTCTTGATGGTGAGGGACAGAGAGTTGTGCTTGCTCTGTCGGTTACAGAAGGACATGGCTTTAGTCTTGCTGTGGTTCAGGACAAGTTTATGAGAACTGAACCAGTCTTCGATGCGATTGAAGTCGAGCAGCTGCTGCTGGGATTCAAGGACTGTAATGTCATGGTGGCTGGAAAACAGGACTGCATCGTCTGCGTATAGTAATGTTTTTTGGTGGCAGGCACTGGGGAGATTGTTGATGAACAGGGAGAAGAGTAGATGGCCCAGAATAGACCCCTGGGGGACTCTGGAGCGGACCGGTTTCTCCTCCGAAGAGATCCCTGCAATCCTTACACGTTGGATCCGATTATCAAGGTAGCTGGTGAACCATGGAAGGGCATCACTGGAGATCCCAATGGAGGACAGTTGCTTGAGCAGTAGGGGTGGTTAACTGTGTCAATGCCTTGGTAAGGTCTACAAATACTGCCCTCCACAATTCCCGCTGTCAAGCGTGGCATGGATGAAGGTTGTAAATTCCAGTAGTGCAGTGGTGGTGCTGTGCCCTTTTCTGAAGCCATGCTGCTCTGGGCACTGTACATTGTACTTATCCAGGAATTCAGCTAGTTGGTCCGACACTATTCGCCTCCAGCGCTTTGGATAGTGGGGGGAGGAGTGAGATAGGTCTGTAATTGGTGTGCAGTGTCCTATCTCCACTTTTGTGAACCGGTGTGACAGTGGCTTTCTTCCAGAGAGAGGGGAAATGGCCCAAACTAAGTGAGAGATTAAAGATCTTTGTAAGTGGTTCTAAGATTTCATCGAGGACTTGTGCCAGTAGTTTCAGGTCAAGTGAGTCACCACTGTACCCTTGTTTGCCGATGGCCTTTTGAATGTATTTTCTAGCTACTTGTGGTGGGACCTTCTTAAAAAAAAACTTTGGGGTTGTACGTTCTAGTTGGGGGGTAACTTGGGAGGAGCTGGAGGGGAGGTCGTCGAAAAAATTTGGTGGAAGGACACTGTCCGGTTTTGTAAATGCATAATTAAAAGTGCTGGTGATGATACCTAGGTCGAGTGTAGGAGTGCCATGAAGGTTGAGCATAGTGGGTGGTGCTTTAGGATCCTTGCCTGTGAGTTCTTTCATGTTGTTCCAGAATTTGTTTCCCTGGCCTCAAGAGTTGGTCAGAGCCTCTTTGTAATAGCTGCGTTTAGCATTCCGTATTCTTCAAGTGCAATCATTTCTGGCTGCTTTGTATAATTGTATGTTTACTTGCGTCGGAGTTGCACGAGCACAATGCCAGAGGTGGTCTCTGTGCTTGAGCAGAGTTAAAAGGTCAGTAGTAACCCAGGGGTTGGCCTTGCATGCTGGTGTGCTGCTCCTGAGAGGGAGAGAAAAGAATTATTTTGGACCAAATCCAAGTTTGTGTGACTAAAGTAAGCTACTGAAGTGGGCCAGGCTCAACCTGAAGAAGACCGAATATTTTTGCTGAATGCAATCAGCCTGTCAGAAGTTCCAGCTATCCCTAAGCTCCCGGTGTGTGCAGAGACTTTGAGATTATGCCCGGGGAGTGCTTTGTCTGGTACAGTAGAATTCCTGTACATGTAAATGTGCTGTGAGCTGCTAGTGGGTTGTGAGTTAGTTCCCCACCATGTGAACTGTGTTCTGCTTGCTGGAAGCTGTATTCAGCCCAAATGGACTGCTTCAAGAATTGTCTTCATGCGGTCTGGGCTTTGCCAAACTGGCCCAGCCAGACTACCCACTGCACAGAGAAGCCATCAATGAGAGACCTGCCTGGGGATCAGCCCCCTGCTCCATGCTTGAACAGGAATGATGCCTCTGTGACTTGTGTGGGCCCTGCTTTTCCTGGCATTCCAGATCAACTACCTGCAGTCTCAATTTTCGTCCCGCCTGTGTCCAGTCTTGGGTATCGTGAGTAAATACCAGGGTAGCTCCCTACAACAACAGCTTACTCTGAGTGTATCATCTGATTGTCTTGTTGTTTCATTTCCTTTACAAACTGAGCCCTCTGGCTCCGGATTACAAATATTGTGTACTGTACATGTTGTGTTTTCCATCACAGGGCCCCAACCAGCTACAACCCCGGGCAACTGTCCTGGCTAGCCCATCTCTTCTCTACCTGGGTACCCAGAGGTGGACTGTGTGGGGGACTCAAAGCGCATGCATAACTGCTTGACTGATATAACCTTTAAGCTAATTAACCTGATTTTGCCCCTTCCTTGTTCAAGTCCCCTGAATAAATCAGATCTAACTTTTTCTGCATGTAATCTGACTGTGGTTCCAGTTTGTGCTCAAAGCACTGTACTGTCGCTATTTGCTGTGCTTAACCTTGTTTTACAGGGGTCCCCAGGGTCAAGTCAGAGGAACCAGCCCTGGAGCTAGTGCAAACAATGTGGGTACTTGTGTGGTGTACCAGGGGTATTGTGAAAGTGATTATTGTACAGTGTTCAGGCCACTAGAGGAAGGGGTTACAGTGTCCTGGAGGGCTGTGCCCAGGTTAGCTTGACCACTACCAACCCTGACTCCAGGTGGAGGCACCCGTTTCAGAACTTAGTCCCTTTAACTCGCTGCTAGCCAAGTAGGTAGGGTAGTAGCCCTTGGGATAGCACCACCTAGGGGTTACATCAAGAAGGGTGTATCTCATCTCCTAATTTGACCAGGGTCTGCAGGGCCATATGCAAAGAAAGTTATAGGATCCAACTCCTGCTTCACTCAGGCATAAAGTGCGAGTATGTATATGAAACACCAGACCTGCTGGCATGACTTCAGACCTTTGAAAATTCCACACAGCTTTGATTCGGTGCAACTCTGAGGGAACAAGCAATGTAACTGTTCTAATGCAACACTAATTGTATTGGTAATTATAACCCAAATGCAACACTGAGGATATTGGCACAGTAACTAACTCCATGTAACACTGATGATACTGGCAATGTAACTGCTTCAGTGCGGCATTAATAGTACTGGCAATGTACTTGTCTCAATGAAACACTGAGGATGCTGGCAATGTTACTGCCTCAATGTAACACTGATGGCACTGACAATGTAACAGCTTCAGTGTGGCACTAATGGTACTGGTAATTTTCTTGTCTCAATGAAACGCTGAGGATACTGGCAGTGTAACTGTCACAATGCAACACTGATGGCATTGGTACTGTAACAGTCTCAATGCAAAACTAATTGTATTAATAATGTAACTGTCTTAATGCAACACTGATGGCATTGGTAATGCAACAGTCTTAATGCAAAACTGATTGTATTAGTAAAGTAACTGCCTTAGTGCAACACTGATTGTATTGGCAACGTAACTGCCTCAATGCAACATTCCAGGCACTGTCAATGTAACTACCTCAATACAACACTTAGGGCACTGTCAATGTAGGTGCCTCAATACATCACTCAGGGCACTGTCAATGTAAGTGTCTCAATACAACACTCAGGCACTGTCAGTATAAGTCCCTCAATACGACACTCATGACACTGTCAGTGTAAGTGCTTCAGTACTCGGGGCACTGTCAAAGTAAGTGCCTCAATACAACACTCAGGGTACTGTCAATGTAAGTGCCTCAATACAACACTGAGGGCACTGTCAATGTAAGTGCCTCAATACAACAGTCAGGGCACTGTCAATGTAACAACACTCAGGGCACTGTCAATGTAAGTGCCTCAGTACAACACTCAGGGCACGTCAATGTAAGTGCCTCAATGCAACACCCAGGGCACTGTCAATGGAGGTGCCTCAATACAACATTCAGGGCGCTGCCAATGTAAGTGCCTCAATACAACACTCAGGGCGCTGTCAATGTAAGTGCCTCAATACAACACTCAGGGCACTGTCAATGTAAGTGCCTCAATACAACACTTAGGGCACTGTCAATGTAAGTGCCTCAATACCACACTTAGAGCACTGTCAATGCAAGTACCTCAATACAACACTCAAGGCACTGAGTCAGTGTAACTGCCTCCGTGCAACACTGATGGTATTGGCAATGTAACTGCCTCAATGCAACACTCAGGGCAATGTCAGTGTAGCTGCCTCAGTGCAACACTGATGGTATTGGCAACATAACTGCCTCAATACATCTCCCAGGGCACTGTCAATGTAAGGGCCTCAGTACAGCCCTCAGGGCACTGTCAGCTGAACTGCCTCAGTGCAACACTGATGGTATTGCCAATGTAACTGCTCTCAATACAACACTCAGTGCACTGACACTGCTCAGAGTTCAGGGATATACATCTACAGTACAGCCAGTTATGACGCAACCCAGTAACTTGCTATAATCATAATAATAATCTTTATTTATTGGGCGAATTCACTGTGTACCAAAGCACTGTACAAAAGTAAAATAAACAATTTAAAATTTGGCAGTATAGCGAGTGGTCTAAGGCTCTGAGCTGCAAATTTGGTGACATCCAGCAGACCAGACCTGGGTTTGAATCCCACAGCTTCCACTTACATACTGTGTGACCCTGAGCAAGTCATTTAACCTCCTTGTGCTCCCAGGTTGCTCCTGTAAAAAAGCTTTGTGCTTAGTGTACCTGGTTAAAACAACTAAATAAAATAAAAAAAAAAAAATCGGTAAGAAATCTAAAACACATAAAAATGCTCCAACTCCTCTCCTTATCTTAAAACCTATAACAATACTTAAGATTTAAGTCTCTTACTCCTCATCCATTAAATATTTTCAGCAAAGGCAAGTCTAAAAAGATGTGTTTTCTAAGCTGTTTTAAAGCTGTCCACTGTCAGGCACGCTCGTATCCGACGAGGTAGAGAATTCCACAAGGTAGGAGCAGCAAATGCAAACGTCCCGAGTTCCAGAAGTTTTCAGTTGTTTTCAGGCATACCCTGGGAATCTCCAGCAATCTCTTGTTGGCTGAGTGGAGTGGTCAGAGGGGACAATAGAGGTTCAGAAGATCATTCAAATACCTTGGTCCCTGTCCATGTAGGGCTTTATAGGTCAGCAAGCTGACCTTGAAGGTGATCCCCCACTGAACTAGCAGCCAGTTCAGTTCATGCAGCACAGGTGTAATGTGACTGGATGGAGTTGATCCAGACAACAGCCTGGCCATGGCATTCTACATTAGCTACAAGTGGTGGATATCAACCCCCAGAAGCCCAAGGTACAGGGAGTTACAGTAGTCAAGGCACGAGGTCACAAAGGCGTGACCAAAGTTTGAAGGTCACTGGATGGAACAAGGTGCTTAATCTGGGGTGATGTTCCCTACATGATAAAAAGACGACTTGACCACAGCCACACCTGTGAATGAAGTATCAGCCCATCATCAAGTATCACCCTCAGATTACGCACCTGCTCAGAGGTCAGCAACTGGAAACCCCTGCCAAAGCCCTGAGGGGTATCCCACTGCTAACCCCTCATCTGCCGACCTGATTCCACCACCAACACCTCAGTCTTGTCAGAATTTTAGTTTTAACCAGCTGGTATTCATCCAGTTTTGGATTTCATGAGACAGTTGTTAAACACTGAGAGTGCACTATCCTGTTCGAGCACAAAGGACAGGTACAGCTGAGTATCCTCTGCATAGCGGTGAAAATGCAGCCCATACTGCCTCACAGTGTCTCCTAATGGCAGCATATACATCGTGAACAACATGGGGGACAGCACAGAGCCCTGCTGGACCCCACATGGCAGAGAGAATGAATCAGAGGAACAAGTCTCTGATACCACTCTCTGTGATCTGCTAGTGAGGAATGAATGAGACCATCTGAGAACTGTACCAGACAGGCCACAGATGACCCACAGGCACTCAAGCAGCACCCCATGGTCCACCATGTCAAAGACTGATGAGAAGTCAAGAAGCACCAAGCTGGAACAGCACTTCTGGTCTTTTGCAATTAGGAGATCATTGAGCACCCAAACCAGAGCAGTCTCTGTGCTATGTCTGTTACGAAATCCGGACTGGAGAGGATCATAAATATCATGGTTGGTAAGATGGTTTTCCAGCTGCAGCACAACAACTTTCTCAATAACCTTCCCTGCAAAGGGAAGGTTAGAGACTGGCCTGTAGTTCTCAGGACAATCTGGGTCAGAAGAAGATTTCTTGAGAAGGTGTGTAACCACCGTCTCTTTCAGGGAGTTAGGGAACTCACCCGTCTCAAGTGAACACCAGATTAATTCTGCTAGAACTGGACCTATGACATCCACACACCCTATTAAAAGGTGGGTAGGGCCCAGATCTAAACTACAGCTGGTTGGCCACATGCATTAGAGAATCTGCATGATATCCATGATCTCTGGCCAGTCAAACTCCATCCAACAGAACTGAGGGGTAGCGACCTTGCACCGACCACCACCAGCCCCCATATAGTGCGCCAAGCGAACCTACGGTCTGATGTTGGCAACCTGATCAGCAAAGAAGCGAGCAAACTCCTCACACTTAGCTTGAGAAAAAGCTCTCTGACCTTGCAGACAGGCTGGACTGCACAGTCTGTCTACAGTTCAGAAAAGCTGAGCTGGTCGGTTTTGCACTGCAGCAATCTCCATGGACAGGAATTCTGCCTTCTTTTTTTTTTTTTGAATTTCAAGTTTATTGAATTTTAACCAACATAGGCCATGACACAGAAACAATATATAAACAAGAGTAAAGTGATGATCTGCAGCACGTGTCAGGCCCCCCCTCCCTAACCCTACCCCTCCCTCCCAGCTTGGCAGTCCATGGTGAAATAAAGCCAGAGTAAAAACCAGGGTGTACAGAGTATAATATAATTAAACATCAGTACCATGTTGAGTTCAAGTTGGACTCTGCCCTAAACTTAAAGAGTTACTAATGGGTAAGGTAATATAATTTGTAGCATAAACCCTGGATGTTATACCCCTTGACCATTATTGTTACTATTAACACCCCTTGCTTGGAGCAAATAAAGTGTGTGAAAACTATCCCATATCCTTTTGTAACGAGATAATGAGCCCCAGAGACTAGATCTCAGTTGTTCAACCCTAAGGTTAAAGAGCAGCTCTGTCAACCACTCAAGGTATGATATGGACTGTTCATCCAACCAGTGGCGTAGAACAAGTTTCTTTATTGTTAATGATAGGAGCACCATATGATACCTTCTAATGCGCACTGGTATTTGGGAGAGGTTCCCCAACAAGTATATTTCAGGAGTGAACAATTCACCAAGACCCAATAAGGAGTCTGCCCTGTGCTTAATTTGGTCCCGCAGTTTCCTGATCTCTGGGCAGTCCCCAAAATATGTTTGAGGGAGCCCTCCTGCTGCCGACACATGTTACATAAAGCATCAGGAAATCTGCCCATTTTCTGGAGCTTGATGGGGGACCAGTACATGTCATTTAATATCTGGAACTGGGTAAGTCTCAATCTGTCATGTGGAATGTAAGTAAAGGTAGCCTTCCAGATAGATTCCTAGCTATTAGCAATGCCTGGATAGTATTCTGCCCAGGCACTGGGGATATTGCTATGAGGATCCAAGGCCCTTTTCCTGAGGAGGGCATACATCTTAGAAATAGCGTGGGGCTTGCCACTGAGGGATATCATGGAATTCTGCATTCTTATGGGAGATTGCTGACTGATAGTCTCTAGAATGCTCCATCAGTCTAAGTCTGTCAGCATCCAGGCTGGACTTACGCCAAGCATGTTGTAGCCTTTGTCCAACTTGTCTCAGCTCCCTCAGGGTCCCATTAAACCAAGGGGACCGAGGATGAAGAGTGAGGGGGTAAACACGAACAGGAACCAAGGTATCCAGAGCCCCCGTCACTGCTCAATTATAAACCTGAAGCAGGTTTTCTGGACCCTTGCACCCAATATTCCTAATAGATCTAACATCACCAAAAGGCCTTCTGGGGTCACTCCCCACAAAGGGCAGTATTGAACCATCTCCACAGGGGCAGGCCTATAAGGGGGAGCCAAGAAATTTAACCTTATGATGTGGTGATCCAACCATCCAACCGTTTCCACCACCAGGTTAGAGGTCTCCATTCCCAGCAGGAAAACCAGATCTAATGAGTGACCATAATTGTGAGTTTCAGAGGTATTTACCTGTGTGAAGCCCAATGAATTCATTAGTTGGAGGGAGTCCTGACCAAATCGCGTAAGTTCATCATCAATCCAGGTGTTAAAATCCTCCATTACTATCAGTCTGGGAGACTAACACCATATCGACAGTGAAGTCTGCGCCTTCCTGCAGGTACAATTTCTTGCCTCCAGGTGGACGGTAGACGAGAATGATCTTGCACACCACACCTGCGACCACGCTACACTCGAAGGACCTGGTATCCTCAACTGGCACATCAACAAGGCCCAATTCTGATTTAAAACAAATTGCTACACCCCTGCCCCTGCGACCCGACCTTCTACGGTGTATCACCGAGACACCGGCCAGAATCGCTGCCTCCAAAATAGGACCAGCATTATCATCCAGCCAGGTCTCGGTGATGCAAGCCAGATCAGATGACTCAACAAAGTCAGCTATAATAGCCATCTTGTTTTTAATGGATCTAGCATTGCACAACATCATGCGGGTCGAATGGAATCCCAGGATTGGCTGAGTTACCAGCCTACTAACCGTGGAGCCCTTGGGTATCGATAAATGACATGTCACAAAATACTGTATGACGAAAGGAATTAATTACCACTGAATGATACTGTTTCCTGCAGTATACCGCAGCATTGCTGTGTTGCGTCCTGGCTGGCACTGCTGTAACTCAGCAAGCATTCAGTGAGAGACTCCCTTATCCCAGTGATTGTGGGAGAGGGAGCACTCCCATTCTTCCTGATCACTGGATTCACCTGACCAATCAGCTATGGTTAAGCTTCCATCAGTCGAGGATCTATTGATGTTTCCATGGTGCTCCTGATGGAACAGTTATTGTGGATTCTGGCTAGCACTCCAGTCAGCAAGCTGGTCAACATTTGCTTGATCCAGTCAAGCAGGATTCAGAGATGGAGGAGTCTTCTTCTCTCTCCAAGTCCCTGTTTTTATGAGGGCCCTCCCTGGCCACAGAGGGGGCTCTGCCTATCTTACCAAATGAGCAGACTCTAGTGGATCCTCCACCAGTGGTCCCTTTAAAGGTGTCATCTATGGTTCCTCCAGTAGTGGTTACTCTGGTTAAGTAGGTCATCTGTAGGGCACCACTGGTAGACCCTGGTTGACCTCAGGGAGGTCGGTGATCAAGGTCGTGATCAAGATCACAGTGGAAGACACATTCTCGGTCTCAGTCTTGTTCCAGTTGACACCACAATAGACATTTGTCAAACTCATTGTTTTCATCAGAAGACCATTGACTGTATTAACTGACGAGGAAGTATAAGGACTTCCTCTGGCAGCAGTGGTCCATTTCAGGCCATGGGCAGGGCAGGCATACTGTAGCTTCCTAATCCTTTGGCTCCCCTTGAGTGCTTATGCCTCTGGCACCCAGATTGGCAATCTTGCTGCTTGCAGTTCCTTCCACTTGACTGACTATGATCTAACCTACACCCCTGTAGTCCCAGGAGAAAGCCCACTCTAAGGATTCTCAGTCAGGGTCCAGTTTGCCGTGGATCCTGTTGATGGTGGTTACCCCAGATAGTAGGGATCCACACCCTTGAGAAGCACCCTCAGTCCATTACTGGGGATTGGGACACCACGTCAGAGGAGTCTTCCATGGCGTCCTCTGCCTGTTGTCAAAGAGAACTAGACTCATCAGATGGTCAGTCCTTGACTGGTGAGTCAACCTCATTTGCTGCTGTTCTGCACCACATACACACTACTTTGGGTGTTCCGTTGGAAGAAAACCAGAGGCATGATCACTTCCCCCCGAACGACATCCTTAAATGGGATGACTCCCCAGCTGTGGCTTTCCCATGACTGAGGCAGTGCTGTGTCCTGTGCTCTGGTTTTGTCAGCAATCTATGTCCATCATGGATCCTTCTTGCCATATGGATCGAAGATGCATGTACTTTATTGGGGGAGGGTTTCCTTGGATTTCCTTCAGTTGAACGGCTTGTCTTGGACTTGGCCTTCAGGAAATTGAATGTCCAGAGGGATGCTGATAAGCAACTGGTTAAGGAATCCAAGAAGCAGGATTTCCTGGTCCATAATACTAACATAATATCATACTAACTTGGCAGCAGATTTGGCCCAGTGGTCTTGTCGAGTCTGCACGAGTACCAGCCTACAGTCTCCTCACTGCAGCTGCCCCCCTTCCCCTTTGTGACCCTCTGTGGACCCTTTACATACCCCACTCCCCCGCACCCAGACTACATCCCTGTGCCTGTCTCACCCTCTCTTGAATCTTCCCACTGTCTCCATCCCCACTCAACTCCGATGGAAACAAGTTTGTGTGACCACTACCTTCTCAATGAAGTAGTGGTGCCTTGTCTCCCCCTTAACCCCCACCAATCTCAGGCTATGGCCCCTCATGGCTTCATTCTTTCTCAGCTGGAGCAGTCCATCAGAGCTGGCTCGGTTAATCCCCTTCAAATGTTTAAAGACCTCTATCATAGCTCTCCTATCCTCCTCTCCTCCAGGAAGTACCTGTTCAGATCCCGTAGTCTTTCCTCATAGGACAGGTCCTTCAGACTGTGAATCATCCTTGATGCCCTCCTCTGTACCCTCTTAAAAAAGGTAATATCCCTCCTCAAGTATGGGTGCCCAAACTGCACACAGTACTCCAGGTGTGGCCTAACCAGGTAGTTGTACAGAGGCAGTAGGACCTCTCTCCTCCTTGATGTTATCCCTCTGCAGCAACTACCCTGGGCCTATTTCAGATCAACTGTGCAGTTATGATGGCCTGGTTTTGTCATGCAGTTTTCAGTGAGGTCACTGACATGCTTCCTCTTCTCCTGGTAGACAGCCAGACAAAAGCTAGGGCCCTTAGGGACCTGTGATGTTCACTGTTCAAGCACCAGATGATGTAAATTGTTAATGTTTAATTCCAAATTAATTTCACTATATTTACGGATGTGACATTCCCAGCAAAGTTAAACTTGTATTTGACATTGACAGCTACAATTATCTAACCCACAAGGGCAGTGGAACAGTGTTTTCAATTAGCGCCCACCACAACAATGCTGCTACCATGCTACTGGGTAAATCAAAGAAAGTACTGTGAATTTAGTACATAATACATTATTTATACAAAACCTAGATTAAAGTTAACATTAAAAAAAATCAACCCCCCACTCAAAAAAAGACAAGTCCACATCATAAACAGCATGGCCCAGATATTCGAACTGCACCAGGCTGTGGCGCAAGCCTGAGCGCAGCTGAACTTGGCTGCGCAGGGGCGTGGACTTGGCGATATTCAATGGAGGTGTGCCATGGTTCAGCATCGTTGAATATCGCACCCTGGCCACCCCGCAGTGCGCATGGTGCAGTGGCACTGCGCCAGTGCCAGTGGCCAGTGGCCAGAGTGGAGCATGGGAATGCACTAGCGCAAGCTCCATTGTGCTAGACGCAACAACCACAATATTCAAAAGTCGACATGCAAATGGGGCCATAATGTATGCAAGGCGCAAATGGGGCCATTTGCCTGTCATTATGGCCCCATTTGCATGCAGGTGCGCCGATCCCCAACGACCTGCACCTGGCGCCCTGCCAGGCAGCAGCCATCGGGGACCGACGCCCCCTGCAGTGCAGCAGTGTGCCCCACAGCCCGATCATGGGCATTAGTAAAATAAATAAAAAAACCCAAATCTCTGGGGGTCCAGTGGACTGCTGTCTGCCCGATTAGCGAGGTGATGTAAAAAATAAATGAAAACTCCTATATCCCTGGTGGTCCAGTGGGCCGCTGTCTGCCCGATCGTGAGCTGATGTAAATAATAAATGAAAACTCCTATATCCCTGGTGGTCCAGTGGACCGCTGTCTGCCTGATCGCAAGCTGATGTAAATAATAAATGAAAACTCCTATATCCCTGGTGGTCCAGTGGACTGCTGACTGCCCGATCACAAGCTGATGTAATGAATAAATGAAAACTCGTATATCCCCCATGGTCCAGTGGACCGATATCTGCCCAATTGTGAGCTGATGTAATGAATAAGAGAATCATATATCCCTGGTGGTCCAGTGGACCGATGTCTGCCTGATTGCGGGCTTAAGTAAAAGATTACTGACTCCTATATCCCTGGTGGTCCAGAGGACCCCCCCACCGGCCCACTGATCCCCACCATCCCGCTTTCCTCCCCCTGCTCAACTTTGTGCGGTGCAAGTAGGGGTTGTGCATGCATGGCTAAGCACATCCCGGGCTGAATATCAGGCTGTGCAGAGTATGCATGTGCACGCCCCCCCACCTGCGCCTGCATACATTACTGATGTGCTCTGGCGCATCGGGATTTGTGCCAGGTGCAATTCCCGTTTGAATATCATGCGGGGGCACATCAGTGAGTTGTGCATGGTGCAACACTGTTGCACCATGCGGAACCCTTTTAAATATTTGGGCCCATGTGTATAGTGGCTGCTGACACTGAAATCCCTAGTGTGATAACATGAGTCTTAGAAGTCTCAAAGTTCATCAGCTTAAACGTTCATATTTAGTAATCAAGAATTAAACTTTTATTCACTCACAGTTTTGTTGAGGCATTCAGTGTGAGTCTCAAGAATCCCTGACTGTCTGAATCCGTTGATGCCTCATCAGATCGGGCACACAACTTGCTGAACGTTGTAATCAGCCACTGCGCATGCTTAGTTTTCAGCATGGTCAGTCGCAGCTCTACCTTGATGTCAGATGTGGTTGTTCCTTGTTTAAGCTGATTAGAAATAAGATTTGTCGTACCATTGTGTGAATTGGTCTTTTATAATGTCCTTGAAAATCTTACTAATTGTAAGGTCAAGGGGTTGTAGCATGTCAGTACACAATGTTGGCACAAAAACAGGAATGAGTCTGAGTCCTTCTAGTTTGTTGAGGACAACTTCAGTCATGTCTAACAAGATCAAGAATCAGAAGGGGTGCTGATCCTGCGGCAAATCTTTTTTCTCCTTTATGGATGCTACATAAAGCATAAGGATTTCAGCAATAAATGCCAACATTGTCTCAGTGTTTTACCAGTGATTTTCTGAATGGATTATACGCCAGATGTTTGGGAAACTATATGCTGGGTGGCAGTTTATAGTATTACCCTCATAAATGAATTGTAGAGGGAGAAAGCTACCATCTAATGTGCACTCCAAAACCAATAAAACCTGGTGCTTGTCACCCAAACCAGTAACCTCCACTTGTTTGATTCCAGACTCAGCCATCATCTGCTGTGAGGATGGCACCAAATTGACCTATGTCTCATCAATATGTATCTTGACTCTGCAAGGATCAGTTTCTGACTCGCAGCCCTAACAATTCTGGCATAGAAATTTGCCTTCAGTGTATCAGAATCTTCTTGACTCTTCTTCCCTGCTTTGGTGATTTTCCTCATACTATTCCCCATATGATGAGGAACTGCCATGCCCTCTGCCTTGTAAATACAATGCCCCCCCCCCATTCTCTGTGAGGAGTTGCTGGTTCATTGTTTTGTTTTACAACAGTTGTCATGGCCATACCCACCCTCACATTACCCACTGCCCCTTCAAAACGCAAGCCATGTTTGATTTTTTTTAAGCTCAGCTTCAATTTCATCTAGCAAGGGAGTGGAATGTCCTCTTGGTTTCAGGGTGAGTACTTAGGACAGCTGACTGGGATCAGGGTTCACTCGTATCTTTTCATTGTAGTCCACCTTAAATTTATGTACTGCATTTTCGTTTATAGTAGTGCTGTGTTTCCTGTTGTGAAACTCTGGAGAACACTGAGTGTATCAGAATGCCACTTCTTGCAGGGAGGCTGGATCTTGGTAAGCTTCTGAGCAACACTTTCTGCAACAATTATAGAAACATCAGTCGCTTTGCTTAGAGTTTCTAGGGTGAGAATGGTAACAACCGTGAATTCTGTCTCATGTTCCCTTTTTTGTGGCTTGGAGAAAGACAGTCACTGATGTAGAGACATGATGAACAGCTTCAGGTAACACAACAAATATTAACTTGGGTAACCAGTATCTGCCCAACCTAGGTGCTGCTGTTTATAAGCTGTCATTTTTAATGACAGCCAATCAGGTGGTCATCCGGCCACTATCTTGTGAACTGGGGTAACCCTGAGCTTCACTGTCAGTTTAGCTGTTCCATTTGGCATGAAAACTGATTAGTGCTTTCCAGCAGCTGTAGTTTAACCTGTAAAATAAAGCAGAAGCGAATGTTATAGTATATGCAGCTCTGGACAGGGGCAACTCATGCACCTGTGCAGTGGCTGCTGCAGTGTCCAGTGTCCATGTTCCCTAGGCATAGCTGTGTGTCTCCACATTTACCCTCAGACACCCTGCACAAGTTAGAAGATGTGCCTTTTCTGGATACCAGCCTCTTTTACCCTGAAGTGGAGGACATGTCACCCAGATTGATAAATCCAGTGTCACCTCAGATTCAGTGTCCTCATCCCAGCAGACTAAGCAACTTTCCAAGCTGAAAGTGATCTCCTTTTGTGGCTCAGGCAGTTGGCTCCAACAGAAGCAGTGCCAGCACTATCATCTGACAAAGCCCAGGTTCTGTGATCAGTGCCAGAAAAAGCGGTGCATCCAAAAGCCAGTCATCCAGAGTCCCTTCCAGAGGGAAAAGTGATGGGTTGCAGGGTATCACCCCCCCCCCCACACACACACACACACACACAAGCCAGTCAGGTGCTCTACTTTCTTCCACAGTGGCCTGCTATCCTATCAGACAAGTCAGTACTGGATGTGGTAGGCTTAGGTCTTACTCACATTCAGGATTCTCACGCTATGCTGATCCCATACACCTTAGGAGTCCATGGTGCCTGTGGACACACTGTATGCTTTACGGAGTAATATCACTTGGCTACTGGAGAGAATGCTATAGAGCCTATCCCAGATAACCTGGACTGTTGGGGATATGCGTGTCTTGCTACTTTTTGTTACCAGTTTCTGCTGTCTTTAAGTATAACAAATGTTTTGTGTGTGGTTCTTTTCTCACTGAGGAAAATCAATAAAAGCTACCTATTTGGAATAGGGTTCAGCTTGTTTTAGCTCGGGTTTACATTTTGGAGTACTTTATCCTTTGGTGAAAGTGCAGACTTTGAATCCCAGGCATTAGCCTGAGTAAGATGGTTGCTGTTTACAATAGTCAGGTTACACACCATTCTTGAATATAACAATGGTACATGCATTTGTCACTTAGTGTCTCAAGTACTTTAAAGGGAAAGTCCTCTTAACCTATTTTCTTTATACCTGTGCAGTCTGTAGGCATGAATAGTGATTCCCTCTCTTGCATACCCCTAATTTCTTCCCAATTTAAATAGTAATGACAGACTATACCCCCACTTCCTAAACTCATGCCCCCCACATCACCAAACCCCTGACCACCATCTTCAATCTCACCCTTTCCACTTCAGCTATACCCACCATATGGAAAAATGCTAGGGTAGTCCCCCTTTTCAAAGCCGGTGGTCCTCAGTCCATGGATAATTACAGGCCCATCTCTATCCTACCACAACTGAGCAAGCTACTTAAAAAGGTCCTTCACCACCAACTCTCGGAGCATGTCAATAAATGACCTTTTCTGTCCACACCAGTACCGTTTTAGGAAACATCATAGTACTGCATCTGCCCTGGTCACTTTATAAACCACATCTTCAGAAACATGGATATAGTGAATTTTACAGGTGCTGTCTTTGTCGATCTGACCAAGGCCTTTGACCTGGTAGATCACAACGTGCTCCATGGCAAGTTAAAGAACATTGGTTGCTCTGCGGAGACAGCTACCTGGTTTCAGAATTACCTCACTGGCCGATCTCAAACAGTTAGCATTGGAGGGGCTACCTCAGTACCTAAGGCTGTCACCAGCGGTGTCCCCCAGGGCTTCCTCCTGTGTTTGCTCCTCTTTTTATTGTTCATAAACTCCCTACCAGCTGACAGCCTCACCCATAAGGCCATCCTGTGCACAGATGATCTACTGTTGTTTCAAAGTGAAAAATTACTGGCTAGTCTCTCCTCCACACTAACTCTCAACTATGGAGCAGCCCACAATTGGTTTCTGGAAAACAGACTCCTAGTAAACTTCAGCAAAACTAAGGCCTTGCTTCTGGGGTCAAAACCCAAGATCTCTAAACTGACCAATACTCAATCTGCCCTGATAGTTCTATCTCTGGATGGCTTTAGCCTTGAAAATGTACCCTGCTTCAAATAATTGGGTATAACATTTGATCCCGCCCTTCTCTATACACATCAATAACACCATGCGGCATATCATCCAGAAACTGGCAGTGGGATTCCAACTCAAATGCTGTCTGACCCCTGAGATCCAGCTTGCTGTAGCACAAGGCAACCTCCTTCTTCTTATGGATTATAGTTCCTCCCATCTATACCCATACCTCCTCTCAACTCCTTGCAAGGCTTACTACCACCTACAATAACATCTGTAGATTTGCACTGATGGCACCCTACTCCACCCACCATTGCTTCCTGTACTAGTCCCTGGGCTAGCTCCCCCACCAGGCCAGAAACAGCTACTTCCTTGGCTGCACCATAGATAATGCCATCAGAAGTGGAGACCTGTCCCCTTTTTCTCCCTGCTCAAACAAAAAAAACTGCCCTCACAACCTTCGGAACTCCAGTGTCCTGCTTTTAGAGGTTCCCTAGATAACCACATGCCTAGGTAGGAAACCCTCCACCTTTGTTGCACCCAAACTGTGAAACAATCTACCTACCTCCCTCTGCTCCCTGGACTCACACCTATCATTCAAATCACACTATAAAGCTGCCTTGATGGCCGCCGCAATGTTGTGTCTGCCCACCCGAGTGAAATATGCTGTTTCACATTTCTGCTGTGGATTCTTCATCTTACTGTAAATGCAACTGTTTCAATCCTGATGTACTGCACTAGACATTTATTGCCGTTTGGTGTCACTTTCTGTATTTATTACTCTGCAGCGTTACTGTATTTTGTACTCTCACTTTATATTCCTATTGTCCTATTTCTTTACCACTTGTATCTGTGTATGTGTATTTCCTAACTGTATTATATTTCCTAACTGTACCTACAGTGTGTGCCATCTTTATGGCCTGGGTCACGCCTGAAAGTGGTCCATTGTATCAGTGTGCCCACCCGGTAAACAAATACATAAATAAATAAATAAATAAATGAGGTTGCTTCACTCTATTCTGACCTGATGTGAAAACTTGCTTGACTCATTGCAAAGGTCATGATCCAACTTATGTAAGGCATCCTGGAATTTTATGATGTTTTAGTGCTAAAGTCTGCAAAAGTTATACGGTATTATTCAGTGTTGTTGCTGTCTTCTGCGGTTCCTGTGTTCTTGTTTTGTGCTAGCCATTAAACTTTTCAAGGCATAATAAGTGTCCTGCTGTTTTCTGTAGTTTAAAGTGTATCTGAGTTACAAAACAATGCTTTTAGAGAATACAGGGGCTTCACAAGACATGTAACAGAACTGAATGAAAGTGCATCTTCTGCTGGCTTTTGCAGGAATGAATCTTCAGCTCACATGATAGAAACATAAACTTAGAAGTTGCTGGCAGATAAGGGCATATTGGCCCACCTAGTCTGCCCAATATTCCCTACCTACTGTGGCACTGCGGACCTTACTGACTCTCCGGTCTTCTACCCCCCCACCTTACTTTTGAGGTCTCCTTTTGTCTATCCCATGCATGCTTGAATCCTGTTACCATTTTTGCACCCACCACGTCTGTTGGGAGGCTGATACAGGCATCCACCATCCTCTCCGTGAAGAAGTATTTCCTCACATCTCCTCTGAGCTCCCTCTCCAGCTTCATAACGTGACTCCTTGTCCTGGAGCATCATTTTCTATGGAAAATGCTACCTTCCTGTTCCTTATTAATACCTGTGATGCAGCTGAACATTTCCATTATAGCTCTCTTTTTTCTAGAGAGTACATATTTAGTTCCTTGAGTCTTTCCTCATAGGGTTTTTGATGCAGGCCCTGCACCATTTTGCTAGCTCTTCTTTGTACCACCTCTACCCTATCCTTGTCCTTCTGGAGGTGGGGCCTCCAGAACTGGACAGTACTCAAGTGGATCTTACCAGTGATCTATACAAGGGTAATACTACCTCCTTCTTTCTGCTGGTGATGCCCCTCTTGTGCACCCAGTATCCTCCTAGCCTTCTCCACTGCCTTGTCACACTGCTTGGCTACCTTGAGGTCATCAGAAATGATTACCCTATGTCCCTTTCCTGTTCTGTGATTGCTAATACCTCTCTGCTCAATTGTTACATTGCTGCTGGGTTTCTGGTGCCTTGCACAAGTGGAATCGTGTCCTTTGCAGTGGAGACAAACAGATTTTCACACCCGGGTAAAACAGGGTGAAGCAACCTCATTTTTATTTAAATTAGGGTGACATGAGGGGGATACACGAGGGGAAATCATTATTCATGCCTACAAACTACACAGGTACACAGAACGTAGATTGAGGGGACTTTCCCTTTAATGAGCTCTACAAGGGCATGTCTTGTGACCAAAATGGCCCTCAGCACGTAGTGCAAAATGCAGCAGTTCATCTCTAGACTTCATGTGGAGGTCAGAACACATCACTTTGAAACTTCACATCTTATTTCTGTGGGTCTTAGTAGAAGACTGAAAAACAAATTTCGGACAATGTCAGAGAAGTTCCAGGACAAACACATACTGCAATGATAAGCAACAGATAGCACCACTGAAAAAGTAAGACTGTTGGCTATAGCCAACTCTTGTTTTGAATTTAGTACATATCTATCCTTTCGAGATTAGTACAGAATTTTCATTTATGTAGTACTGTTCAGTATGCTGCATGCAAAAGTGCTTTTAAAGCAATATATTTACAAGGGATAGCCTAGCTAAGATGCCTCATCTCATTTTCAGTGGGGTCCTGCCACTTCTTAGGGAATTTGACGCTTCTAAGTATTGGTACTTTGATATAGATAGTACTGTTACTTTAAATAGTCCACAAATGTCCCTGAACTGAACTAATGAATCTTTAATTCTTGTAGCAGAAGCCTGCAAAATGCAATTATATTGAATTCATGCTCCTTTATGTTTTTACTTATGTACCCAAGTTCCAGTTGCTTTAAATATATTTATATTGAAGATCCATTATAAATTTACATCACTTTTTAACCCTTCTTCACTTTGGGGGTTTTGTTAAAGAAACTATCCCATAATCTGATACTTTATACTTCTTTTATTGAATCCTTTCCACTTTTTTGCTTGTGCTTTTTCAATTTTAATAAAGACATTAAGAAGCCACCTTTTGTTCTGCAGACAGCTGGTCTGGCAAGTAAACCGAAAATGTGAGGGTTGCTGCACTAGGTAACATAGGTGTTCCTGATTGTATCACTATTTCTAGTCAGCTTGTGTCAAGAAGACCTAGAGCAGTGCTGCTGCTTCCTGTTGACATCACCTAGACCTAATTTAAAATGTTTCTGTTTCAGTGGAATGGATGCCAACTTGTGCAAGCCAAAGTTTCTTGACATCAGAGAGCAGGGGATTCCTTCACCATCACCAAATGGAAGCTGCAAGGATGGACTGATAGACCAAAGAGTGATAAAACAGAGGTTAGTCTTTAACGCACAAGTGGTAAGCACACAAGATATCAGTATGCATCCAGCGTGAAACTGAACCTCCAGCTTTTATGTTTTGGGGTATTCTGAACAATGTGTTTGGACCTAAAACCACATCAGTAGAAATAACTGGTCAGCCGGCAATTTTTTAACTCTGATTATCCCACTGTATTCCAGAGTGGACCAGGTCTTCATAAGCCCATCATAAACTTTATCCTGTTGCTGGAAACTAGCTCTGGTTCCTTTGGGTCCATCATATGCTGTCCAGTTAAGCCTCTACATCCTTTAATAATCCCTCTCCCCCCTGCAGTGAGGCTCATCTGGGTCCCCCAAAAAACTGACCACAACCAGAATGTGAAGAAGAAGAAGGTGGGGTCTCGCACAGCAACAGAGTGGCCCCTTGGAAAAAACATGAGAAATGCAATAAGATCACCTGCATCGACCTACCCTCACCTTCCAGCAAGTCTCCACCCCATCAAGACATTTAGTCAAGAACTTGGACCACTTTCTACCAACCAGTCGGAAACCCCTTGTGCTGTAGTTTGGCTGCTATTGTTCTTTAGAAAATGGGCATGAAAATGCATGCCCTGTGATTGGCTAAGCACCCCATTTAGGGATGCATTTATGTGCCAACAGAGTCTGGACAAAATGAGTCTCGTGACAACTTGCCTGTTCCAACTAAAATCACTGCCTCAGTTTCGAAAAGTGAACTAGTCACCATCGTGTTTCCTTGCAGAGTGAGTCACAGCCCCCCCCACACACACACAAACTCGCTGTCTAGCTACATTAAGTGCCAGTTTATGTCACTTCCTCTTCTTCAGCAGTTGCCACACAAAAAAAAACATTAATGTATTGTGGAGTGCTAGCACAAAATGTGCTTATCTCTGCACTGCTCACATTCCTGACCTCTGGCTGCCCACCCGCTTTCAGTACTGCCAAAAGACAGAAGTGCAGTTTCATTTATGGAGCCCCAACCATGGAAGTACCACTCATCTCATACTGATGATTGTACTAGTATATAGACAAATGAAGGCAACCTGCATTAGAGGACCCAATTCTCCCACTACAGAACAGATAATCACCTAATTTGTTTTTAAATATGTCTGTGCTACCACTCTGAACTATTTTGGTTGGTAATGCATTCCACATTCTACCTGCTGTTTGGGAAAATGTGTTGAATCTTTTATTATTCCTACATTGGTCAAGTTTGATCTGATATTTACACGATCTAAGTCCCGTTGGTTTACTCTGCAATTCCAGGCCTATCTCTGTCAAAAGTTCTGTGTCGCCAACAATTCTGCACATTATTAGAAGGTCTCTTCTTATATGCCTATTCTCATGACTGTATAGACCCAGATGTGCAAGTCTGTTTGTACGATTTATCCTTTAATCCATAGATCATTTTTGTGGCCCTTCGCTGCACTTTCTCTAATCCTACCACATCCTTCCTTAAGTATGGACTCCACAACTGTGTTCCGTAGTCCATGTGTGGCCTAACATATGCACTATAAAGAGGCAATATACAATATGAACTGGGGCAGATAAAGGCCATTTTGATACTATTAAGTAGATAATTTGTTCTCTGGACAAGTTTAGTATAATGTCTACAAAAGGCAAGCTCCTCCTCTATAATTATTCAGAAATCTTTTTATTTTTTTATTTTGTTTTTATTGAATGAGACAGCTTTGTTACATCAGGTTGACATAATTGACCTTATATAGCTTACATGTCTTATCATAAATCTGTAATGTTACAATGGTGTAGTATGGGTTACAGTCATATCTTCTGGTTATTAAAGAGTTTAGCTTTACACACACTTTCTTCATTTTCAGTACCTCATTAAAATTTTAGCCTTTAATCCTGGTTGTAAGCAGGTGGCGGAACTCCCCCCTCCAATCAACCTCTGTTGCGAAGTAAAAATCATCAGGAGGGGCCAAATCCACCCCAATCCCTCATGTATAGGTGAAGGGGGGAGGGGGAAGGGATCAGTTAGATAGGCAGGATATGTATCTTTCGGTCCTTAAAAATGTGCTAAATTTACCCTCCCCTTTACTTCTAGGGGACAAAATATGGGTCCCTCTGGGAGTAATATCGTATCCATCTGTGCCAGGTCCTGAGGTGAATCTCCTGTTTATCATGGAGTTTGGCTGCCATATATTGAAGCCTATGTATCTCTGTGACTAGTTTGTACCAGTCTGATACTGTAGGGATGAGTGGGGACATCCATTTACAAGTAATTGTCTTTTTAGCTGCCAAAAGGAAAAGAGGGAGCAAGGTTTTGGTCCATCTTAGTCTATAAGGAGGGAAAATGGATAGTGGTACCATTTCTACTGTTAGTTCAACTGTTTCACCAAGACACCCCTCCAGTTCTGACTGGAGTGTTATCCAGAAAGGCATAAGCACTGGACAGTGCTAAAAGATAAGGCCCAGGTCTGTGAACTGGCAGTTGCAGTGTCTCCAGCATCTACCATATGAAGCTGGTAGGTGTTTAGCTAATACTGCTGGGGTGCGGAAATAGCGAGACCGGGATTTCCAAGCAAATTCCCTCCACATACCTGATGATGTGATCTTAATTGCTTTTAGAGTCGTTTTTTGCCGGATGGAAGGGATCTCCAATTGTAGGTCTTTATACCAAGCTTCTAGTATTGAGAAGGATGAGTCTCCCAGATTATCCCGTAATATTCTATACAGGTGACCTATGAGGTTCCCTCAGGGGTTGCTCAGTAGAGTGTCTCTGAGCAGAGTCCATAGAATTGGTAGAGGGTTAGGAGAACAAGAGGAAAGTCCCGTTGTCGAAATGTAGTTTCTTACCTGGACATAGCGTTATTGGTCCTCCGGGAGAGAGTATTTTGCTGTAAATCTGTAAAGGAAATAACTCCAGAGGGATTAATTAGCTGATGGTAATAGCTCAGGCCCAACCTACGCCATGACTTAAATGTGGTATCTAGCAGGGACAGATAGAATTTTTCATCTCTGGAGATTAGTGAGAAAAAAGGTACTTTGTTTGAAAGATTCTTTATTTTTGAGATTTCTCCAGACTCGAAGAACCTGTGCCGAAAATTTTGAGAAGGCGGCCAATGGTGGTGATAGACCCAGTGAGGAAAAAGCTATTGTTTCTATATCATGTAAATCATTTGTTAAGAATTCTATTTCCTTCCACCTGGACACATAGCCAGGGGAAAGCCACAGGAAAATATTTTTAGAAAAACTGCTGTTGCATATTTTCTTAAATCTGGGAAATGAGCTCCACCTTGGTCCTGGGCAAAAACGAAAGGGATAGGTGAATTCTTTGCCTCTGGTTTTCCCAAATAAAAGTTGAAATTATTTTGTTCCAGGATTTGAAATAAAAAGTAGCTGGAAGGTCGGGACATTTTGAATAAATATAGAAGCGGCAGAATATTCATTCCAATCATTTCCAGTGTTTGAAAGAAAGTCAATTTTAGGATGCCCCACCATGTTAAATCTTCTTGGATTTGAAGAGAGACTGGTTCATAATTTATCAGTTCCAGATGTTCAAGTTTGGAAGGTATATGGATACCGAAGTATTTAAATTTGATGGTTCTCCATTTTAAAGGCAGATCTTTTTTAAAGACTTGTGAATGGATGGAATATAACATAATTGCCTCCATTTTTGTTATGTTTAATTAAAAATTGGCTATTTGTTCATATTTGGTTAGAACTTCACAAATTCTAGGCATGGATAATTCAGGAGAAAGGACTGATAGCAAAATATTGTCTGCAAAAAGGGAAATTGTGTAGATCTGGTGACCCAAAGGGATACCCTCTATCTGGGGGTCTTGTCTTATGGCCAAAGCTAAGGGTTCCATGTATAGGGTGAACAAGTAATGGGAAAGTGGGCAACCTTGTCTTGTACCTTGTTATATAAGTATTTGCGGTATTGTTGCTCCATTTAAATGGATATATGCTTTGGGTTGGGAATAGATATTTTTAAGCCAGGATAGAAGTGAGTCAGGGAAAGTGTTTTTGGCGTCAAAACTTAAAAAAGCCATAGGGATCTGTCTAGTATGCATATATTCCATTAATAACATGATACGGCATATGTTCTTGGTCTTGTTATGCTGTTTCATAAATCCTGCCTGATCGGGGTGAATTATTGTGGGGAGGAGGGTCTCTAGCTGTGTGGCCCAAATGCCCATATAGATTTTGTAATCAACATTAAGAATCGAGATGTGCCGACATGAAGCTGGGTCTATTGCATCTTTATTTGGTTTGAGGAAGGGACTAATCATTGCATATTGCCATGGGGGAGGGGGAAGTCCCCATCTGCCACTGCCCTATATGCTGAAAGAAGGGAAGGGAGAAGGAGGCCCACAAACATTTTGTACCATTCTGCTATAAAGCTGTCTGGACCTGGGCATTTGTAGGGTTTAATGCTGTAATATGGATGAGAATTTCACCTGGGCATATTGGGAAAGTTAGGGAGGTTTGTTGTATTTCCTTTAGTTTTGGGAAAGTTCATTTAGTAAGAAATTCTGTTCTGTCCCTGGGAGTTGCCGTTTGGGTGGGGGTATATAGCCTTTGATAAAAAGCCTTGAAGGATGCTCTGATATGTTTGTCAGTATTGGAAGTTTGTTTTGTTATATAAAGTCTGGTTTTTAAAATTGTTGCAGTATGCTTTCTGTTTCTTAGTTTCCTAGCTAATAAACGTGAGGCCCTGGATCCGCCCTCGTAGTTTGCCTGTTTTAAAGGTCATAGTTTGTAGGATTTTGGAATCCATTATATTTTGTATTTCTTTTGAAGTTCCCGATTGATTTTTTTTGTTGTATAACTTTATCTCCCTCTTTGTATAGGAGTTGATAGGTTTGTAATTGTT